>CM060368.1:106553614-111353614 GCA_030545235.1 Helianthus tuberosus | reverse complement strand
GTTTTCCCGCCCTGCGCCTTATTTGCGCCTAGGCGCGCCTGGGCGCGTGCTTTAATAACTATGCCCTAAACTTGCTTAAACAACGACTTCAAATCTATTACCTCTAATGATATAGGAATCAGTCTTTCCCTCTCTTGTTAAGACACCGATCATTGCCAAGCCCTAAATCCATCGTCAACTGCTGTACCTGGAGGCGATCACTAAAATGTTGGAAGCGATGTTCAGCAGTAGTTGTTCAACCCAGAGACATTATGCGGGAGCAGGGAAGGAAAAAGGGGAAGAAAAGAAAGGGGAAGTGTGGGAAGAAATGAAGTGAACACTCCCCACGATTGTGACATCCTGGCCAATGTACAACAGATGGCCGAATTCAGAAAAGCGACAAGTTACCTATTGTTCAACATGTTCTGTTTTAATGTATTATAAGGGGTTCAGTGTATATCAAAATCATGTTGTTTTGTTTTCACTTCAATTCTTCTAGTACTTACTCTATGGCAACAATTGGGAGGTAAAATTACATGAAAGTGAGGACGTTGTGTACCTACCTATAGTAATAGAAAATTTTCCCCCACCCTTCTCCAGGTCTTCTAGTAGTGGGGTAAACTGCTTACCTAAGTAATAAACAAGGGAGTTTCGTTTCAAAGCTGACATTAACATGCCCTTGGATTAACAGATATGTGCACAAGAGATATTACAACAAACAGATAATATAAACAAAACTCAAATGAGAATAGTTTATACTATTTGGGATGTAAGACCCTCCTTGCTAGATGGGTATAGGGTACTTTCACTACTCCAACTCCTATTCTTCAAAGTTCCTCTTCACAATTCTCCACAACATTCCTAAGTTTCTTGCTTAATTTCTCAAATGCATTTAAAGGGTTCGACAACATCTCTATCAAAGATACTGTGACAACCCGAACTTTCAAGGTTAGTGTCGTCTAACCTCGTAACTCTTAATCTGGTATTATTCCTGTTACACTACGTTTTTATCACACATTACGGTGAATGCTTGCTATTTGTTATTTGTTAAACCTTAACGTAAACGAGAATCACTGTTCGTATGTTTGGGCCTTAGATTATAATTAGGCCGCACTTGTTACACCCCTTCGGCCCACGCACACACACTAGTTATTCCAGGCCAAGTTACACGAGCCGAAGCCCAAACCAAGCACAATTGCACACCGAAGTCATGCTTGGGCCAGGTAAAGCCCAAGTGGATTAACTGTTTGTTATGTGGGCCGCATGTGACAACTCGAGTTTCCGACATTTCTTATTCGCATTTATTGCGCGTTTACTGCTTAGTCGTTTGACTTGTTTGTCTTGTAACTGTTACGTTGGATTATAAAGTGGGATGTTGTTTGCATGCTATCTGTTTAACGTGACTTGATTGCTTGATGTTACTTGATGAAACACTTAGATTAATTCACTATGCACACTCGACGAAACAAGAAATGTTTCACCAGTTAAGCTACTCGATGAAACATAATCTGTTTCACCATCTACATCTCGACGAAACAGGTCTGTTTCGCCGAGCCCAGTTTCACCAAAGCCCATTTCGGGCCCAGAATGTTATTTCGTGTATAATTACGTGAAACGATTCCAGTTTCACACCCTTGGCAAAACAGAAACCCTAGAACTCTCTCCCAAGTGTGACGGCAGCTGTGTGTGTTTTCCCAAGTCCTTGAACGATCAAAACCATCTTAATCATTATCTCGGTTAGTGTGATTCGTTCTGTGATTGTTTTTGTTTACTTATGTTTGATGATATTGTTTTGATAAATCTGATCAGATAATCATAGGGTTCTAATAACTATTATGTGATGGGTTATTGTATTGTATGATGATCTAGAGTGTATGATGTTTGATAATTGTCATGCCCGAATGTACATTGGGTTGATGAATATGAAAACGGTAGACTATTAGGGTTCTTATGGTTAAATCGGATGATGATAAACCCTGCTCCGTTAATGATGTGATATATTATAGTAATCGGTTTGTGGTACCCATAACCTAGGGTTCATGCTAGACGTTAAGAACTGTGATGCTTATGTTATGATGATGCGATGATGAATTCTGTGAACGAATGATTTCTGCATGATTGATGATTTGCTGTTGACGGCTGATAGCATGATTAGGGTTTCTGTGTTATTGCGTAACTGAGGTCACTGATTTCCACGTAACTGACCTTCGATAAAACAGACATCATAGATGAAACACAGGTGACGGTGAAACAGAATGTGTTTCACCGAGACCCTGAACGATGAAACAGAATGTGTTTCATCAATATGTGTTTCACCGATTTGTGTTTCACCGATATGTGTTTCACCGATTTGTGTTTCGCCGATTTGTGTTTCGCCAAATGTGTAATCAGCACAGTAACCTACTTTAATTCTGCTTAGAAGTTAACCGGGTTAGTTAACTGCTGTTAAGTGTAACCATCTTGTGTATGATCTCAAATACGTGCTACGTGCTACTTACTTATCAACTGTGTGTCCATACGTGAACTTCGTGAATACAAACTGATTATGTATACGTGCGTACTTTAGGACGTGATTGATTTACTTTGAGCCCATACTTAGCATACCGAGCAAACCAAGGTGAGTTCACACTCTTACCAAGGCATGGGATTCCCGGGGTTGGGAATGGGTTGAATGATTCTTATACTTACATGATTAATGGAATTATTCCTCGGGAGGGGAAGGTTATTGGTAGATACGGCTAGACTAGTGATACATATACTCTCTCTTCGCAAACACGCCGGGATTGGCCGCGATAATAGAACAACCTTCGCAAACATGCCTAGAATGGCCGCGAACTATACTTTAACCTTCGCAAACATGCCTAGAATGGCCGCGAACTATACTTTAATCTTCGCAAACATGCCGGGTGGGCCGCGATACAAATATACCTAGTCTAGAAAACATGGGAAACCCCCACTAAACTTCGCAAACATGCCTGGAGGGCCGCGATACCATTACATACATTACATGATTACTAAACGAGCTTACGAATTACAATACGAACACTATAACTGAATAACCAACTGTGAACTCGCTCAACTAGTTGTTGACTCTCTATTACATGCCTTGCAGGACCATAGGTACTCTTGGAGCTTGCACGGGAGGCGCGGTCGTTGTGGGCACGGATTGTGGATCTTATGATGAAACATTTAAACATTTGAACTTATTACTTACGTTGGGTTTACATTTTATGCTTCCGCTATACACTTAACATGTTTTGTTGGACACCTATCATATCTTTTGGTTTAAATTACATTTAATACTTATTATGTTTGATATGATTGGTGGCTTGATCCTGGTCAGTCACGCCTCCAAGCGGCGATACTCCGCGTGTGGATTTTGGGGGTGTGACAGATTGGTATCATAGCCATTGGTTATAGAGAACTCGGTTTTAATAAGGGGAAAACGATTTTGTTAAAACCAGACTATAACCAGAACAGTGCTCAACGATCCACAACGACGCTTCGCTCCACGTGCAAGGCTCAACATCATAGGTACTACTATTCATGTTACTTTACCTACTTGCTAGAATTACATAGAACTTTGCTCGTGGTATGCTTAGATTACATTGCCTACTATTCGTTACTGCTTGAAAACGCTTATGTGCTCACTCTCTTCTGTCATCGCACTATTCGCGAACCTCTCTCACTCATGTTCTCCTTGATGTCAAGATCATGAGTGGACGCATTAACCTAACTCAAGCCTAGTTGGCGGCTTCGATCAGTGAACAAGTTACTGCAGCACTCGCAGCTGCCCAGGCAGGAGGTGTAACCTGCCATCACCACTTACTCTAGGATCTTTAGATCCTACTCTCGTAAACCAACACTCGTGCTCAAGTATGTTTACTCTTACGCACACGACAGGTCAACACGCTCAGCCACCTGTGTGCACCTTCAAAACTTTCATGGACTGTCGACCTACTACATTCAGTGGCACGGAGGGAGCAGTTGGACTCCTCCATTGGTTTGAAAAGCTCGAATCGGTCTTCGAAATGTATGAATGCCCTGAGGCTCGCAGGGAGAAGTACGCCACCGATACTGTCGAAGGCACTACGCTAACTTGGTGGAACGCGCAAGTTCAGATGCTGGGGCTGGCGGCTGCTAATGCCACTCCATGGAATGATTTTAAGGAACTAATCAAACGTGAATATTGTAGTCGTGATGACATCCACAAGCTGGAAGTGGAGTTCTTTAACCTGAAGATGACGGGGTCAGAAATAGAAGCGTACACGAAACGATCCAACGAACTGGCAGTGTTATGTCCAACTATGGTGGATCCTCCCATCAAACGCATTGAACTGTAATTCAAGGGACTAGTGCCAGAGATTCAAAGTCAGGTAACCTCAGCGAATCTTCGCACCATTCAACGGATCGTCAAGCTAGCTCATCGCCTCACCAATCAGGCAGTGGAACAGGGCGGCCTGCCTAAACGTATCAGCGCTACTACTACTACTACTACTACTACTACTGCTACTACTGCTACTACTGCTACTACTGCTACTACTGCTACTACTGCCACTACTGCCACTACTGCCACTACTGCCACTACTGCCACTACTGCCACTACTGCCACTACTGCCACTGCCGCTACTGCCACTACTACTGCTACTGCCACTACTACTGCTACTGCCACTACTACTAGTGCCACTGCTACTGCTAGTGCCACTGCTACTGCTAGTGCCACTGCTACTGCTACTGCCACTGCTACTGCTACTGCCACTGCTACTGCTACTGCCACTGCCACTGCCACTGCCACTGCCACTGCCACTGCCACTGCCACTGCTACTGCCACTGCTACTGCCACTGCTACTGCCACTGCCACTGCTACTGCCACTGCTACTGCCACTGCTACTGCTACTGCTACTGCTACTGCTACTGCTACTACTACGTGCCACTACTACTACTACTAGTGCCACTACTACTACTACTAGTGCCAGAGATTCAAAGTCAGGTAACCTCAGCGAATCTTCGCACCATTCAACGGATCGTCAAGCTAGCTCATCGCCTCACCGATCAGGCAGTGGAACAGGGCGGCCTGCCTAAACGTATCAGCGCTACTTCTACTACTACTGCTACTGCTACTGCTACTGCTACTGCTACTGCTACTGCTACTGCTACTGCTACTACTACTCCTCCAATTATTTCTGCTACCCCAAAGATAATAAACGAAAGTGGGATGGAACCCCTAGCAAGGGTTCGACTACGGTTCCACCCCAGGCACAGCAGCGAAAGATCGATGACAACCAAAGTCCTGGTCAGCAACCTTTTAGTAGTCAAGGGTAGGGTGGATACAGGGGAAACCACCCTAAGTGCAAACGATGTAACTTGCACCACAGCGGGCAGTGCAACCGAAATCATTGTCAATGATGCGACAAGCTTGGTCATGGAGCCAAAGATGGTAGAAACTCACGTCCTGCGAGCCAGAACCAACAACAACAGCCACAAGATCTATAGAATCAGCAGCAACAGCAGGGTAACAAGGGATGTTATCAGTGTGGTGCTGAAGGTCACTTCAAGAGACACTGCCCACGGTTGAACCAGAACCAGAATCAGAACCACAATCAAGGAAACAGGAACAATAATGGAGGCAACAATGGGGGTAATAACGACGGCAATGGTGCCAGGGGTCGGGTGTTCGTGATTGGTCAGGGTGATACTAGGAATGACCCCAACGTTGTGGTGGTTTCGACATCGAAATTGGTAGGGATTGACTACCTCAACCTCTTTGTAAAGAAAAGAACGTCCGCATCCCTCATGCTGGTTAAGAGCCTTTGGTAATTCATAGTAACAAGCTCCTGGAGCAGCACCCATAGCTCGAGTACCTTATCGCTTAGCTCCAACGGAACTGGAAGAACTATCGAAGCAACTGCAAGAACTCTTGGAAAAAGGGTTTCATACGTCCTAGCTCTTCGCCCTGGGGAGCTCCAGTACTATTTGTAAAGAAGAAGGACGGTACCTTCCGCATGTGTATAGACTATCGCGAACTGAACAAGGTGACTGTGAAGAATCGCTATCCTCTTCCACGCATCGACGACTTATTCGACCAGTTGCAAGGGTCGAGCTATTACTCGAAGATTGATCTAAGGTCAGGGTATCATCAACTGAGAGTCCGGGATGAGGACGTCTCCAAGACAGCGTTCAGAACACGCTACGGCCACTACGAGTTTCTGGTCATGCCTTTCGGGTTGACGAACGCGCCTGCGGTTTTCATGGATCTTATGAACAGGGTGTGCAAACCTTATCTCGACAAGTTCGTCATTGTTTTCATCGACGACATCCTGATCTACTCGAAGAGTCAGAAGGAACACGAGCATCATTTACGACTTATTTTGGAACTTCTTCGAACAGAACAGCTATACGCTAAGTTTTCGAAATGTGACTTCTGGCTTCGTGAAGTCCACTTCCTAGGCTACGTGGTAAACAAGGATGGGATTCATGTCGATCCATCCAAGGTAGATTCGATCAAGAACTGGCCTGCACCTCGCACACCAACAGAAATACGCCAATTCTTGGGTTTGGCGGGTTATTACAGACGATTCATTAAAGACTTCTCAAAGATTGCACAGCCACTTACACTACTGACACAGAAAGGTGTTATTTATCGTTGGGGTAATACACAGGAATCAGCGTTTCAGCACTTAAAGGATAGACTCTGTAGCGCACCTATCCTCTCATTGCCTAAAGGCACGGACGATTTTGTAGTCTATTGCGACGCATCTATCCAGGGTCTTGGATGTGTGTTGATGCAGCAGGATAAAGTCATTGCTTATGCTTCACGCCAACTTAAGATTCACGAACAGAATTACACAACACATGATTTAGAGCTGGGAGCCGTTGTTTTTGCACTCAAGATATGGCGACATTACCTGTATGGCACTAAATGCACCATCTACACCGACCACAGGAGTCTTGAGCACATATTCAAGCAGAAAGAATTGAACATGCGACAACGTAGATGGGTCGAGCTGCTGAACGATTATGAATGTGCTATAAAGTACCATCCGGGCAAAGCCAATGTGGTGGCCGACGCTCTCAGTCGAAAGGATACTACACCTAGGCGTGTACGAGCATTGCAACTTACTATACAGTCTAGTCTTCCTTCTCAGATACGAGATGCTCAGGTAGAAGCATTGAAACCAGAAAACGTCAGGGCTGAAGCCCTACGTGGCTCAAGGCAACGCTTAGAACAGAAGGAAGATGGTGCTTATTACGTAACAGGACGCTTTTGGGTCCCACTCTATGGTAACTTACGCGAGCTTGTAATGGATGAAGCTCACAAGTCTCGCTACTCGGTACATCCAGGTTCGGATAAAATGTACCACGATATCAAAACTACATACTGGTGGCCTAGCATGAAGGCCCACATAGCAACATACGTTAGCAAGTGCCTGACTTGTGCGAGAGTCAAAGCAGAATATCAGAAACCTTCAGGTCCACTTCAACAACCTGAGATACCACAATGGAAATGGGAACAAATTTCCATGGATTTTGTTACTGGCTTACCTAGATCACAGCGCGGAAATGATACTATTTGGGTGATCGTGGATCGACTCACAAAGTCTGCTCACTTCCTGGCTATTAAAGAAACAGACAAGTTCTCTACCTTAGCAGACATCTACTTGAAAGAAGTGGTTTCGAGGCACGGGGTGCCAACCTCTATTATCTCTGATCATGACGCACGTTTTACTTCAGAATTGTGGCAAGCAATGCACAAATCTTTTGGCTCTCGTTTAGTCATGAGCACAGCTTATCATCCTCAGACCGATGGGCAGTCTGAGCGCACTATTCAAACTCTAGAAGACATGCTTCGGGCGTGCGTAATTGACTTTGGCAATGGTTGGGAAAAACATCTGCCACTTGTGGAATTTTCGTACAACAACAGCTACCACACAAGCATTAAAGCTGCTCCATTCAAGGCATTGTACGGGCGTAAATGCCGGTCACCTCTTTGTTGGGCAGAGGTGGGTGACAGTCAGATCACAGGTCCAGAAATGGTAGTTGATACTACTGAAAAGATTGCTCAAATACGACAACGCATGGCGGCAGCTCGTGACCGTCAGAAAGCATACGCCGATAAAGACAGGAAACTACTCGAATTCCAGGTTGGGGATCGAGCACTACTCAAAGTTTCACCCTGGAAGGGTGTGGTTCGTTTTGGCAAACGCGGCAAACTTAATCCACGATACGTCGGACCATTCGAAATCATTGAGAAGATAGGCAGGGTGGCCTACAGATTGAACTTACCAGCTGAACTCAGTGCAGTTCACAACGTCTTTCACGTGTCAAATCTGAAGAAGTGTCTGTCAGATGAGACCCACATAGTCCCTCTGAAAGAGCTCACTATTGACTAACAGTTACGATTCGTCGAGGAACCTGTTGAAATCACGGACCAGGATGTTAAGGTCCTCAAGAACACTAGAATACCTCTTGTACGAGTTCGTTGGAACTCCCGCCGTGGCCCAGAGTTCACCTGGGAACGCGAAGATCAGATGAAACTCAAATATCCCCAGTTATTCGGAAACCAAGCAACCACTACTGAGGCCGAAGCTACTACAGAATTTCGGGATGAAATTCCAAATCAACGGGGGGATGATGTGACACCCCAGGAAAACCAGTAATCTTCGCAAACCTGCTCGGGGAGCCGCGATACGATACAGGTAAACAACGTCACACCACTAGCTTCCTCAGTAACCGCATGCTAAATTTCAGGACGAAATTTCTTTCAAGTTGGGGATAATGTGACAACTCGAGTTTCCGACATTTCTTATTCGCATTTATTGCGCGTTTACTGCTTAGTCGTTTGACTTGTTTGTCTTGTAACTGTTACGTTGGATTATAAAGTGGGATGTTGTTTGCATGCTATCTGTTTAACGTGACTTGATTGCTTGATGTTACTTGATGAAACACTTAGATTAATTCACTATGCACACTCGACGAAACAAGAAATGTTTCACCAGTTAAGCTACTCGATGAAACATAATCTGTTTCACCATCTACATCTCGACGAAACAGGTCTGTTTCGCCGAGCCCAGTTTCACCAAAGCCCATTTCGGGCCCAGAATGTTATTTCGTGTATAATTACGTGAAACGATTCCAGTTTCACACCCTTGGCAAAACAGAAACCCTAGAACTCTCTCCCAAGTGTGACGGCAGCTGTGTGTGTTTTCCCAAGTCCTTGAACGATCAAAACCATCTTAATCATTATCTCGGTTAGTGTGATTCGTTCCGTGATTGTTTTTGTTTACTTATGTTTGATGATATTGTTTTGATAAATCTGATCAGATAATCATAGGGTTCTAATAACTATTATGTGATGGGTTATTGTATTGTATGATGATCTAGAGTGTATGATGTTTGATAATTGTCATGCCCGAATGTACATTGGGTTGATGAATATGAAAACGGTAGACTATTAGGGTTCTTATGGTTAAATTGGATGATGATAAACCCTGCTCCGTTAATGATGTGATATATTATAGTAATCGGTTTGTGGTACCCATAACCTAGGGTTCATGCTAGACGTTAAGAACTGTGATGCTTATGTTATGATGATGCGATGATGAATTCTGTGAACGAATGATTTCTGCATGATTGATGATTTGCTGTTGACGGCTGATAGCATGATTAGGGTTTCTGTGTTATTGCGTAACTGAGGTCACTGATTTCCACGTAACTGACCTTCGATAAAACAGACATCTTAGATGAAACACAGGTGACGGTGAAACAGAATGTGTTTCACCGAGACCCTGAACGATGAAACAGAATGTGTTTCGTCAATATGTGTTTCACCGATTTGTGTTTCACCGATATGTGTTTCACCGATTTGTGTTTCGCCGATTTGTGTTTCGCCAAATGTGTAATCAGCACAGTAACCTACTTTAATTCTGCTTAGAAGTTAACCGGGTTAGTTAACTGCTGTTAAGTGTAACCATCTTGTGTATGATCTCAAATACGTGCTACGTGCTACTTACTTATCAACTGTGTGTCCATACGTGAACTTCGTGAATACAAACTGATTATGTATACGTGCGTACTTTAGGATGTGATTGATTTACTTTGAGCCCATACTTAGCATACCGAGCAAACCAAGGTGAGTTCACACTCTTACCAAGGCATGGGATTCCCGGGGTTGGGAATGGGTTGAATGATTCTTATACTTACATGATTAATGGAATTATTCCTCGGGAGGGGAAGGTTATTGGTAGATACGGCTAGACTAGTGATACATATACTCTCTCTTCGCAAACACGCCGGGATTGGCCGCGATAATAGAACAACCTTCGCAAACATGCCTAGAATGGCCGCGAACTATACTTTAACCTTCGCAAACATGCCTAGAATGGCCGCGAACTATACTTTAATCTTCGCAAACATGCCGGGTGGGCCGCGATACAAATATACCTAGTCTAGAAAACATGGGAAACCCCCACTAAACTTCGCAAACATGCCTGGAGGGCCGCGATACCATTACATACATTACATGATTACTAAACGAGCTTACGAATTACAATACGAACACTATAACTGAATAACCAACTGTGAACTCGCTCAACTAGTTGTTGACTCTCTATTACATGCCTTGCAGGACCATAGGTACTCTTGGAGCTTGCACGGGAGGCGCGGTCGTTGTGGGCACGGATTGTGGATCTTATGATGAAACATTTAAACATTTGAACTTATTACTTACGTTGGGTTTACATTTTATGCTTCCGCTATACACTTAACATGTTTTGTTGGACACCTATCATATCTTTTGGTTTAAATTACATTTAATACTTATTATGTTTGATATGATTGGTGGCTTGATCCTGGTCAGTCACGCCTCCAAGCGGCGATACTCCGCGTGTGGATTTTGGGGGTGTGACACCGCACCCCCCTTTCTGTTCCCTAACTATTGCAGCCCAAAACCTTTGAAAGCCCAAAGCATACCTAATTAAACTAAAACCCCAACCGGTTTAAATAAGTGCTATATATTGGCATGCAATTTGCCATATGCGACGTATCACACAAGAAAGAAACCCTAGGTTTCCCCTGATCGCACGAATTGCAGTGGCAGACCCCCTTCCCCCTCGAGTTAGCATATTGTTTGGTCAGATTCTTGGTTAGTGTCCTTATCTATTGGTATATCATGTTGCATGCTACTGTTTATATGAGTTAGTGAATAAGGTTGGATGATTAATTATTTGGTGATGATATGTGATTGCCGATTAAGATGAATGTTATGTTAGGAGTTTTGCTAAATAATAATTACATGAAACTCGATCCAACTGTTGATGTATCATGATGTATTTTGAATATGAATCATGAGCAAAGGTTAGTTTATGTAAGTGGGGTTGTTTGTGATTTGACTAATCTGCCGTCGCATGTGCCTCTTGAAGTGTGTGTATGTTGATAATGTTTAATCGGTGATGTAATGATTTTGTCTAAAGTATGAGTTGCATGATTTAATCATGGTTGTAAAACAAGGTTTCCAAGGCCGAGTACTCCCCGAGTAGTCGCTACAAGGCAGGCTGCCGAGGCGACTTTCTTTGACTCCGTCTAATTACTCGGAATTGGTCAAACACGGTCAACCTAAGGTCAACTCGGGCCGAGTTTGACTTAAACAATAATAAAACATAATTTCTATGCCTATCGTATTAAAGAATGAATATCATTTTCACGTATTTTGTTACAGATATCAATAAATTTATGTTATTTGACATATATTTAATTTCCAAAAACTAATTTCTTTATAATTTAACATGTCCGAGTACTCCCCGAGTACTCTCCGCCTAGGCCGAGTACTCTCAACTCCCCGGTCGACCGACTAGGGAGCGCCTAGCGACTTTTGCAACCATGAATTTAATATTTGGATTCATTAAAACATGACTGAATGCTATGATTAAAATATGCAAATGGTTTATATTGTTTATACATGATTGTGATCTAAGGTTTGCATGTGATTTAGTTTGGATTCATTATTCAACCTATAGGTTAGCGGCTAGGTTAGCGGCCCAATATATTAGTCAGTCCACCAAACAAATCGGTCCAATAGAATAATACTGTGTATATAGTTGTCGGCTATGTTTGTAAGAGTCATCAGGTTATATGAAAATAGGATAATATATGTGATAGAAAGTCACTGTTGGGGATCTCGTGAGTGGGTTGGGAAAATACTGGGCCGCACTAGACTTGACTAAAACAAAATAAGTGGATTATATGAACATATGTGCTGAAATATATGTGAATTTGTAACGGGCCCAGGCAGATTCACATATCAGGTTGATAGTTGTATTTTTGATGTTCATGTTTATTGGATTCGCCGATTGGGCCCTGTCAAGTGGGTTGGATAACTTAGGCAAGTGTTGGGCTGCATTTACATTGGACAAAACACGCAACCATATAAAAGGAATTGGGCTGGGTAGAGTGATTGGATATATATAGGTTATGTGGTTTATGTGTTAACTGTTGTGCCAACCACACACAACTAGCATTAGGAAGCTCATGTTACTGTTTATAAAATTAAGTGGTAATGTCATGATCTGTTTTATGTTATAAGACACGTGCTACTTATATTATATGCTACATGATTGAATACGGGTCTATGTGACACTGTTTAGTACACACCTAATTAGATATGATAATTATAATAGGACGTGATTGACCAAAGTGTTAACGAGTAAACTACCTGCCGAGCTAACTAAGGTGAGTTCACACACTTTCTAAGGTATTGGATTCCCGGTGGTTGGGAATGGGTTAAAGAATTAAAACGGAACCTACATATCCTCCTTGGGTAGGATATGTACCTCCATCCCCCATGGGTAGGATGCCAATGTTAATCATGCGTATTCTCCTTGGGTAGAATATGTACGTTCGTCCTCCTTGGGTAGGACAACAACCTTAAACTTACTAGACAAAACTCTATCATGAAGTCCCTCATTTTTATATCGACTTAATCACCGGGCCAATGGCGAGCGGGTCATTAGTTAATAGCGCTATTAGGGTTGACAAGCCTCACACCGTGCTGGTAGGACGGGCGTGTACTAATGGATCTGGGCACTCAGTCAATGATGATAGACATTGACTTAGGGCACAACTTACTTTCGTCAGTTGTCGATATGGTAACGGTCTAGTGGTTCACACGGGGAAGCCCCCACTGATTATGGATATGGTTTGGGAAACAAAGATACTGGTTAACTCGTGGTTTACGAAACAAACTTTTAAAACTAAACAACCAACTGTGAACTCGCTCAACTTTGTTGTTGACTCGTTGTTACATGCCTTGCAGGTCGTTAGGTGCTTATGGAGCTTGCACAGGGAGGAGTGGTCATTGTGGGACATGGACTGTTGAGTTCCATGTTAAACATTTAAACTTTATGAACTTATTACTTATGTTTGGGTTTTACATTTTATGCTTCCGCTGTTAACTTAAAGTTGGTTACTTTCTTTTGGACACCAATTATATTGTGGTTGGTTTTATTTACTTAATTACGATGTTCAATATGATTGGTGGCTTGATCCTGGTCAGTCACGCCTCCATGCGGTGATACTCCGCTTGTGGATTTTGGGGGTGTGACAGATACCCCAGCAGTTATTGTTTTCAGAAAGGCACCATCTTTAAGCTGGTGTGTTTAGTTCAGGCATTAGAGTAGGATCTATCCAACATAAGAATATTGTCTGTAATTAACTGCTGCATGCCATCCATGGCCCTCCTTCCACAATGATTGGAATTCGGTGTCTTAATGAACCATTATATCATCACTCATGTTTGAATGGCAAACCACATCTCAAGACCATCAATGGCATATGGGTGGAGAATTTAAATCTTGAATCGCCATTCCCCTGTTTGTTAAACGCATCAGAGTAGATCAATAAAAACTGATATTATACCTTTTGACAAGATTAACAGGGTCAGGGAACACCCAATCTGACAGATGACATTTCCATTCAAGCTCATTATATCTCTAACATGAGGTTGAAGAAGTTTATCGATTTGCCTAATCACAAATGGCTCAATAACTCAATCAATGTGTTGTGAAAGTAGAAGTCAGTGGTTAAGAACAAATCATATAAGTACTCCAATAAAATATTGTCTAAGATGCGTTTGAGATTTTACCAGTGACTTACAAGCTGATGAACCCATGAACCGTATATGCTTTGGCTAATTGTCAAATTGAACTTTCAACACCGTGTTCAGCTGGAGTGGACACCCTGTTAATGTAGGAACTAGGTTCACTTTTTATAAAATATAATTACAAAATACATAATAACGAGACTCCCGTTCTTCGTAGGAAATATCATAGTATAATACCGGTTTCAATAACTAAATAAAAAGAATATAAAATATAATTTTATATACCAATCTTGATTCAAGCCGCATCTCTGGTGGGTCCTTCACGCGCATTTGATAGCATCCTAAACTCGAGTATTCATCATCTTGAGTCTTGAAAGATACTCCTTGACTGCAACAAAGAGCACACTAAAACGTTGACAATTTTGGTTGAGGTACGTGTTCAACACGCTTCCCTTAAAACAGATTTCGCGCATCTACTAAAGACAACGCAACTGTCTCCCAGAGTACAACACCCGAAGCAGTATGTACTGCCGAAGATGGCTCACGCGCCCGAGGTTACACCGGGTAATTGTAGTGTTTGAACTTATGGAACAAATAAGGATGTGAAGGTGGTGGAAAACAAGTAGAGAGTACTCCTCTCTCTAGTTGGTCTTCAAGTGTTCATCCCTCCTTGTATTCTACATGTATCAAGCAATACAATATTCTTGTTATAACAAAAGAAGCACATAGCATACTATTTGTACAAGAGTTAAGGATTAGTGAAAGGTTTCACTTAATTAGTCACTTAATTAGAGACTTAAAAACTCTAATAAAATTAACCTAAATGTCATCAAGAAGCTCTACTCAAGAGTTTCTCTTTTATTCACCACATGAAGATTCTATTTAATATTTATAGTTTCATTAAATTATAAATATATTAAATATACATTCACCAAATTTCCAACAATCCCCCACATGAATGGAGATCGTTCGAAAACACATAAAATTTCCAATGGAACCTCGACAGTTGAGTTTTGCATACGATATGTAGGTGTTACCCTTTGAACCTTTGCTCATGAAATGCACTTAGCCCACTAGCTCTAAGTAGACATCAATGTCTTTGAACTCGTCTGCCGTTTGTGTAGACCACAATACACTTCACACAAGACTCTCCTTAGCCGGGTCATCTCCTCATAGTTGTGTCTAATAATGGTCGTGGAACACTTTCCTGGTTCTGCGAGAGCTCTAGGAATTGTGCCCTCAATTCCCTTCGAAGCGACCCCGCTTCTCTCTAACATAGGTGATTCTCCTTAGATCATTAAAAGCATTGTGGTTATCGTGATTTATCCGAATCATTTACCACATATTATGCTTAGCCTCACTCTTTGTCACTGAATATCATAGGAATAGACTAGGACGTATTTAAATACCCTTTTATACTTTGGGGGATGTATAACCATATATACTAGCTTATGCATATCATTTATGCCCCCACAGTGACCACCCTTAGGCATATGGGTTAGTTGTCCTATTGAACTTAGATCTTGGGATCTCCAGTCAACTAAGTTAGGTTTCCTTCACATACCCTTTTTCATGGGCTTTAGTCTTATTCCACAACTTGATCTCTAATAAAGCCTCTGGTTTTGGATCCATAACATTATCTTTGATTTTGTCTAGTCACTACAAATAACTTTACTTATTTGAGATCAGTTGTCATGATGTGTTCTTAACTCGCAAGTTAATTTTGCCTATTGTCAACTTCTAATACTATAACCTTAGTGGTCATCTGAATCTGGTTATAATATATGTCTTTCTAAGATACACGTATCATTTAAGGTTAACACATCTCTATTATGCACTACGACCTTTGTGTCCTCCACTTAGTCGTCTGTTTGCAATGTTAGATTGGATTACAAAATCCTAACTTTTATGATACAAATGCAAGACACCCCCACATTTAAGTGTTATAGGATATCATCCAGATGGGGTAATGAAAACCATTTCTACATACCCTTATAGGGTTGTTTCTAAATGGACCATCCCCCACATTTCTTGCCATTTGATCAACATTTTCATAACTTCACTTATGACAACACTTATACACATATGATTGAACAAGATCAACCTCATTGTATCAGTGAATTCAACTCATATTGCATTAGCTTTCTTAAGCTTCCGAGCTGACCAAAGCAACACATGCCATTGTTATAAGTTTGTCACCAACTTAAAATAATTCTAATTTAACATTTAGAATAAGCCTAGACAATGAGTTCTCCTCATTAGCTTTTCGAACAAACTCTTTAAAAGTTACATGTCTTTTCCTTATAATGAATAAAAATTCTCCCTCAACTTTGTCTGTACACAAATTCTTTTTGTGTTCATACACATTTGAATGTTTAGAGTTAATTAGTCTCCATCAAGACCCATAATTAACCAAGTACTAGTCTAGCATGCTTTAGACTACAATACTTTAGCATGTGAACAGAAGATGCATCATTCTGATTCTTCACAGCCCTAAGGATATCATAATATCACTTTGCAACATTCATTCCTTGTTAAGACAAAATAATGAGACTTATTCATAATCCTAAAATATCAATATTTAGGAAGGTCCCACAAATTATTGTATAAGGCACATAACTAAATTTTATCATTCAATTAAGGAACATAACTTGTTTACCTTTGATCTCCAACGCTTTACCATTGACTCATAAGGACTTAAACATAAGTCTTAATCCAAGTCACTTCGTGAACACATTCATCACCAACAAGATGAATGTTCCTCGTCTACAATCACTATTATGTGTGAAATAGAATCAACAAGATCGACACTCAATAACATGGCATTCATAATTTTGTCATAAGTGATTTGCACACATTTATTGTTATTCATTAGGAGATATGTATATTCAGGATGCTCTCCCAAACGAAGGTAAAATATCCATATAGTTCTAACAATAATCAAGTGGTAGACGCATCTACGTATAGATCATTCGGAACAAATCTCGCAAGATTTATTAAAGGTATACAATAACATATAGTACTTTTTCTTTCATATGTTAGAACTCACACTTGTGAATTTTCCAATGACTTCTAATGAAGTATGTCAACATGAATCTTGTTTGTGTATTTCATCTCAATACACTCAGTACGTTCTTTCATTATTCTCTCATGATGTGGTTACACATTTGATGTCTCGTCTTTGACATTTAGTCAATGAAACAACTCTTAAGTTGTTTATGTCCAAGATTTTTCATGCACTATCCGTTTATAACCATATTCTGTTAAACAATGTATAATTGGTGTTATAATTATTTCCACAAAAATAATTTATACGTCACAAACATTAGTGATTTATTTCTTTGTAAAAAAATTGCATGTGTTATCCGAATATATTGAACACAAAACAATAGAATACATTGGAAATTAAATCATAAGTGCCGAACACTTTTGAAATTTAAACGGAAGCATAGACGATATGTAAACATTAAATATCAAAGTGTTTTGATCTTCAACACTTTATAATCTGACCAAAATCTTCTCAACGACATCGTCCCATGGCATGTCTTGAGGTACTCCCTCAATAAGACTCCATGCATTTGTAAGTACAAGTTCCCTATTTCATCTCGAAACTTTAAACTTAGACAATTATGCTCAAAACAACTCCAAGTTGTTACAAAGACTATATTTAAGTAGTAAACCTGAACAATTAAATTTGTTCACAACAACACCAAGTTGTTTTTCACCAAATAACATCCACGAGACTGTTACTTTGTTCAACAAATGTTACTTCTAGCAAGAGTAGCAGACCATTGGAATTATAAAAACTGAACGTTTACATAAAACGTTTTCCAAGGATAAAATTTATAGAATAAACCATTTCTCATCATTTTTAATGCACACATAGGAAATTAAATGCTTACATAAAACATTTCCATTCATTATGGCTTATACAATGTACAGTCTCTAACATTGTGTTTGTGATACACATTTTCTAACCCACGTGTTAGAAAATTTAAGTCATTATATATATATATATATATATATATATAACATGTACATTTGGATTTAGAAATCACAAATTAAAGTTGTCGATAAATCCTACACAACTACACCATCAATTTATGGTGATTTAATTCTTGTATTCTTACTCTTGTAGTTTTCCAATCTCATCAAGTTAGGCACATAAACTCTAATAAATTGACATAAAACTCTACTTAATAGTTTATCTTCCATATGAAGAGTCTAGTAAATAATTATAATTTCATTAAATTCATATAAATAACAACACCATCACTTTATGGTGATTAAATTATTGAAGCTAATCAAACATCAACTTTAATGTATGACCTTTTATTTCTATACCATACAAAGCATAATATAAGTGTTTATATTCATTAAAATCAATGCTACAACAAACTACTTATATAAAATATTTACATAAAACATTTCAAAGCATTTGTATTTTAACGATTTTTAACAATCATGTTAAAATGAAAGAAATTCTAAAGCGCACGTTAGAAATATTAACATTTTCACAAAACGTTAATTCGACTTGCTATAAACACATTATGGTTCAAATAAATAAGTCATTTCCAATACATACGTTAGAAAGTAAACAATTAACAAATTGCTTCCAAATTAACGCCTTCCATGAACGTTTCTAACACACATGTTAGAAGACAAATGATTACAAAAATCATTATAAGTCTTATTTGTTCATATCAATCCATGGGTAGATGATGTCACACCCCAACCGATGGCGGATTCATCGGGGCGTGGCACTGAGCGAAACAGATTGTCCAAGAGAATCCACAACAACGGTTAATGACAATATATTTATCGTTCAATATCCCATACTATCAAACATATAAAGCAAAACAGTCATTACAAATATCAGTCTCAAAATCAAACCGTTCCGACAACTCAGATTTATTTAGTGGAGTTTCTAGACTTCCTAACTCGTTTAAGCATATCATAGCATCCTATCTACCTATCACATACGTTAAAATAAAGTCAATACATAAAATGTAAAGGTGAGTACACAAGTTTGCATAGCATATAGTAGCAAAAGCGTTTACACATAACCAGCATGTATCACGTAACGGGCGAAGCAAGTAACTATCACACAATGATTACAACTTAACCACGAGACCACGTTGTAGAGTATGCGCGACACATGTTCAGCGAACACATGAAGTAAAGTGATGTGATCCCTAGCAACCCCTGTCCACGACAGGTGCTGAGTCCAAACTATAGTACTATCGTTGCTAGAGGCGGTATAGTGTAACACTGTATAAGCATAGTACAAACATTCGTAGATCACGTATAACATGCGGGGCGGTTAGCATTGTAAAGTGTTTTGCGTTGTGTGTTGTGTTTTGATATAGAACGTATGTAACACCCAAAAGTGCGTTAAATGAAAATGGGTTCGAGTATACTCACAATATGTGTTTAGCTTAGTAAACACAGACTTGATTGGATTTAAGGGAGCGCGTGGAGTTAGCCTGAGCATAGAACAATAGCGTAAGCATTGAACAATGCGTAAATAGAATGCCGAATGGTTGGGTGTTCGAAAGTTGATTCGAACGGATGGGTCTCCATTCGAGCGGATGGTCATCCGAGCGGATGACCATTCGAACGGGTGGCCATTCGAATGAGGGTGTGTTTGTTTGCAAAATCGTTTAAAGTTCGAAGTTTAATCAAATCGTTTAAGTGGTGAAAATTATAAAGGCCAGGTCATCCGATCGGATGGTCATCCGATCGGATGGCCATTCGAGTGGTTGATCTATAGTTTGAAATTTCGTAAAATTTCTAAGTAAAAGTTCTGAGTTTAACAGAGACGGCGTGACGACGTGTCAAACAATGGAAACACACTAAGTCCAGCTCATTCGGTCGAATGGTCTCAGTCCATTCGATCAGATTCACTATTCTTGATGGAGTTTCATGTTCAACCCGTAAATCGGTCATCTCTCCGATGGAAATTCATTTTCAAGCCGGCTCTCAACTAGGAAATGAGTAGAGAGTCTGAATGAGCTCAGATTCCATCGGTTTTGAGTAGAAAAATGAAGAAAAGTTGAAAAGAGATGAAAAGTGTTGAAATCTTGTGGAGTTTGAGTTGAAAAGTGTGGAAATCCCTTAGATCTGAACCAATCTTGATGAAAAGGTGATCCTTAGCCGTTTGCAGAGCAAAACGGGTGGAAACCACCTTCAAGAGGTCCAAATCAGTGATTTCAGAGAAACAGTTGGTGTTTGTGTGTGATTTTGATGGAGAAGATGATGTAGGAGTGATTAGAGATGAAGGTTGTACAAGATTTGAGGAGAAATACTTACGAAATAGCCTTGAATCGCGAGTAAAAGTGACTGAGAGCGACTTGAGTGCGTGTGGTCGGATGGGAGTGTCAAATAAGTGAAAGGGAGGTGTACGGCGGTATTTATAGAGTGAGAGAGAGGGTTAAGTCGGTGGAGAGTGGTGTTCGGTCGGATGGCTCGCCCGGTCGAATGGCCACTCGGTCGGATGGCCATCCGAGCGGATGGTCATCCGGACGGAAGTCCATTCGATCAGCCGAGTTGCGTTTTGTTAGTTTTCCAACTTTTGTTTTGTGTTTTAAGTGTTGTGTTGCGTTTAAGCGAGTTGTGAGTGAGCGTTGAGCGTGTAAGCGTTGCGTTGATAACCACATAACAAATAATCACACAAGTAACACACATAACATAAGTAATTGCATAAAGTAAGTGAGCGTTTCGAGTTGTGTTGCGTTTGCGTTGAATTTGCGTTGCGATAACGTTTAGTCTAAACAAGCAATTTAACATGCGATAAAATGCGTTAAGTAGTAAGCGTTGTAAACAACGTTTAAATGCGATAACTACATTTTGAATAAGCATTGTAATATGCGTTTAAAAAACATAGTTTAAACCCTTTAGCGTTAATCGAAATCTTGGGAGTACAAGCGGTTACAAATGAAATGATGGTGATAAGTAACGATCCGAAAAGTCGGGGTGTTACAGCCTCCCCTACTTTAAGGAATTTCGTCCCGAAATTAAGGCGCAGACATAACAAAGAGATGTGGATATTTAGCTTTCATATCACTTTCGAGTTCCCAAGTGAATTCGCGCCGCGTTTGCCTTCCCAGCGAACCTTCACTATAGGAATGCGAGAGCGTCGAAGTTTCTTGGTCTCTCTATCCATGATTTCTACTGACTTTTCAACAAAGTGTAGAGTTTCGTTCACTTGCAAGTCCTCGAGGGGAACATGCAGGTTTCCTTCAGCTAGGCACTTCTTGAGGTTCGAGACGTGGAAAGTCGGATGTGCGTTGCTGAGTTCCTCCTGTAATTCGAGGCGGTAGGCCACTTTGCCAATTCTTTCCAGAATCTTAAAGGGACCCACGTATCGTGACACTAGCTTTCCTTTCTTTCCGAATCGGATCACCCCCTTCCAAGGTGAAACCTTTAGGAGTACGTGATCACCAACTTCAAACTCAAGGGGCTTGCGGCGTTTATCGGCGTAACTCTTTTGACGACTCCGAGCTTCCAAGAGGTTGTCTCATATCTGGAGGATATTGTCAGTCGTTTCTTGTAATAGCTCAGGACCGGTGATCTAAGCATCTCTGATCTCGTGCCATACCATAGGCAATCAACATTTCCTACCGTATAATGCCTCAAAGGGTGCCATTTGAATACTAGCGTGATAACTGCTGTTGTACAAGAATTCGACTAAAGGTAAATGCGAATCCCAATTACCACCAAAATCTATAACAAACGAGCGAAGCATGTCTTCAAGGGTGCGAATCGTGCGTTCAGTCTGGCCGTTGGTCTGGGGATGGAATGCGGTACTGAGATTAAAGGTAGTACCGAGAGCGGATTGGAAAGTCTCCTAGAGGCGCAAAGTAAATTAACCATCGCGGTCAGAGATGACGTCACGAGGTGTCCCATGTCGAAAAATAACTTCGTCGGTATAGATTCGTACTAATCGTTCAACCTTATAGTCTTCTCGTATCGGTAAGAAGTGAGCGAATTTCGTAAGACGATCAACGATAACCCAAATGCTATCATGACCTGATGGTGTGCGAGGAAGTTTCGTAATGAAGTCCATAGCTATACTCTCCCATTTCCACATCGGGATCTCGGGTTGTTCGAGTAAGCTAGAGGGTCGTTGGTGTTCGGCCTTAACTTTCGAGCAAGTTAGGCATTTCGAAACGTAGAGAGCGATATCCTTTTTCATTCCTTGCCACCAATACCTGGCACGGCGGTCCTGGTACATCTTGTCGGCACCAGGATGAATGGAATATCAAGATTTGTGAGCTTCAGTCAACAAAATCTCTTGGAGATTATTGCGACTAGGAATCCAAATGCGGTCGAGATAGTGAAAAATACCGTTAGGTTTATTCACTAGTTGGTTTTCGGTTCCGAGTATTCTTTCTTCCTTCAAGGTGTTCTCGAGAAAACAAGCGTGTTGAGCGTCACGAATGAGGGCTTCGAGGTCGTGTTGGGCTTGAACATTACGAACACCATGTAAATAGCTTCATCGGCTAAGAGCATCGGCAACGACGTTTGCTTTGCCTGGGTGGTAGCGTATCTCACAGTCGTAATCATTGAGAAGTTCAACCCATCTGTGTTGGCGCATGTTCAGTTCTTTCTAGTTTAAGATGTGTTGTAGGCTCTTATGGTTGGTGAAGACCGTACTCTTGGTACCATAAAGGTAGTGTCGCGAAATCTTCAACTCAAAAACAACTGCACCGAGTTCGAGATCGTGGGTTGTGTAGTTCTTCTCATGGACTTTGAGTTGACGAGACGAGACGCGTACGCGATAACCTTGTCTCGTTGCATAAGAACATAACCAAGACTGAGGTTAGAAGCATCGCAATAAATAACAAAGTCTCGTTTCCATCGGGTAGCGCGAGTACGGGAGCGTTGCAAAGCATACGCTTAAGAGTTTGAAAGACATCCTCTTGTTCAGTTCCCGAAACAAAAGTCTTGTCTTTATGTGTTAGAGAGGTGAGAGGAACGACGATTTTAGAGAAATCGGCGATAAATCGACGGTAGTAACCTGCCAATCCGAGAAAAGAACGAACTTCGAACGGGGTTTTTGGTGTAATCCAACTCTTAACTACTTCATTCTTCGCAGGATCGACGTGAATACCTTGATTGATGACGATGTGACTAAGGAATTGAACCTCCTCGAGCCAAAATTCACACTTGGAGAACTTGGCGTAGAGGTGATTTCCTTGGAGAAGCTCGAGAACCAAACGGAGATGTTGCGCATGTTCGGCTTTCGACTTCGAATAGATAAGGATATCATCGATAAACACAATAACGAAACGATCAAGAAAGGGTTTACACACACGGTTCATCAAATCCATGAAGACTGCGGGTGCATTTGTGAGACCAAAAGGCATGACCACGAATTCATAATGGCCAGAGCGGGTGCGAAAAGCGGTTTTAGGGATATCTTGCTCTTGAATTCGCAGTTGATGATAACCAAAACGTAGATCGATCTTAGAGAAACACGTAGCGCCTTGCAGTTGATCAAATAAGTCATCGATTCAAGGTAGAGGATAGCGATTCTTGATTGTAAGCTTGTTGAGTTCCCTATAATCGATGCACATTCGGAACGATCCATCCTTCTTTTTCATGAAAAGGACCGGTGCGCCCCATGGCGATGTGCTAGGGCATATGAAGCCTTTATCAAGTAATTCTTTAAGTTGGCTAGATAGTTCACGCATTTCGGATGGTGCGAGGCGATAAGGAGCTTTAGCGACAGGGTTAGCTCCAGGAATGAGGTCGATATGAGAGTCAATATCACGAGTCGGGGGGTAGATCGGGTAAATCGTCAGGAAAGACATTAGGAAAATCGTGAACCACAGGTACCTTTTCCATCGGCTTCTTTTCCTTCTCCGCTACTACAATGTGAGCTAAGAAAGCTAAGTATTCCTTGCGGAGATACTTGCTTGCTTGAATGCACGACATAAGTTTCAGTTCTTTCAAGGATACTTCGCCATAAACACAGAATTGGTCGCCATTAGGAAGAGAGAAACGAATCATCTTTTTGAAACAAACGACTTCAGTACGATTTTCATGAAGAAAATCCATACCTACTATGACATCGAAACTACCAAGTTGCATCGGGATGAGATTGATCGGGAAAACGTGATTGTTGAGTTCGAGAGTACAATCACGGAGAATAGAACTGACGGTGACTGTTCTTCTGGTGGTAATTTCTACGTCGAACGTCGTTGAGAGGTTAGCGTGTTTACGGTTTAGGAGCTTTTCGAATTCAAACGACAAAAAATAGTTACCAGCTCCAGTGTTAAATAAACACGAAGCATAATTACCGTTAACAAGGAACGTACCATTGACAACATTGTTGTCAGTCTGAGCCTGGTGAACGTTGATATTGAAGGTTCTTCTGCGGGCTGCTTGTTGTGGTTGTTGTTGCTGCTGAGGCTGCTGCTGTTGTTGCGGTGGTTGCTGTGGTGGTTGCTGCTGCGGTTCTTGTTTCACCACACGCAGTGGGCAAACATTAGCAAAATGGTTTGGGTCACCACAAGAGTAGCAAGCTCGTGCATGAACAACGGGCGCAGGAGCTGTTTGGTTACCCTGAAGAGCAAGGGGTTGAGCGGGTGGTGCTGGAGGAGCTTGAGCTTGCTGGCGTGGGCCTGAACGGCAATGAGAAGTAAAGTGCCCATAGATGTTGCAGTTTGCACAGAAACGACAATTCACCCCTGCAGGGTAATGGTAGGTGCACGTAGGGCAGAGAGGATGAACACCAGTGTATGCACACTTAGCAGGCGGTGCGTTGGTAACAGGAGCTTGGTGGTTCTGATTGTTGGTTGTACGGGGACAGCGTTGAGAGGAGCGGCGGTAGTAGCGTAGTTCTTGTTGTTGTTACCCTTGCGCTTGCGATTCTGGCGTGAAGACTTTGAAACTTGTGATGCTGCAGTTTCGGTAGCGGGAACAGAGGTGGCCTGATTGAGACTCTTGGTTGAGGATTTAAAATACCCCGCTAAGACTCGCTTGTCGTTGATCTCAGCTACGAGTTGGTAGGTTTCCTCAATAGTAGCAGGTTTAGCTGCCTGAACAAAATCAGCTACACAGTCGGGTAGAGCTTGAATGTACTTTTTGATCATCATATCAGGCGTTGCCACCTGACTAGGACAGATGATACTGAGCTGCTTGAAGCGAGCGGTGAGACCAGCGTTGTCACCTCCATTTTGTTTGATATGCCAGAATTCGTTCTCCAACTTTTGAACTTCATGAGGAGGACATAACTCCTTCATCATAAGCTCTCTGAGTTCCTCCCAAGAAAGGCCATAAGCTGAATCATTGCCGCGCCTGTTGCGCTCGGCAGTCCACCAGTCCAAAGCCCTGGACTGAAAAACTCCAGTAGCATTCATAGTACGCAGATTTTCTGGGCATCCGCTTTTCTTGAAGGTGACTTCGGTGACTTCAATAGAGTCAAACCGAGAAGTTAGCAGGACCGCAGGCCTTGAATTATTTGAAGCTGAAAGGAGCTTTGGGGGTGTCGCTCTTTGACTCGATGGAAGACTTGCCGCTGACCTCGTTGATCTCACTGACGATCTGAGGTATGACCTTAGCCATTTCCTTGGCCACCAGTGAAGCGATTCCCTTGTCAGCATGGTTATGTCGAGCGGCGCATTGCGTGTGCGATCCAAATGACGACATTGTCTGCAGCAGACGTCGTCAATTGAATTTGACGAGATTCAATTATATTGGGTTTGGTTTTGAAAAGTTCAGCGTTTAACCATCATACTTATTATTATTATTATTATTATTATTAGGTAAAGCACAGGAACACGTCAGCACATAAGCACGTAGTCACGTAGGCACATAAACCACATAGGCACGTATACACGTAAACACATAAGCACGTAGGAGCACATAATCCACGTAAGCACATATCTTGCACGTATTCACCTATATTTTGCACGTCTTCACCTACATATTTTGCACGTATTCACCTATCTTTCAAGGGTGCGTTTCGTGATCGAGAGTTGCAAGTGATAACGGATAGCGTAAGCGAGTAGCGTAGCGAGTAGCGTTACGAGTAGTATAGCGTGTGAGAGTTCTTAGTTTGTTTTGCAATTAGTTAGCGTTTGAGATTGCGGAAACTGAGCGAGTGGTGCACGTTTTTTAAAGCGGGGAGCGGAAAGCGTATGATCTCCAAAATCGAAACACATAAACATATAAACATATAAACACGTAAAATCAGCGATTGCAGTCTTAAATTGAAAATAGAGCGTCTTGGGTGTTAGACATCGACTACCCAAAGTGATTCAACCATTCACAACGACCTCGAGTACACGCTTTGGCCTAATAGACTGTGCTCTCGCCGAAACACGGCGAACGACACTCATCCTTCCAGTTACTACGTGACTCGAGTCATTGGGATCAATCGAGACTTTTGGTGAGAGTTTTGTAAAATCAAAGTAGGGAGTGGAACAGGTCATTAAGTTGCGGGTTTCACCCCTAACTTAACAACTTCATTCCTTAAAGTGTGGTAAAACCACGAGATAGGAAGATGGGGAGTTTCATCGAGATATGGATGTCACTCCTAACTCAACGAAGATTCTCATGCTGAGAATAAAATAGGCGTAGAGTGAGCGATCTTATCGAGAGTTCTTGGTTTTCACACCTAATCTCGACCCAAATCAATCGGTTGTGTTATGCGAGTGTTTTCGAAAACGTGTGTGTATTGTGTTAACCTTAGGAAAGGCCGACTTCGCGCAAACCTCTAGTATACGGGTTCGCACGAAGATGTAATTTTCACGAGTTCGAATCGAGAGTATCAAAAGTAGGCTCGTACGAAACCCCTACTGGGTTTGCACGAAGCTGGTCTGTTGGTACTTAGACTATAGACTAAGTCGATTCTACACGACTCGACCTAATTCCCTATAGTTATGGCTCTGATACCAATCTGTCACACCCCAACCGATGGCGGAATCATCGGGGCGTGGCACTAAGTGAAACAGATTGTCCAAGAGAATCCATAACAACTATTAATGACGATATATTTAACGTTCAATATCCCATACTATCAAACATATAAAGTAAAACAGTCATTACAAATATCAGTCTCAAGAACAAAACCATTCCGACAACTCAGATTTATTTAGTGGAGTTTCTAGACTTCCTAACTCGTTTCAACATAGCATAGCATCCTATCAACCTGTCACATATGTTAAAATAAAGTCAATACATAAAATGTAAAGTTGAGTACACAAGTTTGCATAACATATAGTAGCAAAAGCGTTTACGTATAACCAGCATGTATCACGTAATGGGCGAAGCAAGTAACTATCACACAAAGATTACAAGTTAACCACGAGACTGTGTTGTAGAGTATGCGCGACACATGTTCAGCGAACACGTGAAGAAAAGTGATGTGATCCCTAGCAACCCCTGTCCACGACAGGTGCTGAGTTCAAACTATAGTACTATCATTACTAGAGGCGGTATAGTGTAACACTGTATAAGCATACTACAAGCATTCATAGATCACGCATAACATGCGGGGGTGGTTAGCGCTGTAAAGTGTTTTGTGTTGTGTGTTGTGTTTTGATATAGAACGTATGTAACACCCAAAAGTGCGTTAAATGAAAATGGGTTTGAGTATACTCACAGTACATTTTTAGCTTAGTAAACACAGACTTGATTGGATTGAAGGGAGCGCGTGGAGTTAGCCTGAGCATAGAACAGTAGCGTAAGCGTTGAATAGTGCGTAAATAGAATGTCGAATGGTTGGGTGTTCGAAAGGTGATTCGAACGGATGGGTCTCCATTCGAGCTGATGGTCATCCGAGCGGATGACCATTCGAACGGGTGGCCATTCGAATGAGGGTGCGTTTGTTATTAAAATCATTTAAAGTTCGAAGTTTAATCATATCGTTTAAGTGGTGAAAATTATAAAGGCCAGGTCATCCAAACGGATGGCCATCCGATCGGATGGCCATTCGAGTGGCTGATCTGTAGTTTGAAATTTTATGAAATTTCTAAGTAAAAGTTCTGAGTTTAACGGAGACGGTGTGACGACGTGTCAACAACCGAAACACACTAAGTCCAGCTCATTCGGTCGAATGGTCTCAGCCCATTCAATCAGATTCACTATTCTTGATGGAGTTTCATGTTCAACCCGTAAATCGGTCATCTCTCTGATGGAAATCCGTTTTCAAGACGACTCTCAACTAGGAAATGAATAAAGAGTCTGAATGAGCAGATTCCATCGGTTTTGAGTAGAAAAATGAAGAAAAGTTGAAAAGAGATGAAAAGTGTTGAAATCTTGTGGAGTATGAGTTGAAAAGTGTGGAAATACCTTAGATCTGAACCAATCTTGATGAAAAGATGATCCTTAGCCGTTTGCATGAGCAAAACGGGTGGAAACCACCTTCAAGAGGTCCGAATCAGTGATTTCAGAGAAAAAGTTGGTGTTTGTGTGTGATTTTGATGGAGAATATGATGTAGGAGTGATTAGAGATGAAGGTTGTACAAGATTTGAGAAGAAATACTTACGAAATAGCCTTGAATCACAAGTAAAAGTGACTGAGAGCGACTTGAGTGCGTGTGGTCGGATGGGAGTGTCAAATTAGTGAAAGGGAGTTGTACGGCGGTATTTATAGAGTGAGAGAGAGGGTTAAGTCGGTGGAGAGTGGTGTTCAGTCAGATGGCTCGCCCGGTCGAATGGCCACTCGGTCGGATGGCCATCCGAGCGGATGTTCATCCGGACGGAAGTCCATTCGATCGGTTGTCCATTCGATCAGCCGAGTTGCGTTTTGTTAGTTTTCCAACTTTCGTTTCGTGTTTTAAGCGTTACGTTGCGTTTAAGCGAGTTGGGAGTGAGCGTTGAGCGTGTAAGCATTGCGTTGATAACCACATAACAAATAATCACACAAGTAACACACATAACATAAGTAAATGCATAATGTAAGTTCGCGTTTCGAGTTGTGTTGCGTTTGCGTTGAGTTTGCGTTGCGATAGCGTTTAGTCTAAACAAGCGATGTAACATGCGATAGAATGCTTTAAGTAGTAAGTGTTGTAAACATCGTTTAAATGCGATAACTATGTTTTGAATAAGCATTGTAATATGCGTTTAAAAAAACATAGTTTAAACCCTTTAGCGTTAATCGAAATCTTGGGAGTACAAGCGATTACAAATGAAATGATGGTGATAAGTAACCATCCGAAAAGTCGGGTTGTTACATATGAAGAGTCTACTTTAAGTAGAGACTTAATTAGAGACATAAAACTCTAATCAAGTAACATAAAACTCTTATTTAAAGACATAAAAACTCTACTAAAGAGAATTTAACGTTTACAAAAAAAACGTATGGTTTATACCAATAATCCCGGTCTAACACACATGTTAGAGAATTTAACGTTTACAAAAAAAAAAAAAAAAACGTATGGTTTACACTAATAAACCCGATCGAACACAAAAGTTATAAAAAAGTTAACAATTCCTAAAATCGTTTCAAAACCAAACATTTGAACCAAAACTATTCGTTTTGTACCACGGTATAGGATTTAAGATAGTATCTTAATCTCAATAAATCCAAACACAACAAGTTGTACTACATACATATTTCCCAAAAAAAATATTATAAGATCATAATCTCTAAAAATATTTTGTTTATTATAAATCCTTTCGTGAATCCAAAATCCTTATAAATAAGGTTTTAAGATTGTAGCAACAATCTTAAGAAATCCGTTTTAAGTTTGTAGGAACTAGGTTCACTTTTTATAAAATATAATTACAAAATACATAATAACGACACTCTCGTTCTTCGTAGGAAATATCATATTATAATACCGGTTGAAATAACTAAATAAAAATAAAATAAAATATAATTTTATATAACAATCTTGATTCAAGCCGCATCTCTGGTGGGTCCTTCACGCGCATTTGATAGCATCCTAGACTCGAGTATTCATCACCTGATACTCCTTGACCGCAACAAAGAGCACACTAAAAGGTTGACGATTTTGGTTGAGGTACTTGTTCAACACGCTTCCCTTAAAACAGATTTCGCGCCTCTACTAAAGACGACGAGACTGTTTCCCAGAGTACAACAGCCGAAGCAGTATGTACTGCCGAAGATGGCTCACGCGCCCGAGGTTACACCGGGTAATTGTAGTGTTTGAACTTATGGAACAAATAAGGATGTGAAGGTGGTGGAAAATAAGTAGAGCGGACTCCTTTCTCTAGTTGGTCTTCAAGTGTTCATCCTCCTTGTATTCTACATGTATATATTCTTGCTATAACAAAGAAGCACATAGCTTACTATTTGTACAAGAGTTAAGGATTAGTGAAAGGTTTTACTTAATTAGTCACTTAATTAGAGACTTAAAAACTCTAATAAAACTAATTAAATATCATCAAGAAGCTCTACTCAAGAGTTTCTTTTTTATTTAGCACATGAATATTCTATTTAATATTTATAATTTCATTAAATTATAAATATATTAAATATCCATTCACCAAATTTCCAACACTTAATAGCACCATGTTGATTTCCTTGTGGATGCAGCAAGCTTAATTTGATTGCCAATGGTTTTATAGTTCCATCCTTGTGAAGAAACAATAGAGTTCGTGTGGTGTAAATCTTTGGTGGATGTTGCACTTATCAGCTTCATGTATGGCATCAAGGAATCATGGTGGTCAAACATCAGTTGCAGGGATTTTTCTGTTAATTAAAACCACAAAGATTATGTGTGATGGAAATGAGGGAGGCCATGGATGCAGGATCATGTTAAAACTGTTTAGCAGTGTCACTATGAAAATCGTATAACATGTTGGTTAGGGTCAAGCGATGGGCAAAGGGAGACTGGCTAAATTATTGTCTGAATATCACCCACCGATTTCAAAATCCGGAAACCCCATTAAAATCCAGTGTTTCCATCCATTATCCTTTTTGTGCATCATTCTTCTGACTTCTACGTTGATGTACTCAATTAAAAAATTGCTAAATAAACCCCTTTTTTACCTTTATAAATAACAGAGTTGGCATGTTGACATTTTTCGCAACTATTACATGTCCTTACTCGTACCTTTTCTAATATTTTGAATGTGTTTTCTTGTTAAACGTGTTGATCAGTTCTATTTATACATGAGGGAAAACATGAAAACATACCTGTCACCGCAGACAGTGCAGTGGAGAATCCAGTGAGGAAAGAAGCGATAGAGTTCAACATCTTAGTCAAGGTGATCTGGTTCCTCCTTAGGGTGCAGACTGATGATGGTGATGATGAAACCGAAAGGGAGTTTTGTTATGGAGAGGAGGTCGATTATGATGTTATGTTAATTAGGTTATGTGTCTAACCTTAGAACCTCTACATAACTCTCCTCATATAATCACCCAAGAGGAAACCTAACTAGTTAATTGTCACACCCTGACTTTTGCGGAAGCGTGATTATGGTGTGAATTTGTTAATATCATTGCATTCAATCATAACTGTCACACCCTGGCTTTGCGGAAGCGTGGTTAATTTTGGTGTGACTTCTTAATACCATAGCTTAACCATAACAAAGCTATATGAAATAAAATCATGCAAGATCATCCATTTGATTAAGTTTTAAAACCAGAGTAACATACCATTGTCTTAGAGACTTACAACATCATAACGTAAAACATTGTCTTGAACAACATAAACAGTAACATGAAATAAGCGCAGTTTAAGAGTTGTGACTTGTCCAGGAAAGAGTCACATTTCCTAAATTGGGATGACCTTGGAACCCTTATGCAGCGGGAAAACATAACATACCGTGCCAGATCTCTAATTTCCTGAAATACATGTAAGTTGAAAAATCAACAATAATGTTGAGCGAGTTCATGTGTAAGTGAGTATGTAAAACACTTGTAAGTATAAAAGTTTCCTGGTATATAGCAGTGTAAGGAAAAGAGATCACCAATGGTTTGCAAGGCCATTAGTATGTGTGAAGTGCAAGTAGGAAGACTCAACCTAGCAGATTTTTGCGTCGGGTACAAAGTCCCTCAAGGTCCGTTCTGCTGGGCCTCTTAGAGGTCCGTTCTGTTGGGCCTAGAGTTGGGCTCGCTACACCCAGATAGATCTACCGCTTACGTCCCTCGGTGTTTCTGCCTACCCACTCACATGATCTAAGCAGTAAACCTCCTTACGCTAACCATACCGTGTATAAAGTACTTGTAATCAAAGTAACATGTATTTCACCCCCGCAGTTAAGAAAACTGAAAACAGTTAGAGAAAAGGGGGACATGAACTCACAGTGAAGCGTCTCTACCAAGTATCTCCTGCTCACACAGCTGTGCGACGACCTACAGGTGCTAATTTCTATTAGACGGACGGCCGTGCCTTAGCTTTATAGTTTAAGTCCTTGGGAAATAGTTAGACAACTATTTCGTGTTTACATTCTGTATATACTTGGTAGTTAATCTTCTTCCCAAGGATGGGGGATTCAATACATGTGCGTTCAAATTATATCATTAAGTCTCACTTAATAGGTATATATATTTCCAATTCCAAAATATAAGTATTTTTCTCAAAAATATTATATTTTCATTTCACACAAATTTTCTCCAATAATACGTTGTTAAAAAAAAAAACGCGTTCATAAATGTTTCCGTAAGTGCGTAAGTTACGTTTTAACAATCGAGTGGTAATATAATTACCGGTGTAACTTATATATTTATGGTGAAAGCGTTCGTATTATTTTGGATTCGTTAACGTTCGTAAATATTATTTTTACTCTAAAAATAATATTTATGTATTTCACAAAATAATCATAAACAGTGTGTGAAAAATATATATATTTATCACGTTAAATTTTGTGAAAATCCCACCTCCGAATATTTAGTAAATAAAGTCATGGCGAAATTTATGTTTCGAAAACATGTCAAAAATAATTCTAACACTTGTAGTGCAAATAGTTCTAAGTGTTAGGTTTTTAGAAAAATTTCGCCAGAGTTTCCTCTGTAACTGGAGGTGGCCACGCTTTCAAGCGTATCATTTTCTTTAACAAATCAACTCAACAATTTTCTTTATTTGATCAGAACAACTTTCATCACAACAACAGATCAACATATGTGTAAATTTCCAAAAATTACATGAACTTGCAGTTTTTCTAAAACTGTGGTGTAAATCCCCTTAAATTTAGTAGATCTTCATATAAGATAATTTGATCTTGTAAAAACCTCGTTTTTAGAGAAAATCCATCCTTACAACTTCTTGCCAACTTTTACAAAAATAGTTATTTTGTCGAAACTTTGCGTTACACAAGTGTTTACACACTTGTGTGTTCTAAAAACCATTCTTGTTAGTGTAGGACCCGTCTTTAGAAAACATGATTTCTTTGATACGTGGTTCTTTGAAAATACCACTTGCAGATGCGTAGATCTGCTAGTTTTAAACATAACTTTAACAAGTAAAACTCTTTTACACAAGTTCATGATTCGCGTGTGGTAGAGTTTCACCTTTTAACCCTTGTATTATTCAAAACAAGCTTATGTTAAGATCCATGATCTTACCAAACCGGGTTAAACGATGATCCGAGCTACCACATCATAGATCGGGCCTAAATGAACACAACTTTCAATTACTACAACATTTACACAACTTATGTGCTATTAACCACCATTTTTAGTGTTTTTAGTAAACTTTAAAGCATCAACTTGCATGTTAACGAGTTTTAACCGATACAAATCCTTTTAACCACTTTAGATTAGTTCAAGAAGGTGTTTTAAGCATTATACCTCTAGCTCGAGGCTAGGGAAGAATCTACGCGCAAAAGAGGTGGATAAAAGCTAAGTAGAGAGGTCCTTCGCGTTCCGCTCGCACCAAGCTTCCTAATACGAGATCCTCAACACTTGTAGATGCTTGGAATCACAAGATCAAAACCGAAAAGTGGTTGGGTGAAAGAGGGGTGTTCGGCCGAGAGTCTTGAGGGAGAGAGAGAGAAGTGTGAAGTTGATTTGTGTGAGGATTATGTTATGGTGGGTTAATGCTTATACTTATAGACAATTCTTGTGTGTATTAACCAATGGAAAATATGTCTAGATGATATTAGGCAAGATTAGATTAAGCAAATCTTGCAAGGACAAGATATGTCCCCTTGGGGACGGTTTTGGTTAGGGGGGGGGGTACCTAGTTCAAATCCAACTAGATAGTAAGTATTAGTTAGGTTAAGTTAAGTAATTAACTCGGTTACTAACGTGTAGTATGTTATGACGGGTGTTAGGGTATTCGGGGACCCTAACTGGCTCAGAAAAAGATAAATAAGGGAAATAACAATATTTTCATGTTCCGAGTAACGTCCGGTTGTTCGGTTGGATAGTAATCCGTTAAAGCGCTTAATAAAGCTTTAAAGTGTCGTTATTGTTACTTTTAGTGACACAGCTTATTCCTGACACTTTGGAAAGTGTCTAGTGTTATTTTTCTCATGTTTTGGCACTTTATTAGTTAGCTAGAAGCTGAATTATTGTGTAAAGTGCTGAGTTTTGTACTTAGAGTACGTTTTAGGCACATCCAGTCATTGTGACTTATCCCTAGAGACGCAGTTTCATAACCCTTGTATCCCTACACTCACCACTAGTGTAGCAAAATATCTCAGGCTCTTATAGGCCTTGGAGGCAGTGTATGCCTGATGCTGGCTTTATCAGCATGTTCAATAGGTTATCCGTTATTGTGCTACTGTGCTTTTTGTGCATCATGGTTGTCACTAGGGTTCAACATGTAAATAATGTAGTGACGATAAGTAAAGTATGATGCAAGTAAGTACATGTATCAGATATCAAGTAGCAGTTCATCAGCTAGTTCAAACAAGCACAGTAATTAAGCAGTAATTAATCAATAATTAAGTCGTACGGGTACCTGGTTTAGTGCGGGTTGTCACAATAACAACAACTATATGATAAAACCATAGTTTTGTCATCCATAAATAAGTTTAAAACATAACAACATTGTCTTAAAACGTAGAATTCAAACACAAGTTTTACAAACCATACGAATTGTTTTAAGAGTTCACTAAGGACCCATCAAAAGACATTAAATAAAACCAAGGTTTGGAAGACGTGTCTCGTCCAGGAATAAGACACCCAACCCAAACCTCAAAACCATGGATGACATCTTTATTCACAACGCAGCATGAAACCTCCAACGCCCGCCAGATCCACTTACTAATTCCCTGAAATACATGTATTTTGAAAACATCAACAAAAGTTGAGCGAGTTCATGTGTTTGTTTCTGTGTATGAGTAAACCTTTGAATGTATGTCTGTATGTATGTAAGTCCTGATATGAAAGCAACAAGGAAAACAGATCACCAATGGTTTGCAAGGCCATTGATATGTGTGAAGTGATACAGGAAAACTCAAACCTAGCAGATTTGTCTCCGAGAATAAGACATAGTCACCACATGGGCCACCCTGGTCCGCATGGGTGTGGGCTCGCTACACCCAAATAGATCTATCACTCATGTCCCTCGGTCCTACAACGAGGATTAATGGCCTTAAGTGTTGTACCCACCACTCACATGATCAAGTAGTACCCTTCCTTAGCTAACCATACCATGTATAAAACGTTTGTAAACAATTGTAACATGTATTTCACCCCCAAAGTTATAAAACTGAAAGCAGTTAAAAGAGAAGGGGGACATGAACTCACAGTCTTGCGTCTTCAACAATCGTAACTCGTACTTCTCCGGTGAACACGACTACCTACAACGTACTAATGTATATTAGACGAACGGGCCATGCCTTGACTTAGTGTTAGTGTCTTTGAGTTATGTTTCTTCCATACCCTTTGTATTATTCCAAGTCATATAATTTTTGTCAAAATAATTAATATTTCAACTTAAATTATATTCATTAAATTTTGGAATAATTGTTGAATAATATATATTAACTTAATACTTCCCAAGTATTGATACTTGTATTTCCTTCCCAAGGATGGGGGTATCTTATATATGTGTATTCGTATTCTTGTATTTGTATATTTTGCCATGTTTTGGTGTCGTATTCCGGTGAGTATTTATACGTGTGAGAATACGTATATTATTGTATTCATTAGGTATTCATATACTTAAATTTATATTAAACCTTCTGAAATATTATTTCTAATAAAAGTCCACCAATATATATATATATATTTCCAAAATATATATATATATATTTAAGAAATATTACTTAGAAAAATTATTTGTGATTTTTCTTTTGGCAAAAATATTTGTAGTTCCAAAATAATATATTTTCAAGTCTAACTTAGAGAATATATATAAACTTATTTTTATCAAAAAATAATGTATTTCAAGTGTACTCAAGAAAATATATATCTTTCCCAAAAATTATATATCTTCTAGAAATTCCAAGAAAATATATTTTTACTTCCCAAAAACAATATATTTTCTCTTTGTAAAAAATATGATATAACTTTTTAATAATTACAAAAATCATATTTTCATTTCCTTGTGTCTAAAATATTATTTACCAAAATATATTTGCGAATTAAGTTCCGGAATATTTTGTAAGTTACATTTCTTGCTTGGTTTTGCCAATATTTTGCGTGTAACTTGTATATTTATTCCTTGAGATTTTGGTAATATTTTGGATTGTAATCCTTGGTATTTTGATGTGTTATATTATTACATGCCCTAAATAATATAACTAATACACCAAGTATACAAATAATCACACATGTGTGTCTTCAATGTATATATATATTCTAAATATATTTTTAGCCACTTTTATTTGTAAAACCCAACCTCCAATATTTGTATTTTTGTAACAAAAAATTATGGCAAAGTTTATATGGAAAACTCATGGTTAAAATACACTTATAAATATTTGTTTGAAAATATTTTTCTAAGTGTTTATATTTTTAGAAAATTTTGCCATAGTTTTCCCTAAAAATGGAGGTTTCCATGCTTTCAAGCATATCATTTTCTTTTGTAAAATCATCACAATCAATCCACAATCAACACTAAACAACTTACACTTACCAATTTTGTCAAAATCATGCTTATTCCACTACTTCATGAACTTGAAAGTTTATGAAAAGTTGTAGTAACTTGGTAGTGTGTTTAGTGAGTTTAGTTATCCTTCAAAGTGTGGTTGTTTATATAAAAACATCATTCTTGAAAGACTTAGATGTTTACAACTTGTAATCATGTCTTACAAAAATGTTTCTTTATGAAATTTTCTTGTTACACAAGTGTTTCTACACTTGTTTAACCATCAGATAGTAAGTATTAGTTAGGTTAAGTTAAGTAATTAACTCGGTTACTAACGTGTAGTATGTTATGACGGGTGTTAGGGTATTCGGGGACCCTAACTGGCTCAGAAAAAGATAAATAAGGGAAATAACAATATTTTCATGTTCCGGGTAACGTCCGGTTGTTCGGTTGGATAGTAATCCGTTAAAGCGCTTAATAAAGCTTTAAAGTGTCGTTATTGTTACTTTTAGTGACACAGCTTATTCCTGACACTTTGGAAAGTGTCTAGTGTTATTTTTCTCATGTTTTGGCACTTTATTAGTTAGCTAGAAGCTGAATTATTGTGTAAAGTGCTGAGTTTTGTACTTAGAGTACGTTTTAGGCACATCCAGTCATTGTGACTTATCCCTAGAGACGCAGTTTCATAACCCTTGTATCCCTACACTCACCACTAGTGTAGCAAAATATCTCAGGCTCTTATAGGCCTTGGAGGCAGTGTATGCCTGATGCTGGCTTTATCAGCATGTTCAATAGGTTATCCGTTATTGTGCTACTGTGCTTTTTGTGCATCATGGTTGTCACTAGGGTTCAACATGTAAATAATGTAGTGACGATAAGTAAAGTATGATGCAAGTAAGTACATGTATCAGATATCAAGTAGCAGTTCATCAGCTAGTTCAAACAAGCACAGTAATTAAGCAGTAATTAATCAATAATTAAGTCGTACGGATACCTGGTTTAGTGCGGGTTGTCACATTCTCCCCCCGTTAAATAAATTTCGTCCCGAAATTTAAGTTCTGCTTGTAGATGCAGTGTTCTTAGGAAAAAGGTGGGAGTATTTTTCTTTCATTCGGTCCTCCCGTTCCCAGGTGTATTCAGGACCATGTCTGGCATTCCAACGAACTTTGACGAGCTTGACACTGCTCCGGCGGGTCTTGTTAACTTTCCAATCCGTGACCTCAACAGGTTCTTCAACGAAGTGGAGCGTGTCGTCAACATGAATCTCGTCGGTGGGAATGGCAACGGTGACTTGAGTTGGACTTTTCTTTAGATTGGATACATGAAATGTATCGTGAACACCATTCAGTTCAGCAGGTAGGTCCAACTTATATGCTACTAGTCCTATTCTTTCCAGAATTCTGAAGGGACCAATGTAGCGCGGATTTAACTTCCCACGCTTCCCAAAGCGTGCCACACCCTTCCAGGGTGAGACTTTCAATAACACCATTTCTCCAACTTGGAAATCCACATGTTTCCGGTTTGGATCCGCATAGGCCTTCTGTCTGTGGCGAGCTGCTTCGATGCGTTTAAGAATCTGCGCGATCTTGTCTGTCGTCTCTTGGACGATTTCGGGACCAGCAAGCTGTCTATCACCTGCGTCAGCCCAGCATAAGGGTGATCGACACTTGCGTCCGTAAAGGGCTTCGAATGGCGCGACACCAATACTGGTGTGGTAGCTGTTGTTGTATGAAAATTCGACCAAAGGTAAATGTTTATCCCAGCTACCGCCCAAATCCATAACACACGCTCTCAGCATGTCTTCCAAAGTCTGTATCGTTCGCTCGCTCTGGCCGTCAGTTTGCGGATGAAACGCAGTGCTCAGATTCAATTGTGAGCCAAAGGCTTCTTGGAAGGATTGCCATATCCTTGACACAAACCTTCCGTCTCTATCAGAGATGATTGAGAGAGGTACTCCATGGCGCGCGACGATCTCTCTCATGTATATTTCGGCCAACTTGCTCGTATTATCCTTCTCTCTGATAGGTAAGAAGTGTGCTGACTTCGTTAATCGATCCAATATCACCCAGATAGTGTCATGGCCTCTTGGCGTTCTTGGCAATTTTGTAACAAAATCCATTGAGATTTGCTCCCATTTCCACTTGGGAATCTCTGGTTGTTGCAGAAGTCCTGAAGGCTTCTGGTATTCCGCTTTAACCTTAGCGCACGTTAAACATTTGCTCACGTAAACAGCAACATCGCCTTTCATCCTAGGCCACCAATAATAATCTTTGAGATCCTGGTACATCTTATCCGCTCCTGGATGGATAAAGTACCGCGATTTGTGAGCTTCATCGAAAATAACTTTCCTTAAATCACCAAACAGAGGAACCCAAATCCTTTTCTCAAAACATAACATTCCTTCTTCGTTTGGTACCAAAAGCTTCTCCATCCCACGGAGATATTCTTCTCCAAGGTTTCCTTCTTTGAGAGCTTCTTTCTGCGCGGTACGAATGCGCAAGGAAAGATCGGTTCGTATAATCATTTCTAAAGCTCTAACCCTTATGGGCTTGATCATCTCCTTACGACTTAGGGCATCGGTGACCACATTCGCCTTCCCTGGATGATACTTTATCTCGCTGTCGTAATTGTTCAGCAACTCAACCCATCGTCTCTGTCTCATATTCAGCTCCTTCTGGCTGAGTATGTGCTGTAGGCTCTTGTGATCTGTAAAGTTTGTACACTTCGTACCATAAAGGTAGTGTCTCCAGATCTTTAATGCAAATACCACTGCGCCAAGTTCCAAATCATGTGTGGTATAGTTCTTTTCGTGCACTTTCAATTGACGTGATGCGTAAGCAATAACCCTTTTGGCGTTGCATCAACACGCAACCCAATCCTTGACGTGAAGCGTCACAGTATACCATGAAATCATCTGTACCTTCCGGTAGAGCTAAGGTTGGCGCATTGCAGAGCTTATCCTTCAATATCTAGAATGCTTCTTCCTGTTTGATTCCCCAATCAAACTTCTTATCTGTCTGCGTGAGGAGCGTCAATGGTTGAGCGATTTTTGAAAAATCCTCAATGAACCTTCGATAGTAGCCAGCCAAACCCAAGAATTGTCGAATCTCGGTTGGCGTCTTTGGCGTTTCCCAATTCTTGATCGCTTCGATCTTTGTGGGATCAACATGGATTCCATTTCCATTAACCACGTGTCCAAGAAACTGGACTTCGCATAGCCAAAACTCGCACTTAGAGAATTTGGCATACAGCTGTTCCTTCTTTAGCAACTCCAAAATAGCTCTTAGATGCTGTTCGTGCTCAACCTTTGTCTTTGAATAAATCAAAACGTCGTCGATAAACACAATCACGAACTTGTCCAAGTACGGCTTGCAAACTCTATTCATCAAGTCCATAAAGACTGCAGGTGCGTTTGTCAAACCAAACGGCATAACAAGGAACTCGTAGTGTCCATAACGAGTTCTGAAGGCTGTCTTTGGGATACTTTCCTCTTGTATCCTTAACTGATGGTATCCAGATTGAAGATCGATCTTTGAATAAAAGCTTGAGCCTTGCAGTTGGTCAAACAGATCATCAATCCTTGGCAGAGGATATCTATTCTTGATCGTCAGCTTGTTCAGCTCCCGGTAGTCGATACACATTCGAAAACTACCGTCCTTCTTCTTGACAAACAGGACCGGAGCTCCCCAAGGCGAGAAGCTTGGTCGGATAAAACCCTTGTCTAACAGCTCTTGAAGCTGTGTCGACAGTTCCTGCATCTCAGACGGAGCAAGTCTATAAGGTGCCTTAGCCTCAGGCGCGACGCCTGGAACTAAGTCGATGTGAAACTCTACTTGCCTCTGAGGTGGCAGTCCAGGTAAGTCTTCTGGGAAGACTTCTGGGTATTCCCTTACGACAGGGATGTCTTCTATTCTTGGCTCAGCAGCCTTCTTATCCACAATGTGTGCCAGGAAGGCAGCACATCCTCTCTGCAAACACTTTCGTGCTTTCAGGCAGCTGATAATTCTCAACGGCGTACCACGCTTCTCTCCGTGAACCACAATTGTTTCGCCGTCTTCGGTTGGGATACGAACAACCTTTTCGTGACAAACTATCTCAGCCTTGTTGCCTGATAACCAATCCATTCCTACTACCACGTCGAAGCTTCCCAATTGGACTGGTAGTAAATCCAAGGCAAACTCACGCTCTCCTAATTCGATCACACAACCTCTGATGACTTCGTTGACTTCTACTAACTTCCCATTAGCCAATTCGATTGAGTAGGGAATATCTAACTTATTAGCGGCTAAACCAAGCATATTCTTAAACTCTAACGATACGAAGCTATAATAGGCACCAGTATCAAATAGATGCAAGAGTTTTGGTTATTAGAGAACGTACCAGTAATCACGCCTGGATCCTGGCACGCTTCACCTGCTCCGATGTTTGATGTCTTTTCACGGTCTTGTTTCAACTTCGGGCATTCCCTCTTAAAATGTCCAACATCCCCACAATGGAAGCATCCTGGATACCTCCCATTTCCACCTTAAGCGTTGTTACTGTTTTCTCCTTGTCTGGGACCCTTCATCCCACAACCATCCTTGTTGTGTCCTTTCCTTCCGTACCTAGGCTTCCGACATCCATGATTGTGGTGACACTTGCACTCAGCACGTCTTGGTTCAGTTTCTAAGTAAATCTTATCTTTAGCCTGTTTATTGTTAGGGCAATCTTTCTTGAAATGCCTTTTGTCCCCGCAGTCAAAACAACCTCGAATAGATCTTTGTTCATCCTCATTCATTCGGGTATCTTCGGTAAGCTTCCTTTTGTTCTTTCCAGACGACTCTATCTGAGTCTCCTTGTCAGGGATTTGCAAGTTTTTCTAGCCTAATTGCTTCCGTAACGAGTGCCAGACCCATCTTACTTGCAACATCAGTTGTTGGTGGCGTTGACGTTGCCATCAAGCTCAAGACTTGAGGCGCCAGTTCCCAAATGAATTGTTCCAATTTCTTAAATTCTGGTTTTACCAGGTACGGGACAACTCGTGACGAATCATGAAGTCTTTGCACGTACTCCAACACCTTCGGACCTTCCATCATCAGGCTCCGAAATTCATCTTCCCACTTCTGGGTTTCCGTTTGGGGGCAATACTTCTTATGCATCATTCCTTTCAACTCATCCCAAGTTAACGCGTATGCTGTAGTTAGGCCCATTATTCGAACCTGAAGATTCCACCATAATCGAGCTCCATCTTGAAACAACTCAGAAACGTATGGGACTTGTTGTTCTGGCGTACAGCCACTCATTCGAAAGATGGATTCCATACTTTCAATCCATTTTACAAAAGTTATGGCACCCCCAGTGCCGTCGAACTTCGGAGGCTTGTAGTTGAGGAAGTGCCAGTAGGAACAACCGTTATTTTCTGAGGTGCCTCTGCTGGGTTCGGAGCGTAGGGCCTCGTGCTGTGCTATAGCTGCAGCAATTATCTCTTGAAGTTCTGCCTCAGAGGTGGGCATGCGCATTTCGCGTCTTGGCGGCATCTTCTAAAAGATGTTTCACGTAGGTTAGGTCATGGCAAGTGAAGTGTACGTATGCATTCAACAATACCAACACATAACATCTCATGCTATCAATAAATCAATCACATAACATCTTATGTCATAGGACATAAACAATAGATTGAACATCACAAGTGATGAGAATACTGCGATTGCATTGCCACAATTCGAGACCACAATGTAAAGCTTACAAGTACACCACTATATCATACAACATCAATGACTTAGTAGGGGACGACCCTAGACAAGTCGTGCGATCGCTGGACATGTTCAGGAGTCTCTAGTTCGTCCATTTTCAAATTCCAGGATTCCACCTCAAGCTTCTGAATTTCAGCCCCAGAACAATATTTCTTCTCCATTATTTCCTTGAGCTCGTCCCAGCTCAGTACATAAGCAGCATCTGTGCCAAGGGTCTGAACCTGGAGGTTCCATTAAGAGAGTGTGCCATCTAGAAATATCCCCGAGATATAGGTAACACTCTGTTGGGGCGAACAGTTACTCATTCTTAGAATGGAGTCGGTCTTTTCGGACCAACGAACAAATGCAACGGCGCCTCCTGTTCCGTCAAAGTTCAAAGGCTTGCAGTTCAGGAACTGTTTATAGGTGCAGCCAGTTGGAGGGTTATTTCCAGTAATGCCATCGTTGTACTTAGAGTGGAGGGCTTCATGTCGTGCATTTATCTGTGAGATGCGTTCTTGCAGCTCGGCTTCTGTCCTTGGCAACGTACTGGTGTTTGTGTCACGTCTGGGTGACATTCCCTTTTGTCGAAGTGGTGTGAAGCGGGTTAGACAACGTTTCAATTGTCTATGAGGTATATATAGCAACATAAGCCATCATGTAATCACCCAATTTCACACGCAAACATACTCAATGTATGAGTGGGGAAGAAATTTTCTGAGCCTTCTCAAAGGCTTGCCAATGGCTTGTTGCTTGTAATAGAATGAACTCGAGGCTACATCGCCTCGCCATGGTCATTCATGTTAGATATTTCCTGCTATATTGGTTTTCATTAGCTTGACCCGCAGAGTCCACCAGGATTTCTGTGCACTATAAGTCGTTATTACGTGGGCCCCCGTAATAATAAATTGTCTTGCACAGTTACCCCAAATTTTCTCTCGTCCAAGCAGATGATCAATCAAGGAGCAATAACAGGTGCATTGGCATGAACAGGGTCATGCTCCAATGCGGGGTCAGGAGTAACGCCTGGCTCAGGGGCCATGGCTGGCTCCGGATCAAAAAGCTTCATCTCAAGATCAGCTGGATCAACAAACACAGGGGGGGTTACAGGATCCTCCAAGGGCTGGTCTAAGTGTATGAACTCAATGTCATGGATCTGGATCATAACCAGGTGGAAAAACAGAATCGTCCCCAGTATCGCGATCAAACTCAAAGCTGCGTGCGGGAACCGGTGCAGCTGATGATGCCATATCAGGGTCGGTGTCGTGTGAGCGGTGCTGCACTCCCTGTATATGCGAAGATGCGGATGTCAGAAACTCAAATGAGTCTGGGATAGGGGAATGGGCATGAGTTTCCCCTGCAGAAGCGTCCGCATGCAGTAGTCTAATACCAGTAACAATAGGGCCTTGCCCTTAAGTGGGTCCTCCTCTAATAGATTGACATCGTCATCAGAGACAACGTCGGGGGGCATATCAACAACGGGATAAGCGGCAAGGGGCACAGGAGCAGGGATCACCGCGAGCGGCAAATTCCCAACAAGATGGCCATCAGTAGGCTCTGCTACGACTTCAGGCAGTGCAAAAGGGCTGAAAGTCGTCATTGTTTGTGCCGGTAGTATCGGAAATGTACACCTCGTGCTTCGATGAAACTATGTCGTCTGATACTATGGCCATGGGATTCGTAGTGTCCATCTTTCTAGTATATGATGAAAGCATGATGTTTGTAACACAAACGCATATACGTATAATATTCAATCCTATAATCATATAATCACATAAGTCACCAAGTAAGGTATCACATAATTCTCCTAGTCTCACTAGCCAATTTCTCCCAGTCTCTAAGACTGCTCTATCCTCCACCTCGACCTCTTAGATCGAGCCTCGGTCCCCTTGACCGAGCCTCAGCCTTCATGACTGAGCCTACTCTTCCTATCCTCACTAGCTAACTACCTCGGTCACCTAGACCGAGCCTCGATCCTCCAGACCGAGCCTCAGCCCTCCAGGCTGAGCCTATAATAAATCAACGTGCTCAACTACCTCGGTCACCTAGACCGAGCCTCGATCCTCCAGACCGAGCCTCAGCCCTCCAGGCTGAGCCTATAATAAATCAACGTGCTCAACTACCTCGGTCACCTAGACCGAGCCTCAATCCTCCAGACCGAGCCTCAGCCCTCCAGGCTGAGCCTATAAATAATAAAATGTGCTCAACATTTGATTGTAAAAATTTTTGGATCTGGACTTAAGTGGTATGCAGAAAAATGTTTTCGTGAGAGCCCTAGCGATCATAGTCTAGACTCGAGAAGGAATCCAAGTTCGCTATGATCAGAGCTCTGATACCAAGCTGTCACACCCTGGCTTTGCGGAAGCGTGGTTAATTTTGGTGTGACTTCTTAATACCATAGCTTAACCATAACAAAGCTATATGAAATAAAATCATGCAAGATCATCCATTTGATTAAGTTTTAAAACCAGAGTAACATACCATTGTCTTAGAGACTTACAACATCATAACGTAAAACATTGTCTTGAACAACATAAACAGTAACATGAAATAAGCGCAGTTTAAGAGTTGTGACTTGTCCAGGAAAGAGTCACATTTCCTAAACTGGGATGACCTTGGAACCCTTATGCAGCGGGAAAACATAACATACCGTGCCAGATCTCTAATTTCCTGAAATACATGTAAGTTGAAAAATCAACAATAATGTTGAGCGAGTTCATGTGTAAGTGAGTATGTAAAACACTTGTAAGTATAAAAGTTTCCTGGTATGTAGCAGTGTAAGGAAAAGAGATCACCAATGGTTTGCAAGGCCATTAGTATGTGTGAAGTGCAAGTAGGAAGACTCAACCTAGCAGATTTTTGCGTCGGGTACAAAGTCCCTCAAGGTCCGTTCTGCTGGGCCTCTTAGAGGTCCGTTCTGTTGGGCCTAGAGTTGGGCTCGCTACACCCAGATAGATCTACCGCTTACGTCCCTCGGTGTTTCTGCCTACCCACTCACATGATCTAAGCAGTAAACCTCCTTACGCTAACCATACCGTGTATAAAGTACTTGTAATCAAAGTAACATGTATTTCACCCCCGCAGTTAAGAAAACTGAAAACAGTTAGAGAAAAGGGGGACATGAACTCACAGTGAAGCGTCTCTACCAAGTATCTCCTGCTCACGCAGCTGTGCGACGACCTACAGGTGCTAATTTCTATTAGACGGACGGCCGTGCCTTAGCTTTATAGTTTAAGTCCTTGGGAAATAGTTAGACAACTATTTCGTGTTTACATTCTGTATATACTTGGTAGTTAATCTTCTTCCCAAGGATGGGGGATTCAATACATGTGCGTTCAAATTATATCATTAAGTCTCACTTAATAGGTATATATATTTCCAATTCCAAAATATAAGTATTTTTCTCAAAAATATTATATTTTCATTTCACACAAATTTTCTCCAATAATACGTTGTTAAAAAAAAAAAACGCGTTCATAAATGTTTCCGTAAGTGCGTAAGTTACGTTTTAACAATCGAGTGGTAATATAATTACCGGTTTAACTTATATATTTATGGTGAAAGCGTTCGTATTATTTTGGATTCGTTAACGTTCGTAAATATTATTTTTACTCTAAAAATAATATTTATGTATTTCACAAAATAATCATAAACAGTGTGTGAAAAATATATATATTTATCACGTTAAATTTTGTGAAAATCCCACCTCCGAATATTTAGTAAATAAAGTCATGGCGAAATTTATGTTTCGAAAACATGTCAAAAATAATTCTAACACTTGTAGTGCAAATAGTTCTAAGTGTTAGGTTTTTAGAAAAATTTCGCCAGAGTTTCCTCTGTAACTGGAGGTGGCCACGCTTTCAAGCGTATCATTTTCTTTAACAAATCAACTCAACAATTTTCTTTATTTGATCAGAACAACTTTCATCACAACAACAGATCAACATATGTGTAAATTTCCAAAAATTACATGAACTTGCAGTTTTTCTAAAACTGTGGTGTAAATCCCCTTAAATTTAGTAGATCTTCATATAAGATAATTTGATCTTGTAAAAACCTCGTTTTTAGAGAAAATCCATCCTTACAACTTCTTGCCAACTTTTACAAAAATAGTTATTTTGTCGAAACTTTGCGTTACACAAGTGTTTACACACTTGTGTGTTCTAAAAACCATTCTTGTTAGTGTAGGACCCGTCTTTAGAAAACATGATTTCTTTGATACGTGGTTCTTTGAAAATACCACTTGCAGATGCGTAGATCTGCTAGTTTTAAACATAACTTTAACAAGTAAAACTCTTTTACACAAGTTCATGATTCGCGTGTGGTAGAGTTTCACCTTTTAACCCTTGTATTATTCAAAACAAGCTTATGTTAAGATCCATGATCTTACCAAACCGGGTTAAACGATGATCCGAGCTACCACATCATAGATCGGGCCTAAATGAACACAACTTTCAATTACTACAACATTTACACAACTTATGTGCTATTAACCACCATTTTTAGTGTTTTTAGTAAACTTTAAAGCATCAACTTGCATGTTAACGAGTTTTAACCGATACAAATCCTTTTAACCACTTTAGATTAGTTCAAGAAGGTGTTTTAAGCATTATACCTCTAGCTCGAGGCTAGGGAAGAATCTACGCGCAAAAGAGGTGGATAAAAGCTAAGTAGAGAGGTCCTTCGCGTTCCGCTCGCACCAAGCTTCCTAATACGAGATCCTCAACACTTGTAGATGCTTGGAATCACAAGATCAAAACCGAAAAGTGGTTGGGTGAAAGAGGGGTGTTCGGCCGAGAGTCTTGAGGGAGAGAGAGAGAAGTGTGAAGTTGATTTGTGTGAGGATTATGTTATGGTGGGTTAATGCTTATACTTATAGACAATTCTTGTGTGTATTAACCAATGGAAAATATGTCTAGATGATATTAGGCAAGATTAGATTAAGCAAATCTTGCAAGGACAAGATATGTCCCCTTGGGGACGGTTTTGGTTGGGGGGGGGGGTACCTAGTTCAAATCCAACTAGATAGTAAGTATTAGTTAGGTTAAGTTAAGTAATTAACTCGGTTACTAACGTGTAGTATGTTATGACGGGTGTTAGGGTATTCGGGGACCCTAACTGGCTCAGAAAAAGATAAATAAGGGAAATAACAATATTTTCATGTTCCGGGTAACGTCCGGTTGTTCGGTTGGATAGTAATCCGTTAAAGCGCTTAATAAAGCTTTAAAGTGTCGTTATTGTTACTTTTAGTGACACAGCTTATTCCTGACACTTTGGAAAGTGTCTAGTGTTATTTTTCTCATGTTTTGGCACTTTATTAGTTAGCTAGAAGCTGAATTATTGTGTAAAGTGCTGAGTTTTGTACTTAGAGTACGTTTTAGGCACATCCAGTCATTGTGACTTATCCCTAGAGACGCAGTTTCATAACCCTTGTATCCCTACACTCACCACTAGTGTAGCAAAATATCTCAGGCTCTTATAGGCCTTGGAGGCAGTGTATGCCTGATGCTGGCTTTATCAGCATGTTCAATAGGTTATCCGTTATTGTGCTACTGTGCTTTTTGTGCATCATGGTTGTCACTAGGGTTCAACATGTAAATAATGTAGTGACGATAAGTAAAGTATGATGCAAGTAAGTACATGTATCAGATATCAAGTAGCAGTTCATCAGCTAGTTCAAACAAGCACAGTAATTAAGCAGTAATTAATCAATAATTAAGTCGTACGGGTACCTGGTTTAGTGCGGGTTGTCACAATAACAACAACTATATGATAAAACCATAGTTTTGTCATCCATAAATAAGTTTAAAACATAACAACATTGTCTTAAAACGTAGAATTCAAACACAAGTTTTACAAACCATACGAATTGTTTTAAGAGTTCACTAAGGACCCATCAAAAGACATTAAATAAAACCAAGGTTTGGAAGACGTGTCTCGTCCAGGAATAAGACACCCAACCCAAACCTCAAAACCATGGATGACATCTTTATTCACAACGCAGCATGAAACCTCCAACGCCCGCCAGATCCACTTACTAATTCCCTGAAATACATGTATTTTGAAAACATCAACAAAAGTTGAGCGAGTTCATGTGTTTGTTTCTGTGTATGAGTAAACCTTTGAATGTATGTCTGTATGTATGTAAGTCCTGATATGAAAGCAACAAGGAAAACAGATCACCAATGGTTTGCAAGGCCATTGATATGTGTGAAGTGATACAGGAAAACTCAAACCTAGCAGATTTGTCTCCGAGAATAAGACATAGTCACCACATGGGCCACCCTGGTCCGCATGGGTGTGGGCTCGCTACACCCAAATAGATCTATCACTCATGTCCCTCGGTCCTACAACGAGGATTAATGGCCTTAAGTGTTGTACCCACCACTCACATGATCAAGTAGTACCCTTCCTTAGCTAACCATACCATGTATAAAACGTTTGTAAACAATTGTAACATGTATTTCACCCCCAAAGTTATAAAACTGAAAGCAGTTAAAAGAGAAGGGGGACATGAACTCACAGTCTTGCGTCTTCAACAATCGTAACTCGTACTTCTCCGGTGAACACGACTACATACAACGTACTAATGTATATTAGACGAACGGGCCATGCCTTGACTTAGTGTTAGTGTCTTTGAGTTATGTTTCTTCCATACCCTTTGTATTATTCCAAGTCATATAATTTTTGTCAAAATAATTAATATTTCAACTTAAATTATATTCATTAAATTTTGGAATAATTGTTGAATAATATATATTAACTTAATACTTCCCAAGTATTGATACTTGTATTTCCTTCCCAAGGATGGGGGTATCTTATATATGTGTATTCGTATTCTTGTATTTGTATATTTTGCCATGTTTTGGTGTCGTATTCCGGTGAGTATTTATACGTGTGAGAATACGTATATTATTGTATTCATTAGGTATTCATATACTTAAATTTATATTAAACCTTCTGAAATATTATTTCTAATAAAAGTCCACCAATATATATATATTTCCAAAATATATATATATATTTAAGAAATATTACTTAGAAAAATTATTTGTGATTTTTCTTTTGGCAAAAATATTTGTAGTTCCAAAATAATATATTTTCAAGTCTAACTTAGAGAATATATATAAACTTATTTTTATCAAAAAATAATGTATTTCAAGTGTACTCAAGAAAATATATATCTTTCCCAAAAATTATATATCTTCTAGAAATTCCAAGAAAATATATTTTTACTTCCCAAAAACAATATATTTTCTCTTTGTAAAAAATATGATATAACTTTTTAATAATTACAAAAATCATATTTTCATTTCCTTGTGTCTAAAATATTATTTACCAAAATATATTTGCGAATTAAGTTCCGGAATATTTTGTAAGTTACATTTCTTGCTTGGTTTTGCCAATATTTTGCGTGTAACTTGTATATTTATTCCTTGAGATTTTGGTAATATTTTGGATTGTAATCCTTGGTATTTTGATGTGTTATATTATTACATGCCCTAAATAATATAACTAATACACCAAGTATACAAATAATCACACATGTGTGTCTTCAATGTATATATATATTCTAAATATATTTTTAGCCACTTTTATTTGTAAAAACCAACCTCCAATATTTGTATTTTTGTAACAAAAAATTATGGCAAAGTTTATATGGAAAACTCATGGTTAAAATACACTTATAAATATTTGTTTGAAAATATTTTTCTAAGTGTTTATATTTTTAGAAAATTTTGCCATAGTTTTCCCTAAAAATGGAGGTTTCCATGCTTTCAAGCATATCATTTTCTTTTGTAAAATCATCACAATCAATCCACAATCAACACTAAACAACTTACACTTACCAATTTTGTCAAAATCATGCTTATTCCACTACTTCATGAACTTGAAAGTTTATGAAAAGTTGTAGTAACTTGGTAGTGTGTTTAGTGAGTTTAGTTATCCTTCAAAGTGTGGTTGTTTATATAAAAACATCATTCTTGAAAGACTTAGATGTTTACAACTTGTAATCATGTCTTACAAAAATGTTTCTTTATGAAATTTTCTTGTTACACAAGTGTTTCTACACTTGTTTAACCATCAAAAATAGTGTTTGTTCATGTAAGAACCAAGTTTTAACGAAACTTATATTTTTAACCCAGTTTCTTTAGAAATCATCCATAAATTTCTAGATGTACAAGTATCACAACTTACTTTGATCATCATTTTACAAGAAAAACAATTTGTATTTCAAGTTCATGACTACATAAGGATGATCTATTGATTTCTTAATATAATCATCCTCTCATCTTGCCATATCATGTTTTTAATCATGATCTAGCAAGATCATATGATGATCTACATCATTTACACAAGCTAACAACAATCATCAAGTATAACAACACATAAATACATGATTTCTTCATGATTTCTTATAGTTTTAAGCTTATATTCATGTTTCTTTCTTGTGATTCTTAGTGTTCTTCATAATAATCTACATGTAACATCTTTTAACCACTAAAAATAAATGTAAAATAGAGTGTACAAAGATCTTACCACTAGCTCAAGTCTAGAGTTGATCAAGTGAAGAAAATGAGTGGGTAAAAGCAAATAGTGAAGGTCCTTCAAGATCCAAAGCCACCAAGCTTCCTTGTATGGACTCTAACACCTTTGTGAATGCTTGGAATGGATGAAGAAAGTTGGATGATGATGGTGGTGGTGGTGCCTAAGTTCGGCCGAGAGGGAGAAAGATGAGTGTGTGAAGTGTGTGAGAATTATGAGTTCAAGACCTCTTATGTCATACTTATATCCATCTTTTCCATTTAACTCATGTGTAATGTGCTCTAAAAAGTAAAAACAAGATCCAATATAATAAGGAAATCAAATCTTGAAGGTATGGGGCCAAGTATGGCCATCCATAGGTGGGGGGGGGGGGGGGGTAGAGTAGGCTTTAACCCTTTAGTTGCAATTTAGTTCAAATCCAAGTGTTCGTTACGTGTTTCAGTTATTAGATATTTTTAGGAGGTGTTATGATGTTCGGGGATCATAACTAGCTTGGAAACATTAAAACAATGCTTCTAGTATAAATTTGGTGTTTCGGGTAGTATCCGGTTGTCCGGTTAGATACTGATTCGTTAAAGTGCTAAACCTTGCAGTTTAGTGTGCTTTATGTATCTTTTTGTGACACTTTTAATTCCCGACAGTTAGGAAAGCATTCAAGACCATTTAACCATGTTTCTGCACAATATCAATGTGTTTAAATGCTGATTTATGCTGAATTTTGCTAAATTCAGCACTTTGGGTGAGTTTTAGGCACTTTTCGGCACTTAAACTATCACCTAGAAAAGCAGTTTTGTGATCCTTACTTCCCTACACTCTATACTAGTGTAGTACTTAATTTCTGACTCATACTATGTCCCAATACAACATCTGTCTATGTACTGAACTACGTCAGCATTTTCCCAGTTTGTCTGTTAACTGTTCTAGCTGTGCTTTGTGCATCTTTTATGTCAATAAAGTTCCCATGAAATTAATGATATGTCATTTGCAATATGTGATGCACATGTGTGTATAAAGCAATAATCAGAAAGCAGTTAATTGTAATTCAGCACAGTCATTAAGCACTTAATCAAGATTAATTAATTGTACGGATACCTGGATTTTTGACAGTTGTCACATTCTCCCCCTGTTAAGAAAATTTCGTCCCGAAATTTTTAAGCTCCACTACTAGTTGCAGGGGCGTTAGGGAATAAGTGCGGGTATTTAGCTTTCATGCGGTCCTCATGCTCCCAAGTAAACTCAGGGCCGTGACGTGCGTTCCATCGAACCTTAACAAGTTTAACACTACTCCTTCTAGTTTTGTTAACTTTCCAATCCGTAACCTCAACGGGTTCTTCTGTAAAATGAAGTGTGTCGTCAATGTGAACTTTGTCAGCAGGAATAATCACCGTTTCCTGTGTTGGACTCTTCTTCAAATTAGATACATGGAATGTATCATGAACACTATTAAGTTCCGTAGGTAGGTCCAACTTGTATACTACAGAACCAATCCTCTCCAGGATTTTAAACGGTCCAATGAATCTTGGGTTTAACTTTCCACGCTTCCCAAAGCGTGCCACACCTTTCCAAGGTGAGACTTTTAACAGAACCATATCTCCTACTTCAAATTCCAAAGGTTTCCTTCTTTGGTCCGCATAGCTCTTTTGTCGGTCTCGAGCCACCTAATGCGTTCTCGGATCTGGTATGAGCGGTGCAACATCAGGTATGCCAAATGGTACAGGATCATGATCAGGTAAAGGCTCAGGTGCAGGTATTGGAACAGGAGCAGGTATCGGCTCAGGATCAGCTGGTGCATCAACAGGCTGATCGTCAGGAGCAATGTCTAGCTCAAGGTGAAGATCAAAGTCGTGTGGAGGGACAGGTGCGACAGACAGGGCCATGTCAGTATCAGAATCAGTGGGGTAATGCTGCAATCCCAATGCATGCAAAGTGGTGGATGACACAGACTCGAAAGAATCTGGAACAGAATGATCAGAGGAATCCTCAATAACAGGAACCTCACCGAGTGGAACAACAATGGCATCCTCAGTGTGACAACCCGAACTTTCATGGTCAGTGTCTCGTAGTCACGCGATCCTGTTTCTTGTTATTTCTCGTTCATATTCTTTACGATAATATATGTCTACTTGTGTGTAAACATTTTTACGTGTTGAATAACTAACCTAAGGAGCTAACATTAGTGATCCTTGCAATACATCTCACCTCGGCCTGAACAAACATGAACCGAGCCCAAACTATCCTGAGTGGATTTTGATCAAATATTGGCCCAGTTGTGATCTAACCAAATTTGGCCCATTTGTGATCTAACCAAATATGTAAGTGGCTGGCCCACTGGTTGAAATTATGGCTTTATAATTGATGTATACGTGACTTTCCCATACCCATTATCTCAACATAACAAACCCTACCCCTTGGAAGTGCGACGACAGGAGAACCCCCCCCCCCCTCTCGATACATCACTTTATTTGATCAAGGTTACTGGTTAGTAAATCCCTGTCTATGCTATCTATTTATTGATGATTATGTTTTGCATGATTTTGGATTAGAAGATATTGGTATATTGACAACAGTGAGGAACTTGGCCATATTAACTATGTACTGCCATGCTAGATCATGTTAAAATTTGATAATTATATGTTGATGTGTGTTGTTAGAATATGGATGTGGTATGATGATTTATTAAGCATGACCGTCGCATAATGAATTGCCAAACAAAGACTACTGTATGATGAATTCTTGATAGAACACTAATTGGATTTAATCTGAATGTATGGAAATGATAAATAAGATTTGGATTGTTAATTGTTATTATATGGGCCGCACACCTCTGTTGGTGGGCCGAAGGTGAAAGGGGCCCAAATACACACATGGCTACGTAAACCTGACATTGACACCAAATATAGATGTTTGTAGTATTGATCAAAGTGAGCCATGTGCATATCCTATTAGAGTTGTCAGATTCAATTTGGTAATATCAAAGTAAGCCATGTGATTGTTATGATTAGTATTATATATTAATTTGAGTTCATGAACTACAAGGGCAAATCGATTATAACCATCATGATTACAATCACGTTGCAAAGTTCAAACGAACTTTGCGTTGACCATTGACTGGTCAAAGCAGAAAGTCAAACACTGTTTGACTTTTAAGCTAGGAAAGCGATAAAAGAACGAAGGAAGCTTACAAAGGGTCCTTGCTAGGGAGAACTTGATCTTATAATTCTCAGGTATGAAGTTTATAAACCTCAACTTAGAGAATTTAGATCAAGGGTGAGGAAAAATGAATGAGAGGCATTGCTATTTATACTTGTTGGAGGTTCATAGGATCAATCCATGTGTTTGTGTGGCCAACAAGCATTAGATCACAGCCATACAAGCGTTAGAGGCCAGCTAATTTGCTTGGGGAGGTGCTAACTTGGCTACCACACAAAGAAATTGCAAGAATGGCCCCTGAATTATTAATCTGATGCTGAAAATAAGGTTTCTGCCCAGATGTGATGGTGGCGTGGCGCGACCACAAGGCCATATGGCCGTCGCACGACGCCAGGGCAATGGCAGGAAGTTTTGAAAGTTTGGCAGAAATGGTCCCAGCACGTGTTTAAACTTGTTTTTGACGTTTTTAACCTCCGTTAAGCCATTTTCTGTGACAACCCTCACCAAACCAGGTATCCGTACGACTTAATTAATGATTAATTACTGCTTAATTACTGTGCTTGTTTGAACTAGCTGATGAACTGCTACTTGATATCTGATACATGTACTTACTTGCATCATACTTTACTTGTCGTCACTACAATACTTACATACTGAACCTTAGTGACAAACATGATGCACAAAAAGCACAGTAGCACAATAACGGATAACCTATTGAACATGCTGATAAAGCCAGCATCAGGCAGACACTGCCTCTAAGGCCTGTAAGAGCCTGAAATATTTTGCTACACTAAGTGGTGAGTGTAGGGATATAAGGGTTGTGGAACTGCGTCTCTAGGAATAAGTCACAATGACTGGATGTGCCTAAAACGTACTCTAAGCACAAAACTCAACACTTTACATAACAATCCGGCTTCTAGCTAACTAGTAAAGTGCCAAAACATGAGAAAAGTATTACTAGACACTTTCCAAAGTGTCGGAAATAAGTTGGGTCACTAAAGAGAATAATAACGACACTTTAAAGCTTTATTAAGCGCTTTAACGGATTACTATCCAACCAAACAACCGGACTATACCCGAAACATGAAAATATTGTAATTTTCATTAATTATCTTTTTCTGAGCCAGTTAGGGTCCCTAACACCCATTGTAACACACTATACACAAGTAACCAAGTTAAACACTTGACTTAACCTAATTATCTAACTAATACTTAACCTATGGTTGAAATGGAATCGGATTAGACCCCCCCCCCCAACTAACCGTCCCCATAAGGGGAGACATACTATGTCCTCTAAAATAATATTTTAATCCATGTGCTTAGTATCTAGTTAGCATAAGATCCAATGGTTAATAATCTTAACTTTGTCTATAAGTAATAACCTAAACCCACCATAACATTCACACTCACAAACTCAACTTCATCACTCCCTCTCTCCCTCTCCAAGCTTACGGCCAAACTCCCCTAGATCACACATCCATTTTCGAGTTTTGTTCAAGTAATTTCAAGCTCATACAAGTGTTAAGGGTCTCGTATTAGGAAGCTTGGTGCAAACGGAACGCGAAGGACCTCTTTATCTTGCTTTTATCCACGCCATTTTCGCCAAGATTCTTCCCTAGCCTCGAGCTAGTGGTATGTTGCTTAGAACACCTTCTCAATCTATTCTAAAGTGGTTAAAAGGATTTGTATCGGTTAAAACTCGTTAACATGCAAGATGATGCTTTAAAGTTTACTAAAAACACTAATAATAGTGGTTAAAAGCTTATATGTTGTGTAAATGATGTAGTATTCGAAATGTATGATTATTTAGGCCCGATCTATGATGTGGTAGCTCGGATCATCGTTTAACCCGGTTTGGTAAGATCATGGATCTTAACATAAGCTTGTTTTGAATGATACAAGGGTTAAAAGGTGAAACTCTACCACACGCGAATCATGAACTTGTGTAAAAGAGTTTTACTTGTGAAATTGTGTTTAAAACTAGCAGATCTACGCATCTGCAAGTGGTATTTTCAAAGAACCACGTATCAAAGAAATCATGTATTTTAAAAGATAGATTTTACACTAACACGCATGATTTTTATAAACCACAAGTGTGTAAACACTTGTGAAATGAAAAGATCCGACAAAATAACAGTTTTTGTAAAAGATGACGGGAAGTTGTAAAGATGGATTTTCTCTAAAAACGAGGTTTTTACAAGATCAAATTACCTTATATAAAGATCTACTAAATTTAAGGGGATTTACACCACAGTTTTGGGAAAACTACAAGTTCATGTAATTTTTGGCAATTTACACATATGTTGAATTGTTGTTGTGAGAAAAGTTGTTCTGATCAAATAAAGAAAATTGTTGAGTTGATTTGTTAAAGAAAATGATACGCTTGAAAGCGTGGCCACCTCCAGTTACAGAGGAAACTCTGGCGAAATTTCTCTAAAAACCTAACACTTAGAACTATTTACACTACAAGTGTTAGAATCATTTTTGACATGTTTTCAAAATATAAATTTCGCCATGACTTTATTTACTAAATATTCGGAGGTGGGATTTTCACAAAATTTAACGTGATAAATATATATTTTTCACACACTGTTTATGATTATTTTGTGAAAATACATAAATATTATTTTTAGAGTAAAAATAATATTTACGAACGTTAACGAATCCAAATTAATACGAACGCTTTCACCATAAATATATAAGTTACACCGGTAATTATATTACCACTCGATTGTTAAAACGTAACATACGCACTTACGGAAATATTTATGAACGCGTATTTTAACAACGTATTATTGGAGAAAATTTTGTGAAATGAAAATATAATATTTTTGAGAAAAATACTTATATTTTGGAATTGGAAATATGTATATATTAAGTGAGACTTAATGATATCATTTGAACGCACATGTATTGAATCCTCCATCCTTGGGAAGGAGATTAACTACCAAGTATATACAGAATGTAAACACGAAATAGTTGTCTAACTATTTCCCAAAGACTTAAACTATAAAGCTAAGGCACGGCCGTCCGTCTAATAGAAATTAGCACCTGTAGGTCGTCACACAGCTGCGTGAGCAGGAGATACTTGGTAGAGACGCTTCACAGTGAGTTCATGTCCCCCTTTTCTCTAACTGTTTTCAGTTTTCTTAACTGCGGGGGTGAAATACATGTTACTTTGATTACAAGTACTTTATACACGGTATGGTTAGCGTAAGGAGGTTTACTACTTAGATCATGTGAGTGGGTAGGCAGAAACACCGAGGGACGTAAGCGGTAGATCTATCTGGGTGTAGCGAGCCCAACTCTAGGCCCAACAGAACGGACCTCTAAGAGGCCCAGCAGAACGGACCTTGAGTGACTTTGTACCCGATGTAAAATCTGCTAGGTTGAGTCTTCCTACTTACACTTCACACATACTAATGGCCTTGCAAACCATTGGTGATCTCTTTTCCTTACACTGCTACATACCAGGGAACTTTTATACTTACAAGTGTTTTACATACTCACTTGCACATGAACTCGCTCAACATTATTGTTGATTTTTCAACTTACATGTATTTCAGGAAATTAGAGATCTGGCGCGGTATGTTATGTTTTCCCGCTGCATAAGGGTTCCAAGGTCATCCCAGTTTAGGAAATGTGACTCTTTCCTGGACAAGTCACAAATCTTAAACTGCGTTTATTTCATGTTAATGGTTATGTTGTTAAAGACAATGTTTTATGTTATAATGTTGTAAGTCTTTAAGACAATGGTATGTTACTCTGGTTTTAAAACTTAATCAAATGGATGATCTTGCATGATTTTATTTCATATAGCTTTGTTATGGTTAAGCTATGGTATTAAGAAGTCACACCAAAATTAACCACGCTTCCGCAAAGCCAGGGTGTGACAGCTTGGTATCAGAGCTCTGATCATAGCGAACTAGGATTCTTTCTCGAGTCTAGACTATGATCACTAGGGCTCTCACGAAAACATTTTACTGCATACCACTTAAGTCCAGATCCAAAACTTTTTACAAACAAATGTTGAGCACATTTTACTATTTATAGGCTCAGTCTGGAAAGGCTGAGGCTCGGTCTGAGAGGCCGAGGCTCGGTCTGAGAGATCGAGGTTAGTTGGCTAGTGGGACTAGGAGGATTGGCTAGTGGGACTAGGAAGAGTAGGCTCAGTTTGGAGGCTGAGGCTCGGTATTGGAGACCGAGGCTCGATCTGAGAGGTCGAGGTAGTTGATAGAGCAGTCTAGGAGACTGGGAGGCTAGTGGGACTAGGAGAATTATGTGATACTTTACTTGGTGACTTATGTGATTATCTGATTGTATGACTGATTATTTGAGCATATTTGTGTTTATGTTACAGACTCATGGATTCAGCCGGTACTGGCGATTCGGACACTACTGGACCCATACCTATCGTATCTGATGACCTCACATCCTCCGAGCACGAGGTGTACACATCTGACTATACCAGTACTGACGAGGATGATTTCCAGCCCTTCGCACTACCCGATGGTGCTGATGAGCCTGCAGATGACCCTCCCGCTGAGTACCTACCTCTAGTAGAGATTCCGGCTCCTATACCCTTAGCCGTTTATCCGGCATATGATTTCCATCTTGACGCCGAGGCTGACGGCGATGTTGACCTGTTTGAGGATGAGCCCTTTGAGGATGAGATCCAGGGCGAGGCCCTACTTCCTGCGGACGATCTTCTGTTGATCGCTGGCGTTCCCGCTGAGGATTCGCCTGCACATTCTCCTGTCCCAGACTCCTTCGAGTCTGTGGCATCCGCACCTTCTCACACATTGAGCGCACAGCACTTGGCGCATGATTCTGATCCTGACCAGGCATCCTCTGTCGCACCTATTCCCAGCTTTGAGTTTGACCATGATGACATAGAGGATTCTGATCCTATCTTTCCCCCGGGATACGACCCGGATCATGATATCGAGTTTATACCTATGGATCAGCCCATGGAGGATCCAGCTGACCCAGTAGACCCTATCGATCCCGAGTTTGACTTCGAGATGGCTTTTGATGATCCCGAGCCTGTCGTCGCTCCTGAGCAGGCAGCCGCTCTAGACCCCATACTCGAGCATGACCTCGTACATGCTGGCATCCCTATTGAGCCTGTTATAGCAGACCCGCCTGTTGATGATCTTCCCGTGGATGTTCCTTTGTTAGAGGGCGATCATGTCGTTGTTGATCCTGTCGTTCCTCTACCTGTTGTTGATATACCTGTTGACCATCCTGTTGAGCACATTGCACCTGTTCACCCTTTTGTTGCACCCGATCCCATTCCACTAGAGCCCGAGCATGCACTGTTCGCGGCACGCATGGATCCCCCAGATGAGCATGCACAGCACGGTTGGATACCTGCTGATGAGGATGTTCCACCTTTTCCCCCTCAGATCCCTGATACACGACATGTTGATTCTTCTTTTCGGGTTCCACAGTTTGTACCTCCAGCGAGGACTGGAGAGGGTTCTTCAGCCCATCCCTTTGGGCATGTACCGATGCCTATCCCTTTCATGCCCCAGATGTCATCTGTTCCACCCTCTGTTGCTCCATTTCATGTGGCACCTTTTGACCCCACCAGTGAGCCGTTCCTTTGGGCACCGGACTCTGCTATGCCACCTACTGACCCCTACCATTCCTTCCACATGGGGTATACTATCGAGGACGTTTTGATGTCTTTTGTCGCCCAGCACGAGTCCCACACGCAGCGCATCCAGGAGCTTGAGAGAGCTCAGCTGCCGCCATGCCAGTGCCATGGACAGACACACTCTCCTCTGCAGCCATTTCGACCCTTACCTCCAGATTATGCTGCCCGTCTCTTTACACTAGAGCAGCAGGTTGCTACTATCATTCGTACCCAGCAGGCTATGGAGGAGGACTGGCTCCAGTTACGTCGTTTACTTTACACCCACTTTCCCCCTCCTCCACCACCATCTGTATAGAGCTCATCAGTGCTGTTTGGGTAGACGAGGATGAGAAGACGGCGATTGTTGGACTGCACAGCATTTTTGGAGACTACATTTGATTCTGACTTTTGTTGACTTGTATTTGACGTATTTCACATTGACATGATATAGCTTTTGGACAGGGGTGATGTAGCCCCTAGTTGATTGATGATTGTATGACACAGGGATGTACTGATACACTTACTATGTGGTCTCGATATATGGCAATCGCAGTATTCTCATCATATTTGATTCGCTTGATTGCTTACTTGTATTTTTATGACATGGGATGTTGTGTGATTGGTATTTGTGATGTATTGATAACATGAGATGTTATGTGTTTTTACTATTATTATCGTTATATACGTACGCTACATTATGACCTGACCTACGTATTATAACATGGGAGCTTTACTATGGCCTGACCAACTTAAACCATCTTTTAGAAGATGCCGCCAAGACGTGAGACACGCATGCCTACTAATGAGGCAGAACTACAACAAGTCATTGCTGCTGCCATAGCACAGTATGCAGCGTCTCAGCCAGGAACGAGCGGAAGTATTAACCAAGGCAATAACAATCCACCTCACGGTAATACTAAGTCGTTAAGACATACCGTGACCTAATTGGATATCTCTAGCAAGGATGCTAATGCCATTCATATGTTATAACGTATGTGCAGGGTGCACCTACAAGCAGTTTCTAGACTGCAAACCAGTCAACTTTGATGGCACTGGAGGTGCTGTCGCCTTTGTTCCTTGGGCTGAGAAAACCGAATCTGTTCTTCGCATGAGAAAGTGCGCACTGGATCAGCAAGTCACCTATATCTCAGGGCTATTCTTGGATGGAGCCCTCTCTTGGTGGAATCTGCAAGTACAGACACTAGGCGAAGCTGCTGCCTACGCGCTGACCTGGACCGAATTAAAAGAACTTATGCGCAAAAAGTACTGCTCTCGCGCAGAAATTCAAAAGTTGGAAACTGAATTTCGGCACTTAAAGATGGACGGTCCAAAGATCGCAGAATACGTTCAAAGGTTTCACGACTTATCTCAAGTGGTTCCTTACATGGTTACACCGGAATACAAGCGAATCGAGCGCTTCATTTGGGGTTTAGCTCCTCAAATCATAAGCATGGTAACCTCATCCAATCCTGCGACCATTACTGAGGCGATTGATTTGAGCGTAGCTCTCACTGAGGAGGCTATTCGTTTGAACAAGTTTGATGAGATCAAGACGAAAAAGGCAGAGACTCACGTCGAGTCATCAGGAGGTAACAAACGGAAGTTCTCGAACTTCAAGCAGGGCGCCAGTGTGGTGGTTAAGAAAGGAGGATCAGACACGCCAGCTCAGGTTACAGCAGGTAGAGGAAAGAAAGGAAAAGGGTATATGGGCACCCAGCCCAAATGCAACACCTGCCAGCGCCACCATTCTGGTCATTGCGGGCCAAAAGTATGCGAAGCATGTGGGAAACGTGGCCACTCGAAGGACGCTTGTTGGGCCACTGCTGGTCAGGGAGGCCAGGGAGGATTCGGAAATAGAAATTACAACCGGGGTGGGAATGGAAATCGCCCACAAGGAAACTATGGAGGTAACGAGAATCGAGGCAACAATGCTAACCAAGCGGGCGCCGTGAATCGTAATCAGAGGAATGATCAAGCTGGTGGAAACGGGCAAAGACTTGGATGCTTTAACTGCGGTGATATCGGGCATTTTAAGAAGAACTGCCCAGACCTAAACCAAGCCCGTGGAAGAGTGTTTCAAATCGAAGCAAGGGAAGCGCGCCAGGACCCCAATGTCGTTACTGGTACGTTCCCTGTGAACCAACGCTATGCATCCGTTTTGTTTGATACTGGTGCCGATTATAGCTTCGTATCGTTAGAATTTAAGAATATGCTTGGTCTAGCCGCTAATAAGTTAGATATTCCCTACTCGAACGAATTGGTCAATGGGAAGTTAGTAGAAGCCAATGAAGTTATCAGAGGTTGTGTGATTGAATTGGGAGAGCGTGAGTTCGCTCTAGATCTACTACCAGTCCAGTTGGGAAGCTTCGACGTGGTGGTAGGAATGGATTGGTTATCAGGCAACAAGGCTGAGATAGTTTGTCACGAAAAGGTTGTTCGTATCCCAACCGAAGACGGCGAAACAATTGTGGTTCACGGAGAGAAGCGTGGTACGCCGTTGAGAATTATCAGCTGCCTGAAAGCACGAAAGTGTTTGCAGAGAGGATGTGCTGCCTTCCTGGCACACATTGTGGATAAGAAGGCTGCTGAGCCAAAGATCGAAGACATCCCTGTCGTGAGGGAGTATCCAGAAGTCTTCCCAGAAGACTTGCCTGGACTGCCACCTCAGAGGCAAGTAGAGTTTCGCATCGACTTAGTTCCAGGCGCCGCGCCTGTGGCTAAGGCACCTTATAGACTTGCTCCGTCTAAGATGCAGGAACTGTCGACACAACTTCAAGAGTTGTTAGACAAGGGTTTTATCTGACCATGCTTCTCGCCTTGGGGAGCTCCGGTCCTGTTTGTCAAGAAGAAGGACGGTAGTTTCCGTATGTGTATTGACTACCGGGAATTGAACAAGCTGACGATCAAGAATAGGTATCCTCTGCCAAGAATTGATGATCTGTTCGACCAACTTCAAGGTTCGAGCTTTTATTCAAAGATCGATCTTCGATCTGGATACCATCAGTTAAGGATACAAGAGGAAAGCATTCCAAAGACAGCCTTCAGAACTCGTTATGGGCACTACGAGTTCCTCGTTATGCCATTTGGTTTGACAAACGCACCGGCGGTATTCATGGATCGAATGAATAGAGTTTGCAAGCCGTACTTGGATAAGTTCGTGATTATATTCATCGATGACATTTTAATTTATTCAAAGACGAAGGCTGAACACGAGCAGCATCTTAGAGCCATTCTAGAGCTGCTGAAGAAGGAACAGCTGTATGCCAAATTCTCCAAGTGCGAATTTTGGCTACGTGAAGTCCAATTCCTTGGGCACGTGGTAAATGGAGATGGAATCCACGTGGATCCAACAAAGATCGAGGCGATCAAGAATTGGGAAACGCCAAAGACGCCAACCGAGATTCGGCAATTCTTGGGTTTGGCTGGCTATTATCGAAGATTCATTGAGAATTTTTCAAAGATCGCTCAACCATTGACGCTCCTCACCCAGAAAGATAAGAAGTTTGATTGGGGAATCAAACAGGAAGAAGCGTTCCAGATACTGAAGGATAAGCTCTGCAATGCGCCAATCTTAGCACTACCGGAAGGTACTGATGATTTTGTGGTATACTGTGACGCTTCGCGTCAAGGATTAGGTTGTGTGTTGATGCAACGCCAAAAGGTTATTGCTTACGCATCGCGCCAACTGAAAGTGCACGAAAAGAACTATACCACACACGATTTGGAGCTCGGCGCAGTGGTTTTCGCATTAAAGATCTGGAGACACTACCTTTATGGTACAAAGTGTACAATCTTTACAGATCACAAGAGCCTACAGCATATATTCAACCAGAAGGAGTTGAATATGAGGCAAAGACGATGGGTTGAATTGCTGAACGACTACGACTGTGAGATAAAGTATCATCCAGGGAAGGCGAATGTAGTCGCCGATGCCCTAAGTCGTAAAGAGAGGATCAAGCCCATAAGGGTTAGGGCTTTAGAAATGATTATATGAACCGATCTTTCCTTGCGCATTCGTACCGCGCAGAAAGAAGCTCTCAAAGAAGGAAACCTTGGAGAAGAATATCTCCGTGGGATGGAGAAGCTTTTGGTACCAAACGAAGAAGGAACGTTATGCTTTGAGAAAAGGATTTGGGTTCCTCTGATTGGTGATTTAAGGAAGGTTATTTTCGATGAAGCTCACAAGTCGCGGTACTCTATCCATCCAGGAGCGGATAAGATGTACCAGGATCTCAAAGATTATTATTGGTGGCCTAGGATGAAAGGCGATGTTGCTGTTTACGTGAGCAAATGTTTAACGTGCGCTAAGGTTAAAGCGGAATACCAGAAGCCTTCAGGACTTCTGCAACAACCTGAGATTCCCAAGTGGAAATGGGAACAAATCTCAATGGATTTTGTTACAAAATTGCCAAGAACGCCAAGAGGCCATGACACTATCTGGGTGATAGTGGATCGATTAACGAAGTCAGCACACTTCTTACCTATCAGAGAGAAGGATAATACGAGCAAATTGGCTGAAATTTACATGAGAGAGATCGTTGCACGTCATGGAGTGCCTCTCTCGATCATTTCTGATAGAGACGGAAGATTTGTGTCAAGGATATGGCAATCCTTCCAAGAAGCGTTTGGATCGCAATTGAATCTGAGCACTGCGTTTCATCCGCAAACTGACGGCCAGAGCGAGCGCACGATACAGACTTTGGAAGACATGCTGAGAGCGTGTGTTATGGATTTGGGCGGTAGCTGGGACAAACATTTACCTTTGGTCGAATTCTCATACAACAACAGCTACCACACCAGTATTGGTGTCGCGCCATTTGAAGCCCTTTACGGATGCAAGTGCCGATCACCCTTATGTTGGGCTGACGCAGGTGATAGGCAGCTTGCTGGTCCCGAAATCGTCCAAGAGACGACAGACAAGATTGCACAGATTCTTAAACGCATCGAAGCAGCTCGCCACAGATAAAAGGCCTATGCGGATCCAAACCGGAAACATGTGGATTTCCAAGTTGGAGAAATGGTGTTATTGAAAGTATCACCCTGGAAAGGGGTGGCACGCTTTGGGAAGCGTGGGAAGTTAAATCCGCGCTACATTGGTCCCTTCAGAATTCTGGAAAGAATAGGACTAGTAGCATACAAGTTGGACCTACCTGCTGAACTGAATGGTGTTCACGATACATTTCATGTATCCAATCTAAAGAAAAGTCCAACTCAGGTTACCGTTGCTATTCCCACCGACGAGATTCATGTTGACGACACGCTCCACTTCGTTGAAGAACCGGTCGAGGTTACGGATTGGAAAGTTAACAAGACCCGCCGGAGCAGTGTCAAGCTCGTCAAAGTTCATTGGAATGCCAGACATGGTCCTGAATACACCTGGGAACGGGAGGACCGGATGAAAGAGAAATACCCCCACCTTTTTCCTAAGAACCCTGCATCTAGTAGCAGAACTTAAATTTCGGGACGAAATTTATTTAACGGGGGGAGAATGTGACAACCCTCACCAAACCAGGTATCCGTACGACTTAATTAATGATTAATTACTGCTTAATTACTGTGCTTGTTTGAACTAGCTGATGAACTGCTACTTGATATCTGATACATGTACTTACTTGCATCATACTTTACTTGTCGTCACTACAATACTTACATACTGAACCTTAGTGACAAACATGATGCACAAAAAGCACAGTAGCACAATAACGGATAACCTATTGAACATGCTGATAAAGCCAGCATCAGGCAGACACTGCCTCTAAGGCCTGTAAGAGCCTGAAATATTTTGCTACACTAAGTGGTGAGTGTAGGGATATAAGGGTTGTGGAACTGCGTCTCTAGGAATAAGTCACAATGACTGGATGTGCCTAAAACGTACTCTAAGCACAAAACTTAACACTTTACATAACAATCCGGCTTCTAGCTAACTAGTAAAGTGCCAAAACATGAGAAAAGTATTACTAGACACTTTCCAAAGTGTCGGAAATAAGTTGGGTCACTAAAGAGAATAATAACGACACTTTAAAGCTTTATTAAGCGCTTTAACGGATTACTATCCAACCAAACAACCGGACTATACCCGAAACATGAAAATATTGTAATTTTCATTAATTATCTTTTTCTGAGCCAGTTAGGGTCCCTAACACCCATTGTAACACACTATACACAAGTAACCAAGTTAAACACTTGACTTAACCTAATTATCTAACTAATACTTAACCTATGGTTGAAATGGAATCGGATTAGACCCCCCCCCCCCCTAACCAACCGTCCCCATAAGGGGAGACATACTATGTCCTCTAAAATAATATTTTAATCCATGTGCTTAGTATCTAGTTAGCATAAGATCCAATGGTTAATAATCTTAACTTTGTCTATAAGTAATAACCTAAACCCACCATAACATTCACACTCACAAACTCAACTTCATCACTCCCTCTCTCCCTCTCTCCCTCTCCAAGCTTACGGCCAAACTCCCCTAGATCACACATCCATTTTCGAGTTTTGTTCAAGTAATTTCAAGCTCATACAAGTGTTAAGGGTCTCGTATTAGGAAGCTTGGTGCAAACGGAACGCGAAGGACCTCTTTATCTTGCTTTTATCCACGCCATTTTCGCCAAGATTCTTCCCTAGCCTCGAGCTAGTGGTATGTTGCTTAGAACACCTTCTCAATCTATTCTAAAGTGGTTAAAAGGATTTGTATCGGTTAAAACTCGTTAACATGCAAGATGATGCTTTAAAGTTTACTAAAAACACTAATAATAGTGGTTAAAAGCTTATATGTTGTGTAAATGATGTAGTATTCGAAATGTATGATTATTTAGGCCCGATCTATGATGTGGTAGCTCGGATCATCGTTTAACCCGGTTTGGTAAGATCATGGATCTTAACATAAGCTTGTTTTGAATGATACAAGGGTTAAAAGGTGAAACTCTACCACACGCGAATCATGAACTTGTGTAAAAGAGTTTTACTTGTGAAATTGTGTTTAAAACTAGCAGATCTACGCATCTGCAAGTGGTATTTTCAAAGAACCACGTATCAAAGAAATCATGTATTTTAAAAGATAGATTTTACACTAACACGCATGATTTTTATAAACCACAAGTGTGTAAACACTTGTGAAATGAAAAGATCCGACAAAATAACAGTTTTTGTAAAAGATGACGGGAAGTTGTAAAGATGGATTTTCTCTAAAAACGAGGTTTTTACAAGATCAAATTACCTTATATAAAGATCTACTAAATTTAAGGGGATTTACACCACAGTTTTGGGAAAACTACAAGTTCATGTAATTTTTGGCAATTTACACATATGTTGAATTGTTGTTGTGAGAAAAGTTGTTCTGATCAAATAAAGAAAATTGTTGAGTTGATTTGTTAAAGAAAATGATACGCTTGAAAGCGTGGCCACCTCCAGTTACAGAGGAAACTCTGGCGAAATTTCTCTAAAAACCTAACACTTAGAACTATTTACACTACAAGTGTTAGAATCATTTTTGACATGTTTTCAAAATATAAATTTCGCCATGACTTTATTTACTAAATATTCGGAGGTGGGATTTTCACAAAATTTAACGTGATAAATATATATTTTTCACACACTGTTTATGATTATTTTGTGAAAATACATAAATATTATTTTTAGAGTAAAAATAATATTTACGAACGTTAACGAATCCAAATTAATACGAACGCTTTCACCATAAATATATAAGTTACACCGGTAATTATATTACCACTCGATTGTTAAAACGTAACATACGCACTTACGGAAATATTTATGAACGCGTATTTTAACAACGTATTATTGGAGAAAATTTTGTGAAATGAAAATATAATATTTTTGAGAAAAATACTTATATTTTGGAATTGGAAATATGTATATATTAAGTGAGACTTAATGATATCATTTGAACGCACATGTATTGAATCCCCCATCCTTGGGAAGGAGATTAACTACCAAGTATATACAGAATGTAAACACGAAATAGTTGTCTAACTATTTCCCAAAGACTTAAACTATAAAGCTAAGGCACGGCCGTCCGTCTAATAGAAATTAGCACCTGTAGGTCGTCACACAACTGCGTGAGCAGGAGATACTTGGTAGAGACGCTTCACAGTGAGTTCATGTCCCCCTTTTCTCTAACTGTTTTCAGTTTTCTTAACTGCGGGGGTGAAATACATGTTACTTTGATTACAAGTACTTTATACACGGTATGGTTAGCGTAAGGAGGTTTACTACTTAGATCATGTGAGTGGGTAGGTAGAAACACCGAGGGACGTAAGCGGTAGATCTATCTGGGTGTAGCGAGCCCAACTCTAGGCCCAACAGAACGGACCTCTAAGAGGCCCAGCAGAACGGACCTTGAGTGACTTTGTACCCGACGCAAAATCTGCTAGGTTGAGTCTTCCTACTTACACTTCACACATACTAATGGCCTTGCAAACCATTGGTGATCTCTTTTCCTTACACTGCTACATACCAGGGAACTTTTATACTTACAAGTGTTTTACATACTCACTTGCACATGAACTCGCTCAACATTATTGTTGATTTTTCAACTTACATGTATTTCAGGAAATTAGAGATCTGGCGCGGTATGTTATGTTTTCCCGCTGCATAAGGGTTCCAAGGTCATCCCAGTTTAGGAAATGTGACTCTTTCCTGGACAAGTCACAAATCTTAAACTGCGTTTATTTCATGTTAATGGTTATGTTGTTAAAGACAATGTTTTATGTTATGATGTTATAAGTCTTTAAGACAATGGTATGTTACTCTGGTTTTAAAACTTAATCAAATGGATGATCTTGCATGATTTTATTTCATATAGCTTTGTTATGGTTAAGCTATGGTATTAAGAAGTCACACCAAAATTAACCACGCTTCCGCAAAGCCAGGGTGTGACATTATCAAGGCTCTACAAGGTTTTCAAAGTGTAGGGGACCTGAAATATGCTCGGAAATATCATGGACGTCGGTTTGTTTGGTCGTACGGTCACGTTGTTCGGTTAATTACGACAAAACTCGAACGGACGCGAAAACGAACCAAATTAAGTGACGAATGGTATTTTTGCATGCCGATCACTAAAATAAAAATATTTTAGTGTCTACAAAAATTTTGGATGTCCAGATGTGGTCAGAATGTAAGGTATGCGCGTAAATGCAAACTTAAGCCGTTTTTGACACTTTTAGTCCCTGTAGGATCAAATAAGCATATTTTCGCACACCGAACCATTCAAAGCTTATTTCGAAGCTATGTTTAGGTTATTTAGGGTATCTTTAGATTATGATCATGTTTTGGACTGTACGTTGCCTTACAAAATGGCAGACTTTTGCAGTTTGACGTAAATAGTCCCTGTGAGCGAATAAACTTGTTTTTGCCATACCAAACCCTTCAAAACTTATTTCTAAGTTATTTAAAGGTCATTTAAGGTATGTTAACCATATGTTGCTGTTCCGGAGTGTTTGTCGCGTAAAAATGATTGCGTTTACGCATCAGTTTGCGTATAACTTCCTAGAAAGCAATATAGAGTTTAAAATCGATCAAAAATCAAAACGAGCAAAATGTCAAACATAAATAACAAACATTGGGATCAAAACACACTATTTTATTAATATTGGATTGTTCAGAGTTTGTACAATGATTACACAAGCACAGATGTCACAGTCTCCCCTACTTTAGGAAATTTCGTCCCGAAATTTATTTAGAGGAAACTTGTGAGAATAGGTGTGGATATTTCGCTTTCATCTGATCTTCACGTTCCCAAGTAAATTTTGGGCCACGTTTAGATTCCCAGCGAACTTTGACAATAGGTATGCGCTTGTGTTTGAGCTTTTTGACTTCACGGTCCATGATTTCCATAGGTTTCTCAACGAAGTGCATCATGTTATCAACACGAATTTCATCAAGTGGGATGTGGAGGTTCTAATCAGCTAAACACTTTTTGAGATTGGACACGTGGAATGTTGGATGAACATTTCCAAGTTCAGGAGGTAGCTCAAGTCTGTAGGCTACTTTTCCGATTCTTTCAACGATCTTGAATGGTCCAACATAGCGTGGTGCAAGTTTTCCTTTCTTTCCAAAGCTAATCACACCTTTCCAAGGGGATACCTTGAGTAAGACGTGATCACCGACTTGAAATTCTAAGGGCTTGCGTCGTCGATCCGCGTAACTCTTTTGATGGCTTCTAGCTGTCTGAAGGTTATCACGAATCTTCTTGTCCTTATCTGTAGTCTCTAGAATGAGTTCAGGTCCTGTAAGCTGAGCTTCACCTATCTCATTCCAGTAGACCGGTGAATCACATTTTCGACCGTATAAAGCTTCGAAAGGAGCCATGTTGATGCTAGAGTGATAACTATTGTTGTAGGAGAATTCGATCAATGGTAGATGCGAATCCCAACTACCACCAAAATCAATCACACAAGCTCTAAGCATATCCTCCAGTGTCCGGATTGTTCTCTCAGATTGACCATCCGTTTGCAGATGATATGCTGTGCTCAAATTAAGTTGGGTTCCCATGGCAGATTGCATGGTTCTCCAAAAGCTAGACGAGAATCGAGCATCTCTGTCAGATATGATGTTCAAAGGAACACCATGTCGGGATACAATCTCATCCACATGGATTTTAGCAAGCCTGTCAGCAGATAGATCTTCACGGATCGGTAAGAAATGTGCTGACTTTGTAAGACGATCAACAACTACCCAAATGGCGTCATGACCTCTTTTAGTTCACGGCAGCTTGGTAATGAGATCCATGGCAATGTTTTCCCATTTCCAAACCAGAATCTCCGGTTGCTCTAATAGTCCAGAGGGATGTTGGTGTTCCGCCTTAACCTTAAGATTAGTAAGGCATTTGGAAACATATAAGGCAATGTCTTTCTTCATACCCGGCCACCAATACTGGGTTCGAAGATCCTTATACATTTTGTCTGCACCAGGATGAATAGAATAACGAGACTTGTGAGCTTCATCCATAAGCAAGGTGCGAAGATTGTCTATACTTGGGACCCACAAACGGCCCATGAAATAGAATATCCCAAAGTCTTTCAGTTCAAGCTCAGGCTTAATGTGACACGGTAATTCCTTACCCATCAATCCTTGTGTAACACAAGTATATTGAGCCTGAGAAATACGGGTTTGAATATTAGATCGAACTTGAACACAATGAAGCTTGACACGTTCCTTACGACTCAACGCATCAGCCACGACATTCTCCTTACCAGGATGGTAGCGAATTTCGTAATCGTAGTCGTTTAGGAGTTCAACCCAACGTCGTTGCCTCATGTTAAGTTCTTTCGGATTGAAAATATGCTGGAGACTCTTGTTGTAACACCTGTGCCTCCACGGCCATCAAACAAATGCCAAACCAATGAAATATTGTATTTCATACTTGGGATTTGTAAAAATATGTGTATCGTTTACACATATCAACTCTTGTTCGATTTCAAACTCTAAATCGCTTTCTAGAAGGTTATACGCGCACCAATGCGTAGATATAACCAGTTTAATGGAACGAACACTCCGGAAAAGTGAAATAGGCTTAACATACCTTAAATAACCTTTACATAACTTAGAAATAAGTTTTGGAAGGTTTGGTATGCCGAAATCAAGTTAATTCGTCTACAGGGACTAAATATGACAAACTGCGAAAGTATGCCAATTTGAACTGTAACAGACATTCCGGAACATGACCATAAGTTAAACATACCTTAAATAACCTTTACATAACTTAGAAATAGGCTTTGAGGGGTTCGGTATGCTAAAATAAACTTTTGGGTCATTTAGGGACTAAAAGTGTCAAAAAGTGCACAAGTTTGCATTTTCGCGCATAACTTACGTTCTGAATACATCTGGACATCCAAAAATTTATGTAAGCATGACTATATTATGCTTTAGCGTTTGGCTTGTCAAAAATCCATTCGTCACGTCATCTGGATCGTTTTTCGCGCTTATGCGCATTCCGTCGTAATTAACCGAACATCGCAACCGTACGGTTAAACGAACCGACATCCAAGATATTTTTGAACACATTTTAAGTTCCCTATACTTTAACTTCATTTTAGAGCTTTGAAATGGGGTTAACGGGCCTTAAACGTGTCGAAAATGGGCTGAATGCATGACAGGGATCAAAACTGTCAATCTGCCAAACTTATGAGTAGCGCACCGCTACTCTTATCATGTAACGGTGCGCTAGCCAACTTCAGACCAGATGCAGAGTACTTAATAGCCTGTTTGCAGCTGATTAATCCACAACCACATGTTCTCCATTGCCTAGTCAGATGATAAGGACCATTTTGAGCCACCACAACTTCCCGACACATGTACGGATGGGATTAAGGCACGTTTTCCATGAAACGATCCTAACGGTTACCCGAAAACTATAAATACCCCATCACCCCAATGCAAAACTTACAAGAACTTTGATTTGAGAAACTCTAAGTTGAAACTATTGTTTCATACCTGAGATTTTTGAATCGAGGTTAGCATTCGGGGACCCTTCGTAAGTATTCTTTCGTTCTTTTCCTTATTTTATTGCTTTTCGAGTCAGAAAGTCAAACTTTGTTTGACTTTCAGCGTTGACCAGTAATGGTCAATGCGAAGTTCGTTTGAACTTCGCAACGTGAGTGTAATCACGTTGGTTATAGTCCCTTGGGACTATGCCCACTGATTACCACGTTGTCTAGGGTCGTAGGGTAGGCGATCTAATAAATCGCCTATACCTTCGAACCCGACCCAGTTTGGTCAATCATTAGGATCCGACCAAATACATTAGGTGACCATAGTAGGTAGGGAATAACCTTCCGAGGTTATACCCTATGGTCACATCGTTTGAGTAGTTGTATGATAGGTAGTTTATATGCCTTAGGTAAATTACCAGAATACCCTTTTCATGTATAATTGGTAATTAAGCATATGTAACCTAAACCTTTGTCACATAACTGATTATGTAACATGTTTAGGCATATAACACTTGTCATAGGGCTAGTTAGGCGGTCCGAACGCGTTTCACGCGCACGACGCGTTAAAGTAGCATATGCTACCTTAATGGGTCGTGATGGGTCGAAAGCACTTAGGTTTGGTTTCATTGTAGTATGTAGGCCTTGCTAAACCATATCATATGAGTTCCAACACTCATTTGGTTTACCAAGCCTCATCCTATCCGATCTCCCGATTTAAGTCCGGTTTATTTATATAGTTTTAGATTGCCGACTGATTCCGTGCTCCCTCTAGCTTTGTTTGGTTGTTGTTCAAGACCTCCAAGCATTATCAGGCGAGTACATTATTCCCCTATTTTACTGCTTTCAATTGTTTTGGGGTGACTCATATGTGCTAAATGTTTTCGATGTTATAACGATGGTTTCAAAAACGATTAAGACGATTTATACAAAACTAATAACGATTTCGATAAAGTGAACAAACTTGTTGGTTGTAGTTACATAACAAATGACATTCATTAGCAATGATCAAGCCGACCAGTATTAGGTTATGGTACCATAGGATCTGACAAATCCCGTTATTTACTACACCCGTAGTTATGTGTGGGTGTTGTGGGTAGCGACTGAATCTGTAATTGTTAATTTACTCTTTGGTAAGGGTTTATTAATGCGAATCGTTAATCTATCCTTTGGTAAGGGTTTATTAATGCGAATTGTTAATCTATCCTTTGGTAAGGGTTTATTAATGCGAGTCAAGAAGGTTTGAATGTTATTAGCGAGACGACCATTTAAGTAGTTTCACGACCTAAAACGAATTTAACGATTGGGTAAACGATTGGTTTTCACACGATGTTTTAACGATTGGGTAAACGATTGGTTTCAAAGCGATATACGATTGAGTTTTGGTTACATATTACATGATTTACATTGGGCATGAACATTACTTTGGTGGTTTGGTTTGATTAAGTGATTAAGTAACAATGCGTGTGGAATATGATACAAGCATGGTGGATACGCCGCTGGTACTTCCTATATATAAGTGTTTGTATGGTATTACATATTGTAGCGTTATTTGAATCATTTCAGTTTGAGACATAGAACATTTTATACAAGTAGCATACTTTTCACAAGACATTTATTTACAAACAACTTATCTTATACAAACTCATTTTTACATGGTTATTCATTTAACCATACATTATTCTCTTATTTATACATATCATCTGATCTTATCATTTTCAAATGATTTACAAAGACAAAGCAAATTACAAGGTTCATGACTAAACATTTTCTTAAAATAGAAGTTATGAATCTTATTTTCACAAAACCTATGTACTCGCCAGCATTTCTTTGCTGACCTCGTTTTCACATATGTTTCAGGTATTGTTGAATGATATCGATTGATAAGATGCATGCTCATATAGGACTGGACAAGGCCTTAGTGACTCAATAACAATGATAGACTATGTTTAATTTGTGTATTTAGATTTCCAGACAATGTAATTATTCAATGTTTAATAAAACGAAACACTTTTTGGTATCCATGGTTATGAAACATTAATTCTGTTGCAACACGCCCCGATGTTTCCGCCGCGATTTGTTGTTTTACGCGGTCGGGGTGTGACAGAAAAGATGGTATCAGAGCCAATGGTTATAGGGAATTAGGTTATTAGTAATGCTTTGACCTAGTCTATAACCTTCTTAGGACCCTAACGCGAGTTTACTTGCGTTTAGTCATAAAACAATACCGTCACCTATCCTTAGGCGACGACCACAACAAGAACACAATTTTCGAAACCGCTTTGAAAACTAATCATCTGTTCTAGGATGATTGATTACAAGGTTTTGAACCCTCTGTTATATGGTTTTGAACCCCTTTGAATTTTCAAAATCTCGGTAAAGTTTTGGGTTTTAAATAATGTGAACACGTGCAAACTGGAAGGGTGAATGCCTGTATTCTGAGTTTTCTGTCTAGGCAAGTACTTCGTATACATCTCATCAGACGCGAGACCAGTTGTGCTTACCTGGGAATTCTTGGGATGAGTGTTCACTTATAGGCGAGCATGTCTTCGCGATACATTATTTTTACCCATTTACTTTGATTAGTTCTGTGTGTCGTTTGTTGCTTTGTAGTAACAAACAAATGACCACTATCCTTGCTTTCATCAGATTTGTTCATCTCATTCTTTTCGTCTAATTCTCTCACTCGTTCATTTCATGTTTCCTCTTTTAGACAATACCTCCTCGACGCGATGATTGAACCGATGCTCGGACTTTCACTATTGAAGAACTCGCAGCTCTGATCTCTCAGTAGGTGGCTGCTGTGCTCCCCGGGGTTGTAACCCAAGTCCACGAGATATACAACCACGGCAATAATAACAACAACAATAACGCACAGTGTAAATACAAGGATTTTAACCAGGCTAAACCACTCAAGTTTAGTGGTTCTGAAGGAGCGACTGGGCTTCTTCAATGGTTCGAGAGCATTGAGAATACTTTCCGCCACGTGCAGTGTCCTGACAATCGCAGGGTCGAGTTTTCTTCGAGTGTGTTTCAGAAGAGGGCTCTCACATGGTGGAACGGGGTTATGAGGGATCGTGGTGCAGAAGTTGCTCTAGCACAGACGTGGGCTGAACTTAGGGCCCTTATGATGAGGGAATTCTGTCCTCGTCATGAGCAGCGAGCTTTGGAGAAGGAATTTGATGAGTTGAAGCAAGATAGTGGTGAGCACAGGGCGTATACTGATAGGTTTGAGGAGTTGAGTCTGCTTTGCCCGACAATGGTTACCCCACTTGACATAGCTATCGAAAGGTACATCGACGGCCTACCTGACTCGGTACAAGACATCCTTACTGGTAGTAGCCCTGCCACACTCCGTCAGGCAATCGAGTTAGCTGCGACATTGACTGAGTTACAGATTCGGAAGAATAAGTTACACAGAAAGGGTGACAAGGGTAAGAAGCAGGGGTCTGACAAGGAGGATAGCAAGAAAGGTCAAAACAAGAAGGGTAAGGAAGGTGAGACTTCGAAGAAATCAAAGAAGCGGAAGGGTGCCCAAAATTTTGCTGTTACAGCACAGACTGCTCAGAACTTGCAAAACCCACCGGCACAGCCAGCTGCAAAGAAGGCATATGCTGGTACCGCACCACATTGTGCCCGTTGCAACGGTCATCACGTTGCACAACAAGATTGCAAGAAATGCACAACGTGTGGTAGACTTGGGCATTTGGCCAATATTTGTCGTCTGGGACAAAATCAGGCTGCTCAGGTTCAAGCTCAGGTTCTAGGGAATGCTGCGAGACTCCCACTGGGTTCATGTTTCAATTGCGGAGAGATTGGTCATTTCCGCCACAACTGCCCAAGACTGGTGAATGCAAATGCTAACGCAAACCCGAATGCGAACGTCAACGTCAATGTGAATCCAGCACGTGGGCGAGTGTATAACATCAATGAGGCAATCAATGATGAAGAACAAGTAGAATTTTGAAATTCCTCTGGTTGTTATCTTGTAACATTTAAAGACAATGCGGTTGTTATATAAATAAAAATTTGTGGTTTTTATTTTCAACTAATGCAATTGTATGAATGTTTGATCCAACCTTATGATGTCATCACAAAGACAAAACTACTCTTGTGGTTCTGTCATTTTTATGATCACTTGTGATCTCCCTAAGAACCTCAAACACTTGTTTCTTCTAAATCTAAAGTATCTTATCGTCTTGCACCGTTCGAGATGCAAGAATTATCAAAACAACTTCAAGAGTTGTCTGATAAAGGATTCATCCGTCCGAACTTTTCACCTTGGGGAAACTCTTGTTCTCCTTGTGAAAAGAAAAATGGATCTTTTCGAATGTATATCGATTAACGTAAGCCTAAGTAAGCTTACCATCAAGAATCGATATCCCCTACCTTAAATCAACGATTTCTCTGATCAACTGCATAGCGTTTCATATTTTCCGAGATTGATTTGCGTTTTGGGTATCATCAACTTTGTAATCTCGAAGAAGATATTCCCAAAACGGTTTTCTGCACGAAGTATGGCCATTAAGAGTTTACAGTCATGCCTTTCTGGTTGACAAATGCTCCAGCCATCTTCAAAGACTTAATAAATAGAGTCTGCAAGCCTTATTTGGATCAGTTCGTCATTGTTATTAATGACATCTTGATCTATTCATATCACGAGCCGATCCCGATCAACACCTTCGTTGACATTGGAACCCTTAAAGAAGGAACAAACTTTTCGCTAAATCCTCCAAGAGGAAATTTTGGCTTAAAGGAGTTTAGTTTTTGGGTCATGTAGTCAACAAGCAGGGTATTCATGTGGATCCATCCAAATTGATGCAATTAAGAATTGATTCCTTGTATGCATTAAACACCCGTGTCCAAAGATAACAAATTTAAAGGTCAATTTAAACAATTATGCGAGTATACGATTAAGCGATTATGTGATATGTGTTTATGTGTTCTCCTCTATGTTTTTGTGTGGTAAACGATTTCAAATCCTCATAGAATGTTCTATATCTTCATATGAGGGATTCATAGTAGGATATTCAAAAGGTACTACCTTAAATCCTTATGGGCTTCTACGTGGTAGTTAAGACCCTTGGGTTATATAGTACCATTCCATGATTCGATGATAGACCCTTGAGTGGTCTAGTTAAAGATTGATTCAAGACCTGGTTAAGAATGGCATGTGATGATACAGCTGAAAGGACCCTATGGTGGTCCAGTCACACTCATCACAGGATTGTTCATTTGGTTTTCCCCTGCACATTATAAAATGGACTGAGTGAACTATGCAAGGAATTGTCTAATTATGGACGCGTACATAATTATGAAATTTAGTGCACAGAAACGCAGTAAGATTTATTATGTGTAAGAACCGATAGTGACAACAATAACGAAATGAGAACGATGTAATGGAGGTACGGTGGACGCACCAATGACGCTTCATATACTTATATATAAGTATCCCTCTTACATTGCAATCATGATGTTATTAAAGGTTACTAGAAGTTCAGAACCCTAATCAATATTGTTCGATCTTTTCAACTTCATGTTTTCAAGCTCTCACAAGTTTCCTCTAAATAAATTTCGGGACGAAATTTCCTAAAGTAGGGGAGACTGTAACACCTGTGCCTCCACGGCCATCAAACAAATCCCAAACCAATGAAATATTGTATTTCATACTTGGGATTTGTAAAAATATGTGTATCGTTTACACATATCAACTCTTGTTCGATTTCAAACTCTAAATCGCTTTCTAGAAGGTTATACGCGCACCAATGCGTAGATATAACCAGTTTAATGGAACGAACACTCCAGAAAAGTGAAATAGGCTTAACATACCTTAAATAACCTTTACATAACTTAGAAATAAGTTTTGGAAGGTTTGGTATGCCGAAATCAAGTTAATTCGTCTACAGGGACTAAATATGACAAACTGCGAAAGTATGCCAATTTGAACTGTAACAGACATTCCGGAACATGACCATAAGTTAAACATACCTTAAATAACCTTTACATAACTTAGAAATAGGCTTTGAGGGGTTCGGTATGCTAAAATAAACTTTTGGGTCATTCAGGGACTAAAAGTGTCAAAAAGTGCACAAGTTTACATTTTCGCGCATAACTTACGTTCTGAATACACCTGGACATCCAAAAATTTATATAAGCATGACTATATTATGCTTTAGCGTTTGGCTTGTCAAAAATCCATTCGTCACGTCATCTGGATCGTTTTTCGCGCTTATGCGCATTCCGTCGTAATTAACCGAACATCGCAACCGTACGGTTAAACGAACCGACATCCAAGATATTTTTGAACACATTTTAAGTTCCCTATACTTTAACTTCATTTTAGAGCTTTGAAATGGGGTTAACGGGCCTTAAACGTGTCGAAAATGGGCTGAATGCATGACAGGGATCAAAACTGTCAATCTGCCAAACTTATGAGTAGCGCACCGCTACTCTTATCATGTAACGGTGCGCTAGCCAACTTCAGACCAGATGCAGAGTACTTAACAGCCTGTTTGCAGCTGATTAATCCACAACCACATGTTCTCCATTGCCTAGTCAGATGATAAGGACCATTTTGAGCCACCACAACTTCCCGACACATGTACGGATGGGATTAAGGCACGTTTTCCATGAAACGATCCTAACGGTTACCCGAAAACTATAAATACCCCATCACCCCAATGCAAAACTTACAAGAACTTTGATTTGAGAAACTCTAAGTTGAAACTATTGTTTCATACCTGAGATTTTTGAATCGAGGTTAGCATTCGGGGACCCTTCGTAAGTATTCTTTCGTTCTTTTCCTTATTTTATTGCTTTTCGAGTCAGAAAGTCAAACTTTGTTTGACTTTCAGCGTTGACCAGTAATGGTCAATGCGAAGTTCGTTTGAACTTCGCAACGTGAGTGTAATCACGTTGGTTATAGTCCCTTGGGACTATGCCCACTGATTACCACGTTGTCTAGGGTCGTAGGGTAGGCGATCTAATAAATCGCCTATACCTTCGAACCCGACCCAGTTTGGTCGATCATTAGGATCCGACCAAATACATTAGGTGACCATAGTAGGTAGGGAATAACCTTCCGAGGTTATACCCTATGGTCACATCGTTTGAGTAGTTGTATGATAGGTAGTTTATATGCCTTAGGTAAATTACCAGAATACCCTTTTCATGTATAATTGGTAATTAAGCATATGTAACCTAAACCTTTGTCACATAACTGATTATGTAACATGTTTAGGCATATAACACTTGTCATAGGGCTAGTTAGGCGGTCCGAACGCGTTTCACGCGCACGACGCGTTAAAGTAGCATATGCTACCTTAATGGGTCGTGATGGGTCGAAAGCACTTAGGTTTGGTTTCATTGTAGTATGTAGGCCTTGCTAAACCATATCATATGAGTTCCAACACTCATTTGGTTTACCAAGCCTCATCCTATCCGATCTCCCGATTTAAGTCCGGTTTATTTATATAGTTTTAGATTGCCGACTGATTCCGTGCTCCCTCTAGCTTTGTTTGGTTGTTGTTCAAGACCTCCAAGCATTATCAGGCGAGTACATTATTCCCCTATTTTACTGCTTTCAATTGTTTTGGGGTGACTCATATGTGCTAAATGTTTTCGATGTTATAACGATGGTTTCAAAAACGATTAAGACGATTTATACAAAACTAATAACGATTTCGATAAAGTGAACAAACTTGTTGGTTGTAGTTACATAACAAATGACATTCATTAGCAATGATCAAGCCGACCAGTATTAGGTTATGGTACCATAGGATCTGACAAATCCCGTTATTTACTACACCCGTAGTTATGTGTGGGTGTTGTGGGTAGCGACTGAATCTGTAATTGTTAATTTACTCTTTGGTAAGGGTTTATTAATGCGAATTGTTAATCTATCCTTTGGTAAGGGTTTATTAATGCGAATTGTTAATCTATCCTTTGGTAAGGGTTTATTAATGCGAGTCAAGAAGGTTTGAATGTTATTAGCGAGACGACCATTTAAGTAGTTTCACGACCTAAAACGAATTTAACGATTGGGTAAACGATTGGTTTTCACACGATGTTTTAACGATTGGGTAAACGATTGGTTTCAAAGCGATATACGATTGAGTTTTGGTTACATATTACATGATTTACATTGGGCATGAACATTACTTTGGTGGTTTGGTTTGATTAAGTGATTAAGTAACAATGCGTGTGGAATATGATACAAGCATGGTGGATACGCCGCTGGTACTTCCTATATATAAGTGTTTGTATGGTATTACATATTGTAGCGTTATTTGAATCATTTCAGTTTGAGACATAGAACATTTTATACAAGTAACATACTTTTCACAAGACATTTATTTACAAACAACTTATCTTATACAAACTCATTTTTACATGGTTATTCATTTAACCATACATTATTCTCTTATCTATACATATCATCTGATCTTATCATTTTCAAATGATTTACAAAGACAAAGCAAATTACAAGGTTCATGACTAAACATTTTCTTAAAACAGAAGTCATGAATCTTATTTTCACAAAACCTATGTACTCGCCAGCATTTCTTTGCTGACCTCGTTTTCACATATATTTCAGGTATTGTTGAATGATATCGATTGATAAGATGCATGCTCATATAGGACTGGACAAGGCCTTAGTGACTCAATAACAATGATAGACTATGTTTAATTTATGTATTTAGATTTCCAGACAATGTAATTATTCAATGTTTAATAAAACGAAACACTTTTTGGTATCCATGGTTATGAAACATTAATTCTGTTGCAACACGCCCCGATGTTTCCGCCGCGATTTGTTGTTTTACGCGGTCGGGGTGTGACACTTGTGGTCAGTGAACACTACACACTTTGTACCATAAAGGAAGTGTCTCCAGATTTTGAGAGCAAAAACTACTGCACCTAACTCAAGATCATGAGTCATGTATTTTTTCTCGTGTACCTTCAATTGTCTTGATGCATTGGCTATGACTTTGTTTCTTTGCATAAGAACGCAGCCAAGGCCTAAGTTGGATGCATCACAGTACACGACAAAATCGTCGTTACCCTCGGGCAAAGATAGAATAGGCGCATCACAGAGCTTCTGTTTCAAGGTCTGAAAAGCTTCCTCCTGTTTGGGTCCCCACTCAAAATGTTTGTTCTTCTGAGTTAAAGCAGTGAGTGGAATCACAATCTTGGAGAAGTTTTCAATGAAACGGTGGTAATAACCCGCTAGACCAAGAAATGAACGAACCTCGGTAGGAGTAGTAGGTGTATCCCAATCCTTAATCGCACTGATTTTGGCGGGATCTACATGAATACCTTGTTCGTTAACGATGTGCCCCAAAAATTGAACTTCCTTAAGCCAGAATTCACACTTGGAAAATTTGGAGAAAAGCTGTTCTTTCTTTAGGAGCTCCATTGTAAGATGAAGATGTTGCTCATGATCAGCTCGAGTCTTAGAATAGATCAGAATGTCATCAATGAATACAATGACGAACTTGTCCAAATAAGGCTTACAAACCGTATTCATCAAGTCCATGAAAACAGCAGGAGTATTTGTTAGACCGAAAGGCATAACATTGAACTCATAATGACCATATCTCGTATGAAAAGCTGTCTTGGGAATATCTTCTTCAAGCACTCGAAGTTGATGATACGAATGAAGATCAATCTTTGAAAAGCAAGTAGCACCCTGTAGCTGATCAAAGAGATCATCAATGCGAGGTAGGGGATATCGATTCTTGATTGTAAGCTTGTTAAGCTCATGGTAATCGATACACATCCTAAATGATCCATCTTTCTTTTTCACGAATAGGACAGGAGCACCCTAGGGCGAAAAGCTCGGACGGATGAATCCTTTATCAGATAGCTCCTAAAGCTGCTTAGACAACTCTTGCATCTCAGACGGTGCAAGACGGTAAGGTGACTTAGCAATAGGATTAGCACCAGGTACGAGATCGATACGAAACTCAACTTGGTGTAAGGGGGTAAACCAGGTAATTCTTCAGGAAATACCTCAGGATAATCCCGAACAACAGGGATATCTTGGATAGTCTTACCCTTGCCTTTCTCCTCTACGACATGTGCCAAGAAAGCAACATATTTCTTTCGTAGGTATTTGCGGGCTTGGGTACAAGACATGAGTTTAAGGCTACTAGCAGGTTTCTCCCCACGAACTTCTAAGATCTCACCAGTCGAAAGCGGTATACTGACCAACTTCTCAAAATATACCACCTCGGCATGGTACTTGGATAACCAATCCATCCCTACTATTACATCGAAGCTCCCGAGTTACATCGGTGTGAGGTCAATAGGGAAAAGATGGTTATTAAGGTTCAACTGGCAATTTCGAAGAACAGAGTCGATTACAACAGGTTCACCACTAGCTACTTCTACTGTCAAGGGCTTTCCTAGTTTTGTTCTAGTCATCGAAAGCAAAGGCTCAAATGCTAAGGACACAAAACTCTTATCGGCACCCGAATCAAATAGAATAGAAGCAGGATGGTTGTTAACAAGGAACGTACCGTTCACCACTTCGTTATCCACACGCGCCTTATTTGCATTAAGGTTGAAAGCTATACCATGAGTCGGTGCTTGATTCGCATTTGCCAACCTCGGGCAATTGTTCCTGTAGTGGGTCAGATCCCCACAGTTGAAACATGAACCAGGCGGATAGTGAGGTCGTGCAAGATTCTGGCCAGGGTTTTATACTGCTTGATTTTGAGCTGCCTGATTTTGGTTCAGAGCAAAACGGTAGGTATTTGCAAGATGACCAGACTTGCCACAATTTGTGCAGATGCGGCATTGTACTTGTGGCTGATGATGGCTATTACATCTGTTGCATAGGGGTGCGTTGCCAGCATACTGCCTTTTGGCGGGAGGTTGTGCAGCCTGATTAGGAGTAGCCTGATTTGTCTAAGTGGTGACAGCGAAATTCTTGGAAGCCTTACGCTTCCTAGATTTCGTAGAAGGCTCAGCAGCCTTCTTACCCTTTTTCTCATTGGTGCTATCAGACTGTTTCTGCTTCTTATCACCTTTCCTGTGGAGTTTACCCTTTTTGACTTGTGACTCAGTAAGGGTAGCAGCCAGCTCAATGGCCTGTCGGACGGTAGTAGGGTTGCTGCCAGTGACAATATCCTGAACAGGATCTGGCAAACCATCTATGTATTTCTCAATAGCCTTAACCCAAAGGCGTGACCATTGTAGGACAGAGCGAGCTTAACTCCTCATATCTGTCAGTGTAAGCCCGGTGTTCACCACTGTCTTGCTTCAAGTCATGGAACTCATTTTCAAGTGCCCTCTGCTCGTGACGAGGGCAGAACTCTCTCATCATAAGAACTCAGTGCAGTTCACAACATTTTCCACGTGTCGAATCTGAAGAAGTGTCTGTCAGATGAGACCCTCATAGTTCCTTTGAAGGAACTCACTATTGACGATCAGTGGCGATTCGTCGAGGAACCAGTTGAAATCACGGACCGGGATGTTAAGGTCCTCAAGCGCACTAGAATTCCTCTTGTTCGAGTTCGTTGGAACTCACGTCGTGGCCCAGAGTTCACCTGGGAACGCGAAGACCAAATGAAACAAAAGTATCCCCAATTGTTCGAAAACATTACACCCACTACTGAGGCTGAAGCTACTGGGGAATTTCGGGACGAAATTCCAGATCAACGGGGGGAGGATGTGACACAACAGGAAAACCAGGAAAAACCATGCAACTTAACTAGCTTCCTCAGTGAGTACGTACCAAATTTCGGGACGAAATTTCTTTCAAGTTGGGGATAATGTGACAACCCGAGTTTTCAAGGTCTCTATCCGACTTAACCATGTGCTTAATTGCAAAGTATGTTTATATATATATATATTTGGGGTGCAATATATTTGAGTATATGTTAGTAATGTGTCTTGTGTTAATTGGTGTTTTATAATTAAATATGGATCAATTGAGCCTAACAAGTAGTTTGGTATGTATCCATGGTTTCGACCCAAGCTAGGTAGCCGAGATAAATTACTGATCGGCCCAATGGTGTTGTGTGTGTAGCACTTAGCTTGGTCCATGTGCATGTTAATTAACTAATAGATAATCGGCCCACTAATGTTGTTGTTCAATCTATAACTAATACGTATAATTCACATGCCTCACAAATTGCATCACAACAAGGCACAGCCTAATAAAACCCTATTTCTCATTGGTGTGTGTGACGGCATAGCAGACCCCCCCCCCCTCACGAGACAGTATCCTGTTATCCAGAAACTTGGTTAGTGAATCCATGTTATGATTATTATTGTTGATTATTTTGTTATGTGTTGATGTTTAGTAAAGGTATTACATGAGAATAGTTATGTCTTGGATGATGATCAGGCTATAAACGTGTTATGTGAATTGGATTGTATAGATGAGCATGTTAAGAATGATAATACGCATTGACGAATCTGATTGCATGACTTGATTTTAATATCGATGATCTAGGTTGTTCATACATAAATTATTGCTGCTCATTGTGAATGGCACATGTGTTTATAACTATTAGATGATACATAAAAATTAATTAATGAATGATGATGATGTCAACTGTTGGAATATCGATTAAGGTTCTTGATATATTCATGGTATTACATGCAATGTTTGGTCCAATTGTAACCATGGAAAATCATAATTACATGTTTAGTAATTATATGTTTCACTTTTCAGTTTGCATGTGGGTTCACTGCAAATGTCGGCCCATGTGGTTGTAATCTTGATATCACCAAACCATGTGCATCTTGTCAAAATAGTCAAGATCAATTATTAAGCAATGATGATGATGAAACTAATTGTTTTGATAATATGAAATATTAATTGTAATAGACACATGAAAGTAGGTATTGGACGATGATGATGATGAAACTGATGAGCTGATTGCATAATTCGTGGGATATTGATGATTGTTTATGCTTAGAGAATAATTAGGGTTCATAACAAATAAATTGATGATAAAAAGCCTTTGTTTGATCGATTGTGGTTGGGTTTAGAAACTGTTAGCATCGATTGATTTAATGGAAATTTGGAAACTAATTGAGTGATTGTAACTACTGCATGAATTAAGGGAGTTAGTTAACCAGTCGCACAAGTTATAGGATCACACAATATGGATCAGTCGCACAAGGGTAATAAATCGCACAACACATGATTCGGGTTAGACTGTTGGGCTGGGTAACTAAGCTGATCGCACAAGTCAGTCTTGGTCGCACAAGTAGGTTTCAGTCGCACAAGTCGTTTGTAATCGCACAAGACTTTATGGATCGCACAAGTTAAATGTTTAATTGTTTGGGCCGTATGCATGTTAGATTTGCTTGTTGATTGGGCCGGGTGTTTAACTGAATCGCACAACATGATGTGGGTCGCACAAGGCTGTGCCGACCGCACAACATGTTGGGCCGAAGTGTTTGGTTGGGTTATGTTAGTGAATTTCACAAATGGTTCGGCCCAATACATCTTGAATCGCACAAGTATGAAAATGCTATGTTCTTGACTGTTTATGTGTTGCCATGATCAATACGTGTTCGTAACTTGCTATCTCTGTATAAACATACGTGCACTTCTTGAACTTAGACCTGACTTGTATGGTAACCATGTTAGGACGTGGTTGACCACTAGCAGCTCAATTGACCTTTCGTTTATCTGCCGAGCTAACCTAAGGTGAGTTCACACTTTCTACAAAGCATGGGATTCCCAGGGGTTGGGAATGGGGTTAAGGAATATGGATTCCTCGTCCTTCTTGGGTAGGACAGTACGGTTTCAGGAATATAATTCCTCGTCCTCTTGGACAGTTAAACTTTACTAGACCAAAACTCTATCACGAAGTCCCTCCTTTTTATATCGACTTAATCGCCGGGCCAATGGCGAGCGGGTCATTAGTTAGATAGCACTATTTAGGTCTGACAAGCCTCACACCGTGCCGCAGAGGACGGGCGTGAACTAATGGATCTGGGCACGTCAATGATGATAGACATTGACAGTTCAGGGCACATAAACATGACTACAGTCAGCAGTCGATATGGTAACGAGTCTAGTAGTATATACATGGGGTAGCCCCCACGGCCGAAAAGCCAGATAACTAGACATGGGGTAGCCCCCACGGCCGAAAAGCCAGATAACTAGACATGGGGTAGCCCCCACGGCTGGATTGCCAGAGTAAATGGGTTAAACAAATCATGTTTTCAACTATGGGGTAACCCCCACGACAGGATGCCAGCTAAAGGAAACTGTTTTTGGAACAACTTAAAACGAACACCCAACTGTGAACTCGCTCAACATTATTGTTGACTCGTTACTACATGCTTTGCAGGTCAATAGGTACTTAGCTGGAGCTTGCATGGGGAAGAGTCGTTGTGGGACATGGACAGTTGTGTGCCATGTTAAACATTGAAACATTTATAGTTTGTTTTGAATTAAACGTTATGCTTCTGCTTGCAACTTAAACTATATTTTGTTTGGACACCAATTGTATTGGTTGGACTTTATAATTACTTACATGCTTGTTCAATATGATTGGTGGCTGGATCCTGGTCAGTCACGCCTCCAAGCGGTGATACTCCGCAGGTGGATTTTGGGGGTGTGACAATTTGTTCGTTACCTCGTAACAAACAGTCGACACACAGTGACAAATCAAAGTAAATGGGTCATAATAATGTATCACCGAAGACATGCTCGCCTATAAGTGAACACTCACCCCAAGAGTTCCCAGGTAAGAGTGACTGGTCCGATACTGCGGATTTGTACGAACACTCAAGCCTTAGACAGAAAACTCAGGGTACATGCATCCACCCTTCCAGTTTGCACGTGTTCACATTATTTAGACCCAAACTTTGACGAGTTTTTGAAAATTTGGAAGGTACAAGACCAAAAGAAATCATCTAAGGATAGATGATTGATTTCAAAATCACTTTGGAATTTGTGTTCATGTTTTGGTAATCACCTAAGGATAGGTGACGTGTATTGTTTTAAGATCTAAACACAAGAAAACTTGTGTTAGGGTCCTAAGAAGTTATAGTCTAGGTCAAATCATTACTAATAATCTAATTCCCTATAACCATTGGCTCTGATACCAACTCTTCTGTCACACCCCGGCCGCGTAAAACAACAAAACCGTGGCGGAAACGTCGGGGAGTGATGCGACAGAATTATTGTTTCAACAACCATGGTAATTGAAGTTTTGTATTATTAGAATTAATGTTTACATTGTCTTAGAGTTCAAACAAAACATAACATAATAACTGTCTTTTAAGTCACTAAGGCCCAAGTCCGCCTAAGTGAAGAACAAACATCATCATGCATTAGCACCTGAAACACATGTAAAAATAGGTACGTCAGCATAAAAATGCCTGTGAGATACATAGGTTTTGTTTATGCAGGATTCATGACTTGTAGTTAAAAGAAGAGTTTAACAAAATGTAGTCATGAACCTTGTAAAATGTTTTCTTTTATAAAATCATGTAAAAATCGATATGAAAATCAAATGATAATAAAAGGATAATGCATGGTTAAATGAATAACTAAGTGAAAGTGAATTTGTATAAAATATGTAATTTGTAAAACAATGTCGTGTCTTTGTATAAAATGTTTCATGTCTTTGTCAAGTGGTTTAGATAATGCAACAATGTATAATACAATAAAAGCACTTATATATAGGAAGTACCAGCGGCGTATCCACCATGCTTTTATCATATGACACATAGCCCCGTTACATAAGTCACTTATCAATAACCATCCAAAATGTCTTGTTCAATGTCAAAATATTTATGTGTAAACCATGTTCAATGTCATGTGAGAAATGTATCATGTATAACCAAATGTCATGCATAGCAGGTAGAAAGTATCTACTCAAACTATGTAATAATGTCAATGTGAAAACAAATATCATGTATGGTGAATAACTAGTAATTACTCAACCCCATAGGAAAAATGTACAAAACAAAGTTTTTGAATAAACCTAAGTTTAAATCAAATGTTATGTTTTTGCAGAAAACAATGCTTTATGATTACAAACATTTATGCAGTAATGTTAATCGCATACATTCAAGCCTTGCGACTGTGGTTACAAACCCTTAAACAAATTAAAGGTTTATCTAAATTATATATATCGGATTCTGTAATTCCCAACTTCCAAACAAACCTAGGAAGTCGGAAACGGGATTTGTCAAGTCCTATGGTACCATTACATACTACAGAGCGGCGTAGCTAATGTTAATGAATGTATTATTGTCCCGATTAAACATACCAAATGTCATAACCAATGTAGCATGTGAAAACCATGTACTAGGTATGCTAAGTAAACATATCTAGTAGAAATGATCATGTAAAACAATGTGCTAGCATGCTCAGTAAACATACATAGCAGAAATGTCATGTAAAACAATGTGTCCATATGTTAAGTAAACATATGTAACAAATGTGTAATAAATCAATGTGCTAGCATGCTTAACATACATAGTAAAACATGGTTAAAATCGTGTACTATATAAGTACTAGGTGAAACTAGCATGTTTATGTCATAAAAGCATGAAAAGCACGAAAGTAACACGTATGTACATGTGTATCACCCCAAAGTAATTTGAAAGCGGTAAAAGAGCGGAACTATATACTCACTTGGGATTGCCTAATAGTGTTGAGAATAAGACCAAATAAGGCTTCAAGGATCATGAATCAACCGGCACCTAATATAGGTAACTATGTTAATAATCGGATCCTAAATCGAGAGATAGGATAGAATGAGGTTCTATAAATCAAATGAGTATTTGAACTCATATGGTATGATTTAATAGAGCTAACATTCTGATTTGAAAGTCTACCTAAGTGCTTTTGACCCCCATTATGGTAGTATAAGCTACTATAATGCGTCGTTTGCGCAAAACTATGGCCGGATGGTTAACTATGTGCTATGTCTAGTCTTACATGCCCAATTATGCCTAAACATGTTACTAATTCAGTTTAGATGTCAAAAATATGTTCACATATGCAAAATACGGATTTATGCTTCAAAAGGGCATTTTGGTCATTTCCTATGGGCATATAAGCGAATTAACAAATAACTAACCAATCCTATGTGATCATAAGGTATAACCTCAGAGGTTATTCCCTATGCAACTATGATCACTAAACATGCTTGGTCGGATCCTAATGATCGACCAAACAGGTCGGGTTCGAAAGTCTAAGCGGTTGTTTAGACCGCTTAACTTACGACCCTAAACAAGCACTAAACTAATAGTGACGAGTTAAACATGTCAAAACATGTTTAACTAACTTAGAAAAATGATTTGGTATCAAAACAAAGTGTTTTGATACCTAAAAGTAGTTCCGTTGCAAAATGCGTGTAAAACGCATTTTGACCGAAACTCTGACTCGTCACTACACCTAGTTAACGTGGTAATCAGTAGGCATAATCACTAAGGATTATAACCATTGGGATTACAATCACGTTGCAAAGTTCAAACGAACTTTGCGTTGACCATTGACTGGTCAAAGCTGAAAGTCAAACACTGTTTGACTTTTAAGCTAGGAAAGCGATAAAAGAACGAAGGAAGCTTACAAAGGGTCATTGCTAGGGAGAACTTGATCTTATAATTCTCAGGTATGAAGTTTATAAACCTCAACTTAGAGAATTTAGATCAAGGGTGAAGAAAAATGAATGAGAGGCATTGCTATTTATACTTGTTGGAGGTTCATAGGATCAATCCATGTGTTTGTGTGGCCAACAAGCATTAGATCACAGCCAAACAAGTGTTAGAGGCCAGCTAATTTGCTTGGGGAGGTGCTAACTTGGCTACCACACAAAGAAATTGCAAGAATGGCCCCTGAATTATCAATCTGATGCTGAAAATAAGGTTTCTGCCCAGATGTGATGGTGGCGTGGCACGACCACAAGGCCATATGGCGGTCGCGTGACGCCAGGGCAATGGCAGGAAGTTTCAAAGTTTGGCAGAAATGGTCCCTGCACGTCTTTAAACTTGTTTTCGATGTTTTTAACCTCCGTTAAGCCATTTTCAAGGCTCTACAAGGTTGTCAAAGTGTATGGGACCTGAAATATGCTCGGAAATATCATGGACGTCGGTTTGTTTGGTCGTACGGTCACGTTGTTCGGTTAATTACGACAAAACTCGAACGGACGCGAAAACGAACCAAATTAAGTGACGAATGGTATTTTTGCATGCCGATCACTAAAATAAAAGTATTTTAGTGTCTACAAAAATTTTGGATGTCCAGCTGTGGTCAGAATGTAAGATATGCGCGTAAATGCAAACTTAAGCCGTTTTTGACACTTTTAGTCCCTGTAAGATCAAATAAGCATATTTTCGTACACCGAACCATTCAAAGCTTATTTCTAAGCTATGTTTAGGTTTTAGGGTATGTTTAGATTATGATCATGTTTTGGACTGTACGTTGCCTTACGAAATTGCAGACTTTTGCAGTTTGACGCAAATAGTCCCAGTGAGCGAATAAACTTGTTTTTGCCATACCAAACCCTTCAAAACTTATTTCTAAGTTATGTAAAGGTCATTTAAGGTATGTTAAGCTTATGTTGCTGTTCCAGAGTTTTTGTCGCGTTAAACTGATTGCGTTTACGCATCAGTTTGCGTATAACTTCCTAGAAAGCAATATAGAGTTTAAAATCGATCAAAAATTAAAACGAGCAAAATGTCAAACATAAATAACAAACATGGGGATCAAAACAAACTGTTTTATTAATATTGGATTGTTCAGAGTTTGTACAATGATTACACAAGCACATATGTCACAGTCTCCCCTACTTTAGGAAATTTCGTCCCGAAATTTATTTAGAGGAAACTTGTGAGAATAGGTGTGGATATTTCACTTTCATCTGATCTTCACGTTCCCAAGTAAATTTTGGGCCACGTTTAGATTCCCAGCGAACTTTGACAATAGGTATGTGCTTGTGTTTGAGCTTTTTGACTTCACGGTCCATGATTTCCATAGGTTTCTCAACGAAGTGCATCATGTTATCAACACGAATTTCATCAAGTGGGATGTGGAGGTTCTCATCAGCTAAACACTTTTTGAGATTGGACACGTGGAATGTTGGATGAACATTTCCAAGTTCAGGAAGTAGCTCAAGTCTGTAGGCTACTTTTTCGATTCTTTCAACGATCTTGAATGGTCCAACATAGCGTGGTGCAAGTTTTCCTTTCTTTCCAAATCTAATCACACCTTTCCAAGGGGATACCTTGAGTAAGACGTGATCACCGACTTGAAATTCTAAGGGCTTGCGTCGCCGATCCGCGTAACTCTTTTGACGGCTTCTAGCTGTCTGAAGGTTATCACGAATCTTCTTGACCTTATCTGTAGTCTCTAGAATGAGTTCTGGTCCTGTAAGCTGAGCTTCACCTATCTCATTCCAGAAGACCGGTGAATGACATTTTCGACCGTATAAAGCTTTGAAAGGGGCCATGTTGATGCTAGAGTGATAACTATTGTTGTAGGAGAATTCGATCAATGGTAGATGCGAATCCCAACTACCACCAAAATCAATCACACAAGCTCTAAGCATATCCTCCAGTGTCTGGATTGTTCTCTCAGATTGACCATCCGTTTGCAGATGATATGCTGTGCTAAAATTAAGTTGGGTTCCCATGGCAGATTGCATGGTTCTCCAAAAGCGAGACGAGAATCGAGCATCTCTGTCAGATATGATGTTCAAAGGAACACCATGTCGGGATACAATCTCATCCACATGGATTTTAGCAAGCCTGTCAGCAGATAGATCCTCACGGATCGGTAAGAAATGTGCAGACTTTGTAAGACAATCAACAACTACCCAAATGGCGTCATGACCTCTTTTAGTTCGCGGTAGCTTGGTAATGAGATCCATGACAATGTTTTCCCATTTCCAAACCAGAATCTCTGGTTGCTCTAATAGTCAAGAGGGATGTTGGTATTCTGCCTTAACCTTAAGACAAGTAAGGCATTTGGAAACATATAAGGCAATGTCTTTCTTCATACCCGACCACCATTACTGGGTTCGAAGATCCTTATACATTTTATCTGCACCAGGATGAATAGAATAACGAGACTTGTGAGCTTCATCCATAAGCAAGGTGTGAAGATTGTCTATACTTGGGACCCACAAACGGCCCATGAAATAGAATATCCCAAAGTCTTTCAGTTCAAGCTCAGGCTTAATGTGACACGGTAATTCCTTACCCATCAAGCCTTGTGTAACACAAGTATGTTGAGCCTGAGAAATGCGGGTTTGAGTATCAGATCGAACTTAAACACAATGAAGCTTGACACGTTCCTTATGACTCAACGCATCAGCCACGGCATTCGCCTTACCAGGATGGTAGCGAATTTCGTAATCGTAGTCGTTTAGGAGTTCAACCCAACGTCGTTGCCTCATGTTAAGTTCTTTCTGATTGAAAATATGCTGGAGACTCTTGTGGTCAGTGAACACTACACACTTTGTACCATAAAGGTAGTGTCTCCAGATTTTTAGAGCAAAAACTACTGCACCTAACTCAAGATCATGAGTCGTGTATTTTTTCTCGTGTACCTTCAATTGTCTTGATGCATAGGCTATGACTTTGTTTCTTTGCATAAGAACGCAGCCAAGGCCTAAGTTGGATGCATCACAGTACACGACAAAATCGTCGTTACCCTCGGGCAAAGATAGAATAGGGGCATCACAGAGCTTCTGTTTCAAGGTCTGAAAAGCTTCCTCCTGTTTGGGTCCCCACTCAAAAGGTTTGTTCTTTTGAGTTAAAGCAGTGAGAGGAATCACTATCTTGGAGAAGTTTTCAATGAAACGGCGGTAATAACCCGCTAGACCAAGAAATGAACGAACCTCGGTAGGAGTAGTAGGTGTATCCCAATCCTTAATCGCACTGATTTTGGCTGGATCTACATGAATACCTTGTTCGTTAACGATGTGCCCCAAAAATTGAACTTCCTTAAGCCAGAATTCACACTTGGAAAATTTGGCGAAAAGCTGTTCTTTCTTTAGGAGCCCCATTGTAAGATGAAGATGTTGCTCATGATCAGCTCGAGTCTTAGAATAGATCAGAATGTCATCAATGAATACAATGATGAACTTGTCCAAATAAGGCTCACAAACTGTATTCATCAAGTCCATGAAAACAGCAGGAGCATTTGTTAGACCGAAAGGCATAACATTGAACTCATAATGACCATATCTCGTACGAAAAGCTGTCTTGGGAATATCTTCTTCAAGCACTCGAAGTTGATGATACCCAGAATGAAGATCAATCTTTGAAAAGCAAGTAGCACCCTGTAGCTGATCAAAGAGATCATCAATGCGAGGTAGGGGATATCGATTCTTGATTGTAAGCTTGTTAAGCTCACAATAATCGATACACATCCTAAATGATCCATCTTTCTTTTTCACGAATAGGACAGGAGCACCCTAGGGTGAAAAGCTCGGACGGATGAATCCTTTATCAGATAGCTCCTGAAGCTACTTAGACAACTCTTGCATCTCAGACGGTGCAATACGGTAAGGTGACTTAGCAATAGGATTAGCACCAGGTACGAGATCGATACGAAACTCAACTTGGTGTAAGGGGGTAAACCAGGTAATTCTTCAAGAAATACCTCAGGATAATCCCGAACAACAGGGATATCTTGGATAGTCTTACCCTTGCCTTTCTCCTCTACGACATGTGCCAAGAAAGCAACATATTTCTTTCGTAGGTATTTGCGGGCTTGGGTACAAGACATGAGTTTAAGGCTACTAGCAGGTTTCTCCCCACGAACTGTGACACCTGTGTCACTGCGACCATCAAACAAATACCAAACCAATGAAATATTGTATTTCATACTTTGGACTTGTATAAATATGTGTATCTTTTGCACATATCAACTCTTGTTCGATTTCAAGCTCTAAATCGCCTTCTGGAAGGTTATACGCGCACTGATGCGTAAATATAACCAGTTTAATGCAACGAACACTCCAGAATAGTGAAATAGGCTTAAAATACCTTAAATAACCTTTACATAACTTAGAAATAAGTTTTGAAGGCTTTGGTATGGCAAAATCAAGTTAAATCGCTTACAGGGACTAAAGTTGACAAACTGCGAAAGTATGCCAATTTGAACTGTAACAGACATTCCGGAACATGACCATAAGTTAAACATACCACAAATATCCTTTACATAGATTAGAAATAGGCTTTGAGGGGTTCGGTGTGCTAAAATAAACTTTTGGGTCATTCAGGGACTAAAAGCGTCAAAAAGTGCACAAGTTTGCATTTTCGTGCATAACTTACGTTCTGAATACATCCGGACATCCAAAAATTTATGTAAGCACTAAAATATTTTATTGTAGTGTTTGGCATAAGAAAAATCCATTCGTCGCGTCATTTGGATCGTTTTTCGCGCTTATGCGCATTCCGTCGTAATTAAGCGAACATCGCGATCGTACGACCAAACGAACCGACATCCGAGATATTTTTGAGCATTTTTTGAGTTCCCTATACTTTAACTTCATTGTAGAGCCTTGAAATGAGGTTAACGGGGTTCAAACGCATCGAAAATAGCTTAAAAGGGCTGCAGGGACCATTTCTGCCATTTTTGAAACTTTGCTGAATATGGTGCATGGTGGCGTAGCGCGAGCCCTAAGGGCCTTACCAGTGGTGCTACGCGACTGCCTAAGCTGGACAGAAACATGCAGAAACATCGAATCTGGTCTGTTTCACTTGTTGCACATGGTTTTGGGGAATCTATGGGCTGGTTTTGGATGTGCACATGGTATTACAATACCATGTGTGCAAGTGTATGGCCAAGATCAAAGCACGTTGTTCGAGAAACGATCTTAATGGCTCTCAGAATCCTATAAATACCCCATGCCTTCATTTGCCAAAACCCACAAGAATCTTGATTTGAGAAGCTCTAAGTTGAAACCTTTGTTTCATACCTGAGCTACTTGGATCGAGGTTAGCATTCGGGGACCCTTCGTAAGTATTCCTTCGTTCTTTTATTGCTTTTCGAGTCTGAAAGTCAAACTTTGTTTGACTTTCTGCGTTGACCAGTTTATGGTCAATGCGAAGTTCGTTTGAACTTCGCAACGTGATTGTAATCACGATGGTCATAGTCCCTTGGGACTATGCCTACTGATTACCACGTTGTCTAGGGTCGTAGGGTAAGCGATCTGATAAATCGCTTATACCTTCGAACCCGACCCGTTTGGTCGATCTTTAGGATCCGACCAAATACATTAGGTGACCATAGCATATAGGGAATAACCTTCCAAGGTTATACCCTATGGTCACATCGTTTGAGTAGTTGTATGATAGGTAGTTTATATGCCTTAGGTAAATTACCAGAATACCCTTTTCATGTATAATTGGTAATTAAGAATATGTAACCTAAACTTTTGTCACATAACTGATTATGTAACATGTTTAGGCATATAACACTTGTCATAGGGCTAGTTAGACGTCTCGAGTGCGCTTTTGCGCGCACGACGCGTTAAAGTAGCATAAGCTACCTTAATGGGTCGCGATGGGTCGAAAGCACTTAGGTTAGGTTTCATTTAGTATGAAGGCTTTGTTAAACCATGTGACACGAGGCTCTATACTCGTTTGGTTTACGAACCCTCATTCTATCCGATCCTCCGATTTAGGTCCGGTTTATTAACATAGTTACCTATATTAGGTGCGGTTTGATATTCCGTGATCTCTAGCATTGCTTGGTGGTTATCTTAGGACTTCTGAGCAATCTCAAGTGTGTACATAGTCCCCTCTTTTACTGTTTTTTCCAAACTGTTTTGGGGTGGAACACATGTGCCTACTTGTTACTTTCATGCTTTCCTGCTTTCACATCATATATATGCTATGTTCGTTAGTACATTATAGTACATGATTTCATTACATTTCATGCTATGTATGCCCATTGTGTGCGTACTTAGTACATCGTTTTACATTTCATGCTATGTATGCCCATTGTGTGCGTACTTAATACATCATTTTACATTACATGCTATGTATGCCCATTGTCTGCGTACTTAGTATATCGTTCTACATTACATTTCATGCTATGTATGTCCATTGTGTGCATACTTAGTACATTGTTTTACATTGCATTTCTGTTGCATATGCTCATCCAGCATATGAACACATTATACTACATTTTGAACCGTTGTAACCATTTGACTATGTGAACCGTTGTAACCGTTTGATCATTTGAACCGTTTGTAGCTATTGAACCGTGTGACCCGTAACTGACTATACACAAACATTTCTACAATTGTTAAACATTACATCTTGGTGGTTTGGTTTGAGTAAGTGATTTAAGTAACGAGACTTGTGTAATATGATACAAGCATGGTGGATACGCTGTTGGTACTTCCTATATATAAGTGTTTGTATGGTATCACATATTGTAGCGTTATTTGAATCATTTCAATTTGAGACATATAACATTTTATACAAATGACATACTTTTTCACAAGACATTGATTTACAAACAACTTATCTTATACAAACCCATTTTACATGGTTATTCACTTAACCATACATTACTCTCTTATTTATACATAACATCTGATCTCATCGTTTTTCAAATGATTTACAAGACAAAGCAAATTACAAGGTTCATGACTAAACATTTTCTCAAACGTAAGTCATGAATTCTATTTTCACAAAACCTATGTATCTCACAGGCATTTTTATGCTGACGTACCTATTTTCACATGTGTTTTCAGGAGATGATGCATAGGACTTATCAAGACATACTTAGGCGGACATGTGCCTTAGTGACTTAAAATGAGACAAGAACTAGTTAATTTATGTTATGTACTCTTTGGTTCTTGTTTAAAACAATGTAAACTTTCATGTTTGATTAATAAAACGAAACTTCAATTGCCATGGATTTGAAACAATTAATTCTGTTACAACACTCCCCGACGTTTCCGCCACGTTTGGTTGTTCCACGTGGTCGGGGTGTGACACGAACTTCTAAGATCTCACCAGTCGAAAGCGGTATACGGACCAACTTCTCAAAACATACCACCTCGGCATGGTACTTGGATAACCAATCCATCCCTACTATTACATCGAAGCTCCCGAGTTGCATCGGTGTGAGGTAAATAGGGAAAAGATGGTTATTAAGGTTCAACTGGCAATTTCGAAGAACAGAGTCGAGTACAACAGGTTCACCACTAGCTACTTCTACTGTCAAGGGCTTTCCTAGTTTTGTTCTAGTCATTGAAAGCAAAGGCTCAAATGCTAAGGACACAAAACTCTTATCGGCACCCGAATCAAATAGAATAGAAGCAGGATGGTTGTTAACAAGGAACGTACCGTTCACCACTTCGTTATCTGCACGTGCCTTATTTGCATTAAGGTTGAAAGCTCTACCATGAGTCGGTGCTTGATTCGCATTTGCCAACCTCGGGCAATTGTTCCGGTAGTGGGTCAGATCCCCACAGTTGAAACATGAACCAGGCGGATAGTGAGGTCGTGCAAGATTCTAGGCAGGGTTTTGTACTGCTTGATTTTGAGCTGCCTGATTTTGGTTCGGAGCAAAACGGTAGGTATTTGCAAGATGACCAGACTTGCCACAATTTGTGCAGATGCGACATTGCACTTGTGGCTGATGATGGCTATTACATATGTTGCACAGGGGGCGTTGCCAGCTACTGCCTCTAGGCGGGAGGTTGTGCAGCCTGATTAGGAGTAGCCTGATTTGTCTGAGCGGTGACAGCAAAATTCTTGGAAGCCTTACGCTTCCTAGATTTCTTAGAAGACTCAGCAGCCTTCTTACCCTTTTTCTCATTGGTGCTATCAGACTGTTTCTGCTTCTTATCACCTTTCCTGTGGAGTTTACCCTTTTTGACTTGTGACTCAGTAAGGGTAGCAGCGAGCTCAATGGCCTGTTGGACGGTAGTAGGGTTGCTGCCAGTGACAATATCCTAAACAGGATCTGGCAAACCATCTATGTATTTCTCAATAGCCTTATCCAAAGGCGTGACCATTGTAGGACAGAGTGAGCTTAACTCCTCATATCTGTTAGTGTAAGCCCGGTGTTCACCACTGTCTTGCTTCAAGTCATGGAACTCATTTTCAAGTGCCCTCTACTCGTGACGAGGGCAGAACTCTCTCATCATAAGAGCTCTAAGTTCCTCCCATGTTTGACCCAAAGCAACATCAGCACCTCTATCTCTCATTACCCCATTCCACCAGGTAAGAGCCCTCTTTTGGAATACACTTGAAGCAAACTCGACCTTAGGATTGTTAGGACACTGAACATGGCGAAAGGTGCTCTCAAGACTCTCAAACCACTGGAGAAGCCCTGTTGCTCCTTCAGAACCACTAAACTTAAGCGGTTTAGCCGAGTTAAAACTTTTGAAGTTGCATGGAGCAGGTGCATTAACATTGTTATTGTTGGCTTGGTTTATTTGAGTGATGAGATTAGGTAGCATAGCAGCCATCTGCTGTGCTATAATAGCTGCCAGTTCGGCATTGGGTTCCTGAACGTTACGTCGAGGAGGCATTTTAAAAGAGGAAACATGAGAGAAAACGAGTGAGATGATGCGATGAAAGAAATGAGATATCAATAAAATCGACAAAATGAAAGGATGGTGGTCATTTGTTCATTACCTCGTAACAAACAGTCGACACACAGTAACAAATCAAAGTAAACGGGTCATAATAATGTATCACAGAAGACATGCTCGCCTATAAGTGAACACTCACCCCAAGAGTTCCCAGGTAAGAGTGACTGGTCCGATACTGCGGATTTGTACGAACACTCTAGCCTTAGACAGAAAACTCAGGGTACAGGCATCCACCCTTCCAGTTTGCACGTGTTTACATTATTTAGACCCAAACTTTGACGAGTTTTTGAAAATTTGGAAGGTACAAGACCAAAAGAAATCATCTAAGGATAGATGATTGATTTCAAAATCACTTTGGAATTTGTGTTCACGTTTTGGTAATCACCTAAGGATAGGTGACGTGTATTGTTTTAAGATCTAAACACAAGAAAACTTGTGTTAGGGTCCTAAGAAGTTATAGTCTAGGTCAAATCATTACTAATAATCTAATTCCCTATAACCATTGGCTCTGAAACCAACTCTTCTGTCACACCCCGGCCGCGTAAAACAACAAAACCACGGCGGAAACGCCGGGGAGTGATGCGACAGAATTATTGTTTCAACAACCATGGTAATTGAAGTTTTGTATTATTAGAATTAATGTTTACATTGTCTTAGAGTTCAAACAAAACATAACATAATAACTGTCTTTTAAGTCACTAAGGCCCAAGTCCGCCTAAGTGAAGAACAAACATCATCATGCATTAGCACCTGAAACACATGTAATAATAGGTACGTCAGCATAAAAATGCCTGTGAGATACATAGGTTTTGTTTATGCAGGATTCATGACTTGTAGTTAAAAGAAGAGTTTAACAAAATGTAGTCATGAACCTTGTAAAATATTTTCTTTTATAAAATCATGTAAAAATCGATATGAAAATCAAATGATAATAAAAGGATAATGCATGGTTAAATGAATAACTAAGTGAAAGTGAATTTGTATAAAATATGTAATTTGTAAAACAATGTCGTGTCTTTGTATAAAATGTTTCATGTCTTTGTCAAGTGGTTTAGATAATGCAACAATGTATAATACAATAAAAGCACTTATATATAGGAAGTACCAGCGGCGTATCCACCATGCTTTTATCATATGACACATAGCCCCGTTACATAAGTCACTTATCAATAACCATCCAAAATGCCTTGTTCAATGCCAAAATGTTTATGTGTAAACCATGTTCAATGTCATGTGAGAAATGTATCATGTATAACCAAATGTCATGCATAGCAGGTAGAAAGTATCTACTCAAACTATGTAATAATGTCAATGTGAAAACAAATGTCATGTATGGTGAATAACTAGTAATTACTCAACCCCATAGGAAAAATGTACAAAACAAAGTTTTTGAATAAACCTAAGTTTAAATCAAATGTTATGTTTTGCAGAAAACAATGCTTTATGATTACAAACATTTATTCAGTAATGTTAATCGCATACATTCAAGCCTTGCGACTGTGGCGACAAACCCTTAAACAAATTAAAGGTTTATCGAAATTATGTATATCGGATTCTGTCATTCCCAACTTCCAAACAAACCTAGGAAGTCGGAAACGGGATTTGTCAAGTCCTACGGTACCATTACATACTACCGAGCGGCGTAGCTAATGTTAATGAATGTATTATTGTCCCGATTAAGCATACCAAATGTCATAACCAATGTAGCATGTGAAAACCATGTACTAGGTATGCTAAGTAAACATATCTAGTAGAAATGATCATGTAAAACAATGTGCTAGCATGCTCAGTAAACATACATAGCAGAAATGTCATGTAAAACAATGTGTCCATATGTTAAGTAAACATATGCAACAAATGTGTAATAAATCAATGTGCTAGCATGCTTAACATACATAGCAAAACATGGTTAAAATCATGTACTATATAAGTACTAGGTGAAACTAGCATGTTTATGTCATAAAAGCATGAAAAGCACGAAAGTAACACGTATGTACATGTGTATCACCCCAAAGTAATTTGAAAGCGGTAAAAGAGGGGAACTATGTACTCACTTGGGATTACCTAATAGTGTTGAGAATAAGACCAAATAAGGCTTCAAGGATCACGAATCAACCGGCACCTAATATAGGTAACTATGTTAATAATCGGATCCTAAATCGAGAGATAGGATAGAATGAGGTTCCATAAATCAAATAAGTATTTAAACTCATATGGTATGATTTAATAGAGCTAACATTCTGATTTGAAAGTCTACCTAAGTGCTTTTGACCCCCATTATGGTAGTATAAGCTACTATAATGCGTCGTTTGTGCAAAACTATGTCCGGATGGTTAACTATGTGCTATGTCAAGTCTTACATACCCAATTATGCCTAAACATGTTACTAATTCAGTTTAGATGTCAAAAATATGTTCACATATGCAAAATAGAGATTTATGCTTCAAAAGGGCATTTTGGTCATTTCCTATGGGCATATAAGCGAATTAACAAATAACTAACCAATCCTATGTGATCATAAGGTATAACCTCAGAGGTTATTCCCTATGCAACTATGATCACTAAACATATTTGGTCGAATCCTAATGATCGACCAAACGGGTCGGGTTCGAAAGTCTAAGCGGTTGTTTAGACCGCTTAACTTACGACCCTAAACAAGCACTAAACTAATAGTGACGAGTTAAACATGTCAAAACATGTTTAACTAACTTAGAAAACTGATTTGGTATCAAAACAAAGTGTTTTGATACCTAAAAGTAGTTCCGTTGCAAAATACGTGTAAAATGCATTTTGACCGAAACTCTAGCTCATCACTACACCTAGTTAACATGGTAATCAGTAGGCATAATCGCTAAGGATTATAACCATCGTGATTACAATCACGTTGCAAAGTTCAAAGGAACTTTGCGTTGATCATTGACTGGTCAAAGCTGAAAGTCAAACATTGTTTGACTTTTAAGCTAGGAAAGCGATAAAAGAACGAAGGAAGCTTACAAAGGGTCCTTACTAGGGAGAACTTGATCTTATAATTCTCAGGTATGAAGTTTATAAACCTCAACTTAGAGAATTTAGATCGAGGGTGAGGAAAAATGAATGAGAGGCATTGCTGTTTATACTTGTTGGAGGTTTATAGGATCAATCCATGTGTTTGTGTGGCCAACAAGCATTAGATCACATCCATACAAGTGTTAGAGGCCAGCTAATTTGCTTGGGGAGGTGCTAACTTGGCTACCACACAAAGAAATTGCAAGAATGGCCCCTGAATTATCAATCTGATGCTGAAAATAAGGTTTCTGCCCAGATGTGATGGTGGCGTGGCATGACCACAAGGCCATATGGCCGTCGCGCGATGCCAGGGCAATGGCAGGAAGTTTCAAAGTTTGGCAGAAATGGTCCCTGCACGTGTTTAAACAGGTTTTCGATGTTTTTAACCTCCGTTAAGCCTTTTTCAAGGCTCTACAAGGTTGTTAAAGTGTAGGGGACCTGAAATATGCTCGGAAATATCACGGACGTCGGTTCGTTTGGTCGTATGGTCACGTTGTTCGGTTAATTACGACAAAACTCGAACGGACGCGAAAACGAACCAAATTAAGCGACGAATGGTATTTTTGCATGCCGATCACTAAAATAAAAATATTTTAGTGTCTACAAAAATTTTGGATGTCAAGATGTGGTCAGAACGTAAGATATGCGCGTAAATGCAAACTTACGCCGTTTTTGACACTTTTAGTCCCTGTAAGATCAAATAAGCATCTTTTCGCACATCGAACCATTCAAAGCTTATTTCTAAGCTATGTTTAGGTTATTTAGGGTATGTTTAGCTTATGATCATGTTTCGGACTGTACGTTTCCTTACGAAACTGCAGACTTTTGCAGTTTGACCTAAATAGTCCCTGTGAGCGAATAAACTTGTTTTTGCCATACCAAACTTATGTAAAGGTCATTTAAGGTATGTTAAGCTTATGTTGCTATTCCGGAGTGTTTTTCGCGTTAAACTGATTGCGTTTACGCATCAGTTTGCGTATAACTTCCCAGAAAGCAATATAGAGTTTAAAATCGATCAAAAATCAAAACGAGCAAGATGTCAAACATAAATAACAAAAATTGGGATCAAAACACACTGTTTTATTAATATTGGATTGTTCAGAGTTTGTACAATGATTACACGAGCACAGATGTCACACTGAGTTCATTTGTAACCACGGTAGGGTTGGTTGATTAACTTGGAACGGGTAACTTAACAAACTGAGCAAACCAAGGTGAGTTCACTTCCTTTTTCAAGCAGGCATCCCGGGGAGGGATATCGGGTAACGTTCCAGGGAGGAATGTCGGGTATTGGGTTTGACTGGAATGTTAAACCTAGGATGTTGGTTATTACACTCATTTCTATCATTAAGTCCCATCATATACCGATTGGTTGCCGGGGAGGCAACGGGGTTATTAGTTGATAGCGCTATTAGGTTTGGCACCCTCACACCGTACCGGGGAGGATGGTCGTGAACTAAGTACCTTAACCACTTGACCAATGTGTGATAGAGCATTGGGGTTTGGGCAAATAATCTGGAGCCATCTGCGGTAATCGAGTTAATAACAACATCTAATCTCTGAAATGTTTTATACTCATATCTGGTAACTAAAACGTGTTAACAAACTTTGAACTCACCAGCGTCGTCTGACACACTTGTCTGCATGCTTGCAGGTCGTTAGATTCTTGGTTATGGACTTGCTATCTGGCAGAGCTGGAGTGGTTGTGGGTCAAGACTCTTGGATACTCGTTTCGTTGGTTTTGAACACTTGTTTTGAAACAGTTGATTAACAATTTACATTATGCTTCCGCTAAACGTTTACTTGGTTTTAACTTATGACTTGGAATTATATTGTGAAATGAATGGAATGTTTTATTTAAATAATTATTATAGTTCAATGTGATTAGCGGCTGGATCCTGGTACGTCACACGCCTTGTGGGGGTTCCCGCGTGTGGTATTTTGGGGGTCTGACAATTTGGTATCAGAGCCACTGGTTATAGTGAACTAGGTTTTAAAACGTTTTTATAAAACCAGACTATAATCGAACAGCTTCGAAAATCGACCATGACACTCAGCTCCAGATTGCAAGGTTCATATCTCGTTTACTTATTGCATAGCGTATCTGGTATACATTCACGTATGATGTTGCATGTGATTGCACACTTAGCATTACAGACTGAATTCATGTGTATTTGCCTAGGTTATGTGGTTGATAGAGTCACAGTGTGATATCTTGTTAGACTTTCGTGGTTTACGTTTTATGGTGTCTTGTGTCTTGCTACTCGGGTTTGAGGAACCTTTTAGCATAAGTTAGGAGGAGTTGAGATAAACATGCAAATCGCATTGTTATTGTTATGGCTCATTTTCTAAGCATACATATCTTGAACAATATCCTGCTTTTAATTGTTTATCTGTGATCAGGATACTGGACGGGGATATTGCTAACATCCTGGGTGATATCCTGAGGTATGTCGAATTAATCACGTGCAGGTTAAAGACTGGGACTTGCCAACGGTCAAATGGACTTCATCTCCTCAAGACTCGGGCGTATTTGTTAAAGGAGAGACGTTGAACCCGAAAGACCAGGTCTACAACGTTCGACTAAGGAATATTCGTTGGATCCCGGTTATGTAGGATAGTTAGTTACATTTGTTTTACTATAAATAGATGAGGGCGGATCAGATTAAGGCACTCAACTTACACATTTTCGAACACTTTCTCTCTAGCTCATCGCAAACACTACACACAACACTTGTATTCAAATTACATTGTAACACATAGTCGATCCGCACCACATCCTGCACTGTATCCTGATATTTGAAGCAATAGAAGAACAAGGCAGCTGCGATTGTCAGCTCCCGAGGTTTTATGCCGGCGATCTAGATTAATCAAGGGCTTTCCTCGTACATCACGTGTCAACCTTTACTTTTTTGCTCATTGTTTGATCATAGATACAGCTCTCTATCCTGAGCCGTATCCTGAAACTGTTTTCATATCTAATTTGGTTAACACATTTTTCACACATAATTTTAGCACACTACCTCACTTAACTAATTTGATCACTTAATTGCTTAGGTAATTTTTTACCAAAACAATTTGGCGCCCACCATGGGGCAAGTGGTGCTACTTTTACTAAAAATCTTTGTGAAATCGTTAATCGGTTTTCTATTTTCAAAACTTTTCGCCACATTGTTTACAATGGCCTCAAGATCAAACTTGAGCTCCTCTACTATGTCTGCTGCAACCTCTGCTACTACCGGTTCGGTGCTTCCACCACCTCCTCCAAGGATGCCACTTTCTTCACAACCTCAAGATGTTATCCCTACTCGGAGTGTTCAGGGATCTGCTCCCGTTTTAACCTCTAATGATGAAATTCTGACTTTATTTGGAAGTGTGCAGGAACAAATGAGGCAGCAACATGAGACTAACCAAATGCTGTTAAGAGAAATACAACTCTTAAAAGCTAGCTCGAGCAGACCTGCTGAAGAAACTGTCACTCCTATACAGCCCAGGGCTTTGAACTTCAGTTCCGCAGTTTACACTGAGGATAACAGGGGGAATATCGTCCCAAGCCATTCTCAGAATCATACCCCTGAGATACCCTCTTCGGTCAGGATGTCGACTGTGAGGAGTTTAGGATATGCTTCAGGATATGGCCAAAATCCTCAGACCGGTAATGTGTAAAATAATAATATTCTTGCTACTAACAACAATGGCTCTTTGCAAGATGCAGGTATGACGTCAACATTTACCCGGGAGCTCCAAAAATTGAAGGACATGATATCCAGTGTACCTGGAGTGGTCCAGCCAATTCCGGAAGTATCCCAAGACAGCCACAGGATATCCCGCTTTGCATATCCTATCTGTGATGCTGAAATACCAAAAAGATTCCAGACTCCCAACATGAAACTGTATGACGGGACTACGGATCCTGAGGAGCATATTGCCCAGTATAGGGAACGAATGGAGATCAATCCTATCCCTCCAGATCTCAAGGAAGCATGCTTATGCAAGGGATTTGGTTCTACCCTGACAGGATCAGCCTTAAAATGGCTGTTAAACGTCCCTCCTCACTCAATTACTTCGTTTGCTCATTTGGTTAATTTATTTAACAGTCAATTTTCTTGTAGTCGGAATTTTGAGAAACTAACCAGTGATCTTTACAGGATAACTCAAGGGCCTCAGGAATCCTTGAGGGATTATGTGAACAAATTCAGTCGAGAATCCTTGGATATCCCACATCTTGATGTTGCAACAGCTGTGCAAGCTTTTAAGATGGGGTTACAAAATGATTCTCAGTTTTATCAGGATCTTGTAATGAATCCCTGCAGGAATCTCGACGAAGCTCGTAACAGGGCTTTGAGATATACCCGTTTGGAAGATGACAAGAAGATGCAGGAGAGGATGAATTCTACCTCAACCTGTGAATCAACTAACAGGAAATCAGAAACCTCATATAAGCCATATCGCTCCAGGCCATATGGCAGAAATGATAACAAGAAAGCGAATGCTGTTGAAGACGAGGATCCTGAAGAATATCCTGACTTATCTGAATACTGCTTTTCTGTTAATATACCTGAGTTAATGTATGCTATGCAGGGTTTAGGGGACAAAGCCAGGTGGCCTCGAAAGAACCAGCAGATAGCTGATTGGAAGGATAAATCCAAATGGTGTGCCTTCCACGAAGACTTCGGACATATGACCGAGGATTGCATTGGTTTAAGGAAAGAAATAAGTTATCTGTTAAGCAAAGGGTATCTGAAGGACTTGCTGGGAAAAAAGAAGAATAAAGGTCAGGATCTCGAGAAGGATCCTGAACGAGCGGCATCACCCCCAGCAGATGCCAAGATAATTAACTTTATTTCAGGAGGATCCGATATTTGTGGAACTTCGTATTCGGCGGCCAAGAGACATGCAAAGGAAGCTAAGAGTGAGAGGGGAGACAGACCAGTCAGGATGACTACCCTCACAACTGATAAAGTGATCACTTTCGATAGTGATGACAGGGATACTGTTCAGGATCCTCACCATGATGCTTTGGTAATAACATTATATGTGGCTAACCATTTTGTACGCAGGATACTGGTAGACAACGGTAGTTCTGTCAATATAATTCAGCTGGAAACATTGAAGAGGATGAATGTATCTCCGATGGACATTACTTCGAAGTCCACTGTGCTCGTTGGTTTCAGTGGAGAAGCTAGGAATACCGTAGGGGAGATAAAGTTACCAGTATATGTTGAAGGGGTCAACTCGATACAACGCTTCTGTGTGATGGACTCCTTATCCTGCTATAACATCATACTGGGAAGACCATGGATTCACGATATGAAGGCTGTGCCATCAATATATCACCAATGCATCAAGATCCCTACCCCTTGGGGAGTTGTCAAGGTTGAAAGTGATTAGCAGGAAGCGAAAGAATGCTACTCATCCTCAATGAAATCCTCAACTAAGCCTAGTACAGCATAGCAATTAAAGATGCGGGCCCAGGATATCGTGGAGGATGTGAAGAAAATTATCCTGGATCAGGATAATCCTGATATCTCGGTGCTCGTAGGAACCAATATCCCTCAGGATATTGAAGAGAAGTTAACTAACTTTTTGAAATGCAGGATGTCAACGTTTGCATGGAAGCATGAGGATATGACAGGCATATCCAAAGACATTATCACTCACAAGCTTGGAATTGACAAATCATTCAAGCCTGTTCAGCAAAAAAGAAGAAAATTTGCTCCTGAGCAGAATGCGATTATCCAAGAGGAAGTTGAAAGATTGTTGAAGTCCAGGATGATCAGAGAAGTCAAGTTTCCAAGATGGCTAGCAAACGTAGTTGTGGTACAGAAGAAAAATGGGAAATGGAGAGTCTGTGTAGACTACACGGACTTGAACAAGGCTTGTCCTAAAGACCCATTTCCTCTCCCTCATATCGATGCAATGGTGGATGCTACTGCTGGACATGAAATGTTAACATTCATGGACGCATCCTCAGGATTTCAGCAGATTCAAATGGAGCTTTCGGACCAGGAGGATACTGCTTTCATGACACCAACAGGTATATATTGCTATACTGCCATGCCTTTCGGTTTGAAAAATGCAGGTGCAACATACCAGAGATTAGTGAACATGATGTTCAAAGATAAGCTGGGGGACACCATGGAGGTATTTATTGACGATATGGTGGTGAAATCTAAAAAGGCTGAGGATCACCTCCAGGATATCAAGGGAGCATTTGATATCCTGGATCAGTATAACATGAAGCTGAATCCTACTAAGTTCCATTTCGGAGTGGGGGCAGGAAAGTTTCTTGGATATATGGTGACGAAAAGGGGGATAGAGGCAAGCCCGGAGCAGATTAAAGCTATCCTGGATATAAAATCACCCTCGAATATGAAGGACGTACAACGGTTAACAGGCCGAGTAGCAGCTTTGAATTGATTTATTTCAAGATCCTCGAAAAAATGCAAGGAATTCTATGATATCCTCAAGAAGAATAAGAAATTTGAATGGGGAGCAAAGCATGAAGCAGCCTTGCAGGATTTGAAGCGATATCTCTTAACTGCACCTCTATTGATGAAGCCTGAAAATGGTGAACCACTATCCCTATACCTTGCTGTATCAGGGAATGCTGTAAGTGCCGTTCTTATAAAAGACCATGAAGGTCAGCAATATCCTGTTTATTATGTTAGTAAAAGTTTGTTAGATGCTGAAACTAGGTATTCTCATTTAGAAAAATTGATATTAGCTTTAGTTATGGCATCAACGAAGCTTAGACATTATTTTGAGACACATAGGATCCATGTTAAAACGAATTATCCTGTCAAAAATGTGCTTAGGAAACCAGAGATGTCAGGCAGGATGGCCAAGTGGTCAGTAAAGTTAAGTGCTTATGATTTAGTATATGAACCTAGAAATGCCATAAAGTCTCAGGCTTTAGCTGACTTTGTGGCTGATTTCAGTAGTGACATTCAGGACGAGGTAGACCTAGAAGTTCAACAGTTAGGAGAATCTTCAGGATCCTGGACGTTATATACTGATGGTGCATCCAATATAAGAGGTGTAGGTTTAGGTATACTACTAAAATCGCCGCAGGGGGACATATTACCCCAGGCTATTAGGTGTGAATTTCCGGCTACTAATAATGAAGCAGAGTATGAGGCTTTAATTGCAGGATTAGAATTGGCTAAGAATATGAGTATCAAGAATTTGCAAGTATATGTTGACTCCTTGTTAATTACTAGCCATTTTAATGGATCCTATGCAGTTAAGGGTGAGAAATTAATCGAATACCTCGATATTCTCAAAAAATTAGCTGGATATTTCGATGTTTTTACACTTGAACAGGTACCAAGGGAGGATAATGCTGAAGCAGATGCCTTAGCAAATCTGGGATCATCGATCAGGATACCAGAAGGAACCCAAATACCGATATTACATGTCTTATATCCTGTAACGAATCCTCGGGATAAAGAAGTAGCGGGTATTCAGGATCCTAGAACAGGGCATCCTGAAGAGGATCCTAAATCCTGGACGGCTCCAATCATGAGATATCTCAAAGAAGGACACATCCCCGGAAATGAAAATCCTAAGGCATTTAGGCGGTCCGAACGCGTTTCACGCGCACGACGCGTTAAAGTAGCATATGCTACCTTAATGGGTCGTGATGGGTCGAAAGCACTTAGGTTTGGTTTCATTGTAGTATGTAGGCCTTGCTAAACCATATCATATGAGTTCCAACACTCATTTGGTTTACCAAGCCTCATCCTATCCGATCTCCCGATTTAAGTCCGGTTTATTTATATAGTTTTAGATTGCCGACTGATTCCGTGCTCCCTCTAGCTTTGTTTGGTTGTTGTTCAAGACCTCCAAGCATTATCAGGCGAGTACATTATTCCCCTATTTTACTGCTTTCAATTGTTTTGGGGTGACTCATATGTGCTAAATGTTTTCGATGTTATAACGATGGTTTCAAAAACGATTAAGACGATTTATACAAAACTAATAACGATTTCGATAAAGTGAACAAACTTGTTGGTTGTAGTTACATAACAAATGACATTCATTAGCAATGATCAAGCCGACCAGTATTAGGTTATGGTACCATAGGATCTGACAAATCCCGTTATTTACTACACCCGTAGTTATGTGTGGGTGTTGTGGGTAGCGACTGAATCTGTAATTGTTAATTTACTCTTTGGTAAGGGTTTATTAATGCGAATTGTTAATCTATCCTTTGGTAAGGGTTTATTAATGCGAATTGTTAATCTATCCTTTGGTAAGGGTTTATTAATGCGAGTCAAGAAGGTTTGAATGTTATTAGCGAGACGACCATTTAAGTAGTTTCACGACCTAAAACGAATTTAACGATTGGGTAAACGATTGGTTTTCACACGATGTTTTAACGATTGGGTAAACGATTGGTTTCAAAGCGATATACGATTGAGTTTTGGTTACATATTACATGATTTACATTGGGCATGAACATTACTTTGGTGGTTTGGTTTGATTAAGTGATTAAGTAACAATGCGTGTGGAATATGATACAAGCATGGTGGATACGCCGCTGGTACTTCCTATATATAAGTGTTAGTATGGTATTACATATTGTAGCGTTATTTGAATCATTTCAGTTTGAGACATAGAACATTTTATACAAGTAACATACTTTTCACAAGACATTTATTTACAAACAACTTATCTTATACAAACTCATTTTTACATGGTTATTCATTTAACCATACATTATTCTCTTATTTATACATATCATCTGATCTTATCATTTTCAAATGATTTACAAAGACAAAGCAAATTACAAGGTTCATGACTAAACATTTTCTTAAAACAGAAGTCATGAATCTTATTTTCACAAAACCTATGTACTCGCCAGCATTTCTTTGCTGACCTCGTTTTCACATATATTTCAGGTATTGTTGAATGATATCGATTGATAAGATGCATGCTCATATAGGACTGGACAAGGCCTTAGTGACTCAATAACAATGATAGACTATGTTTAATTTGTGTATTTAGATTTCCAGACAATGTAATTATTCAATGTTTAATAAAACGAAACACTTTTTGGTATCCATGGTTATGAAACATTAATTCTGTTGCAACACGCCCCGATGTTTCCGCCGCGATTTGTTGTTTTACGCGGTCGGGGTGTGACACTTGTGGTCAGTGAACACTACACACTTTGTACCATAAAGGAAGTGTCTCCAGATTTTGAGAGCAAAAACTACTGCACCTAACTCAAGATCATGAGTCATGTATTTTTTCTCGTGTACCTTCAATTGTCTTGATGCATTGGCTATGACTTTGTTTCTTTGCATAAGAACGCAGCCAAGGCCTAAGTTGGATGCATCACAGTACACGACAAAATCGTCGTTACCCTCGGGCAAAGATAGAATAGGCGCATCACAGAGCTTTTGTTTCAAGGTCTGAAAAGCTTCCTCCTGTTTGGGTCCCCACTCAAAATGTTTGTTCTTCTGAGTTAAAGCAGTGAGTGGAATCACAATCTTGGAGAAGTTTTCAATGAAACGGCGGTAATAACCCGCTAGACCAAGAAATGAACGAACCTCGGTAGGAGTAGTAGGTGTATCCCAATCCTTAATCGCACTGATTTTGGCGGGATCTACATGAATACCTTGTTCGTTAACGATGTGCCCCAAAAATTGAACTTCCTTAAGCCAGAATTCACACTTGGAAAATTTGGAGAAAAGCTGTTCTTTCTTTAGGAGCTCCATTGTAAGATGAAGATGTTGCTCATGATCAGCTCGAGTCTTAGAATAGATCAGAATGTCATCAATGAATACAATGATGAACTTGTCCAAATAAGGCTTACAAACCGTATTCATCAAGTCCATGAAAACAGCAGGAGTATTTGTTAGACCGAAAGGCATAACATTGAACTCATAATGACCATATCTCGTATGAAAAGCTGTCTTGGGAATATCTTCTTCAAGCACTCGAAGTTGATGATACGAATGAAGATCAATCTTTGAAAAGCAAGTAGCACCCTGTAGCTGATCAAAGAGATCATCAATGCGAGGTAGGGGATATCGATTCTTGATTGTAAGCTTGTTAAGCTCATGGTAATCGATACACATCCTAAATGATCCATCTTTCTTTTTCACGAATAGGACAGGAGCACCCTAGGGCGAAAAGCTCGGACGGATGAATCCTTTATCAGATAGCTCCTAAAGCTGCTTAGACAACTCTTGCATCTCAGACGGTGCAAGACGGTAAGGTGACTTAGCAATAGGATTAGCACCAGGTACGAGATCGATACGAAACTCAACTTGGTGTAAGGGGGTAAACCAGGTAATTCTTCAGGAAATACCTCAGGATAATCCCGAACAACAGGGATATCTTGGATAGTCTTACCCTTGCCTTTCTCCTCTACGACATGTGCCAAGAAAGCAACATATTTCTTTCGTAGGTATTTGCGGGCTTGGGTACAAGACATGAGTTTAAGGCTACTAGCAGGTTTCTCCCCACGAACTTCTAAGATCTCACCAGTCGAAAGCGGTATACTGACCAACTTCTCAAAATATACCACCTCGGCATGGTACTTGGATAACCAATCCATCCCTACTATTACATCGAAGCTCCCGAGTTACATCGGTGTGAGGTCAATAGGGAAAAGATGGTTATTAAGGTTCAACTGGCAATTTCGAAGAACAGAGTCGATTACAACAGGTTCACCACTAGCTACTTCTACTGTCAAGGGCTTTCCTAGTTTTGTTCTAGTCATCGAAAGCAAAGGCTCAAATGCTAAGGACACAAAACTCTTATCGGCACCCGAATCAAATAGAATAGAAGCAGGATGGTTGTTAACAAGGAACGTACCGTTCACCACTTCGTTATCCGCACGCGCCTTATTTGCATTAAGGTTGAAAGCTCTACCATGAGTCGGTGCTTGATTCGCATTTGCCAACCTCGGGCAATTGTTCCTGTAGTGGGTCAGATCCCCACAGTTGAAACATGAACCAGGCGGATAGTGAGGTCGTGCAAGATTCTGGCCAGGGTTTTATACTGCTTGATTTTGAGCTGCCTGATTTTGGTTCGGAGCAAAACGGTAGGTATTTGCAAGATGACCAGACTTGCCACAATTTGTGCAGATGCGGCATTGTACTTGTGGCTGATGATGGCTATTACATCTGTTGCATAGGGGTGCGTTGCCAGCATACTGCCTTTTGGCGGGAGGTTGTGCAGCCTGATTAGGAGTAGCCTGATTTGTCTAAGTGGTGACAGCGAAATTCTTGGAAGCCTTACGCTTCCTAGATTTCGTAGAAGGCTCAGCAGCCTTCTTACCCTTTTTCTCATTGGTGCTATCAGACTGTTTCTGCTTCTTATCACCTTTCCTGTGGAGTTTACCCTTTTTGACTTGTGACTCAGTAAGGGTAGCAGCCAGCTCAATGGCCTGTCGGACGGTAGTAGGGTTGCTGCCAGTGACAATATCCTGAACAGGATCTGGCAAACCATCTATGTATTTCTCAATAGCCTTAACCCAAAGGCGTGACCATTGTAGGACAGAGCGAGCTTAACTCCTCATATCTGTCAGTGTAAGCCCGGTGTTCACCACTGTCTTGCTTCAAGTCATGGAACTCATTTTCAAGTGCCCTCTGCTCGTGACGAGGGCAGAATTCTCTCATCATAAGAACTCAGTGCAGTTCACAACATTTTCCACGTGTCGAATCTGAAGAAGTGTCTGTCAGATGAGACCCTCATAGTTCCTTTGAAGGAACTCACTATTGACGATCAGTGGCGATTCGTCGAGGAACCAGTTGAAATCACGGACCGGGATGTTAAGGTCCTCAAGCGCACTAGAATTCCTCTTGTTCGAGTTCGTTGGAACTCACGTCGTGGCCCAGAGTTCACCTGGGAACGCGAAGACCAAATGAAACAAAAGTATCCCCAATTGTTCGAAAACATTACACCCACTACTGAGGCTGAAGCTACTGGGGAATTTCGGGACGAAATTCCAGATCAACGGGGGGAGGATGTGACACAACAGGAAAACCAGGAAAAACCATGCAACTTAACTAGCTTCCTCAGTGAGTACGTACCAAATTTCGGGACGAAATTTCTTTCAAGTTGGGGATAATGTGACAACCCGAGTTTTCAAGGTCTCTATCCGACTTAACCATGTGCTTAATTGCAAAGTATGTTTATATATATATATATTTGGGGTGCAATATATTTGAGTATATGTTAGTAATGTGTCTTGTGTTAATTGGTGTTTTATAATTAAATATGGATCAATTGAGCCTAACAAGTAGTTTGGTATGTATCCATGGTTTCGACCCAAGCTAGGTAGCCGAGATAAATTACTGATCGGCCCAATGGTGTTGTGTGTGTAGCACTTAGCTTGGTCCATGTGCATGTTAATTAACTAATAGATAATCGGCCCACTAATGTTGTTGTTCAATCTATAACTAATACGTATAATTCACATGCCTCACAAATTGCATCACAACAAGGCACATCCTAATAAAACCCTATTTCTCATTGGTGTGTGTGACGGCATAGCAGACCCCCCCCCCCCTCACGAGACAGTATCCTGTTATCCAGAAACTTGGTTAGTGAATCCATGCTATGATTATTATTGTTGATTATTTTGTTATGTGTTGATGTTTAGTAAAGGTATTACATGAGAATAGTTATGTCTTGGATGATGATCAGGCTATAAACGTGTTATGTGAATTGGATTGTATAGATGAGCATGTTAAGAATGATAATACGCATTGACGAATCTGATTGCATGACTTGATTTTAATATCGATGATCTAGGTTGTTCATACATAAATTATTGCTGCTCATTGTGAATGGCACATGTGTTTATAACTATTAGATGATACATAAAAATTAATTAATGAATGATGATGATGTCAACTGTTGGAATATCGATTAAGGTTCTTGATATATTCATGGTATTACATGCAATGTTTGGTCCAATTGTAACCATGGAAAATCATAATTACATGTTTAGTAATTATATGTTTCACTTTTCAGTTTGCATGTGGGTTCACTGCAAATGTCGGCCCATGTGGTTGTAATCTTGATATCACCAAACCATGTGCATCTTGTCAAAATAGTCAAGATCAATTATTAAGCAATGATGATGATGAAACTAATTGTTTTGATAATATGAAATATTAATTGTAATAGACACATGAAAGTAGGTATTGGACGATGATGATGATGAAACTGATGAGCTGATTGCATAATTCGTGGGATATTGATGATTGTTTATGCTTAGAGAATAATTAGGGTTCATAACAAATAAATTGATGATAAAAAGCCTTTGTTTGATCGATTGTGGTTGGGTTTAGAAACTGTTAGCATCGATTGATTTAATGGAAATTTGGAAACTAATTGAGTGATTGTAACTACTGCATGAATTAAGGGAGTTAGTTAACCAGTCGCACAAGTTATAGGATCACACAATATGGATCAGTCGCACAAGGGTAATAAATCGCACAACACATGATTCGGGTTAGACTGTTGGGCTGGGTAACTAAGCTGATCGTACAAGTCAGTCTTGGTCGCACAAGTAGGTTTCAGTCGCACAAGTCGTTTGTAATCGCACAAGACTTTATGGATCGCACAAGTTAAATGTTTAATTGTTTGGGCCGTATGCATGTTAGATTTGCTTGTTGATTGGGCCGGGTGTTTAACTGAATCGCACAACATGATGTGGGTCGCACAAGGCTGTGCCGACCGCACAACATGTTGGGCCGAAGTGTTTGGTTGGGTTATGTTAGTGAATTTCACAAATGGTTCGGCCCAATACATCTTGAATCGCACAAGTATGAAAATGCTATGTTCTTGACTGTTTATGTGTTGCCATGATCAATACGTGTTCGTAACTTGCTATCTCTGTATAAACATACGTGCACTTCTTGAACTTAGACCTGACTTGTATGGTAACCATGTTAGGACGTGGTTGACCACTAGCAGCTCAATTGACCTTTCGTTTATCTGCCGAGCTAACCTAAGGTGAGTTCACACTTTCTACAAAGCATGGGATTCCCATGGGTTGGGAATGGGGTTAAGGAATATGGATTCCTCGTCCTTCTTGGGTAGGACAGTATGGTTTCAGGAATATAATTCCTCGTCCTCTTGGACAGTTAAACTTTACTAGACCAAAACTCTATCACGAAGTCCCTCCTTTTTATATCGACTTAATCGCCGGGCCAATGGCGAGCGGGTCATTAGTTAGATAGCACTATTTAGGTCTGACAAGCCTCACACCGTGCCGCAGAGGACGGGCGTGAACTAATGGATCTGGGCACGTCAATGATGATAGACATTGACAGTTCAGGGCACATAAACATGACTACAGTCAGCAGTCGATATGGTAACGAGTCTAGTAGTATATACATGGGGTAGCCCCCACGGCCGAAAAGCCAGATAACTAGACATGGGGTAGCCCCCACGGCCGAAAAGCCAGATAACTAGACATGGGGTAGCCCCCACGGCTGGATTGCCAGAGTAAATGGGTTAAACAAATCATGTTTTCAACTATGGGGTAACCCCCACGACAGGATGCCAGCTAAAGGAAACTGTTTTTGGAACAACTTAAAACGAACACCCAACTGTGAACTCGCTCAACATTATTGTTGACTCGTTACTACATGCTTTGCAGGTCAATAGGTACTTAGCTGGAGCTTGCATGGGGAAGAGTCGTTGTGGGACATGGACAGTTGTGTGCCATGTTAAACATTGAAACATTTATAGTTTGTTTTGAATTAAACGTTATGCTTCTGCTTGCAACTTAAACTATATTTTGTTTGGACACCAATTGTATTGGTTGGACTTTATAATTACTTACATGCTTGTTCAATATGATTGGTGGCTGGATCCTGGTCAGTCACGCCTCCAAGCGGTGATACTCCGCAGGTGGATTTTGGGGGTGTGACAATTTGTTCGTTACCTCGTAACAAACAGTCGACACACAGTGACAAATCAAAGTAAATGGGTCATAATAATGTATCACCGAAGACATGCTCGCCTATAAGTGAACACTCACCCCAAGAGTTCCCAGGTAAGAGTGACTGGTCCGATACTGCGGATTTGTACGAACACTCTAGCCTTAGACAGAAAACTCAGGGTACATGCATCCACCCTTCCAGTTTGCACGTGTTCACATTATTTAGACCCAAACTTTGACGAGTTTTTGAAAATTTGGAAGGTACAAGACCAAAAGAAATCATCTAAGGATAGATGATTGATTTCAAAATCACTTTGGAATTTGTGTTCATGTTTTGGTAATCACCTAAGGATAGGTGACGTGTATTGTTTTAAGATCTAAACACAAGAAAACTTGTGTTAGGGTCCTAAGAAGTTATAGTCTAGGTCAAATCATTACTAATAATCTAATTCCCTATAACCATTGGCTCTGATACCAACTCTTCTGTCACACCCCGGCCGCGTAAAACAACAAAACCGTGGCGGAAACGTCGGGGAGTGATGCGACAGAATTATTGTTTCAACAACCATGGTAATTGAAGTTTTGTATTATTAGAATTAATGTTTACATTGTCTTAGAGTTCAAACAAAACATAACATAATAACTGTCTTTTAAGTCACTAAGGCCCAAGTCCGCCTAAGTGAAGAACAAACATCATCATGCATTAGCACCTGAAACACATGTAAAAATAGGTACGTCAGCATAAAAATGCCTGTGAGATACATAGGTTTTGTTTATGCAGGATTCATGACTTGTAGTTAAAAGAAGAGTTTAACAAAATGTAGTCATGAACCTTGTAAAATGTTTTCTTTTATAAAATCATGTAAAAATCGATATGAAAATCAAATGATAATAAAAGGATAATGCATGGTTAAATGAATAACTAAGTGAAAGTGAATTTGTATAAAATATGTAATTTGTAAAACAATGTCGTGTCTTTGTATAAAATGTTTCATGTCTTTGTCAAGTGGTTTAGATAATGCAACAATGTATAATACAATAAAAGCACTTATATATAGGAAGTACCAGCGGCGTATCCACCATGCTTTTATCATATGACACATAGCCCCGTTACATAAGTCACTTATCAATAACCATCCAAAATGTCTTGTTCAATGTCAAAATATTTATGTGTAAACCATGTTCAATGTCATGTGAGAAATGTATCATGTATAACCAAATGTCATGCATAGCAGGTAGAAAGTATCTACTCAAACTATGTAATAATGTCAATGTGAAAACAAATATCATGTATGGTGAATAACTAGTAATTACTCAACCCCATAGGAAAAATGTACAAAACAAAGTTTTTGAATAAACCTAAGTTTAAATCAAATGTTATGTTTTTGCAGAAAACAATGCTTTATGATTACAAACATTTATGCAGTAATGTTAATCGCATACATTCAAGCCTTGCGACTGTGGTTACAAACCCTTAAACAAATTAAAGGTTTATCTAAATTATATATATCGGATTCTGTAATTCCCAACTTCCAAACAAACCTAGGAAGTCGGAAACGGGATTTGTCAAGTCCTATGGTACCATTACATACTACAGAGCGGCGTAGCTAATGTTAATGAATGTATTATTGTCCCGATTAAACATACCAAATGTCATAACCAATGTAGCATGTGAAAACCATGTACTAGGTATGCTAAGTAAACATATCTAGTAGAAATGATCATGTAAAACAATGTGCTAGCATGCTCAGTAAACATACATAGCAGAAATGTCATGTAAAACAATGTGTCCATATGTTAAGTAAACATATGTAACAAATGTGTAATAAATCAATGTGCTAGCATGCTTAACATACATAGTAAAACATGGTTAAAATCGTGTACTATATAAGTACTAGGTGAAACTAGCATGTTTATGTCATAAAAGCATGAAAAGCACGAAAGTAACACGTATGTACATGTGTATCACCCCAAAGTAATTTGAAAGCGGTAAAAGAGCGGAACTATATACTCACTTGGGATTGCCTAATAGTGTTGAGAATAAGACCAAATAAGGCTTCAAGGATCATGAATCAACTGGCACCTAATATAGGTAACTATGTTAATAATCGGATCCTAAATCGAGAGATAGGATAGAATGAGGTTCTATAAATCAAATGAGTATTTGAACTCATATGGTATGATTTAATAGAGCTAACATTCTGATTTGAAAGTCTACCTAAGTGCTTTTGACCCCCATTATGGTAGTATAAGCTACTATAATGCGTCGTTTGCGCAAAACTATGGCCGGATGGTTAACTATGTGCTATGTCTAGTCTTACATGCCCAATTATGCCTAAACATGTTACTAATTCAGTTTAGATGTCAAAAATATGTTCACATATGCAAAATACGGATTTATGCTTCAAAAGGGCATTTTGGTCATTTCCTATGGGCATATAAGCGAATTAACAAATAACTAACCAATCCTATGTGATCATAAGGTATAACCTCAGAGGTTATTCCCTATGCAACTATGATCACTAAACATGCTTGGTCGGATCCTAATGATCGACCAAACAGGTCGGGTTCGAAAGTCTAAGCGGTTGTTTAGACCGCTTAACTTACGACCCTAAACAAGCACTAAACTAATAGTGACGAGTTAAACATGTCAAAACATGTTTAACTAACTTAGAAAAATGATTTGGTATCAAAACAAAGTGTTTTGATACCTAAAAGTAGTTCCGTTGCAAAATGCGTGTAAAACGCATTTTGACCGAAACTCTGACTCGTCACTACACCTAGTTAACGTGGTAATCAGTAGGCATAATCACTAAGGATTATAACCATTGGGATTACAATCACGTTGCAAAGTTCAAACGAACTTTGCGTTGACCATTGACTGGTCAAAGCTGAAAGTCAAACACTGTTTGACTTTTAAGCTAGGAAAGCGATAAAAGAACGAAGGAAGCTTACAAAGGGTCATTGCTAGGGAGAACTTGATCTTATAATTCTCAGGTATGAAGTTTATAAACCTCAACTTAGAGAATTTAGATCAAGGGTGAAGAAAAATGAATGAGAGGCATTGCTATTTATACTTGTTGGAGGTTCATAGGATCAATCCATGTGTTTGTGTGGCCAACAAGCATTAGATCACAGCCAAACAAGTGTTAGAGGCCAGCTAATTTGCTTGGGGAGGTGCTAACTTGGCTACCACACAAAGAAATTGCAAGAATGGCCCCTGAATTATCAATCTGATGCTGAAAATAAGGTTTCTGCCCAGATGTGATGGTGGCGTGGCACGACCACAAGGCCATATGGCCGTCGCGTGACGCCAGGGCAATGGCAGGAAGTTTCAAAGTTTGGCAGAAATGGTCCCTGCACGTCTTTAAACTTGTTTTCGATGTTTTTAACCTCCGTTAAGACATTTTCAAGGCTCTACAAGGTTGTCAAAGTGTATGGGACCTGAAATATGCTCGGAAATATCATGGACGTCGGTTTGTTTGGTCGTACGGTCACGTTGTTCGGTTAATTACGACAAAACTCGAACGGACGCGAAAACGAACCAAATTAAGTGACGAATGGTATTTTTGCATGCCGATCACTAAAATAAAAGTATTTTAGTGTCTACAAAAATTTTGGATGTCCAGCTGTGGTCAGAATGTAAGATATGCGCGTAAATGCAAACTTAAGCCGTTTTTGACACTTTTAGTCCCTGTAAGATCAAATAAGCATATTTTCGTACACCGAACCATTCAAAGCTTATTTCTAAGCTATGTTTAGGTTTTAGGGTATGTTTAGATTATGATCATGTTTTGGATTGTACGTTGCCTTACGAAATTGCAGACTTTTGCAGTTTGACGCAAATAGTCCCAGTGAGCGAATAAACTTGTTTTTGCCATACCAAACCCTTCAAAACTTATTTCTAAGTTATGTAAAGGTCATTTAAGGTATGTTAAGCTTATGTTGCTGTTCCAGAGTTTTTGTCGCGTTAAACTGATTGCGTTTACGCATCAGTTTGCGTATAACTTCCTAGAAAGCAATATAGAGTTTAAAATCGATCAAAAATTAAAACGAGCAAAATGTCAAACATAAATAACAAACATGGGGATCAAAACAAACTGTTTTATTAATATTGGATTGTTCAGAGTTTGTACAATGATTACACAAGCACATATGTCACAGTCTCCCCTACTTTAGGAAATTTCGTCCCGAAATTTATTTAGAGGAAACTTGTGAGAATAGGTGTGGATATTTCACTTTCATCTGATCTTCACGTTCCCAAGTAAATTTTGGGCCACGTTTAGATTCCCAGCGAACTTTGACAATAGGTATGTGCTTGTGTTTGAGCTTTTTGACTTCACGGTCCATGATTTCCATAGGTTTCTCAACGAAGTGCATCATGTTATCAACACGAATTTCATCAAGTGGGATGTGGAGGTTCTCATCAGCTAAACACTTTTTGAGATTGGACACGTGGAATGTTGGATGAACATTTCCAAGTTCAGGAAGTAGCTCAAGTCTGTAGGCTACTTTTTCGATTCTTTCAACGATCTTGAATGGTCCAACATAGCGTGGTGCAAGTTTTCCTTTCTTTCCAAATCTAATCACACCTTTCCAAGGGGATACCTTGAGTAAGACGTGATCACCGACTTGAAATTCTAAGGGCTTGCGTCGCCGATCCGCGTAACTCTTTTGACGGCTTCTAGCTGTCTGAAGGTTATCACGAATCTTCTTGACCTTATCTGTAGTCTCTAGAATGAGTTCTGGTCCTGTAAGCTGAGCTTCACCTATCTCATTCCAGAAGACCGGTGAATGACATTTTCGACCGTATAAAGCTTTGAAAGGGGCCATGTTGATGCTAGAGTGATAACTATTGTTGTAGGAGAATTCGATCAATGGTAGATGCGAATCCCAACTACCACCAAAATCAATCACACAAGCTCTAAGCATATCCTCCAGTGTCTGGATTGTTCTCTCAGATTGACCATCCGTTTGCAGATGATATGCTGTGCTAAAATTAAGTTGGGTTCCCATGGCAGATTGCATGGTTCTCCAAAAGCGAGACGAGAATCGAGCATCTCTGTCAGATATGATGTTCAAAGGAACACCATGTCGGGATACAATCTCATCCACATGGATTTTAGCAAGCCTGTCAGCAGATAGATCCTCACGGATCGGTAAGAAATGTGCAGACTTTGTAAGACGATCAACAACTACCCAAATGGCGTCATGACCTCTTTTAGTTCGCGGTAGCTTGGTAATGAGATCCATGACAATGTTTTCCCATTTCCAAACCAGAATCTCTGGTTGCTCTAATAGTCAAGAGGGATGTTGGTATTCTGCCTTAACCTTAAGACAAGTAAGGCATTTGGAAACATATAAGGCAATGTCTTTCTTCATACCCGACCACCATTACTGGGTTCGAAGATCCTTATACATTTTATCTGCACCAGGATGAATAGAATAACGAGACTTGTGAGCTTCATCCATAAGCAAGGTGTGAAGATTGTCTATACTTGGGACCCACAAACGGCCCATGAAATAGAATATCCCAAAGTCTTTCAGTTCAAGCTCAGGCTTAATGTGACACGGTAATTCCTTACCCATCAAGCCTTGTGTAACACAAGTATGTTGAGCCTGAGAAATGCGGGTTTGAGTATCAGATCGAACTTAAACACAATGAAGCTTGACACGTTCCTTATGACTCAACGCATCAGCCACGGCATTCGCCTTACCAGGATGGTAGCGAATTTCGTAATCGTAGTCGTTTAGGAGTTCAACCCAACGTCGTTGCCTCATGTTAAGTTCTTTCTGATTGAAAATATGCTGGAGACTCTTGTGGTCAGTGAACACTACACACTTTGTACCATAAAGGTAGTGTCTCCAGATTTTTAGAGCAAAAACTACTGCACCTAACTCAAGATCATGAGTCGTGTATTTTTTCTCGTGTACCTTCAATTGTCTTGATGCATAGGCTATGACTTTGTTTCTTTGCATAAGAACGCAGCCAAGGCCTAAGTTGGATGCATCACAGTACACGACAAAATCGTCGTTACCCTCGGGCAAAGATAGAATAGGGGCATCACAGAGCTTCTGTTTCAAGGTCTGAAAAGCTTCCTCCTGTTTGGGTCCCCACTCAAAAGGTTTGTTCTTTTGAGTTAAAGCAGTGAGAGGAATCACTATCTTGGAGAAGTTTTCAATGAAACGGCGGTAATAACCCGCTAGACCAAGAAATGAACGAACCTCGGTAGGAGTAGTAGGTGTATCCCAATCCTTAATCGCACTGATTTTGGCTGGATCTACATGAATACCTTGTTCGTTAACGATGTGCCCCAAAAATTGAACTTCCTTAAGCCAGAATTCACACTTGGAAAATTTGGCGAAAAGCTGTTCTTTCTTTAGGAGCCCCATTGTAAGATGAAGATGTTGCTCATGATCAGCTCGAGTCTTAGAATAGATCAGAATGTCATCAATGAATACAATGATGAACTTGTCCAAATAAGGCTCACAAACTGTATTCATCAAGTCCATGAAAACAGCAGGAGCATTTGTTAGACCGAAAGGCATAACATTGAACTCATAATGACCATATCTCGTACGAAAAGCTGTCTTGGGAATATCTTCTTCAAGCACTCGAAGTTGATGATACGAATGAAGATCAATCTTTGAAAAGCAAGTAGCACCCTGTAGCTGATCAAAGAGATCATCAATGCGAGGTAGGGGATATCGATTCTTGATTGTAAGCTTGTTAAGCTCACAATAATCGATACACATCCTAAATGATCCATCTTTCTTTTTCACGAATAGGACAGGAGCACCCTAGGGTGAAAAGCTCGGACGGATGAATCCTTTATCAGATAGCTCCTGAAGCTACTTAGACAACTCTTGCATCTCAGACGGTGCAATACGGTAAGGTGACTTAGCAATAGGATTAGCACCAGGTACGAGATCGATACGAAACTCAACTTGGTGTAAGGGGGTAAACCAGGTAATTCTTCAAGAAATACCTCAGGATAATCCCGAACAACAGGGATATCTTGGATAGTCTTACCCTTGCCTTTCTCCTCTACGACATGTGCCAAGAAAGCAACATATTTCTTTCGTAGGTATTTGCGGGCTTGGGTACAAGACATGAGTTTAAGGCTACTAGCAGGTTTCTCCCCACGAACTGTGACACCTGTGTCACTGCGACCATCAAACAAATACCAAACCAATGAAATATTGTATTTCATACTTTGTACTTGTATAAATATGTGTATCTTTTGCACATATCAACTCTTGTTCGATTTCAAGCTCTAAATCGCCTTCTGGAAGGTTATACGCGCACTGATGCGTAAATATAACCAGTTTAATGCAATGAACACTCCAGAATAGTGAAATAGGCTTAAAATACCTTAAATAACCTTTACATAACTTAGAAATAAGTTTTGAAGGCTTTGGTATGGCAAAATCAAGTTAAATCGCTTACAGGGACTAAAGTTGACAAACTGCGAAAGTATGCCAATTTGAACTGTAACAGACATTCCGGAACATGACCATAAGTTAAACATACCACAAATATCCTTTACATAGATTAGAAATAGGCTTTGAGGGGTTCGGTGTGCTAAAATAAACTTTTGGGTCATTCAGGGACTAAAAGCGTCAAAAAGTGCACAAGTTTGCATTTTCGTGCATAACTTACGTTCTGAATACATCCGGACATCCAAAAATTTATGTAAGCACTAAAATATTTTATTGTAGTGTTTGGCATAAGAAAAATCCATTCGTCGCGTCATTTGGATCGTTTTTCGCGCTTATGCGCATTCCGTCGTAATTAAGCGAACATCGCGATCGTACGACCAAACGAACCGACATCCGAGATATTTTTGAGCATGTTTTGAGTTCCCTATACTTTAACTTCATTGTAGAGCCTTGAAATGAGGTTAACGGGGTTCAAACGCATCGAAAATAGCTTAAAAGGGCTGCAGGGACCATTTCTGCCATTTTTGAAACTTTGCTGAATATGGTGCATGGTGGCGTAGCGCGAGCCCTAAGGGCCTTACCAGTGGTGCTACGCGACTGCCTAAGCTGGACAGAAACATGCAGAAACATCGAATCTGGTCTGTTTCACTTGTTGCACATGGTTTTGGGGAATCTATGGGCTGGTTTTGGATGTGCACATGGTATTACAATACCATGTGTGCAAGTGTATGGCCAAGATCAAAGCACGTTGTTCGAGAAACGATCTTAATGGCTCTCAGAATCCTATAAATACCCCATGCCTTCATTTGCCAAAACCCACAAGAATCTTGATTTGAGAAGCTCTAAGTTGAAACCTTTGTTTCATACCTGAGCTACTTGGATCGAGGTTAGCATTCGGGGACCCTTCGTAAGTATTCCTTCGTTCTTTTATTGCTTTTCGAGTCTGAAAGTCAAACTTTGTTTGACTTTCTGCGTTGACCAGTTTATGGTCAATGCGAAGTTCGTTTGAACTTCGCAACGTGATTGTAATCACGATGGTCATAGTCCCTTGGGACTATGCCTACTGATTACCACGTTGTCTAGGGTCGTAGGGTAAGCGATCTGATAAATCGCTTATACCTTCGAACCCGACCCGTTTGGTCGATCTTTAGGATCCGACCAAATACATTAGGTGACCATAGCATATAGGGAATAACCTTCCAAGGTTATACCCTATGGTCACATCGTTTGAGTAGTTGTATGATAGGTAGTTTATATGCCTTAGGTAAATTACCAGAATACCCTTTTCATGTATAATTGGTAATTAAGAATATGTAACCTAAACTTTTGTCACATAACTGATTATGTAACATGTTTAGGCATATAACACTTGTCATAGGGCTAGTTAGACGTCTCGAGTGCGCTTTTGCGCGCACGACGCGTTAAAGTAGCATAAGCTACCTTAATGGGTCGCGATGGGTCGAAAGCACTTAGGTTAGGTTTCATTTAGTATGAAGGCTTTGTTAAACCATGTGACACGAGGCTCTATACTCGTTTGGTTTACGAACCCTCATTCTATCCGATCCTCCGATTTAGGTCCGGTTTATTAACATAGTTACCTATATTAGGTGCGGTTTGATATTCCGTGATCTCTAGCATTGCTTGGTGGTTATCTTAGGACTTCTGAGCAATCTCAAGTGTGTACATAGTCCCCTCTTTTACTGTTTTTTCCAAACTGTTTTGGGGTGGAACACATGTGCCTACTTGTTACTTTCATGCTTTCCTGCTTTCACATCATATATATGCTATGTTCGTTAGTACATTATAGTACATGATTTCATTACATTTCATGCTATGTATGCCCATTGTGTGCGTACTTAGTACATCGTTTTACATTTCATGCTATGTATGCCCATTGTGTGCGTACTTAATACATCATTTTACATTACATGCTATGTATGCCCATTGTCTGCGTACTTAGTATATCGTTCTACATTACATTTCATGCTATGTATGTCCATTGTGTGCATACTTAGTACATTGTTTTACATTGCATTTCTGTTGCATATGCTCATCCAGCATATGAACACATTATACTACATTTTGAACCGTTGTAACCATTTGACTATGTGAACCGTTGTAACCGTTTGATCATTTGAACCGTTTGTAGCTATTGAACCGTGTGACCCGTAACTGACTATACACAAACATTTCTACAATTGTTAAACATTACATCTTGGTGGTTTGGTTTGAGTAAGTGATTTAAGTAACGAGACTTGTGTAATATGATACAAGCATGGTGGATACGCTGTTGGTACTTCCTATATATAAGTGTTTGTATGGTATCACATATTGTAGCGTTATTTGAATCATTTCAATTTGAGACATATAACATTTTATACAAATGACATACTTTTTCACAAGACATTGATTTACAAACAACTTATCTTATACAAACCCATTTTACATGGTTATTCACTTAACCATACATTACTCTCTTATTTATACATAACATCTGATCTCATCGTTTTTCAAATGATTTACAAGACAAAGCAAATTACAAGGTTCATGACTAAACATTTTCTCAAACGTAAGTCATGAATTCTATTTTCACAAAACCTATGTATCTCACAGGCATTTTTATGCTGACGTACCTATTTTCACATGTGTTTTCAGGAGATGATGCATAGGACTTATCAAGACATACTTAGGCGGACATGTGCCTTAGTGACTTAAAATGAGACAAGAACTAGTTAATTTATGTTATGTACTCTTTGGTTCTTGTTTAAAACAATGTAAACTTTCATGTTTGATTAATAAAACGAAACTTCAATTGCCATGGATTTGAAACAATTAATTCTGTTACAACACTCCCCGACGTTTCCGCCACGTTTGGTTGTTCCACGTGGTCGGGGTGTGACACGAACTTCTAAGATCTCACCAGTCGAAAGCGGTATACGGACCAACTTCTCAAAACATACCACCTCGGCATGGTACTTGGATAACCAATCCATCCCTACTATTACATCGAAGCTCCCGAGTTGCATCGGTGTGAGGTAAATAGGGAAAAGATGGTTATTAAGGTTCAACTGGCAATTTCGAAGAACAGAGTCGAGTACAACAGGTTCACCACTAGCTACTTCTACTGTCAAGGGCTTTCCTAGTTTTGTTCTAGTCATTGAAAGCAAAGGCTCAAATGCTAAGGACACAAAACTCTTATCGGCACCCGAATCAAATAGAATAGAAGCAGGATGGTTGTTAACAAGGAACGTACCGTTCACCACTTCGTTATCTGCACGTGCCTTATTTGCATTAAGGTTGAAAGCTCTACCATGAGTCGGTGCTTGATTCGCATTTTCCAACCTCGGGCAATTGTTCCGGTAGTGGGTCAGATCCCCACAGTTGAAACATGAACCAGGCGGATAGTGAGGTCGTGCAAGATTCTAGGCAGGGTTTTGTACTGCTTGATTTTGAGCTGCCTGATTTTGGTTCGGAGCAAAACGGTAGGTATTTGCAAGATGACCAGACTTGCCACAATTTGTGCAGATGCGGCATTGCACTTGTGGCTGATGATGGCTATTACATATGTTGCACAGGGGGCGTTGCCAGCTACTGCCTCTAGGCGGGAGGTTGTGCAGCCTGATTAGGAGTAGCCTGATTTGTCTGAGCGGTGACAGCAAAATTCTTGGAAGCCTTACGCTTCCTAGATTTCTTAGAAGACTCAGCAGCCTTCTTACCCTTTTTCTCATTGGTGCTATCAGACTGTTTCTGCTTCTTATCACCTTTCCTGTGGAGTTTACCCTTTTTGACTTGTGACTCAGTAAGGGTAGCAGCGAGCTCAATGGCCTGTCGGACGGTAGTAGGGTTGCTGCCAGTGACAATATCCTAAACAGGATCTGGCAAACCATCTATGTATTTCTCAATAGCCTTATCCAAAGGCGTGACCATTGTAGGACAGAGTGAGCTTAACTCCTCATATCTGTTAGTGTAAGCCCGGTGTTCACCACTGTCTTGCTTCAAGTCATGGAACTCATTTTCAAGTGCCCTCTACTCGTGACGAGGGCAGAACTCTCTCATCATAAGAGCTCTAAGTTCCTCCCATGTTTGACCCAAAGCAACATCAGCACCTCTATCTCTCATTACCCCATTCCACCAGGTAAGAGCCCTCTTTTGGAATACACTTGAAGCAAACTCGACCTTAGGATTGTTAGGACACTGAACATGGCGAAAGGTGCTCTCAAGACTCTCAAACCACTGGAGAAGCCCTGTTGCTCCTTCAGAACCACTAAACTTAAGCGGTTTAGCCGAGTTAAAACTTTTGAAGTTGCATGGAGCAGGTGCATTAACATTGTTATTGTTGGCTTGGTTTATTTGAGTGATGAGATTAGGTAGCATAGCAGCCATCTGCTGTGCTATAATAGCTGCCAGTTCGGCATTGGGTTCCTGAACGTTACGTCGAGGAGGCATTTTAAAAGAGGAAACATGAGAGAAAACGAGTGAGATGATGCGATGAAAGAAATGAGATATCAATAAAATCGACAAAATGAAAGGATGGTGGTCATTTGTTCATTACCTCGTAACAAACAGTCGACACACAGTAACAAATCAAAGTAAATGGGTCATAATAATGTATCACAGAAGACATGCTCGCCTATAAGTGAACACTCACCCCAAGAGTTCCCAGGTAAGAGTGACTGGTCCGATACTGCGGATTTGTACGAACACTCTAGCCTTAGACAGAAAACTCAGGGTACAGGCATCCACCCTTCCAGTTTGCACGTGTTTACATTATTTAGACCCAAACTTTGACGAGTTTTTGAAAATTTGGAAGGTACAAGACCAAAAGAAATCATCTAAGGATAGATGATTGATTTCAAAATCACTTTGGAATTTGTGTTCACGTTTTGGTAATCACCTAAGGATAGGTGACGTGTATTGTTTTAAGATCTAAACACAAGAAAACTTGTGTTAGGGTCCTAAGAAGTTATAGTCTAGGTCAAATCATTACTAATAATCTAATTCCCTATAACCATTGGCTCTGAAACCAACTCTTCTGTCACACCCCGGCCGCGTAAAACAACAAAACCACGGCGGAAACGCCGGGGAGTGATGCGACAAAATTATTGTTTCAACAACCATGGTAATTGAAGTTTTGTATTATTAGAATTAATGTTTACATTGTCTTAGAGTTCAAACAAAACATAACATAATAACTGTCTTTTAAGTCACTAAGGCCCAAGTCCGCCTAAGTGAAGAACAAACATCATCATGCATTAGCACCTGAAACACATGTAATAATAGGTACGTCAGCATAAAAATGCCTGTGAGATACATAGGTTTTGTTTATGCAGGATTCATGACTTGTAGTTAAAAGAAGAGTTTAACAAAATGTAGTCATGAACCTTGTAAAATATTTTCTTTTATAAAATCATGTAAAAATCGATATGAAAATCAAATGATAATAAAAGGATAATGCATGGTTAAATGAATAACTAAGTGAAAGTGAATTTGTATAAAATATGTAATTTGTAAAACAATGTCGTGTCTTTGTATAAAATGTTTCATGTCTTTGTCAAGTGGTTTAGATAATGCAACAATGTATAATACAATAAAAGCACTTATATATAGGAAGTACCAGCGGCGTATCCACTATGCTTTTATCATATGACACATAGCCCCGTTACATAAGTCACTTATCAATAACCATCCAAAATGCCTTGTTCAATGCCAAAATGTTTATGTGTAAACCATGTTCAATGTCATGTGAGAAATGTATCATGTATAACCAAATGTCATGCATAGCAGGTAGAAAGTATCTACTCAAACTATGTAATAATGTCAATGTGAAAACAAATGTCATGTATGGTGAATAACTAGTAATTACTCAACCCCATAGGAAAAATGTACAAAACAAAGTTTTTGAATAAACCTAAGTTTAAATCAAATGTTATGTTTTGCAGAAAACAATGCTTTATGATTACAAACATTTATTCAGTAATGTTAATCGCATACATTCAAGCCTTGCGACTGTGGCGACAAACCCTTAAACAAATTAAAGGTTTATCGAAATTATGTATATCGGATTCTGTCATTCCCAACTTCCAAACAAACCTAGGAAGTCGGAAACGGGATTTGTCAAGTCCTACGGTACCATTACATACTACCGAGCGGCGTAGCTAATGTTAATGAATGTATTATTGTCCCGATTAAACATACCAAATGTCATAACCAATGTAGCATGTGAAAACCATGTACTAGGTATGCTAAGTAAACATATCTAGTAGAAATGATCATGTAAAACAATGTGCTAGCATGCTCAGTAAACATACATAGCAGAAATGTCATGTAAAACAATGTGTCCATATGTTAAGTAAACATATGCAACAAATGTGTAATAAATCAATGTGCTAGCATGCTTAACATACATAGCAAAACATGGTTAAAATCATGTACTATATAAGTACTAGGTGAAACTAGCATGTTTATGTCATAAAAGCATGAAAAGCACGAAAGTAACACGTATGTACATGTGTATCACCCCAAAGTAATTTGAAAGCGGTAAAAGAGGGGAACTATGTACTCACTTGGGATTACCTAATAGTGTTGAGAATAAGACCAAATAAGGCTTCAAGGATCACGAATCAACCGGCACCTAATATAGGTAACTATGTTAATAATCGGATCCTAAATCGAGAGATAGGATAGAATGAGGTTCCATAAATCAAATAAGTATTTAAACTCATATGGTATGATTTAATAGAGCTAACATTCTGATTTGAAAGTCTACCTAAGTGCTTTTGACCCCCATTATGGTAGTATAAGCTACTATAATGCGTCGTTTGTGCAAAACTATGTCCGGATGGTTAACTATGTGCTATGTCAAGTCTTACATACCCAATTATGCCTAAACATGTTACTAATTCAGTTTAGATGTCAAAAATATGTTCACATATGCAAAATAGAGATTTATGCTTCAAAAGGGCATTTTGGTCATTTCCTATGGGCATATAAGCGAATTAACAAATAACTAACCAATCCTATGTGATCATAAGGTATAACCTCAGAGGTTATTCCCTATGCAACTATGATCACTAAACATATTTGGTCGAATCCTAATGATCGACCAAACGGGTCGGGTTCGAAAGTCTAAGCGGTTGTTTAGACCGCTTAACTTACGACCCTAAACAAGCACTAAACTAATAGTGACGAGTTAAACATGTCAAAACATGTTTAACTAACTTAGAAAACTGATTTGGTATCAAAACAAAGTGTTTTGATACCTAAAAGTAGTTCCGTTGCAAAATACGTGTAAAATGCATTTTGACCGAAACTCTAGCTCATCACTACACCTAGTTAACATGGTAATCAGTAGGCATAATCGCTAAGGATTATAACCATCGTGATTACAATCACGTTGCAAAGTTCAAAGGAACTTTGCGTTGATCATTGACTGGTCAAAGCTGAAAGTCAAACATTGTTTGACTTTTAAGCTAGGAAAGCGATAAAAGAACGAAGGAAGCTTACAAAGGGTCCTTACTAGGGAGAACTTGATCTTATAATTCTCAGGTATGAAGTTTATAAACCTCAACTTAGAGAATTTAGATCGAGGGTGAGGAAAAATGAATGAGAGGCATTGCTGTTTATACTTGTTGGAGGTTTATAGGATCAATCCATGTGTTTGTGTGGCCAACAAGCATTAGATCACATCCATACAAGTGTTAGAGGCCAGCTAATTTGCTTGGGGAGGTGCTAACTTGGCTACCACACAAAGAAATTGCAAGAATGGCCCCTGAATTATCAATCTGATGCTGAAAATAAGGTTTCTGCCCAGATGTGATGGTGGCGTGGCATGACCACAAGGCCATATGGCCGTCGCGCGATGCCAGGGCAATGGCAGGAAGTTTCAAAGTTTGGCAGAAATGGTCCCTGCACGTGTTTAAACAGGTTTTCGATGTTTTTAACCTCCGTTAAGCCTTTTTCAAGGCTCTACAAGGTTGTTAAAGTGTAGGGGACCTGAAATATGCTCGGAAATATCACGGACGTCGGTTCGTTTGGTCGTATGGTCACGTTGTTCGGTTAATTACGACAAAACTCGAACGGACGCGAAAACGAACCAAATTAAGCGACGAATGGTATTTTTGCATGCCGATCACTAAAATAAAAATATTTTAGTGTCTACAAAAATTTTGGATGTCAAGATGTGGTCAGAACGTAAGATATGCGCGTAAATGCAAACTTACGCCGTTTTTGACACTTTTAGTCCCTGTAAGATCAAATAAGCATCTTTTCGCACATCGAACCATTCAAAGCTTATTTCTAAGCTATGTTTAGGTTATTTAGGGTATGTTTAGCTTATGATCATGTTTCGGACTGTACGTTTCCTTACGAAACTGCAGACTTTTGCAGTTTGACCTAAATAGTCCCTGTGAGCGAATAAACTTGTTTTTGCCATACCAAACTTATGTAAAGGTCATTTAAGGTATGTTAAGCTTATGTTGCTATTCCGGAGTGTTTTTCGCGTTAAACTGATTGCGTTTACGCATCAGTTTGCGTATAACTTCCCAGAAAGCAATATAGAGTTTAAAATCGATCAAAAATCAAAACGAGCAAGATGTCAAACATAAATAACAAAAATTGGGATCAAAACACACTGTTTTATTAATATTGGATTGTTCAGAGTTTGTACAATGATTACACGAGCACAGATGTCACACTGAGTTCATTTGTAACCACGGTAGGGTTGGTTGATTAACTTGGAACGGGTAACTTAACAAACTGAGCAAACCAAGGTGAGTTCACTTCCTTTTTCAAGCAGGCATCCCGGGGAGGGATATCGGGTAACGTTCCAGGGAGGAATGTCGGGTATTGGGTTTGACTGGAATGTTAAACCTAGGATGTTGGTTATTACACTCATTTCTATCATTAAGTCCCATCATATACCGATTGGTTGCCGGGGAGGCAACGGGGTTATTAGTTGATAGCGCTATTAGGTTTGGCACCCTCACACCGTACCGGGGAGGATGGTCGTGAACTAAGTACCTTAACCACTTGACCAATGTGTGATAGAGCATTGGGGTTTGGGCAAATAATCTGGAGCCATCTGCGGTAATCGAGTTAATAACAACATCTAATCTCTGAAATGTTTTATACTCATATCTGGTAACTAAAACGTGTTAACAAACTTTGAACTCACCAGCGTCGTCTGACACACTTGTCTGCATGCTTGCAGGTCGTTAGATTCTTGGTTATGGACTTGCTATCTGGCAGAGCTGGAGTGGTTGTGGGTCGAGACTCTTGGATACTCGTTTCGTTGGTTTTGAACACTTGTTTTGAAACAGTTGATTAACAATTTACATTATGCTTCCGCTAAACGTTTACTTGGTTTTAACTTATGACTTGGAATTATATTGTGAAATGAATGGAATGTTTTATTTAAATAATTATTATAGTTCAATGTGATTAGCGGCTGGATCCTGGTACGTCACACGCCTTGTGGGGGTTCCCGCGTGTGGTATTTTGGGGGTCTGACAATTTGGTATCAGAGCCACTGGTTATAGTGAACTAGGTTTTAAAACGTTTTTATAAAACCAGACTATAATCGAACAGCTTCGAAAATCGACCATGACACTCAGCTCCAGATTGCAAGGTTCATATCTCGTTTACTTATTGCATAGCGTATCTGGTATACATTCACGTATGATGTTGCATGTGATTGCACACTTAGCATTACAGACTGAATTCATGTGTATTTGCCTAGGTTATGTGGTTGATAGAGTCACAGTGTGATATCTTGTTAGACTTTCGTGGTTTACGTTTTATGGTGTCTTGTGTCTTGCTACTCGGGTTTGAGGAACCTTTTAGCATAAGTTAGGAGGAGTTGAGATAAACATGCAAATCGCATTGTTATTGTTATGGCTCATTTTCTAAGCATACATATCTTGAACAATATCCTGCTTTTAATTGTTTATCTGTGATCAGGATACTGGACGGGGATATTGCTAACATCCTGGGTGATATCCTGAGGTATGTCGAATTAATCACGTGCAGGTTAAAGACTGGGACTTGCCAACGGTCAAATGGACTTCATCTCCTCAAGACTCGGGCGTATTTGTTAAAGGAGAGACGTTGAACCCGAAAGACCAGGTCTACAACGTTCGACTAAGGAATATTCGTTGGATCCCGGTTATGTAGGATAGTTAGTTACATTTGTTTTACTATAAATAGATGAGGGCGGATCAGATTAAGGCACTCAACTTACACATTTTCGAACACTTTCTCTCTAGCTCATCGCAAACACTACACACAACACTTGTATTCAAATTACATTGTAACACATAGTCGATCCGCACCACATCCTGCACTGTATCCTGATATTTGAAGCAATAGAAGAACAAGGCAGCTGCGATTGTCAGCTCCCGAGGTTTTATGCCGGCGATCTAGATTAATCAAGGGCTTTCCTCGTACATCACGTGTCAACCTTTACTTTTTTGCTCATTGTTTGATCATAGATACAGCTCTCTATCCTGAGCCGTATCCTGAAACTGTTTTCATATCTAATTTGGTTAACACATTTTTCACACATAATTTTAGCACACTACCTCACTTAACTAATTTGATCACTTAATTGCTTAGGTAATTTTTTACCAAAACAATTTGGCGCCCACCATGGGGCAAGTGGTGCTACTTTTACTAAAAATCTTTGTGAAATCGTTAATCGGTTTTCTATTTTCAAAACTTTTCGCCACATTGTTTACAATGGCCTCAAGATCAAACTTGAGCTCCTCTACTATGTCTGCTGCAACCTCTGCTACTACCGGTTCGGTGCTTCCACCACCTCCTCCAAGGATGCCACTTTCTTCACAACCTCAAGATGTTATCCCTACTCGGAGTGTTCAGGGATCTGCTCCCGTTTTAACCTCTAATGATGAAATTCTGACTTTATTTGGAAGTGTGCAGGAACAAATGAGGCAGCAACAGGAGACTAACCAAATGCTGTTAAGAGAAATACAACTCTTAAAAGCTAGCTCGAGCAGACCTGCTGAAGAAACTGTCACTCCTATACAGCCCAGGGCTTTGAACTTCAGTTCCGCAGTTTACACTGAGGATAACAGGGGGAATATCGTCCCAAGCCATTCTCAGAATCATACCCCTGAGATACCCTCTTCGGTCAGGATGTCGACTGTGAGGAGTTTAGGATATGCTTCAGGATATGGCCAAAATCCTCAGACCGGTAATGTGTAAAATAATAATATTCTTGCTACTAACAACAATGGCTCTTTGCAAGATGCAGGTATGACGTCAACATTTACCCGGGAGCTCCAAAAATTGAAGGACATGATATCCAGTGTACCTGGAGTGGTCCAGCCAATTCCGGAAGTATCCCAAGACAGCCACAGGATATCCCGCTTTGCATATCCTATCTGTGATGCTGAAATACCAAAAAGATTCCAGACTCCCAACATGAAACTGTATGACGGGACTACGGATCCTGAGGAGCATATTGCCCAGTATAGGGAACGAATGGAGATCAATCCTATCCCTCCAGATCTCAAGGAAGCATGCTTATGCAAGGGATTTGGTTCTACCCTGACAGGATCAGCCTTAAAATGGCTGTTAAACGTCCCTCCTCACTCAATTACTTCGTTTGCTCATTTGGTTAATTTATTTAACAGTCAATTTTCTTGTAGTCGGAATTTTGAGAAACTAACCAGTGATCTTTACAGGATAACTCAAGGGCCTCAGGAATCCTTGAGGGATTATGTGAACAAATTCAGTCGAGAATCCTTGGATATCCCACATCTTGATGTTGCAACAGCTGTGCAAGCTTTTAAGATGGGGTTACAAAATGATTCTCAGTTTTATCAGGATCTTGTAATGAATCCCTGCAGGAATCTCGACGAAGCTCGTAACAGGGCTTTGAGATATACCCGTTTGGAAGATGACAAGAAGATGCAGGAGAGGATGAATTCTACCTCAACCTGTGAATCAACTAACAGGAAATCAGAAACCTCATATAAGCCATATCGCTCCAGGCCATATGGCAGAAATGATAACAAGAAAGCGAATGCTGTTGAAGACGAGGATCCTGAAGAATATCCTGACTTATCTGAATACTGCTTTTCTGTTAATATACCTGAGTTAATGTATGCTATGCAGGGTTTAGGGGACAAAGCCAGGTGGCCTCGAAAGAACCAGCAGATAGCTGATTGGAAGGATAAATCCAAATGGTGTGCCTTCCACGAAGACTTCGGACATATGACCGAGGATTGCATTGCTTTAAGGAAAGAAATAAGTTATCTGTTAAGCAAAGGGTATCTGAAGGACTTGCTGGGAAAAAAGAAGAATAAAGGTCAGGATCTCGAGAAGGATCCTGAACGAGCGGCATCACCCCCAGCAGATGCCAAGATAATTAACTTTATTTCAGGAGGATCCGATATTTGTGGAACTTCGTATTCGGCGGCCAAGAGACATGCAAAGGAAGCTAAGAGTGAGAGGGGAGACAGACCAGTCAGGATGACTACCCTCACAACTGATAAAGTGATCACTTTCGATAGTGATGACAGGGATACTGTTCAGGATCCTCACCATGATGCTTTGGTAATAACATTATATGTGGCTAACCATTTTGTACGCAGGATACTGGTAGACAACGGTAGTTCTGTCAATATAATTCAGCTGGAAACATTGAAGAGGATGAATGTATCTCCGATGGACATTACTTCGAAGTCCACTGTGCTCGTTGGTTTCAGTGGAGAAGCTAGGAATACCGTAGGGGAGATAAAGTTACCAGTATATGTTGAAGGGGTCAACTCGATACAACGCTTCTGTGTGATGGACTCCTTATCCTGCTATAACATCATACTGGGAAGACCATGGATTCACGATATGAAGGCTGTGCCATCAATATATCACCAATGCATCAAGATCCCTACCCCTTGGGGAGTTGTCAAGGTTGAAAGTGATTAGCAGGAAGCGAAAGAATGCTACTCATCCTCAATGAAATCCTCAACTAAGCCTAGTACAGCATAGCAATTAAAGATGCGGGCCCAGGATATCGTGGAGGATTCAGAGCAGGATGTGAAGAAAATTATCCTGGATCAGGATAATCCTGATATCTCGGTGCTCGTAGGAACCAATATCCCTCAGGATATTGAAGAGCAGTTAACTAACTTTTTGAAATGCAGGATGTCAACGTTTGCATGGAAGCATGAGGATATGACAGGCATATCCAAAGACATTATCACTCACAAGCTTGGAATTGACAAATCATTCAAGCCTGTTCAGCAAAAAAGAAGAAAATTTGCTCCTGAGCAGAATGCGATTATCCAAGAGGAAGTTGAAAGATTGTTGAAGTCCAGGATGATCAGAGAAGTCAAGTTTCCAAGATGGCTAGCAAACGTAGTTGTGGTACAGAAGAAAAATGGGAAATGGAGAGTCTGTGTAGACTACACGGACTTGAACAAGGCTTGTCCTAAAGACCCATTTCCTCTCCCTCATATCGATGCAATGGTGGATGCTACTGCTGGACATGAAATGTTAACATTCATGGACGCATCCTCAGGATTTCAGCAGATTCAAATGGAGCTTTCGGACCAGGAGGATACTGCTTTCATGACACCAACAGGTATATATTGCTATACTGCCATGCCTTTCGGTTTGAAAAATGCAGGTGCAACATACCAGAGATTAGTGAACATGATGTTCAAAGATAAGCTGGGGGACACCATGGAGGTATTTATTGACGATATGGTGGTGAAATCTAAAAAGGCTGAGGATCACCTCCAGGATATCAAGGGAGCATTTGATATCCTGGATCAGTATAACATGAAGCTGAATCCTACTAAGTTCCATTTCGGAGTGGGGGCAGGAAAGTTTCTTGGATATATGGTGACGAAAAGGGGGATAGAGGCAAGCCCGGAGCAGATTAAAGCTATCCTGGATATAAAATCACCCTCGAATATGAAGGACGTACAACGGTTAACAGGCCGAGTAGCAGCTTTGAATTGATTTATTTCAAGATCCTCAAAAAAATGCAAGGAATTCTATGATATCCTCAAGAAGAATAAGAAATTTGAATGGGGAGCAAAGCATGAAGCAGCCTTGCAGGATTTGAAGCGATATCTCTTAACTGCACCTCTATTGATGAAGCCTGAAAATGGTGAACCACTATCCCTATACCTTGCTGTATCAGGGAATGCTGTAAGTGCCGTTCTTATAAAAGACCATGAAGGTCAGCAATATCCTGTTTATTATGTTAGTAAAAGTTTGTTAGATGCTGAAACTAGGTATTCTCATTTAGAAAAATTGATATTAGCTTTAGTTATGGCATCAACGAAGCTTAGACATTATTTTGAGACACATAGGATCCATGTTAAAACGAATTATCCTGTCAAAAATGTGCTTAGGAAACCAGAGATGTCAGGCAGGATGGCCAAGTGGTCAGTAAAGTTAAGTGCTTATGATTTAGTATATGAACCTAGAAATGCCATAAAGTCTCAGGCTTTAGCTGACTTTGTGGCTGATTTCAGTAGTGACATTCAGGACGAGGTAGACCTAGAAGTTCAACAGTTAGGAGAATCTTCAGGATCCTGGACGTTATATACTGATGGTGCATCCAATATAAGAGGTGTAGGTTTAGGTATACTACTAAAATCGCCGCAGGGGGACATATTACCCCAGGCTATTAGGTGTGAATTTCCGGCTACTAATAATGAAGCAGAGTATGAGGCTTTAATTGCAGGATTAGAATTGGCTAAGAATATGAGTATCAAGAATTTGCAAGTATATGTTGACTCCTTGTTAATTACTAGCCATTTTAATGGATCCTATGCAGTTAAGGGTGAGAAATTAATCGAATACCTCGATATTCTCAAAAAATTAGCTGGATATTTCGATGTTTTTACACTTGAACAGGTACCAAGGGAGGATAATGCTGAAGCAGATGCCTTAGTAAATCTGGGATCATCGATCAGGATACCAGAAGGAACCCAAATACCGATATTACATGTCTTATATCCTGTAACGAATCCTCGGGATAAAGAAGTAGCGGGTATTCAGGATCCCAGAACAGAGCATCCTGAAGAGGATCCTAAATCCTGGACGGCTCCAATCATGAGATATCTCAAAGAAGGACACATCCCCGGAAATGAAAATCCTAAGGCATTTAGGCGGTCCGAACGCGTTTCACGCGCACGACGCGTTAAAGTAGCATATGCTACCTTAATGGGTCGTGATGGGTCGAAAGCACTTAGGTTTGGTTTCATTGTAGTATGTAGGCCTTGCTAAACTATATCATATGAGTTCCAACACTCATTTGGTTTACCAAGCCTCATCCTATCCGATCTCCCGATTTAAGTCCGGTTTATTTATATAGTTTTAGATTGCCGACTGATTCCGTGCTCCCTCTAGCTTTGTTTGGTTGTTGTTCAAGACCTCCAAGCATTATCAGGCGAGTACATTATTCCCCTATTTTACTGCTTTCAATTGTTTTGGGGTGACTCATATGTGCTAAATGTTTTCGATGTTATAACGATGGTTTCAAAAACGATTAAGACGATTTATACAAAACTAATAACGATTTCGATAAAGTGAACAAACTTGTTGGTTGTAGTTACATAACAAATGACATTCATTAGCAATGATCAAGCCGACCAGTATTAGGTTATGGTACCATAGGATCTGACAAATCCCGTTATTTACTACACCCGTAGTTATGTGTGGGTGTTGTGGGTAGCGACTGAATCTGTAATTGTTAATTTACTCTTTGGTAAGGGTTTATTAATGCGAATTGTTAATCTATCCTTTGGTAAGGGTTTATTAATGCGAGTCAAGAAGGTTTGAATGTTATTAGCGAGACGACCATTTAAGTAGTTTCACGACCTAAAACGAATTTAACGATTGGGTAAACGATTGGTTTTCACACGATGTTTTAACGATTGGGTAAACGATTGGTTTCAAAGCGATATACGATTGAGTTTTGGTTACATATTACATGATTTACATTGGGCATGAACATTACTTTGGTGGTTCGGTTTGATTAAGTGATTAAGTAACAATGCGTGTGGAATATGATACAAGCATGGTGGATACGCCGCTGGTACTTCCTATATATAAGTGTTTGTATGGTATTACATATTGTAGCGTTATTTGAATCATTTCAGTTTGAGACATAGAACATTTTATACAAGTAACATACTTTTCACAAGACATTTATTTACAAACAACTTATCTTATACAAACTCATTTTTACATGGTTATTCATTTAACCATACATTATTCTCTTATTTATACATATCATCTGATCTTATCATTTTCAAATGATTTACAAAGACAAAGCAAATTACAAGGTTCATGACTAAACATTTTCTTAAAACAGAAGTCATGAATCTTATTTTCACAAAACCTATGTACTCGCCAGCATTTCTTTGCTGACCTCGTTTTCACATATATTTCAGGTATTGTTGAATGATATCGATTGATAAGATGCATGCTCATATAGGACTGGACAAGGCCTTAGTGACTCAATAACAATGATAGACTATGTTTAATTTGTGTATTTAGATTTCCAGACAATGTAATTATTCAATGTTTAATAAAACGAAACACTTTTTGGTATCCATGGTTATGAAACATTAATTCTGTTGCAACACGCCCCGATGTTTCCGCCGTGATTTGTTGTTTTACGCGGTCGGGGTGTGACACTTGTGGTCAGTGAACACTACACACTTTGTACCATAAAGGAAGTGTCTCCAGATTTTGAGAGCAAAAACTACTGCACCTAACTCAAGATCATGAGTCATGTATTTTTTCTCGTGTACCTTCAATTGTCTTGATGCATTGGCTATGACTTTGTTTCTTTGCATAAGAACGCAGCCAAGGCCTAAGTTGGATGCATCACAGTACACGACAAAATCGTCGTTACCCTCGGGCAAAGATAGAATAGGCGCATCACAGAGCTTCTGTTTCAAGGTCTGAAAAGCTTCCTCCTGTTTGGGTCCCCACTCAAAATGTTTGTTCTTCTGAGTTAAAGCAGTGAGTGGAATCACAATCTTGGAGAAGTTTTCAATGAAACAGCGGTAATAACCCGCTAGACCAAGAAATGAACGAACCTCGGTAGGAGTAGTAGGTGTATCCCAATCCTTAATCGCACTGATTTTGGCGGGATCTACATGAATACCTTGTTCGTTAACGATGTGCCCCAAAAATTGAACTTCCTTAAGCCAGAATTCACACTTGGAAAATTTGGAGAAAAGCTGTTCTTTCTTTAGGAGCTCCATTGTAAGATGAAGATTTTGCTCATGATCAGCTCGAGTCTTAGAATAGATCAGAATGTCATCAATGAATACAATGATGAACTTGTCCAAATAAGGCTTACAAACCGTATTCATCAAGTCCATGAAAACAGCAGGAGTATTTGTTAGACCGAAAGGCATAACATTGAACTCATAATGACCATATCTCGTATGAAAAGCTGTCTTGGGAATATCTTCTTCAAGCACTCGAAGTTGATGATACGAATGAAGATCAATCTTTGAAAAGCAAGTAGCACCCTGTAGCTGATCAAAGAGATCATCAATGCGAGGTAGGGGATATCGATTCTTGATTGTAAGCTTGTTAAGCTCATGGTAATCGATACACATCCTAAATGATCCATCTTTCTTTTTCACGAATAGGACAGGAGCACCCTAGGGCGAAAAGCTCGGACGGATGAATCCTTTATCAGATAGCTCCTAAAGCTGCTTAGACAACTCTTGCATCTCAGACGGTGCAAGACGGTAAGGTGACTTAGCAATAGGATTAGCACCAGGTACGAGATCGATACGAAACTCAACTTGGTGTAAGGGGGTAAACCAGGTAATTCTTCAGGAAATACCTCAGGATAATCCCGAACAACAGGGATATCTTGGATAGTCTTACCCTTGCCTTTCTCCTCTACGACATGTGCCAAGAAAGCAACATATTTCTTTCGTAGGTATTTGCGGGCTTGGGTACAAGACATGAGTTTAAGGCTACTAGCAGGTTTCTCCCCACGAACTTCTAAGATCTCACCAGTCGAAAGCGGTATACTGACCAACTTCTCAAAATATACCACCTCGGCATGGTACTTGGATAACCAATCCATCCCTACTATTACATCGAAGCTCCCGAGTTACATCGGTGTGAGGTCAATAGGGAAAAGATGGTTATTAAGGTTCAACTGGCAATTTCGAAGAACAGAGTCGATTACAACAGGTTCACCACTAGCTACTTCTACTGTCAAGGGCTTTCCTAGTTTTGTTCTAGTCATCGAAAGCAAAGGCTCAAATGCTAAGGACACAAAACTCTTATCGGCACCCGAATCAAATAGAATAGAAGCAGGATGGTTGTTAACAAGGAACGTACCGTTCACCACTTCGTTATCCGCACGCGCCTTATTTGCATTAAGGTTGAAAGCTCTACCATGAGTCGGTGCTTGATTCGCATTTGCCAACCTCGGGCAATTGTTCCTGTAGTGGGTCAGATCCCCACAGTTGAAACATGAACCAGGCGGATAGTGAGGTCGTGCAAGATTCTGGCCAGGGTTTTATACTGCTTGATTTTGAGCTGCCTGATTTTGGTTCGGAGCAAAACGGTAGGTATTTGCAAGATGACCAGACTTGCCACAATTTGTGCAGATGCGGCATTGTACTTGTGGCTGATGATGGCTATTACATCTGTTGCATAGGGGTGCGTTGCCAGCATACTGCCTTTTGGCGGGAGGTTGTGCAGCCTGATTAGGAGTAGCCTGATTTGTCTAAGTGGTGACAGCGAAATTCTTGGAAGCCTTACGCTTCCTAGATTTCGTAGAAGGCTCAGCAGCCTTCTTACCCTTTTTCTCATTGGTGCTATCAGACTGTTTCTGCTTCTTATCACCTTTCCTGTGGAGTTTACCCTTTTTGACTTGTGACTCAGTAAGGGTAGCAGCCAGCTCAATGGCCTGTCGGACGGTAGTAGGGTTGCTGCCAGTGACAATATCCTGAACAGGATCTGGCAAACCATCTATGTATTTCTCAATAGCCTTAACCCAAAGGCGTGACCATTGTAGGACAGAGCGAGCTTAACTCCTCATATCTGTCAGTGTAAGCCCGGTGTTCACCACTGTCTTGCTTCAAGTCATGGAACTCATTTTCAAGTGCCCTCTGCTCGTGACGAGGGCAGAACTCTCTCATCATAAGAACTCAGTGCAGTTCACAACATTTTCCACGTGTCGAATCTGAAGAAGTGTCTGTCAGATGAGACCCTCATAGTTCCTTTGAAGGAACTCACTATTGACGATCAGTGGCGATTCGTCGAGGAACCAGTTGAAATCACGGACCGGGATGTTAAGGTCCTCAAGCGCACTAGAATTCCTCTTGTTCGAGTTCGTTGGAACTCACGTCGTGGCCCAGAGTTCACCTGGGAACGCGAAGACCAAATGAAACAAAAGTATCCCCAATTGTTCGAAAACATTACACCCACTACTGAGGCTGAAGCTACTGGGGAATTTCGGGACGAAATTCCAGATCAACGGGGGGAGGATGTGACACAACAGGAAAACCAGGAAAAACCATGCAACTTAACTAGCTTCCTCAGTGAGTACGTACCAAATTTCGGGACGAAATTTCTTTCAAGTTGGGGATAATGTGACAACCCGAGTTTTCAAGGTCTCTATCCGACTTAACCATGTGCTTAATTGCAGAGTATGTTTATATATATATATATTTGGGGTGCAATATATTTGAGTATATGTTAGTAATGTGTCTTATGTTAATTGGTGTTTTATAATTAAATATGGATCAATTGAGCCTAACAAGTAGTTTGGTATGTATCCATGGTTTCGACCCAAGCTAGGTAGCCGAGATAAATTACTGATTGGCCCAATGGTGTTGTGTGTGTAGCACTTAGCTTGGTCCATGTGCATGTTAATTAACTAATAGATAATCGGCCCACTAATGTTGTTGTTCAATCTATAACTAATACGTATAATTCACATGCCTCACAAATTGCATCACAACAAGGCACATCCTAATAAAACCCTATTTCTCATTGGTGTGTGTGACGGCATAGCAGACCCCCCCCCCTCACGAGACAATATCCTGTTATCCAGAAACTTGGTTAGTGAATCCATGCTATGATTATTATTGTTGATTATTTTGTTATGTGTTGATGTTTAGTAAAGGTATTACATGAGAATAGTTATGTCTTGGATGATGATCAGGCTATAAACGTGTTATGTGAATTGGATTGTATAGATGAGCATGTTAAGAATGATAATACGCATTGACGAATCTGATTGCATGACTTGATTTTAATATCGATGATCTAGGTTGTTCATACATAAATTATTGCTGCTCATTGTGAATGGCACATGTGTTTATAACTATTAGATGATACATAAAAATTAATTAATGAATGATGATGATGTCAACTGTTGGAATATCGATTAAGGTTCTTGATATATTCATGGTATTACATGCAATGTTTGGTCCAATTGTAACCATGGAAAATCATAATTACATGTTTAGTAATTATATGTTTCACTTTTCAGTTTGCATGTGGGTTCACTGCAAATGTCGGCCCATGTGGTTGTAATCTTGATATCACCAAACCATGTGCATCTTGTCAAAATAGTCAAGATCAATTATTAAGCAATGATGACGATGAAACTAATTGTTTTGATAATATGAAATATTAATTGTAATAGACACATGAAAGTAGGTATTGGACGATGATGATGATGAAACTGATGAGCTGATTGCATAATTCGTGGGATATTGATGATTGTTTATGCTTAGAGAATAATTAGGGTTCATAACAAATAAATTGATGATAAAAAGCCTTTGTTTGATCGATTGTGGTTGGGTTTAGAAACTGTTAGCATCGATTGATTTAATGGAAATTTGGAAACTAATTGAGTGATTGTAACTACTGCATGAATTAAGGGAGTTAGTTAACCAGTCGCACAAGTTATAGGATCACACAATATGGATCAGTCGCACAAGGGTAATAAATCGCACAACACATGATTCGGGTTAGACTGTTGGGCTGGGTAACTAAGCTGATCGCACAAGTCAGTCTTGGTCGCACAAGTAGGTTTCAGTCGCACAAGTCGTTTGTAATCGCACAAGACTTTATGGATCACACAAGTTAAATGTTTAATTATTTGGGCCGTATGCATGTTAGATTTGCTTGTTGATTGGGCCGGGTGTTTAACTGAATCGCACAACATGATGTGGGTCGCACAAGGCTGTGCCGACCGCACAACATGTTGGGCCGAAGTGTTTGGTTGGGTTATGTTAGTGAATTTCACAAATGGTTCGGCCCAATACATCTTGAATCGCACAAGTATGAAAATGCTATGTTCTTGACTGTTTATGTGTTGCCATGATCAATACGTGTTCGTAACTTGCTATCTCTGTATAAACATACGTGCACTTCTTGAACTTAGACCTGACTTGTATGGTAACCATGTTAGGACGTGGTTGACCACTAGCAGCTCAATTGACCTTTCGTTTATCTGCCGAGCTAACCTAAGGTGAGTTCACACTTTCTACAAAGCATGGGATTCCCAGGGGTTGGGAATGGGGTTAAGGAATATGGATTCCTCGTCCTTCTTGGGTAGGACAGTACGGTTTCAGGAATATAATTCCTCGTCCTCTTGGACAGTTAAACTTTACTAGACCAAAACTCTATCACGAAGTCCCTCCTTTTTATATCGACTTAATCGCCGGGCCAATGGCGAGCGGGTCATTAGTTAGATAGCACTATTTAGGTCTGACAAGCCTCACGCCGTGCCGCAGAGGACGGGCGTGAACTAATGGATCTGGGCACGTCAATGATGATAGACATTGACAGTTCAGGGCACATAAACATGACTACAGTCAGCAGTCGATATGGTAACGAGTCTAGTAGTATATACATGGGGTAGCCCCCACGGCCGAAAAGCCAGATAACTAGACATGGGGTAGCCCCCACGGCCGAAAAGCCAGATAACTAGACATGGGGTAGCCCCCACGGCTGGATTGCCAGAGTAAATGGGTTAAACAAATCATGTTTTCAACTATGGGGTAACCCCCACGACAGGATGCCAGCTAAAGGAAACTGTTTTTGGAACAACTTAAAACGAACACCCAACTGTGAACTCGCTCAACATTATTGTTGACTCGTTACTACATGCTTTGCAGGTCAATAGGTACTTAGCTGGAGCTTGCATGGGGAAGAGTCGTTGTGGGACATGGACAGTTGTGTGCCATGTTAAACATTGAAACATTTATAGTTTGTTTTGAATTAAACATTATGCTTCTGCTTGCAACTTAAACTATATTTTGTTTGGACACCAATTGTATTGGTTGGACTTTATAATTACTTACATGCTTGTTCAATATGATTGGTGGCTGGATCCTGGTCAGTCACGCCTCCAAGCGGTGATACTCCGCAGGTGGATTTTGGGGGTGTGACAATTTGTTCGTTACCTCGTAACAAACAGTCGACACACAGTGACAAATCAAAGTAAATGGGTCATAATAATGTATCACCGAAGACATGCTCGCCTATAAGTGAACACTCACCCCAAGAGTTCCCAGGTAAGAGTGACTGGTCCGATACTGCGGATTTGTACGAACACTCTAGCCTTAGACAGAAAACTCAGGGTACATGCATCCACCCTTCCAGTTTGCACGTGTTCACATTATTTAGACCCAAACTTTGACGAGTTTTTGAAAATTTGGAAGGTACAAGACCAAAAGAAATCATCTAAGGATAGATGATTGATTTCAAAATCACTTTGGAATTTGTGTTCATGTTTTGGTAATCACCTAAGGATAGGTGACGTGTATTGTTTTAAGATCTAAACACAAGAAAACTTGTGTTAGGGTCCTAAGAAGTTATAGTCTAGGTCAAATCATTACTAATAATCTAATTCCCTATAACCATTGGCTCTGATACCAACTCTTCTGTCACACCCCGGCCGCGTAAAACAACAAAACCGTGGCGGAAACGTCGGGGAGTGATGCGACAGAATTATTGTTTCAACAACCATGGTAATTGAAGTTTTGTATTATTAGAATTAATGTTTACATTGTCTTAGAGTTCAAACAAAACATAACATAATAACTGTCTTTTAAGTCACTAAGGCCCAAGTCCGCCTAAGTGAAGAACAAACATCATCATGCATTAGCACCTGAAACACATGTAAAAATAGGTACGTCAGCATAAAAATGCCTGTGAGATACATAGGTTTTGTTTATGCAGGATTCATGACTTGTAGTTAAAAGAAGAGTTTAACAAAATGTAGTCATGAACCTTGTAAAATGTTTTCTTTTATAAAATCATGTAAAAATCGATATGAAAATCAAATGATAATAAAAGGATAATGCATGGTTAAATGAATAACTAAGTGAAAGTGAATTTGTATAAAATATGTAATTTGTAAAACAATGTCGTGTCTTTGTATAAAATGTTTCATGTCTTTGTCAAGTGGTTTAGATAATGCAACAATGTATAATACAATAAAAGCACTTATATATAGGAAGTACCAGCGGCGTATCCACCATGCTTTTATCATATGACACATAGCCCCGTTACATAAGTCACTTATCAATAACCATCCAAAATGTCTTGTTCAATGTCAAAATATTTATGTGTAAACCATGTTCAATGTCATGTGAGAAATGTATCATGTATAACCAAATGTCATGCATAGCAGGTAGAAAGTATCTACTCAAACTATGTAATAATGTCAATGTGAAAACAAATATCATGTATGGTGAATAACTAGTAATTACTCAACCCCATAGGAAAAATGTACAAAACAAAGTTTTTGAATAAACCTAAGTTTAAATCAAATGTTATGTTTTTGCAGAAAACAATGCTTTATGATTACAAACATTTATGCAGTAATGTTAATCGCATACATTCAAGCCTTGCGACTGTGGTTACAAACCCTTAAACAAATTAAAGGTTTATCTAAATTATATATATCGGATTCTGTAATTCCCAACTTCCAAACAAACCTAGGAAGTCGGAAACGGGATTTGTCAAGTCCTATGGTACCATTACATACTACAGAGCGGCGTAGCTAATGTTAATGAATGTATTATTGTCCCGATTAAACATACCAAATGTCATAACCAATGTAGCATGTGAAAACCATGTACTAGGTATGCTAAGTAAACATATCTAGTAGAAATGATCATGTAAAACAATGTGCTAGCATGCTCAGTAAACATACATAGCAGAAATGTCATGTAAAACAATGTGTCCATATGTTAAGTAAACATATGTAACAAATGTGTAATAAATCAATGTGCTAGCATGCTTAACATACATAGTAAAACATGGTTAAAATCGTGTACTATATAAGTACTAGGTGAAACTAGCATGTTTATGTCATAAAAGCATGAAAAGCACGAAAGTAACACGTATGTACATGTGTATCACCCCAAAGTAATTTGAAAGCGGTAAAAGAGCGGAACTATATACTCACTTGGGATTGCCTAATAGTGTTGAGAATAAGACCAAATAAGGCTTCAAGGATCATGAATCAACCGGCACCTAATATAGGTAACTATGTTAATAATCGGATCCTAAATCGAGAGATAGGATAGAATGAGGTTCTATAAATCAAATGAGTATTTGAACTCATATGGTATGATTTAATAGAGCTAACATTCTGATTTGAAAGTCTACCTAAGTGCTTTTGACCCCCATTATGGTAGTATAAGCTACTATAATGCGTCGTTTGCGCAAAACTATGGCCGGATGGTTAACTATGTGCTATGTCTAGTCTTACATGCCCAATTATGCCTAAACATGTTACTAATTCAGTTTAGATGTCAAAAATATGTTCACATATGCAAAATACGGATTTATGCTTCAAAAGGGCATTTTGGTCATTTCCTATGGGCATATAAGCGAATTAACAAATAACTAACCAATCCTATGTGATCATAAGGTATAACCTCAGAGGTTATTCCCTATGCAACTATGATCACTAAACATGCTTGGTCGGATCCTAATGATCGACCAAACAGGTCGGGTTCGAAAGTCTAAGCGGTTGTTTAGACCGCTTAACTTACGACCCTAAACAAGCACTAAACTAATAGTGACGAGTTAAACATGTCAAAACATGTTTAACTAACTTAGAAAAATGATTTGGTATCAAAACAAAGTGTTTTGATACCTAAAAGTAGTTCCGTTGCAAAATGCGTGTAAAACGCATTTTGACCGAAACTCTGACTCGTCACTACACCTAGTTAACGTGGTAATCAGTAGGCATAATCACTAAGGATTATAACCATTGGGATTACAATCACGTTGCAAAGTTCAAACGAACTTTGCGTTGACCATTGACTGGTCAAAGCTGAAAGTCAAACACTGTTTGACTTTTAAGCTAGGAAAGCGATAAAAGAACGAAGGAAGCTTACAAAGGGTCATTGCTAGGGAGAACTTGATCTTATAATTCTCAGGTATGAAGTTTATAAACCTCAACTTAGAGAATTTAGATCAAGGGTGAAGAAAAATGAATGAGAGGCATTGCTATTTATACTTGTTGGAGGTTCATAGGATCAATCCATGTGTTTGTGTGGCCAACAAGCATTAGATCACAGCCAAACAAGTGTTAGAGGCCAGCTAATTTGCTTGGGGAGGTGCTAACTTGGCTACCACACAAAGAAATTGCAAGAATGGCCCCTGAATTATCAATCTGATGCTGAAAATAAGGTTTCTGCCCAGATGTGATGGTGGCGTGGCACGACCACAAGGCCATATGGCCGTCGCGTGACGCCAGGGCAATGGCAGGAAGTTTCAAAGTTTGGCAGAAATGGTCCCTGCACGTCTTTAAACTTGTTTTCGATGTTTTTAACCTCCGTTAAGCCATTTTCAAGGCTCTACAAGGTTGTCAAAGTGTATGGGACCTGAAATATGCTCGGAAATATCATGGACGTCGGTTTGTTTGGTCGTACGGTCACGTTGTTCGGTTAATTACGACAAAACTCGAACGGACGCGAAAACGAACCAAATTAAGTGACGAATGGTATTTTTGCATGCCGATCACTAAAATAAAAGTATTTTAGTGTCTACAAAAATTTTGGATGTCCAGCTGTGGTCAGAATGTAAGATATGCGCGTAAATGCAAACTTAAGCCGTTTTTGACACTTTTAGTCCCTGTAAGATCAAATAAGCATATTTTCGTACACCGAACCATTCAAAGCTTATTTCTAAGCTATGTTTAGGTTTTAGGGTATGTTTAGATTATGATCATGTTTTGGACTGTACGTTGCCTTACGAAATTGCAGACTTTTGCAGTTTGACGCAAATAGTCCCAGTGAGCGAATAAACTTGTTTTTGCCATACCAAACCCTTCAAAACTTATTTCTAAGTTATGTAAAGGTCATTTAAGGTATGTTAAGCTTATGTTGCTGTTCCAGAGTTTTTGTCGCGTTAAACTGATTGCGTTTACGCATCAGTTTGCGTATAACTTCCTAGAAAGCAATATAGAGTTTAAAATCGATCAAAAATTAAAACGAGCAAAATGTCAAACATAAATAACAAACATGGGGATCAAAACAAACTGTTTTATTAATATTGGATTGTTCAGAGTTTGTACAATGATTACACAAGCACATATGTCACAGTCTCCCCTATTTTAGGAAATTTTGTCCCGAAATTTATTTAGAGGAAACTTGTGAGAATAGGTGTGGATATTTCACTTTCATCTGATCTTCACGTTCCCAAGTAAATTTTGGGCCACGTTTAGATTCCCAGCGAACTTTGACAATAGGTATGTGCTTGTGTTTGAGCTTTTTGACTTCACGGTCCATGATTTCCATAGGTTTCTCAACGAAGTGCATCATGTTATCAACACGAATTTCATCAAGTGGGATGTGGAGGTTCTCATCAGCTAAACACTTTTTGAGATTGGACACGTGGAATGTTGGATGAACATTTCCAAGTTCAGGAAGTAGCTCAAGTCTGTAGGCTACTTTTTCGATTCTTTCAACGATCTTGAATGGTCCAACATAGCGTGGTGCAAGTTTTCCTTTCTTTCCAAATCTAATCACACCTTTCCAAGGGGATACCTTGAGTAAGACGTGATCACCGACTTGAAATTCTAAGGGCTTGCGTCGCCGATCCGCGTAACTCTTTTGACGGCTTCTAGCTGTCTGAAGGTTATCACGAATCTTCTTGACCTTATCTGTAGTCTCTAGAATGAGTTCTGGTCCTGTAAGCTGAGCTTCACCTATCTCATTCCAGAAGACCGGTGAATGACATTTTCGACCGTATAAAGCTTTGAAAGGGGCCATGTTGATGCTAGAGTGATAACTATTGTTGTAGGAGAATTCGATCAATGGTAGATGCGAATCCCAACTACCACCAAAATCAATCACACAAGCTCTAAGCATATCCTCCAGTGTCTGGATTGTTCTCTCAGATTGACCATCCATTTGCAGATGATATGCTGTGCTAAAATTAAGTTGGGTTCCCATGGCAGATTGCATGGTTCTCCAAAAGCGAGACGAGAATCGAGCATCTCTGTCAGATATGATGTTCAAAGGAACACCATGTCGGGATACAATCTCATCCACATGGATTTTAGCAAGCCTGTCAGCAGATAGATCCTCACGGATCGGTAAGAAATGTGCAGACTTTGTAAGACGATCAACAACTACCCAAATGGCGTCATGACCTCTTTTAGTTCGCGGTAGCTTGGTAATGAGATCCATGACAATGTTTTCCCATTTCCAAACCAGAATCTCTGGTTGCTCTAATAGTCAAGAGGGATGTTGGTATTCTGCCTTAACCTTAAGACAAGTAAGGCATTTGGAAACATATAAGGCAATGTCTTTCTTCATACCCGACCACCATTACTGGGTTCGAAGATCCTTATACATTTTATCTGCACCAGGATGAATAGAATAACGAGACTTGTGAGCTTCATCCATAAGCAAGGTGTGAAGATTGTCTATACTTGGGACCCACAAACGGCCCATGAAATAGAATATCCCAAAGTCTTTCAGTTCAAGCTCAGGCTTAATGTGACACGGTAATTCCTTACCCATCAAGCCTTGTGTAACACAAGTATGTTGAGCCTGAGAAATGCGGGTTTGAGTATCAGATCGAACTTAAACACAATGAAGCTTGACACGTTCCTTATGACTCAACGCATCAGCCACGGCATTCGCCTTACCAGGATGGTAGCGAATTTCGTAATCGTAGTCGTTTAGGAGTTCAACCCAACGTCGTTGCCTCATGTTAAGTTCTTTCTGATTGAAAATATGCTGGAGACTCTTGTGGTCAGTGAACACTACACACTTTGTACCATAAAGGTAGTGTCTCCAGATTTTTAGAGCAAAAACTACTGCACCTAACTCAAGATCATGAGTCGTGTATTTTTTCTCGTGTACCTTCAATTGTCTTGATGCATAGGCTATGACTTTGTTTCTTTGCATAAGAACGCAGCCAAGGCCTAAGTTGGATGCATCACAGTACACGACAAAATCGTCGTTACCCTCGGGCAAAGATAGAATAGGGGCATCACAGAGCTTCTGTTTCAAGGTCTGAAAAGCTTCCTCCTGTTTGGGTCCCCACTCAAAAGGTTTGTTCTTTTGAGTTAAAGCAGTGAGAGGAATCACTATCTTGGAGAAGTTTTCAATGAAACGGCGGTAATAACCCGCTAGACCAAGAAATGAACGAACCTCGGTAGGAGTAGTAGGTGTATCCCAATCCTTAATCACACTGATTTTGGCTGGATCTACATGAATACCTTGTTCGTTAACGATGTGCCCCAAAAATTGAACTTCCTTAAGCCAGAATTCACACTTGGAAAATTTGGCGAAAAGCTGTTCTTTCTTTAGGAGCCCCATTGTAAGATGAAGATGTTGCTCATGATCAGCTCGAGTCTTAGAATAGATCAGAATGTCATCAATGAATACAATGATGAACTTGTCCAAATAAGGCTCACAAACTGTATTCATCAAGTCCATGAAAACAGCAGGAGCATTTGTTAGACCGAAAGGCATAACATTGAACTCATAATGACCATATCTCGTACGAAAAGCTGTCTTGGGAATATCTTCTTCAAGCACTCGAAGTTGATGATACCCAGAATGAAGATCAATCTTTGAAAAGCAAGTAGCACCCTGTAGCTGATCAAAGAGATCATCAATGCGAGGTAGGGGATATCGATTCTTGATTGTAAGCTTATTAAGCTCACAATAATCGATACACATCCTAAATGATCCATCTTTCTTTTTCATGAATAGGACAGGAGCACCCTAGGGTGAAAAGCTCGGACGGATGAATCCTTTATCAGATAGCTCCTGAAGCTACTTAGACAACTCTTGCATCTCAGACGGTGCAATACGGTAAGGTGACTTAGCAATAGGATTAGCACCAGGTACGAGATCGATACGAAACTCAACTTGGTGTAAGGGGGTAAACCAGGTAATTCTTCAAGAAATACCTCAGGATAATCCCGAACAACAGGGATATCTTGGATAGTCTTACCCTTGCCTTTCTCCTCTACGACATGTGCCAAGAAAGCAACATATTTCTTTCGTAGGTATTTGCGGGCTTGGGTACAAGACATGAGTTTAAGGCTACTAGCAGGTTTCTCCCCACGAACTGTGACACCTGTGTCACTGCGACCATCAAACAAATACCAAACCAATGAAATATTGTATTTCATACTTTGGACTTGTATAAATATGTGTATCTTTTGCACATATCAACTCTTGTTCGATTTCAAGCTCTAAATCGCCTTCTGGAAGGTTATACGCGCACTGATGCGTAAATATAACCAGTTTAATGCAACGAACACTCCAGAATAGTGAAATAGGCTTAAAATACCTTAAATAACCTTTACATAACTTAGAAATAAGTTTTGAAGGCTTTGGTATGGCAAAATCAAGTTAAATCGCTTACAGGGACTAAAGTTGACAAACTGCGAAAGTATGCCAATTTGAACTGTAACAGACATTCCGGAACATGACCATAAGTTAAACATACCACAAATATCCTTTACATAGATTAGAAATAGGCTTTGAGGGGTTCGGTGTGCTAAAATAAACTTTTGGGTCATTAAGGGACTAAAAGCGTCAAAAAGTGCACAAGTTTGCATTTTCGTGCATAACTTACGTTCTGAATACATCCGGACATCCAAAAATTTATGTAAGCACTAAAATATTTTATTGTAGTGTTTGGCATAAGAAAAATCCATTCGTCGCGTCATTTGGATCGTTTTTCGCGCTTATGCGCATTCCGTCGTAATTAAGCGAACATCGCGATCGTACGACCAAACGAACCGACATCCGAGATATTTTTGAGCATTTTTTGAGTTCCCTATACTTTAACTTCATTGTAGAGCCTTGAAATGAGGTTAACGGGGTTCAAACGCATCGAAAATAGCTTAAAAGGGCTGCAGGGACCATTTCTGCCATTTTTGAAACTTTGCTGAATATGGTGCATGGTGGCGTAGCGCGAGCCCTAAGGGCCTTACCAGTGGTGCTACGCGACTGCCTAAGCTGGACAGAAACATGCAGAAACATCGAATCTGGTCTGTTTCACTTGTTGCACATGGTTTTGGGGAATCTATGGGCTGGTTTTGGATGTGCACATGGTATTACAATACCATGTGTGCAAGTGTATGGCCAAGATCAAAGCACGTTGTTCGAGAAACGATCTTAATGGCTCTCAGAATCCTATAAATACCCCATGCCTTCATTTGCCAAAACCCACAAGAATCTTGATTTGAGAAGCTCTAAGTTGAAACCTTTGTTTCATACCTGAGCTACTTGGATCGAGGTTAGCATTCGGGGACCCTTCGTAAGTATTCCTTCGTTCTTTTATTGCTTTTCGAGTCTGAAAGTCAAACTTTGTTTGACTTTCTGCGTTGACCAGTTTATGGTCAATGCGAAGTTCGTTTGAACTTCGCAACGTGATTGTAATCACGATGGTCATAGTCCCTTGGGACTATGCCTACTGATTACCACGTTGTCTAGGGTCGTAGGGTAAGCGATCTGATAAATCGCTTATACCTTCGAACCCGACCCGTTTGGTCGATCTTTAGGATCCGACCAAATACATTAGGTGACCATAGCATATAGGGAATAACCTTCCAAGGTTATACCCTATGGTCACATCGTTTGAGTAGTTGTATGATAGGTAGTTTATATGCCTTAGGTAAATTACCAGAATACCCTTTTCATGTATAATTGGTAATTAAGAATATGTAACCTAAACTTTTGTCACATAACTGATTATGTAACATGTTTAGGCATATAACACTTGTCATAGGGCTAGTTAGATGTCTCGAGTGCGCTTTTGCGCGCACGACGCGTTAAAGTAGCATAAGCTACCTTAATGGGTCGCGATGGGTCGAAAGCACTTAGGTTAGGTTTCATTTAGTATGAAGGCTTTGTTAAACCATGTGACACGAGGCTCTATACTCGTTTGGTTTACGAACCCTCATTCTATCCGATCCTCCGATTTAGGTCCGGTTTATTAACATAGTTACCTATATTAGGTGCGGTTTGATATTCCGTGATCTCTAGCATTGCTTGGTGGTTATCTTAGGACTTCTGAGCAATCTCAAGTGTGTACATAGTCCCCTCTTTTACTGTTTTTTCCAAACTGTTTTGGGGTGGAACACATGTGCCTACTTGTTACTTTCATGCTTTCCTGCTTTCACATCATATATATGCTATGTTCGTTAGTACATTATAGTACATGATTTCATTACATTTCATGCTATGTATGCCCATTGTGTGCGTACTTAGTACATCGTTTTACATTTCATGCTATGTATGCCCATTGTGTGCGTACTTAATACATCATTTTACATTACATGCTATGTATGCCCATTGTCTGCGTACTTAGTATATCGTTCTACATTACATTTCATGCTATGTATGTCCATTGTGTGCATACTTAGTACATTGTTTTACATTGCATTTCTGTTGCATATGCTCATCCAGCATATGAACACATTATACTACATTTTGAACCGTTGTAACCATTTGACTATGTGAACCGTTGTAACCGTTTGATCATTTGAACCGTTTGTAGCTATTGAACCGTGTGACCCGTAACTGACTATACACAAACATTTCTACAATTGTTAAACATTACATCTTGGTGGTTTGGTTTGAGTAAGTGATTTAAGTAACGAGACTTGTGTAATATGATACAAGCATGGTGGATACGCTGTTGGTACTTCCTATATATAAGTGTTTGTATGGTATCACATATTGTAGCGTTATTTGAATCATTTCAATTTGAGACATATAACATTTTATACAAATGACATACTTTTTCACAAGACATTGATTTACAAACAACTTATCTTATACAAACCCATTTTACATGGTTATTCACTTAACCATACATTACTCTCTTATTTATACATAACATCTGATCTCATCGTTTTTCAAATGATTTACAAGACAAAGCAAATTACAAGGTTCATGACTAAACATTTTCTCAAACGTAAGTCATGAATTCTATTTTCACAAAACCTATGTATCTCACAGGCATTTTTATGCTGACGTACCTATTTTCACATGTGTTTTCAGGAGATGATGCATAGGACTTATCAAGACATACTTAGGCGGACATGTGCCTTAGTGACTTAAAATGAGACAAGAACTAGTTAATTTATGTTATGTACTCTTTGGTTCTTGTTTAAAACAATGTAAACTTTCATGTTTGATTAATAAAACGAAACTTCAATTGCCATGGATTTGAAACAATTAATTCTGTTACAACACTCCCCGACGTTTCCGCCACGTTTGGTTGTTCCACGTGGTCGGGGTGTGACACGAACTTCTAAGATCTCACCAGTCGAAAGCGGTATACGGACCAACTTCTCAAAACATACCACCTCGGCATGGTACTTGGATAACCAATCCATCCCTACTATTACATCGAAGCTCCCGAGTTGCATCGGTGTGAGGTAAATAGGGAAAAGATGGTTATTAAGGTTCAACTGGCAATTTCGAAGAACAGAGTCGAGTACAACAGGTTCACCACTAGCTACTTCTACTGTCAAGGGCTTTCCTAGTTTTGTTCTAGTCATTGAAAGCAAAGGCTCAAATGCTAAGGACACAAAACTCTTATCGGCACCCGAATCAAATAGAATAGAAGCAGGATGGTTGTTAACAAGGAACGTACCGTTCACCACTTCGTTATCTGCACGTGCCTTATTTGCATTAAGGTTGAAAGCTCTACCATGAGTCGGTGCTTGATTCGCATTTGCCAACCTCGGGCAATTGTTCCGGTAGTGGGTCAGATCCCCACAGTTGAAACATGAACCAGGCGGATAGTGAGGTCGTGCAAGATTCTAGGCAGGGTTTTGTACTGCTTGATTTTGAGCTGCCTGATTTTGGTTCGGAGCAAAACGGTAGGTATTTGCAAGATGACCAGACTTGCCACAATTTGTGCAGATGCGGCATTGCACTTGTGGCTGATGATGGCTATTACATATGTTGCACAGGGGGCGTTGCCAGCTACTGCCTCTAGGCGGGAGGTTGTGCAGCCTGATTAGGAGTAGCCTGATTTGTCTGAGCGGTGACAGCAAAATTCTTGGAAGCCTTACGCTTCCTAGATTTCTTAGAAGACTCAGCAGCCTTCTTACCCTTTTTCTCATTGGTGCTATCAGACTGTTTCTGCTTCTTATCACCTTTCCTGTGGAGTTTACCCTTTTTGACTTGTGACTCAGTAAGGGTAGCAGCGAGCTCAATGGCCTGTCGGACGGTAGTAGGGTTGCTGCCAGTGACAATATCCTAAACAGGATCTGGCAAACCATCTATGTATTTCTCAATAGCCTTATCCAAAGGCGTGACCATTGTAGGACAGAGTGAGCTTAACTCCTCATATCTGTTAGTGTAAGCCCGGTGTTCACCACTGTCTTGCTTCAAGTCATGGAACTCATTTTCAAGTGCCCTCTACTCGTGACGAGGGCAGAACTCTCTCATCATAAGAGCTCTAAGTTCCTCCCATGTTTGACCCAAAGCAACATCAGCACCTCTATCTCTCATTACCCCATTCCACCAGGTAAGAGCCCTCTTTTGGAATACACTTGAAGCAAACTCGACCTTAGGATTGTTAGGACACTGAACATGGCGAAAGGTGCTCTCAAGACTCTCAAACCACTGGAGAAGCCCTGTTGCTCCTTCAGAACCACTAAACTTAAGCGGTTTAGCCGAGTTAAAACTTTTGAAGTTGCATGGAGCAGGTGCATTAACATTGTTATTATTGGCTTGGTTTATTTGAGTGATGAGATTAGGTAGCATAGCAGCCATCTGCTGTGCTATAATAGCTGCCAGTTCGGCATTGGGTTCCTGAACGTTACGTCGAGGAGGCATTTTAAAAGAGGAAACATGAGAGAAAACGAGTGAGATGATGCGATGAAAGAAATGAGATATCAATAAAATCGACAAAATGAAAGGATGGTGGTCATTTGTTCATTACCTCGTAACAAACAGTCGACACACAGTAACAAATCAAAGTAAATGGGTCATAATAATGTATCACAGAAGACATGCTCGCCTATAAGTGAACACTCACCCCAAGAGTTCCCAGGTAAGAGTGACTGGTCCGATACTGCGGATTTGTACGAACACTCTAGCCTTAGACAGAAAACTCAGGGCACAGGCATCCACCCTTCCAGTTTGCACGTGTTTACATTATTTAGACCCAAACTTTGACGAGTTTTTGAAAATTTGGAAGGTACAAGACCAAAAGAAATCATCTAAGGATAGATGATTGATTTCAAAATCACTTTGGAATTTGTGTTCACGTTTTGGTAATCACCTAAGGATAGGTGACGTGTATTGTTTTAAGATCTAAACACAAGAAAACTTGTGTTAGGGTCCTAAGAAGTTATAGTCTAGGTCAAATCATTACTAATAATCTAATTCCCTATAACCATTGGCTCTGAAACCAACTCTTCTGTCACACCCCGGCCGCGTAAAACAACAAAACCACGGCGGAAACGCCGGGGAGTGATGCGACAGAATTATTGTTTCAACAACCATGGTAATTGAAGTTTTGTATTATTAGAATTAATGTTTACATTGTCTTAGAGTTCAAACAAAACATAACATAATAACTGTCTTTTAAGTCACTAAGGCCCAAGTCCGCCTAAGTGAAGAACAAACATCATCATGCATTAGCACCTGAAACACATGTAATAATAGGTACGTCAGCATAAAAATGCCTGTGAGATACATAGGTTTTGTTTATGCAGGATTCATGACTTGTAGTTAAAAGAAGAGTTTAACAAAATGTAGTCATGAACCTTGTAAAATATTTTCTTTTATAAAATCATGTAAAAATCGATATGAAAATCAAATGATAATAAAAGGATAATGCATGGTTAAATGAATAACTAAGTGAAAGTGAATTTGTATAAAATATGTAATTTGTAAAACAATGTCGTGTCTTTGTATAAAATGTTTCATGTCTTTGTCAAGTGGTTTAGATAATGCAACAATGTATAATACAATAAAAGCACTTATATATAGGAAGTACCAGCGGCGTATCCACCATGCTTTTATCATATGACACATAGCCCCGTTACATAAGTCACTTATCAATAACCATCCAAAATGCCTTGTTCAATGCCAAAATGTTTATGTGTAAACCATGTTCAATGTCATGTGAGAAATGTATCATGTATAACCAAATGTCATGCATAGCAGGTAGAAAGTATCTACTCAAACTATGTAATAATGTCAATGTGAAAACAAATGTCATGTATGGTGAATAACTAGTAATTACTCAACCCCATAGGAAAAATGTACAAAACAAAGTTTTTGAATAAACCTAAGTTTAAATCAAATGTTATGTTTTGCAGAAAACAATGCTTTATGATTACAAACATTTATTCAGTAATGTTAATCGCATACATTCAAGCCTTGCGACTGTGGCGACAAACCCTTAAACAAATTAAAGGTTTATCGAAATTATGTATATCGGATTCTGTCATTCCCAACTTCCAAACAAACCTAGGAAGTCGGAAACGGGATTTGTCAAGTCCTACGGTACCATTACATACTACCGAGCGGCGTAGCTAATGTTAATGAATGTATTATTGTCCCGATTAAACATACCAAATGTCATAACCAATGTAGCATGTGAAAACCATGTACTAGGTATGCTAAGTAAACATATCTAGTAGAAATGATCATGTAAAACAATGTGCTAGCATGCTCAGTAAACATACATAGCAGAAATGTCATGTAAAACAATGTGTCCATATGTTAAGTAAACATATGCAACAAATGTGTAATAAATCAATGTGCTAGCATGCTTAACATACATAGCAAAACATGGTTAAAATCATGTACTATATAAGTACTAGGTGAAACTAGCATGTTTATGTCATAAAAGCATGAAAAGCACGAAAGTAACACGTATGTACATGTGTATCACCCCAAAGTAATTTGAAAGCGGTAAAAGAGGGGAACTATGTACTCACTTGGGATTACCTAATAGTGTTGAGAATAAGACCAAATAAGGCTTCAAGGATCACGAATCAACCGGCACCTAATATAGGTAACTATGTTAATAATCGGATCCTAAATCGAGAGATAGGATAGAATGAGGTTCCATAAATCAAATAAGTATTTAAACTCATATGGTATGATTTAATAGAGCTAACATTCTGATTTGAAAGTCTACCTAAGTGCTTTTGACCCCCATTATGGTAGTATAAGCTACTATAATGCGTCGTTTGTGCAAAACTATGTCCGGATGGTTAACTATGTGCTATGTCAAGTCTTACATACCCAATTATGCCTAAACATGTTACTAATTCAGTTTAGATGTCAAAAATATGTTCACATATGCAAAATAGAGATTTATGCTTCAAAAGGGCATTTTGGTCATTTCCTATGGGCATATAAGCGAATTAACAAATAACTAACCAATCCTATGTGATCATAAGGTATAACCTCAGAGGTTATTCCCTATGCAACTATGATCACTAAACATATTTGGTCGAATCCTAATGATCGACCAAACGGGTCGGGTTCGAAAGTCTAAGCGGTTGTTTAGACCGCTTAACTTACGACCCTAAACAAGCACTAAACTAATAGTGACGAGTTAAACATGTCAAAACATGTTTAACTAACTTAGAAAACTGATTTGGTATCAAAACAAAGTGTTTTGATACCTAAAAGTAGTTCCGTTGCAAAATACGTGTAAAACGCATTTTGACCGAAACTCTAGCTCATCACTACACCTAGTTAACATGGTAATCAGTAGGCATAATCGCTAAGGATTATAACCATCGTGATTACAATCACGTTGCAAAGTTCAAAGGAACTTTGCGTTGATCATTGACTGGTCAAAGCTGAAAGTCAAACATTGTTTGACTTTTAAGCTAGGAAAGCGATAAAAGAACGAAGGAAGCTTACAAAGGGTCCTTACTAGGGAGAACTTGATCTTATAATTCTCAGGTATGAAGTTTATAAACCTCAACTTAGAGAATTTAGATCGAGGGTGAGGAAAAATGAATGAGAGGCATTGCTGTTTATACTTGTTGGAGGTTTATAGGATCAATCCATGTGTTTGTGTGGCCAACAAGCATTAGATCACATCCATACAAGTGTTAGAGGCCAGCTAATTTGCTTGGGGAGGTGCTAACTTGGCTACCACACAAAGAAATTGCAAGAATGGCCCCTGAATTATCAATCTGATGCTGAAAATAAGGTTTCTGCCCAGATGTGATGGTGGCGTGGCATGACCACAAGGCCATATGGCCGTCGCGCGATGCCAGGGCAATGGCAGGAAGTTTCAAAGTTTGGCAGAAATGGTCCCTGCACGTGTTTAAACAGGTTTTCGATGTTTTTAACCTCCGTTAAGCCTTTTTCAAGGCTCTACAAGGTTGTTAAAGTGTAGGGGACCTGAAATATGCTCGGAAATATCACGGACGTCGGTTCGTTTGGTCGTATGGTCACGTTGTTCGGTTAATTACGACAAAACTCAAACGGACGCGAAAACGAACCAAATTAAGCGACGAATGGTATTTTTGCATGCCGATCACTAAAATAAAAATATTTTAGTGTCTACAAAAATTTTGGATGTCAAGATGTGGTCAGAACGTAAGATATGCGCGTAAATGCAAACTTACGCCGTTTTTGACACTTTTAGTCCCTGTAAGATCAAATAAGCATCTTTTCGCACATCGAACCATTCAAAGCTTATTTCTAAGCTATGTTTAGGTTATTTAGGGTATGTTTAGCTTATGATCATGTTTCGGACTGTACGTTTCCTTACGAAACTGCAGACTTTTGCAGTTTGACCTAAATAGTCCCTGTGAGCGAATAAACTTGTTTTTGCCATACCAAACTTATGTAAAGGTCATTTAAGGTATGTTAAGCTTATGTTGCTATTCCGGAGTGTTTTTCGCGTTAAACTGATTGCGTTTACGCATCAGTTTGCGTATAACTTCCCAGAAAGCAATATAGAGTTTAAAATCGATCAAAAATCAAAACGAGCAAGATGTCAAACATAAATAACAAAAATTGGGATCAAAACACACTGTTTTATTAATATTGGATTGTTCAAAGTTTGTACAATGATTACACGAGCACAGATGTCACACTGAGTTCATTTGTAACCACGGTAGGGTTGGTTGATTAACTTGGAACGGGTAACTTAACAAACTGAGCAAACCAAGGTGAGTTCACTTCCTTTTTCAAGCAGGCATCCCGGGGAGGGATATCGGGTAACGTTCCAGGGAGGAATGTCGGGTATTGGGTTTGACTGGAATGTTAAACCTAGGATGTTGGTTATTACACTCATTTCTATCATTAAGTCCCATCATATACCGATTGGTTGCCGGGGAGGCAACGGGGTTATTAGTTGATAGCGCTATTAGGTTTGGCACCCTCACACCGTACCGGGGAGGATGGTCGTGAACTAAGTACCTTAACCACTTGACCAATGTGTGATAGAGCATTGGGGTTTGGGCAAATAATCTGGAGCCATCTGCGGTAATCGAGTTAATAACAACATCTAATCTCTGAAATGTTTTATACTCATATCTGGTAACTAAAACGTGTTAACAAACTTTGAACTCACCAGCGTCGTCTGACACACTTGTCTGCATGCTTGCAGGTCGTTAGATTCTTGGTTATGGACTTGCTATCTGGCAGAGCTGGAGTGGTTGTGGGTCGAGACTCTTGGATACTCGTTTCGTTGGTTTTGAACACTTGTTTTGAAACAGTTGATTAACAATTTACATTATGCTTCCGCTAAACGTTTACTTGGTTTTAACTTATGACTTGGAATTATATTGTGAAATGAATGGAATGTTTTATTTAAATAATTATTATAGTTCAATGTGATTAGCGGCTGGATCCTGGTACGTCACACGCCTTGTGGGGGTTCCCGCGTGTGGTATTTTGGGGGTCTGACAATTTGGTATCAGAGCCACTGGTTATAGTGAACTAGGTTTTAAAACGTTTTTATAAAACCAGACTATAATCGAACAGCTTCGAAAATCGACCATGACACTCAGCTCCAGATTGCAAGGTTCATATCTCGTTTACTTATTGCATAGCGTATCTGGTATACATTCACGTATGATGTTGCATGTGATTGCACACTTAGCATTACAGACTTAATTCATGTGTATTTGCCTAGGTTATGTGGTTGATAGAGTCACAGTGTGATATCTTGTTAGACTTTCGTGGTTTACGTTTTATGGTGTCTTGTGTCTTGCTACTCGGGTTTGAGGAACCTTTTAGCATAAGTTAGGAGGAGTTGAGATAAACATGCAAATCGCATTGTTATTGTTATGGCTCATTTTCTAAGCATACGTATCTTGAACAATATCCTGCTTTTAATTGTTTATCTGTGATCAGGATACTGGACGGGGATATTGCTAACATCCTGGGTGATATCCTGAGGTATGTCGAATTAATCACGTGCAGGTTAAAGACTGGGACTTGCCAACGGTCAAATGGACTTCATCTCCTCAAGACTCGGGCGTATTTGTTAAAGGAGAGACGTTGAACCCGAAAGACCAGGTCTACAACGTTCGACTAAGGAATATTCGTTGGATCCCGGTTATGTAGGATAGTTAGTTACATTTGTTTTACTATAAATAGATGAGGGCGGATCAGATTAAGGCACTCAACTTACACATTTTCGAACACTTTCTCTCTAGCTCATCGCAAACACTACACACAACACTTGTATTCAAATTACATTGTAACACATAGTCGATCCGCACCACATCCTGCACTGTATCCTGATATTTGAAGCAATAGAAGAACAAGGCAGCTGCGATTGTCAGCTCTCGAGGTTTTATGCCGGCGATCTAGATTAATCAAGGGCTTTCCTCGTACATCACGTGTCAACCTTTACTTTTTTGCTCATTGTTTGATCATAGATACAGCTCTCTATCCTGAGCCGTATCCTGAAACTGTTTTCATATCTAATTTGGTTAAGACATTTTTCACACATAATTTTAGCACACTACCTCACTTAACTAATTTGATCACTTAATTGCTTAGGTAATTTTTTACCAAAACAATTTGGCGCCCACCATGGGGCAAGTGGTGCTACTTTTACTAAAAATCTTTGTGAAATCGTTAATCGGTTTTCTATTTTCAAAACTTTTCGCCACATTGTTTACAATGGCCTCAAGATCAAACTTGAGCTCCTCTACTATGTCTGCTGCAACCTCTGCTACTACCGGTTCGGTGCTTCCACCACCTCCTCCAAGGATGCCACTTTCTTCACAACCTCAAGATGTTATCCCTACTCGGAGTGTTCAGGGATCTGCTCCCGTTTTAACCTCTAATGATGAAATTCTGACTTTATTTGGAAGTGTGCAGGAACAAATGAGGCAGCAACAGGAGACTAACCAAATGCTGTTAAGAGAAATACAACTCTTAAAAGCTAGCTCGAGCAGACCTGCTGAAGAAACTGTCACTCCTATACAGCCCAGGGCTTTGAACTTCAGTTCCGCAGTTTACACTGAGGATAACAGGGGGAATATCGTCCCAAGCCATTCTCAGAATCATACCCCTGAGATAACCTCTTCGGTCAGGATGTCGACTGTGAGGAGTTTAGGATATGCTTCAGGATATGGCCAAAATCCTCAGACCGGTAATGTGTCAAATAATAATATTCTTGCTACTAACAACAATGGCTCTTTGCAAGATGCAGGTATGACGTCAACATTTACCCGGGAGCTCCAAAAATTGAAGGACATGATATCCAGTGTACCTGGAGTGGTCCAGCCAATTCCGGAAGTATCCCAAGACAGCCACAGGATATCCCGCTTTGCATATCCTATCTGTGATGCTGAAATACCAAAAAGATTCCAGACTCCCAACATGAAACTGTATGACGGGACTACGGATCCTGAGGAGCATATTGCCCAGTATAGGGAACGAATGGAGATCAATCCTATCCCTCCAGATCTCAAGGAAGCATGCTTATGCAAGGGATTTGGTTCTACCCTGACAGGATCAGCCTTAAAATGGCTGTTAAACGTCCCTCCTCACTCAATTACTTCGTTTGCTCATTTGGTTAATTTATTTAACAGTCAATTTTCTTGTAGTCGGAATTTTGAGAAACTAACCAGTGATCTTTACAGGATAACCCAAGGGCCTCAGGAATCCTTGAGGGATTATGTGAACAAATTCAGTCGAGAATCCTTGGATATCCCACATCTTGATGTTGCAACAGCTGTGCAAGCTTTTAAGATGGGGTTACAAAAGGATTCTCAGTTTTACCAGGATCTTGTAATGAATCCCTGCAGGAATCTCGACGAAGCTCGTAACAGGGCTTTGAGATATACCCGTTTGGAAGATGACAAGAAGATGCAGGAGAGGATGAATTCTACCTCAACCTGTGAATCAACTAACAGGAAATCAGAAACCTCATATAAGCCATATCGCTCCAGGCCATATGGCAGAAATGATAACAAGAAAGCGAATGCTGTTGAAGACGAGGATCCTGAAGAATATCCTGACTTATCTGAATACTGCTTTTCTGTTAATATACCTGAGTTAATGTATGCTATGCAGGGTTTAGGGGACAAAGCCAGGTGGCCTCGAAAGAACCAGCAGATAGCTGATTGGAAGGATAAATCCAAATGGTGTGCCTTCCACGAAGACTTCGGACATATGACCGAGGATTGCATTGCTTTAAGGAAAGAAATAAGTTATCTGTTAAGCAAAGGGTATCTGAAGGACTTGCTGGGAAAAAAGAAGAATAAAGGTCAGGATCTCGAGAAGGATCCTGAACGAGCGGCATCACCCCCAGCAGATGCCAAGATAATTAACTTTATTTCAGGAGGATCCGATATTTGTGGAACTTCATATTCGGCGGCCAAGAGACATGCAAAGGAAGCTAAGAGTGAGAGGGGAGACAGACCAGTCAGGATGACTACCCTCACAACTGATAAAGTGATCACTTTCGATAGTGATGACAGGGATACTGTTCAGGATCCTCACCATGATGCTTTGGTAATAACATTATATGTGGCTAACCATTTTGTACGCAGGATACTGGTAGACAACGGTAGTTCTGTCAATATAATTCAGCTGGAAACATTGAAGAGGATGAATGTATCTCCGATGGACATTACTTCGAAGTCCACTGTGCTCGTTGGTTTCAGTGGAGAAGCTAGGAATACCGTAGGGGAGATAAAGTTACCAGTATATGTTGAAGGGGTCAACTCGATACAACGCTTCTGTGTGATGGACTCCTTATCCTGCTATAACATCATACTGGGAAGACCATGGATTCACGATATGAAGGCTGTGCCATCAATATATCACCAATGCATCAAGATCCCTACCCCTTGGGGAGTTGTCAAGGTTGAAAGTGATTAGCAGGAAGCGAAAGAATGCTACTCATCCTCAATGAAATCCTCAACTAAGCCTAGTACATCATAGCAATTAAAGATGCGGGCCCAGGATATCGTGGAGGATTCAGAGCAGGATGTGAAGAAAATTATCCTGGATCAGGATAATCCTGATATCTCGGTGCTCGTAGGAACCAATATCCCTCAGGATATTGAAGAGCAGTTAACTAACTTTTTGAAATGCAGGATGTCAACGTTTGCATGGAAGCATGAGGATATGACAGGCATATCCAAAGACATTATCACTCACAAGCTTGGAATTGACAAATCATTCAAGCCTGTTCAGCAAAAAAGAAGAAAATTTGCTCCTGAGCAGAATGCGATTATCCAAGAGGAAGTTGAAAGATTGTTGAAGTCCAGGATGATCAGAGAAGTCAAGTTTCCAAGATGGCTAGCAAACGTAGTTGTGGTACAGAAGAAAAATGGGAAATGGAGAGTCTGTGTAGACTACACGGACTTGAACAAGGCTTGTCCTAAAGACCCATTTCCTCTCCCTCATATCGATGCAATGGTGGATGCTACTGCTGGACATGAAATGTTAACATTCATGGACGCATCCTCAGGATTTCAGCAGATTCAAATGGAGCTTTCGTACCAGGAGGATACTGCTTTCATGACACCAACAGGTATATATTGCTATACTGCCATGCCTTTCGGTTTGAAAAATGCAGGTGCAACATACCAGAGATTAGTGAACATGATGTTCAAAGATAAGCTGGGGGACACCATGGAGGTATTTATTGACGATATGGTGGTGAAATCTAAAAAGGCTGAGGATCACCTCCAGGATATCAAGGGAGCATTTGATATCCTGGATCAGTATAACATGAAGCTGAATCCTACTAAGTTCCATTTCGGAGTGGGGGCAGGAAAGTTTCTTGGATATATGGTGACGAAAAGGGGGATAGAGGCAAGCCCGGAGCAGATTAAAGCTATCCTGGATATAAAATCACCCTCGAATATGAAGGACGTACAACGGTTAACAGGCCGAGTAGCAGCTTTGAATTGATTTATTTCAAGATCCTCGAAAAAATGCAAGGAATTCTATGATATCCTCAAGAAGAATAAGAAATTTGAATGGGGAGCAAAGCATGAAGCAGCCTTGCAGGATTTGAAGCGATATCTCTTAACTGCACCTCTATTGATGAAGCCTGAAAATGGTGAACCACTATCCCTATACCTTGCTGTATCAGGGAATGCTGTAAGTGCCGTTCTTATAAAAGACCATGAAGGTCAGCAATATCCTGTTTATTATGTTAGTAAAAGTTTGTTAGATGCTGAAACTAGGTATTCTCATTTAGAAAAATTGATATTAGCTTTAGTTATGGCATCAACGAAGCTTAGACATTATTTTGAGACACATAGGATCCATGTTAAAACGAATTATCCTGTCAAAAATGTGCTTAGGAAACCAGAGATGTCAGGCAGGATGGCCAAGTGGTCAGTAAAGTTAAGTGCTTATGATTTAGTATATGAACCTAGAAATGCCATAAAGTCTCAGGCTTTAGCTGACTTTGTGGCTGATTTCAGTAGTGACATTCAGGACGAGGTAGACCTAGAAGTTCAACAGTTAGGAGAATCTTCAGGATCCTGGACGTTATATACTGATGGTGCATCCAATATAAGAGGTGTAGGTTTAGGTATACTACTAAAATCGCCGCAGGGGGACATATTACCCCAGGCTATTAGGTGTGAATTTCCGGCTACTAATAATGAAGCAGAGTATGAGGCTTTAATTGCAGGATTAGAATTGGCTAAGAATATGAGTATCAAGAATTTGCAAGTATATGTTGACTCCTTGTTAATTACTAGCCATTTTAATGGATCCTATGCAGTTAAGGGTGAGAAATTAATCGAATACCTCGATATTCTCAAAAAATTAGCTGGATATTTCGATGTTTTTACACTTGAACAGGTACCAAGGGAGGATAATGCTGAAGCAGATGCCTTAGCAAATCTGGGATCATCGATCAGGATACCAGAAGGAACCCAAATACCGATATTACATGTCTTATATCCTGTAACGAATCCTCGGGATAAAGAAGTAGCGGGTATTCAGGATCCCAGAACAGAGCATCCTGAAGAGGATCCTAAATCCTGGACGGCTCCAATCATGAGATATCTCAAAGAAGGACACATCCCCGGAAATGAAAATCCTAAGGCATTTAGGATGAAGGTATCACGATTCACTATTATAAATAGTGTTTTATACAAGAAATCTCTTGCAGGACCGTATTTGAGGTGCTTGGAGGATCCTGAAGCCAAAGAAGTACTTCAGGATATACATGAAGGGGATTGTGGTAACCATACTGGGGGCAGGTCGTTATTCTCAAAAGTATTAAGGACAGGATATTATTGGCCAACAATGAGAAAAGATGCCGCAGAATATGCTCGAAGATGTGACGCATGTCAAAGACATAGTAACATACTGCATCAGCCTGCTGAACCATTATATCCTATTGTTTCCCCTTGGCCATTTATGAAGTGGGGTATGGATATAGTGGGAAAGCTTCCAAAGGCTCCAGGAGGGAAGGTTTTTATGCTGGCAATGACAGATTATTTCTCCAAATTGGTTGAAGCCGAGGCATTTGTCCAAGTCAGGGATCAAGAAGTAGTATCCTTCATAAAGAGAAATATCCTGACCAGATTCGGAGTACCAGCCGAGATAATCTGTGACAATGGTTCTCAGTTTATAAGCAAGAGAACTACTGACTTTTGCAAGAGTTGGGGAATCAAAATGATAACATCTACTCCGGTACATCCTCAAGCGAATGGACAAGCAGAATCCTCAAACAAGATAATTGTCAATAACTTAAAGAAGAGACTTGGAGCCAAAAAAGGAAGATGGGCAGAAGAATTACCCTTTGTTTTGTGGGCTGATAGGACAACGGTAAAGAATGCAACAGGCCAAACCCCATTTTCCTTGGTATTTGGAGCGGAAGCAATGATTCCAACGGAAATGGCAATACCTACTGCAAGATCTACCCTACGGGATCCTGAACAGAATCCTGAAGCCTTGTGTCAGGATTTGGATACTATAGATGAAAAAAGGGATGCAGCAAGGCTAAGGATGGCATCATATCAACAAAGAATATCCAGAGCATATAACAAGAATATAAGGACTAGGAGATTTCGAGTTGGTGATTGGGTGCTAAGAAAGGATTTTCAAAATACCACTAATCCTGCCGATGGCAAGCTAGCTCCAAAATGGGAAGGACCATATGAAGTTGAGTCAGAAGCAGGGAAAGGAGCATACAGACTAAAGAATATGGAAGGGGATATGCTACCGAGATCTTGGAATGCTATACACCTTAAGCTTTATTTCAAGTGAGTTTAGAATTTAATTTCTAACTCGGGATGGTATGAATTCTATCTTTTTTAAATATGTTTGGTTTAATTTATTCTTTGAAACCCAATACTAACTTAAGCATCGGAGGGGTGTTAGCCAAGCTAACACCCACCTTAGTTTAAGGATGTTTTGCAGTATATGCTTCGGGATATAGCTCCAGGATGCTCACTCAGGATACTTCAGAAGATTAGAGGATTGGCCCCCTCTCTCACGTACAAGGGATCCTGATCCCTTCACAGGTTTAAAGGTATTCACCTTTCTTCCGAATTGGGTTTAAACACCCCGCCTGGAGCGCAAGTTATTCAGGGATAGTTCAAGGTGGCGGGACCAGTCCATGTAAAAGTGGCTGACAATTTCGTTACTGTTGGCTATATCCTGAATCCTAAAGGTATATGAGGATTGATCACCCTCTCTCATGAAAGGGTATTTTCATGCTCTCTAAGGTTTAAAGGTTTTCACCTTTCTAAGTCTTGGAGTTTATACACTCCCGCCTGTAGCGCACGAAAATTTGGGATTTCCCCCAGAATTCAAGGGATTTATTTCCAGAACATTCTTGGGTTTTACCCCTGTAATATGAAAAATTTTCTGTACAACGGGGATTGATATCCAGAGGATTTCTAAGTATTTGAAGACATTGTACACAGGGGACATTCCTACCAAGGCAATGATGTAAAGCTCAAAGGATAAGGGTCGGAACTAATGCACTAAGTGTCCCAGTCAGGGGACATCTTCTTTGGAAAAGTTGCAAAGGGATTGAGGTTTGATAATAGGATTGCACCCTATTCCTGGTATGATCTTTCCTTTGTAAACATTGTTTAAGTTTTTGACAATACTAGGTTTGGTAAAGGGTTAAACATCTTGATTAGGATCAATTCTCGGGATATATTCTCAAAATATATTTTTAAAATACTTTTCAGGATATTTGGTTAAGATATTTGAAACTAATACTAGTTTGAAACTTTGATCATTTAAGTATTATCAAAACAGGTTTTGGAAAAGTGGACTGTTTTTCACTCTTTAAAAAGCTTTCTACAAAGATTGAAGGAATGTTTAGAAGTTCTATCTAATAAAAAGTTTTTATAATATATCGCTGAGCATATTGATCAGGATATTTTCATAAGATAACAATACAAAATTTTTGCAAAGCTAAGATCTATACTAAGAAAGACGGAAGATAATAGCAAGGAAAATGAAAGATGAAATTATTTTTGAAACAATCAGTACTAGTTGATAACCGAAGGTTTCATCCTGAAACCCAGGACCCATCCACCTTCGGCTATCAAATTGTTTTGATGCAGAAATAAAAATTGTTCATAAGACATAAAATTGTTCAAACAATTTAAAGGAAATAAGCTTTAGGGGGCAGTGCCTTCTTTATCCATAATGATTTCAGCGGCATCCGTCTTGGCATCCGCCTCAGCATCCTTCTCAGCATCGGTTGCTTTTTCAACTGCTTTGGAAGATTCTTCGACAGCTGGTTTGGAAGAAGTGCCGCCGAGGTTCTTTAGCTTGGTCTCCCAGGCACCAACGTCCCAAGAGGGGCATTCAAAACCTAATGTTTTGGCTTCATGGGCCATCTTCAACCTGGCTTGGAGGAGAGAAATGACGACGGAACTCTTAAGGCTTTCCCGGTAACTGACCATATCCCGTTCATGTTGCACATGGGCAGCTTCAAGATCGGCTTGGGCTTGAAGAGTAGCTTTGTTGAGAGCAGTCTGGTGTTCTTGAATCATAGCTTTGAACTTCTCCTCGTAATGACGAGATTTGGCTGCTGCAATCATGCCTTGATCGGAGATTGTGACTTCTGCTTCCTTTAGCTTGGATTCAAGCGTCTTGTTAAGCCCGCAGGATTCTTGATATAGGTGAACCAGACGCTCAAGACCCTGCGAAGGTAAGAGGACAGGTATTAATATTGATAAATCTTTGTAAATGATGTAAGCTGCAGGATGTAATATGAGAATACTAACCTAGTTAAGAAAGGAAGTCATAAACCCGCTAGCTTCAATGAACCCGTGCTTCTCATAAGGAAATGTGTCAGAAATGACAGGGGAATCAGGCTCTTTCCTTTTACGGGAACTTGAACTCCGGGGCTTGGTAGCTAGTGAAGGTTTGGGAATGATGATGGCTTTGGAACTGCTGGGTTTGGATGAGGCTGTGGCCTTGGGACTAGGTTCCTTCTTGATCTGAACCTGATCAGAATAACTGTCCAACTCGTCGAGGTCAAAGACTTTAGGGATCTTGGCCGGTGCTGCATAAAGGGAAAAGTTTTACATCATTATTACTCTTTATTTTATTATTATACTGTGTTGGCTAATTATTTTAAAAGTAATCCTTACCAGACATTTCAGTTGACGAGTATTGACTGGAACTCGGGACGTGTGTGGTGAAAGTCCTGTCTATTGCAGGTAATTGGTAAACAGTGTTGATTCTTTCCTCTGATTCAGCGGTAGGGGGAACTACTTCCTTGAAATTCACTGCATAAGGATCAAAAAGAAGGATATTAGTAGGAGATAAAAACCTGACGGTCCATGAGAATATTTATGACCCTACCGGTGGTTAACCACTCCACCGGAAGGCTGGCACCCTCAGCAATGGAGTCTCGTTTGACAAAGAAAAATTTGCGTTGCCATTCGTCTTCGTTTTTGGTGGCTTTAAGAATAAGGGGTTTGCTAGAGGTCGAGAAAAGCAAGAACCGGCTAGAGCCGTGGGATCGGAGGCGATAAGCAATGGGCAGATCCTCGATGCAGAGGTCGGGGCAATGAAGGTTTTTGATTTGGTTAAGTACGATTAATACTCTCCAAACCATGGGCATGGTTTAAGCAAAAGAGATGCCGGTGGTTCAGAAGAATTGCATCATGAATTCGGGAAAAGGATATCGAAGACCTAGCGAAAAAGGGTATGCTGGAAAGCAAACCCAATCAGCGGAAGAAACATCCGATCGAATTGACCGATCGAACGGTCTAAAGACCGTGTTATCAGGGAAAGCACCGGAAGCTCTCAAAGCCGCAATGTCTGCGTTGTCAAAAGCACAGACCTCCTTTTCGGGATTTTTGAGGAGATTCTGCTGGATGAAGGTCTCGGCAGCCATTACGAATAAGGCAAGAAAATTTGATAGAAAGTAAATGAGAAATGGGGAATTACCTGAAGGCTCTGTTGGAGATATCTGCTTTTCAAACAAGAAGAGAGAAGATATAGGGGCATTGTGGATCTCCATTGAGCAAAAAGCGTGTTGGAGGTTATGATGTGATCTTGACCGTCGCTTCGTTTTAAATGCCTTGAATTATGGGATAAGACTTTTAAAATATATCCGTTGGATTGGTATACCAACCGATATATTTGGGGACAATTGTTATGGCTCATTTTCTAAGCATACATATCTTGAACAATATCCTGCTTTTAATTGTTTATCTGTGATCAGGATACTGGACGGGGATATTGCTAACATCCTGGGTGATATCTTGAGGTATGTCGAATTAATCATGTGCAGGTTAAAGACTAGGACTTGCCAACGGTCAAATGGACTTCATCTCCTCAAGACTCGGGCGTATTTGTTAAAGGAGAGACGTTGAACCCGAAAGACCAGGTCTACAACATTCGACTAAGGAATATTCGTTGGATCCCGGTTATGTAGGATAGTTAGTTACATTTCTTTTACTATAAATAGATGAGGGCGGATCAGATTAAGGCACTCAACTTACACATTTTCGAACACTTTCTCTCTAGCTCATCGCAAACACTACACACAACACTTGTATTCGAATTACATTGTAACACATAGTCGATCCGCACCACATCCTGCACTGTATCCTGATATTTGAAGCAATAGAAGAACAAGGCAGCTGCGATTGTCAGCTCCCGAGGTTTTATGCCGGCGATCTAGATTGATCAAGGGCTTTCCTCGTACATCACGTGTCAATCTTTACTTTTTTGCTCATTGTTTGATCATAGATACAGCTCTATATCCTGAGCCGTATCCTGAAATTGTTTTCATATCTAATTTGGTTAACACATTTTTCACACATAATTTTAGCACACTACCTCACTTAACTAATTTGATCACTTAATTGCTTAGGTAATTTTTGACCAAAACAGTTATTATGGGTGCACATGTGACAACTGTGTTCTGTAATCATCGTATAATGTAAAACAATGTTGATTATCAATAAAACAATGTGCTTTGGTGTTATTATATGTGTTATTGTGTTTGATGAATTTACAATTTGATTCGATTACGATTTCAAGCTTTAAATCACTTTCTGGAAGGTTATACGCAAACTGGTGCATAAACGCAATCAGTTTAACGCGACGTACACTCCGGAACTGTGATGTAAGCTAAACATACCCTAAATATCCTTTACATAACTTAGAAATAAGTTTCGAAGGATTCGGTATGGCAAAGACATGTTTGTTTGAACTAAAGAGCTAATTACGACGAAACTGCGAAACGAACGTCGGTGACCGCCCGGATAATATTTAAATCCCGAAAATATTTTGTTATGATTAAAATTTTATTTTAATCAGGTCCGTGTTGAAAAAATAAATTAAAACCCCTAAAAACGTTATTTTTCAAGTTTAAGCGCGTACCGTGTGTTTCTACGCGACACAGTGCTTCTACTGCAAAACACGGACAACGCAGCCAGTCTTGGCAACTGAAATTTATTTCAGTAATATTTTGGCAAGATTATTTTTATAGAATATTAAAAGTAATTTAGAACGCCAAAAACCGAGATTTAAACGCTAGATAAAATACCCGGTATCCCGTTAAATACCCGTTTTAGCCTACGTATGGCATGATTATATAAAAATTCCCACCTTGGCCCCTCCCCCCTTGATATTTTCGGTCATATCTAGTGTGGCCCCACCAAATTTTTGTAAGATATTGCAAAATATTTCATTTTGGTCTTTGGTGACACTTGGTGATGCATGCCAAATCCAAATCCTTTATACATCTTCTCTAAATCTAAGTAAGATCATTCCTCACTCAACACTTCACTCAACCTCACTCTCTCTCCCTCCCAACCGTCCCATCTCTCTCTCTCTCTCTCTCTAACTTCATCTTCTTCATATCTTCAAGTCTTATTCTTCATGTTCATGTCCCTTTCTAGCAACCTTCAAGTTAGTGTGAAGATCTAAGGTGATTCCAAGGTGTTGTCAAGTGATTACAAGCTTCCTATCATCAAAATCTCATCCTACAACCTACTTGAATCTTGAAGGTATAACATTATGTTTAAATCATACTTTTGATTCTTGGTTGTTCTTGATGATTGGAGTTTCTCTTGAATCCTGGGATTTTCACTAAACTTGAAATCTAAAATGAAATGGGTCTTGTTACAAATAAAAATGGTGATGTATATATGTATGTATAAACCGTACATATATATGTGTGTGAGTGAGTCTTGAAGTTCGATTTCTTGTTAAATACTTGTCTATGTTGTTACATGTTCTTGAAGGATGGTAAAAATGCAAGTATTTGGTGATTTATGTATGATATGTTAAATGTAAATTACTTCAGCAAATAAATCTGAATAAATCTCATATTTGATGTTTTTAAACTCATAAAAAAATGATGTTGCTATGATAGTATGCTTTAGGCACTTGTACATGTGAAAATATGTTGATTTAAAACTCAAGAAGTGATGAAAAATGGTTAAATGACAAAAACTGTTTTAGATCTGGTTATAAACACTAAAAATAATATTATTTGATGTATTATAGTGGCATGAAACTTTGACATAGGTTTGATAGCTTTGCATGTTGTACATATAGCTTAAAAAGTGGTAAATTATGAGAAATTTACATGATTTATGTGCTTTGTTTAAGACCTGCACTATCATGAGTATAACCATTATTTTATTCAGTAAATAGCATGGGTTGTTTTAAAATTTCAAGTCGTTTCAATTTGGGATGGTTCGGGTAATGTTTGATGCAAAACTATGCGGTAAAACGGTCAAAAATCGCCTTTTCGGAGTATTTTTGCAAAACTGTTTTAGATCAGTAACCAAACTGATATATTTGATATAAAAATGAGTATTTTAACTTATTTTAAGTTTACTTGGTGTTTGGTTAGTCATACGTGACTTCCGACGCCCAAAAATGTTACCGAAACGCTAAAATAAGTGTTTTTCAACATACACTAGAATGGGTTGTTCATGGGTTATTTTATGTGTTACAATGTGCTATGTGTTTTACAATATGTGTATGATCATGTGTTAGTGTTGACAAGATTATGTGTGTTACGCTCGAGTACATATATACAAATACACCAAAATAATCAAAAATAATAACTTTTCGAGAAAACTCAAAGTTATGTGAAAATTCTAAGTATCGGAGAAACTTCGGTATTTTTGTGGGTTTTTTTTATTATTAAACCATTCTTATTTAATTTAGGACGAATAAACAATTTGAGGGACTGTGTATAAAAACGCACCCAAAGGTGAGTACATAGATCCCCTCTTTTTACTGTTTTCGATTGTTTTAGGGTGATTCATATGTATCAAAACAATTTCGATATTTTAACGATGGTTTCAAAAACGATTACGATGGTTTACACTAAACTAATAACGATTTCAATAATGTGAACGAGCTTGTTGGTTGTAGTTACATAACGAATGACATTAATTAATTTTGGCCGAACCGACTAGTATTAGGTTATGGTACCATAGGATCCGACAAATCCCGTTATCAGACCGGACCCATGGTTATGTGTGGGTTAGGTGGGTAACGACTGAATCTGATGATTGTTAACTTACCCTTTGGAGGTTTGTTAATGCAAGAACGAGTTGAACGATGGACGAGTCGCAAAGGTTTGAATGTTATTAGCGAGACGACCAAAAGTAGTTTTCACAATTAAAACGAGAACGATTTGAACAAGTGAATGAATTGAACGATTTGGAACGATTTGAACAATTTAAATGAATGAATGATGTTCTATAACGAGAACGAGTTAAACAATATTACACAACGATGTTTACAAAACTATATAAACCATACGAGTTTTATTACAAGAATGATTTATGATTTTGTTTACATAAACAAATGTTTTGGGTTAAGGTTCATGGCATCGAGGTTTATAAATTATGACCAATCTATTTTGACTTGGTTATTCATTTACAATACAAACATTTTACAAAACAAGGTTTTCTAATATCAATTAACGAAGTTGTACAAGTTGTTTCAACATACAAACGAGCCATGAATCTGATACTCACACAAAAACTATGTACTCGCCAGCATTTCTTTGCTGACTTTGTTTTTACATATGTTTCAGGTGAAGTTGCTTAGTGTTGATTGCGAATAGGATGCATGCTCACTTAGGACTGGACGAGGCCTTAGTGATTTAATAACGATGATAGACTACGTTTGATTTGCTTGTTTAACTTTAAGACAATGTTAATGAATAAATAAAACGAAACTCTTTGTATCCATTGTTTGAAACAATAATTATGTTACAACACTCCCCGACGTTTCCGCCACGGTTTCTTCTTTTACGTGGTCGGGGTGTGACAGAAAGAGTTGGTATCAGAGCCAATGGTTATAGGGAATTAGGTTATTAGTAAAATTTTGACCTAGACTATAACTTTCTAGGACCCCAACGCAAGTTGATTTGGGTTTAGAATTAAAAAAAAACAAAATCCGAATCTGCTTCAAAAATTAATCATCTGTTCTAGGATGATTGATTACTAGGTTTTGAACCCTCTGTTATAAGGTTTTGAACCCTTCCAGTTTGACTCATTTTTGGCTTAGTGCTTTTTGAGTTTTCAAAATCTCGTCAAAGTTTGGGTCTAAATAATGTGAACACGTGCAAACTGGAAGAGTGAATGCCTGTACCCTGAGTTTTCTGTCTAAGGCTAGAGTGTTCGTACAAATCCACATAATCGGACCAGTCACACTTACCTGGGAACTCTTGGGGTGAGTGTTCACTTATAGGCGAGCATGTCTTCGCGATACATTATTTTGATTCATTACTTTGATTAGTCACTGCGTGTCATTTGTTTGTTCGAGGTAACAAACAAATGATCGCCTTCCTTGTGTTTTGTCGATACCTCTTTTGTTTTTCCCAATTTTCAACCTCACTCGATTATCCTATTTCCTTGTTAGACAATGCCTCCTCGACGTGAAGCACAATCCTTTACTATTGAAGAAATCGCTGTGACAACTCGTATTTCCGAACCTATCTTTGTACTTTGAAGTAACGTATGTGTACGAGATGTGATTTTGTGTAAGTGAATGATTATATGAATGTTATGTTGATACGTGCTTTGTGTAATGTATGTATGTATATAAACGGCCCAAACGCACAACTCTCACCCGATCGCACAAGCCCATTCGGGCCACACCTTTGCATCCGAGACCAAAGGGCAGCCCAAGCTTGGGTTTGGCCCATTACACTTGTGTCGCATAACACATGAGGGGAATGCAGACTCCTCATTCGTTTGCTTACAACACACATACAAACCCTAGTTTTCTCTCATCCTCTCTCTCAAACTCGACGGCTAGCACTTCCTCTCCATCGAAGATCCTTGTGTTCGGATCATCCTCGTTATACACTCTCAACCGGTTAGTGTTGTGTTATTAGTTGATTTCATGTTATGTGATTATGCAAGATTGTTGATCAATGTTAGTGTATTGTCATATGTTAGTCGAACCCGGTTAGGGTTTCTGTTTGTAAAATCATTGATATTATGCTGCACGATGTTATGATATATATGGTGATTTAATGATAGCTTATGATTGAATGTGATAGAAGCTATTAATGGGTTGATGTTCATATAATCGACTAGCATGTCATATTTTCGGATGGTTTGCATGATGATGATGTTATCAGAATTGTGACTCTCGAAGTTTAAGGTTTTGATTAGTTTGATTTGTGATTTATAAGAATAGGTTGCATGTTAGCCCTTGAACTCATTAATCATATGATCCGGTTGTAGATCCCTCATGATATTGATGTACTGTTCTTAAATTGATGATGATATGAATATGTTTGAATGCTGAAATAATTGATGATTTAATCTAAGTTGAAGCTGCCAAACTTGTTAGCAAAGAATACGGAAATTATGGACTGCAAATATGGAAGTTTGTTACATCTCCGGTCTCGACACGGGTTGCGAGTCGAGAACCCACTGTCTCGACTCGAGACCACACCACATCAGCACAAAAACAGCATGACTCGAGATCATGGTTGCGAGTCTTGTTGCGACTCGAGACATGACTCGAGACCGCCTAGTTTCGAGTGATGAACGTATGACCCGAGACCTCCTCAGTTGCGACTCGAGAACTTGTAGGCTACAACTCGAGACCGCACAGTCTCGACTCGGGATCTCTAGTCTCGACTCGAGACCATATACACGTGCACACTGTTTTGGACTTGCATGCTATTACGAGCTCAACTATTTGGGCCGCATACTTGGACTTTGCTTATTTACGTAGATGAGGCTATTGGATGTCTTTGTGCCCTGTTGATTAACTGAAGTATTTATACGTGTGTGCCATGATCAATACGTGTATGCAAATGTGTGTAGAAAACATACGTGCACTATCTAAATACAAACCTGACTTGTATGGTATAACTATGTTAGGACGTGGTTGACCACAATATAGCTTGATTGACCTTTCTGTGTATCTGCCGAGCAAACCAAGGTGAGTTCACACTCTACAAAGCATGGGATTCCCAGGGGTTGGGAATGGGGTTAAGGAATATGGATTCCTCGTCCTTTCTTGGGTAGGACAGTAATGGTTCAGGAATGTAATTCCTCGTCCTTTCGGACAGATAACTTTACTAGACCAAAACTCTATCACGAAATCCCTCCTTTTTATATCGACTTAAACGCCGGGCCAATGGCGAGCGGGTCATTAGTTAGATAGCGCTATTTAGGTCTAACAAGCCTCACACCGTGCCGCAGAGGGCGGGCGTGAACTAATGGATCTGGGCACGTCAATGATGATAGACATTGACAGTTCAGGGCACTTAAACATGACTTTAGTCAGCAGTCGATATGGTAACGAGTCTAGTGTATACATGGGGTAGCCCCCACGGCCGAAATGCCAGATAACTATCACGGGGTAGCCCCCACGGCTGGATTGCCAGAGTTAAATGGGTTAAACTACTCACGTTTTCAAATATGGGGTAACCCCCACGGCAGGGATGCCAGTTAAAGGAACTGTTTTTGGAATAACTTAAAACGAACACCCAACTGTGAACTCGCTCAACATTATTGTTGACTCGTTACTACATGCTTTGCAGGTCAATAGGTACTTAGCTGGAGCTTGCACAAGGAAGAGTCGTTGTGGGACATGGACAGTTGTGTGCCATGTTAAGCCTTTGGATATTTAAACTTACGTTTTGGTTTTAAACATTATGCTTCCGCTCATAACTTAAACTATGTTTATTTTGGACACTAATTGTGTTGGTTGGACTTTTACAATTAATTACTTGCTTGTTCAATATGATTAGTGGTTTGATCCTGGTCAGTCACGCCTCCAAGCGGTGATACTCCACGTGTGGATTTTGGGGGTGTGACAGATTGGTATCAGAGCCATTGGTTATAGAGAACTTGGTTTTAATAAAGGAAAACGTTTTTGTTAAAACCAGACTATAACCTGTACAGTGCTCTACGATCCACAACGACGCTTCACTCCACGTGCAAGGCTCGACATTCTAGGTGATATGGTTTATGTTTTATTACCTACATGCTAGATATCGTAGAACTTTGCTCATGATATGCTTAGTTAGTATAACTACTGTTGCTTGAACACATGTGTGCTTACTCTCTTCTGTCATCGCACTTTCGCGAACCTCTCTCACTCATGTTTCCCTTGGTATGAAGATCATGTCTGGACGCATTAACATGACTCAAGCCCAGTTGACGACTCTGATTAACGAACAGGTTGCTGCGGTACTTGCAGCCGCACAGGCAGGAGGTATACCCTGCAGTTTAAAACTCATCCTATGATCTTTGGGTCCTACTCTCGTGAACCTATTCTTTTTGTGTTAAACTTTGTCCTTTCTTACACCCACAACAGGTCAGCATGCTCAGCCACCTGTGTGCACCTTCAAAACCTTTATGGACTGCCGACCAACTACTTTCAGTGGTTTGAGAAACTAGAATCTGTGTTCGAAATGTGTGAATGCCCTGAGGCACGCAGGGTGAAGTATGCTACCGGTACTCTCGAGGGTTTAGCCCTCACATGTGGAAAGCTCAGGTCCAAATGATGGGGTTGGTTGCTGCTAACGCCACCCCATGGAACAATTTTAAAGAGATGATCAAGGAGGAATACTGCAGTCGTGATGAAATTCATAAGCTGGAAGTCAAGTTCTTCAACCTCAAGATGACGGGGTCAGAAATTGAGGCGTTTACAAAGAGATCGAATGAGCTTGCATTACTGTGTCCTACTATGGTGGACCCTCCAATTAAGCGTATCGAACTTTATCTTAAGGGTCTAGTGCCAGAGATCCAAAGTCATGTGACTTCAGCAAACCTCGCCACCTACCAGCAAGTTGTTCAGTTGGCTCACCGTCTCACTGATCAGGCGGTGGAGCAGAACAGGTTACCAAAACATATAAGTGCTACAGCTACTTCGGATGCTCCTAGTGACAACAAGAGAAAATGGGATGGAGCTTCAAGCAAAGGTTCAACTTCTGTGCAATCTCAGTCTCAGCAGAGAAGGACTGACGACTATAGAGTCCTAGTCAGCAATCATCTGGTAGCCAAAGTCATGGTGTGTACAAGGGGAATCACCCTAAATGCCACCGATGTAACCTACATCATAGCGGGCCATGCACCAGGGGTAACTGTCATCGGTGCAACAAGCCAGGCCACGCAGCAAAGGATTGTAGAAGTTTATACCCCGCAAACCAGAATCGTCAGCAACAACAAGCTCAACAGAATCAACGCCAGCAACAGCAGCCGCAGGGTAACAACAAAGTGTGCTTTCAGTGTGGAGCTGAAGGCCACTTCAAGAGAGATTGTCCCCAACTGAACAGGAACCAGAACAACAATAACAACAACAATCAGGGGAATGGGAACAACGGGGGTAACAATGGCAATGGTGCAAGGGGTCGTGTGTTCGTTATTGGCCAGGGAGATGCGAGGAATGATCCCAATGTTGTGACGGGTAAGTTCCTTCTCGACGACTTTTATGTTACTGTCTTATTTGATTCGGGTGCTGATACTAGTTATGTGTCCCTAAAAGTTAGTCAACTGCTTAAGCATACCCCAACACCTTTGAACCCCAAACACGCTGTAGAGTAAGCTAATGGTAAGAGTGTAGAGGTCATATACGTAGTCAAGGGTTGTAATATTGTTCTTGCTGATCACACTTTCTTGATCGACCTCCTTCCTATCACTCTGGGTAGTTTCGATGTTGTCATTGGGATGGACTGGTTATCCCAACACCAAGCAGAGATTCTTTGCAACGAAAAGATTGTCCGTATTCCTCGCTTAGGGGATGAACCCCTTATGATTCGTGGCGACAAGAGTGTTGCGGTTGTGAGCATCATCTCTTTCCTTAAGGCCCAAAAGTGTTTGCGTAAGGGCCATACGGCTATTCTGGCTCTCGTTACTGACACCTCGAAGAAAGAGAAAAAGATAGAAGACTTTCCGATTGTACGCGACTATCCTGAGGTATTTCCTGAGGAACTACCTGGCCTCCTACCTCACCGCCAGGTCGAGTTTCAAATCGAGCTAGCTCCTGGAGCAGCGCCCATAGCTCGAGCACCGTATCGTTTAGCTCCATCAGAGTTGAAAGAACTCTCTACGCAACTACAAGAACTTTTGGATAAGGGTTTTATTCGCCCTAGCTCATCGCCTTGGGGAGCTCCAGTGCTATTTGTGAAGAAGAAAGACGGTACTTTCAGAATGTGCATCGACTACCGTGAACTTAACAAGGTGACTGTGAAGAATCGCTATCCTCTTCCACGTATTGACGACTTGTTTGACCAGCTGCAAGGGTTGAGCTACTATTCAAAGATCGATTTGAGATCAGGGTATCACCAGCTGAGAGTCCGGGAAGAGGACGTCTCCAAAACAGCCTTTAGAACTCGATATGGCCACTATGAGTTCTTGGTCATGCCTTTTGGGCTGACGAACGCACCTGCGGTCTTCATGGACTTGATGAATCGAGTGTGCAAGACGTACCTAGACAAGTTCGTTATTGTATTCATCGATGACATCCTGATCTATTCTAAGAGTCAGGAGGAGCACGAGCAACATCTACGACTCATTTTGGAACTTCTTCGAGTAGAACAGCTATACGCCAAGTTTTCAAAATGCGACTTCTGGCTTCGTGAAGTCCATTTCTTAGGCCATGTAGTGAACAAGGATGGGATTCATGTTGATCCATCCAAGGTAGAGTCGATCAAGAGCTGGCCTGCACCTCGTACGCCAACGGAAATTCGCCAATTCTTGGGCTTGGCAGGTTACCACAGGAGATTCATTAAGGATTTTTCCAAGATTGCACAGCCTCTTACTTCACTAACGCAGAAGGGTGTTGTTTATCGTTGGGGAAATGCACAGGAGTTAGCGTTTCAGCACTTAAAGGATAGACTTTGCAGTGCACCTATTCTTTCATTGCCAGAGGGCACAGACGACTTCGTGGTTTACTGCGACGCATCCATTCAGGGTCTTGGTTGCGTATTGATGCAGCGGGATAAAGTTATAGCCTACGCCTCACGCCAACTTAAAGTTCATGAAAAGAACTACACTACACACGATTTAGAGCTGGGAGCTGTTGTTTTTGCACTTAAGATATGGAGACACTACCTGTATGGTACCAAATGTGCTATCTACACTGATCACAGGAGCCTCGAGCATATCTTCAAACAGAAGGAACTCAATATGCGACAGCGACGATGGGTCGAGCTACTGAATGACTACGAATGCTCGATCAGATACCACCCGGGCAAAGCCAATGTTGTGGCCGACACCCTCAGTCGAAAGGACAATGTGCCCAAGCGTGTACGAGCTTTACAACTTACTATACAGTCTAGTCTTCCTTCTCAAATATGAGATGCTCAGGTAGAAGCATTGAAACCAGAAAACGTCAAGGCTGAAGCCCTACGCGGCTCAAGGCAACACTTAGAACAGAAGGAAGACGGTGCTTACTACGTCACAGGACGCATTTGGGTCCCACTTTATGGCAACCTACGAGAGCTTGTGATGGATGAGGCACACAAGTCTCGCTACTCAGTACATCCTGGTTCGGATAAAATGTACCACGATATCAAAACTACATATTGGTGGCCTAGCATGAAGGCCCACATAGCAACATACGTTAGCAAGTGCTTGACTTGTGCGAGAGTCAAGGCGGAATACCAGAAACCTTCAGGCCCACTCCAACAACCAGAGATACCACAATGGAAATGGGAGCAAATTTCCATGGATTTTGTTACTGGCCTGCCTAGATCTCAACGTGGTAACGATACTATTTGGTTGATCGTGGATCGACTCACAAAATCTGCTCATTTCTTGGCTATCAAGGAAACGGATAAGTTCTCCACACTAGCAGACGTATATCTTAAGGAAGTTGTCTCGAGGCACGGGGTGCCCACCTCTATTATCTCGGATCGGGATGCACGTTTTACATCGGAACTGTGGCAAGCAATGCACAAGTCTTTTGGCTCACGTTTAGATATGAGCATAGCTTATCACCCACAAACAGATGGGCAGTCAGAACGTACCATCCAGACCCTCGAAGACATGCTTAGGGCATGCGTAATTGACTTTGGCAACGGCTGGGAAAAGCATCTGTCGCTTGTGGAATTCTCATACAATAACAGCTACCACACTAGCATTAAATCTGCTCCGTTTGAGGCATTGTACGGCCGTAAATGCCGGTCACCTCTTTATTGGGCAGAGGTGGGGGATAGTCAGATTACTGGTCCAGAACATATGGTTGACACAACAGAGAAAATTGCTCAGATACGACAACGAATGGCGGCAGCTCATGACCGCCAGAAAGTCTACGCCGATAAGGGCAGAAAACCACTAGAGCTCCAGGTTGGGGAGCGAGTATTACTCAAGGTTTCACCCTGGAAGGGTGTGGTTCGTTTTGGTAAACGAGGCAAGCTTAACCCACGATACGTCAGACCTTTCGAAGTCATTGAGAAAATAGGCAAGGTGGCCTATAAACTGAACTTACCAGCGGAACTCAGTGCAGTTCACAACGTTTTCCACGTGTCAAATCTGAAGAAGTGTCTGTCAGATGAGACCCACATAGTTCCTTTGAAGGAGCTCACTATCGACGAGCAGTTACGATTCATCGAGGAACCGGTTGAAATCACAGACCGGGATGTTAAGGTCCTCAAACGTACTAGAATACCTCTCGTTCGAGTTCGTTGGAACTCACGTCGCGGCCCAGAGTTCACCTGGGAACGCGAAGATCAGATGAAACAAAAGTATCCCCAACTGTTCGCAAACGGTACAACCACTACTGAGGCTGAAGCTATGGAATTTCGGGACAAAATTCCAGATCAACGGGGGGAGGATGTGACACCCCAGGAAAACCAGGAAAACCATGCAACTTAACTAGCTTCCTCAGTGAGTACGTGCTAAATTTCGGGACGAAATTTCTTTCAACTTGGGGATAATGTGACAACTCGTATTTCCGAACCTATCTTTGTACTTTGAAGTAACGTATGTGTACGAGATGTGATTTTGTGTCAGTGAATGATTATATGAATGTTATATTGATACGTGCTTTGTGTAATGTATGTATGTATATAAACGGCCCAAACGCACAACACTCACCCGATCGCACAAGCCCATTCGGGCCACACCTTTGCATCCGAGACCAAAGGGCAGCCCAAGCTTGGGTTCGGCCCATTACACTTGTGTCGCATAACACATGAGGGGAACGCAGACTCCTCATTCATTTGCTAAACACAACACGCATACAAACCCTAGTTTTCTCTCATCCTCTCTCTCAAACTCGATGGCAAGCACTTCCTCTCCATCGAAGATCCTTGTGTTCAGATCATCCTCGTTATACACTCTCAACCGGTTAGTGTTGTGTTATTAGTTGATTTCATGTTATGTGATTATGCAAGATTGTTGATCAATGTTAGTGTATTGTCATATGTTAGTCGAACCCGGTTAGGGTTTCTGTTTGTAAAATCATTGATATTAGGCTGCACGATGTTATGATATATATGGTGATTTAATGATAGCTTATGATTGAATGTGATAGAAGCTATTAATGGGTTGATGTTCATATAATCGACTAGCATGTCATATTTTCGGATGGTTTGCATGATGATGATGTTATCGGAATTGTGACTCTCGAAGTTTAAGGTTTTGATTAGTTTGATTTGTGATTTATAAGAATAGGTTGCATGTTAGCCCTTGAACTCATTAATCATATGATCCGGTTGTAGATCCCTCATGATATTGATGTACTGTTCTTAAATTGATGATGATATGAATATGTTTGAATGCAGAAATAATTGATGATTTAATCTAAGTTGAAGCTGCCAAACTTGTTAGCAAAGAATACGGAAATTATGGACTGCAAATATGGATGTTTGTTACATCTCCGGTCTCGACACGGGTTGTGAGTCGAGAACCCACAGTCTCGACTCGAGACCACACCACATCAGCACAAAAACAGCATGACTCGAGATCATGGTTGCGAGTCTTGTTGCGACTCGAGACATGACTCGAGACCGCCTAGTTTCGAGTGATGAACGTATGACCCGAGACCTCCTCAGTTGCGACTCGAGAACTTGTAGGCTACAACTCGAGACCGCAAAGTCTCGACTCGGGATCTCTAGTCTCGACTCGAGACCATATACACGAGCACACTGTTTTGGACTTGCATGCTGTTACGAGCTCAACTATTTGGGCCGCATACTTGGACTTTGCTTATTTACGTAGATGAGGCTATTGGATGTGTTTGTGCCCTGTTGATTAACTGAAGTATTTATACGTGTGTGCCATGATCAATACGTGTATGCAAATGTGTGTAGAAAACATACGTGCACTATCTAAATACGAACCTGACTTGTATGGTATAACTATGTTAGGACGTGGTTGACCACAATATAGCTTGATTGACCTTTCTGTGTATCTGCCGAGCAAACCAAGGTGAGTTCACACTCTACAAAGCATGGGATTCCCAGGGGTTGGGAATGGGGTTAAGGAATATGGATTCCTCGTCCTTTCTTGGGTAGGACAGTAATGGTTCAGGAATGTAATTCCTCGTCCTTACAGACATATAACTTTACTAGACCAAAACTCTATCACGAAGTCCCTCCTTTTTATATCGACTTAATCGCCGGGCCAATGGCGAGCGGGTCATTAGTTAGATAGCGCTATTTAGGTCTGACAAGCCTCACACCGTGCCGCAGAGGACGGGCGTGAACTAATGGATCTGGGCACGTCAATGATGATAGACATTGACAGTTCAGGGCACTTAAACATGACTTTAGTCAGCAGTCGATATGGTAACGAGTCTAGTGTATACATGGGGTAGCCCCCACGGCCGAAATGCCAGATAACTATCATGGGGTAGCCCCCATGCCTGGATTGCCAGAGTTAAATGGGTTAAACTACTCACGTTTTCAAATATGGGGTAACCCCCACGGCAGGGATGCCAGTTAAAGGAACTGTTTTTGGAATAACTTAAAACGAACACCCAACTGTGAACTCGCTCAACATTATTGTTGACTCGTTACTACATGCTTTGCAGGTCAATAGGTACTTAGCTTGAGCTTGCACAAGGAAGAGTCGTTGTGGGACATGGACAGTTGTGTGCCATGTTAAGCCTTTGGATATTTAAACTTACGTTTTGGTTTTAAACATTATGCTTCCGCTCATAACTTAAACTATGTTTATTTTGGACACTAATTGTGTTGGTTGGACTTTTACAATTAATTACTTGCTTGTTCAATATGATTAGTGGTTTGATCCTGGTCAGTCACGCCTCCAAGCGGTGATACTCCGCGTGTGGATTTTGGGGGTGTGACAGATTGGTATCAGAGCCATTGGTTATAGAGAACTTGGTTTTAATAAAGGAAAACGTTTTTGTTAAAACAAGACTATAACCTGTACAGTGCTCTACGATCCACAACGACGCTTCACTCCACGTGCAAGGCTCGACATTCTAGGTGATATGGTTTATGTTTTATTACCTACATGCTAGATATCGTAGAACTTTGCTCATGATATGCTTAGTTAGTATAACTACTGTTGCTTGAACACATGTGTGCTTACTCTCTTCTGTCATCGCACTTTCGCGAACCTCTCTCACTCATGTTTCCCTTGGTATGAAGATCATGTCTGGACGCATTAACATGACTCAAGCCCAGTTGACGGCTCTGATTAACGAACAGGTTGCTGCGGCACTTGCAGCCGCACAGGCAGGAGGTATACCCTGCAGTTTAAAACTCATCCTAGGATCTTTGGGTCCTACTCTCGTGAACCTATTCTTTTTGTGTTAAACTTTGTCCTTTCTTACACCCACAACAGGTCAGCATGCTCAGCCACCTATGTGCACCTTCAAAACCTTTATGGACTGCCGACCAACTACTTTCAGTTGCACTGAAGGAGCAGTAGGTCTCCTCCACTGGTTTAAGAAACTAGAATCTGTGTTCAAAATGTGTGAATGCCCTGAGGCACGCAGGGTGAAGTATGCTACCGGTACTCTCGAGGGTTTAGCCCTCACATGGTGGAAAGCTCAGGTCCAAATGCTGGGGTTGGTTGCTGCTAACGCCACCCCACGGAACAATTTTAAAGAGATGATCAAGGAGGAATACTGCAGTCGTGACGACATTCATAAGCTGGAAGTCGAGTTCTTCAACCTCAAGATGACGGGGTCAGAAATTGAGGCGTTTACAAAGAGATCGAATGAGCTTGCATTACTGTGTCCTACTATGGTGGACCCTCCAATTAAGCGTATCGAACTTTATCTTAAGGGTCTAGTGCCAGAGATCCAAAGTCATGTGACTTCAGTAAACCTCGCCACCTACCAGCAAGTTGTTCAGTTGGCTCACCGTCTCACTGATCAGGCGGTGGAGCAGAACAGGTTACCAAAACGTATAAGTGCTACAGCTACTTCGGATGCTCCTAGTGACAACAAGAGAAAATGGGATGGAGCTTCAAGCAAAGGTTCAACTTCTGTGCAATCTCAGTCTCAGCAGAGAAGGACTGACGACTATAGAGTCCTAGTCAGCAATCATCTGGTAGCCAAAGTCATGGTGTGTACAAGGGGAATCACCCTAAATGCCACCGCTGTAACCTACATCACAGCGGGCCATGCACCAGGGGTAACTGTCATCGGTGCAACAAGCCAGGCCACGCAGCAAAGGATTGTAGAAGTTTATACCCCGCAAACCAGAATCGTCAGCAACAACAAGCTCAACAGAATCAACGCCAGCAACAGCAGCCGCAGGGTAACAACAAAGGGTGCTTTCAGTGTGGAGCTGAAGGCCACTTCAAGAGAGATTGTCCCCAACTGAACAGGAACCAGAACAACAATAACAACAATAATCAGGGGAATGGGAACAACGGGGGTAACAATGGCAATGGTGCAAGGGGTCGTGTGTTCGTTATTGGCCAGGGAGATGCGAGGAATGATCCCAATGTTGTGACGGGTAAGTTCCTTCTCGACGAATTTTACGTTACTGTCTTATTTGATTCGGGTACTGATACTAGTTATGTGTCCCTAAAAGTTAGTCAACTGCTTAAGCGTACCCCAACACCTTTGAACCCCAAACACGCTGTAGAGTTAGCTAATGGTAAGAGTGTAGAGGTCACACACGTAGTCAAGGGTTGTAATATTGTTCTTGCTGATCACACTTTCTCGATCGACCTCCTTCCTATCACTCTGGGTAGTTTCGATGTTGTCATTGGGATGGACTGGTTATCCCAACACGAAGCAGAGATTCTTTGCAACGAAAAGATTGTACGTATTCCTCGCTTAGGGGATGAACCCCTTATGATTCATGGCGACAAGAGTGGTGCGGTTGTGAGCATCATCTCTTTCCTTAAGGCCCAAAAGTGTTTGCGTAAGGGCCATACGGCTATTCTGGCTCTCGTTACTGACACCTCGAAGAAAGAGAAAAAGGTAGAAGACTTTCCGATAGTACGCGACTTTCCGATTGAAGAAAGAGAAAAAGATAGAAGACTTTCCGCTTAGGGGATGAACCCCTTATGTTTCCGCTCATAACTTAAACTATGTTTATTTTGGACATTAATTGTGTTGGTTGGAATTTTACAATTAATTACTTGCTTGTTCAATATGATTAGTGGTTTGATCCTGGTCAGTCACGCCTCCAAGCGGTGATACTCCGCGTGTGGATTTTGGGGGTGTGACAATCGCAGCCCTGGTCTCTCAGCAAGTGGTTGCTGTGCTTCCTGGTGTTGTGACCCAAGTCCACGAGATATATAACAACAACAATAAGAACAACAATAATGCACCGTGTAACTTCAAGAATTTCAACTCTGCTAAGCCGCTAAAGTTTTCTGGGTCACAAGGAGCAACTGCACTCCTTCAATGGTTCGAGAGTATCGAGAACACATTCAAACATGTGCAATGTCCGAATGGGCGTAAGGTTGAATTTGCATCAAGTGTGTTTGAGAAGCGTGCTCTTACGTGGTGGAACGGAGTGATGCGCGACAGGGGTGCCGAAGTGGCGTTGGCACAAACATGGGAAGAGCTTCGAGCTCTCATGATGAGAGAGTTATGTCCCCGTCACGAAATTCGAGCTTTGGAACGAGAGTTTGACGATCTGAAACAAGACGGGGGAGAACACCGTGCGTACACGGATCGATTTGAGGAGCTCAGTCTTTTGTGTCCTACTATGGTTACCCCGTTGGAGAAAGCGATAGAGAGGTACATCGATGGTTTACCTGATTCCATACAGGATTTTGTGACTAGCGTCAATCCTACTACTGTTCGCCAAGCGATCGAGTTGTCTGCTACCCTAACTGAGTCTCAAGTCAGGAAGGGTAAACTCACCCGCAAGGGTGATAAAAAGAAGGCGACTGATTCTGGAAAGGACAAGAAGAAGGGTAAGGGTAAAGAAGGTGAGTCATCGAAGAAGTTGAGGAAGCGAAAGGGTGCTCAGAACTTTGCGGTAACTGCATAAACTGCTCAGAACCCTCAGAACCCACCAGCTCAACTTCCTGCAAAGAAAGCATATGGTGGTACCACACCTCATTGTGCTCGCTGCAACGGTCATCATGTTGCACAACAAGCTTGTAGGCAATGCACAACGTGTGGTAAGCTTGAGCATCTGGCCAATGTCTGTCGTTCGGGTCAGAATCAGATTGTTCAGAATCAAGCTCCAGTTCAGGGGAATGCTGCTAGATTCCCACCGGGTTCATGTTTCAATTGTGGAGAGATTGGTCACTTCCGCAACAATTGTCCGAGGCTAGTGAATGCAAACGCGAATGCTAATGCGAATCCGAATGTGAATGTCAACGCAAATGTGAATCCCGCTCGTGGGCGAGCGTACAATCTAAATGCTAACGAAGCGAGGGCTGACAACGAGGTGGTTAATGGTACGTTTCTTGTTAACAATCGACCTGCATCTATTCTTTTTGATTCTGGTGCCGATAGAAGTTTTGTTTCATTATCATTTGAACCTTTGCTTGCGATACCTAGAACTAAACTGAGGAAACCCTTATCTGTTGAAGTTGCTACTGGTAAACCTCTCGTTCTCGATTCTGTTATTCGTGATTGTCAGTTAAACCTTGATACCCATCTTTTTCCCATTGACCTCACACCGATGCAACTTGGGAGTTTCGATATTATCGTGGGGATGGATTGGTTAACCAAACATCATGCTGAGGTGGTTTGTTTCGATAAGATTGTTCGTATTCCTCTTCCGTCTGGCGATGTTCTGGAAGTTCATGGCGAGAAGCCATCTGGTGGTTTGAAGCTTATGTCGTGTACAAAGGCCCAAAGATATTTGCGAAAAGGATATGTTGCTTTCCTGGCACATGTCACCGAGGAGAAAGGCAAAAGCAAGAGTATTCAGGATATTCTGATTGTTCAGGATTATCCAGAGGTGTTTCCCGATGAACTGCCTGGTTTGCCTCCAGTTCGTCAAGTTGAGTTCCATATTGACCTTGTACCCAATGCCAACCCGATTGCAAAAGCACCTTATCGTCTTGCACCTTCGGAGATGCAAGAGTTATCGAAACAGCTTCAAGAGTTGTCTGATAAAGGATTCATCCGTCCGAGCTGTTCGCCTTGGGGAGCTCCTGTCCTCTTTGTGAAGAAAAAAGATGGATCTTTTCGAATGTGTATTGATTATCGTGAGCTTAATAAGCTTACCATCAAGAATCGATATCCCCTACCTAGAATTGATGATCTCTTCAACCAGCTGCAAGGTGCTTCATGTTTTTCCAAGATCGATCTGCGTTCTGGGTATCATCAACTTCGTGTTCTCGAAGAAGATATTCCCAAAACTGCTTTCCGTACAAGATATGGGCATTACGAGTTCACTGTCATGCCTTTTGGTTTGACGAATGCCCCAGCTATCTTCATGGACTTAATGAATAGGGTTTGTAAACCTTATTTAGATAAGTTCATCATTGTGTTCATCGATGATATTCTCATTTATTCGAAGTCTCGAGCCGATCACGAGCAACACCTCGTTTGACATTGGAACTCCTAAAGAAGGAACAACTTTTCGCTAAATTCTCCAAGTGTAAATTCTGGCTTAAAGAAGTTCAGTTCTTGGGTCATATAGTCAACGAGTAGGGTATTCATGTAGATCCATCCAAGATAGCAGCTATTAAGGATTGGAATACACCGACGACACCTACAGAAGTTCGTTCTTTTCTTGGTCTTGCTGGTTATTATCGACTGTTTATTTCTAATTTCTCGAAGATCGCGGTTCCACTCACTGCTTTGACTCAGAAAAATAAGCCTTTTGAGTGGGGACCTAAGCAAGAAGAAGCGTTCCAAACGCTGAAACGGAAGCTCTGTGATGCTCCTGTTCTATCTCTACCTGAGGGAAACGATGATTTTGTTGTCTATTGTGATGCGTCGAATCTAGGACTTGGTTGCGTTCTTATGCAACGAGGCAAAGTCATAGCTTATGCGTCTAGACAATTGAAAATTCAAGAGAAAAACTATACGACTCATGATCTTGAGTTAGGAGCTGTGGTTTTTGCGCTTAAAATCTGGAGACACTACCTCTATGGAACGAAGTGTGTGGTATTCACAGACCACAAAAGTCTCCAGCATATTCTCAATCAGAAGGAGCTGAACATGAGGCAACGACGTTGGGTTGAACTCTTAAACGATTATGATTGCGAGATCCGCTACCATCCTGGTAAGGCGAATGTCGTGGCCGATGCGCTTAGTCGAAAGGAACGAGTCAAGCTTCATTCTGTTCGAACTTTATCTGATATTCAGTCTCGTGTCCTTCAAGCTCAACGATCTTGTGTGAGCAAAGGCTTATTGAAAAATGAGCTACCGCTTCAACTTGAGCTTAAACTCGAAAGGAAAGACGATGGGTTGCTATATTTCCAGGATCGTTTGTGGATTCCGAATCAGGACAATCTTCGCACCTTGGTAATGGACGAATCTCACAAGTCTCGATATTCTATCCATCCTGGTGCTGATAAAATGTACAAGGATCTTCGTACTCAGTATTGGTGGCCTGGTATGAAGAAGGATGTTGCCTTGTATGTATCGAAATGCCTAACTTATCTCAAAGTCAAAGCTGAACATCAACGACCTTCTGGTTTGCTTGTAAAACCAGAGATACTGGTTTGGAAATGGGAAAACATTGCCATGGATCTCATTACTAAGTTACCGCGTACGTCTAAAGGTCATGATGCTATTTCGGTTGTAGTTGATCGTTTGACAAAATCTGCTCACTTCTTACCAATCCGTGAGGATTTCTCTGCTGAAAAGCTTGCCAAGATCTATGTAGACGAGATCGTATCACGACATGGTGTTCCTTTAGATATCATTTCCGATCGTGATGCTCGATTTTCATCTCATTTTTGGAAGACCATGCAATCTGCGTTTGGAACCCAACTAAATCTAAGCACTGCTTATCATCCCCAAACAGATGGTCAATCTAAGAGAACGATTCAAACTTTGGAGGATATGCTTAGGGCATGCGTGATAGACTTTGGTGGTAATTGGGATTCTCATCTTCCACTGATCGAGTTCTCTTACAACAACAGTTATCATGCTAGTATTAATATGGCACCATTCGAAGCTCTCTACGGTCAAAAATGTCGTTCACCTATATGTTGGAATGAGATCGGTGAAGCTCAGCTTACTGGACCTGAGCTCATTCTGGAAACAACAGACAAAATCAAGAAAATTCGCGATAATCTTGTGACAGCTAGAAGCCGTCAAAAGAGTTATGCGGATTTGGGACGCAAGCCCTTAGAATTTCAAATCAGAGACCGTGTCCTACTCAAGGTGTCACCTTGGAAAGGAGTGGTGAGATTTGGAAAGAAAGGAAAACTTGCACCATGATATGTTGGACCATTTAAGATTGTTGAAAGAATTGGAAAGGTTGCCTATCGACTAGAGCTACCTCCAGAGCTTGGAAATGTTCATCCGACTTTTCACGTGTCCAATTTGCGAAAGTGTTTAGCTGATGCTGATCTTCACATTCCTCTCGATGAAATTCAAATTGATGAAATGATGCACTTTGTCGAGAAACATGTGGAGATAGTGGAACGTACATACAAACAGTTGAAGAACAAACAGATTCATTTAGTCAAAGTTCGCTGGGAATCCAAACGTGGCCCCGAGTTTACTTGGGAACGTAAGGACCAGATGAAGGCAAAATATCCGCACTTGTTTTCACAAGAATCCTCTAAATAAAATTTCGGGACGAAATTTCCTAAAGTAGGGGAGACTGTGACAACTGTGTTCTGTAATCATCGTATAATGTAAAACAATGTTGATTATCAATAAAACAATGTGCTTTGGTGTTATTATATGTGTTATTGTGTTTGATGAATTTACAATTTGATTCGATTACGATTTCAAGCTTTAAATCACTTTCTAGAAGGTTATACGCAAACTGGTGCATAAACGCAATCAGTTTAACGCGACGTACACTCTGGAACTGTGACGTAAGCTAAACATACCCTAAATATCCTTTACATAACTTAGAAATAAGTTTCGAAGGATTCGGTATGGCAAAGACATGTTTGTTTGAACTAAAGAGCTAATTACGACAAAACTGCGAAACGAACGTCGGTGACCGCCCGGATAATATTTAAATCCCGAAAATATTATGTTATGATTAAAATTTTATTTTAATCAGGTCCGTGTTGAAAAAATAAATTAAAACACCTAAAAACGTTATTTTTCAAGTTTAAGCGCGTACCGTGTGTTTCTGCGCGACACAGTGCTTCTACTGCAAAACGCGGACAACGCAGCCAGTCTTGCCAACTAAAATTTATTTTAGTAATATTTTGGCAAGATTATTTTTATAGAATATTAAAAATAATTTAGAACGCCATAAACCGGGATTTAAACGCTAGATAAAATACCCGGTATCCAGTTAAATACCCGTTTTAGCCTACATATGGCATGATTATATAAAAATTCACACCTTGGCCCCTCCCCCTTGATATTTTCGGTTATATCTAGTGTGGCCCCACCAAATTTTTGTAAGATATTGCAAAATATTTCATTTTGGTCTTTGGTGACACTTGGTGATGCATGCCAAATCCAAATCCTTTATACATCTTCTCTAAATCTAAGTAAGATCATTCCTCACTCAACACTTCACTCAACCTCACTCTCTCTCCCTCCCAACCGTCCCATCTCTCTCTCTCTCTCTCTCTAACTTCATCTTCTTCATATCTTCAAGTCTTATTCTTCATGTTCATGTCCCTTTCTAGCAACCTTCAAGTTAGTGTGAAGATCTAAGGTGATTCCAAGGTGTTGTCAAGTGATTACAAGCTTCCTATCATCAAAATCTCATCCTACAACCTACTTGAATCTTGAAGGTATAACATTATGTTTAAATCATACTTTTGATTCTTGGTTGTTCTTGATGATTGAAGTTTCTCTTGAATCTTGGGATTTTCACTAAACTTGAAATCTAAAATGAAATGGGTCTTGTTACAAATAAAAATGGTGATGTATATATGTATGTATAAACCGTACATATATATGTGTGTGAGTGAGTCTTGAAGTTCGATTTCTTGTTAAATACTTGTCTATGTTGTTACATGTTCTTGAAGGATGGTAAAAATGCAAGTATTTGGTGATTTATGTATGATATGTTAAATGTAAATTACTTCAGCAAATAAATCTGAATAAATCTCATATTTGATGTTTTTAAACTCATAAAAAAATGATGTTGCTATGATAGTATGCTTTAGGCACTTGTACATGTGAAAATATGTTGATTTAAAACTCAAGAAGTGATGAAAAATGGTTAAATGACAAAAACTGTTTTAGATCTGGTTATAAACACTAAAAATAATATTATTTGATGTATTATAGTGGCATGAAACTTTGACATAGGTTTGATAGCTTTGCATGTTGTACATATAGCTTAAAAAGTGGTAAATTATGAGAAATTTACATGATTTATGTGCTTTGTTTAAGACCTGCACTATCATGAGTATAACCATTATTTTATTCAGTAAATAACATGGGTTGTGTTAAAATTTCAAGTCGTTTCGATTTGGGATGGTTCGGGTAATGTTTGATGCAAAACTATGCGGTAAAACGGTCAAAAATCGCCTTTTCGGAGTATTTTTGCAAAACTGTTTTAGATCAGTAACCAAACTGATATATTTGATATAAAAATGAGTATTTTAACTTATATTAAGTTTACTTGGTGTTTGGTTAGTCATACGTGACTTCCGACGCCCAAAAATGTTACCGAAACGCTAAAATAAGTGTTTTTCAACATACACTAAATGGGTTGTTGATGGGTTATTTTATGTGTTACAATGTGCTATGTGTTTTACAATATGTGTATGATCATGTGTTAGTGTTGACAAGATTATGTGTGTTACACTCGAGTACATATATACAAATACACCAAAATAATCAAAAATAATAACTTTTCGAGAAAACTCAAAGTTATGTGAAAATTCTAAGTATCGGAGAAACTTCGGTATTTTTGTGGGTTTTTGATTATTAAACCATTCTTATTTAATTTAGGACGAATAAACAATTTGAGGGATTGTGTATAAAAACGCACCCAAAGGTGAGTACATAGATCCCCTCTTTTTACTGTTTTCGATTGTTTTGGGGTGATTCATATGTATCAAAACAATTTCGATATTTTAACGATGGTTTCAAAAACGATTACGATGGTTTACACTAAACTAATAACATTTCGATAATGTGAACGAGCTTGTTGGTTGTAGTTACATAACGAATGACATTCATTAATTTTGGCCGAACCGACCAGTATTAGGTTATGGTACCATAGGATCCGACAAATCCCGTTATCAGACCGGACCCATGGTTATGTGTGGGTTAGGTGGGTAACGACTGAATCTGATGATTGTTAACTTACCCTTTGGAGGTTTGTTAATGCAAGAACGAGTTGAATGATGGACGAGTCACAAAGGTTTGAATGTTATTAGCGAGACGACCAAAAGTAGTTTTCACAATTAAAACGAGAACGATTTGAACGAGTGAATGAATTGAATGATTTGGAACGATTTGAACGATTTAAACGAATGAACGATGTTCTATAACGAGAACGAGTTAAACAATATTACACAACGATGTTTACAAAACTATATAAACCATACGAGTTTTATTACAAGAATGATTTATGATTTTGTTTACATAAACAAATGTTTTGGGTTAAGGTTCATGGCATCGAGGTTTATAAATTATGACCAATCTATTTTGACTTGGTTATTCATTTACAATACAAACATTTTACAAAACAAGGTTTTCTAATATCAATTAACGAAGTTGTACAAGTTGTTTCAACATACAAACAAGCCATGAATCTGATACTCACACAAAAACTATGTACTCGCCAGCATTTCTTTGCTGACTTTGTTTTTACATATGTTTCAGGTGAAGTTGCTTAGTGTTGATTGCGAATATGATGCATGCTCACTTAGGACTCGACGAGTGATTTAATAACGATGATAGACTATGTTTTATTTGCTTGTTTAACTTTAAGACAATATTAATGAATAAATAAAACGAAACTCTTTGTATCCATGGTTTGAAACAATAATTCTATTACAACACTCCCCGACGTTTCCGCCACGGTTTGTTGTTTTACGTGGTCGGGGTGTGACAGCACACATAATAATAATAATGGGGGGGGGGTGCATGTGACTCCCAGTGAGCCTTAACGAGTGTGAAAGGGGTTCCGCTCTGTTGTTTAATGTAAACTTAGTAGTCTGTAGAAGTCTTCGTGAGCTTTAACTCCTACCTTATCTCGACCCTTAACCTTTTCCCTTTTCTCATATAGAATCATGAGCGGACGAGGCCATGGACGTGGTCACATTGCGATGACTCAGGCCGAGCTGACAAACTTGATCAACACACGTGTGGCTGAAGCATTGGCAGCCTATCAAGATGGCACGATATGTGCCAGATCTTCTTTATTCTTGTGTCGCGTACACAACTCTTACCCTTGTGTTGTATTTCCTTTCGTCCATTAGGTCAGCAAGCGAATCAGAATCAAAACCATCCGCCTGCTTGCACGTTTAAGACGTTCATGGATTGTAAGCCACAGACGTTCAGTGGGACTGAAGGGGCTGTGGGGTTACTACGTTGGTTTGAGAAGGCTAAGTCAGTGTTCGCTATGTGTAACTGTCCCGAGGGGGACCGTGTGAAGTATGCTACAGGCACTTTGGAGGATGGTGCCTTAACTTGGTGGAATGCCCAGGTGCAGATGTTGGACATCGAGATGGCTAACGCCACTACTTGGGATGATTTCAAGGAGTTGATGCGGGAGGAGTACTGTCCTCGTGACGAAATTCAGAAACTTGAGAACGAGTACTACAATCTGAAGATGGAGGGGTCTGAAATTGAAGAGTTCACAAAGAGGTCACATGAGCTAGCAAACATGTGCCCTAACTTGTCTCGACCCCCACCTCGAAGAATTGAGTTGTACATCAAGGGCTTGGTGCCACCAGTAAAGAGCTTGGTCACTGATGCAAATCTCAACAACCTGCCTCAGATCATCCGTTTAGTACACAAGATTACTGACCAAGAGGTCGAGCGTGGTGTGTTACCGCCACGTGTCTCTACTACTACCCCTACTGCTACAGCTACCACACCTTCTAGTGATAACAAGCGTAAATGGAATGATGCTGACAAAGCAACCAGTGTAAGCCAATCTCAGAAAAGGCCTGATAAAAACAATAATCGTAGTTTCAGTCAGTCGTCCTCAGTTAACCAAGGCCAGGGCAGCAACCAGAGCCCAAGGCACCTACGTTGGTAAGAATCCAAAGTGCAACAAGTGTGGTTATCATCATCATGGACCGTGTGTCCGGGCTTGCCATAGGTGCGATAAAGTGGGCCATATGGCCAAAGACTGTAGAGCTCCGTACCCAAAGCAGCAGCAGCAGTAGAATCAGCAGCATCAGCAACAGCAAAGGCAGCAGCCCCATCAGAACCAAGGCAATAGGAAGGGGTGTTTCCAGTGTGGGGATGAGGGTCACATTAAACGGGATTGCCCTCAGCTGAATCAGAATGCCAATGATAACAACAATCGTCAGAATAACAATAACAATGTTGGGAACAACATTAATGGAAACAATGGGGCAAAGGTGCTCGTGGAAGGGTATTTACGATTGGAGCTGGTGATGCTAGGAACGACGGCAATGTCGTGACTGGTACATTTTCTGTGAACAATCTCTTTGCTTATGTGTTATTTGATTCCGATGCTGATTGGAGTTATGTGTCCCTAGAATTCAGTCAACGATTAGGGTTAACTCCAACACCTTTAGAAGCTAAGCATGTAGTAGAATTAGCCGGTGGTAAGACAATTGAAGCCTCACACGTTCTTATGGGATGTAATTTAGATCTTGTGGGTCAAGTGTTTGACATTGATCTCCTTCCTGTTACACTCGGTAGTTTTCATGTAGTGGTTGGTATGGATTGGTTGTCTAAGCATCAAGCTGAAATTCTCTGCAAAGAGAAAATCGTACGTATTCCTCTCCCCAGTGGAGAATCTTTATCGGTCCAAGGGCATCCCAGTGGCGCGATGGTTGGTATTATCTCAGCTATGCAAGCGCAGAAGTGTCTACGAAAGGGGTATCCTGCTATTCTAGCACTTATTACAGATACTCTGACTGAAGAGAGAAGGATCGAAGACCTACCAATTGTTCGTGAATTTTCTGATGTGTTTCCTAAGGAACTTCATGGTTTACCTCCTCACCGTCAAGTAGAATTTCAGATTGATCTCACACCAGGAGCGGCCCCAATTGCTCGAGCTCCTTATCGTCTTGCACCAGGGGAGTTGCAAGAGTTATCTAATCAACTCCAAGAACTATTGGATAGAGGTTTTATCCGACCCTGTTCTTCGCCTTGGGGAGCCCCAGTTCTGTTTGTGAAGAAGAAGGACAGGTCCTTTCGCATGTGCATAGATTATCGAGAACTCAACAAGGTGACAGTTAAGAATCGTTATCCTCTGCCACGTATCGACGACTTGTTCGACCAGTTGCAAGGGTCAAGCTTTTACTTGAAGATTGACTTAAGATCGGGCTATCATCAGATGAGGGTCCGAGAGGAGGACGTTCCTAAAATGGCTTTTCGAATGCGGTATGGGCATTATGAGTTTTTAGTTATGCCGTTTCGGTTGACGAACGCGCCAGCGGTCTTCATGGACCTCATGAACCGTGTATGCAAACCGTATCTCGACGACTTCGTTATTGTGTTTATCGACGACACTCTGATCTATTCAAAGAGCAAGGAAGATCACGAGCGACACCAGCGTCTTATTTTGGAGCTTCTGAGGTAGGAGCAGCTCTACGCGAAATTCTCTAAGTGTGACTTCTGGATTCGAGAGGTACACTTCCTTGGCCACATTGTTAACGAATCAGGAATACACGTGGACCCTGCTAAGATTGATGCTATCAGAAATTGGGCGGCACCGAAGACTCCTTAAAAGGTGCGACAATTTCTTGGTCCCGTTGGGTACTATCGCAGATTTATTAAGGACTTTTCAAAGATCGCACAACCTCTCACCTCGTTAACACAGAAAGGCGTTGTATACTCGTGGGGAACGAAGCAAGATGATGCTTTCCAGTTGTTGAAACAGAAACTCTGCAGTGCACCGATCCTATCTCTACCTGAAGGTACTGAAGATTTTGTGGTATACTGTGATGCTTCTATTCAAGGTCTCGGTTGCATGTTGATGCAACGCGAGAAGGAGATAGCTTACGCTTCTCGACAGTTGAAGGTTCACGATAAGAATTACACGACTCACGATTTAGAGTTGGGGGCCGTGGTATTCGCGTTGAAAATATGGAGGCATTACCTGTACGGTACCAAATGCACTATCTACACCGATCACAGGAGCCTTCAGCATATTTTCGACCAGAAGGAATTGAATATCCGACAGCGTCGCTGGGTAGAACTCTTAAATGACTACGATTGTGCAATCAAGTATCATCTGGGTAAGGCTAACGTTGTAGCTGACGCTCTCAGTTGAAAGGAATCGAAACCCAAACGTGTTCGCGCTTTGCAGCTCACCATTCATTCTAACCTACCTAACCAGATCCGTTCTGCACAAACTGAAGCATTGAATGTCACACCCCGACCGCGTAAAACAACAAACCGCGGCGGAAACATCGGGGAGTGGAGCGACATAATTATTGTTTCAACAACCATGGTAATTAAAGTTTTCTATTATTTAAGATTAATGTTTACGTTGTTTTGGAATTAACCGAAACATAACATAAATAACTGTCTTTTAAGTCACTAAGGCCCAAGTCTGCCTAAGTGTAGCACAAACATCATCATGCGTTAGCACCTGAAACACATGCGAAAATAGGTACGTCAGCATAAAAATGCATGTGAGATACATAGGTTTTGTTTATGCCGGATTCATGACTTGTAGTTAAAGGAAGTGTTTAATAAAAGTGTAGTCATGAACCTTATAAAATGTTTTCCTTTATAAAATCATATGAAAATCGACGTGAAAATCAAATGATAATAAAAGGATAATGCATGGTTAAATGAATAACCAAGTAAAAGTGAATTTGTATAAAATATGTAATTTGTAAAATAATGTCATGTTCTTGTATAAAATGTTTCATGTCTTGTCAAAGTGGTTTAGATAACGCAACAATGTATAATACAATAAAAGCACTTATATATCAGAATTACCAGCGGCGTATCCACCATGCTTTTATCATATAATACATAGCCCCGTTACATAAGTCACTTATCAATAACCAACCAAAATATCTTGTTCAATGTCAAAATGTTTATGTGTAAACCATGTTCAATGTCATGTGTGAAATGTATCATGTATAACCAAATGTAATGCATAGCAAGTAGAAAGTATCTACTCAAACTATGTGATAATGTCAATGGAAAACAAATGTCATGTATGGTGAATAACTAGTAATTACTCAACCCCATAGGAAAATGTACAAAACAAAGTTTTTGAATAAACCTAAGTTTAAATCGAATGTTATGTTTTGCAGAAAACAATGCTTTATGATTACAAACATTTATGCAGTAATGTTAATCGCATACATTCAAGCCTTGCGACTGTGGCGACAAACCCTTAAACAAATTAAAGGTTTATCTAAATTATGTATATCAGATTCTGTCATTCCTAACTTCCAAACAAACCTAGGAAGTCGGAAATGAGATTTGTCAACTCCTATGGTACCATTACATACTACCGAGCGGCGTGATCAATGTTAATGAATGTATTATTGTCCCGATTAAACATACCAAATGTCATAACCAATGTAGCATGTGAAAACCATGTACTAAGTATGCTAAGTAAACATACATAGTAGAAATGTTCATGAAATTTATGTGCTAGCATGCTAAGTAAACATACATAGCAAAAATGCTTATGAAATCAATGTGCTAGCATGCTAAGTAAACATACATAGCAAAACACAAAGGGAAATCACGTACTAAATGTGTACTAGGTGAAACTAGCATGTTTATGTCATAAAAACAATGAAAGCATGAAAGTAACATGTAAGCACAAGTGTTTCACCCCAAAATAATTGAAAGCGGTAAAAGAGTGGAACTATGTACTCACTTGGGATTGCTTATTAGTCTTGGGATAAAGACCAAATTAAGCTCCAAGGATCATGGAATCAACAAGGCACCTAATATAGGTAACTACGTTAATAATCAGATCCTAAATCGGGAGATAGGATAGAATGAGGTTTTATAAATCAAATGAGTGTTGGCACTCATGTGGCATGATTAAATAGTCCCAACATTCTGATTTGAAAGTCTACCTAAGTGCTTTTAACCCGTTTCAGCCCATTATGGTAGTATAAGCTACTATAATGCGTCGTTTGCTTAAAACTAAAGTCGGATGGTTATCTATGAGCTATGTCAAGTCTTACATGCCCAATTGTACCTAAATATGTTACTAAATCAGATTATATGTCAAAAAGTTGATCACATATACAAAATATGGATTTATGCTTCAAAAGGGCATTTTGGTCATTTCCTATGGGCATATAAACTACTTAACAAATAACTAACCAACCTAAGTGATCATAAGGTATAACCTCAGAGGTTATTCCCTATGCAACTATGATTACTAAACATGCTTGGTCGGATCCTAATGATCGACCAAATGGGTCGGGTTCGAAAGTCTAAGCGGTTGTTTTGACCGCTTAACTTACTACCCTAAACAAGCACTAAACTAATAGTGACGAGTTAAAATGTCAAAACATGTTTAACTAATTTAGAAAACAAATTTGGTATCAAAACACAAAAGTAGTTCAATTGCAAAATGCGTGCTAAAATGCATTTTGACCGAAACTTTGACTCGTCACTACACCTAGTTAACGTGGTAATCAGTAGGCATAATCGCTAAGGATTATAACCTTCGTGATTACAATCACGTTGCAAAGTTCAATTGAACTTTGACTTGACCAATTGATGGTCAAAACCGAAAGTCAAACTGTTGGTCAAACAACTTGACTTTCAGCTCTACAAAGCTGAAAATCACTACTAAAGCCATGAAAGAACACTCACTTGGTGTTCAAAGGCTAGAAGGATGATCTTAGAACTCAGGTAGGTGGGTTCCTTTGCAGGGATTCCTCCACTTAGAGTTCCAAAATTGAAATGAGCAAGGAATGAGGAAGGAGTGGGAGGGTATTTATAGTTGTGGTGAGGCTCTAGGATCATCACAAGTGGTTTGTTTGGCCAACAAGCAAGAAATCCTAGCCATACATGTGTAATTGACAGCTATACTTTGCTTAGAGAGGTGTTAACTTGGCTACCACACAAAGAAATTGCAAGAATGGGCCCTGAATTATCAATCTGCTGCTGAAAATAATGTTTCTGTCCAGATGTGGTGGTGGCGTGGTGCCACAGCACAGCCTCCAGGCTGTGGCGCGACGCGAGGGTGATGCCAGAACTTTCAAAGTTTGGCAGAAACGGTCCCTGCACGTATTTGAACTTGTTTTCGACGTTTTTAACATACGTTAACCCATTTTCAAGGCTCTACAAGGTCTTCAAAGTCTAGGGGACCTGAAATGTGCATGGAAATATCACGGATGTCGGTTTGTTTGGTCGTACGGTCACGTTGTTCGGTTATTTATGACGAAACTCGAACGGACGCGAAAACGAACCAAATTAAGCGACGAATGGTTTTTTTGCATTCTGATCAATAAAATAAAAATATTTTAATGGCTACAAAATTTTTGGATGTCCAGATGTGGTCAGAACGTAAGATATGCGCGTAAATGCAAACTTACGCCGTTTTTGACACTTTTAGTCCCTGTATGATCAATTAAGCATATTTTCGCACACAACGGTCCACTCAAAGCTTATTTCTAAGCTCTGTTAAGGTTATTTATGATATTTTTAGCTTATGATCAAGTTCTGGACTGTACGTTGCCATACGAAACGGCAGACTTTTGCAGTTTGACGTAAATAGTCCCTAAGAGCGAATAAACTTGTTTTTGCCATACCAAACCCTTTAAAACTTATTTCTAAGTTATGTAAAGGTTATTTAAGGTATGTTAAGCTTATATTTATGGTTCTGGAGTGTTTGTTGCGTTAAACTGATTACGTTTACGCATCAGTTTGCGTATAACTTCCCAGAAAGCGATATAGAGTTCAAAATCAATCAAAAATCAAAACGCGCAAAATGACAAACATAAATAACAAACATTGGGATCAAAATACATTGTTTTATTGATATTGGATTGTTCAGAGTTTATACAATGATTATACAAGCACAGATGTCACAGTCTCCCCTACTTTAGGAAATTTCGTCCCGAAATTTATTTAGAGGAAACTTGTGAGAATAGATGTGGATATTTCGCTTTCATTTGATCTTCACGTTCCCAAGTAAATTCTGGGCCACGTTTAGATTCCCAGCGAACTTTGACAATTGATATGCGCTTATGTTTGAGCTTTTTGACTTCACGGTCCATGATTTCCACAGGTTTCTCAACAAAGTGCATCGTGTTATCAACATGAATTTCATCAAGTGGAATGTAGAGGTTCTCATCAGCTAAACACTTTTTGAGATTGGACACGTGGAAAGTTGGATGAACATTTCCAAGTTCAGGAGGTAGTTCTAGTCTGTAAGCTACTTTTCTGATTCTTTCAATGATCTTGAATGGTCCAACATAGCATGGTGCAACTTTTCCTTTCTTTCCAAATCTAATCACACCTTTCCAAGGGGATACCTTGAGTAGGGCGTGATCACTTACTTGGAATTTTAAGGGCTTGCGTCGTCGATCCGCATAACTCTTTTGACGGCTTCTAGCTGTCTGTAAGTTATCACGAATCTTCTTGACCTTATCTGTAGTCTCTAGAATGAGCTCAGGTCTAGTAAGCTGAGCTTCACCTATCTCATTCCAGCAGACTGGTGAATGACATTTTCGACCGTATAAACCTTCGAAAGGAGCCATGTTGATACTAGAGTGATAACTATTGTTGTAGGAGAATTCGATCAACGGTAGATGCGAATCCCAACTACCACCAAAATCAATCACACAAGCTCTAAGCATATCCTCCAGTGTCTGGATTGTTCTCTCAGATTGACCATCCGTTTGCGGATGATATGCTGTGCTCAAATTAAGTTGGGTACCCATGGCAGATTGCATGGTTCTCCAATAGTGAGACGAGAATTGAGCATCTCTATCAGATATAATGTTCAAAGGAACACCATGTCAAGATATAATCTCATCAACATAGATTTTAGCAAGCTTGTCAGCAGATAGATCCTCACGGATCGGTAAGAAATGTGCTGACTTTGTTAGACGATCAATGACTACCCAAATGGCATCATGACCTCTTTTAGTGCACGGCAATTTGGTAATGAGATCCATAGCAATGTTTTCCCATTTCCAAACTGGAATCTCTGGTTGCTCCAATAATCCAGAGGGATGTTGATGTTCTGCTTTAATCTTAAGACAAGTAAGGCATTTGGAAACATATAAGGTAATGTCTTTCTTCATACCCGGCCACCAATACTGGGTTCGAAGGTCCTTATACATTTTATCTGCACCAGGATGAATAGAACAACGAGACTTGTGAGCTTCATCCATTAGCAAGGTGCGAAGATTGTTTATGCTTGGGCCCACAAACGGCCCATGAAATAGAATAACCCAAAGTCCTTCAGTTTAAGATCAGGTTTAATATGACACGGTAATTCTTTACCCATTAAGTCTTGTGTAACACAAGTATGTTGAGCCTGAGAAATGCGGGTTTGAATGTCAGATCGAACCTGAACACAGTGAAGCTTGACACGTTCCTTACGACTCAATGCGTCATCCATGACATTCGCCTTACCAGGATGGTAGCGAATTTTGCAATCGTAGTCGTTTAGAAGTTCAAACCAACGTCGTTGCCTCATGTTAAGTTCTTTCTGATTGAAAATATGTTGGAGACTTTTCTGGTCAGTAAATACTATACACTTTGTACCATACAGGTAGTTTCTCCAGATTTTGAGAGCAAAAACTACTGCACCTAACTCAAGATCATGAGTCGTGTAGTTTTTCTCATGTACCTTTAGTTGTCTTGACGCATAGGCTCTGACTTTGTTTCTTTGCATAAGAACGCAACCAAGGCCTAAGTTGGATGCATCACAGTACATAAAAAAATCGTCATTGCCCTCAGGTAAAGATAGAATAGGTGCATCACAGAGTTTCTGTTTCAAGGTCTGAAAAGCTTCCTCCTGTTTGGGTCCCCACTCAAAAGGTTTATTCTTCTGAGTTAGAGCAGTGAGAGGAACCGCAATCTTGGAGAAGTTTTTAATGAAACGGCGGTAATAACCCGCTAGACCAAGAAATGAACAAACCTCGGTAGGAGTAGTAGGTGTATCCCAATCCTTAATCACACTGATTTTGGCGGGATCTACATGTATACCTTGTTCGTTGACGATATGCCCCAAAAATTGAACTTCCTTAAGCCAGAATTCGCACTTGGAGAATTTGGCGAAAAGCTGTTCTTTCTTTAGGAGCTCCATTGTAAGACGAAGATGTTGTTCATGATCAGCTCGAGTCTTAGAATAGATCAGAATGTCATCAATGAATACAATGATGAACTTGTCCAAATAAGGCTTACAAACCCTATTCATCAAGTCCATGAAAACAGCAGGAGCATTTGTTAGACCGAAAGGCATAACAGTAAACTCATAATGACCATATCTAGTACGAAAAGCTGTCTTGGGAATATCTTCTTCGAGAACTCAAAGTTGATGATACCCAGAACGTAGATCAATCTTTGAAAAGAAAGTAGCACCCTGTAGCTGATCAAAGAGATCATCAATGCGAGGTAGGGGATATCGATTCTTGATGGTAAGCTTGTTAAGCTCACGATAATCGATACACATCCTAAAAGATCCATCCTTCTTTTTCACGAATAGGACAGGAGCGCCCCAAGGTGAAAAGCTCGGACGAATGAATCCTTTGTCAAAAAGCTCTTGAAGCTACTTAGACAACTCTTGCATCTCAGACGGTGCAAGACGGTAAGGGGATTTAGCAATAGGATTTGCACATCTTGAAGCTGCTTAGACAACTCTTGCATCTCAGACGGTGCAAGACGGTAAGGGGATTTAGCAATAGGATTTGCACCAGGTACAAGATCAATACGAAACTCAACTTGGTGTGCTGGGGGTCTTCCATATAATTCTTCAGGAAATACCTCAGGATAATCCCGAACAACAGGGATATCTTGGATTGTCTTACCCTTGCCTTTCTCCTCTACGACATGTGCCAAGAAGGCGACATAGTTCTTTCGTAGGTATTTTTGGGCTTAGGTACAAGACATGAGTTTAACGGGTTTTTCCCCACGAACTTCTAAGATCTCACCAGTCAAAAGCGGTAAACGAACAATCTTCTCAAAACAAACCACCTCAGCATGGTATTTGGCTAACCAATCCATTCCCACTATAATATCAAAGCTCCCGAGTTGCATCGGTGTGAGGTCAATAGGGAAAAGATGGTTGTTAAGGTTCAACTGGCAATTTCGAAGAACAGAGTCGAGTACAACGGGTTCACCACTAGCTACTTCTACTGTCAAGGCTTTCCTAGTTTTGTTCTAGTCATCGAAAGCAAAGGCTCAAAAGCTAATGACACAAAACTCTTATCGGCACCCGAATCAAATAGAACAGAAGCATGTTGGTTGTTAACAAAGAACGTACCGTTCACCACTTCGTTATCTGCGCGTGCCTTATTTGCATTCAGATTAAAAGCTCTACCACGAGCCTGTGCCTGCATTTGCCAACCTCGGGTAGTTGTTCCTGTAGTGGGTCAGATCCCCACAGCTGAAACATGAACCAGGCGGATAGTGAGGTCGGGCAAGATTCTGGGCAGGGTTTTGTGCTACTTGGTTTTGAGCTACCTGATTTTTGTTAGGAGCAAAACGGCAGGTGTTTGCAAGATGACCAGACTTGCCACAGTTTATGCAGATGTGGCATTGCACCTGTGGCTGGTGATGGCTATTACACTTGTTGCACAGGGGTGCATTCCCAGCATACTGCCTCTTAGCGGCAGGTTGTGCAGGCTGATTAGGAGCAGCCTGATTTGCATGAGCAGTAACAGCGTAGTTCTTGGAAGCCTTACGCTTCCTAGATTTCTTTGAAGACTCAGCAACCTTCTTACCCTTCTGCTCCTTGGTGCTATCAGACTGTTTCTGCTTCTTATCACCTTTTCTGTGGAGTTTACCCTTCTTGACTTGTGACTCAGTAAGGGTAGCAGCGAGCTCAATGGCCTGTCGGACGGTAGTAGGGTTGCTGCCAGTGACAATATCCTGAACAGGATCTGGCAAACCATCTATGTATTTTTCAATAGCCTTATCCAAAGGCGTGACCATTGTAGGACAGAGCAAGCTTAACTCCTCGTATCTGTCAGTGTAAGCCCGGTGTTTACCACTGTCTTGTTTCAGGTCATGGAACTCATTTTCAAGTGCCCTCTGCTCGTGACGAGGGCAGAACTCTGTCATCATAAGAGCTCTAAGTTCCTCCCATGTCTGACCCAAAGCAACCTCAGCACCTCGGTCTCTCATTACCCCATTCCACCAGGTGAGAGCCCTCTTTTGGAATACACTCGAAGCAAACTCGACCTTACGATTGTTAGGACACTGAACATGGTGAAAGGTGCTCTCAAGACTCTCAAACCACTGTAGGAGCCCAGTTGCTCCTTCAGAACCACTAAACTTGAGCGGTTTTGCCGAGTTAAAACTTTTGAAGTTGCACGGAGTAGGTGCATCAACATTGTTATTGTTGGCTTGGTTTATTTGAGTGATGAGATTAGGTAGCATAGCAGCCATCTGATGTGCTATAATAGCTGCCAGTTCGGCATTGGGTTCCTGAACATTACGTCGAGGAGGCATTCTAAAAGAGAAAACATGAGAGAAAACGAGTGAGATTATGTGATGAAAAAAATGAGATATAATAAATATCGACAAAATGAAAGGATGGTGGTCATTTGTTTATTACCTCGTAACAAACAGTCGACTCACAGTGACAAATCAAAGTAAATGGGTCATAACAATGTATCGCGAAGACATGCTCGCCTAAAAGTGGACACTCACTCCAAGAGTTCCCAGGTAAGAGTGAATGGTCCGATATTGCGGATTTGTACGAACACTCTAGCCTTAGACAGAAAACTCAGGGTACAGGCATCCACCCTTCCAGTTTGCATGTGTTCACATTATTTAGATCCAAACTTTGATGAGATTTTGAAAATTTGGAAGGTACAAGACCAAAAGAAATCATCTAAGGATAGATGATTGATTTCAAAATCATTTTGGAATTTTGAAGGGTTCAAACCTTATAACAAATCACCTAAGAGTAGATGATTGATTTTCAAAAATCGTTTCGGAAAATTGTGTTCATGTTTTGGTAATCACCTAAGGATAGGTTCCGTGTATTGTTTTAAGATCTAAACACAAGATAACTTGTGTTAGGGTCCTAGAAAGTTATAGTCTAGGTCAAAGCATTACTAATAACCTAATTCCCTATAACCATTAGCTCTGATACCAACTCTTCTGTCACACCCCGACCGCGTAAATCAACAAACCGCGGCAGAAACGTCGGGGAGTGATGCGACAGAATTATTGTTTCAACAACCATGGTAATTAAAGTTTTCTATTATTTAAGATTAATGTTTACATTGTTTTGGAATTAACAGAAACATAACATAAAAAACTGTCTTTTAAGTCACTAAGGCCCAAGTCTGCCTAAGTGTAGCACAAACATCATCATGCGTTAGCACCTGAAACACATGCGAAAATAGGTACGTCAGCATAAAAATGCCTGTGAGATACATAGGTTTTGTTTATGCCGGATTCATGACTTGTAGTTAAAGGAAGTGTTTAATAAAAGTGTAGTTATGAACCTTATAAAATGTTTTCCTTTATAAAATCATATGAAAATCGATGTGAAAATCAAATGATAATAAAAGGATAATGCATGGTTAAATGAATAACCAAGTAAAAGTGAATTTGTATAAAATATGTAATTTGTAAAACAATGTCGTGTTCTTGTATAAAATGTTTCATGTCTTGTCAAAGTGGTTTAGATAACGCAACAATGTATAATACAATAAAAGCACTTATATATAGGAAGTACCAGCGGTGTATCCACCATGCTTTTATTATATAACACATAGCCCTGTTACATAAGTCACTTATCAATAACCAACCAAAATATCTTGTTCAATGTCAAAATGTTTATGTGTTCAATGTCATGTGTGAAATGTATCATGTATAACCAAATGTAATGCATAGCAAGTAGAAAGTATCTACTCAAACTATGTGATAATGTCAATGTGAAAACAAATGTCATGTATGGTGAATAACTAGTAATTTATTACTCAACTCCATAGGAAAATGTACAAAACAAAGTTTTTGAATAAACCTAAGTTTAAATCAAATGTTATGTTTGCAGAAAACAATGCTTTATGATTACAAACATTTATGCAGTAATGTTAATCGCATACATTCAAACCTTGCGACTGTGGCGACAAACCCTTAAACAAATTAAAGGTTTATCTAAATTATATATATCGGATTCTGTCATTCCCGACTTCCAAACAAACCTAGGAAGTCGGAAACGGGATTTGCCAAGTCCTATCATACCATTACATACTACCGAGCGGCGTGATCAATGTTAATGAATGTATTATTGTCCCGATTAAACATACCAAATGTCATAACCAATGTAGCATGTGAAAACCATGTACTAAGTATGCTAAGTAAACATACATAGTAGAAATGTTCATGAAATTGATGTCCTAGCATGCTAAATAAACATACATAGCAAAAATGTTTATGAAATCAATGTGCTAGCATGCTAAGTAAACATACATAGCAAAACACAAAGGGAAATCACGTACTATATGTGTACTAGGTGAAACTAGCATGTTTCATAAAAGCAATGAAAGCATGAAAGTAACATGTAAGCACAAGTGTTTCACCCCAAAATAATTGAAAGCGGTAAAAGAGGGGAACTATGTACTCACTTGGGATTGCTTATTAGTCTTGGGATTAAGACCAAATTAAGCTCCAAGGATCACGAAATCAACAAGGCACCTAATATAGGTAACTACGTTAATAATCGGATCCTAAATCGGGAGATAGGATAGAATGAGGTTCTATAAATCAAATGAGTGTTGGCACTCATGTGGCATGATTAAATAGTCCCAACATTCTGATTTGAAAGTCTACCTAAGTGCTTTTGACCCGTTTCGACCCATTATGGTAGTATAAGCTACTATAATGCGTCGTTTGCGTAAAACTAAAGTCGGATGGTTATCTATGAGCTATGTCAAGTCTTACATGCCCAATTGTACCTAAATATGTTACTAAATCAGATTATATGTCAAAAAGTTGATCACATATGCAAAATATGGATTTATGCTTCAAAAGGGCATTTTGGTCATTTCCTATGGGCATATAAACTACATAACAAATAACTAACCAACCTAGGTGATCATAAGGTATAACCTCAAAGGTTATTCCATATGCAACTATGATCACTAAACATGCTTGGTCGGATCCTAATGATCGACCAAATGGGTCGGGTTCGAAAGTCTAAGCGGTTGTTTAGACCGCTTAACTTACGACCCTAAACAAGCACTAAACTAATAGTGACGAGTTAAACATGTCAAAACATGTTTAACTAATTTAGAAAACTTATTTGGTATCAAAACAAAGTGTTTTGATACCTAAAAGTAGTTCCGTTGCAAAATGCGTGCTAAAACGCATTTTGACCGAAACTTTGACTCGTCACTACACCTAGTTAACGTGGTAATCAGTAGGCATAATCGCTAAGGATTATAACCTTCGTGATTACAATCACGTTGCAAAGTTCAATTGAACTTTGACTTGACCAATTGATGGTCAAAACCGAAAGTCAAATTGTTGGTCAAACAGTTTGACTTTCAGCTCTACAAAGATGAAAATCACTACTAAAGCCATGAAAGAACACTCACTTGGTGTTTAAAGGCTAGAAGGATGATCTTAGAACTTAGGTAGGTGGTTCCTTTGCAGGGATTCCTCCACTTAGAGTTCCAAAATTGAAATGAGCAAGGAATGAGGAACGAGTGGGAGGGTATTTATAGTTGTGGTGAGGCTCTAGGATCATCACAAGTGGTTTGTTTGGCCACCAAGCAAGAAATCCTAGCCATACATGTGTAATTGACAGCTATACTTTGCTTGGAGAGGTGTTAACTTGGCTACCACACAAAGAAATTGCAAGAATGGGCCCTGAATTATCAATCTGGTGCTGAAAATATTGTTTCTGTCCAGATGTGGTGGTTGCATGGCGCCACAGCACAACCTCCAGGCTGTGGCACGACGCGAGGGTGATGCCAAAACTTTCAAGGTTTGGCAGAAATAGTCCCTGCAGGTATTTTAACTTGTTTTCGACATTTTTAACATCCGTTAACCCATTTTCAAGGTTCTACAAGGTCGTCAAAGTGTGGGGGACCTGAAATGTGCTCGAAAATATCATGGATGTCAGTTCGTTTGGTCGTACGGTCACGTTGTTCGGTTATTTACGACGAAACTCGAACGGACGCAAAAATGAACCAAATTAAGCGAAGAATGGTGTTTTTGCATTCCAATCACTAAAATAAAAATATTTTAATGTCTACAAAATTTTGGATGTCCAGATGTGGTCAGAACGTAAGATATGCGCGTAAATGCAAACTTACGCTGTTTTTGACACTTTTAGTCCCTGTATGATCAATTAAGCATATTTTCGCACACCGAACCACTCAAAGCTTATTTCTAAGCTATTTTAAGGTTATTTATGGTATGTTTAGATTATGATCAATTTAAGGACTGTACATTGCCATACGAAACGGCAGACTTTTGCAGTTTGACGCAAATAGTCCCTAAGAGCGAATAAACTTGTTTTTGCCAAACCAAACCCTTTAGAACTTATTTCTAAGTTATGTAAAGGTTATTTAAGGTATGTTAAGCTTATATTGCTAGTTTTGGAGTGTTTTTTGCATTAAACTGATTACGTTTACGCATCAGTTTGCGTATAACTTCCCCGAAAGCGATATAGAGTTCAAAATCAATCAAAATTCAAAACGCGCAAAATGACAAACATAAATAACAAACATTGGGATCAAAATACATTGTTTTATTGATATTGGATTGTTCAGAGTTTGTACAATGATTACACAAGCACAGATGTCACATTGAAAGAGGAAAACATTGAAGCGGAGTATTTACGAGGCATGGAAAAGCGACTGGTTGAGAGATCTGATGATATTCTCTACTTCATGGAACGGATATGGATTCCCTTGTTTGGTAACCTTAGAGAGCTTGTGATGGATGAAGCACACAAGTCTCGATACTCTGTTCACCCAGGTTCCGATAAGATGTATCAAGACCTCAAAGTCATGTATTGGTGGTCGAAGATGAAATCTCACATCGCGACGTATGTTAGTAAATGCTTGACGTGTTCAAAGGTCAAGGTGGAATAACAGAAACCATCTGGATTGCTTCAACAACCATAAATACCCATGTGGAAATGGGAGCAGATTGCCATGGATTTTGTCACTGGACTACCTAGAACTCAAAACGGAAACGATACCATTTGGGTGATCGTTGATCGTCTCACGAAGTCAGCACACTTTCTAGCAATCAAGGAAACGGATAAGTTCTCACAACTAGCTACTATTTATCTTAAGGAGGTGGTTTCTAGGCACTGGGTGCCAACCTCTATTATCTCTGATCGTGACCCGCGTTTCACTTCAGATTTGTGGCAGTCGATGCACAAATCATTCGGCTCACGTCTCGACATGAGTACTGCCTATCACCCACAGACGGATGGTCAAAGTAAACGAACCATCCAGACACTTGAAGACATGCTGCGGGCGTGCGTGATTGATTTTGGCAAGGGTTTGGAGAAACACTTGCCTTTGATAGAGTTTTCTTATAACAATAGCTACCATACCAGTATCCAGGCAGCTCCATTTGAAGCATTGTATGGATGGAAATGTCATTCACCTCTTTGTTGGGCTGAGGTGGGTAACAGTCATCAGATAATAGGCTCGAAACTCGTACTCGAAACTTCAGAAAAGATTGTCCAGATCAGAAACCGTATGGCGGCGGCGCGTGACCATCAGAAGAGCTACGTTGACAAGCGTAGGAAACCCTTGGAGTTTGCTGTAGGCGATCAAGTGATGTTAAAAGTCTCACCCTGGAAGGGTGTGGCACGGTTTGGGAAACGTGGCAAGCTCAACCCACGTTATGTTGGGCCATTCAAAATTCTAGAGCGAATTGGTAAGGTGGCCTGCAAGTTAGAGTTACCTACTGAGTTGGGTAATGTTCATGATGTTTTCCACGTGTCGCAGCTAAAGAAGTGTTTGTCTGATGAGACACTTGTGGTACCGTTTCAAGAGCTGAAAAGCGACGACAAGTTGCAGTTGTGACAACTAGCACAAAACCGGTAATTTCCGTACAGTCTAATTATTAATAAATGTCTGCAATTATGTGCTTAAATGTCAAAATTGTCTAATTTCATGCTATACATGTGAATTCATGCACGTTTTATACTTCAAATATTGCTTTATGCATTACTTTAGTGTTGCGTCAGAAAGACTAGTAAACTCATCGGTAAGACACACTGTGTCAGCAGTTTTGCAGAAAATAATCAGAAAACAGAATTGGGGCCTAGGAGTAGGTCCAATGTCTAAAATACATTAAAACCCAAGTGTGGATACAAGGGTTAACATATAAACTTTCCGGAACCTAAACTATGCACTAAAAAGCACCCGAAACTTATCTAAAATGCTGAAATTAGCATAACTCAGCAACAATTCAGCTATAATCAGCTTTTAAGCACATTAATATCATGTACAATTTATGTTTTATTCTCCAAAATAACTTACAAAGTGTTGGGAATAAAAACTGCCACAAAAAGTGCTTTATACCTAGTGAAACTGCGCAATTCAGCACTTTAACGAACCGTAACGAACCGAACAACCAGACAATAACTGGGACATCAAAATTTGACTAGAAGTAATGTTTTTATGATATTAAAATAGTATTGATACTGGAACACCTTAAAAATCATAAAAACACCTAAACACACTTATACTAACTTAAACCTTCTAGTTTGCATCATAAACCCTCAACTTCCAAAATTTTACATTTTACCCCCCCCCCCCCCTCACCAAATCCGGCCCCAATGGGTCCCACACATGGATTTTATTTGATCCAAGGTGATCTAGAGGTGTATGGAGGCCATTTAGGAAGGTGTATGGTGCTAGAACTTGAAGGACCACCTTGTGGAGCTTTTAACCTCTTGATTTCTTCCTTGTGCATCACCTCCATTTTTGTGCCACTTCCCTAGCCATTAGAGCTAGTAGTAAGCTTCTTTATCACTAATTTATGTCATATTTATGTTATGTACAAGTTTCACCATCTAAACAACTTAACTTCTAATGTTAAAAATGAAAAGATCTAACATATTCATGAAGAAAATAAGTGATTACATAAATTTTTAGTGTATGTAATGAAGTTGTTTATATTATATCTTGAGTTTATGATTAGATCAAGTATGTTAAAGCTTAGATCTACCAAGTTTAAGCATGGATCTTGAAGGATCCACGGTTAAACTTGAAGATGAACATGTGAAGCATAATGTGAACTTGAAATAGGAATTTTTACACATAAACTTGTAATCTTGAAGTAATAAAGTGTGTGTAGAACTAATTTTTGAAACTAAAACTCATAAAAAGTTTGTTAAAAGTTTAACATAGAGCTTGTTTTGAAAGATCTAAAGATATTAAGCATGGATCTTGAAAGATCCATGGTTAAACATGATGTTAAAAATAATGATCTTTCTAATAAACATAAAAGTGGTTTTAGAACATGATTTACAAACTTTAAAGATCATTAAACTCATGGATGAGTTGGTTAATGAAATAAAGTTTCATAAAAAGTTTGTTTAAAATACAAAAGAACACTTGTTTTTGGAAAGATCATAATATGTAAAGTGTAGATCTAAAAGACTACACATTTTTAACAAGAGACAAGTTCACCATGATGTTTCATATGAAGAAGTTAGTGTTTATTGTTGATGATTGTTGTTGGAAAATTGTTTTGATGTTGAAAAGAAAATAAACACATGTTTTGAAAACATGGGAAACCTCCATTTTTAGGGGAAACTATGTCAAAATTTTTATAAAATTTTGACACTTAGAAAAATATAAGTTTTGGTGAAACTTATTCCCTAAAAATTCACCTAAAAATATTTTCCAAGGTTTCCCTAATTTTTGTGTAAAATTTCAAGTCAAGAAATGGTGATTTCTTCAAGTTAAAATCAATATTAAGAATGTATATTTTTGGGGAAAATATATATATTTAGTCATCACCAAATTTTGTGCTAAGTGTATATTGTGTGTATTATATGTAGAAGTGTATTAAGGACTTGAAAATACACATACAACTACATGAGAATACACAAGTATACAAAAATCGGGTGAATATCAAGAATAACCATATATATTTTAAAGCATGACCAAAATATATATGTTTCATACAAGTCTTAAAAATACATTATTTTTAAGAAGTATAATTCCGAAAAGTAATAAAAATCAAAGTACTGATTTTTGGTGAAAAATACAAAATACACAAGTATTTACATAAAATACAAGTATAATTTCCTAAGAATACTTGTACAAAAATAATATTGAGAATATTATTTTACGAAATACTTATTTATTTTTGGGAAAATAATATAAGTAACATACATGAAAAGTTAAAAATATAAATTATTTTTAACATCTATTACCTTGAAAAGGGACTACATGAATGAATATATATTTGAGAAGTAAAATATATATTTACAAAAATACATTACATACATAAAGTGCAAAGGCATGACAAACGGGCGAGACCCGACAACCAAGGGTACAACCTCATAAAGAATGAACATACAAAGAACATATACATAAACAAAAGATGGTGACTTGTACTTGTGTGATACAAGTCTAGTGACTAAGATACATAGAACACGTATAGGTCACGACGCTACAAAACCAACCGGTGAAGTTTACGGCGCAGGATACGCAAAGTTGTGAGTTCATGTCCCCACTTTTAAACTTTTACTTGTTTTCTAAACTTGGGGAAAATACATGTGTTATGGTATGTTGAATACAAAAACTAAGGAATGATACTTTAGATCATGTCACGAATAGGGTACCATAAGCACCATTAATCAGTTACATACCAAGACCGCGGAACAAAAGGTTAGATCTAATGGGTTTCAGGCAACCACACTCTTGGCCACTCTTTTACCAAGCAGTGCTTTTGTGTCTCTAATCGTGAATCGACAGTCATGGAATCGACAACTAAAAATGCCTATGGTTTGGATGCTTCCTATGTCGTGTCACATGTTAATGGCCTTGCAAACCATTAGCGATCTCGATTTCCTTACATTTACAGAAATACTTGTTTCATACAAATTACATACCACGTTTTCATTCAAGTATATAAACATTCAATACAAAAACTGCATGAACTCACACCAACATTATGTTGGCAATTTTCCAAAACTCACATGTATTTCAGGAAACAAGTTGGATCTTGGGCGCTGGTGTTATTTTCAAGACGTAAATTTCAAGTTTAGATGTCATCCACTTTTGCTTGTATAATAACTTGAGGGTTTTGGTTGAAACTTAAATGGCTCGTGTTTGTAACATTTCAATCTTATGAATGGATGAACATCTTGTTTTAAATCATATAGTTGTTTATTATAATTGAATGCAATGATATTGAGCAAGTCACACATCATACGCTTCCGCAAAAGTCAGGGTGTGACAGTTTGGTATCAGAGCTTCGATTGTAGTGAACTAGGATTCCTTCTCGAGTCTAGACTACAATCATTAGGACTCTCTCACGAAAACATTTTAAAATGTTTATCATTGCATTTACAAAAAGCTCCAAGATCCATGAATCCAACATTTTTCAAAGGAAAGAATAAACGAGAGTTATATGAGACATGTAGCATTTATTTGTTTGTGTATACTAAGTAACGGTATTATATATTAATATATATGCATATATGTGTACGGAATGATTATTGATGAGATACCTTTGACTTCGAATCCTATTATTGTTCTTGACTTGCGCAATGAGATTATCGATCTCGCGTACACTGCGGAGCTTATGGCTGATTACCAAACGAGGCCCCAAGCTGGATTCTGTAGAAAATAGATGTTCTTCCCCTTGAATGCGGAGGTGCCTGACTACGGCAGTGACGGCGAGGCGGATGAGGCAACCTTGGACAACGACCTTATCAGTGAGACAAGACCCCGACGGATTTTAGGAAGAGATATTAACGACCCTCCTGTCCAATCATCTTGAAGATGCCCCTCTAACTTCCAGGAATTCCCCTTATTCCTATTACATCTAAAGCATTCTGCCTATACGCGCGTAGCGATAATAAATGATGACGCGTAGACCATCATAATGGTCCTTTCCATGTCGGAAGTATAAGGACAGTAGTGTCCCCTCTGTGGTTGATCATCTACTTTGAACGAGGGAAAGTTGGGGTGACCGTGCAAGACAATTTATTATTACGGGGGCCCACATAATAACGACTTGTAGTGCATGGAAATCCTGGTGGACTCTGCGGGTCAAGCTAATGATCACCACCCATCCTAAACTTTCTAATTGTTCACACCTCCATATAGTATGGCAATACCTAGATAATTGCTATAGCACCTTACAAGTAGGAAACCTGTCTTTGCCTACTTCGTGTCAGACACTTCTACCCATATTACAACACCGACGCACCCATCAGTACTTCCACCCTCATTATCCCGTGGTGCACCCCATCGTTTGGGTAGTGCATTCACACCCTGGAAACCACTTTACGGTTGCTGCAAGGCACAATTCGGTCCCGAGGAAGAGGTCATGTACCCTCACGACCTTATCTCTGTGTTTTCACTATCACTTACCTCTCTACGTGGTAGGAATGCACAACCCCCCCATCTCCTGTGAAGCATACCCGTTTATGTAAAACTAAGGACTATGGAAGAGTCAGAGACTTGAGGAATAAACAAGGAAGAAGGTGAAGGGAAGACCTCACCGTATTCTTATAGCGCTGGATGACTTGCATCAATCGGAGTAAGGTGACTCCGAGGAGGTTTGCTACGCAAGACAACAACATCTATTCCAAAATAAATGTTTAATCTTGTCAATATGTTTCATACAAGAGAAGCACATGGAACCACAACAAAGGAAACGCTGGCCGAGTCTAATCAGAACCTCTACCTGCAACAAGAGCTGAGCCTGAAGCTCTGTGGAACCAACAGGTTGCTGAAGCAATCGTCCAATACAAAGCAAACAACACTGAAAGCAATGGCGATCAAAGAGGAAGTATACACATCACAAGTAAAGCTCTAAAGCCAACAACAAACATAAGGAAACCGCTGCGACTAGGAAAGTCAAGGCATTCATTGTCACGACTAAGATAGATGATAAAAACTACCAAGGAGAACTACCAAAGTGTGATAGATATGATTATTATCACACAGGTCCATCCAGGACTCATAGGTGTGAAATTGGGGCAAGACCGGGCATAGCAAGGAGGCATGTTGGTCTGGTATGAGACATGTGAATGGAATTTAGGACAGTAATGGCAATGGCAAAGGCCAAGAATTGTTACGGATGTGGCGACAAAAGGACACTATCGGAAAGACTGTTCGAAGAAAAGTTCAAGCTCTTGGAAGCATTTTCATGAAGGGAATACGCAAGGCATGCTAGGACCCGAGCGTAGTAACGAGTAAGTTCCTTATAAACCGACGCATTGCATCCGTTCTATTTGATACCGGCGCCGACTTTGGTATTAAGTCTATGGAACTTAAGGATATACCTGACTTAGGAAAAAGTAAGCCAGACTCCCCACATGCTATAGAGTTGGCAAATGGGAAATCAGTCAAAATGGATAAAGTTATTAAGGGTTGAATACTTGGACTTGGGGAAATGAAAATTCCCTATCAACCTTCTACCGGTTGGTTTAGGTAGTTTTGATGTGGTAGTCGCCATGGATTGGATATCCAAGAATAAGGCTGAAGTGGTTTGTCATGAGAAAGTCATTCGCCTTCCTCTTGCGAATGATGAAGCACTTATAGTACACGGCCTTGATGTAGTTGATGAGGGGACACTGGGCCCCAAAGGCGGTGGATTGCGACATCCCACATTGGTTATGAAGGCGCAGAAGTGCTTAAGGAAAGGACGTGTTGCATTCCTGGTGCACGTTGTAGATTAGAAGGCTGAGGAGCCGAAACTCGAAGACATTCCTGCGGTGAAGGAATTCCCTGATGTTTTTCCAGACGATTTGCCAGGACTATCTCCGCAACGACAAGTCGAATTCCATATTGACTTGGTTCCAGGAGCCGCTCCTGTAGCCAAGGCACCATATCGACTTGCACCATCTGAGATGCAAGAATTATCTACACAACTCCAGGAGTTGTTGGATAAAGGATTCATAAGGCTGAGCTTCTCACCTTGCGGAGCTCCAGTTTTGTTCGTAAAGAAGAAGGATGGAACCCTGTGGATGTGTTTCGATTATAAAGAATTGAATAAGCTAATTGTCAAGAATCGGTATCCACTACCAAGAATTGACGACTTATACGATAAGTTGCAAGGATCGAGTTACTACTCCAAGATCGACCTTCTATCTGGATATCATCAGCTAAGGATCTAAGAAGAGAGCGTACCAAAGATTGCATTCAGGACGCGTTATGGGCATTACGAGTTCCTTGTGATGACATTTGGATTGACAAACGCGCCAGCAGTAATTATGGATCTGATGAATCGTGTTTGCAAACCATATCTCGATAAATTCGTGATTGTATTTATCGATGGTATCCTGATTTATTCACGATTGAAAGAAGAGCATGAGCAACACCTCCGGACCATTCTGGAACTATTAAAGAAAGTGATGCTTTATGCAAAATTCTCAAAGTGCGAATTCTGGATTCGCGAAGTGCAGTTCCCTGGTCCTGTCATGAACGAGAAGGGTATTCATGTAGACCCAGCAAAGATAGAGGCGATAAAGAATTGGGAAGCCCTCAAGACACCAACCGAAGTTCGACAATTTTTGGGATTAGCAGGCTACTACCGTCGATTTATCGGGAACTTCTCCATGATAGCTCAACCGTTGACTTCCTTCACGCAGAAGGATAAGAAGTACTACAGGGGTGATAAGCAGGAAGAAGCCTTCCAACTTCTCAAAAACAAGTTATGTGATGCACCGATACTATCCTTACCTGAAGGCACTGAAGACTTCGTGGAATACTGTGACGCTTCGCGTCAAGGATTGGGTTGCGTGCTCATGCAACGCCAAAAGGTCATCGCTTACGCTTCTAGACAGTTGAAAGTTCATGAGAAGAACTACACCACACACGACCTGGAGCTAGGTGTGGGGGTATTCGCCTTGAAGATCTGGCGACATTATTTATACGGTACTCGATGTACAATCTTCACAGATCACAAGAGTCTACAGCACATATTTGATCAGAAGGAATTAAGTATGCGACAGCGACGATGGGTTGAGTTGCTAAACGATTATGATTGTGAGATTAAGTACCACCCCGGAAAGGCAAACGTAGTAGCAGACGTGTTAAGATGAAAGGAAAGGGTTAAGACCCTAAGGGTTCGAGCATTGGAAATGACTATTCGAACAAATCTTACTGCACGCATTCATAACGTACAACGAGAAGCCCTCAAGAGGGAGAATCGTAGAGCTGAATATCTCCGAGGTATGGAGAAGAAATTGGTGCCAACTGAAGAGGGAACCTTATACTTTATGGGGCGTATTTGGGTTCCACTCTATGGCGGTATTCGAGAAGTCATCTTTGATGAAGCTCACAAGTCGAGATACTCGATCCACCCAGGATCGGACAAGATGTATCAAGACTTGAAAGAATACTACTGGTGACCGAAACTTAAAAGCGATGTTGTTGTCTACGTTGGAAAATGCCTAACCTGTGCTATGGTTAAGGCCGAAAATCAGGAACCGTCTGGTCTACTGCAACAATCAAAGATACCCATGTAGAAGTGGGAGCAAATCTCGATGGACTTCATAACAAAAATTACCCAGGACCCCTAGAGGACATGATATGATATAGGTGATAGTTGATCGATTGACGAAGTCTGCATATTTCCTACCCATCCAAGAGAAGGATATCACCGGAAAGCTTGCTAAGCTGTATCTTAAGGAAATTGTAGCACGGCATGGGGTGCCTGTTTCGATTATTTTAGACAGAGATGGACGTTTTTTCTCAAGGATCTGGCAATCTTTCCAGGAGGCCTTTGGATCTCAATTAGATATAAGCACGGCCTTCCATCCGCAAACCGACGGCCAGAGCGAACGGACCATACATGTGACAACCCGTGATTTACGGCTCTTAATTACGTAATTAACAGGTGATTAACGCGATAATAAATAGTGTTGACAGCGCGAATTAACTTAATTAGGCCTTTGTAGTGCCTGGGAACGTCTATCCGTCTTTACAGTGCGCGAATGGTGGTTTACAGAGAAACCGGGGAAACGTTAAACGGCAACGGATTGAAACCGAACAGAATACTGACAACGCCGACAAATATTAAATTTTTTTTTACGCTATATTTAGCTCCGTAATTAATTTTAGTTACTACAGTCGGAACCGGATCGAAAAACGGATTAAAGACGACAACGATACAACTTTTCGCGATTATTACCGTGATCGACGAACGGGCGTGCAAACAACGACTACCGACCGTATTTCTGTGTATTTTAATTTTTGACGTTAAACGGAGTTCTGGATTTGACAACGGGTCTCGTAGGAACTACGGGCCACTTATACATGAGATGGGCTTGTGGGCCCTGGACCCAAGCCCAAAACCCACAAACCTAGACCTGCACATATTATACGAAATCTATGCGAAATCATATCAAATCTTTGCAAATCTGTACAAGATCGGTCCATAATCTCTTCAAGATCTTTAAAAGATCTACCAAATCTCTATAAATCTCAACAAAATATTTTATGTCTCAAAATCTAGGGACACAAGATCTCTATATCTCTATATAATACTCAAACCAAACACAAATAACATACCCACAAACAAATCATCAGACATCTTCATCCCCTTCAAAAGAAACCCTAACTCTCAAACATATTTGATCTGCAACTAAAGACTAAACCTACATACACATAAAACATGAAGAACAAAATCACACCCACACACCTCTCGGCTCCACCCTCTCCTGGCTCGATGATGGCCGACAAACACCGGAGGAGCCGGTGTGTCGACGCCTGCGGATTACCGGTCACACCCACTCAAGCACCCCCTCCCCTCGGTTGAACAGAAACGACCACCACCACCCCAGTCCGGTGGTGGTGCGGCGGTGGAGATAGAAACAGGAGAGAGAGAGAGAGAGAGATGAAGAGATGAGAGAGAGGCGAGACAGAGAGAGAAAAACCGGAGAAGAAGACGGGGACCCGACGATTTCCGGCGACTGTGTTCTCTGGCAGAAGCGCCGTTTTCCGGCAGTGGCGGGCCGGCGGAGGTGGAGTTATTTCTGATTGACATGCTTCCCGACAACCCCGGTAACACTCGTTTCTGTCTCTCTTCGCTTTCTTTCATTTTTTTTTTCTGAGAATTGATGATGAGGGTGATTTGTTGCTAAGAGGATGATGATGATGATGTTCGAGTCATGATGTTGATGATAATGACAATGGAATGGTTGTGCTGGTTCGGTCATCTCAGATTTCAGTTTGTTTCGGGTCTCGGCTCAGGAAGCCGGATTGGTTCAGGTATGGTTCAGCGAGCTCGGGTTCAACAGGGTTCGTTTTCGGGTGCGGGTCAACTCAGCTCCGGGTTGGTTCACCCGGTCAAACCGAGTCAACTCAGTTGACTCGGTCAACACAGTCAAAGACTCGGTCATCTGGTCAGCGACTTCGGTTCGGGTTCAGGCTCGGTCAAGACAAGTCAGGGGTTCACGGTTCATGATTCGGACCGACTCAGTCAAATCTGGTCAACTCACTGAGTCAACTCGGTCAACCCAGTTGACTCGGTCAGCTCAGTCAAACGTCTCGACACGAAAGATTTGGTAAAGATTAGCGACGCGTTTTCTTTCGTTATCTCTATAGTTTTGATACTTACGTGACAAACGAGCTCGAACCGACTGATTATAAATTGCATTTGTTATATAAAGTTTACATGTAGTTGAATCTTGATTAAATTGTGTTGAATTTTTGAAAATAAAACGACGACTTGTGTTGTCGGGGGCGTCCAAAAACAGAGGAAACTCTGCCCGTTTTTCGAGAAAAACCCTTAAACACGACACGTATTATATTTCAAAAACGACGCTTAATGGAATTCGAGTTTATAATACTTCAAACCTTGATAATTCCAAACGCTTTTACAAATAAATATAATGTTATATTTATTTCGAACGTCGTTAACTCGTATACTTTTACAAAATAAATATAGCTCATATATTCATTTCGTATATCAAACAACACGACTTTGTTGTATAAAATAAATATAGTTGTATATTTATTTCAAACACGCGAAATCTTTTATAAAATAAATTTAACTTTTTATATTTATTTCAAGCGCCGAAACGGCATATACGTATATTTTTGGCAAATATACACAAGACGTGATATATATAATACAAGTTATTACATATTATTTTCATACGAAACGCGATACGAGTTTGTTATATGATATTTTTATAGAAATATTCTTTTATACACGTATGACTACTCGAGACGGCTAACACACTTACAACGATATATTTATATTTTTTATATAAATATTTATTTATTTTAAGTCTCTCGGAAACTAAGTCTTTTTCAAGACTTATTAAACTGCTACTGACATTAAACGAGACTTAACACGTATAACTTAATCTTTTCCATTAAGTTAACAACTTACTGTCGAATCGTTCGACTAACGATTCGGTAGAGCTCGGTGACACGTAGACTAGCTACCGCTTTTATTTAGAAACTTATTAGATATTCCGTGTTAGGAATATTGTAGAATGCACGCTAGCGAGTCTCATTTTGGAAACGACATCACGGAGTCGTAATTAGCTAGCTTTGCACAGGAATATTCAGGTGAGTTCATAACCCCCACTTTTTACTGTTTTACATTTTTGTAAATGTTTTCGGGGTGGAAAGACATGCACGTTTTGCAAAGCATACAAGAATTACATCTTCCTATACCATTTTACAAGCAAGTTTTAACTAACACAAATGGTTTACGAAAAGCTTATGTTTTATACCGGTTTTCAAACAAGCGTATCTTTCGGAATATGCATACCCACGAATTCTAGTTTTCTAAACTACGGGTAAATACAAGAAGCACTCTTGGTGAGAACGAGTACCAAGTATGATGCGTTTTGAGGAAGGATCAGTCTTAGAGACTGGGGGAGGATCAGTCTTAGAGACTGGGGTAAAATACATGTTTACGAGTACTTTTATACATGGTATGGTTAGCGTAAGGAGGGTTACTACTTAGATCATGTGAGTGGGTAGGCGGGAACTGGAGGCCATTAATCCTCATTGTAGGACCGAGGGACGTAAGCGGTAGATCTATCTGGGTGTAGCGAGCCTAACCCCAGGCCCAGCAGAACGGACCTTGGGGTGACTTTGTGCCCAACGCGAAATCTGCTAGGTTTGAGTCTTCCTACTTGCACTTCACACATATCAATGGCCTTGCAAACCATTGGTGATCTCTTTTTCCTTATCTGCTACATACCAGGGATTTTATACTTACGGAAACTTCTTGTTCATACAAATTAACTACCATGTTTTATACAAATTTAAAGCATTATGCGGGTATGGAGTCAAAGTCAGGGTGGGCATTGACAGTTATGCGAACATTACAAATACATGGTTTTTATGAACATAACGTGTTACAAACACAACGTTTCCATATAACTTGGCAAGAAAATGATTTTTTTTTAAATTCATTTTCTCAATACTATTTCAAAAACCGGTTATTCCAAAGATTTATTTCAAATCTTTCACAACTCAAAAGATTTATTTCAAATCTTTCATAACTCAAAAGATTTATTTCAAATCTTTTACAAACAAACTATGAACTCGCTCAACTTTATGTTGACTTTTTCGCATGTTTCTTTCTCAGGTTGCATTACTAAGACAAGGCACGGTTGGAATAGGAGAACCATGAAGAGTCGAGTACTTAGCGGGCGTTCAGTTTCTAGAAGTCTTAGCTTATTTGCTTCCGCTGTGCAATGAAGATACCAGTCACGCCAAGCTCTGATAATTTCGGGGTGTGACAATACACACATTAGAAGATATGCTTCGCGCATGTGTTATGAATCTAGGCGGCAGCTGGGATACTCATCTACCACTAGTTGAGTCTTCCTATAATAACAGCTACCATACGAGCCTAAAAAGCCGCACCGTTCGAAGCTCTATATGGCCGCAAGTGCCGCTCACCATTGTGTTGGGCAGATGCTGGAGACAAACAATTGTTTGGTCCTGAGCTTGTTCAAGAGATAATCGACAAGATCGTGCAGATCCGAGAGCGCATTAAGGCAGCTCGTGATCGACAAAAGAGCTACGCTGATCGAAGACGAAAACCTTTAGAATTCGAGGTGGGAGACAAAGTCCTGTTGAAAGTCTCACCTTGGAAAGGTATAGCAAGATTTGGAAAACGTGGAAAGTCGAATCCACGGTGAATGGTCCAATGTATCCAGCAAATTTGCGTCGTCAAACGTTCAGAATCAAGACGAGCATAAAATTACCATTCAAGATCTTGGAAAAGATTGGTACCGTGGCGTAAAAATTAGAGTTACTGGAAGAACTTAATGGTGTACATGATACATTCCATGTGTCCAACCTCAAAAAGAGTCCAACCCAAGAAACAGTTATCATCCCTGCGGATGAGGGGCATATCGACGACACACTCTGATTTACAGAACAACCTGTCGAGGTAACGGATTGGAAGATCCATAAAACAAGGAGAAGTCGAATTAAGCTTGTTAAAGTACGTTGGAACTCTAAGCATAGACCCGAGTACACGTGGGAACGTGAAGACCGGTTCAAAGCCAAGTACCCCCCACCTTTTCGAGAAAGCTCCTGCGGGAGATAACTCAGCCTGAATTTCGGGACGAAATTCTTTTAACGGGGGGAGACTGTGACAACTGGCACAAAACCGGTAATTTCCGTACAGTCTAATTATTAATAAATGTCTGCAATTATGTGCTTAAATGTCAACATTGTCTAATTTCATGCTATACATGTGAATTCATGCACGTTTTATACTTCAAATATTGCTTTATGCATTACTTTAGCGTTGCGTCAGAAAGACTAGTAAACTCAGCGGTAAGATACACTGTGTCAGCAGTTTTGCAGAAAACAATCAGACAACAGAATTGGGGCCTAGGAGTAGGTCCAACGTCTAAAATACATTAAAACCCAAGTGTAGATACAAGGGTTAACATATAAACTTTCCGGAACCTAAACTATGCACTAAAAAGCACCCGAAACTTATCTAAAATGCTGAAATTAGCATAATTTAGCAACAATTCAGCTATATCAGCTTTTAAGCACAGTAATATCATGTAGAATTTATGTTTTATTGTCCAAAATAACTTACAAAGTGTTGGGAATAAAAACTGCCACAAAAAGTGCTTTATACCTAGTGAAACTACGCAATTCAGCACTTTAATGAACCGTAACGAACCGAACAACCGGACAATAACTGGGACATCAAAATTTGACTAGAAGTAATGTTTTTATGATGTTAAAATATTATTGATGCTAGAACACCTTAAAAATCATAAAAACACCTAAACACACTTATACTAACTTAAACCTTCTAGTTTGCATCATAAACCCTCAACTTCCAAAATTTTACATTTACCCCCCCCCCCCCCTCACCAAATCCGGCCCCAATGGGTCCCACACATGGATTTTATTTGATTTCATTAGATTTTATTAGATTTTGTGTTGGGGAATATTCTAGCACATATACCTTAAAGAAGATATGGAAATCTTATAAATCCTAATTTAATCACCAACTCATTCATTTCATCTTCTTCACCCCTTGGTGCTCCCTAACTCACGGCCCAACACACACACATGCACATCCATTTTCAAGCTCCAACCATTCAATCCAAGGTGATCTAGAGGTGTATGGAGGCCATTTAGGAAGGTGTATGGTGCTAGAACTTGAAGGACCACCTTGTGGAGCTTTTAACCTCTTGATTTCTTCCTTGTGCATCACCTCCATTTTTGTGCCACTTCCCTAGCCATTAGAGCTAGTAGTAAGCTTCTTGATCACTAATTTATGTCATGCTTATGTTATGTACAAGTTTCACCATCTAAACAACTTAACTTCTAATGTTAAAAATGAAAAGATCTATCATATTCATGAAGAAAATAAGTGATTACATAAATTTTTAGTGTATGTAATGAAGTTGTTTATATTATATACTGAGTTTATGATTAGATCAAGTATGTTAAAGCTTAGATCTACCAAGTTTAAGCATGGATCTTGAAGGATCCATGGTTAAACTTGAAGATGAACATGTGAAGCATAATGTGAACTTGAAATAGGAATTTTTACACATAAACTTGTAATCTTGAAGTAATAAAGTGTGTGTAGAACTATTTTTTGAAACTAAAACTCATAAAAAGTTTGTTAAAAGTTTAACATAGAGCTTGTTTTGAAAGATCTAAAGATATTAAGCATGGATCTTGAAAGATCCATGGTTAAACATGATGTTAAAAATAATGATCTTTCTAATAAACATAAAAGTGGTTTTAGAACATGATTTACAAACTTTAAAGATCATTAAACTCATGGATAAGTTGGTTAATGAAATAAAGTTTCATAAAAAGTTTGTTTAAAATACAAAAGAACACTTGTTTTTGGAAAGATCATAATATGTAAAGTGTAGATCTAAAAGACTACACATTTTTAACAAGAGACAAGTTCACCATGATGTTTCATATGAAAAAGTTAGTGTTTATTGTTGATGATTGTTGTTGGAAAATTGTTTTGATGTTGAAAAGAAAATAAACACATGTTTTGAAAACATGGGAAACCTCCATTTTTAGGGGAAACTATGTCAAAATTTTTATAAAATTTTGACACTTAGAAAAATATAAGTTTTGGTGAAACTTATTCCCTAAAAATTCACCTAAAAATATTTACCAAGGTTTCCCTAATTTTTGTGTAAAATTTCAAGTCAAGAAATGGTGATTTCTTCAAGTTAAAATCAATATTAAGAATGTATATTTTTGGGGAAAATATATATATTTAGTGATCACCAAATTTTGTGCTAAGTGTATATATTGTGTGTATTATATGTAGAAGTGTATTAAGGACTTGAAAATACACATACAACTACATGAGAATACACAAGTATACAAAAATCGGGTGAATATCAAGAATAACCATATATATTTTAAAGCATGACCAAAATATATATGTTTCATACAAGTCTTAAAAATACATTATTTTTAAGAAGTATAATTCCAGAAAGTAATAAAAATCAAAGTATTGATTTTTGGTGAAAAATACAAAATACACAAGTATTTACATAAAATACAAGTATAATTTCCTAAGAATACTTGTACAAAAATAATATTGAGAATATTATTTTACGAAATACTTATATTTATTTTTGGGAAAATAACATAAGTAACATACATGAAAAGTTAAAAATATAAATTATTTTTAACATCTATTACCTTGAAAAGGGACTACATGAATGAATATATATTTGAGAAGTAAAATATATATTTACAAAAATACATTACATACATAAAGTGCAAAGGCATGACAAACGGACGAGACCCGACAAACAAGGGTACAACCTCATAAAGAATGAACATACAAAGAACATATACATAAACAAAAGATGGTGACTTGTACTTGTGTGATATAAGTCTAGTGACTAACATACATAGAACACGTATAGGTCATGACGCTACAAAACCAACCGGTGAAGTTTACGGCGCAGGATACGCAAAGTTGTGAGTTCATATCCCCACTTTTAAACTTTTACTTGTTTTCTAAACTTGGGGAAAATACATGTGTTATGGTATGTTGAATACAAAAACTAAGGAATGATACTTTAGTTCATGTCACGAATAGGGTGCCATAAGCACCATTAATCAGTTACATACCAAGACCGCGGAACAAAATGTTAGATCTAATGGGTTTCAGGCAACCACACTCTTGGCCACTCTTTTACCAAGAAGTGCTTTTGTCTCTCTAGTCGTGAATCGACAGTCGTGGAATCGACAACTAAAAATGCCTATGGTTTAGATGCTTCCTATGTCGTGTCACATGTTAATGGCCTTGCAAACCATTAGCGATCTTGATTTCCTTACATTTACAGAAATACTTGTTTCATACAAATTACATACCATGTTTTCATTCAAGTATATAAACATTCAATACAAAAACTGCATGAACTCACACCAACATTATGTTGACGATTTTCCAAAACTCACATGTATTTCTGGAAACAAGTTGGATCTTGGGCGCTGGTGTTATTTTCAAGACGTAAATTTCAAGTTTAGATGTCATCCACTTTTGCTTGTCTCATAACTTGAGGGTTTTGGTTGAAACTTAAATGGCTCGTGTTTGTAACATTTCAATCTTATGAATGGATGAACATCTTGTTTTAAATCATATAGTTGTTTATTATAATTGAATGCAATGATATTGAGCAAGTCACACATCATACGCTTCCGCAAAGGTCAAGGTGTGACAGCAGTTTGTCGAGGAACCTATCGAAATCATGGACCGGGAAGTCAAAGTCCGCAAGCAAAGCCGAATTCCGATTGTGAGAATTCGTTGGAACTCAAGACGTGGACCGGAGTTCACATGGGAACGCGAGGATCAGATGAAGATCAAGTACCCTCATTTATTCCAAGCTGACAAATCTAAATCTGATGCAACTAGTGAATTTCGGGACGAAATTCCCTTCCAAGTTGGGGATGATGTGGCACCTGCGGAAAATCCACAGTTGTGACAACTGTGTTCTAGTAATCGTTGTTCAATGTAAAACAATATTGGTTATCAATAAAACAATGTGCTTTGGTGTTATTATATGTGTTTTTGTGTTATTATGTGAGTATTTGTGTTTGGTGATTTTGCAATTTAATTAGATTCCAATTTCAAGCTCTAAATCGCTTTCTGGAAGGTTATACGCACACGGATGCGTAAATATAACCAGTTTAATGCAACAAACACTCCGGAATAGTGAAATAGGCTTAACATACCCTTAAATAACCTCCACATAACTTAGAAATAAGTTTTGGATGGTTTGGTATGTTGAAATCAAGTTTGTTCGATCGCAGGGACTATTTGTGTCGAACTGCGAAACTATACCGATTTGTATAGTAACGAACATTCCGGAACTTGATCATAAGTTAAACATACCCTATATAACCTTTACATAGCTTCGAAATACGCTTTGAGGGGTTCGGTATGCTAAAAAAACTTTATTGATCAATAGGGACTAAAAGCGTCAAAAAGTGCACAAGTTTGCATTTTCGCGCATATTTTACGTTCTGAATATATCCGGACATCCAAAAATTCATGTAATCATTAAAATAGTATGTTTTAGTGTTTGGAATGATAAAAATCCATTCGTCGCTTGATTTGGATCGTTTTTGCGTTCGTTACGACTTCCGTCGTAATTAACCGAATAACGCGACCGTACGACCAAACGAACCGACATCCGAGATATTTTTGAGCATGTTTTGAGTTCCCTATACTTTAACTTTATTTTAGAGCCTTGAAATGGGGTTAACGGGGCTTAAAAAAAATCAAGTTTTACAAGTACAGGGACCATTTTTGAAATTTCTGACCAGATTCAATGAACCTAGTCCATTTTGAAGTGTTGATGGTTTTAACCCATGGTTTTGCAAAACCATGGGCTGGTATTCAATGAATCTAGTCCATTATGACTCATATTAGGGGCTCCCATGGTTTTTAGAAAACCATGGGCACACATGTAAGGTCCAGATCGAAGCTCAGTTTTCGATGAACGATCTTAACGGTTCTTGAATTCCTATAAATACCCACCCTCACTTCCTCCCAAAGCACACTTGAATCTGATTTTGGCTCTCTAAGTTGAAGTTTATGCTTCATACCAGAGAGTAAATCGGATCAAGAGCTTGCGGGGACCTTCTGTAAGTATTCTTTCGTTCTTTTCATTCGTTTTTGTCGTTAAAGTCAAACTGCGTTTGACTTTCTGCTTTGACCAGTTTATGGTCAATGCGAAGTTCATTTGAACTTCATAACGTGAGCATAATCACGATGGTTATAGTCCCTAGTGACTATACCTACTGATTACCACGTCATCTAGGCTCAATGACGAGTCGTAGTTTCGGCCAAAATGCGTTTTCTCGCGTATTTTGTAACCAAACTACTCTAGGGTATCAAAACCGTTTGTTTTGATATCAAAACCTGTTTTCTAAATTAACTAAACATGTTCTTGCATGTTTAGCTCGTCACTTTTTAGATTAGTTCTTGTGTAGAGTCGTAAGTCAAGCGGACTAAACACCCGCTTAGACTTTCGACCACGACCCGTTTGGTCGATCATTAGGATCCGACCAAACATGTTTAGTGACCATAATTGCATAGGGAATAACCTTCCGAGGTTATACCTTATGGTCACTTAGGTTTAATTAGTTGTATGATAGGTAGTTTATATGCCGTAAGTAAATGACCAAAATACCCTTTTGTCACATAATTGGTTAATAAGCATATGTAACATAAACTTTTGTCACGTAACTGATTTTACAACATATTTAAACATGTATGGGCATATAATACTTGTCATAGGACTAGTTAGACGTCTCAAACGCGTATTGCGCGCACGACGCGTTAAAGTGGCGTAAGCTACCTTAATGGGTCGCAATGGGTCGAAAGCACTTAGGTTAGGTTTCAATTTAGGGTGTAGGCTTTGTTAAACCATATCACATGAGTTCCAACACTCATTTGGTTTACGAGACTTCATTCTATCCGATCGTCCAATTTAGGCGTCTATTGTTTGACTAGTGGTTCGATTACTAGGTGCTACTTGATTCCTTTGGTTTGCTTGAGGTTGTTTAAAGTTCTATTGATTGAGGATACTTTGCACTACATGTGAGTACATAGTTCCCCTATTTTACTGTTTTCAATTGTTTTGGGGTGATTCATATGTACAAATTGATTTTCAAGGTTTAAACAATGGTTTTTCAAAAGCAATTAAGATGGTTTATACAAAACTAATAACGATTTCAATAAAGTGAACAAACTTATTGGTTGTAGTTACATAACAAATGACATTCATTAGCATTGATCAAGCCGACCAGTATTAGGTTATGGTACCATAGGATCTGACAAATCCCGTTATTTTACTGCACCCATGGTTATATGTGGGGGTTGTGGGTAACGACTAAATCTGATGTTAGTTAACTTACCCTTTGGTGGTTTGTTAACGCGAGAAGCGAGGTAATCGAGTCACTAATGTGACACCTGTGTCACTTCAACCGTCAAACAAATACCAAACCAATGAAATATTGTATTTCATACTTGGGATTTGTATAAATATTTGTATCATTTGCACATATCAATTCTTGTTCGATTTCGGGCTCTAAATCGCTTTCTGGAAAGTTATACGCGCACCGATGCGTAAATATAACCAGTTTAATGCAACAAACACTCCGGAATAGTGAAATAGGCTTAACATACCTTAAATAACCTTTACATAACTTAGAAATAAGTTTTGGAAGGTTTGGTATGCCAAAATCAAGTTAATTCGCTTACAGGGACTAAATTTGACAAACTGCGAAAGTATGCCGATTTGAACTGTAACAGACATTCCAGAACATGACCATAAGTTAAACATACTATAAATATCCTTTACATAGCTTAGAAATAGGCTTTGAGGGGTTCGGTATGCTAAAATAAACTTTTGGGTCATTCAGGGACTAAAAGCGTCAAAAAGTGCATAAGTTTGCACTTTCGCGCATAACTTACGTTCTGAATACATCCGGACATCCAAAAATTTATGTAAGCACTACAATATTTTATTTTAGTGTTTGGCATAAGAAAAATCCATTCGTCGCACAATTTGGATCGTTTTTCGCGCTTATGCGCATTCCGTCGTAATTAAGCGAACATCGCGATCGTACGACCAAACGAAATGACATCCGACATATTTTTGAGCATGTTTCATGTCCAAAATGTTTAGGCATCATTTTAGGGCCTTAACGTTGGCATAACGGGCCTTAAAAGTGTCGGAAATGGCTTTAATGCACAACAGGGACCAAAACTGTCATTTTTGAAACTTGGTTTCTGATCAGAAGGCCCAGGCGGCCCGCGTAAGCCCAGGGTGATCTCTTACACAGCCCGCGTCAGCCTCTCAGACCAGATTCAATGTTTAAACAGGCTGTTAACAGCTGCATTACCCACAAAACCCACATGCACATGGTATTTCTCAATACTAGGGGCTCAAATGGTTTTGTAAAACCATGTTCTTGAGGTGTATGGCCAAGATCAAAGCACGGTTTCCAAGAAACGATCTTAACGGCTCACCGAACACTATAAATACCCAACCCCATGCCTTGCAAAAACCCACTAGAATCTGATTTGAGAAGCTCTAAGTTGAAACCTTTGTTTCATACCTGAGCTACTTGGATCAAGATTAGCTTTCGGGGACCCTTTGTATATGTTCCTTCGTTCTTTTATTGCTTTTCGAGTCCGAAAGTCAAACTTTGTTTGACTTTCTGCATTGACCAGTTTATGGTCAATGCGAAGTTCGTTTGAACTTCGCTACGTGATTGTAATCACGATGGTTATAGTCCCTTGTGACTATGCCTACTGATTACCACGTTGTCTAGGGTCGTAAGGGTAAGCGATCTAATAAATCGCTTATACCTTCAAACCCGACCCATTTGGTCGATCATTAGGATCCGACCAAATACATTAGGTGAACATAGTAGGTAGGGAATAACCTTTCGAGGTTATACCTTATGGTCACGACGTTTAAGTAGTTGTATGATAGGTAGTTTATATGCCTTAGGTAAATTACCAAAACACCCCTTTGATGCCAAAATTCATTATAAACACATGTGACATAACTTTTAACATCTAAACTGATTTGGTGACAATATTAGGCATGTTAAGGCATATTCTACTTGTCATAGGACTAGTTAGGCGGTCCGAACGCGTTTCACGCGAACGACTCGTTAAAGTAGCATAAGCTACCTAAACGGGTCGTAATGGGTCGTAAGCACTTAGGTTAGGTTTCATTTAGTATGTAGGCTTTGTTAAACCATATTACACGAGTCTCTATACTCGTTTGGTTTACGAACCCTCATTCTATCCGATCCTCCGATCTAGGTCCGGTTTATTAACATAGTTACCTATATTAGGTGCCGTTTAATATCCGCGATCTCTAGCATTGTTTGGTTGTTACTCAAGGACTACTAAGCAATCTCAAGTGAGTACATAGAACCCCCTCTTTTACTGTTTTCAAACTGTTTTGGGGTGAAACACATGTGCCTACTTGTTACTTTCATGCTTTCCATGTTTTCACATCATATACTTCCTATGTTCATTAGTACATTTATAGTACATGATTTCATTACATTTTATGCTATGTATGCCCATTGTGTGCGTACTTAGTACATCATTTTACATTACATTCTATGCGATGTATGCCCATTGTGTGCGTACTTAGTACATCATTTTACATTACATTTTATGCTATGTATGACCATTGTGTGCGTACTTAGTACATTGTTTTACATTACATTACATGCTATGTATGTTCATCATACTTAGTACATTTGTTTCACATCACATGCTATGTATGTTCATCATACTTAGTACATTTGTTTCACATCACATGTTATGTATGTTCATCATACTTAGTACATTTGTTTCACATCACATGCTATGTATGTTCATCATACTTAGTACATTTGTTATTTATCACATGCTATGTATGTTCATCATACTTAGTACATTTGTTTCACATCACATGCTATGTATGTTCATCATACTTAGTACATTCGTTTCACATCACATGCTATGTATGTTCATCATACTTAGTACATTTATTATTCATTCACATGCTTACATTTTTATATGATATTTGGTTTGTTTTGATGGATCAATATACATTCATTAACACCGATCACGCCGTTCGTTAGTAGGTAGTGGTACCATAGGAATTGACAACTCCCATTCCGGACATCCTGGGTAGGTTTGGATGAAAGGAATGACCGAATTCGATACACATAACTTAGATAAACCTTTAATTTGTTTATGGGTTTATCGCCACAGTCTCAAGGCTTGGATGTATGCATTCTCACAATACCGCATAGATGTTTATATCAGTATAGCATGCATTTGTTCCACAAAACATAGCTTTGATTTAAACCATGTTTTACTTCGATACTTTGTTTTTGTGCATATGGTTTAGTTGATATATTTCACTAGCCATACATATCATTTTGGTTACACATTACATGATTTACATTTGACACATAAACATTATTGACATTGGTTATACATTACATGACTTACATCTTGACATAAACTTTTTGACATATTATTCAATATGTTTGGCAATTAGTTTAAACATAGACATCTTACATTGTTGGTTTGGTTTGAGTAAGTGATTTAAGTAACGAGGCGTGTGTGATATGATACAAGCATGGTGGATACGCCGCTGGTACTTCCTATATATAAGTGATTGTATGGTATTACATATCATAGCGTTATTTGAATCATTTAAATTTGGACATATAACATTTTATACAAATAACATACTTTTCAAAATACATTGTTTTACAAACAACTTAATTTATACAAACTCATTTCACATGGTTATTCACTTAACCATGTATTATTCTTTTATACATGTATATCATTTGGTTTATTTATCACTTTTCAAATGATTTACAAGACAAAGCAAATTACAAGGTTCATGACTAAACATTTTCTTAAACATAAGTCATGAATTCTATTTTCACAAAACCTATGTATCTCACAGGCATTTTTATGCTGACGTACCTATTTTCACATGTGTTTCAGGATATGATGCATAGGATTTATCAAGATACACTTAGGCGGACTTGGGCCTTAGCGACAATAAAAGATGCAAGACTAGTTATTTATATTATGTTTCTTTGATTGTCAAGACATTATAACTCTTTTATTCAATAAAACAATATTTCAATTTCCACGTGTTATGAAACAATGATTCTGTTACTACACTCCCCGACGTTTTCCGCCACGTTTTGTTGTTCTACGTGGTCGGGGTGTGACAGAAAAGTTGTTATCAGAGCTCATGGTTATAGGGAATTAGGTTATTAGTAATACTTTGACCTAGTCTATAACCTTCCTAGGACCCTAACGCGAGTTTACTTGCGTTTAGTCATAAAACAATACTGTCACCTATCCTTAGGTGTAATAACCATAAATTTAAAATCATTATTCTAGAAATAAAATAAATAATAATAATTTATAATAAAATAAACATTTATCTTATGATCCATATTTTTTTATATCAACCAAAACTATTATTATTATTTATAAATTATCCAATAGGAAACCCTAATTAAGACACCCAAGTAATTCTGTACAAACCCTAAAATTTTCAGAATTTTCAGAATCAGGATTAGGGCCCCTAAAACTCAGGGGGGGCATTCCCTACTCGACGATTATCTTTATATCTCGTTGTCTAAACTGAATTTAAGAAAATTGTCGACTCAGCTAGGCTAGTCCCACGCGTGGCAACCCTATGATCAATAGGTGTCCCTTACGGACCGTAAGGGAATATTGTTACGGTCCGTAAGCAAGGACAAAATTTGGGTATAAATAGAGGACATTGGCACTTGATTCTGGGCACTGAAACGACGAAAGAATTCGTAATATACTTCGAGTTATCGTCTGAATACTCTCAAACACACACGAAAACACTAATTAGTATAGCAAGGTGCTGCAGAACAGGGTATTAACTCGATCGCTATTACGATTCATTGTCCGATCGATCAATGTACTCAATGGATGTTTAAGTGCTGCCCACATTAGGGTGATGCTTTGTCATTAGTCGTGATTCCGACCGGATGTTGAGTGCCACCCGAATTCGGGGAATACTCTGTCCTTCGTTGTGAATCCGATGGATGTTTAAGCATAGCACTTTGTCATTCGTTGTGAGGGTTGATCTCGTGAGTTATCGTAAATGCTGTATTAAGTTACTAACCTAGTTGTGTGCATATTATTTAAATTAGGTTAAAAGACTAATCAGTAGTCTAAACTCTGCCCGTATAAATCTGAAATATTATCACAAGATAGCATCACTTTGGAATTATTAAGGTACGGATCCTTACCCCACTCCTTATTGCTTCATATTCAAATTGTTATAAACCCATTAAGTTACTATATCTTTTAAAACTCCTCACGTCTTTGATTATCGATTCATTTGACAGTCCGTTGGATTCCTATTCTAATCATAACTTTGGATTTAGCTTTCATGTCATGCGATAGTATTATGTTAGTTGTACTCATTATTGTATGTTCCAATATATGTTACGTCGTGTTATGAAATTTTTTTTTGATAAGTTATATGAATAAGACCATTTGTACTCTGATACCCTGAGTGTCGCTTCTCATGGAGTGTCCCACGAGCATGTTGTTGCGGCATCGACAACATGTGCTCCTCCCGTGACGGAGAGATCAGTTCACGGCGTCTCTTAAGTACAAGTGTGGTACATATGGCTATTAGGAGGCGTATGGATCGATCCTAGGATTTAAGTTAAGGAGGTGGATAGCGGGTATGCCAACTCGCCATCTCGTGTGATAATTATGCAGGAGTAGCTACCTGTGTATTGTCACGTTTTAAGTTTGGCTCATGGGTACATCCGTATGATATGATTATGAAATTCCGTTACTTGTATCGTATCATTTTCGCATAAAGTTTCATCCGAATAAAAATTTCATATAAAGCGTTACTTGTTATTTGAGCCTATTATTCCGTACTGAGCATTCGGCTCATTCCGTAAACTTTTGTATGTACAGGTTCACAGTTTACTTCGGGCGGGGTAAAGAGAGTAGAATAAAGCCTAGGACTAATTCCGAATATGTTAGTTAATCAAGTCAAATGTGTCCGCTTGTATATTAACCTTAAGTTCAGTTGTTGTGTGGTTGTATCCTTGTCAAATAAATAAATGGAATTATGACTTTTGTTTATGATATCACTGTTATTGTGACACATCAGCCCTTCCGGGTTGGGGTGTTACATTAGGCGACAACCACAACAAGAACACAAATTTCAAAACCACTTTGAAAAGCAATCATCTGTTCTAGGATGATTGATTACTAGGTTTTGAACCCCTTTGAATTTTCAAAATCTCGTCAAAGTTTGGGTCTTATAATGTGAACACGTGCAAACTGGAAGAGTGAATGCCTGTATCCTGAGTTTTCTGTCTAAGGCTAGAGTGTTCGTACAAATCCGCAGTATCGGACCAGTCACTCTTACCTGGGAACTCTTGGGGTGAGTGTTCACTTATAGGCGAGCATGTCTTCAATGATACATTAATATGATCCGCTTACTTTGATTTGTCACCATCTCATTTGTTTACCTTAGGTAACAAACAAATGATCGCAATTTTCATGCGTTACCATTCTGTTTTGATTGTCCAATAACCTTTCACTTGTTTCTTCCTATGTCTTTCATTTCCTTCTAGAATGTCTCTTCCTCTCAGCAATGGTCAAATATCCGAGCAGACTGCCAAATTCGCTCAGCGAATAGGCGAAGTTGCCCTGAAGACTGTTGAATTAGGCATTGTCATGTCTCTTCTCAACAATGAAGCCACTCAAGAATCACCGAAGGAAGCAGAAGTCAAGCCTGCACCAAAATCAAGGAAGCGTAAGGCTTTAAGGAAACCCACAGCGGTTGCACCAAAACAGGCAGGACCTAGTCAGATGACAGCATCACCAGCCAAGAAGCGGTACAAAGGAACTGCTACCTTGTGCAAACGATGCAACCGTCATCATTCGAACCCCTTACCCTGCTTCAAATGTACCTACTGTGGACGGTGGGGACATCTGATTAACATATGCCGCTTTGCCATCCAAAACAAAGCTGCTATCAACCTTGCTGCTACCCAACTCCAAGTCAACCCTACTCAAGCTCGTTTTCCGTCTGGTACTTGCTACAACTGTGGCGAGACGAGCCATTTCAGGAACAACTGCCCGAAGATTGTCAGTGCAAATCCAACCCTTGGATGAGCATTCGGCTGAACAAAGGATGTTGCTGTCTTATGCCTTTGTTTCTTTTGTTTTCGTGTATTGTGAAACAATATGTCTCGTTCATAAATAAAAGTTGTTGTTCGCAATTCTGATATACAAGTATAATTACATGTGTTTATGGCATTTCCCTATAATACCTACATTAAGGAACTATGTTCCTTACAAACTACTTTTGTGAATTTCCTATTTTTGTGTTTACTCATGATTCCCTTGAAAAATTTTAAGTACTCGTTTCATTCCAGGAGACGAAGTACAAGAAATAAAGGGAAATTATGAGTAATCGTGCTTTTTGCACATCTATGCCATTAAATCCTTGGTTAGATAACTAAGGATATTTTCAATCTCATAACCATTATGTTCCGACTTTTTTTCAACATGCATAACATAAGTTTTCCAAAACAACCTCCATGATTTCAAAAACATCGTCTACGTTTCAAAAATAACCTTCATGACTTCAAAATGTTATTAATACCGTATATATCAAATGCATGACTTCAAAAGCATCATTTATGTTTTCAAAAACCTTATACATAATTTCAAAATTTATCTCGCATGATTTTAAAACATTTTTGTAAATATATCTACCTAATACACCTACTTCATGATTTCAAAAGTATTATATATAAGGTTTCAAAAACGTTAAACACATTTTTCTTAAAAGAACCCCATGCATAGTTTTCAAAAATATTTTCCTCATACATTGACTTAACCTTCAAATTCTGCTTCATATGTCGCCTTGACATATCTAGCATCTTGTCACGGCCCCCGACCCGGTTTAACCCGTTTCAGGAGCCGCGGGACAGAAATCCTGTGGTATTTATTTAATTGAGTTTAACAGCGGAAGTTTAACATCAGGATCGTTTAAAGCTAAATTTTCCCGATTTATTTTATTTCACAATTCGGGATAAAACCCCGATAATTTACAATATTATGTTTTTACTATGAAATCGTGATATTACAAAACTTATTTCTTTATTTTATAATGAGCCACTATCTTAAGCTTGAAATGCTCCTCAGCACTTTTCCTGAATTACAACAGATCACCTGAAACATGTTTGAAAAAGGTTTTGTCAGCGGAAAATACTGAGTGAATCATTCTATTTACTAAAATGACACATTTGTTATAATTTACAGTATTAAGAGTGATTACAATGTTTCTATTATCAAACCAACTACCCACGGTATTTGTCACTCGACCGAATCTGTGACTATGGTCATATCCCCCAATTGGCTGCCCTAATGGTGACGATTATCAAGTAATGTACACAAAACCCCACATACCGGCTGTAACTTGGTGATTACAAAGACTTAATCCCCGTAATTATAACTTTGAAAATAAACATGATTTGGAAAGTAATTTGATAAAAAGAGAATGACTCACATTGTTGATTTAACACGGATAGAGTTTACTCTATCGATTAGCCTTGTTAACCTAATTTTAAATAATAATACACACAAAACTGGGTTAGTAATAAATACAGCATTTACGATAACTCACGAGATCAAATTCTCACAACGAACGACAAAGTGCAATACTTAAACATCCACCGAATTAACGACAAATGACAAAGTATAACCCTAATGTGGGCGGCACTTAAACATCCATTGGATATATTGATCGTCGGAAAATGAATCGTAGCAGCGATCGAGTTATTACCCTGTTTTGTGGCAGAATTTCGAGACCCGGGGGTGTAATTTAGAGTATTCAGTTTGTATCTCAGTGTATCGTGAGAATTATTTCGACGTTGTAAGTCCAGAACTCAAGTCCCACAGCAACCTATTTATATTTGAAAAATCGTCCCCCTCGCGCCACGCGAGGGGTTCTCCTGTTCCTGTCGCGTGGCGCGACAGGCCCTAGTCTACCCTAGGTTTGCTTCGTGTCCCAGTAGCTTGGCTGAGTTGATTTCATGTAATTTCTAATTTTTGACAGCAAACTGTATGGATTTTACCGAGTAGGGTTTACCCCCCTGAGTTTTAGGGGCCCTGATCCTGATTCCGATTGTTCTGAAAATTTTAGGGTTTGTTCAGAATCACTTGGGTTTCTCAATTAGGGTTTCCTTTTGGATAATTAAAATACTAAATAGTACTTTTTGATGAGAGTTGTTACATTCTCCTCACCTTAATAAAAATCTCGTCCTCGAGATTTACTGGAATAAGTGAGGATACTTTCGCGTCATTTCTGATTCCAGCTCCCAAGTGTATTCAGCTCCTCTCTTTGAATCCCACTTTACTTTAACTAGCACTAGACGTTTGTGTTTGAGAAACTTCACTTTTCTGTCTTCTATCTGAAGAGGTCTCTCCACAAATTTTAACTTTTCATTTACTTCTATGTCTTGAAGAGGTATTACCAGAGATTCGTCTACTAGACATTTCTTGAGATTGGATACATGAAATACATTATGTACTCCAGCTAATTCTTCTGGTAGTTGTAAACGATAAGCAACTGGTCCTATACGTTGGATCACTGGAAATGGTCCTACGTATCTAGGACTTAGCTTTCCTTTCTTACCGAATCTCACAACTCCTTTCCAAGGAGAAACTTTCAACAGTACTCTGTCTCCAACTTGGAATTCTAATGGCTTGCATCTATTGTCTGCATAACTCTTCTGGCGATCTCGAGCCGTCTTCAGTCTTTCTTTAATTTGAGTAATCTTGTCAGTCGTTTCTTGCACAATCTCCGGACCTGATAATTGACTTTCTCCTATTTCTGCCCAACAAATTGGAGTTCTGCATTTTCTTCCATACAATGCTTCAAATGGAGCAGTTTCGATACTTGAATGATAACTATTGTTATAGGAGAATTCAATTAATGGTAAATGATCATCCCAACTTCCACCAAAGTCTATTACACATGCTCGGAGCATGTCTTCTAGAGTTTGGATTGTCCTTTCACTTTGTCCGTCTGTTTGGGGATGATATGCAGTGCTTAGGTTTAGTCGAGTTCCCATAGCTTGCTGGAAACTTTTCCAGAAATGGGAAGTAAAACGACTATCCCTATCCGAAACAATGGAGAGTGGAACTCCATGTAAGGATACAACTTCATCTACATACAATTTAGCCAGTCTTTCCATGCTAAAGGTTTCTTTCATTGGTAAAAAGTGAGCTGATTTGGTTAATCGATCCACAATTACCCAAATCGCATCATTACCTTTTCTGGTTTTGGGTAACTTAGTAACAAAATCCATTGTTATAAGTTCCCATTTCCATACTGGCATTTCTAATTGTTGTAGTAATCCTGAAGGTTTCTGATGTTCTGCCTTAACTTGTGAACAAGTAAGACATTTAGAAACATAGCTGGCTATGTCCTTTTTCATTCCTATCCACCAAAAGTTCTTTCTTAAATCTTGGTACATCTTATTGTTTCCTGGATGCATAGTGTACCTAGATTTATGAGCTTCTTCTAAAATCTTAGGTCTTAAGTCTCCCTGCTTAGGTACCCAAATTCTATTTTTGTGGAATCTCCAAATTCCATCTGCTCCTTGTTCTAATTCCTTCATTCGTCCTTTCATTCCTTCAGCATCATCCTTGATTGCTGTAGTTTGAACATTCTTTACTTGTTCCATTAAATCTATTTGTAAATTTAATCTGAGAGCACGAACCCGTCGTTGTTTCTCATAATACTTACGACTTAAGGCATCTGCAACTACATTTGCCTTTCCTTCATGATATTGAATATCACAGTCGTAGTCGCTTAAGATTTCCATCCATCTCCTTTGCCTCATGTTTAACTCTTTTTGCCTAAATATATATATCTTAAACTCTTATGATCTGTATAGATAGTAAACTTACTTCCGTATAGATAATGTCTCCAAATCTTAAGGGCAAAAATTACGGCTCCTAATTCTAAATCATGAGTCGTATAGTTTTCTTCGTGCTTTTTCAATTGCCTTGATGCGTACGCAATTACCTTCTTGTGTTGCATAAGCACACATCCAAATCCTAATTTTGAAGCATCACAGTATACTTCAAAATCTTCAGTTCCTTCTGGTAAGGCTAAGATTGGAGCATTGGTTAATTTCTGCTTTAAAATCCTAAAGGCTTCTTCTTGCTTTGGTCCCCATTCAAACTTAATGGCTTTACAGGTTAACTTAGTTAATGGTACGACTATTTTGGAAAAATCCTTAATAAACCGTCTATAATACCCAGCTAAACCTATAAAACTTCTAATTTCCATTGCTGTTTGCGGAACCTTCCAATTGGTAATTGCCTCTATCTTAGCAGGATCTACGTGAATACCTTTGTAATTCACCATGTGTCCTAGGAATTGCACTTCCTTTAACCAAAATTCACATTTTGAGAATTTGGCGTACAACTTTTCTTTTCTTAACAAAGTTAAGAGTGCATGAAGATGTTCACAATGCTCTGTCTGACTTTTGGAATAAATAAGTATATCGTCTATGAAGACAATTACAAATTTATCCAAGTACGGTTTACAGATCCTATTCATCATGTCCATGAATGCAGCAGGTGCATTCGTTAACCCAAAGGGCATGACTGTAAACTCGTAATGACCATACCTAGTTCTGAAAGCATTTTTAGGTATGTCTTCTTCTTGTACCTTCAATTGATGATATCCGGAGCGTAAATCTATCTTAGAAAAATATCTAGCTCCTTGAAGTTGATCAAAAAGATCATCAATCCTAGGTAATGGATATCGATTCTTAATTGTAACCTTATTCAATTCTCTATAATCGATACACATTCTCATTGAACCATCCTTTTTCTTCACAAACAATACTGGCGCTCCCCACGGGGATGAGCTAGGTTGTATGAATCCTTTACTTAGTAATTCATCTAATTGCTTTTTCAATTCTAACATTTCTGTGGGTGCTAACCGATAAGGTGCCTTGGCTATCGGTGTAGTTCCTGGAATTAGATGAATCCTAAATTCTACTTCCCTATCTGGAGGTAATCCCGGTAAATCTTCTGGAAATACATCAGGATATTCTGAGACTACTGGTATTTCCTTAAGATCTTTACCCTTAGTGCTAATGATTACCGAAATCATATACACTATTCCTTGTTTTCGTTCATAATTAGCAACTTTCATTACTGATATGAACTTCATGGGCTTACGTGGTTTATCTCCTGTAATCCTAATCACTTCTCCGGTGGGTGATTGAATTTCGATGGAATTCTGATCACAAAGGATTCTAGCATGGTTGGTTACCAACCAATCCATTCCTAATACAACATCAAATTCAGCTAAATTCATCGGCAATAGTTTTGCAGAGAATTTATGTCCTAAAAGTTCTATGTTTCCTTCTTGCAAAACTTTATCTATTTTAACTGAATTTCCGTCTGCTGTTTCAACTGTAAAAATCTGCCTAATATTGGTTAAAGGTAAACTAAGAGCTTGGCAGAATGAAGTATTTATAAAACTTTGGTTTGCACCAGAGTCAAATAATACTTTGGCGTAAACGTTGTGAACTAAGAACGTACCCGCTATAAACATCTAGGATGAGTTCTGCTTCTTGAGTGGTCAGCTGAAATGCCCTGGCATTCTTCTTTGTAGTTCCTTCGGTCACCTTGGGTTTGTTATCTACTGGTTTGACCAATTTACGACATTCTGTTTTATAATGCCCCGCTTCTCCACAGTTAAAACAGATTACGGTTTTCTTTTTGCAGTTTTCTTCACGATGTCCTACAGTTTTGCAAAAATTGCAAGTGATATCGCATCTTCCATAATGTTTCTTTTTGCATTTCCTGCAGAATGACGGAGCTGGAGATTGCCCTGCTCCTTTTCTCTTGAAGCTGTTATTATTACCCACACGAAATCCTTGGGTAATTTTCTGAGCTAGTTCCTTTTTCCTATCTTCATCTCTTGTGCGCACCAGTTCATCGGTTAGAGTATTAGCTAATTCTACCGCATCATCAATAGTGCGAGGTCTCGCAGCTTTAACAATATTGCGGATTTCACTAATTAGCCCCCAAATATAGCGAGAAATGAGTACCGGTTCTGGCGAAGCCAGTGTTGGTACCACTCTAGCATATTCAAAGAATGTCGAGGTATAACCACGACAATCTACACCCATCATCCGATGATTTAGAAACTTATTCGTCATTTGTTCCTTTTCATACTCGGGACAGAATTTTCTTTCCACCAAACCCTTAAATTCTTCCCAAGTCATAGCATAAGCTATTACTCTTCCTTTCGATTGTAACACAGTGTTCCACCATTCGAGTGCTCCTTCTTTGAAGAGATTTGATGAGTACATGACCTGATCATCTTTACCACATTTACTTATTGCAATGACTGCTTCGGTTTTCTCTAACCAACGTAGTGATGCAGTTGCTCCTTCATTGCCTGCAAATTCAGTGGGTTTACAGGCAATGAATTCTTTGAAAGTGCAACCAGGTGTTGCAGCTTTCAGTTTCTTAGGCGCGTGCTGTGGTTCATTATCATGATTAACATGATCATTGCCTCTGTTTACACTATTACTGAAGTTATCTTCAGAAATATGTTTACTAGGAATGCTTTGTTGTGGTTCGATTGGATTCTTTATAGCAGCGACAAATGCTGGAATAGCATTAGCTATCCCTTGAGCAACAATGTTTTCGATATCTTGCCGAGTCATATATTGATCTCTTGAATGTTTCTCAGACTGATTAACTTCATTTATAGGTTCATTACCATTGTTTGCCATCTGATAATATATATATAAATTTTATTAGTATCTGTTAAATAACAATTATATACAAACAATCAGAAAATTTTACAATACAGGTATAGTCAAAACAATCGATTTCTCGATTTCATTTTATATCTAGTATAGTATGCATCATTACTCGCCAATATCTTACAGAGTTTTATTCGTTATTTACAGACTAACTTTACTATTACTATGATACACCCATCGTTTTATCATCGTACTATCTCTCGTTACTTGCCATTCTAAAAACGCATTTCCCTCTCATCGTACTTCCAGGCAATTTGTCCCCCTATTTCCCTGATTCTACTTCCCGCATCAAACAACTCTTCACCAAAGTGGCGAAGTTCAGCCATGTTTTCATTACTCATGGGTGGATTAGGTAGGGGTTCTGGATCGAATTGTGGAAGAAAAGAGTAAGGATCGTTGACAATATTTTGGAATTGCCAATCGTTTGTCCACCATTCGTCCATTCCTATGGGTTGGGAGTGAACTATTGGGTCTGGAATTGCTGGTTCCCAATTCATAGGGAGTTGGTTTTCAAGAGGATAATTAAAAATATTAGTATTGACAGGCTGAATTGTCTCACAGCTTGCCAATAGGAAATCTATTTCATCTTGAAAGGTCCTTCCCTGGTTTTGATTGGAGCTCTCTCCGATTTCTATCTGAGTTGGTCTAGAGCCTTGCCCAACTTCCATTACTATTTCTTTAGTACCTTCCTCCATCTGTATTCCTATCTCCTTAACCTCCTCCTTGTCTTCAGTTTCCATTTCCTGTTGTTTAGAACTTTCTCCGGTTATAATTTCTTTTCCCTTTTTCAAAGGATTGTTTATTTTGGGAAGTTTTGTGGCTGGCTTTTTCCTACGTATACGACTTCCCCACACGTAATTCTTCTTTTTCTTTCGTTTTGGCTTGTTCAAAGGTGGAGCCTTGAATTCTACCGGTTGTTCTATATCGGGAAAGTATCTAGTAAATTCTTTGGACACTTCTATATTCACCGGGTAAAGATTAAGGTTCTGAAAGGCTTCAGATATCCCACTCATGCTGATGTAGCATATATGCAAAATGCATAAAATACTAAGTTAAAATTCATAAATAACCTTTAAATTTATTATACATTGTGTACTAATTTATTACAAAGATAACTGGAAAACATACTTTAGGGTTTGAAAATTTTTATTTATTGCACAAGGTTTCTAGATTGTAAGGGTAAGGTACTAAAACTTTAAAATATTTAAAGATTTATATTTTCTGCTACTGTGGCTAGCATATATAAATTTGCCCATTTCTCATCTAGCTTATCTTCCCAAGGTGATTTATTGATTAATTCCTGGGTTTCCCGTTTAATCTTCTTTTCTCGGATTTTCTCTTTACTTTTCTTAAGAATCATCTCCCTTTTTCTAGGAGAAAGTGTTTCCTCGTAATGTGCCTTTCGCACAAATATTCCTTCTTCAGGAATTTCAGCCTGATTCAAGGATTTGGTTCGGGATGAACTTCCCTTCTTGTTGGATGATCTATCTAATTTAAGATAGATACTTGACAGCTTTTGTTTACCCATACTGTAACTAACAAATAGTCAGTTAATAAAACACATAATCACAGAATAGTAATCAGGGAAAAAAAATTAAGTATTTCTAAATACTTAATTAGCTTAACTCAGTGGCTCTGATACCACCTTTTTCTGTCACGGCCCCCGACCCGGTTTAACCCGTTTCAGGAGCCGCGGGACAGAAATCCTGTGGTATTTATTTAATTGAGTTTAACAGCGGAAGTTTAACATCAGGATCGTTTAAAGCTAAATTTTCTCGATTTATTTTATTTCACAATTCGGGATAAAACCCCGATAATTTACAATATTATGTTTTTACTATGAAATCGTGATATTACAAAACTTATTTCTTTATTTTATAATGAGCCACTATCTTAAGCTTGAAATGCTCCTCAGCACTTTTCCTGAATTACAACAGATCACCTGAAACATGTTTGAAAAAGGTTTTGTCAGCGGAAAATACTGAGTGAATCATTCTATTTACTAAAATGACACATTTGTTATAATTTACAGTATTAAGAGTGATTACAATGTTTCTATTATCAAACCAACTACCCACGGTATTTGTCACTCGACCGAATCTGTGACTATGGTCATATCCCCCAATTGGCTGCCCCAATGGTGACGATTATCAAGTAATGTATACAAAACCCCACATACCAGCTGTAACTTGGTGATTACAAAGACTTAATCCCCGTAATTATAACTTTGAAAATAAACATGATTTGGAAAGTAATTTGATAAAAAGAGAATGACTCACATTGTTGATTTAACACGGATAGAGTTTACTCTATGGATTAGCCTTGTTAACCTAATTTTAAATAATAATACACACAAAACTGGGTTAGTAATCAATACAGCATTTACGATAACTCACGAGATCAAATTCTCACAACGAACGACAAAGTGCAATACTTAAACATCCACCGAATTAATGACAAATGACAAAGTATAACCCTAATGTGGGCGGCACTTAAACATCCATTGGATATATTGATCGTCGGAAAATGAATCATAGCAGCGATCGAGTCATTACCCTGTTTTGTGGCAGAATTTCGAGACCCGGGGGTGTAATTTAGAGTATTCATTTTGTATCTCAGTGTATCGTGAGAATTATTTCGACGTTGTAAGTCCAGAACTCAAGTCCCACAGCAACCTATTTATATTTGAAAAATCGTCCCCCTCGCGCCACGCGAGGGGTTCTCCTGTTCCTGTCTCGTGGCGCGACAGGCCCTAGTCTACCCTAGGTTTGCTTCGTGTCCCAGTAGCTTGGCTGAGTTGATTTCGTGTAATTTCTAATTTTTGACAGCAAACTGTATGGATTTTACCGAGTAGGGTTTACCCCCCCTGAGTTTTAGGGGCCCTGATCCTGATTCCGATTGTTCTGAAAATTTTAGGGTTTGTTCAGAATCACTTGGGTTTCTCAATTAGGGTTTCCTATTGGATAATTAAAATACTAAATAGTACTTTTTGATGAGAGTTGTTACACATCTCAACTTCATAAGCATTTTTACTTCATGTTTTGACTTAAGCACGTCCAGTGCAAGGTTTCAAAACATCTTCAACTTCTAAAATCCATATAGGATCTTTTTATCTCCACAATTAGACCTTTGTGGATGATTATCATACAAATCAGAGTCCTTAATTGGATTCCTTGTGTACCTAAATTCGAACATTTCGGTTCCTTATAATCGAAATCGAATTTTCTTTTTAAAATCTTTCTATCTTTATAGTTAGATTCTTGATGATGTTTAAAGTACCAAATGAAATCCACGAGATGGATTCCTAGTGTGCTTTAAATACATGTGCTCTGTTAGCAAAACAAATTAACAAATTAAAGATCTAGATAAACAATCTTTGTGGTTATATGACTATGTGGTTATGCATCTTGTGTTTTCTTTTATGCATTTTGTGTTTTTGTATACTCTGGATATTCGTTATCCAAATCCTCGCAGAATCTTTCATATCTTCATATGAGGGATTCGTAGTAGGATATTCAAAAGGTACTACCTTAAATCCTTAAGGGGCTTCTATGTAATAGTTAAGACCCTTGGATTATATAGTACTACTCCATGATTCATAAGAGACCCTTTTAGTGATCTAGTCAAAAAGATTGATTCAAAAATCTGGTTAAGAATGACATGTGATGATATAAGCTGAAAAGACTCCTTGGTTGTCTATTAAAATCATTTATTGATTTAAAGAGACGCTATGGTGGTCTAGTCATACTCATCACAGGTTTGTTCATTTGGTTTTCCCCTACACATTATAAAATAGACTGAGTGAACTATGCAAGGAATTGTGTAATTATGGACACGTACATAATTATGAAATTTAGTGCACAGAAACCCAGTAAGATTTATTATGTGTAAGAACCGATTGTGACAACAATAACAAAATGAGAACGATGTAATGGAGGCACGGTGGACGCACCAATAACGCTTAATAGACTATTATATAAGTGTCCCTCCTACATTGTAAGCATGATGTTATCTAAAGTTACTAGAATTTCAAGAACTCTAACCAGTGTTGTTCGATCTTTTCAACTTCATTTTTTTTCAAGCTCTCACAAGTTTCCTCTAAATAAATTTCGGGACGAAATTTCCTGAAGTAGGGGAGACTGTGACACCTGTGTCACTTCAACCGTCAAACAAATACCAAACCAATGAAATATTGTATTTCATACTAGGGATTTGTATAAATATGTGTATCATTTGCACATATCAATTCTTGTTCGATTTCGGGCTCTAAATTGCTTTCTGGAAAGTTATACGCGCATCGATGCGTAAATATAACCAGTTTAATGCAACAAACACTCCGGAATAGTGAAATAGGCTTAACATACCTTAAATAACCTTTACATAACTTAGAAATAAGTTTTGGAAGGTTTGGTATGCCAAAATCAAGTTAATTCGCTTACAGGGACTAAATTTGACAAACTGCGAAAGTATGCCAATTTGAACTGTAACAGACATTCCGGAACATGACCATAAGTTAATCATACCATAAATATCCTTTACATAGCTTAGAAATAGGCTTTGAGGGGTTCGGTATGCTAAAATAAACTTTTGGGTCATTCAGGGACTAAAAGCGTCAAAAAGTGCATAAGTTTGCACTTTCGCGCATAACTTACGTTCTGAATACATCCGAACATCCAAAAATTTATGTAAGCACTACAATATTTTATTTTAGTGTTTGGCATAAGAAAAATCCATTCGTCGCATAATTTGGATCGTATTTCGCGCTTATGCGCATTCCGTCGTAATTAAGCGAACATCGCGATCGTACGACCAAACGAACTGACATCCGACATATTTTTGAGCATTTTTCATGTCCACAATGGTTAGGCATCATTTTAGGGCCTTAACGTTGGCTTAACGGGCCTTAAAAGTGTCGGAAATGGCATTAATGCACAACAGGGACCAAAACTGTCATTTTTGAAACTTGGTTTCTGATCAGAAGGCCCAGGCGGCCCGCGTAAGCCCAGGGTGATCTCTTACGCAGCCCGCGTCAGCCTCTCAGACCAGATTCAATGTTTAAACAGGCTGTTAACAGCTGCATTACCCACAAAACCCACATGCACATGGTATTTCTCAATACTAGGGGCTCAAATGGTTTTGTAAAACCATGTTCTTGAGGTGTATGGCCAAGATCAAAGCACTGTTTCCAAGAAACGATCTTAATGGCTCACCGAACACTATAAATACCCAACCCCATGCCTTGCAAAAACCCACTAGAATCTGATTTGAGAAGCTCTAAGTTGAAACCTTTGTTTCATACCTGAGCTACTTGGATCAAGATTAGCTTTCGGGGACCCTTTGTAAGTGTTCCTTCGTTCTTTTATTGCTTTTCGAGTCCGAAAGTCAAACTTTGTTTGACTTTCTGCATTGACCAGTTTATGGTCAATGCGAAGTTCGTTTGAACTTCGCAACGTGATTGTAATCACGATGGTTATAGTCCCTTGTGACTATGCCTACTGATTACCACGTTGTCTAGGGTCGTAAGGGTAAGCGATCTAATAAATCGCTTATACCTTCGAACCCGACCCATTTGGTCGATCATTAGGATCCGACCAAATACATTAGGTGACCATAGTAGGTAGGGAATAACCTTCCGAGGTTATACCTTATGGTCACAACGTTTAAGTAGTTGTATGATAGGTAGTTTATATGCCTTAGGTAAATTACCAAAACACCCCTTTGATGCCAAAATTCATTATAAACACATGTGACATAACTTTTAACATCTAAACTGATTTGGCGACAATATTAGGCATGTTAAGGCATATTCTACTTGTCATAGGACTAGTTAGGCGGTCCGAACGCGTTTCACGCGAACGACGCGTTAAAGTAGCATAAGCTACCTAAACGGGTCGTAATGGGTCGTAAGCACTTAGGTTAGGTTTCATTTAGTATGTAGGATTTATTAAACCATATTACACGAGTCTCTATACTCGTTTGGTTTACGAACCCTCATTCTATCCGATCCTCCGATCTAGGTCCGGTTTATTAACATAGTTACCTATATTAGGTGCCGTTTGATATCCGCGATCTCTAGCATTGTTTGGTTGTTACTCAAGGACTACTAAGCAATCTCAAGTGAGTACATAGAACCCCCTCTTTTACTGTTTTCAAACAGTTTTGGGGTGAAACACATGTGCCTACTTGTTACTTTCATGCTTTCCATGTTTTCACATCATATACTTCCTATGTTCATTAGTACATTTATAGTACATGATTTCATTACATTTTATGCTATGTATGCCCATTGTGTGCGTACTTAGTACATCATTTTACATTACATTCTATGCTATGTATGCCCATTGTGTGCGTACTTAGTACATCATTTTACATTACATTTTATGCTATGTATGACCATTGTGTGCATACTTAGTACATTGTTTTACATTACATTACATGCTATGTATGTTCATCATACTTAGTACATTTGTTTCACATCACATGCTATGTATGTTCATCATACTTAGTACATTTGTTATTTATCACATGCTATGTATGTTCATCATACTTAGTACATTTGTTTCACATCACATGCTATGTATGTTCATCATACTTAGTACATTCGTTTCACATCACATGCTATGTATGTTCATCATACTTAGTACATTTATTATTCATTCACATGCTTACATTTTGATAAGATATTTGGTTTGTTTTGATGGATCAATATACATTCATTAACACCGATCACGCCGTTCGTTAGTAGGTAGTGGTACCATAGGAATTGACAACTCCCGTTCCGGACATCCTGGGTAGGTTTGGATGAAAGGAATGACCGAATTCGATACACATAACTTAGATAAACCTTTAATTTGTTTAAGGGTTTATCGCCACAGTCTCAAGGCTTGGATGTATGCATTCTCACAATACCGCATAGATGTTTATATCAGTATAGCATGCATTTGTTCCACAAAACATAGCTTTGATTTAAACCATGTTTTACTTCGATACTTTGTTTTTGTGCATATGGTTTAGTTGATATATTTCACTAGCCATACATATCATTTTGGTTACACATTACATGATTTACATTTGACACATAAACATTATTGACATTGGTTATACATTATATGACTTACATCTTGACATAAACTTTTTGACATATTATTCAATATGTTTGGCAATTGGTTTAAACATAGACATCTTACATTGTTGGTTTGGTTTGAGTAAGTGATTTAAGTAACGAGGCGTGTGTGATATGATACAAGCATGGTGGATATGCCGCTGGTACTTCCTATATATAAGTGATTGTATGGTATTACATATCGTAGCGTTATTTGAATCATTTAAATTTGGACATATAACATTTTATACAAATAACATACTTTTCAAAATACATTGTTTTACAAACAACTTAATTTATACAAACTCATTTCACATGGTTATTCACTTAACCATGTATTATTCTTTTATACATGTATATCATTTGGTTTATTTATCACTTTTCAAATGATTTACAAGACAAAGAAAATTACAAGGTTCATGACTAAACATTTTCTTAAACATAAGTCATGAATTCTATTTTCACAAAACCTATGTATCTCACAGGCATTTTTATGCTGACGTACCTATTTTCACATGTGTTTCAGGATATGATGCATAGGATTTATCAAGATACACTTAGGCGGACTTGGGCCTTAGCGACAATAAAAGATGCAAGACTAGTTATTTATATTATGTTTCTTTGATTTTCAAGACATTGTAACTCTTTTATTCAATAAAACAATATTTCAATTTCCATGTGTTATGAAACAATGATTCTGTTACTACACTCCCCGACGTTTTCCGCCACGTTTTGTTGTTCTAGGTGGTCGGGGTGTGACAACTAAGGTTTGAATGTTGTTAGCGAGACAACCATATATAGTTTTCACAATTAAAACGAGGATGATTTTAAACGAGTTAACGATTTGGAAACGATTTGAAAACGATTTGAACAAGTTAAACGAATTGGATAAACGATTGGTTTTTGGTTAGTGTATAGATAACGGGACGAGTGTAATGTGGTGAAAGCATGGTGGATACGCTACTGGTACTTCCTATATATAAGTGTTTTCATCATATTACATGCCGTGGCGTTATTTAGTTCACTTGGGTAAACGATTTTGAAACGATGTCACACAAACGATGTTTTCTAACGGATATAAACCATACGAGTTTTTAACGAGTTTTTACAAGATGTTTTACAAGTTGGTTTTCTAAAACAAATGTTTTTGGGGTTAAGAATCATGGCTACGAGATTTTATAAGCTATAATCAACTTGATTTGAGTTGGTTAACTATGTTGCAATACACTTTTCAAAACGAGGTTTGTATTTTGACTCTTGAAGTCTAATAAAGTACTGCAACATATAAACGAGCCATGACTCCGACACTCTTATAAAACCTATGTACTTGCCAGTATTTCTTTGCTGACTTTGTTTTTACATATGTTTCAGGTGATGTTGCTTGATGTGATTTCTAGGATGCATGCGTCACATAGGATCTGGACAAGGCCTTAGTGACATAATAACTATGATAGACGATATAAAACTTGTTTTTTCTATGTTAAGACAATGTTAATATTTAATATGATTAATAAAACGAAACTCTTTTTGTATCCATGGTTGTGAAACAATAGCTTCTGTTACAACACTCCCCGACGTTTCCGCCACGTCTTGTTGTCCTACGTGGTCGGGGTGTGACAGAAGAAGTTGGTATCAGAGCCAATGGTTATAGGGAATTTGGTTATTAGTAATGCTTTGACCTAGACTATAACTTTTAGGACCCCAACGCAAGTTTACTTGCGTTTAGATTTTTAAAACAAAACCGTCACCTATCCTTAGGTGATAACCACAATGAGAACTCTAAATTCAAATCCGCTTTGAAAACTAATCATCTGTTCTAGGATGATTGGTTACTAGGTTTTGAACCCTCTGTTATAAGGTTTTGAACCCTTTAAGTTTTCAAATCTCGTCAAAGTTTGGGTCTAAATAATGTGAACACGTGCAAACTGGAAGAGTGAGTGCCTGGACCCTGGGTTTTCTGTCTAAGGCTAGAGTGTTCGTACAAATCCACATAATCGGACCAGTCACTCTTACCTGGGAACTCTTGGGGTGAGTGTTCACTTATAGGCGAGCATGTCTTCGGCGATACACTATATTGACCCATTTACTTTGATTAGTCTCTGCGTGTCGTTTGTTTGTTCGAGGTAACGAACAAATGATCGCCTTCCTTGTGTTTTGTCGATGTTTTCAATGCCTCTTTTGTTTTTCCAATTATCGATCCCGCCCGTGGACGAGCGTACAATCTGAATGCAAACGAGGCTCGAGCTGACAACCTCGTTGTCAATGCTACCTTTGTTGTCAATGGTACGTTTCTTGTTAACAATCGACCTACATCTATTCTTTTTTATTCTGGTGCAGATAGAAGTTTTGTTTCTTTGTCTTTTGAACCTTTGCTTGCGATACCTAAAACTAAACTGAGGAAACCCCTATCTGTTGAAGTCGCTACTGGTAAACCTCTTGTTCTCGATTCTGTTATTCATGATTGTCAGTTGAACCTTGATAACCATCATTTTCCTATTGACCTCACGCCGATGCAACTTGGGAGCTTCGACATTATCGTTGGAATGGATTGGTTAACCAAACATCATGCAGAGGTGGTTTGTTTTGATAAGATTGTTCGTATTCCTTTGTCTTCTGGCGATGTTTTGGAAGTTCGTGGCGAGAAACCTTCAGGTGGATTGAAGCTTATGTCGTGTATGGAAGCCCAAAGGTATTTACGGAATGGATATGTTGCTTTTCTAGCACATGTCACCGAGGAGAAAGACAAGAGTAAGAGTATTCAGGATATTCCGATTGTTTGGGATTATCCAGAGGTGTTTCCTGATGAACTGCCTGGTTTGCCTCCAGTTCGTCAAGTCCAGTTTCATATTGACCTTGTACCCAATGCCAACCCAATTGCAAAAGCGCCTTATCAACTTGCACCCTCTGAGATGCAAGAATTATCGAAGCAACTTCAAGAGTTATCTGATAAAGGATTCATTCGACCGAGCTTTTCACCTTGGGGAGCTCCTGTCCTCTTCGTGAAAAAGAAAGATGGGTCTTTTCGAATGTGTATCGATTATCGTGAGCTTAATAAGCTTACCATCAAGAATCGATATCCCCTACCTCGAATTGATGATCTCTTCGACCAGCTGCAAGGTGCTTCATGCTTTTCCAAGATCGATCTGCGTTCTGGGTATCATCAACTTCGTGTTCTCGAAGAAGATATTCCCAAAACTGCTTTCCGCACAAGATATGGGCATTATGAGTTCACTGTCATGCCTTTTGGTTTGACGAATGCTCCAGCTATCTTTATGGACTTAATGAATAGGGTTTGTAAACCTTATTTAGACAAGTTCATTATTGTGTTCATCGATGATATTCTGGTTTATTCAAAGTCTCGAGCCGAGCACGAGCAACACCTTCGCTTAACATTGGAACTCCTGAAGAAGGAACAACTTTTCGCTAAATTCTCCAAGTGTGAATTCTGGCTTAAAGAGGTTCAATTCTTGGGTCATATAGTCAATGAGCAGGGTATTCATGTTGATCCATCCAAGATTGTTGCTATTAAAGACTGAAATACACCAACAACACCTACAGAAGTTCGATCTTTTCTTGGTCTTGCTGGTTATTATCGTCGATTCATCTCAAACTTCTCATAGATCGCGGTTCCACTCACTGCTTTGACTTAGAAGAATAAGCCTTTTGAGTGGGGACCCAAGCAAGAAGAAGCATTTCGAACGCTGAAACAGAAGCTTTGTGATGCTCCTGTTTTATCTCTGCCCGAAGGAGTTGATGATTTCGTTGTCTATTGTGACGCGTCGAATCTAGGACTTGGTTGCGTTCTTATGCAACGAGGTAAAGTCATAGCTTATGCGTTAAGACAACTGAAAATTCATGAGAAGAACTACACAACTCATGATCTTGAGTTGGGAGCTGTGGTTTTCGCGCTTAAAATCTGGAGACACTACCTCTATGGAACGAAGTGTGTGGTTTTCGCAGACCACAAGAGTCTCCAACATATTCTTAATCAGAAAGAGCTGAACATGAGGTAACGACGTTGGGTCGAGCTCTTAAGCGATTACGATTGCGAAATTCATTACCATCCTGGTAAGGCGAATGTCGTAGCCGATGCACTTAGTCGAAAAGAGCGAGTCAAGCTTCATTCTGTTCAAACGCTATCTGATCTTCAAACTCGTGTTCTTCAAGCTCAGCAATTTTGTGTTTCACGAAATTTGATAGGTGAGGAATTGCCACGTCAGCTTGAGCTTAAGCTCGAAAGAAAAGAAGATGGTTTGCTCTACTTCAAGGATCGTTTGTGGATTCCGAAACAAGACGATCTTCGCACCTTGGTAATGGACGAATCTCATAAGTCTCGATATTCTATCCATCCTGGTGCTGATAAAATGTACAAGGATCTTCGTACTAAGTTCTGGTGGCCTGGTATGAAGAAGAATGTTGCCTTGTATGTATCAAAATGCCTGACTTGTCTCAAAGTCAAGGCTGAACATCAACGACCTTCTGGTTTGCTTGTATAACTAGAGATACCGGTTTGGAAGTGGGAGAACATTGCGATGGATCTCATCACTAAGCTACTGCGTACTTGTAATAACCATAAATTTAAAACCATTATTATTATTATTTATTTTAGTTAATAGGAAACCCTAATTAAGATACCCAAGTGATTCTGCGCAAACCCTAGAATTTTCAGAATCAGGATTAGGGCCCCTAAAACTCAGGGGGGTATTCCCTACTTAACGATTATCTTAATAACTTGCGGACGAAGTTGAAATTTTAAAAACTGTCGACTCAGCTAGGCTAGTCCCACACGTGGCAACCCTATACATAAAATAAGTTGTCTCGCGGGCCGCGTAAGGATAGGTTAAATGTCACGCGGGCCGCGACAAGGTCAAAATTTCAGTATAAATAGAGGATGTTGGGACTTGATTCTGGGCACAAAAACGACGAAGAAACTCCAAATACGCGCTGAGATATCGTCCGATTACTCTCAAAACACACCCGAATCACTAATTAGTATAGCGAGGTGCTGCAGAACAGGGTAATAACTCGATCGCTATTACGATTCATTTTCCGACCGATCAATATATCCAATGGATGTTTAAGTGCTGCCCACATTAGGGTTATACTTTGTCGTTCGTCGTTAATTCGATGGATGTTTAAGTATCGTACTTTGTCGTTCGTCGTTAATTCGATGGATGTTTAAGTATCGCACTTTGTCGTTCGTTGTGAGAATTTGATCTCGTGAGTTATCGTAAAGGCTGTATTAAGTTACTAACCTAGTTGTGTGCATGTTATTTAAATTAGGTTAAAAGACTAATCAGTAGTCTAAACTCTGCTCGTATAAATCTGAAATATTATCACAAGGTAGCATCACTTTGGAATTTTTAAGGTACGGATCCTTACCCCCACTCCTGGTTATTTGATATTCAATTGTTATAAAAGCGTTAAGTTCGTATAGCTTTTCAACCTCATCACGTCTTTGATTATCGATTCATTTGACAGTCCGTTGAATTCCGATTCTAAAACTTTGAATTTAGCTTTTATGTCATGCGATAGTTTTCTGTTAAGTTATACTCATTATCGCATGTTCCAATATAAGTTACATTTTGTTATGAAAAGTATTTTGATAAGTTATGTAAATAAGACTATTTGTACTCTGTTACCCTGAGTATCGCTTCTCGTGGAGTGTCCCACGAGCATGTTGTTGCGGCATCGACATCATGTGCTCCACCCGTGACGGAGAGATCAGTTCACGGCGTCTCTTAAGTACAAGTGTGGTACATAAGGCTATTAGGAGGCGTATGGATCGATCCTAGGATTTAAGTATAAGGAGGTGGATAACGGGTATGCCAATTCGCCATCTCATGTGATAATTATGCAGGAGTAGCTACCTGTGTATTGTCACGTTTTAAGTTGCTCATGGGTACATCCGTAAGATATGATTATGAAATTATGTTCTTGCATCGTATCATTATCGCATAAAGCGTTATTTGTTATTTGAGCCTATTATTCCGTACTGAGCATTTGGCTCATTCCGTAAACTTTTTGTATATACAGGTCAGCAGGTTACTTTGGGCGGGGAAAAGAGAGAAGAATAAAGCTTAGGAATAAATCTGAAGATATTAGTTAATGAAGTCGAATGTCTCCGCTTGTATAATTAAACCTTAAGTTTCGTTGTTTTATGGTTGTATCCTTGTCAAATAAATAAATGGAATTATGACTTTTGTTTATGATACTACTGTTATTGTGACACGTCAGCCCTTCCAGGTTGGGGTGTTACAGCTATGGTATCAGAGCAAAGGCTCTTTCCTGTAGAAAACTTGAAGATAGTAATTAAAACCTGTGAGGAATGGGTAGATATCTATGATAAGATTTAACTTGGTCTCTTATTTGGTTTAACTCCTATGTCTATTCTTATAGATGCCTCCTCGTCGTCCGCTATGTAGGAGTACTCGTACTAATCATGTACGTAACAACACTTCTTCGAATGAGACTCCAGTTGATCCAAACGTAATTAATGATATCAACCAGGCTGTTGCCGGGTTGCTTCCAAACCTGGTTGCTCAAACAGCTGAGGCCGTTATTCAACAAACTCGTCATCCAGAATGTAATAACACGAATCCAATCTCTGGTGAAGAAATTCGTGAGAATACCACGAATAATACTACTTATAGTATAGACATATGGATTAGTAAATTCCAAAAACAAAAGCCGAAATCCTTTAGTCACGCTACTAATCCCGTCGAAGCAAGGAACTGGATAGCTCATGTTGAAAAGATCTTCGGAGTTCTTGGAGTTCTGGAGCAATACAAAGTTAGATTGGATACCTACAAACTTGAAGATGACGCACAAACTTGGTGGGAAGGATATAAGCAAGTCAAAGGAGGGGATGATTTTGACGCTAATCTTTCATGGGTCGACTTTCGTAACATCTTTTACGACAAGTATTTTTCGACCGCTGATAAAGAAGCTTATATCAGGGAGTATGCAATGATTCGACAGGGGAATGATGAACCAGCCTCTGAGTTCATTACTCGATTTGCAAGGTTGGCTAGTATTGTAGGAGACGTTGCAGGATCAGCCGAAGTCCAGGCAGAAAAATGCAAGTGGGCAGTCAATGATCGAATTCGGAAGTCGATCATGTATATGAAATTTAAGGATATCACCGAAGTTGCTGATGCAATCAAAACTTTGGAGTTTGAAAGGAAAGAATTTTTATCTCGAACTGGGGATAATAAGAAGAGAAATAGGGAAGGACAATTTAAGCAGGAAATCGGCAAATCATCCACTACGCCACAGCATCAAGACCACAAGGTGCAAGGAAATCAAAACTCTGGAAATCAGGCACGTCCATGGCAACCTAGACTGCAAAACCCGAGGCCTGCTCAGAACCAGATTCAGTTGTATGCAGAACCTAATAGAGCTCAACCACTGAATCAGCATGTAAACCCGAATCAGATTACATATCCTTTATGTAATACTTGTGGCAAGCAACATCAGGGCGTATGTCACCGAAGTACAGGAGCATGCTTTAGATGTGGCCAAACTGGACACATGATCAAGGAGTGTACAAAGAAAGACACTAGGAAGAATAACCGACCAAACGTTGCACCACCCAATGTTGGAGGAAGAGTTTTCGCACTTTCTGCTACTGATGCTGCTAATGTCCCAGGTACTGTGTCGGGAACCCTTCAGCTTGGTAAACATAGTATCTATGTGTTATTCGATACAGGAGCGACTCATTCTTTAGTATCCCACTCGTTTACTAAGTACCTTCCGATAAGACCAACTCTCTTGAATCATACCTTAACCATTTCCACTCCCATGGAAAATTCATCCGTAATCACTTACGTATATAAAGATTGTCCGATCCGTATTGAATCTATTGTGTGTAAGGCAGACCTATTTCCAATACATATGTGTGACTTTGATGTTATTCTAGGGATAGATTGGTTGTCTCGACATCACGTAACTATAGATTGTCATTCTCGCCGTGTTATTTTCGGTGATCTTCATCATCCTGATATTATATATCAGGGAACTCAAGCTCATAAATCTCTTAAAATTATCTCCGCATTCAAAGCTCGAAAATTCATAGCAAATGGCTGTACTGGATTTCTAGCATCGGTTAAGGATACTTCAGCTAGTGTTAATAGTATCGATAGCCATCCCGTTGTCCGTGAATATCCTGATATATTTCCGGATGAACTACCGGGATTACCACCCGACCGTCAGGTAGAATTCACCATCGACTTGATTCCTGGTGCCGAACCTATTTCTAAAGCTCCATACCGTATGGCGCCAATGGAACTGAAGGAGTTGAAGGAACAATTGCAAGAATTGTTAGATCTAGGATTCATAAGACCCAGTGTTTCACCTTGGGGAGCTCCGGTCTTATTTGTTAAGAAGAAAGACGGTAGTATGCATTTATGTATTGACTACCGAGAGCTGAACAAGATTACTATTCGTAATCAGTATCCTCTGCCTCGCATTGATGATCTCTTTGATCAACTTCAGGGGGCTCAGTTCTTTTCAAAAATCGACCTGAGGTCCGGGTACCATCAGCTAAAGATCAAGAATGATGATGTTCCCAAGACTGCCTTTCGTACTCGATATGGTCATTACGAATTTTTAGTTATGCCCTTTGGGCTAACTAATGCACCCGCAGTCTTCATGGATTTGATGAATCGCGTATTTCACAAATTCCTAGACAAATTCGTTATTGTCTTTATCGATGACATTCTGGTATATTCTAAGAGTCACGAAGAGCATGAAGCACATCTACATGCAGTACTTGGAACCTTGCGGCATGAGAAGCTGTACGCGAAGTTTTCCAAATGTGACTTTTGGCTTAGCCAAGTGGCATTTCTAGGTCATGTCATATCAGCAGAGGGAATTATGGTAGACCCAACAAAGGTTGAAGCTATTACAAAATGGCCAAGACCCACTTCTGTTACCGAAATACGAAGTTTCTTGGGTCTTGCTGGCTATTACCGAAGATTTGTTGAAAGATTCTCGGTAATTGCTTTACCACTCACAAAACTCCTAAGGAAAGGGGTGAAGTACTCCTGGAAGGAGGAACAAGAGAAAAGCTTTGAAGAATTGAAGAAACGACTCGTATCCTCTCCAATACTCGCTCTCCCTTCTGGATCAGGAGGTTACCAAGTCTATAGTGATGCCTCAAAGAAAGGATTAGGCTGTGTGCTAATGCAACATGGGAAGGTTATCGCTTATGCCTCCCGTCAGTTAAAGCCTTATGAAGTTAACTACCCTACACATGATTTAGAACTAGCCGCAGTTATCTTTGCACTTAAGATTTGGCGACACTATCTGTATAGTGAAAGTTGTGACATTTTTACCGACCATAAGAGCCTCAAGTACATATTTACCCAGAAAGAGCTAAATATGAGGCAAAGAAGGTGGTTAGAACTTTTAAAAGATTACGACGCAAATATTCAATACCATCCAGGCAAAGCCAATGTTGTAGCTGACGCGTTGAGCCGAAAGAATTCCGGGACTATATCTTGCTTACAAATTCAGCCTCGTATTAGGAGGGATCTCGAAAGAATGAACATTTGGCTTCAGGTTAGTAAATCTGATGGATATCTAGCTAGAATGCAGATTGAACCCGACCTCATATCACGGATCAAAGATGCACAGAAGCAAGATGGAGAACTTTGGGCAATTGTGCAAAATCTTGAGGTGGGTAAGCAATCTGAATTTCGTATAGACCATCATGGGGTGATTTGGTGCGGTAAAAGACTTTGTGTACCCGATGACTCCACCCTTCGTGAGTCATTGTTAGCCGAAGCTCACAGCTCACCATTTTCAATTCACCCAGGATCTACCAAGATGTATAGAGATTTAAGACAGAACTTCTGGTGGAATGGCATGAAGGAAGACGTTGCTCGATACGTAAGTAAATGCCTCACTTGCCAACAAGTGAAAATTGAACACAAACGAGCAAGCGGTCTGTTGCAGCCATTGGATATTCCCATATGGAAATGGGATGAGATCACAATGGATTTTGTTACTGGTTTGCCTAAGACATTCAAGAAGAATGATGTTATATGGGTTGTTGTCGATAGATTGTCGAAGTCAGCACATTTTCTACCAATTCAGCAAGGATTTTCGGTTAATAAGTTATCCGAAATATTTCTTCAAGAAATTATTCGACTCCATGGCACACCATCTTCCATTGTTTCCGATAGAGACCCACGTTTCACCTCACAATTTTGGAAAGGTTTTCAGGCAGCTTGGGGTACACGACTGAAGTTTAGTACGGCTTTCCATCCATAAACAGATGGGCAGTCGGAACGCACGATTCAGACCTTGGAAGACATGCTCCGAGCATGTGCACTTGAATGGTCTGGAAACTGGGATGAATATCTATGCTTTGTTGAGTTCGCTTACAACAATAGTTGGCAAGCAAGTATTGGAATGGCACCTTTTGAGCTTTTGTACGGTCGGAAATGTCGCGCACCAATATGCTGGGATGAAGTTGGAGAAAAGATTATTGAAGGACCAGAACTAGTTCAGATTACAAATGAAAAAGTCACTGTGGCCCGAGAAAAACTGAAAGAAGCTCGGAGCAGACAAAAGAGCTATGCAAATCAAGATAGACGACCACTCGAATTTAAAAACTGAAAGAAGCTCAGAGCAGACAAAACAGCTTATCATCCTCAGACGGATGGGTAGTCTGAGCGCACTATTCAAACTCTAGAAGACATGCTTCGAGCGTGCGTAATCGACTTTGGCAATGGTTGGGAAAAACATCTGCCACTTGTGGAATTTTCGTACAACAACAGCTACCACACAAGCATTAAAGCTGCTCCATTCAAGGCATTGTACGGGCGTAAATGCCGGTCACCTCTTTGTTGGGCAGAGGTGGGTGACAGTCAGATCACAGGTCCAGAAATGGTAGTTGATACTACTGAAAAGATTGCTCAAATACGACAACGCATGGCGGCAGCTCGTGACCGTCAGAAAGCATACGCCGATAAAGACAGGAAACTACTCGAATTCTAGGTTGGGGATCGAGCACTACTCAAAGTTTCACCCTGGAAGGGTGTGGTTCGTTTTGGCAAACGCGGCAAACTTAATCCACGATACGTCGGACCATTCAAAATCATTGAGAAGATAGGCAGGGTGGCCTGCAGATTGAACTTACCAGCTGAACTCAGTGCAGTTCACAACGTCTTTCACGTGTCGAATCTGAAGAAGTGTCTATCAGATGAGACCCACATAGTTCCTCTGAAAGAGCTCACTATTGATGAACAGTTACGATTCGTCGAGGAACCTGTTGAAATCACGGACCAGGATGTTAAGGTCCTCAAGAACACTAGAATACCTCTAGTACGAGTTCGTTGGAACTCCCGCCATGGCCCAGAGTTCACCTGGGAATGCGAAGATCAGATGAAACTCAAATATCCCCAGTTATTCGGAAACCAAGCAACCACTACTGAGGCCGAAGCTACTACAGAATTTCGGGACGAAATTCCAAATCAACAGGGGGATGATGTGACACCCCAGGAAAACCAGTAATCTTCGCAAACCTGCTCGGGGAGCCGCGATACGATACAGGTAAACAACGTCACACCACTAGCTTCCTCAGTAACCGCATGCTAAATTTCGGGACGAAATTTCTTTCAAGTTGGGGATAATGTGACAACTCGAGTTTCCGACATTTCTTATTCGCATTTATTGCGCGTTTACTGCTTAGTCGTTTGACTTGTTTGTCTGTAACTGTTACGTTGGATTATAAAGTGGGATGTTGTTTGCATGCTATCTGTTTAACGTGATTTGATTGCTTGATGTTACTTGATGAAACACTTAGATTAATTCACTATGCACACTCGACGAAACAAGAAATGTTTCACCAGTTAAGCTACTCGATGAAACAGGAATCTGTTTCATCAACCACTCGACGAAACAGGTCTGTTTCGCCGAGCCCAGTTTCACCGAAGCCCAGTTCGGGCCCAGAACGTTATTTCGTGTATATAAGTGGTACTAGGGTTATTCATCGACACTTTTTGCAAACCAGAAAAACCTAGAAGCACTGTGTCGGTAATCTAGGAACAACCAGAGACCTGTTATCAATTCCATTGTTGTTTCGGTTAGTACCTCGTAACTTCTTGATTAATCGCTCATCCATGTGATGTGTATTATGTAAATCGATGATTAGGGTTGCTAATTTATATTTTTATGAAACGGTTATGAATATATGTGCATGATGTTCTTGATTTCGATATACATGGTTAATCAGATGCGTAACTCTATGTGAAACTTAATACGATCGAATACTCGGTTTTAGATGTTGTTAATGTGATCTGGTTCTAAATGCACGTTAGCATCTTGATAAGGCTCGATGATGTGATGTTTTATGTTAATTGATTCGTGTACACATAACCTAGGGTTCATGCTAGACGTTAAGAACTGTGATGCTTATGTTATGATGATGCGATGATGAATTCTGTGAACAAATGATTTCTGCATGATTGATGATTTGCTGATGACGGCTGATAGCATGATTAGGGTTTCTGTGTTATTGCGTAACTGATGTCACTGATTTCCACGTAACTGACCTTCGATGAAACAGACATCTTAGACGAAACACAGGTGACGGTGAAACAGAATGTGTTTCACCGAGACCCTGAACGATGAAACAGAATGTGTTTCGTCAATATATGTGTTTCACCGATTTGTGTTTCACCAAATGTGTAATCAGCACAGTAACCTACTTTAATTCTGTTTAGAAGTTAACCGGGTTAGTTAACTGCTGTTAAGTGTAACCATCTTGTGTCTGATCTCAAATACGTGCTATGTGCTACTTGTTTATCACTGTGTGTTTATATGTGAACACAAACTGATTATGTATACGTGCGTACTATAGGACGTGATTGATTAATTGAGTACATACTTAGCATACCGAGCAAACCCAAGGTGAGTTCACACTCTTACCAAGGCATGGGATTCCCGGGGTTGGGAATGGGTTGAATGTTTCTTATACTTACATGATTAATGGAATTATTCCTCGGGAGGGGAAGGTTATTAGTAGATACTGCTAGACTAGTGATACATTTACTCTCTCTTCGCAAACACGCCGGGATTGGCCACGATAATAGAACAATCTTCGCAAACATGCCTAGAATGGCCGCGAACTATACTTTAATCTTCGCAAACATGCCGGGTGGGCCGCGATACAAATATACCTAGTCTAGAAAACATGGGAAACCCCCACTAAACTTCGCAAACATGCCTGGAGGGCCGCGATACCATTACATACATTACATGATTACTAAACGAGCTTACGAATTACAATACGAACACTATAACTGAATAACCAACTGTGAACTCGCTCAACTAGTTGTTGACTCTCTATTACATGCCTTGCAGGACCATAGGTACTATTGGAGCTTGCACGGGAGATGAGGTCGTTGTGGGCACGGATTGTGGAACTTATGATAAAACATTTAAACATTTGAACTTATTACTTACGTTGGGTTTACATTTTATGCTTCCGCTATACACTTAACATGTTTTGTTTGAACACCTTTCATATCGTCTGGTTTAAATTACATTTAATACTTATTATGTTTGATATGATTGGTGGCTTGATCCTGGTCAGTCACGCCTCCAAGCGGTGATACTCCGCGTGTGGATTTTGGGGGTGTGACAAGTAGCTACCTGTGTATTGTCACGTTTTAAGTTGCTCGTGGGTACATCCGTAAGATATGATTATGAAATTATGTTCTTGCATCGTATCATTTTCGCATAAAGCGTTATTTGTTATTTGAGCCTATTATTCCGTACTGAGCATTTGGCTCATTCCGTAAACTTTTTGTATATACAGGTCAGCAGGTTACTTTGGGCGGGGAAAAGAGAGAAGAATAAAGCTTAGGAATAAATCTGAAGATAATAGTTAATGAAGTCGAATGTCTCCGCTTGTATAATTAAACCTTAAGTTTTGTTGTTTTATGGTTATATCCTTGTCAAATAAATAAATGGAATTATGACTTTTGTTTATGATACTACTGTTATTGTGACACGTCAGCCCTTCCGGGTTGGGGTGTTACAGTACTTCTAAAGGTCATGATGCTATCTGGGTTGTTATCGATCGATTACCGAAATCAGCTCATTTTATTGCAATTCGTGAGGATCTATCTGCTGATAAACTTGCAAAGATTTATGTTGATGAGATTGTATCACGACATGGTGTGCCTTTGGATATCATTTCTGATCGTGATGCTCGATTTTCATCTCATTTCTGGAAGACCATGCAATCTGCTTTGGGAACCCAACTAAATCTAAGCACTGCTTATCATCCCCAAACAGATAGTCAATCTGAGTGAACGATTCAAACGTTGGAGGATATGCTTAGAGCTTGCGTGATAGACTTTGGTGGTAATTGGGATTCTCATCTGCCATTGATCGAGTTCTCTTACAACAATAGTCACCATGCTAGTATTAATATGGCACCATTCGAAGCTCTCTACGGTCGAAAATGTCGTTCACCTGTCTATTGGAACGAGATCGGTGAAGCTCAGCTTACTGGACCTGAGCTCGTTCTGGAAACAACAGGTAAAACCAAGAAAATCCGCGATAATCTTGTGACAGCTCGAAGCCGTCAAAAGAGTTATGCGGATATGCGACGCAAGCCCTTAGAATTTCAAGTCGGAGATCGTGTCCTACTCAAGGTTTCACCTTGGAAGGGAGTCGTGAGATTTGGAAAGAAAGGAAAACTTGCACCTCGATATGTGCGACCATTTAAGATTGTGGAAAGAATTGGGAAAGTTGCCTATCGACTAGAGCTACCTCCAGAACTTGGGAATATTCATCCGACTTTTCACGTGTCCAATTTGCGAAAGTGTTTAGCCTACGCTGACCCTCACATTCCTCTCGACGAGATCCAAATCGATGAAACGATGCACTTTGTCGAGAAACCCGTGGAGATCGTGGACTGTACTTTCAAACAGTTGAAGAACAAATGGATTAAATTAGTCAAAGTTCGCTGGGAATCCAAACGTGGCCCAGAGTTTACTTGGGAACGTGAGGACCATGAAGGCGAAATATCCGCATTTATTTTCATAAGCTTCCTCTAAATAAAATTTCGGGACGAAATTTCCTGAAGTAGGGGAGACTATGACAACTGTGTTCTAGTAATCGTTGTTCAATGTAAAACAATGTTGGCTATCAATAAAAAATGTGCTTTGGTGTTATTATATGTGTTTTTGTGTTATTATGTGAGTATTTGTGTTTGGTGATTTTGCAATTTAATTAGATTCCAATTTCAAGCTCTAAATCGCTTTCTGGAAGGTTATACGCGCACGGATGTGTAAATATAACCAGTTTAATGCAAAAAACACTCCGGAATAGTGAAATAGGCTTAACATACCTTAAATAACCTCCACATAAATTAGAAATAAGTTTTGGATGGTTTGGTATGTTGAAATCAAGTTTGTTCGATCGCAGGGACTATTTGTGTCAAACTACGAAACTATACCGATTTGTATAGTAACGAACATTCCGGAACTTGATCATAAGTTAAACATACCCTATATAACCATTACATAGCTTAGAAATAGGCTTTGAGGGGTTCGGTATGCTAAAATAATCTTTATTGATCAATAGGGACTAAAAGCGTCAAAAAGTGCACAAGTTTGCATTTTCGCGCATATTTTACATTCTGAATATATCCGGACATCCAAAAATTCATGTAATCATTAAAATATTATGTTTTAGTGTTTGGCATGATAAAAATCCATTCGTCGCTTGATTTGGATCGTTTTTGCGTTCGTTACGACTTCCGTCGTAATTAACCGAATAATGCGACCGTACGACCAAACGAACCGACATCCGAGATATTTTTGAGCATGTTTTGAGTTCCCTATACTTTAAATTTATTTTAGAGCCTTGAAATGGGGTTAACGGGGCTTAAAAAATCAAGTTTTACAAGTGCAGGGACCATTTTTGAAATTTCTGACCAGATTCAATGAACCTAGTCCATTTTGAAGTGTTGATGGTTTTAACCCACGGTTTTGCAAAACCATGGGCTGGTATTCAATGAACCTAGTCCATTATGACTCATATTAGGGGCTCCCATGGTTTTAGAAAACCATGGGCACACATGTAAGGTCCTGATCAAAGCTCAGTTTTCGATGAACGATCTTAACGGTTCTTGAATTCCTATAAATACCCACCCTCACTTCCTCCCAAAGCACACTTGAATCTGATTTTGCCTCTCTAAGTTAAAGCTTATGCTTCATACCTGAGAGTAAATCGGATCAAGAGCTTGCGGGGACCTTCTGTAAGTATTCTTTCGTTCTTTTCATTCGTTTTTGTCGTTAAAGTCAAACTGCGTTTGACTTTCTGCTTTGACCAGTTTATGGTCAATGCGAAGTTCGTTTGAATTTCATAACGTGAGCGTAATCATGATGGTTATAGTCCCTAGTGACTATACCTACTGATTACCACGTTATCTAGGCTCAATGACGAGTCGTAGTTTCGGCCAAAATGCGTTTTCTCGCGTATTTTGTAACCAAACTACTCTAGGGTATCAAAACCGTTTGTTTTGATATCAAAACTTGTTTTCTAAATTAACTAAACATGTTCTTGCATGTTTAGCTCGTCACTTTTTAGATTAGTTCTTGTGTAGAGTCGTAAGTCAAGCGGACTAAACACCCGCTTAGACTTTCGACCACGACCCGTTTGGTCGATCATTAGGATCCGACCAAACATGTTTAGTGACCATAATTGCATAGGGAATAACCTTCCGATGTTATACCTTATGGTCACTTAGGTTTAATTAGTTGTATGATAGGTAGTTTATATGCCGTAAGTAAATGACCAAAATACCCTTTTGTCACATAATTGGTTAATAAGCATATGTAACATAAATTTTTGTCACGTAACTGATTTTACAACATATTTAAACATGTATGGGCATATAATACTTGTCATAGGACTAGTTAGACGTCTCAAACGCGTATTGCGCGCACGACGCGTTAAAGTGGCGTAAGCTACCTTAATGGGTTGCAATGGGTCGAAAGCACTTAGGTTAGATTTCAATTTAGGGTGTAGGCTTTGTTAAACCATATCACATGAGTTCCAACACTCATTTGGTTTACGAGACTTCATTCTATCCGATCGTCCGATTTAGGCGTCTATTGTTTGACTAGTGGTTCGATTACTAGGTGCTACTTGATTCCTTTGGTTTGCTTGAGGTTGTTTAAAGTTCTATTGATTGAGGATACTTTGCACTACATGTGAGTACATAGTTCCCCTATTTTACTGTTTTCAATTGTTTTGGGGTGATTCATATGTACAAATTGATTTTCAAGGTTTAAACAATGGTTTTTCAAAAGCAATTAAGATGGTTTATACAAAACAAATAACGATTTCAATAAAGTGAACAAACTTATTGGTTGTAGTTACATAATAAATGTCATTCATTAGCATTGATCAAGCCGACCAGTATTAGGTTATGGTACCATAGGATCTGACAAATTCCGTTATTTTACTGCACCCATGGTTATGTGTGGGGGTTGTGGGTAACGACTGAATCTGATGTTAGTTAACTTACCCTTTGGTGGTTTGTTAACGTGAGAAGCGAGAAGCGAGGTAATCGAGTCACTAAGGTTTGAATGTTGTTAGCGAGACAACCATATATAGTTTTCACAATTAAAACGAGGATGATTTTAAACGAGTTAACGATTTGGAAACGATTTGAACAAGTTAAATGAATTGGACAAACGATTGGTTTTTGGTTAGTGTATAGATAACGGGACGAGTGTAATGTGGTGAAAGCATGGTGGATACGCCGCTGGTACTTCCTATATATAAGTGTTTTCATCATATTACATACCGTGGCGTTATTTAGTTCACTTGGGTAAACGATTTTGAAACGATGTCACACAAATGATGTTTTCTAAAGGATATAAACCATACGAGTTTTTAACGAGTTTTTACAAGATGTTTTACAAGTTGGTTTTCTAAAACAAATGTTTTTGGGGTTAAGAATCATGGCTACGAGATTTTATAAGCTATAATCAACTTGATTTGAGTTGGTTAACTATGTTGCAATACACTTTTCAAAACGAGGTTTGTATTTTGACTCTTGAAGTCTAATAAAGTACTGCAACATATAAACGAGCCATGACTCCGACACTCTTATAAAACCTATGTACTCGCCAGCATTTCTTTGCTGACTTTGTTTTTACATATGTTTCAGGTGATGTTGCTTGATGTGATTTCTAGGATGCATGCGTCACATAGGATCTGGACAAGGCCTTAGTGACATAATAACTATGATAGATGATATAAAACTTGTTTGTTCTATGTTAAGACAATGTTAATATTTAATATGATCAATAAAACGAAACTCTTTTTGTATCCATGGTTGTGAAACAATAGCTTCTGTTACAACACTCCCCAACGTTTCTGCCACGTCTTGTTGTCCTAAATGGCGTTATGATGGTTCATGTGGTTTGCACTTTGTAATGCATTTAGTCCCTAATTCGGACATACTAAAACCTTTAGATTTGTTAGTTTGAAACTAAATGTGTTATAAAGTGCAAACTATAAGGATGGTCCATGTTGTTTACATTTTATAACACATTTAATCCTCAACTTTTTTCAAAGTACATCGATGTTCCATATATTCTTTTAGTAATGTGTCGGTTATTTGATAGATACATAAACTTAAGATCACATATATTCTTTTCGAAATAAATAAATATAAATAGTATAACACAAAAACAAGTATAACAAAATGAGTCATTATAATTTTAACCTTGAAAATTTTATAAATGATAGAAATGTAATGTTTATATATCTCTACTTAAATTATTAAAAAAAATGTAAATATGTGTAAGTATAATGTAGGTTATATATTATACGGATGTCTAGGTAAATGACCAAACTTTAAAACATATTCAGAAATTCATTTCATAGTTTTTTATATAAATCAACAAATGTATTTCTATGTTAGAAGTAAACATATAAAATGTGTTAGAAGTAAATATATAAAAATATGTTAGACGTTGAACAGGAAGACTCTGATCCATTCAACATAGGGGAAGTGATTAGACAAATTGCAGAGGAAGAAAGGCTCGCTACGGGGGAAGAGCAGGTTCGCCTTAATTTCGAGGATGAAGTCTCTCGTACATTGGAATTTGGGGCCTGTCTAGGGATAGGTGTGGATGGATTTGAGAATCAAGTAAAAAAATTGGTGCGTGGGGAGATGGAGATTAACCGGGATCAATGATTTTTATCTCAATCAATATCAATGGGGGTTCGGTGTCGGTTTGGGATCCGGATGGAATTGGTTGATTTTTGATTCCGTAGGGCTGTTGTAGTTGTCTTTATGTTTTTGTTGTTTTTTTGTTTTTTCTGTTTTGTTCCCCAGTTTCTAGCTGGCTCTCTCTCTCTCTCTATATATATATATATATATATATATATATATATATATATATATATATATATATATATATATATATATATATATATATATATATATATATAAAGTGATTTGTCGTTCAAAAAAAATATGATATTTTGATAAAGACTTTAAACAATTTAGGTATTGTATTTTTGGTTTTTGCCATAATTTAGTTTTCTATTATGAACACGCAGGTATGACATATACACAAGCCATTCAAATCGAGAAGTGTTGAACCCCTTGGAATGAGTGCATGTACATCACACCTCCTGTGGTGGTTGCCAAAGCTCTGAGTGAACCTGAAATAGGCCAATAAAATAAATTATTTTTTGTAATTTTTGAACTGTTTTTAAACTTTTTTTAATCTTTTTCATTAAAATAACTTGTACATGTGTTTATATGCAAAATCTGTAAAAAAAGTTAGGTAAAAATTACTTTTTTACTTGTAAAAATTATTTTTATGGGTTTTTTACATGGTTCCACAGTTTCTCATTTTTTTGTGCTTCCCACTAAATCTCACACTATATATATATATATAGAGAGAGAGAGAGGGGGGGGGGGGAGAGAGAGAGTTAGGATCATGTGAGAAGCACTAGGCTAATTGAGAAACTTGAGAATCATTTTGGACCACACATTTTTTCTCAACATTTTGTAATATACATATATGTATAGCATAAAATTGACTATATACATATGTGTATAATTCAAGATTTAACAATATAGAATGTGCTTTATGGCGTTTTGAGATTTGGCATTTTTTCACTTTTTTGTATAATGCGTATAGTTTTGTGCTTTTACAACGGCTAACCTTAATTTATTATGGTGTTTTTTGCAGGTAATGTAGCGGAAGTCTGATTGCACTAGCTGTTGTTCATGCAGGAGTTTTGAGTGGTTTGGGTTGTTTTGTAGACATGACTTCTATGTTTTGAGAAGTTTGGACATTAAGAAATTTACAAAACAATACATTCTAGATAGATGGTGTCCAAGGTATGATGCGAGAAATCATTTTTGCGACCGAGTATACTCTGAATCGTTTATCAAATAACAAGGAGGAGTTTTCCTAATATAAGGATCATGTTCAGTCCTACATGAAGAAGGTTCAGGATATGCAGATTGTCGCCCCCGCTCCTATTACCAGGGATTGTTTTGCCAAGATAATGGGGCAATATCAAAACGACAAGAATTCTATAAGAGTTCTTGTTGTTTATAAGTCGAAAGATCCTTTCTGGATCTCGCAAGCGGTTATCAAAACACGAGGAAGCAACTGAAAAAACAACAAAAAAGCGAAGACGGGAGTGAAAGAACGACAGTGTAAAAATTGTAAAAAATTTGGACACCATGCATCCATATGCAAAGACCCAGTAATGAAAAGAAGATTGACACGGTCTTCGAGAGAGGAACAATAGCGAATTATAGCTTTTGGTGTTTATTATTTTATTACTTCTTGGCGTTTTACTATTCTTACACAATTTATAGCGTTTGTTCCCATAAGTAATTAAATTAACTAAGACCACACATTACAAGTTGGCGTTTTATGTTACATTTACCATTTTTGGTGTTTTAGTTTCATTAAGTGTTTAAAAACGTGAATTTTAATCCTTTTCAACGAACATCTTGGCGTTAATTAAAAAATGCCAAGGCATTTTGATAGATAATAATATTAGAACATTCATTTTAACGGCGTAATTATTATAGACAAGGCATTACCAAAATAATATATAGGATAAGAAGCAAATAAAGCATTATAGAAAAATACAAGAGAACAACTAAAATTCATCATTGAATGGGATTATGTCTGAGAAGTACCCATCATTCCCTTCGCCCTCTTCTTCTGATTCCACACCAAAATGCTCATCTTCGTCTTAAGTTTTAACGGCATCCTCGTCCTCTAGTGCTTGATGCCTCCATTGAAACATCCCCTCCAATGAAGTCACTGTTGGGGTCATCTTAGCGTTTAAAAATCTTGCATTGCATACGTGTTCTACAAAAGAAAGTACTTGTTCTGTCAGTATCTTATCAATTGTGTGGTCTTCTTCTTGATTGTTGTTCCACACAACCATCACCCACTCATATTCTTCATAATAATGCCATGATTCGATGATTGGCTCGACAAACTAATTTGCATTATTTAGAGAAAATGTTCTCCTCAATCTCCTTGTGACAGTCTCTGTTTGTTCACACAAGTTGTCATTAGGAACTCCAAGTTCCAGTATCCTCCTCTGAACTTCTTCTTCCATATTCAGTATGGCGTTTACAGTTTTCACCATAACCCTTCTTCTGGAGTTGAATTTTATAATGAACCTATTAATTGAAGTTTTGAACCCCCAAGAGACTACTGTTTCCATTTTTCTTTTGTGTAAATTTCTTGAAAGTATTCTGATGTTTGGCGTTTTGCAGAGACTGGCGTTTTTGTTTTTCAAGTATGATCAATGAAAGGGATGTTAAGTTCATTTATATAATGAGTTTTAGGCTCATGATTTTGGGCGGAAGTTTTTCCACATTGAATGAAAAGCAATAAAGTCTCTAGTATTTGGCATTTTTGGCATTTTTTATCTAATACAATAAAGTCTCCGGCGTTTCAGATGCTTTATCATTAATTTGCCAGCGAATGGTGTTTTTAGCGTTTTTATGTTTCGTCTTATTAAGTAACAAGACTAGTTTACCCTTAATGATCCTCGTAGCATTACCAAAATATTTAATATTTACAAAAACACCACCTTCAAATTAGTCCGTAGATTGTTTTGATCCAACAGCTGTGAAACATTCTCACCGTTTTAAGACTTTGGGGAGTTTTCCCCAGATCCTGCACATATATATAGGATAAGGATCGGTTAGGAACCACCCATTATTGCGAGAACTGCGAGAACCAATGTGAACACAACCAAAAATACCTAAAAAACACACAATTTTTTTATTATTTTTTATAGAAAATCGCTACTTTTAGTTTCTAAAAAAAATTCGAGTAACAATTATGGATCCACATGTACATATGTATCATTTCTTTGACAAATTCCATAATACATTATCAGTATTAGACAATTGCACTTTCATTTACACTACCATCCATAATACAATACTTTTTACATTACCAATAATAGAAATACACATGTGCATCTATATGTATGAACATGATATAATGTGTTTTTGGTACACTACTTTGAATACACTTTCCTTTTCATCTATCATACCATCCATAATACACTACCATTACATCCTACTATCCATAATACACTACCATTACAAATATTTATAATATTTTTCACTTTATGCACACATACATCAACACCCTTCATAGCATACCAAATAACATATTACATCATAAAGTGACAAATATAACCAAACCATCAACCACTAGATATAACTTAAACTTAAACTTAATACTATGTTGGTTGAAACTTAAACAACTTATGTTCTGTAATGTTTTAAACTTTTGAAAGGATGAACATCGGTTATTTTAGTCATGTAGATATTTATTATAATCGAATGCAATGAAAACTTGTTAGTACATATGTCTGTAGCTTCCGTCTGCATCGAGTCTTGTGTATTTTATGTTGTGTATGTATTTTTGTATATGTATGTTTGTGTCTACACAATTCAGGGAACGGTGCGTATATGTTAAAGTGTAATCCATCGGGTGACATGTGTCAACCGAACGGATGGCCATCCGATGACACTATTCCCTTCCCTGGTTGCCTATAAATAGTAGGCTTGTGGTAGTTGTTTAGGACCTTTGGCTGATCATTGTAGCGAAGCTCTGTCTGTCTGACTTTCTACCGGAACTTCTGTACTTTCACCATCATTCAATAGAATTCAGACATGTTAAGCGTTGAAACTGTTGTTCGTGATTCTCAGACGGTGACGAGGGATTCCGCACCTCGTCACTGATCAATTCCGCTACGTTCTACAGCTAGAACAGATCCATTCGCATGGCCTAACAAGTGAAATCAGAGCCTCGAGAAGCCGAATTGGATATTACAACGACATTTCACCAGAATTTCAGTCATTTCCTGCAGATTTCTGTCAAATCTCACCAAATATTTTGACAAATTCTTCTTCTTCTCCTTCATTTCTTGCAGTTTTTACACTTTCACACCTTAAAATCGGAAAAACTCAAAATTAAGCAAGATTTCACGGACGAATTTGACTAATTTGGATAACATTCGAATGGGAATTGAACATAGATCAATCCTACAAAGTTTCATTGAAAAATTCGGACTAAAACTGAATCAAATCAGTTCAATCTGGCGTTATTCCAAGAAATGTAAGGGCAAAGAAAGGAGGTGCTACTATGCCAGAATCCAAGAGTGGTAAAAGTGAGTAGCATATTACAACATCAAAGGGTCCTGAAGCTGTAAAAGATCAAAACATTGAAGTACCTGAGGTTCCAGAGGTTCAAAGCATTGAAAAGCCTGAAGCTGAGAAAGAAAAAGCTCCAGAAAGTCCAGAATATGTGAGAGTAGAAAAGAAAGATGATGCAGAATCTTCAAAGCCAAAGAAAACTTCTTTACCTGATCTATTTGAAGGCTTTCCAAATGTTCGTGGAGAATTTACAGATGATATTCTTTCTGATGAAGAATATGATATGTTTCATGATGCAACGGTCAAAGATCTTAAAAAGAAAATGTGTCTTCTGGAGAAAGAGAAAGAGAAAGCTGAAGCTGATCGTGATGAATTGAAGAAGCAACTTGAAGAGATTACTAAAGTGAATGAAGAAATAAATTATGTTGTGATTAAACATGCAAAGAGCTAAAGTCAAAGAAGATAGATGAGGGAATCATTGACACCACAAAAGAAATGACGGCAGAAAACCTGACAAAAATGGCCGACAAAGTGCTTATGGCAAAGGAACTAGAGGTAGATTCCAAATCTGCGTCTGAGTCAACAAGCAAGGTCAGTAGTAGTGGTTCAACCAATGAATCAGGTAAGACTGATGGCGCTAAAACAGAGAGTGATTGCAAAAATTGCATGAAAGATTGCAAAGTTTGCAGCACACATGCGTATCTCACACTCAAAAAAACCCAAGATCTGGTTGAAAAAGTCAAAATGGTTGAAAAACAAATCTTAAATCGAGATAAACTGATGAGAGCTTCAAATGAGAGAATAAAAGAATTAACAGAAAAGATAGAAAAAGATAAAACTGATGTTGAATGTTTTAAGAAAGAAAATGAGAAATTAATTCATGAAAACAGACAAATTTCTGAAAATTATGAAAAATTGAAAAGAACAGTAAAAGATTCTGATGAGCGAAATGGTAAAACTTACAAAGAAAATGTTCATTTGTCTGGAGTTCTTCAGGCAAAAGAAAGACAAATCAACCAGCATTTGGACGAGATCGCAAATCTTAAGCTTCAATTCCAGGAAGCTAAGATTGAGAATGAAAGAATCAATCTAAAATTAAACAGTTACAACTCCGCGAGCTTTGTTCTTCAACACATCGTTCCCAAACTAATTGGGAAGAACAAAGCAGGTGAAGATGTGTACTCGGATGGAACGGGGGTGGAACGGGGGTGGGTTATCATCAAGTTCCACCGCCTGTGTTAAACAATTTTTCAAAGAAACAATCCGGGTTGGATAAGATTTCTGAAACAAATGAGAAAACAGATGCTGAGAAACTTCCAGAAACAATCGATGTCACATTCACTTCATCATTTGATGAAGACAGTGTTCAGTCTGAAGTCGTAAAAAATGTGGTTGAAAACGTTTTAAAATCAGATAGTGATTCGACTGAAGATGAAGAATGTTTTCTGAACAACTACATTCCGAAATCAAAATCCCAAAACAACTCAAATGACGAACCCACTCTTGTCATGTACAAGATGTCTGGTTCTGATAAGTTGTATTCGGATTTTGAGTTCCCAATTGAGAATGTGAATGTTGACAAGTTGAAGAAAGTTTTCAAATTGATTGAAATCGATGTTTCTGAAGTCGAAGTGTTAAAGAGTTCCAAAAGGCTTTTGAACTTTGAAAGAGATAAATCTTACTATAAGAAACCTACTGTACCGCCACGTTTTAACAATAACAACCAAAACAGATGGTCGGGTGGTTATCAGGGTGGTAAGAACAATCAAAAGAGGAACTTTCAAAACTAAAAGTTTGTCGAAAAGAAGGTGTTTGTGAAAAGTTCAAGTTCACTTTCCGAGCAAGAATCGGAAATCTTTTCAAAATCAAATGAAGAATTTTTTGCAAAGAAGGCCTCACAGCCTCAGACTGAAGGGAAAAGTCGGGAAGTTGACACCCGCACATGCTTCAAATGTAACGAAGTTGGACACATTGTGTCACACCCCCAAAATCCACACGCGAAGTATCACCGCTTGGAGGCGTGACTGACCAGGATCAAGCCACCAATCATATTGAACAAGCATGTAAGTAAACCAAATTCAATCAACAATATGAAAGGTGTCCAAAAACCAATGCATAGTTAAGTGTTTAGCGGAAGCATAATTGTAAAACCCATAGCAAGTATTAAGTATGAAATAAAGTAATGTTTAAAGCATGGCACACACTGCCATGTCCCACAACGACTGTTCTTCCCTGTGCAAGCTCCATGAGTACCTAATGACCTGCAAGGCATGTAGCAACGAATCAACAACAAAGTTGAGCGAGTTCACAGTTGGTTGTTTGGTTATAGTATTCATTTCGTAAATCGTATGTTCGTTTTGTAAACCATGTATCGTATTAATCCGTATCGCGGCCAATCCAGGCATGTGTGCGATGATTAGTGGGGGCTTCCCATGTGTTACTAGACCACGCGTATCAACTGCTACGAAAATGTAAGAGGTGCCCTAAGTCAATGTCTATCAGCATTGACCCTTTGCCCATAGTCCATTAGTACACGCCCGTCCGACTGGCACGGTGTGAGGTTTGTTAAACCTAATAGCGCTATTAACTAATGACCCGCTCGCCATAGGCCTTGGCGATTAAGTCGATAAATGAGGGACTTCCTTTGATAGAGGTGATGGTCTTATGATCGTGTACGTAGGCTTTACGTACGTGCCCTTCAATCCGAGGACAGTAGTAAGTATAACTGTACGAAGGTTTTACGTACGTGCCCTTCAATCCGAGGACAGTAGTAATTAGTTTAATTGTAATAGTTGTACAAGTAGTTATTCAATCCCATTCCCAACCCCTGGGAATCCCATGCCTTGGCTAGTGTGAACTCACCTTGGTTTGCTCGGCAGATACACAGAAAGGTCAAGTCTAGCTGCTAGTGGTCAACCACGTCCTAACATGGTTACCATACAAGTCAGGTTTTGGTTTCAAGTAGTGCACATAAGTATCACATAAGGTAGCAGATAAGGAACACACACGGATCATGGCAACATACATTATCACGTTCAACAGTTAAAACGTACTCAAGATTGGGCTCGCACAAGCTTAGTGGCCTTGTGCGAGTCGTCCGTTGGAGCCCACTAATACCCGGCCCAAAATCAAAACACCCAACAAAACTATAAACATGAACACGGCCCAAATCAATTAAATCCAAGCTTGTGCGATCCGGACATCTTGTACGATCCGGTTGGGTTGTGCGATTAGAATTAGCCCAGCCCAACATGATCATCCGGCCCAAACAGTTAAACAAACATACTACTTGTGCGATCCAACAGCCTTGTGCGACTGTGAGTGTCTTGTGCGACTGGACTCCTTGTGCGACCAGGAGTCTTGTGCGAATGGACTCCTTGTGCGACCAGTTTAAACATCCGAAAGTTATGTTAATCAGTTACAACCATTCAATTGTTTCCTTATTTACATTTTATCAATTAACAAAATTCCAACTATCCATATCACATACAACCGATCAAACAAAGCATATTCAAATAAATTCTCATAACTCTAACATAATCATAATCATGAACAATGATCAAGACACTTAAACATAACCATCTAGGGGTTTCAAGCCATTATATAACACCTCATGATCGACCCTACAACTAACCCGATTTCAGCAAACATGCAACCTATTATCAATCATTCGGTTCTTAAAACAATAATATGGAATCCGATTAGCATGAATATTCACCAATACACATATGCAAACCGATTACTTGCACATCAACAATCAATGATTTAAATCACAATCAATCACAAGATATCCTTAGCTCATCATGAAATCAATCCAAAACAAGACATGATATCCGATTAACATTAACATACATATCCGATTCACAAGAACATTATCATTCATACACAATATATCAAATAACATCATAGAACACACATCATAGAACACTAACCGGTTAGAGAAGGAACAAGGATGATTCGAATGCTAAGATCCTCGACTGAGAGGGAGTGTGTGTGGCTGCCTTCGGGTTCGTGAGAGAGGGAGAAGAGCTAGGGTTTGTGTGTGTGTAAAGTGTTTTGCAACAATGAGAAGTGTACCCTATCTCCTAGTGTTATGCGACATGGGGGAGTGGGCCGAACCCTCTCTTGGGCTGCCCATTGGTCCGAATACAAGAATGTAGCTCGTATGGGCTTGTGTGATCGGGTGAGTGTTGTGCGTTTTGGTCATTTACATACATACATACATTACACAAAGCACGTATCAACATAACATTCATATAATCATTCACTTTCATAAAATCACACATCGTACACATACGTTACTTCAAAGTACAAAGATAGGTCGGAAATACGAGTTGTCACATTATCCCCAAGTTGAAAGAAATTTCGTCTCGAAATTTGGTACGTACTCACTGAGGAAGCTAGTTAGGTTGCATGGTTTTCCTGGTTTTCCTGGGGTGTCACATCCTCCCCCCGTTGATCTGGAATTTCGTCCCGAAATTCCGTAGCTTCAGCCTCAGTAGTGGTTGTACTGTTTGCGAATAGTTGGGGATACTTTTGTTTCATTTGGTCTTCGCATTCCCAAGTGAACTCTGGGCCGCGACGTGAGTTCCAACGAACTCGAACGAGAGGTATTCTAGTGCGCTTGAGGACCTTAACATCCTGGTCCGTGATTTCTACTGGTTCCTCGACGAATCGTAACTGCTCGTCGATAGTGAGCTCCTTCAAAGGAACTATGTGGGTCTCATCTGACAAACACCTCTTCAGATTCGACACGTGAAAGACGTTGTGAACTGCACTGAGTTCTGCTGGTAAGTTCAGTTTGTAGGCCACCTTGCCTATTTTCTCGAGGACTTCGAAAGGTCCGACGTATCGTGGGTTAAGTTTGCCTCGTTTACCAAAACGAACCACACCCTTCCAGGGTGAAACTTTGAGTAGCACCCGCTCCCCAACCTGGAGCTCGAGTGGTTTACTGCCCTTATCGGCGTAGACTTTCTGACGGTCACAAGCTGCCGCCATTCGTTGTCGTATTTGAGCAATTCGTTCTGTTGTGTCTACCACAAGTTCTGGACCAGTAATCTTACTATCCCCCACCTCTGCCCAACAAAGAGGTGACCGGCATTTACGCCCGTACAATGCCTCAAACGGAGCAGCTTTAATGCTGGTGTGGTAGCTGTTATTGTACGAAAATTCCACCAGTGGCAGATGCTTTTCCCAGCCGTTGCCAAAGTCAATTACACATGCCCTAAGCATGTCTTCGAGGGTCTGGATGGTGCGTTCAGACTGCCCATCCGTTTGCGGGTGATAAGCTGTGCTCATATCTAAACGTGAGCCAAAGGATTTATGCATTGCTTGCCACAGTTCTGAAGTAAAACGTGCATCTCGATCCGAGATAATAGAGGTGGGCACTCCGTGCCTCGAGACAACTTCCTTAAGATATACGTCTGCTAGAGTGGAAAACTTATCCGTTTCTTTGATAGCCAAAAAGTGAGCAGACTTTGTGAGTCGATCCACGATCACCCAAATAGTATCGTTACCACGTTGAGATCTAGGCAGGCCAGTAACAAAATCCATGGAAATTTTCTCCCATTTCCATTGTGGTATTTCTGGTTGTTGGAGTAGGCCTGAAGGTTTCTGATATTCCGACTTGACTCTCGCACAAGTCAAGCACTTGCTAACGTAGGTTGCTATGTGAACTTTCATGCTAGGCCACCAATATGTAGTTTTGATATCGTGGTACATCTTATCCGAACCAGGATGTACCGAGTAGCGAGACTTGTGTGCCTCATCCATCACAAGCTCTCGTAAGTTGCCGTAATATGGGACCCAAATGTGTCCTGTTACGTAGTAAGCACCGTCTTCCTTTTGTTCTAATCGTTGCCTTGAGCAGCGTAGGGCTTCAGCCCTGACGTTTTCTGGTTTCAATGCTTCTACCTGAGCGTCTCGTGTCACACCCCGACCACGTGAGACAACGAAACGTGGCGGAAATGTCGGGGAGTGTTGTAACAGAATTAATTGTTTCACAACCATGGCAATTGAAGTTTCGTTTTATTAATCAAACATGAAAGTTTACATTGTTTTAAACAAGAACCAAAGAGTACATAACATAAATTAACTAGTTCTTGTCTCGTTTTAAGTCACGAAGGCACAGGTCCGCCTAAGTATGTCTTGATAAGTCCTATGCATCAACTCCTGAAAACACATGTGAAAATAGGTACGTCAGCATAAAAATGCCTGTGAGATACATAGGTTTTGTGAAAATAGGATTCATGACTTATGTTTGAGAAAATGTTTAGTCATGAACCTTGTAATTTGCTTTGTCTTGTAAATCATCTGAAAAAACGATAAGATCAGATGATATGTATAAATAAGAGAATAATGTATGGTTAAATGAATAACCATGTAAGATGAGTTTGTATAAGATAAATTGTTTGTAAATCAATGTCTTGTGAAAAGTATGTTATTTGTATAAAATGTTTTATGTCTCAAATTGAAATAATTCAAATAACGCTACGATATGTAATACTATACAAACACTTATATATAGGAAGTACCAGCGGCATATCCACCATGCTTATATCATATTACACACGCCTCGTTACTTAATCACTTACTCAAACCAAACTACCAAAGTAAAATGTTCCTGTCTGATGTAAATCATGTAATGTGTATCCAAAATGTAAGCATGTGATGAATAACAAATGTACTAAGTATGTAACAAAGGACATACATAGCATAAAGTGTAATGTATAACAATGTACTAAGTACGCACACAATGGGCACACATAGCATAAAATGTAATGTAAAACAATGTACTAAGTACGCACACAATAGGCATACATAGTATGTAATGTAAGGCAATGTACTAAGTACACACACCATGGGCATACATAGCATGTAATGTAAAGAAATCATGTACTATAAATGTACTAATGAACATAACAGGTATATGATGTGAAAACAGGAAAGCATGAAAGTAACAAGTAGGCACATGTGTTTCACCCCAAAACAGTTTGGAAAACAGTAAAAGAGGGGTCTATGTACTCACTTGAGATTGCTTAGTAGTCCTTGAGTAACAACCAAACAATGCTAGAGATCACGGATATCAAACGGCACCTAATATAGGTAACTATGCTAATAAACCGGACCTAAATCGGAGGATTTAGATAGAATGAGGGTTCGTAAACCAAACGAGTATGGAGACTCGTGTAATATGGTTTAACAAAGCCTACATACTAAATGAAACCTAACATAAGGGCTTACGACCCATTACGACCCGTTTAGGTAGCTTATGCTACTTTAACGCGTCGTTCGCGTGAAACGCGTTCGCCTAACTAGTCCTATGACAAGTATTATATGCCTAAAATGTTTAATTATGTAACATAATCAGTTAAGTGACGAAAGTTTAGGTTACATATGCTTAATTACCAATTACACATGAAAATGATATTTTGGTAATTTACCTAAGGCATATAAACTACCTATCATACAACTACTTAACGAAGTGACCATAAGGTATAACCTCGGAAGGTTATTCCCTATATACTATGGTCACCTAAGGTATTTGGTCGGATCCTAATGATCGACCAAATGGGTCGGGTTCGAAGGTATAAGCGATTTATTAGATCGCTTACCCTTACGACCCTAGACAACGTGGTAATCAGTAGGCATAGTCCCAAGGGACTATAACCATCGTGATTACAATCACGTTGCGAAGTTCAAACGAACTTTGTATTGACCATAAACTGGTCAACGTAGAAAGTCAAACAAAGTTTGACTTTCAGACTCGAAAAGCAATAAAAGAACGAAGGAATACTTACGAAGGGTCCCCGAATGCTAATCTCGATTCAAGTAACTCAGGTATGAAACAATGGTTTCAACTTAGAGTTTCTCAAATCAAAATTCTAGTGGGTTTTGCAATGGCATGGGGGGGGTATTTATAGTTTTCGGTTAGCCGTTAAGATCGTTTCTTGGAAACCGTGCTTTGATCTTGGCCATACACATCAAGATAGTGGTTTTACAATACCATGGGAGCCCCTAGTATTGCCCAATACCATGTGCAAGAGGGAATGGACCAGATTCAAAGTTTTTGCAAGTTTTTGCTGATCTGGGGACTGTTGCGCACCGCAACACTCAGAGTGTTGAGGTGCGCAAGGACCTATTTTGGCAGAATGGCAGATTTGGTCCCTGCTAGTGTTTTGAGCTATTTCCGACACGTTTAAGGCCCGTTAACCCCATTTCAAAGCTCTAAAATGAAGTTAAAGTGTCACACCCCGACCACGTAGAACATACAAAACGTGGCGGAAACGTCGGGGAGTGTTGTAACAGAATTAATGTTTCACAACCATGGAAATTAAAGTTTCGTTTTATTCAACAAACAAGCGAGTTACATTGTCTTTAAACAAGAAATAAAGAGTACATAACAAAATTTAAGTAGTTCTTGTCTCGTTTTAAGTCACTAAGGCACAGGTCCGCCTAAGTATGTCTTGATAAGTCTTATGCATCATCTCCTGAAAACACATGTGAAAATAGGTACGTCAGCATAAAAATGCCTGTGAGATACATAGGTTTTGAGAAAATAGGATTCATGACTTATGTGTGAGAAAATGTTTAGTCATGAACCTTGTAATTTGCTTTGTCTTGTAAATCATTTGAAAATCGATAAGATCAGATGATATGTATAAATAAGAGAGTAATGTATGGTTAAATGAATAACCAAGTAAAATGAGTTTGTATAAGATAAGTTGTTTGTAAAACAATGTCTTGTGAAAAGTATGTTCTTTGTATAAAATGTTATATGTCTCAAATTGAAATGATTCAAATAATGCTACGATATGTAATACCATACAAACACTTATATATAGGAAGTACCAGCGGCGTATCCACCATGCTTGTATCATATTACACACGCCTCGTTACTTAATCACTTACTCAAACCAAACCACCAAGATGTAATGTTTAACAATTGCAGAAATGTTTATGTATAGTCAATTGTCTATTGTCAAATGTAAATCATGAATTGTGTATATAAATGTCAAAATGTAAGCATGTGATGAATAACAAATGTACTAAGTATGCACACAATGGGCATACATAGCATAAAATGTAATGTAAGACAATGTACTAAGTACGCACCCAATGGGCATACATAGCATAAAATGTAATGTAAAATAATGTACTAAGTACGCACACAATGGGCATACATAGCATGAAATGTAATGTGAAGCGATGTACTAAGTACGCACACAATGGGCACACATAGCATGAAATGTAATGTGAAACAATGTACTAAGTACGCACACAATGGGCATACATAGCATGAAATGTAATGTAAAACAATGTACTAAGTAATGCACACAATGGGCATACATAGCATGAAATGTAATGTAAAACAATGTACTAAGTACGCACACAATGGGCATACATAGCATGAAATGTAATGAAATCATGTACTATAATGTACTAACGAACATAGCAGGTATATGATGTGAAAACAGGAAAGCATGAAAGTAACAAGTAGGCACATGTGTTTCACCCCAAAACAGTTTGGAAAACAGTAAAAGAGGGGTCTATGTACTCACTTGAGATTGCTCAGAAGTCCTAAGATAACCACCAAGCAATGCTAGAGATCGCGGAAATCAAACGGCACCTAATATAGGTAACTATGTTAATAAACCGGACCTAGATCGGAGGATCGGATAGAATGAGGGTTCGTAAACCAAACGAGTGTGGAGACTCGTGTAATATGGTTTAACAAAGCCTACATACTAAAAGAAACCTAACATAAGTGCTTACGACCCATTACGACCCGTTTAGGTAGCTTATGCTACTTTAACGCGTCGTTCGCGTGAAACGCGTTCGGACCGCCTAACTAGTCCTATGACAAGTAGAATATGCCTTAACATGCCTAATATTGTCTCTAAATCAGTTTAGATGTCAAAAGTTATGTCACATATGTTTATAATGAATTTTGGCATCAAAGGGGTATTTTGGTAATTTACCTAAGGCATATATACTACCTATCATACAACTACTTAACAAAGCGACCATAAGGTATAACCTCGGAAGGTTATTCCCTATATACTATGGTCACCTAATGTATTTGGTCGGATCCTAATGATCGACCAAATGGGTCGGGTTCGAAGGTATAAGCGATTTATCAGATCGCTTACCCTTACGACCCTAGACAACGTGGTAATCAGTAGGCATAGTCCCAAGGGACTATAACCATCGTGATTACAATCACGTTGCGAAGTTCAAACGAACTTCGCATTGACCATAAACTGGTCAACGCATAAAGTCAAACAAAGTTTGACTTTCAGACTCGAAAAGCAATAAAAGAACGAAGGAATACTTACGAAGGGTCCCCGCAAGATTCGAACCCGATTCACTCTCAGGTAGGAAGCATAAACTTCCACTTAGAGAGTGTAGAATCAGATTCAAATGTGAGGGAAAAGTGAAGGGTGGAGGTGGGTATTTATAGTTTTCGGTCCACCGTTAAGATCGTTTCTTGGAGAAGAGGGAATGCTCTAGCCCGTACTCTTGTCGGAATGTTGTGGTAACTGATTTTGGCCACCACAAGAGATTAACATGTGGCACTTGGCCTTTGGGGAGTGTTTAAGGGCAGTTAACAGCTGAGAAAAACAATTTTCTGCATCTGGCCCCTGCTTGCGCACCGTAACAAATAAACCCTTACGGTGCGCAAGGGCCAAGTTTGGCAGATTTACAATTTTGGTCCCTGTTGTGCTATAAGGTCATTCCCGACGCGTTTAAGGCCCGTTAACCCCATTTCAAAGCTATAAAATGAAGTTAAAGTATAGGGAACTTAAAATGTGCTCAAAAATATCTCGGATTTCGGTTCGTTTAGCCGTACGATTGCGTTGTTCGGTTAATTACGACGGAATGCGCATAAGCGCGAAAAACGATCCAAATGGCGTGACGAATGGATTTTTCTTATGCCGAACACTAAAATAAAATATTTTAGTGCTTACATAAATTTTGGATGTCCGGATGTATTCAGAACGTGAGTTATGCGCGAAAGTGCAAACTTGTGCACTTTTTGACGCTTTTAGTCCCTGAATGTCCCAAAAGTATATTTTAGCACACCAAACCTCTCAAAGCCTATTTCTAAGCTACGTAAAGGATATTTAAGGTGTGTTTAACTTATGGTCATGTTCCGGTATGTCTGTTACAGTTCAAATTGGCATACTTTCACAGTTTGTCAAATTTAGTCCCTGTAAGCGATTTAACTTGATTTCGGCATACCAAACCTTTCAAAACTTATTTCTAAGTTATGTAGAGGTTATTTAAGGTATGTTAAGCCTATGTCACTATTCCAGAGTGTTTGTTGCATTAAACTGGTTATATTTACGCATTAGTGCGCGTATAACCTTCCAGAAAGCGATTTAGAGCTTGAAATCGAACAAGAGTTGATATGTGCCAAAGATACACATATTTATACAAGTCCAAAGTATGAAATACAATATTTCATTAGTTTGGTATTTGTTTGATGGTTGCAGTGACACAGGTGTCACAGTCTCCCCTACTTTAGGAAATTTCGTCCCGAAATTTATTCGTAGGAGTCTATCTGTGACTTTGTGTCAAATAACCACCTGAGATAAGCAAGGCATAATCCTGTTATTTCTCTTTAACGGATATTTTTCAGAAATGAAAAATGAACGGAGTTATTTTCAACAGGCATTCTTCAGAAACGAAAAAGAACGGAATGAGTCATTTTCCACAACCTCTTCGGAAACGAAAATGAACGGAACGAGTCATTTTCCACAACCTCTTCAGAAACGAAAATGAACGGAACGAGTCATTTTTCCACAACCTCTTCAGAAACGAAAATGAACGGGACGAGTCATTTTCCACAACCTCTTCAGAAACGAAAATGAACGGAACGAGTCATCTTCCACAACTTCTTCAGAAACGAAAATGAACGGAACGAGTCATCTTCCACAACTTCTTCAGAAACGAAAATGAACGGAACGAGTCATTTTCCACAACTTCTTCAGAAACGAAAATGAACGGAACGAGTCATCTTCCACGATTTCTTCAGAAACGAAAATGAACAGAATGTGTCATTTTCCACAATTTCTTCAGAAATGAAAATGAACAGAATGAGTCATTTCTAGACACACGACCAAACTTGCTGTGGTTTCTGTGCACTGAATTTCATAATTATGTATGCATCCATAATTATGCAATTCCTTGCACAGTCCGCACAATTTGTTTGTAATGTGAAGGGGGAGGAAAAATCAAACCTGTGATGAGTGTGACTAGACTACCATAAGGTCCTTTTAATTAGATCGACAAATGATCCTTTTTATTAGGCCACCAAGGAGTCCTTTCAGCTATCTCATCACATGATATTCCTAACCAGATTTTTGGATCAATCTGTTTAACTAGACCACTCAAGGGGTCTAATTATGGAATAGTACTATATAATCCAAGGGTCTTTACTATTACGTAAAAGCCCATTGAGGATTTAATATAGTACCTTTGGATATCCTACTATGAATTCCTTATACAAAGATATGGAAGATTCTACGAGGATTTGGATAACAAAGCTTGGATTACACCAAAAACATAAAAGGGAACACATAAGCACATAATCACATAGTTGTATAATTTGTTATTAATTTGTTATCGATTGGAAGTGGATATAGAAACCAGTCAATGGACTTCAATGTCATCTGGGATCTATCTGAAAAGATATGAAGATCTCCCAAAATTCGATTTTGTTTTCAAAGAAACGTAATATTCGAATTAAGGAACACAACAATTTTAGGATTTACGGAAATACCCTTAGGTACCCTATTAAGGATTTATAGTGGTACTTTGGGGTATTCGTCCAGTGTTGTAACTTGCGCTTTGTACTTCGTTTCCATAGAGGAAACGGGTACTTAGGAATTTCGTGGATAACGCAAGAGATCATAGAATAGAAAAAATATTGGGGGTAGTCTGTTCTTCAAGGAATATGATTCCTTGATTGTTGGTATTGTAAGGGATATGTTGTTTATGCATACAACCTCATAAATACATTGCAATGTAAATAAAGGATTTATTTATAAACAATGATAACAACTGTTTCATGGACCTTGACAACAAAAGAAAATAATACATAAGATGTGATTATTTCTAAAGGGTGTTGTCTTTTAGTCGGTCAGATGCTCATCCCTGTGCTGGATTTGCATTAGCAAGCTTTGGGCAATTTCTTCGGAAATGACCCATCTCGCCACACTTCTAGCAAGAACCTGGTGGAAAGCGAGCTTGAGCAGGATTGTTGTCAGCTTGATTTGGTGCAACTGCTGCTACGCAAACTTTTGCTGTATGACCTTTACGTCCACAAATTTGGCATTCGCAGCACTTCACATTAGCATGATGATGAAGGTTACATTTGTTGCACAAGGGTGAAGTTCCATTGTATGGCTTCCTAGCAGGGGGTTGAGCAGGTTGGTTGGGGACGGCTTGATCATTGTGAGTTGTCACACCCTGGCTTTGCGGAAGCGTGGTTAATTTGGTGTGACTTCTTAATACCATAGCTTAACCATAACAAAGCTATATGAAATAAAACCATGCAAGATCATCCATTTAATTAAGTTTTAAAAACCAAATACAACAACATTGTCTTAACAAACACAAACATCAACATGACATAAACACAGTTTAAGGACTGTGACTTGTCCAGGAAAGAGTCACATTCCCCAAACCCGGATGACCTCGTAACTAGTGCAGCGGGAAAACGTGTCATACCGCGCCAGACCCTTTAATTCCCTGAAATACATGTAAGTTGAAAAATCAACAATAATGTTGAGCGAGTTCATGTGTTTAGTATGTGCGTGCGAATAAACCTTTATAATCATTGTAAGTATGAATGTTTTGTAAACTCTGGTATGAAAGCAAATAAGGAAACATATCAGTTAATGTGTAACCACATGGTCCAACCTGCGGGCGTATGGGAGGGGATAGGACAAGGTCACCACATGGTCCAACCTTAGGGCGCATGGGTGGTGTTAAGACAAGGTCACCACATGGTCCAACCTTAGGGCGCATGGGTGGTGTTAAGACAAGGTCACCACATGGTCCAACCTTAGGGCGCATGGGTGGTGTTACGACAAGGTCACCACATGGTCCAACCTTAGGGCGCATGGGTGGGGTTTGTTATGCTCAAATAGGCCTATCACTTGTATCCCTCGATCGTACTACGAGGACTAATGTTCTTAAGGTTTCACCTACCCAATCACATAACCTAACAATTCCTTCCTTAGCTGACCATACCATTCGTAATTGTCCGTAGCAGTATGTAACATGTATTTCACCCCCGAAGTATAAAACTGAAAACAGTTAAGAGAAAAGGGGGACATGAACTCACCGAAGTGCGTCTCTAAAAGTATCTCCCAGAAATCTGCTGTGCGACGACCTACACGTACTAACTTCTATTAGACGGACGGCCGTGCCTTAGTTTAAGGTTTAATGCCTTTGGGAAATAGTTAGGCAACTATTTCGTGTTTACACTTCGTAATTATTTGGTAAATATATTCCTTCCCAAGGATGGGGGATTTAATACATGTGCGTTCGTATAACTTCGAAATATATTATTAAGTCTCACTAAAACATATTTAAATTCTATCCCCAAAATATAAATATTTTTCCCAAAAATATTATATTTTATTCCATATAATTTTACCCAAAATAATACTTCTAACGAAATACACACTTATGCGTATTTTCCGAAAATTCGTAAGTTACGGATATAGATTGGGTGGTAATAATAATACCGTTGTAACTTAAATATTTATTGTGAAGGCGTTCGTATTATTTTGGAGCCGTTAATATTTAGTAATATTATTTTTACCCTAAAAATAATATTTACGTAGTTCACAAAATAATCACAAAAATTTACACAAGTGTTGTTATGAAAATATATATTCTAAATATTTATTTTAGCAAGTTTTATTTTGTGAAAATCCCACCTCCGACACTTGCTTAATTTGTAATAAAAATCATGACGAAATTTATTTGGAAAAATAAGTTAAAATATATCCATAACACTTGTGATAAAAATATTTACAAGTGTTAGATTTTTGGAAAAATTTCGCCAGAGTTTCCTCTGTAACTGGAGGTAGCCACGCTTTCAAGCGTATCATTTTTTTTTTACAAATCAAACCAACAATTTTCTTATTCAATCAAAGCAATGTTCAAAGCATCAAACTAGTCAATATATATGTAAATCGCCAGAATTTCATGAACTTGTAGTTTTTCCAAAAATATGTAGTAAAGCTCCTTACTTTTAGTGTATCTTTATATAAATCCATCCGGTTTCGTAAAAGCCTCGCTTTTAAAGAAATTCCATCTTTACAACTTCTTGTAAAATTTGACAAAACTAGTTCTTTGTCGAAACTTAGTGTTACACAAGTGTCTACACACTTGTGTGTTTAAAAATCATTCTTGTTTATGAAAGATCCGTCTTTAAAAGTATGTTTTCTCTTGACACGTGGTCCTTTGAAAATACCGTTTGTAGACCCGTAGATCTACTAGTTTTGAACACCATTTCATAAGTAAAATCGATTTTACACAAGTTCATGTTTAGTGTGTAGTAGAGTTTCATCATTTAACCCTTTTCATTTCTTAACATATTCTATGTCATGTTTCATGAACATGACTAATCCGGGTTAGATGATGATCCGAGCTACCACAACATAGATCAACACTAAATAATCATAATAAAACAAGTCTCACAAGTTTTACACAATTTCTTTGCTTTTATCCAACAAGTTTATCATTTTTGTAAACTTTTAGTATGTCATATTGTATGTTTATGATTTTTAACCGACAAAGTTCATTTTAACCACTTTAGAATAGATCAAGAAGGCGATTAGAGTCACTTACTACTAGCTCGAGGCTAGGAAAGAAACTAGTCGGAAATTGAGTGGATAAAAGCAATGTAGTAAGGTCCTTCGCAATCCGAGTGCACCGAGGTTCCTTATACGCGATCCTTAACCCTTGTAGATGCTTGGAAATGCAAGGTTGAAATTGGAAAGTGGTGGTGGGTGTGGGGTATATCTTCGGCCGATCAAGAGAGGGAGAGGAAGGAGAGTTGCATTTTTTTGTTAAGTGAAGGAATGGTTGTAATGTGATCCAAAAGTCTTATTTATTAACCATAAGACTTGATTGTCCAAGAGATAATGTGTCAACTAGATAATATGCACAAATGAATAAAATATTAAAGTGTGTAAGAGGGTGTCCCCTCATGGAACTGAATTCGTTCAAGGGGAGAGGGTATTTGGTTGACTTTGAACTAGGTGGTGAAGTACTAGTTAGTTTGCTAGAGACTTTGATTAGTTTTTTTTTTTTTTTTTTTTTTTTTTGTGTTATAATTTATAATGGGTGTTAGGGTATTCGGGGACCCTAACTGGCTCAGAAAAGAAAACAAAGTCAATGGCAATATTTTTATGTTCCGGGTAAAGTCCGGTTGTTCGGTTGGATAGTGATCCGTTAAAGTGCTTAACAAAGCTTTGAAGTGTCGTTAATACTATTTTTAGTGACACAACTTATTCCCGATACTTTGGAATGTGTCTAGTAATATTTTTCTCATGTTTTGGCACTTTATTAGTTAACCAAATGCTGAATTTTTAGTTAAAGTGCTGAATTTTGTACTTAGAGTACGTTTTAGGCCCATCCGGTCACTGTAATCTCATTCCTAGTGACGCAGTTCTACAACCCTTATATGCCTACACTCACCACTAGTGTAGCAAACTATCTCAGGCTCTTACAGGCCTTAGAGGCAGTACCTGCCTGGTGCTAGTTATGACAGCACGTTTAATAGGTTATCCGTTCCTTGTGCTACTGTGCTTTTGGTGCATCAAGGTTGTCACAAAGGTGCTGTAAGCAAAACATGGAGTGACAGCAAGTAAAGTATGATGCAAGTAAGTACATGTATCAGCATTCAAGTAGCAGTTTATCCACAAGTTCAAGTAAGCACAGTAATTAAGCAGTAATTATATATTAATTAAGTCGTACGGATACCTGGTTTAGTGAGGGTTGTCACATTCTCCCCCCGTTAGAAAAATTTCGTCCCAAAATTTTAAGTTCTGCTTGTAGATGCAGGGTTCTTAGGAAATAAGTGGGGGTATTTCTCTTTCATTCGGTCCTCACGCTCCCAGGTGTATTCAGGACCATGTCTGGCATTCCAACGAACTTTGACGAGCTTGACACTGCTCCGACGTGTCTTGTTTACCTTCCAATCCGTAACCTCAACCGGTTCTTCAACGAAATGGAGCGTGTCGTCAACATGAATCTCGTCGATGGGAATGGCAATGGTATCTTGAGTTGGACTTTTCTTCAGGTTGGATACATGAAATGTATCGTGGACTGAATGGAGTTCAGCAGGTAAGTCCAGCTTGTATGCTACTAGTCCTATTCTTTCCAAAATTCTGAAAGGACCAATGTAGCGCGGATTTAACTTCCCACGCTTTCCGAAGCGTGCCACACCCTTCCAGGGTGAAACTTTCAATAAAACCATTTCTCCAACTTGGAATTCCAAGTGTTTCCGGTTTGGATCTGCATAGGCCTTCTTTCTGTGGCGAGCTGCTTCGATGCGTTTTAGAATCTGCGCAATCTTGTCTGTCGTCTCTTGGACGATTTCGGGACCAGCAAGCTGCCTATCACCTGCGTCAGCCCAGCATAGGGGTGATCGGCACTTGCGTCCGTAAAGAGCTTCGAATGGCGCGACACCAATACTGGTGTGGTAGCTGTTGTTGTATGAAAATTCGACCAATGGCAAATGCTTATCCCAGCTACCGCCCAAATCCATAACACACGCTCTCAGCATGTCTTCCAAAGTCTGTATCGTTCGCTCGCTTTGACCGTCAGTTTGCGGATGAAACGCAGTGCTCAGATTTAATTGTGAGCCAAAAGCTTCTTGGAAGGATTGCCATATCCTTGACACAAACCTTCCGTCTCTATCAGAGATGATCGAGAGAGGCACTCCATGACGTGCGACGATCTCTCTCATGTAAATTTCGGCCAACTTGCTCGTATTATCCTTCTCTCTGATAGGTAAGAAGTGTGCTGACTTTGTTAATCGATCCACTATTACCCAAATAGTGTCATGGCCTCTCGGCGTTCTTGGCAACTTTGTAATAAAATCCATTGAGATTTGTTCCCATTTCCACTTGGGAATCTCAGGTTGTTGCAGAAGTCCTGAAGGCTTCTGGTATTCTGCTTTCACCTTAGCACACGTTAAACATTTGCTCACATAAACAGCAATATCGCCTTTCATCCTAGGCCACCAATAATAATCCTTGAGGTCTTGGTACATCTTATCCGCTCCTGGATGGATAGAGTACCGTGATTTGTGAGCTTCATCAAAAATAACTCTCCTTAAACCACCAAACAGAGGAACCCAAATTCTTTTCTCAAAACATAACGTTCCTTCCTCGTTTGGCACCAAAAGCTTCTCCATCCCACGGAGATATTCTTCTTCAAGGTTTCCTTCCTTGAGAGCTTCTTTCTGCGCGGCACGAATGCGCAAGGAAAGATCGGTTCGGATAATCATTTCTAAAGCCCTAACCCTTATGGGCTTGATCCTCTCCTTTCGACTTAGGGCATCGGCGACCACATTCGCCTTCCCTGGATGATACTTTATCTCGCAGTCGTAATCGTTCAGCAACTCAACCCATCGTCTTTGCCTCATATTCAGCTCCTTCTGGTTGAATATGTGTTGTAGGCTCTTGTGATCTGTGAAGATTGTACACTTCGTACCATATAGGTAGTGTCTCCAGATCTTCAATGCAAATACCACTGCGCCAAGTTCCAAATCATGTGTGGTATAGTTCTTTTCGTGCACTTTCAATTGGCGTGATGCGTAAGCAATAACCTTTTGGTGTTGCATCAACACACAGCCCAATCCTTGACGCGAAGCATCACAGTATACCACAAAATCATCTGTACCTTCCGGTAGTGCTAAGATTGGCGCATTGCAGAGCTTATCCTTCAATATCTGGAACGCTTCTTCCCGTTTGATTCCCCAATCAAACTTCTTATCTTTCTATGTGAGGAGCGTCAATGGTTGAGCGATCTTTGAAAGATCCTCAATGAACCTTCGATAGTAGCCAGCCAAACCCAAGAATTGTCGAATCTCGGTTGGCATCTTTGGCGTTTCCCAATTCTTAATCGCTTCGATCTTGGTGAGATCCACGTGGATTCCATCTCCATTTACCACGTGCCCAAGGAATTGGACTTCATGTAGCCAAAACTCGCACTTAGAGGATTTGGCATACAGCTGTTCTTTCTTTAGCAGTTCCAAAATAGCTCTTATATGTTGTTCGTGCTCAGCCTTTGTTCTTGAATAAATCAAGATGTCGTCGATAAACACAATCATGAACTTGTCCAAGTACGGCTTGCAAACTCTATTCATCAAGTCCATAAACACTGCAGGTGCGTTTGTCAAACCAAACGGCATAACAAGGAACTCGTAGTGTCCATAGCGAGTTCTGAAGGCTGTCTTCGGGATACTCTCCTCTTGTATCCTGAACTAATGGTATCTAGATCGCAAATAGATCTTTGAGTAAAAGCTTGAGCCTTGCAGTTGGTCAAACAGATCATCAATTCTTGGCTGAGGGTATCTATTCTTGATCGTCAGCTTGTTCAGCTCCCGGTAGTTGATATTTATTTAAAAATCATCATCCTTCTTTCGGACGAGTAGAAATGGGGTTACCCCAAAAGGGAATTTTGGTCTGTTATCTTCCTTCTCTATCCATTGCTAAAACTTCTCTGTCAATCCTTGCATCTTCGAAAATGTAAGTCGCTACGATGCATCGACTACGGGTGCAGTGCCTGGAATTAAATCGACGCGGGATTCGACTAATCGTTGAGGAGACGATTCCGGCAAGTCTTCGAGGAAGACTTCGGGGTATTCTCCAATCACAGGGATACCTTCGAGTTTTGGTTCTTCGGCTTCTTTTTCCACGACATGAGCCAAGAATGCAACACATCCTTTGTGCAAGAATTTTTGTGTCTTCTTTGCCTGATAATCCGTAGGAGCGTATCCTGCTCCATGAATCACAATCATTTCTCCGTTCGTCGTCGGGGCGCGGATGACAATCTCCGCCGGGTTGTTCGACAACCAGTCCATCCCAATTATCACATCGAAGTTTCCGTTAGGCTTGTTCTATCGAGAACTGGGTATCTAGGTTACTTACTACTAAAACAACTATATTTTCTGAAGCTAAAATTTGACAATACTGTCAAATAGAGCATAACATTGACTATTATGAGACGTACCGATATCCACGCTTGGATTCTATCCCCGTTGTTGAGCTTTCATCCACGTGCCTGAGTGTTCTTAGGGCAATACTTCCTGAAATGCCCCACATCACCGCAATTAAAACATGCTTGGCCACAGCCTTGATCGTCACCATCCCTGCCTTGATAGTTGTTGTCGTCGTTATTTCCTCCGCGATTTCCGCTACCATCTTGACCTCTATTTCCATGTTTAGTACCTTGCCGACACGTTTCCTTGACATGTCCCACCTTGCCATAGTTACCACATTTTCCATATCTACACCGCCCGTTATGGTGACGTCGACAGTTGTCGCACTTTGGTAGGATACCCGTGTACTCTTTTCTCTTTTTGGCCTTGTCGTCGCTACTCGACTGGGTACCCTGTTTGAAATTCGCCAACTTCCTCTTGTTGTCCCCAGATGACTCTACATGAGTCTCCTTCTTCTCCTCAGAGGTTGAAAATTTGTTCATCCTGATTGCCTCTTCCGTCAGGGCTACACTTAGATTGATGGCCTCAGTGATTGTTGCAGGCTTTGATGTCGTTACCATGCTCATGATTTGGGGTGCCAATCCCCAAATGAAACGCTCAATCCTCTTAAACTCCGGATCTACCATGTAAGGAACGATACGCGATAGAACTTGGAACTTCTCCACATACTCAGCTATTTTTGGACCTTCCATCTTCAAGTTCCAGAACTCAGTTTCTACCTTCTGGCTTTCTGTTCTCAACAGTACTTTTTATGCATTAGCTCTTTCAGCTCGTCCCATGATAGAGCATACGCAGCAGCCTCGCCCATTGTCTGAACCTGAAGTTTCCACCATGACAGAGCCCCATCTCGGAACAGCCCGGAAATGTACGTGACCTGATCTCTTGGGGCGCATTTGCTCGCACGCAAAACAGTGTCCGTCTTCTTAATCCAGCGTACGAAGGCTACGGCACCCCCAGTGCCGTCGAAATGTAGGGGCTGGCAGCCTAAGAACTGCTTGTAGGTGCAGCCGTTGGGTGGGTTATTTCCTGAGGTACCTCCGTTGCGCTCGGAGTGATGGGCCTCGTATTGTGCGATAACTGCAGCAATGATTCCCTGAAGTTCCGCCTCGTTGGTGGGTATGCGTACATCCCGTCTTGGAGGCATCTCCTAAATGATGATCGTATGGGTCAGGTCATAGTAAGTAAAGTGTACGTAAGTATACAACAATATCAACACATAACATCTCATGTTATAAATAAATCAATCACATAACATCTCATGTTATAAATCAATCACCCATATTGATAGCCTCTGCAATGGTTGAGGGCTTCGAGGTAGTAACCATGCCCCTGATCTGGGGTGCAAATCCTTAAATGAATCGTTCCATCCTTTTGAACTCCGGTTTGACTAAGTAGGGGACGACCCTAGACAAGTCGTGAGATTGCCGGATGTATTCAGGAATCTCTGGTCCGTCCATTTTCAATTCCGGAACTCTACCTCACGCTTCTGGTTTCCAGCCCTAGAATTATATTTCTTCTCCATCCTTCCTTTGAGCTCGTCCCAGCTCAGTGCATTAGCAGTATCTTGTACCAAGGGTCTGAACCTGGAGGTTCCATTATGAGAGTGTGCCATCTAGAAATAACCCCGAGATATAGGTAACACTCTGTTGGGGCGAATAGTTACTCATTCTTAGAATGGAGTCGGTCTTTTCGGACCAACGAACAAATGCCACGACGCCTCCTGTTTCGTCAAGGTTTAAAGACTTGCAGTTCAGGGACCGCTTATAGGTGCAGCCAGTTGGGGGGGGGGGGTTGTTCCCAGTGGTGCCATTGCTGTGCTTAGAGCGGAGGGCTTTTCGTCGTGCAGTTGCCTGTGAGATGCGCTCTTGCAGCTCGGCTTCTGTCCTTGGAAACGTACTGGTGTTTGTGTCACGTCTGGGTGGCATTCTCTTCTATCGAAGTGGTATGAAGCGGGCTAGACAACATTTCAGTTGTCTATGAGATACATAGCACCATAAGCCATCATGTAATCACCCACTTTCACACGTAAATATACTCAATGTATGAGTGAGGTAATAGTTTCTGAGCCTTCACATAGGCTTGCCAATTTGGCTTATTCGAGGCTACAACGCCTTGGTCATTCGTGTTTAACTTATTTCCTGCTACATTGGTTTTCACTAGCTTGACCCGCAGAGTCCACCAGGATTTCTGTGCACTACAAGTCGTTATTACGTGGGCCCCCGTAATAATAAATTGTCTTGCACAGTTACCCCAATTTTCTCTCGTCCAAGCAGATGATCAATCAAGGAGCAATAGCAGATGCATCGGCATGAACAGTGTCATGCTCTAATGCGGGGTCAGGAGCAACGCCTGGCTCAGGGGCCATGGCCGGCTCCAGATCAACAAACTTTATTTCAAAGTTAGCTGGATCAACAAACACAGGGGCTACAGGATCCTCCAAGGGCTGGTCTAAGTGTATGTACTCAATGTCATGGTCTGGATCAAAACCAGGTGGAAGAACAGGATTATCCTTAATATCGTGATCAAACTCAAAGCTGTGCGTGAGAACTGGTGCAGCTGATGACGCCATATCGGGGTCGGCGTCGTGTGAGTGATGTTGCTCTCCCGGTGTATGCAAAGATGCGGACGCCACAGACTCAAATGGGTCTGGGACAGGTGAATGGGCATGAGCCTCTTCTTGCAGGAGCGTCAGCAAGCAGCAGGCTATCACCAACAGCAATAGGGCCTCGCCCTCAAATGGGTCCTCCTCTAATAGATCGTTATCTTCGTCAGAGACCACGTCGGGGGGCATATCAACAACGGGAGAAGCGGCAAGGGCACAGGAGCAGGGATCACCGCGAGTGGCAAATTCCCAACAAGATGGCCATCAGCAGGCTCTGCTACGACATCAGGCAGCGCAAAGGGCTGAAAGTCATCATCGTCTGTGCCGGTAGTATCGGAAATGTACACCTCGTGCTCCGATGAAACTATGTCGTCTGATACTATGGCCATGGGATTCGTAATGTCCATCTTTCTAGTACATGATGAAGGCATGACGTTTGTAACACAAACACACATACGTATAACAATTAATCATATAATCATATAATCATATAAACATATTAGTTACCAATAAGCAATCAAATAGTTCTCCTAGTCCCACTAGCCTCCCAGCCTCTCAGACTGCTCTTCCTAGTCCCACTAGCCAAACTCTCCCAGCCTCTCAGACCGCTCTTCCTAGTCCCACTAGCCTATTCTCCCAGCCTCTTAGGCTGCTCTTCCTAGTCCCACTAGCCAACTACCTCGGTCTCCTAGACCGAGCCTCGGTCCTCCAGACCGAGCCTCAACCTCCCAGACTGAGCCTATAAATAATAAATAAATGTGCTCAACATTTGTTTGTAAAAAGTTTTGGATCTGGACTTGAGTGGTATGCAGTAAAAAATGTTTTCGTGAGAGCCCTAGTGATCATAGTCTAGACTCGAGAAGGAATCCTAGTTCGCTATGATCAGAGCTCTGATACCAAGCTGTCACACCCTGGCTTTGCGGAAGCGTGGTTAATTTGGTGTGACTTCTTAATACCATAGCTTAACCATAACAAAGCTATATGAAATAAAACCATGCAAGATCATCCATTTAATTAAGTTTTAAAAACCAAATACAACAACATTGTCTTAACAAACACAAACATCAACATGACATAAACACAGTTTAAGGACTGTGACTTGTCCAGGAAAGAGTCACATTCCCCAAACCCGGATGACCTCGTAACTAGTGCAGCGGGAAAACGTGTCATACCGCGCCAGACCCTTTAATTCCCTGAAATACATGTAAGTTGAAAAATCAACAATAATGTTGAGCGAGTTCATGTGTTTAGTATGTGCGTGCGAATAAACCTTTATAATCATTGTAAGTATGAATGTTTTGTAAACTCTGGTATGAAAGCAAATAAGGAAACATATCAGTTAATGTGTAACCACATGGTCCAACCTGCGGGCGCATGGGAGGGGATAGGACAAGGTCACCACATGGTCCAACCTTAGGGCGCATGGGTGGTGTTAAGACAAGGTCACCACATGGTCCAACCTTAGGGCGCATGGGTGGTGTTAAGACAAGGTCACCACATGGTCCAACCTTAGGGCGCATGGGTGGTGTTACGACAAGGTCACCACATGGTCCAACCTTAGGGCGCATGGGTGGGGTTTGTTATGCTCAAATAGGCCTATCACTTGTATCCCTCGATCGTACTACGAGGACTAATGTTCTTAAGGTTTCACCTACCCAATCACATAACCTAACAGTTCCTTCCTTAGCTGACCATACCATTCGTAATTGTCCGTAGCAGTATGTAACATGTATTTCACCCCCGAAGTATAAAACTGAAAACAGTTAAGAGAAAAGGGGGACATGAACTCACCGAAGTGCGTCTATAAAAGTATCTCCCAGAAATCTGCTGTGCGACGACCTACACGTACTAACTTCTATTAGACGGACGGCCGTGCCTTAGTTTAAGGTTTAATGCCTTTGGGAAATAGTTAGGCAACTATTTCGTGTTTACACTTCGTAATTATTTGGTAAATATATTCCTTCCCAAGGATGGGGGATTTAATACATGTGCGTTCGTATAACTTCGAAATATATTATTAAGTCTCACTAAAACATATTTAAATTCTATCCCCAAAATAATACTTCTAACGAAATACACACTTATGCGTATTTTCCGAAAATACGTAAGTTACGGATATAGATCGGGTGGTAATAATAATACCGTTGTAACTTAAATATTTATTGTGAAGGCGTTCGTATTATTTTGGAGCCGTTAATATTTAGTAATATTATTTTTACCCTAAAAATAATATTTACGTAGTTCACAAAATAATCACAAAAATTTACACAAGTGTTGTTATGAAAATATATATTCTAAATATATATTTTAGCAAGTTTTATTTTGTGAAAATCCCACCTCCGACACTTGCTTAATTTGTAATAAAAATCGTGACGAAATTTATTTGGAAAAATAAGTTAAAATATATCCATAACACTTGTGATAAAAATATTTACAAGTGTTAGATTTTTGGAAAAATTTCGCCAGAGTTTCCTCTGTAACTGGAGGTGGCCACGCTTTCAAGCATATCATTTTTTTTTTACAAATCAAACCAACAATTTTCTTATTCAATCAAAGCAATGTTCAAAGCATCAAAGTAGTCAATATATATGTAAATCGCCAGAATTTCATGAACTTGTAGTTTTTCCAAAAATATGTAGTAAAGCTCCTTACTTTTAGTGTATCTTTATATAAATCCATCCGGTTTCGTAAAAGCCTCGCTTTTAAAGAAATTCCATCTTTACAACTTCTTGTAAAATTTGACAAAACTAGTTCTTTGTCGAAACTTAGTGTTACACAAGTGTCTACACACTTGTGTGTTTAAAAATCATTCTTGTTTATGAAAGATCCGTCTTTAAAAGTATGTTTTCTCTTGACACGTGGTCCTTTGAAAATACCGTTTGTAGACCCGTAGATCTACTAGTTTTGAACACCATTTCATAAGTAAAATCGATTTTACACAAGTTCATGTTTAGTGTGTAGTAGAGTTTCATCATTTAACCCTTTTCATTTCTTAACATATTCTATGTCATGTTTCATGAACATGACTAATCCGGGTTAGATGATGATCCGAGCTACCACAACATAGATCAACACTAAATAATCATAATAAAACAAGTCTCACAAGTTTTACACAATTTCTTTGCTTTTATCCAACAAGTTTATCATTTTTGTAAACTTTTAGTATGTCATATTGTATGTTTATGATTTTTAACCGACAAAGTTCATTTTAAGCACTTTAGAATAGATCAAGAAGGTGATTAGAGTCACTTACTACTAGCTCGAGGCTAGGGAAGAAACTAGTCGGAAATTGAGTGGATAAAAGCAATGTAGTAAGGTCCTTCGCAATCCGAGTGCACCGAGGTTCCTTATACGCGATCCTTAACCCTTGTAGATGCTTGGAAATGCAAGGTTGAAATTGGAAAGTGGTGGTGGGTGTGGGTATATCTTCGGCCGATCAAGAGAGGGAGAGGAAGGAGAGTTGCATTTTTTTTGTTAAGTGAAGGAATGGTTGTAATGTGATCCAAAAGTCTTATTTATTAACCATAAGACTTGATTGTCCAAGAGATAATGTGTCAACTAGATAATATGCACAAATGAATAAAATATTAAAGTGTGTAAGAGGGTGTCCCCTCATGGAACTGAATTCGTTCAAGGGGAGAGGGTATTTGGTTGACTTTGAACTAGGTGGTGAAGTACTAGTTAGTTTGCTAGAGACTTTGATTAGTTTTTTTTTTTTTTTTTTTTTTTTTTTTGTGTTATAATTTATAATGGGTGTTAGGGTATTCGGGGACCCTAACTGGCTCAGAAAAGAAAACAATGTCAATGGCAATATTTTTATGTTCCGGGTAAAGTCCGGTTGTTCGGTTGGATAGTGATCCGTTAAAGTGCTTAACAAAGCTTTGAAGTGTCGTTAATACTATTTTTAGTGACACAACTTATTCCCGATACTTTGGAATGTGTCTAGTAATATTTTTCTCATGTTTTGGCACTTTATTAGTTAACCAAATGCTGAATTTTTAGTTAAAGTGCTGAATTTTGTACTTAGAGTACGTTTTAGGCCCATCCGGTCACTGTAATCTCATTCCTAGTGACGCAGTTCTACAACCCTTATATCCCTACACTCACCACTAGTGTAGCAAACTATCTCAGGCTCTTACAGGCCTTAGAGGCAGTACCTGCCTGGTGCTAGTTATGACAGCACGTTTAATAGGTTATCCGTTCCTTGTGCTACTGTGCTTTTGGTGCATCAAGGTTGTCACAAAGGTGCTGTAAGCAAAACATGGAGTGACAGCAAGTAAAGTATGATGCAAGTAAGTACATGTATCAGCATTCAAGTAGCAGTTTATCCACAAGTTCAAGTAAGCACAGTAATTAAGCAGTAATTATATATTAATTAAGTCGTACGGATACCTGGTTTAGTGAGGGTTGTCACATGAGTAACCATGGCGAAGTTCTGAGAAGCCTTTCGCTTCTTTGACTTCTTAGGGGATCCAATCTGTTCATCCATGGTCTTTGATTCCTCGATTGGTTTCGATTCCTCGACCGGTTTCTTGTCACCCTTCCGGAAAAGCTTACGTTTCCTGATCTGAGATTCGGTCAAGGTTGCAGATAGCTCAATGGCCTGCCTAACCGTAGTAGGGTTACTACCAGTAACAATGTCCTGAACTGAGTCAGGGAGACCATCAATGTATTTTTCGATCGCCTTATCCAAAGACGTAACCATGGTAGGACACAACAGGCTCAGCTCCTCATATCGATCAGTGTATGCTCGATGTTCGCCGCTGTCTTGCTTAAGATCGTCGAATTCCCTTTCTAAGGCCCTGATCTCGTGACGAGGACAGAACTCTTTCATCATTAGAGCTCGAAGCTCTTCCCATGTTTGAGCCAGTGCCACATCGGCACCCCTATCTCTCACTACACCGTTCCACCACGTCAAAGCTCGTTTCTCAAAGACACTCGATGCGAAATCTACCTTTCGCTCGTTTGGACATTGAACATGTCTGAAGGTGCTCTCTAAACTCTTGAACCATTGCAGAAGTGCAGTCGCTCCTTGAGACCCAGAAAACTTTGATGGCTTAGCCGAGTTGAACGTCTTGAAGTTGCAGAGGGCATTATTGTTGTTGAGAGCTTGGTGACATTGAGCAACGATGTTCGGGATTGCAGCAGTCATTTACTGTGTAATGACAGCTGCCAGCTCTTCAATAGATACCGGATTTTCGCGTCGTGGAGGCATTCTAAAAGAGGAAACATGAAAGGAAACGAGTGAGAGAATTAGACGAAAGGAATGAGATGAAACAAATCTGATGAAAGCAAGGATAGTGGTCATTTGTTCGTTACCACAAAGCAACAAACGTCCTCGGTGATTAATCAAAGTAAATAGGTTAAAAATAATGTATCGCGAAGACATGCTCGCCTATAAGTGAACACTCATCCCAAGAATTCCCAGGTAAGCACAACTGGTCTCGTGTCTGATGAGATATATACGAAGTGCTTGCCTAGACAGAAAACCCAGAATACAGGCATTCACCCTTCCAGTTTGCATGTGTTCACATTATTTAAAACCCAAAACCTTGACGAGATTTTGAAAAATTAAAGGGGTTCAAAACCTTATAATAGAGGGTTCAAAACCTAGTAATCAATCATCCTAGAACAGATGATTAGTTTTCAAAATGGTTTTGAAATTTATGTTCTTGTTGTGGTCGTCGCCTAAGGATAGGTGACGGTATTGTTTTATGACTAAACGCAAGTAAACTCGCGTTAGGGTCCTAAGAAGGTTATAGACTAGGTCAAAGTATTACTAATAACCTAATTCCCTATAACCATTAGCTCTGATACCATCTTTTCTGTCACACCCCGACCACGTAGAACATACAAAACGTGGCGGAAACGTCGGGGAGTGTTGTAACAGAATTAATGTTTCACAACCATGGAAATTAAAGTTTCGTTTTATTCAACAAACAAGCGAGTTACATTGTCTTTAAACAAGAAATAAAGAGTACATAACAAAATTTAAGTAGTTCTTGTCTCGTTTTAAGTCACTAAGGCACAGGTCCGCCTAAGTATGTCTTGATAAGTCTTATGCATCATCTCCTGAAAACACATGTGAAAATAGGTACGTCAGCATAAAAATGCCTGTGAGATACATAGGTTTTGAGAAAATAGGATTCATGACTTATGTGTGAGAAAATGTTTAGTCATGAACCTTGTAATTTGCTTTGTCTTGTAAATCATTTGAAAATCGATAAGATCAGATGATATGTATAAATAAGAGAGTAATGTATGGTTAAATGAATAACCAAGTAAAATGAGTTTGTATAAGATAAGTTGTTTGTAAAACAATGTCTTGTGAAAAGTATGTTCTTTGTATAAAATGTTATATGTCTCAAATTGAAATGATTCAAATAATGCTACGATATGTAATACCATACAAACACTTATATATAGGAAGTACCAGCGGCGTATCCACCATGCTTGTATCATATTACACACGCCTCGTTACTTAATCACTTACTCAAACCAAACCACCAAGATGTAATGTTTAACAATTGCAGAAATGTTTATGTATAGTCAATTGTCTATTGTCAAATGTAAATCATGAATTGTGTATATAAATGTCAAAATGTAAGCATGTGATGAATAACAAATGTACTAAGTATGCACACAATGGGCATACATAGCATAAAATGTAATGTAAGACAATGTACTAAGTACGCACCCAATGAGCATACATAGCATAAAATGTAATGTAAAATAATGTACTAAGTACGCACACAATGGGCATACATAGCATGAAATGTAATGTGAAGCGATGTACTAAGTACGCACACAATGGGCACACATAGCATGAAATGTAATGTGAAACAATGTACTAAGTACGCACACAATGGGCATACATAGCATGAAATGTAATGTAAAATAATGTACTAAGTAATGCACACAATGGGCATACATAGCATGAAATGTAATGTAAAACAATGTACTAAGTACGCACACAATGGGCATACATAGCATGAAATGTAATGAAATCATGTACTATAATGTACTAACGAACATAGCAGGTATATGATGTGAAAACAGGAAAGCATGAAAGTAACAAGTAGGCACATGTGTTTCACCCCAAAACAGTTTGGAAAACAGTAAAAGAGGGGTCTATGTACTCACTTGAGATTGCTCAGAAGTCCTAAGATAACCACCAAGCAATGCTAGAGATCGCGGAAATCAAACGGCACCTAATATAGGTAACTATGTTAATAAACCGGACCTAGATCGGAGGATCGGATAGAATGAGGGTTCGTAAACCAAACGAGTGTGGAGACTCATGTAATATGGTTTAACAAAGCCTACATACTAAAAGAAACCTAACATAAGTGCTTACAACCCATTACGACCCGTTTAGGTAGCTTATGCTACTTTAACGCGTCGTTCGCGTGAAACGCGTCGTTCGCGTGAAACGCGTTCGGACCGCCTAACTTGTCCTATGACAAGTAGAATATGCCTTAACATGCCTAATATTGTCTCTAAATCAGTTTAGATGTCAAAAGTTATGTCACATATGTTTATAATGAATTTTGGCATCAAAGGGGTATTTTGGTAATTTACCTAAGGCATATATACTACCTATCATACAACTACTTAACAAAGCGACCATAAGGTATAACCTCGGAAGGTTATTCCCTATATACTATGGTCACCTAATGTATTTGGTCGGATCCTAATGATCGACCAAATGGGTCGGGTTCGAAGGTATAAGCGATTTATCAGATCGCTTACCCTTACGACCCTAGACAACGTGGTAATCAGTAGGCATAGTCCCAAGGGACTATAACCATCGTGATTACAGTCACGTTGCGAAGTTCAAACGAACTTCGCATTGACCATAAACTGGTCAACACAGAAAGTCAAACAAAGTTTGACTTTCAGACTCGAAAAGCAATAAAAGAACGAAGGAATACTTACGAAGGGTCCCCGCAAGATTCGAACCCGATTCACTCTCAGGTAGGAAGCATAAACTTCCACTTAGAGAGTGTAGAATCAGATTCAAATGTGAGGGAAAAGTTGTCACACCCCGACCACGTAGAACATACAAAACGTGGCGGAAATGTCGGGGAGTGTTGTAACAGAATTAATTATTTCAAATCCATGGCAATTGAAGTTTCGTTTTATTGATTAAAAGTGTTGAAATGTCTTAACAAACAAAGAAATACAACATAATTAACTAGTCTTGCATCTTTTATTGTCACTAAAGCCCAAGTCTGCCTATGTGTATCTTGATCATCTTATGCAACAGCTCCTGAAAAACACATGTGAAAATAGGTACGTCAGCATAAAAATGCCTGTGAGATACATAGGTTTTGTGAAAATAGGTTTCATGACTTATGTTTGAGAAAATGTTTAGTCATGAACCTTGTAATTTGCTTTGTTTTGTTTTGTAAATCATTTGAAAAACGATAAGATCAGATGATATGTATAAATAAGAGAAAAAAATGTATGGTTAACTGAATAACCATTATAAAATGAGTTTGTATAAGTTAAGTTGCTTGTAAAACAATGTATTGTGAAAAGTATGTTATTTGTATAAAATGTTATATATCTCAAACTGAAATGATTCAAATAACGCTACGATATATAATACCATACAAACACTTATATATAGGAAGTACCAGCGGCGTATCCACCATGCTTGTATCATATTACACACGCATCGTTACTTAATCACTTAATCAAACCAAACCACCAAAGTAATGTTTAACAATTGTAGAAATGTTTATGTATGGTCAAATACGGTTCACACGGTTCACAGATACAAACGATTCATAGATACAAATGGTTCACATATACGAACGGTTCACAGATACAAACGGTTCACAGATATAAACGGTTCATAGATACAAACGGTTCACAGATACAAACGGTTCACAGATATAAATGGTTCACAGACACAAGCGGTTCACAGATACAAACGGTTCATAGATACAAACGGTTCACAGATACAAACGGTTCACATAGTCAAATGATTACAATGGTTCACATAGTCAAATAGTTATAAACGGTTCAAAATGTAATATAATGTGTTCATATACTGGATGAGCATATGCAACAAAATGTAATGTAAAACAATGTACTAAGTATGCTAAGTAAACATACATAGCGAAACAATGTAAAGTAAATCATGTACTAATAGTGTACTAATGAACATAGCAAGTATATGATGTGAAAACAGGAAAGCACGAAAGTAACAAGTAGGCACATGTGTTTCACCCCAAAACGGTTTGAAAACAGTAAAAGAGGGGTCTATGTACTCACTTGAGATTGCTCAGAACTCCTAAGATAACCACCAAGCAATGCTAGAGATCACGGAATATCAAACGGCACCTAATATAGGTAACTACATTAATAAACCGGACCTAAATCGGAAGATCGGATAGAATGAGGGTTCGTAAACCAAATGAGTATGGGAACTCATGTAGTATGGTTTAACAAAGCCTACATACTAAATGAAACTTAACCTAAGTGTTTACGACCCATTACGACCCGTTTAGGTAGCTTATGCTACGTTAACGCGTCGTTCGCGTAAAACGCGTTCGGACCGCCTAACTAGTCCTATAACAAGTAAAATATGCCTTAACATGTCTAATATGGTTGTCAAATCAGTTTAGATGTCAAAAGTTATGTTACATATGCTTAAAATGAATTTTGGCGTCAAAAGGGCATTTTGGTAATTTACCTAAGGCATATATACTACCTTTCATACAACTACTTAAACGAAGCGACCATAAGGTATAACCTCGGAAGGTTATTCCCTATATACTATGGTCACCTAATGTGCTTGGTCGGATCCTAATGATCGACCAAATGGGTCGGGTTCGAAAGTATAAGCGATTGTTTAGATCGCTTACCTGACGACCCTATATAAGCACTAAACTAAAAGTGACGAGCTAAGCATGTTAAAACATGCTTAACTAAGTTTAGAAAACAGGTTTGGTATCACAACAAACGGTTGTGATACCTAAGAGTAGTTTGGTTACAAAATACGCAAGAATACGTATTCTGACCGAAACTACGGCTCGTCACTGAGCCTAGATAACGTGGTAATCAGTAGGTATAGTCACTAGGGACTATAACCATCGTGATCACGCTCACGTTATGAAGTTCAATGAACTTCGCATCGACCATAAACTGGTCAATGCAGAAAGTCAAACAAAGTTTGACTTTCGGACTCGAAAAGCAATAAAAGAACGAAGGAACACTTACGAAGGGTCCCCGAATGCTAATCTAGATCAAAATAGCTCAGGTATGAAACAAAGGTTTCAACTTAGAGCACAAATGATCAGATTCTTGTGAGAAATGAAGTGAAATGTGATGGGTATTTATAGATTTCGGTCCACCGTTAGGATCGTTTCTTAGAGAAGAGGGAATGATCACACCCCTACACTTGTTGGGATGTTGTGGTTACTGAATTTGGCCACCAAAAGAGTTTAACATGTGGCACTTGACCTTTGGGAAGTGTTAGGAGCTGCCAACTTGTGTTAAAAATGACCTTTGCTGATCAGAAGGGGCCTAGCGTGACGCTAGGGGGGCTAGGCGTCGCGCTAGGGGTCCCCTGATCAGCAAACACTTTCAAATGTTTATCTTTCAGTCCCCGTTGCGTATTCAGGCCATTTCTGACGTGTTTAAGGCTCGTTAAATCATTTTCAAGGCTCCAAAAGGATGCCTAAACATTTTGGGAATGAAACATGCTCAAAAATATGTCGGAGGTTGGTTCGTTTGGTCGTACGATCGCGATGTTCGGTCAATTACGACGGAATGCGCATAAGCGCGAGAAACGATCTAAATGGCATGACGAATGGATTTTTCTTATGCCAAACACTAAAATAAAATATTTTAGTGCTTACATAAATTTTTGAATGTCCGGATGTATTCAGAACGTAAGTTATGCGCGAAAATGCAAACTTATGCACTTTTTGACACTTTTAGTCCCTGAATGACCCAAAAGTTTATTTTAGCACACCGAACCCCTCAAAGCCTATTTTTAAGCTATGTGAAGGATATTTAAGGTGTGTTTAACTTATGGTCATGTTCCGGAAAGTCTGTTACAGTTCAAATTGGCATACTTTCACAGTTTGTCAACTTTAGTCCCTGTAAGCGATTAAACTAGATTTTGCCATACCAAAGCCTTCAAAACTTATTTCTAAGTTATGTAAAGGTTACTTAAGGTATGTTAAGCCTATTTCACTATTCCGGAGTGTTTGTTGCATTAAACTGGTTATATTTACGCATTAGTGTGCGTATAACCTTCCAGAAAGCGATTTAGAGCTTGAAATCGAACAAGAGTTGATATGTGCAAACAGTGTTGTAGTAATCGCTAGTCGCTAGTCGGGCGGCGGGGTGGGGACTAGCGATTAATCGGGATTAATTGGGGATTAATCGGAATTTATGGGGATTAATCGGGATTAATTTGATTAATCGGCGACAAATCGGGGATTAATCGGGGATTAATCGGCACCTAGTCGGGATTTTTACAACCATGTGTGCAAACGATACACATATTTTTACAAATCCCAAGTATGAAATACAATATTTCATTGGTTTGGCATTTGTTTGATGGTTGAAGTGACACAGGTGTCACAGTCTCCCCTACTTTAGGAAATTTCGTCCCGAAATTTATTCGTAGGAGTCTATTTGTGACTTTGTGTCAAATAACCATCAGAGATATGTAAGGCATAATCCTGTCATTTCCTTAATGGACATTCTTCAGAACGAAAATGAACAGACGGAGTCATTTTCCTCAACGAGTATTCTTCAGAAGCGGAAATGAAGGAATAAACAAATGGGGATTCATTTCCTCAACGGGCAATCTTCAGAAATGTAAAATGAACTTACGGAGTCATTTTCAACGGGTGCTTCATCAGAAATGGAAATGAAAAAGAGAAACAAACAGATATTCATTTCCTCAACGGACAAATCTTCAGAAACGAAAATGAACAAACGGAGTCATTTTCAATGGGTGCTTCCTCAGAAACGGAAATGAAAATGATAGACAAACGGATATTCATTTCCTCAACGGACAATCTTCAGAAACGAAAATGACCAAACGGAGTCATTTTCAACGGGTGCTTCCTCAGAAATGGAAATGAAAAGGGTAGACAAACGGATATTCATTTCCTCAACGGACAATCTTCAGAAACGAAAATGAACCAACGGAGTCATTTTCAACGGGTGCTTCCTCAGAAATGGAAATGAAAAGGGTAGACAAACGGATATTCATTTCCTCAACGGACAATCTTCAGAAATGAAAATGAACCAACGGAGTCATTTTCAATGGGTGCTTCCTCAGAAATGGAAATGAAAAGGGTAGACAAACGGATATTCATTTCCTCGACGGACAATCTTCAGAAACGAAAATGAACAAACGGAGTCATTTTCAACGGGTGCTTCCTCAGAAATGGAAATGAATAGAGTTAACTTCTAGGCACATGACAAGGCTCGCTGTGATTTCTGTGCACTAAATTCCATAATTATGTATGCATCCATAATTAGGTAATTCCTTGCACAGTCCGCACAGTTTGTCTTGTAATGTTCATAAGCACATAATCACATAGTTGTTTAACTTGGTTATTAATTTGTTATTAATTTGTTATCGATTGAGAACGGATATGGAAACCAGTCGATGGACTTCAATGTCCTCTGGGATCTATCTGAAGAATAGGAAGATCTCCCAAAAAAAATTCGATTTTGTTTTCAAAGAAACGTAATAGTCGAATTTAAGGAACACAACAATTTTAGGATTTACGGAAATACCCTTAGGTACCCTATTAAGGATTTATAGTGGTACTTTGGGTATTCGACCAGTGTTGCAACTTGCGCCTTGTACTTCGTTTCTTTAGAATAAACGGGTACTTAGGAATTTCGTGGAAATGCAAGAGATCATAGAATGGGAAAAATTTTGGGGGTAGTTTGTTCTTTTAGGAATACGGTTCCTTGATTTATTTAAAAGATTTATTGTAAGAGATATGTTGTTTATACATGCAACCACATAAATTTTGGGGGTACTTCGTTTCTTTTAGTATTGTAAGAAATATGTTGTTTATACATGCAACCACATAAATACATTGCAATATATATAAAAGATTTATTTATAAACAATGATAACAACTGTTTCTTGGACCTTAACAACTAAAGAAAATAATACATAAGGATTGATTATTTCCAAACAGCGTTGTCTTCCATTCGGTCAGATGCTCATCCCTGTGCTGGATTTGCATTAGCAAGTTTTGGGCAATTTCTTTGGAAATGACCCATCTCGCCACAGTTGAAGCAAGAACCTGGTAGAAAACGACCTTGAGCAGGATTGTTGCCAGCTTGGTTTGGTGCAGCTGCAGCTGGGCAGACTCTTGCTGTATGGCCTATAAGCCCACAAGTTTGGCATTTGCGGCACTTTACATTGGCATGATGATGGAGGCTACATTGGTTGCACAAGGGTGCAGTTCCATTGTATGGCTTCCTAGCAGGGGGTTGAGCTGGTTGGTTGGGGACGGCTTGATCATTGTGAGTAACCATGGCGAAGTTCTGAGAAGCCTTTCACTTCTTTGACTTTTTAGGGGATCCAGTCTGTTCATCCATGGTCTTTGATTCCTCGATTGGTTTCGATTCCTCGACCGGCTTCTTGTCACCTTTTCGGAAAAGTTTACCTTTCCTGATCTTTGATTCAGTCAAGGTTGCAGATAGCTCAATGGCCTGTCTAACTGTAGTAGGGTTGCTGCCAGTCAAAATGTCTTGTATTGAGTCAGGGAGGCCATCAATGTACTTTTCGATTGCCTTATCCAAAGGTGTGACCATGTTTGGGCATAACAGACTTAACTCCTTATAACGGTCCGTGTAGGCTCGATGCTCACCGCTGTCTTGCTCAAGATTGTCGAATTCCCTTTCCAAGGCCCTGATCTCGTGACGAGGACAGAATTCCTTCATCATAAGGGCCCTAAGTTCAGCCCATGTCTGTGCTAGAGCAACTTCTGCACCACGGTCTCTCATAACACCGTTCCACCACGTAAGGGCTCTCTTCTGGAACACACTCGAAGCAAACTCGACCTTGCGATTGTCAGGACACTGCACGTGGCGGAAAGTATTCTCAATGCTCTCGAACCATTGAAGAAGCCCAGTCGCTCCCTCAGAACCACTAAACTTGAGTGGTTTCACCGAGTTAAAACTCTTGAAATTGCATGGACCATTGTTGTTGTTGTTGGCTTGATTCCATTGAGCAAAGAGGTTTGGGAATTGAGCAGCCATTTGCTGCGCAATGATTTCTGCCAGTTCGGCAGTCGCTATCTGGTTTTCGCGTCGAGGAGGCATTCTAAAAGAGGAAACGAGTGAGAGAATTAGATGAAAAGAATGAGATGAAACAAATCTGATGAAAGCAAGGGTAGTGGTCATTTGTTTGTTACCACAAGGTAAACAAACGACACACAGTGACTAATCAAAGTAAATGGGTCAAAAATAATGTATCGCGAAGACATGCTCGCCTATAAGTGAACACTCATCCCAAGAATTCCCAGGTAAGCACAACTGGTCTCGCGTCTGATGAGATGTATACGAAGTGCTTGCCTAGACAGAAAACCCAGAATACAGGCATTCACCCTTCCAGTTTGCACGTGTTCACATTATCTAAAACCCAGAACCTTGACGAGATTTTGAAAACTCAAAGGGGTTCAAAACCATATAACAGAGGGTTCAAAACCTTACAATAGAGGGTTCAAAACCTTGTAATCAATCATCCTAGAACAGATGATTAGTTTTCAAAGCGGTTTTGAAATTTATGTTCTTGTTGTGGTAGTCGCCTAAGGATAGGTGACGGTATTGTTTTATGACTAAACGCAAGAAAACTCGCGTTAGGGTCCTAAAAGGTTATAGACTAGGTCAAAGCATTACTAATAACCTAATTCCCTATAACCATTGGCTCTGATACCATCTTTTCTGTCACACCCCGACCACGTAGAATATACAAAACGTGGCGGAAATGTCGGGGAGTGTTGTAACAGAATTAATTGTTTCAAATCCATGGCAATTGAAGTTTCGTTTTATTGATTAAAAGTGTTGAAATGTCTTAACAAACAAAGAAATACAACATAATTAACTAGTCTTGCATCTTTTATTGTCACTAAAGCCCAAGTCTGCCTATGTGTATCTTGATCATCTTATGCAACAGCTCCTGAAAAACACATGTGAAAATAGGTACGTCAGCATAAAAATGCCTGTGAGATACATAGGTTTTGTGAAAATAGGTTTCATGACTTATGTTTGAGAAAATGTTTAGTCATGAACCTTGTAATTTGCTTTGTTTTGTTTTGTAAATCATTTGAAAAACGATAAGATCAGATGATATGTATAAATAAGAGAAAAAAATGTATGGTTAACTGAATAACCATTATAAAATGAGTTTGTATAAGTTAAGTTGCTTGTAAAACAATGTATTGTGAAAAGTATGTTATTTGTATAAAATGTTATATGTCTCAAACTGAAATGATTAAAATAACGCTACGATATGTAATACCATACAAACACTTATATATAGGAAGTACCAGCGGCGTATCCACCATGCTTGTATCATATTACACACGCATCGTTACTTAATCACTTAATCAAACCAAACCACCAAAGTAATGTCTAACAATTGTAGAAATGTTTATGTATGGTCAAATACGGTTCACACGGTTCACAGATACAAACGATTCATAGATACAAACGGTTCACATATACGAACGGTTCACAGATACAAACGGTTCACAGATATAAACGGTTCATAGATACAAACGGTTCACAGATACAAACGGTTCACAGATATAAACGGTTCACAGACACAAACGGTTCACAGATATAAACGGTTCATAGATACAAACGGTTCACAGATACAAACGGTTCACATAGTCAAATGATTACAACGGTTCACATAGTCAAATAGTTATAAACGGTTCAAAATGTAATATAATGTGTTCATATACTGGATGAGCATATGCAACAAAATGTAATGTAAAACAATGTACTAAGTATGCTAAGTAAACATACATAGCGAAACAATGAAAAGTAAATCATGTACTAATAGTGTACTAATGAACATAGCAAGTATATGATGTGAAAACAGGAAAGCACGAAAGTAACAAGTAGGCACATGTGTTTCACCCCAAAACGGTTTGAAAACAGTAAAAGAGGGGTCTATGTACTCACTTGAGATTGCTCAGAACTCCTAAGATAACCACCAAGCAATGCTAGAGATCACGGAATATCAAACGGCACCTAATATAGGTAACTACATTAATAAACCGGACCTAAATCGGAAGATCGGATAGAATGAGGGTTCGTAAACCAAATGAGTATGGGAACTCATGTAGTATGGTTTAACAAAGCCTACATACTAAATGAAACTTAACCTAAGTGTTTATGACCCATTACGACCCGTTTAGGTAGCTTATGCTACGTTAACGCGCCGTTCGCGTAAAACGCGTTCGGACCGCCTAACTAGTCCTATGACAAGTAAAATATGCCTTAACATGTCTAATATGGTTGTCAAATCAGTTTAGATGTCAAAAGTTATGTTACATATGCTTAAAATGAATTTTGGCGTCAAAAGGGCATTTTGGTAATTTACCTAAGGCATATATACTACCTATCATACAACTACTTAAACGAAGCGACCATAAGGTATAACCTCGGAAGGTTATTCCCTATATACTATGGTCACCTAATGTGCTTGGTCGGATCCTAATGATCGACCAAACGGGTCGGGTTCGAAAGTATAAGCGATTGTTTAGATCGCTTACCTGACGACCCTATATAAGCACTAAACTAAAAGTGACGAGCTAAGCATGTTAAAACATGCTTAACTAAGTTTAGAAAACAGGTTTGGTATCACAACAAACGGTTGTGATACCTAAGAGTAGTTTGGTTACAAAATACGCAAGAATACATATTCTGACCGAAACTACGGCTCGTCACTGAGCCTAGATAACGTGGTAATCAGTAGGTATAGTCACTAGGGACTATAACCATCGTGATCACGCTCACGTTATGAAGTTCAATGAACTTCGCATCGACCATAAACTGGTCAATGCAGAAAGTCAAACAAAGTTTGACTTTCGGACTCGAAAAGCAATAAAAGAACGAAGGAACACTTACGAAGGGTCCCCGAATGCTAATCTAGATCAAAATAGCTCAGGTATGAAACAAAGGTTTCAACTTAGAGCACAAATGATCAGATTCTTGTGAGAAATGAAGTGAAATGTGATGGGTATTTATAGATTTCGGTCCACCGTTAGGATCGTTTCTTGGAGAAGAGGGAATGATCACACCCCTACACTTGTTGGGATGTTGTGGTTACTGAATTTGGCCACCATAAGAGTTTAACATGTGGCACTTGACCTTTGGGAAGTGTTAGGAGCTGCCAACTTGTGTTAAAAATGACCTTTGCTGATCAGAAGGGGCCTAGCGTGACGCTAGGGGGGGCTAGGCGTCGCGCTAGGGGTCCCCTGATCAGCAAACACTTTCAAATGTTTATCTTTCAGTCCCCGTTGCGTATTCAGGCCATTTCCGACGTGTTTAAGGCTCGTTAAATCATTTTCAAGGCTCCACAAGGATGCCTAAACATTGTGGGCATGAAACATGCTCAAAAATATGTCGGAGGTTGGTTCGTTTGGTCGTACGATCGCGATGTTCGGTCAATTACGACGGAATGCGCATAAGCGCGAGAAACGATCTAAATGGCGTGACGAATGGATTTTTCTTATGCCAAACACTAAAATAAAATATTTTTGAGCTTACATAAATTTTTGAATGTCCGGATGTATTCAGAACGTAAGTTATGCGCGAAAATGCAAACTTATGCACTTTTTGACACTTTTAGTCCCTGAATGACCCAAAAGTTTATTTTAGCACACCGAACCCCTCAAAGCCTATTTCTAAGCTATGTGAAGGATATTTAAGGTGTGTTTAACTTATGGTCATGTTCCGAAAAGTCTGTTACAGTTCAAATTGGCATACTTTCACAGTTTGTCAACTTTAGTCCCTGTAAGCGATTAAACTAGATTTTGCCATACCAAAGCCTTCAATACTTATTTCTAAGTTATGTAAAGGTTACTTAAGGTATGTTAAGCCTATTTCACTATTCCGGAGTGTTTGTTGCATTAAACTGGTTATATTTACACATTAGTGTGCGTATAACCTTTCAGAAAGCGATTTAGAGCTTGAAATCGAACAAGAGTTTATATGTGCAAACGATACACATATTTTTACAAATCCCAAGTATGAAATACAATATTTCATTGGTTTGGCATTAGTTTGATGGTTGAAGTGACACAGGTGTCACAAAAGTGAAGGGTGGAGGTGGGTATTTATAGTTTTCGGTCCACCGTTAAGATCGTTTCTTGGAGAAGAGGGAATGATCTAGCCCGTACACTTGTCGGAATGTCGTGGTAACTGATTTTGGCCACCACAAGAGATTAACATGTGGCACTTGGCCTTTGGGGAGTGTTTAAGGGCAGTTAACAGCTGAGAAAATCGATTTGCTGCATCTGGCCCCTGCTTGCGCACCGTAACAAATAAACCCTTACGGTGCGCAAGGGCCAAGTTTGGCAGATTTACAATTTTGGTCCCTGTTGTGCTATAAGGTCATTTCCGACGCGTTTAAGGCCCGTTAACCCCATTTCAAAGCTCTAAAATGAAGTTAAAGAATAGGGAATTTAAAATGTGCTCAAAAATATCTCGGATGTCGGTTCGTTTAGCCGTACGATTGCGTTGTTCGGTTAATTACGACGGAATGCGCATAAGCGCGAAAAACGATCCAAATGGCGTGACGAATGGATTTTTCTTATGCTGAACACTAAAATAAAATATTTTAGTGCTTACATAAATTTTTGGATGTCCGGATGTATTCAGAACGTGAGTTATGCGTGAAAGTGCAAACTTGTGCACTTTTTGACCCTTTTAGTCCCTGAATGTCCCAAAAGTATATTTTAGCACACCGAACCTCTCAAAGCCTATTTCTAAGCTATGTAAAGGATATTTAAGGTGTGTTTAACTTATGGTCATGTTCCAGTATGTCTGTTACAGTTCAAATTGGCATACTTTCGCAGTTTGTCAAATTTAGTCCCTGTAAGCGATTTAACTTGATTTCGGCATACCAAACCTTTCAAAACTTATTTCTAAGTTATGTAGAGGTTATTTAAGGTATGTTAAGCCTATGTCACTATTCCAGAGTGTTTGTTGCATTAAACTGGTTATATTTACGCATTAGTGCGCGTATAACCTTCCAGAAAGCGATTTAGAGCTTGAAATCGAACAAGAGTTGATATGTGCCAAAGATACACATATTTATACAAGTCCAAAGTATGAAATACAATATTTCATTAGTTTGGTATTTTTTTGATGGTTTCAGTGACACAGGTGTCACATAAAGTATAGGGAACTTAAAATGTGCTCAAAAATATCTCGGGTGTCGGTTCGTTTGGCCGTACGGTTGCGTTATTCGGTTAATTACGACGGAAGTCGTAACGAACGCAAAAACGATCCAAATTGAGCGACGAATGAATTTTTGACAAGCCAAACACTAAAATAAAATGTTTTAGTGCTTACATAAATTTTTGGATGTCCGGATGTATTCAGAACGTAAGTTATACGCGAAAGTGCAAACTTGTGCACTTTTTGACGCTTTTAGTCCCTGAATGACCCAAAAGTTTATTTTAGCACACCGAACCCCTCAAAGCCTATTTCTAAGCTATATAAAGGATATTTAAGGTGTTTTTAACTTATGGTCATGTTTCGGAATGTTCGTTACAGTTCAAATTGGCATACTTTCGCAGTTTGTCGAATTAAGTCCCTGTAAGCGATTAAACTTGATTTTGGCATACCAAAGCCTTCAAAACTTATTCCTAAGTTATATAAAGGTTATTTAAGGTATGTTAAGCCTATTTCACTATTCTGGAGTGTTCGTTGCATTAAACTGGTTATATCTATGCATTAGAGCGCGTATAACCCTCCAGAAAGCGATTTAAAGCTTGAAATCGAACAAGAGTTGATATGTGCAAACGATACACATATTTTTACAAATCCCAAGTATGAAATACAATATTTTATTGGTTTTGGCATTTTTTTGATGGTTGAAGTGACACAGGTGTCACAGTCTCCCCTTCTTTAGGAAATTTCGTCCCGAAATTTAGTTTTAGAGGAAACTTGTGAAGACAGCTGTGACGGTTTCGCTTTCAGACAAATCCATTGAACCCTTAAGTAAAACTTTGGGCCATGTTAGGATTCTTAGCGAAAATGTCAACCCTCAAAGTGAAGTCCTTGTAGTAACAAAACATGGAGTTTCGAACTACAGGCTGAAAAATGTTTCTTATGAAGACTCATCATAGGAAACTTGGTGTGTGATTGAGATCAGAATTGGGGAGTGTAAGAATAAATGACATTGGTCAAAGTCCAAGACTTCTCCCGTATCATTAGTCTTGTCACTGTAGGTCTTAACACATGACAAAACTTCCTGTGGTTTCTGTGCACTGAATTCCATAATTATGTAGGCCTCCATAATTACGTAGTTCCTTGCACAGTCCGCACAGTTCATTTTATAATGCGTATGGGGAACAATCAAACGAATAATCCTGTGGTGATTTAACTTGACTGTAATAGAGTCTCTTTAACTAGGTCACCAAAGGATTAGATCAACGAACAATTTCTTGAACTAGACCACCCGAGGGCCTATTTAACTACATAAACACATGATATATTTAACTAGATTGTCGAACCAATCTATTTAACTTAGATCGACGTAGGATCTCTTTAACTAGACCACCAGAGGGCCTATTTAACTATATCAACGCATGATATATTTAACTAGATTGTCGAACCAATCTATTTAACTTAGATCGACGTAGGATCTCTTTAACTAGACCACCAGAAGGCCTATTTAACTATATCAACACATGATATATTTAACTAGATTGTCGAACCAATCTATTTAACTCAGATCGACGTAGGATCTCTTTAACTAGACCACCAGAGGGCCTATTTAACTAAACTACCCAAGAGGAATATTCAACTACATCAACACATGATGTCCTTAGACTTTGGAACAGTACTTTATAATCCAAGGGACTTAACTACAACGTAGAAGTCCATTAAGGATTTAAGATAGTACATTTTTGAATATCCTACTACGAATCCTTCATATGAAGATAAGAAAGATTCTATGAGGATTTGGATAACGAATATCCAGAGTATACAAAAACACAAAAATGCATAAAAGAAAACACAAGATGCATAAACACATAGTCATATAACCACAAAGATTGTTTATCTAGATCTTTAATTTGTTAATTAGTTTTGCTAACAGAGCACATGTATTTAAGGCACACTAGGAATCCATCTCGTGGATTTCATTTGGTACTTTAAACATTTTCAAGAATCTATCTATAAAGATAGAATGATCTACCAAAAATTCGATTTCGTTTTCAAGAAAACGCAATATTCGAATTAAGGTACAATAATTTTAGAATATACAGAAATACCCTTAGGTACCCTATTAAGAATTTATAGTGGTACTTTGGGTATTCGTACAGAGTTGTAACTTGCGCCTTGTACTTCGTTTCCTTGGAAGAAACGGGTACTTAGGATTTTTGTGGGAAATCGCAAGAGATTATAAAATGGAAAGATTTTGCGTGGTAATCTGTTCTTCAAGGAATACGGCTCCTTGATTGTCGGTATTGTAGGGGATACGTTGTTTATACATGCCATCACATTTGTACATTGTAATGTAAAATAAAAAGATTTATTTATAAACAACAACAACTGTTTCATGGTCCTTGACAACAAAAGAAAATAATACATAAGGCTTGGTTATTTCTAAACAACATTGTCTTCTAGTTGGTCCGATGCTCATCCCTGCGCTGGATTCGCATTAGCAATCTTTGGGCAATTTCTTCGGAAATGGCCCATCTCGCCACAGTTGAAGCAAGGACCTGGTGGACAACGAGCTTGAGCAGGATTTACTTGAGGTTGGTTTGGACCACCTTGGTTTGGGGTAAATCGACAAGCATTTGCCAGGTGACCGAGTCGCCCACATGATGCACATAAACGACACTGTAGGTGAGCTAAGTGGTGTGCATTACATTTATTGCATATCGGTGCAGTACCGGCATAAGGTTTCCTTACAGGAGGTTGAGTTGGTTGGTTGCGGGTGTTTTGGTTGGGTTGAGCAGCAATCGCAAAATTCTGCGAAGCCTTACGCTTCTTAGAAGGTTCTGTTTTGCTTTCCTTGGTTTCCTCCTGAACATTTGCTGCTTGTTTCTTGTCGCCTTTCCGAAAAAGTTTGTTCTTTCTGATCTGAGATTCAGTCAAGGTTGTAGCTAGCTCAATGGCCTGCCTAACCGTAGTAGGGTTACTACCAGTAACAATGTCCTGAACTGAGTCAGGGAGACCATCAATGTATTTTTCGATCGCCTTATCCAAAGGCGTAACCATAGTAGGACACAACAGGCTCAGCTCCTCATATCGATCAGTGTAGGCTCGATGTTCACCGCTGTCTTGCTTAAGATCGTCGAATTCCCTTTCCAAGGCCCTGATCTCGTGACGAGGACAAAATTCCTTCATCATCAGTGCTCTAAGTTCTTCCCACGTTTGAGCCAGTGCCACTTCGGCACCCCTATCTCTCACCACACCGTTCCACCACGTCAAAGCTCGTTTCTCAAAAACACTATATGCGAAATCTACCTTTCGCTCGTTTAGACATTGAACATGCATGAAGGTGCTCTCTAGACTCTCGAACCATTGCAGAAGTGCAGTCGCTCCTTGAGACCCAGAAAACTTTGATGGCTTAGCCGAGTTGAATGTCTTGAAGTTGCAGAGGGCATTATTGTTGTTGAGAGCTTGGTGACATTGAGCAACGATGTTCGGGATTGCAGCAGTCATTTGCTGTGTAATGACAGCTGCCAGCTCTTCAATAGATACCGGATTTTCGCGTCGTGGAGGCATTCTAAAAAGGGAAACAAGAGAGAAAACAAATGAAATGGCATTGGGTAAGAATAGGATGTTACAATTACCGACCAAAAAGAATCATGGGTGATGGTCATTTGTTTGAACCACGAAGCAAACAAACAACACAAAGGCTGAGTCAAAGCAAATAGATCCTCATAATGTATCGCGAAGACATGCTCGCCTATAAGTGGACACTCACCCCAAGAGTTCCCAGGTAAGAGTGACTGGTCCGATTATGTGGATTTGTACGAACACTCTAGCCTTAGACAGAAAACTCAGGGTACAGGCATCCACTCTTCCAGTTTGCACGTGTTCACACTATTTAGGACCCAAAACTTTGACGAGATTTTTGAAAACTCAAAGGGGTTCAAAACCTTGTAATAGAGGGTTCAAAACCTAGTAATCAATCATCCAAGAACAGATGATTAATTTTCAAAGCGGTTTTGAAATTTATGTTCTCATTGTGGTCGTCGCCTAAGGATAGGTGACGGTATTGTTTTATGACTAAACGCAAGTAAACTCGCGTTAGGGTCCTAGGAAGGTTATAGACTAGGTCAAAGTATTACTAATAACCTAATTCCCTATAACCATTGGCTCTGATACCATCTTTTCTATCACACCCCGACCACGTGAGACAACGAAACGTGGCGGAAATGTCGGGGAGTGTTGTAACAGAATTAATTGTTTCACAGCCATGGCAATTGAAGTTTCGTTTTATTAATCAAACATGAAAGTTTACATTGTTTTAAACAAGAACCAAAGAGTACATAACATAAATTAACTAGTTCTTGTCTCGTTTTAAGTCACTAAGGAACAGGTCCGCCTAAGTATGTCTTGATAAGTCCTATGCATCAACTCCTGAAAACACATGTGAAAATAGGTACGTCCGCATAAAAATGCCTGTGAGATACATAGGTTTTGTGAAAATAGGATTCATGACTTATGTTTGAGAAAATGTTTAGTCATGAACCTTGTAATTTGCTTTGTCTTGTAAATCATTTGAAAAACGATAAGATCAGATGATATGTATAAATAAGAGAATAATGTATGGTTAAATGAATAACCATGTAAGATGAGTTTGTATAAGATAAGTTGTTTGTAAATCAATGTCTTGTGAAAAGTATGTTATTTGTATAAAATGTTTTATGTCTCAAATTGAAATAATTCAAATAACGCTACGATATGTAATACTATACAAACACTTATATATAGGAAGTACCAGTGGCGTATCCACCATGCTTGTATCATATTACACACGCCTCGTTACTTAATCACATACTCAAACCAAACTACCAAAGTAAAATGTTCATGTCTGATGTAAATCATGTAATGTGTATCCAAAATGTAAGCATGTGATGAATAAAAAATGTACTAAGTATGCAACAAAGGACATACATAGCATAAAGTGTAATGTATAACAATGTACTAAGTACGCACATAATGGCCACACATAGCATAAAATGTAATGTAAAACAATGTACTAAGTACACACACAATAGGCATACATAGTATGTAATGTAAGGCAATGTACTAAGTACACACACCATGGGCATACATAGCATGTAATGTAAAGAAATCATGTACTATAAATGTACTAATGAACATAGCAGGTATATGATGTGAAAACAGGAAAGCATGAAAGTAACAAGTAGGCACATGTGTTTCACCCCAAAACAGTTTGGAAAACAGTAAAAGAGGGGTCTATGTACTCACTTGAGATTGCTTAGTAGTCCTTGAGTAACAACCAAACAATGCTAGAGATCACGTATATCAAACGGCACCTAATATAGGTAACTATGTTAATAAACCGGACCTAAATCGGAGGATTTAGATAGAATGAGGGTTCGTAAACCAAACGAGTATGGAGACTCGTGTAATATGGTTTAACAAAGCCTACATACTAAATGAAACCTAACATAAGGGCTTACGACCCATTACGACCCGTTTAGGTAGCTTATGCTACTTTAACGCGTCGTTCGCGTGAAACGCGTTCGCCTAACTAGTCCTATGACAATATTATATGCCTAAAATGTTTAATTATGTAACATAATCAGTTAAGTGACGAAAGTTTAGGTTACATATGCTTAATTACCAATTACACATGAAAAGGATATTTTGGTAATTTACCTAAGGCATATAAACTACCTATCATACAACTACTTAACGAAACGACCATAAGGTATAACCTCGAAAGGTTATTCCCTATATACTATGGTCACCTAAGGTATTTGGTCGGATCCTAATGATCGACCAAATGGGTCGGGTTCGAAGGTATAAGCGATTTATTAGATCGCTTACCCTTACGACCCTAGACAACGTGGTAATCAGTAGGCATAGTCCCAAGGGACTATAACCATCGTGATTACAATCACGTTGCGAAGTTCAAACGAACTTCGCATTGACCATAAACTGGTCAACGCAGAAAGTCAAACAAAGTTTGACTTTCAGACTCGAAAAGCAATAAAAGAACGAAGGAATACTTACGAAGGGTCCCCGAATGCTAATCTCGATTCAAGTAACTCAGGTATGAAACAATGGTTTCAACTTAGAGTTTCTCAAATCAAAATTCTAGTGGGTTTTGCAATGGCATGGGGGGGGGGTATTTATAGTTTTCGGTTAGCCGTTAAGATCGTTTCTTGGAAACCGTGCTTTGATCTTGGCCATACACATCAAGATAGTGGTTTTACAATACCATGGGAGCCCCTAGTATTGCCCAATACCATGTGCAAGAGGGAATGGACCAGATTCAAAGTTTCTGCAAGTTTCTGCTGATCTGGGGACTGCTTGCGCACCACAACACTCAGAGTGTTGAGGTGCGCAAGGACCTATTTTGGCAGAATGGCAGATTTGGTCCCTGCTAGTGTTTTGAGCTATTTCCGACACGTTTAAGGCCCGTTAACCCCATTTCAAAGCTCTAAAATGAAGTTAAAGTATAGGGAACTTAAAATGTGCTCAAAAATATCTCGGGTGTCGGTTCGTTTGGCCGTACGGTTGCGTTGTTCGGTTAATTACGACGGAAGTCGTAACGAACGCAAAAACGATCCAAATTGAGCGACGAATGAATTTTTGACAAGCCAAACACTAAAATAAAATGTTTTAGTGCTTACATAAATTTTTGGATGTCCGGATGTATTTAGAACATAAGTTATGCGCGAAAGTGTAAACTTGTGCACTTTTTGACGCTTTTAGTCCCTGAATGACCCAAAAGTTTATTTTAGCACACCGAACCCCTCAAAGCCTATTTCTAAGCTATATAAAGGATATTTAAGGTGTTTTTAACTTATGGTCATGTTCCGGAATGTTCGTTACAGTTCAAATTGGCATACTTTCGCAGTTTGTCGAATTAAGTCCCTGTAAGCGATTAAACTTGATTTTGGCATACCAAAGCCTTCAAAACTTATTCCTAAGTTATGTAAAGGTTATTTAAGGTATGTTAAGCCTATTTCACTATTCCGGAGTGTTCGTTGCATTAAACTGGTTATATCTATGCATTAGAGCGCGTATAACCCTCCAGAAAGCGATTTAAAGCTTGAAATCGAACAAGAGTTGATATGTGCAAACGATACACATATTTTTACAAATCCCAAGTATGAAATACAATATTTCATTGGTTTTGGCATTTGTTTGATGGTTGAAGTGACACAGGTGTCACATCTCATATCTGAGAAGGAAGACTAGACTGTATAGTGAGTTGTAAAGCTCGCACGCGCTTAGGCGCAGTGTCCTTTCGACTGAGGGCGTCAGCCACAACATTGGCTTTGCCTGGGTGGTACCTGATTGAGCATTCGTAGTCATTCAGTAGCTCGACCCATCGTCGTTGTCGCATATTCAGTTCCTTCTGTTTAAAGATGTGCTCGAGGCTCCTGTGGTCGGTGTAGATGGCGCACTTGGTGCTGTACAGGTAATGCCGCCATATCTTAAGTGCAAAAACAACAGCTCCCAGCTCTTAGTCGTGTGTAGTGTAGTTTCTTTCATGAACTTTGAGTTGGCGTGAGGCGTAGGCTATAACCTTATCCCGTTGCATCAGTACGCAACCAAGACCCTGAATGGATGCGTCGCAGTAAACCACAAAGTCGTCTGTGCCCTCTGGCAAGGAAAGGATAGGTGCACTGCAAAGTCTATCCTTTAGATGCTGAAATGCTAATTCATGTGCGTTTCCCCATCGATAAACAACGCCTTTCTGCGTTAGGGAGGTGAGAGGCTGTGCAATCTTGGAAAAATCCTTAATGAATCTCCTGTAGTAACCTGCCAAGCCCAATAATTGGCGAATTTCCGTTGGTGTACGAGGTGCAGGCCAGCTCTTGATCGAATCTACCTTGGATGGATCAACGTGAATCCCATCCTTGTTCACCACATGGCCTAAGAAATGGACTTCATGAAGCCAGAAGTCGCATTTTGAAAACTTGGCGTACAGCTGTTCTGTTCGAAGGAGTTCCAAAATGAGCCGTAGATGCTGCTCGTGTTCCTCCTGACTCTTCGAATAGATTAGAATGTCGTCGATGAAAACTATGATGAACTTGTCTAGGTAAGGCTTGCACACTCGATTCATGAGGTCCATGAAAACCACAGGTGCGTTTGTCAGCCCAAAAGGCATAACCAAAAACTCATAGTGTCCATATCGAGTTCTAAAGGCTGTTTTAGAAACGTCCTCTTCTCGGACTCTCAGCTGGTGATATCCTGATCTCAAATCGATTTTTGAATAGTAGCTCGACCCTTGCAACTGGTTGAACAAGTCGTCGATACGTGGAAGAGGATAGCGATTCTTCACAGTCACCTTGTTCAGTTCACGGTAGTCGATGCACATTCTGAAAGTACCGTCTTTCTTCTTCACGAATAGCACTAGAGCTCCCCAGGGCGAAGAGCTAGGACGAATAAAACCCTTATCCAAGAGTTCTTGTAGTTGTGTAGACAGCTCTTTTAGTTCTGATGGGGCTAAACGATAAGGCGCTCGAGCTATAGGCGCTGCTCCAGGAGCTAGCTCGATTTGAAACTCGACCTGGCGATGAGGCGGAAGGCCAGGCAATTCCTCAGGGAATACCTCAGGATAGTCGCGTACAATCGGAAAATCTTCTATCTTGTTCTCTTTCTTCGAGGTGTCAGTGACGAGAGCCAAAATAGCAGTGTGGCCCTTACGTAAACATTTCTGGGCCTTAAGGAAAGAGATGATGCTCACAACAGCACCACTCTTGTCACCACGAATCTGTAAAGGTTCGTCATCTGGACGAGGAATACGAACAATCTTCTCGTTGCAAAGAATCTCTGCTTTGTGTTGGGATAACCAGTCCATCCCTATGACAACGTCGAAACTACCCAGAGTGATAGGAAGGAGGTCGATCAAGAAAGTGTGATCAGCAAGAACAAGATTACAACCCTTGACTACGTGTGTGACCTCTAGACTTCTACCATTAGCTAACTCTAGGGCATGCTTGGGGTTCAAAGGTGTTGGGGTACGCTTAAGTAGTTGACTAACTTTTTGGGACACATAACTAGTATCAGCACCTGAATCAAATAGGACAGTAACGTAAAAGTCGTCGAGAAGGAACTTACCCGTCACAACATTGGGATAATTCCTCGCTTCTCCCTGGCCAATAACAAACACACGACCCCTTGCACCGTTGCCATTGTTACCCCCATTGTTCCCATTCCCCTGATTGTTGTTATTGTTGTTGTTGTTATGGTTCCGGTTCAGTTGGGGACAATCTCTCTTGAAATGGCCTTCAGCTCCACACTGAAAGCATCCCTTGTTATCTCGTTGTTGCTGCTGCTGGTCTTGTGGAGCTGGTGGTTGTTGTTGCTGGTTCTGGTTCGCAGGTCGTAAGCTCCTACAATCCTTAGCTTCATGACCCATCTTGAGACACCTCTGGCAACGATTCTTGTTGCACTGACCACTGTGGTGTCTATTGCATTTGTTGCACTTTGGAAGATTTCCTTGATAACCACCTTGCCTTTGGCTACCAGAAGATTGCTGACCCAGGCTCTTGTAGTCTTCAGTTCTCCTTTGCTGAGACTGAGACTGAACAGAAGTTGAACCTTTGCTCGAAGCTCCATCCCATTTACGTTTGTTATCGCCGGTAGTTTCAGAAGTAGCTGCAGCACTTATACGCTTTGGTAACCTGTTCTGCTCCACCGCCTGATCAGTGAGGCGGTGAGCCAATTGTACAACTTGCTGGATGGTGGCTAGGTTAGCTGAAGTCACATGACTTTGGATTTCTGGCACTAAGCCCTTGAGATAAAGTTCAATACGCTTAATTGGAGGGTCCACCATGGTAGGACATAGTAATGCAAGCTCATTCGATCTCTTCGTATACGCCTCAATTTATGACCCCGTCATCTTGAGGTTGAAGAACTCGACTTCCAACTTATGAATGTCATCACGACTGCAGTATTCTTCCTTGATAATCTCTTTAAAATTGTTCCATGGGGTGGCGTTAGCAGCAACCAACCCCAGCATTTGAACCTGAGCGTTCCACCACGTGAGCGCTAAACCCTCTAGGGTACCGGTAGCATACTTCACCCTGCGAGCCTCAGGGCATTCACACATCTCGAACACAGATTCGAGCTTTTCAAACCAGTGGAGGAGACCTACTGCTCCTTCAGTGCCGCTAAAAGTAGTTGGTCGGCAATCCATAAAAGTTTTGAAGGTGCACACAGGTGGCTGAGCATGTTGACCTGTTGTGGGTGTAAGAAAGGGCAAAGTTTAACACAAAGGTAGGTTCACGAGAGTAGGACTTAAAGATCCTAGAATGAGTTTTAAACTGCAGGGTATACCTCCTGCTTGTGCGGCTGCAAGTGCCGCAGCAACTTGTTCGTTAATCAGAGCCGTCAACTGGGCTTGTGTCATGTTAACGCATCCAGACATGATCTTCATATCAAGAGAAACATGTGTGAGAGAGGTTCGCGAAAGTGCGATGACAGAAGAGAGTAAGCACACATGTGTTCAAGCAACAGTAGCTATACTGACTAAGCATATCACGAGCAAAGTTCTACGTAATCTAGCAAGTAGGCAATGTAAGCATAAACTATATCACCTAGATTGTCGAGCCTTGCACGTGGAGTGAAGCGTCGTTGTGGATCGTAGAGCACTGTACAGGTTATAGTCTGGTTTTAACAAAAACGTTTTCCTTCATTAAAACCAAGTTCTCTATAACCAATGGCTCTGATACCAATCTGTCACACCCCCAAAATCCACACGCGGAGTATCACCGCTTGGAGGCGTGACTGACCAAAATCAAGCCACCAATCATATTGAACAAGCATGTAAGTAAACCAAATTCAATCAACAATATGAAAGGTGTCCAAAAACCAATGCATAGTTAAGTGTTTAGCGGAAGCATAATTGTAAAACCCATATCAAGTATTAAGTATGAAATAAAGTAATGTTTAAAGCATGGCACACACTGCCATGTCCCACAACGACTGTTCTTCCCTGTGCAAGCTCCATGAGTACCTAATGACCTGCAAGGCATGTAGCAACGAATCAACAACAAAGTTGAGCGAGTTCACAGTTGGTTGTTTGGTTATAGTATTCATTTCGTAAATCGTATGTTCGTTTTGTAAACAATGTATCGTATTAATCCGTATCGCGGCCAATCCAGGCATGTGTGCGATGATTAGTGGGGGCTTCCCATGTGTTACTAGACCATGCGTATCGACTGCTACGAAAATGTAAGAGGTGCCCTAAGTCAATGTCTATCAGCATTGACCCTTTGCCCATAGTCCATTAGTACACGCCCGTCCGACTGGCACGGTGTGAGGTTTGTTAAACCTAATAGCGCTATTAACTAATGACCCGCTCCCCATAGGCCTTGGCGATTAAGTCGATAAATGAGGGACTTCCTTTGATAGAGGTGATGGTCTTATGATCGTGTACGTAGGCTTTACGTACGTGCCCTTCAATCCGAGGATAGTAGTAAGTATAACTGTACGTAGGTTTTACGTACGTGCCCTTCAATCCGAGGACAGTAGTAATTAGTTTAATTGTAATAGTTGTACGAGTAGTTATTCAATCCCATTCCCAACCCCTGGGAATCCCATGCCTTGGCTAGTGTGAACTCACCTTGGTTTGCTCGGCAGATACACAGAAAGGTCAAGTCTAGCTGCTAGTGGTCAACCACGTCCTAACATGGTTACCATACAAGTCAGGTTTTGGTTTCAAGTAGTGCACATAAGTATCACATAAGCTAGCAGATAAGGAACACACACGGATCATGGCAACATACATTATCACGTTCAACAGTTAAAACGTACTCAAGGTTGGGCTCGCACAAGCTTAGTGGCCTTGTGCGAGTCGTCCGTTGGAGCCCACTAATACCCGGCCCAAAATCAAAACACCCAACAAAACTATAAACATGAACACGGCCCAAATCAATTAAATCCAAGCTTGTGCAATCCGGACATCTTGTACGATCCGGTTGGGTTGTGCGATTAGAATTAGCCAAGCCCAACATGATCATCCGGCCCAAACAGTTAAACAAACATACTACTTGTGCGATCCAACAACCTTGTGCGACTGTGAGTGTCTTGTGCGACTGGACTCCTTATGCGACCAGGAGTCTTGTGCGAATGGACTCCTTGTGCGACCAGTTTAAACATCCGAAAGTTATGTTAATCAGTTACAACCATTCAATTGTTTCCTTATTTACATTTTATCAATTAACAAAATTCCAACTATCCATATCACATACAACCGATCAAACAAAGCATATTCAAATAAATTCTCATAACTCTAACATAATCATAATCATGAACAATGATCAAGACACTTAAACATAACCATCTAGGGGTTTCAAGCCATTATATAACACCTCATGATCGACCCTACAACTAACCCGATTTCAGCAAACATGCAACCTATTATCAATCATTCGGTTCTTAAAACAATAATATGGAATCCGATTAGCATGAATATTCACCAATACACATATGCAAACCGATTACTTGCACATCAACAATCAATGATTTAAATCACAATCAATCACAAGATATCCTTAGCTCATCATGAAATCAATCCGAAACAAGACATGATATCCTATTAACATTAACATACATATCCGATTCACAAGAACATTATCATTCATACACACTATATCAAATAACATCATAGAACACACATCATAGAACACTAACCGGTTAGAGAAGGAACACGGATAATTCGAATGCTAAGATCCTAGACTGAGAGGGAGTGTGTGTAGCTGCCTTCGGGTTCGTGAGAGAGGGAGAAGAGCTAGGGTTTGTGTGTGTGTAAAGTGTTTTGCAACAATGAGAAGTGTACCCTATCTCCTAGTGTTATGCGACATGGGGGAGTGGGCCGAACCCTCTCTTGGGCTGCCCATTGGTCCGAATACAAGAATGTAGCTCGTATGGGCTTGTGTGATCGGGTGAGTGTTGTGCGTTTTGGTCGTTTACATACATACATACATTACACAAAGCACGTATCAACATAACATTCATATAATCATTCACTTTCATAAAATCACACATCGTACACATACGTTACTTCAAAGTACAAAGATAGGTCGGAAATACGAGTTGTCACACATTGCACGAAAGTGCACCAACTCAAAACCTAAGTTTATGGTTGTTGTGAATCCGAGAAAGAGGAATGATGTCAAAGGAAAAGCTCCAATGTTTGTTGAGAAGAAGATTTTGAAAAATGAAAACATTAAAGTCAAAACTGAACCTGTAAAACAGTCAGTAAAGAAACTGATCAATTTTACAAACGGGTCGCTTCTCCGCAGCAAACTTGGAAGCCAAAATCAGAGGATAAGACATCAAAGGTTCAAAAACCAAAGGTTTTTGATTCTGAAAAATAATCATCTTCAACCAAACCAGTTAAGATGAATGTACCTTTGGACTTTTATGAAAAACTGGAGATACAAACTTCTACTTCACCTAAGAAGAAGTATGTTCCAAAGAAAGACCAACCATCTGGTCAACCTCCGAAAGATGAATTCTTTTTGTATAAAGAGGTTGAGGTCGGCTCTGAAGAGAGTCTTAAAATGAATGACAAGAATTTCCCACCATTGTACACCACAATAACCCGCATCAAGCTACCCGAGTCGAAAGAGGTTTGGGTTGCTTCAAAATCTAACTGAAAGTTTGTGAAATGTGCAGGAGCTCCCGAGATCTATCTCACGGTGGATTATGGATAGTGGAGCATCCAGGCACATGACAGGGAGAAAGGCCCTGTTATACGATGTTAGAGGGTTCAACAGTGGATACGTCGGTTTTGTAGGAAATCAAGGAGGACGTATTATTGGTGAAGGAACATTATCAAATGGTGTTATCACATTTGAAAGAGTCAACTACATAGCAGAGCTGGAGAATAACTTGCTTAGCATTTCTCAAATTTGTGACAGAATGTATTCGACACATTTCACTAACAAAGAATGTCTGATCCTGAAGCCGGGGTTTATCATCCCCGAGGAGTGGATCATCATACGAGCACCACGGGTTAATGATTTATACGTGTTGGATATGAGCGTTGCTACGACTACCACGGGTCAACCCCAATGCTTCGTATCAAGAGCCATTAAAAAGGAGTCAGAGTTATGGCACCGAAAGATGGGCCACATTCACCTACGCAAGATGAACTACCTGGTGCATAATGATTCATTAAAAGGTGTTTACTTGAAGAGTTTTCATCTTGAGGGGGAATGTATCAGTTGTATAAAGGGAAAGCAACAGAAGAAATCCCATCCTGGTAAAAAGATGAACTCTGTCTTGAAGCCACTAGATAGACTTCACATGGATCTCTTCGGTCCTGTGAATGTCAAGAGCATAACGGGTGATCTCTATTGCCTAGTAGTCACTGATGACTATTCAAGATTCTCGTGGGTGACGTTCCTGAAGTCAAAAGATGAAACATTTGAGAATTTGCTGAGGTTATTCAGGAAGATAGAGAATTTGTACCGAGCACGAATAAGAAGATTACGAAGCGACAACGGTACGGGGTTTCAGAACAGTAGAATGGAGGAATTTTGTGATCAAAGAGGTATACTGCAAGAATTCAGCGCACCATACACTCTGCAACAGAATGGAGTCATAGAAAGAAAGAACAGAACACTGATTGAAACGGCGAGAACGATGCTAGCTGATTCCAAGTTACCAATTAATTTCTGGGCAGAAGCAGTTTCAGCCGCTTGCTATACACTCAACAGGGTACTTACTGTGAAGAAGCAAAACAAGACATGTTTCGAGTTGATCAACAATCGCAAGCCTAATCTCGAGTATTTAGAGTCGTTCGGGTCTCCCTGCACAGTTCTAGATCCCGATGGCAAATTTGGTTCAAAGAGCATAGAAGGTATCTTTGTGGGGTATACTAGTCCACTCAGAAGATTCTTTGTTCCAAGTCTCAAGTAGATCATCGAAGCATAGCACGTTGAATGTCAAGGCTATACCTTCACAGAAGCCCGCAGACTCATGGCGATTCAGCAACGATACCTTATGGGATTCATTCGAGTTAGAAGAAGAGCCAGAGTTCTTTGATGATTTGGATATTTTACGAGAATATGAAGCATCTCAGGGAAGATTTCCAGAAAGGTCTTCTAGACGTCAACAACAAACTTCCAATAATGATGAAGCTGGTCCAAGTAACACTGGAGAGAATGATGAAGTTCAGCAAACTCCGACTACTTCGGAACACGAACCTGCTCCTGAAAATCAGACGGTGGTCAATGATAATTCAGAATCTGATGATATTCCTACTTTTGATCGTGGTGATTCAAAGTCTGAAGGGGAGCAAATCCAATCTTCAGATCAGACAGTTCTTGACAATGAACAAGTTGCGAATCAGAATGTTACCAATTTGGAAGGCGAGGTGGATGTTCCTGGCGAAGTTATGCCAAGGACTCTTTCATATCATCCCGAGGAGTTTGATAATAGGAGAGCTGCAGTCAGGCGTTCGTACAAGAAGCCAGATTGACCATGGCCTTACTTGCTTTTATTCTAAAATTGCTCCTTTACAAACTGAATTTTCACTCAGTTGTTTCATTTCGCAGATTGAGCCGCTAACTTACAAGGAAGCACTGATAGAAGATTCATGGGTCAACACAATGCAGGAGGAGCTGGGTCAGTTCGAAAAAACTTGGTGTATGGAAGCTTGTGGATCTGCCTGATGGACACAGGAAGATAAACACGAAGTGGGTGTTTAAGTGTAAAAGAGATGACCGTGGAGTTATTGTAAGAAACAAAGCTCGCCTCGTGGTCCAGGGTTTCAGTCAGCAAGAGGGGATAGACTTCACAGAGGTTTACGCTCCGGTTGCTCGTCTTGAAGCTATCAGAATTTTCCTAGCTTTTGCTTCATGGAAAGGTTTCAAAGTATACCAGCTAGATGTCAAGTCAGCATTCCTATACGGTAAAGTAAAAGAGGAGGTTTATGTTGGTCAGCCACCGGGCTTCACCGACCCAATTCACAAAGACAAAGTCTACCTCTTGGACAAAGCATTGTATGGCTTGCATCAGACCCCAAGAGCCTGGTACGAGACACTCTCTCAATATTTGCTTGCCAATGGCTTTATCCGAGGCAAGGTGGACGCCACTCTTTTCACAAAGGAAGTCGATGGTCATCTTCTGATCGTCCAGATTTATGTTGATGACATTATTTTCGGGTCGACAAACGAAGAACTCTGCAAAGATTTCGAGAAAGTGATGAAGCAAAAGTTTGAGATGTCTTCAATGGGTGAGATGAAGTTCTTTTTAGGGCTCCAGGTCGACCAAATTCCTGAAGGAACCTTTATACATCAGACAAAGTACGACGAAGTTCTAGAGAAATTTAAGATGTCCGGGACTGCTCCTATGTCCACCCCATTAGCAACGAATCATGGTATCAACCCTGATCTCACCGGAGAGAAGGTCGACGAAACATTATACCGCTCAATGATCGGCTCGCTAATGTACTTAACAGCATCAAGGCCTGGTTAAATGTACCCAACCTACCTCGCGGCCCGATTTAAGTCGAGTCCTAGAGCTTCACATATGTCTATCGTCAAGAGGATCTTACGCTACCTGAGAGGAACCCCAAACTTGGGGTTGTGGTATCCAAAAGATGGTGACTTCACGCTCGAAGGATACTCTGATTCTGACTTCGGTTGCTGCAAAGTCAATGCTAAATCAACAACTGCAGGATGCCAATTTTTTGGACCCCGATTGGTCACGTGGCAATATAAGAAGCAAACCTCTGTAGCTCTATCAACATGTGAAGCAGAGTATGTATCTGCTAGCAGCTGCTGCTCTCAGATCTGGTGGATTCAGCAACAGATGCGTGATTACGGTTTGCAATTTCTTACTTCACCTATTTTTGTTGATAATGAGGCAGCAATCAACATAACAAAAAATCCGGTACATCACGCTAAAACCAAACATATTGAAATTCGTCATCACTTCATCCGAGATTGCTTCAAGAAGAAGTTGATACGAATTGATAAAATCCACACCGACGAACAAAAGGCAGACTTACATACCAAAGCTTTTGATAAAAGTCGTTTTCAATATCTTTTAAAATTGAATGGTATGAAGCTGTTGCCGGATGCGGAAGAGTTACCTGGCGTTGATGAGAATACCACTGCTGATGATGTTGAGAAGCAGACTGCACTGGTTTGTCGTATTTTTAGTTGTTTTGGTATTTAGGGGGAGATAGATATATTTTCAGAAAATACAAAAACAATAAAAAATGCAAACATTCAAAAACATGAGATATTTTCAAAATCCAAAAACAATAGAAAACCCAAAAAGAGTTTGTGTAAAAAGGGGAAATGATAGTACATCAGCTAGACAGTTACAGTATGCTAAAGATATGTAGTGTTTAAAAGGTGTTAAACAGTCTCGCTGATGATATGCCGGTAGGTTTTTATACATTTAATAGATTTGTTTGGGATATAAACCTAAAATCATTTCTTGCTTATTTCGTGGGAACATCACTCTGATATATAGGTAACCCCGGAAATCTTGTTTGAAAGATTTTCTATTTCTGACATACTAGGTCTATGTGCGTAATGATATCTGGGGTATTATACCAAGACTTCTGATTTTGCGGAAGCAATAGCCTAGTCCTCGTATAATACTCTGCACTGCTTTAATCTTTAAAGCCTCCCCTCAGCATAAAAAATGATGAAACATTGCAAAATGCTAATCATGTGCTGTTGAAGAAAAGATCCCCAAATGGGACACACCAAAAGTCGAGCCATCATCTCTTTGTCTGAACGAAAGTTCTAACCTGAGCTCTCATGGCCTAGCACTACCCATTACAGATATCATTACTGTACGTTCACCTGTAAGACTGAATATAGAAGTCTAGATACGAGAGTATATTCTGAGGTGGGACACGCGTATAAGTTAAGATCTTAAAACACTAATTCATATCCTGAATAAGTTGAAATTTGTATGAAAATTTAAAAGGATCAGTATATCGGCAATCTAAGTGAATTGTTTAATACTTAGTGTGTAATCAAGCTCAACGGTACTTGTAACTTGTCAGTAGCTGATATGATCCCCTAACATGCTCACCAAAAATATGTTTGTAAATACTTTACCTTTACAGCATTTCATTTCTTTGATTAGTCAAAACCCAAAAATATTTCATAGTGTTTCAGTTTAAACTTTGTTTAAAAATCCTAAAAAGATTTTACTTTTCTGCTTTAGTTTTTCGACAAACCAGGGTAGAATGCTGATTTTCAGACTCTCAGTCATGGAGCAGAGTAGGAAGTTTCTGAACTGGACAACAGGGTTGGGAGCTAATCTTGAAAAGGTTTAAAAAATTCAAAGTCAAATCAAGTTCATTAAGTTGACACTTGTAAATTTTCATGAAAATGTGTTTGAAAAAATTTGAACAAATTGTCAGTTGTTTCGTTTCGGGTCAACCATGTCACACCCCGACCACGTATAACATACAAAACGTGGCGGAAAACGTCGGGGAGTGTTGTAACAGAATTAATTGTTTCATAACCAAGGCATTCAAAGTTGTATTTTATTTATCAACATAAGAGTTACATTGTCTTAAACAGAAATCAAAGAGTTCAGAACATAATTAAACTAGTTCTATCTTCATTTTATGTCTCTAAGGCACAGGTCCGCCCTAGTGTCACGATCATCATCCTACGCAAAAGCTCCTGAAAACACATGTGAAAATAGGTACGTCAGCATAAAAATGCCTGTGAGATACATAGGTTTGTGAAAATTGGATTCATGACTTAAGTTTAGGAAAATGTTTAGTCATGAACCTTGTAATTTGATTTGTTTTGTAAATCGCTTGAAAAACAATAAGTTCAGATGATATGTATAAATAAAAGAATAATGTATGGTTAAATGAATAACCATGTGAAATGAGTTGTATAAAATAAACTGTATTGTAAACCAAGTTTTGTGAAAACATGTTACTTGTGTAAAATGTATAAGTCCAAAATGAATGATTTAAATAACGCTATGATATGTAATATAATACAAACACTTATATATAGGAAGTACCAACGGCGTATCCACCATGCTTGTATCATATTACTCACATCTCGTTACTTAAGTCACTTAAACCAACCAACAATGTATAATGTCTATGTTTAAACCAATTGTCAAAAGTCCTTGTATAAACCATGTCCAATGTTTATAGTCCAAAAGTAGTCAAGTAATGTGTAACAAATGTTATGTATTGTAAGTAAAGTATTGTCACATAATCCAAATGTAGAAATGTACAAAACAAAGTATTTTGAGTATATCAAAAAGTTATGTTTTGCAAAGTGATGAATGTTACATTGATACAAACATTTATGTGGTAAGTTAACGCATACATTCAAGCCTTGAGACAGTCGGATAACCCTTTCAGTCAAGGTTATCAAAAGAAATGTTTTCGGATTCAGTCATTCCTTACATCCAAACAAACCCGAGATGTTAGGAATGGGATTTGTCAAGTCCTATGGTACCAGTACTTACTCCCGAGCGGCGTAGCTAATGTTAATGAACGTATAATAGTCTCGTTTGAGCAAACCAAATGTTATAGCAATTGTATACAAGTCATATGAAAACAATGTACTAAGTATGCTAAGTTAACATACAAAGCAGAAAAGTCATGTAAATCAATGTGCTAGCATGCTATCAGTTAACATACATAGCAGAAATGTAATGTAAAACAATGTACTAAATATGCACACAATGGGCATACATAGCATGAAATGTAATGAAATCATGTACTATAATGTACTAACGAACATAACAAGTATATGATGTGAAAACAGTAAAGCATGAAAGTAACAAGTAGGCACATGTGTTTCACCCCAAAACAGTTTGGAAAACAGTAAAAGAGGGGTCTATGTACTCACTTGAGATTGCTCAGTAGTTCTTGAGTAACAACCAAACAATGCTAGAGATCACGGATATCAAACGGCACCTAATATAGGTAACTACATTAATAAACCGGACCTAAATCGGAAGATCGGATAGAATGTGATTTAGACCCGACAAGTTTGAAGACTTTTTTAATATGGGTATTTCATACACATTCTGGATTTTGAGCTAAAACTGATAAGGTTTGCCCCGCTTCGGCTAATTTATGTAAACTAGTTATATAAACCGAACCGAACGCGTAATAAGCATAACGGGTATCCGTAAGAGCCATATATAGGTTTCCTAAGTTAATATGCTTCAAATATGTTGTGATATCAGTAAGATGTCTTTCATTATGCCCGAAACGTATTTAAACACCAACTATGCACCGTAAGGGCATTTTCGTAATTTCACATAAGCCGTGAAGCTCAACACTGAAGTCTGAGTTAAACAACTTTTGCTTACTGTTAAAACATTATAATTTACCTAAAATATCAGTAGGTATCAACCCTTGTATGTCTAAAATAGTTCTAGTACATACTATGCGTTAAAAACGCTTAGAAAGGCGATTTGGAGCCATTTCCGGGTTGTATACATAAAGCTGACATTTTTATTATTCCAGAAGGCTTAAAATAATTTATTTATCATTTGAGATCAGTAGCAAAAGGTTTGGAGTCGTTTAGATATGTAAAACTTATTTTATAGCCCGTAAGGGCAAAACCGACAATTACCGGATTAAGCCTACGACTATAAGTTGTGCTCAGCCTAAAATTAATTAAAAAAAACTTCAAAAATCCCAAAATAATATATTACATCAGTGGGTAATAAGTTTGATATCAAAAAGTAGGCTTAACTAGGCTATACGCTAATTACGTCATTTAATTAACATAAAGCTTTCATTTTGCGCTAATGAGCATAACTCTCAATCTACACCACAAATTGATCTCAAATTTTGGGTACAAGTTTATATATCAGTAACAAAGGTTTCTACTCTTTTATATTTTCAAAAATCACGTTTTAAGGTAAAAAGGGCATAATGGTCAACATATGAGCAATTTACGGAAACATGCATATTAATTGGATAACTAACGAACCAAGGTGTATAATCACAGAGGGTTATACTAGTATGTAACCTAGTCCAATTAAAGCTCTGAGGCATTTCTAAAACATGCCTAAACGGGTCAGAACTGAAAGTCAAAGCAAAAGTCAAACTATGCGACTTTCGGTTCCGAACCGGGTCTAAACAGGAAATTGTCGGGTTGAACATGTTTAGACATGTTCTTACACTAATTACCAAGTTATAATAATGATCAAATAGGTTGTATGTGTTCTACATTGCTAATCATGCATAAATTTGAATTTAACAATTCTGTTGACTTTTTATTAGCAAGTTTGACCCGACATTTGACATAGTTAGAGTGGGAATCAGGGGGAACCCTTTTAAGGATTTATTACCCACATAATTACCAACTTATAACTACTTTTGATTTGACTAATCACTGGACCATTAGTGATTAATCTTAAAGTCAACCGTTAATTACGACGGTTTGACTTTTAAGCTAAAACTAAACTAAGGATTAGCAAACTTACTGAAGTCCTAAGCTTGATTAGTGATCACTTGAGAGAAGACTTGAGCTCCAGAAGTGCTCCACAATTGCAGATGAAGGTGTGATCAAGTTGTTGCACATAAGGACCTTTTATAGTGATTTAATCACCACAAATCTTTGACACACACGTCTACAAGTGACCACAACTGATTAACAAGTGTCCCTAAGTGTTTAGGGGTTGTTTAGGGGCCAAGAAAGATGAGGAAAATCGTTTGAAGGGGCAGAATCGCGTTTAAACTGGCAACAGCCGGTTTTCTGTTGCTGGGCACTACCTTACGGACCTCAAGCTCACCAATGTTGAGGTCCGTAAGCTTGACATCAGGGCCAAATATCTCTTTTTCAGTTTGCATCCTTGGCTCTTGGTCCTCCGAAAGGTCAATTAACTTATTTCTTGCAATTTGACCCCCCTAATTTGACATATAAGGGCTTTAAGATATTAACCCACTTTGTTAAGTCCTCGGTTAACTTTATTGTTACCCGAAAGGTCCTAAACTTCAACGTTGACGCTTTTAGTCCCTCAATGACCCAAAAGTTTATTTTAGCACACCAAACCCCTCAAAGCCTATTTCTAAGCTATGTGAAGGATATTTATGGTATGTTTTACTTATGGTCATGTTCCGGAATGTCTGTTACAGTTCAAATTGGCATACTTTCGCAGTTTGTCAAATTTAATCCCTGTAGACGAATTAACTTGTTTTTGCCATACCAAAGCCTTCAAAACTTATTTCTAAGTTATGTAAGGGTTATTTAAGGTATGTTAAGTATATGTTGATGTTACAGAGTATTTTTCGCATTAAACTGATTACGTTTACGCACCAGTTTGCGTATAAATCTCCAGAAAGTGATATAGAGTTTGAAATTGGACAAAAGTCAAAACACGAAAAAATGTAAAACATAACCAAACAAACATTGGGATCAAATAACATTGTTTTATTGATAATTGAACTGTTCACAATGATAACAAGCACAGATGTTACAGTCTCCCCTACTTGTGGAAATTTTGTCCCGAAATTTATTTAGAGGAAACTCGTGGGAAAAGATGCGGATATTTCGCCATCATTTGATCTTCGCGTTCCCAAGTAAACTCGGGTCCACGTTTAGCTTCCCAGCGAACCTTGACCAAAGGAATGCGCTTGCGTTTAAGCCACTTGACTTCACGTTCCATGATTTCCACTGGCTTCTCAACAAATTTCAGTGTTTTGTCAACACGAATTTCGTCAAGTGGTATGTGGAGGTTCTCATCAGCTAAACACCTCTTGAGATTGGACACGTGAAAGGTTGGATGAACATTTCCAAGTTCAGGAGGTAACTCAAGTCTGTAGGCTACCTTTCCGATTCTTTCGACGATCTTGAATGGTCCAACGTATCTAGGTGCAAGTTTTCCTTTCTTTCCAAATCTGATCACACCTTTCCAAGGTGAGACCTTAAGTAATACTCGATCACCGACTTGAAATTCCAAGGGCTTGCGTTTTGGGTCCGCTTAACTCTTTTGACGGCTTCTAGCTGTCTGAAGGTTATCACGAACTTTCTTAATCTTGTCAGTTGTCTCTAAAATGAGAGCAGGTCCAGTAAGTTGAGCCTCGCCAATCTCATTCCAGCAGACTGGTGAACGACATTTTCGACCATAGAGAGCTTCAAAAGGAGCCATTTTGATGCTGGTGTGATAACTGTTGTTGTAGGAGAATTCAATTAACGGAAGATGTGAATCCCAACTACCCCCAAAGTCGATCACACAAGCTCTAAGCATATCCTCCAGAGTCTGGATTGTTCTTTCAGATTGACCATCCGTTTGCGGATGATAAGCTGTGCTCAGGTTAAGTTGGGTCCCCATAGCAGATTGCATGGTTCTCCAAAAATGAGAAGTGAAACGAGCGTCTCTGTCAGAAATGATGTTCAAAGGAACACCATGTCGAGCTACAATTTCATCCACATAGATTTTTGCAAGTCTATCAGCAGGAAAGTCATCACGGATTGGCAAGAAATGTGATGACTTAGTAAGACGATCAACGACTACCCAGATGGCATCATGACCTTTCTTAGTGCGCGGAAGTTTAGTAACAAGATCCATAGTAATGTTTTCCCATTTCCAAACTGGGATCTCTGGTTGCACCAATAAACCCAAAGGACGTTGATGTTCAGCCTTAACCTTAAGACAAGTAAGGCATTTTGATACGTATAAGGCAATGTCTTTCTTCATACCAGGCCACCAATAGTGAATACGAAGATCCTTATACATCTTATCTGAGCCCGGATGAATAGAATAACGAGACTTATGGGCTTCATCCATAAGCAAGGTACGAAGATCATCCTGGATTGGGACCCACAAACGGTCCATGAAGTAATACGATCCATTGTCCTTCAGTTCCAGAGCAGGTGTTATGTGATAGGGAAATTCCTTATTCATTAAACCTTGTGAAACGCAAGATTGTTGAGCCTGAGAAATGCGTGCTTGGATATCGGATCGAGCTTGAATAACAGATTGAACACGTACACAATGAAGCTTAGTACGTTCCTTACGACTCAATGCATCGGCTACGACATTCGCCTTACCAGGATGGTAGCGAATTTCGCAGTCATAGTCGTTTAGAAGCTCCACCCAACGTCTTTGCCTCATGTTGAGTTCTTTCTGGTTGAAGATATGCTGAAGACTTTTGTGGTCCGTGAAAACCACACATTTTGTACCGTACAAATAGTGTCTCCAGATCTTTAGAGCGAAAACAACTGCACCCAACTCAAGATCATGAGTGGTGTAGTTCTTCTCATGTATCTTCAACTGCCTCGATGCATATGCTATGACTTTGTTCCTTTGCATCTGAACACAGCCAAGACCCAATTTAGATGCATCGCAATAAACAACGAAATCATCATTGCCTTCAGGCAAAGTCAGAATAGGCGCGTCACAAAGCTTTTGCTTCAAGTGTTGAAAAGCTTCCTCTTGTTTGAATCCCCAGTCAAAGGGCTTGTTCTTCTGAGTTAGAGCAGTTAGAGGAACTGCAATCTTTGAGAAGTTCTCAATAAAGCGGTGGTAATAACCCGCTAGACCAAGAAAAGAACGAACTTCAGTAGGAGTAGTAGGCGTATCCCAATCCTTAATCGCACTGATCTTGGAGGGATCTACATGAATACCTTGTTCGTTGACAATATGTCCTAAGAATTGAACTTCTTTAAGCCAGAATTCACACTTGGAGAATTTGGCGAAAAGTTGCTCTTTCTTTAGGAGTTCCAGAGTAAGACAAAGATGTTGCTCGTGATCAGCTCGCGTCTTAGAGTATATCAAGATGTCGTCAATAAAAACAATGACGAACTGATCCAAATAAGGTTTGCAGACCCTATTCATTAAGTCCAAGAAAACAGCAGGAGCATTAGTCAAACCGAATGGCATGACTGTGAATTCGTAATGCCCATAACGAGTGCGGAATGCTGTCTTGGGAATGTCTTCTTCATGCACACGAAATTGATGATACCCAGAGCGTAGATCAATCTTCGAAAAATAAGAAGCGCCCTGTAGCTGATCAAAGAGATCATCAATGCGAGGTAGGGGATATCGATTCTTGATGGTAAGCTTGTTAAGCTCACGATAATCGATACACATCCTAAAGGATCCATCCTTCTTCTTGACAAAAAGAACGGAAGCACCCCAAGGTGAAAAGCTAGGACGGATAAAACCTTTGTCAGAGAGCTCCTACAGCTGCTTAGACAACTCTTGCATCTCAGACGGTGCAAGACGATATGGAGCTCTGGCAATGGGATTTGCACCAGGTACGAGATCAATGCGGAACTCTACTTGGCGTGCTGGGGGTAGACCAGGTAACTCTTCAGGGAATACTTCAGAATAATCTCGAACGACAGGAATATCTGAAATAGACTTACCCTTGCCTTTATCTGCTGTAACATGTGCTAAGAAGGCCACATAATTATTTCGCAGATACTTCCGAGCTTTAAAGCAAGACATGAGTTTGAGACCACCGGCAGGTTTCTCACCACGAACCTGTAGGATCTCGCCTGTCGAAAGCGGCACATGAACAATCTTCTCAAAACAAATCACCTCTGCGCGATGCTTGGATAACCAATCCATACCCACTATAACGTCGAAGCTTCCAAGTTGCATAGGTGTCACACCCCAACCAATGGCGGAAACATCGGGATGAGACGAAGTGTGAAGATTGCTCGAGACATCATAACGCTAATTGTGACAATAGAATTAAAGATAAATTGATTTCTTTCATAAATAAATGTTACAATACATGAAAGTTGAAATACAACATGTTAAATACAAGAAAAATAATACGACAACAAATATGACATTTATACAATGTATTTGACCTAAACGTCTATATGTGTATCTAGGCATCAACGCTACTTCGTTTCATAGCATCATCATCCTCAACCTGTAACATGTTTAAAATAAAGTTCAATGCAAAGCAAAGGCGAGTATACAAGTTTGGTACGTACATAGCAAAAGATAAGTTTTGAAAAATTCCTCATAGCAAGCATGTGATTCAAGATAAACATAAAAACATGGTATGTGTCTAGCATATCAAACCAAGAAAACGCAATATGCTCATGACATAACCACAAGTTACGGGCGGCGGGTCGTTAATCCTATAGCGCTACACATGTCATGGTTTGGCTCGTACAAGTTAATGATAAGTTCAACACATAAGATTAATCCAAGTTTAAAGTATCAAGCCATCACGTATACAAGCATGTTAATAAGAATGTTCATGTGTTTAAGCAAAAGTTCATGTGTAAGTTGTGGATAGATAAACATGTTACACCCCAAAAGTGGTAAAAGTAAAGAGGGGAAAATACGAGTATACTCACAAAGTTTGCATATGCTTTCCAATTATCCAATTATTGACGAGTTGATGTCGTTAAAAGATTGAATGTGTAAGGGTTAAAGTTCAAGTATGCTTAGAGTCGAGATTCGGTGTTTAAAACAACATAAAAATAAGATATGAGAATAACATGTGAAAATAATCATCTTCAACACCTAACACTTGTATGACACTTGGTAACCACAAGGGTTATGATAATGTTTTCATGAGTTGAACACCCATAAGAATCACAACAAGGTTTTGGTTTTAGATGATGTTCTACTACTTTAACATATAAACGCAAGTTCAACATCAAAGGTTCGAATTAGTGTATATATATATCTAGGTTACATATTATTTAGTCCAATAATCCAAGTAGGAGGTAGAAGATTAGGATCTTCATTTAGGCACCTCGAGTTATCATAGATGTCATGTATGGGGTAGGAAGAACTAGCTTCCGTTTAGGAACCCCTTGAATGTTCACCACTTCACTTGATGTAAAAACAACCAAGGAGGGTCACGAACTAGGATTAGTACAATAATATAAATAATCTAATCTATGAGAAATCATCAAATCATGTGAGGATTGTATGTAGGACAACCCAAGTTGTTCCATAATCACTCATTCATCAAGAACTAAGCTTGAACATGACTTGTGGGTGAAATACCCTAACAAAACAGAAAGTATTTGAGGTTTTAACCTCTAATTTAACATGTCTCAACCTTGTTTTTAAGCTTAACTAACCATAGATGAGGTTATAAGCATTAGGACATAGGTTTGAGATGAGAAAACTCAAGTTTGGTTAAGTTTAACAAAGATTTCATGAAAGCACAAAAAAATCAGTGGACTTTGGAGCCTTTTTGCCGGAGTTCCAGGGACTTATTTACTGTGAAAAACCCATGGAATCGAAGGTAAGGAAAATCCAAGCACATAGGAAAAAGAATGGACCAAAACGGATAAGAAATGAAGAAGTTATGCCCATTTTCGTGAAGCTTGCTGAATCTGGCCGAACATGGAAACTCAGCTACGGTTTTGAGATGTTTTTGAAGTGTTTCAGGGTTGTAAAAATGGTAGAGAGGCTGGACATAAGTTGGTATTTATAGGGAATGATTAGGGTTTCAATGGGTTGGGCTTTGGAAGTGTTTAGAAGGGGTTAACCCATTAAACAAGCCCACAAAACTCAATCATATGGGGCTGAATTTTTGTTGATTTGGGCTGCCATATTTCTTTATTTATTTTTTTATTTTTTTACATTATAATGAGTAATTTGTTAATTAAGTTGTGTAATAATATGCAACAATGTTTCCCCTAACTTGTAACAAGGTATAATATGAAATAAAACATGATTTAACTAGGTAAAAAGTGTGATGTATAAGTATGTAATATGTTTGTAAGTGACAAGTATATGTCACATATTAGATGATTAATCGTTGTGTAAATACGCATATTATTAGGGGTTTTTAAGTGTCAACAATTTAAGGACAAGCATGGACACGTATCACAAATAAGTACCGTATGCGTATGAATTACGAATAAGGATTCGATGTACAATGAATCCGACGTATGAGTATGTATGAATATGTAGAATGTGAAAAGAAATACGAATTTTATTTATGATCCAAGTATTAGATTTTACATCGCTTTTAATGAAAGAACGATTTCAAGACTACGAAGTTTCCAAAAATAGTTTTACAAACGATGGTTTCTAAATTTAGGAAGTATGAAAACGCGGGGCGTTACAGTCTCCCCTCCTTTAGGAAATTTCGTCCCGAAATTTATTCAAGAGGTAGACTTGAAGAGTTTTAGTAAAAATTTAAGACTTGAAATTTTTGAAATATTTTGAAAGGCACAAAACTTTGGAGAATGACAAGATAAATTTATGAGTGAGTTTATTGCCAAAAATAATTTGAGGTGTCTGACATAGTTGAATATATGTAGGTGCGTATACAAGTGAAGTGAGTCTAACAACTTTGAGTAACTTAAATTGGCGACGTATTTAAAAGGTGACTTATTAAGAGAGAAGATGTTGACAAACGGTTTGTATTTTGATGGGATGTGGCAACGAAATCACATTTGTAGAAGATTGTTTATTGAGTGAAACGAGAAGGTTTGGCACTTTAAATAAAGCTTTAAAGGTATACTAAGTACAGTTATACAAGAATCCAGAATAGGAAGACTATTTTACAGGTAGCGAGGTAAGTTAGGACTCGAATGTTTAAACAAGCTTGATTGCGAACGAGGTTTGTATGAACTAAAAGGATAAGGAGAATAATACGAGTATAGAATGAACGAATGACTCTTAAAGAGTACCAGTATGAGAATAGCATAAGTGTTGGATAGATGAACGTAGTGTGTTAAGGATGAAGTCTCGTCATGGATAATCGGATATAATGCGTTTGTGAGTTGTGTGAAGTTGTATTAGGTCCAAAAGGTCTGCAAAACACTGAATTTCTCATGGTACGTTTTACGAGAGTTTGGTAACATGGTGAAAACACTTATATATAGGAAGTACCAGCGGCGTATCCACCACGTTTTGACCATATTACGTCCATTCCGTATTCGGTTTCATGTTACGTTCCGTGTCTTACCATACACAGTAGTACACTCTATGGTTCTCATACGCCTATCACTATAATCCCGTGTGCACCCGTGATTATATTGATCGTCGCCTGATCCGCATAGCTTGTACTAGTTGTGTATGAATTAGGGTATCCATAATTTGAAAATTAAGAACGTGCACGTGTAAGAATGTAGTATGTAAGCAAGTCCATGCTTAAGTATGTATGGGACCCACGCAAGCGAATCACTCGGATTACGCTCGCGTATGGGTACGAATGTATGGATCATGAGTATGAATGAAAGTGTGAGCATAAGTATAAGTTTAGGTATGAATAAGCACGCAAGTATGTGTATCGACATAACACGTACGAGTAGTATGTGTATATGTATAAGCACACAACGTATGAGTATAAGTGAAAACATGAAATATATGAGTATAGGTAAAGTCATGAAACGTATGAGTATAAGTAAAACATGAAACGTATGAGTATAAGTAAAACATGAAACGTATGAGTATAAGTAAAACATGAAGCGTATGAGTATAAGTATGAATACGATTATAAGTATAGGCATAACATCACGGATTTAGGTGTATAGGATCGTCCAAAAGGTTAAGTATGTAAATACGAATGATTATAGGTGAAAGGTAGAATATAGTTGCATATGTAAAAGGACATAAGGTACTCATTGGTTAAGCTTAATGCATTTTGTAATAAATGGAAATGCTACTTTTGTTTTAAAAGAGTTTACGAAGTCCAAGGATGGTCGGTCTCCAAGAAATCTTCTTGCCCACGTGTTTTGGTGAATTGGTAAAAAAAAGTTTTCAATCAAAAGTAATTTCATTTCATTAAACAAGAAGTTATGAATTTAGGGGGTTCTTGTGAAAACGAGGATCCTTAGAAAAGAATTTTAGCAAAAGGACTTTGAGATTGTTAAAAGTTCTAACAATGATTTGTTAATGTGAAATGAATCTTTGGTAAAATGATCATATAACATCCATAAGATTTTATAGGTGTAAAAGAAAGGTTGGTTTGATCCTCCGATTGAGAATAAAAGTCTTTAGTTTGGTGATATATATATCATGAGTGCGTTTTAGTGATTAAGTCGAATATGAAGTTCATGGGCAAGAGATTTGTTTGACCGATTAAAGTGATAGGTAGCATTTCGTAAGGTTTGGAAATTTGTGTAGTAAAACGTTTAAGATAAGTTAAGAATCCGTGTATGTGAGTTAGGTAAAAATAGGTTGTAGGATAGAAAGTATGCTTGATAAAACAATGTATTTCGAAATCGTATACGTATGTATTTTGAATAATGATAAATAAGTTAGGTATAAAACATGATCGAGTTTACATTATAAGATATTTTGAAGAGACGTTTTGGTAACGATCACCTAGGTAAGGGAATCACCCCTAACTCGTTGGTGAGGTCGTTTTAAGAAAAGGGGAGTGGAGTTAATCGTCAAGGTAAGGAAATCACTCCTATCTCGATGATATGTCTCCACTTATCATTTCAAGGATTATGAATTTAAATTATATGAAATCGTACATGTGCATAAGTGTATGAAAAAGATTTAGCATGATGCGTATGTGAGAAGAAATATCGAAAGCAAATTCGAATTTGAAAGATTGCATCGCGTAAAATAAATAGTACAACTCGTTTGATTAAAATTCGGATGGTTCCAAAACGGAACCTTTGACTAACCAAAGTAGTCGAAAAGTCTTTCGAACTTGAGGAGCATGCTTTGGCCTAATAGGTCAAATACTCTCGCCGACAAGTCGGTTGACGGTATTTACCCTTCCAGTTACTACATGTCCCCAATTCAATTGAAATTTCGAGACTTGGCGGGATTAATGAAAATCAAGGAGTGGAACTAGTCGACAAGGTGCGGGTTTCACCCCTAACTTGGCGATTTAGTATCCTAAGTGTGGTTAGTACTCGTCGGGTCAAAAGTTAATTTCGACACTTTGGCGAGGGTCCACTAGAATTTGAAATTTGAATTTCTCCATCAAGGTGTGGATTTCACTCCTAACTTGGTGGTGACTTTCGTGTAAGAAAGAAAAGTAGAAGGATCGAGAGTCATTCACCAAATTGTGGGTTTCACGCCTATTTTGGTGTAGTCGTCTCGTTTTTTGTAATATGAGTGTTGTCGGATTTAGAATAATCGAGTAAAATGCATGAGGGAAGTGTATGTCAAAGGAAATACATGAACAAGTATAAACACATAAGAAAGCATATCAAGAATGGTGCTTGGATAACGAAATGATAAAACATGTATTAACACATAGAGAAATATGTTTAGAGTAACACGTAAAGAATCGAACGATGAAGCAAGTATTAACACATAATAAGACAAGCATTAATGCATAAGAATAACATGTTGAATATTTCTCACGAGTGATGCATATGTCTAAAATAGCATAAATAAGAAACAAATAAAGTATCATGTAGTTGTTCAAGCAAAACATACGAATAAGGCTCTAAAACTATAGACTAGGTAAAAGCACGGCATTTCTACCTAATTCCCTATAGTTATGGCTCTGATACCAATCTATCACACCCCAACCAATGGCGGAAACATCGGGATGAGACGAAGTGTGAAGATTGCTCGAGACATCATAACGCTAATTGTGACAATAGAATTAAAGATAAATTGATTTCTTTCATAAATAAATGTTACAATACATGAAAGTTGAAATACAACATGTTAAATACAAGAAAAACAATACGACAACAAATATGACATTTATACAATGTATTTGACCTAAACGTCTATATGTGTATCTAGGCATCAACGCTACTTCATTTCATAGCATCATCATCCTCAACCTGTAACATGTTTAAAATAAAGTTCAATGCAAAGCAAAGGCGAGTATACAAGTTTGGTACGTACATAGCAAAAGATAAGTTTTGAACAATTCCTCATAGCAAGCATGTGATTCAAGATAAACATAAAAACATGGTATGTGTCTAGCATATCAAACCAAGAAAACGCAAAATGCTCATGACATAACCACAAGTTACGGGCGGCGGGTCGTTAATCCTATAGCGCTACACATGTCACGGTTTGGCTCGTACAAGTTAATGATAAGTTCAACACATAAGATTAATCCAAGTTTAAAGTATCAAGCCATCACGTATACAAGCATGTTAATAAGAATGTTCATGTGTTTAAGCAAAAGTTCATGTGTAAGTTGTGGATAGATAAACATGTTACACCCCAAAAGTGGTAAAAGTAAAGAGGGGAAAATACGAGTATACTCACAAAGTTTGCATATGCTTTCCAATTATCCAATTATTGACGAGTTGATGTCGTTAAAAGATTGAATGTGTAAGGGTTAAAGTTCAAGTATGCTTAGAGTCGAGATTCGGTGTTTAAAACAACATAAAAATAAGATATGAGAATAACATGTGAAAATAATCATCTTCAACACCTAACACTTGTATGACACTTGGTAACCACAAGCGTTATGATAATGTTTTCATGAGTTGAACACCCATAAGAATCACAACAAGGTTTTGGTTTTAGATGATGTTCTACTACTTTAACATATAAACGCAAGTTCAACATCAAAGGTTCGAATTAGTGTATATATATATCTAGGTTACATATTATTTAGTCCAATAATCCAAGTAGGAGGTAGAAGATTAGGATCTTCATTTAGGCACCTCGAGTTATCATAGATGTCATGTATGGGGTAGGAAGAACTAGCTTCCGTTTAGGAACCCCTTGAATGTTCACCACTTCACTTGATGTAAAAACAACCAAGGAGGGTCACGAACTAGGATTAGTACAATAATATAAATAATCTAATCTATGAGAAATCATCAAATCATGTGAGGATTGTATGTAGGACAACCCAAGTTGTTCCATAATCACTCATTCATCAAGAACTAAGCTTGAACATGACTTGTGGGTGAAATACCCTAACAAAACAGAAAGTATTTGAGGTTTTAACCTCTGATTTAACATGTCTCAACCTTGTTTTTAAGCTTAACTAACCATAGATGAGGTTATAAGCATTAGGACATAGGTTTGAGATGAGAAAACTCAAGTTTGGTTAAGTTTAACAAAGATTTCATGAAAGCACAAAAAAATCAGTGGACTTTGGAGCCTTTTTGCCGGAGTTCCAGGGACTTATTTACTGTGAAAAACCCATGGAATCGAAGGTAAGGAAAATCCAAGCACATAGGAAAAAGAATGGACCAAAACGGATAAGAAATGAAGAAGTTATGCCCATTTTCGTGAAGCTTGCTGAATCTGGCCGAACATGGAAACTCAGCTACGGTTTTGAGATGTTTTTGAAGTGTTTCAGGGTTGTAAAAATGGTAGAGAGGCTGGACATAAGTTGGTATTTATAGGGAATGATTAGGGTTTCAATGGGTTGGGCTTTGGAAGTGTTTAGAAGGGGTTAACCCATTAAACAAGCCCACAAAACTCAATCATATGGGGCTGAATTTTTGTTGATTTGGGCTGCCATATTTCTTTATTTATTTTTTTATTTTTTTACATTATAATGAGTAATTTGTTAATTAAGTTGTGTAATAATATGCAACAATGTTTCCCCTAACTTGTAACAAGGTATAATATGAAATAAAACATGATTTAACTAGGTAAAAAGTGTGATGTATAAGTATGTAATATGTTTGTAAGTGACAAGTATATGTCATATATTAGATGATTAATCGTTGTGTAAATACGCATATTATTAGGGGTTTTTAAGTGTCAACAATTTAAGGACAAGCATGGACACGTATCACAAATAAGTACCGTATGCGTATGAATTACGAATAAGGATTCGATGTACAATGAATCCGACGTATGAGTATGTATGAATATGTAGAATGTGAAAAGAAATACGAATTTTATTTATGATCCAAGTATTAGATTTTACATCGCTTTTAATGAAAGAACGATTTCAAGACTACGAAGTTTCCAAAAATAGTTTTACAAACGATGGTTGCTAAATTTAGGAAGTATGAAAACGCGGGGCGTTACAATAGGCGTGAGGTCAATAGGAAAAAGATGGTCGTTAAGGTTCAACTGGCAGTTGCGAAGAACAGAATTAAGAACAATGGGTTCACCACTAGCAACTTCTACTGTCAAAGGTTTACCTAGTTTTGTTCTAGACACGCGAAGCATTGGCTCAAAAGACAATGACACAAAACTCTTGTCGGCACCCGAATCAAAAAGAACAGATGCAGGCTGATTATTAATAAAGAACGTACCGTTCACCACATTATCGTCCGCCTGTGCCTCTTGGGCATTCAAGTTAAAAGCTCGCCCTCGAGCCTGAGCCTGATTTTGGTTTGGATTCTGATTCTGGTTGGCTAGTCTTGGGCACCGGTTTCTGTAGTGGGTCAGATCCCCACAATTGTAGCACGAACCAGGAGGAAAATGAGGTCGTGCAGCTTGACCTTGTTGCTGAGCAAGAGGCTGAGCAACTTGTTGAGCCGGGTTCTGAACTGCCTGATTCTGATTAGCAAGAATGCGGCAGGTGTCAGCAAGATGACCAGATCTTCCGCAGTTGGTGCACTGATGACACTGGAGGTGTGGTAGGTGATGGCCGTTACACCTGTTGCACAAAGGTGCAGTGCCAAGATATGGCTTCTTGGCTACTGGTTGTGCAGGCTGATTTGGTGCAGCTTGAGCCTGTGCAGTAACGGCATAGTTTTGGGAAGCCTTTCGCTTCCTAGACCCTCTTGCGGAACCAGAATTCTTTCCCTTCTTGTTTTCACCTTTCTTACCATCCTCCTTGTCAGACGCCTGCTTCTTGCCCTTGTCACCCTTTTTATGCAGCTTTCCCTTTCGAACCTGCGACTCAGTCAATGTCGCTGCTAACTCGATCGCCTGACGGAGTGTGGCAGGGTTATTACCAGTAATGATGTCTTGTACTGAGTCAGGTAGGCCGTCGATGTATCTTTCGATAGCCTTGTCGAGTGGGGTAACCATAGTCGGGCAAAGCAGACTCAACTCCTCAAACCTATCAGTATACGCCCTGTGCTCACCACTGTCTTGTTTCAAGTTATCAAACTCTTTCTCCAAAGCTCGCTGTTCATGACGAGGACAGAACTCCCTCATCATAAGAGCCCTAAGTTCAGCCCATGTCTGAGCTAGAGCAACTTCTGCACTACGGTCTCTCATAACCCCGTTCCACCATGTGAGAGCCCTCTTCTGAAACACACTCGAAGAAAACTCGACCTTGCGATTGTCAGGACACTGCACGTGGCGAAAAGTATTCTCAATGCTCTCGAACCATTGAAGAAGCCCAGTCGCTCCCTCAGAACCACTAAACTTGAGTGGTTTAGCTGAGTTAAAATCCTTGTATTTGCATGGAGCATTGTTGTTGTTGTTGGCTTGGTTCCATTGAGCAAAGAGGTTTGGAAATTGAGCAGCCATCTGCTGCGCAATGATTTCTGCCAGTTCGGCAGTCACTATCTGGTTTTCGCGTCGAGGAGGCATTCTAAAAGAGGAAACATGAAAGGAAACGAGTGAGATGATTGGATGAAGAGAATGAGATGAAACAAAATCAACAAAAGCAAAGATGGTGGTCATTAATCCGAGATTTTGAAAACTCAAAGGGGTTCAAAACCATATAACAGAGGGTTTAAAACCTTACAATAGAGGGTTCAAAACCTAGTAATCAATCATCCTAGATCAGATGATTAATTTTCAAAGCGGATTCGGAATCGATGTTCTCGTTGTCGTTATCACCTAAGGATAGGTGAAGTGAATGTTTTAAATTCTAAACACAAGACAACTTGTGTTGGGGTCCTAGAAAGGTTATAGTCTAGGTCAAAGCATTACTAATAACCTAATTCCCTATAACCATTGGCTCTGATACCAACTCTTCTGTCACACCCCGACCACGTATAACATACAAAACGTGGCGGAAAACGTCGGGGAGTGTTGTAACAGAATTAATTGTTTCATAACCATGGCATTCAAAGTTGTATTTTATTTATCGACATAAGAGTTACATTGTCTTAAACATAAATCAAAGAGTTCAGAACATAATTAAACTAGTTCTATCTTCATTTTATGTCTCTAAGGCACAGGTCCGCCCTAGTGTCACGATCATCATCCTACGCAAAAGCTCCTGAAAACACATGTGAAAATAGGTACGTCAGCATAAAAATGCCTGTGAGATACATAGGTTTGTGAAAATTGGATTCATGACTTAAGTTTAGGAAAATGTTTAGTCATGAACCTTGTAATTTGATTTGTTTTGTAAATCGCTTGAAAAACAATAAGTTCAGATGATATGTATAAATAAAAGAATAATGTATGGTTAAATGAATAACCAAGTGAAATGAGTTGTATAAAATAAACTGTATTGTAAACCAAGTTTTGTGAAAACATGTTACTTGTGTAAAATGTATAAGTCCAAAATGAATGATTTAAATAACGCTATGATATGTAATATAATACAAACACTTATATATAGGAAGTACCAACGGCGTATCCACCATGCTTGTATCATATTACTCACATCTCGTTACTTAAGTCACTTAAACCAACCAACAATGTATAATGTCTATGTTTAAACCAATTGTCAAAAGTCCTTATATAAACCATGTCCAATGTTTATAGTCCAAAAGTAGTCAAGTAATGTGTAACAAATGTTATGTATTGTAAGTAAAGTATTGTCACATAATCCAAATGTAGAAATGTACAAAACAAAGTATTTTGAGTATATCAAAAAGTTATGTTTTGCAAAGTGATGAATGTTACATTGATACAAACATTTATGTGGTAAGTTAACGCATACATTCAAGCCTTGAGACAGTCGGATAACCCTTTCAGTCAAGGTTATCAAAAGAAATGTTTTCGGATTCAGTCATTCCTTACATCCAAACAAACCCGAGATGTTAGGAATGGGATTTGTCAAGTCCTATGGTACCAGTACTTACTCCCGAGCAGCGTAGCTAATGTTAATGAACGTATAATAGTCTCGTTTGAGCAAACCAAATGTTATAGCAATTGTATACAAGTCATATGAAAACAATGTACTAAGTATGCTAAGTTAACATACAAAGCAGAAAAGTCATGTAAATCAATGTGCTAGCATGCTATCAGTTAACATACATAGCAGAAATGTAATGTAAAACAATGTACTAAATATGCACACAATGGGCATACATAGCATGAAATGTAATGAAATCATGTACTATAATGTACTAACGAACATAACAAGTATATGATGTGAAAACAGTAAAGCATGAAAGTAACAAGTAGGCACATGAGTTTCACCCCAAAACAGTTTGGAAAACAGTAAAAGAGGGGTCTATGTACTCACTTGAGATTTCTCAGTAGTTCTTGAGTAACAACCAAACAACGCTAGAGATCGCGGATATCAAACGGCACCTAATATAGGTAACTACATTAATAAACCGGACCTAAATCGGAAGATCGGATAGAATGTGATTTAGACCCGACAAGTTTGAAGACTTGTTTAATATGGGTATTTCATACACATTCTGGATTTTGAGCTAAAACCGATAAGGTTTGCCCCGCTTCGGCTAATTTATGTAAACTAGTTATAAACCGAACCGAACGCGTAATAAGCGTAACGGGTATCCGTAAGAGCCATATACAGGTTTCCTAAGTTAATATGCTTCAAATATGTTGTGACATCAGTAAGATGTCTTTCATTATGCCCGAAACGTATTTAACCACCAACTATGCACCGTAAGGGCATTTTGGTAATTTCACATAAGCCATGAAGCTCAACACTGAAGTCTGAGTTAAACAACTTTTGCTTACTATTAAAACATTATAATTTACCTAAAATATCAGTAGGTATCAACCCTTGTATGTCTAAAATAGTTCTAGTACATACTATGCGTTAAAAACGCTTAGAAAGGCGATTTGGAGCCATTTCCGGGTTGTATACATAAAGCTGACATTTTTATTATTCCAGAAGGCTTAAAATAATTTATTTATCATTTGAGATCAGTAGCAAAAGGTTTGGAGTCGTTTAGATATGTAAAACTTATTTTATAGCCCGTAAGGGCAAAACCGACAATTACCGGATTAAGCCTACGACTATAAGTTATGCTCAGCCTAAAATTAATTAAAAAAAACTTCAAAAATCCCAAAATAATATATTACATCAGTGGGTAATAAGTTTGATATCAAAAAGTAGGCTTAACTAGGCTATACGCTAATTACGCCATTTAATTAACATAAAGCTTTCATTTTGCGCTAATGAGCATAACTCTCAATCTACACCACAAATTGATCTCAAATTTTGGGTACAAGTTTATATATCAGTAACAAAGGTTTCTACTCTTTTATATTTTCAAAAATCACGTTTTAAGGTAAAAAGGGCATAATGGTCAACATATGAGCAATTTACGGAAACATGCATATTAATTGGATAACTAACGAACCAAGGTGTATAATCACAGAGGGTTATACTAGTATGTAACCTAGTCCAATTAAAGCTCTGAGGCATTTCTAAAACATGCCTAAACGGGTCAAAACTGAAAGTCAAAGCAAAAGTCAAACTATGCGACTTTCGGTTCCGAATCGGGTCTAAACAGGAAATTGTCGGGTTGAACATGTTTAGACATGTTCTTACACTAATTACCAAGTTATAATAATGATCAAACAGGTTGTATGTGTTCTACATTGTTAATCATGCATAAATTTGAATTTAACAATTCTGTTGACTTTTTATTAGCAAGTTTGACCCGACATTTGACATAGTTAGAGTGGGAATCAGGGGGAACCCTTTTAAGGATTTATTACCCACATAATTACCAACTTATAACTACTTTTGATTTGACTAATAACTGGACCATTAGTGATTAATCTTAAAGTCAACCGTTAATTACGACGGTTTGACTTTTAAGCTAAAACTAAGCTAAAACTAAACTAAGGAAGGATTAGCAAACTTACTGAAGTCCTAAGCTTGATTAGTGATCACTTGAGAGAAGACTTGAGCTCCAGAAGTGCTCCACAATTGCAGATGAAGTGTGATCAAAGTTGTTGCACATAAGGGCCTTTTATAGTGATTTAATCACCACAAATCTTTGACACACAAGTCTACAAGTGACCACAACTGATTAACAAGTGTCCCTAAGTGTTTAGGGGTTGTTTAGGGGCCAAGAAAGATGAGGAAAATCGTTTGAAAGGGCAGAATCGCGTTTAAACTGGCAACATCCGGTTTTCTGTTGCTGGGCACTACCTTACGGACCTCAAGCTCACCAATGTTGAGGTCCGTAAGCTTGACATCAGGGCCAAAGATCTCTTTTTCAGTTTGTATCCTTGGCTCTTGGTCCTCCGAAAGGTCAATTAACTTATTTCTTGCAATTTGAACCCCCTAATTTGACATATAAGGGCTTCAAGATATTAACCCACTTTGTTAAGTCCTCGGTTAACTTTATTGTTACCCGAAAGGTCCTAAACTTCAACGTTGACGCTTTTAGTCCCTCAATGACCCAAAAGTTTATTTTAGCACACCAAACCCCTCAAAGCCTATTTCTAAGCTATGTGAAGGATATTTATGGTATGTTTAACTTATGGTCATGTTCCGGAATGTCTGTTACAGTTCAAATTGGCATACTTTCGCAGTTTGTCAAATTTAGTCCCTGTAGACGAATTAACTTATTTTTGCCATACCAAAGCCTTCAAAACTTATTTCTAAGTTATGTAAGGGTTATTTAAGGTATGTTAAGTATATGTTGATGTTCCAGAGTATTTGTCGCGTATAAATCTCCAGAAAGTGATATAGAGTTTGAAATTGGACAAAAGTCAAAACACGAAAAAATGTAAAACATAACCAAACAAACATTGGGATCAAATAACATTGTTTTATTGATAATTGAACTATTCACAATGATAACAAGCACAGATGTTACAAACCAAGGTCATTAACTTGGACTTCGTAGAAAAATTAAGTGCCTAGGGTCATTAACTTGGACCTAGATACTTAAGTGTATTTCTAAAACTGACCAAATCGGCAAAATGTCAAAAGGTCAAAACATCAAAAAATGGTGTTTGGATCGGATGGCAATCCGATCGGATGGCAATCCGATCGGATGGCCATCTGACACTTGGTCATTCCTATAAATAGTGGTCAATGGTCATTCAGTCAAACTTTTATTCGATCGAGCGACCATCCGACACTCATCCAAACACTCTCAAATTTTCTTGACTGATCCTTGCACTCTTGCTTTCCACATTACATTGGATTGTTGGCACGCTCAACCTTCACAATGGGAAAGGTAATTCTTCTGAATTTATCCGCAAAATTTGATGTTTTTGATGTCGGCGACCGTCAGAACATAGATTTTTAGATCTAGGCATTTTTGATGATTTCTTGTAGAAACCAAACAGAGGGTTTTGTTCAAGGGCCTTAGATCTATAGGTTTACCGGTTCAATTTGTACATAAACATGTTAGATTTGGAGATTTGATGTTTAGAGGTGTTCGGTTATCGGTTCACATAAAGTCAAATTAGTCCGAATCTAGGCCGAGTTAGAAAAATTTGAACATAGGGTTTTGTAAATCGGCAAAAACTCTATGTGAAAACATGTTCAATTTTGTCAAAATGTTAGAAAATTTTTGGTGTTCATAGATCATTCAACTGTTCTTCATGTTCCATTGATCGAGTGGCAGTTCGATCGGATGGCCATCCGATCCAATGCACATTTCATGTTTGATATTTTTCTAAGTACTTGTCTTGATTTTTGTGCCTTAACTTTTAACAAGATGGTTTGGATAGAATGGCATCTCGATCGGATGGAAATCCGATCGGATAGCCATCCAATCCAAATCACACATCCAATGTTTGACTGATTCATGAGCTTATCTGATTGTCATTTTTGATCGAGTGGCAATCCGATCGGATGGCAATTCGATCAGATGGCCGTCCGATCCAAATCACATAATGTCATGCATGTTCATCTATATGACTATCTTGTCAATGATCGAGTAGCAATCCGATCGGATGGCAATCCGATCGGATAGCCATCCGATCCACATCACTTACTCAGTTGTTTGACTTGTCAATGGAGCTGAACTGTTTGTCACATGGATCGAGCGACAATCCGATCGGATGGCAATCCGATTGGATGGCCATCCGATCCATATGCACTTGACTTATTTGATTATTACATAAGATGGTTCATCTGATCGGATGGCAATCCGATCGGATAGCCATCCGATCCTCAGTACTACATAGAGTGAAAGTTCAACTGTTAAAATTTTTTTGAAGTTTTCAAAATTTTGTCACATTTCATTCTTTGTCTCGGACTTTGTACAAACACTAATGTTGATTATTCTTACAGGAAAGAGCTTTAGATTCGAATCATTCTCACAACGTTTACTGTATCTTGGATGAGATCTATACAAACACAACACCGTTTAAAGATACGGCGAAATTTTTAAAGGAGAGTAGAATCAACAAGGCTTTAACCGATCAAACGACAGTGTACGAGTCTCATGTTAGAATGTTTTGGAAATTGGCAAGGTATGATGAGAGTACAAAGACAATACACTCAGCAGTTCAAAAGAAAGATGAGAATGGTAAAGATATAAATGTTGAGATTAAGTTTAATGTTGGAGATTTAAGACGTGTTTTGGAATTAGGAGATAATGATAATGATCCTACTATAGTCCCTGAAAGATTATGCAAAGGATTTCGGTTAAGAATGGGTTTTACAGGACATGTGAATGGCAAATATCTCAAGTCCTTGTTTAGCAGACCATATAAGTTCTTAGTTCACTATGTCGTGCATGCATTGTCACATCGGAAGGGAGCTTATGATGAGATTTCAGATTATATTATGAATATCATCACTTGTTTGGTGCTGAATAGGCCATACAATGTTTCTCAAGTACTGTTTGATCATATGGTTGATAATATCAATAGTGAGAAGTACATTATGTACCCCAGGTTTATACAAATGATGATTGACGATCAAGTGACAGACCTTCCAAAGGATCCTACTGATGTAATGAAGCTACGGAACATGAAAGTCGAGACCTTGAGCAGATTAGATCAATATAAGCCGAAGAAAGACGAAACAGAGCCAAGGGCTAAGCATATGATTTGTAAGATTGCAAATCCAGGATACGTTGCACCTGAAAATGATGCCTGGAGGCATGAAAACAGCAATTCAGAGAATGAGGATGATAGCTTAAGGGATATGCATGAGAAGAAGCTTAGATACTGGTTTATGAAGAACGGAAAGAGGAAGAGGACACCAAAGGCCTCTCCAACTGTGGCTGCACCCAAAGTTGCTACACTTAAGATAGTTGTTAAGGGTATAGTTGAAAGGGGGAGTCATAAGAGAAGCTAGATCATTAAATGTTATATTATGCTAATGAGTGTTCAATGTTTGTTTTACAGGGCCTTCAAAGAATTCACCACTAAGGTTGGTTGATGAGCCAGTACTAAATCCAGCAGATATACCTCAAGAAGGTGTTGATTTAGCAAAAGTGATGTTTGAACAATACATAAAGCATACTGAAGATGCTGCACAAGCTCAAGCTACATCTGCAAAAGATCAAAGTACAAGTGTTCAAGCAGAAAATGTTAAAGAAAAGGAACCAGAAGTCGTTGCACATACAGACTCTAGTGATGCTGATGATGAATCTATTGAAACGGAGTCAGAGATTGAAAAGATAGGTGTTGGGAAGGTTCAGTTGAAGAAGAAACCTCATAAAAAGAAGAGAAAGGGTTCTGATGAAGAGGATTCTACTTATACTCCAACAGCTGAAGAGAAAAAGAAACTTCGAATAAAGCGCAAAGCAGTTCAATCTGGCGTTATTTCAAGAAATGTAAGGGCAAAGAAAGGAGGTGCTACTATGCTAGAATCCAAGAGTGCTAAAAGTGAGAAGCATATTACAACATCAAAGGGTCCTGAAGCTGTAAAAGATCAAAACATTGAAGTACCTGAGGTTCCAAAGGTTCAAAGCATTGAAAAGCCTGAAGCTGAGAAAGAAAAAGCTCCAGAAAGTCCAGAATATGTGAGAGTAGAAAAGAAAGATGATGCAGAATCTTCAAAGCCAAAGAAAACTTCTTTACCTGATCTATTTGAAGGCTTTCCAAATGTTCGTGGAGAATTTACAGATGATATTCTTTCTGATGAAGAATATGATATGTTTCATGATGCAACGGTCAAAGATCTTAAAAAGAAAATGAGTCTTCTAGAGAAAGAGAAAGAGAAAGCTGAAGCTGATCGTGATGAATTGAAGAAGCAGCTTGAAGAGATTACTAAAGTGAATGAAGAAATAAAGTCTGTTGTGATTAAACATGCGAAGAAGATAAAGTCTATGGAAGAAGATGTGGATGATAATGCAAAGTTATTTGAGCAACTATCATTAGAGATTTCTGATCTACATGTGAAGAACAAGAACTTGAATGAAACAAATCAGACACTACATCAAATGTTAAGTGATCTTCATAAAGCATCTGCAAATGAAATAAAAGTGATAAAGCTGAAGATTGAGGCACTTAGAGCAGACAAAGCAGTAAAAGATGAACAGCTTAACATGTTATATACTGTGATGGAACATCATCTGGGTATCAACATTCAATCTATCTACAACAACTTGGAGATTCAAGGGGTTGAAGAGCGAAGGGCTCAGAGAGAAAAAGAGTTGGCAGAGGAAGCAAGAAAGAAGAAGAAAGAGTTGATTGTCGAGACTCAAGAAGCTGGTGGTTCTTCGAGTCAAGTTGATGTTGAAATGGCAGATGCAGGGGCAAATGCTAAGGTTGAACATATGGATGTTGATCCACAACAAAGCTTCGTACTTGTTGGTGAAGCTACTTCTCTTTCTTATAGTTATGATGACATCATTCGCCTTGTGCAAGTTGAACAAAGAAAAAGGAAGGCGAAAGAGCCTGAAATGATGTTATTACGATGTAAAGAAGAGGAGAAGAAGAAGAAAAGATAGAAGATGAAGAGTTGGAACGTATTCTTGAAGATGTAGACAACTATGATCCTTCATGGGATGATTACAAAGATGATGATGAAGATCAAGGCTCGACAGGGTTGATTGTTATGGCCTCAGTCCAACAATCGTTGGAAGATTTTATGAATGATGAGATCAACGAGCAAGAGGAGGATCAACACCAGGAGTCTTCTTCTTCTAGGAAACAACATGCAGACCAGGTATTTCTCACACAACCAACTGTTATATATTTAAATGCTCCATTTGAGGGGGAGATGGAAGTACCTAGGTCTAGAGCTGAGATGTTAGAAGAGCTAGGGCTAGATGACGAAAAATTTAAGTTTGATATTGAGGACGAGATTCCTTCATCGCCAGAAAAGGAGTATGAGTTCAAATATGCACATGAAGCTGATAATTTTCATCATGTCGAAGTTGAAGATTGTTCAGATAGTTCTGAGGAAGATACTCCATTTCACTATTCTGGCGTTGATGATTCTTTTCCGACACTTGCTGAAATGTTCAAGGAACAGAATGAAGATGAAATTAGAAGGAAAGTCGTGGAGAAAATTAGTACCGAAGGTATTCCTAGAACAATTCCACAAGAAACATTGGCAGAAGAAAGAAATGGTTTAAAATGATGCCTAAGGAGAGGAAATATAGGAGACCTCTTCAGTACTTCACGCATAATGCTGATTTATCTTTGGGAGATATTCTCTCATGCGGATATCTTGAAGACCTAAAAGTGTATGCTATTCGTCATGAACAGGGAGTACAATACTTTGAATTTCTGTCAGACATTAAAACCCTCCCGTGGTGGGATGTTGAAGAATTGGTACAAACAAAGAACATCAAACAGTTCTACAGGGTTGAGATGTGAAGCAGCATGACCAACACTTGTGGAACTATATAAAGTTGCAGGCAAAGGAGAGATTTCCAGATTGGAAACCACAGTTTCCTGAACAAGACATAAAGATTGATCTAGTCACAAGGGAGAAAGATATTACGATGAATATAAAGTCAGCAAGATGTTTGGAAAATATGCCGCTACGTGCTATGGAACAGGATTTCTATGATGACTTTCAGGGTTGGATGTACAACCAGAGCACAGCGGAAGCGGTGATTTCTTTATTTGACAAAAAGACTGGAGAGTCGAGGAGGATCAGTGTATTGGATCCAATGTGGTTAGTCAACTGCTCCAAGAAGGATATTGATTGCCTATTCTATAACAAGATAGTGTATGAGAAGCCAGACAAAGTTCAAGCTCAACAATATCAGAAGTTGGTGAACTTGTGCTACGCGAAAGACATCAACTCTGGCAGATATTGGAAGTCAAATTGGAGAGACTTAGAGATTGATGAGTTTTTGAAGTGTTATAAGCGCAGTGAAAGATTCAAGGAGATTGCTGATAAAGTTGCGAAGCTTGGAAGATATAAGCTAATGAGACCTCCTCCAACAGACCAGACACCAATCGAAAAGGAAGAGAACAAGATCCCAAGATGGGATAGAAAGCGAGATGGTGATCCTGAATACAGGAAGTGGTGGAATGAAGTTGGTAGGCCTCTCAGGCGAAAGATGATTGCAAAGAGAGATGAGAAACGAAGACAGAAAGCTAAGGCGAGAAGACGCAGCAGGAAGACGGATTGAAGACTATGCAAGAAGGAACTACAGCTACATCCAAGGGGGAGTCTGTTAGTACATATTTCTGTAGCTTCCATCTGCATCGAGTCTTGTGTATTTTGTGTTGTGTATGTATTTTTGTATATGTATGTTTGTGTCTAGACAATTCAGGGAACGGCGCGTATATGTTAAAGTGTAATCCGTCGGGTGACATGTGTCAACCGAACGGATGGCCATCCGATCGGATGACCATCCGACCGGGTGACACTATTCCCTTCCCTGGTTGCCTATAAATAGTAGGCTTGTGGTAGTTGTTTAGGACCTTTGGCTGATCATTGTCGCAAAGCTCTGTCTGTCTGACTTTCTACCTGAACTTCTGTACTTTCACCATCATTCAATAGAATTCAGACATGTTAAGCGTTGAAACTGTTGTTCGTGATTCTCAGACGGTGACGAGGGATTCTGCACCTCGTCACTGATCGATTCCGCTACGTTCTATAGCTAGAACAGATCCATTCGCGTGGCCTAACAAAATTGATCAAGTCACACGCATACGCTTCCGCAAAAGTCAGGGTGTGACAAATTGATCAGCCAGATCCCTGGTTTTTGACAATACGCTTCAAGGTTTGGCATGGATGCGATGGTTAGGTCAGTGGGTTCGTGTTGAAGTGGACCGATCTTCAAGGACTCGAACAAGAAACTCGTTGGTGAGGGTACGATATATCCACTGCAAGACCATTATGTCAATCTTATTCCAAGCAACATATTCTGGTGACGCCTTGTCGTGTGCCGGCGAACCGTCGATGTGATGAACAACATCATACCCGGTGGCGTGTAGCATAAAGAGTTTAACCCAAGTTGGGTAAGAAACCTCAATGCCGTCAAGAACACGAACTTTGTGTTGAATGTTCGTTACGGTGTAGATGGGTTGAAGGGATTGAGGTTTGGATTTGGTTTCGGTTTTGTCAGACTTGTCGCCCATGATTGGATAGCAAGTAAGATGACAAGATTGACAAGATCGAAATCAGACCAAGGTGTGTGATACCATGTAATTCTGTGAATTTCCTTGAGCTTTCATTAGAATAGGTACAGAATATATAATACAAGTGATTAGGAGCCTTTTTTACGGAAATATAGATCATGCCTAACAAACAATATCAATTACAATTATTTACGAAATACACGCCAATAATATCGCAGAGATATTATTGGCTAACACTAAGGTGTTGTAAGGCGATTTATATAAACTTTTAGATTGTTCAAAATCCACATGATTATTTTCAAGACAATTATACGATCTGAGATCACCAGGAATCCCACACAATCAATTTTATATAATTATAAAAAATACATAAATGCTTTTGAAATTTTGAGTGTCCATAAATACTATTAAATTTAGCAAATTTTCACTTGAGGATTATAGCAAAAGTTGTTCATGGAAAAATGATTTATTACAACCCTTTTTGGTTGGACTTGTGTGGGGTTTAAAACTCGTGCATAAAACGACACATTTCGTTATGAAAATCTTGAACAACCGGTTTAGGTCTCTAACTTGTAAAATTGTGTGTATGTGAAGTTTATAAAAATTCAGTGAATTTGAGTGTTCGTTGTGAAGACATACAGCTTAGTTTGTTATCTTTGTTTAGAAAACACTCCGTACTACCCACCTTTTATGTGCCAAAAACATTTAGTACTTCGTTGTGTGATTAGAACTTGGGGTCCGCCAAAAGTTAATGAGAAATTCACAAGCAAAACCAACAATGGAAAAATCATGCCGGGAAACTAGAACGGGTCACAAGGACAAAATGGATAGTACTTGTGAGCCTGATCTATAAGCAATGGAAACACACCAAAGGATGCACTCAGTCTCAACTAAGTCAATGGAGTGACTACTTAGCGAATACCGCTATGATAGACGAAGAGTCCTATTGTTGCATCATTGCAGTAAGTGTACTCAGCGGCCAACGCTTGACAAAGAGAATTAAGAGCATTAACATCAAAAGGACGTGAGAGTAACTAGGAAACACTGGAACAATTGATAAAGGCAAAGCACTACATTTGTTAATAAAGCTCCCAAAGGTTTCACAACGTACACAAGCGTAAAATAAAGACGAATAATGAGAACATATTTGAATTTGTTAACAAAGTTACTAGAATTTATTTGTAAAAAACCGAAAACGGCCGATAAACATAATAATAAACCAGGAACATACTTTCAGAAAACTAATCAAAATGAAATAAGGAAACTAAATCAAATCAAGTACTGTATCTTGTAATTTCTTCTATGTTCATATGTTCTTGATCACCACTTCATAATTATTTCAATAGTATGTTGTATTTAATGCTAACCTTTTTATATAGAGGTGCATTTTGATCTTCTGTTAGACATAACTCACTAGTATGTAAGTATAAACCTATTTAATTGTAAGACATTATCATTTTCTAATTCCATGTTTTACGTGATTCACGAGGCTTTGGGAACTATTTAGGCTGACAACTTGCATTCCATTAACATTTTAAAGCGTAGAACAAAGGTATCTCACCATGGACGATGGGTCCGCCAACGCTATAAAAAAGGATATAGTTGATTTGTGAATCTTATCAAAAAAAAAAAATTATTCTTGCTCTTAGAAAAAGTAATTCTATTCCGATGAGAGTTGGTTAGTGTATTTATATTATATGTTGAGAATGAGCCTAACCATTGGTAAAGGCAAAGCTAATAGTCAGTAGAAACATCTAGGTTTGTAGGTCATGAGTTAAAGTTCCATAACAGAAGTAAAAAATCGTCTTTAAAAAAATACGAGTTTGATCTAGCATGTGATTTTTTTACGAGTTAAAACATTCTTTTTTGACAATGCTAGAGCTGCGTCTTTCTTCCAACCCAATATGACATTAGTTACCCAAGATTTGATATTGTTCTAAATGTTGTTGAGGGACAATATATTCTTTTATGTTTTATCGTTAATCAACTCATTACTTTATGACATTCCCTTATCCTTATAAACTTTTTTATTTTCCATTTGAACCTAGCCTTGGAATCACTCATGTAGAAAATAAGAGAAAACGCTTTTATAATGTAATCAAAGGAAAATAGTAAATTACAGTAATTGTATAAACCAAAATACACGGAGAAGATGAATAATAGAAAAACATTTTGGCTGAATATTCATGTTCAACACGTGTTCGTTAAACAAATTTTAAATCTCTCTAGATAATTCTTTTGTTTCAGGATACAACAACCGAATCAGTGTGTACTGCTGAGAAAGACTCTAGCTCCCAAAAGAGTACCTTGAAGAAGAAGATAAAGATTATGACGATCAAGAAGTTTGCTAGAACACTTTGTTTGATATGTGTTTTTGGTATGTTTTAACTAAGGAGCACCTCCTTAGTATATGTAGTGGCACTAAGTTGTAACAGTTGACATTAGACAAGACAAATGAAAAATTAAATTAAAATATCTCTAATGCATAAGGATTAAAATTTTGAATAAATTGCATATTTTCTGTTTTATATTTGATCTTCAGCAACAAATAAGTAAAAACAAGCGTGTCTCAATGTTACATTCAGAATTTTAAAAACATTACACAATCATTATGAGAAAAAAAATATATTATATCTGACATTTGTCGCTTTTATTTTTAGATAAAAGTAATATCCAAATATAGATAAAAATAAGCATACCTTAACGGTATATTCAAAATTTTATAAAATATTATATATCAAAAGTTATAAGACCGATAAAATATATTTAAAATTAATGATAATATTACAATAAATTAAAAAATAAAATTCTAAGGAACAGTGGCGTTGATTTTGAAAGCTCGAAACACACTTTAATGGGCCGGGGTTAGTTGGTATCGAACGAGTGCAACAAAATAGAATGTTTCAAAAGAAAGAAGCTGCACAACCGCTGAGAAAACCGTTGATTCGGTCAATACTATCAAACCTCGCTTATTTAATGAGTAAAAACAAACACAAAAATAAAATGCTACTGTAGATACCGGTATATATATATATATATATATATATATATATATATATATATATATATATATATATATATATAATATCTTAATTTAACCTTCTGTAAAATACTAGGGATGAACATTTGGTATCGTACCAGTTATTTCCTGTATCGGTACCTATTTTTTCCTTTTCTCGGTACCGGTATTTTGGTTGATTTACTGGTACCATACCGGGTGTATTCGGTGTCGGTACCGGTCAGTGGCGGACTTAAAGTGTTAGTAGGGGTAGCACGGGCTACCCCTCAACCCCGTCTACGTAGTGTAAAAATACCCATTAACTCCATTTCGGTAGTGTAAAAATACCACTCAACTTCGTTTCTGTTATATAAAGGATACCTCTGATCCTAAAAAAAATTATGATACCTCTAACCTTTTGAGCTAGTTCCGCCACTGGTACCGGTACCCATTTTCTCCGCGTTTCGATATCATCCTCATCCCTATGAAATACTATATCCTAGCTATTTACCCTACGGTTTATTACATAACTAAAGCACATCGAGCTGCAAAACTTTGACCTTCAACGCGTGTTTCGTTTAAAACTGAAACGAAAGAAAATTCAAGAAAATTCCTTTTTCTTGTCTTACGTGTAATGAAGACAGTGCACATGCTAGTATGATACAACTCTCATCTCTTGGGAAAGGGGGGGAAAGAATTACAAGTGGATGATCAACTAGCAAGGTAATATAGATATCTCACTCTTATGAAGTCGTACATGGTAAAAGGTCAACTATATATATACGACCGGCACGAAGTCAAATACCAGTGGCACATGAATTTAATTAGTTAACATTATTTTTTATCTCTACAATTAATGTAAGCATGGGCATAACTTGTCATTGGAGTGCGTTTGTTGGAGAGAGTTCACACTTGTCTGGCTAAGTTGATTAAATATATCTTTTTATAATTACTAGTATTAAGCACCCTGTGTTGCGGCGGGGGTCGTAAACCGTGCCAAGTAGCACCAATGTTATATCACTGTCAGCGACCAGCAACACCGAAAAAATAGGTAAAAACAAAATAACAAAAAAGGAAAAAATAACACCGAACGAAAAGCTTACGTAAAATCGTTGAACCATGCACGCTCGTTGTGTCGTGTTAATGCAAAATAATTAGACTAAAACGTAAAACATAGAAAAGAATAACTAAGTCAATCTAGGACCCCGCTCGTTGCGACGAACCTGTCAGATATGAAAATAAAGACGCATTGCGACGGGCCTGTCAAATGGAAAAAGATAGACGAAAAAACATTGAACCCACACACAGGTTGCGGCGTATTCACTCGCAAAATTTAGAACGAAACGTAAAACGAAAACTTTGCAAAAGATGAAAAGTATTGGGAATCAAAGTTGAAAACAAAAAAGTATAGGGGGTTAACTTGCAAAAGTTGAAAAGGTTTGGGTAAAAGTAAAAAAATATCAAAGAGGTAAAAATGCATAAAAATGAAAACCTTTAAATTAGAAGTGAAAAAACCAACTTTTTTTTTTTAAAAACCCTCTCCCTATGCTTAGAGTATAACTAATGAAGCACTAACATTTTACTAAGGGTCAGTTTGGTATGGCGTAATGGAATACATGAGGGAATGGAATGGACGAGGTAATGGAATGGACAAAGGAATGAAATGGATCATTCCATTCCATAGTCTTGTTTGGTTACCATGCAGGAAAGGAATAAATCATTACCTTGTGTTGTTTGGTTGGTAAGAAAATAGGAATGAATTAAATCGCCGATGGGTGGTGGCGGTGATCGGTGGCGGCTAGTGGCGGTGGCAATGATGGGTGGCGGTGGTCGGTGGTAGCGGTGGTCGATGGCGGTGGTCGGTGGGTAACGGGTGTTAACGGTGGCGGCGGCGATGGTCGGGGTTGGTGGTGGTCTGCGGTGGCAAGTGGGAGCAATGGTGGTGGACGCGACGATGGGTGGTGGTGGTCGACAGTAGCGGGTGGTGGGCGCGGAGGATGGTGGTGGTGGTCGGCGGAGGGTGGCGGTGTTCGGTGGTTGCGGGTGGCGGCGATGGTGGTGGCGACGAAGACGGTGGGTAGTGGTGGTCGAACATAGCAGAAGGTGGCCGCGGAGGGTGGTGGTGGTGGCCGGCGGAGGGTGGCGGTAGTGGTCGGGGTGGCGGTGGTCGGTGGTGGCGGGTGGCGTGGTCGGTGGTGGCGGGTGGCGGCGATGGTGGTCTATGGTGGTGGCGACAGGTGGTGGGGGCGGCGACGCCGATGGGTGGTGGTGGTGACGGTAGCGGTTGGTGGCAGCGGAGGATGGTGGTGGTGGTCGACAGAGGGTGGCGGTAGCGGTCGGGGTGGCGGTGGCGGTGGTTTGCGATGGCGGGTGGCAGCGGTGGTAGTCGATGGCGGTGGCGGCGGGCGGCTGAGGACGGTGGTGGTGGTTGGCGGAAGTTGGTGGCGGGTGGTGACGACGGCAGGTGGTGGTGGTAGATGGTCGATGTGATGGGCGGTGTTTGTGACGTAGGCTGAGAGAGGGAATGGAATGGAAATAAAACATGGGGAGTGGATGGAATGAATTTGAGGGAATGGAATGACTTATGTAATGAGTGATTCCATTACATTGACCAGCCAAACACACTTTTTTTCATTTCCTCGTAACAGTTCATTCCATTCCACCTTCCATTTCTGCATATCAAACACTACATAATTTATAGTATGACAATATTGATTTTAGAATATTATACAAGGTCAACATAAAGCAAGAAAAAAATTAAGCAAGATGATCGGTCATGTATGATGCATTCAAATGTTTTTAATAAAGTTCTGTTTAATATTTTAAATAAAATAGGATATAATAGGAAGATTTTTTGGGTAGAAATGTTAGGAAGCAATCCTACCCATTAGATTTAAAATGGGTCGTATTATTGGCACACTTTTCAAAATTAAATCGACACCACCAATACAGGTCGTATAGGCCTATACAACTCGTACTAGGGTAAATTCAATTTCTAAGGTCAGTCAAAGGCTGACACTGTCTTCAAATGCCCACCTAATACACATCGTATAGGCCTATACGATGCGTATTAGTAAAAGGTTGTCTATCAACTACGAGGTTACTTTCTGTCAGTCAACAGTGACATAAAGTGATTAAAAGGAACATTGTGCCAGCCCTATACGGTAGGGCTGGCAATAGATATCTGTATAAGACACGATTAGACCTGTTTACTGAAAAAGTACACAACGTGATTTTTTTACTTTTTAAATAATAAATATAATTATGAGGTTAGGATCCATCATTTCTTTTTCTTGGTACATAAAACGTAAAACTGTGTTATTAACATGAGATATAAAGTAGCTAAACGAGTTGTATTCATGTTTAATACTTGTGTTATACGCGTCGTTAAAGACTTGTAAAACCCGATAAGACACGATTTGCCAGCCCTACAATACGGATCGTATAGGCCTATACGACTCGTATTTATCTGTGAATTTGCATTCTCTTTGGCCTTTAATAACGAGGAAGACGAAGACGATTCACAAAATTCATTCCTTTCTCTTCGTTTTTTCTTTATATTCAATTCCACCATGTCTTGGTTCAACCTTAATTACATTTTCAGCGAGTCGTCCGACACAAACACGAGCACGTTTATTCCGGAAAGCCGTGTGGTATAACATTTTCTTAACTTGTTTTTTTTTTGTTCATGAAGCACACCGTTTGTATTAGGAGGGGCCTGTTGTCCCTGATTCTTACGATGGGAGAGGAAATGATGATCACGCAGAGGAGGTCGTGTCTGGCTTTCGTCCGCATCATAATAATTCGTTGTTGCCAGACCTCAACGAGGTAAGTATTTATTTACAAATCTATTCGGTGTTAAATTTTTTACCCGTTGATTTTTTAGTTTGTTGAGCCCCGCCAACCATTGTTGCCAGATCTGAACGAGGTAAAAATATATTTACTTATTATTAAGAAGGCTTTTAGATGTGTTGTTATGTCACACCCCGATATTTCCACGTATTACCGGTGGGCCCGGTGGGGAGTATCGTGACCTGGTTGGTAACATTACAGTCAAACAACACGATATTTAAAATGCATAGCGGAAGCAAAAGATAGATATATTTCAACCGAATATAATTGTAATATCAAGTATCACAAACAGTTGAAAGTAATCCACAGGTGGATCAAAATAAAATGGAAACATTGTTCAACAGTTTTGACATCCAAGCTTGCGAGACTTATTGTGGACGCTAGGAGAAAGCTAGCCTAGTTCGCGTAGTACCTGCACTTAACCTTTTTGGGAAAATACGTCAGTTTACACTGGTAAATACAATTAACTGACTCATTTAGAAAAGGTTTAATAAAATTGATTTGAATGCACGTGGCACAATCTTTTTATAACTTGGGATAATTATTTGAATATAATCTTGTAAAAGAATTACATGTTCCTTATGCGTTCAGTAGCCCGATCCGCAGACCGGGTTAAAGATCAATAGACACACCACATTATGTATTTTGGCACTGACGGGTGTACGCCTACACCTCGTGCTTAGGTCATGGCCATCTCGTAAGATGATGCCAAGGATATCCGGGACATGGTCATTAACCCCCCAAAGGCTTTAAGCAAACAAAACATTTCAAAACGGAGCATATCAATGATTTAACCTCTAATCGATTAAAGATTCAATGTCCGACCAAGCGGTATTTTATATACCATACCCCAAGCCCGTATAGGGAAAATAAGTTAAAAGTATTTACCTTTGCAAGTATCAATCACAATTAGCAAGTGCGTGTAGCTTTTACCGGGTCTCCTATTCTGGAACGAAGGTTTATAATAACCTATTAGAATCCTAACGGGTCTTTAATTAAGCCTAAACTTAGACCGGTTAGTTTTAAAGAAAGATACGGTTCGAACGCGTGATTAAGCGAAGACCGGAATAGGATGTGATTTAGACCCGACAAGTTTGAAGACTTGTATAATATGGGTAATCTAAACACATTCTGGATTTTGAGATAAAAACGACAAGGTTTGACCCGTTTCGGCTAATTTATGCAAACTAGTTACATAAACCGAACCGAACGCGTAAGAAGCGTAACGGGCAACCGTAAGAGTCATATACAGGTTTCCTAAGTCAATATACTTTAAATATGTTGTGATATCAGTAGGATATCTTCCATTATGCCCCAAACGAGTTTAATCATAATTTAAGCCACGTAGGGGTATTTTGGTCATTTTAAAGATTATAAAAGAGTTTATTTATAATTCTGAGATTCGGGTCCGAATATATCAGTAAAATAACTTAGTTTAACAAGTTATATCAGTTGTGATAAGTCTTAAATGCCAAAAATGGTTTTAAACCTAAACTATGTGTTTAATACGCGTAAAAAGCCATTTTAAGCGATTTCCGGGTTATACAGGAAATCTGAGTTTTCTGATCAGGTTATAAAGTTCAAAATACTTTATTTATTATTTAAAATCAGTAGCAATTGGATTGGTGTCAAAATATTATGTAAAACTAATTTTATAACCAAAAAGGGTATAATTGGTCTTTACCGAATCAAGGCCATAACCTTAGGTTATGAGCAGGTTAAAAATAATTAAAAATCTTTAAAAATCCCAAAATATTATATTACATCAGTGGGTAAAAGGTTTGGTGTCGAAAATTGGGTTTAGATAGGCTTTATGCTAATGGCGCCATTTAATTACTAAAAGGCGTTCTAATTACGCTAATGAGCATAACTCCTAATCTAGACCTCCAACTGATGTGAAAATTTAGGGATATGTTTATAAATCAGTAACAAAGATTATTGTCCTTTCACATATCCAAAATTCTCGTTTTATGGTCAAAAGGGCATTATGGTCAACATTAAGCAATTTAACGAAAACATGTAAACGAATCGGTCAATCAATGAACCAACCACAGAGGGTTATACTAACATGTAGCCTGGTCCTAAGGAAGCTCTAAGGCATTTCCAAAATATACTAAATCGGGTCAGAACTGAAGTCAAAGCAAAAGTCAAAGTTTTGTGACTTTCGGTTCCGAACCGGGTCTAAACAGAAAATTGTCGGGTCGAACATGTTTAGACATGTTCTTATACTTATTACCAAGTTATATGAGTGATAAAATAGGTTACATGCCTTCTACATTGTTAATTATGCATTAATTCAGAAATTAAGCTTCTGTTGACTTTTTCTAAACAACTTTGACCCGACATTTGATCTAGTTAGAGTGGGAATCAGAGGGTGCCCTTTTAAGGGTTTAATGCCCACATAATTACCAACTTATAACTACCTTCAATTCGACTAATCACTGGACCATTAATGATTAATCGCTAAGTCAAACGGTAATTACGACGGTTTGACTTTTAAGCTAAAACTAAGTAAAAACTCAATTAAGGAAGGTCAAGGGTACTTACCAAAGTCCTATGCACGACTAAGGATGACTTGGGTCTGCTCTTAAGCTCCAGGAAGCTCCACAAATGCAGATGGAAGGTGTGATCATATTGTTGCAACATAAGGGGCCTTTTATAGTGCTTTTGATCTCATTAGATCATGACAACAAGTGCTACAACTGATAATGGATCATCCACAAGTGTCCCTAGGGTCTAAAAAGCATGTAGGGGTCGCCCATGTAGTGGAAATATCTCCTTAAGTCGGTTACAAGGCTGAACAGGCTGCTGCCTGTGTTTTCTGTATCTGGGCGTCGCACGCGGCCCGCGTAAGCTTCTGTTAAGGCTTACGCGGCCCGCTTGAGACCTACTGTCAGGTAAAAACTTTTTCTAGTTTTTGCATCTTGTCTCTTGGCCCTTCGAAAGGTCACTCAACCTTATTTCTTGCATTATGAGCCCTCCAATTTGACATATAAGGGCTCCAAGACTTATACCCACTTTGTTAAGTCCTTGGCCACTTTGTTATTACCCGAAAAGTCATAAACTTCATCGTTGACGCTTTAACCCCTCGCATACGAATTTGATCATAACTTTCTCATACGATAACGAAACTTTATGAAATTTTTATCATGTATTCTAGTTAGCATAATTAACCGTTACAAAGCTTCGGGTTTGCTAAAAGGTCACTCAGAGGTATACTTTAAATATGTTGACACATTTAACCCCTGTAGTTTGTAATCTCTCACTTTCTTTCATATTTAGCTTCGTATGATCCATGATTTATTCGTTTGAAGGTATAAACATTATGTGGGGTTATTGTAAAGTATATTTATCCCTCGTTGACATTTTGAACACTTAAATTCACATACTTTTCTTGTTTGTCAACTTTAGTCCCTCTAGAGTATTCTTTCGCACGTTTCAAGCTTTTGACACGTGTCAATACATTATAGGACGTGAATTTTCGAGGTGTTACATGTTATCATTTAACCATTGGAATTTTTCAGGTTATTGCACCTAGCAATGATCATGGTTATGGGTGTCCGAATTATGAAGCCGGTTACGGTGCCTCGTACGGACAAGAAGAAGTGACAATTTTCGTTAGTGGTGTCACACCCAAACCGATGGCAGAAACATCGGGATGAGACAAACAAATCGCTCAAAGCATCATAACACTAAATGTGACAATATAAATTAATCAAATTTCATAACAATACTAAAAGTCATACATTGTTCAAACATGATCAAAACATAAATCAATTTCCAAACACAGTTTATTTTCTAGGTGAGTTTCTAACCCACCCTAACTTGCTTCTTCGTCATCTTGTCTATCAACCTGCAACATGTATTAAAATAACATCAACAATAATGTTGGCGAGTATACAAGTTTGATACATAACATAAAGTAGAATAAAATGTTTAAAGTGCTCATATCCAACATGAAAAACATAATACAAGTTACTAATATGCTGAAACGGTGTAAGCTATATGTTCAAACCAAAGTTTACAGCGCAAATTTGCCTTTCCCAAAGACTAAAAATTCACCACTGAAACATGAAGCCGGGTTCAAACCCACGACCTCTACATGAATAACATCACTAACAACCACTTGGTCTGCTTGATGAGTTTGTGTTGTATCAGTATTTTTATTAAATTTATACAATAGATCCGTTTATCAATATTTCAGTTTATATAAAGCTGGAAAAACGGCAGCGAAAAAGACTGAAGGCCGGGTCGAACCCGCATCCTCTGGTATACGTTCAACATACTAACCCACTGGACTAAGACTATTTTTTGTGTTTGATTATAATTATTAATTCTTTTAAACAAAAACTGGCTGTTGTCTTCTTTATTAAAAAAAAGATTGAACATGACTGTTTGTACAAACTCACAAACTCAGTTGTTTGAGTGATGTAAAAATGTCAGAATTTAATGTATGTCAACAGAGGTTATATGGGTAACAAAGGAAACAAGAAATCATATACCGAATACGAGTCGAGAAGAATCTCGTCGATCTCCGTTCGGCTCCGGCGGGCTTCGAGTTCTTCCGGCGACTTCCCGGTTCCTCCGGTGACTTCTGGTTTCTCCTGTTGGTTCATATTTCGTACGTCTGCCACTGTGCGAATAGCTAGATAGAGCATGTGTTGAATATTGTATAGAATAAAGTGAAATCCAGTACGAAACCAAGGTTCTGTAATGTAACAGTACCTTCGTACGAAGGGAGTGACTTCGTACGAAGGGACTGCATGGTAGGTTTGTACTGAAGATCCAAGACCAAGCAACTTCGTACGAAGGCCCAGATGCAGCTTCGTACGAAGCCATGAGCTCTATATATAGAGGGCTTGGGTCTTGTGTTGGATAAGCTTTTGGTCCCTAAGGGGAAATGATGTCCAACTGGTCTCACGGTGCTGTAATGTTGGATTATCAATAAGAGACCAGATTATAAGTGATTGTTCGGTGTTCTATTCTATCTTCTACTCATTTCTTATCGTTTCGTATCATCGAACACGTCGTTTCGGGACCAAAGCTCCGTCAAACTCGTCGGATCTTGGAATCACAGTTGGTATCAGAGCTACGGTACCGATTCAATCGATCTAACAGTTGATGAATCACCTACGCTCATTATTTTTGGAGGTGTAGTGAGTTTTGACGTAAAACATCAAATAAACATCAAATTGAAGGTCAATTCATGGATGAAATTTGAAATTGAAGACATCATCATGTTAGGAATTGATTTTCAGGCGGTCACGAATCTGGACAATCTTGTCCGTCGTTTCAAAGACTATTTCCGGTCCTGACAGTTGGACATCTCCAACTTCCGCCCAACAAACGGGCGTTCTGCACTTTCTACCATACAAGGCCTCGAAGGGCGCGACCTTGATGCTTGTATGATAGCTATTGTTGTACGAGAACTCGATTAATGGCAGGTGGTTATCCCAACTACCACCTAAGTCAATCACACATGCTCGAAGCATATCTTCCAAAGTTTGGATTGTACGCTCACTCTGGCCGTCCTTCTGAGGATGGTAAGCCATACTAAAATTTAAGCGCGTGCCCAAAGACTGTTGGAAACTTTTCCAAAAATGTGACGTGTATCTAGTATCTCTATCAGAGATAATAGATACTGGTACGCCATGTAGAGCTACAATCTTATCGACGTACAATTGGGCTAACATGTCGGAGCTATAGGTCTCCTTAATGGGTAGGAAATGTGCTGACTTAGTCAGTCTATCCACAATCACCCATATGGTATCGTTTCCTTTCCTTGTCTTTGGCAACTTGGTGATGAAATCCATTGTCACCATTTCCCACTTCCAGGTGGGAAGTTCAGGTTGTTGTAGCAAATCTGACAGCTTATGATGTTCAGCTTTGACTTGCGCACACGTCAAACATTTAGCTACATAGGTAGCTATAGACTTCTTCAAGCCTATCCACCAAAAGTTTGCTTTCAAATCCTGGTACATCTTGTCAGCTCCAGGATGAACGGAATATTTAGAACTGTGGGCTTCCTGGAGGATAACATCTCGAAGTCCTCCATAAACTGGAACCCATATTCGTCCATTCAATCTCAGAATTCCGTCCTTGCCAAGAGATAACTGTTCCTCGGTTACCCCTAGCTTTTCGTTAGGATAGTTAGCTTCCAGCACAGCTTCCTTCTGCGCAGCTAACAACCTTTCATTTAAACTATTCTTTATTTCAATGCTCTTGGCATTGATTCGGATGGGTTTCACCCTTTCCTTTCGACTCAAGGCATCGGCGACTACATTCGCCTTGCCAGGATGGTATCTTATTTCACAGTCATAATCATTTAAGGTTTCCATCCAACGTCGCTGCCTCATGTTCAAATCCTTTTGGTTAAACAGGTGCTGGAGGCTCTTGTGATCAGAATAGATCACACACTTGATACCATATAAATAGTGTCTCCATAGCTTTAGTGCAAATACAACGGCACCCAACTCCAAGTCATGGGTGGTGTAATTCTTTTCATGCACCTTTAATTGACGTGAAGCATAGGCAATGACCTTTCCTTTCTGCATAAGCACACATCCCATGCCGGTGTGTGATGCGTCGCAGTAGACCACGAATTCTTCAGTACCTTCAGGCAATGTCAGTACAGGAGCGTTGCTCAACTTCTGCTTCAAAATATCGAAAGATTCTTGCTGCTTGGGTCCCCAGTTGAACTTAATATCCTTCCTAGTCAGGGAAGTTAGGGGTGCAGCAATCCTTGAAAATTTTTCAATAAAGCGCCTGTAGTAACCTGCCAATCCCAAGAAACTGTGAATCTCTGTGGGCGTCTTTGGCTCTTGCCAATTCATGACAGCTTCAACCTTAGCGGGATCCACCTGGATTCCGCGTTCACTAACCATGTGTCCAAGGAATTGGACTTCTCGAAGCCAAAATTCACACTTGGAAAATTTGGCATAGAGTTTCTCCTGCTGAAGTAGTGAAAGAATACATCGAAGATGTTTCTCATGGCCGTCCTGATTCTTTGAATAAATCAGAATGTCGTCAATGAAGACGATAACAAATTTGTCCAGGTATGGTTTGCAGACACGGTTCATGAGATCCATGAATGCCGCTGGTGCATTAGTGAGCCCAAAAGGCATCACTAGGAACTCGTAATGACCATAACAAGTCCTAAATGCAGTCTTGTGAACGTCTTCATCTTTAACCTTCAGTTGGTGATAGCCTGACCTTAAGTAAATCTTAGAGAAGTAACTTGCCCCTTGAAGTTGATCGAACAGATCGTCGATCATGGGCAATGGATACCTATTCTTGATAGTGACCTTATTAAGCTCACGGTAATCGATGCACAGACGCATCGATCCATCCTTCTTCTTGACAAATAAGATTGGTGCTCCCCAAGGAGACGAACTAGGTCTAATGAAGCCTTTGGCTAGCAATTCGTCTAGTTGCGTTCTCAATTCCTTCATCTCTGTTGGTGCCAACCTATAAGGCGCCCTTGCTACTGGTGCTGCTCCAGGGATAATGTCAATTCTGAATTCCACTTGCCTATCTGGTGGTAAACCAGGTAGTTCTTCTGGAAAAACTTCAGGGTATTCAGAAATGACGGGGATAACCTCGATCTTGGGTTTCGGCTCATCTATAGTCACCTGTGCCATGTAGATGACACAACCCTTCTTCAAACACCTCGAGGCCTTGAGATAGTCACTTGCTCAGGCAGCCCATACTGGGTATCTCCCTGGATGGTAAGTGATTCACCAGACGGAGTCTTGATCACCACTTGCTTCTTATTGCAGACAATCTGGGCCTGGTTATGGGATAACCAGTCCATACCCAAGACGATGTCGAAACCGGCTAACTTCAAAGGAAGTAGGGACAAAGGAAAAGAGTGGTTCTTAATGGATATTAAACATCCATCTAATATGGTTGATGCGGTTTCTAAGGTGCCATCTGCTAATTCCACCTCATATTTCACACTTAAGGTCTTAACAGGTAAATTCAGTAACTTACAAAACTTATTATCTACAAATGATTTATCAGCTCCTGAATCAAATAGCACTCTCGCATAAACATCATTTATAAGGAAGGTACCTGTGATCACATTGTCGTCCTGCACAGCTTCCTTTGCATCCATCCTGAAGACTCTAGCATTGGTCTTCTTTCCATCGTCAGCTTTCTTTGCATTTTTAGGGCAATTTGTCTTAATGTACCCTTTTTCGTTGCAACTGTAGCACGTTGCGTCCTTCAGTTTCTTGCACTCCAGGGTTTAATGTTCCGTAGATTTGCAAATACCACAAGGCCTCTGCTGAGATTGGGATTTTGTGTCAAGTCTGCACCTCCCAAAGTGGTGCTTCTGACAAATCTTACACTTGGGCTTGTCTCCAGATTGATGCCCATCCTTCTTAGAACTAGACCCCTTCTTGTGGTCATTGTTTCCCCGGTGCTTCTTATCTGACCGTCGCGAATTGTCATCTTCGCGCTTCCTTTTCTCGGCATCCGTGTTCCTCAGCGATCTCTGCCTGATCGCGTCCAGTGTGAGGGACAGGGATATATCAGTTGTAGATCTGAATGTAGCTGGCCGAGAGGCTTTTACACTTGCCTTTATCTCTGGGGCTAAACCCCCAATGAAACGAGCTATTCTTTTGGGTTCCGGAGTCACCAGATAAGGAACCAACCTTGACATTGTATTAAAGCTCGTCAGGTAAGCTTAGCAATCCAGATTTTTCATTACCAATGACAGAAAATCCGACTCAATCTTTTCCACCTCATGTTGAGGACAGTAATTCTCCCTGATGAGGGTAACAAATTGTTCCCATGTCATGTTGTACAGTGGAATCTTCCCAGTAGCTTGAATCAACGATCTCCACCAGGCTAAGGCCTCACCTTTGAACGATTGAGACACAAACTTTACCACATCCTTCTCAGCGCACCCGCTGATATCAACCACGGTGTCCATTTCATCCAACCATGTCATGCAATCTATAGCTCCTTTTTCTCCAGTGAAATCCCGGGGCTTGCATGAAACAAAGTACTTGTAGGAGCAACCCTTATCACGGGGTCCTTGATTTAGCATGACCTTTTGAGATGGAACACTTTGTTGATTTGTGGACTGACGATCGTCATCAACTTTATTTGGTTCTTCCTTCTTGGAGGGAGGCTTGCTATGAGCCTCATAATGAGTCTTAGGCTTTGAATGCGGTGCGGATAGGGTCCTACTCCGAGTCCTGCTAGATTCCTGATACTGCCACTCTATAGCCTTCGTAACAGCGTTGTCTATTAACGCTTGGAGTTCAGCACCCGCTATATTAATCCGAGCATCATTCTGATTCTCCCTTGGGTGACTATTAATTTCATCTGAGTCAGCCATTGTATCTTGAACTGCTACATAAGATATTGACAATGGTTTATTTCGAAATTGTCTTTTATAGCAATTCATTAACCATGGTAAGCATAGACCATATTTGGTTAATTTGTTAATCATAATTATTTAGGATTTTTATTTTAATTTATCCTAATTATAAAACAATAACAGTATTATTAGTGGCACAAAGAAGCCTAGTCACAGGGACGATAAGCCATGATTTCAGAGAATCAAGGCATGAAGGTTTGAACATAGTTCTTTACCTTTTTCTGACAGGGAGTCGTAGACTACTACTGTCTTTTGTCTTATATGACAATGAGTATGGCCCGTAGGCACTACATCACCAATGGATGTTTAATATATGATCATCATACTTGATGATTTAAACCCATGATTTATAGATCATAAGGTTAGAATAGGAATCTTTTGAAGAATCCTTATATAAGAATGATGTGTGTGATTTTAGCGAATCACGTCTGCCAGGAGCGTTAACATGTTTATAGATGTTAACAGGGACTTGAATCTTTTAAACAGGTCTTACCATCTTGGCCGAGTCTTATAATGACATGCGGGCTAGGTTATACCGTTAAGATTCTTAATTAATATTTAAATAGGCAGATAAATTTTTTTTTTAAAGGAATGATTTTGATTTATTTATTTCACATATAATTTATTTATGCATATAATGGCAAAAATGAAATTTATAAACTTAACATTCCATTAATTATAAAGAGGATTACACATCGCCCTAAACGGGACTTTTAATAGACAAATTACCCACGCAGGGGTTAAACCAAAATGCAAGTCCACGCAGGGACCAAGTACTAAACAGATGTCCACGCAGGGACTAAAAAGATAAGTCCACGCAGGGACTAAATACACAGATAAATGTCCACGCAGGGACTTGATTGAAATAGGAAATACAACAATACACTTAGGGATTTAATGATCCCTCTTCTTCTTCCCCTTTAGCAAGCTCGCTAGGCCCTTGAGGAAACCCCTGTTGTTCCTACGTTCCTCTTGGAACTCATGTTCCACACGACTAAGTCTTTGGAGGATTTCCTCCAGTTCTGGTGGGGAAAATCGTGGTGGCTGCGACTGTTGCCGAATCGGTGGTCGAGCAGGTACTTGATATCCAAGAATTGGATATCCTACTCCCCAAGGAGCTCCATACGGTCCTTCCGGATGAAGGGCGAGGTAGTTTGACGCCACTTGGTAAGGGTCTTCAGCAAAGTTATAGTTTGTGTGACCCGGGTGCTCAAACGGGTTGTACGCTATTGACCCAGCGTACATAGGAATCGGGTTACCAAAACCCATTGGTGGTGGCTGTGGTGCAACTGGTGCAGAACTCACCCCTGGTACTGGGTTTGAAGGCCCACCCATCTATGGGTCTTCTTGCAGTGGCGGGTAGTGACTGCCACTTGAGTGATGAGGGGTGCTGAAGTGAAAGTCCCCTGCTCGCGCAGATATACGTGCGCCCGTTCTCCTTCGCCTTGGTGGTTCTGGAGGTGATTGATGAACTGGCGGCGGTGGAGGCGGTGGCGTGACTGCCACGAATCGTGAATCCACAGAGGGATCCTGCTGCTGCTGGTGAGGTGATGAATGGTGAGAAGGTGTGAAGTACCATTCATGCTGGTTAAACCTTGCCTGGAAACTGTCTGGACCACTTTAGGGTGATCCGTGAAAGGATGAACCGTCAGAGACCTCAATAGGATGGTTGGGGGTCCCGGTTGCAGGCTCCATAGGGTCGATGTCCTCATCCATATCCATGGCGTTATCGTCGGAAAAGTGATCCTCTGGTCCCAATGGGTTAAAATCCACTGGTTCTTGAATATAATTTGCCGGGTTAAACCGGCCTTGGAAAACAGGAGTGGAGTCGCCAAAAGAATTGTGCAAAAGGGATCGCTGGAGAGGTATATAGGAAGGTTGTGGGTTATCGGGCTCGTTTTCCGAATGCGGCCCATATGAATTGCGGAAAGGAGGCATCGAGCTGTGCGAAACAGACCGTGTAGCGGGCTCCGTATAGTTCCTCCAGACTCCTTGTGGTTCGGCACTCGCAGTAGTAGAAGGAGCTCGCCTGTGCGAAGGCCCGGCCTCGTGATCGTTGGGGGCGGTGATCGGCCCCTTGCCTCTTCCTCCTCTTCTAAATCTTGGCGGCATATTTCCTGTTAACAATTAAAGATACAACCAGAAATATAAAGGACAAGTTTAAGATAAAAACAAAAACAAATTTGGATTTGTCCTAAGTTCTTTGTCTAGACTCGAAAATTTAGGAATGTGCAATTGTGTCATTGAGATTAAACACAAAAGGCTAGTGTTTAATTCACTCAATGTTGGCTCTGATACCAACCTGTCACACCCCGATATTTCCACGTATTACCGGTGGGCCCAGTGGGGAGTATCGTGACGTGGTTGGTAACATTACAGTCAAACAACACAATATTTAAAATGCACAGCGGAAGCAAAAGATAGATATATTTCAACCGAATATAATTGTAATATCAAGTATCACAAACAGTTGAAAGTAATCCACAGGTGGATCAAAATAAAATGGAAACATTGTTCAACAGTAGACCTGCACTTAACCTTTTTGGGAAAATACGTCAGTTTACACTGGTAAATACAATTAACTGACTCATTTAGAAAAGGTTTAATAAAATTGATTTGAATGCACGTGGCACAAACTTTTTATAACTTGGGATAATTATTTGAATATAATCTTGTAAAAGAATTACATGTTCCTTATGCGTTCAGTAGCCCGATCCGCAGACCGGGTTAAAGATCAATAGACACACCACATTATGTATTTTGGCACTGACGGGTGTACGCCTACACCCCGTGCTTAGGTCGTGGCCATCTCGTAAGATGATGCCAAGGATATCCGGGACATGGTCATTAACCCCCCAAAGGCTTTAAGCAAACAAAACATTTCAAAACGGAGCATATCAATGATTTAACCTCTAATCGATTAAAGATTCAATGTCCGACCAAGCGGTATTTTATATACCATACCCCAAGCCCGTATAGGGAAAATAAGTTAAAAGTATTTACCTTTGCAAGTATCAATCACAATTAGCAAGTGCGTGTAGCTTTTACCGGGTCTCCTATTCTGGAACGAAGGTTTATAATAACCTATTAGAATCCTAACGGGTCTTTAATTAAGCCTAAACTTAGACCGGTTAGTTTTAAAGAAAGATACGGTTCGAACGCGTGATTAAGCGAAGACCGGAATAGGATGTGATTTAGACCTGACAAGTTTGAAGACTTGTATAATATGGGTAATCTAAATACATTCTGGATTTTGAGATAAAAACGACAAGGTTTGACCCGTTTCGGCTAATTTATGCAAACTAGTTACATAAACCGAACCGAACGCGTAAGAAGCGTAACGGGTAACCGTAAGAGTCATATACAGGTTTCCTAAGTCAATATGCTTTAAATATGTTGTGATATCAGTAGGATATCTTCCATTATGTCCCAAACGAGTTTAATCTTAATTTAAGCCCCGTAGGGGTATTTTGGTCATTTTAAATATTATAAAAGAGTTTATTTATAATTCTGAGATTCGGGTCCAAATATATCAGTAAAATAACTTATTTTAATAGGTCATATCAGTTGTGATAAGTCTTAAATGCCAAAAATGGTTTTAAACCTAAACTATGTGTTTAATACGCGTAAAAAGCCATTTTAAGCGATTTCCGGGTTATACAGGAAATCTGAGTTTTCTGATTAGGTTATAAAGTTCAAAATACTTTATTTATTATTTAAAATCAGTAGCAATTGGATTGGTGTCAAAATATTATGTAAAACTCATTGTATAACCAAAAAGGGTATAATTGGTCTTTACCGACTCAAGGCCATAACCTTAGGTTATGAGCAGGTTAAAAATAATTAAAAATCTTTAAAAATCCCAAAATATTATATTACATCAGTGGGTAAAAGGTTTGGTGTTGAAAATTGGGTTTAGATAGGCTTTATGCTAATGGCGCCATTTAATTACTAAAAGGCGTTCTAATTACGCTAATGAGCATAACTCCTAATCTAGACCTCCAACTGATGTGAAAATTTAGGGACATGTTTATAAATCAGCAACAAAGATTATTGTCCTTTCACATATCCAAAATTCTCGTTTTATGGTCAAAAGGGCATTATGGTCAACATTAAGCAATTTAACGGAAACATGTAAAGGAATCGGTCAATCAATGAACCAACCACAGAGGGTTATACTAACATGTAGCCTGGTCCTAAGGAAGCTCTAAGGCATTTCCAAAACATACTAAATCGGGTCAGAACTGAAGTCAAAGCAAAAGTCAAAGTTTTGCGACTTTCGGTTCCGAACCGGGTCTAAACAGAAAATTGTCGGGTCGAACATGTTTAGACATGTTCTTATACTTATTACCAAGTTATATGAGTGATAAAATAGGTTACATGCCTTCTACATTGTTAATTATGCATTAATTCAGAAATTAAGCTTCTGTTGACTTTTTCTAAACAACTTTGACCCGACATTTGATCTAGTTAGAGTGGGAATCAGAGGGTGCCCTTTTAAGGGTCTAAACAACTTTATTAAAAAAAACGATTGAACATGACTGTTTGTACAAACTCACAAACTCAGTTGTTTGAGTGATGTAAAAATGTCAGAATTTAATGTATGTCAACAGAGGTTATATGGGTAACAAAGGAAACAAGAAATCATATACCGAATACGAGTCTAGAAGAATCTCGTCGATCTCCGTTCGGCTCCAGCGGGCTTTGAGTTCTTCCGGCGACTTCCCGGTTCCTCCGGTGACTTCTGGTTTCTCCTGTTGGTGCATATTTCGTACGTCTGCCACTGTGCGAATAGCTAGATAGGACGTGTGTTGAATATTGTATAGAATAAAGTGAAATCCAGTACGAAACCAAGGTTCTGTAATGTAACAGTACCTTCGTACGAAGGGAGTGACTTCGTACGAAGGGACTGCATGGTAGGTTTATACTGAAGATCCAAGACCAAGCAGCTTCGTACGAAGGCCCAGATGCAGCTTCGTATGAAGCCATGAGCTCTATATATAGAGGGATTGGGTCTTGTGTTGGATAAGCTTTTGGTCCCTAAGGGGAAATGATGTCCAACTGGTCTCACGGTGCTGTAATGTTGGATTATCAATAAGAGACCAGATTATAAGTGACTGTTCGGTGTTCTATTCTATCTTCTACTCATTTCTTATCGTTTCGTATCATCGAACACGTCGTTTCGGGACCAAAGCTCTGTCAAACTCGTCGGATCTTGGAATCACAGTTGGTATAAGAGCTACGGTACCGATTCAATCGATCTAACAGTTGATGAATCACCTACGCTCATTATTTTTGGAGGTGTAGTGAGTTTTGACGTAAAACATCAAATAAACATCAAATTGAAGGTCAATTCATGGATGGAATTTGAAATTGAAGACATCATCGTGTTAGGAATTGATTTTCGCACAATCCTGTGAAGTTTCATCATGAAAATCGCAGAAATAAAGACTCTGGATCGAAATTTGTGTTCGAAATGTGTTCTTGGTGACATCAGCTCAGCTTCGTACGAAGGCGGGGCTTCCTACGAATGGAAAAACTTGATACTGTTATTTGTTCAGTTCGTACGAAAGCACCAAGGGCATAATTGTCATATTTTTCATGGCTTCGTACGAAGGGACCATGGTGCTAAATGTCAATTTGATCCAGAACAAATGCATAAAAAAGGCATTTTTTGATCGCAATGACGAGGTGAGTCTCCAGAAAAAATTTGGTGATTGAAATTTTTTTCGAGTTTTTAACGACCAAGCTGGGTTGTTCGGGGACACCGTCTGGGGTTTCAGCAAACAAATTTGATGATGCGATCACAGATTATGGAAATTAGTGGAGTAGTCATGATACTGGTACAGAAAGTTTATCTTCTGGGTTATCTGACTATTATTGGGCCATAACATAAAATCCGCAATGATGAAAAACTGATGTTTTGGGGCAAAATTATCACATTTTCGGTATAGTCAAGTGTTTCAGAGAACAGACAAGACTGAATTGCTCAGTTTGAGGGGGAATTCAGTGATAAGACGTCAGAATTTCCAAAAATGAGGGGGAATATAAATTTTCAGATGAAATTCTAGCATTTTTGAAATTCATGACACTGCAACAGTATTCGAGTGGTTCAGACATCAGGGTTGTCTGGAAATGCATAGAATCTGGATTTATGAATTGGTGATTATAGGAAGTTCAGACTCTACAGATCAGGGTCAGATTGAGGTCTTAGGTTTTTAGTCCTGTGTCTTCGTCAAGCCGGTCAGCAGGATTAGCATCAGGAGGTGCAACTGTATTGTGGATACTTATAAGATATCATAGACGTGTGATAGTCTAAAGTGTCAGATTGGTTAATCTTTGAGCTGATGAATTGTTTTTTGGACTAACCGCCGGGAAATGATGATGTTTGTTGGTTAAGTTGATGCCGGAACTAGCGGAGAAAACTATACATCTGTTATCGTGACTGAAGAGGAAGAATGTGATTCTGATCGTGAATGAATGTTTCTAAGATCTGAATGCGTTACCAGATGATTCGTTATCCGATGAAGATTTGCTGATTGTGGAGAATACTGTTTACACGGATCAATCATTCGGACGGTGCTTAAAAGTGATCGCGGAAAATGGTATATCAGATCTTCAGGGGGAATTATTAATTTGAAGTTAACCAGTGGGGTATTTGAAGTTTCTATCAATTGTAGGTTGAGTTTTTGTACATTCTTAGATCGAGCAGGCGGAACGTGAGATCGTGGTGCTGATATGATATATCAAAAACTGAACTCGGATGTGGTTAAGGTTGAAACAAAGATTGCTGCATTGACTAGTTTCAAGTTGGTGATTATTCGTGAAGGTTGCAGTTTAGCAAATCAAAGGAGAATCGTGAACTGTGCAAAAGACCTGAAGATTCATTTCAGGGCGAATGTGCTTGACATTGTGAAAAACAAACCCGGATCATCAATCAAGGTGGAACCTATTGAAGATTTCAATATGCCTGATTGAAGTTGCAGAAAAGTTAAAGATTGCAGAATATTTAAACACAGCTCAAGGTTTTGTGACGATTCGACAGTGACAGCCAAGGGGGAATCTGTTGGTGCATATTTCGTACGCCTGCCACTGTGCGAATAGCTAGATAGAGCATGTGTTGAATATTGTATAGAATACAATGAAATCCAGTACGAAACCAAGGTTCTATAATGTATTAGTACCTTCATACGAAGGGAGTGACTTCGTACGAAGGGACTGCTTGGTAGGTTTGTACAGAAGATCCAAGACCAAGCAGCTTCGTACGAAGGCCCAGATGTAGCTCCGTACGAAGCCATGAGCTCTATATATAGAGGGCTTGGGTCTTGTGTTGGATAAGCTTTTGGTCCCTAAGGGGAAATGTTGTCCAACTGGTCTCACGGTGCTGTAATGTTGGATTATCAATAAGAGAACAGATTATAAGTGGCTGTTCGGTGTTCAATTCTATCTTCTACTCATTTCTTATCGTTTCGTATCACCGAACACGTCGTTTCGAGACCAAAGCTCCGTCAAACTCGCCGGATCCTGGAATCTCAACTCCGGCGAGCTTGTTGTGGTTAACACGAGAGAGAGAGAGCAACAGTGATGAAGATTTCGGTTTATGAGAAGGTGGTAACGAAGGTGTTTTTATAAGTGTTTATATCTTTCGAATCGAAAATGGTAAGGATGATATTTATCGAAGAAGGGGGACAGGATCATGGTTATGTTCGTGATTGCCTTAATCACGGAAACGCGGAATACGTCTCATGAAATCAGCGATTACAAGCGAGAAAAAAAAGGAAAGCAATAGTTTTTGGTCAACTGTTTTTTGGGCGGCAATTTTGAAAAAAGATTTCGAACGTAACAGTGTAAAATATCATTTTTCCTATCAAGCTTGAACCAAAACACCATGTGGTGCAGTGGTGTGTGTGTGCGGCTCGGTCCGGGTAGACGCAGGTTCGATACCTGATGTCCCCCTTTTTTTGTTTTTAAACCCAAAACAACTTCCAACATTTACATTAATGGTCCCTTGACTATGAGGGATTAATAAGTAGTTAGAGTAACTTTGTTAAGGTTACATTTCTTTAAATAAACTAACTTTACTACTTAATATAGCTAACTAGGTTAATAAAATACAAAGAACAAAACTTTTAGTTTTAATATTAATTAATTTAATAAATTTAAACAAATAAATAAATAAATAATCATATTTATAAGCGAATTAAATTAAGGATAAGAATCTTTCAACGGTTATTTATTTCGCGAAGCTTTCGAGTTTCAAGGATTAGGATCCGAATTTCATTATTTTACGAGCTTTTATTAGTTTAACGAGTATCGAGTGTCAACGTGAAATAAAGGATCAAGAATCATGGATAATATATCGTTCAAAAATGTGAATTCGATTACAGGTTGCATATCAGTCTAACATGAATAACACGAACATGATTAAAATAACTTCGTTTTCATTATGATCAATAGTCTCGGATTACAAATTGAACGAAATAGATTACAATGAGAGTACAAGTGTCTAAAAATGGAAAGTACAGCATAACTTGCTAAAATCAGAAAGTTACGAAAATGCGAAGCGTTACAAGTGGTGCCTCGGGCGTACAAAAAGACATTGGTGAGCCTTCTTACGCGCAAGAGTCATTGGGTGACGACCCGCTTACCCTGAAGTTTCGTATAAAACTGATCAAGTAAGAATGATATATATTTTGTTAAAATTATTACTATAAACGTTATATATTTTAAAAAATTTATTATAAATGTTATATTTTTTCTGTTAAAAAAATATTATAAATGTTATATATTTTTAAAAATATATTATAAATGTTATATTTTTTTGTTAAAAAATTATTATAAATGTTATATATATTTTTCACTTAGGATTTTATATCCCGCAATGAGTTGAAAGGTTGGGTAAAAAGAAGGGGTTTAGCCTACAGATATGTTCTTGTTACTAGACGGTCCAAGGATCACTAGACATGGCTCCAATGTTGTTATAATGGCGAGCATGAGAGTAAAGCCACGGTTAGGAAAACCGGTAGCAGAAAATGCGCATGCCCTTTTATTGTGATAGGTCGTCTCGACCAAAGCCGTCGAGCTTTGCGAATAGATTATCTGCACAAAATTTTAATGAGAAGCATAACCACGGCCCTGCTGAACATCTGGAGGGTTACGCATATGCTAGGAGACTTACTCCTAATGAGTTTAGACTAGTGCAAGAGCTGACAGATCAAGACATACAGTACCATACAATCTGGAAAGCCGTAACCGAACAGAACCCTGAAAAGAATTGTGTTTCGAAGGACATACACAACGCTCGCCAAAATATTAGGACCACAAAGTTCGATAAAAAAACAACTCCTATGCAGAGACTGGAACAAATCCTCCAGGAAAAAAAAAAGATGACCTATTACATACAGACGGAACCTTCCACCTATGTCGTTAAGAATATATTTTTCTATCACGACAAATCCTTTGAAATGTGGCGGGCATTCCCCGCATGTGCTTATGGTCGACACGACCTACAAAACTAACATGTACAGTCTTCCATTTTTGCAAGTTGTGGGTATGACGTCGAAAAACCAAACCTTTTGTGTTGTGCATACATTTCTTTCAAACGAGCAGGAGGTAACGTACGTCTGGGTCCTGGAGAGGATCAGGTCCATGCTGCACGAGTGCATGGTGTGACAACTGTCAAAATTCCAGGTATCCGTACAACTATTAAACCATGATTAGTTTTTAATGACTGTGCTGAATTACAAATAATGACTTGAATTGCTTTCTAAATATTACTATGATACATACATGTGCAACACATATGGATTAATGTCATATCATTATTGCATGAGAATTTTATTGATTCAAATGATGCACGAAACACAGTTAGCATAGTTATCATATTAATCAGAAAAATGCTGACGGAGTTCAGTACGTAGACAGACAATGTGTTGAGACACTGAATGAGCCAGAAACCAAGTATTACACTAGTATAGTGTGTAGGAAAGTAAGGATCACAAAACTGCCTTCCTAAGAGATAGTTAAAGTGCCGGAAAGTGCCTAAAACTTACACATAATGCTGAATTCAGCAAAAATCAGCAATTTTCAGCATTTAAACACACTAACATCATGCAGAAATATGGTTAAATGGTCCTGAATGCTTTCCTAAGTGTCGGGAATTAAAATTGTCATAAAAGGGAACATAAAACACACTAAACTGCATAGTTTAGTACCTTAACGAACCAGTAACCAACCGAACAACCGGACACTACCCGAAACACCAAATTTTCACTAGAAGCACTGTTTTAACATTTCCAAGCTAGTTATGGTCCCCGAACATCATAACACACTAAATAAATATCTAGTACTAAACACTTGAATTTTAACCATAAACTAACTATATGGTTAAACCTAGCCTAAGACCCCCCCCCCCCACCTAGTGGACGGCCCAACCAAGGGACCCCACTTGTGATTTTTTTAATTATTTTATTGGATCATGTTAGAGCTTTCTTAAACATTAAAACCAAGAGATAAACTCATGATATGGATTATAAGTAAGACTTAGAGTTCATGACCTTCATTTCATCACAACACACTCTTCTCTCTTCTCTTATTCTTGTTCATGGCCGAGAGCAACAACAACATAATTGTTTTGGTCAAAAATTACCTAAGCAATTTAGTGATCATATTAGTTAAGTGAGGTAGTGTGCTAGAAGTAATCGTAGAAAATATGCTAGTTAAGTTATTAACGAAAACAGTTTTCAGGATACGGCTCAGGATATCGAGTTGTATCTATAATCAAACAACGAGAAAAAAGGTAAAGGTTGACACGGGATGTACGAGGAAAGCCCTTGATCAATCTAGATCGCCGGCATAAAACCTCGGGAGCTGACAATCGCAGCTGCCTTGTTCTTCTTATTGCTTCAATATCAGGATACAGTGCAGGATATGATACGGATCAACTAAGTGTTACAATGCGATTCGAGTACAAGTGTAATTGTTTTGAGAGTGATTGCAGCTAGTAGAGAGAAAGTGTGTACGAAAAATTGTGTGTTCTACTGATCCGATCAATCCTATTTATAGTAAAAAGAAATTAACAAACTAGCATATAAATCCGGGATACTCCGAATATTCCCTTCATGAACGTTGTATACCACTTCTTCCGGCTTCAACGTCCCTATTTCAACTGATTAGCCCGAGTCTTTAGGAGAACAGGTCCACTCGAACGTTATAGGCTTGCTTCATTAATCTGTACGTGAACTAATTAGTTATCATCAGGATACTGCATCAGGATGTTACCAATATCCGGATCCGGTATCCTCATCACAATAAAAAGAACATAGTCAGAATATTATTCAGGATATATGAGCAGAAAACCACCCATAACAATAATCATCATCATTCAATCATCTTCATCCAATTCCAAGTATAATCAAAGGTTTTAGAAAGTGCACAAGGAAGCTAGGAGCTTTCGAAAGTTGAAGAACCTTCTCCATTTGCTTTTATCCACTTCTTTTCTTCTCTTGATCATCCCTAGCCTTGAGCTAGTGGTAAGAACACTAATCTCTTCATTTTACATCTTGTTAAAGTGGTTAAAAGGTGATACATGTTGTTAATCATAAAGAACACTAAGAATCGACAGAATGAAACATAAAAATAAGCTTAAATCATGAAGAAATCTGGATGTTTATGAGTTGTTATGCTTGTTGATTATAGTTTACTTATGTAAATGATGTAGATCATCATATGATCTTGCTAGATCATGATTAAAAACATAACCTAGCAAGATGAGAGGATGAAAATGTTAGAGATCCATAGATCATCCTCACATAAATCATGAACTTGAAAGAATATATTGTTTTCTTGTAAAATGATGATTAAAGTGAGATGTAAGTCTTGTAAATCTGAGATTTCAAAATGAATTTTCAAGAAACCAAGTTAAAAAAACAAGTTTTACTTAATCTTGGTTCTTAAAGAAATCAACCATGTTTTTAGAGGTTAAACAAGTGTAGAAACACATGTGTAACAAGTAAAATCCAAGAAGAAATATTTTTAGAAAATGTGATCACAAGTTATAAAGAACTATTTTCTTTAAAAATGATGTTTTTAAAGAATCAACCACACTTTAAAGGGTAACAAGACTTACTAAACACACTAGTAAGTTACTACACATTTTCATAAATTTTCAAGTTCATGAAGTGGTAGTTTATGCTTGTTTTTGGCAAAATTGGTAAGTGTAGATTGTTTATTGTTGATTGTTGGTTGATTGTGTTGATTTACAAAAGAAAATGATATGCCTTGAAGGCATGGAAACCTCCATTTTTAGGGGAAACTATGGCAAAAATTTTCTAAAAATTAAACACTTAGAAAAATATTTCTAAACAAATATTTACAAGTGTATTTTAAACCATGAATTTTCATATAAAGTTTGCCATAAATTTTTATTACAAAAATTATAAATATTGGAGGTTGGTTTTTATAAATAAAAGTGACTAAATATGTATTTAGGAAATATATATTTAGTAGTCACCATGTGTGTGATTATTTGTATATTATGTGTATTAGTTATATTATTTTAGGACTTGAAATAATATAACTCATCAAAATACCAAGAAATCACAATCCAAAATATTACCAAAATTCCAAGAGGATGAATATACAAAGAATACCCAAAATATTGGAGAAACCGAACAAGGAATATAACTCACAAAATATTGGACACCAAGAGAACAAAAATATGATTTTTATAATTATCACAAAGATATATCATATTTTTGACAATGAGAAAACATATTATTTTTGGTATGTAAAATATATATTTTCTTGAATTTATTAGAAGAATATTATTTTTGGGGGAAAATGTATTTTCTTGAATAAACATGAAGTATATTATTTTTGGGTAAGAAATGAGTTTATATATATATATATATATTCTAAGTTAGACTTGAAAATATATTATTTTGAGACCTATATGAAATTTATAAATATTTTTTGCCAAGGGAAAAATTATAAATAATTTTTCTATGTAATATTTCTTAAAATATGTATTTTGAGAAATATATATATATTGATGAATTTTTTATTAGAAATATTATTCCGGAAAGTTAATACAAAAATTAAGTGTAAGGATACTTAATAAACACAATAAAAATACGTATTCTCATACATATAAATACACTTCGGAATACGACACCAATACATGTCAAAAATATACAAGTATAAGAATACGAATACAAATACACCCATCCTTGGGAAGGATACACATGTATAAGTACTTGAAAAGTAACAAGTCAAAATATATTATTTTAACAATTATTCCAAAATTTAATAAATATAATTTAAGTTAAAATATTTATTATTTTAACAAATAATTATATAACTTGGAATAATATTGAAGACACAAAAACGTAACTCAAAGACACTAATTTATACTAAGTCAAGGCACGACCCGCTCGTCTAATAAACCGTAGTACGTTGTAGGTAGTCGTGTACACCAGGAGAAGCTTTGAGTTACCCTTGGTCTCGAAGAACGCAAGACTGTGAGTTCATGTCCCCCTTTTCTTTAAACTGTTTTGTTTTTTAACTTCGGGGGTGAAGTACATGTTACTAAATGTTTACAAATAATTACAAATGGTATGGTTAGCTAAGGGAAATACTGTTAGATCATATGAATGGGTAGGCGCACTCTTAAGACCATTAATCCTCGTGTTAGGACCGGGGGGCATGAGTGATAGATCTATTTGGGTGTAGCGAGCCCACACCCATGTGGACCGGTGTTGGCCCATGAGGTGACTATGTCTTACAGCCGGAGGCCCGGTGCAAAATCTGCTAGGTTTGAGCCTTCCTACGCCGTTGCACACATGTTAATGGCCTTTCAAACCATTAATGATCTGTTTCCTTGTTTGCTTTCATACCTGGTTTACAAACACATATATACTTACAAGTTTACAAAGGTTTATTGCACACTCACAAAGCACATGAACTCGCTCAACTTTTGTTGATGTTTTCAAACTACATGTATTTCAGGGAATTAAATGTGGATCTGGCGGGCGTTTGGAGGTTTCAAGTAATATTGGAAATAAAAGATGTCATCCGAAGTCTAGGGGTTTGGATAGTGTGTCTTATCTTGGATAAGACACATCTTCTAAAGCCCGGTTTTATTTAATGTCTTTTGTCGAGTCCTTGTGGAACTCTAAACAAATTGCTTGGGTTGTATTTGGATTTGAAGTTTGTGTTAGATTTCTAAACAATGTTGTTGTTATCTTTTAAAACTTAAATTAATGGAAGAACATCTTTAGTTTTATCATATAGATGTTTGTTATGGTTGAATGCAATGATATTAATACAGTCACACATAATCACGCTTCCGCAAAAGTCAGGGTGTGACAGTTTGGTATCAGAGCTTTGATTGTAGCGAACTAGGATTCTTTCTCGAGTCTAGACTACAATCATTAGGGTTCCCACGAAAATATTTTTACAACATGTTTTCATTGCATACACGAAATGCCCAGATCCAGGGAACAAACATTTTTTTTACAAAAGGAAAGACACGAAACACAATGCAAGGTCACTTTTGTGGTTTAGTCTGGGAGACTAGGTGATTTAGTCTGGGTGACTAGGTGGTTTAGTCTGGGTAGACTAAGGAAGGATAGAAAGGAATTGTGAGGAATAATGAGGATACATGATTTCATTGTCTTTGATTGCATACTAAATAAATAGTGGTTAATATATGTGCTTATGTTATGATTGTTATGATTACAGGCATTATGTCTTCATCCGAGAGCGGATTGTCAGACACCGATGACCCTATGGCTATTTTTTCTGATGACGAGATCGCACCAGAGCCAGAGATCTTTACATCCGATACTGAGAGCGACCCAGATATGCTATCAGACGACGACGACTTTCAGCCGTTTGCGTTGCCTGATTTTGGAGATGACTTACCGCTTGCTGATGGTATTCCAGACAAGGATCCTTTTGTTGTTCCTATTCCAGTCTAGGATCATCTCATCATTGGGCATCCTGATGGTGAGCATGTCGTGGCACCGATCCTCGATTCAGTTCCACTTTTGGTCATTCCGCCTGAGGATTGGCCTTTTGATGATCTGTTTGATGATGACGTTGATCTGTTTGTTGATGGTCCTCCTAATGACGCCCATGGTGATGGAGAGCTAGATGAGGACGTTGTTGCTATTCCACTCCTTGAGATTCCTGTTATCGAGTTATCCTCTGATTTTAGTTTACACTCTGCCTCATATTCCTTTGAGTCTGTGACATCCTCAGCCCTGCAGGCGGCAGAACTGCAGCGTTACACTACTGATTCTGATGATGATGATACTGCTATGTCAGCTGCACCATCTCCTCCACATGATCCCGAGCTTGATCTTGAGCTAGATTTCGCTCCTTTTGATCAGCCTGATGAAGCACCTGCTGATCCTGAGCCTATACCTGATCATGACCCTATTCTTTTTGGTTTACCAGACATTTCACCCCTTATGCCTGATCCAGTTCCTGCACCTGTTGACCCACCTGTTATTGAGCCACATATTCTTCCACCTGCACCCGCACCCGCTGATGTTGCTCCTTTTCATCCTGTGGAGTCCGATGTCCATCGTGTTGATTTACCTATCGTTTTCTTGCAGGATATACCCGCACCCCATCCAGGGGAAGGTACTTCAGGCCAGCAGCCTAGTCATGATCCTTATGCGTCAGCAGCTTTTTCACATGTCCCTCAGTCTGCACCGTTTACCCCTTTTACTTCTTCACCACTTGATGAGCCATTTCGATGGTTCCCACCGTACTCGATGCCGATTTCAGACCCTTATCATCCCTCACATCATGGAGGCTACACACGGGATGATCTACTTTTATCACTTCAGCTTTTTTTGAGATTATGAATCGCAGGATTTTGGAGCTAGAGCTGACCCCACGTCCCTCACCTTTTCCTTGTCAGTCTCCTTTTGCTCATCCACCTGCTCCTCTTATCCCTTTTCCAGATTTTGATGTTCGTTTCCTTACTGTTGAGCAGCAGATCAGTTACTTGCTTCGACGTATCCATGAGCTTGAGGAGGAGCTTGCGCATGTGCGCAGCTTGCTTTTCTTTCCTCCACCTCCTCCTCCACCACCATCAGCATAGTTGGTTTTTGGTTTTATGTAGGTTGCAGTACTTTTGATGAGAGCACCACTATTGAGCTGAGCTTGTGAAGCCTTTTGGAGATCACCTTTTGATTGTTTGACTTTTATAGATTGGTAGACTTGTTGGACAAGGGTAGTGTGACCCTGTGTTCCATTTGTTATGATACACTTTGTAAAACATGTAACAATACTTGTGGTCGATGATTAATGAAAGCTCAATCGTCATGTTCTCATTAAACATATTGTGGATTACTTGTTTATGCTATAATTGTGATGATATATGCTTGCTTGCTATGATAAATGCTATTACATGTACGTACTATTTATTATACAAATAAGACCTGACCTATCCAATCTTCTTCTTAGAAGATGCCTCCTCGAAGGAACACTCAGTTGCTGACAACCGAGGCAGAACTGCAAGAACGAATTTCATAGGCAATCGCACAACAAGAGGCCCTACGCTCCGAGCACAGCGGAGGTACCTCAGGGAATAACCCACCTAACGGTAATGTTTGAGTCACTTAAGACACATTACAATACGTTTGGACATTTCCAAGTGCGTTTTGCTAATGCTTTCTATGAATGATGTTGCTCGTGTACAGGCTGTACTTACAAGCAGTTCCTAGACTGCAAGCCTCTGAACTTTGACGGCACTGGAGGTGCCGTAGCGTTTGTAAGATGGGTTGAGAAGACGGATTCTGTGTTGCGGATGAGTAAGTGTGCGCCAGAGCACCAAGTCACTTACATTTCTGGATTGTTTCTCGATGGAGCTCTATCATGGTGGAACCTTCAGGTTCAAACCTTGGGAGAGGATGTTGCGTATACGTTGTCATGGGATGAGTTAAAAGAGCTGATGCGTAAGAAGTATTGCTCGAGGGCTGAAATTCAGAAGTTGGAAACCGAGTTTTGGAATCTGAAAATGGATGGTCCTAAGATAGCTGAGTATGTGCAGAGATTCCATGATTTGTCTCGTGTTGTCCCCTACTTGGTAGAACCAGAATTCAAGAGGATTGAACGCTTCATTTGGGGATTGGCGTCCCAGATTCTAAGCATGGTGACGACATCCAAGCCCCCAACAATTTTTGAGGCGATCGACTTGAGCGTGGCATTGACTGAAGAAGCGATCAGATTGAACAAGTTCTCGATTTCTGACACAAAGAAGAAAGAAACTCATGTCGAGTCGTCTGGAGAGAACAAGAGGAAGTTCTCAAACTTCAAGAAGGGTACTCGTGCAAACAACAATGCCAACAAGCATAAAGATGCTAACCCACCAGTTAAGGCACAAGCTGGTGCTACCGGTACTGATAACAGAGGAAGAGGGTATATGGGCACCCTGCCCAAATGCGATGTGTGTCAGTTTCATTATACTGGTCGATGCAGAGTTGGGAAATGTGAAACTTGTGGAAAGAATGGTCATTCTAAGGAAACGTGCAGGGCTGGAAATGGTCGTCGGAATGGTGGTCAAAGAGGGAATGGTAATGGAAATGGCAACCGTGGTGGAAACAGTTATGGGAATAGGAACCAGGGAGGAAACAATAATCAGGGAGGAAATGGAAACCGGAATGGAAACGGAAACAAGGCGGGAAATGGAAACCGCGGAGGGAATAATACCAACAATCAAGGTGGAAATGTGAATGGTCACGGCCAAGGTTGTTTTGGTTGCGGCGATGTAGGGCACTTCAAGCGGGATTGCCCAAAGAATAATCAAGCCCAGGGAAGAGTCTTCAACATTGGAGCTAGGGAAGCTCGTCAGGATCCGAACGTAGTCATTGGTACGTTCCCTATTAATCAACATTTTGCATCTGTGCTATTTGATACCGGTGCCGACTATAGCTTCGTATCTCTAGAGTTTAAGAATATACTTGCGTTAGTTGCAAGTAAGTTAGATATTTTGTATTCGATAGAACTAGCTAATGGGAAGCTAGTAGAAGCCAAAGAAGTGATTAGAGGCTGTGTGTTAGAACTTGGAGAGCGTGAGTTCTCGATAGATCTTCTGCCAGTGGAATTGGGAAGCTTCGACGTAGTAGTTGGAATGGATTGGTTGTCGAGTAATCGAGCTGAGATTGTATGCCACGAGAAGGTTATCCGTATCCCAATGGCGAATGAAGAGACGATTGTGATACATGGGGAGAAGCAGGATACGCCTCTACGGATCATTAGTTGTTTGAAGGCACGGAAGTTTTTACGTAAAGGATGTGTTGCCTTCTTGGCTCATGTTGTGGACAAAGAGACCGAAGAACCGAATCTCGAAGATATCCCTGTGGTAAGGGAATATCCTGAAGTCTTCCCCGAAGACTTGCTAGGATTACCGCCTAAACGACAAGTCGAGTTTCATAATGACTTGGTTCCAGGCGCCGCGCCTATCGCCAAAGCACCTTATCGACTTGCGCCTTCAGAGATGCAAGAGTTGTCGACGCAGCTTCAGGAGCTTCTGGACAAGGGATTTATTAGACCAAGCTTCTCGCCTTGGGGAGCTCCAGTTATGTTCGTCAAGAAGAAGGACGGTAGTTTTCGTATGTGCATTGAATGCCGAGAGCTGAACAAGTTAACCATCAAGAATCGGTATCCTTTACCGAGAATTGATGATTTATTCGATCAACTTCAGGGTTCAAGTTATTACTCTAAGATCGATCTTCGATCAGGTTATCACCAACTGCGGATTCAAGAAGAGAGTATACTGAAGACTGCCTTCAGAACTCGTTATGGACACTACGAGTTTCTAGTGATGTCGTTTGGGTTGAAAAATGCACCGGCAGTGTTTATGGACTTGATGAATCGGGTTTGCAAGCCATATCTCGATAAATTCATGATTGTATTTATCGATGATATTTTGATTTACTCACGGACAAGAGAAGATCATGAGCAACACCTTAGAGCCATCTTAGAGCTGCTAAAGAAGGAGAAGCTCTATGCTAAGTTCTCGAAGTGCAAGTTTTGGTTACGTGAAGTACAGTTCCTTGGTCACATGGAAAATGAAAATGGAATTCATGTGGATCCCACAAAGATTGAGGCAATCAATAATTGGGAAACTCCAAAGACGCCAACCGAGATCTGACAGTTTCTGAGTTTAGCAGGGTATTATCGCAGATTCATAAAGGATTTCTCCAAGATCGCTCAACCGCTAACCTCCCTTACTCAAAAGAATAAGAAGTATGAATAGGGAGATAAACAAGAAGAAGCATTTCAACTTCTCAAGAATAAGCTTTGCGATGCACCTATTTTATCCCTACCCGAAGGCACCGACGACTTCTTGGTATACTGTGACGCCTCGCGTCAGGGATTGGGCTGTGTGCTGATGCAGTGACAAAAGGTTATCGCTTATGCTTCGCGCCAATTAAAGATTCATGAAAAGAACTACACCACGCATGATTTGGAATTAGGTGCAATGGTGTTTGCTTTGAAGATTTGGCGGCAATATTTGTATGGTACCCGATGTACGATTTTTACAGATCACAAGAGCCTGCAGCACATATTCGATCAGAAAGAGCTTAACATGAGACAGCGACGTTGGGTTGAGTTGTTAAATGATTATGATTATGAAATTAAGTATCATCCAGGAAAAGCGAATGTGGTGGCAGACGCCTTAAGTCGAAAAGAAAGGATTAAGCCCATAAGGGTTAGGGCTTTAGATATGATTATTCAGACAGATCTCTCGTTGCGTATTTGTGCTGCCCAAAGAGAAGCTCTTAAGAAGGATAACATTAAGGATGAATATCTCCGTGGGATGGAGAAAAAGTTAGTACCCAACGAGGAAGGAACCTTGTATTTTATGGGACGAATTTGGGTTCCGCTTTTTGGTGGTCTTAGAGACGTTATTTTTTATGAAGCTCATAAATCGAGGTACTCAATCCACCCAGGATCGGACAAGATGTACCAAGATTTGAAGGATTATTATTGGTGGCCAAGACTTAAGGGTGATGTTTCTACTTATGTTGGAAAGTGTTTGACTTGCGCCAAGGTGAAGGCTGAGTACCAGAAGCCTTCAGGTCTTCTGCAACAGCCAGATATACCCATGTGGAAATGGGAGCAGATTTCAATGGATTTCATAACCAAGTTGCCCAAGACTCCCAGAGGTCATGATACGATTTGGTTAATCGTGGACCGTTTAACAAAGTTTACGCACTTTTTTCCGATCAGAGAAAAGGATAACACTGGTAAGCTAGCTGAGCTGTACCTACGGGAGATAGTAGCACGTCATTGAGTGCCTATCTCGATTATATCAGACAGAGATGGACGGTTTGTGTCAAGGATTTGGCAATCCTTTCAAGAAGATTTTGGTTCTCAGTTGAATCTGAGTACAACTTTTCATCCACAGACAGACGGCCAAAGCGAGAGAACGATTCTGACACTAGAAGATATGCTAAGTGCTTGCGTAATGGATTTGGGTAGCAGTTGGGACACTCACCTACCTTTGGTTGAGTTCTCCTATAACAATAGCTACCATACAAGCATCCAAGCTGCACCATTCGAGGCTCTCTACGGACGCAAGTGTCAATCACCGTTGTGCTGGGCAGATGCAGGTGATAGAGAGCTGGTTGGTCCCGAACTAGTCCAAGAGATGACTGATAAGATCATGCAGATCCGAGAGCGCATCAAGGCGGCTCGTGATCGACAGAAGAGTTATGTGGACCGAAGACGAAAACCCTTGGAATTTGAAATGGGTAATATGGTTCTATTAAAAGTTTCACCTTGGAAAGGTGTGGCACGCTTTGGGAAGCGTGGAAAGTTAAACCCGCGTTATATCGGACCGCTCAAAATTTTAGAAAGGGTTGGTAAAGTAGCATACAAGTTGGAGCTACCAGCAGAACTTAATGGTGTTCATGATACATTTCATGTGTCTAATCTGAAGAAGAGTCCAACTCAAGAAACAGTGGTCATCCCTGCGGATGAAGTTCACATTGACGATACACTCCACTTTACCGAAGAACCTGTTGAGGTTACCAATTGGAAAGTTAACAAGACTCGGAGGAGTAGTGTTAAACTCATCAAGGTTCGATGGAATGCACGTCACGGCCCATAGTTCACTTGGGAGCGTGAAGACTGCATGAAAGCAAAGTACCCACATTTATTCCCCAACTCCTCTACAGCTAATAGTAAAGCTTAAAATTTCAGGACGAAATTTTCTTAACAGGGGGAGAATGTGAAAACTGTCAAAATTCCAGGTATCCGTACAACTATTAAACCATGATTAGTGCTTAATGACTGTGTTGAATTACAAATAATGACTTGAATTGCTTTCTGATTATTACTATGATACATACATGTGCAACACATATTGCTTAATGTCATATCATTATTGCATGAAAATTTTATTGATTCAAATGATGCACGAAACACAGTTAGCATAGTTATCAGATTAATCAGAAAAATGCTGACGGAGTTCAGTATGTAGACAGACAATGTGTTGAGACACTGAATGAGCCAGAAACCAAGTATTACACTAGTATAGTGTGTGGAAAGTAAGGATCAACAAACTGCCTTCCTAAGAGATAGTTCAAGTGCCTAACACTTACACATAATGCTGAATTCAGCAAAAATCAGCAATTTTCAGCATTTAAACACACTACCATCATGCAGAAATATGGTTAAATGGTCATGAATGCTTTCCTAAGTGTCAGGAATTAAAACTGTCATAAAAGGGAACATAAAGCACACTAAACTGCATAGTTTAGGACCTTAACGAACCGGTAACCAACCGAACAACTGGACAGTACCCAAAACACCAAATTTTCACTAGAAGCACTGTTTTAACATTTCCAAGCTAGTTAACATCATAACACACTAAATAAATATCTAGTAACTAATCACCTAACGAAACACTTGAATTTTAACCATAAACTAACTATATGGTTAAACCTAGCCTAAGACCCCCCCCCCCCCCACCTAGTGGACAGCCCAACCAAGGGACCCCACTTGTGATTTGTTTAATTATTTTATTGGATCATGTTGGAGCGTTCTTAAACATTAAAACCAAGAGATAAACTCATGATATGGATTATAAGTAAGACTTAGAGTTCATGACCTTCATTTCATCACAACACACTCAACACCACTCTTCTCTCTTCTCTTCTTCTTGTTCACGGCCGAGAGCAACAACAACATAATCATCATCATTCAATCATCTTCATCCAACTCCAAGTATACTCAAAGATGTTAGAAAGTGCACAAGGAAGCTAGGAGCTTTCGGAAGTTGAAGAACCTTCTCCATTTGATTTTATCCACTTCTTTTCTTCTCTTGATCATCCCTAGCCTTGAGCTAGTGGTAAGAACACTAATCTCTTCATTTTACATCTTGTTAAAGTGGTTAAAAGGTGATACATGTTGTTAATCATAAAGAACACTAAGAATCAACAGAATGAAACATAAACATGAGCTTAAATCATGAAGAAATCTTGATGTTTATGAGTTGTTATACTTGTTGATTATTGTTTACTTATGTAAATGATGTAGATCATCATATGATCTTGCTAGATCATGATTAAAAACATAATCTAGCAAGATGAGAGGATGAAAATGTTAGAGATCCATAGATCATCCTCACATAAATCATGAACTTGAAAGTATATATTGTTTTCTTGTAAAATGATGATTAAAGTGAGATGTAAGTCTTGTAAATCTAAGATTTCAAGAATGATTTTTCAAGAAACCAAGTTAAAAATACAAGTTTTACTTAATCTTGGTTCTTAAAGAAATCAACCATGTTTTTAGAGGTTAAACAAGTGTAGAAACACATGTGTAACAAGTAAAATCCAAGAAGAAACATTTTTAGAAAATGTGATCACAAGTTGTAAAGAACTATTTTCTTTAAAAATGATGTTTTTAAAGAATCAACCACACTTTAAAGGGTAACAAGACTTACTAAACACACTAGTAAGTTACTACACATTTTCATAAATTTTCAAGTTCATGAAGTGATAGTTTATGCTTGTTTTTGGAAAAATTGGTAAGTGTAGATCGTTTATTGTTGATTGTTGATTGATTGTGTTGATTTACAAAAGAAAATGATATGCCTTGAAAGCATGGAAACCTCCATTTTTAGGGGAAACTATGGCAAAAATTTTCTAAAAATTAAACACTTAGAAAAATATTTCTAAACAAATATTTACAAGTGTATTTTAAACCATGAATTTTCATATAAAGTTTGCCATAAATTTTTGTTACAAAAATTATAACTATTGTAGGTTGGTTTTTATAAATAAAAGTGACTAAATATGTATTTAGGAAATATATATTTAGTAGTCACCATGTGTGTGATTATTTTTATATTATGTGTATTAGTTATATTATTTTATGACTTGAAATAATATAACTCATCAAAATACCAAGAAATCACAATCCAAAATATTTCCAAAATTCCAAGAGGATGAATATACAAAGAATACCCAAAATATTGGAGAAACCGAACAAGGAATATAACTCACAAAATATTCCGGAAAGTTATTCGTAAGTATATTTGGTAAATAATATTTTGGACACCAAGAGAACAAAAATATGATTTTTATAATTATTACAAAGATATATCATATTTTTGACAAGGAGAAAACATATTATTTTTGGTATGTAAAATATATATTTTCTTGAATTTATTAGAAGAATATTATTTTTGGGGGAAAAGGTATTTTCTTGAATAAACATGAAGTACATTATTTTTGGGTAAGAAATGAGTTTATATATGTATTCTAAGTTAGACTTGAAAATATATTATTTTGAGACCTATATGAAATTTATAAATATTTTTGCCAAGGGAAAAATTATAAATAAATTTTCTATGTAATATTTATTAAAATTTATATTTTGAGAAATATATATATATATATATATATATATATATATTGATGAATTTTTTATTAGAAATATTATTCCGGAAAGTTTATACAAAAATTAAGTATAATGATACTTAATAAACACAATAAAAATACGTATTCTCATACGTATAAATACACTTCGGAATACGACACCAATACATGGCAATAATATACAAGTATAAGAATACGAATACAAATACAAATACACACATCCTTGGGAAGGATACACATGTATATGTACTTGAAAAGTAACAAGTAAAAATATATTATTTTAACAATTATTCCAAAATTTAATAAATATAATTTAAGTTAAAATATTTATTATTTTAACAAATAATTATATAACTTGGAATAATATTGAAGACACAAAAACGTAACTCAAAGACACTAATTTATACTAAGTCAAGGCACGACCCGCTTGTCTAATAAACCGTAGTACGTTGTAGGTAGTGGTGTACACCAGGAGAAGCTTTGAGTTACCGTTGGTCTCGAAGAACGCAAGACTGTGAGTTCATGTCCCCCTTTTCTTTAAACTGTTTTGTTTTATAACTTCGGGGGTGAAGTACATGTTACTAAATGTTTACAAATAATTACAAATGGTATGGTTAGCTAAGGGAAATACTGTTAGATCATATGAATGGGTAGGCGCACTCTTAAGACCATTAATCCTCGTGTTAGGACCGGGGGGCATGAGTGATAGATCTATTTGGGTGTAGCGAGCCCACACCCATGTGGACCGGTGTTGGCCCATGAGGTGACTATGTCTTACAGCCGGAGGCCCGGTGCAAAATCTGCTAGGTTTGAGCCTTCCTACGCCGTTGCACACATGTTAATGGCCTTGCAAACCATTAATGATCTGTTTCCTTGTTTGCTTTCATACCTGGTTTACAAACACATATATACTTACAAGTTTACAAAGGTTTATTGCACACTCACAAAGCACATGAACTCGCTCAACTTTTGTTGATGTTTTCAAACTACATGTATTTCAGGGAATTAAATGTGGATCTGGGGGGCGTTTGGAGGTTTCAAGTAATATTGGAAATAAAAGATGTCATCCGAAGTCTAAGGGTTTGGATAGTGTCTTATCTTGGATAAGACACATCTTCTAAAGCCCAGTTTTATTTAATGTCTTTTGTCGGGTCCTTGTGGAACTCTAAACAATTTGCTTAGGTTGTATTTGGATTTGAAGTTTGTGTTAGATTTCTAAACAATGTTGTTGTTATGTTTTAAAACTTAAATTAATGGATGAACATCTTTAATTTTATCATATGGATGTTTGTTATGGTTGAATGCAATGATATTAAGCAAGTCACACATAATCACGCTTCCGCAAAAGTCAGGGTGTGACACATGGAGGCGCGTGTAATTCTTACAGACAGAGACCAAGCACTGATAAACACGTGTAAAAAAATATTCCCTGCCGCTCACAGATATCTCTGCAGGTTCCACATCTTACAGAATAATGTAAAGCACTGGAAGAATTCATTTACTCAACTAGATTGGGAGGACTTTGTTCGTCAGTGGAAAATAGTGTGTGATTCTGCTAACGAGGAGTTATATGATTATAACCTCACTTACCTTCATAGACATCTTCTCAATCAACAATGTAAACGTACGTTTTCTCTTAAGTTAATACATTCATTTAAATAGATATATAATTTGAATATGTTTATATTTTTCAGATGTTTTTTATTACCTGTGGGATAACTGGTTAAACACATCCCACTATAAATTTGTATTTGCATAGACCAATCAAATGCTAACATTTTACAAACTGTGACAAATAGAGCTAAAGGCGCACATGCTGCATTAAAGAAACAGCTCAATACACCGAAATGCAGTCTGGAAACCCTGGTGAAAAAGGTGGACACCTTGGTACTAAAACAATATACGCAAATAAAGAAATGTTTGGAAGAAAGTCACACCAATCGAATGAACAGCCAGCCACCTTGAGATTCCTTTGTTTCGCAACCTACTTTGTAAAGTTTCCATCCATGCTCTTAACCTACTAGAAAACGAGCTAACACTGAGACTATTGTCACACCCCAAAAACGTCGCAACGAAAATACAAATATGGCGGTGACGGAGGTTGGTAACCATAAGTGTCTTAGTAGTCGATGCAATATTTATTTTGGACAGTTAGCTTATTTTAAATATAAAGTTTTAAGTTTCAAACGTACATCACAACCACATCATAGTTGTTTGACCCTTAGGGGTCTTATTACACACGGTCCCAAAAGTAGTTTAAAAAAAGTGTCCAAACATCATTTATTTATTTAACAATCGCATCAAACAACCACATGACGACACAAGCCAAAATTCCCAAAGCCGAACTCATGTACCTGAAGAACACGTAAAAATCAAGTGTCAACACAATGGAGGGTGAGTTCACATATTCTATTTTGTAGCAATTGTTCAAGGAAAATATTTCATACATTAAATCTTTAATGGGAATAAGCATCCATGTAAAATTAAGAAAGTCAGTTTTGTTTCCTTTATAAAATCCGAGGGTGACTCATCCGGAATTCTTTATTCGAAAAATATCCAATGAGAATTTCTACCCATGGTTTCAATATTAAGTTTTGTCATGTGTTCAGTTTCGTAAGTTTGCAAGACGTTACAAGCTATATACTATGATTGAGGTTCTAATGAATACTGGACGACTATAGAATGAATTTGCCGCTATGTGGACCAGAGCTACCGGTCACGACGGGGTGTCAACCCGATAGATCTATTAACAATTCCACGTGTTCAATACTTAATGATTAAAAACGGTTATGATGCATCTGAGTGCCCTCTTCAATTGCATCAATATATATATATATATATATATAACCTACTAGAAAACTATTTAATATCTGATGTTGCACAAATTTTCGACGTCCCCCATGCAATGTAAGCTAGCCCTGCTACTTACACACTGGTGACCTGGTAATTTGTCCCAACTGAGATTCAAAATATCTTTAAATCCTTACGATCGTTTTACCCAAAACACCGTAATCCTCCCCATTTCTCCCCGAAACATATTTATAATCAATTATATTCCTGAAAATCCATGTTTTCCTCGAAAACATATTTATATCATTCCAAACCATATTTTCCACGAAAATATATTTATAATTTATTCAAAGGTATGTTTTATATAAAAACATATAATTATTCTTTTTAAAGCGTGTTCTTCCCCCAAAACAGTATATAAAACAGTAAAAGAGGGGTTTAGTGACACTCACCAAAACATATTTATTCAAAGGCATGTTTCATACAAAAACATTTAATTATCCTTTTCAAAGACGTGTTCTTCCCCCAAAACAATATATAAAACAATAAAAGAGGGGTTTAGTGATAGTCACCATTGGGTGCGTTTATTTTATCGCAATCCCTCAAATTGAATCTACATGTCCTAATTTAAATAGGAATGATTTAATAACCAATTATTCCACTAACATCTAAGTTTCTTCAACACTTAGAATTTTTACATAACTCTGAGATTTTCTCAAAAATTTTTTGTTTTGATTATGTTGGCATATATATATATGTGTGTGTGTGTGTTCATATATATACATATTAAGGTTTTTGCAAGTTGAACGATTTTATTGGTGACCCTCAAAATGTTTTACCCGTTATTACGTCCACTTATATACAATATATCTGTGTATATATATAGACATGGAGTATCATAATTCACGTATTTCATTAATTCATGCATTTTAACATTCTCAAAGCACTTAAACACCAAATAACTCCTCAAGTTAACCTAGGCATTACTTTCATGCTCTTAACATAAGTTATACACATAACGTGACTTTTAGCGTAGTTTACCGTTTTAATCGCACAAACGCATAAACATAGTATTAATTCCTATTATCATGTATACACTTAACATATCATACTACTCATACTCATATTCACATATCATTTTGTCAAACATAAAGTTTACCCGTGAACAATCCATTTTCTCGTACATCGAAATATGCGTATTTTAACGTTTTCGGGCGTCGGAAGTCATGTATGACTAACCAAACACCAAATTTACTTAATATTAGTTACAATACTTGTATTTATTGTAAAAATATCAGTTTACAATCTGTTTAAAACAGTTTTGCAAAATTTTCTTAAAAAACCGATTTTTACCGTTTTTAATGCGTAGTATTGTACCCAACTTTACTTTAACCATCCCAAATCGTCATGACTTCATATTTTAACCTAACACATGTTATTTACTTAATAAAATGGTACTTATACTCATGTTAGTGCAGGTTTCATGAAAGACACATAAGTCATGCAATTTCACCCATTTTACTACTTTTTAAGCTACATGTACAACATGCAAAGCTAATAAACCTATGACATAACTTTTATACTATCAAAACACATTATTTAACATCAATTTACCATATTTATAATCTGATTTTAATCCATCTTTCTCATATAATTTCATTTCTTTTCAAGTTCATCATCAAATCATCTCTAACATCCATGTACAAGCACTTAATGCATAATCATCATATCTTCATCATTTATCAACTTAAATGCATCCAACATTCATTTATCACATCTTCAAATATTCCAAAACATCAAGTTCACTTAAATAATTCATCTAATCATTTTAATTCCACTGCATGCAACATTCTTACACATTTATGAACAATCAAACAAAAAACCCAAATGTTTATACATATACATATATATACACGGCACATATATATACACTTCCAAGAATTCACTTTTTATATATTTGATGTGCTTAAAATACAACATATAAATTATATCAAATATGACATAAAATCAACCCTTTTTAGTACTAATATTAGAAAAAGCTTGTTTCGTTGTTCCTTTTTAATAAACAGGGTTAAAAGAGCTTAAATGAACAAAAGAAGCAAACAGACAGCAAAAACCAACATAAAATGAAATGAAGAAGGATTGACGAAACTTGCCGAGCCCCCATTCACATCCAAACCCAAGAAATAACAAAATCAGAAGCTCTGGCACGGGGTCGTGCTCATCTAGCACGGGTCGTGCCCAGTGGGAATTCGCTGCAGCAGAAAAGACAACAACAAAAGACAAATTCAAAGCTCAACACGGGGCCGTGCTAAAGCAACACGGGACATGGTCAACTCTAGGATTTCCAGAATCTGAAGAAGTACAGCAAGTACGTTGGCCACGAGCCGTGCCATTGACACACGGGGCCGTGTTAGTACAAGTCTGACACTGCAGTTAATGTAGAAGAGAGAGATTGATGGCCACAGGGCCGTGCCAGGCAGGCACGGGCCGTGGTGGACGTTCTGTTTTTAGCTATAAATAGGGGTGCTTGGTTTCATTTCAACCCATCCCTTGACAAACCACTTCTCTCTCACTTGCCACCACTCCACCACCACTACAACACCATCATTCACCACCATCATCCATTTTCCATCTTTTAGAGTGTGTGTAGTATTCTCGGGATCCAAGATTGATAGTAAGAGTCTTTGTCAAACAAAGGCCATGCTTGGCTAAACTCTTACATCGCTTGGTGAAGACATATCTTTTATGTATTTTCTTTTATGGTTTCTAACCTTTGTCAACTTTTTAATTTGGTATGTATTAATGACTTTAATAACTAGTTTTTTTATATTGAAGGAAAATTTATCTAATCATTCTTCATATGTCGTTGATTCACATATTCGTGTCTTTGCGGTCTATATAAAGTGCATTAATTGCCTGGAAGGGTGTCAGAAGGGTGGTTGGGTAAATTTTATGTCTCGTTCAATGTATAGATCTTGCGAGAACCTGGTTCAAGCCCAGTAACACCTCACGAGTCGGAGCGAGCATTACCCACCACGGGAGAGGTGCAAAAATATTGAATCCCTTATCTATAAACTACTATTAAAACTTTAAAACAACCCCGCAAGGACTGTATCCCTACTGACTCAGACCAACGGGTTGAGGGTGATCGCTGCCTGGAAGGGGGCCCACCACTTTTTGCATTAATAACTTATTTAATTTTCTTTCAATATTCCGACCTAGTGGGATTGTATCTTGCTGACTCAAACCACTAGGTTGAGGGTAATGTCGCCTTCACAAGAGGGGCATACTACGATAACTAAGATAATCTCTGAAAATGCCCAATGTCCGGAAATCATCAAAAGGGTACATGAAAGATAAGTCGGAACCAAGTGATTCTTTCTTGTCTATCTGTTTTTATTTTTATTTTGTTTTTTTGTTTTTTAAGTTATCTTTTTATATTTTTAAAAAAATCTTTTCTCAAAGTTTGGTTCGATTAGACGTTGGCGATAAGCCGGTATTAAAAGCTCTTGTGTCCTTAGACGACCTTGGTATCTTGCCATCACTATACTACGTCCACGATGGGTGCACTTGCCCTAGCATGTGTGTAGAGTGATAGTAGAATATCGTTATTTATAAATTTAAAACTTGAAATCGGCGAGTAAAAAGAGCTAAAAATATATCAAAAAATATATACACCCGCACGCACGTCAAGTTTTTGGCGCCGTTGCCGGGGACACAAGGATTTTAAGAAAGCTTAAAATTAGCGGCCTAATCAAATTCTAACATTTTTTCAAAACTGCGCGCTCGTTTTTAAATTTTTTCTGTTTACAGTAGGTTTAACACGGGGCCGTGCTGCTGGGACATGCCCCCCGTGCTGCAAACCTTTCTTAAAAACTTTTCAAACGCCCAGATACAGAACTGCCCACGGGGCCGTGGTCTATCTTCTGTTAAATTTTTAAATGCTGTTTTCGATCCCGAGGCTCGTTATTCTTCTGGGTATCTTCCAATACAATGGATTACTACTCAGAAGACTACACCTATTATATTGAGGATGATTATGAGGAACCCTGTTGTACCATATGCGTAGAATCCCATTCGGTACAACATTGTTACCTTTTTAAACCATCAACCTCATACACCACACCAAGTTCTTCAAACACCACTTATGAAGAACCAAGGTTTGAGCTCCCAAAGTCAGACTTTGATTGGGATGCCAATCCGTTTAAAACTTACGACACACCACCAACAATCACTCTCGAAGCCGAAAGACTCATACAAGGTCTCAAAAATCTAGAACTCTTACTTAAGAGATCTCGTGAAAAAGAAGAGGCTATTTGTACTAAAGAGGTAATAATCGAAGAGGTAAAAATAGAAGAACAAAATGAAAAACTCACGCATGAACCAACTCAAGAAGAAGGTAAGCCTAAAACTAACAATTCTAAACTAAATCAAACTTTTTCAGAAATTCACGTTTTACAACCTTCTTTTGAAAATCGTTGTTTGGTTTCTTCACATGCTAAGTTTTTAAAAAATTGAACACTTCTTCTAAAATCGAAGAATTAGTAAGCGTCATGTTAACAAATGATCAAACTTCACTAATAAAAGATGAATATCATGAAATGAACATAAAACCGGTACCATGTTTTTTTTTTCAAAATATCTTTGTTAGTAATGTGCTAATTGATAAAGATCTTTGCGTTAACATAATGCCTAACTATATTTTCGAAAAATGGGGTACTAGTGATTTTTCTCCTCTTAAAATTCCTATTTTTTTCTCAAATCACAAAATGATTAATACCACGGGAATGGTCAGAAATGTCTTAATTCAAACAAGCCAAGAGGTAGTCCCAACTGACTTTGTCATCTTAAATGATGCACCCTCGTGTTGGGACAACCATTTCAAAATCCCATCAAGCCTTGACCCAACGGAAGCAAAACAACCTCCCACTTCAATTAGGGGCCGACAAAAGGTACGTCAATCTTGACCAATCAATGAAATATCCAATTCATGATGACGACCCCCTAATTGAAGATGAAGCGAACCACCCGATACAGAAGAAGAAGAAGAAGAATTCGTTGAAGAGGAAGTCGCCATAGAACAAACCTTTTTGGCCATCAACCTTAATAAAGAAGAAAATAAGCGGTCTCTCGAAGACCCACCGCCACTTGACTCAAGGAACTACCTAAAGGTCTAGAATTAGCATTCTTAGACGAACATGGTAAGTTCCCCATCATCATTTCTTCTAAACTAGCACTTTTTAAAAAAGAAAAATTAATAAAGCTTTTGAAAAAACATAAAAATGCAATCGCATGGAGACTCATGGATATCAAAGGCATCAACCCATTCCAACTCCATAACCGAAGGATACGAACCATTGTATTACAAATAATTTTAAATTATCATACTATAAGATGTCATGAATGATGCAATGAACAAGTTAGAAGAAAAATCGTGGAGATGCGATATCGGTTTTGAATTTAAATCTAAATGAAAAAATACAATATAAAGAAAAATTAATAATGAATGAAGAGAACATAATCCGGTAGATATGCATAACATGTTTTAATCAATAGACTCAATCATGCAACTATTGTCCAGTATTCACCTATTGTTCACTTCACAAACTATTCAGTCACTTAAATGTTTAGTTTACAAAAACAATAAATAATATATTGATTGTAAACAAATATTCAACTGATTAAAAAAAAATTACATCACCCAAGTTAACTTATCTACTATTATTTAAAATATAAATTGAAGGATAAACTAATTACATAGTTTACCAAAAAAACCTTGGAATTCCTTATTGAAGGATAAAATTCGGTGCTAATATCGGTTTTTTCCCAAAAAAAATACCGGTATTGATACCGTTATTTACCGATATTGAATTTTGAAAAATCTAATACAGGTACCGGTATCATTTATGATCGATCGGTACGGTACTGGAATTTCGTTAAAAAACCTCATCCCTACCTTAGACTATACGGAGTGCGAGAGCATGGAGAGGGGAGATTAAGCGTCATGTGGCAGCCACGTCAGCAAGGGGGCGTGGTAAAAAAAAGCACGAGTGAGAAGAGCGTTAAATTGACGTTTTTAATAAAAAAAAATAATAACAATAAAAATAAATAAACAAGAACTAATCAAAACTAATCTAAAATCCACCAACCAATGAAAAGTCACCACCTCACCACCCAAATGCCCCGCACGACAATAAAGATTACCCCGCCCTCACCACCACGCCACCCCACAGGGCGATGTTCCCGGCATGGAGAGGCTTCCACATCATCACCACGCCCACCACTTTGTGTGGTCTTAGGCTATAGGGTGTGGTCATGACCCTCAAGACCACCATTACCCTTCATGTAAGTATCATGTCACCCCACTCTCATCCACCATGCTATATGGTGTGGTCATGACCCAAACCACCAACCCCATTTAAAAAAAAAATTATTTTGTGTAAAATATATTTAAATAATTAAGGAAAGGGAGGTGTATGGTTGTTAGGGATGGCAAAAATACGGGAACCCAATGGGTATGCCCGAAACCCGACACAAATGGGACAGGTATACCCAATACCCGAATGGTATTGGGCCGGGTATGTGATTAGTTTTAAAAGTTTTCTTGGGTATGGGTCGGGTACGGGATTAGGTGATACCCGACCCGATTACCCGAAACCACATACCCGTCTACCCGAACTATATACCCGATCTTATACCCGAATTCTATAATTTATATTTTTATATTTTATTAACCCTTGTCTATTAGTGATTTATTTTAGTATATTCATAATGTAAAAAAATTCTTTAAAGTTATTATGAATTCATGAAAAAACTTATATGTATATAATGTATATTTTTAATTTATAATAGTTGTTGAATAAATAAAATCATATAATAATTATAATAGTAAAAAAATGGATTTGAAAATCCCAAGGAATATCTTTTAATAAACTAATGGGTATACCTGATACTCGACGGGTAATTACCCGATAAATACCCGTCGGGTATGGGACACGATTTTATAACTGGGTATGGGTATGAGATTACCAATACCCGACCCGAACCCGATCCATTGTTATCCCTAATGGTTGCCATGGTTTAATTCATGCGAACCATGATTGTTCCCTAAGAGGGTGGTGTAGCACATCATCCACCATTTTAGGTGGCAATCCATAACTCATCCCGTGCTCCCCTAACCCCTTAGCGTTAGTATTTAAAATTAAAACATTTGAATTACATTTCTGTAAATAAAGAGAATACCAAGTTTAAATGATTGATTGCAATTATGAAGCATGAAAGTTCAATAAAAGGGTAGCTGGTGGTGGCTACGTCGTTTTTATGGAATGAAATTCATGAATCTAAACACAACTTATATATCCATCTAGGGTGCAAACGAGCCGAGCAGCTCGCGAGCTACTCGATATCAACTCGATAAGAAGCTCGAACGAGCCGAGCCTTATCGAGATGGAGCCCAAGCCCCAGCTTGAAATTAGGATCGATTAGATATCGAGCCCGAGCTCGAGCCTTATAAGTGTAGCTCGTTTAGGCTCGTCGATCCTTATCGAGCTTCGTATACTTTAGGGTTTAAACTATGTATTACTTTTTGAATGATCTAGATGTTTTTCTAATCGGGTTCTCAATCTGTCGAGCCAAGCTCGAGTCGAGCCTTGGCTCAATAACAACCAAAAACGAGCTCGAGTCGAGTTTTAGCTTGTTTGAACTCGTGCTATAGATACTTAGATCGAGCTTTCGAGCCGAGCTCGAGTTTTAAATTTTACTAACAAGCCGAGCTCGAGCCCAAAATCTAAGGCTCGAATCGAGTCAAGCTCGAGCTCAAGCTTTAGGAAATTGTCACGAGCCTAGCTCGATTAAGGTAGGCTTGGGCTCGACTCGGCTCATTTGCACCCCTATGTCCATCCAACAAGTGTTAGGGCGATCATCCTTAATTAACTAGATATACATGTAAATTGTGTAAGCTATACATGGCTCATAGAGCCTCTTTGTTTAAGGGAGAGAATCTTGAGAAAACTACATCTAAATAAATCTAAATAAGAAAACTAGAAAACTAACTAAAAAAGCCTAAAAAAAGCTAAAAAACATACCAATTTTTTTTTACATCTTTTTATAAAAAAATCGCTATTTTTTATATACAAGAAAATTTCAAAAAAAAAAAAAAAACTTGTACTGCACATGTGCATTATATGTGTACTACACATGTGCATTACATGCTTAAAATTAGCTTTTTGAGTCTAGTTTAGCTTTTAGGGTTAGTTTTTTTGGAGGTTTAGGATTAGGATTAGGTTTTTGGGTGTGGGTGTGGGGGGGGGGGGGGGGGGGGTTAGGCTTTTGGTGGGAGAGTGAATTTAGGTTTTTGGGGGGTGGGGGGTTTAGGTTTTTGGGGGGTGTCGGTGGGGGTGGGTTAAGTGGTTTAGGCTTTCCGTATTAGTGCACATGTGCAGTACAACAAAAAAAAATTTTGAAATTTTTGAAAATTTTTTTCCATACATAAAAAATAGCGATTTTTTATAAAAATTGTAAAAAAAAAATTTGGGTATGTTTTTTAGGTTTTTTTAGTTAGTTTTTTGGTTTTCTCATTTAAATTAGCTTTCTCATGATTCATCCCCCTTTGTTTAAATGAGTCAAATAGGTTGATAGGTTGTTCTATATATATTTTTTTACCAAAGCTGTAATGAATTAACCGGATTATAATAATTATTATATTATTTTAATCAGTGGCGAAACTTGAGATTTCCGATCGGGAGGTCGAAAACATATATACCTAAAAAAATTATAAAACCGGGGGGTCGAAAACGTATATACCTAAAAAATTTTATACGAAAACTACATACCGGACGCTACTGAGCGAAAAGTTCGGGAGGTCGGACGCCCCCACCGGCCCCGCCCCTGATTTTAGTTCTAATACTCGACTCGCTTAAATAAATTATGTTCTATACATAGATAAGGTTGATTGGGTTGAAGCTTTATAGAAAGCAAGATATATGTGGTTGTAATTTAAGTGGGGGAGAAAAAAACACATTTTTAACATGTAAATTAGTTCGGAGCTTATTGCATATGAAAGTTCAAAGAAATATATTATTTTCATGTAAATTGCATAGGAAAGTTCAAAGAAATGAAGATACTATATATAGGTGAAGGCAATGACTGTATTTAAAGGTTCCCCGAAATTTCGCCTAATTCTAATCTTGCGTGCCTTATGTTTGATACTACATAGTGTGTAGGGGCTAGAAGGAAGAGTGTGGAGCGGCACGTGGATCACGTCAGTATGGTGGCGTGGAGAAAAAAGCACGGGGTGTAAAAGTGGCGTGAAAGAGAATAAAAAATCAAAAAATAAACATCAACTAATCAAAACAAACTTAAATTATATCCACCAATCAAAAGCCTCCACCTCACACACACATTTACCCCCATGCCGGTAGAAATCCTCAAGCCCCAAACACAACACCATTTACAACGCGGGGCATGGGGTGGTTTTGTGGGCGTGGACCGACAATAACGCCGTGTTTCCACGCCCATACCGTGTGATTTGAGGGTCAATTTCGGAAGTAAAGGATGGTAGTTAGTACAAATTATGAAGAACATCAAATTATAGAGGGTAGTCGCTAGTAATCCCTCTCTCTCTTACCTCTTCATGTCTTAACAAAAGTAACAAGTGGACAAGTAGTTGTGGAAAATTATATTAAATTTTGTCTGGGGAGAAGGAAGAAAAAATAAACCACACAACTACGGTCACACTGCCACTTTCCTATTTCTTTCCAAAGATTTTGAAATTTATTTTCATATGTTTTATATGAGTTGTATAGGGTTATATGGCTCATTCCTATTTCTTTCCTAAGATTTTAGAATCTTATTTTCACACGTTTTATATGGTTGTATAGGGTTATATGGCTTATACAAAATAATTTGACATGACATATATTTAGTCATACAATGTTATACAGGTCGTATAACATTTTATACAGGTTGATAACCAGGGCCGGCCCAAGCCCAAGTCAAATGAGGCTTGAGCCTTGGGCCACCAAAACCATAGGGCCTCCAGATTTTCTTTTGATATGTTATTTTGACTTGTTAGGGCGGAAGAGGTAAGGCCAAAGGCCGCTGCGGCGCTGCAATTTTTCGCAGGGAGTCAGCTTGAAGCCAACAAGAAAGCTATGAGCATCCAGGTTTTCTTTTGATCTGTTATTTTGCTGTGAATTTAACTTTTCAGTAGCTAAAAAGTGGAACGATCATGTTTTGATGATCGGATTTGTGGAGATTAGTTATGTAGTTGTAATTTGTAGATCTGTAGATAAATTTTGTTGAATTACTTGCTGCTATGTTTATGAAAAATTACCTCATTAACTGCATAATGTTTATGAAACCGAATTGTAGTCGGTGACGATGAATAGAACCATATTTTGACCTTAGACCTAGAGGTGGACGAAAAGACCGAACCCAACCATTTTCCACTTGAAAAAACGTTTTGGGCAAAAGCGGTTTTGACTTTTGTTTACCAAAACTGAAGCGGTTTAGAACAAGGGATAGTCCCCGCTACCCCTTGACGCTCCGTTGGTAGTAAACTTAATCTAAACATATCTTTACACATACAACAAATATATAAGAATACAAAAAAAAAATTAACTCCGCCAACAATAAACCTTATAGTTTATTTTGCGGGTCCCAAGGCCGGGTAAAGGAGGGTTTTTCTCAAATTGTTTTTTTTTTTTTTTTTTTGGGGGGGGGGGGGGGGAGGCCACAAGATTTTACTTCGCCTTAGGCCACCAAAATGGTTGAGCCGACCCTGTTGATTACTTTATACAGTTCATATAGATAGAGACAGAAAAACATTCTCTGATATTTTTTTTGTACAACATTCTCCTATACGACCCGATGTAAAGGTTTGAAAATAAGATTTTAATTGTGTGAAAATAGTAAAAGTCTTATTTAAATAAAGGGTCAATTGTGTACGGGTACTTGATAACGACCTGTAACTTTACAAATAACCTTTTTATTCCAAAACAATATTGAAATGTTGAATTTCCAAACAAAAGGATCGGGTCATCCAAAAAGTAAACTCATTGAATGACTTGTGCATCGTACAATTCATTTAATAACCCCGTATTAAATGAGAGTAATTACTTGTGAAATAAACCAAAGAATTAAGAGTACCTACACTGTGCAAGATTGTGGGTGTTCGAAATGAGATAGCGAAAATCCGAACGGGGGGTTGCATTTTTCCTCATTGTAGGTAACGTCCAGCGGGTGTCGTCCGACGATGTGGTCCGTAATTCCGGACATGATCCCAAACAGGGAAGGTGGGCCCCTCAACGTTATATACATTAAAAAAAATCTAAATTTACAAATTCTTAAGGCTATGCGTAATAGGCATTATAGGGTCATGAAAAGAGCTTGACAATGTCTTCACACTATCCTCATGGGCATTATAGGAATATGAAGAGAGAGACATTTCAAGAATAATATCCAATGAGGAGAAAAAAATGGAAAATAATAAATAAAAGGCCATTAAGAAGTCATGGGCGTTATGATGTTAATGTAGCAAAAAAATACCCCTTAAAGGGCATTAACCATAACGGGTGATCTATATATATATATATATATATATATATATATATATATATATATATATATATATATATATATATATACATATACTAGGTGTACACCCGTGTGAATACACGGGTTTGTTCTAATAACGATCGGAATCAAATACTAAAAAACATATTATAATACATCATTTAAATTGTTTGTGTTTAGTTACATTTCTTTATAAAACATTGTTAAAAACAATATGTGTTAGAACATAAATTTTTTATTACTGTGTTACGAAAAAATTATTAGATAAGGTTTGATATAGAAATAACCTAACTAATTGATAATATGTTGTCTAAAATTAAAGCATGACCTAATTTTATGTTGTCTAATAATAAAAAGATGACTTAATTTAAATAACCAAATGTCATTGAACAATTCAATAAAGCCCATATCTTTGATCCTATTAACATTAAGAGAAAAATGCAATTTGCATCCCTGTGTTTTGTGCGAACATACAATACAATACAGAGACAAAACGTCATACCAACTTTTAATACATACAATACAGAAACAAAACGTCATATCAACTTCGTAGACTTGACGGGACTTACAGACTCGATAACAAAAGACAGTAACATACAATACAGAGACAAAACGTCATACCACCACAAGCAATTGTAGATCTTTACTGACAGATGCACTTCGGAATGTAGCAGATATGAATGAATATAACTCCAGTGTAGCTAATTACATATCTGCCACCGGGGTTATATTCATTCATATGAATGAATATAACCCCAGTGTAGCTCTTCGATTTTCCTTGAAATTCCAGAGCTCGCTAATTACATATCTGCCACTGGGGTTATATTCATTCATATGCAATTGATCGTTCTGATCAATTACTTCCTTATGTGCACCGCACCATCTTCTAGGAGGTTGTCAAGTGTTCTCGCCTTCGTAGTTGGTGTTTTGCATCTGCAGCCATTCTGTATCATCTCAGCTGCAGGCCATACCCTTTTCTATTTATCATCCGAAGGTGAAAATCAAAATCATATAAACAAACAACATGATATCAGCTTTTAAAACCCTAATAAAAAAAGGAATAAGTTAATCGATATTCAAATCCAACATGATTACAAAACACAACATCGTTATATCATGTATATGAACTTCCTATCAGTTTAAGCTAGCTTCGAGTTTCTCAAATCTTTCAAAATTCAAGTCAAACTCAGAACTATTTCAACTTTGTGAAACGTACATCTTCAATAAAGTCATGACTAACAAAAACCGCGTAAATCAATACAAATCTAACATCGAATCATATACACAAATTCATAAACCCTAACGAACCTGTAAACAACATATCATCAACGTTCACACAAAAAAACGAATCAAAAGAGTTGAGAATGAAGCTGTAAACCCTAATGTTTACATCTGCAGCCATTGATACTACTACGATAGCATAGAACAAAAACAAAACAAACAAACAGAACAAAGCAAAACAAAAACAAAACAAACCAACAGAACAAAACAGAACAAAAACATCACAAACAAACCTGAAAAACTGAAACGAAAATAATCAAATCAACCCATTCACAAATATCTGATTATCATCATTATGCGGCATTCAGATTATCAAAGAACTGATTATCAAAAACTGATTATCAAAGAACTGATTATCAAAAACTGATTCATAAATAACTGATTATCATCATGATGCGGCATTCAGATTATCAAAAGCTGATTATCAAAAACTGAAACCAAAATATCATCATCATGCGGCATTCAGATTATCAAAAACTGGTTACCAAAGACATTATCAAAAACTGATTATCAAAAACTGAAACCAAAATATCCAAATCAACCCTCTGTTTTTTCACAAAAACATTCACAAATAACTGATTATCATCATGATGCGGCATTCAGATTATCAAAACTGATTATCAAAAACTGAACCAAAATACCCAAATCAACCCTCTGTTTTTCACAAAAACATTCACAAATAACTGATTATCATCATCATGTGGCATTCAGATTATCAAAAACTGATTACCAAAGACATTATCAAAAACTGATTATCAAAAACTGAAACCAAAATATCCAAATCAACCCTCTGTTTTTTCACAAAAACATTCACAAATAACTGATTATCATCATCATGCGGCATTCAGATTATCAAAAACTGATTATCAAAAACTGAAACCAAAATACCCAAATCAACTGTTTTTTCACAAATAACTGATTCACAAATAACTGATTATCATCATTATGCAGCATTCAGATTATCAAAAACTGATTATCAAAAACTAAAACCAAAATACCCAAATCAACCCTCTGTTTTTTCACAAATAACTGATTATCATCAACATCATGCGGCATTCAGATTATCAAAGAACTGATTATCAAAAAATTATCACCAAAATACCCAAATCAACCCTCTGTTTTTCACAAAAACATCACAAATATCAAAAACATATATAGATAAGATAAAGATCCAAACCTCTGTTTTGAAGATGAAGATTGATGAAGATGGATGAGGATGGATGAAGATGAAGATGATGATGATGATGATGATGATCGTTGTTGGGAGTTGAGAGAGAGATTTCAAGATTTTTTGAGAAGTGTGATGATGATTATAAAAAGCAATTGTATACCTTTATTAATTTCAACCATAACCGACCAACAGTTGCTATTATGTGTAGATATTAAGGGATAAGGGTATTAAGGACATTTCACACATGTTACAACAGTCCCATATCTAGCTATCAAATTGCCATTTAATAGAACTATATGTCAAACCTACAACCTATTAGAAAGAACATTTAGCTATAAATTTTAATCTACAAATGTATTCATTTTGAACAAAAAAACTGACATGTTCCCAAAAATTACGTGGCATATCTAGATATATATATTTAATAATTATTATTTTATATATTATAATAAAATTAAATTATTTTTCATAATAATTTTTAAATAGTAGATATTATTATTTAAAAAATATATTTAATATATTAATTATAATTTATATAAACAGTGGGCTCATTTAACCCCGCGAGCCGGCTTGAGCTCGATAAGTGAACCACATGCTCAAGCTCGTTTACTAAATGAGCTCCTTTTTAGGCTCGGGCTGAAGCTCGTTTAAGATTGCCTTGTTTCAGTCTTTTATTAACCAAGCTCTTGTTGCTCAGCTCGTTCACACCCTGTAAACTTTTTTCAGCCCCTTTGGCTCACTTTGGGTGTTCTCATTACCTCTCAATCTATACCCCTAAATATGTCACAGGCTTAAGGTTAGCAATATTATACCTCAAACAATGGATTGGAAGATGACCGTCGATCAACTACTTTTGGACTTCCGACTTTAGATATTTTGGCAACTGGATTTTTCGAGGAAGAATGATCAGGCTCTGTTCCTGAAGTTTTGAGCTGCATAACAGCTTTTTGCGTACTCTGGGGCACCTGCAAGGTTGCAGCTCTTTTAACAGATCAAATTCATTAAAATGTTAATTACTATTAGTATCTACTTATCTAATAAATGGGATTAAGGATAATGTCATAAAACACCACTCCTACAATCATAGACAGTTATTTTAAAAACACTTGATGTCAATTCGTGCAAAAATGATCTCATCTTTATATTTAAAATTAAAATTGTTAACCAATAAAAGGATTTTATATTTAACTTTAAAATTGTAATCTTTTTAATTGAACTTTTTTAAACAATAACCAAGACTAATGGATATTTCTGCAACAATATTCATTGGGCCAAGACTAATGGAAGTTGTTTTGTTATTATTGAAACTAGTAAAAGTGAATATTCAATATTAAACCATAGTATTACAAAATTATGATTTTGAAAAATAATAAAAATTAAAAATTAAACATTACAATTAACACTTCCTAGAATATCTCGTTCTCTCGCCTTCTTCCATGCAATTTCATTTTTTGTTTTAATTTGTAGATCAGCTAGCATATCACAGGTCTTCTGATCCTGTTTCAGCAAATTTGTAATAAACTCTTCTGCTTTTTCTTTAAACTCTGTTGGAGTAGAACATGCAACTTCATCCAGCAGTGCAATGCTACTCCAGGTTTGCTTATAATATTTATCACTAACCATAGCAACTTTTTTGTTGAGTTCTTCAGCGTTTCTCTGTTCTTGGGGTGACCAGGTTGAAAATTCGATTTTAAGATCAGTAGTATCCGACCAGTGGTAGAAGGTTTTCCTTGCCATTTAGGAAGAATGTGAGTGTTTTTGGATGGTTTGTTTTAGGATGAACGTTTTTTTTAAAATTGAAGCGTTGATGTTTTCAAGTAAACTAATAATGATCCTTTATAGTGTTTAAAATGTTTGATAGGATAAATGAAGAGACATCTCCTAATTATGATAACCTTTTTTTTGAAGGTTTCAATTTTGTTCTTTGGCTTTCTACATATTTAATTTTACTTGTTTTCCCATGAAAACTCATTTTTCAAAGATTTTGCATTAAAATGGTTTATAGGATAACTAAACAGGCATCTCCCATATACACGTTTTTAACTCTTAAATCATTAAATGTACATGGTTTTTAAGTATAAATGTTTATTTAATGATTGCCTTTAAAGCTGACCTTTGGCCTGTTACATATACTATATAATAGCATTGCCAATAAAAAGTTTTTTCATCAAAACAGATTCATTCAGTGAAACAGAAGAGCAACTATTATTGTTTTGCCTTAGTTCTTATAAATATATTAAAATGGAGTCATATACTTCTGCAAAATCTGACGATTTCAAGCAACGCTTTATTAAACAAATCGAAGACCAAGTTTTGGCTGATAGGTCTACTCTTCAAGAGTTGAAGAGGTGTTTTAACGGACTGGAAGTTGGTCTGCTGACAAGAGACCAGGTTTCGAGGGACTTGAGGGCGATGCCGACTACTTCCGTTCGTGACCTGTGTGTTGCGAGTAATATAGAATGTGGAGAAAGAGACCTGGAGTTCATGAGAAAGATCAATGAGATACATCGAGAGGTTCAGTGCTCCATGGAGTTGAAGTTAAAGTTTCTTGATTCTTGCTATTAGAGTTAGATGTGTCTGATTAGTTTTCTTTTTTATATGTAATTGCTACTTTCTTAATACTTCATATTTTATAAGTATTAATTTTTTTTATCACAGTTTACTTTTACATATTTTCATGAGTTTGAAGATAAACAGACGGTGTTCCATTTTCGATAAATTAGAAAATATTTCATCTAATTTTTTTTTCTTAAGATTGTTGTTTGGTACCATGGATGATCTGTTTAATGTTTATTTACGTGCTGACTTTAACAATTTTGGAAGCGAAACAGTTTCAACAAACACGGGTAACTTTTTCCTTAATTTTAATTAAATTAAGATTGTTTGGTACTTGTAGATATTCTAGGGCTAAAGTCGAACGCTACATTAGGGGCAACAGTACTCAATATGGTAGTCTTACAGACTCAAGTGTAGTTGTTTGATCAATTGATTCTAATGTTTTATTAGCATTTTATTGATTCTTTGTTAGTTACAGTTGATGGTGATCATAGTATCTTACACATGGTTGTTGTGAGTCATCCACATATATATCAACATTTAATTTCTTAAATTCTTGCTTGTATGTATCTTGATTTCTTCAGTCGTTGACTTTGTCTACGACCCTCCTACTTCTGTTTCATTATACTGATTTTAGGTATGGTTTTCGTCTTTTAAATTTTTTTTTGGTTTCGTTTTCAATGCACAATTTTGGTTTTGTCATAGGTTCTTCAAACACACACCGACTTGGTCTCAGCTAACCAACTTTCTAAGGAAAAGGAAAGACTGGATTTGAAGTTTACAAACAACAAAGTAAAATGTACTAATTTCAATGCATGTAATAAAAGTATAAAAGACTAAGCCCATGATCTAAGTGAAAACTGAATACCCTTTCCTTAAAAGAAGTAACTTGGAAAGATGTTATGAGATGCAGTTGATTTTACTGCAAGAAAAAGAGAAGAAATTACCTGAATACCCTTTCCAGAGAGAAACTGCTTAAAGTCTGCCATTTTTAGATCACCGACAAGTACCGATTTGTGAGGAGGAGCTGTTGTTGAAAGGGGGAGTTTGCCGCTCTCTGTTTCCTCGATCTCAGAATCAATCCATGCTATTTCATAATCTCCAAGCTGTAGTGAAAACGGGTCAAAATGCATAATTTTTATCATCAGATATGATCACTAAAACTATATTATTCTAATAAAGTAATAATAGCCTAGCCTTCTTAAAAAGAACACTGCTCATCAGTTTCTCAGAGAGTTGCACCTATTTCCACAACAACAACAAACCAATCAAATGTGGATTTGACGATAAATTGTGCAAAACAACATCCTATTAAACTTTTTATGTACCTTATATGCACACAAATCTGATGTGACATCAATTGTTTCTTCAATTTGAGGAGCATATACATGAGGACAGACATGTTTCAGACAATGTTGCTTCAGATGTGTCACACCCTGGCTTTGCGGAAGCGTGGTTATTTTGGTGTGACTTCTTAATACCATAGCTTAACCATAACAAAGCTATATGAAATAAAATCATGCAAGATCATCCATAGATTAAGTTTTAAAACCAGAGTAACACAACATTGTCTTAACGGAAACACATCCTAATGACATTGTTCAACAAACATAAACATCAACACGACATAAACATAGTTTAAGGACTGTGACTGGTCCAGGAAAGAGCCACATTCCCCAAACCCGGATGACCTCGTAACCCATATGCAGCGGGAAAACATAACATACCACGCCAGATCTTTAATTTCCTGAAATACATGTAAGTTGAAAAATCAACAATAATGTTGAGCGAGTTCATGTGTAAGTGAGTATGTAAAACACTTGTAGGTGTAAAAATAGTCTTGGTATGTAGCAAATAAGGAAAAAGAGATCACCAATGGTTTGCAAGGCCATTGATATATGTGAAGTGCAAGTAGGAAGACTCAAACCTAGCAGATTTAGCGTTCTGTTGGGCCTCTTAGAGGTCCGTTCTGTTGGGCCTAGAGGTCCGTTCTGTTGGGCCTCTTAGAGGTCCGTTCTGTTGGGCCTAGAGTTGGGCTCGCTACACCCAGATAGATCTACCGCTTACGTCCCTCGGTCCTACAATGAGGATTAATGGCCTCCAGTTTCTGCCTACCCACTCACATGATCTAAGTAGTAAACCTCCTTACGCTAACCATACCATGTATAAAGTACTTGTAATCAAAGTAACATGTATTTCACCCCCGTAGTTAGAAAACTGAAAACAGTTAAGAGAAAAGGGGGATATGAACTCACAGTGGTGCGTCTCTACCAAGTATGCCTCCAAATCAATCAGCTATATGACGACCTACACGTGCTAACTCTATTAGACGGACGGCCGTGCCTTAGCTTTATGGTTTAAGTTTTTGGGAAATAGTTAGGCAACTATTTCGTGGTTACGTTCTGTATATACTTGGTAGTTATTCTCCTTCCCAAGGATGGGGGATTTTAATACATGTGTGTTCGTAACATTCAGATTTCACTATTAAGTCTCACTTAATATATTTTATTTCCTAACTCCAAAATATAAATATTCTTCCCAAAAATATTATATTTTAATACATGTGATTTTCCCAAAATAATACTTAGTATTATTATTTTTACTCTAAAATAATATTTACGTAGTTCACAAAATAATCATAAACACTTATACAATTGATGTTGTGAAAAATATATACTAAATATATTTATGTATCACGTTTTATTTTGTGAAAATCCCACCTCCGATGTTTTGTAAATATAGTCGTGGCGAAACTCATATTTTGAAAACTAGTCAAAATGTCTTTCTAACACTTATAGTGAAAATAATTCTAAGTGTTGGGTTTTTGGAAAAATTTCGCCAGAGTTTCCTCTGTAACTGGAGGTGGCCACGCTTTCAAGCGTATCATTTTCTTTTACAAATCAACCAACGATCTTCTCAATCAACCAAAACAACGTTCAAATCACAAACTAGTCAAAATATGTATTTAAATCGCATAAACTTCATGAACTTGTAATTTATCCAAACTGTGAAGTAAATCTCATTACTTTTAGCGGATCTTTATATAAAATAATCCGATTCTGTGAAAACCTCGTTTTTATGGAAGTTCCGTCTTTACAACTTCTCATCAACTTTTACAAAAATAGTTATTTTGTCGAAACTTTGTGTTACACAAGTGTTTACACACTTGTGTGTTCTAAAAACCATTCTTGTTAGTGTAAGATCCATTTTTAGAAAGCATGATTTCTTTAACGCTTGGTCCTTTGAAAATACCACTTGCAGATACGTAGATCTGCTAGTTTTAAACACTATTGTACAAGCTAAAACACTTTTACACAAGTTCATGATTTGTGTGTGGTAGAGTTTCACCCTTTAACCCTTGTTCTATTCAAAACAACCTTATGTCATGATTCGTGATCATGACCAAACCGGGTTAAGTGGTGATCCGAGCTACCACAACATAGATCGGGTCTAAATAATCACAAATTTCAATTACTACAACATTTACACATCATATGAGCTTTTAACCATCATTTTTCATGTTTTTAGTAGACTTTAAAGTATCATCTTGTAAGATTTCGAGTTTTAATCATCATATATCGTATTAACCACTTTAAAATAGTTTAAGAAGGTGATTTTAGCAACATACCACTAGCTCAAGGCTAGGGGAGAATCTACGCGCAAATGAGGTGGATAAAAGCTAAGTAGAGAGGTCCTTCGCCTTCCGATTGCACCAAGCTTCCTAATATGCGACCCTTAACACTTGTAGATGCTTGGAATGTGATGATGGAAATCGAAAGGTGGTGGTGGTGTGGCTTGTGTCTTCGGCCGAGAATGAGCAAGAGAGGGAGAGAGTGTGTTTGTGTGATTTGGGAAAGTGATTATGTTGTGGTGGGTTTAGTGAGGATCTTATAGACAAAGTTAAGGTAATTAACCTTTGGGTCATGTGTCCTCTAGATTTTGGACATAGAAGATTAAGTAAATCAACATGGTACAAGAGTGGGGTCACTTGGTGACCGATTCGGTTGGGGGGGGTAGTTTGATTAGTTTCCAACTAGTTAGTTAGGTATTAGTTAGGTTAAACCAAGTTAGTTAAGTGTTTAACCCAGTTATTAGTGTGTCACGCGTTACAGTGGGTGTTAGGGTACTCAGGGACCCTAACTGGCTCAGAAAAAGATAAATAATGAAAATAACAATATTTTCATGTCCTGGGTATAGTCCGGTTGTTCGGTTGGATAGTAATCCGTTAAAGTGCTTAACAAAGCTTAAAGTGTCGTTAATACCATTTTTAGTGACACAACTCATTTCTGACACTTTGGAAAGTGTCTAGTAATATTTTTCTCATGTTTTGGCACTTTATTAGTTAGCTAAAAGCTGAATTGTTATGTAAAGTGCTGAGTTTTGTACTTAGAGTACGTTTTAGGCACATCCAGTCATTGTAACTTATTCCTAGAGACGCAGTTCTACAACCCTTGTATCCCTACACTCACCACTTAGTGTAGCAAAATATTTCAGGCTCTTACAGGCCTTAGAGGCAGTGTTTGCCTGATGCTGGCTTTATCAGCATGTTCAATAGGTTATCCGTTGTAGTGCTACTGTGCTTTTTGTGCATCATGTTTGTCACTAAGGTTCAACATGTAAATAATGTAGTGACAGCAAGTAAAGTATGATGCAAGTAAGTACATGTATCAGTGTTCAAGTAGCAGTTTATTCACAAGTTCAAGCAAGCACAGTAATTAAGCAGTAATTAGTTATTAATTAAGTTGTACGGATACCTGGTTTAGTGAGGGTTGTCACATTCTCCCCCCGTTAAATAAATTTCGTCCCGAAATTTAAGTTCTGCTTGTAGATGCAGGGTTCTTAGGAAAAAGGTGGGGGTATTTCTCTTTCATCCGGTCCTCATGCTCCCAGGTGTACTCAGGACCGTGTCTGGCATTCCAACGAACTTTGACGAGCTTGACACTGCTCCTGCGGGTCTTGTTTACTTTCCAATCCGTAACCTCCACCGGTTCTTCAACGAAATGGAGCGTGTCGTCAACATGGATCTCGTCGATGGGAATGGCAATGTCATCTTGAGTTGGACTTTTCTTCAGGTTGGATACATGAAATGTATCGTGGACTGAATGGAGTTCAGCAGGTAGGTCCAACTTGTATGCTACTAGTCCTATTCTTTCCAAAACTCTGAAAGGACCAATGTAGCGCGGATTTAACTTCCCACGCTTTCCGAAGCGTGCCACCCCTTTCCAGGGTGAAACTTTCAATAACACCATTTCTCCAACTTGGAATTCCACATGTTTTCGGTTTGGATCCGCATAGGCCTTCTGCCTGTGGCGAGCTGCTTCGATGCGTTTAAGAATCTGCGCAATCTTGTCTGTCATCTCTTGGACGATTTCGGGACCAGCAAGCTGCCTATCACCTGCGTCAGCCCAACATAAGGGTGATCGGCACTTGCGTCCGTAAAGGGCTTCAAATGGCGCGACACCAATACTGGTGTGGTAGCTGTTGTTGTATGAAAATTCGACCAAAGGCAAATGCTTATCCCAGCTACCGCCCAAATCCATAACACACGCTCTCAGCATGTCTTCCAAAGTCTGTATCGTTCGCTCGCTCTGACCGTCAGTTTGCGGATGAAACGCAGTGCTCAGATTCAATTGTGAGCCAAAGGCTTCTTGGAAGGATTGCCATATCCTTGACACAAACCTTCCGTCTCTATCAGAGATGATTGAGAGAGGTACTCCATGGCGCGCGACGATCTCTCTCATGTAAATTTCAGCCAATTTGCTCGTATTATCCTTCTCTCTGATAGGTAAGAAGTGTGCTGACTTCGTTAATCGATCCACTATCACCCAAATAGTGTCATGGCCTCTCAGCGTTCTTGGCAATTTCGTAATAAAATCCATGGAGATTTGTTCCCATTTCCACTTGGGGATCTCGGGTTGTTGCAGAAGTCCTGAAGGCTTCTGGTATTCCGCTTTCACCTTAGCGCATGTTAAACATTTGCTAACATAAATAGCAACATCGCCTTTCATCCTAGGCCACCAATAATAATCTTTGAGATCCTGGTACATCTTATCCGCTCCTGAATGGATAGAGTACCGTGATTTGTGAGCTTCATCGAAAATAACCTTCCTTAAACCTCCAAACAAAGGAACCCAAATCCTTTTCTCAAAACATAACGTTCCTTCCTCGTTTGGTACCAGTAGCTTCTCCATCCCACGGAGATATTCGTCTTCAAGGTTTCCTTACTTGAGAGCTTCTTTCTGCGCGGCACGAATGCGCAAGGAAAGATCGGTTCGGATAATCATTTCTAAAGCCCTAACCCTTATGGGCTTGATCCTCTCCTTTTGACTTAGGGCATCGGCGACCACATTCGCCTTCCCTGGATGATACTTTATCTCGCAGTCGTAATCGTTCAGCAACTCAACCCATCGTCTTTGCCTCATATTTAACTCCTTCTGGTTGAATATGTGCTGTAGGCTCTTGTGATCTGTAAAAATTGTACACTTCGTACCATAAAGGTAGTGTCTCCAGATCTTTAATGCAAAGACCACTGCGCCAAGTTCCAAATCATGTGTGGTATAGTTCTTTTCGTGCACTTTCAGTTGACGCGATGCGTAAGCAATAACCTTCTGGCGTTGCATCAACACGCAACCCAATCCTTGACGTGAGGCGTCACAGTATACCACAAAATCATCTGTACCTTCCGGTAGTGCTAAGATTGGCGCATTGCAGAGCTTATCCTTCAATATCTGGAACGCTTCTTCCTGTTTGATTTCCCAATCAAACTTCTTATCTTTCTGCGTGAGGAGTGTCAAAGGTTGAGCGATTTTTGAAAAATCCTCAATGAACCTTCGATAGTAGCCAGCCAAACCCAAGAATTGTCGGATCTCGGTTGGCGTCTTTGGCGTTTCCCAGTTCTTGATCGCTTCGATCTTTGTTGGATCCACGTGGATTCCATCTCCATTTACCACGTGTCCAAGAAATTGTACTTCACGTAGCCAAAACTCGCACTTAGAGAATTTGGCGTACAGCTGTTCTTTCTTCAGCAGCTCCAAAATAGTTCTTAATTGCTGTTCGTGCTCAGCCTTTGTCCTTGAATAAATCAAGATGTCGTCGATGAACACAATCACGAACTTGTCCAAGTACGGCTTGCAAACTCTATTCATCAAGTCCATGAAGACTGCAGGTGCGTTTGTTAAACCAAACGGCATAACAAGGAACTCGTAGTGTCCATAACGAGTTCTGAAGGCTGTCTTCGGGATACTCTCCTCTTGTATCCTTAGCTGATGGTATCTAGATCGAAGATCGATCTTTGAATAAAAGCTTGAGCCTTGCAGCTGATCGAATAGATCATCGATTCTTGGCAGAGGATATCTATTCTTGATCGTCAGCTTGTTCAGCTCCCGGTAGTCGATGCACATACGAAAACTACCGTCCTTCTTCTTGACAAACAGGACCGGAGCTCCCCAAGGCGAGAAGCTTGGTCGGATAAATCCCTTGTCTAACAACTCTTGAAGTTGTGTTGACAGTTCCTGCATCTCAGACGGAGCAAGTCTATAAGGTGCCTTAGCCACAGGCGCGGCGCCTGGAACTAAGTTAATGCGGAACTCTACTTGTCTCTGAGGTGGCAGTCCAGGTAAGTCTTCTGGGAAGACTTCCGGATATTCCCTTACGACAGGGATGTCTTCTATTTTTGGCTCAGCAGCCTTCTTATCCACAATGTGTGCCAGGAAGGCAACACATCCCTTCTTCAAACACTTCCGTGCTTTCAGGCAGCTAATAATTCTTAACGGCGTATCACGCTTCTCCCCGTGAACCACAATTGTTTCGCCATCTTCGGTTGGGATACGAACAACCTTTTCATGACAAACTATCTCAGCCTTGTTGCCTGATAACCAATCCATTCCTACCACCACGTCGAAGCTTCCCAACTGGACTGGTAGTAGATCCAGAGCAAACTCACGCTCTCCTAATTCGATCACACAACCTCTGATGACTTCGTTGGCTTCTACTATCTTCCCATTGGCCAATTCGATGGAGTACGGAATATCTAACTTATTAGCGGCTAAACCAAGCATTTTCTTAAATTCTGACGACACGAAGCTATAATCGGCACCAGTATCAAATAAAACGGATGCATAGCGTTGATTTACAGGGAACGTACCAGTAACGACATTGGGGTCCTGGCGTGCTTCCCTTGCTTCGATTTGGAACACTCTTCCATGGGCTTGGTTTAACTCTGGGCAGTTCTTCTTAAAATGCCCGATATCACCGCAGTTAAAGCATCCAAGTCTTTGCCCGTTTCCACCAGCTTGATCATTCCTCTGATTACGATTCACGGCGCCCGCTTGGTTAGCATTGTTGCCTCGATTCTCGTTTCCTCCATGGTTTCCTTGTGGGCGATTTCCATTCCCACCCCGGTTGTTATTTCTGTTTCCGAATCCTCCCTGGCCTCCCTGGCCAGCAGTGGCCCAACAAGTGTCCTTCAAGTGGCCATGTTTCCCACACGCTTCGCATACTTTTGGCCCGCATCGGCCAGAATGGTGGAGTTGGCAGTTGTTGCACTTAGGTTGGGTGCCCATGTATCCCTTTCCTTTCTTCCCTCTACCAGCTGTAACCTGAGCTGGCGTGTCTGATCCTCCTTTCTTAACCACCACACTGGCGCCTTGCTTGAAGTTCGAGAACTTCCGTTTGTTACCTCCCGATGACTCAACGTGAGTCTCTTCCTTCTTCGTCTTGGTCTCATCAAACTTGTTCAGGCGAATAGCCTCCTCTGTGAGAGCCACGCTCAAATCAATCGCCTCAGTAATGGTCGCAGGCTTGGATGAGGTTACCATGCTTATGATTTGAGGAGCTAATCCCCAAATGAAACGTTCAATCCTCTTGAACTCCGGAGTGACCATGTAGGGTACCACATGTGATAAGTCATGGAACCTTTGAACGTATTCTGCGATCTTTGGACCGTCCATTTTCAAGTGCCAGAACTCGGTTTCCAATCTTTGGATTTCAGCGCGAGAGCAGTACTTCTTGCGCATAAGTTCCTTCAGTTCGGTCCAGGTTAGCGCGTAGGCAGCAGCTTCACCAAGTGTCTGTACTTGCAAATTCCACCAAGAGAGGGCTCCATCCAAGAATAGCCCTGAGATATAGGTGACTTGCTGATCTAGTGCGCATTTGCTCATACGAAGAACAGATTCAGTTTTCTCGGCCCAACGAACAAAGGCGACAGCACCTCCTGTGCCATCAAAGTTGACCGGTTTGCAGTCTAGAAACTGCTTGTAGGTGCATCCATGAGGTGGATTATTGTTGTTGCCAGTGTTGCCAGAGTTGCTTCCACTAATCCCTCCTTGAGAGGCGGCGTATTGTGCAATGGCAGCAGCGATAATTTGCTGGAGTTCTGCCTCATTGGTAGGCAACGGCGTTTGACGTCTTGGCGGCATCTTCTAAAAGATGTGTTTACGTCGGTCAGGCCATAGTTATAATGCATAAATCAGGTCATCATATAGCGTATGTATATAACGATAGTAATAGTACATAACATCTCATGTTATAATCATATCAATCACACAACATCTCATGGCACAAACATCAATCACACAACATCCCATGTCCTAAAATACAAATAACCAAATCAAGCATCAAGTATGGTGAGAATACTGCGATTGCCATATATCAAGACCACATAGTAAGCGTACAAGTACATCACAGTGTCATACAATCATCCTCGACTAAGGGTTACATCACCCTAGTCCAAAAACCATATCAAATCAGTGTCAATACATCAAATACATCAACAAAAGTCAGAATCATAGTGTAGTCTCCAAAAATGCTGTGCAGTCAAAAGCAATCGCCGTCTTCTCACCAGCGTCTACCCATACGGTACTGAAGAGCTCTACACGGATGGCGGTGGAGGAGGGGGAAAGTGAGTGTAAAACAAGCGGCGCAAATGGAGCCAGTCCTCCTCCATGGCTCTCTGGGTGCGTAAGAATGAAGCAACCTGCTGCTCCAGGGCAAAAAGGCGTGCAGCATAGTCTGGTGGTACAGGTCGAGAGGGCTGCAACGGAGAGTGGGTCTGACCCTGGCACGGACACGGCGGCGGCTGAGCTCTCTCAAGCTCCTGAATGCGCTGTGTGTGTGCCTCGTGCTGGGCGACAAAAGACATCAAAACGTCCTCAATAGTATACCCCATGTGGAAAGAATGGTAGGGGTCAGTCGGTGGCATAGCAGAGTGTGGTGCCCAAAGGAACGGCTCACTGGTGGGATCAAAAGGTGCCACATGAAATGGTGAAACAGTGGGAAAAGTAGCAGACGGTGGTATAGATACCGGTACATGTCCAAAAGGGTGAGCCGAAGAACCTTCTCCAGCTCGTGCTGGAGGTATAAACCGAGGAAATGAAAAAGAAGTATCAATGTGACGGGTATCAGGGATCTGAGGGGGAAAAGGTGGGACCTCGTCATCAGCAGGAATCCACCCACACTGGGCGTGCTCGTCTCGGGGGTCGATCCGTGCCTCAAAAAGCGCACGATCAAACTGGGCTGGCATAGGATCATGGTGAGGTACAACAAGAGGGTCAACTGGTGCATCAGCAATGAGTGGGGGATCAACATGATCAGCAGTAATGACATGATCGCCCTCCAACAACGGAGCATCTATAGGGTGATCATCAATAGGTGGGTCAGCAAAGACAGGCTCAATAATAGGTGCGTCAGCATGAACTGGGTCATGCTCAAGTACTGGGTCAGGAGCAGGGTCTAGTGGCTGCTCGGGATCATCAAAGGCCATCTCAAAATCAAACTCAGGGTCGATGGGATCAACTGGGTCGACTGGATCCTCCATAGGCTGATCCATGGGTATAAACTCTATATCCTCATCAGGGTCGTATCCTGGGGGAAAGACAGGATCGGAATCCTCCAAATCATCGTGGTCGAAAGTAAAACTAGGAATAGGGGCAACAGAGGATGCCTGGTCGGGATCTGATCCGTGAGAAAAGTGCTGCGCACTCAGAGTGTGTGAAGGTGCGGAGGCCACAGACTCGGAAGAGTCTGGGACCGGAGAGTGAGCAGGAGACTCCTCGGCGGGAGCATCTGCGATCATCAAAAGATCACCAGCAGCAAGAAGGGCCTCGCCCTGAACCTCATCCTCCAAAGGCTCGTCATCATACAGATCGACGTCGTCATCATCGTCAGCGTCGAGAAGCAAATTGTAAGCAGGATATGAAGCCAACGGTATGGGAGCAGGGATCACTACAAGTGGTAGGTCCCCGGCCAAAAGGGCCATCAGCGAGCTCATCAGCACCATCAGGTAAAGCGAAGGGCTGGAAATCATCCTCGTCCGTGCTCGTAACGTCGGATGTGTGAACCTCGCGCTCAGAAGACTCTAGGTCGTCCGATACTATAGGTCTAGGTCCTGTGGTGTCTGAATCACCAGTGCCAGAGGTGTCCATAGTGTCTGTAACATAAACACAAACATGCACAAACAGTCAATCATACAATCAGATAATCACATAAGTTACCAAGTAAGCATTCAAATCATTCTCCTAGTCCCACTAGCCTCCCAGCCTCTCAGACTGCTCTATCATCTACCTCGACTTCTTATATCGAGCCTCGGTCTCCAATACCGAGCCTCAGCCTCCAAGACTGAGCCTACTCTTCCTAGTCCAACTAGCCAACTACCTCGATCTCTCAGACCGAGCCTCGGTCTCCAATACCGAGCCTCAGCCTCCAAGACTGAGCCTACTCTTCCTAGTCCAACTAGCCAACTACCTCGATCTCTCAGACCGAGCCTCGGCCTCTCAGACCGAGCCTCAGCCCTTCTAGACTGAGCCTATAAATAATAAAATGTGCTCAACATTTGTTTGTAAAAAGTTTTGGATCTGGACTTAAGTGGTATGCAGTAAAAATGTTTTCGTGAGAGCCCTAGTGATCATAGTCTAGACTCGAGAAAGAATCCTAGTTCGCTATGATCAGAGCTCTGATACCAAGCTGTCACACCCTGGCTTTGCGGAAGCGTAGTTATTTTGGTGTGACTTCTTAATACCATAGCTTAACCATAACAAAGCTATATGAAATAAAATCATGCAAGATCATCCATAGATTAAGTTTTAAAACCAGAGTAACACAACATTGTCTTAACGGAAACACATCCTAATGACATTGTTCAACAAACATAAACATCAACACGACATAAACATAGTTTAAGGACTGTGACTTGTCCAGGAAAGAGCCACATTCCCCAAACCCGGATGACCTCGTAACCCATATGCAGTGGGAAAACATAACATACCGCGCCAGATCTTTAATTTCCTGAAATACATGTAAGTTGAAAAATCAACAATAATGTTGAGCGAGTTCATGTGTAAGTGAGTATGTAAAACACTTGTAGGTGTAAAAATAGTCTTGGTATGTAGCAAATAAGGAAAAAGAGATCACCAATGGTTTGCAAGGCCATTGATATATGTGAAGTGCAAGTAGGAAGACTCAAACCTAGCAGATTTAGCGTTGGGTACAAAGTCACTCCAAGGTCCGTTCTGTTGGGCCTCTTAGAGGTCCGTTCTGTTGGGCCTAGAGTTGGGCTCGCTACACCCAGATAGATCTACCGCTTACGTCCCTCGGTCCTACAATGAGGATTAATGGCCTCCAGTTTCTGCCTACCCACTCACATGATCTAAGTAGTAAACCTCCTTACGCTAACCATACCATGTATAAAGTACTTGTAATCAAAGTAACATGTATTTCACCCCCGTAGTTAGAAAACTGAAAACAGTTAAGAGAAAAGGGGGATATGAACTCACAGTGGTGCGTCTCTACCAAGTATGCCTCCAAATCAATCAGCTATATGACGACCTACACGTGCTAACTCTATTAGACGGACGGCCGTGCCTTAGCTTTATGGTTTAAGTTTTTGGGAAATAGTTAGGCAACTATTTCGTGGTTACGTTCTGTATATACTTGGTAGTTATTCTCCTTCCCAAGGATGGGGGATTTTAATACATGTGTGTTCGTAACATTCAGATTTCACTATTAAGTCTCACTTAATATATTTTATTTCCTAACTCCAAAATATAAATATTCTTCCCAAAAATATTATATTTTAATACATGTGATTTTCCCAAAATAATACTTAGTATTATTATTTTTACTCTAAAATAATATTTACGTAGTTCACAAAATAATCATAAACACTTATACAATTGATGTTGTGAAAAATATATACTAAATATATTTATGTATCACGTTTTATTTTGTGAAAATCCCACCTCCGATGTTTTGTAAATATAGTCGTGGCGAAACTCATATTTTGAAAACTAGTCAAAATGTCTTTCTAACACTTATAGTGAAAATAATTCTAAGTGTTGGGTTTTTGGAAAAATTTCGCCAGAGTTTCCTCTGTAACTGGAGGTGGCCACGCTTTCAAGCGTATCATTTTCTTTTACAAATCAACCAACGATCTTCTCAATCAACCAAAACAACGTTCAAATCACAAACTAGTCAAAATATGTATTTAAATCGCATAAACTTCATGAACTTGTAATTTATCCAAACTGTGAAGTAAATCTCATTACTTTTAGCGGATCTTTATATAAAATAATCCGATTCTGTGAAAACCTCGTTTTTATGGAAGTTCCGTCTTTACAACTTCTCATCAACTTTTACAAAAATAGTTATTTTGTCGAAACTTTGTGTTACACAAGTGTTTACACACTTGTGTGTTCTAAAAAACATTCTTGTTAGTGTAAGATCCATTTTTAGAAAGCATGATTTCTTTAACGCTTGGTCCTTTGAAAATACCACTTGCAGATACGTAGATCTGCTAGTTTTAAACACTATTGTACAAGCTAAAACACTTTTACACAAGTTCATGATTTGTGTGTGGTAGAGTTTCACCCTTTAACCCTTGTTCTATTCAAAACAACCTTATGTCATGATTCGTGATCATGACCAAACCGGGTTAAGTGGTGATCCGAGCTACCACAACATAGATCGGGTCTAAATAATCACAAATTTCAATTACTACAACATTTACACAACATATGAGCTTTTAACCATCATTTTTCATGTTTTTAGTAGACTTTAAAGTATCATCTTGTAAGATTTCGAGTTTTAATCATCATATATCGTATTAACCACTTTAAAATAGTTTAAGAAGGTGATTTTAGCAACATACCACTAGCTCAAGGCTAGGGGAGAATCTACGCGCAAATGAGGTGGATAAAAGCTAAGTAGAGAGGTCCTTCGCCTTCCGATTGCACCAAGCTTCCTAATATGCGACCCTTAACACTTGTAGATGCTTGGAATGTGATTATGGAAATCGAAAGGTGGTGGTGGTGTGGCTTGTGTCTTCGGCCGAGAATGAGCAAGAGAGGGAGAGAGTGTGTTTGTGTGATTTGGGAAAGTGATTATGTTGTGGTGGGTTTAGTGAGGATCTTATAGACAAAGTTAAGGTAATTAACCTTTGGGTCATGTGTCCTCTAGATTTTGGACATAGAAGATTAAGTAAATCAACATGGTACAAGAGTGGGGTCACTTGGTGACCAATTCGGTTGGGGGGGGGGGTAGTTTGATTAGTTTCCAACTAGTTAGTTAGGTATTAGTTAGGTTAAACCAAGTTAGTTAAGTGTTTAACCCAGTTATTAGTGTGTCACGCGTTACAGTGGGTGTTAGGGTACTCAGGGACCCTAACTGGCTCAGAAAAAGATAAATAATGAAAATAACAATATTTTCATGTCCTGGGTATAGTCCGGTTGTTCGGTTGGATAGTAATCCGTTAAAGTGCTTAACAAAGCTTAAAGTGTCGTTAATACCCTTTTTAGTGACACAACTCATTTCTGACACTTTGGAAAGTGTCTAGTAATATTTTTCTCATGTTTTGGCACTTTATTAGTTAGCTAAAAGCTGAATTGTTATGTAAAGTGCTGAGTTTTGTACTTAGAGTACGTTTTAGGCACATCCAGTCATTGTAACTTATTCCTAGAGACGCAGTTCTACAACCCTTGTATCCCTACACTCACCACTTAGTGTAGCAAAATATTTCAGGCTCTTACAGGCCTTAGAGGCAGTGTTTGCCTGATGCTGGCTTTATCAGCATGTTCAATAGGTTATCCGTTGTAGTGCTACTGTGCTTTTTGTGCATCATGTTTGTCACTAAGGTTCAGCATGTAAATAATGTAGTGACAGCAAGTAAAGTATGATGCAAGTAAGTACATGTATCAGTGTTCAAGTAGCAGTTTATTCACAAGTTCAAGCAAGCACAGTAATTAAGCAGTAATTAGTTATTAATTAAGTTGTACGGATACCTGGTTTAGTGAGGGTTGTCACAAGATGTTCAGTGGCCTCTACGGATCCATGCACCAGCACCTAATAACGAAGACTTTAATATCTTAACAGTTCAACAATAATTGCAGAAAATAATTTGCTAGAAAAAATAAAGAAGAAAATTCATAGAAGTTTCAAAGGGGCAACATGAGAAAGAATTGATTTGATTGATCGACCATCAGACCGTCCTTCAAAACCCATGTAAACCAATGAGCATTTGACATGGACCTCAGGCAGATCCGTCAATTGATCCGACGGTCCACCACTACCGTCTCGTGACGTCCTTCTTCAATATCAAAAACAAATCAAACACAGCAGACGCACTGCACCTTCAAAACTACAAATCTACTTAAAAAGCCATATGATTCAATAATATATACCATGACAAGTTATAGCCGACATTCATAGTTATAAAAGTATATTTTCAGAATTTGAAAGTTAAATTATAATTTTAACAAACAATTTCCCGATTTATTGAATTTAATCAGTCAAAAACAAAATTATAATCTATTTAAATGGTAAAACAAATTTCAGTAAAATTACTATCGTTGGACCAATTTAAAGTTGTATTACTATAACAGGTAATTATATTGGGAAGTGAGTAGTAACTAAAACAACTACCTCGCTTCCAATGTTGATAATCCAGATGAATTTTAGACAAGCCGACTTCTCATTTGTATTAAAAACTATAAAATATCACATCGGTCCGACCTATACAACAATATATAACACAAATTAGAACCCTAATTTCTAAAATACAGCAAATTACCACAAATATTAAAGCATTACATACAAGATTTGGCCCTTTTGAGTACACTTGAGGAACATCCTCTTCTTCTAAACCTGGCAGCACACACCAAAACCTCACAAATCAACACCAGAAGTGTATTGAAGGTTGAAACCCTAACCTTTTGACTGATGAAATTGAATACCTCCAAAATCAGGGAAAAGACCCATTTGACTGATGAAATTTCACCAGCTTATCACTACTAAAGGTGTTTCTAAAAATGTAGTACCCCCTGTAAAGGAGTCAAAACAGTCCGAAGCGTTTGTATTCACCAAATTTAGTAAGGATATTTCGCATCTGCAATGTTCTAACCAAATAGCTCCAAAATTAACATCTCTGCAACCTGACCACAATTTTCATTGCTCTTGTTTAAACCACATGAACATGTTCAATTAAGCAAATTCAGCCGATTCAACCGGTTCTTCTCAAAATACAACGGATCTATTCAATATTTCAAACCTATAACAAAAAAATCAACAATTAGGTTAAAAATAAAGCTCAAATCCTTAACCTAATTAGAATAAATACCTCAAAACATCAAAATAAGTGCAAACAAACTTACAAACACACTTAAATCAGTTAAATCTATTCAAAATTTCAAACCTATTTTGATAAATCAACTATTAGGTTAAAAATTAAAGCTCAAAACAGTTAGAATAAATACCTTAGGGTTTGTGGATCTACACATATATGAAACAAATTCAGCAGTTGAAGCTCACCACCATCGTCGCTTCTGCAACCCGAAACACCGCCATCATCCTCTTCGTTACCAAATCTATACATGTCAGAATTCATCTTCTTGTTGATCTCTGAATCATTAGACCGTTGATCTCTGAATTCATCTTCTTGTTCTCCGTTAGAGTGAATTAGGGTTCTTGATTGACGCCCCTTTCTTTTCCTATATTTGAGAGAGAGAGATGCAGGTTTGAAATTAGAGGTTGAATTTTGAAAAAGAAGTCAGGTTTGAAATTAGAGGTTGTATTTGAGAGAGAGAGGTGTTTAAATTTTGAAAATGGAGCCAAAACTATATTTGAATTTTTTATAATAGATAGATTTATTTATTTATATATTTATATATCCGAATTATGACATCATTAGATCATACGTGGCATGGCTAGATGGTTGACACGTAGGCATTTCTATGTCATCATCTAAGCTCCCTTAATAGAGTTTATAGATATAGGAGAAGGATCCCTTAGGAACCACCATTTATTGTGAGAACCGCGAGAACCAGTGTGAACACAAACAGTAATACCTAAAAAAATCTAAAAAACACCCAAAAAAAAATTTTACTATTTTTTTTGTAAAAATCGCTATATTTCGTTTATAATTAAAACAAATTCAAAAAAAAAATTCGAGTCACAGTTATCTATGCACATGTGCATTTGTATCATTTCTTTGACAAATTCCGTAATTCATTACAAATATTAGACAATTGCACTTTCATTTACACTACCACGTGTAATACACTACTTTTTACGTTAACAATATTAGAAATGCACATGTGCATCTATATGTATCAACATGAAATAAGGTGTGTTGGTACACTACTTTCTCTTTCATCTATCATTCCATCCATAATACACAAACATGCACATGTGTATTTTTGTCATTTATTTGACAAATTCCGTAATTCATTACAACTATTAGACAATTGCACTTTCATTTACATTACCATGTGTAATACAATACTTTTTACATTACCAATATTAGAAATGCACATGTGCATCTATATGTATCAACATGAAACAAGGTGTTTTGGTACACTACTTTGAATACACTTTCCCTTTCATCTATCATACCATCCATAATACACTACCATTACCTCCTACCATCCATAATACAATACCATTACCTCCTACCATCCATAATACAATACCATTACCAATATTTTCACTTTATTACATGTATGTAAACACCATTTATACCATCCAATCAACATATTACATCATAAATTGACAACTATAACCAAACCATCAACCAATAGATATAACTAACCACAAAACATGTATATGTGCCTACTTCTCCATTCAAAATCAGAAACTTTTTGTACCAAAACACGTTATATCATGGTTATACCTAATGATGCACATGTGCATTTTGAATATTGGTAATGTAAAAAGTAGTATATTACGAATTGTATTGTAAATTAAAGTGCAATTGTCTATTCCTGATAACGTATTACCGAATTTGTCAAAGTAATGATACATATGCACATGTGCATGGATAACTGTTACTCGAAAAAAAAAGTTTTTTTTTGTGGTAAAGAAATATAGCGATTTTTTTTAAATATTAAAAAAAAATTTAATCCTTTTTTGATTTTTTTTATATTTTATTTTGTGTTTACATTGGTTCTCGCGGTTCTCACAATAAGGGTGGTTCTCGCATGAACGTTACCCTATATAAGGGTGGTTCTCAAATGAACCTTACCCTATATATATATATATATATATATATAATTAAACCTAAATTACATAAACTTAAAGACATATATAACTAAACCTTTAATTACACATAATAGTTAAACATAAAAAAATCCTACATTATAAACATAAATGTACCTACATAATTAAACATAAAAACACAGGTTATTGGATTTTAATAATCCTAAGTTTCACCTATTAGCCGATAATAATCCCAACTTTAAAAATTTCCCTCCAATAATCCCAACTTGTAAGAGTTTGGCCGCCATTGATCATTTTCTAACATAGATGCACTTAAATCAATTAAGGAGTCTCTAGGTGTAATTGAATCTATTGAGGAGACCAAATTCTTTTATGTTTGAAAAGGATCAATGGCGGCCAAACTTTTACAAGTTGGGATTATTTGAGGAAATTTTTAAAGTTGTGATTATTATCGTCCAACAGGTGAAACTTAGGATTATTAAAATCCAATATCCCTAAAAACACACATAAAACATTAAATATAACTAAAGATGTGCGATGCAATCAAATGAGTAGTTACAATTTTCTGAACGTTTGTCCTCCCATAGGCCATGAAACCCCTCCTACGATCATCGCCACTATCATCGTTGTCTTTCCATTGGTCTTGTGGCACTATTCTGCTTCTGGGTCCATCATATACCCTGTCTCTAGATTGGAGACTTCTTGTGAAGGTAGGAGGTTACTTCCTGTGAAGGGGTAACATATCCCTCTCCAATTTGCAGTTGATTAAAAAATAGTCGACTGCCAAAATCTATTCTTGGTACATCCATATAACTTATTCTTTAGCTGATGGTTTGCAACAAGCTGAAAAAGGTCGCAACAAGTCGATAAGGGTTTGTAACAAGTTGAGGAGGTTTGCCACTAGAAGGGTTATACAATTTCACTGGTACGACTTCGTTCACAAGGAGTTCAATTGCATGTGGATACCCACCCCTATTTTTTAGATATACAAATAAGATCTTTGAAATAAAAACTAAAAGTCCAGGGTTTGAATGTGAAAAACAAAGTGTCCATGGTTTTTCCATAAAAAACCCGATTTCCATAAAATGGTATATTTTATACCAAAATTCTCACATGTTTCGAAAAAACCCTTTTACATAAAACCATGTGATGTGCGTAAAATGCAACATATAAATTACATCAAACAAGGCGTAAAATTAACCCTTTTCGATACTAATGTTGGAAAAAACATGTTTCTTTGTTTACTTTTAATTTACAGGATCAATGGAGCTTAAACGAACAAAAGGAACAACTTAACAGTAGAAACCAACATCAATACAAATAAGAAGGATTGACACATCTCACCAAACCCCCATCCACATCCAAACCAACAAAAATAACAAAAACAGAAGCTTAGGCACAGGGTCGTGCCCACCAGGCATGGGGCCATGCCCAGTCAAGATTCCTGCAGAAAAAGACAATAACAAAAGACACACTAACACAGGATCGTGCTAACTCAATATGGGCCGTGGTCAACTTTAAGATTCGCAGAATCTGAGATAGAGTTCCGATAGGTCTTAGTCTTTCCGGTAGAGTTTCGATAGGTCTTGGTCTTTCCGGTGAAAGCCTTAAACACTCAGCGACATGTATCAGTTTTGGCCGGGTCTCCTTCGTTTGTCCCCGATGTTCTTGCTATCGAAAATGGGAAGATTGTGAGAGATATATAGAGAGTTAGGAATTGTGTGAGGGTGAGGTCTTAGGGGTGATGATCGGTACAAAAATAAAGAAAGGTTTTTACCAAAGGATTGAGGTGGACGGGATCTTGACTAGATTCATAATATGCGAATAAGGAAAGGCATTAAAGGGCATTCACGCGTAATTGAACGTGTATTTGGAAGGTATAAGCAAAGTTTAAACCATTAGTTAGCTCTGTGGATTCAAAACAGAAGGTCCCGTACTCGATTTTATTATTGGCATCAATGCCATAGTTTCTATTGTTTTGAACCAAAGCCATTGAAACAAGTTTTATTCCTCTACTCTGCTTAACCATGTTTTTGTTTACATAATAGTTTTAATTAACCTTTTGCTTTGATAAATTTTTTTCAAGAAAAATTGGTACTGTGACATTCTTTCAAAAATGAATTACATAATTATTTTAGAAATGATATGATGATTAAATGGTATCAATGAGCATGGATTCGAAAGAAATGTTTAGAGAAAATTTTAATTTTATATTCACTTAAAGGTCTTGTGAAGCAAATCGATAGCAAGTTGGCAACCATCCAAAGCTTTCTGAGCAGCCTTAACCTTCTCATGAGGATTACCTTGCTTGTAGAATAGTTTCCGTAAAGGAGTCTTTAACATCTTAAGCTTATTTACAACTTGAAACATACGAAACCCACTTACTTCTTTACACCAAACCTCTTTGACATCATCAAGAAACCCATCTTTGTCAGCTAATAAATTCACGAACTTAAAAGGTTTTGGCTTGTCCCTTGTTACATTTGGCAGCAATAAGATACAAGGGGTGTGATCCGATATCCGATAGGGGTGGAAATAGGCAGCCGCAGCTGGGAATGTATCTATAAGATTGATATTTCCTAGGATTCGATCAATTTTCTTGTAAACTGCATCTCTGTTCTCTCGTTTGTTCATCCACGTAAAATGTAAACCCGACCAATTCACATCAAAAGCTTCTATTGTATCTAGACATTTCTTAAATTCCCTTGTACCTATATTTATGGTGGAGGCTCCAGAAAACGTATCATCCAAAAGCAGAGAAGCGTTAAAATCCCCCATAATCGCCCATGGTTTATCACGCATGAACGAGTGATGAGCACAAAGGTTCTGCCAGAGATTTCTTCTAACCTTATAGTGATTATCAGCGTATACAAACGGACAAAACAAGGATTTTTGATCCAGTTTAAACACAATTTGGGTGTGTATAACCTGATCCATTTGGTCGAGAATCATTACATCTACCATATTGGCATCCCAACCTACCATTATACGAGTACCTTTAGAACAACAATTTGCATTTGTCGTCCAACTCCAAGAACTACATACTTTCTTACACACATTAGAAACATTAGAGGATTCCACATGAGTTTCCATAATTGCACACACCTGCAAATGATTATCCATTACCATCTGACGAACCTCCTTCTGTTTAAGGGGGCGGTTCAACCCCCGTATATTCCAAGAAGCGATACTACCCATGGACACTCGTTTCACCGGGTGTGCTTGCACCCTCAGATCCCAAACCTTCCAGTTTTTTATCCATGAACTTTGGAATATCAGCTAGCAAGTCCTCCACTTCAACATCATCCACCCATACCTCTTCCATGTTACCCTTGTTTTTTATCCAACCTATGCTTGACAATACATGACTAGAGTAATATATGAATTATATAATATATATATATATATATATATATGTGTGTGTGTGTGTATAGGTACGGGATCAGGAGAAAACGCCCTAGAGTGTGAGAACGGTAAGAACACATCCTGTCCCAACACGTCGAGCACAATATAATTAGGGCGTATGGGCTTTTTTGTCATTTTATCTTCTGCTTTTCCAATTCCGCTTTTCACAATATTGCTTCATTTTTGGCGTTTAAGATTTTTTGGCGTTAACCAAATTCAATAATTACATGGCGTTTTAATGGTTTCATTGTATTAATATTTTGGCGTTTATGGTGTTTCCAAATCGTAGGCCATTTGAACCCCAAGGGTCAGAATATATCTCTGAATGGCTTCATCCATGCTAAGTATGGCCAGGACTTTTTAGGATGATGCCCCATTGTTTGTTCTTAGATTTAAAGGCGTTTTAGACAAGATGGCCCATTGTTCTATTATATTTTATATACATTTTGGCGTTTGTGGTATCTTTGCGTTTTACAATCGAAAAATTATATTGCAACCACAGGGGAAAAAATAGAAGCAAAAAAAAAAAAAAAATTAAAAATCCTAATCGGATCTTTCTTCACAATCTTCACTGTCATCAGTCTCTCTCTTCTTTAATACTACAAGAACTGTCACCAAATATATGACGTTTTATGTAAAACTTAACAAACCCATCGGTCTAATTATTTTGTTTGTTCGTTTGTTTGAAGTGGATTTTATAATACTCGTCCAAAGTAATTTTATTATAGTTTTGGAGTTTTGGTGCGTTTTATGGCATGATGGCGTTTTCACAAGCATTTGTCTGTGTGACGTTTTTATTATATATGGCGTTGTTATTATATAATAATCAGCTGAAAAAGAAAATAAAAAAAATATATATAAACAATTGATCTTCCAAATCTTCACTGTCACCAGTCTCTTTCTTCTTTTGAAACATCTTCACTGGCTGTTTCGACTTTCGTATGATTCATTTTGCTTTTTTTTTGAAGTAGCTTTTTTGTCACCGTGTAGAAGCACAAAGTCTAAAATCAACCTCTTTTTCTTGAAGATTTGTTCATCTCATGCAGCAAAATGTTATTGAGTTACACCTTTCAGCTGACAATCCATTCGGCGAAACTTCGCGTAGAACTATATTGAATATCCAAGGAACGATGTTTGATTTTTTAACTTTTTGGCGTTTTACAAAAAGAATGCCACTAAATAAAAGTACCTTAAACCTCTAAATTTGCTCATGCTAAACTCAATAATGTTTTGCTGTATGAGATGGACAACATTGTTAATCCTCAGTTAAGAAAGATGTCTAACAATGTTGTCCACCCCATACAGCTAAACTTTATTGAGAACAAAACTCAATAATGTTTTTGTATGTCTTGGTGTTATAAATTGGATGGAAGTTGAGGATAAAGTCAATAAGATTTTACTCAATGAAATGGACAATATCCTCACTTAAGGATTTTGTCTATTACATCGAGCGAAACCTTACCGACAACCAAACTGAATTTCAAAGAAACGTTTTGTTTTAGAGGATATTTGATGTTTGGGTTTTTTGGGGTTTCTAAGGTGAATGGTATATATTAAATATGGTGTTTGGGGTTTTGTGTGTTTTAATTGAAGGTCTGAGATGTTGTATATATAGGATGTTTTTTAACGTTGTTTTAGGCGGGATTTTATTATAATAAATGTAAGTAATTAAGTCCCGTCATTTTAGTCACTGTTTGTTCAGCTTTATCGTTTAAAACAAGTTTGGCGTTTTATATCTAATGGCGTTTTAGATTAGGATGGTGTGTGCTATGTAGGTTAAGGCGGTAATTTAATGGCGTTTTATTCATGAGATGGCGTTTTGTGTAGAGAAGTCAAAAGACTTTTTTACCCTTAATGAAGCGCGTCACACTAATAAAAGTGATGTTATTTACGAAAACGCCACCGTGTCATCTAGTCCATAGATTGTTTTGATCTGACGATCTATAACCGTTCTCTCTCACACTTTTCACCATTTTCTCTAAATCCTGACCATATATATATATATATATATATATATATAGGGTAAGGTTCATGCGAGAACCACCCTTACTGCGAGAACCGCGAGAACCAATGTGAACACAAAAATAAATCTAAAAAAAATCAAAAAAGCACTCAAAATTTTTTTTTAAAATATTTTTTTAACAAAAAATCGCTATATTTAGTTACCCCAAAAAAAAAACTTTTTTTTTTCGAGTAACAGTTATCCATGCACATGTGCATATGTATCATTACTTCAACAAATTCCGTAATACGTTATCAGTAATAGACAATTGCACTTTAATTTACAATACTATCTGTAATACACTACTTTTTACATTACCAATATTCAAAATGCACATGTGCATCATTAGGTACAACCATGATATAACATGTTTTGGTATAAAAAGTTTGTGATTTTGAATGGAGAAGTAGACCCATATACATGTTTTTTGGTTAGTTATATCTAGTGGTTGATGGTTTGGCTATAGTTGTTACTTTATGATGTAATATGATGATTGGATGGTATAAATGGTGTTGATATACATGTAATAAAGTCAAAATATTGGTAATGGTATTGTATTATGGATGGTAGGAGGTAATGATATTGTATTATGGATGGTAGGAGGTAATGGTAGTGTATTATGGATGGTATGATATATGAAAGGGAAAGTGTATTCAAAGTAGTATACCAAAACACCTTATTTCATGTTGATACATATAGATGCACATGTGCATTTCTAATATTGTTAATGTAGAAAGTAATGTATTACATATGGTAGTGTAATTGAAAGTGCAATTGTCTAATATTTGTAATGAGTTACGAAATGTGTCAAAGAAATGATACATATGCACATGTGCATGTTTGTGTATTATGGATGGAATAATAGATGAAAGAGAGTGTATTCAAAGTAGTGTACCAAAACACCTTATTTCATGTTGATACATATAGATGCACATGTGCATTTCTAATATTATTAACGTAAAAAGTAGTGTATTACACGTGGTAGTGTAAATGAAAGTGCAATTGACTAATATTTGTAATGAATTATGGAATTTGACAAAGAAATGATACATATGCACATGTGCATGGATAACTGTTACTCGAATTTTTTTTTTTGAAAATTTTTTATTAACAAAATATAGCGATTTTTCCAAAAAAAAAAATAATAATAAAAATTTTCGGGTGTTTTTTAGATTTTTTTAGGAATTAGTGTTTGTGTTCACACTAGTTCTCGATGTTCTCGCAATAAAGGATGGTTCCTAACGGATCCTTCTCCTATATATATATATATCCCCAAAACTAACCATGATATCAACCGAACTCATGGTTGAATGTTGTGTGTTAAGGTAGAAAATATCTTAGTTTCGGATTCCTTAGGTTGTACTTTTAATGGGTGATTTAGTACCCATGAAAAACACAATTAACAATAGTGTCCAAAACAAGATATGTTTTTATGTACTTCCGTACGCATATAATTCCCGTTTACTTTCCATCCTCCAACTCATCAAACTCATACACCTTTATTTATCCTTTTTAGGGTAACTTGGTGATTCCATCCTCTCAAACCGCTCACTCTCATTTGTGGAACTTATCTTCGCAAACCGTGAGTATACTTGACCCATTTTCCGTTTTAAATCACTATTTGGGTTGTAACATGTAAACATACTAAATTCACATAAACACACATACTAACAATCTTATGCAAACATTCAATCCGTATAGATGCTTAACTGATATGCTTATTATGATTATATGTTTATTAATGCATCATTAACCTTGCAAGCCTCCCTTAACATGTATAACGCTATAGGATTAGCATACCACCTATTTGTGTTGACGGATAATTATTAAATGTTACTGGAAATGTATGATAATGCCACAAGAAAACTACATAGGGTGGAATTAGAAACTCACCCAAATTGTATTTATGTATTTCGATGTTTAGTTATGTTTACTTTCAAGATGTTGTATTTCCTTTTGAAACAATGTATCGTTGAATTGATGAAATGAAATTGAAATTTTGAATTTTTAAATTATTGTGCAATCTAGTGTTATGATGCTTTTAAACAATCTATTACGTCTCGCATCGATTTTTCCGCCATCGGTTGGGGTGTGACAAGAGGAAAACTAGAAAATCATCACACATTACAACGAATCCATTGATTGATTGAAAATCCCAACAAGTATTACAAAAACGCTCCTGGGTCAACTATTACAAAACCGAATTACACTAACCATCTTGAGAAACACACACTTTCGTACCCTTTAAAAGGCTATGATATTCTCCACCCATTTATTAGTACTCGCATTTACTTTTTTGTCTTTGATTTTATCATCTTCAAATCAAACGAATCAATTAATTAACAAACACTGGTTGGTAACAAAGAAAAGTTGAGTAGTAAAAGTCATGTCCTTTTGGTTTTGATATTTAGTTCTTACATAAACTTTACTACGTGACGATAGGTACATTTGCCGGTTGTGTGTGTTAAGTCTAAGTAAAAATCATGTCTTATAGATTTATAACCTTGATAAATTTGTTTAAAGTTGCACTAAAAAACACTACTAGCACACGCACATCAATGGTGGCGCAAACCCATCTAACACCTCACTAAATATCGATGACTGATTTATGATGTTGATGTCATTGTTTGATCTAGCAACTCCATAAAAGCATGCCAAATCCAAAGGTCAAATCATGTAACAGCCTCGACCATTATGGTAGGACTAACAAACACGTATTCAAATTTTTAGGGCTAACAAACAAAAGTTATAAAAGAAAGTTTAAATTAGTAAAAAATTAAAAGGTTTAATACATATATTATATATTCCACCAACATTTCCTTTTGTATGTTATAAGACTTATTATGTTCAAGATAAAAAAATGGTTTATTTGAACAAAATTTCCTGGCATAACCTAAAATATAAAGTTGTGTTTTATATCGGCGGAACACAAACGAAATATATTAAAGAAACTAGTTTATAGACCCGCGTATTACACGAGTTTGTACAATATAAATGATATAGTTATGTAATCTTTAAAAAACTTTATATTATACGAATTTCTATTACCATATAATGGTTTACACAACTGACTTGAATTTATCACAAAAACTAAAACTGGCCCATCTTAAGTGTATTACAAAAGTTGAATACTGAAAAACATGTAATAAACAAATTTATATATTATTAATATGAATGAAATTATGTATTACATTACATATAACAATGTATAAATAATAATAATTTTTATCATTGTGTATCTTTTAAATATAACTTTTATTTAAAATAAATCTCTAATACCTCAATTCTGTTTACGAAATTCATTATTTAAGTTGTTCTTTTTCTCTTTATTGGTAAAAAGACAATTTTATTTGTATGACATAAATTAGATTTGTTATTCTTACTAATAATTGTTATGCGAATTTAATTAATAAATAGTATTTGTAAAGTTATGATATAAGTTAAAGGTTTAGGTATGATGAATAAAATTGTGACAACCCTCAATCCGGTGTATTCCGTACAATTCTTTAATAATAATTAATGTGCTTGACGACTGTGTGGAATTACTTAACTGCTTTCTGATATCTGTGTTATGCTTACACGTATTTGTTAATATACTAATAGTGTACAGAAAGGTCACTAAATAGTCCGTTATATTTTCGTAAGTGTTAGAAAGTAAAAACGTTACAAAAGTATATAAATAGGATGCCTTACGGATTAATTAAGCACTTAAACGGAACAGTGTCAAACCGAACAACCGGACTTTACCCGGAACATAAAAATATTGCCAAACACAATGTTTTCACTTTTCTGAGCCAGTTAGGGTCCTCGAATACCCTAACACCCGTTATATTACACTACACACTAATAACCAATCTAAACCTCTAACCAAACTCCCTAATCACCTAACTAGATGGTTAGAATCCAACTAAATACCCCCCCCCCCTCCAACCAATCGGTCCCCTTAGGGGACACATCTCTTACAACATGGATTATTTTATTTGTCTATGTTTAGTATCAAGAGAACACAATATCCCATGGACAATTAGAAGTTGTGGACTATATGTGTGCTTAAGGGGTAATTACATTCCATTCACCAACACTTGACAAGAAATTACTCTCTCTCCCTCCCCTTGATACTCTCGGCCGAACACCCCTCTTGGCACCACCACCCTTTTCGATTTTCCTTCAATCTTTCCAAGGCCATACATAGGTGATACAAGGTGCACAACGAAGCTCGGTGCTCTCGGAAGTGGAAGGACCGCCCTCGTTTTCTTTTAACCACTCGTTTTTCGCCTAGTTTCTCCCCTAGCCTCGAGCTAGTAGTAAGTGACTCTAAACGCCTTCTTGATCTTGTCTAGAGTGGTTAATAAGAGTTTCGTCGGTTAAAAATTATGAACATATAAGATCAAAGTCTAAAAGTTTACTAAAGTGATGAACAAGGTGGTTAATGGATGAATATGTGTGTAAATCATGTAGATCTTGTGTGATTATGATTATTGGTTGATTATCTGATGCTTTACTGATTAATATTAATGTGTCATGTTGTTGTGGTCACTAAGCTTGTTAACGGAATCGATCGATCACAATTTAGAAGGTTAAACACTTAAAATCAGAATATGTCCAACTTTTACAGCCAACTTCAGTTGGCTGTAAACAGGTCTTAAACTCAACGAAAAATCGATATTTTGAATCTAAAATATGTTATTATGAAATACGGTTCTAATGGCACCAGAATCGTAATTTTTGGACTCCGTTTACTATTTTTAAAGTGTTAATTTGTAACAGCAACTTAAGCTGAATTTTGACAGCAATAAATGGGTGTCGTACTTTCAGTCATAACCTGAGTTTTGTGATCAATCGGACCATGAAAATTTTACTGTAGATGACAACTGAAGTATTTGTAATTACCCCACTGGAATTTCGCAAATCGGACTTACGATGAAATTTTAATAAATTGTTTCGTGGACTGTGGTCTGAAATACATAAATCTGAGTTCAGTCCCGAATATGAATTTTTATAAAATGTGGGTAATGAACCGGACCCAATATTTTTACACAATAAAATATGGAATGTTTATGACACTCTATAAAAATTTGGGAATTTTTGGAATAATCTAACTATTTTATTTAAATGTCCGAAAACAGCCGGTTTTGAGTATTAATGCTGAATTGACATAAGTTGTGACCTGCGTGTCTAAATGTCGAGTATGCTATCTGTGAATGATTTAACATGTTATATATGTTATGTGCATTATCGTATGTTTGATTTTGAGTGGGGAATGGACGGGAAACTTAGATGGGCATAAACCGTTACAGTGATGCATGTTGTAGATACGTGTAGGAACTTTGTGCTCTATCTGAAAACCACTAAATAACTAACTGGTAAATCATACTAGGACGTGATTGACCGACCTTGACTGTTAGCTATATCTGAGAGTCTAACCGAGCAAACCGAGGTGAGTTCACACCCTTACTAAGGCATGGGATTCCCGGTGGTTGGGAATGGGATTGAATAACTACTCGTACTATCACTCTATTTATATTACCAACACTACTAGACTACCTACTACTGTCCTCGGATTGAGAAGGGCACGTACGTAAAACCTACGTACACTCACACTTACTACTGTCCTCGGATGAGAAGGGCACGTACGTAAAACCTACGTACAATCACACTCACTACTGTCCTCGGATGAGAAGGGCACGTACGTAAAACCTATGTACACTCACACTTACTACTGTCCTCGGATGAGAAGGGCACGTACGTAAAACCTACGTACACTCACACTCACTACTGTCCTCGGATGAGAAGGGCACGTACGTAAAACCTACGTACACTCCTACTTAACACCGTCCTCGGATTGGGAAGGACACTTATGGATACGCCTAGTCTAGTAACATACATAATGGGAAGCCCCCACTAAATATCGTAAAGGTTTGGGAATCAAGGATAATGGGTAATACTTGGTTATGAAACGAACTTCCGATTCCTGATACGAACTCATTAACTAAACAACCAAACGTGAACTCACTCAACTTTGTTGTTGACTAGTTGTTACATGCCTTGCAGGTCGTTAGATGCTGTGGAGCTTGCACATGGAGGTGGTCGTTGTGGAATGCGAACTAATATGCCCCGTACTTAATGAATAAACTTTATGAACTCATTTAACCTACGTTTTGGACTTGAAACTTATGAACTATGGACTTGTGTTATGGTTTAACGTCTTATGCTTCCGCTGTTAACCTAAAATCGGTTTACTTCCTTTTGGTCACCAATCGTATTGTGTTCGATTTTATTTACTTAATTATGTTGTTCAATATGATTGGTGGCTCGATCCTGGTCATGTCACGCCTCCAAGCGGTGATACTCCGCATGGTGGATTTTGGGGGTGTGACAGATTGGTATCAGTGCCATTGGTTATAGTGAACTTGGTTTTAAAAATGGAAAAGTTTTTGATAAAACCAGACTATAACCGGTACAGTTCTCAACGATCCACAACGACGCTTCGCTCCACGTGCAAGACTCGACACCATAAGTGGTATGATTTAAGTTTATATTTCTTACCTGCTAGATTACTTTTGTCCGGTGTGGTGTTTATGGTGTGTTTATTTAGGCTAGTAGCATGTTGTCTATTAGCCCTACTGCATTCTTTATGACACACAATTGTTTACTTGAAATTTGACAAACGGTGGTCAAATTCTTTCTTGATTTCTTGTCACCCCGCTACAACGACTGTTTATGCATTCTATCTACTCGCACGTTTACCTCAACATGACGTCGCCATCTGACCCTCCGTACAGCCGGTTCGTACGTCAACATCCGCGAAGACCAGACTTGGCTTGCACGAACTCGGGCTTAGGAGAACAAAACCCACGCATCCCGGTTGACGAACTTTATCACCTTCACCTGTCATCGTCACCAGAAGCGAAGCAGTCACAGTTACACGCGTTTGTCGTTATGCAACACGAAACCTTGCCCTGTTTTGGACGAGTGATACACTCGCGCGACCGCGATGCAACGAACTTCCCTTTTGTGCCATGCTGCCCCGCACCACTACTAGAGGTTACTTCTAGACAACATATTAGCTGGTCAAATCATTCGGTCATTGTTGGACCCCTGTCTTCACTCGATTCTTCGCATGAACCTCATTAATTCCCTATCGCTTCGATTGACAACCGATTTAATGAAACACCAACAACCATACCACGATTTTCACCAATCACAAGACTACCTTATTACCCTGTTGAATGGTTTATTCTTATTCTACCTGATTAGCTCCCTCGTATACCCCACTTAACGAATGGATGCCTTTACTGATGGGATTGCCTTCAGGACATTCGAGGACGGAGTTACGGATCACATAACCTACAGGTGAATACGATGACCTATACGTCTAACCTACCCCTCCTACAATATAAGAGTCGTATTTTAAATTCAATGATAGTCTTCTTTAATAGGCAGAATCCTTGCGCTAGCTTTTGCACCGACACATGATTGTTGATTAATGATATGTCCAGTTTCTACCATTGGCTTAGACCAAACCATCACTCTCTTACCACAGTAACATTACGTCCTCGCTTCTCCATGCCGAGGCACCGAAACGAACACCCTCTGGTTTAAGTTGGAAGGCTCGACTCCCGATCATTGGTGACCCCTCCTCGAAACCTTGAGAATGGTGATGTATTGTTGATACGATCATAATCTCTTGAACACGTTTTCGAGTCTTATCTTTGGAACCTTATGACTACGCAGACGTATTTTGGATTCATTCGCACGACCAAAGGAAACTCCTCTAAATTTGGTTGCTTACTGACTCGATAAACTGCAAACTCATCTAAGTTCATCGATCAAGGTGAATTATTTCCCCTTCGCATGTGGGGAGCCCGACAACTTTGATGGAATTTCAGTGAACCTTAACACTACAAACCTGTACAACGGTCATCCTCCTTCAGCTAGTTCTGGTTGTGCCAACCATATCGATGTAACACTCCTATCAGTGAACGACGTTGCGATTAGGATGGATTGGTCATCTCATCAGCAAGCGGAAATTCTTTGCAACGAAAAGATTGTCCGCATCCCTCGTTCTGGTGAAGAACCTCCCGTGATTCAAGACGACAAGAGTGGTGCGGTCGTGGGCATCATCTCTTTCCTAAAGGCCCAGAAGTGTTTGCGAAAGGGCCACACTGCCATTCTAGCACTCGTTACTGACACATCCACGGAAGAGAAGAGAATTGAAGATATCCCTATTGTGCGCGATTTTCCCGAGGTATTTCCTGAGGAATTACCTGGTCTTCCGCCTCATCGCCAAGTTGAGTTTCAAATCGAGCTAGCTCCTGGAGCAGCGCCAGTAGCTCGAGCACCATATCGTCTAGCTCTATCAGAACTTGAAGAACTGTCCACACAACTACAAGAACTCTTGGAAAAGGGTTTCATACGTCCTAGCTCTTCGCCTTGGGGAGCTCCAGTACTATTCGTGAAGAAGAAAGACGGTACCTTCAGAATGTGTATTGACTACCGCGAACTTAACAAGGTGACCGTGAAGAATCGTTATCCTCTCCCACGCATTGACGACTTGTTCGACCAGTTGCAAGGGTCGAGCTATTACTCTAAGATTGATTTGAGATCGGGATACCATCAGCTTAGAGTCCGAGATGAGGACGTCTCCAAAACATCATTTAGAACTCGTTACGGCCATTACGAGTTTCTGGTTATGCCATTCGGGCTGACGAATGCACCAGCGATCTTCATGGATCTCATGAACCGAGTGTGCAAGCCTTACCTGGATAAGTTCGTTATTGTTTTCATCGATGACATCCTGATCTATTCGAAAAGTCAGGAGGAACATGAGCAACATCTACGGCTGATGCTGGAACTTCTTCGAAAAGAACAGTTGTATGCCAAGTTTTCGAAATGTGACTTCTGGCTCCGCGAAGTCCACTTTCTAGGCCATGTGGTAAACAAGGATGGGATTCATGTTGATCCATCCAAGGTTGACTCAATTAAGAACTGGCCTGCACCCCGCACACCAACAGAAATCCGCCAATTCTTGGGTTTGGCAGGATATTACAGAAGGTTTATCAAAGACTTCTCCAAGATTGCGCAACCTCTCACTTCGCTGACTCAGAAGGGTGTCATCTATCGTTGGGGTCATGCACAAGAGTCCGCATTTCAACACCTAAAGGATAGACTTTGTAGCGCGCCTATCCTCTCATTGCCTGAAGGCACAGATGATTTTGTAGTTTATTGCGATGCTTCCATCCATGGACTTGGTTGCGTATTGATGCAACGTGACAAGGTCATTGCCTACGCATCGCGCCAACTTAAAGTTCACGAAAGAAACTACACTACTCACGATCCGGAGCTGGGAGCAGTTGTATTCGCGCTTAAGATATGGAGACATTACCTGTACGGTACCAAGTGCACCATTTACACCGATCACAGGAGTCTCGAGCATATCTTCAAGCAAAAGGAGTTAAACATGCGTCAACGCCGATGGGTTGAGCTCTTGAACGATTACTAATGCGCTATCAAATATCATCCGGGCAAGGCCAATGTTGTGGCTGACGCCCTCAGTCGAAAGGATACTTTACCTAAGCGTGTACGTGCTTTACAGCTTACCATCCAATCCAACCTTCCCGCTCAAATTCGAGATGCCCAGGTCGAAGCATTGAAAGCAGAGAACATCAGGGCTGAGTCCCTACGAGGATCGAGGCAACAACTAGAACAAAAGGAAGACGGCGCCTACTATGTAACAGGGCGTATTTGGGTTCCACTCTATGGCAACTTACGCGAGCTTGTGATGGATGAAGCACATAAGTCTCGTTATTCAGTACATCCTGGTTCGGATAAGATGTACCACGATCTCAAGACTACGTATTGGTGGCCTGGCATGAAAGCCCACATAGCAACCTACTTCAGTAAGTGCTTGACTTGTGCGAGAGTCAAGACTGAATATCAGAAACCATCAGGCCTACTTCAACAACCGGAGATCCTAAAATGGAAATGGGAGCAAATCTCCTTGGATTTCGTTTCTAGCCTGCCTAGATCTCAACGCGGAAACGATACCATTTGGGTGATCGTAGATCGACTGACCAAGTCTGCACATTTTATGGCCATCAAAGAAACGGATAAGTTTCCTACACTTGCAGACATTTATCTAAAGGAAGTAGTGTCCAGACACGGAGTGCCAACCTCCATCATTTCTGATCATGACGCGCGTTTTACTTCTGAACTGTGGCAAGCAATGCACAAGTCTTTTGGCTCACGTTTAGATATGAGCACCGCTTATCACCCACAGACGAATGGGCAATCTGAACGCACCATCCAAACCCTTGAAGACATGCTTAGGGCATGTGTAATCGATTTTGGTAATGGCTGGGAAAAGCACCTTCCGCTAGTGGAGTTTTCGTATAACAACAGTTACCACACCAGCATCCAAGCCGCTCCGTTTGAGGCATTGTACGGACGCAAATGCCGATCACCTCTCTGTTGGGCAGAAGTTGGTGACAGCCAAATCACTGGCCCAGAACATGTGGTAGATACCACCGAGAAAATTGCTCAGATACGACAGCGAATGGCGGCAGCTGGTGACCGTCAGAAAAGCTATGCTGATAAGGGAAGAAGACCACTCGAGCTCCAGGTTGGGGATCGAGTGCTGCTCAAAGTCTCACCTTGGAAAGGTGTAGCCCGCTTTGGCAAACGAGGCAAACTCAATCCGCGTTATGTCAGACCATTCGAAGTCACCGAGAAAATTGGCAAAGTCGCCTACAGGTTGAATCTACCTGAAGAACTCAGCGGAGTTCACAATGTTTTCCATGTGTCGAATCTGAAGAAGTGTCTGTCAGATGAGACCCTCATAGTTCCTCTTAAGGAACTCACAATCGACGATCGGCTGTGATTCGTCGAGGAACCAGTAGAGATTACTGATCAAGATGTTAAGATTCTCAAGCGCACTAGAATACCTCTGGTCCGAGTTCGTTGGAATGCACGTCGTGGCCCAGAGTATACCTGGGAACGAGAAGACCAAATAAAACTCAAGTATCCCCAACTGTTTACGAAAAACGCAACCACTATTGAGGCTGAAGCTACTGCAGAATTTCGGGACGAAATTCCAAATCAACGGGGGGATGATGTGACACCCCAGGAAAATCAGGAAAACAACGCAACTTAACTAGCTTCCTCAGTAACCACGCGCTAAATTTCGGGACGAAATTCTCTTAACAGGGGGAGAATGTGACAACCCTCAATCCGGTGTATTCCGTACAATTCTTTAATAATAATTAATGTGCTTGACGACTGTGTGGAATTACTTAACTGCTTTCTGATATCTGTGTTATGCTTACACGTATTTGTTAATATACTAATAGTGTACAGAAAGGTCACTAAATAGTCCGTTATATTTTCCTAAGTGTTAGAAAGTAAAAACGTTACAAAAGTATATAAATAGGACGCCTTACGGATTAATTAAGCACTTAAACGGAACAGTGTCAAACCGAACAACCGGACTTTACCCGGAACATAAAAATATTGCCAAACACAATGTTTTCACTTTTCTGAGCCAGTTAGGGTCCTCGAATACCCTAACACCCGTTATATTACACTACACACTAATAACCAATCTAAACCTCTAACCAAACTCCCTAATCACCTAACTAGATGGTTAGAATCCAACTAAATACCCCCCCCCCCCCCTCCAACCAATTGGTCCCCTTAGGGGACACATCTCTTACAACATGGATTATTTTATTTGTCTATGTTTAGTATCAAGAGAACACAATATCCCATGGACAATTAGAAGTTGTGGACTATATGTGTGCTTAAGGGGTAATTACATTCCATTCACCAACACTTGACAAGAAATTACTCTCTCTCCCTCCCCTTGATACTCTCGGCCGAACACCCCTCTTGGCACCACCACCCTTTTCGATTTTCCTTCAATCTTTCCAAGGCCATACATAGGTGATACAAGGTGCACAACGAAGCTCGGTGCTCTCGGAAGTGGAAGGACCGCCCTCGTTTTCTTTTAACCACTCGTTTTTCGCCTAGTTTCTCCCCTAGCCTCGAGCTAGTAGTAAGTGACTCTAAACGCCTTCTTGATCTTGTCTAGAGTGGTTAATAAGAGTTTCGTCGGTTAAAAATTATGAACATATAAGATCAAAGTCTAAAAGTTTACTAAAGTGATGAACAAGGTGGTTAATGGATGAATATGTGTGTAAATCATGTAGATCTTGTGTGATTATGATTATTGGTTGATTATCTGATGCTTTACTGATTAATATTAATGTGTCATGTTGTTGTGGTCACTAAGCTTGTTAACGGAATCGATCGATCACAATTTAGAAGGTTAAACACTTAAAATCAGAATATGTCCAACTTTTACAGCCAACTTCAGTTGGCTGTAAATAGGTCTTAAACTCAACGAAAAATCGATATTTTGAATCTAAAATATGTTATTATGAAATACGGTTCTAATGGCACCGGAATCGTAATTTTTGGACTCCGTTTACTATTTTTAAAGTGTTAATTTGTAACAGCAACTTAAGCTGAATTTTGACAGCAATAAATGGGTGTCGTACTTTCAGTCATAACCTGAGTTTTGTGATCAATCGGACCATGAAAATTTTACTGTAGATGACAACTGAAGTATTTGTAATTACCCCACTGGAATTTCGCAAATCGGACTTACGATGAAATTTTAATAAATTGTTTCGTGGACTGTGGTCTGAAATACATAAATCTAAGTTCAGTCCCGAATATGAATTTTTATAAAATGTGGGTAATGAACCGGACCCCGATATTTTTACACAATAAAATATGGAATGTTTATGACACTCTATAAAAATTTGGGAATTTTTGGAATAATCTAACTATTTTATTTAAATGTCCGAAAACAGCCGGTTTTGAGTATTAATGCTGAATTGACATAAGTTGTAACCTGCGTGTCTAAATGTCGAGTATGCTATCTGTGAATGATTTAACATGTTATATATGTTATGTGCATTATCGTATGTTTTATTTTGAGTGGGGAATGGACGGGAAACTTAGATGGGCATAAACCGTTACAGTGATGCATGTTGTAGATACGTGTAGGAACTTTGTGCTCTATCTGAAAACCACTAAATAACTAACTGGTAAATCATACTAGGACGTGATTGACCGACCTTGACTGTTAGCTATATCTGAGAGTCTAACTGAGCAAACCGAGGTGAGTTCACACCCTTACTAAGGCATGGGATTCCTGGTGGTTGGGAATGGGATTGAATAACTACTCGTACTATCACTCTATTTATATTACCAACACTACTAGACTACCTGCTACTGTCCTCGGATTGAGAAGGGCACGTACGTAAAACCTACGTACACTCACACTTACTACTGTCCTCGGATGAGAAGGGCACGTACGTAAAACCTACGTACAATCACACTCACTACTGTCCTCGGATGAGAAGGGCACGTACGTAAAACCTACGTACACTCACACTTACTACTGTCCTCGGATGAGAAGGGCACGTACGTAAAACCTACGTACACTCACACTCACTACTGTCCTCGGATGAGAAGGGCACGTACGTAAAACCTACGTACACTCCTACTTAACACCGTCCTCGGATTGGGAAGGACACTTATGGATACGCCTAGTCTAGTAACATACATAATGGGAAGCCCCCACTAAATATCGTAAAGGTTTGGGAATCAAGGATAATGGGTAATACTTGGTTATGAAACGAACTTCCGATTCCTGATACGAACTCATTAACTAAACAACCAAACGTGAACTCACTCAACTTTGTTGTTGACTAGTTGTTACATGCCTTGCAGGTCGTTAGATGCTGTGGAGCTTGCACATGGAGGTGGTCGTTGTGGAATGCGAACTAATATGCCCCGTACTTAATGAATAAACTTTATGAACTCATTTAACCTACGTTTTGGACTTGAAACTTATAAACTATGGACTTGTGTTATGGTTTAACGTCTTATGCTTCCGCTGTTAACCTAAAATCGGTTTACTTCCTTTTGGTCACCAATCGTATTGTGTTCGATTTTATTTACTTAATTATGTTGTTCAATATGATTGGTGGCTCGATCCTGGTCATGTCACGCCTCCAAGCGGTGATACTCCGCATGGTGGATTTTGGGGGTGTGACAAAAATCTTTTCATTATTAAAGGTTAATTGACTATGTCACAAATGGGTATAAAATGAAATTCATATATTTCTTAGTTTTATTAAATTGAAAACACATCATAAATCAATGTAGCTATAAATTTTAATATTATCTCATCTATAAAACTTTAAAACGTTAAGTTTTCTCTGTCAATCATTTTAAAACCGAGTTCAATAAAATTTTAGTCTTGTTGCGAGATAGTCCCCGGGTTAGTTACTCTTTTTTAGCTTTTATTTATATATTAGAAAAACTTATATACTGATTTTTTAGATAATCTCATATATTGATAAAATTTTTTGTTTTTTTTTTCTTTTGTAATTTAAACTATTTTATTTTAAGAAGTACTAAAATCATAGTTTTAAATATTATAGATCATTTATGTATATTTTTAATCATAAATTAGAAATAGATATTAATTATTATATATTATTAATGAATTATCATAAATTAGAATTAAATATTAAATATTATATATTATAAATGAATTAAAGATAAAAATGCCATGTGGCATTAATTGGAAGGATGTTAGAGGAGAAAATGTCATGTGGCATTATAAGTATTCTTTTATTAGTACTAGCGGTAAGACCCGTGTGCAAACACGAGTGGTTTCTTAGAAAACCATGCATAACACATATAAATGATGAATATGGTTATATTTATAGACTTATAAATAGATAAGTCAGTCGGTAAATCTTAAAGTTTAGAGTATAAAAAATACAAAAATATACAATTTATTAATCTTTTGTAAAGGAAATAACATTTGCATTCAAGCATGTTCCTTCTCCAAAAAACAATATTTTAAATCAATAGTCATTTCAATCCCCTTCAACCTCCACAAAACACTATTTTAACCCAACAGTGGTTTTAAACCACCATTTTAACCCAACAGCGGTTTCAACAACAGTTTTCTCCACAACACTCTGCTTTAACCCAAGAGTGGTTTCAAACATCTGTTTCCATATGTTGACCAAAGTCAACAGATGTATCAACCACTGTTTTATTTTCAAACATATGTCCACAACAAAACACTATTTTAACCCAACAGTGGTTTTAAACCACCGTTTTAACCCAACAGCGGTTTCATCAACAGTTTTCTCCAGAACACTCAGCTTTAACCCAACAGTGGTTTCAAACATCTGTTTTCATCCATCTGTTGACCAAAGTCAACAGATGTATCAACCACTGTTTTATTTTCAAACATCTGCCCACGACAACAGAGCTTTCATCATTTAAATAGACCTTTGCCAATATTACAAGCTTTTAAGCTCTCAAACCTGAATATTCATTTAATTAATTTAAATAAACAACATGGTTAATAATTTTTAACACAACTAATTATATACAATATGAAAGTGTTAAACACAGGTAACTATATAATAAACAAAGTTCAAAACAGCAAACAACATTCAGTAAAATACAGCATAATAATTTCTAATCAATGGGCGAAACAATAGTCTCGATAAATAAAGCTCCTTTCGGACCATTGTAGTTATCAACATGTTGGAGGTATTTCAAAACTTGATTGCTCAGATCAACTTCAACCATATCCCCCTAACTTCAACTTCAACCTTAAATACTTAAAGTTTAGAATATGAAAAATACAAAAATATACAACTTATTAATCTTTTGTAAAGAAAATAACATTTGCATTCACGCATGTTCCTTATCCAAAAAACAATATTTTTACTCAACAGTCGTTTCAATCCCTTTCAACCTCCACATAACACTATTTTAACTCAACAGTGGTTTTAAACCACCGTTTTAACCCAACAGCAGTTTCAACCACACTTTTCTCCACAACACTCTGCTTTAACCCAAGCTGTCACACCCTGACTTTTGCGGAAGCGTGATTATGGTGTGACTTTCTTAATACCATTGCATTCAATCATAACAACAACTATATGATAAAACCATAGATCCGTCATCCATTAAATGAGTTTAAAACATAACAACATCGTTTAAAACGTAGACTTCAAATTCAAGTTTTACAAACCAGTACAAATTGTTTATGAGTTCATTAAGGACTCGTCAAAAGGTTTTAAAAATAACCAAGATTTGGAAGACGTGTCTCGTCCAGGAATAAGACACACTGACCAAACCCAAAGACCATGGATGACATCTTTATTCCTATCGCAGCATAAAACTTCCAACGCCCGCCAGATCCACTTACTAATTCCCTGAAATACATGTAGTTTGAAAACATCAACAAAAGTTGAGCGAGTTCATGTGTTTAGTATGTGTGCACGAAACATCCTTGAAAACCTTTGTATGTATGTTTGTACTTGTAAACTGGTATGAAGCAACAAGGAAAAACAGATCAATTAATGTGTAGCTAATACATTAATAAAAGTGACATGGCATAGGAAGCACTCAATCCTGTATGCGTATTTCGTGCCGGCCCCTCCGGCGGAACGACATAGTCACCACATGCGGCCAACTCGCAGGCCCATGGGTGGGGCTCGCAACACCCAATAGATCTATCACTCATGCCCCTCGGTCCTTATACAAGGATTAATGGTCTCAAGTTAATCGCCTACCGATTCACGTGATCTAGCAGTACCTTTCCTTAGCTAATCATACATTTGTAATTGTTTGTAAGCAGTATGTAACATGTATTTCACCCCCAAAATTATAAAACTGAAAACAGTAAGAGAAAAGGGGGACATGAACTCACAGTTTTGCGTTCCTTGTATCCGATGTAACTCAAAGCCCTTTAGCAAACATGACTACCTACAATGTACTAATGTCTATTAGACGAACGGGTCATGCCTTGACTTAGTAATAACTAGTGTCTTTGAGTTATGTTTCGAGGCATCTTCCTTAATATTCCAAGTGTTTAATTATTTTTTAAAATAATTAATATTTTAACTTAACACTTCTCAAGTATTGTTATTCGTATTTCCTTCCCAAGGATGGGGGTTTCTTATACATGTATATCTGTATTCTTGTATTTGTATAACTTGCCATGTGTTGGCGTCGTATTCCGGTGTGTACGTATTTTCTTAATAAATATCCTATATATTTCCAAAACAATATATTTTCAAGTGTCACTTAGAAAATATATATAACTCATTTTGTCCAAAAATAATGTATTTCAAGAAAATATATATTTTTCTCAAAAATCATATATCTCCTAAATAATTCCAAGAAAACATATATTTTTAATCGCCAAAAAATTATATATCTCCTTCTTGTCAAAATATGACATAACTTTGTGATAATTGTGAAAATCCCATTTTCATTCTTTCGGTGTCCAAAATATTATTTACCAAAAATATATTTATAACGTATTTTCCGGAATATTTGTAAGTCACGTTCTTTCGTTTGGTTCCACAATATTATGTGTGTAACTTATTTAATTATACCTTGTGATTTCTGGTAGTATTTTGGATGGTAACTTCGTGGTATTTTGTTAAGTTAAATTACTTTAACCCTAAAATAATATAGCTATTACACCAAGTATTCAAATATTCACACACATGTCTTCTTAATATGTACATATACGTTTATCCATTTTTATTTGTAAAAACCAACCTCTAATACTTGTATTTTTGTAACAAAAATTATGGCAAAGTTTATATTGAAAACCATAGTTAAAATACACTTGTAAATACTTGTTTGAAAATATTTTTCTAAGTGTTTATATTTTTAGAAAATTTTGCCACAGTTTCCCCTAAAAATGAAGGTGTCCATGCTATCGAAACATATCATTTTCTTTTTAAAATCATCACAAACAATCAACAACTTATCCAACACTTACCGAGTGTCAAAACAATGTTAATTACATAACAACATGAACTTGAACTTTCATAAAAACTTGTAGTAACTTAGTAGTGCGTTTAATAGGTTTAGTTACCCTTTGAAATGTATTTACTTCTTTGAAAACTTCATTTTTAAAGAAGTTGGGTGTTTACAACTTCCAAACACATTTTCTAAAAATGCTTCTTTATGTAATCTTTTTGTTACACAAGTGTTTCTACACTTGTTTAACCCTTAAAAATAGTGTTTGTTTATGTAAGAACCAAGATCTACTAAAACTCATATTTCAAGCTTGGTTCTTTTGGAAAACCATTCATAAATTTTAGACCTATATGATTATTAACCCACTTTGATTATTATTTTTCAAGAAAGCAATATATCTTTTCAAGTTCATGTCTTTCATGAGGATCATTGATAAATCTCTAACATTTTCATCCTCTCATCTTGCTAGATTATGTTTTCAATCATGATCTAGCAAGATCATATAATGATCTACATCATTTACCCAAACAATCATTCATCAAATATCACAACAACACTAAACAACATGATTCCTTTAAGTTTTCTTATAATTTCAAGCTTATGTTCATGTTTCAACTTCTTGTTTCTTAGTGTTCTTTATGATAATCATCTTGTAACATCTTTTAACCACTTAAAATAGATGCAAAATGAGGAGTAGAAGATCTTACTACTAGCTCAAGGCTAGGGATGATCAAGTGTAGAAATGAAGTGGATAAAAGCAATCGGTGAAGGTCCTTCAAGCTTCAAGGCCTCCAAGCTTCCTAACTTAGCTTCTTACACCTCTAGACCACCTTGCAATGTATGGAAGAAGATTGAAAATGATGGTAGGGTGGTGATGGCTCTTGGCCGTGAGTATGGAGGGAGAGAGAGGAGAAGAGGAAGTTGGTGAATGGTGAAGTGATGAAATGGTAAGGTTCTAATGGGTATACTTATAATCTTCCAACACCATCGTTATCCAATGTGTAATATGTCATGTAGTAGGAGACAAGATCTTACAATATCAATTAAAGGATTGAAGTAAAATCTTCTTGTGGGGGCCACTAGAATCTGCCAATAGGTGGGGGGGGGGGTGTAGGTGTAGGCTCCAACTAAATGTTAGCTAACATGGTTAAAAATCAAGTATATAGTTAGGGGTTTAGTTACTAGATATTTATATAGTGTGTTATGATGTTCGGGGACCATAACTAGCTTGGAAACATTAAAAGAGTGCTTTTAGTGTAAATTTAATGTTTCGGGTAGTGTCCGGTTGTTCAGTTGGATACTGGTTCGTTAAAGTATTCTTCTTTGATCAGTTCCTTGAAATCGTTCCAAGGGGTAGCGTTAGCAGCAACCAACCCCAGCATTTGGACCTGAGCATTCCACCACGTGAGCTCTATCCCCTCAAGGTTACCAGTAGCATATTTCACCCTGCGAGCCTCGGGGCATTCACACATCTCGAAGATAGATTCGAGTTTCTCGAACCAGTGGAGGAGGCCTACGGCTCCTTCAGTGCCGCTGAAAGTAGTAGGTCGGCAGTCCATAAAAGTTTTGAAGGTGCACACAGGTGGCTGAGTATGTTGACCTGTCGTGGGTGTAAGAAGGGACAAGATTAAGCACAAGTGTTGGTTTACGAGAGTAGGACCTAAAGATCCTAGAGTGAGTTTAGACTGCAGGGTATACCTCCTGCTTGTGCGGCTGCAAGTGCCGCAGCAACTTGTTGGTTAATCAGAGCCGTCAACTGGGCTTGAGTCATGTTAACGCGTCCACTCATGATCTTCATATCAAAGGAAAACATGAGTGAGAGAGGTTCGTGAAAGTGTGATGATAGAAGAGAGTAAGCACACATGTGTTTTCAAACTATCGTTGCTACGTTTATCTAAACATACCATAAGCAAAGTTCTATGTAATCTAGCAAGTAGGCAATAAAACATAAACCATATCACCTAGAATGTCGAGTCTTGCACGTGGAGCGAAGCGTCGTTGTGGATCGTTGAGCACTGTACAGGTTATAGTCTGGTTTCAATAAAAAACTTTTTCCCTTATTAAAACCAAGTTCACTCTAACCAATGGCTCTGATACTAAATCTGTCACACCCCCAAAATCCACCTGCGGAGTATCACCACTTGGAGGCGTGACTGACCAGGATCAAGCCACCAATCATATTGAACAAGCATGTAAGTAATTATAAAATCCAACCAATACAATTGGTGTCCAAACAAACATAGTTTAAGTTGCAAGCGGAAGTATAAAGTTTAAAACCAAAACATAAGTTTAAACGTTTCAAAGTTCAACATGGCACACAGCTGTCCATGTCCCACAACGACTCTTCCCCATGCAAGCTCCAGCTAAGTACCTATTGACCTGCAAAGCATGTAGTAACGAGTCAACAACAACGTTGAACGAGTTCACAGTTGGGTGTTCGTTTTAAGTTGTTCCAAAAACAGTTTCCTTTAACTGGCATCCCTGCCGTGGGGGTTACCCCATAGTTGAAAACGTGTTTTGTTTAATCCCGTTTACTCTGGCAATGCAGCCGTGGGGGCTACCCCATGTTTAATTATCTGGCTCTCTGGCCGTGGGGGCTACCCCATGTATATACTACTAGACTCGTTACCATATCGACCACTGACTTTAGTCATGTTTATGTGCCCTTAGCGTCAATGTCTATCATCATTGACGTGCCCAGATCCATTAGTTCACGCTCGTCCTCTACGGCACGGTGTGAGGCTTGTCAGACCTAAATAGCGCTATCTAACTAATGACCCGCTCGCCATTGGCCCGGCGATTAAGTCGATATAAAAAGGAGGGACTTCGTGATAGAGTTTTGGTCTAGTGAAGTTTAAACTGTCCAAGAGGACGAGGAATTATATTCCTTAACCCGTACTGTCCTACCCAAGAAGGACGAGGAGTCCATATTCCTTAACCCATTCCCAACCCCTGGGAATCCCATGCTTTGTAGAAAGTGTGAACTCACCTTAGGTTAGCTCGGCAGATAAACGAAAGGTCAATCGAGCTGCTAGAGGTCAACCACGTCCTAACATGGTTACCATACAAGTCAGGTCTAGGTTCAAATAAGGCACGTATGTTTACACAAAAACTATCAGGTTACAATCACACAATGATCATGGCAAACACGTAATCACTTAACAATCAAGTCCACAAAATGCCCAACTTGTGCGACTTAAATGGAAGCCCAATAAAATACCCCGACCCAACATGTTGTGCGTTCAGCACAGTCTTGTGCGACCCACATCATGTTGTGCGATCCATTTCTCACCCGGCCCAGTTTATGAATAAGTCCAAAAGCTTGTGCGGCCCAATTCGGTTTGTTTTAGTCTTGTGCGGTCCAGTTCAGCTTGTGCGACTGGACAATCTTGTGCGACCGGACTTGGGCTTTGAGGCCTAACAGTAATGTTATTCAGTTGTTTGTGTGAGGCCCAAGCCTTGTGCGATCGGCACCGTCTTGTGCGATCCACCAGGTCTTGTGCGATCATGCATAACTAACTTATACTGTGAGCTTAAACAGTTGTACCTATCTTGTGCGATTGGGAGCTTGTGCGATCAGATCAAGTCTTGTGTGACTTGATCTTGTGCGACCGACAAACTTGTGCGATTGGTTAACTAATATCTGAAATCATGGCAATCAGTTATATTGTTTCCATATATGTAGATAATCAATCAACAACTAACAGTTTCCATTCATACAAATAAATCGATCAAACAAGGGTTTTAACATTAATTCTTATGAACCCTAAACATAATCAAAACATGAACAATAATCATAACACTTAAACATGATTCATATTCTTGATTACCAACATGCATACTAGTATAACAATCCCCCCCCCCCACAATTCATTCGAACAGTGACATATCACAGCCGATTGTCACTCAATCGGTTCTAGATCTTAACATCAACATTACATAATTACCAACCCTAGATTAATCAAGTCATGCAACACATATGAACCGATTACATGAACACCAATCCTCATCATTCATAACTAATCATATATCATTCACAAATCATTGTAGAGAATTACATAAATCACACATCATCCAACATGCAATCAACAATAAAAATACTAACCGGTTAGAATGGAACGAGGATTGATTCGAATAGAAGGTCTTCGATGGAGAAGGGATGTGGCTGCCGTCGAGTTCGTGAGGGAGAGAGAGAGAGAGAGAGAGAGAGAGAGATATTAGGGTTTGTGTGTGTTATGAGATTTGCAACAATGAGAAGTGTTAACCTCCTCATGAGGTTATGCGTGTGAGAGGTGGGCCGAATCCCTCATAATGGGCTGCCCATTCGGTTCAAGTATAATAAGTGTAGCCCGAGTGGGCTTGTGCGATCGAGTTAGAATTGTGCGATCGGTTCGTTTTGTATACATACAATCATTACACGTAAACACATAACATAACATTCAATTAATCAACCAAGTTCATATAATCACATAAGTTCAAAACATGCTACACTTAGCACAAAGATAGGTTCTGAAATACGAGTTGTCACACTAAACAACATGAATGAATTGTCTGAAGCCCTTGAGAATCTCAATCTCTATCCTGTTAATGTGGAAGTTTCCAGAGACTTTACTGGTTACTTGGCCGATGTTGAGGAACCTATGGAATTCCAAGCTCCACCACCGGAGAAATCAAAGCCAAAGAAAAGAAGAAGATTTGTGGGTTGGAGGCGTGTGCACAGAAGAAAACCAGCAACTAGGAAAGTTCCCAAGATAGAAAATCCCATGGATAAAGGAAAAGGGATCGAAATTGGGGAAAGTTTTAGGCAAGTAAGAATAGAAATTGGGGAAAGTTCTAAGCAAGCCAAGGAATTGCCACTACAGGAGGAACTAGATCGCATACTGGCATATTGTGATATCCTTAGGCCTATCAATGAAAACCTCTTCCCTTATCCTGCTGAAACCCAACTTCCAGTAAACTTGGAACCGGCCATCCCAGATCCTCTGATCCACACTCAACCTCTAGGAGAAATGGACGAATGGTGGACCAACGACTGGCAGTTTCAAAACCTCCTAAATAATCCTTATACCTTTTTTCCTCAGTTCGACCCAGAACCTGCACCAAACCCACCAATGAGTAATGAAAACTTAGCTGAACTCCGCCATTTTGGCGAGGAGCTGATAGATGCAGGGAATAGGATCCGGGAGGTGGGAGAACAAATCTCCTGGAAGTACGACGAAAGGGAACGTCGCTTCTGAGGTGCCAGCTGACGGGAGATAGTGTGGTTGTGAAGCTGTGATTGTATAATAATAATAGTAATAAAAATATTACTCTGTAAAATAACCTAAAAATAAAACTTTTGTAAGATAACGGTGTGTATGGATGCATAATATAATATATAAAATATCGAAAGTCGAAAAATTGACGATTTTGGCTATAATTGTTTACGTGATTATGTGCAATTATTTTTTTATATTTGGTTTTTAATTATTTTATATTAATTACTTATATAAATTAATTACCAGATGGCACACGCTGGTAATGAACAAGTTAACGAGGGTAACCAATCTGAGCAAAATCATGAGGATCAATTTCTGAATAGGCAAGATATCGAAAATATCGTTGCTCCGGGAATAGCCAATGCTATTCCAGCAATACTCGCTGCTGCTCGAAATCCAGTTGAACCTCAAACTATTCCTAGCAAACGTACTTATGAAGACAATTTCAGTAATAGTATAAACGGAGGTGGCAACAACAACAATAACAATAATGATAATATACTGCAAGCCCCAACTCTCAAAAGAATGAAAGCTGCAACGCCTGGTTGCACTTATAAGAAATTTCTTGCCTGTAAACCAGCTGAATTTGCAGGCAATGAAGGGGCGACTGCGGCGCTGCATTGGTTGGAGAAAACTGAAGCAGTGATTATGATAAGTAAATGTGTCGAAGAAGACAAGGTCATGTATGCGTCACATCTGTTTAAAGAAGGGGCGCTAGAATGGTGGAATACAGTACTTCAAGCCAAAGGAAGAAATATGGCCTATGCCATGAGTTGGGAAGAATTTAAGCAACTAGTGGAAAGAAAATTCTGTCCCGAGTATGAAAAGGAACAAATGGCGAATAAATTCCTGAACCACCGGATGGTGAATGTAGACTGTCGAGGGTATACTTCGACATTCTTCGAATATGCGAGAGTGGTACCAACCCTGGCTTCGCCAGAACCGGATTCCGTGTGGGTAATCGTAGTAATTTCAAGAGAAAGGGAACCGGGCAATCTTCCACTGTTCCATTTTGCAATGCCTGCAAAAGGAAGCATTTTGGAAGATGCAAAGGATATTGCAATTTCTGCGAAATCCCGGGGCATAAAAAAGAAGACTGCAGGAAGAAGAAAGCAACAGTCTACTACAATTGTGGAGAAGCTGGACACTTCAGGCCAGACTGCCCAAAACTGGTCAAACCAGCCGATAACAAAGCTAAACCTGCAGAAGGAGCTACCAAGAAGAACGTAAGAGCCTTCCAGTTGACTACTATGGAAGCAGAACTAATTCCTAACGTAATAGCTGGTACGTTCCTAGTTCACGACGTTTATGCAAAAGTATTATTTGACTCTGGTGCAAACCAAAGTTTTATAAATACTTCATTCTGCCAAGCTCTTAACTTACCTTTAACCAATCTTAGGCAGATTTTTACAGTCGAAACGGCAGATGGGAATTATGTTAAAATAAATAAGGTTGTGCGAGAAGGAAAGATAGAACTTTTAGGTCATAAATTTTCGGCAAACCTGTTACTTATGAATTTAGCCGGATTTGATGTTGTGTTAGGAATGGATTGGCTAGTAGCCAATCATGCTCGAACTCTTTGTGATAAGAATTCCATAGAAATTCATACACCCTCAGGAGAATTAGTAGTGATTACAGGAGATAAGCCACGAAAGCCAATGAAATTCATTTCAGTAATGAAATTGGCTAGTTATTCAAGAAAACAAGAAATGGTGTATATGATTTCAGTAATCATTAACACTAAGAGTAAGGAACTTAAGGAAATTCCAGTAGTATCAGAATACCCAGAGGTATTCCCAGAAGAACTACCTGGATTACCACCTGATAGGGAGGTAGAGTTTAGAATTCATCTAATTCCTGGAACTACACCGATAGCCAAGGCACCTTATCGGTTAGCACCCACCGAAATGTTAGAATTGAAAAATCAGTTAGATGAATTACTAAGCAAAGGATTTATACAACCTAGTTCATCCCCATGGGGAGCGCCAGTGTTGTTTATGAAGAAGAAAGATGGTTCGATGCGAATGTGTATCGATTATAGAGAATTAAATAAAGTTACAATTAAGAATCGATATCCATTACCTAGGATCGATGATCTTTTCGATCAACTTCAGGGAGCTAGATACTTTTCTAAGATAGATTTACGCTCCGGATATCATCAATTGAAAGTACAAGAAGAAGACATACCTAAAACTGCTTTCAGAACTAGGTATGGTCACTACAAGTTTACAGTCATGCCCTTTGGGTTAACAAATGCCCCTGCATCATTTATGGACATGATGAATAGAATCTGTAAACCGTACTTGGATAAATTCGTAATTGTCTTCATCGATGATATACTTATTTATTCCAAAAGCCAGGAGGAGCATAATGAGCACCTGCATGCACTCTTAACTTTGTTAAGAAAGGAAAAGCTTTATGCCAAATTCTCGATATGTGAATTTTGGTTGCAAGAAGTGCAATTTTTAGGTCACATGGTGAATCATGAAGGTATTCACGTAGATCCTTCTAAGATAGAAGCAATCACCAAATGGAAGGTCCCACAGTCAGCTATGGAAATTAGAAGTTTTATAGGATTAGCCGGATACTATAGACGATTTATTAAGGATTTTTCCAAGACAGCTGTACCATTAACTAAGTTAACCTGTAAAGCAGTTAAGTTTGAATGGGGACCTAGGCAAGAAGAAGCTTTTAAGATTTTGAAGCAAAAGTTAACAAATGCTCCAATTCTTGCCTTACCGGAAGGAACAGAAGATTTTGAAGTATACTGTGATGCTTCAAAGCTAGGATTAGGATGTGTGTTAATGCAACGCAAGAAGGTTATTGCATATGCATCAAGGTAATTGAAAAAGCACGAGGAAAACTATACGACTCATGATTTAGAGTTAGGAGCCATAATTTTTGTTAAGATTTGGAGACATTATCTGTACGGAAGTAAGTTTACTGTCTATACAGATCATAAAAGTTTAAGATATATCTTTGGGCAAAAAGAATTAAATATGAGGCAAAGGAGATGGATGGAAATCCTAAGTGACTACGACTGTGATATTCAATATCACGAAGGAAAAACAAACGTAGTTGCAGATGCCTTAAGTCGTAAGTATCATGAGAAACAACGACGAGTTCGTGCTCTTAGATTAAGTTTACAATTAGACTTAATAGAACAATTGAAGAATATTCAAGAAACAGCAATCAAGGACAATGCTGAAGGAATGAAAGGAAGAATAAAGGAATTAGAGCAAGGAAGGGATGGAATTTGGAGATTCCATAAGAAACGAATTTGGGTACCTAAGCAGGGAGAATTAAGAAATAAGATTTTAGAGGAAGCCCATAAATCTAGGTATACCATGCATCCTGGTAACAATAAGATGTACCAAGATTTAAGAAATAATTTCTGGTGGATAGGAATGAAAAAGGATATAGCTAGATATGTTTCTAAATGTCTTACTTGTTCACAAGTTAAAGCAGAACACCAGAAACCCTCAGGTTTACTACAACAATTAGAAATGCCTGTATGGAAATGGGAACTCATAACAATGGATTTTGTTACTAAGTTACCCAAAACCAGAAAAGGTAATGATACGATTTGGGTAATTGTGGATCGATTAACCAAATCAGCTCATTTTCTACCAATGAAAGAAACCTTTAGCATGGAAAGATTAGCCAAGTTGTACGTAGACGAGGTAGTATCCTTACATGGAGTTCCACTCTCCATTGTATCGGATAGGGATAGTCGTTTTACTTCCCATTTTTGGACAAGTTTCCAAGAAGCAATGGGAACTCGACTAAATTTAAGTACTGCATACCATCCTCAAACAGACGGACAAAGTGAACGGACGATCCAAACTCTGGAAGACATGCTTAGGGCATGTGTAATAGATTTTGGTGGAAACTGGGATGACCACCTACCCTTAATCGAATTCTCCTATAACAATAGTTATCATTCAAGCATCGAAGCTGCCCCATTCGAAGCACTATACGGACGGAAGTGTAGAACTCCAGTTTGTTGGGCAGAAATAGGAGAAAGTCAATTATCAGGTCCGGAGATTGTACAAGAAACTACCGACAAGATTACTCAAATCAAGGAAAGATTAAAGACGGCTCGAGATCGCCAGAAGAGTTATGCAGATAATCGACGCAAGCTGTTAGAATTTGAAGTTGGAGACAAAGTACTATTAAAAGTTTCTCCTTGGAAAGGAGTAGTTCGGTTCGGTAAGAAAGGAAAGCTAAGTCCAAGATACGTAGGACCATTTCCAGTAATCCAACGTATAGGACCAGTCGCTTATCGCTTACAACTACCTGAAGAACTAGCTGGAGTACATGATGTATTTCATGTATCCAACCTCAAGAAATGTCTATCTAACGAATCTTTGGTAGTACCTCTTCAAGATGTAGAGGTAAACGAAAAGTTAAAATTTGTTGAGAAACCTCTTCAGATAGAAGACAGAAAGATCAAATTTCTCAAGCACAAGCGATTAGTACTAGTTAAAGTCAAGTGGGATTCAAAAAGAGGACCCGAATATACTTGGGAGCTGGAATCAGAGATGAAGCGAAAGTATCCTCACTTATTTCAAGAAATCTCGAGGACGACATTTTAAATAAGGTGGGGAGGATGTAAGGACCTTCAAAAATGTCCTAAAAAGACCCGTAAGTAAAAACCCGGACCCCTGAAACCCTAATACACATGAAAAAAAATCAAGAAAACAAGATTCTTGGTCTTCAGGCGAGCCGCGTAAAGATGAAGCATAGTCTACGCGGGCCGCGTCAACCCTAAGTTGACCGGATAAGCGTGACCAGGCCACATGGCACCCACCTGGCAACCCTACGCATGACCCAGCAAACCTACACGTAGACTAGGTGGCCACGCGGGCCACGTAAAGGTCGAGCAAAGGTTCACGCGGGCCGCGTGAGACCCAAATTTCACCTATAAATAGCTTGTCGCATGGCCTGTTCTCTGGTGTCGAAAATCAAACACAAAAACGAAGTTATACTGTTAGAAATCACAATTTCTATTAGCGAGGCACTGCTACGATACCGGGTATTAACTCGATCGCTGCTACGATTCAATGTCCGATCGATTGAAACTATCCGATGGATGTTTAAGTGCTGCCCACATTCGGGCCATACTTTGTCATTAGTCGTGAATTCGACGGATGTTTAAGTATAGCACTTTGTCATTAATCGTGAGGGTTTTAGTCTCGTGAGTTATCGTAAATGCTGTATTAGTTACTAACCTAGTTCGTGTGCATTGTTATTTAAATTAGGTTACAAGGCTAATCAGTAGGCTAAACTCTGCCCGTATAAATCTGCAATGTGAGTCATTCTCTTTTTATCAACAGTATTTTACAATACTCCAATCATTTTCAAAAGTTATAATTACAGGGATTAAGTCATGGTTATCTTGAATCACTGGCTAATTGGGGTATTGTGGACATTACTAATTTCTCACGGTTAGGCTAATAAATCCTAACAGTGATAATCATCACTACTTGGGAAAAGACCCAATAGTGGTATGACCATCGTCACCAGGTGACACGCGCCAGATAAAAATAAGATAGAAGCCATTGTAATCGCTCTTATGCTGTAATTTATAACTATGTGTCATTTTATCAAATTGATTGACTCGCCAGCATTTCCCCGCTGATAAAATATTTTTAAAACATGTTTCAGGCGACCTGCTGTAAATCAAGGAAAACGTGCTACGGAGCACTAACAAGCTTGAAGAGATGGCTCAGTTAAAATGAATAAACATGTTTTAATAAATAAGGGAATTTACTTATGAAATTCCTCTATTGTAAATTACGAGGTTTATCCCGAATTATGAAATAAAATAATCGGGCATTTTTGAATTTTAAAAGATCCTGTAAAATCTTCCGCTGTCGCATCAATTAAATACCACGGGTTCCTGTCCCGCGGCTCCTGACCGGGTCAAACCGGGGCTGGGGCCGTGACAGGGGGCCACTAGAATCCGCCAATAAGTGGGGGGGGGGGTGTAGGTGTAGGCTCCAACTAAATGTTAGCTAACATGGTTAAAAATCAAGTATATAGTTAGGGGTTTAGTTACTAGATATTTATATAGTGTGTTATGATGTTCGGGGACCATAACTAGCTTGGAAACATTAAAACATTGCTTTTAGTGTAAATTTAATGTTTCGGGTAGTGTCCAGTTGTTCGGTTGGATACTGGTTCGTTAAAGTGGTAAACTTTGCAGTTTAGTATATTTTATGTTACCTTTTGTGACACTTTTAATTCCCGGCACTTAGGAAAGTATTCTGGACCATTTAACCATTTTTCTGCATGATATTAGTTGGTTTAAATGCTGAATTTTTGCTGAATTTGCTGAATTCAGCACTTTAATTGAGTTTTAGGCACTTTCCGGCACTTAAACTATCACTTAAGAATGTAGTTTTGTGGTCTTTACTTCCCTACACACCATACTAGGGTAGTACTTAGTCTCTGGCACATACTGGGTCTCAAAACACTGCCTGTCTATGTACTGAACCTCGTCAGCATTTTTCTGAGTTATCTGCTAACTGTGCTAACTATGCTTTGTGCATCATTTATGTCTATATGTTTGCATGTAGTCAATGATATGTCATTTGCAATATGTGTTGCACATGTGTGTATAAAGCAATAATCAGAAAACAGTTCAAGTAATTAATTGTAATTCAGCACAGTCATTAAGCACTAATCAATATTTAATAATTGTGCGGAAACATGCAAATTTGACAGTTGTCATAAGCAATATTAATTGTAGCAGATCCTTTGTTGCGTTTAGTAGGAACCACTGTGGGTTCTACATCATCATCATCTGCCCAAGTCAATTATAATCATCATTTAGTCATAAGCAAAAAATATTTTAACTGTACATTTAATAATCTTTCTTTGTGTTTAATTTGAAAGTGGGTCAGAGAGAGCTTCCTTTTTCTCTTATCCTTCATGAACAAATGTCGACTATTGAGAAGAAGGGATTTGAGGGAGAGATACATTGGAAGTGTGGTTTGAAAATACAAAAGCAGAGAACTTAGCAGAGTGTAAATATGAAGAGTGAAATGAGAAAAAAAAAACCTTTATATAAGAAGATGATTGACAGAAGTGAGTGAGTGACATGCATTAATTGCAAATTACATATCCCCGGACATTTTGAATTTGAAATTACCGGCAATTTCCAAACATCTGCTAAGGTATACGTTTGCCAAAGGAAACATCTGCTAAGTTATACGCTGGCTTCAAAGGAAAGATATGGGCAGAGGTTTTGAGATGAGGCAGACGTTTAGACAGATTTTAAAATGATTTTATATATTAGGCTTTATGATGCAGTAATGACATAAGAAAAACATTGTTGGACAGCCTCTCTGGTTGACACATCAGCTTTTCTTATGTCATTGAGATTTCTTCTTTTATAGAAAGTATAGATTAGATTTATTTGAGTTAAATGCTATTTTAGTCCCTATGGTTTGGGTCATTTTGCTAGTTTAGTTCAAATGTTTCATTTTTCGCTCGTGGGTGCAAAAAGGTTTTACTGTTGCCATTTTAGTCCACTTGTTAAACTTCATCCATTATTTCTGTTAACGAGAAGGCCGATTCAGTCATTTTATATGACGAATTGCTTTTCTAGTTAACAGAAATACATATAAAATAACCGAATTGTCCTTCTGGTTAACAGAAAAAATAGATTAAGTTAACCTAGTGGACTAAAATGGTAACGGTGAAACCTTTTTGGACCCACAAGAGAAAAATGAAACATTTGAACTAAACTGACAAAATAGTACAAACCACTGGGCCTAAAATGACATTTAACTCAAATTTAAATTAATAGAGAATTAAATGGGTAATTTGTGTGGGATGAAATTGAAAATTAGAAGGATAATATACATGACATTTCCTGTTGTAATGCTGTTTTTTGTTATAGAGGTTTGTTAAGTTAATAAAAAATGTAATAATGTAAAATCCCACTAAATGAATAGAAAAGAATCCGAAAAGGTTTATTTATTTTATTTTATTTATTATGAGGGAAGGGGAGTGAAGCTTCATTGTCATAAGTCTCTCTCTCTCTGTCTATAAATATCGATGATTCTTGTGTAAATCAGAAGGAAATTAACAGCACCCTTGGAAAGGAAAGGAAAGGAATTAAGGTGTAGGATGGCGGATGAAGGTATGAGGAAGAGGATGAAAATGGAAGAGAAGAAGGTGAAAGGGACATTGGTCTTGATGGACCACCACTCCATCTTTGCTACCTTTGACGAGCTTTGGGGCCGGAGAGTCTCGCTGCGACTCATCTCTACAGGTATGTATGTATATTCTGCTGCTGCTGCTGCAGATTTCCCTTCAGTCAAGGTCAACTACTTGGTTGATTGAATAACTTGTACATGTGTTGACTTTTCATTCCCTCATCGCTCAATCTCAATCTCAATCTCAATCTCACTCACACAGATGATGGGTTGTACCGTACATCTCATGACTACTTCCTTCATGGATGTCAGTCAGTCAGTCAGTGATTGCTTGGATTCGCTAGTTTTTTTTTTTTTGAACGGCTGGATTCGCTAGTTTTGCTTTGGGAATTAAAATAACCAATGAATTTTTATAATAAACGCAATGTTAGTTAATTTACACATACACGGCAAATTTACGTTTCAACATGTTTATTGCAACTTTAATAGAGTTATTTATGTTTTTGAGGAATATAATAATAATAATTTCTTTTATATCAAATGTAGAAATCCTTAACAAACACATTAAACACCTATGGCCCATTAATTTAAATTACCAATTACATTGTGACGTACGGCTGTCATAAAAATTTAATTAAATACTTTTTTATTTTTATTTTTATTTTTAATTGGCTGATAAGCCTTCCATACTCATATGATCAAACCTTAGGCTATGTGTTCTGTAGTCATAGAGCCTTTTGTGGGGCGTTATGCGACGACAAGTGGCGAAACGTGTAAGAGAGAGGCTTTATGGGGCTTTATATGACAAGAGGGTGTAGTGGAGTTATATATGTATGGGGCTTTGTATATATGTATGTATATATATGTGTGTGAGTGGGGCTTTGAAATCTTCTTCCTTCACGCCGCTATATGTATCGCGGCTGCTTCAAAAAAACACCACCATAGCGCCCCCTGTTTCGGTGTTGGGCGGCGTTATGGGGCGCCATGGCCCTCTTCCATGTTATAAAACACCCCATTACATATACTCTTATCCATTGTATTTTACCTTACGGATGAACTTATTTATTAAGCATGCTAGATTAGATAATTACTTTTATGTATATGTTAAACTGGGTGGGTGGGTCTGGCGGGTTAGTCCGAGTTTTGAGTAAAATGACTTCAGGTTAACACGGGCCGTTGAAAAAGAGAACAATATTTAAAACGAAAAAAAAAAAAAAAAAAGAAATCGGCTTGAGTAAAAACAGGTCATTAAAGAATTTAGCCTCTAGTTGTCCTTTTATTTTCTTCCTTAAATTAAATGAAACTCGGGAACACGACATGTTTTATTTTTTAGTTTCTTTCTATTTCTTACATTAGTGAACTCTGGAAAGTGCTGACCCATTTGATTTGATTTGATTTACTGATGCTCGTTAAGTAGTAATTGAAGTAGAATTTATATATCTAGTGGGTGGTATATAAAATTGACTGACATTGGTAGTGATTTTGTGAATTGAAGGCAGTGGGGAGGTTGGGAAAGAGACATACTTGAAGAAGTGGGTTCAGACAGTGATCACTCCTTCCACAAAAGACGAATCCACCTTCGAATTAGAGTTCGACTGGGAAGAAGATGTAGCACCAGGGGCCTTCTTGATCATCAACAGGCACCAAAAAGAGTTTTACCTTAAAACACTCACATTAACTAATCTTCCAGACCCAGACCCCCTTCATTTCATCTGCAATTCTTGGGTCTACAATGAAGAGCATTACAATAACCGATATCGTATTTTTTTCTCCAATCAGGTAGTAGGAGCTACTCTACTCTTACCATCCATCATCAATGACAGTCACAAACAAACAAACAAAATATGTACTAGTATATCTTTTTGTTGCAGACATACCTTCCAGGCAAAACACCCCAGGGATTACTTGGTTACAGAGAGGAAGAACTGAATGAATTAAGAGGAGATGGAACAGGAAAGCGTGAAGAATGGGACAGAGTCTATGACTATGACGTCTACAATGATCTGAGTCAGCCGGATAAGGGAGCTGAGCTAGTCCGCCCTGTTTACGGAGGGACTATCGACCGCCCTTATCCTCGCCGCTGTAGGACAGGCCGCCCCCCCTCAAATGCAGGTAGGTACAAATACTACTTACATACATACATTCTTAATTGACTTTACCGAAACTGAATGTTGTTTTACAGATCCCAACATGGAGACCCGGATTGGCATTTTGCATAGTTTAGAGATTTATGTCCCCAAGGACGAAAGATTCAGCGAGGTGAAGATGGCAGATGTTTATGCTTATGGGTTAAAGTTAGTATCTCAAGGCTTACTGCCTGGTTTTGAGTCTGTATGGGACAAAATTTCAGACGAGATTGTTGGCGGGCTTGAAAAGATTTCAAATCACAAGTTTGAGAGTGTGTCAAGCAACAAGTTCAATGAGTTTTCTTCATTTCAAGATGTGCTCAACCTCTACCAAGGAGGCCTTCCAGTACCAAAATCCAGTGTCCTAGAAAGTCTTAGGGAGAAAATACCCTCTGAGTTCATTAGGGAGCTCTTGCGCTCTGATGGCGAGCACTTGTCAAAGTTTCCGCTCCCACAAGTAATCAAAGGTATTCATTCTAAGCGAACCTAGTCATCTTAATTTAACTTGCATTTAAATTTGTTTGTTTGATCAGAGGATAGATCTGCATGGAGAACTGATGAAGAATTTGGAAGAGAATTGTTGGCAGGAATTTGCCCTGTTGTGATCCGGCGGCTTCAAGTACATTTCACTATCTCGTGTTTTATAAGAATCAAATTTAGATAAATAATTATGCGCTTTCTGACTCAATTAACAGCTAAAATGACCAAGAGACACATTTTTGTTACTTGTAGGAATTCCCTCCATCCAGTGAGTTAGACCCCATGAAATTTGGGAACCAAAACAGTACAATAACTGAAGATCACATAAGAGATCAAATGGATGGACTTAGCGTATGGGAGGTATTGGTTGTTATCTCAAATATTTAAACCTAATTGTTTCAAATTCAAGATATTAATTCATATATCGTTGGTCTAATTCTCTCAGGCAATGACGAACAACAGGCTGTTTATATTAGATCATCATGATCCATTGATGCCATATCTTAGAGGCATAAATGAAACTTCCACCAAAACATATGCCACGCGGACCATTTTATTCTTGCAAAAAAACTCTACACTGAAGCCCATAGCAATCGAATTGAGCCGGCCACATCCAGCTGGCGATGAAGCTGGAGTTATCAGCACTGTGCACACACCAGCATCAGACGGGGCAAAAGGCACCATATGGTTACTGGCTAAAGCTTATGCTAATGTAAACGATTCTGGCTATCATCAACTCGTTTGTCACTGGTAAGACGTCTTGGAAAGATTAATAAAAGCAGGTTTAGACCTGGGAAAATGGGTAGTATTTTGTACGTGTTGTTTCGTCGTTGTTACCAGTTTACACGTCACTTCTCTTTCTCAGTTTTGGCTTTTTTTTTAGCTTTTAATGTTTTAGTAATATTAAGTTTTTTTTTAAATATAAATTAATGACAAAACATGCCTTGGTAATCAGGTTAATTGTTGCTATTATAAAGAGTGTTCATGCCTGATTATTAGAATTAGCCAATTATATTAATTTATACAAAAATGCCAGATTTATATTATTTCACTAATAACCTGTTCTTTTTTTTAAATAGGGCCCGTTTAATGTCTAAATGAGTCAAAATTGCCCCTTTAAAATTGTTATGTAACGAGTTAAGTTATAATATGCAGGCTTCATACTCATGCTTCCATAGAGCCGTTCATAATTGCGACAAATAGACAGCTTAGCGTTCTTCATCCAATTCATAAGCTTTTGCATCCTCACTTTCGTGACACAATGAACATCAATGCCTTATCCCGGCAAACACTCATCAGTGCTGGTGGACTTCTTGAGAAAACAGTTTTTCCGGACAAATACTCCTTGGCCATGTCATGCAACATGTACAAAAAGTGGGATTTCACTAAACAGGCACTCCCTGCTGATCTTATCGACAGGTATTACTGGCGGAGTTTAATATGAGGGATTTCCTTGATTAATTTTTAAATTCATATTGATCTTAAACGGTATCTTATTGATCAGAGGAATGGCTGTGGAGGATTCAACCTCCCCTCATGGTGTTCGTCTCCTTATAGAAGACTACCCTTTTGCGGTGGATGGGCTTGAAATATGGTCTGCAATTAAATCATGGGTGCATGATTATGTTCACATTTATTACCAAGACGATGAAGAAATACAAAACGACAATGAACTCAAAGAATGGTGGAAGGAGGTCCGAACCAAAGGGCATGGTGATTTGAAAAATGAGCCGTGGTGGCCTAAAATGCAGACACGCGAGGAACTCATACAATCATGCACCATTATCATATGGGTGGCTTCTGCACTCCATGCAGCTGTGAATTTCGGTCAGTATCCTTACGGTGGGTACCTGCCTAACCGGCCTGCAATGAGCCGAAGGTTCTTGCCTGAACCTGGGACCCCAGATTATGAGGAACTTGAGAAGAACCCTGAAAAGGCGTTTCTGAAAACCATTACTCCCCAACTTCAAAGTATCCTTGGGATCTCATTGATTGAGGTTCTGTCAAGGCATTCTGCTGATGAGGTGTATCTTGGGGAAAGAGATACAGCTGAATGGACCGCTGATAAGCAAGCGTTGGAAGCTTTTGAAAGATTTGGGGCTCATTTGAGGATGATTGAAAAGAAGATGGAGGAGTTGAATCATGATAAGAAGTTGATGAACAGGACTGGACCTGCTCAAATGCCCTACACCTTGCTGTATCCCAGCAGTGAAATTGGTCTTACTGGTCGCGGTATTCCGAATAGCGTTTCCATATGATATCATATTGTGTTTATTTCCAATGCATGTTGAATAATAAATCCTTTTTTTTAAATAAAAATAAAAATGATGTAATTTGTATTATAGAAGAACAATAAACTATGTTTGAGTTTTGCAGTTGTGTTGTGTTGTGTTGTGTTGTGTTGTGTTGTGTGTAATAATAATAGTTTATTTCAAGAAACCGGTTTGCTTACGGAATAGCTTCTTTCTTGGGATTAAAATTTATCCTAGCTCAAAATTCTGGTAGGCCGAAAAAGGCCAATTCTCATTAGACTAGTTGCAACCCCATTCATGCATCACTATTCATTTGTTACTTGTTGCTTTACGTTTACACATTTGACCAACTCTATTTCATTTTCATTCTAAATATTTCTTTATATAATACACACTTGACCAAATCTATTTCATATTCAATCTAAATATTTCATTATATAATACCGTCATTGTACCTTTTTTTTTTTTTTTTATAACTGGTGTAGCATGTGGTACAATTAAATAACAAGGTTATAACTGTAAAACATAAACGTTAAATGAGTTATTTTTCTTTATTTTTTCGAATGGCAAATGTTTAGCTATGGTTAGCTACAGTGAAGCTAAACCAAGAGCCAATTCATGTAAGATTACAAAATGAAAAGGAGAAAAGTGATATGTGTTGAGATTTGAACTAGCGAAGCTAAACCAAGAGCCAATTCATGTAAGATTACAAAATGAAAAGGAGAAAAGTGATATGTGTTGAGATTTGAACTAGCGTCAAAGTTGTGAACACACAACAAACCAACCACTAAACCAAGAGCCAATTCATGTAAGATTACAAAATGAAATTATATATATGCAGTATAAACATCAGATGAGCTGAAAAAAAATAAAGAACAACCAATAGGCAGAAAACACTATTCACAAATTACAAATTACTATTCATTGACTTCTAATTTTAATATATATATATATATATATATATATATATATATATATATATATAACTAGTGAGAATCCCAGTACTCTGTAGTGGTTGGTACGAGATCAGTTTGGTAAAGTATAGGTATGATACCTACACTCTGTATAACAACCAAAAGAGACATGCCAAAAAGGATATCGACATGTGTTTTACGTTGATCGAAAATCATAAAAACAAATACCGATACCTGTACCGATGTTGGTCGGGCAACATCGTTTCGGTCACAGGCATCCGCTGTAACGTACGGTACAAAAAAATAGTCTATTACGAGTACAACTCTATTTTCAATCAATTCTTTTTACCGTTGAGTCAAGAAAATCATGAAAGTGAATACAATATCGGTTCTGATATAGTTGCAACAATAGTGGTTCAGTTTATCACGGTAAAAAACAAAAAACCCAACTATATTTAACCCGTTTGAGTCAAACTTTTTCGAATCATAGATAAATTAAGCATGTTAGAATTGTGTATTTGAAATTTTATAAAACATTATATTATGTTACTCAAATAACAAAATGGTTACACGGATACCTTTAGATAAAAAAATCAACGAATTTTGTATCGCCATGACGAGAAAACCGTAAAACCAAATACAACATGGATATCGATGTTCTTTGGATAGTATTGGTAATTCTGGTGAACATGTAACTTGTTGATTCATTAGTTAGGTAAAGATTGTTATGCCTTTATTGACTCATGTTCTTGTGTAATAGTACCTGAGTTTAGGGAAAAAATGGAAGAGTTGAAGAAGTTCAATGAAGATGCATACAACTGGTTGGCACAAATTCCACCAAAGCATTGGTCTAGATCTCACTTCACATGTAATATACACAAACACTAGACAACATCTCAGATTAAGTACAAATTTATTTATCACTTTAAACATTGCTTTATTGGTTATCAATGTGTAGGTTGGGCACAATCTGATGTTCTACTGAACAACATGTGCGAAGTTTTAAATGCCAAAACTGTTGAAGGGAGGGAAAAGCCAATCATTTCATGCTTGGACTATCTTAGGGAGTATTTGATGAAGAGAATAGTCAATGTGATGAAGGTGCAACATCAGTGTAAGGGCCCCCTCACACCAAAGATAACAAAGATTTTAGATGGGATCAAGAAGGCTGCAGCCCAATGCACTGTGAAATGGTGTGGTGATAGTAGGTGGCAGGTACAAGGGACTCTTGGGCAGTATGTTGTGAAGGTCGAACAAAAGGTTTGCACATGTAGGAGGTGGGAAATTTCTGGAATACCATGTAAGCATGCTGTAGCTGTTAACTGGGATATGGCTGCACACAGACAAGAGGTTGGGCCACCTGAGGATTGGGGTCCATCCATGCTACTATCTGGACACTTGGAAAAAGGCTTATGCCTACAAGGTTGGTCCCATCAATGGTCCCAAACTCTGGCCAATATCACCAGTTCCAACAACATTGACCCCTCCACTTCACCACAAACAAGCTGGCAGGCCAAAGAAAAAGAGGGGAAGAGACCAAGTGGAGGTTGAAGATGCCATGGAGAAGAAAGGTAAGCTGACAAGAAAGGGTGGGACTGTAACCTGTAAGAAATGCAATGTGAAGGGGCATAATTCAAGAAGCTGTAAGGAGCCAAACAATGGAAAGGCAACTGAAGGTGGTTCTGCAAATGATGAGGTAGCTGCTGGTGGATCTGCAGCTGAAGAATAGGTTGGATGCTTTTGAAGGGTTGCATTTATATTATCTTTTGATTATGTTAATCAGCCGTATGCTATAAACAATACATTGGTCAATTATGTTTGACATGTTTAACTATTGTGGCTTATGTTTATGCCACCATTTTGGTTGTCTATTATGTTTGACATGTTATTCAGCCGTATTATGTTCATTTTGGTTGTCTTTATTATGGTTGTCTTTATTATGGTTGTTGAGTGTTTTATTATGGTTGCTTGGAAAATCAGCTATGGCAGGGTAGTAAATAGCTTTGGCAGTTGAGTGTGTTTATTATGGTTGTTGTGTCTTTATTAATTAGGTTAGTTGTGTCTTTATTAGGTTTCTTGGGTATTAAATGGTCATCCGTATAGCTTTTGCACTTTATTAACAATGGTCATCCGTAACGCTTTTGCGCTTTATTAACAATGGTCATCCGTATCGCTTTTGCACTTTATTAACAATGGGCACACACACAATACCTTTGAACACCCAAAATCGACCAATTTCATTCAAGTAGTATTTGGTCAAATTACATAATTCACAATAACATTACACTCAAGCTAACAACATTGCAAACTGTAACCCTAACAGAAACAACAGTACTAAAATCAGCTTGTTCTTCCATCTTAGTTCAGTCTGAAGTTCATCCCTTTCTTGATCCGCCCTGTTTCTTGCTCGAAGTAGCCCTGGAATGATGCGAACAGCTCGTGGGCACATTGGCGGGTCAACCCAACCAACAAATCCAGGACACGTGACATCCTGTCACATCAAACAATTCAAAATTTTGAACCAAATACAACATCGATTAATGAAAGCTATTGCTTACCGGTGATGGACATGAATAGAATCGACGTCCTGGGTTGTTGTCGGTCCATGATGTTCGAACAATCGCTAACTTTCCACATCGACAGGTTGCCATCTTCTATGGTTCCTGGAGAAACATGGGAGACAGGAGGAAAGATCTAGGGTTCCATATGAAGAAGATGGTCGTTATTATTGAGGGAAAAGAGGAAGATAAGGTGGTTTTTATAAGGAAATCGAGGTGAAAAGACCAAATTACCCTCACGTGATAAGCACGTGAGGGGTTTTAACAGAGAAATTTAACTTCAGTTAGGGCTAGGGACCAAGCGAGTGCACTTTTGACAAGTTCCGGGACCACGAGTGTAATTAGTAAAGCATTGGGACCAAGTGTGCAATTTTTGCAAACCACATGGACCAACCAAGCATTTAACTCTAAAATATAATTGTATTACTCTAATAGATTTTTTTTAATAAACTTTTGTATAGAATCTCATCCCCATGTCTATAAACCTTTTTTAAATATAAACATACAGTTGACCGTTCAAAAAGTTATATATGTAGTCATGGATCCATTTTCCGTCCTTTTTATAATTTTCTCCTTATTTTAAAATTCCATATATAAGAAATACAATGCTAAATCTTTGTTAATTTAGTTATTTATTTATTAACTTGCTTTAGTTATTTTATATAATTCGATATATAAGAAATACAATGATAAATCTTTGTTAATTAAGTTATTTGTTTATTAACTTGCTTTAGTTTTTTTTTTTTTTTTTATAAAATTCGATATATAAGAAATACAATGATAAATCTTTGTTAATTTAGTTATTTGTTTATTAACTTACTTTAGAATTTAGAATTTAGGTAAACCTTTGTTAATTTAGTTTGTTTTAGAACTTGTGAAATTACCTTTTCTGTTGTGACGGGTCTTTCTCCTTAAACTACGATGTGGCAGGAGGAAATATAGCAAACGGAAAATAAACTCAACGAAATCTATACTATATTATAATACATGAGGGATGAGTATTTTAAGATACCCAAAAAATAAGAACTTTTCCCCCCTTTATTTATAGAAAGACCCCTAAAATGAGGGTAGTTTAGTCTTTTAAACGCTATTTATTTTTTAGCCCCTAAACTTATTACACTTAAATCCCTGAGGTTTTAACAAAATTATAGATAATTAGTTACAATTCACCCCTCCACAACAAACTTATAATTTTATTACGTATTCTTGTCATATCTTATTAACTATACTGTTTAAAAAAATCCAAAGATAGCATGATGACCTACACATTTTTGTCGACGTTTCGGTAGTTGTCTTATTCAATTTCAACGCACGGATTAAAAGGTACAAGTCGATAATGCATTAATATACAAGTGATTAATACTTGTGATCTAATGTGCCTAATCTACAAAGATGGGCTCCATCTATGCAAACAAAAATAATTAAAAGTACCGTAACATAAAATGAAGACGTTATGCGTCAGATTTTATTTTCTTAAAACTGCCTAATATCTATACTTGGATATATCTTATAAAAACTTAAAATTAACAACAACAAACTTTCTAAATAAAGGGGTGACAAATCTAAAATTAAACCCTAATGCACTTCTATAGTTACTACTATAAATACATAGCAGGACACCCCTATATCTATTGCTAAACAAAGTTAAAAAATGGATCCAGTTCTGAATTCAATTGTTGCGAAAAACCAAGCATGCGAGATTAAAAATTCTAAGGTCAGTTCTGTTATATCGCAGCAGTGAATAATTGTTTTCTTTTATTTACTTTTATGTGAATGTTAACTTATTTGATTTTTCAGATTCAGTTGCATGATGAACATGCCAATTTAAACAACCCAGTTGTCGAACAAGCTTCTAAGGTATTGATTTTGCTGGTTTTTAAGTATTATTTTTGCGTATATCTTTCATATTAACATGTTCATTATGTTATTATATATGTGTGTTTTATTGCAGGATGATGGTGATAAAAGTGTTGATATTATTTCTTATGGTGCAATGTTTAGTCTATACAAGTCTAATTTTCAACGTGAATTTAGTGAAGATGTAATTTTAAGGTTTATTTAATCTTTTTTTAACTTTTGTATTTAACTTTTGTCCTTTTAAGGATCAATAATTTTTTGAGACTCAAAGGAAGAGATCCAAGAAACTATCTGAATGAAAATAGAGTAAGGTTATTAATTTTGACGATTCTGAGGACAATGACAAAGAAGAGGAATTAGAAGATACTACCGATTGAAGCACAAATCAGAAAACCCGATTAAAAATACCTCGAGTGTCAATTCAGAAATGGAACAGATTTCATGCAGTCTAATATGAAATCTATCAAGTGTTTTTATGTTTTTATTTTTATTTTCAGTTGTTATGTTTGATCTAGACGTATGAATAAAGTTTAATATATATTTGAACTTTATTTTTAGTGTTAATATAATGCAGTTATTGACCGTATTAATAAAGTTCAAAATAAAGTTAGTATCCTAAATTTACAAGTTAACTGGACCTATATAAGTTCATTTCCAAAAGTTGCAATAAATAGATATTACAGTTAGATATAATCAAGCTGAAATTATAAAATATTGCAGTTATTCTTGGATATTAATCTAATAATTTGCATTTTTAATTAAAAAATAATAAAGTAATAAACTTTAAAGCTAAACTAAAAAACTGAACTTAATATGATATAAAGTTAATAAAGATATAAACTCTTTTTTTATATAAAAATTGTTTTTAAAATTTTATAAAAATATAATTTTTTATATATATAAACGAAATTTAACAATTAAAGTTAAAGGTGTAAAACGTACTTACGAGTCAACTACAATTTTTTATTTTTTTATTTTTATAAAAAAAAAATTAATTTAAAGTTTATTGGATGAGTACCATGTGGATATTTAAAAAAAGTTATGAACTTTAAAGAATAAAATTATAAACTTTATCATTTAACCAACAAGATAAACTTACTTTACAACTATAACAACTTATCTTTTATTTTTTGTCATTTGATTAGTATTTTTTTTTATTAAAAACGAAACTTACATGTGTAAAACAGTTTTTTTTTTACTTTATTTATAAACAAAACATTTTGTTTTTATAAAAAAAAAATAATTCTTTTATAAACAATTTTTTTGTAACAAGTAATATAAATAAAATACTCCAGAAATTTACAATGTTTACTAGATAAATACTAAATTGTGTTGCAAATTTTTAGGAATTATAAGTTCAACTATATTGTTATAGATAATATTAGTCAGTTTCAAAAGAATTCTTTACCAACTTGACTAGATAAATAGTAGATCGTGTTGCATATTTTTAGGGATTATATGTTAAAAGTAGACTCATATAGATAAGATTAGTTAGGAACTAAAAATCTGGACTTAGTATGATATAAAGTTAATAAAGATATAAACTCTTAACATCCAGTTTTTTGTAAAAAACGAAATTTAAAAATTTAAGTTAAAGGTCTAAAACGTACTTACGAGTCAAACACTATTTTTTATTTTTATAAAAGAGAAAAATTTTAAACTTAAAGTTTATTGAATGAGTACTATGTGGATTTTTAAAAAAAGTTATGAACTTTAAAGAATAAAATTATACTTTATAATTTAACCAATAAAATAAACTTACTTTACAATTATAACAACTTATCTTTTATTTTTTGTCCTTTGATTATTAGTTTTTATAAAAAACAAAATTTTTTGTCTTTAGATTATTAATTTTTATAAAAAAACAAAACTTTACATATATGTAACACTTATGACATATATCCACCACAATAATGTTATCATAAATATTATACGAATAAGAAAACTACCAGAAAAGAGTGTCGCAATTCAAAGTGTCGTCCCCGCCGCATCGCGCGGGCACCTTACTAGTATAATAAAAAGATAGAGTGAATTTCAAAGATTGTCCTTTATCTTTATACCCATTTTCAGGCATTGTCCTTTATGTTTAAAATTGATGAATTTTGTACTTTATGTTTTAAAATCCATCACGTTCTGTCCTTTAGGCATATCCCAGTTTGTTTTTTCAGTTAAATGTGACCCTGTGCAGGTCACGTGAGGGTAGATCTGTCATTTATTGATTCTTTTAATACCCACCTACCACGTGCAGACTTCCCCCCTAATATAAACCCTATACTTCTCATTTCCCCCAATTTCATCCTTCATCAATTCTCTTGTGAGTTCAGACGATCCTTAGGGTTTCGATCATTAGAGTTTCACCACACAAAGATGTCTGGTCAAGAAGGGTGGTACATGCGATCATCTGATTTGCAAGATTTTGAACTTGTTGAGTTTTATGGTAAGGATTCTCATAATATAAACCCTAAACCCTAATTTTTTTATTAACACTGATGATGTTGAAAATGTTCAGATGACTTTCCTCATCTATTCACCTTACGTATTCATCATGGTGGTCGATTAAGATCTTCTCCAGGTCGTATGTATGTTGGAGGTAAGATTGATCACGTTGACTTGATTGACATTGATAAGTTCTCTGTACATGAGGTTGATCTTATGCTAGATGAGTTAGGCTATAATGCGTCAGAACCAATGTTGTACATGTTTGTAAATCCTGAAAAAAATTTAGACACTGGTCTTGAACACTTAAGCTGTGACCGAGATTGCTTGAACTTGGCTACATTTGTGGAAGAGCACAAAATAATCAATGTTTATATATCACATGGGTTGAAAAACATTAACGAGCTATTTTCCTCACAAAAGTCTACAACTAAACCTATTACTCTAGAGGAGATTGATGAACCTAGACCATTTTCCATTGTTCCTTTAAAGCTAAACTTTTGCATGAGAATGTGGGGATAGATGAAGGACAAAGTAATGGGATTAAGCATGAGGGCCAAACTTATATGATTGTAAGAACTTATGTGATTTATTGAAAGAGTTTGTTTTGTAAGGTATTAATTGATAGAGTTATTTGCAAAAAAAAAAAAAAAAAAAAAAGAAACCCTTGCTACTGTGCAGTATTGTATAATAAACATATTAACTTGATCACTAAACACTGAGTTGTTTGGACATTTAGGGTATTGCAAACACTCTACTCGCATACATACTTAGATTTAAACGTACATTAGGTCGCGTATAACGGACCTAACACTGATTTAACGCATAAAGACATGATATCATTTACTGAGCAAACAAGGTGAGTTCACTACTCTTTTACAAGCATGCGTCCCGGGGGGACAAATAAACAAACTACTATTCCTGGGAGGAATACTTTTCTATATGTTGTAGTTTAAATTCGATGTTGGTTAATAAACTCAAAATTTATCACGAAAGTCCCTACTTACATACCGAGCTAGTTGCCTGGGAGGCAATGGGGTATTAGTTGATAGTGCTATTAGGCATGACAAACCTCACACCGTGCTGGGAGCCGGGCGTGAACTAATGACCTTAAACACTTTGATCAATGATGATAGACATTGATGAGGGCACCAAAAACAGAACAGTCAATCGGTATCGAGTTTATTATTCATAACATGTCTTTAAACTAAACACTTACTCGATTTACGTAAAACAAAACCGTGAACTCGCCAAATTTATGTTGACACACTTTTTCTGCATGCTTGCAGGTCGATAGGTACATCACGGAATGGAACTTGCAGTCCGGGGAGCTAGAGTTGTCATGGGTCGTGACGCTTGAGGATACATTTAACGTTTTTACTTATGTTTTCCAAACAAAATGAAGTTGGTTGATTGAAAGATGATTTATGCTTCCGCTGAACGTTTAGTTGTTTTAAACAGACATTTTGAAATGCACTTTTCCTATTGAATAAGATTATGTGTTTATTATTATACTGTTAGTTCAATGTGATTAGTGGCTAGATCCTGGTACGTCACACGCCTCGCGGTGAAATCCGTGTGTGGTATTTTGGGGGTGTGACAGTTTGGTATCAGAGTCACTGGTTATAGCAAACTATGTTTAATTTTGTTTTATAAAACCAGACTATAACCGAATCAGTTCCGAAAGCGACCATGACACTACGCTCCAGATTGCAAGGTTCGTCTCTTATTTATCGTATACATTATACCCTTAGCATACACATACACATACACATACACATACGCATTGCATTGCATATAGTTGCATACACAATATCATAACACGATTGCATGTGTTACTCACTTACATTATGATGCATTGTTAGTATGATATGATCTCTAGACCTTTTGTGATCCTTACCGTTTTGACAACACCTACTTTTGACACTCGAACCAGAGGATCTTTTGACACAAGTTTGGAGGAACAGATATGAACATGCAAATCACATTATCATTACGGGTGCACACGTAATAATAATATGGGGTGCATGTGAGTCCCAGTGAGACCTAGCGTGTGTAAAGGACTCTGACCCATTATCCTACATACTTGGGATTTAAACCATATATGGGAGCCATGTCGAAGATTGACTCCTACCCGATCATGATCTTTCCTCGCTTTTCCGAACCTTTACTAACCTAGATGGTACTGTGTGTTGCTTGAACACTTATCTGAACGACTGGAGATTGACCGGGAATGTTTTGTGTTAGCGCAAAATGTTTCTGAGCCAGTTATCGACGCATCGAATGTTTGGTCTATACTCTTTCTACTTTTCTTGTCTACCAGTACTCAACAGGTTAGCGGCTCAGATCAAGAGTATGGTTACATCTGCGAATCTAGAACAACTTATCGTGGATTACTCACTTGACTCACAAGAGCACCGACCAAGAAGTTGGACGTGGTACACTACCAGAGCGCGACACTATGATTGCTCCTATTACCGATAACAAACGTAAGTGGAATGATACGGACATAGCCTCTAACTCCAACCAGCAACAGAAGAGAGCCGGCAACAACAATAACGATTGCAACTTCTACCAGCCTTCTTCCACTAATCAGAATTAAGGCTTTAACCAAAACCAGGGCTCGTACTTCGACGAACAAACGAGGCGTAACACGTTTAACTACCATCACCATGGACTGTAACAACTGTGCTTGTAATCACTATGAACAGTTCTATTATCAATAAAACAATGTTATTTGATCCCAATGTTTGTTTTGTTGTGTTTTACATTTTTCATGTTTTGACTTTTATGTAATTTTAAACTCTACATCGCTTTCTGGAGAGTTATACGCAAACTGGTGCGTAAACGTACTCAGTTTAATGCGAAAAATACTCCGGAACATCAACATATACTTAACATACCTTAAATAACCTTTACATAACTTAGAAATAAGTTTTGAAGGCTTTGGTATGTCGAAAACAAGTTAATTCGCTTACAGGGACTAAACTTGACAAACTGCGAAAGTATGTCAATTTGAACTGTAACGAACATTCCGGAACATGACCATAAGTTAAACACACCTTAAATATCCTTTACATAGCTTAGAAATAGGCTTTGAGGGGTTCGGTGTGCTAAAATAAACTTTTGGGTCATTCAGGGACTAAAAGCGTCAAAAAGTGCACAAGTTTGCATTTTCGCGTATAACTTACGTTCTGAATACATCTGGACATCCAAAAATTTATGTAAGCACTAAAATATTTTATTTTAGTGTTTGGCATAAGAAAAATCCATTCGTAGCGTCATTTGGATCGTTTTTCGCGCTTGTGCGCATTTCGTCGTAATTAAGCGAACATCGCGTTCGTACGGTTAAACGAACTGACATCAGACATATTTTTGAACATGTTTCATGTCCACAATGTTTAGGCATCATTTTAGGGCCTTAAAGTTGGCTTTACGGGCCTTAGAAGTGCCGGAAATGGGCTGAATACACAACAGGGACCAAAACTGTAATTTCTGATCTGACATGGCCAGGCGGCCCTCCTCAGTTTCTGTTAATTCCCACGCGGGCCGCGTCCGCCTCTCTGATCAGATTAGAACGAACAGTCAGCATGTTCCAGCTGTTTTAACCACAACCACAAGCTTACAACTTGCCTAATCAGCTGATAATGATCAATTTGGGCTACCACAACTTTGCAACACTTGTACGGTTACGATTAAGGCACGTTTTCCATGAAACGATCTTAACGGTGGACCGAAAACTATAAATACCCCACCCCCCATGCTTCAAAATCACAAGAATTTTGATTTGAGAAACTCTAAGTTGAAACATTTGTTTCATACCTGAGATTTTTGAATCGAGATTAGCATTCGGGGACCCTTCGTAAGTATTCTTTCGTTCTTTTCCTTATTTTATTGCTTTAGAGTCAGAAAGTCAAACTTTGTTTGACTTTCAGCGTTGACCAGCTTATGGTCAATGCGAAGTTCGTTTGAACTTCGCAACGTGATTGTAATCACGATGGTTATAGTCCCTTGGGACTATGCCTACTGATTACCACATTGTCTAGGGTCGTAGGGTAAGCGATCTAATAAATCGCTTATACCTTCGAACCCGACCCAGTTTGGTCGATCATTAGGATCCGACCAAATACATTAGGTGACCATAGTGTAGGGAATAACCTTCCGAGGTTATACCTTATGGTCACATCGTTTAAGTAGTTGTATGATAGGTAGTTTATATGCCTTAGGTAAATTACCAGAATACCCTTTTCATGTATAATGGGTAATTTAGCATATGTAACCTAAACTTTTGTCACATAACTGATTATGTAACATGTTTAGGCATATAATACTTGTCATAGGACTAGTTAGGCGGTCCGAACGCGTTTCACGCGCACGACGCGTTAAAGTAGCATAAGCTTCCTAAACGGGTCGTAATGGGTCGTAAACAATTATGTTAAGTTTCATTTAGTATGTAGGCTCTGTTAAACCAAATGACACGAGTTCCTACACTCGTTTGGTTTACGAACCCTCATGCTACCCGATCTTCCGATTTAGGTCCGGTTATTAACATAGTTACCTATATTAGGTGCCGTTTGATTCCGAGATCCTTACCATTGTTCGATTGTCACTCCAGGACTACTGAGTAATATCAAGTGAGTACATAGACCCCTCTTTTACTGTTTTCCAAACTGTTTTGGGGTGGAACACATGTGCCTAATTGTTACTTTCATGCTTTCCTGTTTTCACATCATATACCTGCTATGTTCGTTAGTACATTATAGTACATGATTTCATTACATCTTATGCTAGGTGTGCCCATTGTGTGCATACTTAGTACATCGTTTTACATTACATTTCATGCTAGGTGTGCCCATTGTGTGCATTACTTAGTACATCGTTTTACATTACATTTCATGCTAGGTGTGCCATTGTATGTATTACTTAGTACATCGTTTTACATTACATTTCACGCTACGTATGTTCATTTGATTACATACTTAGTGCATCGTTTTCACATGCTTACATTTTTTGTATGACATTTGGTTTGTTTACAATGGAACAATACATTCATTAACACCGATCATGTCGTTCGTTAGTAGGTAGTGGTACCATAGGAATTGACAACTCCCGTTCCGGACATCCTGGGTATGGGGATGAAAGGAATGACCGAATTCGATATACATAATTTAGATAAACCTTTAATTTGTTTAAGGGTTTATCGCCACAGTCTCAAGGCTTGGATGTATGCATTTTAACAATACCGCATAAATGTTTGTATCAGTATAGCATGCATTTGTTACACAAAACATAACTTTGATTTAAACTATGTTTTACTTCAATACCTTGTTTTGTGCATTTTACATATGGTTTAGTTGATATATTTCACTACCATACATGACATTTTGGTTACACATTACATGATCTACATTGAACATAAACATTTTGACATTGATATACACATTTGGTGGTTTACATTGGACATAGACATTTTGATATGGTTTACACAATAACACTTGACAATTGGTTTGTACATGAACAAGTTACATTGGTGGTTGTTTGGGTAAGTGATTTGAGTAACGAGGCGTGTGTAATATGATACAAACATGGTGGATACGCCGCTGGTACTTCCTATATATAAGTGTTTGTATAATATTACATAGCGTAACGTTATTTGAATCATTTCAGTTTGATACATATAACATTTTATACAAATAACATACTTTTCATAAGACATTGTTTTACAACCAACTTATCTTATACAAACTCATTTTACATGGTTATTCATTTAACCTTACATTTAATTATACATATCAACTGATCTTATCGTTTTTCGAATGATTTATAAGACAAAGCAAATTACAAGGTTCATGACTAAACATTTTCTCAAATACAAGTCATGAATCCTATTTTTCACAAACCTATGTATCTCACAGGCATTTTTATGCTGACGTACCTATTTTCACATGTGTTTTCAGGAGCTTTTCCGTAGGATGTTGATCACGATACTAGGGCGGACCTGTGCCTTAGAGACTAAAAACGAAGATAGACTTGTTTAATTATGTTATAAACTCTTTTGTTTACTGTTCAAGACAATGTAACACCCTTGTTTAATAAACAAATACAACTTTGTATGCCATGGTTATGAAACAATTAATTCTGTTACAACACTCCCCGACGTTTCCGCCACGTTTTGTATGTTACACGTGGTCGGGGTGTGACATGGACTATGCCCTAGGACGTGTTAGAGATGTGAGAAGGTGGACCGTTTGGCGAAAGGTCGCAGATTTCCGTTCCAGAAGCAACAACATCAGAGGCAACAGCCACAGCAGCAACAAGATACTCGTTTGGCTAATGTTGTAATCGATGTGATTATATATGATAGCTTAAGGATGTTTCGTGATTGATTGTAATGAAATATAGTGTTGTTATTCGGCTCATCTGTGTAGTATGATTAGATCATTGTCACACCCCGACCACGTAAAACAACAAAACGTGGCGGAAACGTCGGGGAGTGTTGTAACAGAATCATTGTTTCATAACACATGGAAATTGAAATATTGTTTTATTGATTAAAAGAGTTACAATGTCTTGACAATCAAAGAAAATATAACATAAATAACTAGTCTTGCATCTTTTATTGTCACTAAGGCCCAAGTCCGCCTAAGTGTATCTTGATAAATCCTATGCATCATATCCTGAAACACATGTGAAAATAGGTACGTCAGCATAAAAATGCCTGTGAGATACATAGGTTTTGTGAAAATAGAATTCATGACTTATGTTTAAGAAAATGTTTAGTCATGAACCTTGTAATTTGCTTTGTCTTGTAAATCATTTGAAAAGCAATAAGATCAGATGATATGTATAAATGAGAGAATAATGCATGGCTTAAATGAATAACCAAGTAAAATGAGTTTTTATAAGATAAGTTGTTTTGTAAAACAATGTCTTGTGAAAAGTATGTTATTTGTATAAAATGTTATATGTCTAAATTGAAATGATTTAAATAATGCTACGATATGTAATACCATACAAGCACTTATATATAGGAAGTACCAGCGGCGTATCCACCATGCTTGTATCATATTACACACGCCTCGTTACTTAAATCACTTACTCAAACCAAACCACCAAAGTAAAATGTTTATGTATAATCAAATGTCAAAATGTTTATGTGAAAACCATGTCTAATGTCTATGTCTAATGTTTATGTCTAATGCAAGTCATGTAATGTGTATATCAATGTCAAAATGTTTATGTATGGTAAGTGAAATATATCAACTAAACCATATGTAAAATGCACAAAAACAAGGTATTGAAGTAAAACATGGTTTAAATCAAAGTTATGTTTTGTGGAATAAATGCATGCTATACTGATATAAACATCTATGCGGTATTGTGAAAATGCATACATCCAAGCCTTGTGACTGTGGCGATAAACCCCTAAACGAATTTAAAGGTCTATCTTGTTGTTATGTTTATCGAATTCGGTCATTCCTTCCACCCAAACAAACCTAGGGTTCAGGAATGGGAGTTGTCAAGTCCTATGGTACCATTACCTACTAACGAGCGGCGTAGCTAATGTTAATGAATTTACATTGTCTCATTTGAACAAACCAAATGTCATACCAAAATGTAAGCATGTGATGAATAACAAATGTACTAAGTATGCACACAATGGGCATACATAGCATAAAATGTAATGTAAAACAATGTACTAAGTACGCACACAATGGGCATACATAGCATAAAATGTAATATAAAACAATGTACTAAGTACGCACACAATGGGCATACATAGCATAAAATGTAATGTAAAACAATGTACTAAGTATGCACACAATGGGCATACATAGCATAAAATGTAATGTAAAATAATGTACTAAGTACGCACACAATGGGCATACATAGCATAAAATGTAATGTAAAACAATGTACTAAGTATGCACACAATGGGTATACATAGCATAAAATGTAATGTAAAACAATGTACTAAGTATGCACACAATGGACATACATAGCAAAAACACAATGAAATCATGTACTATAAATGTACTAATGAACATAGCAAGTATATGATGTGAAAACAGGAAAGCATGAAAGTAACAAGTAGGCACATGTGTTTCACCCCAAAACAGTTTGGAAAACAGTAAAAGAGGGGTCTATGTACTCACTTGAGATTGCTCAGAAGTCCTAAGATAACCACCAAGCAATGCTAGAGATCACGGAATCAAACGACACCTAATATAGGTAACTATGTTAATATACCGGACCTATAATCGGAGGATTGGATAGAATGAGGGTTCGTAAACCAAATGAGTATGGAGACTCATGTAATATGGTTTAACAAAGCCTACATACTAAAATGAAACCTAGCCTAAGTGCTTACGACCCATTACGACCCGTTTAGGTAGCTTATGCTACTTTAACGCGTCGTTCGCGTAAAACGCGTTCGGAACGCCTAACTAGCCCTATGATAAGTAAAATATTCCTTAACATGTCTAATATTGTTACCAAATCAGTTTAGATACCAAAAGTTATGTTACATATGCTTAAAATGAATTTTGGCGTTAAAAGGGCATTTTGGTAATTTACCTAAGGCATATATACTACCTATCATATAACTACTCAAACGATGTGACCATAAGGTATAACCTCGGAAGGTTATTCCCTATACAACTATGGTCACCTAATGCGTTTGGTCGGATCCTAATGATCGACCAAACAGGTCGGGTTCGAAAGTATAAGCGATTGTTTAGATCGCTTACCTTACGACCCTATATAAGCACTAAACTAAAAGTGACGAGCTAAGCATGTTAGAACATGCTTAACTAAGTTTAGAAAACATGTTTGGTATCAAAACAAACGGTTTTGATACCTATGGGTAGTTTGGTTACAAAATACGCAAGAATGCATATTTTGGCCGAAACTACGACTCGTCACTGAGCCTAGATAACGTGGTAATCAGTAGGTATAGTCACTAGGGACTATAACCATCGTGATCACGCTCACGTTATGAAGTTCAAATGAACTTCACATTGATCATAAACTGGTCAATGCAGAAAGTCAAACAAAGTTTGACTTTAACGCTAAAACGAATGAAAAGAACGAAAGAACACTTACAAAGGGTCCCCGAAAGCTTTGATCTCCAAGTAATCTCAGGTAGGAAGTGTATGAACACAACCACTTAGAGAAAAACTCAGATTTCAAGTGGGTTTTGAGTTGTGAATCAAGGGGTATTTATAGGATTCTTGGAACCGTTAGGATCGTTCCTCGAATACCGTGCTTTGATCTTGTCCCTGCACTTGTTGCAAAATTGTGGTAACTTAAAATGGCCCCCCAACATCAGGGATTAACATGTGGCATTGGCCTTTGGAGTGTTTAGGAGCTGCTTGCAACTGATTAAACAACTTTTGCTGATCTGAAAGGGCCTCGCGTGATGCCTAGGGGGCTAGGTGTCACGCCTAGGTCCTTCTGATCAGCAAACAGTTTCCAAAGTTTCCATTTCAGTCCCCGTTGTGTATTAAGGCCATTTCCGACATGTTTAAGGCTAGTTAAGTCAACTTTAAGGCCCTAAAATGATGCCTAAACATTGTGGACATGAAACATGCTCAAAAATATGCCGGATGTCAGTTCGTTTGGTCGTACGATCGCGATGTTCGCTTAATTACGACGGAATGCGCACAAGCACGAAAAACGATCCAAATGGCGTGACGAATGGATTTTTCTTATGCCAAACACTAAAATAAAATATTATAGTGCTTACATAAATTTTTGGATGTCCGGATGTATTCAGAACGTAAGTTATGTGCGAAAGTGCTAACTTATGCACTTTTTGACACTTTTAGTCCCTGAATGAGCCAAAAGTTTATTTTAGCACACCGAACCCCTCAAAGCCTATTTCTAAGCTATATAAAGGATATTTAAGGTGTGTTTAACTTATTGTCATGTTCCGGAATGTTCGTTACAGTTCAATTTGGCATACTTTCGCAGTTTGTCAAGTTTAGTCCCTGTAAGCGAATTAACTTGTTTTTGACATACCAAAGCCTGCAAAACTTATTTCTAAGTTATGTAAAGGTTATTTAAGGTATGTTAAGCCTTTTTCACTATTCCGGAGTGTTCGTTGCATTAAACTGGTTATATTTACGCATCAGTGCGCGTATAACCTTCCAGAAAGCGATTTAGAGCCCGAAATCGAACAAGAATTGATATGTGCAAATGATACACATATTTGCACAAATCCCAAGTATGAAATACAATATTTCATTGGTTTGGTATTTGTTTGATGGTCGCAGTGACCCAGGTGTCACAGTCTCCCATACTTTAGGAAATTTCGTCCCGAAATTTATTCAGAGGAAACTTGTGAGAGCTTGAAACATGAAGTTGAAAAGATTAAACAACACTGGTTAGATTCCTGAACTTCTAGTAACTTTACAATAACATCATGCTTGTAATGTGAGTGGGACACTTATATACAAGTATATAAAGCGTTATTGGTGCGTCCACCGTACCTCTATTACATTGTTCACATTTCATTATGGTTGTCACTATCGGTTCTTACACATAATAAGTCTTACTGTGGTTTCCGTGCACTGAACTTCGTAATTATGTATGCATCCATAATCACGTAATTCCTTTCATAGTCACGTAGTGCATCTTAAAATGTGTAGGGGAAGAAAACAATGAACGAGCCTGTGAGGATTGTGACTAGACCACCATAGGGTCCCTTTTATTAAATCAATAAATAATTTTAATAGACAACCAAGGGTCTTTTCAGCTTATATCATCACATGTCATTCTTAACCAGATTTTTTTTGAATCAATCTTTTTGACTAGACCACTAAAAGGGTCTCTTATGAATCATGGAGTGGTACTTTACAATCCAAGGATCTTAACTATCATGTAGAAGCCCAATAAGGGTTTAAGGTAGTACCTTTTTGAATATCCTTCTACGAATCCCTCATATGAAGATACGAAAGGTTCTACGAGGATTTGGATAACAAATATCCAGAGTATACAAAAACACAGAAAAATGCATAAAAGAAAACACAAAATGCATAAACACATAGTCACATAACCACCAAATTGTTTAACTTGATTTGTTATCATTTTGTTAATTTGTTCTGCTAACTGTGCACATGTATTCAAAGCACACCAGGTATCCAATCAGTGGATTTTGATTGGTGCTTTAAATATTTCTAAGAATCTAACTATAAAGATAGAAAGATCTTAAAGAGAAAATTCAATTTCGATTCTAAGGAACCGAAATGTTCGAATTAAGGTACACATGGAATCCAATTAAGGACTCTGATTTGTATGATAATCATCCACAAGGGTCTAATTGTGGAGATAAAAAGATCCCATATGGGTTTTAGAAGTTGAAGATGTTTTGAAACCTTGCACTGGACGTGCTTAAATCAAAACATGAAGTAAAAATGCTTATGAAGTTGAGATGCTAGATATGCCAAGGCGACATATGAAGCGGAATTTGAAGGTTAAGTCAATGTATGAGGAATAAATATTTTTGAAAACTATGCATGGGGTTCTTAAAAAAAATGTGTTCAATGTTTTTGAAACCTTATGCATAATACTTTTGAAATCATAAAGTAGGTGTACTAGGTAAGTATATTTATAAGAATGTTTTAAAATCATGCGAGATGAATTTTGAAATTATGTATAAGGTTTTTGAAAACATGAATGATGCTTTTGAAATCGTGCACTTGATATATTACTTAAAATTGTTTTCAAACTATATGAAATATTTTGAAATCATGAGGGTTGTTTTTGAAAACATAGACAAAGCTTTGTGCATTTGTCATGTTAAGTAAATACACTATATTAAAAATGTTTTCGAACTATATATAGAATGTTTTGAAATCATGTAGGTTGTTTTGAAAACTTATGTTATGCATGTTTGAACAAATCAGAACGTAATGGGTATGAGATTTGAAAATATCCATGGTTATCTAACCAAGGATTCAAAGGCATAGAAGCACAATTACTCACAATGTCACTTTATTTCCTGTACTTCGTTTCTTAGAATAAAACGAGTGCTTAGAATTTACCAAGGAAATCATGAGTAAACGCAAAAATGGGAAAAATTCACAAAAGTAGTTTGCAAGGAACATAGTTCCTTAATGTAGGCATCATAGGGGAATGCCATACATACATGTAACTATACTTGTATATCAGAATTGCGAACAACAACTTTTATTTATAAACAAAACAGATTGTTTCACATTACAAGAAAATAGAAGAAACAAAAGCATAAGACAACAACATCTTCTAATCAGCCAACTGCTCATCCGTGGGTTGGATTTGCCTTAGCAAGCTTCGGGCATTTATTCACGAAATGACCCATCTTGCCACAGTTGTAGCACGATCCAGGCAGGAAGCGAGCTTGAGCAGGATTGGCTTGTGGTTGATTTGGACCACCTTGGTTCGGGTTACATCGGCAAGCACTTGCCAGGTGACCAACTCGCCCACATGATACACACAGACGACACTATAAGTGAGCTTGGTGATACCCATTACATTTGTCGCATATTGGTGCCGTTCCCTTGTATTGCTTCTTAGCAGGTGGTGTTGCCACCCGGATGGGTCCTGCTTGATTTGGTACAGCTGCAGTTGAGCAAACCCTTGCTGTATGACCTATAAGTCCACAAATCTGGCATTTGCGGCACTTCACACTAGCATGATGATGAAGGTTACATTGGTTGCACAAGGGTGCAGTTCCATTGTATGGCTTCCTAGCAGGGGGTTGAGCTGGTTGGTTGGGGACGGCTTGGCCATTGTGAGCGACCACGGCGAAGTTCTGAGAAGCCTTTCGCTTCTTTGACTTCTTAGGGGATCCAGTCTGTTCATCCAAGGTCTTTGATTCCTTGATTGGTTTCTTGGCTGGTAGTGCTGGCTTGACTTCTGCTTCCTTTGGTGGCTCTTGAGTGGCTTCATTGTTGAGACGAGACATGGCAATGCCTAGTTCAACAGTCTTCAGGATTACTTCGCCTATTCGCTGGGCAAATTTGGCAGTCTGCTCAGATATCTGCGCATCGTTGCGATGAAGAGACATTCTGGAGGAAATGAAGGATATAGGAGGAAACAAATGAAGTGTTATCGGTAAATAAAGCAAAATGACAACGCATAGAAATTGTGATCATTTGTTTGTTACCTAAGGCAAACAAATGAGACGGTGACTAATCAAAGTAAGCGGGTCATATTAATGTATCGCGAAGACATGCTTTAGCCTATAAGTGGACACTCACCCCAAGAGTTCCCAGGTAAGAGTGACTGGTCCGATTATGTGGATTTGTACGAACACTCTAGCCTTAGACAGAAAACTCAGAGTACAGGCATCCACTCTTCCAGATTGCACGTGTTCACACTATAAGACCCAAACTTTGTCGAGGTTTTGAAAATTCAAAGTGGCTCAAAACCATATAACAGAGGGTTCAAAACCTAGTAATCAATCATCCTAGAACAGATGATTAGTTTTCAAAGCGGTTTTGAATTTTATGTTCTTGTTGCGGTTGTCACTTAAGGATAGGTGACGGTATTGTTTTATGTCTAAGCGCAAGTAAACTCGCGTTAGGGTCCTAGGAAGGTTATAGACTAGGTCAAAGCATTACTAATAACCTAATTCCCTATAACCATGAGCTCTGATACCAACTTTTCTGTCACACCCCGACCACGTAAAACAACAAAACGTGGCGGAAACGTCGGGGAGTGTTGTAACAGAATCATTGTTTCATAACACATGGAAATTGAAATATTGTTTTATTCATTAAAAGAGTTACAATGTCTTGACAATCAAAGAAAATATAACATAAATAACTAGTCTTGCATCTTTTATTGTCACTAAGGCCCAAGTCCGCCTAAGTGTATCTTGATAAATCCTATGCATCATATCCTAAAACACATGTGAAAATAGGTACGTCAGCATAAAAATGCCTGTGAGATACATAGGTTTTGTGAAAATAGAATTCATGACTTATGTTTAAGAAAATTTTTAGTCATGAACCTTGTAATTTGCTTTGTCTTGTAAATCATTTGAAAAGCAATAAGATCAGATGATATGTATAAATGAGAGAATAATGTATGGCTTAAATGAATAACCAAGTAAAATGAGTTTGTATAAGATAAGTTGTTTTGTAAAACAATGTCTTGTGAAAAGTATGTTATTTGTATAAAATGTTATATGTCTAAATTGAAATGATTCAAATAACGCTACGATATGTAATACCATACAAGCACTTATATATAGGAAGTACCAGCGGCGTATCCACCATGCTTGTATCATATTACACACGCCTCGTTACTTAAATCACTTACTCAAACCAAACCACCAAAGTAAAATGTTTATGTATAATCAAATGTCAAAATGTTTATGTGAAAACCATGTCTAATGTCTATGTCTAATGTTTATGTCTAATGCAAGTCATGTAATGTGTATATCAATGTCAAAATGTTTATGTATGGTAAGTGAAATATATCAACTAAACCATATGTAAAATGCACAAAAACAAGGTATTGAAGTAAAACATGGTTTAAATCAAAGTTATGTTTTGTGGAATAAATGCATGCTATACTGATATAAACATCTATGCGGTATTGTGAAAATGCATACATCCAAGCCTTGTGACTGTGGCGATAAACCCCTAAATGAATTTAAAGGTCTATCTTGTTGTTATGTTTATCGAATTCGGTCATTCCTTCCACCCAAACAAACCTAGGGTTCAGGAATGGGAGTTGTCAAGTCCTATGGTACCATTACCTACTAACGAGCGGCGTAGCTAATGTTAATGAATGTACATTGTCTCATTTGAACAAACCAAATGTCATACCAAAATGTAAGCATGTGATGAATAACAAATGTACTAAGTATGCACACAATGGGCATACATAGCATAAAATGTAATGTAAAACAATGTACTAAGTACGCACACAATGGGCATACGTAGCATAAAATGTAATATAAAACAATGTACTAAGTACGCACACAATGGGCGTACATAGCATAAAATGTAATGTAAAACAATGTACTAAGTATGCACACAATGGGCATACATAGCATAAAATGTAATGTAAAACAATGTACTAAGTACGCACACAATGGGCATACATAGCATAAAATGTAATGTAAAACAATGTACTAAGTACGCACACAATGGGCATACATAGCATAAAATGTAATGTAAAACAATGTACTAAGTACGCACACAATGGACATACATAGCAAAAACACAATGAAATCATGTACTATAAATATACTAATGAACATAGCAAGTATATGATGTGAAAACAGGAAAGCATGAAAGTAACAAGTAGGCACATGTGTTTCACCCCAAAACAGTTTGGAAAACAGTAAAAGAGGGGTCTATGTACTCACTTGAGATTGCTCAGAAGTCCTAAGATAACCACCAAGCAATGCTAGAGATCACGGAATCAAACGGCACCTAATATAGGTAACTATGTTAATATACCGAACCTATAATCGGAGGATTGGATAGAATGAGGGTTCGTAAACCAAACGAGTATGGAGACTCGTGTAATATGGTTTAATAAAGCCTACATACTAAAATGAAACCTAGCCTAAGTGCTTACGACCCATTACGACCCGTTTAGGTAGCTTATGCTTCTTTAACGCGTCGTTCGCGTAAAACGCATTCGAAACACCTAACTAGCCCTATGATAAGTAAAATATGCCTTAACATGTCTAATATTGTTACCAAATCAGTTTAGATACTAAAAGTTATGTTACATATGCTTAAAATGAGTTTTGGCGTTAAAAGGGCATTTTGGTAGTTTACCTAAGGCATATATACTACCTATCATATAACTACTCAAACGATGTGACCATAAGGTATAACCTCGGAAGGTTATTCCCTATACAACTATGGTCACCTAATGCGTTTGGTCGGATCCTAATGATCGACCAAATGGGTCGGGTTCGAAAGTATAAGCGATTGTTTAGATCGCTTACCTTACGACCCTATATAAGCACTAAACTAAAAGTGACGAGCTAAGCATGTTAGAACATGCTTAACTAAGTTTAGAAAACAGGTTTGGTATCAAAACAAACGGTTTTGAAACCTATGGGTAGTTTTGTTACAAAATACGCAAGAATGCGCATTTTGGCCGAAACTACGACTCGTCACTGAGCCTAGATAACGTGGTAATCAGTAGGTATAGTCACTAGGGACTATAACCATCGTGATTACGCTCACGTTATGAAGTTCAAATGAACTTCGCATTGACCATAAACTGGTCAATGCAGAAAGTCAAACAAAGTTTGACTTTAACGCTAAAACGAATGAAAAGAACGAAAGAACACTTACAAAGGGTCCCCGAAAGCTTTGATCTCCAAGTAATCTCAGGTAGGAAGTGTATGAACACAACCACTTAGAGAAAAACTCAGATTTCAAGTGGGTTTTGAGTTGTGAATCAAGGGGTATTTATAGGATTCTTGGAACCGTTAGGATCGTTCCTTGAATACCGTGCTTTGATCTTGTCCCTACACTTGTTGCAAACTTGTGGTAACCTAAAATGGCCCCCCAACATCAGGGATTAACATGTGGCATTGGCCTTTGGAGTGTTTAGGAGCTGTTTGCAACTGATTAAACAACTTTTGCTGATCTGAAAGGGCCTCGCGTGACGCCTAGGGGGCTAGGTGTCACGCCTAGGTCCTTCTGATCAGCAAACAGTTTCCAAAGTTTCCATTTCAGTCCCCGTTGTGTATTAAGGCCATTTCCGACATGTTTAAGGCTCGTTAACTCAACTTTAAGGCCCTCAAATGATGCCTAAACATTGTAGACATGAAACATGCTCAAAAATATGCCGGATGTCAGTTCGTTTGGTCGTACGATCGCGATGTTCGCTTAATTACGACGGAATGCGCACAAGCGCGAAAAACGATCCAAATGGCGTGATGAATGGATTTTTCTTATTCCAAACACTATAATAAAATATTATAGTGCTTACATAAATTTTTGGATGTCCGGATGTATTCAGAACGTAAGTTATGCGCGAAAGTGCAAACTTATGCACTTTTTGACACTTTTAGTCCCTGAATGAGCCAAAAGTTTATTTTAGCACACCGAACCCCTCAAAGCCTATTTCTAAGCTATATAAAGGATATTTAAGGTGTGTTTAGATTATGGTCATGTTCCGGAATGTTCGTTACAGTTCAATTTGGCATACTTTCACAGTTTGTCAAGTTTAGTCCCTGTAAGCGAATTAACTTGTTTTTGACATACCAAAGCCTTCAAAACTTATTTCTAAGTTATGTAAAGGTTATTTAAGGTACGTTAAGCCTTTTTCACTATTCCGGAGTGTTCGTTGCATTAAACTGGTTATATTTACGCATCAGTGCGCGTATAACCTTCCAGAAAGCGATTTAGAGCCCGAAATCGAACAAGAATTGATATGTGCAAATGATACACATATTTGCATAAATCCCAAGTATGAAATACAATATTTCATTGGTTTGGTATTTGTTTGATGGCCGCAGTGACCCAGGTGTCACAATCATGATAGGGATGGTTAATCGAATAATGTTAAAGATGATTGTTAACTGAATGCTTGCTAATCGGATGTAATGTGTTCATGTGCGGATGATTGGTAGTATTGTTATAATTAGGATGCATGCTAGTAATCAAGAACACAAATAGTGTTAATCTAGTTGATTTTATGTTTTGAACATGTCTAGGGTTCATAGGAAATTGATGTTAAAACCCTTGTTGATCGATTATTGTTTAGTTTGGAAACTGTTAGTGTTGATTGATCGAATAATTGTAAAACAAGAAACTGCTCAAATTGTTGTAACTGATTGCATGATTTTAGGAGAATCACTTAACCAATCGAACAAGTTTGTCGGTCGCACAAGATCAGGTCACACAAGACCTGATCTGATCGCACAAGCTTGGTACAACTATTTAAAGCTCACGGTACAACTTAGGATTGCATGATCGCACAAGACGTGTGGATTGCACAAGGCAGTGCCGATCGCACAAGTCTTGGGCCATACACAGTTTGGACTTTATTTTTTTATTGGGCCGAATGGCCCAACCCAGTCACACAACTTAACTAGATCGCACAAGTCGTCCGGATCGCACAAGGGCTTGTCGGTCGCACAAGTCCATCCGGACCGCACAAGATCAACGTTTGTTATTATTTGGGCCGTGTATGTATGTTTGGGCTTTCTAGTTGTTTGGGCCGGGTTTAAGTTGAATCGCACAACAAGCTGTGGATCGCACAAGGTTGTGCGGATCACACAACATGTTGGGCTGAGTAATGTTTGGGCTTCATATGTATGCTAAACAGATGTTGTTTAACATGTCTTATTTGTATGCCATGTATGCCATGATCGTTACGTGTTCTTGATTTGTTAAATCTGTGTAAACATACGTGCACTACTTGAACCTAGACCTGACTTCTATGGTAACCATGTTAGGACGTGGTTAACCCCTAGCAGTTCGATTGACCTTTCGCTTATCTGCCGAGCTAACCTAAGGTGAGTTCACACTTTCTACAAAGCATGGTAATTCCCGGTGGGTTGGGAATGGGTTAAGGAATATGGATTTCCTCGTCCTTCTTGGGTAGGACAGTATGGGTTAAGGAATGTAATTCCTTGTCCTCTTGAGACAGTTTTAAGCACTAGACCAAAACTCTATCACGAAGTCCCTCCTTTTTATATCGACTTAATCGCCGGGCCAATAGCGAGCGGGTCATTAGTTAGATAGCGCTATTTAGGTTTGACAAGCCTCACATAGTGCCGCAGAGGACAAATAAAAGGTCAAATTAAACAATTATGCGATTATGTGATTATGTGTTTTTGTGTTCTCTTTTATGTTTTTGTGTGATCCGATTTTCGTTATCCAAATCCTCGTAGAATCTTCCATATCTTCATATGAGGGATTCATAGTAGGATATTCAAAAGGTACTACCTTAAATCCTTATTGGGCTTCTACGTGGTAGTTAAGACCCTTGGGTTATATAGTACCATTCCATGATTCGAAGGAGACCCCTTGAGTGGTCTAATTAAAAGATTGATTCAGAATCTGGTTAAGAATGACATGTGATGATATAACTCAAAAGACTCCTTGGTGGTCTATTTAAGAAATCATTTATTGATTTAATTAAAGGGACCCTAGGATGGTCTAGTCACACTCATCATAGGTTTGTTCATTTGGTTTTCCCCTACACATTATAAAATGCACTGTGCGGACTATGCAAGGAATTATGTAATTATGGACGCGTACATAATTATGAGATTCAGTTGTCACACCCCGACCACGTGGAACATACCAAACGTGGCGGAAAACGTCGGGGAGTGTTGTAACAGAATTAATTGTTTCATAACCATGGCATTCAAAGTTATATTTTATTTATCAACATAAGAGTTACATTGTCTTAAACAGAAGTCAAAGAGTTCAGAACATAATTAAACTAAGTCTATCTTCATTTTATGTCTCTAAGGCACAGGTCCGCCCTAGTGTCACGATCATCATCCTATGCAATAGCTCCTGAAAACACATGTGAAAATAGGTACGTCAGCATAAAAATTCATGTGAGATACATAGGTTTGTGAAAATTGGATTCATGACTTAAATTTAAGAAAATGTTTAGTCATGAACCTTGTAATTTGATTTGTTTTGTAAATCGCTTGAAAAACAATAAGTTCAGATGATATGTATAAATAAGAGAATAATGTATGGTTAAATGAATAACCATGTAAAATGAGTTGTATAAAATAAATTGTATTGTAAACCAAAGTCTTGTGAAAACATGTTACTTGTGTAAAATGTATAAGTCCAAAATGAATGATTTAAATAATGCTATGATATGTAATATAATACGAACACTTATATATAGGAAGTACCAGCGGCGTATCCACCATGCTTGTATCATATTACTCACATCTCGTTACTTAAGTCACTTAAACCAACCAATAATGTATAATGTCTATGTTTAAACCAATTGTCAAAAGTCCTTGTATAAACCATGTCAAATGTTGATAGTCCAAAAGTAGTCAAGTAATGTGTAACAAATGTTATGTCTTGTAAGTAAAGTATTGTCACATAGTCCAGATGTAGAAATGTACAAAACAAAGTATTTTGAATATATCAAAAAGTTATGTTTTGCAAAGTAATTCATGTTACATTGATATAAACATTTATGTGGTAAGTTAACGCATACATTCAAGCCTTGAGACAGTCGGATAACCCTTTCAGTCAAGGTTATCAATAGAAATGTTTTCGGATTCAGTCATTCCTTACATCCAAACAAACCCGAGATGTCAGGAATGGGATTTGTCAAGTCCTATGGTACCAGTACTTACTACCGAGCGGCGTAGCTAATGTTAATGAACGTATAATAGTCTCGTTTATGCAAACCAAATGTTATAGCAATTGTATACAAGGCATATGAAAACAATGTACTAAGTATGCTAAGTTAACATACAAAGCAGAAAAGTCATGTAAATCAATGTGCTAGCATGCTATCAGTTAACATACATAGCAGAAATGTAATGTAAAACAATGTACTAAGTATGCACACAATGGGCATATATAGCATAAAATGTAATGAAATCATGTACTATAATGTACTAACAAACATAGCGGGTATATGATGTGAAAACAGGAAAGCATGAAAGTAACAAGTAGACACATGTGTTCCACCCCAAAACAGTTTGGAAAACAGTAAAAGAGGGGTCTATGTACTCACTTGAGATTGCTCAGAACTCCTAAGATAACCACCAAGCAATGCTAGAGATCACGGATATCAAACGACACCTAATATAGGTAACTACATTAATAAACCGGACCTAAATCGGAGGATCGGATAGAATGTGATTTAGACCCGACAAGTGTGAAGACTTGTTTAATATGGGTATTTCATACACATTCTGGATTTCTAGATAAAACCGATAAGGTTTGACCCGCTTCGGCTAATTTATGTAAACTAGTTATATAAACCGAACCGAACGCGTAATAAGTGTAACGGGTATCCGCAAGAGCCATATACAGGTTTCCTAAGTTAATATGCTTCAAATATGTTGTGACATCAGTAAGATGTCTTTCATTATGCCCGAAACGTATTTAAACACAAACTATGCATCGTAAGGGCATTTTGGTAATTTCACATAAGCCGTGAAGCTCAAAACTGAAGTCTGAGTTAAACAACTTTTGCTTACTGTTAAAACATTATAATTTACCTAAAATATTAGTAGGTATCAACCCTCGTATGTCTAAAATAGTTCTAGTACATACTATGCGTTAAAAACGCTTAGAAAGGCGATTAGGAGCCGTTTCCGGGTTATATACATAAAGCTGATATTTTTATTATTCCAGAAGGCTTAAAATAATTTATTTATCATTTAAGATCAGTAGCAAAAGGTTTGGAGTCGTTTAGATATGTAAAACTCATTTTATAGCCCGTAAGGGCAAATTACCGGATTAAGCCTACGACTATAAGTTATGCTCAGCCTAAAATTAATTAAAAATCTTCAAAAGTCCCAAAATAATATATTACATCAGTGGGTAATAAGTTTGATATCAAAAAGTAGGCTTAAATAGGCTATACGCTAATTACGCCGTTTAATTAACATAAAGCTTTCATTTTGCGCTAATGAGCATAACTCTCAATCTACACCACCAATTGATCTCAAATTTTGGGTACAAGTTTATATATCAGTAACAAAGGTTTCTACTCTTTTACATTTTCAAAAGTCACGTTTTAAGGTAAAAAGGGCATAATGGTCAACATATGAGCAATTAGCGGAAACATGCATATTAATTGGATAACTAATGAACCAAGGTGTATAATCACAGAGGGTTATACTAGTATGTAACATAGTCCAATTAAAGCTCTGAGGCATTTCTAAAACATGCCTAAACGGGTCAGAACTGAAAGTCAAAGCAAAAGTCAAACTATGCGACTTTCGGTTCCGAACCGTGTCTAAACAGGAAATTGTCGGGTTGAACATGTTTAGACATGTTCTTACACTAATTACCAAGTTATAATAATGATCAAACAGGTTGTATATGTTCTGCATTGCTAATTATGCATAAATTAGAATTTAAGTATCCTGTTGACTTTTTATTAGCAAGTTTGACCCGACTTTTGACCTAGTTAGAGTGGGAATCAGGGGGAACCCTTTTAAGGGTTTATTACCCACGTAATTACCAACTTATAACTACTTTTGATTCGACTAATCACTGGACCATTAGTGATTAATCTTAAAGTCAACCGTTAATTATGACGGTTTGACGTTTAAGCTAAAACTAAGCTAAAACTAAACTAAGGAAGGATTAGCAAACTTACTGAAGTCCTAAGCTTGATTAGTGATCACTTGAGAGAAGACTTGAGCTCCAGAAGTGCTCTAAAGTGCAGGAATGAGGTGTGATTGAAATGTTGCAACTTAGGGGCTTTATATAGTGATCAAATCACCACAAAATGTTGACACACAAGTCTACTACTGACCATAACCTTCCCACAAGTGTCCCTAAGTGTTTAGGGGTTGTTTAGGGGCCAAGAAAGATGAGGAAAATCGATTAAAGATCAATTGCAACGTTTAAAACAGCCAACTGCCAACTTTCTGCATCTGGGCATGCCTTGCGCACCTCAAGGGTGTGGTTGTTGAGGTGCGCAAGCATGTCATCAGGGCCAAAAACCTCTTTTTCAGTTTGCATCCTTGGCTCTTGGTCCTCCGAAAGGTCAACTAACTTATTTCTTGAAATTAGAATCCCCTAATTTGACATATAAGGGCTTCAAGATATTTACCCACTTTGTTAAGTCCTCGGTTAACTTTATTGTTACCCGAAAGGTCCTAAACTTCAACGTTGACGCTTTAACCCCTTGTACACGGATTTGATCATAACTTTCTCGTACGATAACGAAACTTTATGAAATTTGTATCATGCATTCTAGTGAGCATAATGAACCGTTACAAAGCTTCGGGTTTGTCAAGTTTAGTCCCTGGAAGTGAATTAACTTGTTTTTGCCATACCAAAGCCTTCAAAACTTATTTCTAAGTTATGTAAAGGTTATTTAAGGTATGTTAAGTATATGTTGATGTTCCAGAGTATTTGTCGCATTAAACTGATTATGTTTACTCACCAGTTTGCGTATAAATCTCCAGAAAGTGATATAGAGTTTGAAATTGGATAAAAGTCAAAACACGAAAAATGTAAAACATAACCAAACAAACATTGGGATCAAATAACATTGTTTTATTGATAATTGAACTGTTCACAATGATAACAAGCACAGATGTTACAGTCTCCCCTACTTGTGGAAATTTCGTCCCGAAATTTATTTAGAGGAAACTCGTGGAAAAAGATGTGGATATTTCGCCTTCATTTGATCTTCGCGTTCCAAAGTAAACTCGGGTCCACGTTTAGCTTCCCAGCGAACTTTGACCAAAGGAATGCGCTTGCGCTTAAGCCACTTGACTTCACGTTCCATGATTTCCACAGGTTTCTCGACAAATTTCAGTGTTTTGTCAACACGAATTTCGTCAAGCGGTATGTGGTGGTTCTCATCAGCTAAACACCTCTTGAGATTGGACACGTGAAAGGTTGGATGAACATTTCCAAGTTCAGGAGGTAACTCAAGTCTGTAGGCTACCTTACCGATTCTTTCGACGATCTTGAATGGTCCAACGTATCTAGGTGCAAGTTTTCCTTTCTTTCCAAATCTAATCACACCTTTCCAAGGTGAGACCTTCAGTAATACTCGATCACCGATTTGAAATTCCAAGGGCTTGTGTTTTGGGTCCGCGTAACTCTTTTGACGGCTTCTAGCTGTCTGATGGTTATCACGAACTTTCTTAATCTTGTCTGTTGTCTCTAAAATGAGGGCAGGTCCAGTGCCAATCTCATTCCAGCAGACTGCTGAACGACATTTTCGACCATAGAGAGCCTCGAAAGGAGCCATTTTGATGCTGGTGTGATAACTGTTGTTGTAGGAGAATTCAATTAACGGAAGATGTGAATCCCAACTACCACCAAAATCGATCACACAAGCTCTAAGCATATCCTCCAGAGTCTGGATTGTTCTTTCAGATTGACCATCCGTTTGCGGATGATAAGCTGTGCTTAGATTAAGTTGGGTCCCCATAGCAGATTGCATGGTTCTCCAAAAATGAGAAGTGAAACGAGCATCTCTGTCAGAAATGATGTTCAAAGGAACACCGTGTCGAGCTACAATTTCATCCACATAGATTTTTGCAAGTCTGTCAGCAGGAAAATCCTCACGGATTGGCAAGAAATGTGCTGACTTAGTAAGACGATCAACAACTACCCAGATGGCATCATGACCTTACTTTGTGCGCGGAAGTTTGGTAACAAGATCCATAGAAATGTTTTCCCATTTCCAAACTGGGATCTCTGGTTGCACCAATAAACCAGAAGGACGCTGATGTTCAGCCTTAACCTTAAGACAAGTAAGGCATTTTGATACATATAAGGAAATGTCTTTCTTCATACCAGGCTACCAATAGTGAATACGAAGATCCTTATACATCTTATCTGAGCCCGGATGAATAGAATAACGCGACTTATGGGCTTCATCCATAAGCAAGGTGCGAAGGTTATCTTGGCTTGGGACCCACAAACGGTCCATGAAGTAATATGATCCATTGTCCTTCAGTTCAAGATCAGGTGTTATGTGATAGGGAAATTCCTTATCCATCAAACCTTGTGAAACACAAGATTGTTGAGCCTGAGAAATGCGTGCTTGGATATCGGATTGAGTTTGAATAATAGATTGAACACGTACACAATGAAGCTTAGTACGTTCCTTACGACTCAATGCGTCGGCTACGACATTCGCCTTACCAGGATGGTAGTGAATTTCGCAGTCATAGTCGTTTAAAAGCTCCACCCAACGCCGTTGCCTCATGTTGAGTTCTTTCTGATTGAAGATATGCTGAAGACTTTTGTGGTCCGTGAAAACCACACATTTTGTACCGTACAAATAGTGTCTCCAGATCTTTAGAGCGAAAACAACTGCACCCAACTCAAGATCATGAGTGGTGTAGTTCTTCTCATGTATCTTCAACTGCCTCGATGCATATGCTATGACTTTGTTCCTTTGCATCAGAACACAGCCAAGACCCAATTTAGATGCATCGCAGTAAACGACGAAATCATCATTGCCCTCAGGCAAAGTCAGAATAGGCGCGTCGCAAAGCTTTTGCTTCAAGTGTTGAAAAGCTTCCTCTTGCTTGAATCCCCAATCAAAGGGTTTGTTCTTCTGAGTTAGAGCAGTTAGAGGAACTGCAATCTTTGAGAAGTTCTCAATGAAGCGGCGGTAATAACCCGCTAGACCAAGAAAAGAACGAACTTCAGTAGGAGTAGTAGGCGTATCCCAATCCTTAATCGCACTGATCTTGGAGGGATCTACATGAATGCCTTGTTCGTTGACAATATGTCCTAAAAATTGAACTTCTTTAAGCCAGAATTCACACTTGGAGAATTTGGCAAAAAGTTGCTCTTTCTTTAGGAGTTCCAAAGTAAGACGAAGATGTTGCTCATGATCAGCTCGCGTCTTAGAATAAATCAAGATGTCGTCAATAAAAACAATGACGAACTGATCAAATAAGGCTTGCAGACCCTATTCATTAAGTCCATGAAAACAGCAGGAGCATTTGTCAAACCGAATGGCATGACTGTGAATTCATAATGCCCATAACGAGTACGGAACGCTGTCTTGGGAATATCTTCTTCATGCACACGAAGTTGATGATATCCTGATCGCAGATCAATCTTTGAAAAATAAGAAGCGCCCTGTAGTTGATCAAAGAGATCATCAATGCGAGGTAGGGGATATCGATTCTTGATGGTAAGCTTGTTAAGCTCACGATAATCGATACACATCCTAAAGGATCCATCCTTCTTCTTGACAAAAAGAACGGGAGCACCCCAAGGTGAAAAGCTAGGACGGATAAAACCTTTGTCAGAGAGCTCCTAAAGCTGCTTAGACAACTCTTGCATCTCAGATGGTGCAATACGATATGGAGCTCTGGCAATGGGATTTGCACCAGGTACGAGATCAATACGGAACTCGACTTGGCGTGCTGGAGGTAGACCAGGTAACTCTTCAGGGAATACTTTAGAATAATCCCGAACAACAGGAATATCTTGAATAGATTTACCTTTGCCTTTATCTACTGTGACATGTGCCAAGAAGGCCACATAATTCTTTCGCAGATACTTCCGAGCTTTAAAACAAGACATGAGTTTGAGACCACCAGCAGGTTTCTCACCCTGAACCTGTAGGATCTCGCCTGTCGAAAGCGGCACATGAACAATCTTCTCAAAGCAAACTACCTCTGCGCGATGCTTGGCTAACCAATCCATACCCACAATAACGTCGAAGCTTCCAAGTTGCATAGGCGTGAGGTCGATAGGAAAAAGATGGTCGTTAAGGTTCAACTGGCAGTTGCGAAGAACAGAATCAAGAACAATGGGTTCACCACTAGCAACTTCTACTGTCAAAGGTTTACCTAGTTTCGTTCTAGACACGCGAAGCATTGGCTCAAAAGACAATGACACAAAACTCTTGTCGGCACCCGAATCAAAAAGAACAGATGCAGGCTGATTATTAATAAAGAACGTACCGTTCACCACTTCATTGTCCGCTTGTGCCTCTTGTGCATTCATGTTGAAGACTCGACCTCGAGCCTGAGCTTGATTCTGATTTGGATTCTGATTCTGGTTGGCTAGCCTTGGGCACCGGTTCCTGTAGTGGGTCAGATCCCCACAATTGTAGCACGAACCAGTAGGAAAATGAGGTCGTGCAGCTTGACCTTGTTGCTGAGCAAGAGGCTGAGCAACTTGTTGGGCTTGGTTCTGAACTGCCTGGTTCTGGTTAACAGGAATGCGACAAGTAGCGGCAAGATGACCAATTCTCCCACAGTTAGTGCAATGACGACATTGGAGATGTGGTAGGTGATGGCCGTTACACCTGTTGCACAAAGGTACAGTGCCAAGATATGGTTTCTTGGCTAGTGGTTGCGCAGGCTGATTTGGTGCAGTTTGAGCCTGTGCAGTAACGACATAGTTTTGGGAAGCCTTTCGCTTCCTAGACCCTCTGGCGGAACCAGAATTCTTTCCATTATTGTTTTCACCTTTCTTGCCATCCCCCTTGTCAGACGCCTGCTTCTTGCCCTTGTCACCCTTTTTATGCAGCTTTCCCTTTCGAACCTGCGACTCAGTCAATGTCGCTGCTAAATCGATCGCCTGACGGAGTGTGGCAGGGTTACTACCAGTAATGATGTCTTGCACTGAGTCAGGTAGGCCGTCGATGTACCTTTCGATAGCCTTGTCAAGTGGGGTAACCATTGTTGGGCAAAGCAGACTCAACTCCTCAAATCTATCAGTATATGCCCTGTGCTCGCCACTGTCTTATTTCAAGTCATCGAACTCTCTTTCCAAAGCTCGCTGTTCATGACGAGGACAGAACTCCCTCATCATAAGGGCCCTAAGTTCAGCCCATGTCTGTGCTAGAGCAACTTCTGCACCACGGTCTCTCATAACCCCGTTCCACCATGTGAGAGCCCTCTTCTGAAACACACTCGAAGAAAACTCGACCTTGCGATTGTCAGGACACTGCACGTGGCGAAAAGTATTCTCAATTCTCTCGAACCATTGAAGAAGCCCAGTCGCTCCTTCAGAACCACTAAACTTGAGTGGTTTAGCCGAGTTAAAATCCTTGTATTTGCATGGAGCATTGTTGTTGTTATTGGCTTGGTTCCATTGAGCAAAGAGGTTTGGGAATTGAGCAGCCATCTGCTGCGCAATGATTTCTGCCAGTTCGGCAGTCGCTATCTGGTTTTCGCATCGAGGATGCATTCTAAAAGAGGAAACATGAAAGGAAACGAGTGAGATGATTGGATGAAGAGAATGAGATGAAACAAAATCAACAAAAGCAAAGATGGTGGTCATTCGTCCGAGATTTTGAAAACTCAAAGGGGTTCAAAACCATATAACAGAGGGTTCAAAACCTTACAATAGAGGGTTCAAAACCTAGTAATCAATCATCCTAGAACAGATGATTAATTTTCAAAGCGGATTCAGAATCGATGTTCTCGTTGTGGTTATCACCTAAGGATAGGTGAAGTGCATGTTTTAAAATCTAAACACAATATAACTTGTGTTAGGGTCCTAGAAAGGTTATAGTCTAGGTCAAAGCATTACTAATAACCTAATTCCCTATAACCATTGGCTCTGATACCAACTCTTCTGTCACACCCCGACCACGTGGAACATACCAAACGTGGCGGAAAACGTCGGGGAGTGTTGTAACAGAATTAATTGTTTCATAACCATGGCATTCAAAGTTATATTTTATTTATCAACATAAGAGTTACATTGTCTTAAACAGAAGTCAAAGAGTTCAGAACATAATTAAACTAAGTCTATCTTCATTTTATGTCTCTAAGGCACAGGTCCGCCCTAGTGTCACGATCATCATCCTATGCAAGAGCTCCTGAAAACACATGTGAAAATAGGTACGTCAGCATAAAAATGCCTGTGAGATACATAGGTTTGTGAAAATTGGATTCATGACTTAAATTTAAGAAAATGTTTAGTCATGAACCTTGTAATTTGATTTGTTTTGTAAATCGCTTGAAAAACAATAAGTTCAGATGATATGTATAAATAAGAGAATAATGTATGGTTAAATGAATAACCATGTAAAATGAGTTGTATAAAATAAATTGTATTGTAAACCAAAGTCTTGTGAAAACATGTTACTTGTGTAAAATGTATAAGTCCAAAATGAATGATTTAAATAACGCTATGATATGTAATATAATACGAACACTTATATATAGGAAGTACCAGCGGCGTATCCACCATGCTTGTATCATATTACTCACATCTCGTTACTTAAGTCACTTAAACCAACCAATAATGTATAATGTCTATGCTTAAACCAATTGTCAAAAGTCCTTGTATAAACCATGTCAAATGTTGATAGTCCAAAAGTAGTCAAGTAATGTGTAACAAATGTTATGTCTTGTAAGTAAAGTATTGTCACATAGTCCAGATGTAGAAATGTACAAAACAAAGTATTTTGAATATATCAAAAAGTTATGTTTTGCAAAGTAATTCATGTTACATTGATACAAACATTTATGTGGTAAGTTAACGCATACATTCAAGCCTTGAGACAGTCGGATAACCCTTTCAGTCAAGGTTATCAATAGAAATGTTTTCGGATTCAGTCATTCCTTACATCCAAACAAACCCGAGATGTCAGGAATGGGATTTGTCAAGTCCTATGGTACCAGTACTTACTACCGAGCGGCGTAGCTAATGTTAATGAACGTATAATAGTCTCGTTTGTGCAAACCAAATGTTATAGCAATTGTATACAAGGCATATGAAAACAATGTACTAAGTATGCTAAGTTAACATACAAAGCAGAAAAGTCATGTAAATCAATGTGCTAGCATGCTATCAGTTAACATACATAGCAGAAATGTAATGTAAAACAATGTACTAAGTATGCACACAATGGGCATATATAGCATAAAATGTAATGAAATCATGTACTATAATGTACTAACAAACATAGCGGGTATATGATGTGAAAACAGGAAAGCATGAAAGTAACAAGTAGACACATGTGTTCCACCCCAAAACAGTTTGGAAAACAGTAAAAAAGGGGTCTATGTACTCACTTGAGATTGCTCAGAACTCCTAAGATAACCACCAAGCAATGCTAGAGATCACGGATATCAAACGACACCTAATATAGGTAACTACATTAATAAACCGGACCTAAATCGGAGGATCGGATAGAATGTGATTTAGACCCGACAAGTGTGAAGACTTGTTTAATATGGGTATTTCATACACATTCTGGATTTCTAGATAAAACCGATAAGGTTTGACCCGCTTCGGCTAATTTATGTAAACTAGTTATATAAACCGAACCGAACGCGTAATAAGCGTAACGGGTATCCGCAAGAGCCATATACAGGTTTCCTAAGTTAATATGCTTCAAATATGTTGTGACATCAGTAATATGTCTTTCATTATGCCCGAAACGTATTTAAACACAAACTATGCATCGTAAGGGCATTTTGGTAATTTCACATAAGCCGTGAAGCTCAAAACTGAAGTCTGAGTTAAACAACTTTTGCTTACTGTTAAAACATTATAATTTACCTAAAATATCAGTAGGTATCAACCCTCGTATGTCTAAAATAGTTCTAGTACATACTATGCGTTAAAAACGCTTAGAAAGGCGATTAGGAGCCGTTTCCGGGTTATATACATAAAGCTAATATTTTTATTATTCCAGAAGGCTTAAAATAATTTATTTATCATTTAAGATCAGTAGCAAAAGGTTTGGAGTCGTTTAGATATGTAAAACTCATTTTATAGCCCGTAAGGCAAAACCGACAATTACCGGATTAAGCCTACGACTATAAGTTATGCTCAGCCTAAAATTAATTAAAAATCTTCAAAAGTCCCAAAATAATATATTACATCAGTGGGTAATAAGTTTGATATCAAAAAGTAGGTTTAAATAGGCTATACGCTAATTACGCCGTTGAATTAACATAAAGCTTTCATTTTGCACTAATGAGCATAACTCTCAATCTACACCACCAATTGATCTCAAATTTTGGGTACAAGTTTATATATCAGTAACAAAGGTTTCTACTCTTTTACATTTTCAAAAATCACGTTTTAAGGTAAAAAGGGCATAATGGTCAACATATGAGCAATTAGCGAAAACATGCATATTAATTGGATAACTAATGAACCAAGGTGTATAATCACAAAGGGTTATACTAGTATGTAACATAGTCCAATTAAAGCTCTGAGGCATTTCTAAAACATGCCTAAACGGGTCAGAACTGAAAGTCAAAGCAAAAGTCAAACTATGCGACTTTCGGTTCCGAACCGGGTCTAAACAGGAAATTGTCGGGTTGAACATGTTTAGACATGTTCTTACACCAATTACCAAGTTATAATAATGATCAAATAGGTTGTATATGTTCTGCATTGCTAATTATGCATAAATTAGAATTTAAGTATCCTGTTGACTTTTTATTAGCAAGTTTGACTCGACTTTTGACCTAGTTAGAGTGGGAATCAGGGGGAACCCTTTTAAGGGTTTATTACCCACATAATTACCAACTTATAACTACTTTTGATTCGACTAATCACTGGACCATTAGTGATTAATCTTAAAGTCAACCGTTAATTACGACGGTTTGACTTTTAAGCTAAAACTAAACTAAGGAAGGATTAGCAAACTTACTGAAGTCCTAAGCTTGATTAGTGATCACTTGAGAGAAGACTTGAGCTCCAGAAGTGCTCCAAAGTGCAGGAATGAGGTGTGATTGAAATGTTGCAACTTAGGGGCTTTATATAGTGATCAAATCACCACAAAATGTTGACACACAAGTCTACTACTGACCATAACCTTCCCACAAGTGTCCCTAAGTGTTTAGGGGTTGTTTAGGGGCCAAGAAAGATGAGGAAAATCGATTAAAGATCAGTTGCAATGTTTAAAACAGCCAACAGCCAACTTTCTGCATCTGGGCATGCCTTGCGCACCGCAAGGGTGTGGTTGTTGAGGTGCGCAAGCATGTCATCAGGGCCAAAAACCTCTTTTTCAGTTTGCATCCTTGGCTCTTGGTCCTCCGAAAGGTCAACTAACTTATTTCTTGAAATTAGAACCCCCTAATTTGACATATAAGGGCTTCAAGATATTTACCCACTTTGTTAAGTCCTCGGTTAACTTTATTGTTACCCGAAAGGTCCTAAACTTCAACGTTGACGCTTTAACCCCTTGTACACAGATTTGATCATAACTTTCTCGTAAGATAACGAAACTTTATGAAATTTGTATCATGCATTCTAGTGAGCATAATGAACCGTTACAAAGCTTCGGGTTTGTCAAGTTTAGTCCCTGGAAGCGAATTAACTTGTTTTTGCCATACCAAAGCCTTCAAAACTTATTTCTAAGTTATGTAAAGGTTATTTAAGGTATGTTAAGTATATGTTGATGTTCCAGAGTATTTGTCGCATTAAACTGATTACGTTTACTCACCAGTTTACGTATAAATCTCCAGAAAGTGATATAGAGTTTGAAATTGGATAAAAGTCAAAACACGAAAAATGTAAAACATAACCAAACAAACATTGGGATCAAATAACATTGTTTTATTGATAATTGAACTGTTCACAATGATAACAAGCACAGATGTTACATCAGTACATAGGAACCCCAGTAAGATTTATCTTGTGTAAGAACCTATAGTGGCAACAATAACGAAACGTGAACAATGTAATGGAGGTACGGTGGATGCACCAACGGCACTTCACATACTTGTATATAAGTGTCCCTCTTACATTGCAAGCATAATGTTATTAAAATTACTAGAAGTTCAGAACCCTAACCAGTGTTGTTTTATCTTTTCTACTTCATGTTTCGAGCTCTCACAAGTTTCCTCTAAATAAATTTCGGGACGAAATTTCCTGAAGTAGGGGAGACTGTGACATCTGTTGGGATTGAACCCTACCAGAGGAACAGATAATGAAAGCCAAAACCGGTTCACAACAGTGGATTCACAATAAGCAGCAGTTTACACTAAGTCTTCTCCCTTGAAAGTGATTATAACATCTGATGGTCTCACATCCACTGCCCGGATACAACTGCTGCTGTTCTTCTAACTACTGATGAAACCAGAAAACTGCTGAGGAGAAACCACTGCTGGTACAAACTGCTGATGACAAAGCACTGCCCAATCAAGGATTGATCAACCTTGAAGAAAGCACTGATGATTAGAGAGAGCAGTAGTTTAGTATATCATCTGTTTTATGTATTGTCAGTGGTTAGGTTTAGCAGTGTTTGTATGAGAACAGTAGATACAGGTTGTTAGGCTGTTAGACGTCGCTTTCATGGTGACGTCAGCTGAGATGCCTCAGTGGTTTGGTTTGTCTATAAATGGAACAGTACCCTGTACTGTTACATTTGATTCGTCTTGAGTGAGTTCTTCTCCTCAATTCAATCCTTTCATCTTGTGCAATCCAACCTTGAGGTATCAGGCTGAGGGGGAGTTTAGTATGTAAGCATGCTTTGTAATCTTTTGATTGACTTTGTAATCTTTTGACTAATGCAAATCATGTGTTTATCTAAACTATTTTCTTCCTTGATTGTGTTTACAAAGTTTGTTGTTCATTTCCGCTGCACTTTACATGTTTTCATATTCATTGATTGTTCAAGATACACAAACAAGCACAATCATGGGAGCCTCCGATCCTAACAATTGGTATCAGAGCTTGGACAGTCAAATTCGATCTAACAATCAATTTGACATAACAGTTCGGCTCAAAATTCATTGATACTAAGGTTGGTTGTATTTTGTTGAAAAACAGAGTAATGAGTAACAATGCTTAAAACTGTTATTCAAATACTCTGTAAAACAACCAAGATGTCATATGACACACAAATTTCACACAACATGTGATATCATGCACTAGTCACTCATAGTTCTCAGATCTGAAAACATATCTGTTAAACTATGGGATTATTTCTTAATTTCAAAATTGATTTCAACTGCTGTTATGAAAATTGTGATGTCACTATATTAAATGCTAAAGTATGAACCTCAGATTAACAAAAGCCTATGTTCATAAAAACATTAGTGTTTTTGCTAACGTAAAAAGAAGGAAATTAAAACTTTAGTCATTCAGATCTTATGTGTTGAAAACAGGTTGAGATCCTCAAAAGGGACAAAATCAACTATGTTAAAATACATTAAGAAAATCAGGAGTCAAAAATATCCAGATCATAGGTAATGAGGAGGTTGGCATAAGCATGTGCAGAAATGACCAAATCTCTCAAAACATTACTGCAAAATGAGTTTGGAACAAGTATTCCTTCAATAAATGCCTCTCAGTAAGTATTTCATTACTTATGATTGGGAAGGGTAAAAAGGGAAGAAGAAAATTCACAAAAACTCATAAGTGTGTTTATCTCAAAACTTTTGAATTCAGAAGAAAAGAGTATAAACATAAAAACTTAAGAGTCAAAGCTTGGGGTAATAATGGTCATTAAGCAACTATTTGTGTCCAGGAAAATTCAGGTGAAAATAGTATTCTCAGTGATTGAGCTTACAAGAGGACTAGACAAATCTTAAAAATCATCACATGGTAACAAGATCTATAACAGGATCCTCAAAACTCATGTGTCCATGTGTCCTCATGTTTGAAATCAACTGACAAGAAAATGGTACCAAACAGTGGTCAAAATGTATTCAAAATTTCCTACCACTGCTGTCAAACCACTGACCATTTTCATAAACTTGAGAATGATATGATTACGTATTTTATTGAAAATATACCAGATCCGTTTTGATGCTGTTCTCAGAAAATCCTTTGACCATTTTTATACAAAGGATTTTCTCGAATAACCAGGATATATTGTTCATTTTTTTTAAGAATAATATATTTTGAACTTTTGCTTGTTTTTGTTGGCAATAGTTTCAGTTACCTGTCAGGATATAGTACCTTATTTTTGTTGGTATTATTGTCCTCATAAATGGGTCAAAAGGAAATGGTACATATGCCAAGGTCATGTCATACTCAGGTTTGTTTTTAAACATTAATCAAAGGTTGATTGCTAAACTGTGCTTAAAATACTGGGGCACTCATGTTTTAATTTGAAATATTAAACGAAAAAAGAGTTGCCTTAGCAAAAAGTTCTCATCGTCTGGGGTACTAATCCACTGTCAGAAATTTGAAAAAGCTTCAAAATGTGAAATTGACATGTGGCAAAAACCTTGAATGAAAATTCTCAAAACAGTTGCTGAAATACTTGTCCTTCAAATCTGTACCATTTACCCTAATCACTGCTTGTTCAAAAGTCTGCTCTGCTTCAAAGTCTGTCCACTGCTGAAAGTCAACCCCTGTTTTCTTATTTCTCTGATAAACACTGTTGTTCAAAAGCAGTGTCTTATCCACTGATATGCTATCAACTGATAGTGAAAATCATCCACTGCTTCCATAACCACTGCCTTCACCAGTAACTTTCATTCTCATGGCAAGCACTGGTGCTCAAAATCAGTGACTTATCCACTGATATGCTATACTCTGATAGTAAAAATCACCCACTGTCCTCATTTTAATCGTTGTAACCACTGATACTTGCTTCATCAGTGGTTTCCAAAACAACTGTTCTTCATAATTCATCTCTTCATCATCTGTTGACACGTGGTCAGTTTTTAGCCTTCAGATCATAATAACCGCTGCCACATCAGTGATCACTTTTTCCCTAAATAAAACCCTAATCAAAACCCCAAACAGGGTTTTACACTGTCGAATTGAATTCCAAAGTTCTCTTCTCAAAGCAGTTTCCAACCTTTCTTCCCAAATCACTCTCCGATTCTTCTTCATCAAAATGACGAAGTCAAAATAGAAATCAAAACCTAAACCAAAATTATCACCATCTTCCAAAGAGGTCGCTCAAATGGCCGAAGAATCCATTGAGATACCATACAAATCTCCTCACAATTATCTGGGTTTACTCACAAAACCCTCCGATAACCACACTTTCGACTCCATCATTGATACATTATCTGCATCAAAGTACAAAACTTTGTTGACAGTAGATGCTCCCATTTACTTACAAACCCAGAGAGAGTTCTGGAAAAAGGCGACGCTTGAAAAACAAGACGATAAAGTCATAGCCATTAACTCCTCGATACAGGGTAAAGTGATTCAAATCACTCCGCAATCAATTTCAGAAGTCTTCAAACTCGATGATCAGAAAGGTAAAACTTCCTTTGACAAAAACGAGTTAAAAGCTGATTTTCTGAAAAGGGGATATGCAGAACAATCAAAGGTAGATACCTTACAAAAAGGTTATTTCCCATCTGCACCCAGATTTTTATTTCATACACTTTTGAGTTGTGTTTCAAATAAAACAACAGCGTTTAATGAAATACCATTGAAGATTCAATGCCTGGGCTATGCTATTTTAAACAATAAAGATCACAACTACTCCCAGGAGATCTTCAATGACTTGGTAAAAAATGTTGATAGCAAATCATTTTTACTTTTTCCAAGATTTCTGAGCTATTATTTCAAACAAATATTTGAAAAAGAAAATGAAAATTTGCTTAAACAAGGTGTCCATTTTCAAATAAAAGGTTTAACAAATGAAACATTTTCCAGAATGATGGCACCAATAAAAACAAAAGCAGAGGTGTCTGAGCAGATTTCAGCAGTTACAACTGCTCCTCAGACATCTGCTGCTGAGCCCACTGCTCCAGGTGATCATAGCAGCACTACCACTGCTTTGAAACCCACACCTGACATTACCAAAAAGACCAAAAGAAAAGCTTACAAAAAGCCCACCAAACCCAAGAAAAAGGCAACTCTGGAAGATGAGATCCCAGAGCAACTGCATGTGACAACACAAATGTCACCACAAACCACTGCTGCTACTTCCTCACAGCAGCTGGTAGAAAGATCTCCACCATTGCCTAAAACTCCTCCTGCATCCTAACAAAAGGATCAGGTTGTAATCACAGGGACTCCACAATATGAAGCTCTGGGTCCAATCGGATCCATCTTCCTCAGTCCTGATCCCAAGGATATGTCTCTTTCAACTCCCATACCCTCACCAATAATATTACCACAATCCATGCTACCCTTGTTGCATGCAGTTGTGATAGCTCAGACACAAACCAGTTCCTCTCAATCACCCATCAAAGAGTGTACACTCCAACAAGTGACTGGGTCTGATGCTTATACCTCTGCTATCCCAGCAACAACTGAGGAGGTTACACCCCCTGAGTTACAAGAAACTCTCGGTGGTAGTTCAAGTGGAGCAGCAACTACAACTGATGGATCAACAGGTCTTCAGTTGGACAGTTGTTTCATTAGTAAGACTCCCTTGAAGGCAATTTCTTCCATAGCACCATCGGTAACCACCAATGAGTTGATTCTAACCACTAGTACCATCAAAGGTCTATCAAGTGCTGAAGAAAGAAGTCCCCAGTACCAAGAACAAGGGGCATCAATGAGTGATTTTTGGGACTCTGTTCCTAAGTCACACATTGATACAACCACTGCTGGTGGGGATTCAGATGATCCTACTAACATAGGTTATGATTCAAAATATCAGGAATTGACGGACAGAGTTGAAAAACTGGAAACCTCAGTTGTTGAAATAAAGGATATGGTGCAAGAGATTTTGAAAGCTCAGAAAGCACAATCCACTGCTGTTCCACCTCAAGCACCTGCTCAACCACAAGCACTTGCTGCAAATGAGCTCTGGAATCTTTTCCAACCTTTGCTAGAAAAACAAAAACAAACAGCTGATCAGCAGCATGAAATGCATGTAAAAATGCTAACAAACATGGTGGAGTCAAGATTTAAAGATACTCAAGCAGACATCAAGGCTATAAAGGCCAGCATACAAAAGACTGCCCATGGTGAAAAAGTTCCTTCAACCATCCTCTTCATGGATAAACCCCTTGCAGATAATGCCAAAAAGGGGGAGAAAATCAAGTTGAAGAAAAAGGGAATAGAAGATGGTTTGTATGTTGAACCAGACCAAGAAAAACAGACATCTAAACCTCAAACCACAAAATCTCATATTTCCATCCAAACAGCTGATACACCAGTAGTCACAAAAACTGCTAGCAGTAGCCAAACAGCTGTCATCTCATCAACACACACAACTTCACCACACACCACCAAAACCACTGCCCTACCACCATTACCTCCTGTCATAAAACAGAAGACAACAGATGTTATAACATCTGTTGTAATGACAACAGTGGTTGAAGCACCAGTTGTTTCAACTGCTGTTAGTCAATCACAAACACAAACCACTGCCATTCAATCTCAAACCATTGAGCCACTCAAGACATCATCAGCCTCTCCTACAATAAAAAGGAGAAGGATTCTCATATCTGATGACTCACCACCACCATCACCACCATCAAAAACTACCTCACCACTTTCATCCCCTGCTCAAAAGCAGAAGACATCTACTGACACATCAGTAGTTGTATGACAACAGTAGTTGAAACACCAGTTGTTTCAACAGCTGTTAGTCAGCCATCCACCACTGTTTTCACCAGTCTCACATCACAACCAGCAAAGCTCTACACCAGAAAAAGAAAACTTACTCAGCCAGATGAGGACCAATATGATCCCACTGCTGCAAGATATCCGTTGGAACTAGAAGCTATAAAAAATGAGATGAGGCAATTCTACACTGATGATGATCCTTCAAACAGAAGATTTTCTTCACTCGTTGGCTTCATGGTTCCAGAAGACATGGATGAATATCTTGAGCTCAAAGTAAGACAGGCTAAGATAAGAGCCAAGGTTGAATGTAAAGGTCAAGGTGATGAAGCCATTGCTGAAAGATTGGATCTTCTGCTCACAAAAGTCAAACAAATAAAAGATTTTGCACAAGAGCTGAGCAAAGAAAAGGCAGAACAACGAAAAGAGATGAGAAGAAAACTTCTTGCATACATAATGCAAGAAAATTTTTATCCTGCTGAAGAAAACCAATTTGAAGAATGGCCAATAGTGGCTTTAAAGCATGAAGCTGATAGGATTGATAGAATCAAAAACAATCCTAGAAAGAAGAAAAATGCTCCAAATTGGAGCAAATACAGAAAATTCATCACTGACCTAACAGCTGAGTACAAAAGAAAGAAACAGGAGCTGGTTGATGCAAAAGTGGACACTGCCAATGCCATATCAAAATGGTCAAAGCAGCAAACTGATGAAGCCTATGAAAGGCTGAAGAAAAGGAAGATAACTGTTTCAGGCACTTCAAAGAAGCATGAACAAATGATGAAGCTTGAACAGCAGATTGAAAACCTCAAAACACTGTTCAGGTCAACAAGAAATCCTACTCTTGTGTCAAACCAAGAAAAAGGAGAACAGCTGACTAGTGAAGAGGTAAAGGAAAAGGAAGTTGAGTACTTCATAGAAACCATCATGAAAATGGGTCCAAAAGAAGAGAGCTCGGAAAAACTTCAAAACCTTTTTAAGAAGGTGTTAACTAAGCCTGCATCACCAAACACTTCAGAAATTTCAGACATTGAGCCAGATCAACAAAAGAGACAGGAGCAGATAGAAAAGGAGAATGCAGAAGATATAGCTGCAGCAAACAATGTTATTGAAATGGCCTTCAAAAGAATGTCTGAAAGTCTGCAAGTTTTCACAAGGCCAACATCTCCAAACTCATCTGTGAATAAATCTCTCCCAAGAAACCCATTGGGTTTAAAAGTACTAAAGTGGATGTCTGATCAAAAGACCCACGTATTGACTCTAGTCAGATCCAATGGCGAAGTGAAGTACATATCAAGGAAAGAAGCACTAGGCCTTAGTGTTGAAGATTTGCAGGATCTCCTTGAACTTACACTGTGCAGGGATGAGGATGATCTAAGTTCCAAGGAATTTGAAGAAGAATTCAAAAGACAAGCTAAGGAACTTCTGATGAGGAATAAAGATCCAGAATAATGAAGGGTTTTGGCATTATCTGTTCCAGGGGGAGATTGTTGGGATTGAACCCTACCAGAGGAACAAATAATGAAAGCCAAAACCGGTTCACAACAGTGGATTCACAATAAGCAGCAGTTTACACTAAGTCTTCTCCCTTGAAAGTGATTATAACATCTGATGGTCTCACATCCACTGCCCGGATACAACTGCTGCTATTCTTCTAACTACTGATGAAACCAGAAAACTGCTGAGGAGAAAACACTGCTGGTACAAACTGCTGATGACAAAGCACTGCCCAATCAAGGATTGATCAACCTTGAAGAAAGCACTGATGATTAGAGAGAGCAGTAGTTTAGTATATCATCTGTTTTATGTATTGTCAGTGGTTAGGTTTAGCAGTGTTTGTATGAGAACAGTAGATACAGGTTGTTAGGCTGTTAGACGTCGCTTTCATGGTGACGTCAGCTGAGATGCCTCAGTGGTTTGGTTTGTCTATAAATGGAACAGTACCCTGTACTGTTACATTTGATTCGTCTTGAGTGAGTTCTTCTCCTCAATTCAATCCTTTCATCTTGTGAAATCCAACCTTGAGGTATCAGGCTGAGGGGGAGTTTAGTATGTAAGCATGCTTTGTAATCTTTTGGTTGACTTTGTAATCTTTCGACTAATGCAAATCATGTGTTTATCTAAACTATTTTCTTCCTTGATTGTGTTTACAAAGTTTGTTGTTCATTTCCGCTGCACTTTACATGTTTTCATATTCATTGATTGTTCAAGATACACAAACAAGCACAATCATAGGAGCCTCCGATCCTAACAACATCTGTGCCTCCACGGCCATTGACGTACTGTCGTAGTACAAGCAAATTTAATCCAAATAACAACTATAGATAGTGGTAAATGGGTATCGAACTCAGGGAGTATGTGGAAAATGCGTTGATTTTATAGCTTTGCGATTTAACTACAATTAACCTAATTTGCAAAAATTAAAGATCAATGAATTGGATTGTTTGTTTTAGAAAACTAAATTATCAATTACTACTAATCAAGATTGGATTTTTACTTCAGATTATGAGAACAATGACCATCTTAGGATTCAGTTTCTTTTAACACTTGTGTGAAATTCCACTAGAAAGAGTTACATAGACATAACTCGTGTTTAAACAATTGTTGTGATAAAAGGGAACTAAGTACTCGGATTATATGAATGCGAGGTTGTTTCCCGATGATCAATCAATCAATATCCAACCCTAACCCTTCCCGTGATATCTCGATTGTCAACGACACCAAGAACGTACGATTAGACTAGAATTGCAATACTAATTAACAAGCTATAATCAATTACTCAAACACCATGACAAACAAAGCAACACAATGTTATCATTCTAGAAATAAAGGAACAAACACACAAGAGTTTAAGAAAACCTTCACCTAAGATGATCACCACAAGTTTAGCCGGACATTGTTCGGTTGAGCATCATAACATCCAAATTCAAGTTCATACGAATCAAAAACAAGAACTAAATGTTTAGAATTGTTTGGAACAAGGTAGAACTAGCCAAAATCGCCCCCAAAGTTCAGAGAAAACGTCCAATGATGAGATATGTGAAAAGACACCACCAAAACTGATTTAATGAGGCAGTTACGAGTTTTTCCGCAGTCTCCACCGTAAATTGCGGTACCACCGTAACTTACGGTGGACATCAAACATTTACGGTGCAAGTCTCCTGAGTTACGGTGGAGAAATATATAAGTTTCAGGGCCACCAAAAATTACGGTGGCCACCGTAATTTACGGTGGAGCCCTGAATGTTGGGTGTTGTTTCTTCTTTCATTCCACGCACGAACCGTTCATCTCCAAACAGTCCAAAGCTGCGTTTTATCCCTTTTTAGCTCCCAAACCGCACCTGAAACATAAGCAACCGTAGTCATCTAATTCAAGATAATTACGCAATTAAGTGAAGGATAAATTCGTCTTTTAACCTCATTAAGGGTTGTCCAATGGACCACCCATCACATCCCCACACTTAACCGTTGCTTGTCCTAAGCAACTCATCAAATCTTTTTCAAAACTAGTGATCAATGTAAACCAAGCATAAACATGTAGTCCTTTTACTAACCCTTTTTTAACACCCAAAATAACGCATCCCTCGCTATGTCTCTCCTCTCGGTAAGAAGTAAGCACTAGCAATTGTAAGCTGACACACAAAGGCTAACGGGCGGTTGCACAACTATAGGCTTGTACCTAAATCGATCCTTCTCCTAACAAGTGCCAAACATGAATGCAAATCAAAGGGACTTCCAAGGTTGTAACGAGGCTAGGTGTATGGGAAGGAAATGGAATATATATGAAGTAGCGAAAACTTAACCCGGTCTTTTATTACACAAAGAAACAAACAAACAACTATCAAACTTAACTACTATATACAAGGTAACTAAACATCACTTCTTCTTTTTTTTTCATTTTCATTTTCATTGCTTTATTTTTTTCTGTTTTTTTTAACATCAAAGCAAACATACAATATAACATCAAAAATATCTACAAACTACTCAACTACTACTAACACTATAAGACCGGGTCAAGTTGGGTAATTTTTTTAGGAACTAGCTAAGGGGTAACAAATGATGGCTTTTAGGCACAAAATTGGGCAACTAAATGTCCAAACCCCCGCCCCTCTCGCAACCATGCTCATATATATAATTTATGAGGTCCAACTCCCCAAATCCCACACTCACTAAAGACGAGGCTACCTAAATGCGCATCCATATCCAACTAAGGACTCAAACCGTATCAAGGCACAAGTTCTAATGCTCCCCCACCCGTAGCCACTCTCATCAAAGACAAGTATTATTTATTTACATGTGTGGCTTCAATTCTCACCAAGAACAAAAGGTATGAAGGGTTGCCGGTGCATCATTTGGGGTTAATCCAAAGTGTTCAAATTCTCACATTGTTTCGCTTGATTTAAAATTTTTTCAAAAACTTCAAAAATTTCCCCCATCCCCACACTTGGGATACATTGACCCCAATGTATGGTTTTAGGAGGATTTGATCACTAAACATCTTTCACATCACCCAAAAGCTCAACACTCAAACCAAAAATTTCTTTTTGGTATTTTTCATTTTATATTTTTTTTATTTTTCTTTTTTTTTTTAAACATCACACCACCAACTCTTCCAACCCAAACAAAACATCACAAACATACACCACCCAACCGCCCAACCATAAACATATCAAACTAAATAAATATTCACAAAATACACAAGGAAGGAACACGACCTGACTAGTAATAGCGTGGCTGCGGAGGCCCAAAAATGGAAGACATCATGTCATTCCATTCTCCAAATGCAAATGTACCGCTACTACTCCCACCTTGTTGCGGAGCTCCTTCTTGTTGGCGCGGGTCGATCCATTGTGAATGATGAAGCGGCGGGGTCGGATACGATATACTACCATCGTAAGGTGGTAGAGACGCATAATCCACATGTTGTGGATCCTCAACCACCGGCCGCCCGGCGTGCCAATCTGCATGCAATCTTCTTGCTTGGTCATCATGGTATCGATTATTCATTTCCAATTCATGGGAATACGCGTGTGTGCGATTCCACGCCTCTTGACGATCGAAGTTATGCTTGAAAGACCGCTCCATGCTTGCACTCATCATCGTGTGTTGATCAAATAACGTCCGCTCCGAACCCGACCATGACTCAAAAATGGGTGTCGGAGGACGTTGGTTCTCGATAACCTCTTGCATCGTGCCATTGTAAGCCCAATTCGGCTCATAAGAACGCTCCGTATAATCATAAAAGCCACCACCATAACCCCTACCTAGGCCCCCTTGGCCTACATTCACATTCTCACCACCATGCGGCTCGTCCGCATAATCATCATCCCCACTCGGGGCTTCCGCATCACTTTCCAGCTCATCTTCTTCTCCCGGTAGAAGATCCCTTGCACCCACCTTCAATGCTCTCCATCTCTGCCCCTCCGACTTGAGCTTATGATACCGTTCTGATTGCGTGTAAGTCCAACCAATCCCTAACTTGTTTAAAGTAAAAGGCTGATGCCTTTTTGTTGCCCTTTTATCCTCTGATGTGATTGCCTTTTGCTGCTTCATCAATCCCGTGATAATTCGGCAATACGGGATAATATCTCTTCCCAACTTGTTTCGGCAAATCCAGAGGTGGTTCATGATCAAATATCGGATTGGAAAACGCGGAGACCCATTGAGTAGCGAATAGAGGACAGGTACTTCCGGGTACCTCACTTGCTCCTTATCCCCTCTTCTCGGAATGACATTTAAAATGCAAATCGCTAGCAACAACTTCGCTTCTATCTTCAAGTTCCTCCGGTATAAAACGCCACTATAAGTACCGGGCAAAAAAAATGCTGCTAGCATATCATTCCAACGAGAGTGCTTCTCCGGTTTTATCAGAAGGTCATCAAGACTAGGAATTATGTAATCACGAGCATGTAGACTGTCGTATTTTCCCAATTTCTTCAATGTGTCAAAAGACATCTCTACCGGAATCCCATTCACTTCACCTATCAACTTCATTTGCGATGGCCTGTCGTATGTGTTGCACTTGAGGGTTGCCATCCATTCTTGAATTTCGGTCATGTACAAGTTCTTGCTATCCTTATCATAACAACTAAGTGCCGATTCCCATCCTAGAGCGCGGAATTTGGCAAACACACCAAACGGGCTAAATTCAACTTCACGGACTTCCCTCTCGCAAATAAATGCGGCAGCCCTGTTTTTCAATCGATTCATACTGTCGTGAAAGAGTGTCGGTTGCCAATGTTCCGGTTGGTCATCCAATGGACCCGACTCCCATCTTGGCTTTTCAGCCGGGTCCAACTCCATTTCTTCATCCTCCCTTTCACTTTCATCAACTCGACCCAAATATTGCCTCTTTCTCGGTTGTTGTTCCGGTTGCTTGCCCTTATCTGTAGACGAGAAGACGAACTTGCTCTGGCTCTTTCCTTTGTTCGTACCATTTTTCTACACACATTAGAGCAACAACACAACCAAACACAATAAATTAGACCTTTTTCGTCACAATATCCCCACACTTGCTTGTTACTATGGTTATAGATGCTAGTGAACCAAGAGTTTATAAATCTTTTTCAAAAATTGGGCATGGTGTCTCTACAATGTAGAGATTCCCAAAAAGTTCACTACTTTACCATCAATCCTACATCTACAAACCATAACAATGTTCAAGTAACCATTTTTATGATAAAATCTAAGAACAAGCAAGTGGGTATGAACAATTAACACAAATAACCTTACTTTTCACAATGCATCATCAAAACATAACAAATAAGCTTCCATACCTTTGTTTGAAGATGATAGAACACTTGTGAAACAAAAACTTCAAAAACCCCCAAAATTTTTCGGACCTAGGGTTTGTGATTCAGACCCGAAACCTTCGTTTTTTCGCAAATCTCTTCTCAAAATCAGAAAGTATGTGAAAAATTAGCCAAGTTAGACCTAGATTTCACTTGATTTGGCTAAGAATTGAGAGAGTTAGGAAGGATTGAAGGTTGAAGAAGGTTATGGAGTTTGAAGATCTTGTGGGTCTTAGATGAAAGTGATAGATAATGTTAGTGGTGAGGGAAGAATGAAGGAAAATGAGTGGATGGGGTGTGTTCACGTGACCGATCGTTTTTTTATTTGTTATTTTTTTATATCGCTGTACAGGAACGACGGATCAGTTTACCCAGTCTACCGTAATTTACGGTATACACCGTAAATTACGGTGTAACCTGGACAAAAAGTTCTACCGTAAAACAGTAGCGATTTACCGTAAAGCCCAAATTCTTTTGCCCTCCACCGTAAATTACGGTACCACCGGTACCTGGGCAACCCTGATTTCGCCAAAATGTTTGATTTTAAGTGCCTTTTTAATATATTTTCAGTTTTTCAATTTTTTTGTGTTTTTAAAATTTTCCAAAAACATGTAAGAATTACCCTACCCCCTCGAAAGTCTCATGTTGTCCTCAACACAATGTTAGAGCAATTCGTGACCCGAATGTCCCCACACTTGTTTCAAACACAAGCTTCAAGCGAGTACGGTAAATGTGCAACCTATACAAAACAAACAAAATGAAATGCTAACTATTTACACTACCAAACCTGGGCCTCTCATGGTTGTTCCTCATCGACCGGGCGTAGAATGTAGCCCGCTTTATCAAGCTCCAAGTTGTTGATGTCGTTCCCCTCCAAGTATGGCTTCAACCTATGGCCATTCACCATTTGTTGTTTATTTGTTTGCTCATCTTGGATATCTACATCACCAAACCTCCCAACTCGCCGAACGACATACGGGCCCATCCATTTGCTTTTAAGCTTGCCCGCAAACATCTTGAGTCTTGAATTGTATAACCAAACCTTTTGACCCACTTCAAAGGTTTTCTTCCTTAACTTTGCATCGTGTACCTTCTTGAGCTTATCTTTATAAGCCGATGCACACTCATACGCTTCATCTCTAATCTCTTCTATCTCGCTCAATTGCAACTTCCTCATCTTCCCCGCCTCATCATAATCCGCATTTACCGTCTTGATTGCCCAATGTGCCCGATGCGCTAACTCCATTGGCAAGTGACAACCCTTTCCATAAACCATCCGGTAAGGTGTTGTGCCAATCGGAGTTTTGTAAGCCGTTCGGTATGCCCAAAACGCATCATCCAAGTTGCTCGACCAATCCTTCCTATCCGTTCTAACCGTCTTCATGAGGATTTCGTTGATTTGACGGTTGGACACTTCGACTTGTCCACTCGTTTGTGGATGGTAAGGTGTGGCAATCCGGTGATTCACGCTATATCTCTTCAATAATTTCCCGAAATTAAAGTTCTTGAAATGCGAACCACCATCACTTATAATAACACGTGGGATACCAAAACGAGAAAAGATGCTGGATTGAACAAATTTACAAACAACCGAATGGTCGTTTGTGCGTGTTGCAATAGCTTCAATCCACTTTGAGACGTAATCCACTGCTACCAAAATATATAGAAAGCCATTCGAATTCAGGAAGGGACCCATAAAGTCAATACCCCATACATCAAATATTTCAACAACCAAGATTGTTTGTAATGGCATCTCATCCCTCTTCGATATGCTTCCCATCTTTTGACAATTAATGCAATTTCTTGCAAACTCACACGCATCTTTGAAAATTGTGGGCCAATAAAACCCACATGAGAGAACCCGGTAGCCCGTTTTATGCCCGCTAAAGTGACCTCCACATGCAGATGAGTGGGCATGAGTCAAGATTTCCAATACCTCCGTTTCGGGCACACACCTCCTAATGACTTGATCCGGCCCGATCTTGAAGAGATCCGGTTCATCCCAAATGTATTGCTTTACTTGGACCATAAATTGTTGTCGTCGCTTCTTGGTCCAATGACTTGGGATGGCACCCGTGGCTAAGTAATTGACATAGTGAGCATACCACGGTGCAACAAAAGTGGATACGGCTAGGAGTTGCTCATCGGGAAATCTTTCATTTATCTCGCTAACATCATCAATTCCGTCTATCGGAATCTGAGACAAGTGATCCGCCACTACGTTCTCACTTCCCTTTTTATCTCGAATTTCTAAATCGAACTCTTGTAACAACAATACCCACCGAATCAAACGAGGCTTCGCGTCCTTTTTCTCCATCAAATATCGGACCGCACTATGATCCGAGTAAACCACCACCTTGCTCCCCCAAATATACGCCCGAAACTTATCCAAAGCATACACCACCGCTAATAACTCCTTTTCGGTTGTGGTGTAATTGAGTTGCGCTTCGGATAAAGTCTTGCTTGCATAGTAAATCACCACCGACTTTTTATCAACCCGTTGACCCAAAACTGCACCAATAGTAGTGTCGCTTGCATCACACATAATCTCGAACGGCTTTGACCAATCCTGTGGTTGCAAAATAGGAGCTTTGACCAAGTGTTCCTTCAAAACAGTGAAAGCTTGCATACACTCATTAGTAAAATCAAATGGGACATCTTTTAATAACAAGTTACATAAAGGTTTGGTGATAACACTAAAACCTTTTATGAAACGTCTATAGAACCCCACGTGTCCCAAAAATGACCTTACACCCTTAACATTTTTCGGAGGTGGCAAAGATGCTATTACCCGTATTTTTGCCTTATCCACCTCCATTCCCCTTTCCGAAATCACATGACCTAGCACAATTCCCTCTTGCACCATGAAATGACTTTTCTCCCAACTAAGCACTAAATTTTTCTCAACACATCTTTTTAAAACTTTTTGTAATTCGTTGAGACAAGATTCAAAACTAGTGCCAAAAATTGAAAAGTCATCCATAAACACTTCAAGCGACTCTCCAACCATGTCCGAGAAAATACTCATCATACATCGTTGGAAAGTTGCCGGTGCATTGCACAAGCCAAATGGCATTCGCCGAAAGGCAAAGGTACCATATGGACAAGTGAAGGTGGTCTTGTGATGGTCATCCGGGTGTATTGCTATTTGATTGTAACCCGAATACCCGTCCAAAAAGCAGTAATATTTTTGACCCGATAATTTTTCAATAATTTGGTCAATAAAAGGCAACGGGAAATGGTCCTTAGAAGTGGCGGCATTCAACTTTCGGTAGTCAATACATACACGCCACCGGGTGACCGGTCGGGTGGCAATTTGTTCACCATTTTCATCTTTGACTACTTGAATGCCGGCCTTCTTAGGTACAACTGTCACACCCCCAAAATCCACCATGCGGGGTATCACCGCTTGGAGGCGTGACATGACCAGGATCGAGCCACCAATCATATTGAACAACATAATTAAGTAAATAAAACCAACCACAATACAATTGGTGACCAAAAGGAAGTTAACCAAGTTGAATTTAAACAGCGGAAGCATAAAACATGAAACCAAAACATAAGTTCATAGTTCATGAGTTTAACGACCAAACATAAGTTCCATAAGTTCATAAAGTTTATTTATTAGGCACGGGACATAACAGTCCCTATTCCACAACGACCTCTTCCTCGCGCAAGCTCCATAAGTACCTATCGACCTGCAAGGCATGTAACAACAAATCAACAACAAAGTAAATCGTAAGTTCATTTCATAACCATGTATTACCCATTATCCTTGATTCCCAAACCTTTACGATATTTAGTGGGGGCTTCCCATTTTGTATGTTACTAGACTAGTCGTATCCATAAGTGTCCTTCCCAATCCGAGGACAGTGGTAAGTATGAGTTTACGTAGGTTTTACGTAAGTGCCCTTCCCAATCCGAGGACAGTAGTAAGTATGAGTTTACGTAGGTTTTACGTAAGTGCCCTTCCCAATCCGAGGACAGTAGTAAGTTTGAGTTTACGTAGGTTTTACATAAGTGCCCTTCCCAATCCGAGGACAGTAGTAAGTAGTCTAGTAGTGTTGATAGTATAAGTAGTTATTCAATCCCATTCCCAACCACCGGGAATCCCATGCCTTAGTAAGGGTGTGAACTCACCTCGGTTGTGACAACCCGCACTAAACCAGGTATCCGTACGACTTAACTAATGATTAATTACTGCTTAATTACTGTGCTTGTTTGAACTAGCTGATGAACTGCTACTTGATGTCTGATACATGTACGTACTTGCATCATACTTTACGTATCGTCACTACACTATTTACATGCTGAACCCTAGTGACAAACATGATGCACAAAAAGCACAGTAGCACAATACACGGATAACCTATTGAACATGCTGATAAAGCCAGCATCAGGCAAACACTGCCTCTAAAGGCCTGTACGAGCCAGAAACGTTTTGCTACACTAGTAGTGAGTGTAGGGATATAAGGGTTGTGGAACTGCGTCTCTAGGAATAGGTCACTATGACTGGATGTGCCTAAAACGTACTCTAAGTACAAAACTCAGCACTTTACAAAATAATTCAGCTTTTAGCTAACTAATAAAGTGCCAAAAGATGAGAAAAATAACACTAGACACTTTCCAAAGTGTCAGGAATGAGTTGTGTCACAAAAAAAAAAAGTAATAACGACACTTTAAAGCTTTAGTAACGCTTTAACGGATTACTATCCAACCAAACAACCGGACTATACCCGAAACATGAAAATATTGTTATTTTCATTATTTGTCTTTTTCTGAGCCAGTTAGGGTCCCCGTATACCCTAACACATGTCATAACACACTATACACAAGTAACCAAGTTAAACACTTAACCTAACCTAATTAGCTAACTAATACCTAATCATCTAGTTGGAATCGAACCAAACTACCCCCCCCTTAACCAAAACCGTCCCCAAGGGGACATACCTTGTACCTTGCTTGATTATTATAATCTTCAATGTTTAATATCCTAAAGACATAACATCCATTGGGTAATGCACTTGTGATTTGCCTATAAGTTAGAAGATTAACACATATGATCATTCATCTCACAATACACCAAGTCACAACTCTCTCTCCCTCTCTACCTAGCTTCGGCCAAACATCCCCTCATACATCCACCATATTTTCGGCTTCCATCATCACATTTCAAGAACATACAAGTGTTAAGGGTCACGGATAAGGAGTCTTGGTGCAATCGGAAGGCGAAGGACCTCTCTCTCTAGCTTTTATCCACCCGATTTTCGTCAAGATTCTTCCCTAGCCTCGAGCTAGTGGTATGATGTTTAAATCCCTATCTTGAACTATTCTAAAGTGGTTAAAAGGATTTTTATCGGTTAAAACTCGTTAACATGCAAGATGATGCTTTAAAGTTTACTAAAAACACTAAAAATGGTGGTTAATAGCACATAAGTTGTGTAAATGATGTAGTATTCGAAATGTATGATTATTTAGGCCCGATCTATGATGTGGTAGCTCGGATCATCGTTTAACCCGGTTTGGTAAGATCATGGATCTTAACATAAGCTTGTTTTGAATGATACAAGGGTTAAAAGGTGAAACTCTACCACACGCGAATCATGAACTTGTGTAAAAGAGTTTTACTTGTGACATTGTGTTTAAAAACTAGCAGATCTACGTATCTGCAAGTGGTATTTTCAAAGAACCACGTATCAAAGAAATCATGTATTTTAAAAGATAGATCTTACACTAACAAGCATGATTTTTATAAACCACAAGTGTGTAAACACTTGTGAAATGAAAAGATCCGACAAAATAACAGTTTTTGTAAAAGATGACGGAAAGTTGTAAAAATGGATTTTCTCTAAAAACAAGGTTTTTACAAGATCAAATTACCTTATATGAAGATCTACTAAATTTAAGGGGATTTACACCACAGTTTTGGGAAAACTACAAGTTCATGTAATTTTTGGCAATTTACACATATGTTGATTAGTTGTTGTGAGAAAAGTTGTTTTGATCAAATAAAGAAAATTGTTGAGTTGATTTGTTAAAGAAAATAATACGCTTGAAAGCGTGGCCACCTCCAGTTACAGAGGAAACTCTGGCGAAATTTTTCTAAAAACCTAACACTTAGAGCTATTTACACTACAAGTGTTAGAATTATTTTTGGACATGTTTTCAAAATATGAATTTCGCCATGACTTCATTTACTAAATATTCGGAGGTGGGATTTTCACAAAATTTAACGTGATAAATATATATTTTTCACACACTGTTTATGATTATTTTGTGAAAATACATAGATATTATTTTTAGAGTAAAAATAATATTTACGAACGATAACGAATCCAAAATATTACGAACGCTTTCACCATAAATATATAAGTTACACCGGTGATTATATTACCACTCGATTGTTCAACGTAACTTACGCACTTACGGAAATATTTATGAACGCGTATTTTAACAACGTATTATTGGAGAAAAATTATGTGAAATTGGAAATATATATATATTAAGTGAGACTTAATGATATAATTTGAACGCACATGTATTGAATCCCCCATCCTTGGGAAGGAGATTAACTACCAAGTATATACAGAATGTAAACACGAAATAGTTGTCTAACTATTTCCCAAAGACTTAAACTATAAAGCTAAGGCACGGCCATCCGTCTAATAGAAATTAGCACCTGTAGGTCGTCGCACAGCTGCGTGAGCAGGAGATACTTGGTAGAGACGCTTCACTGTGAGTTCATGTCCCCCTTTTCTCTAACTATTTTCAGTTTTCTTAACTGCGGGGGTGAAATACATGTTACTATGATTACGAGTACTTTATACACGGTATGGTTAGCGTAAGGAGGTTTATTACTCAGATCATGTGAGTGGGTAGGAGCAATATGAGGCCATTAGTCCTCATGTCGGGACCGAGGGACAGGAGCGATAGATCTATCTGGGTGTAGCGAGCCCAGCCCCAGGCCAAACTAGAAAAGGACCTTGGGGTGACTTTGTCCACACACTAATGCCGTGGCGAAATCTGCTAGGTTTGAGTCTCCCTATTTGCACTTCACATATATCAGCGGCCTTGCAAACCATTGGTGATCTCAATTCCCTTATTTGCTACATACCAAGACTATTTTTATACTCACAAAGGTTTACTTACTCACTTACACATGAACTCGCTCAACATTATTGTTGATTTTTCAACTTACATGTATTTCAGGAAACTAAAGATCTGGCGCGGTATGTTATGTTTTCCCGCTGCATAAGGGTTCCAAGGTCATCCCAGTTTAGGAAATGTGACTCTTTCCTGGACAAGTCACAAATCTTAAACTGCGTTTATTTCATGTTGATGTTTATGTTTTTAAAGACAATGTTTTACGTTACGATGTTGTAAGTCTCTAAGACAATGGTATGTTACTCTGGTTTTAAAACTTAATCAAATGGATGATCTTGCATGATTTTACTTCATATAGCTTTGTTATGGTTAAGCTATGGTATTAAGAAGTCACACCAAAATTAACCACGCTTCCGCAAAGCCAGGGTGTGACAGCTTGGTATCAGAGCTCTGATCATAGCGAACTAGGATTCTTTCTCGAGTCTAGACTATGATCACTAGGGCTCTCACGAAAACATTTTACTGCATACCACTTAAGTCCAGATCCAAAACTTTTTACAAACAAATGTTGAGCACATTTTATTATTTATAGGCTCAGCCTGGAGGGCTGAGGCTCGGTCTGGAGGATCGAGGCTCGGTCTAGGTGACCGAGGTAGTTGAACACGTTGATTTATTATAGGCTCAGCCTGGAGGGCTGAGGCTCGGTCTGGAGGATCGAGGCTTGGTCTAGGTGACCAAGGTAGTTGGCTAGGAAGAGTAGGCTCAGTCATGAAGGCTGAGGCTCGGTCAAGGGGACCGAGGCTCGATCTAAGAGGTCGAGGTGGAGGATAGAGCAGTCTTAGAGACTGGGAGAAATTGGCTAGTGAGACTAGGAGAATGATTTGAATGCTTACTTGGTGACTATGTGATTATCTGATTGTATGACTGATTATTTGAGCATATATGTGTTTGTGTTACAAACGTCATGCTTTCAACATGTACTAGAAAGATGGACACTACGAATCCCATGGCCATAGTATCAGACGACATAGTTTCATCGAAGCACGAGGTGTACATTTCCGATACTACCGGCACAGACAACGACGACTTTCAGCCCTTTTGCGCTGCCTGAAGTCGTAGCAGAGCCTACTGATGACCATCTTGTTGGGAGTTTGCCACTCGCGGTGATCCCTGCTCCTGTGCCCCCTTGCCGCTTATCCTGTTGATGATATGCCCCCCCCCCCGACGTGGCCTCTGACGATGATAACGATCTACTGGAGGAGGACCCATTCGAGGGCAGGGCCCTATTGCTGCTGGTATTAGACTACTGCATGCGGACGCTCCTGTAGGGGAAACTCATGTCCATTCCCCTATCCCAGACTCATTTGAGTTTCTGACATCCGCATCTTCGCACATACAGGGAATGCAGCACCACTCACACGACGCCGACCCTGATATGGCATCATCAGCTGCACCGGATCCCGCCCACAGCTTTGAGTCTGATCACGATATTGTGGTTGATCCTGCTTTTCCACCTGGTTTTGATCCAGACCAGGACCTTGAGTTCATACACTTAGACCAGCCCTTGGAGGATCCTGTAACCCCCTGTGTTTGTTGATCCAGCTGATCTTGAGATGGAGTTTTTGATCCGGAGCCGGCCGTGACCCCTGAGCCAGGCGCTGCTCCTGACCCCGCGTTGGAGCATGACCCTGTTCATGCCAATGCACCTACTGCTGCTCCTTGATTGATCATCTGCTTGGACGAGAGAAAATTTGGGGTAACTGTGCAAGACAATTTATTATTACGGGGGCCCACGTAATAACGATTTGTAGTGCACAGGAATCCTGGTGGACTCTGCGGGTCAAGCTAATGATAACCAATGCAGCAGGAAATAACTTAAACACGAATGACCAAGGCGATGTAGCCTCGAGTTCATTCAATTACGAGCAACAAGCCAAATTGGCAAGCCTATGTGAAGGCTCAGAAATTTACTTCCCCACTCATACAGTGAGTATATTTGCGTGTGAAATTGGGTGATTACATGATGGCTTATGTTGCTATATACACCTCATAGACAATTGAAACATTGTCTAACACGCTTCACACCACTTCGACAAAAGGGAATGTCACCCAGACGTGACACAAACACCAGTACGTTGCCAAGGACAGAAGCCGAGCTGCAAGAACGCATCTCACAGATAAATGCACGACATGAAGCCCTCCACTCTAAGTACAACGATGGCATTACTGGAGATAACCCTCCAACTGGCTGCACCTATAAACAGTTCCTGAACTGCAAGCCTTTGAAACTTTGACGGAACAGGAGGCGCCGTTGCATTTGTTCGTTGGTCCGAAAAGACCGACTCCATTCTAAGAATGAGTAACTGTTCACCCCAACAGAGTGTTACCTATATCTCGGGGATATTTCTAGATGGCACACTCTCTTAATGGAACCTCCAGGTTCAGACCCTTGGCACAGACGCTGCTTATGCACTGAGCTGGGACGAGCTCAAGGAAACGATTGAGAAGAAATGTTGTTTTAGGACTGGAATTTAGAAGCTTGAGGTGGAGTTCAGGAATTTGAAAATGGACGAACCAGAAATTCCTGAACTTGTCCAGCGATCGCACGACTTATCTAGGGTCGCCCCCCTACTTAGTTAAACCGGAGTTCAAAAGGATTGAACGATTCATTTGGACACTTGCACCCCAGATTAGGGGTATGGTTACTACCTCAAATCCCTCAACCATTGCAGAAGCTATCAATATGGGTGATCTATTTATAACATGAGATGTTATGTGTTGATATTGTTGTATACTTACGTACACTCTACTTATTATGACCAAACCTACGTGAAACATCTTTTAGAAGATGCCGCCGAGACGTGAGACACACATGCCTACGAATGAGGCAGAACTCCAGCAGATTATCGCTGCTGCCATGGCACAATACGCCGCCTCTCAAGGAGGGACTAGTGGAAGCAACTCTGGCAACACTGGCAACAACAATAATCCACCTCATGGTAATACTAAGTCATTTAGACATACCATGACCTAATTGGATATCTTTAGCAATGATGCTAATGCCAAACGTATGTTATAACGTATGTGCAGGATGCACCTACAAGCAGTTCTTAGACTGCAAGCCCGTAAACTTTGATGGCACAGGAGGTGCTGTCGCCTTTGTTCGTTGGGCTGAGAAAACCAAATCTGTTCTTCGCATGAGCAAGTGCGCGCTGGATCAGCAAGTCACCTATATCTCAGGGCTGTTTCTAGATGGAGCCCTATCCTGGTGGAATCTACAAGTACAGACACTAGGCGAAGCTGCTGCCTACGCGCTGACCTGGACCGAACTAAAGGAACTTATGCGCAAAAAGTACTGCTCTCGTGCGGAAATCCAAAGATTGGAAACCGAGTTCTGGCACTTGAAAATGGACGGTCCAAAGATCGCGGAATACGTTCAAAGGTTCCATGACTTATCGCATGTGGTACCCTACATGGTCACTCCTGAGTTCAAGAGAATTGAACGCTTCATTTGGGGACTAGCTCCTCAAATCATAAGCATGGTAACCTCATCCAAGCCTGCGACCATTACTGAGGCGATTGATTTGAGCGTGGCTCTCACAGAGGAGGCCATTCGCCTGAACAAGTTTGATGATGCTGAGCATAAGAAGAAAGAGACTCATGTCGAGTCGTCAGGCGGTAACAAGCGGAAGTTCTCAAACTTCAAGCAGGGCGCCAGTGTGGCGGTTAAGAAAGGAGGATCAGGCACGCCAGCTCAGGTTACAGCTGGTAGTGGAAAGAAAGGAAAAGGATATCAGGGCACCCAGCCCAAGTGTAATACCTGTCAACGCCATCATACTGGCCATTGTAGTGTGAAAGTATGCGAAGCATGTGGAAAGCCGGGCCACTTGAAGGATTCTTGTTGGGCTAGTGCTGGCCGGGGAGGCCAGGGAGGATTTGGGAATAGGAATAATAATCATGGTGGTAATCGCCCACAAGGAAACTACGGAGGAAACGGGAATCGAGGCAACTTCGCGAACCAAGCTGGCAATGCAAACCAAAACAACAACCATGCTGGAAATGGAGGTGGAAACGGGCAAAGACTTGGATGCTATAACTGCGGTGATATCGGGCATTTTAAGAAGAACTGCCCAGAGTTAAACCAAGCCCGTGGAAGAGTGTTCCAAATCGAAGCTAGGGAAGCGCGCCAGGACCCCAATGTTGTTACTGGTACGTTCCCTGTAAATCAACGCTATGCATCCGTTTTATTTGATACTGGTGCCGATTATAGCTTCGTGTCGTTAGAATTTAAGAATATGCTTGGGTTAGCCGCTAATAAGTTAGATATTCCCTACTCAATCGAATTGGCCAATGGGAAGTTAGTAGAAGCCAATGAAGTTATCAGAGGTTATGTGATCGAATTAGGAGAGCGTGAGTTTGCCTTAGATCTACTACCAGTCCAGTTGGGAAGCTTCGACGTGGTGGTAGGAATGGATTGGTTATCAGGCAACAAGGCAGAGATAGTTTGTCATGAAAAGATTGTTCGTATCCCAACCGAAGATGGCGAGACAATTGTGGTTCACGGAGAGAAGCGTGAGACGCCGTTGAGGATTATCAGCTGCTTGAAAGCAAGGAAGTGTTTGTAGAAAGGATGTGTTGCTTTTCTGGCACACATTGTGGATAAAAAGGCTGCTGAGCCAAAGATCGAAGACATCCCTGTCGTGAGGGAATATCCAGAAGTCTTCCCCGAGGACTTACCTGGACTGCCACCTCAGAGACAAGTAGAGTTCCGCATTGACTTAGTTCCAGGCGCCGCGCCTGTGGCTAAGGCACCGTATAGACTTGCTTCGCCTGAGATGCAGGAACTGTCGACACAACTTCAAGAGTTGTTAGACAAGGGTTTTATCCGACCAAGCTTCTCGCCTTGGGGAGCTCCGGTCCTGTTTGTCAAAAAGAAGGACGGTAGTTTTCGAATGTGCATCGACTACCGGGAGCTGAACAAGCTGACGATCAAGAATAGATACCCTCTGCCAAGAATCGATGATCTGTTTGATCAACTGCAAGGCTCAAGCTTTTATTCAAAGATCGATCTTCGATCTGGATACCATCAGTTAAGGATACAAGAGGAGAGTATCCCAAAGACAGCCTTCAGAACTCGTTATGGACACTACGAGTTCCTTGTTATGCCGTTTGGTTTGACAAACGCACCTACAGTCTTTATGGATTTGATGAATAGAGTTTGCAAGCCGTACTTGGACAAGTTCGTGATTGTGTTTATCGACGACATCTTGATCTATTCAAGAACAAAGGCCGAGCATGAACAGCACCTAAGAGCTATTTTGGAGCTGCTAAAGAAGGAACAGTTGTATGCCAAGTTCTCTAAGTGCGAGTTTTGGCTACGTGAAGTCCAATTCCTTGGGCACGTGGTAAATGGAGATGGAATCCACGTGGATCCAACAAAGATCGAAGCGATCAAGAATTGGGAAACGCCAAAGACGCCAACCGAGATTCGACAATTCTTGGGTTTGGCTGGCTACTATCGAAGGTTCATTGAGGATTTTTCAAAAATCGCTCAACCTTTGACGCTCCTCACCCAGAAAGATAAGAAGTTTGATTGGGGAATCAAACAGGAAGAAGCGTTCCAGATACTGAAGGAGAAGCTCTGCAATGCGCCAATCTTAGCACTACCGGAAGGTACAGATGATTTTGTGGTATACTGTGACGCTTCGCGTCAAGGATTAGGTTGTGTGTTGATGCAACGCCAAAAGGTTATTGCTTACGCATCGCGTCAACTGAAAGTGCACGAAAAGAACTATACCACACATGATTTGGAACTTGGCGCAGTGGTATTTGCACTAAAGATCTGGAGACACTACCTTTATGGTACAAAGTGTACAATCTTTACAGATCACAAGAGCCTACAGCATATATTCAACCAGAAAGAGTTGAATATGAGGCAAAGACGATGGGTTGAGTTGCTGAACGATTACGACTGCGAGATAAAGTATCATCCAGGGAAGGCGAACGTGGTCGCCGATGCCCTAAGTCGTAAAGAGAGAATCAAACCCATAAGGGTTAGAGCTTTGGAAATGATTATTCGAACCGATCTTTCCTTGCGCATTCGTGCCGCGCAAAAGGAAGCTCTCAAGGAAGGAAACCTTGAAGAAGAATATCTCCGTGGGATGGAGAAGCTTTTGGTACCAAACGAGGAAGGAACGTTATGCTTCGAGAAAAGGATTTGGGTTCCTCTGTTTGGTGGTTTAAGGAAAGTTATTTTTGATGAAGCTCACAAATCACGGTACTCTATCCATCCTGGAGCGGATAAGATGTACCAGGATCTCAAAGATTACTATTGGTGGCCTAGGATGAAAGGCGATGTTGCTGTGTACGTGAGCAAATGTTTAACGTGCGCTAAGGTTAAAGCGGAATACCAGAAGCCTTCAGGACTTCTACAACAACCTGAGATTCCCAAGTGGAAATGGGAACAAATCTCCATGGATTTTATTACGAAATTGCCAAGAACGCCAAAAGGCCATGACACTATTTGGGTGATAGTGGATCGATTAACAAAGTCAGCACACTTCTTACCTATTAGAGAGAAGGATAATACGAGCAAATTGGCTGAAATTTACATGAGAGAGATCGTCGCGCGCCATGGAGTACCTCTCTCAATCATCTCTGATAGAGACGGAAGGTTTGTGTCAAGGATATAGCAATCCTTCCAAGAATCCTTTGGCTCACAATTGAATCTGAGCACAGCGTTTCATCCGCAAACTGACGGCCAGAGCGAGCGAACGATACAGACTTTGGAAGACATGCTGAGGGCGTGTGTTATGGATTTGGGCGGTAGCTGGGATAAACATTTACCTTTGGTCGAATTTTCATACAACAACAGCTACCACACCAGTATTGGTGTCGCGCCATTTGAAGCCCTTTACGGACGCAAGTGCCGATCACCCTTATGTTGGGCTGACGCAGGTGATAGGCAGCTTGCTGGTCCCGAAATCGTCCAAGAGACGACAGACAAGATCGCGCAGATTCTTAAACGCATCGAAGCAGCTCGCCACAGACAGAAGGCCTATGCGGATCCAAACCGAAAACATATGGATTTCCAAGTTGGAGAAATGGTGTTATTGAAAGTCTCACCCTGGAAGGGTGTGGCACGCTTCGGAAAGCGTGGGAAGTTAAATCCGCGCTACATTGGTCCCTTCAGAATTCTGGAAAGAATAGGACTAGTAGCATACAAGTTGGACCTACCTGCTGAACTGAATGGTGTTCACGATACATTTCACGTATCCAATCTAAAGAAAAGTCCAACTCAAGTCACCGTTGCCATTCCCACCGACGAGATTCATGTTGACGACACGCTCCACTTCGTTGAAGAACCGGTCGAGGTTACGGATTGGAAAGTTAACAAGACCCACCGGAGCAGTGTCAAGCTCGTCAAAGTTCGTTGGAATGCCAGACATGGTCCTGAATACACCTGGGAACGGGAGGACCGAATGAAAGAGAAATACCCCCACTTTTTTTCCTAAGAACCCTGCATCTTCAAGCAGAACTTAAATTTCGGGACGAAATTTATTTAACGGGGGGAGAATGTGACAACCCGCACTAAACCAGGTATCCGTACGACTTAACTAATGATTAATTACTGCTTAATTACTGTGCTTGTTTGAACTAGCTGATGAACTGCTACTTGATGTCTGATACATGTACGTACTTGCATCATACTTTACTTATCGTCACTACACTATTTACATGCTGAACCCTAGTGACAAACATGATGCACAAAAAGCACAGTAGCACAATACACGGATAACCTATTGAACATGCTGATAGAGCCAGCATCAGGCAAACACTGCCTCTAAAGGCCTGTACGAGCCAGAAACGTTTTGCTACACTAGTAGTGAGTGTAGGGATATAAGGGTTGTGGAACTGCGTCTCTAGGAATAGGTCACTATGACTGGATGTGCCTAAAACGTACTCTAAGTACAAAACTCAGCACTTTACAAAATAATTCAGCTTTTAGCTAACTAATAAAGTGCCAAAACATGAGAAAAATAACACTAGACACTTTCCAAAGTGTCAGGAATGAGTTGTGTCACAAAAAAAAAGTAATAACGACACTTTAAAGCTTTAGTAACGCTTTAACGGATTACTATCCAACCAAACAACCGGACTATACCCGAAACATGAAAATATTGTTATTTTCATTATTTGTCTTTTTCTGAGCCAGTTAGGGTCCCCGTATACCCTAACACCTGTCATAACACACTATACACAAGTAACCAAGTTAAACACTTAACCTAACCTAATTAGCTAACTAATACCTAATCATCTAGTTGGAATCGAACCAAACTACCCCCCCCCCCCCCTTAACCAAAACCGTCCCCAAGGGGACATACCTTGTACCTTGCTTGATTATTATAATCTTCAATGTTTAATATCCTAAAGACATAACATCCATTGGGTAATGCACTTGTGATTTGCCTATAAGTTAGAAGATTAACACATATGATCATTCATCTCACAATACACCAAGTCACAACTCTCTCTCCCTCTCTACCTAGCTTCGGCCGAACATCCCCTCATACATCCACCATATTTTCGGCTTCCATCATCACATTTCAAGAACATACAAGTGTTAAGGGTCACGGATAAGGAGTCTTGGTGCAATCGGAAGGCGAAGGACCTCTCTCTCTAGCTTTTATCCACCCGATTTTCGTCAAGATTCTTCCCTAGCCTCGAGCTAGTGGTATGATGTTTAAATCCCTATCTTGAACTATTCTAAAGTGGTTAAAAGGATTTTTATCGGTTAAAACTCGTTAACATGCAAGATGATGCTTTAAAGTTTACTAAAAACACTAAAAATGGTGGTTAACAGCACATAAGTTGTGTAAATGATGTAGTATTCGAAATGTATGATTATTTAGGCCCGATCTATGATGTGGTAGCTCGGATCATCGTTTAACCCGGTTTGGTAAGATCATGGATCTTAACATAAGCTTGTTTTGAATGATACAAGGGTTAAAAGGTGAAACTCTACCACACGCGAATCATGAACTTGTGTAAAAGAGTTTTACTTGTGACATTGTGTTTAAAAACTAGCAGATCTACGTATCTGCAAGTGGTATTTTCAAAGAACCACGTATCAAAGAAATCATGTATTTTAAAAGATAGATCTTACACTAACAAGCATGATTTTTATAAACCACAAGTGTGTAAACACTTGTGAAATGAAAAGATCCGACAAAATAACAGTTTTTGTAAAAGATGACGGAAAGTTGTAAAAATGGATTTTCTCTAAAAACAAGGTTTTTACAAGATCAAATTACCTTATATGAAGATCTACTAAATTTAAGGGGATTTACACCACAGTTTTGGGAAAACTACAAGTTCATGTAATTTTTGGCAATTTACACATATGTTGATTAGTTGTTGTGAGAAAAGTTGTTTTGATCAAATAAAGAAAATTGTTGAGTTGATTTGTTAAAGAAAATAATACGCTTGAAAGCATGGCCACCTCCAGTTACAGAGGAAACTCTGGCGAAATTTTTCTAAAAACCTAACACTTAGAGCTATTTACACTACAAGTGTTAGAATTATTTTTGGACATGTTTTCAAAATATGAATTTCGCCATGACTTCATTTACTAAATATTCAGAGGTGGGATTTTCACAAAATTTAACGTGATAAATATATATTTTTCACACACTGTTTATGATTATTTTGTGAAAATACATAGATATTATTTTTAGAGTAAAAATAATATTTACGAACGATAACGAATCCAAAATATTACGAACGCTTTCACCATAAATATATAAGTTACACCGGTGATTATATTACCACTCGATTGTTCAACGTAACTTACGCACTTACGGAAATATTTATGAACGCGTATTTTAACAACGTATTATTGGAGAAAAATTATGTGAAATTGGAAATATATATATATTAAGTGAGACTTAATGATATAATTTGAACGCACATGTATTGAATCCCCCATCCTTGGGAAGGAGATTAACTACCAAGTATATACAGAATGTAAACACGAAATAGTTGTCTAACTATTTCCCAAAGACTTAAACTATAAAGCTAAGGCACGGCCGTCCGTCTAATAGAAATTAGCACCTGTAGGTCGTCGCACAGCTGCGTGAGCAGGAGATACTTCGTAGAGACGCTTCACTGTGAGTTCATGTCCCCCTTTTCTCTAACTGTTTTCAGTTTTCTTAACTGCGGGGGTGAAATACATGTTACTATGATTACGAGTACTTTATACACGGTATGGTTAGCGTAAGGAGGTTTATTACTCAGATCATGTGAGTGGGTAGGAGCAATATGAGGCCATTAGTCCTCATGTCGGGACCGAGGGACAGGAGCGATAGATCTATCTGGGTGTAGCGAGCCCAGCCCCAGGCCAAACTAGAAACGGACCTTGGGGTGACTTTGTCCACACACTAATGCCGTGGCGAAATCTGCTAGGTTTGAGTCTCCCTGTTTGCACTTCACATATATCAGTGGCCTTGCAAACCATTGGTGATCTCAATTCCCTTATTTGCTACATACCAAGACTATTTTTATACTCACAAAGGTTTACTTACTCACTTACACATGAACTCGCTCAACATTATTGTTAATTTTTCAACTTACATGTATTTCAGGAAACTACAGATCTGGCGCGGTATGTTATGTTTTCCCGCTGCATAAGGGTTCCAAGGTCATCCCAGTTTAGGAAATGTGACTCTTTCCTGGACAAGTCACAAATCTTAAACTGCGTTTATTTCATGTTGATGTTTATGTTTTTAAAGACAATGTTTTACGTTACGATGTTGTAAGTCTCTAAGACAATGGTATGTTACTCTGGTTTTAAAACTTAATCAAATGGATGATCTTGCATGATTTTACTTCATATAGCTTTGTTATGGTTAAGCTACGGTATTAAGAAGTCACACCAAAATTAACCACGCTTCCGCAAAGCCAGGGTGTGACATCGGTTGCTCGGTTTGACTCTCAAAAATAGCTAACAGTCAAGGTCGGTCAATCATGTCCTAGTATAATTTAACAGTTAGTCATTTAGTGGTTTTCAAATAGAGCACAAAGTTCCTACACGTATCTATCACATAACATGCATCACTTTAACGGTTCATGCCCATATAAACTTCCCATCCATTCCCCACTCATAAACAAACGATAATGCACATAACACATATAACATGTTAGATCGTTCTCAGATAACCTACCCAAAATTTAGACACGCAAATTACTACTTATGTCGTTTCAGCTTTTATATTCAACACTGGGCTGTTTTCGGGGATTTTAATAAAATAGTTAACTTGTTCCAAAAAATTCCCAACTTTTTACAGAATGTCTTAAACGATCCAAATATTATTGTGTAAAAATCTCGGGATCCAATTCATCACCAATATTTAAAAAAAAATCATTTTCCGGACTGAAATCCGATTTATCTTTTTCTGACTGCAGTCCACGGAATTATTTATTTAAAATTCATCGAGAGTCCGATTTACGAAATTCCAGTGAGAGAATTACAAATACATCGGTGGTCATCTACAGTACAAATCGTGTGATCTAACTCTACACAGAATTCAAGTTATGGCATAAAACAGAACGCATATTTTCAGCAGCAAAAATGCAGCTCTAGCTGCTGTTACGAAACGAAACTTTAAAAATAGTAAACGGAGTCCAAAAATTATGTTTCCAGTTCCATTAGAACCGTATTTCATAATACATAAATCTAGACTTCAGAAAATACATTTTTCGTTAAGTTACAGTCCTTTTACAGCCAACTGAAGTTGGCTGTAATCACCAAACAGCCTACTGTTTCAGCTTTTAACTTTCTAACTTGTGTTCGATTGATTCCGTTAACATGTTTAGTGATCACAACAACATCAAACATCAATATTAACAAGTAAATCATCAGATAATCAACAAGAATCATAACAACATCATATTAACATCACTTCATCACTAGACTAGTTTATGTTCAAGACTTGTTTAAGGTTCTTTAGAGTTTCTTATCATATTGATCACTACACATCTTTAACCACCTAAACAAGATGTAAGAAGCAAAGATCTAAGTTCTTTCCACTAGTTCAAGACTAGGGAAGTTTGAGTGAAGAAAAGTGGTGGTTAATAGCGAATAGAGAAGGTCCTTCCACTTCCGAACGCACCGAGCTTCGTTGTATGCCTTCTAACACCTATGGATGCTTGTGGGATGTATGAGAAATGAGTTGAAGGTGGTGGTATGGTGATGGTTGTTGGCTGCCGAAACAAAGGAAGGGAAGAGAGAGATGGATGGTGTTGTTGATTGTAGATGATGATAATGGTGGTTAACTAATGCTTTAAATAGAGATCTTTTAACAAGCTTTTGTCCACTAGGTCTAATGTCACCATAAGTACATGCATATCAAATAAACAAATCAAAATAATCATGGGTGTGTCTCCACCATTGTGACCGATTTTGAGGGGGGGGGGGGGGTATAGGGTTGGGTTTCAATAGGTGGTTACTAGTTTAGTTAGATCTTAATTGGTATAGTTAGTGTGTTATGGTGGGTTATATAATATATAGTGTGTTAGGGTGTTTGGGGACCCTAACTAGCTCAGAAAAATAGGAACAATGCTTCTAGCATTATTTTAGTGTTCCGGGTAAAGTCCGATTGTTCGGTTCGGTGTTGTTTCATTAAAGTGCTTAATTAATCCGTAAAGTGTCCTACATATATATTTTTGTCACGTTTTTAATTTTCAACACTCAGGAAAATATAACGGACTATTTAGTAACTTTTCTGTACACTACTAGTATGTTAACAAGCACATGTAAGTATAACACAGTAATCAGAGAGCAGTTAAGTAATTCCACACAGTCGTCAAGCACTTTAATTATCATTAATAAATTGTACGGAATACATGGAATTACGAGGGTTGTCACATTCTCCCCCTGTTAAGAAAATTTCGTCCCTAATTTAGCACGTGGTTACTGAGGAAGCTAGTTAAGTTGCGTTGTTTTCCTGGTTTTCCTGGGGTGTCACATCATCCCCCCGTTGATTTGGAATTTCGTCCCGAAATTCTGCAATAGCTTCAGCCTCAGTAGTGGTTGCACTTTTCTTAAACAGCTGGGGATACTTGAGTTTCATTTAGTCTTCTCGTTCCCAGGTATACTCTGGGCCACAACGGGAATCGCAACGAACTCGGACGAGAGGTATCCTGGTGCGCTTGAGAATTTTAACATCTCGATCCGTAATCTCTACTGGTTCTTCGACGAATCGCAGCTGGTCGTCGATAGTGAGCTCCTTGAGAGGAACTATGAGGGTCTCATCTGACAGACACTTCTTCAGATTCGACACATGGAAAACGTTGTGAACTCCGCTGAGTTCTTCAGGTAGATTCAACCTGTAGGCGACCTTGGCAATCTTCTCAATGATTTCGAAGGGTCCAACGTATCGCGGGTTGAGTTTGCCTCGTTTGCCAAAAGGAACTACACCTTTCCAAGGTGAGACTTTGAGTAGCACTCGATCCCCAACCTGGAACTCGAGTGGTTTCTTTCGCTTATCCGCATAGCTTTTCTGATGGTCACGGGCTGCCACCATTCGCTGTCTTATCTGAGCAATCCTTTCTGTTGTATCTACTACAAGTTCTGGGCCAGTGATTTGACTGTCACCAACTTCTGCCCAACAGAGAGGTGATCGGCATTTACGTCCGTACAATGCCTCAAACGGAGCGGCCTGGATGCTGGTGTGGTAGCTGTTGTTATATGAGAACTCCACTAGCGGGAGGTGCTTTTCCCAGCCATTACCAAAATCGATTACACACGCCCGAAGCATGTCTTCAAGGGTCTGGATGGTGCGTTCAGATTGCCCATCCATCTGTGGGTGATAAGCGGTGCTCATATCTAAACGTGAGCCAAAAGACTTGTGCATGGCTTGCCACAGTTCAGAAGTAAAACGCGCGTCACGATCAGAAATGATGGAGGTTGGCACTCCGTGCCTTGATACTACTTCCTTTAGATAGATGTCTGCTAAAGTAGAAAACTTATCCGTTTCCTTGATTGCCAGAAAATGTGCAGACTTGGTCAGCCGATCCACGATCACCCAAATGGTATTGTTTCCGCGTTGAGATCTGGGCAGGCCAGTAATGAAATCCTTGGAAATTTGCTCCCATTTCCATTTCGGGATCTCTGGTTGTTGAAGTAGGCCTGATGGCTTCTGGTATTCAGTCTTTACTCTAGCACAAGTCAAGCATTTACTGACGTAGGTTGCTATGTGAGCTTTCATACCAGGCCACCAATATGTAGTCTTGAGGTCGTGGTACATTTTATCCGAACCAGGATGTACTGAGTAACGAGACTTATGTGCTTCATCCATCACAAGCTCGCGTAGGTCTCCATACAGTGGAACCCAGATGCATCCGTTAACATAGTAGGCGCAGTTTTCCTTTTGTTCTAGCCGTTGCCTCGATCCTCGTAAGGATTCAGCCCTGATGTTCTCTGCTTTCAATGCTTCGACCTGAGCATCGCGAATCTGAGCGGGAAGGTTAGATTGGATGGTAAGCTGTAACGCACGTACACGCTTCGGTATAGTATCCTTTCGACTGAGGGCGTCGGCCACAACATTGGCTTTGCCCGGATGATACTTGATCGCACATTCGTAATTATTCAAGAGTTCGACCCATCGGCGTTGTCGCATGTTTAACTCCTTTTGCTTGAAGATATGCTCGAGACTCCTGTGATCGGTGTAAATGATGCACTTGGTACCGTATAGGTAATGTCTCCATATCTTAAGTGCGAAAACAACTGCTCCCAGCTCCAGATCGTGGGTAGTGTAGTTCCTTTCGTGAACCTTAAGTTGGCGTGATGCGTAAGCAATGACCTTGTCACGTTGCATCAACACGCAACCAAGTCCTTGGATGGATGCGTCGCAATAAACCACAAAATCATCTGTGCCTTCGGGCAATGAGAGGATAGGCGCGCTACAAAGTCTATCTTTTAAGTGCTGAAATGCGGACTCTTGTGCATCACCCCAACGATATGTGACACCTTTCTGAGTCAGTGAAGTGAGAGGTTGCGCAATCTTGGAGAAATCTTTGAAAAACCTTCTGTAATATCCCGCCAAACCCAAGAATTGGCGGATTTCTATTGGTGTACGGGGTGCAGGCCAGTTCTTGATCGAGTCAACCTTAGATGGATCCACATGGATTCCATCCTTGTTTACCACATGGCCTAGAAAGTGGACTTCGCGAAGCCAGAAGTCACATTTCAAAAACTTGGCATACAACTGCTCTTTTCGAAGAAGTTCCAGAATAAGCCTCAGATGCTGCTCGTGTTCCTCCTGACTCTTATAATAGATCAGGATATCGTCGATGAACACTATGACAAACTTATCCAGGTAAGGCTTGCACACTCGGTTCATGAGATCCATGAAGACCGCTGGTGCATTCGTCAATCCGAAAGGCATAACCAGAAACTCGTAATGGCCGTAACGAGTTCTGAATGCTGTTTTGGAGACGTCCTCCTCTCGGACTCTCAGCTGATGGTACCCCGATCTCAAATCAATCTTAGAGTAATAGCTCGACCCTTGCAACTGGTCGAACAAGTCGTCAATACGTGGAAGAGGATAACGATTCTTCACGGTCACCTTGTTGAGTTCGCGGTAGTCAATACACATTCTGAAAGTACCATCTTTCTTCTTCACAAACAGGACTGGAGCTCCCCAGGGCGAAGAGCTAGGACGTATGAAACCCTTTTCCAAGAGTTCTTGTAATTGCGTAGACAGTTCTTCAAGTTCTGATGGAGCTAGACGATAAGTTGCTCGAGCTATGGGCGCTGCTCCAGGAGCTAGCTCGATTTGAAATTCAACTTGACGATGAGGCAGAAGACCAGGTAATTCCTCAGGAAATACCTCAGGAAAGTCGCGCACAATAGGAATGTCTTCAATTCTCTTCTCTTCCATTGATGCGTCAGTAACGAGTGCTAGAATGGTAGTGTGGCCCTTTCACAAACACTTCTGGGCCTTAAGGAAAGAGATAATGCCTACAACAGCACCACTCTTGTCGCCATGAATCACGAGAGGTTCTTCACCAGAACGAGGAATGCGGATGATTTTCTCCTTGCAAACAATTTCCGCTTGATGATGAGATAGCCAATCCATCCCAATAACGACATCGAAACTACCAAGTGTGATAGGAATAAGATCGATAGAGAAAATCTGACCAGCTAAGACGAGGTTACAACCTTTAACTACGTGTGTGGCTTCAAGACTTTTACCGTTTGCTAGTTCTACCGTGTGTTTGGTGTTCAAAAGTGTTGGAGTGCGCTTAAGCATTTGACTAACTTTTAAGGACACATAGCTAGTATCGGCACCCGAATCGAATAAAACAATAACAAAGAAGTCATCCAGAAGAAACTTACCCATCACCACATTGGGATCGTTCCTGGCATCACCCTGACCTAGCACGAAAACACGTCCTCGGGCGCCATTGCCATTATTGTTACCCCCGGTGTTGCCTCCATTGTTGTTCCCGTTTCCTTGGTTGTTGTTCTGATTCTGATTCAGCTGTGGACAGTGCCTCTTGAAGTGACCCTCAGCACCACACTGGAAGCATCCCTTATTACCCTGCTGGTGTTGCTGTTGGTTCTGTGGAGCTTGTGGCGGCTGTTGTCGATTCTGATTTGCAGGACGTGAGCTCCTGCAATCCTTGGCTTCATGACCCATCTTGAGACACCTCTGACAACGTCCCTTGTTGCACTGACCACTGTGGTGTCTGTTGCATTTGTTGCACTTTGGGTGGTTTCCTCGATATCCACCTTGCCCTTGACTACCAGAAGATTGCTGACCAGGACTCTGGTAGTCATCAATCTTTCGCTGCTACACCTGGGACTGAACTATAGTCGAACCCTTGCTGGTGGCTCCATCCCATTTTCGTTTGTTGTCACTGGGGATAGCAGAAGTAGTAGTAGCAGTAGCACCTATACGCTTAGGCAGCTTGTTCTGTTCCACTGCCTGGTATGTGAGACGATGAGCAACACGAGTAACATCCTAGATGGTAGCAAGGTTAGCAGCAATCACATGGCTTTGAATCTCTGGTACCAAGCCTTTGAGATACAGCTCGATACGCTTAATGGGAGGATCCACCATAGTTGGACATAACACTGCCACTTCGTTGGATCGCTTCGTATACGTCTCTATCTCTGACCTCATCATCTTTAGGTTAAAGAACTCCACTTCCAGTTTGTGAATGTCATCATGATTACAGTATTCCCGCTTGATCAGTTCCTTGAAGTTGTTCCATGGGGTGGCATTAGCAGCTGCCAGCCCTAACATTTGAACTTGCGCGTTCCACCAAGTCAGCGCAGTGCCTTCGAGGGTACCAGTGGCATACTTCACCCTACGAGCCTTGGGGCATTCGCACATTTCGAAGACCGACTCGAGCTTCTCGAACCAGTGGAGGAGTCCAACGGCCCCTTCAGTGCCACTGAAAGTACTAGGACGATAGTCCATAAAAGTCTTGAATGTGCACACAGGCGGCTGGGCATGCTGTCCTCCTGCTTGAGCGGCTGCAAGTGCCGTAGTAACTTGTTCGTTGATCAAAGCCGCCAGCTGGGCTTGTGTGAGGTTGATTCGTCCACTCATGATCTTCACCATACAGAGAACACAAGTGAGAAGGGCGTCGTATCAATACGCAAGCGTGGAATGACAGAAGAGAGTGATCACACAAAGTTTTCAAGCAGTAGATACTATATTATCTACGCATACCATAAGCAATGTCCTATGTAACTAACAAGTAAGTAATATAAACATGAATCGTATCACCTATAGTGTCGAGTCTTGCACGTGGAGCGAAGCGTCGTTGTGGATCGTTGAGCACTGTACAGGTTATAGTCTGGTTTTATCAAAAAGCTTTTCCCCTTTTTAAAACCAAGTTCGCTATAACCAATGGCTCTGATACCAATCTGTCACACCCCCAAAATCCACCATGCGAGGTATCACCGCTTGGAGGCGTGACATGACCAGGATCGAGCCACCAATCATATTGAACAACATAATTAAGTAAATAAAACCAACCACAATACTATTGGTGACCAAAAGGAAGTTAACCAAGTTGAATTTAAACAGCGGAAGCATAAAACGTGAAACCAAAACATAAGTTCATAGTTCATGAGTTTAACGACCAAACATAAGTTCCATAAGTTCATAAAGTTTATTTATTAGGCACGGGACATAACAGTCCCTATTCCACAACGACCTCTTCCTCGCGCAAGCTCCATAAGTACCTATCGACCTGAGAGGCATGTAACAACAAATCAACAACAAAGTTGAGCGAGTTCACAGTTGATTGTTCAGTTAATGAGTTCATATCAGAAATCGTAAGTTCGTTTCATAACCATGTATTACCCATTATCCTTGATTCCCAAACCTTTACGATATTTAGTGGGGGCTTCCCATTTTGTATGTTACTAGACTAGTCGTATCCATAAGTGTCCTTCCCAATCCGAGGACAGTGGTAAGTATGAGTTTACGTAGGTTTTACGTAAGTGCCCTTCCCAATCCGAGGACAGTAGTAAGTATGAGTTTACGTAGGTTTTACGTAAGTGCCCTTCCCAATCCGAGGATAGTAGTAAGTTTGAGTTTACGTAGGTTTTACGTAAGTGCCCTTCCCAATCCGAGGACAGTAGTAAGTAGTCTAGTAGTGTTGATAGTATAAGTAGTTATTCAATCCCATTCCCAACCACCGGGAATCCCATGCCTTAGTAAGGGTGTGAACTCACCTCGGTTGCTCGGTTTGACTCTCAAAAATAGCTAACAGTCAAGGTCGGTCAATCACGTCCTAGTATAATTTACCAGTTAGTCATTTAGTGGTTTTCAAATAGAGCACAAAGTTCCTACACGTATCTATCACATAACATGCATCACTTTAACGGTTCTTGCCCATATAAACTTCCCATCCATTCCCCACTCATAAACAAACGATAATGCACATAACACATATAACATGTTAGATCGTTCTCAGATAACCTACCCGAAATTTAGACACGCAAATTACTACTTATGTCGTTTCAGCTTTTATATTCAACACTGGGCTGTTTTCAGGGATTTTAATAAAATAGTTAACTTGTTCCAAAAAATTCCCAACTTTTTACAGAATGTCTTAAACGATCCAAATATTATTGTGTAAAAATCTCGGGATCCAATTCATCACCAATATTTTATAAAAAATCATTTTCCGGACTGAAATCCGATTTATCTTTTTCTGACTGCAATCCACGGAATTATTTATTTAAAATTCATCGAGAGTCCGATTTACGAAATTCCAGTGAGAGAATTACAAATACATCGGTGGTCATCTACAGTACAAATCGCGTGATCTAACTCTACACAGAATTCAAGTTATGGCAGAAAACAGAACGCATATTTTTAGCAGCAAAAATGCAGCTCTAGCTGCTGTTACGAAACGAAACTTTAAAAATAGTAAACGGAGTCCAAAAATTATGTTTCCAGTGCCATTAGAACCGTATTTCATAATACATAAATCTAGACTTCAGAAAATACATTTTTCGTTAAGTTACAATCCTTTTACAGCCAACTGAAGTTGGCTGTAATCACCAAACAGCCTACTGTTTCAGCTTTTAACTTTCTAACTTGTGTTCGATTGATTCCGTTAACATGTTTAGTGATCACAACAACATCAAACATCAATATTAACAAGTAAATCATCAGATAATCAACAAGAATCATAACAACATCATATTAACATCACTTCATCACTAGACTAGTTTATGTTCAAGACTTGTTTAAGGTTCTTTAGAGTTTCTTATCATATTGATCACTACACATCTTTAACCACCTAAACAAGATGTAAGAAGCAAAGATCTAAGTTCTTACCACTAGTTCAAGACTAGGGAAGTTCGAGTGAAGAAAAGTGGTGGTTAATAGCGAATAGAGAAGGTCCTTCCACTTCCGAACGCACCGAGCTTCGTTGTATGCCTTCTAACACCTATGGATGCTTGTGGGATGTATGAGAAATGAGTTGAAGGTGGTGGTATGGTGATGGTTGTTGGCTGCCAAAATAAAGGAAGGGAAGAGAGAGATGGATGGTGTTGTTGATTGTAGATGATGATAATGGTGGTTAACTAATGGTTTACATAGAGATCTTTTAACAAGCTTTTGTCCACTAGGTCTAATGTCACCATAAGTACATGCATATCAAATAAACAAATCAAAATAATCATGGGTGTGTCTCCACCATTGTGACCGATTTTGAGGGGGGGGGGGGGTATAGGGTTGGGTTTCAATGGGTGGTTACTAGTTTAGTTAGATCTCAATTGGTATAGTTAGTGTGTTAGGGTGTTCGGGGACCCTAACTAGCTCAGAAAAATAGGAACAATGCTTCTAGAATTATTTTAGTGTTCCGGGTAAAGTCCGATTGTTCGGTTCGGTGTTGTTTCGTTAAAGTGCTTAATTAATCCGTAAAGTGTCCTACATATATATTTTTGTAACGTTTTTAATTTTCAACACTCAGGAAAATATAACGGACTATTTAGTAACTTTTCTGTACACTACTAGTATGTTAACAAGCACATGTAAGTATAACACAGTAATCAGAGAGCAGTTAAGTAATTCCACACAGTCGTCAAGCACTTTAATTATCATTAATAAATTGTACGGAATACATGGAATTACAAGGGTTGTCACAACAACTTGGGTAGGACTTACCCAAGCACTATTCGAAATTGGATAGATGATTCCCGCGTCCAACCATTTGATTACCTCTTTTTTTACTACCTCCCGTAGGTTCGGATTCAATCGCCTTTGAGCTTCTCGTGTTGGTTTTGCATCTTCGGTGGTGATTATCTTATGCATGACGATTGATGGACTAATTCCTTTGAGATCGGCAATCGTCCATCCAATAGCTCCCTTGTTTTCTTTCAAAACATCCAACAATGCTTGCTCTTGCGCCAACTCTAGATTAGAGGCAATAATGACCGGTAGAGTGTCATTATCCCCTAAGAAAACATACTTCAAATGGCTCGGCAAGTCTTTGAGTTCCAACTTCGGTGGTTCTTCTAATGATGGTTTAGTACCCGAATTTATCTCCACCGGCAAGCCTTCGAATTGGTGAGTCCATGGCGGTCGACCTTCTTTCAAGGCCATAGCATCCTGTTTTTCCTCTTCAACCCGGAGTGCATAAGCATGTACCTGTTCAGAAAAATCACACAAGCAAACATCCATACCATCCTACTCATACTCATGCGGGTTGCATCCGTCAACTAAATCTGCCATAAAACACTCATCAACACCATTAGCATTAGAATTGTTAGTAAACACATTTAAGCGCATTTTTCGATTCCCAAAAGTCATATCAACTGTACCAAATCTACAATCGATCACAGCATGCGCGGTGCTCAAAAATGGCCGACCCAAAATGACATTTTGTTGTTGTTTTGGGTCCGCGGATGAGTAGTCCAAGACTAAAAAGTCAACCGGGTAATAGAACTCATCAATTTTAACAATTACATTTTGAACCATCCCCCGAGGTAGCTTATGAGACAAATCGGCCTAAACAACCATTGTCTCCACCCTAGCTAACAGACCAAAATCATATTGGTCATATAAGCCCCCCGGTAAAATGCTAACTCCGGCTCCAAGATCTAGTAACGCCTTCGCCATTTGAAAGTTACCAACTTGTATGTTAATTAATGGCGTGCCCGGATCTTGGAGCTTAGGAGGAAGCTCCCCATTCAAAACCACACTCACTTGCCCGGTTAAATCCACCCGCTTAGGCATTTTCTTCTTTTGTTGCCTCTTTTGTGTACATAATTCCTTTAGAAATTTAGCATAAGCGGGTACTTGTTTTATTGCATCAAGTAGTGGAAGATTAATTTTTACTTGTTTAAACATGTCCCACAATTCTTCTTTTTGGGGAACTCTTGATGCAATAAAATTTTTCCTACCCGGGTCAAGTAAAGCCGATGGAAACGGGACTTGACTCGGTTCACCCTCATCTTTTTCATTCTTTTCATTTTCACCCAAACCCGGTTTTTTAACATTTGATTCTTTAGGTTTAACTGGTGAAACATCATCATCATCACTCTCATTACCCGTAACATTAACATCCTCAACTACCCCCTCGACCAAACCCGGTGACAAATTTGCTTTAAATTCTTTGCCACTTCTCAAAACACTAACATGACTAATATTAACATTACCTCGTGACGAACCATGTGAAGGATTTACCTTAGTGTCGCTAGGAAGTTGACCCTTGCTTTTCTTCAATTCCGCCACATCGGTTGCCAATTGACCCATTTGGGTTGTTAGTGATTGGATACTCTTGTCACGAACCTCATCCTTTTGTATCCGGACTTCATCTAGTTGATTCCGTTTTTGCATATCTTGTTGCATAGCCCGAAGCATATCCATGACTTCATTCCCGCTTGACGAAGGTTGACCCGAACCACTTTGACCCGTTTGTTGAAATTGCCCTTGATAACCATAGTTGCTTCCACCCCGATAATTGCCTTGATTGTATTGTTGATGAGATGAATAGTTACCTTGAGCTCCTTGAAAGTTTGGGTTAGCTTGGTTCGCCGCATTCCCGTAACGGAAATTAGGATGGTTTCGTAACCCGGGGTGATAGGTGTTGGAGTTCATATTGAAATTTCGACCACCCCCTCCTTGAATTGCATTCACTTCCTCTACTTGCTCATCAACCACCCCTACTACACAAACTTCCGCCGTGTGACCTATTTCGTTGTAATTAGTGCACACATTGTACACTTGATTCGTAGTTTGCACGTTACCACTCTCTACTCCATGCACTTGTGGCCTTTGAATCACATGCCTAGCCCGTCTCGAAGATTGAGCCTTCCTCTTGGAATTCACCGCCATTTGTTCTAAAAACGCCCAATCAACATGTTCATAATTCGTACCGAATGTACCGTTGGTGATCGACATCAAATCCCGTGCATCCTCTGAACTCAACCCTTCATGAATGCATTCAACAACTCCCATAATTGGATCCCATGATGAGGGCAATTCCGTAACATCATATTAAACCTTTCAAAGGCTTCATGAAACATCTCCTCCAATTGTTGTTGGAAGCTTCTCAAACCTCTTCTTGCATCATTAGTCTTTTGAGAGGTGTAATATTCATCCAAGAATATTTGTTGCATATTGGCCCATGTAAAGATCGATGCGGAGGGCAGCGTGTGAAACCATCTCTTTGCCTTGTCTTCCAAAGAAAATTGGAAGAGAACTAACTTCACATCATCCGAAGAAAACCCTTGACCCCCAATAGTGTTGCAAATGGAGTCATATGTCTCCAAATGAAAATAGGGTTCTTCCGTTGCTAACAACCCCTTGAACTTTGGTAGACTTTGAAGGGTGGTTGTTCTTACTTCAAAAGTTCTTCCATCCGCATGATGAGGAATCACTACCGGCGAAGGATTGTTAGTGATAATGGGCCAGAAGTGAGCTTCAATTCCCTGTACAACCTCTCGATGATGTCTTTGAGGAGCACCCAATGGTGCTCTTGGTTGACCCATTTGCATAGGCCCTTGAGGTGCAAAGGGTGGTTGAAATTGGTATTGTGGAATTTGTGGTTGTTGTGGAATCGGTCTTTGAAATTGTGGTTGTGTATTTTGAGGGCGCACTTGTTGTAGCGGTGTAGGGCATTGCAATTGTGGCCCCTGTGGTCTAATGTGTTGCACCCCAACCGGTAGTCTACTCGTATCTTGAAATTATTGAAGCGGTTGACTTTGTTGACCCGCTCCTCCTTGAAGTCCCAAGTATCCTCCATCACCCCCATAGTAGAAACCTTCCTCTTCATACCCTCTAAACTCCTCTTCATAGCCATCATCATATCCATCTCCTTGAATACTCGAGGATTGCCCAAAGGGAAGTGTGGAGTAATGGAAACCCGATTGGTTCGATGGTCTAAATGTTGAAGTGGCATGGACAATGGTTGAATTGGGTGGTATTGAGTAATTAGAGGATGATTGACCCGTAGTTGGAGGAAAGAAGTGTGATAATGGTGGTATTGTGGATGAAGGGCTAAAGGTAAGATTGGGTTCAACTTGAGTAGTGATCGGTTGTGTGGTATTGGTTGGTGTAGTGTCATGGGGTGGAGTAGGAATTGTAGTGGTATTAGGTATGGTTGTGTTTGGTGATGGTTGTGTGGAAGTAGGTATAAATGATGAGGTCGTTTGACCCGTTGTGGGTAGTATTTGAGATTCTTGCATGATGTTTCTTGGTGTAATGGGTGAAGTGGGTGAACCAATGATTCTGTTTTCTCTTACTAAAACTCTGTTTTGCCTTAATGTTCTTTCGATCTCCGGATCAAATGACAATGGTGACGACTTGTGAGAGCCTCTAGTATGCATGCACCTGTAGAACCTGCACACTAAACACACCAATGTAAACTCGAAAATAACAAAGCAAAACTAACAAACTAGCACACGTTGCGCACTACTCCCCGGAAACGGCGCCAAAATTTGACGTGCTGTCGTAGTACACGCAAATTTAATCCAAATAACAACTATAGATAGTGGTAAATGGGTATCGAACTCAGGGAGTATGTGGAAAATGCGTTGATTTTATAGCTTTGCGATTTAACTACAATTAACCTAATTTGCAAAAATTAAAGATCAATGAATTGGATTGTTTGTTTTAGAAAATTAAATTATCAATTACTACTAATCAAGATTGGATTTTTACTTCACATTATGAGAACAATGACCATCTTAGGATTCAGTTTCTTTTAACACTTGTGTGAAATTCCACTAGAAAGAGTTACATAGACATAACTTGTGACACCCCAAGAAAACCAGTAATTTTTCGCAAACCTGCTCGGGGAGCCGCGATACGATACAAGTAAACAACGTCACACCACTAGCTTCCTCAGTAACTGCATGCTAAATTTCGGGACGAAATTTCTTTCAAGTTGGGGATAATGTGACAACCCGAATTCCAAGGTTTCTATTTGACTTAGTACTTGTTCACTAGATGTCGTTTCTGTATACTTGATGTGCCTTATAAGTGTGTTTTATTATTATTAAGGTGCAATATAAGTGTATTCTTGATGTGTAGGTTATGTGCATATTTTATATTAATAAGGTGACAATTGATTTAATTGCTAAAATGGGAACCTTAGTGAAATCACCTCTCAGCCGAAAACACACCCCATGAAATCAAGAAGTGTTTTCGTCTACTTGTGGGCAGCAAAAAGCGTATGGGCTTCGGCCCAGTAGTTGTGGATTTTTAGAGTTTGTTATTTAACCTGTGCGTATACTAGAACAAACCCTATTCCTCTAACAATTGTGTGACGGCATCGGCAAGACTCCAAACCCTTCCTTCCGATCAATCTAGTAACCCTTTTTCATCTTGGTTAGTACTCACGGTTATTCTATTCTTGCATGATTTAATCACTACATGAATGTATGCTTATGTTCGATTAGATGAGGAGATTGTTTTATCGGATTGTTTATGATATGTGTGAACATGTAGGCAACGCATTATATACAATCAATGTTGATATACAAGTAGTTATATTGGTCAAATAGAATGCAAAGCATGTGGCCTGTTAAAGCTAGTAATCTTGGATAAGATAGGGGCGGCCATGTGATGATATCATTAAATAATATTGATGTTTTTGATGATGTTGTCAGGAAGCATGTTATGGGATTGAATGATGAGATCATGATTAATTTAATTATGATAGTGGATGAGTAACAGATGTAGGTCGAATTGTAAATTGGATGCTGATTACAATTGCATGATGATTAAATATTATATTGTTTAGTGGTCGACATTTATGATCTTAATAAGCATCCATTGGACCGATGTTGAAAGCTTTTCAGTCATGAATTGCGTGTATGATTTAGAGTACTATTTTAATCAAAGTGTTGACTGTGATGATTAGATCTACATTGTTATAGCATGATTAGGGTTTTTACGTAACTGACTATATGACGTAACTGACTTGTTGACGAATCATACTTCTATTGACGAAACAGAAACCTCGGCGAAACAGAATGTGTTTCGTCAAATTGTGTTTCGCCGAAGGTGTGTTTCGCCATTATGTAATCAGCAGTAACTTACTTTAATTCCGTTAAGACTTAACCCAGTTAACTAACTGCTGTTAAATATCAAACATGACTAGTATGATTATGATTACGTGTTACCTGCTTATACGTGAACAACTTGAACACAAACTGATTTTATATACGTGCATACTCTAGGACGTGATTGACTTATTTGCGAGCACATAACCTAGCATACCGAGCAAACCAAGGTGAGTTCATACAGCCAAGGCATGGGGTTCCCGGGTGGGAATGGGACTTGATGAATTATTGGGTATACTCAGACGGTAGAACCTAACGATAAGATACGACTAGACTAGTAACACTTATTGAACTGATCTTCGCACACCTGCCAAGGGTTGGCCGCGATATTATGACTGACTTCGCACACCTGCCATAGGAAGGCCGCGAACTAAATTTACAAATCTTCGCACACCTGCCTGGGAGGCCGCGATACAAATAAACCTAGTCTAGAATACTTGGGAAAAACATCCCCTAATATCTTCGCATACCTGCCCGGGGAGGCCGCGATGGAAACTAATAGAATACATGACGTAACGAACGAACATACTACTACTCACGCTATACTATTACTGAACTGTTATCTGTGAACTCGCTCAACTAGTTGTTGATCCTCTGTTACATGCCTTGCAGGTCGTTAGATATATGGAGCTTGCACAGGGAGGAGCTGGTCGTTGTGGGCTTGGATCGTGATGGTTTCGTTAAACACTTTATGGCATTTCATACTTTATTTTGTTGGGTTTATTCTTACGCTTCCGCTAAACAGTGACAACCTACGTCTATTTTGAACACCTTTCATATTGGTGGTTGAATGGCATTTACTTTTATATATTAATTACATGTTCAATATGATTGGTGGCTTGATCCTGGTCAGTCACGCCTCCAAGCGGTGATACTCCGCGTGTGGATTTTGGGGGTGTGACAGATTGGTATCAGAGCCATTGGTTATAGAGAACTTGGTTTTAATATGGGGAAAATGTTTTTTTTTATTATTAAAACCAGACTATAACCAGTACAGTGCTCAACGATCCCCAACGACGCTTCGCTCCATGTGCAAGACTCAACATCCTAGGTAATAAGGTTTATGTTTATTGCCTACATGCTAGAATTACATAGAACTTTGCTCGTGGTATGCTTAGATTACATTGCCTGCTATTCGTTACTGCTTGAAAACGCTTACGTGCTCACTCTCTTCTGTCATCGCACTATTCGCGAATCTATCTCACTCACGTTATCTTTACTATGAAGATCATGTCTGGACGTATCAACATGACTCAGGATCAGTTGACGGCTCTCATTAACGAACGAGTTACTGCGGCAGTTGCAGCCGCACAAGCAGGAGGTCAACCACCTGTTTGCACTTTCAAGACATTCATGGACTGTCGTCCAACTACTTTCAGCGGCACTGAAGGAGCCGTAGGCCTTCTCCACTGGTTCGAGAAGCTAGAGTCTGTATTCGAAATGTGTGAATGCCCTGAGGCACGCAGGGTGAAATATGCTACTGGCACTCTTGAGGGTTTAGCCCTCACATGGTGGAAAGCTCAGGTACAGATACTAGGGTTGGTAGCAGCTAACGCCACCCCATGGAACAATTTCAAAGAGATGATCAAAGAGGAATACTGCAGTCGTGACGACATTCATAAGCTGGAGGTCGAGTTCTTTAACCTCAAGATGACGGGGTCAGAGATTGAGGCGTTTACAAAGAGATCAAATGAGCTAGCATTACTATATCCTACTATGGTGGACCCTCCAGCTAAGCGTATCGAACTTTATCTCGGTGGTCTAGTGCCAGAGATCCAAAGTCATGTGACCTCAGCAAACCTTGCCACCTACCAGCAGGTTGTCCAGTTGGCTCACCGTCTCACGGATCAGGCGGTGGAACAGAACAAGCTGCCAAAACGCATCAGTGCTACCACTACTGCTGTCACTACTTCTGCTACTCCCAGTGACAACAAGAGAAAATGGGAGGGGGATTCCAGCAAGGGATCAGTTTCTGTTCAATCTCAAGCACAGCATCGCAAGACAAATGACTACCAGAGTCCGAATCAGCAATCATCAGGTAGTCAAGGGCAGAGTGGATATCGGGGGATTCACCAATGGTGTAGTAGGTGCAACAAACACCACAGCGGAAGATGTCGCAGGGAACGTTGTCAAAGATGCCTCAAGATGGGTCATGAGGCTAAGGATTGTAGAAGCTCACGGCCAGTAAATCAGAACCAGCAACTCCCACCGCCAGCTCCACAGAACCAGCAGCAGCAGCCACAGCATGGAAACCGGGGATGTTTCCAGTGTGGGGCTGAAGGCCACTTCAAACGTGATTGCCCTCAGTTGAACCAGAACCAGAATCACAACAACAACCACAATAACCAGGGCAACGGAAACAACAACGGTGGGAACAACAACAACAATATCGCTAGAGGTCGTGCATTTGTGATCGGGCAGGGTGATGCAAGGAATGATCCCAACGTAGTTATGGGTAAGTTTCTTCTCGACGATTTTTATGTTACTGTATTGTTTGATTCGGGTGCGGATACAAGTTATATGTCTCTAAAAGTTAGTGAAATGCTTAAACGCGCACCAACGCTTTTGAACACCAAACATGTTGTAGAGTTAGCTAACGGTAAAGGTTTAGAGGCCACACATATAGTGCAGGGTTGTAATCTTATCCTCGCGGGTCAGACTTTCTCTATCGACCTCATTCCTATAACCCTGGGTAGCTTTGACGTCGTCATTGGTATGGATTGGTTATCTCAACAGCAAGCGGAGATCTTATGTAAAGAAAAGGTTATTCGTATTCCCCGTTCTGGTAAAGAACCTCTCGAAGTTCAAGGCGACAAGAGTGGTGTCGTGAGTGGCATCATTTCTTTCTTGAAGGCTCAGAAGTGTTTACGAAAGGGCCACACAGCCGTTTTAGCTCTCGTTACGGATACATCGAAGAAAGAGAAAAAGATTGAGGATATTCCTGTAGTACGCGACTTTCCTCAAGTGTTTCCAGAAGAGTTACCTGGGTTACCGCCTCATCGCCAGGTCGAATTTCAGATCGAGCTCGCTCCAGGAGCAGCACCCATAGCTCGAGCACCTTATCGCTTAGCTCCAACGGAACTGGAAGAACTATCTAAGCAACTGCAAGAACTCTTGGAAAAGGGTTTCATATGTCCAAGCTCTTCGCCCTGGGGAGCTCCAGTACTATTTATAAAGAAGAAGGACGGTACCTTCCGCATGTGTATAGACTACCGCGAATTGAACAAGGTGACTGTGAAGAATCGCTATCCTCTTCCACGCATCGACGATTTATTCGACCAGTTGCAAGGGTCGAGCTATTACTCGAAGATTGATCTAAGGTCAGGGTATCATCAACTGAGAGTCCGGGATGAGGACGTCTCCAAAACAGCGTTCAGAACACGCTACGGCCACTACGAGTTTTTGGTCATGCCTTTCGGGTTGACGAATGCGCCTGCGGTTTTCATGGATCTTATGAACAGGGTGTGCAAACCTTATCTTGACAAGTTCGTCATTGTTTTCATCGACGACATCCTGATCTACTCGAAGAGTCGGGAGGAACATGAGCAGCACTTACGACTTATTTTGGAACTTCTTCGAACGGAACAGCTATACGCTAAGTTTTCAAAATGCGACTTCTGGCTTCGTGAAGTCCACTTCTTAGGCCACGTGGTAAACAAGGATGGGATTCATGTCGATCCATCCAAGGTGGATTCGATCAAGAACTGGCCTGCACCTCGCACACCAACAGAAATACGCCAATTCTTGGGTTTGGCGGGTTATTACAGAAGGTTCATCAAAGACTTCTCAAAGATTGCTCAGCCGCTTACACTACTGACACAGAAAGGTGTTGTTTACCGTTGGGGTAATGCACAGGAAACAACGTTCCAACACTTAAAGGATAGACTCTGTAGCGCACCTATCCTCTCATTGCCTGAAGGCACGGACGATTTTGTAGTCTATTGCGATGCATCTATCCAGGGTCTTGGATGTGTATTGATGCAAAGGGATAAAGTTATTGCTTATGCTTCGCGCCAACTTAAGATTCACGAACGGAATTACACTACACACGACCTAGAGCTGGGAGCGGTCGTCTTTGCACTTAAGATATGGCGACACTACTTGTACGGTACCAAATGTGCTATCTACACTGACCACAGAAGCCTCGAACATATATTCAAACAGAAGGAACTGAATATGCGAAAACGACGATGGGTCGAACTGCTAAACGACTACGAATGCTCAATCAGGTACCACCCAGGCAAAGCCAATGTTGTGGCTGACGCCCTCAGTCGAAGGACACCGCGCCTAAGCGCGTGCGAGCTTTACAACTCACTATACAGTCTAGTCTTCCTTCTCAGATACGAGATGCTCAGGTAGAAGCATTGAAACTAGAAAATGTCAGGGCTGAAGCCCTACGTGGCTCAAGACAACGTTTAGAACAAAAGGAAGATGGTGCTTACTACGTCACAGGACGCATTTGGGTTCCACTTTATGGCAACTTACGTGAGCTGGTAATGGATGAAGCTCATAAGTCTCGCTACTCGGTACATCCAGGTTCGGATAAAATGTACCACGACATCAAAACTACATACTGGTGGCCTAGCATGAAGGCCCACATAGCCACATATGTTAGCAAATGCTTGACTTGTGCGAGAGTCAAGGCAGAATATCAGAAACCGTCAGGTCCACTTCAACAACCTGAGATACCGCAATGGAAATGGGAACAAATTTCCATGGACTTTGTTACTGGCTTACCTAGATCTCAGCGCGGAAATGATACTATTTGGGTGATCGTGGATCGACTCACAAAGTCTGCTCACTTCTTGGCTATCAAAGAAACAGACAAGTTCTCTACCCTAGCAGACGTTTGCTTAAAAGAAGTGGTCTCGAGGCACGGGGTGCCCACCTCTATTATCTCTGATCGTGATGCACGTTTTACTTCAGAACTGTGGCAAGCAATGCACAAATCTTTTGGCTCTCGTTTAGACATGAGCACAGCTTATCATCTTCAGACAGATGGGCAGTCTGAGCGCACCATTCAAACTCTAGAAGACATGCTTCGGGCGTGCGTAATTGACTTTGGCAATGGTTGGGAGAAACATCTGCCACTTGTGGAATTTTCATACAATAACAGCTACCACACCAGCATTAAAGCTGCTCCATTTAAGGCATTGTACGGGCGTAAATGCCGGTCACCTCTCTGTTGGGCAGAGGTGGGAGATAGTCAAATCACAGGTCCATAAATGGTAGTTGATACTACTGAAAAGATTGCTCAAATACGACAACGCATGGCGGCAGCTCGTGACCGTCAGAAAGCATACGCCGATAAAGATAGAAAACTACTCGAATTCCAAGTTGGGGATCAAGCGCTACTCAAAGTTTCACCCTGGAAGGGTGTGGTTCGTTTTGGCAAACGCGGCAAACTTAATCCACGATACGTCGGACCTTTCGAAGTTATTGAGAAGATAGGCAGGGTAGCCTACAGATTGAACTTACCAGCTGAACTCAGTGCAGTTCACAACATCTTTCACGTGTCGAATCTGAAGAAGTGTACGTCAGATGAGACCCACATAGTTCCCTTGAAAGAACTCACTATCGACGAGCGGTTGCACTTCGTCGAGGAACCTGTTGAAATCACGGACCGGGATGTTAAGGTCCTCAAGAACACGAGAATCTCTTGTACGAGTTCGTTGGAACTCCCGTCGCGGCCCAGAGTTCACCTGGGAGCGTGAAGATCAAATGGAACTCAAATATCCCCAGTTATTCGGAACCAATGCAACTACTACTGAGGCTGAAGCTACCAATACAGAATTTCGGGACGAAATTCCAAATCAACGGGGGGATGATGTGACACCCCAAGAAAACCAGTAATTTTTCGCAAACCTGCTCGGGGAGCCGCGATACGATACAGGTAAACAACGTCACACCACTAGCTTCCTCAGTAACTGCATGCTAAATTTCGGGACGAAATTTCTTTCAAGTTGGGGATAATGTGACAACCCGAATTCCAAGGTTTCTATTTGACTTAGTACTTGTTCACTAGATGTCGTTTCTGTATACTTGATGTGCCTTATAAGTGTGTTTTATTATTATTATTAAGGTGCAATATAAGTGTATTCTTGATGTGTAGGTTATGTGCATATTTTATATTAATAAGGTGACAATTGATTTAATTGCTAAAATGGGAACCTTAGTGAAATCACCTCTCAGCCGAAAACACACCCCATGAAATCAAGAAGTGTTTTCGTCTACTTGTGGGCAGCAAAAAGCGTATGGGCTTCGGCCCAGTAGTTGTGGATTTTTAGAGTTTGCTATTTAACCTGTGCGTATACTAGAACAAACCCTATTCCTCTAACAATTGTGTGACGGCATCGGCAAGACTCCAAACCCTTCCTTCCGATCAATCTAGTAATCCTTTTTCATCTTGGTTAGTACTCACGGTTATTCTATTCTTGCATGATTTAATCACTACATGAATGTATGCTTATGTTCGATTAGATGAGGAGATTGTTTTATCGGATTGTTTATGATATGTGTGAACATGTAGGCAACGCATTATATACAATCAATGTTGATATACAAGTAGTTATATTGGTCAAATAGAATGCAAAGCATGTGGCCTGTTAAAGCTAGTAATCTTGGATAAGATAGGGGCGGCCATGTGATGATATCATTAAATAATATTGATGTTTTTGATGATGTTGTCAGGAAGCATGTTATGGGATTGAATGATGAGATCATGATTAATTTAATTATGATAGTGGATGAGTAACAGATGTAGGTCGAATTGTAAATTGGATGCTGATTACAATTGCATGATGATTAAATATTATATTGTTTAGTGGTCGACATTTATGATCTTAATAAGCATCCATTGGACCGATGTTGAAAGCTTTTCAGTCATGAATTGCGTGTATGATTTAGAGTACTATTTTAATCAAAGTGTTGACTGTGATGATTAGATCTACATTGTTATAGCATGATTAGGGTTTTTACGTAACTGACTATATGACGTAACTGACTTGTTGACGAATCATACTTCTATTGACGAAACAGAAACCTCGGCGAAACAGAATGTGTTTCGTCAAATTGTGTTTCGCCGAAGGTGTGTTTCGCCATTATGTAATCAGCAGTAACTTACTTTAATTCCGTTAAGACTTAACCCAGTTAACTAACTGCTGTTAAATATCAAACATGACTAGTATGATTATGATTACGTGTTACCTGCTTATACGTGAACAACTTGAACACAAACTGATTTTATATACGTGCATACTCTAGGACGTGATTGACTTATTTGCGAGCACATAACCTAGCATACCGAGCAAACCAAGGTGAGTTCATACAGCCAAGGCATGGGGTTCCCGGGTGGGAATGGGATTTGATGAATTATTGGGTATACTCAGACGGTAGAACCTAACGATAAGATACGACTAGACTAGTAACACTTATTGAACTGATCTTCGCACACCTGCCAAGGGTTGGCCGCGATATTATGACTGACTTCGCACACCTGCCATAGGAAGGCCGCGAACTAAATTTACAAATCTTCGCACACCTGCCTGGGAGGCCGCGATGGAAACTAATAGAATACATGACGTAACGAACGAACATACTACTACTCACGCTATACTATTACTGAACTGTTATCTGTGAACTCGCTCAACTAGTTGTTGATCCTCTGTTACATGCCTTGCAGGTCGTTAGATATATGGAGCTTGCACAGGGAGGAGCTGGTCGTTGTGGGCTTGGATCGTGATGGTTTCGTTAAACACTTTATGGCATTTCATACTTTATTTTGTTGGGTTTATTCTTACGCTTCCGCTAAATAGTGATAACCTACGTCTATTTTGAACACCTTTCATATTGGTGGTTGAATGGCATTTACTTTTATATATTAATTACATGTTCAATATGATTGGTGGCTTGATCCTGGTCAGTCACGCCTCCAAGCGGTGATACTCCGCGTGTGGATTTTGGGGGTGTGACATAACTCGTGTTTAAACAATTGTTGTGATAAAAGGGAACAAAGTACTCGGATTATATGAATGCGAGGTCGTTTCCCGATGATCAATCAATCAATATCCAACCCTAACCCTTCCCGTGATATCTCGATTGTCAACGACACCAAGAACGTATGATTAGACTAGAATTGCAATACTAATTAACAAGCTATAATCAATTACTCAAACACCATGACAAACAAAGCAACACAATGGTATCATTCTAGAAATAAAGGAACAAACACACAAGAGTTTAAGAAAACCTTCACCTAAGATGATCACCACAAGTTTAGCCGGACATTGTTCGGTTGATCATCATAACATCCAAATTCAAGTTCATACGAATCAAAAACAAGAACTAAATGTTTAGAATTGTTTGGAACAAGGTAGAACCAGCCAAAATCGCCCCCAAAGTTCAGAGAAAACGTCCAATGATGAGATATGTGAAAAGACACCACCAAAACTGATTTAATGAGGCAGTTACGAGTTTTTCCACACTCTCCACCGTAAATTACGGTACCACCGTAACTTACGGTGGACATCAAACATTTACGGTGCAAGTATCCTGAGTTACGGTGGAGAAATATGTAAGTTTCAGGGCCACCGTAAATTACGGTGGCCACCGTAATTTACGGTGGAGCCCTGAATGTTGGGTTTTGTTTCTTCTTTCATTCCACGCATGAACCGTTCATCTCCAAACCGTCCAAAGCTGCGTTTTATCCCTTTTTATCTCCCGAACCGCACCTGAAACATAAGCAACCGTAGTCATCTAATTCAAGATAATTACGCGATTAAGTGAAGGATAAATTCGTCTTTTAACCTCATTAAGGGTTGTCCAATGGACCACCCGTCAGCCATCAAACAAATACCAAACCAATGAAATATTGTGTTTCATACTTGGGATTTGTATAAATATGTGTATCCTTTACATATATCAATTCTCGTTCAATTTCGAGCTCTAAATCGCTTTCTGGGAAGTTATATGCGAACTGGTGCGTAAACGTAATAAGTTTAACACGAAAAACACTCCGTAATAGTGACACAGGCTTAACATACCTTAAATAACATCCACATAACTTAGAAATAAGTTTTGGATGGTTTGGTGTGTTGAAATCAAGTTTGTTCGATCGCAAGGACAATTTGTGTCAAACTGCGAAACTATACCGATTTGTATAGTAACGAACATTTAGGAACTTGATCATAAGTTAAACATAACCTAAATATCCTTTACATATCTTAGAAATAGGCTTTGAGGGGTTCGGTATGCTAAAATAAACTTTATTGATCAATAGGGACTAAAAGCGTCAAAAAGTGCATAAGTTTGCATTTTCGCGCATATCTTACGTTCTGAATATATCCGGACATCCAAAAATTTATGTAATCATTAAAATATTTTATTTTAGTGATTGGCATGATAAAATTCCATTCGTCGCGTAATTTGGATCGTTTTTGCGTTCGTTACGATTTCCGTCGTAATTAACCGAACAACGCAACCGTACGACCAAACGAACCGACATCCAAGATATTTTTGAGCACATTTCAAGTTCCCTATACTTTAACTTTATTTTAGAGCCTTGAAATGGGGTTAAAGGGGCTTAAAAGTGCCAAAAAATCAAGTTTTACAAGTTCAGGGACCATTTTTGAAATTTCTGGCAGATACATTGAACTTGGTCCATTTTTGAGTATTTGATGGTTTTAACCCAAGGTTTTGCACTCTATAGGCTGGAATTTGATGGTTTTAAATATTCCCATGGTTTTGAAAACCATGTGCCCACATGTAAGGTCTAGATCAATGCACGTTTTGCGAGGAACGATCCTAACGGTTCTCCAAAATCTATAAATACCCATGCTTTCATTCACTTCAACTCACACTTGATTCATTTTGCTCTAAGTTGAGGTTTAAACACTTCATACCTTAGCAAACTTGGATCAAACTTCCTAGCGTGGACCCTTTGTAAGTATTCTTTCATGTTTTTATGCGTTTTTAGCACGAAAGTCAAACAGTGTTTGACTTTCTGCTTTGACCACGAGTTGGTCAATACGAAGTTTATTGAACTTTGCAACGTGAGCATAATCATGATGGTTATAGTCCCGTGTGACTATACCTACTGATTACCACGTTGACTAGGCGTAGTGACGAGTCGTAGTTTCGGCCAAAATGTGTATTCATGCGTATTTTGTAACCAAACTACTCTTGGGTATCAAAACACTTTGTTTTGATATCAAAACCTATTTTCTAACTTAACTAAACATGTTTTAACATGTTTAACTCGTCACTTTTAGTTTAGTGCTTGTGCAGAGTCGTAAGTCAAGCGGTCTTGGCAACCGCTTAGACTTTCGAACTAGACCCGTTTGGTCGATCATTAGGATCCGACCAAGCATGTTTAGTGTCCATAGTTGTATAGGGAATAACCTTCCAAGGTTATAACTTATGGTCACTTAGTTTAAGTAGTTATATGATAGGTAGTTTATATGCCTTAGGTAAAATGACCAAAACGCCCTTTTCATGCATAATTGAACTTTAAGCATATGTAACCTAAACTTTTGTCACATAACTGATTATACAACATATTTAAACATGTTTAGGCATATAATACTTGTCATAGGACTAGTTAGACGTCTCGAACGCGCATTTGCGCGAACGACGCGTTAAAGTAGCGTAAGCTACCTTAATGGGTCGTAATGGATCGAAAGCACTTAGGTTAGGTTCCGATTTAAAATGTAGGCTTTGTTAAACCATATCACATGAGTTCCAACACTCATTTGGTTTACAAGACCTCATTATGTCCGATCTTCCGATTTAGGTGTCGATTATTTATCTAGTGATTTGATTACTAGGTGCTGCTTGATTTCTCTGGTTTGCTTGAGTTTGTTGAAGTTCTTTTAATTGAGGATACTTTGCACTTCATGTGAGTACATAGTTCCCCTATTTTACTGTTTTCGATTGTTTTTGGGGTGATTCATATGTGTTAAATGATTTCGATGTTTTTAACGATGGTTTCGAAAATGATTAAAATGGTTTATATTAAATTAATAACGATTTCGATAATGTTGATAAACTTGTTGGTTGTAATTACATAACGAATAACATTCATTAGTTTTGGCCGAACCGACCAGTATTAGGTTATGGTACCATAGGATCTGACAAATCCCGTTATCAGACTGCACGCATGGTTATGTGTGGGTTAGGTGGGTAACGACTGAATCTGTGATTGTTAATTTACCCTTTGGTGGTTTGTTAATGCGAGAAGCGAGATAGTCGAGTCGCGAAGGTTTGGATGTTATTAGCGAGATGACCAAAAGTAGATTTCACAATTTAAAACGAGAATGATTTAAACGACTGATGCGATTTTTAACGAGTTAAACGATTTGGGTAAATGACTGGTTTTTGGTTAGTGATTAGATAACGGGACGGGTGTAATGTGATGAAAACATGGTAGATACGCCGCTGGTACTTCTTATATATAAGTGTTTTCATCATATTACATACCGTGGCGTTATTTAGTTCACTTGGGTAAACGATTCTAAAACGATGTCACACAATGATGTTTTCGAAATAATATAAACCATACGAGATTTATTAACGAGTTTTTACGAGATATTTTACAATTTGATTTAATTAAATAAATGTTTTAGGTTAAGAATCATGCCTACAAGATTTTATAAATTATAACCAACTTGATTTGAGTTGGTTAATTATGTCGCAATACTATACTTTTCAAAACAAGGTTTTTAATTAAGTATTGCAACATGTAAACTAGCCATGAATCCGACACTCTTATAAACCTATGTGATCGCCATCATTTCTTTGCTGACTTTGTTTTCACATATGTTTCAGGTGTTGTTGAATGATGTTGATTGCTAGGATGCATGCTCACATAGGACTGAACGAGGCCTTAGTGACTTAATAATAATGATAGACTATGTTTAACTTGTTTGTTTAGATTTCAAGACTATGTAAATGTTTAATGTTTAATAAAACGAAACTTCAAATTTCCGTGTCTTTTGAAACAATGATTCTGTTACAACACTCCCCGACGTTTCCGCCACGATTTGTTGTTTTATCGTGATCGTGGTGTGACACAAACCTTGTGTTGACCAAAGACTGGTCAAAACAACTTTCGCGCTTAGAAAGCAATAAAAGCACGAAAGAAGCTTACAAAGGGTCCAAGCTAGGGAGAACTTGATCTATAACACTCATGTATGAAGTAAAGGCTTCAACTTTAGAGCATTAATCAGATCAAGGGTGCAGAAAATGGAATGAGGGCTTGGCTATATATAGTTTTTGGTAAACCGTTAGGATCATTTCTTGCAAAAGAGGCATCGGTCTTGGCCCTTCAAGTGGGCACATGGTATTCTAATACAAGGGGACATGAAATACCATCAAAATCCAGTGGATGGTATCCCAAATCAGTGGTTAAAAACCATCAAAACCAGCTCAAAGTCCAGATTCAATGTTTCTGTAATGTTAGTCTGTCACGCCCCACGTAGCATTAGGTCTAGGCTTACACACCCCGCGTAAGAAGTTTGACAGAATTACAGTTTTAGTCCCTGTAGGCCCAAAACTTGGTTTTCGATGCATTTTTGACACGTTTAAGCCCCGTTAACCCCATTTCAAGGCTATAAAATGAATTTAAAGTATAAGGAACTTAAAATATGCTAAAAAACATCTCAGATGTTGGTTCGTTTGGTCGTACGGTTGCGTTGTTCGGGTAATTACGACGGAAGTCGTAACGAAAGCAAAGACGATCCAAATTAAGCAATGAATGGAATTTTTTCTTGCCAACCACTAAAATAAGATATTTTAATGATTATAAAAATTGTTGGATGTCCGGATATATTCAGAACGTAAGATGTGCGCGAAAATGCAAACTTATGCACTTTTTGACGCTTTTAGTCCCTATTGATCAAATAAGTTTATTTTAGTATATCGAACCCCTCAAAGCCTATTTCTAAGCTATGTAAAGGATATTTAGGGCATGTTTAACTTATGTTCAAGTTCTGGAACGTTCGTTACTGAACAATTCAGCATACTTTCGCAGTTTGACACAAATAGTCCCTGCGATCGAATAGACTTGTTTTCAACACACCAAACCATCCAAAACTTATTTCTAACTTATGTGAAGGTTATCTAAGGTATGTTAAGCCTATATCACTATTCCGGAGTGTTTTTCGTGTTAAATTGATTACCTTTGCGCACCAGTTTGCGTATAACTTTCTAGAAAGCGATTTAAAGCTTGAAATCGGAATCGAATCAAATCGTAAAATCATCAAACACAAATAAACATATAATAACACCAAAACACATTGTTTTATTAATAATTAACCTTGTTTTACATTGTACATCGATTACAGAGCACAGTTGTCACATCTGGGCTCCTGCAGCAACCAGAGATTCCTAAGTGGAAATGGGAACATCTTACGATGGACTTTATCACCAAGTTACCCCGTACATCACGTGGACACCATATGATCTGGGTAATTGTGGACTGATTGATAAAGTCTGCTCATTTCTTGGCGCTTAAGGAAACAGACAGTACAGAGAAGATATCACAGTTATACCTTAACGAGATTATAGCCCATCATGGAGTCCAGCGTCGATCATTTCAGATAGAGAGGAACGATTTGACTCTAGGTTTTGGCGACCTCTTCAAGAGTCGCTAGCTTCTCGTTTGGATATGAGTACTGCATATCATCCTCAAAATGATGGTCAGAGTGAGAGGACCATTCAGACGTTAGAGGATATGTTGAGAGCGTGTATGATTGATTTCGGTGGAAGTTGGGATACTCACTTGCCATTGGCAGAGTTTTCCTACAATAATAGTTACCACGCTAGTATTAAGGCTGCTCCGTTCGAAGCCCTGTATGGAAGGAAGTGTCGATCACCACTTTGTTGGGCTGAAGTCGGCGAGAATAGGTTGAAAGCTGCCGCGGACAAAGTTATCCAGATTAAGAATAGGTTGAAAGCTGTCGCGGATCGACAGAAGAGTTATGCGGATAACCGGAGGAAGCCGTTGGAGTTTCAGGTCGGTGATCGAGTCATGTTGAAGGTATCGCCATGGAAGGGCATTGTGAGGTTTAGTAAAGGGGGAAAGCTGAGCCCGCGTTATATAGGTCCTTTCAAAATCGCATCTCGAGTTGGACCAGTCGCGTATAGCCTTAAGCTGCCACAGGAATTGAGTGGAGTTCATGATGTATTTCATATCTCCAACCTGAAAAAGTGTCTGTCGGATGAGACGCTGATTATACCCCTGGAGAGGTTCGAATAGAAAATAAACTAAGGTTTATTGAGGAACTAGTGGAGGTTCTGGATTGGAAAATCCAGAAACTCAGAAGGAGTAGGACCCGAATTCACTTGGGAATGACTAGACCAAATGCAACAGAAATATCCTCATCTCTTCCCTCCGAGTGCAAAAACGAAGCCTGTAGAATAGAATTTCGGGGACGAAATTCCCTAAACAGGGGGAGACTGTGACACCAGGCTTTTTAGGTCGTATCGTACAATAGTATCACGTGTAGTGAATATATAAAAAGGTTGTATGTGACTGGTTATGATGTTTATGTATGATATTTAATGTGTTGGTGAGTCCAAACATTTATAAAAATTATGTTGGCAACGATAAAATAAACGCTTATCGCGTAACGATTAAAATGCGAAACGAACGTCGGTGACCACCCGACCAGTGTTAAAATCCTAAAAATAGTTCGTTATGATTAGAATAGTAATTTTAATCATATTCATGGGGAAAAATAAATTAAAACACTAAGAAACTCTATTTTTCGAGTTTGAGCGCGTAGCGCACGATACTGCGCGTATTAGACAAAATACTGTCAACGCAGACAGTCAAGGCAACTGGTAATTATTTCAGTAATAATTTTGTGATTATTTTTAAAGAATGATAAAAATAATTTAAAATGCACTAAAATGAGGTTAAAACGCTAGATAAAATACCCGGTATTAAGTAAAAGTACATGTTTTTAACACAAATTTACATATATTTGTGTATGTATATATAATCCATGTGTGAGAGGGGATAGGTGGCGGCAATAGGGGCTGCCCACATTCTCTTGATTCTCTCAACATGCCACTTGTAGCCATTAGGGAAAGGGTGGTGATGATTAAGAACCTTACATGCTTCCATACACTCTCATTTTTCCAAGAAACCTTTTCAAAATTCACTCTCTCTCTCCCTCATACCAAGCTCACCCGAACACCCCAAAACACATACACATTTCATAATTTAAACCTTTTCTTGAAGAATCATATCCATTCCAAGATGTTTTCAAGCTTACATGAAGGTTTAGAAGTGATTTCAAGGAGGTTTGAGCAAGAACAAGGCTTCGTATCATCACTAATCTTAAAACCCACTAGGAATCTTGAAGGTATAACATATTTTCTTTCAAATCTTGTTCATGATTCATAGTGATAATGAGGATAGTGAAAGTTTCTCTTGTTCTTGAATCTAAACACTAACTTGAAACTAAAAACAAATGGGTTTTTGAATGAAATAAAAATGGAAGTATCTATATATGTATGTGTGGCCGTGAGTATGTATGTGGGTATAGATGTGTGTATTTTTTATTTTTATTGAAAGATTTCTTGATTTACTTGATTTCTTGAAAAGTAGGATTGCATGTGAGAATCAACAAGTGTCACACAAGAATTTTCTAAAGTGATTTAAGATTTGAAAGTGATATGTTGAAAAGTAAATTTTTGGAAGTTTATATGTGTATATGTATTTCGTATATATATGTATATATGTATGCATGCATATAAAAGTTGTCAAATAATCTTAAATGTGAAGGATACTTGCATGAATGATTGTGAATGATTGGATGATCATAATGATGTATGTGTTATGTTTTGTAAGAACATGATGTTAATGTGATCTAGAGTATGATTAGGTCATAAATGATAATGATGATGTTGTATGAGTGCCTTAGATGCACATATGTGAACATACATGATGATGTGAAGTCATGAAATGATCATTTTAGTATGATTTAATAAAAATAAGTTTTAATCTGATTTCAAACACTAAAATAAAATTATTTTGAAGTGTTTAATTATATATAACTTTATCATAATGATTACTAGCCTTGCATGTTGTACTTGGAGCATTAGGAGTTCTAAAATACGTGAAATCGCATGATTTATGTGACTTACACAAAAACTGCACTAATCTGATTATAATCACTATTTTAATCAGTAAATAACATGTATTTTGTTAAAATATCAAGTCATTCCGAGTTGGGATGATTATAGTAACGTTTAACGCAAAACTATGCGTTAAAACGGTCAAAAATCGGCTTTTCGAATGATTTTTATAAAACTGATTTCGATCAGTAAGTAAACTGACATTTTTAGTTTAAAAACAAGTATTTTGACTAATTTTAAGTTTACTTGGTGTTTTGTTGGTCATACGTGACTTCCGACGCCCTAAAACGTTACCAAATCGCTAAAATACGCGTTTTTTCATTGAACACTAGTATGGGTAATTTTTGGGTGAACCTTATGTGTTAAAATGTGTTATGTGGTTTAAACATGTGAATGTGAAAATATGTTAAGTTTTAACATAATATTGGGAAATTTAGGCTTTGCATGTAGTGCGTTTTATGTGATAGAAACGGTAAAAATCGTATTAAACGTGTAACTTGTTGTCGAGCATGAAATTTGATACATATAAGATATTTTATGTATACTTGCCTTAAAATGACAAAATAGAAAAGTTAACGAAATTACGCGTGTTTCGATAGTAATTTTATGTGAACGTTTATGTATATATATTACGACGCGCAAATCGTAGATATATTACGTATAAACGGGAGTGTTAATGGATTTAACATGATAACGGTCACCAATAAAATCGTTCAAGTCGCAAAATCTTAAAAGTATATATATATATATATATATATATATGGACTCATATATATATATTAACGTGCCAACATAATAAAAAACGATAACTTTTCGAGAAAATCCCAAAGTTATGTGACAATTCTATGAAACGGAGAAACTTAGGATTTTTGTGATATATTGATTTAAAAATCTTTCCTACATATAATAGGACGTGTAGAAATCAAACTGTGGGATTGCGCTATTTAAAAATACGCACCCAAAGGTGAGTGTCACTAAACCCCCTCTTTTTACTGTTTTGTATATGTTTTGGGGGAATAACATGCTTAAAAGGGTTTAATAATGTTTTTGAATTAAAACATACCTTTAAATATAAATCATATATTTTCATTGAAAATATATGGAGTTTTGATAAATTATACGTTTTCGAGATAAAACGTTTTTGATAAATATATGTTTCGAGGAGAAACTGAGATGGTACGGTATTTCAGAGGAAAAACAAACCGAGTTGTTGGGACGAGTTTGCTTGGTCCAAGGGATTTCAGTAAATTCCGTACAACCATTTATATTAAATTTGTCATATTAGTAGGATATATATATATATATTGTACGTGAGGCAGGCATCATAGATGGTCTCGATATGGACCATGCGACAATGATGTCGTTTAATCATTTAAGTATTGCATGAGAGAAATTGTTGGTAGATCTATCGGGTTGACAACCCCATCGTGACCGGTCGCCCCGTGTCAAGTCAAGCGACGAATTGATATTATGTTTATAGTCTAGCCTTGATTATCCCAACATTGTAAATATATAGTTCGTAATGTCTAGCTAACTTACGAATCCGAATATTTGAAGCTATAAATTTAATATACAAAACTTGGGAAAATGCCCTATTGTCGAGGTTTCAACCTACGATGGATGACTCATGGATTTTATTAAGGAAATAAATGGACTTTCTAAAATTATATGGATGTTTTATAATAAACACATAATTAGAGAGCTTTTCCTTAGGATCAAATTGTTTAAATTTGAATATGTGAACTCACCTTCCTTTGTGTTGACACTTGATTTTAAACGTGTTCTACAGGTACTTGAGTTCGGCTTCGGGAATCATGGCGTATCATGTGTTTGTTGATGCATGTTTTGTCACTTAAAATGTTGGACTAACTTTTTAAACTTTCTGGGACGAATGTAATAAGATCCACGAGGATCAAAGACAACTTAACTATGTGGTGGTTGTGTCGTGTTTTAAAACGTTATGTTTAATAACTTATGTTTAAAATAAGTCAATATGTCCAATAATTAAATGTGTCGTTCAACAAGATATTATTGGGCACCAACTTCCGTCACCACTACGTTATATATTCCGCTGCGACATTTTTGGGGTGTGACAAATAATAAACACATCATTCAATACACAACTGGATTTGGGAAATAATTGTCAAATGATTCAATTATATTCAATGTTTTCCTCACAATCAAAGTACAATGCAACTCCCACTCACTAGGTGCACTCTCTTTTACTTCTTATGTTTTCTCTCACTAGATTCTTTGATGAAAGGATATTCAGCTGTAAGAGTTGTGTAATTACAATTTGTATTGTTATGTTTATAAGAGAAGTGTAACATCCCGATTGCGTAATACAACAAACTGCGCCGAAAACATCGGGGACTCACGTTATAGGAATTGTTCACAACACATTGTATTTAAAGTTTTGTATTATTAAGATCATTATTTACATTGTTTTGGGATAAACAGGGAACAAAATACACATAAATTGTCTTTCATGTTTTAAAGTCACTAAGGCCCGCGTCCATCCTACGTGAAGTAAGCATTCATATCATCAAACAATAGTTCCCGAAACATATGTAAAAAAAAGTCAGCAAAGAAAGCTGGCGAGTACATAGGTTTTGTGTGTCAAATTCATGGCTTTGAATTAATATTGCAATACCTCGTCCGACCTCGAGAGTCGACGAGTATGAACTTTGGAATCAAAAACTGTTTGATATTGCAATATATTTTACCAACTTTGTAAGTTGGTATAAGTAAAACAAAACCTTTGTGCCATGAATCTTAACCGAAAACATTTGTTTTGTAAAACCGAGTAATAAGTCGATTTAAGATAAAACAATATATGGTTTATATCTTTAAGTGAAAATCATTTTGTGACATTGTTCAAAACCATTTGTCCTTGTTATAAACCAATCGTTGTGACATTTATGTCTTTTAATCATTATACAATTCCGAACAACTTTGTATTTAATGAAACATGGTGTTTTAATTCCAAGATTTGTATAATTATTTGTGATATTTGCACGTTTTCAATCCTTGTTCAATTTTGAACCCCTCAAAGTTTTCCTGGAAGTTATACGTAAACTGTTACGCAAACGTAATTAGTTTAACACGAAGTACACTCCGGAACAATGACATAAGCTAAACCTACCCTAAATACCCTTTACATAACTTAGAAATAAGTTTTGAAGGGTTCGGTATGGCAAAAATACGTTTATTCGAACTTAGGACTATTTGCGACACGTCGGTGACCTCCCGCATAAAATTAAAATCCTAAAAATATTCCATTACGATTAAAATTCTATTTTAATCATGTTCGTAATGAAAAATAAATTAAAAACCTTAAAAACGTTATTTTTCGAGTTTAAGCGCGTACTGCGCAACACAGTGTGTATTCTGCGAAACGCGGACATCGTAGGCAGTCTAGGCAACTGACATTTATTTCAGTATGGCGAGTTTATTTTTATAGAGTGATAAAAATAATTTAAAACGTGATTAAAATGCTAGTTAAAATACCCGGTGATCAGTAAAAACCAGTTTAAAAGTTGAATATATATATATATATATATATATATATTCTATATTATAATGCATGAGTGATGGGTATTTTAAGATACCCAAAAAATAAGAACTTTTCCCCCCTTTATTTATAGAAAGCCCCCTAAAATGAGGGTAGTTTGGTCTTTAAACACTTTTTATTTTTTAGCCCCTAAACTTGTTACATTTAAATCTTTGAGGTTTTAACAAAATTATAGATAATTAGTTACAATTCACCCATCCACAACAAACTTATAATTTGTAATATTATTATAGCTTTTTTTTAAATTTAAAAACTTGATATGTTAATTGATTAACAACGTATAGGGGTGAGCAATAATAGAACCGTTAACCAAAAGCAGACGAGACCCAACCTAAGTCAACCAATAACCAAAAACCGAATTAACAAAAAATAGTCTATTGGTTATTTTGTATCCTCGAAAGACCGAAATTAACTAGGCTAAACCATATTTCTATCTGTTATCTATATCTATATATAATTGAGATTGAAAAGAGGATTTAATTTTAAAAGCATAACAACTATTAGTTTTATTTTTCGGTAATTAAAGCAAAAATCAATTATAAAAAAATAAGGCTTCTTGGCCAGGAGCTAAAAGAAATGTTACAGACCCCAACAGAAAAGAATAATAAACATACTCAACTTTTAATTAACATGTTACTAAAGAGGAAGGGTTAAAGCTGAGTACCTCTTCCCCTGATTAGATCAGTGCCAAAGAAAAATGGGCGCTCATATTTTAAATCTGATTAGTTTCTTCAATCTACGCTAAAAGAGGAGATCCATTCAATGCATATTTCCCATCTAACTCATAAATATCATTTAAAAATTCAAACCCACCTATCTCATTCTTTGTTCTCTCCCTGAAAAAGATTCCTTCCAGCCTCTGGAAACTCTAAAATCAGATCAAACGAAATCCGGTAACTTAATTTTTGTTCCGATCAATTATTGACACAACAGATGTAATGATTTACAACATTTTATTCGTTCTGTCGATGTTGAATTTGACCTTGCGTTTCATTAGGACCAATTTACGCGAAACAATGATAATTTTGCAGTTTTGAGCATAATCGGTGTTGTATCTTTTGAAAAAAGTTGATAATAACATCTTTATTTTGTGTTATTAAAGGAGCATGATGTAGTTATTCTAACTTTAGTTCATGATTTGATGGAAGTTCATCTACTTTGGTCGAAGAATCGTGTAGGTCAGTAGATGGACCTTTTGTATCCTGCAAAATTTGACAACTAAAGTGGTTTTTTAATTGAATCCAGGTATATGAAGATATCAACTGAAGGAATGATGTCCCGAAAACTTGATTTAGTTTCGACCCGGGTAAGAGAAATGAGATAATGACAAAGAAAGGCTTAATTTCTCTGGGTATCTTAAAACTGGATAGGGTTTTGTACTCACGTTTCAGATTTGTTATTCAATCTATTTAGTTCTTGTAATTGTTGAATGAATTTTAATGAATAAGGAAGATATACTTGTTTGATATGTTCATTAGTAGTTATACGCGTGTTTGGTCGTGATTATAGAGAATCATACGTTCTGGTGGTGCGGTTGATGATGACACTACAAACATTATAGTTACTCTTGATACTGTTGATCCAAACAAGGTTTGTTCAGATCCTTACTGATTGAAAGTCATTCTGTCATGCCATCATTGAGTCTAGCTGTTATTCAGCTTTAACCGAACAAACGAATAGATAACAAAGTTTTTTTTTTGTTTTGTGTTTGTTCGTTAAGAAAATAAAGTGTTCATGTTAGTTGATGGCCGTTCGTTATTAATCTAAACGAATGGTTCAAGAACATAAACGAACATTCATGAACGTAGATGAACGAGTGAGGCATGTGTTCATGCTAGTTCATTTTTATTAAATGAACAAATAGTTGTGTTCATGTTAGAACGAACATAAATGAATTTCTCACAATGGTTCGCCTACATGCCTAATTACAGAATCTTTCTTTGAATTGTACAGAACACCTGATCTTGTTGAAGTAGTTTTACAAGGAAGAAACGGTTTCGTTTTCTGCTATGGTGCAACGGGGGCTGGCAAGACATTTACACTGCTAGGAACCGTCAAAAATCTCGGTTTAATGGTTTTAGCCATAAAGGATTTGTTTAACAGAGTAAGAAAAAGAAGTTGTGACGGAAATCATGTAGTTCATCTGTCATATTTAGAGGTTTATAATGAAACTGTTAGAGATTTACTTTCTCCCAGACGCCCTTTGATCCTTAGAGAAGATAAACAGGTTTATATCTCATTTTAAAGTTTAAATCTTTGTGTTGGAGATCTTTTTATAAAGATTTTGCAAATTTTATTTGGTTTATTAGGGGATCGTGGCAGCAGGGCTCACTCAGTATCACGCGTATTCTACTGACGAGATGATTTTTTCTAAAGTCAAGAAGACATATTTTAATATCTTTATAATTCGGATGTGTGAATTGTATAAATGTATGTTATAGGTCATGATGTTGTTTCAACAAGGAAACCGTAATCAGACTACAGAACCAACTCGAGCCAATGAAACATCGTCACGCTCCCATGATATTTTTCAGGTTTGAGATTAAACAAAATTTATGCTCATCTTGAAAAGAGTAAACAACTTCATTAAATTTTGAGGAAACTGTACATTTACAAGTTTTTGACTTTGACTTTTGAGGTCATACGAAACTCATGTCCAATCTTGAAAAGAGTAACAACTTCTGTAAATTTGAGGAAATTTTACATTTACAAGTTTTTTACTTTGACTTTTGAGGTCATACGAAACTCATGTCCAGGCTTGAAAATGGTAATAACTTCATTAAATTTTGAGGAAACCGTACATTTACAAGTTTTTGACTTTGACTTTGACTTTGAGGTCATAAAATTCATGTTCCAACTTGAAAACAGTAACACATTGATTAAGTTTCAAACAAATTTAGTTTTGAAAATCTATATCACAAACAACTACGCGTCAGAAATCGTTCTCTAAGTCTAATCACTTTCGCTTCCGTCTCAACTTTAATCTAAAATGTTTGGTTTGACCATAAAAAGTCAAACTGTACTATTGATCTTGTTAACCGTAAACTTTTATATTCTATCAATCAGGTTATGGTTGAGTATAGAGTGAAAGACGAATGTAACAACATCATAAACAGAGTTGTAAAATTATCGTTGATTGACTTAGCGGGCTTAGAACGCGCCCACGAAACTGATCAAAGAACACTAAGATCACTTGAGGGTGCCAACATTAACTGATCGTTACTTGCTCTTAGTAGTTGCATTAACGCTCTTGTTGAAGGAAAGAAACATGTTCCATATTGGAACTCAAAACTCACTCAACTACCTAAAGATTAATATGATTAATATTAACATGTATTGACACAGGAAATTTTTTTTCAAGTCTTACCTTTTATAAAGGGGTATCTCAAATAAAAAAGAAGAAAACATTGTTTTAAATCTTACGTTATAAATGGAGATGAATTCAAACCCAACCATTGATGTTGAGGTTTTCTAGAGAAATCTAACCCTCCCCAATTTTTCGCCTACGCTAAACTTTTATTGGCCCAAGCCAATTAATCCACATCAATTTTTAGCCTACGTTAATGTGACAACTCGAAATTTAGAACGTTTCTTGTATCCCGATGTAACATGAACGTGTGACTAGTTAACTTGTGTGATTAATGATAAGTGAAACTCGTATGTGATTATGTGTCATGTTATGTGTCATGTTTGTATGTATGTGCGTATTATTATGACCCGAGACATAAGAACCCGACTCGAGACCATGTGGTCTCGAGTGAACAATGAAACAGTGGGCCGGATGGGCCACGAACCTCATTTAACCCAACCGAGAGCCCATTAGGGTGCATTACTTGGAGCGGATATATAAACTTGATGAATAGCCATGTTGCCATTTTCTTTGGATAACACACACACTCTCCTACTCCCTCTCACTAAAACCCTAGACACCAAACATCACACTTCTTCTCCTTCATTCTCGGATCAAACCGGTGACCACTAGGACTCGCGGATCGGCACACACACACACACATTCGGAAGCTTCATACTCACCTTTGAAACCCATCAACCGGTTAGTGCCTTTATGATGTTTGTTGTTGTTAAATAATAGTATGAATGATATGATTTAACTAGTATAGTTGTATGCTTGATGATGTTTTGTGAACCGGATGTGTATGATGATGTAATCGGCTAACATGTTTTGATTTCGGAGATGTTACATAATGAACTTATGATGTCTTGTGTCTAAATGTGATTTAAACCATAGTTGTTGATGTTCATGAAATCGGCTTGCACATGTATGTTAGATAATGTTCATATAAATCGGATTGTATACTCTTGTGTTAAGAACCGAAAGCTTACTATTGGGGTGATTTATAGTGTTGATATCATAGATGTTGATAAGTTGTTGTTCACGATTTCATTTGATTAAGGCTCATATGAATGTTGATATGATGAACTACATGAATATTTGAAGAACATGATGAATATGATATGAATGTGTTATGATATTTGAAAATTGCCATGTTTGATCTATTTTGGTTAAGTGTTAGACAATTAGACATGTTTGTAGAACCTCATTGGATAGTACATAAAATCACAACAGTGAAATCCCATTGGTCTGGTACAATGTGGAATTCAGCACTTGTCCCCAGCCGAGAACTACAGTCTCGACTCGAGACCACCATATGTCAACTCGAGATCCCCGGTCTCGACACAAGTTGCGAGTCGAGAACCTATAGTCTCGACTCGAGACCATGCTTCATCAACACGTACACATCATGACTAGAGACTATGATTGCGAGTCCAGTTACGACTCGAGACCACCGCATGCATGACCCGAGATCACCATAGTTGCGACTCGAAACCTTGTGGACCACAACTCGAGACCGCACAGTCTCGAGTAGAGACCGTACAGTCTCGACTCGAGACCACACACTTGTGCACGCTGAATTGGACTTGCATGATTTCGGACTTAGTTGATGGGCCGGACCTTGGGCTTTGTTTATATGCTACTGTGTAATCCTGTTCATACAAGTATGCCATGATTATTACTTGAATACAATACGTGTAGAACATACGTGCACAACTTGGATACGAACCTGATTTGTATGATACAACTATGATAGGACGCGAGTGACCACAATATTGCTTGTTTGACTTTTCTGTGTATCTACCGAGCAAACCAAGGTGAGTTCACACCCTCTACAAAGCATAGGATTCCCTGGGTTGGGAATGGGGTTAAGGAACATGGGTTCCTCGTCCTCCTTGGATAGGACAGCAATGGTTCGGGAATGTAATTCCTCGTCCACACGGACAGATAACTCGTACTAGACCAAAACTCTATCACGAAGTCCCTCCTTTTTATATCGACTTAATCGCCGGGCCAATGGCGAGCGGGTCATTAGTTAGATAGCGCTATTTAGGTCTGACAAACCTCACACCGTGCCGCAGAGGACGGGCGTGAACTAATGGATCTGGGGCACGTCAATGATGATAGACATTGACAGTTTCAGGGCACTTAAACATGACTACAGCCAGCAGTCGATATGGTAACGAGTCTAGTGTATACATGGGGTAGCCCCCACGGCCGAAATGCCAGATAACTAACACGGGGTAGCCCCCACGGCTGGATTGCCAGAATAACCGGGAATAAATAAGTCACGTTTTTAACTATGGGGTAACCCCCCCACGGCAGGATGCCAGATAAAGGAAACTGCTTTCGAAACAACTTAAAACGAACACCCAACCGTGAACTCACTCAACTTGTTGTTGACTCGTTACTACATGCTTTGCAGGTCCTTAGGTTCTTAGCTGGAGCTTGCATGGAGGAGGATCGTTGTGGGACATGGACGACTGTGTGCCATGTTAAACTTTGGAACAATTTAACTTATGTTTTGATTTAAGACTTATGCTTCCGCTTGCAACTTAAACTATGTTTTGTTTGAACACCAATTGTATTGGGTGGATTTTATAACTACTTTTATGCTTGTTCAATATGATTGGTGGCTGGATCCTGGTCAGTCACGCCTCCAAGCGGTAGTACTCCGCAGGTGGATTTTGGGGGTGTGACAGATTGGTATCAGAGCCATTGGTTATAGTGAACTTGGTTTTAATAAAGGGGAAAAACGTTTTTTGTTAAAACCAGACTATAACCTGTACAGTGCTCGACGGTCCACAACGACGCTTCACTCCACATGCAAGGCTCGACATTCTAGGTGATATGATCTGTGTATATATTGCCTACTTGTTAGTTACATGGTACATTGCTTATGGTATGCTTGGTTAGTATAACTACTATTGCTTGAACACGTGCGTGCTTACTCTATTTTATCGTCGTACTTTCGCGAACCCCTCTCACTCACGTTCTCCTTGATATGAAGATCATGTCTGGACGCCTTAACCTGACACAAGCCTAGTTGACGGCTCTGATCAACGAACGAGTTGCCGCAGCACTTGCAGCTGCACACGCAGGAGGTATATCCTGCAGTCCGAACTCATTCTAGGATCTTTAGAATCCTACTCTCTTGAACCAACCTTTGTGTTAAACTCTGTCTTTTCTTTCGCCCACGATAGGTCAGCATGCTCAATCACCCGTGTGCACTTTTAAGACTTTCATGGACTACCGACCAACTACTTTTAGCGGCACAGAAGGAGCAGTAGGTCTCCTACACTGGTTTGAGAAACTAGAATCTGTCTTCGAAATGTGCGAATGCCCTGAGGCGCGCAGGGTGAAGTATGCTACTGGTACTCTCGAGGGTTTAGCCCTCACCTGGTGGAACGCTCAGGTTCAGATGCTGGGGTTGGTTGCTGCCAATGCCACCCTATGGGAAAATTTTAAAGAGATGATCAAGGAGGAATACTGCAGTCGTGATGAGATTCACAAACTGGAAGTGGAGTTCTTCAACCTCAAGATGACGGGGTCCGAAATTGAAGCTTATGTGAAAAGGTTGAACGAACTGGCAATTCTGTGTCCTACTATGGTGGATCCTCCCATCAAACGCATCGAACTATTTCTTCAGGGCTTAGTGCCGGAAATCCAAAGTCATGTGACTTCAGCGAACCTTGCCACCTACCAGCAAACTGTTCAGTTGGCTCACCGTCTCACGGATCAGGCGGTGGAGCAGAACAAGTTACCAAAACGCATAGGTGCTGCAACTACTTCTGGTGCCTCTAGTGACAACAAACGGAAATGGGATGGAACTTCAAGTAAGGGTTCGACTTCTGTTCAATCCCAGTCTCAGCAGAGAAAGACTGATGACTACAAGAGCCCTAATCAGCAACCGTCTGGTGGTCAAAGCCATGGTGGGTACAAAGGAAATCACCCCAAATGCAATCGCTGCAGCCTGCACCACAGCGGGCCATGCACCAGGGGCAACTGTCATCGGTGCAACAAGCCTGGTCACGCTGCAAAGGATTGCAGGAGCTTATACCCCGCCAATCAGAATAGTCAGCAAGCTCAACAGAACCAGCGCCAGCAGCAGCAGCAGGGTGATAACAAAGGGTGCTTTCAGTGTGGAGCTGAGGGCCACTTCAAGAGAGATTGTCCCCAACTGAACAGGAACCAGAACAACAACAACAACAATAACAACAATCAGGGGAATGGTAACAATGGGAACAACAACAACAATGGCGCCAGGGGGCGGGTGTTTGTGATTGGCCAAGGTGAAGCAAGGAATGACCCCAATGTTGTGGCGGGTAAGTTCCTTCTCGACGACTTTTATGTTTCAGTTTTATTTGATTCGGGTGCCGATACTAGCTACATGTCACTAGAAGTTAGTCGAATGCTTAAGCGTATTCCAACCCCTTTGAACAACAAGCACACCGTAGAGCTAGCAAATGGTAAGAGTTTAGAAGCCACACACATAGTCAAGGGTTGTAAACTTATTCTCGCTGACCAGACCTTCTCTATCGACCTCATTCCTATTGTCTTGGGTAGTTTCGACGTTGTCATTGGGATGGATTGGTTATCCCAACACCGAGCAGAGATTCTTTGCAACGAGAAGGTTGTCCGTATTCCAGGTCCCGATGGTGAACCTCTCATGATTCATGGCGACAAAAGGAGTGCTGTTGAGAACGTCATTTCTCTCCTTAAGGCCCAAAAGTGCTTGCGAAAGGGCCACACTGCCATTTTGGCTCTCGTTACTGACACCTCAGAAAAAGAGAAGAAGATAGAAGATTTTCCAGTTGTACGCGATTATCCAGAGGTATTTCCTGAGGAATTACCTGGTCTTCCGCCTCATCGCCAAGTCGAGTTTCAGATCGAACTAGCTCCTGGAGCTGCGCCCATAGCCCGTGCACCTTATCGTTTAGCCCCATCAGAGTTGAAGGAACTCTCTACGCAACTACAAGAGCTCCTGGATAAGGGTTTTATTCGTCCGAGCTCATCTCCCTGGGGGGCTCCAGTATTATTTGTAAAGAAGAAGGACGGTACTTTCAGAATGTGCATCGACTACCGGGAACTCAACAAGGTGACGGTGAAGAATCGTTACCCTCTACCGCGTATCGACGACTTGTTCGACCAGCTGCAAGGGTCGAGCTACTATTCGAAGATCGATTTGAGATCGGGTTATCACCAGCTGAGAGTCCGGGAAGAGGACGTCTCCAAAACAGCTTTCAGAACTCGATACGGGCACTATGAGTTTTTGGTCATGCCTTTCGGGATGACAAACGCACCTACGGTTTTCATGGACTTGATGAACCGAGTGTGCAAGCCTTACCTGGACAAGTTCGTTATAGTCTTCATCGACGACATCCTGATCTATTCCAAGAGTCGGGAGGAACACGAGCAGCATCTGCGACTTATTCTGGAACTCCTTCGAACAGAACAGCTTTATGCAAAGTTCTCGAAATGCGACTTCTGGCTTCGAGAAGTCCATTTCCTAGGCCACGTGGTAAACAAGGATGGGATTCACGTTGATCCATCCAAGATAGACTCGATTAAGAACTGGCCTGCACCTCGTACACCAAAGGAAATTCGCCAATTCTTGGGTTTGGCGGGATACTACCGGAGATTCATAAAGGATTTTTCTAAGATTGCACAGCCTCTCACCTCACTAACGCAGAAGGGCGTTGTTTATCGCTGGGGAAACGCACAAGAGTTGGCATTTCAGCACCTAAAGGATAGACTTTGTAGTGCACCTATCCTTTCCTTGCTGGAGGGCACAGACGACTTTGTGGTTTACTGCGACGCATCAATTCAGGGTCTTGGTTGCGTGTTGATGCAACGAGACAAAGTTATAGCCTACGCTTCACGCCAGCTTAAGGTTCACGAAAAGAACTACACTACGCACGATTTAGAGCTGGGAGCTGTTGTTTTTGCACTTAAGTTATGGCGGCATTACCTGTATGGTACCAAGTGCGCGATCTACACCGACCACAGGAGCCTCGAACACATCTTCAAGCAGAAAGAACTGAATATGCGGCAACGACGATGGGTCGAGCTACTGAATGACTACGAGTGCTCAATCAGGTATCACCCGGGCAAGGCCAACGTTGTGGCCGACGCCCTCAGTCGAAAGGACACCGCGCCTAAGCGCGTGTGAGCTTTACAACTCACGATCCATTCTAGCCTCCCTTCCCAAATACGAGCTGCTCAGATAGAAGCACTGAAACCAGAAAACGTCAGGGCTGAAGCCCTACGCGGATCAAGGCAACGATTAGAACAGAAGGAAGACGGTGCTTACTACGTAACGGGACGCGTTTGGGTCCCACTCTACGGCAACCTACGAGAGCTTGTGATGGATGAAGCACACAAGTCTCGCTACTCAGTACACCCTGGATCAGATAAGATGTATCATGATATCAAAACCACGTATTGGTGGCCTAGCATGAAGGCCCACATAGCGACCTACGTCAGCAAGTGTTTGACTTGTGCGAGAGTCAAGTCGGAATACCAGAAACCATCAGGCCTACTTCAACAACCAGAGATACCTCAATGGAAATGGGAGCAAATTTCCATGGATTTTGTTACTGGCCTGCCTAGATCCCAGCGCGGGAACGATACTATTTGGGTGATCGTGGATCGACTCACAAAATCTGCACACTTCTTGGCTATCAAGGAGACGGATAAGTTCTCCACTCTTGCAGAAATATACCTTAAGGAAGTCGTTTCGAGGCACGGGGTGCCCACCTCTATTATCTCGGATCGAGATGCGCGTTTTACTTCAGAACTGTGGCAAGCAATGCACAAATCCTTTGGCTCACGATTAGACATGAGCACAGCGTACCATCCTCAGACGGACGGGCAGTCCGAGCGCACTATTCAAACCTTAGAAGACATGCTTCGTGCATGTGTAATCGACTTTGGCAACCGCTGGGAAAAGCATCTGCCACTTGTGGAATTCTCGTACAATAACAGCTACCACACCAGCATTAAAGCTGCTCCGTTTGAGGCATTGTACGGACGTAAATGCCGGTCACCTCTTTGTTGGGCAGAGGTGGGGGATAGTCAGATCACTGGTCCAGAATATGTGGTAGATACCACCGAACAAATCGCTCAGATACGAAAACGCATGGCGGCAGCGCGCGACCGTCAGAAAGTTTACGCCGACATGGGCAGGAAACCGCTTGAGCTCCAGGTGGGGGAGCGGGTACTACTCAAAGTTTCACCCTGGAAGGGTGTGGTTCGTTTTGGTAAACGCGGCAAACTTAACCCACGATACGTTGGACCTTTCGAAGTCATTGAGAAAATAGGCAGGGTGGCCTACAGACTAAACTTACCAGCGGAACTCGGTGCAGTTCACAACGTTTTTCACGTGTCGAATCTGAAGAAGTGTCCGTCAGATGAGACCCACGTAGTTCCTCTGAAGGAACTCACTATCGACGAACAGTTACGATTCGTCGAGGAACCAGTCGAAATCACGGACCGGGATGTTAAGGTCCTCAAGAGCACCAGAATACCTCTCGTTCGAGTTCGTTGGAACTCACGTCGCGGCCCAGAGTTCACCTGGGAGCGCGAAGATCAGATGAAACAAAAGTATCCCCAACTGTTCACAAACAGTACACCCACTACTGAGGCCGAAGCTACGGAATTTCGGGACGAAATTCCAGATCAACGGGGGGTGGATGTGACACCCCAGGAAAACCGGGAACACCATATAACTTAACTAGCTTCCTCAGTGAGTGCTTACCAAATTTCGGGACGAAATTTCTTTCAACTTGGGGATGATGTGACAACTCGAAATTTAGAACGTTTCTTGTATCCCGATGTAACATGAACGTGTGACTAGTTAACTTGTGTGATTAATGATAAGTGAAACTCGTATGTGATTATGTGTCATGTTTGTATGTATGTGCGTATTATTATGACCCGAGACATAAGAACCCGACTCGAGACCATGTGGTCTCGAGTGAACAATGAAACAGTGGGCCGGATGGGCCACGAACCTCATTTAACCCAACCGAGAGCCCATTAGGGTGCATTACTTGGAGCGGATATATAAACTTGATGAATAGCCATGTTGCCATTTTCTTTGGATAACACACACACTCTCCTACTCCCTCTCACTAAAACCCTAGACACCAAACATCACACTTCTTCTCCTTCATTCTCGGATCAAACCGGTGACCACTAGGACTCGCGGATCGGCACACACACACACACATTCGGAAGCTTCATACTCACCTTTGAAACCCATCAACCGGTTAGTGCCTTTATGATGTTTGTTGTTGTTAAATAATAGTATGAATGATATGATTTAACTAGTATAGTTGTATGCTTGATGATGTTTTGTGAACCGGATGTGTATGATGATGTAATCGGCTAACATGTTTTGATTTCGAAGATGTTACATAATGAACTTATGATGTCTTGTGTCTAAATGTGATTTAAACCATAGTTGTTGATGTTCATGAAATCGGCTTGCACATGTATGTTAGATAATGTTCATATAAATCGGATTGTATACTCTTGTGTTAAGAACCGAAAGCTTACTATTGGGGTGATTTATAGTGTTGATATCATAGATGTTGATAAGTTGTTGTTCACGATTTCATTTGATTAAGGCTCATATGAATGTTGATATGATGAACTACATGAATATTTGAAGAACATGATGAATATGATATGAATGTGTTATGATATTTGAAAATTGCCATGTTTGATCTATTTTGGTTAAGTGTTAGACAATTAGACATGTTTGTAGAACCTCATTGGATAGTACATAAAATCACAACAGTGAAATCCCATTGGTCTGGTACAATGTGGAATTCAGCACTTGTCCCCAGCCGAGAACTACAGTCTCGACTCGAGACCACCATATGTCAACTCGAGATCCCCGGTCTCGACACAAGTTGCGAGTCGAGAACCTATAGTCTCGACTCGAGACCATGCTTCATCAACACGTACACATCATGACTAGAGACTATGATTGCGAGTCCAGTTACGACTCGAGACCACCGCATGCATGACCCGAGATCACCATAGTTGCGACTCGAAACCTTGTGGACCACAACTCGAGACCGCACAGTCTCGAGTAGAGACCGTACAGTCTCGACTCGAGACCAGACACTTGTGCACGCTGAATTGGACTTGCATGATTTCGGACTTAGTTGATGGGCCGGACCTTGGGCTTTGTTTATATGCTACTGTGTAATCCTGTTCATACAAGTATGCCATGATTATTACTTGAATACAATACGTGTAGAACATACGTGCACAACTTGGATACGAACCTGATTTGTATGATACAACTATGATAGGACGCGAGTGACCACAATATTGCTTGTTTGACTTTTTTGTGTATCTACCGAGCAAACCAAGGTGAGTTCACACCCTCTACAAAGCATGGGATTCCCTGGGTTGGGAATGGGGTTAAGGAACATGGGTTCCTCGTCCTCCTTGGATAGGACAACAATGGTTCAGGAATGTAATTCCTCGTCCACACGGACAGATAACTCGTACTAGACCAAAACTCTATCACGAAGTCCCTCCTTTTTATATCGACTTAATCGCCGGGCCAATGGCGAGCGGGTCATTAGTTAGATAGCGCTATTTAGGTCTGACAAACCTCACACCGTGCCGCAGAGGACGGGCGTGAACTAATGGATCTGGGGCACGTCAATGATGATAGACATTGACAGTTTCAGGGCACTTAAACATGACTACAGTCAGCAGTCGATATGGTAACGAGTCTAGTGTATACATGGGGTAGCCCCCACGGCCGAAATGCCAGATAACTAACACGGGGTAGCCCCCACGGCTGGATTGCCAGAATAACCGGGAATAAATAAGTCACGTTTTTAACTATGGGGTAACCCCCCCACGGCAGGATGCCAGATAAAGGAAACTGCTTTCGAAACAACTTAAAACGAACACCCAACCGTGAACTCACTCAACTTGTTGACTCGTTACTACATGCTTTGCAGGTCCTTAGGTTCTTAGCTGGAGCTTGCATGGAGGAGGATCGTTGTGGGACATGGACGACTGTGTGCCATGTTAAACTTTGGAACAATTTAACTTATGTTTTGATTTAAGACTTATGCTTCCGCTTGCAACTTAAACTATGTTTTGTTTGAACACCAATTGTATTGGGTGGATTTTATAACTACTTTTATGCTTGTTCAATATGATTGGTGGCTGGATCCTGGTCAGTCACGCCTCCAAGCGGTAGTACTCCGCAGGTGGATTTTGGGGGTGTGACAGTTAAACTTTTGTTGGCCAAACCAATTGTTTGGTTACCCATGTTGTAACATAGTTTTCAGCTTCGCATTTTTTTATATATTTTTTAAATGAAAAAAAAAGTAACATGGTTCTCTAACTTTGTTTATATGTATACCGTTGAAAATGTATGGTGTGACAGTTCAAATTTAAATCGATTCGGTTAAATTGGTTATGTCATAGATAGACCACACTGATGGTACGAATAAGAAAACATACTATACAATATAGCACAAGAGGATAGATAAACTAAGAGAATATGAGTATGGCGTTGTAAATTGTCACCCCCGCTGCATCGCGCGGGTTTCCTACTAGTATATATATATATGTATAACCGTATATGATGAGAGAGAAAGGCCAAGTGGTGGCGTGCATGGCCACCTCTCTCCTATCTTTTCCATGTGTTGCAACTTGAGATCTTCCCTTATGATTTTGTCCCCTAAACAATCAAACATAATTTTACATAATCTTCCAAATCTCCAAAAAACTCATATTCATCTCCTTCTTTCCTCTATCTTGGCCGAACACCCACAACCATCCTTCCATTTTCGAAATTCAAGCTTGTTCTTGAAGATTCAAGTTCATTTCAAGTTTGTTTCAAGCACTTTTGAAGATCCAAAGGCGATTACAAGGTGTTTTAAGCAAGAACCAAGCTCCATATCATCACACTTTGTCAAAAACCCATCAAAATCTTGAAGGTATAAAATTTACTTTGAAATCCTTATTCTTGTTTTTTGGTGATATTGATGATGATGGAAGTTTCTTAAGGTTCTTGGATGATTCACTAACTTGAAACTAATAACAAATGAGATTTTTTTTTACAAAATAAAAATGGAAGAGTATATGTGTGTTTATATATACCCGAATATATGTATGTGTATATATTAGAGATTGAGTTTTGATTTTGATAGATTCTTGTATGACATGATTCTTGTAAAATGAAATGCATGTGTGATCAAAAGAATGTTCCCAAAAGGTTTCATGATTCGAAATAGATATGTGAAAAAGTGAAACTTTGGGAGTTTATGTATATGTATATATGTGTCATGTATATATGTATATGTGCACATGCATGTGGGTTTTTGTCATATGTTCACAAATAAGAAGTATATCTTGCATTATGTGAACATGATTAGATGATGATGTGATGAAAATGTTTTGGAGTATATGAACATGAATTAAATATATGTTTGGATGCAATAAATTCATATAAGATGATGATGATATGATATGGGTGCATTAGATGCTTGTACATAAGCATGCATGTTGATTAAATGGTTAGGAAATGATGAAATTGTTATGGTATTGTCACACCCCGACCACGTAAAACAAGAAACACGTGGCGGAAACGTCGGGGAGTGTTGTAACAGAATTATTGTTTCACAACCATGGCAATTAAAGTTATGTTTTATTTATTAACAAACGAGGATTTCGCTGTCTTAAAGCAACTGAAACAAAAGTACATAACATGTTTTAAACTAATCTTGCTTCTTTTATGTCACTAAGGCCCGAGTCCACCCTAGTGTATCCTGAATCAAGCCTATGCACCATTTCCTGAAACACAGGTGAAAATAGGTACGTCAGCATAAAAATGCCTGTGAGATACATAGGTTTTGTGAAAATAGGATTCATGACTTGAGTTTAAAGAAATGTTTAATAAAATTTAGTCATGAATCTTGTTAAGTGTTTTCTTTTATAAATCATATGAAAACTTGATAAGAAATTAGATTATATAAAAGAAAGGTGTATAGTTAATTAAATAACCAAGTAAAATGAGTTGAATAAAATAAATTGTTTTGTAAAACAATATCTTGTTTAAATAAGTTGTTTATGTAAAATGTAATATGTCTAATATTGAAATGATTTAAATAACGCTACGTCATGTAATATCATACAAGCACTTATATATAGGAAGTACCAGCGGCGTATCCACCATGCTTGTATCATATTACACACGCCTCGTTACTCAAATCACTTACCCAAACAAACCACCAGTGTAAATTGTTCATGTACAAATCAATTGTCGAGTGTTATTGTGTAAACCATATCAAAATATTTATGTCTAATGTAACTCATGAAATGTATATATCAATGTCAAAAGGTTTATGTCTAATGTAAATCATGTAATGTGTATCCAAAATATCATGTATGGCATGTGAAATATATCAACTAAACCATTGGTAACAATGTACAAAACAAGGTATTGAAGAAAATCAAGGTTATGTTTTGTAAAATAACTGCATGCTATACTGATATAAACATCTATGCGGTATTGTGAAAATGCATACATTCAAGCCTTGTGACTGTGGCGATAAACCCTTAAACAAATTAAAGGTTTATCTGAGTTATGTTTATCGAATTCGGTCATTCCTTCCATCCAAACATACCTAGGATGTCAAGAACGGGAGTTGTCAATTCCTATGGTACCACTACCTACTAACGAACGGCGTGATCAATGTTAATGAATGTATTTTGGTCCCATTTAAACAACCCAAATGTCATACCAAAATGTAAGCATGTGATGAAAAACAAATGTACTAAGTATGCAACAAATGAACATACATATCATGTGACGTGATGTAAAATAATGCACTAAGTATGCAATAAATGGACATACATAGCGTGAGATGTAATGTAAAACAATGTACTAAGTATGAACTAAATGGACATACATAGCATAAAATGGAATGTAAAATGATGTACTAGGTATGCAACAAAGGACATACATAGCAAAAACATAATGAAATCATGTACAATAAGTGTACTAGGGAACATAACAAGTATATGATATGGAAACATGGAAAGCATGAAAGTAACAAGTAGGCACATGTGTTTCACCCAAAAATGTTTGAAAAACAGTAAAAGAGCGGACTATGTACTCACTTGAGATTGCTTAGAAGTCCTAGGATAACCACCAAGCAAAGCTAGAAGATCACGGAATTAAACGGCACCTAATATAGGTAACTACATTAATAAACGAACCTATTCGGAGGATCGGGTAGCATGAGGGTTCGTAAACCAAATGAGTGTAGGAACTCATGTAATATGGTTTAACAAAGCCTACATACTAAAACGGAACTTATCCTAAGTGCTTTTGACCCATTACGACCCGTTTAGGTAGCTTATGCTACTTTAACGCGTCGTTCGCGTAAAACGCGTTCGGACTGCCTAACTAGTCCTATGACAAGTAAAATATGCCTTAACATGTGTAATTATGTTGCCTAATCAGCTTAGATGTCAAAAATTATGTTACATATGCTTAAAATGAATTTTGGCGCAAAAAGGGCATTTTGGTAATTTTCCTAAGGCATATATACTACCTATCATACAACTACTTAAACGAAGTGACCATAAGGTATAACCTCGAAAGGTTATTCCCTATGCAACTATGGTCACCTAATGTGTTTGGTCGGATCCTAATGATCGACCAAATGGGTCGGGTTCGAAAGTCTAAGCGGTTGTTTATGCCGCTTACCTTATGACCCTACATAAGCACTAAACCTATAGTGACGAGTTAAACATGTTAAAACATGTTTAACTAAGTTAGAAAACAAGTTTCGTATCAAGACAAAGGGTCTTGATACCCAAAAGTAGTTTGGTTACAAAATACGCAAGAATGCGCATTTTGGCCGAAACTACGACTCGTCACTGAGCCTAGATAACGTGGTAATCAGTAGGTATAGTCAATAGGGACTATAACCATCGTGATTACACTCACGTTATGAAGTTCAAACGAACTTCGCATTGACCATAAACTGGTCAATGTAGAAAGTCAAACAGAGTTTGACTTTCGTGCTAAAACGCATAAAAGAACGAAAGAGGACTTACAAAAGGTCCAAGAATGGAGTCTTGATACCAAGTATTCTCAGGTATGGAGTGCTAAAGCTCCAACTTAGAGAAATTTCATGATCAAGTGTGAGTTTTGAGCAAAGGGGTGGGGGGTATTTATAGGAAATGGACCAACGTTAGGATCGTTCATCGAAAACCATGCCTCGATCTCAACCGTACATGTGTGCCCCTTGTTTTGTGAAACCATGGGCACCCCTAAACGGCCCATAGTTTCAAAAATACCATTTGCAAGAGTGTATAACAGCTGGAACAAGCTGGAAACATGATTATGATATCTATCACTTGCTTACGGACCGCAAGAGGAAGTCCATACGGTCCGTAAGGACCCTGCAGGTCAGCTAACTTTGAAAAATGACAGTTTTGGTCCCTGTGCGCGTATCGTCGTGTTTTGGCACTTCTAACACCCGTCAAACCCATTTTTAAGCTTTATAAGGATGTTAAAGCATGGGGAACATGAAACATGCTAAAAAATATGTCGGATGTCGGTTTGTTTGGCCGTACGGTTGCGTTGTTCGGTTAATTACGACGGAAGTCGTAACGGACGCGAAAACGATCCAAATTACGTTACGAATGGATTTTTATCAAGCTAATCACTAAAATAAAATATTTTAATGATTACATAAATTTTTGGATGTCTGGATGTATTCAGAACGTAAGTTATGCGCGAAAATGCAAACTTGTGCACTTTTTGACGCTTTTAGTCCCTGAATGATCTAAAAGTTTATTTTAGCACACCGAACCCCTCAAAGCCTATTTCTAAGCTATGTAAAGGATATTTAGGGTGTGTTTAACTTATGATCATATTCCGGAATATCCGTTACAGTACAAATCGGCATACTTTCGCAGTTTGTCGAATTTAGTCCCTGTAAGCGAATAAACTTGATTTTGCCATACCAAAGCCTTCAAAACTTATTTCTAAGTTATGTAAAGGTTATTTAAGGTATGTTAGGCATAAATTGATGTTCTGGAGTATTTTTCGCATTAAACTGATTACGTTTACGCACCATTTTGCGTATAACTCTCCAGAAAGCGATATAGAGTTTGAAATTTAATGAAAATCAAAACATGAAAAATGTCAAACATAAACAAACAAATATTGGGATCAAATAACTTTATTTCATTGATAACTGAAAGCACAGATGTCACAGTCTCCCGTACTTGTGGAAATTTCGTCCCGAAATTTGTTTAGAGGAAACTCGTGAGAATAGATGCGGATACTTCGCCTTCATTTGATCTTCACGTTCCCAAGTAAATTCTAGTCCACGTTTAGATTCCCAGCGAACTTTAACCAAAGGAATGCGCTTGCGTTTAAGCCACTTGACTTCACGTTCCATGATTTCCACAGGCTTCTCAACAAAATGCATCGTGTTATCAACACGAATTTCGTCAAGTGGAATGTGGAGGTTCTCATCAACTAAACACTTCCTGAGATTGGACACGTGAAAGGTTGGATGAACATTACCAAGTTCAGGAGGTAACTTAAGTCTGTAGGCTACCTTACCGATTCTTTTGACGATCTTGAATGGTCCAACATATCTAGGTGCAAGTTTTCCTGTCTTTCCAAATCTGATCACACCTTTCCAAGGTGAGACCTTAAGTAATACGTGATCACCGACTTGAAACTCCAAGGGCTTGTGTTGTCGGTCCGCGTAACTCTTTTGATGGCTTCGAGCTGTCTGAAGGTTATCACGAACTTTCTTAACCTTATCTGTTGTCTCTAGAATGAGGTCAGGTCCAGTAAGCTGAGCCTCACCGATCTCATTCCAGCAGACTGGTGAACGACATTTTTGACCATAGAGAGCCTCGAAAGGAGAAATGTTGATGCTGGAGTGATAACTGTTGTTGTAGGAGAATTCAATCAACGGAAGATACGAATCCCAAATACCACCAAAATCGATCACACAAGCTCTAAGCATATCCTCCAAAGTCTGGATTGTTCTTTCAGTTTGGCCATCTGATTGTGGATGATAAGCTGTGCTCAGATTAAGTTGGGTCCCCATGGCAGATTGCATGGTTCTCCAAAAATGAGAAGATAATCGAGCATCTCTGTCAGAAATAATGTTCAAAGGAACACCATGTCGAGATAGAATTTCATCCACAAAGATTTAGCAAGCTTGTCAGCAGATAAATCCTCACGGATCAGCAGGAAATGTGCCGACTTTGTAAGACTATCAACAACTACCCAGATGGCATCATGACCTCTCTTAGTGCGCGGAAGTTTGGTAATAAGATCCATAGCGATGTTTTCCCATTTCCAAACTGGGATCTCTGGTTGCTCCAATAAACCAGAAAGATGTTGATGTTTAGCCTTAACCTTAAGACAAGTAAGGCATTTTGAAACGTATAAGGAAATGTCTTTCTTCATACCAGGCCACCAATACTGAGTACGAAGATCCTTGTACATCTTGTCTGCACCAGGATGAATAGAATAACGAGACTTATGAGCTTCATCCATAAGCAAGGTGCGAAGATCATCTTGGCTTGGGACCCACAAACGGTCCATGAAATAATATGATCCATTGTCCTTCAGTTCAAGATCAGGCTTAATGTGATAGGGTAATTCTTCACCCATCAAGTCTTGCGAAACACAAGAACGTTGGGCCTGAGAAATGCGGGTTTGGATATCAGATCGAGCTTGAATATCAGATTGAACACGAACACAATGAAGCTTGGCACATTCTTTACGACTCAAAGTGTCAGCCACGACATTCGCCTTACCAGGATGGTAGCGAATTTCGCAGTCATAATCGTTTAGAAGTTCAACCCAACATCTTTGCCTCATGTTGAGTTCTTTCTGATTAAAGATATGCTGAAGACTTTTGTGGTCAGTGAAAACCACACATTTTGTACCATACAAATAGTGTCTCCAGATTTTGAGAGCGAAGACAACTACACCTAACTCAAGATCATGAGTGGTGTAGTTCTTCTCGTGTATCTTCAACTACCTCGATGCATATGCTATGACTTTGTTCCTTTGCATGAGAACACAGCCAAGATCCAAGTTTGATGCATCACAATACACGACTAAATCATCATTGCCCTCAGGCAACGATAGAATAGGCGCATCACAAAGCTTCTGCTTCAAGGTCTAAAACACTTCTTCTTGTTTAGAACCCCATTCAAAGGGTTTGTTCTTCTGAGTTAGAGCAGTTAGGGGAACTGCATTCTTCGAGAAGTTTTCAATGAAGCGGCGGTAATAACCTGCGTGACCAAGAAAAGAACGAACCTCAGTCGGAGTAGTAGGCGTATCCCAATCCTTAATCGCGTTGATCTTGGAGGGATCTACATGAATACCTTGTTCGTTGACGATATGCCCCAAAAATTGAACTTCCTTAAGCCAAAATTCGCACTTGGAGAATTTGGCGAAAAGTTGCTCTTTCTTTAGGAGTTCCAGAGTAAGACGAAGATGTTGCTCGTGATCAGCTTACGTCTTAGAGTATACCAAGATGTCATCAATGAAAACGATGATGAACTTATCTAAATAAGGCTTACAAACCCTATTCATCAAGTCCATGAAAATAGCAGGAGCATTAGTTAAACCGAATGGCATAACTGTGAACTCATAATGCCCATAACGAGTGCGGAAAGCTATCTTGGGGATATCTTCTTCATGCACACGAAGCTGATGATATCCAGAACGCAGATCAATCTTTGAAAAATAAGAAGCACCCTGTAACTGATCAAAGAGATCATCAATGCGAGGTAGGGGATATCGATTCTTGATGGTAACCTTGTTAAGCTCACGGTAATCAATACACATTCTAAAAGATCCATCCTTCTTTTTGACAAAAAGAACGGGAGCACCCCAAGGTGAAAAGCTAGAACGAATAAAACCTTTGTCAGAAAGCTCCTGAAGCTGCTTAGACAACTCTTGCATCTCAGATGGTGCAAGACGGTATCGAGCTCTGGAAATAGGATTTGCACCAGGTACAAGATCAATACGGAACTCGACTTGGCGTGCTAGGGGTAATCCAGGTAACTCTTCAGGAAATAACTCCGGATAATCCCGAACAACAGGGATATCTTGAAATGACTTAACTTTGCCTTTCTCTTCTACTACAACATGTGCCAAAAAGGTCACATAGTTCTTGCGCAAATACTTCTGAGCTTGAAAACAAGACATGAGCTTGAGATTACTAGCAGGTTTCTCACCACGAACCTGTAGGATCTCACTTGTCGAGAGCAGAACACGAACAATCTTCTCGAAATAAACTACCTCTGCGTGATACTTGGCTAACCAGTCCATGCCCACTATAACGTCGAAGCTTCCAAGTTGCATCGGTGTGAGGTCGATAGGAAAAAGATGGTTGTTAAAGTTCAATTGGCAGTTGCGAAGAACAGAATCAAGAACAACGGGTTCGCCACTAGCAACTTCTACTGTCAAAGGCTTACCTAGTTTCGTTCTAGACACGCGAAGCAATGGCTCAAAAGATAACGAAACAAAACTCTTATCGGCACCAGAATAAAAAAGAACAGAAGCAGACTTATTGTTAACTAAGAACGTACCGTTCACCACCTCGTTGTCTGCCTGCGCCTCAACAGCATTCATATTGAAGACTCGACCTCGAGCCTGAGCCTGATTCTGATTGGTGTTGACCAGCCTTGGACACTGGTTTCTGTAGTGGGTCAGATCCCCATAGTTATAGCACGAACCAGGAGGAAAATGAGGTCGTGCAGCTTGTGCTTGCTGTTGAACAGGCGGTCGAGCAGCCTGCTGAGCTAGATTACGTGCAACTTGATTCTCAGCAGAACGACAAATATCAGCAAGATGACCTGATTTCCCACAGTTAGTACAGAAATGGCACGGAAGTTGCGGCTGATGGTGACTATTGCATCTGTTGCACAAAGGTGCATTCCCCGCATACCGCTTCTTTGCTGGTGGTTGTGCAGGTTGGTCGGGAGCTGCCTGATTTGCTTGGGTAGTGATAGCAAAATTTTGGGAAGCCTTTTGCTTCCTAGACCCCTTTGAGGAACCAGTATCCTTGCCCTTCTTATTCTTATCCTTCTTGCTCGCACCCTTGTCAGATAACTGTTTCTTACCCTTGTCGCCCTTCCTGTGCAGCTTACCCTTTCGAACTTGTGACTCAGTTAATGTCGCTGCTAACTCAATTTCCTGACGAACTGTGGTAGGGTTACTACTAGTAACGATGTCTTGTACGGAGTCAGGTAGGCCATTAATATACCTTTCGATAGCCTTCTCGAGTGGGGTAAACATGGTAGGGCAAAGTAAGCTCAACTCCTCATACCTGTCAGTGTATGCCCGGTGCTCACCACTATCCTGTTTTAAATCATCAAACTCCCTTTCCAAAGCCCTCAGTTCATGATGAGGACAAAACTCCCTCATCATAAGAGCCCTAAGTTCAGCCCAAGTCTGTGCTAACGCAACCTCAGCACCACGGTCTCTCATAACCCCGTTCCACCATGTAAGAGCCCTCTTCTGAAACACGCTGGAAGCAAACTCGACTTTCTGATTTTCAGGACACTGCACGTGATGAAACATACTCTCAATGCTCTCGAACCACTGTAGGAGCCCAGTTGCTCCTTCAGAACCACTAAACTCGAGTGGTTTTGCCGAATTGAAGCTTTTGAAATTGCATGGAGCATTCTGGTTATTGTTGGCTTGGTTTACTTGAGCTATAATGTTTGGGAGTACGGCAGCCATATGCTGCGCCATGATATCTGCCATTTCGGCATTAGATAGCGGGTTTTCACGTCGAGGAGGCATTCTAAAAGAGGAACATGAGAGGAAACGAGTAAGATGATTAGATGAAAAGAATGAGATGAAACAAAATTGACAAAAGCAATGATGGTGGTCATTTGTCCGTATCACAAAGCAAGTAATTTTCCTAAGGCATATATACTACCTAATTATGTTGCCTAATCAGTTTAGATGTCAAAAATTATGTTACATATGCTTAAAATGAATTTTGGCGCAAAAAGGGCATTTTGGTAATTTTCCTAAGGCATATATACTACCTATCATACAACTACTTAAACGAAGTGACCATAAGGTATAACCTCGGAAGGTTATTCCCTATGCAACTATGGTCACCTAATGTGTTTGGTCGGATTCTAATGATCGACCAAATGGGTTGGGTTTGAAAGTCTAAGCGGTTGTTTATGCCGCTTACCTTACGACCCTACATAAGCACTAAACCTATAGTGACGAGTTAAACATGTTAAAACATGTTTAACTAAGTTAGAAAACAAGTTTGGTATCAAGACAAAGGGTCTTGATACCCAAAAGTAGTTTGGTTACAAAATACGCAAGAATGCGCATTTTGGCCGAAACTACGACTCGTCACTGAGCCTAGATAACGTGATAGTCAGTAGGTATAGTCACTAGGGACTATAACCATCGTGATTACACTCACGTTATGAAGTTCAAACGAACTTCGTATTGACCATAAACTGGTCAATGCAGAAATTCAAACAGAGTTTGACTTTCGTGCTAAAACGCATAAAAGAACGAAAGAGGACTTACAAAAGGTCCAAGAATGGAGTCTTGATCCCAAGTATTCTCAGGTATGGAGTGCTAAAGCTCCGACTTAGAGAAATTTCAGGATCAAGTGTGAGTTTTGAGCAAAGGGGTGGGGGTATTTATAGGAAATGGACCACCGTTAGGATCGTTCATCGAAAACCGTGCCTCGATCTCAACCGTTCATGTGTGCCCCTTGTTTTGTTAAACCATGGGCACCCCTAGAATGGCCCATAGTTTCAAAAATACCATTTGCAAGAGTGTATAACAGCTGGAACAAGCTGGAAACATGATTCTAGTATCTGGCACCTACTTACGGACCGCAAGAGGAAGTCCATACGGTCCGTAAGGACCCTGCAGGTCAGCTAACTTTGAAAAATGACAGTTTTGGTCCCTGTGCGCGTATCGTCGTGTTTTGGCACTTCTAACACCCGTCAAACCCATTTTTAAGCTTCATAAGGATGTTAAAGCATGGGGAACATGAAACATGCTAAAAAATATGTCGGATGTCGGTTTGTTTGGCCGTACGGTTGCGTTGTTCGGTTAATTACGATGGAAGTCGTAACGGACGCGAAAACGATCCAAACTACACGACGAATGGATTTTTATCAAGCCAATCACTAAAATAAAATATTTTAATGATTACATAAATTTTTGGATGTTTGGATGTATTCAGAACGTAAGTTATGCGCGAAAATGCAAACTTGTGCACTTTTTGATGCTTTTAGTCCCTGAATGATCTAAAAGTTTATTTTAGCACACCGAAACCCTCAAAGCCTATTTCTAAGCTATGTAAAGGATATTTAGGGTGTGTTTAACTTATGATCATGTTCCGAAATGTCCGTTACAGTACAAATCGGCATACTTTCGTAGTTTGTCAAATTTAGTCCCTGTAAGCGAATAAACTTGATTTTGCCATACCAAAGCCTTCAAAACTTATTTCTAAGTTATGTAAAGGTTATTTAAGGTATGTTAAGAATAAATTGATGTTCTGGAGTATTTGTCGCGTTAAACTGATTACGTTTACGCACCAGTTTGCGTATAACTCTCCAGAAAGCGATATAGAGTTGGTAATTGAATGAAAATCAAAACATGAAAAATGTCAAACATAAACAAACAAATATTGGGATCAAATAACTTTATTTCATTGATAACTGAAAGCACAGATGTCACAGGTATGACAAATGTGATTTTAATCAGATTATAAACACTAGAAATAATGTTATTTGGTGTTTTAAAATGGCATGAAACTTTGTCTTAGGTTTACTAGCTTTACATGTTGTACATGGGGCTTAGAAAGTTGTAAAATGGGTGAAATGATGTGATTTGTGTGTTTTACGTGAGACCTGCACTATCATGAGTATAACCACTATTTTATTCAGAAATAACATGGATTATGTTAAAATATTAAGTCGTTACGATTTGGGATGGTTATAGTAACGTTTGATGAAAACTATGCGGTAAAACTGATAAAAATCGGCTTTTTAAAGGATTTTTATAAATATATTTGAGATCAGTAAGTAAACTGATATTCTTGATATAAATATAAGTATTTTAACTTATATTAAGTGTTTTTGGTGTTTGGTTAGTCATACATGACATTCGATGCCCAAAAACGTTACCGAATCACTAAAATACGCGTTTCTCAGTATACACTAGAATGGGTTGTTCATGGGTGAACTTTATGAGTTACAACATGTTATGTGATTTAGAATATGAGTATGATGATATGTTAAGAGTTGACAAGATTATGTGTATTACGATATTAATTATATGTCACGTTTATGTATATATTACGACGCGCAAATCGTAGATACATTGTGTGGCACCCAACTGATCTCGCAATCCTGTTTTTACAATTTGGTTTACGTGGTGTCTGTGCAGTTATCCGGATGCTTAGTGATTGCGTGTAATGCTTGATTATTATTTGTGATTATTATTTGTGTAGTATTACATATAGTTTAATTAGAGTTTCTATCGCTTCACTCTTCTGTGCTTATTTGTCAAATTTCGGGACGAAATTTCTTTCAAGTTGGGGATGATGTGACAACCCGGATAGTTTAGGTTAACATTGCTTGAAATCCCACAACTTTTAGCATATGCTTCTATGTTTATCTGCCTATCTCGTGCACCACTAAACGATTACATGATTTCGTATATTTAACTGATTAACTATACATGATTACGTTTAATTAATTAACCTTACATGATTACGTATGTTTAGTGTGTGTGTCACGCAACTGATTTAGAAAACCAAGCGAGTTGGGCCGCGTATATTTGGGCCACATAATCACACTTCATTGGATCACAACATTCATAACATGAACCACCCATTATTTTGATCTCGGCCCATTACACACTTTGGATTGTCGGCCCACTTAAGCTTATTGGCACTTGAATAATATGTTACGTAACCTCTATTTTACATCTCACATTATCACCACAACAAACCCTACCCTTTTTACTGATTGGCGACGATTGTGGACCCCTCCCCTTCTCATCGAAATCCTCTATATTGTGCATCCTCTTTCCTGGTTAGTATAATAGCCATTAGTTGTATTCCTGTTTATTTGTGATGTATTCTTATGTGCAAAAGTGAAGTATGTGCTAGATGTTTATTAACATTCGCAAATTTAATATACTGATTTAGTGGAAATATAACTAATAGGGTTCAAAACTGTGAATAAATATGATATGATATGTGATATTATGTTAGCTCTTGAAATAGTTGGCACATAACTAAAATTGATAATCATCCTGAATATATGCTGGTTGTGATCATTGACTGTGGTTACAAAACGATATGGTGATTGTATGATCTTGTTGTAACACCTGTGTCACTCCAACCATCAAACAAATGCCAAACCAATGAAATATAGTATTTCATACTTGGGATTTGTAAAAATATGTGTATCGTTTACACATATCAATTCTTGTTCGATTTCAAGCTTTAAATCGCTTACAGGGACTAAAGTTGACAAACTGCGAAAGTATGCCAATTTGAACTGTAACAGACCTTCCGGAACATGACCATAAGTTAAACATACCATAAATATCCTTTACATAGCTTAGAAATAGGCTTTGAGGTGTTCGGTATGCTAAAATAAACTTTTGTGTCATTCAGCGACTAAAAGTGTCAAAAAGTGCACAAGTTTGCATTTTCGAGCATAACTTACGTTCTGAATACATCCGGACTTCCAAAAATTTATGTAAGCACTAAAATATTTTATTTTAGTGTTCGGCATAAGAAAAATCCATTCGTCGCATCATTTGGATCGTTTTTCGCGCTTATGCGTATTCCGTCGTAATTAACCGAACATCGCGTTCGTACGGCTAAACGAACCGACATCCGAGATATTTTTGAGCATGTTTTAAGTTCCCTATACTTTAAATTCATTTTAGAGCTTTGAAATGGGGTTAACGGGCCTTAAACGTGTCAAAAATGGGCTGAATGCATGACAGGGACCAAAACTGTAATTCTGCCAAACTTGTACCATACGATGCGTATGGTGTTTATACCCTACGATGCGTATGGGGTGTTCTGACCAGATTCAGAGTTTTTAACAGCCTGTTTGAAGCTGTTTGATCCTCCTCCACATGTTCTAAGTTGCTTAGTCAGCTGATAAGGATGGAATTTAGCTTCCATAACCTTTCCACAAGTGTACGGATGGGATTAAGGCACGTTTTCCATGAAACAATCTTAACGGTTCAACGAAAACTATAAATACCCCATCACCCCCAAGCTCATTACTTACAAGAATTCTGATTTTAGAACCTCTAAGTTGAAACCATTGTTTCATACCTGAGATTCTTGAATCGGGATTAGCATTCGGGGACCCTTCGTAAGTATTCTTTCGTTCTTTTCCTTATTTTACTGCTTTTCGAGTCAGAAAGTCAAACTTTGTTTGACTTTCAGCGTTGACCAGTAATGGTCAATGCGAAGTTCGTTTGAACTTCGCAACGTGAGTGTAATCACGTTGGTTATAGTCCCTTGGGACTATGCCTACTGATTACCACGTTGTCTAGGGTCGTAGGGTAAGCGATCTAATAAATCGCTTATACCTCGAACCCGACCCAGTTTGGTCGATCATTAGGATCCGACCAAATACATTAGGTGACCCTAGTATAGGGAATAACCTTCCGAGGTTATACCCTATGGTCACATCGTTTAAGTAGTTGTATGATAGGTAGTTTATATGCCTTAGGTAAATTACCAGAATACCCTTTTCATGTATAATTGGTAATTAAGCATATGTAACCTAAACTTTTGTCACATAACTGATTATGTAACATGTTTAGGCATATAACACTTGTCATAGGACTAGTTAGGCGGTCCGAACGCGTTTCACGCGAACGACGCGTTAAAGTAGCATAAGCTACCTAAACGGGTCGTAATGGGTGGTAAGCACTTAGGTTAAGTTTCATTTAGTATGTAGGCTTTGTTAAACCAAATGACACGAGTCTCTACACTCGTTTGGTTTACAAACCCTAATGCTACCCGATCTTCCGATTTAGGTCCGGTTATTAACATAGTTACCTATAGTAGGTGTCGTTTGATATCCGCGATCTCTAAGCATTGCTTGGTTGTTACTCAAGGACTACTGAGCAATCTCAAGTGAGTACATAGACCCCTCTTTTACTGTTTTCCAAACTGTTTTGGGGTGGAACACATGTGCCTACTTGTTACTTTCATGCTTTCCTGTTTTCACATCATATACCTGCTATGTTCGTTAGTACATTATAGTACATGATTTCATTACATTTTATGCTATGTATGTCCATTGTGTGCATACTTAGTACATTGTTTTACATTACATTTTGTTGCATATGCTCATCCAGTATATGAACACATTATATTACATTTTGAACCGTTTGTATCTGTGAACCGTTTGTATCTGTGAACCGTTTGTATCTGTGAACCGTGTGAACCGTATTTGACCATACATAAACATTTCTACTACTGTTAAACATTACTTTGGTGATTTAGTTTGATTAAATGATTAAGTAACGATGCGTGTGTAATATGATACAAGCATGGTGGATACGCCGCTGGTACTTCCTATATATAAGTGTTTGTATAGTATTACATATTGTAGCGTTATTTGAATCATTTCAGTTTGAGACATATAACATTTTATACAAATAACATATTTTTCACAAGACATTGTTTTACAAACAACTTAACTAATACAAACTCATTTTACATGGTTACTCATTTAACCATGCATTACTCTATTATTTATACTTATCATCTGAACTTATTGTTTTTCAAATGATTTACAAAACAAAGCAAATTAAAAGGTTCATGACTAAACATTTTCTCAAACATAAGTCATGAAACATATTTTCCTAAAACCTATGTATCTCACAGGCATTTTTATGCTGACGTACCTATTTTCACATGTGTTTTTCAGGAGCTGTTGCATAAGATGATCAAGATACACATAGGCAGACTTGGGCTTTAGTGACAATAAAAGATGCAAGACTAGTTAATTATGTTGTATTCCTTGTTTGTTAAGACATTGTAACCCTTTTAATCAATAAAACGAAACTTCAATTGCCATGGATTTGAAACGATTAATTCTGTTACAACACTCCCCGACGTTTCCGCCACGTTTTGTATATTCTACGTGGTCGGGGTGTGACACTTGTTAGGAGGATAGAGATATAAATTAGTCATGTTTTATGCACAAACTTGATTAGATGTAATCATGTTATGTTTACTGAATATGGATATAATTAAGGGTATTATGTGTATTAAACCATGCCATAATGTCGGTTATAATGAATTAAAATCTGTTGAATGAAGAACTAGTTTAACAGGTTATTATAAATAAGAAAGCATTGTGTGCATCAGGGTCATATATTAATTAGATGGTTATTTAGGTTGTCATGCAAGAATCTGATGGGTGGGGCATGTGATTAAAAGATAGTTGTATGCTAACACAAGTAGGCAAAGCATTGTATGAGTATATGGTTGATCATATCTGGTAGTTAATCGAGGTGGTTGATGGTGAATTGTGATGTCTAAAAGTTGCCATACAAATAAACAGACATGTGATGACCATAATATGTTAAATGGGCTTAGTATGGTTTGTGTATAACTGGATGGAACTTTACTAAAGTGGGCCGTGGGTTGACTAATGGGCCACGGGTGGGTACTAAATGTACAGTGTGTTTAGTTAAATATGGTTGTATATCATGTGCACCTTAATATTATTTGTCTGTGTATTTATGAAACATGTTAATTCACATGTCTATTTGTGTTGAAAAGTAAGTGCAAGTGCCTTGTGAACATGAAACATGGAGTGAATCCGCTTTTGAACAAATGCATGCTAAGTGACTACTTACTGATATTAGACTGAAGTGTTAATTGATTATGAATTAAACTATATGTACGCTACTTGCGCAATAATTGTGTGGTATGTGAACGAGTAATACATGAATTAATTGTATGTAAAGTATGTGGGTTATGTGCACATGAAACTGATTGATATTGGTACTCATGCTAGGACGTGTTTGATCCATTTGGAACAAGTAGTGTAACGTAGATAAACATACCGAGCAAACCGAGGTGAGTTCACACTCTTTCTAAGGCTTGGGATTCCCGGTGGTTGGGAATGGGTTAAAGAACTAAAACGGAACCTTCATATCCTCCTTGGGTAGGATATGTACCGCCATCCTCCATGGGTAGGATGCCAATATAAATCCTGCGTATTCTCCTTGGGTAGAATACGTACGTTCGTCCTCCTTGGGTAGGACAACAACCTTAAAACTTACTAGACAAAACTCTATCATGAAGTCCCTCATTTTTATATCGACTTAATCGCCGGGCCAATGGCGAGCGGGTCATTAGTTGATAGCGCTATTAGGGTTGACAAGCCTCACACCGTGCCGGTCGGACGGGCGTGTACTAATGGATCTGGGCACTTAGTCAATGATGATAGACATTGACGTAGGGCACAACTTACTTTCATCAGTTGTCGATATGGTAACGGTCTAGTGGTTCACATGGGGATGCCCCCACTGGTTATGGATATGGTTTGGGAAACAAAGATTCTAGTTAACTCGTGGTTTATGAAACAACTTATGGTTTTCGAAACAGACATTAAAACTAAACAACTATCTGTGAACTCGCTCAACTTTGTTGTTGACTCGTTGTTACATGCCTTGCAGGCCTTTCGGTGCAAATTGTTGGAACTTGCGGTCTGGGATGCTAGAGTGGTCATGGGTCGAGATACATGGAAACGCGAGACGAATCTAATGGCTTTCATACACTTGGTTTATGAATTTCTTAATTAATGTATTATGCTTCCTCTGAATGTTAAATAATGTTTTGTAACACTTCTATCAATAATAAATGAAAGTTTTATTTATTTATAATTACGAGTTCAATGTGATTTGAGGCTAGATCCTGGTCAGTCACGCCTCCTGCGATGATACTCCGCTTGTGGATTTTGGGGGTGTGACAGACTGGTATCAGAGCCATTGGTTATAGTGAACTTGGTTTTAAAAAGGGGAGAAACGTTTTTGTAAAACCAGACTATAACCGAACAGTTCTGAAAACATGAATACGACCATGACACTCAACTCCAGATTGCAAGGTTCGTCTCTCGTATACTCATTGTACTGCATAACTAGTGAACACTTACATATGATATTGCATGTAATTGCACGTATAGCACAACAGTATGAATTCATGTATTACTTGCACGTGTTACGTGACTGATAGGGTGGTATTTCCCTAAACCTTCATGGCTTATGCTTTGTGATGCTCTTTGTTTGCTACTCGAGTTTGAGGAACCATTTGACATGAGTTAAGAGGAGCTGAGATGAGCATGCAAATCATAATATTATTGTGGGTGCACACATAATAATAATGTGGGGTGCATGTGAGTCCCAGTGAGGCTTAACAAGTGGAAAAGGGGTTCCGTTCCGTTATCTCATCGATGTGAAACGTAACAAGTCTATAGGAGTCGTAGCAGTGATCGTCTCCTACTCGAACATGATCTTTTCACTTCTCACTGAATCCTTTCGAATCTCGAAGCTATCGAGCATACCAGAACACACCTGAACGCCTAGCGAATTGTGTAGAATGTTAGGTGCTTGTACGAACGTTTCTATGTTGGATGTCGCAGCGTCGAATGATTTGTCTATACCTTTCTCACCTTTCTTCGTTTGCTGGAACTTAATGTATTGACGTCTTAGACCCTGAAGTGCGATCACTTCTGCAACGCTCTAGAAACATACCGTGTATTACTCAGTCAACTTTCAAGAACGACGGACAAGAGGGTGAGTGTAATGCCTACCGACCAGAGTATTAGGACGACCCTGGTTATCGGCAACGAACACCAGCAAAGTGACTGCAATAGAATCCTTAACCCTAGTCAGCGACTGATGGGAGTCAACCTCTACGAATCAATCAGGACATAAGCGATGACAATTCACTATAGAGTGGGATGTGAAACTTCCCGCACAGTGAGCTGTGCCTTAGCACGTACCATGGAATGTGAAAAGATGGACCCCGACAACAACCGAGGGAACGATGGTGGTACTGAAAATTCTCGTAACGAAAACAACAACACTGGAAATGATGCTCATGGAAGGGCATTTAGGACTGGCGTAGGTGACACCAGGCATAATAGCAACATGGTAACTTGGATGGGTAGCTATTCTCTTCGTTTCTATTCCGATTGACCCTGATACTTCTTGAAACCGAACCTGATGTGGAATCGGCTGATGGCAAGACAAATGAAATCTAATATGTTCATTGGGATGCAAACACGACCTTGTGGGACAAGTGTTGGACATCGACCTTCCTCCTGCTCTCCTTGATAGTTTCGATACAGTAGTCAGTGTGGATTGGTTATCCAGGTATCGCGCAGATATACCCTGCGAGAAGATAATTTTGTGTCTCTCTCCCTAGCGGAGAATCGTTATCTGTTCTAAAGCGTCAGTGTGGTGTAAAGGTTAGCTTTATTTCAGCAATGAAAGCCTAGAAGAGTCTACGAAGGGATTACCCTGCTATATTGGCAATCGTTACTAATGTTTGGGCTAAGGAAAGAGGATCGAGGATCCACCAATTGTTCGTGAATCCACTCAGCGGGCTACTTGAGGAACTTTCAGGTTTACTTCCACAACTATTAGGTAGAATCTCAGTTTGATCTCACGCCAGAGGCAGTCCTGACTACTCGTACTTCTTGCCATCTTGCATCAGGAGGGTTACAAGAACTGTCTAATCAACTACAAGAACCGTCGGACAGGAGTTTTGTCGGACCTAGTTTTTTTTTCGCTTTGGGGAGCCCCATTTACATCCTCGAAGATATGCCTTTTCGTATGTGTACTGATTATCCAGGACTCAGCAAGGTGACAGTCAAGAACCGTTTGCCTCGACAATGTAATGACAACCTGTTGACCAGCGGCGAGGGTCAAGCCCCCCCCCCCCCATTCGAGGATTGTTTAACGAACAAGCTAGTATCAGATGGAAGTCCAAGGGGAGAATGTTCCTGGAATGCCCTATCAAACGCAATGCGGCCAGTGCGACTTTGAGTTAATTAACACACCAGCAGCTTTATGGACCACATGAATTGACCGTGTTTATCGATGACATTTTGGATCATTTCCAGGAGAAAGAAACATCATGGGCGGCATTTGTATCTTATTTTAGAATTCCTGAGAGAGGAGCCACACCGCGCAAAGTCTTGTTAAATCTAATTCATGGGTTCGAGAGGTACCTTTTGGACATATAATCAGCGAAGTGGGAATGCACGTGGATCTCGCTAAGATCCGTCTTGGTTGGAAACTGATCGACACCAAAGAGTCCTTCGAGGATACAACAATTTCTTGGTCTCGCTCGATACTATCGCAGATAAATCGCAGGATTTTCGAAAGTCGCGCAGCTTAAATCTCTCTAGCACAGCAGGGTGTTGTGTTCGTGAAAGACAGAACAGGAGGACGTCTTTTCAGCTTTTAAATCCCAACTCTGCAATGCACTGAGCATCGTCTCTACCCGAGGGTATGGGTGATCTAGTGGTATATCATGACGATTCGAAGCAGAGACCCAGTTACACGCCAATGCGGCACGAGAAGGTGACGGTTTACGTAGTGGACTTACAGGAAGAACTGCACGAGTCATGACCTGCGGTAGAAGCCGTAGTCTTTGGATTTAAATTGGAGGCAATACTTGGACGGTACCGAATGCACCACTTAGACCGATCACAAGGGCCTCCCGTGTACCCTTGTTTCAAGAGAGCTAAACATGTGATGGCAATGCTGGGTGGAACTTTTGAATGAATGCGACCGTGAAACCTGGACGTGCACGAGCTTTGCAGCTCGCTACCGACTTTAACATACCTGATCAGACTTGCCTTGTTCAAATTGAAGAACTGAAGGAAGAGAGTTCTCAAGATTGACCCATGCGGGGCATGGGGAAGCAACCCTTGGCAGGCCGGACGATATTTGCTACTTCATGGAACGAATATGGACCTCACTATACAGCAACCTTAGGGAACTGGTGCAGGCAAAGCACACGGGTTTTGATATCCTATTCATTTGAGTTTTGATAGGATGAATTAAAACCTGAAGACCATGTACGGATGACCGGGCCTGAAGGCCCACATAGCAACGCATGAGAACGATGTTTGACTTGTGGGAAAGTCAAGGTGGGATATTCGCAACCAGAAACACATGTATGGAAATGAGAACAGACTGCCATGGATTTTGTCATTAGTCTACTTATAACTGGAAACATAAACATTATCACCTGCGTGATCGTTGATGGACTCACGTTACCAGCACACTTTCTTGCAAATCAAGAAAACCGACGAGTCTTCACAGTTGTGAATGTTCCTCTGAGAGAGGCAGCTTTTAGGCACGAGGTGCCAACTCCTGTTATCTCTGAATTTGATCTACGTATGATTTATGTCAGGCAATACACAACACCATTGGCTCACGTCAAGACCAGAGCATTGCTTATCGCCGTTGGGCAAACGATCAGAGAAAACGAACTCTCCAGGCACTCGAAGACATGCTGCGAGCATGTGTGTGACTGGCTTTGGTGCAAATTGGAAGGACTCTTACCTATGGTTGAGTACTACGGCGGCAGTTATCATTTTCTTAACCAGACAGCTCTGTTGAGGCATTACATAGATGATAAGGCCAACCTTCTGGTTTGACTGAGATGGGTGACAATTTAATTACTGGTCCAGGACTGGTACTAGAAACCCTTGGGAAGGTTGTTTGGATCGGGAGACGATTGGCGGCAACGCGTGACTGTCAGGAAAGCTGATAAACTTGGGAAACGCTGGAAGATCGCTGTAGGCGATCGTATCGTGTTGAAAGTCTCACCCTGGGAGGGTGTGGAATGCTTGGGAAGCATGGCGAGCTTAACTGACGTCACGATGGACCATACAAGAGTCTGGGAAGAATCGGTAGCGTAACCTACAAACTCGAGTTCCCTGACGAATTAGATAACGTACACGATGTCATTTATGTCTCGAACCTAAAGAAGCGTCTGTTCGACACAACACTTGTGATACCCTTGTTGAGAAACCCACTGTTAACACAGTCGAATTTCAATCGTGAGAGTTCATTGGAACTCAAGACGTGGACCGAAGTTCCTGTGAGAACGCAAAGATCAGGTGAAGCTCTGTTATCCCCGATTGTTCAAACGGTGGGACCAACTTTTGATATCTTTGGCAAATTTCGGGACGAAATTCTCTTTCAAGTTGGGGATGATGTGGCACCCAACTGATCTCGCAATCCTGTTTTTACAATTTGGTTTACGTGGTGTCTGTGCAGTTATCTGGATGCTTAGTGATTGCGTGTAATGCTTGATTATTATTTGTGATTATTATTTGTGTAGTATTACATATAGTTTAATTAGAGTTTCTATCTCTTCACTCTTTTGTGCTTACTTGTCAAATTTCGGGACGAAATTTCTTTCAAGTTGGGGATGATGTGACAACCCGGATAATTAAGGTTAACATTGCTTGAAATCCCACAACTTTTAGCGTATGCTTCTATGTTTATCTGCCTATCTCATGCACCACTAAACGATTACATGATTTCGTATGTTTAACTGATTAACTATACATGATTACGTACGTTTAATTAATTAACCTTACATGATTACGTATGTTTAGTGTGTGTGTCGCGCAACTGATTTAGAAAACCAACCGAGTTGGGCCGCGTATATTTGGGCCACATAATCACACTTTATTGGATCACAACAGTCATAACATGAACCACCCATTATCTTGATCTCGGCCCATTACACACTTTGGATTGCCGGCCCACTTAAGCTTATTGGCACTTGAATAATATGTTACGTAACCTCTATTTTACATCTCACATTATCACCACAACAAACCCTACCCTTTTTACTGATTGGCGACGATTGTGGACCCCTCCCCTTCTCATCGAAATCCTCTATATTGTGCATCCTCTTTCCTGGTTAGTATAATAGCCATTAGTTGTATTCCTGTTTATTTGTGATGTATTCTTATGTGCAAAAGTGAAGTATGTGCTAGATGTTTATTAACATTCGCAAATTTAATATACTGATTTCGTGGAAATATAACTAATAGGGTTCAAAACTGTGAATAAATATGATATGATATGTGATATTATGTTAGCTCTTGAACTAGTTGGCACGTAACTAAAATTGATAATCATCCTGAATATATGTTGGTTGTGATCATTGACTGTGGTTACAAAACGATATGGTGATTGTATGATCTTGTTATGTGGTAGAGATATAAATTAGTCATGTTTTATGCACAAACTTGATTAGATGTAATCATGTTATGTTTACTGAATATGGATATAATTAAGGGTATTATGTGTATTAAACCATGCCATAATGTCGGTTATAATGAATTAAAATCTGTTTAATGAAGAACTAGTTTAACAGGTTATTATAAATAAGAAAGCATTGTGTGCATCAGGGTCATATATTAATTAGATGGTTATTTAGGTTGTCATGCAAGAATCTGATGGGTGGGGCGTGTGATTAAAAGATAGTTGTATGCTAACACAAGTAGGCAAAGCATTGTATGAGTATATGGTTGATCTTATCTGGTAGTTAATCGAGGTGGTTGATGGTGAATGGTGATGTCTAAAAGTTGCCATACAAATAAACAGACATGCGATGACCATAATATGTTAAATGGGCTAAGTATGGTTTGTGTATAACTGGATGGAACTTTACTAAAGTGGGTCGTGGGTTGACTAATGGGCCACGGGTGGGTACTAAATGTACAGTGTGTTTAGTTAAATATGGTTGTATATCATGTGCACCTTAATATTATTTGTCTGTGTATTTATGAAACATGTTAATTCACATGTCTATTTGTGTTGAAAAGTAAGTGCAAGTGCCTTGTGAACATGAAATCATGGAGTGAATCCGCTTTTGAACAAATGCATGCTAAGTGACTACTTGCTGATATTAGACTGAAGTGTTAATTGATTATCAATTAAACTCTATGTACGCTACTTGCGCAATAATTGTGTGGTATGTGAACGAGCAATACATGAATTAATTGTATGTAAAGTATGTGGGTTATGTGCACATGAAACTAATTGATATTGGTACTCATGCTAGGACGTGTTTGATCCATTTGGAACAAGTAGTGTAACGTAGATAAACATACCGAGCAAACCGAGGTGAGTTCACACTCTTTCTAAGGCATGGGATTCCTGGTGGTTGGGAATGGGTTAAAGAACTAAAACGGAACCTGCATATCCTCCTTGGGTAGGATATGTACCGCCATCCTCCATGGGTAGGATGCCAATATAAATCCTGCGTATTCTCCTTGGGTAGAATACGTACGTTCGTCCTCCTTGGGTAGGACAACAACCTTAAAACTTACTAGGCAAAAGTCTATCATGAAGTCCCTCATTTTTATATCGACTTAATCGCCGGGCCAATGACGAGCGGGTCATTAGTTGATAGCGCTATTAGGGTTGACAAGCCTCACACCGTGCCGGTCGGACGGGCGTGTACTAATGGATCTGGGCACTTAGTCAATGATGATAGACATTGACGTAGGGCACAACTTACTTTCGTCAGTTGTCGATATGGCAACGGTCTAGTGGTTCACATGGGGAAGCCCCCCCTGGTTATGGATATGGTTTGGGAAACAAAGATACTAGTTAACTCGTGGTTTACGAAACAACTTATGGTTTTCGAAACAGACATTAAAACTAAACAACTAACTGTGAACTCACTCAACTTTGTTGTTGACTCATTGTTACATGCCTTGCAGTTCTTTAGGTGCAAATTGTTGGAACTTGCGGTCTGGGATGCTGGAGTGGTCATGGGTCGAGATAAATGGAAACGCGAGACGAATCTAATGGCTTTCTCACACTTGGTTTATGAATTTCTTAATTAATGTATTATGCTTCCGCTGAATGTTAAATAATGTTTTGTAACACTTCTATCAATAATAAATGAAAGTTTTATTTATTTATAATTACGAGTTCAATGTGATTGGTGGCTAGATCCTGGTCAGTCACGCCTCCTGCGGTGATACTCCGCTTGTGGATTTTAGGGGTGTGACACATTGCTTATAAAAAGGTGTGTAAACGAATATAACATAATGAGGGTCACCAATAAAATCGTTCAAGTCGAAAGTTCTTAAAATATATATATATAGGACAAAGATCCGTTAGGAACCACCCTTTATTGCGAGAACCGCGAGAACCAGTGTGAACACAAACAGTAATTCCTAAAAAAATCTAAAAAACACCCAAAAATTTTTTTTATTTTTTTACTATTTTTTTTGAAAAAATCGCTATATTTTGTTAATAAAAAAAATTCAAAAAAAAAAAATTCGGGTAACAGTTATCTATGCACATGTGCATATGTATCATTTCTTTGTCAAATTCCGTAATTCATTACAAATAATAGTCAATTGCACTTTCATTTACACTAGTACGTGTAATACACTACTTTTTACGTTAACAATGTTAGAAATGCACATGTGCATCTATATGTATCAACATGAAATAAGGTGTTTTGGTACACTACTTTCTCTTTTATCTATCATTCCATCCATAATACACAAGCATGCACATGTGCATTTTTGTCATTTCTTTGACAAATTTTTTAATTCATTACACATATTAGACAATTGCACTTTCATTTACACTACCATATGTAATACACTACTTTTTACATTACCAATATTATAAATGCACATGTGCATTTATATGTATCAACATGAAATAAGGTGTTTTGGTACACTACTTTGAATACACTTTCCCTTTCATCTATCATACCATCCATAATAAACTACTATTACCTCCTACCATCCATAATACAATATCATTACCTCCTACCATCCATAATACAATACCATTAACAATATTTTCACTTTATTACATGTATGTAAACACCATTTATACCATCCAATCAACATATTAAATCAAAAATTGACAACTATAACCAAACCATCAACCACTAGATATACTAACCAAAAAACATGTATATGGGCCTACTTCTCCATTCAAAATCACAAACTTTTTGTACGAAAACACGTTATATCATGGTTATACCTAATTATGCACATGTGCATTTTGAATATTGGTAATGTAAAAAAGTAGTGTATTACTAATGGTATTGTAAATTAAAGTGCAATTGTCTATTCCTGATAACGTATTACCGAATTTGTTGAGGTAATGATACATATGCACATGTGCATGGATAACTGTTACTCGAAAAAAAAAGTTTTTTTTTATGGTAACGAAATATAGCGATTTTTTAAAAAAAAATATTAAAAAAAAAAAATTTGAGTGCTTTTTTGATTTTTTTAGATTTTATTTTGTGTTCACATTGGTTCTCGCGGTTCTCGCAATAAGGGTGGTTCTCGCATGAACCTTACCCTATATATATATACACCAACATAATAAAAAATAATGACTTTTCGAGAAAATCTCAACTTTATGTGAAAAATTCTAAGTATTGGTGAAACTTAGATATTTTGTGAATTGTTGATTATTAAATCGTTCTTACTTAATTTAGGACGAATAAACAATTTGAGGGATTGTGATAACACATAAAACGCACCCAAAGGTGAGTAGATAATTCCCCACTTTTACTTTTTCAAATGTTTTGGGGTAAAGCATATGTGCATACCTTTACTTTCCGTTTTCACGACATTATACATGCTTTGTTTACATAGTACATATAATACATTATTTCAAAGACATTTTGCTTCGTATGTTTACCTAGCATACCTAGCACATTATTTCAAAGATATTATTACTTCGTATGTTTACCTAGCATACCTAGTACATGGTTTTCAAACACTTTCATGACACGCTTACATTGTTTAAGACATATTGGTGCATTGAATATACAATGATACATTCATTAACTTTGATCGCGCCGACCGGTAGTATGTAGTGGTACCATAGGATTGACAATCCCGTTCCCGCATCCTAGGTTTGTTTCGAAGTGAACCCTAGGGAACGACAGAATCCGATGAACATTGATAAACCTTGAACCTGATAAGGGTTTATCCGACAGTCAACAAGGCTTGAATGTATTCGCCAACAATCTTAATATATGTTTATACAATAAAAGCAGTAATGTAGGAAACAAAACTTTTGATTAAGAAATACTCTTGTTCATTCAAAAACGTTGTTTTATAGAAGACATTGGTTTATACATGACAATTTGGCTTACATAAGATATTGTTCGATACATGACATTTTGTTTACGCATGACACATTTTTATACAAGACATGACACTTTCTATACATGACATTGTTTTACTCACATCATATTTGGTCATTCAGTTAACCTTACATTACTTATTTAAATCATTTGATTATCATATGATTTTATAAAAGAAAACATTTTGTAGACTCATGGCTGCTTTTCAGTTAAACATCTCTTTTAACATACAAAGTCAAGAATCTTCATCACTAAACCTATGTTACTCACATGCATTTTTATGCTGACGTATTTCCTTTAACATATGTTTCAGGAGCGAATATTTGATGTTGAGCATGTTTCACTTAGTGCGACTTGGGCCTTAGCGACTTAAAATCAAGAATAACGTTATATTTTATTGTGACACCTGTGTCACTTCAACCATCAAACAAATACCAAACCAATGAAATATTGTATTTCATACTTGGGATTTGTATAAATATGTTTATCATTTGCACATATCAATTCTTGTTCGATTTCGAGCTCTGAATCGCTTTCTGGAAGGTTATACGCGAACTGATGCGTAAACGCAGTCAGATTAACGCGACAAACACTCCGAAACAGTGAAATAGGCTTAGCATACCTTAACCTTTACATAACTTAGAAATATGTTTTGGATGGTTTGGTGTGTTGAAATCAAGTTTATTCGCTTACAGGGACTAATTTTGACAAACTGCGAAAGTATGGCGATTCGTACTGTAACGAACATTCTGGAACATGATCATAAGTTAAACATACCCTAAATATCCTTTACATAGCTTAGAAATAGGCTTTGAGGGGTTCGGTATGCTAAAATAAACTTTATTGATCAATAGGGACTAAAAGCGTTAAAAAGTGCATAAGTTTGCATTTTCGCGCATATCTTACGTTCAGAATATATCCTGTGACACCTGTGCTTGTAATCATTGTAAATAGTTCAGTTATCAATAAAACAATGTTATTTAATCCCAATGTTTGTTTAATTATGTTTGACATTTTTCATGTTTTGGTTTTTGTTCAATTTCAAACTCTATATCGCTTTCTGGAGAGTTTTACGCAAATTGATGCGTAAACGTAATCAGCTTAACTCGAAAAACACTCCGGAACATCAATTTATGCTTAACATACCTTAAATAACCTTTACATAACTTAGAAATAAGTTTTGAAGGCTTTGGTATGGCAAAACCAAGTTTATTCGCTTATAGGGACTAATTTCGACAAACTGCGAAAGTATGCCGATTCGTGCTGTAACGGACATTCCGGAATATGATCGTAAGTTAAACATACCCTAAATATCCTTTACATAGCTTAGAAATAAGCTTTGAGGGGTTCCGTGTGCTAAAATAAACTTTTTGGTCATTCAGGGACTAAAAGCGTCAAAAAGTGCATAAGTTTGCATTTTCGGGCATATCTTACGTTTGGAATACATCCGGACATCCAAATATTTATGTAATCATTAAAATATTATATTTTAGTGATTGGCATGCTTAAACTTCATTCGTTTCGCAATTTGGATCGTTTTCGCGTCCGTTACGACTTCCGTCGTAATTAACCGAACAACGCAACCATACGGCCAAACGAACTGACATCCGACATATTTTTGAGCATATTTTAAGTTCAATATACATTAAATTCATTTTGGAGCCTTAAGATGAGGTTAACGGGGCTTAAACGTGTCAAAACGCATCAAAAATCAAGTTCGGAGACTCAGGGGCCTGTTCTGCCAATTAGTGAAACTTTTTGCCAGCAACACATGACCATACGGACCGTATGGGTCTGCTTATGGTCCGTAAGCATGTCCCAGTTCAGCAGAAAGTGTTTCCCAGCTGTTTACAGCCTGTTCCAGCTCTTGCAAATGATTTTGGGCAAATCTAGGGGCTATTTTGGGTGCCCATGGTTTCACAAATCAGTGGGTATGATGTGTACGGCTTAGATCGAAGCTCGGTTTTCGAGGAACGATCTTAACGGCTCTATGAAATCTATAAATACCCCCTTAGTTTACACTTGCAACTCACACTTTGATTCAGAATTTCTCTAAGTTGGAGTTATAACACTTCATACCTGAGAAATTTTGGATCAAATCTTCCATTCTTAGACCCGTTGTAAGTATTCTTTCGTTCTTTTACACGTTTGAAGCATGAAAGTCAAACATTGTTTGACTTTCAGCTTTGACCAGTTTATGGTCAACACGAAGTTCATTTGGACTTCGTAACGTGAGCATAATCACGATGGTTATAGTCCCTTGTGACTATACCTACTGATTATCACGTTATTTAGGCTTAGTGGTGAGTTATAGTTTCGGTCAAAATGCGCGTTTATGCGTATTTTGCAACCAAACGAATCTTGGGTATCAAAACCATTTGTTTTGATATCAAACCTGTTTTCAAACTTCGTTAAACATGTTTTAACATGTTTAACTCGTCACTTTAGGTTTAGTGCTTATATAGGGTTGTAAGATAAGCGGTCTAAACAACCGCTTAGACTTTCGAACCCGACCCGTTTGGTCGATCATTAAGATCCGACCAAACATATTTAGGTGACCATAGTTGTATAGGGAATAAACTTCTGAGGTTATACCTTATGGTCACAGCGTTTAGTTAGTTGTATGATAGGTAGTTTATATCCCTTAGGAAAATGACCAAAATGCCCTTTTTACGCCAAATTTCATTCTAAGCATATGTAACATAAATTTTGACATCTAAACTGATTAGGCAACATTATTAAACATGTTAAGGCATATAATACTTATCATAGGACTAGTAAGGCGGTCCGAACGCGTTTTACACGAACGACGCATTAAAGTAGCATAAGCTACCTAAACGAGTCGTAATGGGTCATAAGCACTTAGGTTAGGTTTCGTATTAGTATGTAGGCTTTGTTAACCATATTACATGAGTTCCTATACTCATTTGGTTTACGAAACCTCATCCTATCCGATCCTCCGAGTTAGGTCCGGTTTATTAATGTAGTTATCTATATTAGGTGCCATTTGATTCCGTGATCTTTCTAGCATTGCTTGGTGGTTATCTAAAGACTATTGAGCAATCTCAAGTGAGTACATAGTCCCCTCTTTTACTGTTTTTCAAATGTTTTGGGGTGAAACACATCTGCCTACTTGTTACTTTCGTGCTTTCCATGTTTTTATATCATATGCTTGTTATGTTCATTAGTACACCTATAGTACATGATTTCATTATGTTTTTGCTATGTATGTCCGTTTAGTGCATACTTAGTACATCATTTTACATTACATTTTATGCTATGTATGTCCATTTAGTGCATACTTGGTACATCGTTTTACATTACATTTTATGCTATGTGTGTCCATTTAGTGCATACTTAGTACATTTGTTTTACATCACATGCTATGTATGTCCATTGTTGCATACTTAGTACATTTGTTTTACATCACATGCTATGTATGTCCATTGTTGCATACTTAGTACATTTGTTTTACAGCACATGCTTACATTTTGGTATGACATTTGGTTTGTTTAAATGGGACAAAAATACATTCATTAACATTGATCACGCCGTTCGTTAGTAGGTAGTGGTACCATAGGAATTGACAACTCCCGTTCCTGAAATCCTAGGTTTGTTTGGATGGATGGAATGACCGAATTCGATACACATAACTCAGATAAACCTTTAATGTGTTTAAGGGTTTATCGCCACAGTCTCAAGGCTTGAATATATGCATTTTTATAATACCGCATAGATGTTTGTATCAGTATAGCATGCATTTATTCCACAAAACATAACTTTGATTTAAACTATGGTTAGTTGATGTATTTCACTTACCATACATGACATTTGTTTACACATTACATGATTTACATTTGACATAAACATTTTGACATTGATATACACATTACATAATTTACATTTGACATAAACATTTAATATTGGTTTACACGTTACATGATTTACAGTTTGACAATAGACAATTATTTATTCATAAACATTTAACATTTGTTTAAACAAGACATTTGGTTGGTTTGTTTGGGTAAGTGATTTAAGTAACGAGGCGTGTGTAATATGATAAAAGCATGGTGGATACGCCGCTGGTACTTCCTATATATAAGTGCTTTTATGATATTACACATCGTAGCGTTATTTAAATCATTTTAATTTAGACATATAACATTTTACATAAATAACATATTTTTCACAAGACATTGTTTTACAAAACAGTTTGTTTTATACAACTTATTTTACTTGGTTATTTAATTAATCATACATCTTTCTTTTATAATCTGATTTCTTATGAAGTTTTCATATGATTTATAAAAGAAAACACTTAACAAGATTCATGACTAATTTTTATTAAACCCTTCTTTAAACCTAAGTCATGAATCCTATTTTCACAAAACTTATGTATCTCACAGGCATTTTTATGCTGACGTACCTATTTTCACATGTGTTTCAGGAGATGGTGCATAGGTATGATTCAGGATACACTAGGGTGGACTCGGGCCTTAGTGACATAAAACGAAGCTAGAACTAGTTTAATAATATTATGTACTCTTGTTTCTCTTTGTTTCAGTCATGTTAAGACAATGTAACTCTCTTGTTTGATAAATAAAACATAACTTTAATTACCATGGTTGTGAAACAATAATTCTATTGCAACACTCCCCGACGTTTCCGCCGCGGTTTCGTTGCTTTACGCGGTCGGGGTGTGACAGAAGAGTTGGTATCAGTGCCAATGGTTATAGGGAATTAGGTTATTAGTAATGCTTTGACTTAGACTATAACTTTTCTAGGACCCTAACACAAGTTATCTTATGTTTAGATCTTAAAACATGCATTTCACCTATCCTTAGGTGATTACCCAAAACAAGAACACAATTTTCCAGAACGCTTTTTGAAAATCAATCTTCTGTTTTTAAATGATTTGTTATAAGGTTTTGAACCCTTCAATTTTTCAGAATGATTTTGAAAACTTAATCATCCGTTTTTGAATGATTCTTTTTGGCCTTGTGCCTTCTAAGTTTTCGAAATCTCGTCAAAGTTTTGGGTCTGAATAGTGTGAACACGTGCAAACTGGAAGAGTGAATGCCTGTACCTCGAATTTTCTATCTAAGGCTAGAGTGTTCGTACAAATCCACATAATCGGACCAATCACTCTTACCTGGGAACTCTTTGGGTGACTGTTCACTTATAGGCGAGCATGTCTTCGCGATACATTATTTTTGACCCATTTACTTTGATTAGTCATTGTGTGTCATTTGTTTGCTTTGTGGTACAAACGAATGACCACCATCGTTGCTTTTGTCACTTTTTGTATCATCTCATTCTTTTCATCTAACCATCTCACCCGTTTTCTCTCATGTTTCCTCTTTTAGAATGCCTCCTCGACGCGAAAATCCGTTACCTAATGTCGAAATGGCAGCTATCATGGCGCAGCATATGGCTACTGTACTCCCAGACATTATTGCTCAAGTGAACCAAGCCAACAATAACCAGAATGCTCCATGCAATTTCAAGAGTTTCAATTCGGCTAAACCACTCAAGATTAGTGGTTCTGAAGGAGCAACTGGGCTCCTACAGTGGTTCGAGAGCATTGAGAGTACGTTTCGTCATGTTCAGTGTCCTGATAATCGGAAAGTCGAGTTTGCTTCCAGCGTTTTTCAAAAGAGGGCTCTTACTTGGTGGAACGGGGTTATGAGAGACCGTGGTGCTGAGGTTGCTTTAGCACAGACATGGGCCGAGCTTAGGGCTCTTATGATGAGGGAATTCTATCCTCGTCATGAACTGAGAGCTTTAGAAAGGGAGTTCGATGACTTGAAGCAGGATAGTGGTGAACACCGGGCTTACACTGATAGGTATGAAGAGTTGAGCTTACTTTGTTCTATGATGGTTACCCCACTCGAGAAAGCTATCGAGAGGTATATTGATGGCTTACCTGACTCCGTGCAAGACATCGTCACTGGTAGCAACCCTACCACAGTTCGTCAGGCAATCGAGCTATCTGCGACATTGACTAAGTCGCAGGTCCAAAATGGTAAGCTTCACAGGAAGGGCGACAAGGGGAAGAAACAGTCATCTGATAAGGGAGAAAGCAAGAAGGGTAAGAGCAAGAAGGGCAAGGAAACTGGTTCATCGAAAGGGTCTAGGAAGCGCAAGGCTTCCCAGAATTTTGCTGTCACTACCCAAGTCAATCAGGTAGCTCCCAATCAACCTGCACAACCGCTAGCAAAGAAACGATATGCGGGAAATGCATCGTTGTGCAACAGATGCAATAGTCACCATCATCCGCAAGTTCCGTGTCGTTTCTGTACTAATTGTGGGAAGTCGGGTCATCTTGCTGATATCTGTCGCTTTGCTCCCAATCAAGCTACACAGCAGGCTGCTCAACCGCCTGCTCAACAGCAAGCACAAGCTGCACGACCTCATTTTCCTCCTGGTTCGTGCTACAATTATGGAGACCTAACTCATTATCGAAACCAGTGTCCAAGACTGGTCAATGCAAATCAGAATCAGGCTCAGGCTCGAGGTCGAGTCTTCAACGTGAATGCTAATGAGGCGCGAGCAGAAAATGAGGCGGTGAACGGTACGTTCTTTGTTAACAATCAGTCTGCTTCTGTTCTTTTTTATTCGGGTGCCGATAAGAGTTTTGTGTCATTGTCTTTTGAGCCTTTGCTTCGCATGTCTAGAACCAAACTAGGTAAGCCTTTGACAATAGAAGTTGCTAGTGGTGATCCCGTTGTTCTCAATTCGGTTCTTCGTAACTGCCAGCTGAACCTTAACAACCATATTTTTCCCATCGACCTCACACCTATGCAACTTGGAAGTTTCGACGTTATAGTGGGTATGGATTGGTTAGCCAAGCATCACGCAGAGGTAGTTTGTTTTGAGAAGATTGTTCGTATTCCACTCTCGACAGGTGAGATCCTACAGGTTCGTGGTGAGAAACCTGCTAGTAGCCTCAAGCTCATGTCTTGTACTCAGGCTTGGAAGTATTTGTGAAAGAACTATGTGGCCTTCTTAGCACACGTTATAGCAGATAAAGGCAAATGTAAGTCTATTCAAGATATCCCTGTTGTTCGGGATTATCCTGAGTTGTTTCCTTAAGAGTTACATGGTTTACCACCAGCATGCCAAGTCGAGTTCTGTATTGATCTCGTACCTGGTGCAAATCCTATTGCCAGATCTCCATATCGTCTTGCACCGTCTGAGATGCAAGAGTTATCTAAGCAGCTTCAAGAGCTTTCTGACAAAGGTTTTATTCATCCTAGCTTTTCACCTTGGGGTGCTCCCGTTCTTTTTGTCAAGAAGAAGGATGGATCTTTCAGGATGTGTATCGATTATCGTGAGCTTAACAAGCTTACCATCAAGAATCGATATCCCCTACCTCGCATTGATGATCTCTTTGATCAGTTACAGGGTGCTTCTTATTTCTCAAAGATTAATCTGCATTCTGGGTATCATCAACTTCGTGTGCATGAAGAAGATATTCCCAAGACTGCTTTCCGCACTCGATATGGGCATTATGAGTTCACAGTTATGCCATTCGGATTGACTAATGTTCCTACTGTTTTCATGGACTTGATGAATAGGGTCTGCAAGCCTTATTTAGATAAGTTCATCATCGTTTTCATTGATGACATTTTGATATATTCTAAGACGCAAGCTGATCATGAGCAACATCTTCGTCTTACTCTGGAACTCCTAAAGAAAGAGTAACTTTTGCCAAATTCTCCAAGTGCGAATTCTGGCTTAAGGAAGTTCAATTTTTGGGACATATCATCAATGAAAAAGGTATTCATGTAGATCCCTCAAAGATCAGTGCGATTAAGGATTGGGATACGCCTACTACACCAACTGAGGTTCGTTCTTTTCTTGGTCTCGCGGGTTATTACCGTAGCTTCATCGAGAACTTCTCAAGGATTGCAGTTCCCCTAACTGCTCTAACTCAGAAGAACAAACCCTTCGAATGGGGAACCAAACAAGAAGAAGCGTTTCAGACTTTGAAGTAGAAGCTTTGTGATGCGCCTATTCTATCTTTGCCTGAGGGCAATGATGATTTTGTCGTGTATTGTGATGCATCAAACTTGGGTCTTGGTTGTGTTCTTATGCAAAGGAACAAAGTCATAGCATATGCATCCAGGCAGTTGAAGATACATGAGAAGAACTACACCACTCATGATCATGAGTTAGGTGTAGTTGTTTTCGCTCTCAAGATCTGGAGACACTATTTGTATGGTACAAAATGTGTGGTTTTCACTCACCATAAAAGTCTTCAGCATATTTTCAATCAGAAAGAACTCAACATGAGGCAACGACGTTGGGTTGAACTTCTAAACGACTATGACTATGAAATTCGCTACCATCCTGGTAAGGCGAATGTCGTGGCTGACGCATTGAGTCGTAAGGAACGTGTCAAGCTTCACTGTGTCAAAGTTCGATCTGATATCCAAACCCGCATTTCTCAGGCTCAACATACTTGTGTTTCACAAGATTTGATGGGTAAGGAATTACCCTATCACATTAAGCCTGATCTTGAACTGAAGGACAATGGATCATATTATTTCATGGACCGTTTGTGGGTCCCAAGTCAAGACAATCTTCGCACCTTGATTATGGATGAAGCTCATAAATCTCGTTATTCTATTCATCCTGGTGCAGATAAAATGTATAAGGATCTTCGTACTCAGTATTGGTGGACTGGTATGAAGAAAGACATTGCCTTATACGTTTCAAAATGCCTTACTTGTCTTAAGGTTAAGGCTGAACATCAACATCCTTCTGGTTTATTGGAGCAACCAGAGATTCCATATTGGAAATGGGAAAACATTGCTATGGATCTTATTACCAAACTTCCGCGCACAAAGAGAGGTCATGATGCCATCTGGGTAGTTGTTGATCGTCTTACAAAGTCAGCACATTTCTTGCCGATCCGTGAGGATCTATCTGCTGACAAGCTTGCTAAAATTTATGTGGATGAAATTGTATCTTGTAACACCTGTGCCTCTACGGCCATCAAACAAATACCGAACCAATGAAATATTATATTTCATACTTGGGATTTGTAAAAATATGTGTATCATTTGCATATATCAATTCTTATTCGATTCCATACTCTAAATCGCTTTCTGGAAGGTTATACGCGCACTGATGCGTAAATATAACCAGTTTAATACAACGAACACTCCGGAATAGTGAAATTGGCTTAACATACCTTAAATAACCTTTACATAACTTAGAAATAAGTTTTGAAGGCTTTGGTATGGCAAAAAAAAAAAACAAGTTAAATCGCTTACAGGGACTAAAGTTGACAAACTGCGAAAGTATGCCAATTTGAACTGTAACAGACATTCCGGAACATGACCATAAGTTAAACATACCATAAATATCCTTTACATAGCTTAGAAATAGGCTTTGAGGGGTTCGGTATGCTAAAACAAACTTTTGGGTCATTCAGGGACTAAAACTGTCAAAAAGTGCACAAGTTTGCACTTTTGCGCATAACTTACGTTCTGAATACATCCGGACATCCAAAAATTTATGTAAGCATGACTATATTATGCTTTAGTGTTTGTCTTGCCAAAAATCCATTCGTCGCGTCATTGGATCGTTTTTCGCGCTTATGCGCATTCCGTCGTAATTAACCGAACAACGCAACCGTACGGCTAAACGAACCGACATCCGAGATATTTTTGAGCACATTTTAAGTTCCCTATACTTTAACTTCATTTTAGAGCTTTGAAATGGGGTTAACGGGCCTTAAACGTGTCAAAAATGGGCTGAATGCATGACAGGGACCAAAAGTGTAAATCTGCCAAACTTAGGCCTAGCGCACGTCTACACTTATATTGTAACGGTGCGCTAGCCAAGTCCAGACCAGATGCAGAGTATTTAACAGCCTGTTTGCAGCTGTTTGATCCACCACCACATGTTCTAAATTTCTTAGTCATCAGATAACGATCATATTTAGCTTCCATAACCTTTCAACAAGTGTACGGATGTGATCGAATCACGGTTTCCATGAAACGATCTCAACGGTGGACCGAAAACTATATATACCCATACACCCCCATTGCATAACTTACAAGAATTCTGATTTGAGAAACTCTAAGTTGAAACCATTGTTTCATACCTGAGATTCTTGGATCGGGATTAGCATTCGGGGACCCTGGGTATGTATTCTTTCGTTCTTTTCCTTATTTTATTGTTTTTCGAGTCCGAAAGTCAAACTTTGTTTGACTTTCAGCGTTGACCAGCTTATGGTCAATGCGAAGTTCGTAGGAACTTCGCAACGTGAGTGTAATCACGTTGGTTATAGTCCCTTGGGACTATGCCTACTGATTACCATGTTGTCTAGGGTCGTAGGGTAAGCGATCTAATAAATCGCTTATACCTTCGAACCCGACCCAGTTTGGTCGATCATTAGGATCCGACCAAATACATTAGGTGACCATAGTAGGTAGGGAATAACCTTCCGAGGTTATACCCTATGGTCACATCGTTTGAGTAGTTGTATGATAGGTAGTTTATATGCCTTAGGTAAATTACCAGAATACCCTTTTCATGTATAATTGGTAATTAAGCATATGTAACCTAAACTTTTGTCACATAACTGATTATGTAACATGTTTAGGCATATAACACTTGTCATAGGACTACTTAGACGGTCCGAACGCGTTTCACGCGCACGACGCGTTAAAGTAGCATAAGCTACCTTAATGGGTCGCGATGGGTCGAAAGCACTTAGGTTAGGTTTCATGTAGTATGTAGGCCTTGTTAAACCATATCATATGAGTTCCAATACTCATTTGGTTTACCAAGCCTCATCCTATCCGATCTCCCGATTTAAGTCCGGTTTATTTATATAGTTTTAGATTGCCGACTGATTCCGTGCTTCCTCTAGCTTTGTTTGGTTGTTGTTCAAGACTTCTAAGCATTCTCAGGCGAGTACATTATTCCCCTCTTTTACTGTTTTCAACTGTTTTGGGGTGACTCATATGTGCTAAATGTCTTAACAATGATTTCAAGAACGATTACAATAACAATTACAATGTGGTTTCAAGAACGATAACAATGGATTCAAGAACGATTACAATGGTTTCAAAAACAATTACAATAGTTTCAAAAACAATTACAATAGTTTCAAGAACGATTTCAATAAAGTGAACAAACTTGTTGGTTGTAGTTACATAACCAATGACATTCATTAGCAATGATCAAGCCGACCAGTATTAGGTTATGGTACCATAGGATCTGACAAATCCCGTTATTCTCTATACCCATGGTTATGTGTGGGTATTTTTGGTAACGAATGAATCTGTAATTATTAATTTACCCTTTGGTAAGGGTTTGTTAAGAACGAGAATGAGAGCGAGTTGGAACGAGGAACGAGTCAAGAAGGTTTGAATGTTATTAGAGAATCGACCATAAAGTAGTTTCACCATTAAAACAAGAACGATTTGAACAATTAAAACAAGAACGATTTGAACAATTAAAACAAGAACGATTTGAACAATTAGAACAAGAACGACTTGAACGATTTTACAAAATGTTTTAACAATTGGGTAAACATTGGGACATGATTTACATTTGATCATGCATTTACATGAAACATAGTATTGATTTAAACCAAGTTTTATTTCAATACTTTGTTTTGTGCGTTTCACCTATGGTTTAGTTGATGCATTTCACTAGCCATACATATCTTTTTGGTTATACATTACATGATTTACATTGGACATGAACATTACTTTGGTGGTTTGGTTTGATTAAGTGATTAAGTAACGATGCGTGTGTAATATGATACAAACATGGTGGATACGCCGCTGGTACTTCCTATATATAAGTGTTTGTATGGTATTACATATTGTAGCGTTATTTGAATCATTTCAGTTTGAGACATAGAACATTTTATACAAGTAACATACTTTTCACAAGACACTGATTTTCAAACAACTTATCTTATACAAACTTATTTTACATGGTTATTCATTTAATCATGCATTTTTCTCTTATTTATACCTATCATCTAAACTTATTATTTTTCAAATGATTTACAAAGACAAAGTAAATTACAAGGTTCATGACTAAACATTTTCTCAAACAGAAGTCATGAATCTTATTTTCAACAAAACCAATGTATTCGCCAGCATTTCTTTGCTGACCTCGTTTTCACATATGTTTCAGGTATTGTTGGATGATATCGTTTGATAGGATGCATGCTCACATAGGACTGGACAAGGCCTTAGTGACTCAATAACAATGATAGACTATGTTTAAATTGTGTATTTAGATTTCCAGATGATGTAATTATTCAATGTTTAATAAAACGAAACACTTTTTGGTATCCATGGTTATGAAACATTAATTCTGTTACAACACTCCCCGACGTTTCTGCCACGTTTTGTATGTTACACGTGGTCGGGGTGTGACAGAAAAGATGGTATCAGAGCCAATGGTTATAGGGAATTAGGTTATTAGTAATGCTTTGACCTAGTCTATAACCTTCTTAGGACCCTAACGCGAGTTTACTTGCGTTTATTCATAAAACAATACCGTCACCTATCCTTAGGCGACGACCACAACAAGAACATAAATTTTCGAAACCGCTTTGAAAACTAATCGTCTGTTCTAGGATGATTGATTACAAGGTTTTGAACCCTCAGTTATAAGGTTTTGAACCCCTTTTGAATTTTCAAACTCTTGCCAAAGTTTTGAGTCTTAAATAATGTGAACACGTGCAAACTGGAAGGGTGAATGCCTGTATTCTGGGTTTTCTGTCTAGGCAAGCACTTCGTATATATCTCATCAGACGCGAGACCAGTTGTGCTTACCTGGGAATTCTTGGGATGAGTGTTCACTTATAGGCGAGCATGTCTTCGCGATACATTATTTTTGACCTATTTACTTTGACTAATCACCGAGGTCGTTTGTTGCTTTGTAGTAACAAACAAATGACCACTATCCTTGCTTTCATCAGATTTGTTTCATCTCATTCTTTTCGTCTATTTCTCTCACTCGTTTCCTTTCATGTTTCCTCTTTTAGACAATGCCTCCTCGACGCGAAAGCCAGATAGAGACTGCCGAGCTGGCAGAAATTATTGCGCAGCAGATGGCTGCTCAGTTTCCAAACCTCTTTGCTCAATGGATCCAAGCCAACAACAACAACAATGTTACATGAAAATACAAGGATTTTAACCAGGCTAAACCACTCAAGTTTAGTGGTTCTGAAGGGGCGACTGGGCTTCTTCAGTGGTTCGAGATCATTGAGAATACTTTCCGCCACGTGCAGTGTCCTGACAATCGCAAGGTCGAGTTTTCTTCAAGTGTGTTTCAGAAGAGGGCTCTCACATGGTGGAATGGGGTTATGAGGGATCGTGGTGCAGAAGTTGCTCTAGCACAGACGTGGGCTGAACTTAGGGCCCTTATGATGAGGGAATTCTGTCCTCGTCATGAGCAGCGAGCTTTGGAGAAGGAATTTGATGAGTTGAAGCAAGATAGTGGTGAGCACAGGGCGTATACTGATAGGTTTGAGGAGTTGAGTCTGCTTTGCCCGACAATGGTTACCCCACTCGACAAGGCTATCGAAAGATACATCGATGGCCTACCTGACTCGGTACAAGACATCCTTACTGGTAGTAACCCTGCCACACTCCGTCAGGCGATCGAGTTAGCTGCGACATTGACTGAGTCGCAGATTCGGAAGAATAAGTTACACAGAAAGGGTGACAAGGGTAAGAAGCAGGGGTCTGACAAGGAGGATAGTAAGAAAGGTCAAAACAAGAAGGGTAAGGAAGGTGAGACGTCAAAGAAATCAAGAAAGCGAAAGGGTGTTCAGAACTTTGCTGTTACAGCACAGACTGCTCAGAACCCGCGGAACCAACCAGCTCAGCCACCTGCAAAGAAAGCATATGCCGGTACCGCACCTTATTGTGCACGCTGCAACGGTCATCACGCAGTACAACAAGCTTGCTGGCAATGCACGACGTGTGGTAAACTTGGGCATTTGGCCAAGGTTTGTCATTTGGGACAAAATCAGGCTGCTCAGGTTCAAGCTCCGGTTCAAGGGAATGCTGTGAGATTTCCATTGGGTTCATGTTTAAACTGCGGAGAGATTGGTTACTTCCGCCACAACTGCCCAAGACTGGTGAATGCAAATGCTAACGCAAACCCAAATGCGAATGTCAACGTCAATGTGAATCCAGCACGTGGTCGAGTGTTTAACATCAATGAGGCACTCAATGATGAAAGAGTGAACAATTAGCATTTTGTACTTCCTCTAGTTGTTATCTTGTAACATTTAAAGACAATACGGTTGTTATATAAATAAAAAATTTGTGGTTTTATTTTCTAACTAATGCAATTGTATGAATGTTTGATCCAACCTTATGATGTCAACACAAAGACAAAACTACTCGTGTGGTTCTGTCATTTTTACGATCACTTGTGATCTCCCTAAGAACCTCAAACACTTGTTTCTTTTAAATCTAAAGTATCTTATCGTCTTGCACCGTTCGAGATGCAAGAATTATCAAAACAGCTTCAAGAGTTGTCTGATAAAGGATTCATCCGTCCGAACTTTTCACCTTGGAAAAACTCTTGCCCTCTTTGTGAAAAAGAAAGATGGATCTTCTCGAATTCATATCGATTAACGTAAGCCTATTAAGCTTACCATCAAGAATCGATATCCCCTACCTTAAATCAACGATTTCTCCGATCAACTGCATAGCGTTTCATGCTTTTCCAAGATCGATTTGTGTTTTGGGTATCATCAACTTTGTATTCTCGAAGAAGATATTCCCAAAACGGTTTTCTGCATGAAGTATGGCCATTACGAGTTTACAGTCATGCCTTTTGGATTGACAAATGCTCCAGCCATCTACATGGACTTAATAAATAGAGTCTGCAAGCCTTATTTGGATCAGTTCGTCATTGTTGTTAATGACATCTTGATCTATTCATATCCCGAGCCGATCACGATCAACACCTTCGTTGACATTGGAACCCCTAAAGAAGGAACAAACTTTTCGCTAAATCCTCCAAGAGGAAATTTTGGCTTAAAGAAGTCCAGTTTTTGGGTCATGTAGTCAACAAGCAGGGTATTCTTGTGGATCCATCCAAATTGCTGCAATTAAGGATTTGGTTTCCATTATGCTTTAAATACCCGTGTCCAAAGATAACAAATTAAACAATTAAACAATTATGCGATTATGCGATTATGTGATATGTGTATATGTGTTCTCCTCTATGTTTTTGTGTATACGAATTTCAAATCCTCATTGAATCTTTCATATCTTTATATGAGGGATTCATAGTAGGATATTCAAAAGGTACTACCTTAAATCCTTATGGGCTTCTACGTAGTAGTTAAGACCCTTGGGTTATATAGTACCATTCCATGATTCGATGAGAGACCCTTTTAGTGGTCCAGTCTAAAAGATTGATTCACAATTTGGTTAAAGAACGACATCTAGTGATGTAGCTGAACAGACTCCTTGATAGTCTATTTAGATCATTTATTGATTTAATTAAAAGGACTCTACGGCGGTCTAGTCACACTCATCATAGGAATGTTCATTTGGTTTTACCCTACACATTATAAAATAGACTGTGTGAACTATGCAAGGAATCGTCTAATTATGGACGCGTACATAATTATGAAATTTAGTGCATAGAAACCCAGTAGGATTTATTATGTGTAAGAACCGATAGTGACAACAATAACAAAATAAGAACGATGTAATGGAGGTACGGTGGACGCACCAATGGTGCTTCATATACTTGTATATAAGTGTCCCTCTTACATTGGAAGCATGATGTTATTAAAGTTACTAAAAGTTGAGAACCCTAACCAATGTTGTTCGATCTTTTCAACTTCATGTTTTCAAGCTCTCACAAGTTTCCTCTAAATAAATTTCGGGATGAAATTTCCTAAAGTAGGGGAGACTGTAACACCTGTGCCTCTACGGCCATCAAACAAATACCGAACCAATGAAATATTATATTTCATACTTGGGATTTGTAAAAATATGTGTATCATTTGCACATATCAATTCTTATTCGATTCCATACTCTAAATCGCTTTCTGGAAGGTTATACGCGCACTGATGCGTAAATATAACCAGTTTAATGCAACGAACACTCCGGAATAGTGACATTGGCTTAACATACCTTAAATAACCTTTACATAACTTAGAAATAAGTTTTGAAGGCTTTGGTATGGCAAAAAAAAAAAAAACAAGTTAAATCGCTTACAGGGACTAAAGTTGACAAACTGTGAAAGTATGCCAATTTGAACTGTAACAGACATTTCGGAACATGACCATAAGTTAAACATACCATAAATATCCTTTACATAGCTTAGAAATAGGCTTTGAGGGGTTCGGTATGCTAAAACAAACTTTTGGGTCATTCAGGGACTAAAACTGTCAAAAAGTGCACAAGTTTGCACTTTTGCGCATAACTTACGTTCTGAATACATCCGGACATCCAAAAATTTATGTAAACATGACTATATTATGCTTTAGTGTTTGGCTTGCCAAAAATCCATTCGTCGCGTCATTTGGATCGTTTTTCGCGCTTATGCGCATTCCGTCGTAATTAACCGAACAACGCAACCGTACGGCTAAACGAACCGACATCCGAGATATTTTTGAGCACATTTTAAGTTCCCTATACTTTAACTTCATTTTAGAGCTTTGAAATGGGGTTAACGGGCCTTAAACGTGTCGAAAATGGGCTGAATGCATGACAGGGACCAAAAGTGTAAATCTGCCAAACTTAGGCCTAGCGCACCTCTACACTTATATTGTAACGGTGCGCTAGCCAAGTCCAGACCAGATGCAGAGTATTTAACAGCCTGTTTGCAGCTGTTTGATCCACCACCACATGTTCTAAATTGCTTAGTCATCAGATAAGGATCATATTTAGCTTCCATAACCTTTCAACAAGTGTACGGATGTGATCGAATCACGGTTTCCATGAAACAATCTCAACGGTGGACCGAAAACTATATATACCCATACACCCCCATTGCATAACTTACAAGAATTCTGATTTGAGAAACTCTAAGTTGAAACCATTGTTTCATACCTGAGATTCTTGGATCGGGATTAGCATTCGGGGACCCTAGGTAAGTATTCTTTCGTTCTTTTCCTTATTTTATTGCTTTTCGAGTCCGAAAGTCAAACTTTGTTTGACTTTCAGCGTTGACCAGCTTATGGTCAATGCGAAGTTCGTAGGAACTTCGCAACGTGAGTGTAATCACGTTGGTTATAGTCCCTTGGGACTATGCCTACTGATTACCACGTTGTCTAGGGTCGTAGGGTAAGCGATCTAATAAATCGCTTATACCTTCGAACCCGACCCAGTTTGGTCGATCATTAGGATCCGACCAAATACATTAGGTGACCATAGTAGGTAGGGAATAACCTTCCGAGGTTATACCCTATGGTCACATCGTTTGAGTAGTTGTATGATAGGTAGTTTATATGCCTTAGGTAAATTACCAGAATACCCTTTTCATGTATAATTGGTAATTAAGCATATGTAACCTAAACTTTTGTCACATAATTGATTATGTAACATGTTTAGGCATATAACACTTGTCATAGGACTAGTTAGACGGTCCGAACGCGTTTCACGCGCACGACGCGTTAAAGTAGCATAAGCTACCTTAATGGGTCGCGATGGGTCGAAAGCACTTAGGTTAGGTTTCATGTAGTATGTAGGCCTTGTTAAACCATATCATATGAGTTCCAATACTCATTTGGTTTACCAAGCCTCATCCTATCCGATCTCCCGATTTAAGTCCGGTTTATTTATATAGTTTTAGATTGCCGACTGATTCCGTGCTTCCTCTAGCTTTGTTTGGTTGTTGTTCAAGACTTCTAAGCATTCTCAGGCGAGTACATTATTCCCCTCTTTTACTGTTTTCAACTGTTTTGGGGTGACTCATATGTGCTAAATGTCTTAACAATGATTTCAAGAACGATTACAATAACAATTACAATGTGGTTTCAAGAACGATAACAATGGATTCAAGAACGATTACAATGGTTTCAAAAACAATTATAATAGTTTCAAAAACAATTACAATGGTTTCAAGAACGATTTCAATAAAGTGAACAAACTTGTTGGTTGTAGTTACATAACCAATGACATTCATTAGCAATGATCAAGCCGACCAGTATTAGGTTATGGTACCATAGGATCTGACAAATCCCGTTATTCTCTATACCCATGGTTATGTGTGGGTATTTTTGGTAACGACTGAATCTGTAATTATTAATTTACCCTTTGGTAAGGGTTTGTTAAGAACGAGAACGAGAGCGAGTTGGAACGAGGAACGAGTCAAGAAGGTTTGAATGTTATTAGAGAATCGACCATAAAGTAGTTTCACAATTAAAACAAGAACGATTTGAACAATTAAAACAAGAACGATTTGAACAATTAAAACAAGAACGATTTGAACAATTAGAACAAGAACGACTTGAACGATTTTACAAAATGTTTTAACGATTGGGTAAACATTGGGACATGATTTACATTTGATCATGCATTTACATGAAACATAGTATTGATTTAAACCAAGTTTTATTTCAATACTCTGTTTTGTGCGTTTCACCTATGGTTTAGTTGATGCATTTCACTAGCCATACATATCTTTTTGGTTATACATTACATGATTTACATTGGACATGAACATTACTTTGGTGGTTTGGTTTGATTAAGTGATTAAGTAACGATGCGTGTGTAATATGATACAAACATGGTGGATACGCCGCTGGTACTTCCTATATATAAGTGTTTGTATGGTATTACATATTGTAGCGTTATTTGAATCATTTCAGTTTGAGACATAGAACATTTTATACAAGTAACACACTTTTCACAAGACACTGATTTTCAAACAACTTATCTTATACAAACTTATTTTACATGGTTATTCATTTAATCATGCATTTTTCTCTTATTTATACCTATCATCTAAACTTATTATTTTTCAAATGATTTACAAAGACAAAGTAAATTACAAGGTTCATGACTAAACATTTTCTCAAACAGAAGTCATGAATCTTATTTTCAACAAAACCAATGTATTCGCCAGCATTTCTTTGCTGACCTCGTTTTCACATATGTTTCAGGTATTGTTGGATGATATCGTTTGATAGGATGCATGCTCACATAGGACTGGACAAGGCCTTAGTGACTCAATAACAATGATAGACTATGTTTAAATTGTGTATTTAGATTTCCAGATGATGTAATTATTCAATGTTTAATAAAACGAAACACTTTTTGGTATCCATGGTTATGAAACATTAATTCTGTTACAACACTCCCCGACGTTTCCGCCACGTTTTGTATGTTACACGTGGTCGGGGTGTGCCATATCTCGACATGGTGTTCCTTTGAACATTATTTCTGATAGAGATGCTCGATTCTCGTCTCGTTTTTGGAGAACCATGCAATTTGCCATGGGAACCCAACTTAATTTGAGCACAGCTTATCATCCACAATCAGATGGCCAAACTGAAAGAACAATCCAGACTTTGGAGGATATGCTTAGAGCTTGTGTGATCGATTTAGGTGGTAGTTGGGATTCGTATCTTCCGTTGATTGAATTCTCCTACAACAACAGTTATCACTCCAGCATCAACATGGCTCCTTTCGAGGCTCTCTATGGTCGAAAATGTCGTTCATCAGTCTGCTGGAATGAAATCGGTGAGGCTCAGCTTACTGGACCTGACCTCATTCTAGAGACAACGGATAAGGTTAAGAAAGTTCGTGATAACCTTCAGACAGCTCGAAGCCGTCAAAAGAGTTATGCGGACCGACGACGCAAGCCCTTGGAATTTCAAGTCGGTGATCGTGTATTACTTAAGGTCTCACCTTGGGAAGGTGTGATCAGATTTGGAAAGACAGGAAAACTTGCACCTAGATATGTTGGACCATTCAAGATCGTCGAAAGAATCGGTAAGGTAGCCAACAGACTTGAGTTACCTCCTGAACTTGGAAACGTTCATCCAACCTTTCACGTGTCCAACCTCAAGAAGTGTTTAGCTGATGAGAACCTCCACATACCACTTGACGAAATTCATGTTGATAATACGATGCATTTTGTTGAGAAACCTGTGGAAATCATGGACCGTGAAGTCAAGTGGCTTAAACGCAAGTGCATTCCATTGGTCAAAGTTCGCTGGGAATCTAAATGTGGACCAGAGTTTACTTGGGAACGTGAAGATCAAATGAAGGCGAAATATCCACATCTTTTCTCACGAGTTTCCTCTAAACAAATTTCGGGATGAAATTCCCACAAGTAGGGGAGACTGTGACACCTGTGCTTGTAATCATTGTAAACAGTTCAGTTATCAATAAAACAATGTTATTTGATCCCAATGTTTGTTTAATTATGTTTGACATTTTTCATGTTTTGGTTTTTGTTCAATTTCAAACTCTATATCGCTTTCTTGAGAGTTTTACGCAAATTGATGCGTAAACATAATCAGTTTAACGTGACAAACACTCTGGAACATCAATTTATTCTTAACATACCTTAAATAACCTTTACATAACTTAGAAATAAGTTTTGAAGGCTTTGGTATGGCAAAACCAAGTTTATTCGCTTACAGGGACTAATTTTGACAAACTGCGAAAGTATGCTGATTCGTGCTGTAACGTGTCACACCCCGACCACGTAAAACATCAAATCGTGGCGGAAACGTCAGGGAGTGTTGTAACAGAATTATTGTTTCACAACCATGGCATTTAAAAGTTATGTTTTATTCAACAAACAAAGAGTTACATTGTCTTAAAATAACTGAAACAAAGAGCACATCACATAATTAAACTAGTTCTATCTTCATTTTAAGTCTCTAAGGCACAGGTCCGCCCTAGTGTGTCACGAACATCCTAAGCAACAGCTCCTGAAAACACATGTGAAAATAGGTACGTCAGCATAAAAATGCCTGTGAGATACATAGGGTTTTATGAAAATAGGATTCATGACTTGAGTTTAAAGAGAATGTTTAATAAAAATAAGTCATGAATCTTGTTAAATGTTTTCTTTTGTAAATCATTTGAAAAGCGATGGAAATCAGATGATATGTATAAATAGAAGTATAATGTATGGTTAAATGAATAACCAAGTAAAATGAGTTTGTATAAATTGAGTTATTTGTAAAACAATGTTTAAGTGAAAATATGTTGTAAATGTAATATGTATAACTAAAATGGTTTAAATAATGCTACGATATGTAATACCATAAAAGCACTTATATATTGGAAGTACCAGCGGCGTATCCACCATGCTTTTATCATACTACATGTCGCCTCGTTATGTAAATCACTTACCCAAACAAACCTCCAAAATGTAATGTTTAAACCAATTGTCAAATGTTTATGAGTAAACCAAGTCTATTGTCAATGTAAACCATGTAAAGTATAAGCAAAAGTCATGTATGGTAAGTAAAATGAGACTACTTAAACCACAAGAAAAAATGTACAAAACAAAGTAATTTGAATATATCAAAAGTTATGTTTTGCAAAATAAATACATGATTTACTGATACAAACACTTATGCAGTAAGTTAACGCATACATTCAAGCCTTGAGACAGCAGGATAACCTTAGAGTAAAGATTATCAAAGAAAAATGTTTTCGGATTCAGTCATTCCTTACACCCAAACAAACCTAGGATGTCAGGAACGGGATTTGTCAAGTCCTATGGTACCATTACTTACTACCGAGCGGTGTAGCTAATGTTAATGAATGTAATTTAGACCCGTTGAACAAACCAAATGTCATACCAAATGTAAACATGTAATGAAAGTAATGTACTAAGTATGCTAAGTTAACATACAAAGCAGAAAAGTTATGTAAAACAATGTGCTAGCATGCTCAGTAAACATACATAGCAGAAAAGTAATGTAAAACAATGTACATAGTATGCTAAGTAAACATACATGGCAAAACATAATGAAATCATGTACTAATAGTGTACTAATGAACATAGCAAGTATATGATATGAAAACATGGAAAGCACGAAAGTAACAAGTAGGCACATGTGTTTCACCCCAAAATGTTTGAAAAACAATAAAAGAGGGGACTATGTACTCACTTGAGATTGCTTAGAAGTCCTAGGATAACCACCAAGCAAGCTAGAAGAACACGGAATCAAACGGCACCAAATATAGGTAACTACATTAATAAACGAACCTATTCGGAAGATCGGGTAGCATGAGGGTTCGTAAACCAAATGAGTGTAGGAACTCATATAATATGGTTTAACAAAGCCTACATACTAAAACGAAACTTATCCTAAGTGCTTTTGACCCATTAAGACCCGTTTAGGTAGCTTATGCTACTTTAACGCGTCGTTCGCGTAAAACGCGTTCGGACCGCCTAACTAGTCCTATGAAAAGTAAAATATGCCTTAACATGTCTAATATTGTTGCTAAATCAGTTTAGATGTCAAAAGTTACGTTACATAGGCTTAAAATGAAATTTGGCGTTAAAAGGGTATTTTGGTAATTTACCTATGGCATATATACTACCTATCATACAACTACTCAAACGATGTGACCATAAGGTATAACCTCGGAAGGTTATTCCCTATACAACTATGGACCTAATGTGTTTGGTCGGATCCTAATGATCGACCAAATGGGTCGGGTTCGAAAGTATAAGCGATTGATTAGATCGCTTACCTTTACGACCCTAGACAAGCACAAATCTAAAAGTGACGAGCTAAACATGTCAAAACATGTTTAACGAGGTTTAAAAATAGGTTTGGTATCAAAACAAACGGTTTTGATACCTAAAAGTAGTTTGGTTACAAAATACGCAAGAATACGCATTTTGGCCGAAACTACGACTCGTCACTGAGCCTAGATAACGTGGTAATCAGTAGATATAGTCACTAGGGACTATAACCATCGTGATTACGCTCATGTTATGAAGTTCAAACGAACTTCGCATTGACCATAAACTGGTCAATGCAGAAAGTCAAACGCAGTTTGACTTTAACGCTAAAAACGAATAAAAAGAACGAAAGAATACTTACAAAGGGTTCCCGCAAGTTTGATTTTCCAAGTACTTCTCAGGTATGAAGTGTTTCACACTTCAACTTAGAGAAAATCTCAGAAATCAAGTGGGTTGCAACAAAAGAGGTGGGGGGTATTTATAGGCATGGCACTACCATTAAGATCGTTCCTCGGTATCCAAGATTCAATCACAGCCGTACACCTCGAGCCCGTAGTTTTATAAAACCATTGGAGCCCCTAGATTAAGCCCCTTGTTTGCTAGAAACCATTTGCAAGTGGAATACATGGCTGGAATGAGCTGGAAGCAGCTGTTTTCAGCATTCTGCACAGCTGGGTAGCTTACACGGCCCGCGTAAGGACCTGCAGATGTTTACGCGGCCCGCCTGGGCTTCAGCTCAGCAAAACAAGTTTGCATAAATGACAGGTTCAGTCCCTGACGTGTTTTAAGCTCATTCCGACACTTCTAAGGCCCGTTAAGCCAACTTTAAGGCCCTAAAATGTTGCTTAAACATTGTAGACATGAAACATGCTCAAAAATATGCCGGCTGTTGGTTCGTTTGGTCGTACGATCGCGATATTCGCTTAATTACGACGAAATGCGCACAAGCGCGAAAAATGATCCAAATTGCGCGACGAATGGATTTTTCTTATGCCAAACACTAAAATAAAATATTTTAGTGCTTGCATAAATTTTTGGATGTTCGGTTGTATTCAGAACATAAGTTATGCACGAAAATGCAAACTTATGCACTTTTTGACGCTTTTAGTCCCTGAATGAGCATAAAGTTTATTTTAGCACACCAAACCCCTCAAAGCCTATCTCTAAGCTATGTAAAGGATATTTAGGGTGTGTTTAACTTATGGTCGTGTTCCGGAATGTCCGTTACAGTTCAAATCGGCATACTTTCGTAGTTTGTTGAATTTAGTCCCTGTAAGCGAATAAACTTGATTTTGCCATACCAAAGCCTTCAAAACTTATTTCTAAGTTATGTAAAGGTTATTTAAGGTATGTTAAGCATATGTTGATGTTCCGGAGTATTTATCACGTTAAACTGATTACGTTTACGCATCAGTTTGCGTAAAACTCTCAAGAAAGCGATATAGAGTTTGAAACTGAATAAGAATCAAAACATGAAAAACATCAAACATAAACAAACAAACATTGGGATCAAATAACTTTATTTCATTGATAACTGAACTGTTTATAATGATTACAAGCACAGATGTCACAGTCTCCCCTACTTGTGGAAATTTCGTCCCGAAATTTGTTTAGAGGAAACTCGTGAGAAAAGATGTGGATACTTCGCCTTCATTTGATCTTCACATTCCCAAGTAAACTCGGGTCCACGTTTAGATTCCCAGCAAACTTTAACCAAAGGAATGTGCTTGCGTTTAAGCCATTTGACTATACGGTCCATGATTTCCACAGGTTTCTCAACAAAATGCATTGTGTTGTTAAGACGGATTTCGTCAAGGGGTATGTGGAGGTTCTCATCAGCTAGACACTTCTTGAGATTGGACACGTGGAAGGTTGGATGAACGTTTCCCAGTTCAGGAGGTAATTCAAGTCTGTAGGCTACCATACCGATTCTTTCGACGATCTTGAATGGTCCAATGTATCTAGGTGCAAGTTTTCCTGTCTTTCCAAATCTGATCACACCTTTCCAAGGTGAGACCTTAAGTAATACACGATCACCGACTTGAAATTCCAAGGGCTTGCGTCGTTGGTCCGCGTAACTCTTTTGACGGCTTCGAGCTGTCTGGAGGTTATCACGAACTTTCTTAACCTTATCAGTTATCTCTAGAATGAGGTCAGGTCCAGTAAGCTGAGCCTCACCTATCTCATTCCAGCAGACTGGGGAATGACATTTTCGACCATAGAGAGCCTCGAAAGGAGCCATGTTGATTCTGGAGTGATAACTGTTGTTGTAGGAGAATTCAATCAATGGAAGATGTGAATCCCAACTACCACCAAAATCGATCACACAAGCTCTAAGCATATCCTCCAAAGTCTGGATTTTTCTTTTAGTTTGTCCATCTGTTTGTGGATGTTAAGCTGTGCTCAGATTAAGTTGGGTCCCCATAGCAGATTGCATGGTTCTCCAAAAACGAGAAGAGAAGTGAGCATCTCTATCAGAAATAATGTTCAAAGGAACACCTTATCAAGATACGATTTCATCCACATAAATTTTAGCAAGCTTGTCAGCAGACAGATCCTCGCGGATCGGTAAGAAATGCGCTGACTTAGTGAGACGATCAACAACTACCCAGATGGCATCATGACCTTTCTTAGTGCGCGGAAGTTTGGTAATGAGATCCATAGCAATGTTTTCCCATTTCCAAACTGGGATCTCTGGTTGCTCTAATAAACCAGAAGGATGTTGGTGTTCAGCCTTAACCTTAAGACAAGTAAGGCATTTGGACACGTACAAGGCAATGTCTTTCTTCATACCGGGACACCAATATTGAGTACATAGATCCTTATACATCTTATCTGAGCCAGGATGAATAGAATAACGAGACTTATGAGCTTCATCCATAAGCAAAGTGCGGAGATCATCTAGGCTTGGGACCCACAAACGGTCCATGAAATAATATGATCCATCGTCCTTCAGTTCAAGATCAGGCTTAATGTGATAGGGTAATTCCTTACCCATCAAGTCTTGTGAAACACAAGCATGTTGAGCCTGAGAGATGCGAGCTTGAATATCAGATCGAGCTTGAATATCAGATTGAACACGAACACAATGAAGCTTGACACGTTCTTTATGACTCAAAGCGTCAGCCACGACATTCGCCTTACTAGGATGGTAGCGAATTTCGCAGTCATAGTCGTTTAGAAGTTCAACCCAACGTCTTTGCCTCATGTTGAGTTCTTTCTGATTGAAGATATGCTGAAGACTTTTGTGGTCAGTGAAAACCACACATTTTGTACCATACAAGTAGTGTCTCCAGATCTTAAGAGTGAACACAACTGCACCCAACTCAAGATCATGAGTGGTGTAGTTTTTCTCATGCACCTTCAACTGCCTCGATGCATATGCTATGACTTTGTTCCTTTGTATCAGAACACAGCCAAGTCCCAAATTCGATGCATTGCAGTACACGAAAAAATCATCATTGCCTTCGGGTAAAGATAGGATAGGCACATCACAAAGCTTATGCTTCAAGGTCTGAAACGCTTCTTCTTGTTTAGAACCCCATTCAAGGGGCTTATTCTTCTGAGTTAGAGCAGTTAGGGGAACTGCAATCTTTGAGAAATTTTCGATGAAGCGGCGGTAATAACCCACGAGACCAAGAAAAGAACGAACTTCGGTAGGAGTAGTAGGCGTATCCCAATCCTTAATCGCACTGATCTTGGAGGGATCTACATGAATACCCTGTTCGTTGGCGATATGACCCAAAAATTGAACTTCCTTAAGCCAAAATTCACACTTGGAGAACTTGGCAAAAAGTTGCTCTTTCTTTAGGAGTTCCAGAGTAAGACGAAGATGTTGCTCATGATCAGCTTGCGTCTTAGAGTATATCAAAATGTCATCAATAAAAACGATGATGAACTTATCTAAATAAGGTTTACAAACCCTATTCATCAAGTCCATGAAAACAGCAGGAGCATTAGTCAACCCGAATGGCATAACTGTGAACTCATAATGCCCATAACGAGTGCGGAACGCTGTCTTAGGAATATCTTCTTCGTGCACACGAAGTTGATGATACCCAGAACGTAGATCAATCTTTGAAAAGTAAGAAGCGCCCTGTAACTGGTCAAAGAGATCATCAATGCGAGGTAGGGGATATTGATTTTTGATGGTAAGCTTGTTAAGCTCTCGGTAATCGATGCACATCCTGAAAGATCCATCCTTCTTCTTGACAAAAAGAACGGGAGCACCCCAAGGTGAAAAACTAGAACGAATAAAACCCTTATCTGAAAGCTCCCGAAGCTGCTTAGATAATTCTTGCATCTCAGACGGTGCAAGACGATATGGAGCTCTGGCAATAGGATTTGCACCAGGTACAAGATCAATACGGAACTCGACTTGGCGTGCTGGGGGTAATCCAGGTAATTCTTCAGGAAACAACTCCGGATAATCCCAAACAACAGGGATATCTTGAATAGACTTACCTTTGCCTTTATCTGCTACAACATGTGCCAAGAAGGCCACATAGTTCTTTCGTAGATACTTTCGAGCTTGAAAACAAGACATGAGCTTGAGACTACTAGCAGGCTTCACACCACGAACCTGTAGGATCTCTCCTGACGAGAGTGGAACACGAACAATCTTCTCGAAACAAACTACCTCTGCGTGATGCTTGGCTAACCAATCCATACCCACTATAACGTCGAAACTCCCAAGTTGCATTAGCGTGAGGTCGATAGGAAAAAGATGGTTGTTAAGGTTCAATTGGCAATTGCGAAGAACAGAATCAAGAACAACGGGATCACCACTAGCAACTTCTACTGTCAAAGGCTTACCTAGTTTCGTTCTAGACATGCGAAGCAATGGCTCAAAAGATAATGATACAAAACTCTTATCGACACCAGAATCAAAAAGAACAGATGCGGGTTGATTATTAACAAAGAATGTACCGTTAACCACTTCATTGTCTGCTTGCGCCTCTTGTGCATTCATGTTGAAGACTCGACCTCGAGCCTGAGCCTGAGCTGGATTCGCATTCACCAATCTTGGACACTGACTACGGTAGTGGGTTAGATCCCCACAGTTATAACAAGAACCTGGTGGGTAGTGAGGTCGTGCAGCTTAACCTTGTTGCTGAGCAAGAGGCTGAGCAACTTGTTGAGCCGGGTTCTGAGCTGCCCTATTTTGATTGGCAGGAATGCGGCATGTGGCAGCAAGATGACCAGGTCTTCCACAGTTGGTGCAATGACGGCACTAGAGGTGCGGTTGATGATGACCGTTACATCTGTTGCACAAAGGTGCATTGCCAAGATAAGGTTTCTTGGCAAGTGGTTGCGCAGGCTGATTCGGTGCAGCTTGTGCAGTAACGGCGAAATTTTGGGAAGCCTTACGCTTCCTAGAACCCTTCGAGGAACTAGAATCCTTACCCTTTTTGTTTTTACCTTTCTTGCTATCATCCTTGTCAGACGACTGCTTCTTACCCTTGTTACATTTTCTATGCAGCTTACCCTTTCGAACTTGCGACTCAGTCAATGTTGCTGATAGCTCGATTACCTGACGGACTGTAGTAGGGTTACTACCAGTAACGATGTCTTATACAGAGTCAGGTAGGCCATCGATATACCTCTCGATAGCCTCCTCGAGTGGGGTAACCATTGTTGGCCATAACAAACTCAGCTCCTCATACCTATCAGTATACGCCCGGTGCTCGCCACTATCCTGTTTCAGGTCATCAAATTCCCTTTCTAAAGCTCGCAGTTCATGACGAGGACAAAACTCCCTCATCATAAGCGCCCTAAGTTCAGCCTTTGTTTGTGCTAAAGCAACCTCAGCACCACGGTCTCTCATAACCCCGTTCCACCATGTGAGAGCCCTCTTTTGAAACACGCTTGATGCAAACTCGATTTTTCGATTATCAGGACACAGAACATGACGGAATGTACTCTCAATGCTCTCGAACCATTGAAGGAGCCCAGTTGCCCCTTCAGAACCACTAAACTTGAGTGGTTTAGCCGAATTAAAACTCTTGAAATTGCATGGAGCATTTTGATTGTTGTTGGCTTGGTTCACCTGAGCTATAATGTTTGGGAGTACGGCAGCCATGTGCTGTGCCATAATATCTGCCATTTCGGCATTAGATAGCGGGTTTTCACATCGAGGAGGCATTCTTAAAAGAGGAAACATGAGAGCAAACGGGTGAGAAGGTTAGATGGAAAGAACGAGATGAAATAAAATCAACAAAGGCAAAGATGGTGGTCATTCGTCCATATTACAAAGCAAACAAACGACTCACAGTGACTAATCAAAGTAAATGGGTCAAAAATAATGTATCGCGAAGACATGCTCGCCTATAAGTGAACACTCACCCCAAGAGTTCCCAGGTAAGAGTGACTGGTCCGATTATGTGGATTTGTACGAACACTCTAGCCTTAGACAGAAAACCCAGGGTACAGGCATTCACCCTTCCAATTTGCACATGTTCACACTATTTAGAACCCAAAACTTTGACGAGATTTTGAAAACTTGGAAGGCACAAGGCCAAAAGAATCAATCAAAAATGGATGGTAAATTTTCAAAATCATTCTGAAAAATCAAAGAGTTCAAAACCCTATAATAAATCATTTAAAAACAGATGATTGATTTTCAAAAATCGTTTTAGAAAATTGGGTTCTCGTTTTGGTAATCACCTAAGGATAGGTGAAGTGCATGTTTTAAAATCTAAACACAAGACAACTTATGTGTGACATCTGTGTCACTGTGACCATCAAACGAATACCAAACCAATGAAATATTTTATTTCATACTTGGGATTGGTATAAATATGTGTATCTTTTGCACATATCAATTCTTGTTCGATTACAAGCTTTAAATCGCTTTCTGGAGAGTTATACGCAAACTGGTGCGTAAACGTAATCAGTTTAACGCGAAAAATACTCCGGAACATCAACATATGCTTAACATACCTTAAATAACCTTTACATAACTTAGAAATAAGTTTTGAAGGCTTTGGTATGGCAAAATCAAGTTAATTCGCTTACAGGGACTAAATTTGACAAACTGCGAAAGTATGCCAATTTGAACTGCAACAGACATTCCGGAACATTACCATAAGCTAAAAATACCATAAATATCCTTTACATAGCTTATAAATAGGCTTTGAGGGGTTCGGTGTGCTAAAATAAACTTTTGGGTCATTCAGGGACTAAAAGCGTCAAAAAGTGCACAAGTTTGCATTTTCGTGCATAACTTACATTCTGATTACATCCGGACATCAAAATATTTATGTAATCATTAAAATATTTTATTTTAGTGATTGGCATGAGAAAAATCCATTCGTCGCGCAATTTGGACCGTTTTTGCGTCCGTTACGGCTTCCGTCGTAATTAACCGAACAACGCAACCGTACGACCAAACGAACCGACATCCGAGATACTTTTGAGCATGTTTTGAGTTCCCTATACTTTAAATTTATTTTAGAGCCTTGAAATGGGGTTAACGGGGCTTAAAAGTGCAAAAAAAATCAAGTTTTACAAGTGCAAGGACCATTTTTGAAATTTCTGACCAGATTCAATGAACCTAGTCCATTTTGAAGTGTTGATGGTTTTAACCCATGGTTTTGCAAAACCATGGGCTGGTATTCAATGAACCTAGTCCATTATTAGGGGCTCCCATGGTTTTAGAAAATCATGGGCACACATGTAAGGTCCAGATCAAAGCTTAGTTTTCGATGAACGATCTTAACGGTTCTTGAATTCCTATAAATACCCACCCTCACTTCCTCCCAAAGCACACTTGAATCTGATTTTGGCTCTCTAAGTTGAAGTTTATGCTTCATACCTGAGAGTAAATCGGATCAAGAGCTTGCGGGGACCTTCTGTAAGTATTCTTTCGTTCTTTTCATTCGTTTTTGTCGTTAAAGTCAAACTGCGTTTGACTTTCTGCTTTGACCAGTTTATGGTCAACGCGAAGTTCGTTTGAACTTCATAACGTGAGTGTAATCATGATGGTTATAGTCCCTAGTGACTATACCTACTGATTACCACGTTATCTAGGCTCAGTGACGAGTCGTAGTTTCGGCCAAAATGCGTTTTCTCACGTATTTTGTAACCAAACTACTCTAGGATATCAAAACCGTTTGTTTTGATATCAAAACCTGTTTTCTAACTTAACTAAACATGTTCTAGCATGTTTAGCTCGTCACTTTTTTAGATTAGTGCTTGTGTGGAGCTGAAAGTCAAGCGGACTAAACACCCGCTTAGACTTTCGAACACGACCCGTTTGGTCGATCATTAGGATCCGACCAAACATGTTAAGTGACCATAGTAGCGTAAGGAATAACCTTCCGAGGTTATACCTTATGGTCACTTAGGTTTGATTAGTCGCATGATAGGTAGTTTATATGCCTTAGGTAAATTACCAAAATGCCCTTTTTACGCCAAAAATTTATTTTAAGCATGTGTAACATAACTTTTGACATCTAAACTGATTTGGCAACAATATTAGACATGTTATGGCATATTTTACTTGTCATAGGACTAGTTAGGCGGTCCGAGCGCGTTTTACGCGAACGACGCTTTAAAGTAGCATAAGCTACCTAAGCGGGTCGTAATGGGTCGTAAGCACTTAGGTTAGGTTTCATTTTAGTATGTAGGCTTTGTTAAACCATATCATATGAGTTCCAATACTCGTTTGGTTTACGAACCCTCATACTATCCGATCCTCCGATTTAGGTCTGGTTTATTAACATAGCTACCTATATTAGGTGCCGTTTGATTCCGTGATCTTCTAGCTTTGCTAGGTGGTTATCCTAGGACTTCTAGGCAATCTCAAGTGAGTACATAGACCCTTCTTTTACTGTTTTCCAAACTGTTTTGGGGTGAAACACATGTGCCTACTTGTTACTTTCGTGCTTTCCTGTTTTCACATCATATATTTGCTATGTTCATTAGTACACTATTAGTACATGATTTACATTACATTGTTTCGCTATGTATGTTTACTTAGCATACTTAGTACATTGTTTTACTTTACATTTCTGCTATGTATGTTAACTGAGCATGCTAGCACATTGATTTACATTACATTAGTTCCATATGTTTACTCAACATACGGACACATTGTTTTACATTGCATTTTGTTGCATATGCTCATCCAGCATATGAACACATTATATTACATTTTGAACCGTTTGTAACTATTTGACAATGAGAACCGTTGTAACTAGTTGACTATGTGAACCGTTGTGACCATTTGATTATATGAACCGTTTGTAATTGTTGAACCGTGTGAACCGTATTTGACCATACATAAACATTTCTACAATTGTTAAACATTTCATCTTGGTGGCTGTTTGGGTAAGTGATTTAAGTAACGAGGCGACGTGTAATACGATAAAAACATGGTGGATACGCCGCTGGTACTTCCTATATATAAGTGCTTTTATGGTATTACATATCGTAGCGTTATTTAAACCATTTCAGTTTAGACATATTACATCTACAACACATTTTCACATAAACATCGTTTTACAAATAACTTAACTTGTACAGACTCATTTTACTTGGTTATTTACTTAACCATACATTGTTCTTTTATACATATATATCATTTGGTTTATTTATCACTTTTCAAATGATTTATGAAAGGAAACACTCAACAAGACTCATGACTACTTTTTATTAAACAGTTTCTTTAAACTCAAGTCATGAATCCTATTTTCACAAAACCTATGTATCTCACAGGCATTTTTATGCTGACGTACCTATTTTCACATGTGTTTTCAGGAGCTGTTGCATAGGATGTTCGAGACACACTTAGGCGGACCTGTGCCTTAGTGACTTAAAACAAAGCAAGAACTAGTTGATTTATGTTATGTACTCTTTGTTTCTTGTTTAAGACAATGTAACTCTCTTGTTTGATAAATAAAACGTAACTTTAATATCCATGGTTGTGAAATAATTAATTCTGTTACAACACTCCCCGACGTTTCCGCCACGTTTTGTTGTTTTACGTGGTCGGGGTGTGACAGAAAAGTTGGTATCAGAGCCAATGGTTATAGGGAATTAGGTTATTAGTAATGCTTTGACCTAGGCTATAACCTTTCTAGGACCCCCAACACAAGTTATATTGTGTTTAGATCTTAAAACATGCATTTCACCTATCCTTAGGTGATAACCACAACGAGAACATCAATTCCGAATCCGCTTTGAAAATTAATCATCTGTCCTTGGATGATTGATTACTAGGTTTTGAACCCTCTATTATAAGGTTTTGAACCCCTTTGAGTTTTCAAAATCTCATCAAAGTTTTGGGTCTTAAATAGTGTGAACACGTGCAAACTGGAAGAGTGAATGCCTGTACCCTGGGTTTTCTATCTAAGGCTAGAGTGTTCGTACAAATCTACATAATCGGACCAGTCACTCTTACCTGGGAACTCTTGGGGTGAGTGTCCACTTATAGGCGAGCATGTCTTCGTGATACATTATAAGGACCTACTTGCTTTGATTCAGCCTTTGTGTGTCATTTGTTTGCTTCGTGGTTCAAACAAATGACCATCACCCATGATTTTGGTCGGTAGTTATAACATCCTATTCTTACCCAATGCCATTTCATTTGTTTTCTCTCTTATTTCCCCTTTTTAGAATGCCTCCTCGACGCGAAAATCAGATAGCGAATGCCGAACTGGCAGAAATCATCGCGCAACAAATGGCTGCTGCTTTCCCAAATCTTATTGCTCAACTGAACCAAGCCAACAACAACAATAATGCTCCATGCAATTTCAAGAGTTTCAATTCGACTAAGCCACTCAAGTTTAGTGGTTCTGAAGGAGCAACTGGGCTCCTACAATGGTTCGAGAGCACTGAGAGTACATTTCGTCACGTTCAGTGTCCTGATAATCGCAAGGTCGAGTTTGCTTCCAGTGTGTTTCAGAAGAGGGCTCTTACATGGTGGAACGGGGTGATGAGAGACCGTGGTGCTGAGGTTGCTTTAGCACAGACTTGGGCCGAGCTTAGGGCTCTTATGATGAAGGAATTCTGTCCTCGTCATGAGCTAAGGGCTCTAGAAAGGGAATTTGATGATCTTAAGCAAGATAGCGGTGAGCATCGAGCCTACACGGACCGTTATGAGGAGTTAAGTCTGTTATGCCCAAACATGGTCACGCCTTTGGATAAGGCAGTCAAAAAGTACATTGATAGCCTCCCTGACTCGATACAAGACATTGTGATCGGTAGCAACCCTACTACAGTTAGACAGGCCATTGAGCTAGCTGCAACCTTGACTGAATCTCAGATCAGGAAAGGTAAACTTTTTTCGAAAAAGTGACAAGAAACCAATCGAGGAATCAAAGACCACAGATGAACAGACTGGATCCCCTAAGAAGTCAAAGAAGCGAAAGGATTCTCAGAACTTCGCCATGGTTGCTCACAATGGTCAAGCCGTCCCCAACAAACCAGCTCAACCCCCTACTAGGAAGCCCTACAACGGAACTGCACCCTTGTGCAACCAATGTGGCCTACATCATCATGCTGGTGTGAAGTGTTGCACATGCCAAGTTTGTGGACTTATAGGTCATACGGCGAGGGTTTGCCCAACAGCAGCTGCACCAAATCAAGTTAACAACAATCCTGCTCAAGGTTGTTTTCCACCAGGTTCTTGCTTCAACTGTCGCGAGATGGGCCATTTTCGAAGAAACTACCTAAAGCTTGCTAATGCGAATCCAGTGCATGGATGAGCATCTGACCGAATGGAAGACAACGCTGTTTAGAAATAATCACGTCTTATATATTATTTTCTTTTGTTGTCAAGGTCCATGAAACAGTTGTTATCGTTGTTTATAAATAAAGCTTTTATTTTACAATGCAATATACAAATATTGATGTGGTTGCATGTGTAAACAACATATCCCCTACAATACCGACAATCAAGGAACCGTATCCCTTAAAGAACAGACTACCCCCAAAATTCTTCCACTTTATGATCTCTTACGTTTTCTACGAAAATCCTAAGTACCCGTTTCTTCCAAGGAAAACGAAGTACAAGGCGCAAGTTACAACTTTGGATGAATACCCACTCCTTAATGGGGTACCTAAGGATATTCCCGTAAGTCCTTAATTGTTGTATACCTTAATTCGAATGTGGTGATTCCTTGTGATCAAAAATCGAATTTTTAGAAGATCATCCTATCTTTTCAGATAGATGCTTGAGGACGTTGAAGTCCATCAACTGGGTTCCTGGTATGCCTTGAATACCCATGTTCAAATTAATAACAAGATAATAACAATTAATATCCAAGAAAACAATTATGTGCTTATATGTTCATTTTCTTATATTTTTGTGTGATCCAAATTTTGTTATCCAAATCCTCGTAGAATCTTCCATATCTTCGTATAAGGGATTCATAGTAGGATACCCAAAGGTACTACCTAAAATCCTTAACGGACTTCTACGTTGTAGTTAAGTCCCTTGGATTATAAAGTACTACTCCATAATTAGACCCCTTGAGTGGTCTATTTAAACAGATTGATCCAAAAATCTGGTTAGGAATATCATGTGATGATATAGCTGAAAGGACTCCTTGGTGGCCTAATTAAAAAGATCATCTGTCGATCTAATTAAATGGACCCTACGGTAGTCTAGTCACCCTCATCATAGGTTTGATTTTCTTCCCCTAAACAATTACAAAACAAACTATGCGGACTGTGCAAGGAATTACGTAATTATGGATGCATACATAATTATGGAATTTATTGCACAGAAATCACAGCAAGTTCTGTCATGTGTCTAGAGTTAACCCTATTCATTTCCATTTCTGATGAAGCATCCATTGAGGAAAAATGAACTAGCTATTAATTTTTCGCTTTTGAAAGAATATCCTTTGAGGGAAATGAATATCCGTTTGTTTAATCCTTCATTTCCAATTCTGAAGAATACCCGTTGAGGAAAATGACTCCGTTTGTTCATTTTCGTTCTGAAGAGTATCCGTCGAGGGAAATGAATATCCGTTGATTGTTCCTTCATTCCCGTTTCTGACGAAGAACCCGTTGAGGAAAATGAATCATCCATTCATTTTCACTTCTGAAGAATATCCGTTGAGGGAAATGAATATCCGTTTAGTTAAATCCTTCATTTCCAACTCTGATGAAGCAACCGTTGAAAATGACTCCGTCTGTTCACTTTCGTTTCTGAAGATTACCCGTTGAGGAAATGAATATACGTTTGTTTATCCTTTTCATTTCCGTTTCCGAGGAAGCAACCATTGAAGATGACTCCGTCTGTTCATTTTCGTTTCTAAAGATTGTCCGTTGAGGAAATGAATATCCGTTGTTTAATCCTTCATTTCCGCTTCTGAAGAATACTCGTTGAGGAAAATGACTCCGTCCGTTCATTTTCATTTCTAAAGAATGTCCGTTAAGGAAATGACAGGATTATGCCTTGCTTATCTCTGGTGGATTATTTGACACAAAGTCACAGACAGACTCCTACGAATAAATTTCGGGACGAAATTTCCTAAAGTAGGGGAGACTGTGACACCTGTGTCACTGTGACCATCAAACGAATACCAAACCAATGAAATATTGTATTTCATACTTGGGATTGGTATAAATATGTGTATCTTTTGCACATATCAATTCTTGTTCGATTACAAGCTTTAAATCGCTTTCTAGAGAGTTATACGCAAACTGGTGCGTAAACGTAATCAGTTTAATGCGACAAATACTCCGGAACATCAATATATTCTTAACATACCTTAAATAACCTTTACATAACTTATAAATAAGTTTTGAAGGCTTTGGTATGGCAAAATCAAGTTAATTCGCTTACAGGGACTAAATTTGACAAACTGCGAAAGTATGCCAATTTGAACTGTAACAGACATTCCGGAAGATTACCATAAGCTAAACATACCATAAATATCCTTTACATAGCTTATAAATAGGCTTTGAGGGGTTCAGTGTGCTAAAAGAAACTTTTGGGTCATTCGGGGACTAAAAGCGTGAAAAAGTGCACAAGTTTGCATTTTCGCGCATAACTTACATTCTGATTACATCCAGACATCCAAAAATTTATGTAATCATTAAAATATTTTATTTTAGTGATTGGCATGAGAAAAATCCATTCGTCGCGCAATTTGGACCGTTTTTGCGTCCGTTACGGCTTCCGTCGTAATTAACCGAACAACGCAACTGTACGACCAAACGAACCAACATCCGAGATACTTTTGAGAATTTTTTAGTTCCCTATACTTTAAATTTATTTTAGATCCTTGAAATGGGGTTAACGGGGCTTAAAAGTGCAAAAAAATCAAGTTTTACAAGTGCAAGGACCATTTTTGAAATTTCTGACCAGATTCAATGAACCTAGTCCATTTTGAAGTGTTGATGGTTTTAACCCATGGTTTTTCAAAACCATGGGCTGGTATTCAATGAACCTAGTCCATTATTAGGGGCTCCCATGGTTTTATAAAACCATGGGCACACATGTAAGGTCCAGATCAAAGCTTAGTTTTCGATGAACGATCTTAACGGTTCTTGAATTCCTATAAATACCCACCCTCACTTCCTCCCAAAGCACACTTGAATCTGATTTTGGCTCTCTAAGTTGAAGTTTATGCTTCATACCTGAGAGTAAATCGGATCAAGAGCTTGCGGGGACCTTCTGTAAGTATTCTTTCGTTCTTTTCATTCGTTTTTGTCGTTAAAGTCAAACTGCATTTGACCAGTTTATGGTCAACGCGAAGTTTGTTTGAACTTCATAACGTAAGCGTAATCACGATGGTTATAGTCCCTAGTGACTATACCTACTGATTACCACATTATCTAGGCTCAGTGACGAGTAGTAGTTTCGGCCAAAATGCGTTTTCTCACGTATTTTGTAACCAAACTACTCTAGGATATCAAAACCGTTTGTTTTGATATCAAAACCATTTGTTTTCTAACTTAACTAAACATGTTCTAGCATGTTTAGCTCGTCACTTTTTTAGATTAGTGCTTGTGTGGAGTCGAAAGTCAAGCGGACTAAACACCTGCTTAGACTTTCGAACACGACCCGTTTGGTCGATCATTAGGATCCGACCAAACATGTTAAGTGACCATAGTAGCGTAGGGAATAACCTTCCGAGGTTATACCTTATGGTCACTTAGGTTTGATTAGTCGCATGATAGGTAGTTTATATGCCTTAGGTAAATTACCAAAATGCCCTTTTACGCCAAAAATTCATTTTAAGCATATGTAACCTAACTCTTGACATCTAAACTGATTTGGCAACAATATTAGACATGTTAAGGCATATTTTACTTGTCATAGGACTAGTTAGGCGGTCCGAGCGCGTTTTACGCGAACGACGCGTTAAAGTAGCATAAGCTACCTAAGCGGGTGGTAAGGGGTCGTAAGCACTTAGGTTAGGTTTCATTTTAGTATGTAGGCTTTGTTAAACCATATCATATGAGTTCCAATACTCGTTTGGTTTATGAACCCTCATACTATCCGATCCTCCGATTTAGGTCTGCTTTATTAACATAGCTACCTATATTATGTGTCGTTTGATTCCGTGATCTTCTTGCTTTGCTTGGTGGTTATCCTAGGACTTCTAGGCAATCTCAAGTGAGTACATAGACCCCTCTTTTACTGTTTTCCAAACAGTTTTGGGGTGAAACACATGTGCCTACTTGTTACTTTCGTGCTTTCCTGTTTTCACATCATATACTTGCTATGTTCAGTAGTACACTATTAGTACATGATTTACATTACATTGTTTCGCTATGTATGTTTACTTGGCATACTTAGTACATTGTTTTACTTTACATTTCTGCTATGTATGTTGACTGAGCATGCTAGCACATTGATTTACATTACATTAGTTGCATATGTTTACTCAACATATGGACACATTGTTTTACATTGCATTTTGTTGCATATGCTCATCCAGCATATGAACACATTATATTACATTTTGAACCGTTTGTAACTATTTGACTATGAGAACCGTTGTAACTAGTTGACTATGTGAACCATTGTGACCATTTGATTATATGAACCGTTTGTAACTGTTGAACTGTGTGAACCGTATTTGACCATACATAAACATTTCTACAATTGTTAAACATTTCATCTTGGTGGCTGTTTGGGTAAGTGATTTAAGTAACGAGGCGACGTGTAATACGATAAAAACATGGTGGATACGCCGCTGGTACTTCCTATATATAAGTGCTTTTATGGTATTACATATCGTAGCGTTATTTAAACCATTTCAGTTTAGACATATTACATCTACAACACATTTTCACATAAACATCGTTTTACAAATAACTTAACTTGTACAGACTCATTTTACTTGGTTATTCACTTAACCATACATTGTTCTTTTATACATATATATCAGTTGGTTTATTTATCACTTTTCAAATGATTTATGAAAGGAAACACTCAACAAGACTCATGACTACTTTTTATTAAACAGTTTCTTTAAACTCAAGTCATGAATCCTATTTTCACAAAACCTATGTATCTTACAGGCATTTTTATGCTGACGTACCTATTTTCACATGTGTTTTCAGGAGCTGTTGCATAGGATGTTCGAGACACACTTAGGCGGACCTGTGCCTTAGTGACTTAAAACAAAGCAAGAACTAGTTGATTTATGTCATGTACTCTTTGTTTCTTGTTTAAGACAATGTAACTCTCTTGTTTGATAAATAAAACATAACTTTAATATCAATGGTTGTGAAACAATTAATTCTGTTACAACACTCCCCGACGTTTCCGCCACGTTTTGTTGTTTTATGTGGTCGGGGTGTGACATTGTGTTGGGGTCCTAGAAAGGTTATAGTCTAGGTTAAAGCATTACTAATAACCTAATTCCCTATAACCATTGGCTCTGATACCAACTCTTCTGTCACACCCCAACCACGTAAAACATCAAATCGTGGCGGAAACGTCGGGGAGTGTTGTAACAGAATTATTGTTTCACAACCATGGCATTTAAAAGTTATGTTTTATTCAACAAACAAAGAGTTACATTGTCTTAAAATAACTGAAACAAAGAGCACATCACATAATTAAACTAGTTCTATCTTCATTTTAAGTCTCTAAGGCACAGGTCCGCCCTAGTGTGTCACGAACATCCTAAGCAACAGCTCCTGAAACACATGTGAAAATAGGTACGTTAGCATAAAAATGCCTATGAGATACATAGGGTTTTATGAAAATAGGATTCATGACTTGAGTTTAAAGAGAATGTTTAATAAAAATAAGTCATGAATCTTGTTAAATGTTTTCTTTTGTAAATCATTTGAAAAGCGATGGAAATCAGATGATATGTATAAATAAAAGGATAATGTATGGTTAAATGAATAACCAAGTAAAATGAGTTTGTATAAATTGAGTTATTTGTAAAACAATGTTTAAGTGAAAATATGTTGTAAATGTAATATGTATAACTAAAATGGTTTAAATAACGCTACGATATGTAATACCATAAAAGCACTTATATATAGGAAGTACCAGCGGCGTATCCACCATGTCACACCCCGACCACGTAGAACATACAAAACGTGGCGGAAATGTCAGGGAGTGTTGTAACAGAATTAATGTTTCAAATCCATGGCAATTAAAGTTTCGTTTTATTACACAAACATGAGAGTTTACATTGTTTTAAAATAAGAACCAAAGAGTACATAACATAAATTAACTAGTCTTGCATCTTTTATTGTCACTAAGGCCCAAGTTCGCCTAAGTGTATCTTGATAAGTCCTACGCATCATCTCCTGAAAACACATGTGAAAATAGGTACGTCAGCATAAAAATGCCTGTGAGATACATAGGTTTTGAGAAAATAGGATTCATGACTTATGTTTGAGAAAATGTTTAGTCATGAACCTTGTAATTTGCTTTGTCTTGTAAATCATTTGAAAAACGATAAGATCAGATGATCTGTATAAATAAATGTAAGGTTAAATGAATAACCAAGTAAAATGAGTTTGTATAAGATAAGTTGTTTGTAAATCAATGTCTTGTGAAAAGTATGTTATTTGTATAAAATGTTATATGTCTCAAACTGAAATGATTCAAATAACGATATGATATGTAATACCATACAAACACTTATATATAGGAAGTACCAGCGGTGTATCCACCATGCTTGTATCATATTACACACGCCTTGTTACTTAATCACTTACTCAAACCAAACCAACAATGTAAGATGTCTATGTTTAAACCAATTGCCAAATGTATTGAATAATATGTCAAAATGTTTATGTCAAGATGTAAATCATGTAATGTGTATATAAATGTCAAAATGTAAGCATGTGATGAATAACAAATGTACTAAGTATGAAGAACAATGCAACGATTGAACATACATAGCATGTGAACTGTACTAAGTATGCAACAATAGACATACATAGCATGCGACGTGAAATGTAAAACAATGTACTAAGTAAGCACACAATGGGCATACATAGCATGAAATGTAATGAAATCATGTACTATAATGTACTAACAAACATAGCAGGTATATGATGTGAAAACATGGAAAGCATGAAAGTAACAAGTAGGCACATGTGTTCCACCCCAAAACGTTTGGAAAACAGTAAAAGAGGGGTCTATGTACTCACTTGAGATTGCTTAGTAGTCCTTGAGTAACAACCAAACAATGCTAGAGATCGCGGATATCAAACGGCACCTAATATAGGTAACTATGTTAATAACCGGACCTAAATCGGATGATTGGATAGAATGAGGGTTCGTAAACCAAACGAGTGTGGAGACTCGTGTAATATGGTTTAACAAAGCCTACATACTAAATGAAACCTAACACAAGAGATTACGACCCATTACGACCCGTTTAGGTAGCTTATGCTACTTCAACGCGTCGTTCGCGTGAAACGCGTTCGGGACGTCTAACTAGTCCTATGACAAGTGTTATATGCCTAAACATGTTACATAATCAGTTATGTGACAAAATTTTAGGTTACATATGCTTAATTACCAATTATACATGAAAAGGGTATTCTGGTAATTTACCTAAGGCATATATACTACCTATCATACAACTACTTAACGATGTGACCATAAGGTATAACCTCGGAAGGTTATTCCCTATATACTATGGTCACCTAAGGTATTTGGTCGGATCCTAATGATCGACCAAATGGGTCGGGTTCGAAGGTATAAGCGATTTATCAGATCGCTTACCCTACGACCCTAGACAACGTGGTAATCAGTAGGCATAGTCCCAAGGGACTATAACCATCGTGATTACAATCACGTTGCGAAGTTCAAACGAACTTCGCATTGACCATGTACTGGTCAACGCAGAAAGTCAAACAAAGTTTGACTTTCAGACTCGAAAAGCAATAAAAAAAAGAAAAGAACGAAAGAATACTTACGAAGGGTCCCCGAATGCTAATCTAGATCGAAATAACTCAGGTATGAAACAATGGTTCCAACTTAGAGTCTTTAAGATCAGATTCTAGTGATTTTGAAGCAATGGGGGGTGGGGTATTTATAGTTTTCGGGTAACCGTTAAGATCGTTTCATGGAAACCGTGCTCGAATCTCATGCGTACACTTGTCGGAACCTTATGGTAGCTAAAAATGGTCCTAAATGAGCTAAAAGGTCAAGTGTGGGCTTGTGGTTGTGGTTAAAACAGCTGTAACCTGCTGACTGATCGTTCTTGTCTGATCTGGGAGGCTGACGCGGCCCGCTTCAGGATCAGACAAAGCTCAGGCGGGCCGCCTGGAGCTTCTGATCAGAAAACATGTTTCCATTTTGACAGTTTCAGTCCCTGTTGTGTTTTAAGCCCATTCCCGACACTTCTAAGGCCCGTAAAGCCAACTTTAAGGCCCTAAAATGATGCCTAAACATTGTGGACATGAAACATGCTCAAAAATATGTCGGATGTTGGTTCGTTTGGCCGTACGAACGCGATGTTCGCTTAATTACGACGGAATGCGCATAAGCGCGAAAAACGATCCAAATGACGCGACGAATGGATTTTTCTTATTCCAAACACTAAAATAAAATGTTTTAGTGCTTACATAAATTTTTGGATGTCCGGATGTATTCAGAATGTGAGTTATGCGCGAAAATGCAAACTTGTGCACTTTTTGACGCTTTTAGTCCCTGAATGACACAAAAGTTTATTTTAGCATACCGAACACCTCAAAGCCTATTTCTAAGCTATGTAAAGGATATTTATGGTATGTTTAACTTATGGTCATGTTCCGGAATGTCTGTTACAGTTCAAATTGGCATACTTTCTCAGTTTGTCAACTTTAGTCCCTGTAAGCGATTTAACTCGATTTTGTCATACCAAAGCCTTCAAAACTTATTTCTAAGTTATGTAAAGGTTATTTAAGGTATGTTAAGCCTATTTCACTTTTCCGGAGTGTTCGTTGCATTAAACTGGTTATATCTACGCATCAGTGCGCGTATAACCTTCCAGAAAGCGATTTAAAGCTTGAAATCAAACAAGAGTTGATATGTGCAAACGATACACATATTTTTACAAATCCCAAGTATGAAATACAATATTTAATTGGTTTGGAATTTGTTTGATGGTTGAAGTGACACGGGTGTCACAGTCTCCCCTACTTTAGGAAATTTCGTCCCGAAATTTAGTTTTAGAGGAAACTTGTGAAAACAGCTATGACGGTTTCACTTTCAGACAAATCCATTGAACCCTTAAGTAAAACTCTGGGCCATGTTAGGATTCTTAGTGAAAATTTCAACCCTAAAAGTGAAGTCCTTGTAGTAACAAAACATGAAGTTTTGAACTACGGACAGAAGAACGTTTCTTATGAAGACTTATCATAGGAAACTGTGTGTGTGATTGAGATCATAATTGGGGAGTGTGAGAATAAATGACATTGGTAGAGGTCCAAGACTTCTCCCGTATCATTACTCTTGTCAATGTAGGTCTTAACACATGACAAAACTTCCTGTGGTTTCTGTGCACTGAATTCCATAATTATGTAGGCCTCCATAATTATGTAGTTCCTTGCACAATCCGCACAGTTCATTTCATAATGCGTATGGGGAAAAATCAAACGAATAATCCTGTGGTGATTTAACTTGACTGCAATAGAGTCTCTTTAACTAGGTCACCAAAGGATTAGATCAACGAACAATCTCTTGACTAGACCACCCGAGGGCCTATTTAACTAGATTGTCGAACCAATCTATTTAACTTAGATCAACGTAGGATCTCTTTAACTATATCAACGCATGATATATTTAACTGGATTGTCGAACCAATCTATTTAACTTAGATCGACGTAGGATCTCTTTAACTATATCAACGCATGATATATTTAACTTGATTGTCGAACCAATCTTTTTAACTTAGATCGACATAGGATCTCTTTAACTTAACTACCCAAGAGGAATATTTAACTACATCGACGGAGGATGTCTTTAACTATGGAATAGTACTTTATAATCCAAGGGACTTAACTACAACGTAGAAGTCCATTAAGGAATTAAGATAGTACCTTTTTGAATATCCTACTACGAATCCCTCATATGAAGGTATAAAAGATTCTACGAGGATTTGGATAGCGAATATCCAGAGTATACAAAAACACAAAATGTATAAAAAGGAAAGACAAGATGCATAAACACCTAGTCACATAACCACAAAATTGTTTATCTAGATCCTTAATTTGTAAGTTTTGTTTTGTTAATTACGTACATGCATTTAAAGCACACTAGGAATCCATTTCATGGATTTCATTCGGTACTTTAAACATTAGCAAGAATCTAACTAGAAAGATTTTCCAAAAATTCGATTTCGTTTTCAAGAAAACGCAATATTCGAATTAAAGTACAATAATTTGAAGATACGGAAATACCCTTAGGTACCCTATTAAGAATTTATAGTGGTACTTGGGGTATTCGTATAGAATTATATCTTGCACCTTGTACTTCGTTTCTTTGCAAGAGCCGGGTACTAAGGATTTCCGTGGAAAACGCAAGAGATAATAAAATGGAAGAAATCACGGGGTAGTCTGTTCTTCAAGGAATACGGTTCCTTGATTGTCGGTATTGTAGAGGATACGTTGTTTATACATGCCATCACATTTGTATATTGCAATGTAAAATAAAAAGATTTATTTATAAACAACAACAACTGTTTCATGGACCTTGACAACAAAAGAAATAATACATAAGGCTTGATTATTTCTAAACAACATTGTCTTCTAGTTGGTCCGATGCTCATCCCTGCGCTGGATTCGCATTAGCAATCTTTGGGCAATTTCTTCGGAAATGGCCCATCTTGTCACAGTTGAAGCAAGGTCCTGGTGGAAGACGAGCTTGAGTAGGATTTACTTGAGGTTGGTTTGGACCACCTTGGTTTGGACCACCTTGGTTTGGGGTAAATCGACAAGCATTTGCCAGGTGACCGAGTCGCCCACATGATGCACATAAACGACACTGTAGGTGAGCTAAGTGGTGTGCATTACATTTGTCGCATATCGGAGCAGTACCGGCATAAGGTTTCCTTGCAGGAGGTTGAGTTGGTTGGTTGCGGGTGTTTTGGTTGGGTTGAGCAGCAATCGCACAATTCTGTGAAGCCTTACGCTTCTTAAACTTCTCAGGGGATCCAGTCTGTTCATCCATGGTCTTTGATTCCTCGATTGGCTTCGATTCCTCGACCGGTTTCTTGTCACCCTTTCGGAAAAGCTTATGTTTCCTGATCTGAGATTCAGTCAAGGTTGCAGATAGCTCAATGGCCTGCCTAACCGTAGTGGGGTTACTACCAGTAACAATGTCCTGAACTGAGTCAGGGAGACCATCAATGTATTTTTCGATCGCCTTATCCAAAGGCGTAACCATGGTAGGACACAACAGGCTCAGCTCCTCATATCGATCAGTGTATGCTCGATGTTCGCCGCTGTCTTGCTTAAGGTCGTCGAATTCTCTTTCCAAGGCCCTGATCTCGTGACGAGGACAGAATTCCTTCATCATTAGTGCTCGAAGTTCTTCCCACGTTTGAGCCAGTGCTTCTTCGGCACCCCTATCTCTCACCACACCGTTCCACCACGTCAAAGCTCGTTTCTCAAAGACACTAGATGCGAAATCTACCTTTCGCTCGTTTGGACATTAAATATGCCTGAAGGTGCTCTCTAGACTCTCGAACCATTGCAGAAGTGCAGTCGCTCCTTGAGACCCAGAAAACTTTGATGGCTTAGCCGAGTTGAACGTCTTGAAGTTGCATAGGGCATTATTGTTGTTGAGAGCTTGGTGACATTGAGCAACGATGTTCAGGATTGCAGCAGTCATTTGCTGTGTAATGACAGCTGCCAGCTCATCAATAGATACCGGATTTTCGCGTCTTGGAGGCATTCTAAAAAGGGAAACATGAAATGAAATGAGTGAGAGAATTAGACGAAAAGAATGAGATGAACAAATCTGATGAAAGCAAGGATAGTGGTTATTTGTTTGTTACTACAAAGCAACAAACGACCCCGGTGATTTATCAAAGTAAATAGGTCAAAAATAATGTATCGCGAAGACATGCTCGCCTATAAGTGAACACTCATCCCAAGAATTCCCAGGTAAGCACAACTGGTCTTGCGTCTGATGAGATATATACGAAGTGCTTGCCTAGACAGAAAACCCGGAATACATGCATTCACCCTTCCAGTTTGCACGTGTTCACACTATTTAGGACCCAAAACTTTTGACGAGATTTTGAAAACTCAAAGGGTTCAAAACCTTATAACAGAGGGTTCAAAACCTTACAATAGAGGGTTCAAAACCTAGTAATCAATCATCCTAGAACAGATGATTAGTTTTCAAAGCGGTTTTGAAATTTATGTTATTGTTGTGATTGTCGCCTAAGGGTAGGTGACGGTATTGTTTTATGACTAAACGCAAGTAAACTCGCGTTAGGGTCCTAAGAAGGTTATAGACTAGGTCAAAGTATTACTAATAACCTAATTCCCTATAACCATTGGCTCTGATACCATCTTTTCTGTCACACCCCGACCACGTAGAACATACAAAACGTGGCGGAAATGTCGGGGAGTGTTGTAACAGAATTAATGTTTCAAATCCATGGCAATTAAAGTTTCGTTTTATTAAACAAACATGAGAGTTTACATTGTTTTAAAATAAGAACCAAAGAGTACATAACATAAATTAACTAGTCTTGCATCTTTTATTGTCACTAAGGCCCAAGTTCGCCTAAGTGTATCTTGATAAGTCCTACGCATCATCTCCTGAAAACACATGTGAAAATAGGTACGTCAGCATAAAAATGCCTGTGAGATACATAGGTTTTGAGAAAATAGGATTCATGACTTATGTTTGAGAAAATGTTTAGTCATGAACCTTGTAATTTGCTTTGTCTTGTAAATCATTTGAAAAACGATAAGATCAGATGATATGTATAAATAAATGTAAGGTTAAATGAATAACCAAGTAAAATGAGTTTGTATAAGATAAGTTGTTTGTAAATCAATGTCTTGTGAAAAGTATGTTATTTGTATAAAATGTTATATGTCTCAAACTGAAATGATTCAAATAATGATATGATATGTAATACCATACAAACACTTATATATAGGAAGTACCAGCGGCGTATCCACCATGCTTGTATCATATTACACACGCCTCGTTACTTAATCACTTACTCAAACCAAACCAACAATGTAAGATGTCTATGTTTAAACCAATTGCCAAATGTATTGAATAATATGTCAAAATGTTTATGTCAAGATGTAAATCATGTAATGTGTATATAAATGTCAAAATGTAAGCATGTGATGAATAACAAATGTACTAAGTATGAAGAACAATGCAACGATTGAACATACATAGCATGTGAACTGTACTAAGTATGCAACATTAGACATACATAGCATGCGACGTGAAATGTAAAACAATGTACTAAGTAAGCACACAATGGGCATACATAGCATGAAATGTAATGAAATCATGTACTATAATGTACTAACAAACATAGCAGGTATATGATGTGAAAACATGGAAAGCATGAAAGTAACAAGTAGGCACATGTGTTCCACCCCAAAACGTTTGGAAAACAGTAAAAGAGGGGTCTATGTACTCACTTGAGATTGCTTAGTAGTCCTTGAGTAACAACCAAACAATGCTAGAGATCGCGGATATCAAACGACACCTAATATAGGTAACTATGTTAATAACCGGACCTAAATCGGATGATTGGATAGAATGAGGGTTCGTAAACCAAACGAGTGTGGAGACTCATGTAATATGGTTTAACAAAGCCTACATACTAAATGAAACCTAACATAAGAGATTACGACCCATTACGACCCGTTTAGGTAGCTTATGCTACTTTAACGCGTCGTTCGCGTGAAACGCGTTCGGGACGTCTAACTAGTCCTATGACAAGTGTTATATGCCTAAACATGTTACATAATCAGTTATGTGACAAAAGTTTAGGTTACATATGCTTAATTACGAATTATACATGAAAAGGGTATTCTGGTAATTTACCTAAGGCATATATACTACCTATCATACAACTACTTAACGATGTGACCATAAGGTATAACCTCGGAAGGTTATTCCCTATATACTATGGTCACCTAAGGTATTTGGTCGGATCCTAATGATCGACCAAATGGGTCGGGTTCGAAGGTATAAGCGATTTATCAGATCGCTTACCCTACGACCCTAGACAACGTGGTAATCAGTAGGCATAGTCCCAAGGGACTATAACCATCGTGATTACAATCACGTTGCGAAGTTCAAACGAACTTCGCATTGACCATGTACTGGTCAACGCAGAAAGTCAAACAAAGTTTGACTTTCAGACTCGAAAAGCAATAAAAAAAAGAAAAGAACGAAAGAATACTTACGAAGGGTCCCCGAATGCTAATCTAGATCGAAATAACTCAGGTATGAAACAATGGTTCCAACTTAGAGTCTTTAAGATCAGATTCTAGTGATTTTGAAGCAATGGGGGGTGGGGTATTTATAGTTTTCGGGTAACCGTTAAGATCGTTTCATGGAAACCGTGCTCGAATCTCATGCGTACACTTGTCGGAACCTTATGGTAGCTAAAAATGGTCCTAAATGAGCTGAAAGGTCAAGTGTGGGCTTGTGGTTGTGGTTAAAACAGCTGTAACCTGCTGACTGATCGTTCTTGTCTGATCTGGGAGGCTGACGCGGCCCGCTTCAGGATCAGACAAAGCTCAGGCGGGCCGCCTGGAGCTTCTGATCAGAAAACATGTTTCCATTTTGACAGTTTCAGTCCCTGTTGTGTTTTAAGCCCATTCCCGACACTTCTAAGGCCCGTAAAGCCAACTTTAAGGCCCTAAAATGATGCCTAAACATTGTGGACATGAAACATGCTCAAAAATATGTCGGATGTTGGTTCGTTTGGCCGTACGAACGCGATGTTCGCTTAATTACGACGGAATGCGCATAAGCGCGAAAAACGATCCAAATGACGCGACGAATGGATTTTTCTTATGCCAAACACTAAAATAAAATTTTTTAGTGCTTACATAAATTTTTGGATGTCCGGATGTATTCAGAACGTGAGTTATGCGCGAAAATGCAAACTTGTGCACTTTTTGACGCTTTTAGTCCATGAATGACACAAAAGTTTATTTTAGCATACCGAACACCTCAAAGCCTATTTCTAAGCTATATAAAGGATATTTATGGTATGTTTAACTTATGTTCATGTTCCGGAATGTCTGTTACAATTCAAATTGGCATACTTTCACAGTTTGTCAACTTTAGTCCCTGTAAGCGATTTAACTCGATTTTGTCATACCAAAGCCTTCAAAACTTATTTCTAAGTTATGTAAAGGTTATTTAAGGTATGTTAAGCCTATTTCACTATTCCGGAGTGTTCGTTGCATTAAACTGGTTATATCTACGCATCAGTGCGCGTATAACCTTCCAGAAAGCGATTTAAAGCTTGAAATCGAACAAGAGTTGATATGTGCCAACGATACACATATTTTTACAAATCCCAAGTATGAAATACAATATTTCATTGGTTTGGCATTTGTTTGATGGTTGAAGTGACACGGGTGTCACACACCATGCTTTTATCATACTACATGTCGCCTCGTTATGTAAATCACTTACCCAAACAAACCTCCAAAATGTAATGTTTAAACCAATTGTCAAATGTTTATGAGTAAACCAAGTCTATTGTCAATGTAAACCATGTAATGTATAAGCAAAAGTCATGTATGGTAAGTAAAATGAGACTACTTAAACCACAAGCAAAAATGTACAAAACAAAGTAATTTGAATATATCAAAAGTTTTGTTTTGCAAAATAAATACATGATTTACTGATACAAACACTTATTGTCACACCCCGACCACGTAAAACAACAAAACGTGGCGGAAACATCGGGGAGTGTTGTAACAGAATCATTATTTCATAACACATGGAAATTGAAATATTGTTTTATTGATTAAAGTAGTTACAATGTCTTGACAATCAAAGAAACATAACATAAATAACTAGTCTTGCATCTTTTATTGTCGCTAAGGCCCAAGTCCGCCTAAGTGTATCTTGATAAATCCTATGCATCATATCCTGAAACACATGTGAAAATAGGTACGTCAGCATAAAAATGCCTGTGAGATACATAGGTTTTGTAAAAATAGAATTCATGACTTATGTTTAAGAAAATGTTTAGTCATGAACCTTGTAATTTGCTTTGTCTTGTAAATCATTTGAAAAGTGATAAATAAACCAAATGATATATATGTATAAAAGAATAACACATGGTTAAGTGGATAACCATGTGAAATGAGTTTGTATAAATTAAGTTGTTTGTAAAACAATGTATTGGGAAAAGTATGTTATTTGTATAAAGTGTTATATGTCCAAATTTAAATGATTCAAATAACGCTACGATATGTAATACCATATAATCACTTATATATAGGAAGTACCAGCGGCGTATCCACCATGCTTGTATCATATTACACACGCCTCGTTACTTAAATCACTCACTCAAACCAAACCAAAAATGTAAGATGTCTATTTTAAACCAATTGCCAAACGTATTGAATAATATGTCAAAATGTTTATGTCAAGATGTAAGTCATGTAATGTATAACCAATGTCAATAATGTTTATGTGTCAAATGTAAATCATGTAATGTGTAACCAAAATGATATGTATGGCTAGTGAAATATATCAACTAAACCATATGCACAAAAACAAAGTATTGAAGTAAAACATGGTTTAAATCAAAGCTATGTTTTGTGGAACAAAAGCATGCTATACTGATATAAACATCTATGCGGTGTTGTGAAAATGCTTACATCCAAGCCTTGAGACTGTGGCGATAAACCCTTAAGCAATTTAAAGGTTTATCTAAGTTATGTATATCGAATTCGGTCATTCCTTCCAATCCAAACCTACCCAGGATTTCAGGAACGGGAGTTGTCAATTCCTATGGTACCACTACCTACTAACGAACGGCGTAGCTAATGTTAATGAATGTATTGTTCCATTGTAAACAACCCAAATGTCATACCAAAATGTAAACATGTGATGAAAACAACTGTACTAAGTATGCACACAATGGGCGTACCTAGCATGAAATGTAATGTGAAACAATGTACTAAATATGCACACAATGGGCATACATAGCATGAAATGTAATGTAAAACAATGTACTAAATATGCACACAATGGGCATACATAGCATGAACACAATGAAATCATGTACTATAAATGTACTAATGAACATAGCAAGTATATGATGTGAAAGCATGAAAGCACGAAAGTAACAAGTAGGCACATGTGTTTCACCCCAAAACAGTTTGGAAAACAGTAAAAGAGGGGTCTATGTACTCACTTGAGATTGCTCAGAAGTCCTAAGATAACCACCAAGCAATGCTAGAGATCACGGAATCAAACGGCACCTAATATAGGTAACTATGTTAATATACCGGACCTAAATCGGAAGATCGGATAGAATGCGGGTTCGTAAACCAAACGAGTATGGAGACTTGTGTAATATAGTTTAACAAAGCCTACATACTAAATGAAACCTAACATAAGTGCTTACGACCCATTACGACCCGTTTAGGTAGCTTATGCTACTTTAACGCGTCGCTCGCGTGAAACGCGTTCGGACCGCCTAACTAGTCCTATGACAAGTAAAATATGCCGTAACATATCTAATATTGTTACCAAAACAGTTTAGATACCAAAATTTATGTTACATATGCTTAAAATGAATTTTGGCGTCAAAAGGGCATTTTGGTAATTTACCTAAGGCATATAAACTACCTATCATACAACTACTTAAACGAAGCGACCATAAGGTATAACCTTGGAAGGTTATTCCCTATATACTATGGTCACCTAATGTGTTTGGTCGGATCCTAATGATCGACCAAATGGGTCGGGTTCGAAGGTATAAGCGATTTATCAGATCGCTTACCCTTACGACCCTAGACAACGTGGTAATCAGTAGGCATAGTCACAAGGGACTATAACCATCGTGATTACAATCACGTTGCGAAGTTCAAACGAACTTCGCATTGACCATAAACTGGTCAATGCAGAAAGTCAAACAAAGTTTGACTTTCGGACTCGAAAAGCAATAAAAGAACGAAGGAACACTTACGAAGGGTCCCCGAATGCTAATCTAGATCAAAATAACTCAGGTATGAAACAATGGTTCCAACTTAGAGTCTTTTAGATCAGATTCTTGTGAGGAATGAGTGAAAATGTGATGGGTATTTATAGTAAATGGTCCACCGTTAGGATCATTTCTTGGAGAAGGGGGCACGATCTAAGCCGTACACTTGTTGGAAAGTTGTGGTAACTCATTTGCCATCCACCATAAGAGTTTGACACTTGGCACTTGGCCTTTGGAGAGTGTTAAGGGCTGTTAAAAGCTGAAAAAAACGTTTTGCTGCATCTGGCCCCTGTTTACGGACCTAGTTTGGCAGATTTACAGTTTCAGTCCCTGCAACCTCAAAACTTGGTTTTCGATGCGTTTTTTTTGACACGTTTAAGCCCCGTTAACCCCATTTCAAAGCTCTAAAATGAAGTTAAAGTATAGGGAACTTAAAATGTGCTCAAAAATATCTCAGATGTCGGTTCGTTTGGCCGTACGATCGCGATGTTCGCTTAATTACGACGGAATGCGCATAAGCGCGAAAAACGATCCAAATGACGCGACGAATGGATTTTTCTCAAGCCTAAACACTAAAATAAAATATTTTGGTGCTTACATAAATTTTTGGATGTCCGGAGGTATTCAGAACGTAAGTTATGCGCGAAAATGCAAACTTGTGCACTTTTTGACGCTTTTAGTCCCTGAATGACCCAAAAGTTTATTTTAGCACACCGAACCCCTCAAAGCCTATTTCTAAGCTATATAAAGGATATTTTATGTGTGTTTAACTTATGGTCATGTTCCGGAATGTTTATTACAGTTCAAATTGGCATACTTTCGCAGTTTGTCAAATTTAGTCCCTGTAGGCGAATTAACTTGTTTTTGCCATACCAAAGCCTTCAAAACTTATTTCTAAGTTATGTAAAGGTTATTTAAGGTATGTGAAGCCTATTTCACTATTCCAGAGTGTTCGTTGCATTAAACTGGTTATATTAACGCATCAGTGCGCGTATAACCTTCCAGAAAGCGATTTAGAACCCGAAATCGAACCAGAATTGATATGTGCAAATGATACACATATTTGTACAACTCCCGAGTATGAAATACAATATTTCATTGGTTCGGTATTTGTTTGATGGTCGCAGTGACCCAGGTGTCACACTTATGCAGTAAGTTAATGCATACATTCAAGCCTTGAGACAGCAGGATAACCTTAGAGTAAAGATTATCAAAGAAAAATGTTTTTGGATTCAGTCATTCCTTACACCCAAACAAACCTAGGATGTAAGGAACGGGATTTGTCAAGTCCTATGGTACCATTACTTACTACCGAGCAGCGTAGCTAATGTTAATGAATGTAATTTAGACCCGTTGAACAAACCAAATGTCATACCAAATGTAAACATGTAATGAAAGTAATGTACTAAGTATGCTAAGTTAACATACAAAGCAGAAAAGTTATGTAAAACAATGTGCTAGCATGCTCAGTAAACATACATAGCAGAAAAGTAATGTAAAACAATGTACTTAGTATGCTAAGTAAACATACATGGCAAATCATAATGAAATCATGTACTAATAGTGTACTAATGAACATAGCAAGTATATGATATGAAAACATGGAAACACGAAAGTAACAAGTAGGCACATGTGTTTCACCCCAAAATGTTTGAAAAACAGTAAAAGAGGGGACTATGTACTCACTTGAGATTGCTTAGAAGTCCTAGGATAACCACCAAGCAAAGCTAGAAGATCACGAAATCAAACGACACCTAATATAGGTAACTACATTAATAAACGAACCTATTCGGAGGATCGGGTAGCAAGAGGGTTCGTAAACCAAATGAGTGTAGGAACTCATGTAATATGGTTTAACAAAGCCTACATACTGAAATGGAACTTATCCTAAGTGCTTTTGACCCATTACGACCCGTTTAGGTAGCTTATGCTACTTTAACGCGTCGTTCGCGTAAAACGCGTTCGGACCGCCTAACTAGTCCTATGACAAGTAAAATATGCCTTAACATGTCTAATATTGTTGCTAAATCAGTTTAGATGTCAAAAGTTATGTTACATAGGCTTAAAATGAAATTTGGCGTAAAAAGGGTATTTTGGTAATTTACCTAAGGCATATATACTACCTATCATACAACTACTCAAACGATGTGACCAAAAGGTATAACCTCGGAAGGTTATTCCCTATACAACTATGGTCACCTAATGTGTTTGGTTGGATCCTAATGATCGACCAAATGGGTCGGGTTCGAAAGTATAAGCAATTGATTAGATCGCTTACCTTTACGACCCTAGACAAGCACAAATCTAAAAGTGACGAGCTAAACATGTCAAAACATGTTTAACGAGGTTTAAAAACAGGTTTGGTATCAAAACAAACGGTTTTGATACCTAAAAGTAGTTTGGTTAAAAAATACGCAAGAATACGCATTTTGGCCGAAACTACGACTCGTCACTGAGCCTAGATAACGTGGTAATCAGTAGGTATAGTCACTAGGGACTATAACCATCATGATTACGCTCACGTTATGAAGTTCAAACAAACTTTGCATTGACCATAAACTGATCAATGCAGAAAGTCAAACGTAGTTTGACTTTAACGCTAAAAACGAATGAAAAGAACGAAAGAATACTTACAAAGGGTCCCCGCAAGTTTGATTTTCCAAGTACTTCTCAGGTATGAAGTGTTTCACACTTCAACTTAGAGAAAATCTCAGAAATCAAGTGGGTTGCAACAAAAGGGGTGGGGGGTATTTATAGGCATGGCACTACCATTAAGATCGTTCCTCATTATCCGAGATTCAATCACAGCCGTACACCTCGAGCCCATAGTTTTATAAAACCATTGGAGCCCCTAGATTAAGCCCCTTGTTTGCTAGAAACCATTTGCAAGTGGAATACATGGCTGGAATGAGCTGGAAGCAGCTATTTTCAGCATTCTGCACATCTGGGCAGCTTACACGGCCCGCGTAAGGACCTGCAAATGTTCATGCGGCCCGCCTGGGCTTTAGCTCAGCAAAACAAGTTTGCAGAAATGACAGTTTCAGTCCCTGATGTGTTTTAAGCTCATTCCGACACTTCTAAGGCCCGTTAGGCAAACTTTAAGGCCCTAAAATGATGCTTAAACATTGTAGACATGAAACATGCTCAAAAATATGCCGGATGTTGGTTTGTTTGGTCGTACGATCGCGATATTCGCTTAATTACGACGAAATGCGCACAAGCGCGAAAAACGATCCAAATTGTGCGACGAATGGATTTTTCTTATGCCAAAAACTAAAATAAAATATTTTAGTGCTTACATAAATTTTTGGATGTCCGGTTGTATTCAGAATGTAAGTTATGCGCGAAAATGCAAACTTTGCACTTTTTGACGCTTTTAGTCCCTGAATGAGCATAAAGTTTATTTTAGCACACCGAACCCCTCAAAGCCTATCTCTAAGCTATGTAAAGGATATTTAGAGTGTGTTTAACTTATGGCCATGTTCCGGAATGTCCGTTACAGTTCAAATCGGCATACTTTCGTAGTTTGTCGAATTTAGTCCCTGTAAGCGAATAAACTTGATTTTGCCTTACCAAAGCCTTCAAAACTTATTTCTAAGTTATGTAAAGGTTATTTAAGGTATGTTAAGCATATGTTGATGTTCCGGGGTATTTTTCGTGTTAAACTGATTACGTTTATGCATCAGTTTACGTAAAACTGTCCAGAAAGCGATATAGAGTTTGAAATTGAATAAGAATCAAAACATGAAAAACATCAAACATAAACAAACAAACAAACATTGGGATCAAATAACTTTATTTCATTGATAACTGAACTGTTTACAATGATTACAAGCACAGATGTCACATAACGGACATTCCGAAATATGATCATAAGTTAAACATACCCTAAATATCTTTTACATAGCTTAGAAATAAGCTTTGAGGGGTTCGGTGTGCTAAAATAAACTTTTTGGTCATTCAAGGACTAAAAGCATCAAAAAGTGCATAAGTTTGCATTTTCGCGCATATCTTACGTTCTGAATACATCTGGACATCCAAAAATTTATGTATTCATTAAAATATTATATTTTAGTGATTGCCAACCTTAAACTTCATTCGTTTAGCAATTTGGATCGTTTTCGCGTCCGTTACGACTTCCGTCGTAATTAACCGAACAACGCAACCATACGGCCAAACGAACTGACATCCGACATATTTTTGAGCATATTTTAAGTTCCCTACACTTTAACTTCATTTTGGAGCCTGAAGATGAGGTTAACGGGGCTTAAAAGTGTCAAAACGCATCAAAAATCAAGTTCGGAGACTCAGGGGCCTGTTCTGCCAATTAGTGAAACTTTCTGCCAGAACCACATGACCATACGGACCGTATGGGTCTGCTTATGGTTCGTAAGCATGTCCCAGTTCAGCAGAAAGTGTTTCCCAGCTGTTTACAGCCTGTTCCAGCTCTTACAAATGGTTTTGGGCAAATCTAGGGGCTATTTTGGGTGCCCATGGTTTCACAAATCAGTGGGTATGATGTGTACGGCTTAGATCGAAGCTCGGTTTTCGAGGAATGATCTTAACGGCTCTACGAAATCTATAAATACCCCCTTGGTTTACACTTGTAACTCACACTTTGATTCAGAATTTCTCTAAGTTGGAGTTATAACACTTCATACCTGAGAAATTTTGGATCAAATCTTCCATTCTTGGACCCGTTGTAAGTATTCTTTCGTTCTTTTACGCGTTTTAAGCGTGAGAGTCAAACATTGTTTGACTTTCAGCTTTGACCAGTTTATGGTCAACACGAAGTTCGTTTGAACTTCGTAACATGAGCGTAATCACGATGGTTATAGTCCCTTGTGACTATACCTACTAATTACCACGTTATTTAGGCTTAGTGGCGAGTTATAGTTTCGGTCAAAATGCGCGTTTATGCGTTTTTTGCAACCAAACTATTCTTGGGTATCAAAACCGTTTGTTTTGATATCAAACCTGTTTTCAAACTTCGTTAAACATGTTTTAACATGTTTAACTCGTCACTTTTGGTTTAGTGCTTATATAGGGTCGTAAGATAAGCGGTCTAAACAACCGCTTAGACTTTCGAACCCGACCCGTTTGGTCGATCATTAAGATCCAACCAAACATATTTAGGTGATCATAGTTGTATAGGGAATAACCTTCCGAGGTTATACCTTATGGTCACAACGTTTAGTTAGTTGTATGATAGGTAGTTTATATGCCGTAGGAAAATGACCAAAATGCCCTTTTTACGCCAAATTTCATTCTAAGCATATGTAACATAAATTTTGACATCTAAAATGATTAGGCAACATTATTAAACATGTTAAGGCATATAATACTTATCATAAGACTAGTTAGGCGGTCCGAACGCATTTTACACGAATGACGCGTTAAAGTAGCATAAGCTACCTAAACGAGTCGTAATGGGTCCACATAAGCACTTAGGTTAGGTTTCGTTTTAGTATGTAGGCTTTGTTAACCATATTACATGAGTTCCTATACTCATTTGGTTTACTAAACCTCATCCTATCCGATCCTCCGAGTTAGGTACGGTTTATTAACGTAGTTACCTATATTAGGTGCCGTTTGATTCCGTGATCTTTCTAGCATTGCTTGGTGCTTATCTAAAGACTATTGAGCAATCTCAAGTGAGTACATAGTCCCCTCTTTTACTGTTTTTAAAACGTTTTGGGGTGAAACACATGTGCCTACTTGTTACTTTCGTGCTTTCCATGTTTTCATATCCTATGCTTGTTATGTTCATTAGTACACCTATAGTACATGATTTCATTATGTTTTTGCTATGTATGTCCGTTTAGTGCATACTTAGTACATCGTTTTACATTACATTTTTTGCTATGTATGTCCATTTAGTGCATACTTAGTACATCATTTTACATTACATTTTATGCTATGTATGTCCATTTAGTGCATACTTAGTACATTTGTTTTACATCACATGCTATGTATGTCCACTGTTGCATATTTAGTACATTTGTTTTACATCATCATCATCATCATCATTGTTTTACATCACATGCTATGTATGTCCATTGTTGCATACTTAGTACATTTGTTTTACATCACATGCTTACATTTTGGTATGACATTTGGTTTGTTTAAATGGGACAAAAATACATTCATTAACATTGATCACGCCGTTCGTTAGTAGGTAGTGGTACCATACGAATTGACAACTCCCGTTCCTGAAAATCTAGGTTTGTTTGGATGGATGGAATGACCGAATTCGATACACATAACTCAGATAAACCTTTAATTTGTTTAAGGGTTTATCGCCACAGTCTCAAGGCTTGAATGTATGCAATTTTACAATACCGCATAGATGTTTGTATCAGTATAGCATGCATTTATTCCACAAAACATAACTTTGATTTAAACTATGTTTTACTTCAATACCTTGTTTTTATGTATTTTACCTATGGTTAGTTGATATATTTCACTTACCATACATAACATTTGTTTACACATTACATGATTTACATTTGACATAAACATTTTGACATTGATATACACATTACATAATCTACATTTGACATAAACATTTAATATTGGTTTACACGTTACATGATTTACAGTTTGACAATAGACAATTATTATTCATAAACATTTAACATTTGTTTAAACAAGACATTTGGATGGTTTGTTTGGGTAAGTGATTTAAGTAACGAGGCGTGTGTAATATGATAAAAGCATGGTGGATACGCCGCTGGTACTTCCTATATATAAGTGCTTTTATGATATTACACACCGTAGCGTTATTTAAATCATTTCAATTTAGACATATAACATTTTACATAAATAACATATTTTTCACAAGACATTGTTTTACAAAACAGTTTGTTTTATACAACTTATTTTACTTGGTTATTTAATTAATCATACATCTTTCTTTTATAATCTGATTTCTTATCAAGTTTTCATATGATTTATAAAAGAAAACACTTAACAAGATTCATGACTAATTTTTATTAAACCCTTCTTTAAACCTAAGTCATGAATCCTATTTTCACAAAACCTATGTATCTCACAGGCATTTTTATGCTGACGTACGTATTTTCACATGTGTTTCAGGAGATGGTGCATAGGTATGATTCAGGATACACTAGGGTGGACTCGGGCCTTAGTGACAAAAAACGAAGCTAGAACTAGTTTAATAATATTATGTACTCTTGTTTCTCTTTGTTTCAGTCACGTTAAGACAATGTAACTCTCTTGTTTGATAAATAAAACACAACTTTAATTACCATGGTTGTGAAACAATAATTCTGTTGCAACACTCCCTGACGTTTCCGCCACGGTTTCGTTGTTTTACGCGGTCGGGGTGTGACATATCCGGATACCCAAAAATTTATGTAATCAATAAAATATTTTATTTTAGTGATTGGCATGATAAAATTCCATTCGTCGCTTAATTTGGATTGTTTTTGCGTTCGTTACGACTTCCGTCGTAATTACCCGAATAACGCAACCGTACGACCAAACGAACCGACATCCGAGATGTTTTTGAGCATATTTTGAGTTCCCTATACTTTAAACTTATTTTAGAGCCTTGAAATGGGGTTAACGGGGCTTAAACGTGTCAAAAATGCGTCGAAAACCAGGTTTTAGGCCTGCAGGGGCTAAAACTGTAATTCTGCCAAACTTACTAGGCCTGGGGCGTAAGCCAAGGCTTATTCTTACGCGGCCGGCGATAGCTGCCCAGATCAGAAACATTGAATTTAGACTTCCAGCTTGTTTTTGATGGTTTTAACCTAAGGTTTTGCATACTTTGGGCTAGATTTGATGGTTTTTAGTGTGCCCATAGTATTCTAATACCATGTGCCCACATGAAGGGCCAAGATTGAAGCACGAAATGCGAGAAATGATCCTAACGGTTTACCAAAATCTATAAATACCCCCAAGCTTTCACTCTCATTCCACACAATCTGATTCAATTGCTCTAAGTTGGGGTCTTGTACTTCATACCTGAGCAACTTGGATCAAGATTTTCCTAGCTTGGACCCTTTGTAAGTATTCCTTCGTGCTTTTATGCGTTTTTAGCATGAAAGTCAAACAGTGTTTGACTTTCTGCTTTGACCAGTCTTTGGTCAACACGAAGTTCGTTTGAACTTCGCAACGTGACCAAAATCATGATGGTTATAGTCCCTGGTGACTATGCCAACTGATTACCACGTTAATTAGGTGTAGTGACGAGTCATAGTTTTGGTCAAAATACGCGTTTATGCGTATTTTGCAACCAAACTATTTTTGGGTTTCAAAACCGTTTGTTTTGATATCAAACTTGTTTTCTAACTTCGTTAAACATGTTTTGACATGTTTAACTCATCACTTTAGGTTTAGTGCTTATGTAGGGTCGTAAGGTAAGCGGTCTAAACAACCGCTTAGACTTTCAAACCCGACCCGTTTGGTCGATCATTAGGATCCGACCAAACACAATAGGTGACCATAGTTGTATAGGGAATAACCTTCCGAGGTTATACCTTATGGTCACTTCGTTTAGTTAGTTGTATGATAAGTAGTTTATATGCCTTAGGAAAATGACCAAAATGCCCTTTTTGCGCATAAATTCATTTTAAGCATATGTAACCTAAATTTTGACATCTAAACTAATTAGGCAACATTATTAGACTTGTTAAGGCATATAATACTTATCATAGGACTAGTTAGGTGGTCTGAATGCGTTTTACGCGAATGACGCGTTAAAGTAGCGTAAGCTATCTAAACGGGTCGTAATGGGTCGTAAGCACTTAGGTTAGGTTTCGATTTAGTATGTAGGCTTTGTTAAACCATATCACATGAGTTCCAATACTCATTTGGTTTACGAAACCTCATCCTATTCGATCTCCCGATTTAGGTCCGGTTATTAATGTAGTTACCTATATTAGGTGCCGTTTCATTTCCGTGACCCCTCTAGCTTTGCTTGGTTGTTATTCAAGACTTCTAAGCACTCTAAAGTGAGAACATAATCCCCTCTTTAACTGTTTTCAATGTTTTGGGTGAAACATGTGTACCTATTTGTTATGTTCATGATTTCAAAGTGTAAATTAATTATACATGTTAGTACTTATCTTTTGACAAACTGAATGATTATTTATGATTTAAACACTAATCTTTCAAAGATTATAAAATTAATTGTTGGATTGTACTTGTTTTATACATTCACCAGACCGATTGGTATTATGATATAGCGCTATAGGATTAGACACCCCATTCCTGTTGTATGGAATGTCAGAAACCGATTTTTATCCAAATAGAGATTGCCTTTGTGGTATTTCTACAGTCTCCAATGGTGTAGTTTGATACACTAAGGTTTGAATGAATTCTAAATCACATTTTTTTTGTATATTTTGTTATACTTCCAAAGCATAGTTTGATATACTCTCATATGTGATATTGTACAAAACAACATATATTTTGTTAATTACTTGTTAGGGGTCATTTTCTTTGCATACATATCCTGACCAATATCCTGCCTTTGTTTGTTTATTTGTGACCAGGATGCTGGAAGAGGATATTGCTAACATCTTGGGCGATATCCTGAGGTTTATTGAATTAACCACGTGCAGATTAAAGGCTGAGACTTGCTAACGGTCAAATGGACTTCTTCTCCTCAAGACTCGGGCGAATTTGTTGAAGGAGAGACGTTGAGCCCGAAAGACCAGGTCTACAACGTTCGATGAAGGAATATTCGGTGGATCCCGGAAGTTTAGGATAGTTTGTTATTTTATCTTTACTATAAATAGATGGGGGCAGATCAGTTTAACACACACAATTTTTCACTAATACTCTCGAACACTCTCGAACACTTTCACTCTCTAGCTCATTGCAAACACCACACTTGTATTCAAATTTCATTGTAACACGTAGTCGATCCGCACCACATCCTGCACTGTATCCTGACGTTTGAAGTAATAAGAAGAACAAGGCAGTTGCGATTGTCAGCTCCCGAGGTTTTATGCCGGCGATCTAGATTGATCAAGGGCTTTCCTCGTACATCTCGTGTCGTTTACTTTACTTTTGCTCATTGTTTGATCATAGATACAGCTCAATATCCTGAGCCGTATCCTGAATACTGATTTTCTAAATAACTAAACAAGCATATTTTACAAACACATTTCTAGCACACTACCTCACTTAACTAATTTGATCACTAAATTGCTTAGGTAATTTTTGACCAAAACAATTTGGCGCCCACCGTGGGGCAAGTGGTGCTCTCTTTACTAAAAATTTTTGTGAAATCGCTAATCGGCTTTCTATTTTCAAAACTTTTTGCCACATTGTCCATAATGGCCTCAAGATCAAACATGAGTTCCTCTACTGTGTCTGCTATGACTTCTGCTACTACTGGTTCGGTGCTTCCACCACCTCCTCCAAGGATGCCAGCCTCTTCACGACCTCAGGATATCATCCCTACTCGCAGTGTTCAGGAGTCTGCTCCTGTTATAGCTTCTAATGATGAAATTCTCACTTTATTTGGCAGTGTGCAGGAACAAATGAGGCAACAACAGGAAACAAACCAAATGCTTTTAAGGGAAATACAACTCCTGAAGTCTGGCCCGAGCAGATCTGCTGAGGATAATGTCACTCCATTGCATCCCAGAACGTTGAACTTTAGTTCAGCTGTGTATACTGAGGATAACAGGGGGAATATTGTGCCCAGCCTTCCTCAGAATCATACTCCTGAAATACCCTCCTCGGTCAGGATGTCAACCATGAGGAGCTCAGGATATGGGCAAAATCCTCCAACGGGTAACGTGTCAAATAATAATAATACTCATGCTACTAACAATAGTGGATCTTTGCAGGATACAGGTGTGACGTCAGCACTTACTAGGGAACTTCAAAAGTTGAAGGACATGATATCTAGTGTACCTGGGGTGGTCCAGCCGATCCCGGAAGTGTCCCAAGACAGCCACAAGATATCTCGTTTTGCATATCCTATCTGTGATGCTGAGATCCCAAAGAGATTCCAAACCCCCAACATGAAGCTTTATGATGGGACTACGGATCCTGAAGAGCATATTGCTCAGTATAGGGAAAGAATGGAGATTAACCCTATCCCTCCGGAGCTCAAGGAAGCATGCTTGTGCAAGGGATTTGGTTCTACTCTAAAAGGATCAGCCTTAAAATGGCTGTTAAACGTTCCTCCTCACTCAATTACTTCGTTTGCTCATTTGATTAATTTATTTAACAGTCAATTTTCTTGCAGTCGGAGTTTTGAAAAGCTAACCAGTGATCTTTACAGGATAACTCAAGGGCCTCAGGAATCCTTGAGGGATTATGTGAACAAATTCAGTCGAGAATCCTTGGATATCCCACATCTTGATGTTGCAACAGCTGTGCAAGCTTTTAAGATGGGATTACAAAGGGATTCTCAGTTTTATCAGGATCTTGTAATGAATCCCTGTAGGAATCTAGACGAAGCTCGTAACAGGGCTTTGAGATATATCCGTCTGGAAGATGATAAGAAGATGCAAGAAAGGATGAACTCATCTAACACTTATGAGTCAACTAACAGGAAGTCAGAATCCTCATTCAAGTCATATCGGTCTAAGCCATATGGTAGAAATGAAAACAAGAGAGTGAATGCTGTCGAAGATGAGGATCCTGAAGAGTATCCTGAGTTGTCTGAATACTGCTTTTCTGTTAACATTTCTGAATTGATGTATGCCATGCAGGGTCTAGGAGACAAGGCTAGGTGGCCTCGGAAGAATCCACAAAAGTCTGACTGGAAAGATAAGTCAAAATGGTGTGCTTTCCATGAAGATTTCGGACACGTAACTGAGGATTGCATTGCTCTAAGGAAAGAAATAAGCTATCTTCTAAGCAAGGGATATCTGAAAGATCTCTTAGGAAGAAAGAAGAATAAGGGTCAGGATACTGAGAAGGATCCTGAACGAGCAGCATCACCTCCTGCGGATGCCAAGATAATCAACTTCATTTCGGGAGGATCCGACATTTGTGGAACTTCGTATTCGGCAGCAAAGAGACATGCAAAGGAAGCTAAGGCCGAAAGGGGAGACAAACCTGCCAGAATGACTACCCTCACAACTGACAAAGTGATCACTTTTGATGCTGATGACAGGGATACTGTCCAGGATCCTCACCATGATGCTCTGGTAATAACGTTATATGTGGCTAACCATTTTGTACGCAGGATACTGGTTGATAATGGCAGCTCCGTCAACATAATCCAACTAGAAACTCTGAAGAGAATGAATGTATCTCCGATGGATATCACTTCAAAGTCTACCGTGCTTGTTGGGTTCAGTGGAGAGGCTAGAAACACAGTGGGAGAGATAAAGTTGCCAGTATACGTTGAAGGAGTCAACTCGATACAACGTTTCTGTGTGATGGATTCTCTATCCTGCTATAACATCATACTGGGAAGACCGTGGATTCACGATATGAAGGCCGTGCCATCAACATATCACCAATGCATCAAGATACCTACCCCTTGGGGAGTGGTCAAAGTTGATAGTGATCAGCAGGAGGCGAAAGAATGTTACTCATCCTCGATGAAATCCTCAACCAAACCTAGTGCAGCATAGCAATTAAAGACGCGGGCCCAGTATATCGTGAAGGATCCGGAGCAGGATGTGAAGAAAATTATCCTGGACCAGGATAATCCCGATATTTCGGTGCTCGTAGGGACCAATATCCCTCAAGATATTGAAGAACAATTAATTAACTTTTTGAAATGCAGGATGTCTACGTTTGCATGGAAGCATGAGGATATGACAGGCATATCCAAAGATATTATCACTCACAAGCTTGGAATTGATAAATCATTCAAGCCTGTGCAGCAAAAAAGAAGGAAGTTTGCTCCTGAGCGGAACACAATTATCCAGGAGGAAGTTGAGAGACTATTGAAGTCCAGGATGATCAGGGAGGTTAAGTTCCCAAGGTGGCTAGCAAACGTGGTTGTAGTACAGAAGAAAAATGGGAAATGGAGAGTTTGTGTGGACTACACAGACTTGAACAAAGCTTGTCCTAAAGACCCATTTCCTCTTCCCCACATTGATGCAATGGTAGATGCCACTGCCGGGCATGAAATGCTGACCTTCATGGACGCATCTTCAGGATTTCAACAGATCCAAATGGAGCCTTCTGACCAGGAGGATACTGCCTTCATGACACCAACGGGTATTTATTGTTATACAGCTATGCCTTTTGGTTTGAAAAATGCAGGTGTAACATACAAAGATTGGTAAACATGATGTTCAAAGATAAACTGGGGGACACCATGGAGGTATATATCGATGATATGGTGGTGAAATCTAAAAAGGTTGAGGATCACCTCCAGGATATCAAGGGAGCATTTGATATCCTGGATCGATACAACATGAAGCTGAATCCTGCTAAATGCCATTTCGGAGTGGGGGCAGGAAAGTTTCTTGGATATATGGTGACAAAAAGGGGGATAGAAGCAAGCCCAGAGCAAATCAAAGCTATCCTGGATATAAAATCACCCTCAAATATGAAGGACGTTCAAAGATTGACAGGCCGAGTAGCAGCTTTAAACAGGTTTATCTCGAGATCCTCAGAGAAATGCAAAGATTTTTATGATATCCTGAAGAAGAACAAAAAATTCGAATGGGGTGAGAAGCATGAAGCGGCCCTACAGGATTTGAAGCGATATCTCTCAACCGCACCTCTATTAATGAAGCCTGAAAATGGTGAACCACTATCCCTATACCTTGCTGTATCAGGAAATGCTATAAGTGTCGTTCTTATTAAAGACCATGAAGGTCAGCAATATCCTATTTACTATGTTAGTAAAAGTTTGTTAGATGCTGAAACTAGGTACTCTCATTTAGAAAAATTAATACTAGCATTAGTCATGGCATCAACGAAACTTAGACATTACTTTGAGACACATAGGATTCATGTTAAAACAAATTATCCTGTTAAAAATGTACTTAGGAAGCCAGAAATGTCAGGCAGAATGGCTAAGTGGTCAGTAAAGTTAAGTGCTTATGATTTAGTATATGAACCTAGAAATGCCATAAAATCTCAGGCTTTAGCTGACTTTGTGGCTGACTTTAGTAGTGACATTCAGGACGAGGTAGACCTAGAAGTTCAACAGTTAGGAGAATCCTCAGGATCCTGGACATTATATATTGACGGTGCATCTAATGTAAGAGGAGTAGGATTAGGAATACTACTAAAATCGCCACAGGGGGACATATTACCCCAGGCAATTAGGTGTGAATTTCCTGCTACTAATAATGAAGCAGAGTATGAGGCTTTAATTACAGGATTAGAGTTGGCTAAGAGCATGAGTATCAAAAATTTGCAAGTATATGTTGACTCTTTGTTAATTACTAACCATTTTAATGGATCCTATGCAGTTAAGGGTGAGAAATTAATCGAATATCTCGATATTCTCAAAAAATTAGCAGGATATTTCGATGTTTTTATACTTGAACAGGTACCAAGGGAGGATAATGCTGAAGCGGATGCCTTAGCAAATTTGGGATCATCGATCAGGATACCTGAAGGGACGCAAATACCAATATTACATGTCTTATATCCTGCAACGAATCCTCAGGATAAAGAAGTAGCTGGTATTCAGGACCCTGGAGCAGAACATCCTGAAGAGGATCCTAAATCCTGGACGGCTCCAATCATGAGATATCTAAAAGAAGGACACATCCCTGGAAATGAGAATCCTAAGGCATTTAGGATGAAGGTATCATGATTCACTATTATAAATAATATTTTGTACAAGAAATCTCTTGCAGGACCGTATTTGAGATGCTTGGAGGATCCTGAAGCCAAAGAAGTACTTCAGGATATACATGAAGGGGATTGTGGTAACCATGCTGGGGGCAGATCGTTATTCTCAAAAGTATTAAGGACAGGATATTATTGGCCAACAATGAGAATAGCTGAAACACCCCAACCCGGAAGGCTGACGTGTCACAATAACAGTGATATCATAAACAAAAGTCATAATTCCATTTATTTATTTATTAAGGATACAACAACACGACAATTAAACTTAAGGTTAATATACAAGCGGAGACATTCGATTTAATTAACTAACATCTTCAGATTTATTCCTAGGCTTTATTCTTCTCTCTCTTTCCCGCCCAAAGTAACCTGCTGACCTGTATATACAAAAATTTTACGGAATGAGCCGAATGCTCAGTACGGAATAATAGGCTCAAATAACAAATAATGCTTTATGCGAAAATGATACGATGCAAGAACATAATTTCATAATCATATCTTACGGATGTACCCATGAGCAACTTAAAACGTGACAATACACAGGTAGCTACTCCTGCATAATTATCACATGAGATGGCGAATTGGCATACCCGTTATCCACCTCCTTATACTTAAATCCTAGGATCGATCCATACGCCTCCTAATAGCTTATATGTACCACACTTGTACTTAAGAGACGCCGTGAACTAATCTCTCCGTCATGGTTAGAGCACATGATGTCGATGCCGCAACAACATGCTCGTGGGACACTCCACGAGAAGCGATACTCAGGGTAACAGAGTACAAATAGTCTTATTTACATAACTTATCAAAATACTTTTCATAACAAAACATAACTTATATTGAAACATGCGATAATGAGTACAACTTAACAGAAAACTATCGCATGACATGAAAGCTAAATTCAAAGTTTTAGAATAGGAATTCAACGGACTGTCAAATGAATCGATAATCAAAGACGTGAAGAGTGTACGAATTTAATGGGTTTATAACAATTTGAATATGAAGCAATAAGAAGTGGGGTAAGGATCCGTACCTTAATAATTTCAAAGTGAAGCTACCTTGTGATAATATTTCAGATTTATATGGGCAGAGTTTAGACTACTGATTAGTCTTTTAACCTAATTTAAATAACATGCACACAACTAGGTTAGTAACTTAATACAGCATTTACGATAACTCACGAGATCAAATTCTCACAACGAACGACAAAGTGCGATACTTAAACTCATCCATCGAATTAACGACGAACGACAAAGTATGATACTTAAACTCATTCATCGAATTAACGACGAACGACAAAGTATAACCCTAATGTGGGCGGCACTTAAACATCCATTGGATATATTGATCGGTCGGAAAATGAATCGTAATAGCGATCGAGTTATTACCCTGTTTTGCAGCACCCCGCTATACTTAATTAGTGTTTCGTGTGTGTTAATTGTGATAATCATGTGACAACCCGCACTAAACCAGGTATCCGTACAACTTAATTAATGATTAATTACTGCTTAATTACTGTGCTTGTTTGAACTAGCTGATGAACTGCTACTTGAATACTGATACATGAACTTACTTGCATCATACTTGCTTGCTGTCACTACATTATTTACATGCTGAACCCTAGTGACAAACATGATGCACAAAAAGCACAGTAGCACTAAACGGATACACAATAAACATGCTGATATAACCAGCATCAGGCAGACACTGCCTCTAAGGCCTGTTAAGAGACTCAAATATTTTGGCTACACTGGTAGTGAGTGTAGGGATATAAGGGTTGTGGTACTGCGTCTCTAGGAATAAGATACACTGATTCGGATGTGCCAAAAACGTACTTTAAGTACCAAACACAGCACTTTAATAATTAATCCAGCTTCTAGCTGACTAGTAAAGTGCCAGAACATGAGAAAATAACACTAGACACTTTCTAAAGTGTCGGGAAAACAAATTGTGTCACTAAAAATGTTAATAACGACACTTTAAAGCTTTTGTAACGCTTTAACGGATTACTATCCAACCGGACACCCGGACTTTACCCGGAACATGAAAATATTACTATTTTCACTAATTATATTTTTCTGAGCCAGTTAGGGTCTCTGATTACCCTAACACCCGTCATAACACATAACAGACAACTCACTAAGTTAAATACTTAGTTAACCTATTTAACATAACTAACCTCCTAATTACTTGGTTATAATCGAACCAACCCCCCACCCCTTTCATAACCGGCCCCCAAACTAGGGGAACACACATGGTACTTGTGATTTGGTAAATCTAGATTTGCCTAATATCTTGGAGACATATTAACCAATGGTTAATAACACTTTAATTTCCCTATAAATACACACTAACACATGAGATAATCTTCATCATTTATCACCAACAAACATTACTCTCCTTCTCTCTTGCCCTCCCACTCTCGGCCGAACTCCTCACACACACCCACCATACTTTCGGCTCTTGATCTCTACATTCCATCATCATACAAGCTTCACAAGTCACGTATTAGGAGCTCTTGTGCACTCGGAACGCGAAGGACCTCTACCGTTAGCTTTTATCCACGCATTTTTCATCAAAGATCTTCCCTAGCCTTGAGCTAGAGGTATAACATTTAAAACTTGTTCTTGAACATATCTAAAGTGGTTAAAAGGAATATTGTCGGTTAAATATCGATAACTTACATTTCGAAGCATTAAAGTCTAGTAAAAACTATAAAAGTGGTGGTTAATAGCTTACAACTTGTGTAAAAGTTGTAGTATTTGGAATTTGTGTTTATCTAGACCCGATCTATGATGTGGTAGCTCGGATCTCCATTTAACCCGACTTTGTAAGATCTTGGATCTTCACATAAGCTCGTTTTTGGGTTACCACAAGGGTTAAAAGGCGAAACTCTACCACACAAGACACATGAACTTGTGTAAAAGAGATTTAACTTGTACATTGGTGTTTAAAACTAGCGGATCTACGTATCTGCAAGTGGTATTTTTGAAGAACCACACATTTAAGAAACCATGTATTTTAAAGAAAGGATCTTACACTAACAAACATGATTTTATAAACCACAAGTGTGTAAACACTTGTGAAACAAACAGATCCGACAAAGGACTAGCTTTGTTACTTGTTACTAGAAGTTGTAAAGTCGGATTTCTCTAAACACGAGGTTTTTATGAGATTAAAGTCACTTTATATAAAGATCTACATATATAAAGGGGATTTACATTATAGATGCGGAAAAACTACAAGTTCATGCGATTATGCGATTTACATACTTATCGACTAGTTTGATGTGTCGGAAATTGTTTGATTGAATAAAGAAGTTGTTGAATTGATTTGTTAAAAGAAAATGATACGCTTGAAAGCGTGGCCACCTCCAGTTACAGAGGAAACTCTGGCAAAATTTTCTAAAAACCTAACACTAAGAATTTTTTTACACAACAAGTGTTAGAACTATTTTCGACATATTTTCGAAACATAAAATTTCGCCATGACTTTAATTACTAAACATTCGGAGGTGGGATTTTCACAAGGGTTAACGTGATAAATATATTTTGTCACAACACTGTTTATGATTATTTTGTGAAAATACATAAATATTATTTTAGAGTAAAAATAATATTTACAAGCGTTAAAGATCCCAAAACTTTACGAACGCTTCCACATTAACATATAAGTTACACCGGTAATTACATTACCACAAGATTGATAAAACGTAACTTACGCACATGTATTGAATCCCCCATCCTTGGGAAGAAGTATAACTACCAAGTGTATACAGAACATAAACACGAAATAGTTGTCTAACTATTTCCCAAAGACATAAACTATAAAGCTAAAGCACGGCCGTCCGTCTAATAGAATTAGCACTTGTAGGTCGTTGCACAGCTTACTGTATTGGAGACACTTGGTAGAGACGCGCATTCACTGTGAGTTCATGTCCCCCTTTTCTCTAACTGTTTTCAGTTTTCATAACTGCGGGGGTGAAATACATGTTACTTTGTTTACAAGTACTTTATACACGGTATGATTTACGTAAGGAGGTTTAGATCATGTGAATGGGTAGTTAGAACACCGAGGGACTCGAGCGGTAGATCTATCTGGGTGTAGCGAGCCCAGCTCTAGGCCCAACAGAACGGACCTCTCGGAGGACCAACAGAACGGACCTGGAGTGACTTGGTACCCAACGCAAAAATCGGCTAGGGTTGTGTCTACTTACTTGCATTTCACAACATGCTAATGGCCTTGCAAACCATTGGTGATCACAAGTCCTCTTACACTGCTACATACCAGGAAACTTTTATACTTACAAGTGTTTTACTTACTCACTTGCACATGAACTCGCTCAACATTATTGTTGATTTTTCAACTCACATGTATTTCAGGAAATTAAACGGATCTGGCACGGTATGGAACGTTTTCCGCTGCACTTGTCATGGAGTCATCAGGGTTTAGGGGATGTGTCTCTTTCCTGGACAAGACACAGTCCTTAAACCACGTTTATGTTATGTTATAAGTTGTAATGTCTACTAAACAAGGTTATGGTTGTATGCTAAAACAATGGTATTGTGTTTGATTTTCAAAACTTAATGGGTGACTTGCATGGTTTTTAATTCATATAGCTTGTTATGGTTAAGCTATGGTATTAAGAAGTCACACCAAAATTAACCACGCTTCCGCAAAGCCAGGGTGTGAGAGCTTGGTATCAGAGCTCTGATCATAGCGAACTAGGATTCTTTCTCGAGTCTAGACTATGATCACTAGGGCTCTCACGAAAACATTTTTCTGCATACCACTTAAGTCCAGATCCAAAACTTTTTACAAACAAATGTTGAGCACATTTTATTTATTTATAGGCTCAGCTTGGAGGGCTGAGGATCGGTCTGGAGGACCGAGGTGATCGAGGTAGTTAAGCACGTTGGTTTGTTATAGGTTCGATCTGGAGGATCAAGGCTCGGTCTAGGTGACCGAGGTAGTGGGCTAGCAAGGCTAGGAAGAAAGGGCTCAGCTTGGAGGGCTGAGGATCGATCTGGAGGATCGAGGTTTGGTTTAAGTAAAGGATAGAGCAGTCTTGTAGACTGGATGAAATTGGCTAGTAAGACTAGGAGAATTACGTGATACCTTACTTGGTGACTTATGTGATTACTTGATTTATGATTGACTATTTGTGCATGTTTGTGTATATGTTACAGACACATGGATTCTGCAGACACTGGTGGTTCAGGCACCACAGGCCCGAGGCCTATCGTTTCAGACGACATTGAGTCATCGGAGCACGAGGTTTACACGTCCGACTTCACTAGCACAGATGAGGACGATTTCCAGCCATTTGCACTACCTGACGGTGCTGGCGAGCTCGCAGATGGTCCTATCACAGGGGATCTACCACTTGCATTGATCCCTGCTCCTATACCGCTTGCTGCGTACCCAGCTTACGATTTACCCATCGACGATGAGGAGGATGATGTCAATATGTTTGATGAGGAGCCTTTCGAGGAGGATGCTCAGGGCGAGGCCCTTCCTGCTGCCGATCCCTTATTGATCGCAGACGCTCCCGTCGCGGAGTCACCTGTTCACTCGCCAGTCGCGGACTCCTTTGAGTCTGTGGCTTCTGTACCCTCACATGTCCAGAGTGCACAGCACTTCTCTCATGAGTCAGAGCCTGATCAGGCATTATCTGTTGCCCCTATCCCCAGTTTCGCTGTTGACCATGATGATGAGGGGGATTCCGATCCTATGTTTCCCCCAGGATTCGACCCTGATCATGACATAGAGTATGTTCCGATGGATCAGTTTATGGAGGATCCAGTAGACGCTGTTGACCTATTTGATCCTATTGACCCAGATTTTGAGTTTGAGATGGCTTTTGATGACTTCGAGCCTGCCGTTGCTCCTGAGCAGGCAGCCGCTCTAGACCCTATACCAGAGCATGACTTAGTACATGCTGATATCCCTTTTGAGCCTGTTGTTGCTGATCTCCCTGTAGATGTTCCTGTGATTGAGGGCGATCATGTTGCTGTTGATCCCGTTGTTCCTTTACCCGTTGGTGATATACCTGCTGACCACCCTATAGAGCACTTTGCACCCGTTCACCCTGTTGTTGATCCCTTATTTGATCCCGTTCCCCTAGAGCCCGGACATGCACTGTTCGCGGCACATATGGATCCACCGGATGAGTCCGCACAGCACGGTTGGATACCGGCTGACGAGGATGTTCCACCTTTTCCTCCACAGATTCCTGTTGCACCCCATGTTGACTTTTCATTTCAGGTTCCTATGTTTGTACCTCCAGCAGGGCCTGGAGAGGGTTCTTCAGCACACCCTGATGGGCATGTACCGATGCCTATCCCTTTCATGCCTCAGACGTCATCTGTTCCACCCGCTGTTGCACCATTTCACGTGGCACCTTTCGACCCCACTAGCGAGCCATTTCTTTGGGCACCTGGCTCTGGTATGCCACCCACTGACCCCTATCATGCTTTTCACAGGGGATACACTATCGAGGACGTCTTGATGTCCTTTGTCGCACAGCATGAGTCCCACACACAGCGTATACAGGAGCTCGAGAGAGCTCGGTTGTTACCTTGTCAGTGCCATGGACAGGCACCCTCCCCCCTACAGCCGTTTCGACCATTACCTCCCGATTTTGCTGCTCGTCTTTTTATGTTAGAGCAGCAGGTTGCTTCCATTATCCGTACACAGCGAGCCCAGGAGGAGGACTGGCTCCAGTTACGCCGGTTGTTTTATACTCACTTTCCCCCTCCTCCCCCACCATCTGCATAGAGCTCACCAGTTACTGATTAGATAGACGAGGATGAGAAGACGGCGATTGTTGGATTGCACAGCATTTTGGAGACCACTTTATGACTTTGACTTTTGTTGACATGTACTTGATGTTGTATTTGACACTGAATTGTTATGATTTTTGGATAGGGGTGATGTAGCCCCTAGTTGATGGATGATTGTATGACACTATGATGTACTGATACACTTACTCTGTGGTCTTGATATATGACAATCGCAGTATTCTCATCATATCTGTTTCGCTTGATTACTTATTTGCATTGTTATGGTATGAGATGTGGATGATTGGTATTTGTGATGTATTGATGACATGAGATATTACGTGCTATTACTATTACTATATACGTACTTTTCGCTATGGCCTGACCAATGTGAACACATCTTTTAGAAGATGCCGCCGAAACGCCCAACACCAATGCCTACTAATGAGGCAGAGCTACAGCAAGTCATTGCAGCTGCCATAGCACAATACGCAGCATCTCAGCCAGGAGCGAGCGGAAGTGTTAACCAAGGCAATAACAATCCACCTCACGGTAATACCACGCCATTTGGACCTACCATGGACTAGTTGGAGATTTTAGCGATGATGCTAATGCCAAACACGTGTTTTAACATACGTGCAGGATGCACCTACAAGCAGTTTTTAGACTGCAAACCGGTCAACTTCGATGGCACAGGAGGTGCAGTTGCCTTTACCCGCTGGGCTGAGAAAACCGATTCCGTTTTACGCATGAGCAAATGCGCGATAGATTAACAGGTCACATACATTTCAGGGCTGTTTCTGGATGGAGCCCTATCCTGGTGGAACCTACAAGTACAAACTCTAGGCGAAGCTGCCGCCTACGCACTGACTTGGGCCGAATTGAAAGAACTGATGCGCAAAAAGTACTGTTCACGCGCAGAAATTCAAAGGTTGGAGACTGAATTTTGGCACTTAAAGATGGATGGACCAAAGATTGCAGAATACGTCCAGAGGTTTCACGACTTATCTCAAGTGGTTCCTTACATGGTTACACCTGAATACAAGCGAATCGAGCGCTTCATTTGTGGTTTGGCTCCCCAAATCATAAGTATGGTAACCTCATCAAAGCCTGCGACAATTACCGAGGCGATTGATTTGAGCGTGGCTCTCACAGAAGAGGCCATCCGTCTGAACAAGTTTGGTGATGTTAAGGCAAAGGAGAAAGAGACTCATGTTGAGTCGTCAGGAAGTAACAAAAGAAAGTTTTCGAACTTCAAACAAGGTGTTAGCGGTGATGGTAAAAGAGGAGCACCAAACACGCCAGCTCAGGGTACGACTGGCAGTGGAAGGAAAGGAAGGGGATATATGGGAACCCAGCCCAGGTGTAATGCCTGCCAGCGTCACCACTCTGGTCAATGTGGGCTAAAAACATGTGAAGCATGTGGGAAACGTGGTCACTCGAAGGATACTTGTTGGGTCCCTGCCGGCCGCGGAGGCCAGGGAGGATATGGAAACAAAAATGATAACCGTGGTGGAAATGGGAACCGCCCACAAGGAAATTTTGGAGGTAACAGAAATCATGGCAACAACGCTAACCAAGCGGGCGCAGTGAATCGTAATCCGGGGAATGATCAAGCTGATGGAAACGGGCAGAGACTTGGATGCTATAACTGCGGTGAAATCGGGCACTTTAAGAAGAATTGCCCAACATTGAACCAAGCCCGTGGTAGAGTGTTCCAACTCGAAGCTAGGGAAGCACGCCAGGATCCAAATGTTGTTACTGGTACGTTCCCTGTCAATCAACGCTATGCATCCGTTTTATTTGATACTGGTGCCGATTATAGCTTCGTATCGTTAGAATTTAAGAATATGCTTGGGTTAGCCGCTAATAAGTTAGATATTCCTTACTCAATCGAATTGGCCAATGGAAAGTTAGTTGAAGCCAACGAAGTTATCAGAGGCTGTGTGATAGAATTGGGAGAACGTGAGTTTACTTTGGATCTACTACCAGTCCAATTGGGAAGCTTCGACGTGGTAGTAGGAATGGATTGGCTATCCGGAAACAAGGCTGAGATAGTTTGTCACGAGAAAGTTGTTCGTATCCCAACTGATGATGGTGAGACAATTGTGGTTCACGGAGAGAAGCGTGACACACCGCTAAGGATTATCAGCTGCTTGAAAGCAAGGAAGTGTTTACAGAAAGGATGTGTTGCTTTTCTGGCACACATTGTGGATAAGAAGGCTGCCGAGCCAAGGATCGAAGACATCCCTGTCGTAAGGGAATATCCAGAAGTCTTCCCAGAAGACTTACCTGGACTGCCACCTCAGAGGCAAGTGGAGTTTCACATTGACTTAGTTCCAGGCGCCGCGCCTGTGGCTAAGGCACCTTATAGACTTGCTCCATCTGAGATGCAGGAATTGTCGACACAACTTCAAGAGTTGTTAGACAAGGGTTTTATCCGACCAAGCTTCTCGCCTTGGGGAGCTCCGGTCCTGTTTGTCAAGAAAAAGGACGGAAGTTTCCGCATGTGTATTGACTACAGAGAATTGAACAAGCTGACAATCAAGAACATGTATCCTCTGCCGAGAATTGATGATCTGTTTGATCAACTGCAAGGCTCTAGGTTTTACTCTAAGATTGATCTTCGATCTGGATACCATCAATTAAGGATACAGGAGGAAAGTATCCCGAAAACAGCCTTCCGAACTCGTTATGGACACTACGAGTTCCTCGTTATGCCATTTGGTTTGACAAACGCACCTGCAGTATTCATGGATCTAATGAATAGGGTTTGCAAGCCATACTTAGACAAGTTTGTGATTGTATTCATCGATGACATTTTGATTTACTCAAAGACGAAGGCTGAACACGAGCAGCATCTAAGAGCCATTCTAGAGCTACTGAAGAAGGAACAACTGTACGCCAAATTCTCCAAGTGCGAGTTTTGGCTACGCGAAGTCCAGTTTCTTGGACATGTGGTTAATGGGGATGGAATTCATGTTGATCCCACAAAGATCGAGGCGATCAAGAATTGGGAAACGCCTACGACGCCAACCGAGATTCGACAATTCTTGGGTTTGGCTGGCTACTATCGAAGGTTCATCGAGGATTTCTCGAAAATCGCTCAACCTTTGACGCTCCTCACCCAGAAGGATAAGACGTTTGATTGGGGAATCAAACAGGATGAAGCGTTTCAGACATTGAAGGATAAGCTTTGTAACGCGCCAATCTTAGCTCTACCAGAAGGTACTGATGATTTTGTGGTATACTGCGACGCATCGCGTCAGGGATTGGGTTGTGTGTTGATGCAACGCCAAAAGGTCATTGCTTACGCATCACGCCAACTGAAAGTGCACGAAAGGAACTATACCACCCACGATTTAGAGCTTGGCGCAGTGGTTTTTGCACTAAAGATCTGGAGACACTACCTGTATGGTACAAAGTGCACAATCTTCACAGATCACAAAAGCCTACAGCATATATTCAACCAGAAGGAGTTGAATATGAGGCAAAGACGATGGGTTGAATTGTTGAACGATTACGACTGCGAGATAAAATATCACCCAGGGAAGGCGAATGTAGTCGCCGATGCCCTAAGTCGTAAGGAAAGAATCAAGCCCATAAGGGTCAGGGCTTTGGAAATGATTATACGAACCGATCTTTCCTTGCGCATTCGTGCTGCACAAAAGGAAGCTCTCAAGGAGGGAAACCTTGAGGAAGAATATCTCCGTGGAATGGAAAAGCTTTTGGTACCAAACGAGGAAGGAACGTTATGTTTTGAGAAAAGGATTTGGGTTCCTCTGTTTGGTGGATTAAGGGAAGTTATTTTCGATGAAGCGCACAAGTCACGGTACTCTATCCACCCTGGATCGGATAAGATGTACCAGGATCTCAAAGATTATTATTGGTGGCCTAGGATGAAAGGCGACGTTGCTGTTTACGTGAGCAAATGTTTAACGTGCGCTAAGGTCAAGGCGGAATACCAGAAGCCTTCGGGACTTCTGCAACAACCTGAGATTCCCAAGTGGAAATGGGAACAAATCTCAATGGATTTTGTTACAAAACTGCCAAGAACGCCAAGAGGCCATGATATGATTTGGGTAATAGTTGACCGCCTAACAAAGTCCGCACACTTTCTGCCAATCAAGGAGAAAGACAGCACTAGTAAACTTGCGGAAATTTACTTGAGAGAGATCGTAGCACGTCATGGAGTACCTCTCTCGATCATCTCTGATAGAGACGGAAGGTTTGTGTCAAGGATATGGCAATCCTTCCAGGAATCTTTTGGCTCACAGTTGAATCTGAGCACTGCGTTCCATCCGCAAACAGATGGCCAGAGCGAGCGAACAATACAAACTTTGGAAGACATGCTGAGGGCATGTGTTATGGATTTGGGCGGTAGCTGGGATAAACACTTACCTTTGGTCGAATTTTCATACAACAACAGCTACCACACCAGTATTGGTGTCGCGCCATTTGAGGCCCTATACGGACGCAAGTGCCGATCACCACTATGTTGGTCTGACGCAGGTGATAGGCAGCTTGCTGGTCCCGAAATCGTCCAAGAGACGACAGACAAGATTGCGCAAATACTTAAACGCATCGAAGCCGCTCGCCACAGGCAAAAGGCCTACGCGGATCCAAACCGGAAACATGTGGATTTCCAAGTTGGAGAAATGGTGTTATTGAAAGTTTCACCCTGGAAGGGGGTGGCACGCTTTGGAAAGCGTGGAAAGTTAAATCCGCGCTACATTGGTCCTTTCAGAATTCTGGAAAGAATTGGAACAGTAGCATATAAGTTGGACCTACCTGCTGAACTAAATGGCGTTCACGATACATTTCATGTATCCAATTTAAAGAAAAGTCCAACTCAAATTGACGTTGCCATTCCTACCGACGAGATTCATATTGACGACACGCTCCACTTCGTTGAAGAACCTGTCGAGGTCACAGACTGGAAAGTTAACAAGACCCGCCGGAGCAGTGTCAAACTCGTCAAAGTTCGTTGGAATGCCAGACATGGTCCTGAATTCACCTGGGAACGTGAGGACCGGATGAAAGAGAAATACCCCCACTTATTTCCTAAGAACTCTGCATCTACGAGCAGAACTTAAATTTCGGGACGAAATTTATTTAACGGGGGGAGAATGTGACAACCCGCACTAAACCAGGTATCCGTACAACTTAATTAATGATTAATTACTGCTTAATTACTGTGCTTGTTTGAACTAGCTGATGAACTGCTACTTGAATACTGATACATGAACTTACTTGCATCATACTTGCTTGCTGTCACTACATTATTTACATGCTGAACCCTAGTGACAAACATGATGCACAAAAAGCACAGTAGCACTAAACGGATACACAATAAACATGCTGATATAACCAGCATCAGGCAGACACTACCTCTAAGGCCTGTTAAGAGCCTCAAATATTTTGGCTACACTGGTAGTGAGTGTAGGGATATAAGGGTTGTGGTACTGCGTCTCTAGGAATAAGATACACTGATTCGGATGTGCCAAAAACGTACTTTAAGTACCAAACACAGCACTTTAATAATTAATCCAGCTTCTAGCTGACTAGTAAAGTGCCAGAACATGAGAAAATAACACTAGACACTTTCTAAAGTGTCGGGAAAACAAATTGTGTCACTAAAAATGTTAATAACGACACTTTAAAGCTTTTGTAACGCTTTAACGGATTACTATCCAACCGGACACCCGGACTTTACCCGGAACATGAAAATATTACTATTTTCACTAATTATATTTTTCTGAGCCAGTTAGGGTCTCTGATTACCCTAACACCCGTCATAACACATAACAGACAACTCACTAAGTTAAATACTTAGTTAACCTATTTAACATAACTAACCTCCTAATTACTTGGTTATAATCGAACCAACCCCCCACCCCTTTCATAACCGGCCCCCAAACTAGGGGAACACACATGGTACTTGTGATTTGGTAAATCTAGATTTGCCTAATATCTTGGAGACATATTAACCAATGGTTAATAACACTTTAATTTCCCTATAAATACACACTAACACATGAGATAATCTTCATCATTTATCACCAACAAACATTACTCTCCTTCTCTCTTGCCCTCCCACTCTCGGCCGAACTCCTCACACACACCCACCATACTTTCGGCTCTTGATCTCTACATTCCATCATCATACAAGCTTCACAAGTCACGTATTAGGAGCTCTTGTGCACTCGGAACGCGAAGGACCTCTACCGTTAGCTTTTATCCACGCATTTTTCATCAAAGATCTTCCCTAGCCTTGAGCTAGAGGTATAACATTTAAAACTTGTTCTTGAACATATCTAAAGTGGTTAAAAGGAATATTGTCGGTTAAATATCGATAACTTACATTTCGAAGCATTAAAGTCTAGTAAAAACTATAAAAGTGGTGGTTAATAGCTTACAACTTGTGTAAAAGTTGTAGTATTTGGAATTTGTGTTTATCTAGACCCGATCTATGATGTGGTAGCTCGGATCTCCGTTTAACCCGACTTTGTAAGATCTTGGATCTTCACATAAGCTCGTTTTTGGGTTACCACAAGGGTTAAAAGGCGAAACTCTACCACACAAGACACATGAACTTGTGTAAAAGAGATTTAACTTGTACATTGGTGTTTAAAACTAGCGGATCTACGTATCTGCAAGTGGTATTTTTGAAGAACCACACATTTAAGAAACCATGTATTTTAAAGAAAGGATCTTACACTAACAAACATGATTTTATAAACCACAAGTGTGTAAACACTTGTGAAACAAACAGATCCGACAAAGGACTAGCTTTGTTACTTGTTACTAGAAGTTGTAAAGTCGGATTTCTCTAAACACGAGGTTTTTATGAGATTAAAGTCACTTTATATAAAGATCTACATATATAAAGGGGATTTACATTATAGATGCGGAAAAACTACAAGTTCATGCGATTATGCGATTTACATACTTATCGACTAGTTTGATGTGTCGGAAATTGTTTGATTGAATAAAGAAGTTGTTGAATTGATTTGTTAAAAGAAAATGATACGCTTGAAAGCGTGGCCACCTCCAGTTACAGAGGAAACTCTGGCAAAATTTTCTAAAAACCTAACACTAAGAATTTTTTTACACAACAAGTGTTAGAACTATTTTCGACATATTTTCGAAACATAAAATTTCGCCATGACTTTAATTACTAAACATTCGGAGGTGGGATTTTCACAAGGGTTAACGTGATAAATATATTTTGTCACAACACTGTTTATGATTATTTTGTGAAAATACATAAATATTATTTTAGAGTAAAAATAATATTTACAAGCGTTAAAGATCCCAAAACTTTACGAACGCTTCCACATTAACATATAAGTTACACCGGTAATTACATTACCACAAGATTGATAAAACGTAACTTACGCACATGTATTGAATCCCCCATCCTTGGGAAGAAGTATAACTACCAAGTGTATACAGAACATAAACACGAAATAGTTGTCTAACTATTTCCCAAAGACATAAACTATAAAGCTAAAGCACGGCCGTCCGTCTAATAGAATTAGCACTTGTAGGTCGTTGCACAGCTTACTGTATTGGAGACACTTGGTAGAGACGCGCATTCACTGTGAGTTCATGTCCCCCTTTTCTCTAACTGTTTTCAGTTTTCATAACTGCGGGGGTGAAATACATGTTACTTTGTTTACAAGTACTTTATACACGGTATAATTTACGTAAGGAGGTTTAGATCATGTGAATGGGTAGTTAGAACACCGAGGGACTCGAGCGGTAGATCTATCTGGGTGTAGCGAGCCCAGCTCTAGGCCCAACAGAACGGACCTCTCGGAGGACCAACAGAACGGACCTGGAGTGACTTGGTACCCAACGCAAAAATCGGCTAGGGTTGTGTCTACTTACTTGCATTTCACAACATGCTAATGGCCTTGCAAACCATTGGTGATCACAAGTCCTCTTACACTGCTACATACCAGGAAACTTTTATACTTACAAGTGTTTTACTTACTCACTTGCACATGAACTCGCTCAACATTATTGTTGATTTTTCAACTCACATGTATTTCAGGAAATTAAACGGATCTGGCACGGTATGGAACGTTTTCCGCTGCACTTGTCATGGAGTCATCAGGGTTTAGGGGATGTGTCTCTTTCCTGGACAAGACACAGTCCTTAAACCACGTTTATGTTATGTTATAAGTTGTAATGTCTACTGAACAAGGTTATGGTTGTATGCTAAAACAATGGTATTGTGTTTGATTTTCAAAACTTAATGGGTGACTTGCATGGTTTTTAATTCATATAGCTTGTTATGGTTAAGCTATGGTATTAAGAAGTCACACCAAAATTAACCACGCTTCCGCAAAGCCAGGGTGTGACAAATCAGACGATAACTCCATGTAGAATTGGAATTTCTTCGTCGTTTTTGTACCCAGAATCAAGTCCCAACATCCTCTATTTATACTGAAATTTTGCACTTGTCGCGGCCCGCGTGACATTAAGGTTAACCTTACGCGGCCCGCGTGATAACGTATTTTATATATAGGGTTGCCACGTGTGAGACTAGCCTAGCTGAGTCGACGAAATCATTAAATTCAACTTCGTCCGCAAGTTATGAAGATAATCGTTAGCTAGGGTTTACCCCCCTTGAGTTTTAGGGGCCCTAATCCTGATTCTGAAAATTCTGAAAATTCTAGGGTTTGTACAGAATTACTTGGGTGTCTTAATTAGGGTTTCCTAGTGGGTAATTTATAAATACTAATATTATTCTTTTTATTTCTAGAATAATGATTTTAAATTTATGGGCATTACAACTATTACCCCCTTAAAAGAAATTTCGTCCTCGAAATTTTTCAAATAAGAATATAACCTAATCGCATAAGTAACAGAAACGGAACTTTCATAGCAGAGTTACTAACTTATATAACAATAATCTCCTAAACACACACGTGTATCTGAAATTCATAAGTTCATGACTATAATTGTCAATTACCTTACATATGTGCCCTAATGGTCCTCCTAAAACGCATCTTAATAAAATATCTTACCGTATGAAAAGTCAATGGAGACTTACAGATAATAGAGTGACTATTGGTACTGATATCTACTACATAGATATGCTTAATCATAGCTAAGATATATTCACATAAGGTAAGCATGAATGACCGTAAACAGAAACAATTGAACATATATCAAAGAGCAAGATTTACCGTTATTTCGACTAAAATTCTATTTCTAGAATAGATTAGGGTATAGAGAGCGAATTGATTCTTCAGATTCCCATGTTGCTTCGTGTTCAGAGTGATTTTTCCAGAGGACTTTAACAAACGGAATTACTTTCCTACGCAAAACCCTTTCTTGTCGATCTAATATGGCTTCTGGTTCCTCTTCGTAGGACAAATCTTCGTGAATTGTAAGTAACGGATAACTAATGACATGGAGTGGATGATAATTATATCCTCTTAACGAGGAAACATGAAAAACGTTATGAACGTGAGAGAGCTGAGGAGGTAAAGCCAGTCGATATGACACTTCTCCAATTCTTTCAAGGATTTCAAACGGACCGATGAAACGGGGACTAAGCTTCCCTTTAATTCCAAATCTACGAACGCCACGCCAAGGTGATACCTTTAAGAATACGTGGTCGCCAATTTTAAATTCGAGTGGTCGTCTATCTTGATCTGCATAGCTCTTTTGTCTACTCTGAGCTTCTTTCAGTTTTTCTCGTGCCATAGTGACTTTTTCATTTGTAATCTGAACTAGTTCTGGCCCTTCAATAATCTTTTCTCCAACTTCATCCCAGCATATTGGTGCGCGACATTTTCGACCGTACAAAAGTTCAAAAGGTGCCATGCCAATACTTGCTTGCCAACTATTGTTGTAAGCGAACTCAACAAGGCATAGATATTTATCCCAGTTTCCAGACCATTCAAGTGCACATGCTCGGAGCATGTCTTCCAAGGTTTGAATCATACGTTCTGACTGCCCATCTGTTTGTGGATGGAAAGCAGCACTAAACTTCAGTCGTGTACCCCAAGCTGCCTGAAAACCTTTCCAAAATCGTGAGGTGAAACGTGGGTCTCTATCGGAAACAATGGAATATGGTGTGCCATGGAGTCGAATAATTTCTTGAAGAAATATTTCGGATAACTTATTAACCGAAAATCCTTGCTGAATCGGTAGAAAATGTGCTGACTTCGACAATCTATCGACAACAACCCATACAACATCATTTTTCTTGAAAGTCTTAGGCAAACCGGTAACAAAATCCATTGTGATCTCATCCCACTTCCATATGGGAATATCCAATGGCTGCAACAGACGGCTTGCTCGTTTGTGTTCAATTTTCACTTGTTGGCAAGTGAGGCATTTACTTACGTATCGAGCAACGTCTTCCTTCATGCCATTCCACCAGAAATTCTGTCTTAAGTCTCGATACATCTTGGTAGATCCTGGGTGAATTGAAAATGGTGAGCTATGAGCTTCGGCTAACAATGACTCACGAAGGGTGGAGTCATCGGGTACACAAAGTCTTTTACCGCACCAAATCACCCCATGATGGTCTATACGAAATTCAGATTGCTTACCCACCTCAAGATTTTGCACAATTGCCCAGAGTTCTCCATCTTGCTTTTGTGCATCTTTGATCCGTGATATGAGGTCGGGTTCAATCTGCATTCTAGCTAGATATCCATCAGATTTACTAACCTGAAGCCAAATGTTCATCCTTTCGAGATCCCTCATAATACGAGGCTGAATTTGTAAGCAAGATATAGTCCCGGAATTCTTTCAGCTCAATGCGTCAGCTACAACATTGGCTTTGCCTGGATGGTATTGAATATTTACGTCGTAATCTTTTAAAAGTTCTAACCACCTTCTTTGCCTCATATTTAGCTCCTTCTGCGTAAATATGTACTTGAGGCTCTTGTGGTCGGTAAAGATGTCACAACTTTCACCATACAGATAGTGTCGCCAAATCTTAAGTGCAAAGACTACTGCGGCTAGTTCTAAATCATGTGTAGGGTAGTTAACTTCATAAGGCTTTAACTGACGGGAGGCATAAGCGATAACCTTCCCATGTTGCATTAGCACACAACCTAATCCTTTCTTTGAGGCATCACTATAGACTTGGTAACCTCCTGATCCAGAAGGAAGAGCAAGTATCGGGGAGGATACGAGTCGTTTCTTCAATTCTTCAAAGCTTTTCTCTTGTTCCTCATTCCATGAGTACTTCACCCCTTTCCTTAGGAGTTTTGTGAGTGGTAAAGCAATTACTGAGAATCTTTCAACAAATCTTCGGTAATAGCCAGCAAGACCCAAGAAACTTCGTATTTCGGTGACAGAAGTAGGTCTTGGCCATTTTGTAATAGCTTCAACCTTTGTTGGGTCTACCATAATTCCCTCTGCTGATACGACATGACCTAGAAATGCCACTTGGCTAAGCCAAAAGTCACATTTGGAAAACTTAGCGTACAACTTCTCATGTCGCAAGGTTCCAAGTACTGCATGTAGATGTGCTTCATGTTCTTCACGACTTTTGGAATATACCAGAATTTCATCGATAAAAACAATTACGAATTTGTCTAGGAATTTGTGAAATACGCGATTCATCAAATCCATGAAGACTGCGGGTGCATTAGTTAGCCCAAAGGGCATAACCAAAAATTCGTAATGACCATATCGAGTACGAAAGGCGGTCTTGGGAACATCATCATTTTTGATCTTTAGCTGATGGTATCCGGACCTCAGGTCGATTTTTGAGAAGAACTGAGCCCCCTGAAGTTGATCAAAGAGATCATCAATGCGAGGCAGAGGATACTGATTACGAATAGTAATCTTGTTCAGCTCTCGATAGTCAATACATAAGCGCATACTACCGTCTTTCTTCTTCACAAATAAGACCGGAGCACCCCAAGGTGAAACACTGGGTCTTATGAATCCTAAATCTAACAATTCTTGCAATTGTTCCTTCAACTCCTTCAGTTCCATTGGAGCCATACGGTATGGAGCTTTAGAAATAGGCTCGGCACCAGGGATCAAGTCGATGGTGAATTCTACTTGACGGTCAGGTGGTAATCCCGGTAGTTCATCAGGAAATACATCAGGATATTCACGAACAACAGAGTGACTATCGATACTATTAACACTAGCAGAAGTATCCCTAATCGATGCTAGGAATCCAGTACAACCTCTTGATATGAATTTTCGAGCTTTGAGCGCAGAGATAATTTGAAGAGATTTATGAGCTTGAGTTCCCTGATATATAATATCAGGATGATGAAGATCACCGAAAATAACATGGCGAGAATGACAATCTATAGTTACGCGATGTCGAGACAACCAATCTATTCCTAGAATAACATCAAAGTCACACATATGTATTGGAAATAGGTCGGCCTTACACACAATAGATTCAATACGGATCGGACAATCCTTATATACGTAAGTGATTACGGATGAATTTTCCATGGGAGTAGAAATGGTTAAGGTATGATTTAAGAGAGTTGGTCTTATCGGAAGGTACTTAGTAAACGAGTGGGATACTAAAGAATGAGTCGCTCCTGTGTCGAATAACACATAGATACTATGTTTACCAAGCTGAAGGGTTCCCGACACAGTACCTGGGACATTAGCAGCATCAGTAGCAGAAAGTGCGAAAACTCTTCCTCCAATATTGGGTGGTGCACCGTTTGGTCGATTATTCTTCTTAGTGTCTTTCTTTGTACACTCCTTAATCATGTGTCCAGTTTGTCCACATCTAAAGCATGCTCATGTACTTCGGTGACATATGCCCTGATGTCGCTTGCCACAAGTATTACATAAAGGATATGTAATCTGATTCGGGTTTACATGTTGATTCAGTGGTTGAGCTCTAATAGGTTCTGCAGACAACTGAATCTGGTTCTGAGCAGGCCTCGGGTTTTGCAGTCTAGGTTGCCATCGACGTGCCTGATTTCCATAGTTTTGATTTCCTTGCACTTTGCGGTCTTGATGCTGTGGCGTAGTAGATGATTGGCCGATTGTCTGCTTAAATTGTCCTTCCCTGTTTCTCTTCTTATTATCCTCAGTTCGAGATAAAAATTCTTTCCTTTCGAACTCAAAAGTTTTGATTGCATCAGCAACTTCGGTGATATCCTTAAATTTCATATACATGATCGACTTCTGAATTCGATCATTGACTGCCCACTTGCATTTTTCTGCCTGGACTTCTGCTGATCCTGCAACGTCTCCTACAATACTAGCCAACCTTAAAAATCGAGTAATGAACTCAGAGGCTGGTTCATCACTTCCCTGTCGAATCACTGCATACTCCCTGATATAAGCTTCTTTATCAGCGGTCGAAAAATACTTGTCGTAAAAGATGTTACGAAAGTCGACCCATGAAAGATTAGCGTCGAAATCATCCCCTCCTTTGACTTGCTTATATCCTTCCCACCAAGTTTGTGCGTCATCTTCAAATTTGTAGGTAGCCAATCTAACTTTGTATTGCTTCGGAACTCCAAGAACTCCGATGATCTTTTCAACATGAGCTATCCAGTTCCTTGTTTCGACTGGATTATTAGCGTGACTAAAGGATTTCGGCTTTTGTTTTTGGAATTTACTAATCCATATGTCTATACTATAAGTAATATTGTTCGTGGTATTCTCACGAATTTCTTCACCAGAGATTGGATTCGTGTTAGTGCGTTCTGGATGACGAGTTTGTTGAATAACGGCCTCAGCTGTCTGAGCAACAAGGTTTGGAAGCAACCCGGCAACAGCCTGGTTGATAGCGTTAATTACGTTTGGATCAACTAGAGTCTCATTCGAAGAAGTGTTGTTACGTACATGGTTAGTACGAGTACTCCTACGTAGCGGACGACGAGGAGGCATCTATAAGAATAGACATAGGAGTTAAACCAAATAAGAGACCAAGTTGAATCCTATCATAGATATCTACCCATTCCTCACAAGTTTTAATTACTATCTTCAAGTTTTCTACAGGAAAGAGCCTTTGCTCTGATACCATAGCTGAAACACCCCAACCCGGAAGGCTGACGTGTCACAATAACAGTGATATCATAAACAAAAGTCATAATTCCATTTATTTATTTATTAAGGATACAACAACACGACAATTAAACTTAAGGTTAATATACAAGCGGAGACATTCGATTTAATTAACTAACATCTTCAGATTTATTCCTAGGCTTTATTCTTCTCTCTCTTTCCCGCCCAAAGTAACCTGCTGACCTGTATATACAAAAATTTTACGGAATGAGCCGAATGCTCAGTACGGAATAATAGGCTCAAATAACAAATAATGCTTTATGCGAAAATGATACGATGCAAGAACATAATTTCATAATCATATCTTACGGATGTACCCATGAGCAACTTAAAACGTGACAATACACAGGTAGCTACTCCTGCATAATTATCACATGAGATGGCGAATTGGCATACCCGTTATCCACCTCCTTATACTTAAATCCTAGGATCGATCCATACGCCTCCTAATAGCTTATATGTACCACACTTGTACTTAAGAGACGCCGTGAACTAATCTCTCCGTCACGGTTAGAGCACATGATGTCGATGCCGCACAACATGCTCGTGGGACACTCCACGAGAAGCGATACTCAGGGTAACAGAGTACAAATAGTCTTATTTACATAACTTAAAATACTTTTCATAACAAAACATAACTTATATTGAAACATGCGATAATGAGTACAACTTAACAGAAAACTATCGCATGACATGAAAGCTAAATTCAAAGTTTTAGAATAGGAATTCAACGGACTGTCAAATGAATCGATAATCAAAGACGTGAAGAGTGTACAAATTTAATGGGTTTATAACAATTTGAATATGAAGCAATAAGAAGTGGGGTAAGGATCCGTACCTTAATAATTTCAAAGTGAAGCTACCTTGTGATAATATTTCAGATTTATATGGGCAGAGTTTAGACTACTGATTAGTCTTTTAACCTAATTTAAATAACATGCACACAACTAGGTTAGTAACTTAATACAGCATTTACGATAACTCACGAGATCAAATTCTCACAACGAACGACAAAGTGCGATACTTAAACTCATCCATCGAATTAACGACGAACGACAAAGTATGATACTTAAACTCATTCATCGAATTAACGACGAACGACAAAGTATAACCCTAATGTGGGCGGCACTTAAACATCCATTGGATATATTGATCGGTCGGAAAATGAATCGTAATAGCGATCGAGTTATTACCCTGTTCTGCAGCACCCCTTTATACTTAATTAGTGTTTCGTGTGTGTTAATTGTGATAATCAGATGATAACTCCGTGTAGAATTGGAATTTCTTCGTCGTTTTTGTACCCAGAATCAAGTCCCAACATCCTCTATTTATACTGAAATTTTGCACTTGTCGCGGCCCGCGTGACATTAAGGTTAACCTTACGCGGCCCGCGTGACAACGTATTTTATATATAGGGTTGCCACGTGTGAGACTAGCCTAGCTGAGTCGACGAAATCATTAAATTCAACTTCGTCCGCAAGTTATGAAGATAATCGTTAGCTGGGGTTTACCCCCCTTGAGTTTTAGGGGCCCTAATCCTGATTCTGAAAATTCTAGGGTTTGTACAGAATTACTTGGGTGTCTTAATTAGGGTTTCCTAGTGGGTAATTTATAAATACTAATATTATTCTTTTTATTTCTAGAATAATGATTTTAAATTTATGGGCATTACAAAAGATGCCGCAGAATATGTTCGAAGATGTGACGCATGTCAAAGACATAGTAACATACTGCATCAGCCGGCTGAACCATTATGTCCTATTGTTTCCCCTTGGCCATTTATGAAGTGGGGTATGGATATAGTGGGAAAGCTACCAAAAGCTCCGGGAGGAAAAGTCTTTATGCTAGCAATGACGGATTATTTCTCTAAGTGGGTTGAAGCAGAAGCATTTGTTCAAGTTAGAGACCAAGAAGTAGTATCCTTCATCAAGAGGAATATCCTGACCAGATTCGGAGTACTAGCCGAGATAATCTGTGACAATGGTTCTCAGTTTATAAGTAAGAGGACTACTGACTTTTGCAAGAGTTGGGGAATCAAAATGATTACGTCTACTCCGGTACATTCTCAAGCAAATGGACAAGCAGAATCCTCAAACAAGATAATTGTCAATAACTTAAAGAAAAGGCTTGGAGCCAAAAAAGGAAGATGGGCAGAAGAATTACCCTTTGTTTTATGGGCCGATAGGACAACGGTAAAGAATGCAACAGGCCAAACCCCGTTTTCCTTGGTGTTTGGAGCAGAAGCAGTGATTCCAACGGAAATGACAATACCTACTGCAAGATCTACCCTAAGTGATCCTGAACAGAATCCTGAAGCCTTGAGTCAGGATTTGGATACTATAGATGAAAAGAGAGATGCAGCAAGGCTAAGGATGGCAGGATATCAACAAAGAATATCCAGAGCATATAACAGGAATATTAGGACCAGAAGATTTAAGGTTGGAGATTGGGTGTTAAGAAAGGCTTTTCAGAATATTACTAATCCTGCCGATGGCAAGTTAGCTCCAAAATGGGAAGGACCATATGAAGTTGAATCAGAAGCAGGGAAAGGAGCATACAGACTCAAGAATATGGAGGGGGATATGCTACCGAGGTCTTGGAATGCTATACACCTTAAGCTCTATTTCAAGTGAGTTTAGAATTCAATTTCTAACTTAGGATGGTATGAATTCTATCTTTTTTAAATATGTTTTGGTTTAATTTATTCTTTGAAACCCAATACTAACTTAAGCATCGGAGGGGTGTTAGCCAAGCTAACACCCACCTTAGTTTACAATTGTTTTGCAAGATATGTTTCAGGATATGGCTCCAGGATATGTACTCAGGATAACTCGAAAGATTAGAGGATTGGCCCCCTCTCTCACGCTTAAGGGATACTGATCCCTTCACAGGTTTAAAGGTATTCACCTTTCTTCCGAATTGGGTTTAAACACCCCGCCTGGAGCGCAAGTTATTCAGAGATAGTTCAAGGTGGCGGGACCAGTCCATGTAAAAGTGGCTGACAATTTCGTTACTGTTGGCTATATCCTGAATCCTAAAGGTATATGAGGATTGATCACCCTCTCTCACGAAAGGGTATTTTCATACTCTCTAAGGTTTAAAGGTTTTCACCTTTCTAAGTCTTGGAGTTTATACACTCCCGCCTGTAGCGCATGAAAATTTGGGATTTTCCCCAGGATACAAGGGATTTATCTCCAGTACTTCCTTGGGTTTTACCCTTGGGACCTAAAAAATTGCCTATACAATGGAAACTGAAATTCAGAAGATTTCTAAGTGTTTGAAGATATTGTACACAGGGGACATCCCTGCCAAGATGGTGATGTAAAGCTAACAGGATGAGGCTCAGAACTAAGTACCTTGCACAGGGGACACCTTCATTGGAAGAGTTGCAAAGGGATTGAAGTTTGGTAATAGGTTTACACCCTATTTCTGGTATGATCTTTCCTTTGTAAACATCGTCTAAGTTTTTAGTAAAATTATTTTAAGTATCCTGATATATTCTCAAAGTCCTTTTCAGGATATTTGATTAGGGTGTTTGAAACTAGTATTAGTTTGGAACTTTGATCATTTAAATATTCAAAACTTGGTTTTGAAAAGATAAACTGTTTTTCACTTTCTAAAGAAATTTTTACAAAGTTGAAGGAATGTTTGGAAGTTCTATCTAATAAAAGGTTTTTACAGTATATCGCTGAGCATACTGATCAGGATATTTTATAAGATAACAGTATGAATTTTTTTACAAAGCTAAGAGTTACACTAAGTAATGCAAGGCAACAGTGAATAAGTCAAAAGATAGTTATATTATTAACAAGTCAAAAGTTGTGCTTTTGGTTTCACCTCAAACCAAGGCCCATCCGCCAAAAGCACAATTAGTTTTTACCATACTTGTGTAACGGTTGCAGGATATATCTCAAAACAGGACTTGTCCACCTACAACCGTTATCACATTCAAAACAAGTTATACTAATTGATGACCAAGGGCTTCGTCCTAAAACCTAGGACCCATCCACCTTTGGTCATCACATTGTTCTAGTGCAGGAAATGTAAATTGTTCAAAGACAGGAAAAGTAAATTGTTTATGCAACCACAACCATGAAATTTAAAAAGTGGGCTCCGGCCTTGGCACATATATCCATCATCGCCCACTCCGCTGCCTAAGGGGCAGCACCCTCTTGAACAACAACCTCCTTCCCAGCGTTCGCACCAGCATCAGCCTCAGGATTCTTCTCGGCATCATCACCAGCATTGGCCGCTCCTTCTGTCGCATTAGAAGGCCCTTCACCAGTATGTTTTGCAGGATGAGCAACGGGATGACCTCCGAGGCCCTGTAGTTTCTCCTCCCAAGCCTTTACATTCCAGGAAGGGCATTCAAAACCCAAATCCATGGCCTCATAAGCCATCCTTATCCTGGCTTGGAGAAGAGAAACGGCCACGGATGCTTTTAGGCTATCCCGATATGAACTCATATTCTGCTGATATTGGAGAAGGGCGGCATCTAGCTTGGCTTGAGCATCCTCATTAGCCTTGTGGAGGGCAGCTTGATGTTCCTGAGTCATTGCCTTGTATTTGTCTTCATAATGCTGGGATTTGGCAGCCGTAATGGTTCCTTGGTCAGCTATGGTGGCCACAGCTTTCTCCAGCTTGATCTCCAACTTCTTGTTAAGCCCGCAAGCATCTTCATACAAGTGCATAAGACGATCCAGACCCTATCGATAAAGACACAGGTATTGATGTAAAAAATAAGCAGGATAAGGACTAACATACTTGTGTAGGATATCGAAAAGAAAATTCTACCTGTTTGAGGAATGAGGTGGCTTCGTTGAACCCATGATTCTCGAGAGAGAATGTTTCAGAAGCAGCTGGGGAGTCCGTCTCCTTTCTCTTCCGAGAGCTGGATGCCCGGGTTCTGGATGCCGGAGGGCCTTTGGGAGCAGAAACAGTCTTCGAGGAGGTAGGCTTTGGTGTGGTAGACGACTTTGGCTTGGATTCTTGTTTGATGGGTTCAAGGCTGGAGTAGCAATCCAATTCGTCAAGTTCGAAACCCTCAAGGTTGACGACTGGTACTACACAAGGGAAGATATTCTTAAACTCATCATACTTTTGAAAAATAATTAATATATGCTGAGAATGTGCTTACCAGACATTTCTGAGCTTGATTTCTGGCTTGAATCTGTAAGAGACAGGGAGAAAGTTCTTTCACTAACAGGAAGACGGTAGATTTCCTTGATCTTGGATTCGGATTCTGCACTGGGAGGCACTAAATCTCTGAAATTCACTGCATAAAAACATCAGGATATAAGTCTGGGATACAGTTTGAAGATATAATTGGGGATATTCCTAAAGCCCTAAGTCCTACCCTTGGTTAACCATCTAACCGGTAGATCGAAACCCTTATCAATAGAGTCTCTTTTTACGAAAAAGAATTTTCGTTGCCATCGATCCTCGTTCTTGGTGGCTTTAAGAACCAGAGGGTTTTTGGTGGTAGAAAACAGAAGAAAACGGTGATTGCCGTGGGATCTCAACCGGTATGCTATAGGGAGGTCTTCAATGAACAGGTTGGGAAAATGACGAGACTTGATTTGATCCAGCACTATCAAGACTCGCCAAACCATTGGCATAACCTGGGCGTAACTAAGGCCGGTGAGGTCGAAAAAGCTGGAAATAAAGGGTGGAAACGGGTACCGGAGTCCAAGAGAGAAGGGGTAGGCGAAGAAACAAACCCACTCATCAGATATCGCGTCTGATCGGGCTTCCCGATCAAAAGGGCGAAAGACTGTTCCGGTGGGGAAGACGCCGGAATCTTTAAGAGCAACGATGTCGGCATTGTTGAAGCAGCAGATCTCCTTTGCTGGATCAACGATGAAGTTCTGACTTACGAGGCTTGAAGCTGGTCGGTCCGATAGGGATTTCGTTCGTGGTGCCATGAAAAGTATTGAGCAAACTGAAATAGATTCAAGAGAGAAGGATAGAAAGGAAAATACCTGATGTCCGCTTGAAGATAAGGATAACCTTGATAAGGAGTCCCTCGGTTAATATAGGATGAATATAGGGGGGTAAAGAGTAAATAATGCTTTGGAAGTTGTACCGCTGTCATTTCAAGGGTCTAGTCGTATTAATTACCTTAAGTTATGAGGTGAAACTTTTGAAATATATCCGTTGGATTGGTATCCCAACTGATATATTTGGGGACAATTGTTAGGGGTCATTTTCTTTGCATACATATCCTGACCAATATCCTGCCTTTGTTTGTTTATTTGTGACCAGGATGCTGGAAGAGGATATTGCTAACATCTTGGGCGATATCCTGAGGTTTATTGAATTAACCACGTGCAGATTAAAGGCTGAGACTTGCTAACGGTCAAATGGACTTCTTCTCCTCAAGACTCGGGCGAATTTGTTGAAGGAGAGACGTTGAGCCCGAAAGACCAGGTCTACAACGTTCGATGAAGGAATATTCGGTGGATCCCGGAAGTTTAGGATAGTTTGTTATTTTATCTTTACTATAAATAGATGGGAGCGGATCAGTTTAACACACACAATTTTTCACTAATACTCTCGAACACTCTCGAACACTTTCACTCTCTAGCTCATTGCAAACACAACACTTGTATTCAAATTTCATTGTAACACGTAGTCGATCCGCACCACATCCTGCACTGTATCCTGACGTTTAAAGTAATAAGAAGAACAAGGCAGCTGCGATTATCAGCTCCCGAGGTTTTATGCCGGCGATCTAGATTGATCAAGGGCTTTCCTCGTACATCTCGTGTCGTTTACTTACTTTTGCTCATTGTTTGATCATAGATACAGCTCAATATCCTGAGCCGTATCCTGAATACTGATTTTCTAAATAACTAAACAAACATATTTTACACACACATTTCTAGCACACTACCTCACTTAACTAATTTGATCACTAAATTGCTTAGGTAATTTTTGACCAAAACATTACTAAAACATAGTTAATATGTTATTTACAAAACCAAAAGCATAGTTTGATATGTTATTTATAAAACCAAAGCATAGTTTAATATGTTAATTATAAAACCAAAGTATACTTTTGATATACAACTGAAAATTATTATTTTGACAACTAAAGTATATTTAATATACTATCGGTTTAACTATTTTGGATCTAAAATATATTTTTGATATATTACTTATTCGACTTTCTTAAAACGAAAGTATATTTTTATATATGCTACAAACCTTTTTATCAAAACATTGTTTTACAATCAACATATTTTATACAAACTCATTTTACTTAGTTATTTATTTAGGCATCTTTCTTTTATATCATCTGATTTCTTATCACTTGTTACATGATTTATAAAAGAAAATATTTTTAAGTTCATGACTACTTTTTGTTAAACATTCTTTTAAACTTATAAGTCATGAATCCTGCATTAATAAAACCTATGTATCTCACATGCATTTTTATGCTGACGTACCTATTTTTACACATGTTTCAGGTGATGTTGTGTGATAATTGTTGATACATGCTATAAATAGGATGGACTCGTGCCTTAGCGACTTTAAAACTTGAAAGACAATATTTGTATTTATCTGATTTGTAATAGAACAATGAGTTCAATAATGCAATAAAACAAAATTATTTAATCCATGGTTGTGAAACAATGATTCTGTTACGACACTCCCCGACGTTTTCGCCACGATTTGTTGTTTTTCGTGGTCGGGGTGTGACAGAAAAGTTGGTATCAGAGCCAATGGTTATAGGGAATTAGGTTATTAGTAATGCTTTGACCTAGACTATAACCTTCCTAGGACCCTAACACAAGTTATCTTGTGTTTAGTCTTAAAACAATACCGTCGCCTATCTTTAGGTGACAACCAAAATAAGAACACAAATTTCGAATCCACTTTGAAAACCAATCATTTGTTCTAGGATGATTTATTATAAGGTTTTTGAACCCTCTAAATTTTCAAAATCTCATCAAAGTTTGGGTCTTATAATGTGAACACGTGCAATCTAGAAGGGTGGATGCCTGTACTCTGAGCTTTCTGTCTAAGGCTAGAGTGTTTGTACAAATCCACAAAATCGGACCAGTAACTCTTACCTGGGAACTCTTGGGGTGAGTGTCCACTTATAGGCTAAAGCATATCTTCGCGATACATTAATATGATGTCACACCCTGGTTTTTGCGGAAGCGTGGTTTATTTGGTGTGACTTCTTAATACCATAGCAACAATCACCACAATGCTATATGATAAAAACACGTGATGTTGATCCATTAATAAAGTTTAGAAACTACCACAATACCATTGTTTGAAAACATCAATATCAAATTAAGTTACAACCCATGACGTATTTAAATGAGTTCACAAAGACTCAACAAAAGTACTTAATGAAAACCTGAGTTTAGAATCATGTATCCCGTCTAGGATTAGGACACACCCTTTAAACTCGACAACCATGGATAACATTTTTTTTCAATACGCAGCGTGATAACACATGCATACCCTGCCAGATCCATTAGTTCCCTGAAATACATGTAGTTTGAAAAATCAACAAAAGTTGAGCGTGTTCATGTGTATGTGAGTATGTATAAACCTTTGTAAACAGTGTATGTATGTATATCCCGGTATGATTGCAAACAAGGAAAAGATCACCAATGGTTTGCAAGGCCACTGATATGTGTGACGGTGTAGGAAGACTCAAACCTAGCAAAGTTGTACCGGGCTCCCGGCTGGAAGACATAGTCACCACTATGGGCCGCCCCGGCCTCATGGGTGTGGGCTCGCTACACCCAAATAGATCTATCACTCATGCCCCTCGGTCCTACGACGAGGATTGATAGTCCCAAGTATCCGCCTACCCTATCACATGATCTATGGTTCTTTCCTAGGCTAATCATACCAATAGTATTGTTAGTATCCCTTTGTAACATGTATTTCACCCCCGAAGTAAGTAAACAAAAAAGTTTAAGGAAAAGGGGGACATGAACTCACAGTAGTGCGTCTTCAGTATCGTCAACTCAAACTCTGTCAGCTACACGACAACCTACAACGTACTAATGTCTATTAGACGAACGGGTCGTGCCTTGGCTTAGAGTTTAATGTTTTTGAGTTGTGTTTCTTATGTCTCCGAATATTATTCCAAGTTATAATTATTTGTTAAAATAATAATTATTTTAACTTTAAATTATATTTACTTTTGGAATAATTGTTTAATCAATATTTTGTATTAATACTTCACAAGTATTTTAACTTCCGTATTTCCTTCCCAATGATGGGGGTATTTATACATGTATATTGTAGTTCCGAAATATATTTTTAAGTCCCACTTAGAAAATATATATAACTTATTTGTCAAAAATAATGTATTCCAAAATATATATATTTTTCCCAAAAACAATATATTTTCACTTCTTGTATCCAAAACAATATTTACCAAAAATATATTCGTAAAAGTATTTTCCGGAATATTCGATAAGTTACGTCTTAGCGTTTGGTTTCACAATATCAAGTGTGTAACTTAAATATGTATTCCTTGTGATTTTTGGTATTATTTTGGAGTTGTTATTTCCATGATATTTGTTAAGACATATTATTTTACCCTAAAATAATATAACTACTCCACCAAGTAAATAAATATTCACACAAGGGTCTTAGTATAAAATATATATTCTAAATATATATTTATCCATTTTATTTACAAAAACCATCCTCCAATACTTTGTATTTTTGTTACAAAAATCTATGGCAAAGTTTATATGGAAAATCATAGTTTAAAATACACTCACTAGTAAACACTTGTTTAGAAAATATTTTCTAAGTGTTGGAATTTTTAGAAAATTTCGCCATAGTTTCCTTTGTAAATGGAGGTGTCCATGCTATATAGCGTATCATTTTCTTTTCCAAAAATCATTCAAACAATCAACAACCATTCACTAATCATTTTACACTTACCAAGTGCAAAAACTATATATTTTACATAATAACATGAACTTGATTTTTCACAAAAGTGTGTAGTAACTTGGTAAAGTGTGTAGTAACTTGGTAAAGTGTATAGTGGGTTTAGTTACCCTCCAAAGTGTGTTTACTTCATTTAAAATCTCATTCTTGAAAAGATTTGGTGTTTACAACTTGTAAACATAATTTACAAAAATATTTATTTACAACATCTTCTTGTTTTACTAGCCTTCCTACACTTATTTTATTTCCAAAAATAATGTAAGTGCAAGAAAAGTTATGATCTTTCAAAAACCGTCCCTTGAACTTGGTTTGTTTAAAAAGTCATTTGTAAATCTCGGATTTACATGATCATCAACCAACTTGTTTACTTATATTTCAAGAAATCATCTTTGTTATCAAGCTCATGTCTAAGTATGAAGGTGATCACTTTATTTAAACCCATAATCACCTCCTAACTTGTTAAATCATGTTTTTAATCATAATGTAACAAGTTCCATATGATGATTATCATCATATTACCAAGAATCAACAAGTAATCATCAACATATTCAAAACAACATCATATCAACCATATTTCATCATATATCATCTTATTTCACCTTATGATTCAAGATTCAAGATTCAAGTATTTTAGTGTTCTAGTTATTTCGTCATAATATATCTATTAACCACCAAAAATATGAAGTAAACAAGGATCAAAAGAAATCTTACTACTAGCTTAAAGCTAGGGAAGAACTATGATGAAGATTGAGTGGATAAAAAGCACACAAGAGAGGTCCTTCAAGATCCGAGCTCACCAAACCTTCTAAATCACCTTGATACACCTTGAGATACACTTGGAATGAATGAACAAAAATAAAAAATGGTGGTGATGTATGGGGGGTAGTTCGGCCGAAGGTATAGAGGGATAGAGGATGAATTGTGGTGTTGAAGATGGTGAAGTGTTTAAGGTTACTTATAATCACTGAGTGTTATTATCCAATGGATTATATGTTTCAAGAAGTACACACAAGATCCACCATATCCCAAGGAGAAGATTACTAGAGATTTTAGTAGAGATCTTGCAATCTTGGAGGTGGGCCACACTTGTGAGCCGAAAATTTCATGGGGGGAGGGGGTAATTGTAATTTGAATGGTAAATAGGTGATTAGTAGGGTGTTAAGTGTAAGTCTTGAGTTTAGTGTGTTACTTGAATTATGTAATATGTTATAGTGCTCGGGAACCATAACTAGCTCAGAAAAATAAAAGCAATGCTTCTAGTAATATTTTAGTGTTCCGGGTAATGTCTGGTTGTTCGGTTAGATACCGTTCCGTTAAAGTGCTAAGTTATACCGTATAGTGTCTTTTATGTAACTTTTTGTGACACTTTCAATTCTCGACACTTAGGAAAGCATACAAGACCATTTTGCCATATTTTTGCACATTACTAGCATGTTAAAATGCTGAATTTTGTTAATTAATGCAGAATTCTGCACTTTCCGGCACCTAAACTATCACCTAGTGACGCAGTTTTATGGTCCTTACTTCCCTACACTCCATATTCGTGTAGTACCTTGTCTCTGGCTCATACTGGGCCTTAAAACACTGTCTGTCTATGTACTGGAACTGTCAGTATATTACTGAGTTATCCGCTAACTATGCTAACTGTGCTTTGTGCATCAAGTATGACACTAAAGTTTGTATGTAATGAATGGTGTGACAGTATGAAATGTGATGCACATGTATGTATGATACAGAAATCATAAAGCAGTTTATATCATCAGTTGTAATCAAGCACAGTCATTAAGCACAAATTTAATATTAATTAATTGTACGGATACCTGTAATTATGAGGGTTGTCACATTCTCCCCCTGTTAAGAAAATTTTGTCCCGAAATTTTAGTTCTGCTACTTGATGCAGGGGTCTTGGGCAATAAATGTGGGTATTTGGCTTTCATGCGATCCTCACGTTCCCACGTGAATTCTAGGCCATGACGTGCATTCCAACGAACCTTAACGAGTTTGACACTACTCCGTCGCGTCTTGTTAACCTTCCAATCAGTAACCTCAACAGGTTCTTCGGTAAAGTGGAGTGTGTCGTCAATATGAACATCGTCGGCAGGAATGACCACTGTTTCTTGTGTTGGACTCTTTTTCAGATTTGATACATGAAATGTATCATGAACGCCATTTAGCTCTGCTGGTAAATCCAACTTGTATGCTACGAGACCAATCCTTTCCAGGATTTTAAACGGACCAATGTATCTGGGGTTCAACTTCCCACGCTTCCCAAAGCGTGCCACACCCTTCCAGGGTGAAACCTTTAACAAAACCATATCTCCCACCTCAAATTCCAGAGGTTTCCTTCTTCGGTCCGCATAACTCTTTTGACGATCACGAGCCGCTTTAATGCGCTCTCGGATTTGGAAAATCTTTTCTGTTGTCTCTTGAACCAATTCCGGACCAACAAGCTGTCTATCACCCGCGTCTGCCCAGCATAACGGTGATCGACACTTACATCCATAGAGAGCTTCGAACGGTGCTGCTTGGATGCTTGCATGATAACTATTGTTGTATGAAAATTCGACCAATGGTATGTGAGTGTCCCAACTTCCACCTAGATCCATTACGCAAGCTCGCAACATGTATTCCAACATTTGAATCGTTCGTTCGCTCTGTCCGTCTGTCTGCGGATGGAAGGCAGTACTCAGATTTAACTGAGAGCCAAAAGCTTCTTGGAAGGATTGCCAAATCCTTGACACGAATCTTCCATCTCTATCAGAAATAATTGAGAGAGGCACTCCATGCCGTGCACCAATCTCTCTCAGGTATAGCTCAGCTAGCTTACTCGTGTTGTCTTTCTCCTTTATTGCCAAAAAGTGCATTGATTTCGTTAAACGGTCTACAATTACCCAGATCGTACCGTGACCTCTGGGCGTCCTTGGCAATTTTGTTATAAAATCCATGGAAATCTGTTCCCATTTCCATTGGGGTATTTCAGGTTGTTGCAAGAGACCTGAAGGCTTCTGGTACTCGGCCTTTACCTTAGCGCAAGTTAAACATTTGCCAACATATATCGCAACATCGCCTTTCATTCTCGGCCACCAATAGAAATCCTTTAGATCTTGGTACATTTTATCTGATCCTGGGTGGATCGAGTACCGTGACTTATGAGCTTTATTGAAGATAACATCTCTCAAACCACCAAAGAGGGGAACCCAAATTCTTCCCAAGAAACACAATGTTCCATCCTCCTTTGGTACCAGTTGCTTCTCCATCCCACGGAGATATTCATTCTCAAGGTTTTCCCTTTTAAGAGCTTCCCTCTGCGCGGCACGAATGCGCAACGAGAGGTCTGTTTGTACAATCATTTCCAAAGCCCTAACCCTTATGGGCTTAATCCATTCCTTCCGACTTAAGGCATCGGCGACCACATTTGCCTTCCTGGGTGATACTTGATCTCACAATCATAATAGTTCAATAGTTCAACCCAGCGTCTCTGTCTCATGTTAAGCTCTTTTTGATCAAATATATGATGTAAGCTCTTATGGTCAGTATAGATTGTGCATCGCGTGCCATATAAGGAATGTCGCCAGATTTTCAAAGCAAACACCACTGCGCCTAATTCCAAATCATGCGTGGTGTAATTTTTCTCGTGGACCTTCAGCTGGCGAGAAGCATATGCTATAACCTTCTGTCGCTGCATCAGCACGCAACCTAAACCCTGACGCGAGGCGTCGCAGTATACCATGAAGTCGTCCGTGCCTTCGGGTAGAGATAAAATTGGTGCGTCACAAAGCTTGTTTTTCAACAACTGAAATGCTTCTTCATGCTTGTCTCCCCATTCATACTTCTTGTCTTTTTGTGTAAGGGAGGTTAACAGTTGAGCGATTTTGGAAAAATCCTGAATGAACCTGCGATAATAACCAGCCAAACCTAGGAACTGTCGAATCTCGGTTGGCGTCTTAGGAGTCTCCCAATTCTTGATCGCCTCGATCTTTGTGGGATCCACATGAATTCCATTTCCGTTAACTACATGACCAAGAAACTGGACTTCCCTAACCAGAACTCGCACTTCGAGAACTTAGCGTACAACTTCTCCTTGTTAAGCAACTCTAAAATAGCTCTTAAGTGTTGCTCATGTTCTTCTTTCGACTTTGAGTAGATCAAAATGTCATCAATAAACACAATCATAAACTTATCGAGGTACGGCTTGCAGACTCTGTTCATCAAATCCATGAACACTGCTGGCGCGTTCGTCAGCCTGAACGGCATAACCAGGAGCTCGTAATGTCCATAGCGAGTCCTAAAAGTAGTCTTGGGAATACTTTCCTCTTGAATCCTTAACTGGTGATAACCTGATCGTAGGTTGATCTTTGAGTAAAAACTTGAACCTTGTAATTGATCGAACAGGTCATCGATCCTTGGCGAAGGATATCTGTTCTTGATTGTCAACTTATTCAGCTCCCGGTAGTCGATACACATGCGAAAACTACCATCCTTCTTTTTAACGAACAAAACTGGAGCTCCCCAAGGCGAGAAGCTTGGTCTGATAAATCCCTTGTCTAGCAACTCCTGAAGTTGCGTCGACAACTCCTGCATTTCTGACGGTGCAAGTCTATAAGGTGCCTAAGCCACAGGCGCGGCGCCTGGGACTAAGTCAATATGAAACTCGACTTGTCTTTGTGGCGGCAATCCTGGTAAGTCTTCTGGAAAGACTTCAGGATACTCCCTCACGACTGGAATATCTTCTAGTTTCGGCTCAGCAGCTTCTTTATCCACGATGTGTGCCAAGAAGGCAACACATCCCTTCTTCAAACACTTTCTAGCTTTCAAACAACCAATGATCCTTAGGGGCGTATCGCGCTTTTCTCCATGTACTACAATCGTTTCTCCATTCTCCATTGGAATGCGAATGGTCTTCTCGTGACATACAATCTCGGCTTTGTTGCTTGACAACCAATCCATCCCTACCACCACGTCAAAGCTTCCCAACTCGACTGGCAGTAGATCCAGTGTAAACTCGTGCTCTCCCAGTTCTATTGGGCATCCTCTGATGACTTCATTTGTTTCAACTAGCTTTCCATTAGCCAGTTCAATTGAGTACGGAATGTCTAACTTACTAGCAGTTAATCCAAGTATTTTCTTAAACTCTAGCGATACAAAAATTTAGTCGGCACCAGTGTCAAATAGTACAGATGCAAAGCGTTGATTAATAGGGAACGTACCAGTAACGACATTTGGGTCTTGGCGAGCTTCTCTCGCTCCGATATTGAAAGCTCTTCCTTGAGCTTGGTTGAGTTTTGGGCACTCTCGCTTGAAGTGCCCCATGTCTCCACAATTGAAACACCCTGGTCCTCGACCATTACCGTTCCCATTACCCCCTTGAGCGTTGTTTTGGTTGCGATTCCCAGCTTGATTTGCAAAGTTACCGCGATTTCCATTACCTCCATTGCGGTTTCCATTCCCGTTACCTCCACGGTTGTTGTTTCCAAAACCCCTTTGACCCCCACGGCCAGTACCAACCCAACATGTTTCTTTCGAGTGGCCAGTTCTTCCACATGATTCACGTTTTCTAGATTGGCATCGTCCCTCGTGATGCAACTGACACGCGTTACACTTGGGCAAGGTGCCCATATACCCCTTTCCTTTGGCCTTGGCCGGTGCGCTTGTCTCATCCTTCTTGTTCAAACTGCTGCTACCTTTCTTAAAGTTGGAGAACACTCGTTTGTTCTCGCTCGATGACTCCATGTGAGTCTCTTTCTTTTTCTGATCAGAAATTGAGAACTTGTTCAATCTGATTGCTTCCTCAGTAAGTGCCACGCTGAGATCAATGGCTTCAGTAATTGTCGGAGGCTTTGACGTTGTTACCATGCTCATAATCTGAGGTGCCAACCCCCAGATGAAACGCTCAATGCGCTTGAATTCAGGATCCACCATATACGACACAATGTCACTCCCCGACCACGTAGAACATACAAAACGTGGCGGAAACGTCGGGGGGTGTTGTAACAGAATTAATGTTTCACAACCATGGAAATTAAAGTTTCGTTTTATTAAACAAATATGAGAGTTTACATTGTTTTAAACAAGAAACAAAGAGTACATAACATAAATTATCTAGTTCTTGTCTCGTTTTAAGTCACTAAAGCACAAGTCCGCCTAAGTATGTCTTGATAAATCCTATGCATCATCTCCTGAAAACACATGTGAAAATAGGTACGTCAGCATAAAAATGCCTGTGAGATACATAGGTTTTGTGAAAATAGGATTCATGACTTATGTTTGAGAATTTGTTTTATAACAGTCAGTCATGAACCTTGTAATTTGCTTTGTCTTGTAAATCATTTGAAAAACGATAATATCAGATGATATGTATAAATAAATGTAAGGTTAAATGAATAACCATGTAAAATGTGTTTGTATAAGATAAGTTGTTTGTAAAACAATGTCTTGTGAAAAGTATGTAATTTGTATAAAATGTTCTATGTCTCAAACTGAAATGATTCAAATAACGCTACGATATGTAATACCATACAAACACTTATATATAGGAAGTACCAGCGGCGTATCCACCATGCTTGTATCATATTACACACGCCTCGTTACTTAATCACTAACTTAAACCAAACCAAACAATATAAGATGTCTATGTTTAAACCAACTTCCAAATGTATTGAAATAATTTGTTAAAATGTTTATGTCAAGATGTAAATCATGTAATGTATAACCAATGTCAAAAGTGTTTATGTGTCAAATGTAAACCATGTAATGTGTAACCAAAATGATATGTATGGCTAGTGAAATGCATCAACTAAACCATATTCACAAAAACATAGTATTGAAGTAAAACGTAGTTTAACTCAAAGTTATGTTTTGTGTAGTAAATGCATGATCAATGTAAATCATGTAATACGCATCCAAAATGTAAGCATGTGATGAATAACAAATGTACTAAGTATGCGACAATAGACATACGTAGCATGTAACCTGTACTAAGTATGCAACAATAGACATACGTAGCATGAAATGTAATGTAAAACATGTACTATAAATGTACTAATGAACATAGCAAGTATATGATGTGCAAACATGGAAAGCATGAAAGTAACAAGTAGGCACATGTGTTCCACCCCAAAATGTTTGGAAAACAGTAAAAGAGGGGTCTATGTACTCACTTGAGATTGCTTAGTAATCCTTGAGTAACAACCAAACAATTCTAGAGATCGCGGATATCAAACGGCACCTAATATAGGTAACTATGTTAATAAACCGGACCTAAATCGGAAGATCGGGTAGCACGAGGGTTCGTAAACCAAACGAGTATGGAGACTCGTGTAATATGGTTTAACAAAGCCTACATACTAAATGAAACCTAACATAATTGTTTACGACCCATTACGACCCGTTTAGGTAGCTTATGCTACTTTAACGCGTCGTTTGCGTGAAACGCGTTCGGAACGTCTAACTAGTCCTATGACAAGTGTTATATGCCTAAACATGTTACATAATCAGTTATGTGACAAAAGTTTAGGTTACATATGCTTAATTACCAATTATACATGAAAAGGGTATTTTGGTAATTTACCTAAGGCATATATACTACCTATCATACAACTACTTAACGAAGCGACCATAAGGTATAACCTTGGAAGGTTATTCCCTATATACTATGGTCACCTAATGTATTTGGTCGGATCCTAATGATCGACCAAATGGGTCGGGTTCGAAGGTATAAGCGTTTTATTAGATCGCTTACCCTACGACCCTAGACAACGTAGTAATCAGTAGGCATAGTCCCAAGGGACTATGACCATCGTGATTACAATCACGTTGCGAAGTTCAAACGAACTTCGCATTGACCATAAACTGGTCAACGCAGAAAGTCAAACAAAGTTTGACTTTCAGACTCGAAAAGACTCGAAAAGCAATAAAAGAACGAAAGAATACTTACGAAGGGTCCCCGAATGCTAATCTAGATCGAAATAACTCAGGTATGAAACAAAGGTTCCAACTTAGAGTCTTTAAGATCAGATTCTAGTGGTTTTGAAGCAATAGGGGATGGGGTATTTATAGTTTTCGGGTAACCGTTAAGATCGTTTCATGGAAACCGTGCTCGAATCTCATGCGTACACTTGTCACAAAGTTGTGGTAACTTAAAAATGGTCCTAATGAGCTGAATGTGCAGTTGTGAGTGTGTGGTTGTGGTTAAAACAGCTGGAAATTGCTGACTTTTCGATCTGATCTGTTCTGCAGACACCTTACGCATCGTAGGGGAAAAGTGCCTGCGCATCGTAAGCATACAAGTTTGGCAGAATTACAGTTTTGGTCCCTGCAGTGCATATAAGGCATTTCTGACACGTTTAAGGCCCGTTAACCCCATTTCAAAGCTCTAAAATGAAGTTAAAGTATTGGGAACTTAAAACATGCTCAAAAATATCTCGGATGTCGGTTCGTTTGGCCGTATGATCGCGATGTTCGCTTAATTACGACGGAATGCGCATAAGCGCGAAAAACGATCCAAATGACGCGACGAATGGATTTTTCTTATGCCGAACACTAAAATAAAATATTTTAGTGCTTACATAAATTTTTGGATGTCCAGATATATTCAGAACGTAAGTTATGCGTGAAAATGCAAACTTGTGCACTTTTTGACACTTTTAGTCCCTGAATGACCCAAAAGTTTATTTTAGCACACCGAACCCCTCAAAGCCTATTTCTAAGCTATGTAGAGGATATTTAAGGTGTGTTTAACCTATGGTCATGTTCCGGAATGTCTGTTACAGTTTAAATTGGCATACTTTCGCAGTTTGTCAACTTTAGTCCCTGTAAGCGATTTAACTTGATTTTGCCATACCAAAGCCTTCAAAACTTATTTCTAAGTTATGTAAAGGTTATTTAAGGTATGTTAAGCCTATTTCACTATTCCGGAGTGTTTGTTGCAATAAACTGGTTATATTTACGCATCAGTGCGCGTATAACCTTCCAGAAAGCGATTTAGAGTTTGGAATCGAACATGAATTGATATGTATAAACGATACACATATTTATACATATCCCAAGTATGAAATACAATATTTCATTGGCTTGGTATTTTTTTGATGGTCGAAGTGACCAGGTGTCACAGTCTCCCCTACTTTAGGAAATTTCGTCCCGAAATTAAATTTTAGGAGAAACTTTTGGGGACGACGGTGATGTTTTCGCTTTGAATGAACCCCTTGAACCCTAAGTAGAACTCTGGGCCATGATAGGGTTCTTAGCGAAATTGTCAATCCCTCAAAGTGAAGTCCTTGTAGCAGCAAAACATGGAGTTTCAAACTACGGACAGAAGAATGTTTCTTATGAAGACTTATCATAGGAAACTGTGTGTGTGATTGAGATCAGAATTGGGGAGTGTGAGAATAAATGACATTGGTCAAAGTCCAAGACTTCTCCCGTATCATTACTCTTGTCACTGTAGGTCTTAACACATGACAAAACTTCCTGTGGTTTCTGTGCACTGAATTCCATAATTATGTAGGCCTCCATAATTACGTAGTTCCTTGCACAGTCCGCACAGTTCATTTCATAATGCGTATGGGAAAAAATCAAACGAATAATCCTGTGGTGATTTAACTTGACTGCAATAGAGTCTTTTTAACTAGGTCACCAAAGGATTAGATCAACGAACAATCTCTTGAACTAGACCACCCGAGGGCCTATTTAACTACATAAACACATGATATATTTAACTAGATTGTCGAACCAATCTATTTAACTTAGATCGACGTAGGATCTCTTTAACTATATCAACGCATGATATATTTAACTAGATTGTCGAACCAATCTATTTAACTTAGATCGACGTAGGATCTCTTTAACTTAGATCGACGTAGGATCTCTTTAACTTAACTACCCACGGGGAATATTTAACTACATCGACGCAGGATGTATTTAACTAGATTGTCGGACCAATCTCTTCAACTAAACTACCCAAGAGGAATATTTAACTACATCGACGCAGGATGTATTTAACTAGATTGTCGGACCAATCTCTTCAACTATATTAACACATGTTGTCCTTAAACCTTGGAATAGTACTTTATAATCCAAGGGACTTAACTACAAAGTAGAAGTCCATTAAGGATTTAAGATAGTACCTTTTTGAATATCCTACTACGAATCCTTCATATAAAGGTAAGAAAGATTCTATGAAGATTTGGATAACGAATATCCAGAGTATACAAAAACACAAAAATGCATAAAAGAAAACGCAAAATGCATAAACACATAGTCACATAACCACAAAATTGTTTATCTAGATCTTTAATTTGTAAGTTTTGTTTTGTTAATTACGTACATGCATTTAAAGCACACTAGGAATCCATTTCAGGGATTTCATTTGGTACTTTAAACATTAGCAAGAATCTAACTATGAAGATAGCAAGATCTTCTAAAAATTCGATTTCGTTTTCAAGAAAACGCAATATTCGAATTAAGGAACACAAAAATTTGAAGATACGGAAATACCCTTAGGTACCCTATTAGGAATTTATAGTGGTACGTTGGGTATTCGTACAGAGTTGTAACTTGCGCCTTGTACTTCGTTTCCTTGGAAGAAACGGGTGCTTAGGATTTCCGTGGAAAACGCAAGAGATAATAAAATGGAAGAAATTACGGGGTAGTCTGTTCTTCAAGGAATACGGTTCCTTGATTGTCAGTATTGTAGGGGATACGTTGTTTATACATGCCATCATATTTGTACATTGCAATGCAAAATAAAAAGATTTATTTATAAACAACAACAACTGTTTCATGGACCTTGACAACAAAAGAAAATAATACATAAGGCTTGATTATTTCTAAACAACATTGTCTTCTAGTTGGTCCGATGCTCATCCCTGCGCTGGATTCGCATTAGCAATCTTTGGGCAATTTCTTCGGAAATGGCCCATCTCGTTACAGTTGAAACAAGGACCTAGTGGAAGACGAGCTTGAGCAGGATTTACTTGAGGTTGGTTTGGACCACCTTGGTTTGGGGTAAATCGACAAGCATTTGCCAGGTGACCGAGTCGCCCACATGATGCACATAAACGACACTGTAGATAAGCTAAGTGGTGTGCATTACATTTGTCGCATATTGGTGCAGTACCAGCATAAGGTTTCCTTGCAGGAGGTTGAGTTGGTTGGTTGCGGGTGTTTTGGTTGGGTTGAGTAGCAATCGCACAATTCTGCGAAGCCTTACGCTTCTTCTTCTTGGACACCTCAGCATGTTCTTCCTTTGGTTCCACTTGAGCAGTCTTGTCGGATGGTCTTGGGTCGCCTTTTTGAAAAAGCTTTTTCTTTCTGATGTGGGATTCAGTTAGAGTAGCAGACAATTCAATGGCTTGTCTGACAGTAGTAGGGTTGCTGCCAGTAACAATATCCTGAACTAGGTCAGGAAGACCATCAGTATATTTCTCGATCGCCTTATCCACAGGAGTAACCATAGCAGGACACAACAGGCTCAATTCTTCAAAACGGTCAGTATAGGCTCGATGTTCACCACTGTCTTGCTTCAAATCATCAAACTCCCTCTCCAAAGCTCGCAGTTCATGACGAGGGCAAAACTCCTTCATCATAAGAGCCCTAAGCTCAGCCCAAGTTTGTGCTAATGCAACCTCAGCACCGCGGTCTCTCATAACCCCGTTCCACCACGTAAGAGCCCTCTTCTGAAACACACTTGAAGAAAACTCGACCTTGCGATTTTCAGGACACTGAACGTGACGGAAAGTATTCTCAATGCTCTCAAACCATTGAAGAAGCCCAGTTGCTCCCTCAGTACCACTAAACTTGAGTGGTTTAGCCGAGTTAAAATTATTGAAATTGCATGGAGCATTGTTGTTGTTGATGGCTTGCATCATTTGAGCATAAAGATTTGGGAAAGCAGCAGCCATTTGCTGCGCGATGATTTCCGCCAGTTCGGCAGTCGCTATCTGGTTCTCGCGTCGAGGAGGCATTCTAAAAGAGGAAAACATGAAAGGAAACGAGTGAGAGAATTAGACGAAAAGAATGAGATGAAACAAATCTGATGAAAGCAAGGATAGTGGTCATTTGTTTGTTACCACAAGGTAAACAAACGACACACAGTGACTAATCAAAGTAAATGGGTCAAAAATAATGTATCGTGAAGACATGCTTGCCTATAAGTGAACACTCATCCCAAGAATTCCCAGGTAAGCACAACTGGTCTCGCGTCTGATGAGATGTATACGAAGTGCTTGCCTAGACAGAAAACCCAGAATACAGGCATTCACCCTTCCAGTTTGCACGTGTTCACATTATTTAAAACCCAAAACCTTGACGAGATTTTGAAAACTCAATGGGGTTCAAAACCATATAACAGAGGGTTCAAAACCTAGCAATCAATCATCCTAGAACAGATGATTAGTTTTCAAAGCGGTTTTGCAATTTATGTTCTTGTTGTGGTCGTCGCCTAAGAATAGGTGACGGTATTGTTTTATGACTAAACGCAAGTAAACTCGCGTTAGGGTCCTAAGAAGGTTATAGACTAGGTCAAAGCATTACTAATAACCTAATTCCCTATAACCATTGGCTCTGATACCATCTTTTCTGTCACACCCCGACCACGTAGAACATACAAAACGTGGCGGAAACGTCGGGGAGTGTTGTAACAGAATTAATGTTTCACAACCATGGAAATTAAAGTTTCGTTTTATTAAACAAATATGAGAGTTTACATTGTTTTAAACAAGAAACAAAGAGTACATAACATAAATTATCTAGTTCTTGTCTCGTTTTAAGTCACTAAAGCACAAGTCCGCCTAAGTATGTCTTGATAAATCCTATGCATCATCTCCTGAAAACACATGTGAAAATAGGTACGTCAGCATAAAAATGCCTGTGAGATACATAGGTTTTGTGAAAATAGGATTCATGACTTATGTTTGCGAATTTGTTTTATAACAGTCAGTCATGAACCTTGTAATTTGCTTTGTCTTGTAAATCATTTGAAAAACGATAATATCAGATGATATGTATAAATAAATGTAAGGTTAAATGAATAACCATGTAAAATGTGTTTGTATAAGATAAGTTGTTTGTAAAACAATGTCTTGTGAAAAGTATGTTATTTGTATAAAATGTTCTATGTCTCAAACTGAAATGATTCAAATAACGCTACGATATGTAATAACATACAAACACTTATATATAGGAAATACCAGCGGCGTATCCACCATGCTTGTATCATATTACACACGCCTCGTTACTTAATCACTAACTTAAACCAAACCAAACAATATAAGATGTCTATGTTTAAACCAACTTCCAAATGTATTGAAATAATTTGTTAAAATGTTTATGTCAAGATGTAAATCATGTAATGTATAACCAATGTCAAAAGTGTTTATGTGTCAAATGTAAACCATGTAATGTGTAACCAAAATGATATGTATGGCTAGTGAAATGCATCAACTAAACCATATGCACAAAAACATAGTATTGAAGTAAAACGTAGTTTAACTCAAAGTTATGTTTTGTGTAGTAAATGCATGATCAATGTAAATCATGTAATACGCATCCAAAATGTAAGCATGTGATGAATAACAAATGTACTAAGTATGCGACAATAGACATACGTAGCATGTAACCTGTACTAAGTATGCAACAATAGACATACGTAGCATGAAATGTAATGTAAAACATGTACTATAAATGTACTAATGAACATAGCAAGTATATGATGTGAAAACATGGAAAGCACGAAAGTAACAAGTAGGCACATGTGTTCCACCCCAAAATGTTTGGAAAACAGTAAATGAGGGGTCTATGTACTCACTTGAGATTGCTTAGTAATCCTTGAGTAACAACCAAACAATGCTAGAGATCGCGGATATCAAACGGCACCTAATATAGGTAACTATGTTAATAAACCGGACCTAAATCGGAAGATCGGGTAGCATGAGGGTTCGTAAACCAAACGAGTATGGAGACTCGTGTAATATGGTTTAACAAAGCCTGCATACTAAATGAAACCTAACATAATTGTTTACGACCCATTACGACCCGTTTAGGTAGCTTATGCTACTTTAACGCGTCGTTTGCGTGAAACGCGTTCGGAACGTCTAACTAGTCCTATGACAAGTGTTATATGCCTAAACATGTTACATAATCAGTTATGTGACAAAATTTTAGGTTACATATGCTTAATTACCAATTATACATGAAAAGGGTATTTTGGTAATTTACCTAAGGCATATATACTACCTATCATACAACTACTTAACGAAGCGACCATAAGGTATAACCTTGGAAGGTTATTCCCTATATACTATGGTCACCTAATGTATTTGGTCGAATCCTAATGATCGACCAAATGGGTCGGGTTTGAAGGTATAAGCGATTTATTAGATCGCTTACCCTACGACCCTAGACAACGTGGTAATCAGTAGGCATAGTCCCAAGGGACTATGACCATTGTGATTACAATCACGTTGCGAAGTTCAAACGAACTTCGCATTGACCATAAACTGGTCAACACATCAGACTCGAAAAGACTCGAAAAGCAATAAAAGAACGAAAGAATACTTACGAAGGGTCCCCGAATGCTAATCTAGATCGAAATAACTCAGGTATGAAACAAAGGTTCCAACTTAGAGTCTTTAAGATCAGATTCTAGTGGTTTTGAAGCAATGGGGGATGGGGTATTTATAGTTTTCGGGTAACCGTTAAGATCGTTTCATGGAAACCGTGCTCGAATCTCATGCGTACACTTGTCACAAAGTTGTGGTAACTTAAAAATGGTCCTAATGAGCTGAATGTGCAGTTGTGAGTGTGTGGTTGTGGTTAAAACAGCTGGAAATTGCTGACTGTTTGATCTGATCTGTTCTGCAGACACCTTACGCATCGTAAGGGAAAAGTGCTTGCGCATCGTAAGCATACAAGTTTGGCAGAATTACAGTTTTGGTCCCTGCAGTGCATATAAGGCATTTCTGACACGTTTAAGGCCCGTTAACCCCATTTCAAAGCTCTAAAATGAAGTTAAAGTATTGGGAACTTAAAAAATGCTCAAAAATATCTCGGATGTCGGTTCGTTTGGCCGTATGATCGCGATGTTCGCTTAATTACGACGGAATGCGCATAAGCGCGAAAAACGATCCAAATGACGCGACGAATGGATTTTTCTTATGCCGAACACTAAAATAAAATATTTTAGTGCTTACATAAATTTTTGGATGTCCAGATATATTCAGAACGTAAGTTATGCGCGAAAATGCAAACTTGTGCACTTTTTGACACTTTTAGTCCCTGAATGACCCAAAAGTTTATTTTAGCACACCGAACCCCTCAAAGCCTATTTCTAAGCTATGTAGAGGATATTTAAGGTGTGTTTAACCTATGGTCATGTTACGGAATGTCTGTTACAGTTTAAATTGGCATACTTTCGCAGTTTGTCAACTTTAGTCCCTGTAAGCGATTTAACTTGATTTTGCCATACCAAAGCCTTCAAAACTTATTTCTAAGTTATGTAAAGGTTATTTAAGGTATGTTAAGTCTATTTCACTATTCTGGAGTGTTTGTTGCATTAAACTGGTTATATTTACGCATCAGTGCGCGTATAACCTTCCAGAAAGCGATTTAGAGTTTGGAATCGAACATGAATTGATATGTATAAACGATACACATATTTATACAGATCCCAAGTATGAAATACAATATTTCATTGGCTTGGTATTTGTTTGATGGTCGAAGTGACCAGGTGTCACAGTCTCCCCTACTTTAGGAAATTTCGTCCCGAAATTAAATTTTAGGAGAAACTTGTGGGGACGACGGTGATGTTTTCGCTTTGAATGAACCCCTTGAACCCTAAGTAGAACTCTGGGCCATGATAGGGTTCTTAGCGAAATTGTCAATCCCTCAAAGTGAAGTCCTTGTAGCAGCAAAACATGGAGTTTCAAACTACGGACAGAAGAATGTTTCTTATGAAGACTTATCATAGGAAACTGTGTGTGTGATTGAGATCAGAATTGGGGAGTGTGAGAATAAATGACATTGGTCAACGTACAAGACTTCTCCCGTATCATTACTCTTGTCACTGTAGGTCTTAACACATGACAAAACTTCCTGTGGTTTCTGTGCACTGAATTCCATAATTATGTAGGCCTCCATAATTACGTAGTTCCTTGCACAGTCCGCACAGTTCATTTCATAATGCGTATGGGAAAAAATCAAACGAATAATCCTGTGGTGATTTAACTTGACTGCAATAGAGTCTCTTTAACTAGGTCACCAAAGGATTAGATCAACGAACAATCTCTTGAACTAGACCACCCGAGGGCCTATTTAACTACATAAACACATGATATATTTAACTAGATTGTCGAACCAATTTATTTAACTTAGATCGACGTAGGATCTCTTTAACTATATCAACGCATGATATATTTAACTAGATTGTCAAACCAATCTATTTAACTTAGATCGACGTAGGATCTCTTTAACATAGATCGACGTAGGATCTCTTTAACTTAACTACCCACGGGGAATATTTAACTACATCGACGCAGGATGTATTTAACTAGATTGTCGGACCAATCTCTTCAACTAAACTACCCAAGAGGAATATTTAACTACATCGACGCAGGATGTATTTAACTAGATTGTCGGACCAATCTCTTCAACTATATTAACACATGTTGTCCTTAAACCTTGGAATAGTACTTTATAATCCAATGGACTTAACTACAAAGTAGAAGTCCATTAAGGATTTAAGATAGTACCTTTTTGAATATCCTACTACGAATCCTTCATATAAAGGTAAGAAAGATTCTATGAGGATTTGGATAACGAATATCCAGAGTATACAAAAACACAAAAATGCATAAAAGAAAACGCAAAATGCATAAACACGTAGTCACATAACCACAAAATTGTTTATCTAGATCTTTAATTTGTAAGTTTTGTTTTGTTAATTACGTACATGCATTTAAAGAACACTAGAAATCCATTTCAGGGATTTCATTTGGTACTTTAAACATTAGCAAGAATCTAACTATGAAGATAGTAAGATCTTCTAAAAATTCGATTTCGTTTTCAAGAAAACGCAATATTCGAATTAAGGAACACAAAAATTTGAAGATACGGAAATACCCTTAGGTACCCTATTAAGAATTTATAGTGGTACGTTGGGTATTCGTACAGAGTTGTAACTTGCGCCTTGTACTTCGTTTCCTTGGAAGAAACGGGTGCTTAGGATTTCCGTGGAAAACGCAAGAGATAATAAAATGGAAGAAATTACGGGGTAGTCTGTTCTTCAAGGAATACGGTTCCCTGATTGTCAGTATTGTAGGGGATACGTTGTTTATACATGCCATCATATTTGTACATTGCAATGCAAAATAAAAAGATTTATTTATAAACAACAACAACTGTTTCATGGACCTTGACAACAAAAGAAAATAATACATAAGGCTTGATGTCACACCCCGACCACGTAGAACATACAAAACGTGGCGGAAACATCGGGGAGTGTTGTAACAGAATTAATGTTTCACAACCATGGAAAATTAAGTTTCGTTTTATTGATTAAAAGTGTTACAATGTCTTAACAAACAAAGAAATACAACATAATTAACTAGTCTCGCATCTTTTATTGTCACTAAAGCCCAAGTCTGCCTATGTGTATCTTGATCATCTTATGCAACAGCTCCTGAAAACACATGTGAAAATAGGTACGTCAGCATAAAAATGCCTGTGAGATACATAGGTTTTGTGAAAATAGGTTTCATGACTTATGTTTGAGAAAATGCTTAGTCATGAACCTTGTAATTTGCTTTGTCTTTGTAAATCATTTGAAAAACAATAAGTTCAGATGATACGTATAAATAAGAGAATAATGCATGGTTAAATGAATAACCAAGTAAAATGAGTTTGTAAAAGATAAGTTGTTTTGTAAAACAATGTCTTGTGAAAAGTATGTTATTTGTATAAAATGTTATATGTCAAAAACTGAAATGATTCAAATAACGCTACGATATGTAATACCATACAAACACTTATATATAGGAAGTACCAGCGGCGTATCCACCATGCTTGTATCATATTACACACGCATCGTTACTTAATCACTTACTCAAACCAAACCAACAATGTAAAATGTTCATGTCTAATGTAAATCATGTAATGTATAACCAATGTCAAAAGTGTTTATGTGTCAAATGTAAACCATGTAATATGTAACCAAAATGATATGTATGGCTAGTGAAAATGCATCAACTAAACCATAGATGAAATGCACAAAACAAAGCATTGAACTAAAACTTGGTTTAAGTCAAAGCTATGTTTTGTGGAAATGCATGATCAATGTAAATCATGTAATATGTAACCAAACTGATCTGTATGGCTAGTGATAAATATCAACTAAACCATATGCACAAAAACAAAGTATTGAAGTAAAACTTGGTTTAAATCAAAGCTATGTTTTGTGTAAATGCATGCTCTACTGATACGAACATCTATGCGGCATTGTTATAATGCATACATCCAAGCCTTGAGACTGAGGCGATAAACCCTTAAACAAATTAAAGGTTTATCTAAATTATGTATATCGAATTCGGTCATTCCTTTCATCCCCTTTCCCTGGGATGTCCGGAACGGGAGTTGTCAATTCCTATGGTACCACTACCTACTAACGAATGGCATGATTAATGTTAATGAATGTATTGTTCCATTGTAAACAACCCATATGTCATAACAAAATGTAAGCATGTGATGAAAACAATGTACTAAGTATGCACGCAATGGACATACATAGCATAAAATGTAAATGTAAAACAATGTACTAAGTATGCACGCAATGGACATACATAGCATAAAATGTAAATGTAAAACAATGTACTAAGTATGCACGAAATGGACATACATAGCATGAAATGTAATGTAAAACATGTACTATAAATGTACTAATGAACATAGCCGGTATATGGTGTGAAAACAGGAAAGCATGAATGTAACAAGTAGGCACATGTGTTTCACCCCAAAACAGTTTGGAAAACAGTAAAAGAGGGGTCTATGTACTCACTTGAGATTGCTCAGAAGTCTTTAGATAACCACCAAGCAACGCTAGAGATCACGGAATCAAACGGCACCTACTATAGGTAACTACATTAATAAACCGGACCTAAATCGGAAGATCGGGTAGCATTAGGGTTTGTAAACCAAACGAGTGTAGAGACTCGTGTCATTTGGTTTAACAAAGCCTACATACTAAATGAAACTTAACCTAAGTGCTTACGACCCATTACGACCCGTTTAGGTAGCTTATGCTACTTTAACGCGTCGTTCGCGTGAAACGCGTTCGGACCGTCTAACTAGTCCTATGACAAGTAGAATATGCCTAAACATGTTACATAATCAGTTATGTGACAAAGGTTTAGGTTACATATGCTTAATTACCAATTATACATGAAAAGGGTATTCTGGTAATTTACCTAAGGCATATAAACTACCTATCATACAACTACTCAAACGATGTGACCATAAGGCATAACCTCGGAAGGTTATGCCCTATACTAGGGTCACCTAATGTATTTGGTCGGATCCTAATGATCGACCAAACTGGGTCGGGTTCGAAGGTATAAGCGATTTATCAGATCGCTTACCCTACGACCCTAGACAACGTGGTAATCAGTAGGCATAGTCCCAAGGGACTATAACCAACGTGATTACACTCACGTTGCGAAGTTCAAACGAACTTCGCATTGACCATTACTGGTCAACGCTGAAAGTCAAACAAAGTTTGACTTTCTGACTCGAAAAGCAATAAAATAAGGAAAAGAACGAAAGAATACTTACGAAGGGTCCCCGAATGCTAATCCCGATCCAAGAACTCAGGTATGAAACAATGGTTTCAACTTAGAGCTCTCAAATCAGAATTCTTGTAAGAAATGAGGTTGGGGTGATGGGTTATTTATAGTTTTCGGGTAACCGTTAGGATCGTTTCATGGAAACCGTGCTCGTATCTTGTGTGTACACTTGTCACAAAGTTGTGGTAACTTAAAAAATGGTCCAAATGAGCTGAATGTGCAGTTAAGAATGTGTGGATGAGGTTTAAACAGCTGGAATTAGCTGACTAAGCGTTCTTATCTGATCAGGGAGGCTGAGGCGGCCCGCTTCAGGATTCACCAAAGCTAATGCGGGCCGCATGGGGCTTCTGATCAGAATATAACTTTCAAAAATGACAGTTTCAGCCCCTGCACGTGTTTAAGGCCATTTCCGACACTTCTAAGGCCCGTAAAGCCAACTTTAAGGCCCTAAAATGTTGCCTAAACATTGTGTACATGAAACATGCTCAAAAAATATGCCGGGTGTTGGTTCGTTTGGTCGTACGAACGCGATGTTCGCTTAATTACGACGGAATGCGCATAAGCGCGAAAAACGATCCAAATGACGCGACGAATGGATTTTTCTTATGGCGAACACTAAAATATAATATAGTCATGCTTACATAAATTTTTGGTTGTCCGGATGTATTCAGAACGTAAGTTATGCGCGAAAATGCAAACTTGTGCACTTTTTTGACACTTTTAGTCCCTGAATGACCCAAAAGTTTATTTTAGCACACCGAACCCCTCAAAGCCTATTTCTAAGCTATGTAAAGGATATTTATGGTATGTTTAACTTATGGTCATGTTCCGGAATGTCTGTTACAGTTCAAATTGGCATACTTTCGCAGTTTGTCAACTTTAGTCCCTGTAAGCGATTTAACTTGATTTTGCCATACCAAAGCCTTCAAAACTTATTTCTAAGTTATGTAAAGGTTATTTAAGGTATGTTAAGCCTATTTCACTATTCCGGAGTGTTCGTTGCATTAAACTGGTTATATTTACGCATCAGTGCGCGTATAACCTTCCAGAAAGCGATTTAGAGTTTGAAATTGAACAGAAATTGATATGTGCAAATGATACACATATTTTTTTACAAATCCCAAGTATGAAATACAATATTTCATTGGTTTGGTATTTGTTTGATGGCCGTGGAGGCACAGGTGTTACAGTCTCCCCTACTTTAGGAAATTTCGTCCCGAAATTTATTTAGAGGAAACTTGTGAGAGTTTAAAACATGAAGTTGAAAAGATCGAACAACATTGGTTAGGGTTATTGAACTTCTAGTAACCTTAATAACATTATGCTTTCAATGTAAGAGGGACACTTATATACAAGTATATGAAGCATCATTGGTGCGTCCACCATGCCTCCATTACATCGTTATCATTTTGTTATTGTTGTCACTATCGGTTCTTACACATAATAAACCTTACTAGGTTTCTATGCACTAAATTTCATAATTATGTACGCGTCCATAATCAGACAATTCCTTGCACAGTTCACACAGTCTATTTTATAATGTGTAGGGGAAAACCAAATGAACAATCCTGTGATGAGTGTGACTAGACCGCCATAGAGTCCTTTTGACTAAATCAATAAATGATCTAAATAGACTATCAAGGAGTCTGTCCAGCTACATCACTAGATGTCGTCTTTTAACCAAATTGTGAGTCAATCTTTTTGACTAGACCACTTAAGGGTCTCCTATAAAACATGGAGTGGTACTATATAATCCAAGGGTCTTAACTATTACATAGAAGCCCGTTAAGGATTTAAGGTAGTACCTTTTGAATATCCTGCTACGAATCCCTCATATGAAGATATGAAAGATTCTGCGAGGATTTGGATAACGAATATCCAGAGTATTAAAACACAAAAAATGCATAAAAGAAAACATAAGATGAATAAACACATATCACATAACCACAAAATTGTTTAACTAGAAGTTTGTTCTGCTAACAGAGTACATGTATTTAAAGCACACTAGGAATCCATCTCGTGGATTTCATTTGGCACTTTAAACATTATCAAGAATCTAACTATAAAGATAGAAAGATTCAAAAAGAAAATTCGATTTCGATTGTAAAGAACCGAAATGTTCGAATTTAGGTACATACGGAATCCAATTAAGGACTCTGGTTTGAATGATGATCATCCACAAGGGTCTAATAAAAAGATCCCATATGGATTTTTAGGAGTTGAAGATGTTTTGAAACCTTGCACTGATGTGCTTAGGTCAAATATGAAGTAAAATGCTTATGAAGTTGAGATGCCTGATATGTCAAGGCGACATATGAAGCGGAATTTGAAGGTTAAGTCAATGTATGAGGAAAATATTTTTGAATACTATGCATGGGGTTCCTTTAAGAAAAATGTGTTTCACGTTTTTGAAACCTTATATATAATATTTTTTGGAAATCATAAAGTAGGTGTATTATATAGGTATATTTATAAAAAATGTTTTAAAATCATGCGAGATGAATTTTGAAATTTTGTATAAGGTTTTTGAAAATATGAATGATGCTTTTCGAAATCATGCACTTGATAAGAAAATGTATTGTGTTAATATTGTCTTCAGACTATATGAAATATTTTGAAATTTGAAAGGTTGGTTTTGATAACATGGCCAATGTTTTTGAAATAACATAGACAATGTTTCTAGAAAATTTGTTTTCAAACTATATGAAATGTTTTGAGATCATGAAAATTGTTTTGAAATACTTGTACTGTGTATGTTGAAAAATCAAAACGTAATGGGTATGAGATTTGTAAATATTCTTAGTTATTTAACCAAGGATTTCAAAGGTACAAATGTACAAAAAGCACGATTACTCATAATTTCACTTTATTTCCTGTACTTCGTTTCTTAGAATGAAATGAGTACTTAGAACTTTCGAAGAAATTATGAGCGATCACTTGAAAGAGAGAATCACAAGAGTAGTTTGTAAGGAACATAGTTCCTTAATGCAGGTATCATAGGAAAAACATACACACATGTAATTATACTTGTATATCAGAATTTGTGAACAACGATTTATTTATAAACAAAACAGATTGTTTCACATTACAAGGAAACAAAAGAACAAAAGCATAAGACAGCAACATCTTCTAGTCAGCCAACTGCTCATCCGTGGGTGGGATTTGCATTAGCAAGCTTTGGGCATTTGTTCCTGAAATGGCTCGCATCACCACAGTTGTAGCAAGTACCACGCGGAAAACGAGCTTGAGTTGGGTTGACTTGGGGTTGAGTTAGACCACCTTGGTTCGGGTTACATCGACAAACACTTGCCAGGTGACCAACTCTTCCACATGATACACACCAATGACACTGTAAGTGAGCTTGGTGATGCCCCTTACATTTGTTGCATAATGGTGCCGTTCCCTTGTATTGCTTCTTAGCAGGTGGTGTTGACACCCGGATGGGTCCTGCTTGATTTGATACTGCTGCAGTTGGACAAACCCTTGCCGTATGACCTATAAGTCCACAAGTTTGGCATTTGCGGCACTTCACACTAGCCTGATGATGAAGGCTACATTGTTTGCACAAAGGTGAAGTTCCAAAGTACGGCTTCCTAGCTGGTGGCCTTGCCACTTGGCTAGGTCCCGCTTGATTAGGTGTAACCGCTGCGGGTTTCCTTGAAGCCTTACGCTTCCTTGATTTTGGTGCAGGCTTGACTTCTGCTTCCTTCAGTAGCTCTTGAGTGGCTTCATTGTCGAGACGAGAGGCTTCATTGTTGAGACGAGCCATGGCAATACCTAAATCCACAGTCCTCTGAATCACTTCGCCAATTTGCTGGACAAATTTGGCTGTTCGCTCGGGCATTTGACCAGTGCTGAGAGGAATAGACATTCTAAAAGAAAATGAAAGACAGAGGAAGAAGCAAGTGAAAGGTTATTGGATAATCAATACAGAATGGTAACGAATGAAAATTGTGATCATTTGTTTGTTACCTAAGGCAAACAAATGAGATGGTGACAATTCAAAGTAAATGGGTCAAAAATAATGTATCGCGAAGACATGCTCGCCTATAAGTGAACACTCATCCCAAGAATTCCCAGGTAAGCACAACTGGTCTCGCGTCTGATGAGATGTATACGAAGTGCTTGCCTAGCCAGAAAACCCAGAATACAGGCATTCACCCTTCCAGTTTGCACGTGTTCACATTATTTAAAACCCAAAACCTTGACGAGATTTTGAAAACTCAAAGGGGTTCAAAACCATTTAATAGAGAGTTCAAAACCTTACAATAGAGGGTTCAAAACCTAGTAATCAATCATCCTAGAACAGATGATTGCTTTTCAAAGCGGTTTTGAAATTTATGTTCTTGTTGCGATCGTCGCCTAAGGATAGGTGACGGTATTGTTTTATGACTAAACGCAAGTAAGCTCGCGTTAGGGTCCTAAGAAGGTTATAGACTAGGTCAAAGCATTACTAATAACCTAATTCCCTATAACCATTGGCTCTGATACCATCTTTTCTGTCACACCCCGACCACGTAGAACATACAAAACGTGGCGGAAACATCGGGGAGTGTTGTAACAGAATTAATGTTTCACAACCATGGAAAATTAAGTTTCGTTTTATTGATTAAAAGTGTTACAATGTCTTAACAAACAAAGAAATACAACATAATTAACTAGTCTCGCATCTTTTATTGTCACTAAAGCCCAAGTCTGCCTATGTGTATCTTGATCATCTTATGCAACAGCTCCTGAAAACACATGTGAAAATAGGTACGTCAGCATAAAAATGCCTGTGAGATACATAGGTTTTGTGAAAATAGGTTTCATGACTTATGTTTGAGAAAATGCTTAGTCATGAACCTTGTAATTTGCTTTGTCTTTGTAAATCATTTGAAAAACAATAAGTTCAGATGATACGTATAAATAAGAGAATAATGCATGGTTAAATGAATAACCAAGTAAAATGAGTTTGTAAAAGATAAGTTGTTTTGTAAAACAATGTCTTGTGAAAAGTATGTTATTTGTATAAAATGTTATATGTCAAAAACTGAAATGATTCAAATAACGCTACGATATGTAATACCATACAAACACTTATATATAGGAAGTACCAGCGGCGTATCCACCATGCTTGTATCATATTACACACGCATCGTTACTTAATCACTTACTCAAACCAAACCAACAATGTAAAATGTTCATGTCTAATGTAAATCATGTAATGTATAACCAATGTCAAAAGTGTTTATGTGTCAAATGTAAACCATGTAATATGTAACCAAAATGATATGTATGGCTAGTGAAAATGCATCAACTAAACCATAGATGAAATGCACAAAACAAAGCATTGAACTAAAACTTGGTTTAAGTCAAAGCTATGTTTTGTGGAAATGCATGATCAATGTAAATCATGTAATATGTAACCAAACTGATCTGTATGGCTAGTGATAAATATCAACTAAACCATATGCACAAAAACAAAGTATTGAAGTAAAACTTGGTTTAAATCAAAGCTATGTTTTGTGTAAATGCATGCTCTACTGATACGAACATCTATGCGGTATTGTTATAATGCATACATCCAAGCCTTGAGACTGAGGCGATAAACCCTTAAACAAATTAAAGGTTTATCTAAATTATGTATATCGAATTCGGTCATTCCTTTCATCCCCTTTCCCTGGGATGTCCGGAACGGGAGTTGTCAATTCCTATGGTACCACTACCTACTAACGAATGGCATGATTAATGTTAATGAATGTATTGTTCCATTGTAAACAACCCATATGTCATAACAAAATGTAAGCATGTGATGAAAACAATGTACTAAGTATGCACGCAATGGACATACATAGCATAAAATGTAAATGTAAAACAATGTACTAAGTATGCACGCAATGGACATACATAGCATAAAATGTAAATGTAAAACAATGTACTAAGTATGCACGAAATGGACATACATAGCATGAAATGTAATGTAAAACATGTACTATAAATGTACTAATGAACATAGCCGGTATATGGTGTGAAAACAGGAAAGCATGAATGTAACAAGTAGGCACATGTGTTTCACCCCAAAACAGTTTGGAAAACAGTAAAAGAGGGGTCTATGTACTCACTTGAGATTGCTCAGAAGTCTTTAGATAACCACCAAGCAACGCTAGAGATCACGGAATCAAACGGCACCTACTATAGGTAACTACATTAATAAACCGGACCTAAATCGGAAGATCGGGTAGCATTAGGGTTTGTAAACCAAACGAGTGTAGAGACTCGTGTCATTTGGTTTAACAAAGCCTACATACTAAATGAAACTTAACCTAAGTGCTTACGACCCATTACGACCCGTTTAGGTAGCTTATGCTACTTTAACGCGTCGTTCGCGTGAAACGCGTTCGGACCGTCTAACTAGTCCTATGACAAGTAGAATATGCCTAAACATGTTACATAATCAGTTATGTGACAAAGGTTTAGGTTACATATGCTTAATTACCAATTATACATGAAAAGGGTATTCTGGTAATTTACCTAAGGCATATAAACTACCTATCATACAACTACTCAAACGATGTGACCATAAGGCATAACCTCGGAAGGTTATGCCCTATACTAGGGTCACCTAATGTATTTGGTCGGATCCTAATGATCGACCAAACTGGGTCGGGTTCGAAGGTATAAGCGATTTATCAGATCGCTTACCCTACGACCCTAGACAACGTGGTAATCAGTAGGCATAGTCCCAAGGGACTATAACCAACGTGATTACACTCACGTTGCGAAGTTCAAACGAACTTCGCATTGACCATTACTGGTCAACGCTGAAAGTCAAACAAAGTTTGACTTTCTGACTCGAAAAGCAATAAAATAAGGAAAAGAACGAAAGAATACTTACGAAGGGTCCCCGAATGCTAATCCCGATCCAAGAACTCAGGTATGAAACAATGGTTTCAACTTAGAGCTCTCAAATCAGAATTCTTGTAAGAAATGAGGTTGGGGTGATGGGTTATTTATAGTTTTCGGGTAACCGTTAGGATCGTTTCATGGAAACCGTGCTCGTATCTTGTGGTACACTTGTCACAAAGTTGTGGTAACTTAAAAAATGGTCCAAATGAGCTGAATGTGCAGTTAAGAATGTGTGGATGAGGTTTAAACAGCTGGAATTAGCTGACTAAGCGTTCTTATCTGATCAGGGAGGCTGAGGCGGCCCGCTTCAGGATTCACCAAAGCTAATGCGGGCCGCATGGGGCTTCTGATCAGAATATAACTTTCAAAAATGACAGTTTCAGCCCCTGCACGTGTTTAAGGCCATTTCCGACACTTCTAAGGCCCGTAAAGCCAACTTTAAGGCCCTAAAATGTTGCCTAAACATTGTGGACATGAAACATGCTCAAAAAATATGCCGGGTGTTGGTTCGTTTGGTCGTACGAACGCGATGTTCGCTTAATTACGACGGAATGCGCATAAGCGCGAAAAACGATCCAAATGACGCGACGAATGGATTTTTCTTATGGCGAACACTAAAATATAATATAGTCATGCTTACATAAATTTTTGGATGTCCGGATGTATTCAGAACGTAAGTTATGCGCGAAAATGCAAACTTGTGCACTTTTTTGACACTTTTAGTCCCTGAATGACCCAAAAGTTTATTTTAGCACACCGAACCCCTCAAAGCCTATTTCTAAGCTATGTAAAGGATATTTATGGTATGTTTAACTTATGGTCATGTTCCGGAATGTCTGTTACAGTTCAAATTGGCATACTTTCGCAGTTTGTCAACTTTAGTCCCTGTAAGCGATTTAACTTGATTTTGCCATACCAAAGCCTTCAAAACTTATTTCTAAGTTATGTAAAGGTTATTTAAGGTATGTTAAGCCTATTTCACTATTCCGGAGTGTTCGTTGCATTAAACTGGTTATATTTACGCATCAGTGCGCGTATAACCTTCCAGAAAGCGATTTAGAGTTTGAAATTGAACAGAAATTGATATGTGCAAATGATACACATATTTTTTTACAAATCCCAAGTATGAAATACAATATTTCATTGGTTTGGTATTTGTTTGATGGCCGTGGAGGCACAGGTGTTACACTTGATTATTTCTAAACAACATTGTCTTCTAGTTGGTCCGATGCTCATCCCTGCGCTGGATTCGCATTAGCAATCTTTGGGCAATTTCTTCGGAAATGGCCCATATCGTTACAGTTGAAACAAGGACCTAGTGGAAGATGAGCTTGAGCAGGATTTACTTGAGGTTGGTTTGGACCACCTTGGTTTGGGGTAAATCGACAAGCATTTGCCAGGTGACCGAGTCGCCAACATGATGCACATAAACGACACTGTAGATAAGCTAAGTGGTGTGCATTACATTTGTCGCATATTGGTGCAGTACCAGCATAAGGTTTCCTTGCAGGAGGTTGAGTTGGTTGGTTGCGGGTGTTTTGGTTGGGTTGAGTAGCAATCGCACAATTCTGCGAAGCCTTACGCTTCTTCTTCTTGGACACCTCAGCATGTTCTTCCTTTGGTTCCACTTGAGCAGTCTTGTTGGATGGTCTTGGGTCGCCTTTTCGAAAAAGCTTTTTCTTTCTGATGTGGGATTCAGTTAGAGTAGCAGACAATTCAATGGCTTGTCTAACAGTAGTAGGGTTGCTGCCAGTAACAATATCCTGAACTAGGTCAGGAAGACCATCAGTATATTTCTCGATCGCCTTATCCACAGGAGTAACCATAGCAGGACACAACAGGCTCAATTCTTCAAAACGGTCAGTATAGGCTCGATGTTCACCACTGTCTTGCTTCAAATCATCAAACTCCCTCTCCAAAGCTCGCAGTTCATGACGAGGGCAAAACTCCTTCATCATAAGAGCCCTAAGCTCAGCCCAAGTTTGTGCTAATGCAACCTCAGCACCGCGGTCTCTCATAACCCCGTTCCACCACGTAAGAGCCCTCTTCTGAAACACACTTGAAGAAAACTCGACCTTGCGATTTTCAGGACACTGAACGTGACGGAAAGTATTCTCAATGCTCTCGAACCATTGAAGAAGCCCAGTTGCTCCCTCAGTACCACTAAACTTGAGTGGTTTAGCCGAGTTAAAATTATTGAAATTGCATGGAGCATTGTTGTTGTTGATGGCTTGCATCATTTGAGCATAAAGATTTGGGAAAGCAGCAGCCATTTGCTGCGCGATGATTTCCGCCAGTTCGGCAGTCGCTATCTGGTTCTCGCGTCAAGGAGGCATTCTAAAAGAGGAAAACATGAAAGGAAACGAGTGAGAGAATTAGACGAAAAGAATGAGATGAAACAAATCTGATGAAAGCAAGGATAGTGGTCATTTGTTTGTTACCACAAGGTAAACAAACGACACACAGTGACTAATCAAAGTAAATGGGTCAAAAATAATGTATCGTGAAGACATGCTCGCCTATAAGTGAACACTCATCCCAAGAATTCCCAGGTAAGCACAACTGGTCTCGCGTCTGATGAGATGTATACGAAGTGCTTGCCTAGACAGAAAACCCAGAATACAGGCATTCACCCTTCCAGTTTGCACGTGTTCACATTATTTAAAACCCAAAACCTTGACGAGATTTTGAAAACTCAAAGGGGTTCAAAACGATATAACAGAGGGTTCAAAACCTAGCAATCAATCATCCTAGAACAGATGATTAGTTTTCAAAGCGGTTTTGCAATTTATGTTCTTGTTGTGGTCGTCGCCTAAGAATAGGTGACGGTATTGTTTTATGACTAAACGCAAGTAAACTCGCGTTAGGGTCCTAAGAAGGTTATAGACTAGGTCAAAGCATTACTAATAACCTAATTCCCTATAACCATTGGCTCTGATACCATCTTTTCTGTCACACCCCGACCACGTAGAACATACAAAACGTGGCGGAAACGTCAGGGAGTGTTGTAACAGAATTAATGTTTCACAACCATGGAAATTAAAGTTTCGTTTTATTAAACAAATACGAGAGTTTACATTGTTTTAAACAAGAAACAAAGAGTACATAACATAAATTATCTAGTTCTTGTCTCGTTTTAAGTCACTAAAGCACAAGTCCGCCTAAGTATGTCTTGATAAATCCTATGCATCATCTCCTGAAAACACATGTGAAAATAGGTACGTCAGCATAAAAATGCCTGTGAGATACATAGGTTTTGTGAAAATAGGATTCATGACTTATGTTTGAGAATTTGTTTTATAACAGTTAGTCATGAACCTTGTAATTTGCTTTGTCTTGTAAATCATTTGAAAAACGATAATATCAGATGATATGTATAAATAAATGTAAGGTTAAATGAATAACCATGTAAAATGTGTTTGTATAAGATAAGTTGTTTGTAAAACAATGTCTTGTGAAAAGTATGTTATTTGTATAAAATGTTCTATGTCTCAAACTGAAATGATTCAAATAACGCCACGATATGTAATACCATACAAACACTTATATATAGGAAGTACCAGCGGCGTATCCACCATGCTTGTATCATATTACACACGCCTCGTTACTTAATCACTAACTTAAACCAAACCAAACAATATAAGATGTCTATGTTTAAACCAACTTCCAAATGTATTGAAATAATTTGTTAAAATGTTTATGTCAAGATGTAAATCATGTAATGTATAACCAATGTAAAAAGTGTTTATGTGTCAAATGTAAACCATGTAATGTGTAACCAAAATGATATGTATGGCTAGTGAAATGCATCAACTAAACCATCTGCACAAAAACATAGTATTGAAGTAAAACGTAGTTTAACTCAAAGTTATGTTTTGTGTAGTAAATGCATGATCAAAGTAAATCATGTAATACGCATCCAAAATGTAAGCATGTGATGAATAACAAATGTACTAAGTATGCGACAATAGACATACGTAGCATGTAACCTGTACTAAGTATGCAACAATAGACATACGTAGCATGAAATGTAATGTAAAACATGTACTATAAATGTACTAATGAACATAGCAAGTATATGATGTGAAAACATGGAAAGCACGAAAGTAACAAGTAGGCACATGTGTTCCACCCCAAAATGTTTGGAAAACAGTGAAAGAGGGGTCTATGTACTCACTTGAGATTGCTTAGTAATCCTTGAGTAACAACCAAACAATGCTAGAGATCGCGGATATCAAACGGCACCTAATATAGGTAACTATGTTAATAAACCGGACCTAAATCGGAAGATCGGGTAGCATGAGGGTTCGTAAACCAAATGAGTATGGAGATTCGTGTAATATGGTTTAACAAAGCCTACATACTAAATGGAACCTAACATAATTGTTTACGACCCATTACGACCCGTTTAGGTAGCTTATGCTACTTTAACGCGTCGTTTGCGTGAAACGCGTTCGGAACGTCTAACTAGTCCTATGAGAAGTGTTATATGCCTAAACATGTTACATAATCAGTTATGTGACAAAAGTTTAGGTTACATATGCTTAATTACCAATTATACATGAAAAGGGTATTTTGGTAATTTACCTAAGGCATATATACTACCTATCATACAACTACTTAACGAAGCGACCATAAGGTATAACCTTGGAAGGTTATTCCTTATATACTATGGTCACCTAATGTATTTGGTCGGATCCTAATGATCGACCAAATGGGTCGGGTTCGAAGGTATAAGCGATTTATTAGATCGCTTACCCTACGACCCTAGACAACGTGGTAATCAGTAGGCATAGTCCCAAGGGACTATGACCATCGTGATTACAATCACGTTGCGAAGTTCAAACGAACTTCGCATTGACCATAAACTGGTCAACGCAGAAAGTCAAACAAAGTTTGACTTTCAGACTCGAAAAGACTCGAAAAGCAATAAAAGAACGAAAGAATACTTACGAAGGGTCCCCGAATGCTAATCTAGATCGAAATAACTCAGGTATGAAACAAAGGTTCCAACTTAGAGTCTTTAAGATCAGATTCTAGTGGTTTTGAAGCAATGGGGGATGGGGTATTTATAGTTTTCGGGTAACCGTTAAGATCGTTTCATGGAAACCGTGCTCGAATCTCATGCGTACACTTGTCACAAAGTTGTGGTAACTTAAAAATGGTCCTAATGAGCTGAATGTGCAGTTGTGAGTGTGTGGTTGTGGTTAAAACAGCTGGAAATTGCTGACTGTTCGATCTGATCTGTTCTGCAGACACCTTACGCATCGTAGGGGAAAAGTGCTGGCGCATCGTAAGCATACAAGTTTGGCAGAATTACAGTTTTGGTCCCTGCAGTGCATATAAGGCATTTCTGACACGTTTAAGGCCCGTTAACCCCATTTCAAAGCTCTAAAATGAAGTTAAAGTATTGGGAACTTAAAACATGCTCAAAAATATCTCGGATGTCGGTTCGTTTGGCCGTATGATCGCGATGTTCGCTTAATTACGACGGAATGCGCATAAGCGCGAAAAACGATCCAAATGACGCGACGAATGGATTTTTCTTATGCCGAACACTAAAATAAAATATTTTAGTGCTTACATAAATTTTTGGATGTCCAGATATATTCAGAACGTAAGTTATGCGTGAAAATGCAAACTTGTGCACTTTTTGACACTTTTAGTCCCTGAATGACCCAAAAGTTTATTTTAGCACACCGAACCCCTCAAATCCTATTTCTAAGCTATGTAGAGGATATTTAAGGTGTGTTTAACCTATGGTCATGTTCTGGAATGTCTGTTACAGTTTAAATTGGCATACTTTCGCAGTTTGTCAACTTTAGTCCCTGTAAGCGATTTAACTTGATTTTGCCATACCAAAGCCTTCAAAACTTATTTCTAAGTTATGTAAAGGTTATTTAAGGTATGTTAAGCCTATTTCACTATTCTGGAGTGTTCGTTGCATTAAACTGGTTATATTTACGCATCAGTGCGCGTATAACCTTCCAGAAAGCGATTTAGAGTTTGGAATCGAACATGAATTGATATGTATAAACGATACACATATTTATACAGATCCCAAGTATGAAATACAATATTTCATTGGCTTGGTATTTGTTTGATGGTCGAAGTGACCAGGTGTCACACACAACGCGTGACAAGTCGTGGAATCTTTGCACATATTCTGCAATTTTTGGGCCGTCCATTTTGAGATTCCAAAATTTAGTTTCCATCTTCTGTATTTTGGCCCGTGAATAGTATTTCTTCCGCATGAGCTCTTTCAGTTCAGTCCATGTCAATGCATACGCCGCCGCCTCCCCCAGGGTCTGGACTTGAAGATTCCACCAGGATAAAGCACCATCAAGAAAAAGCCCCGAGATGTATGTAACTTGTTATTCAGGAGCACACTTGCTCATCCTTAAAACAAAATCCGTCTTTTATGTCCATCTGACGAAAGCAACAGCACCCCTAGTGCCGTCATAATTTAAGGGCTTACAATCCAGAAATTGTTTGTAGGTACAGCCATGTGGTGGGTTGTTGTTTCTTGAGGTACCTCCGCTAGTTTCAGTGCGTGAGGCCTCACAATCCGCTATTGCTTGGGAGATCCTTGCTTGCAATTTGGCTTCAGTAGTAGGTAAACGATTTTCCCTTCGTGGTGGCATCTTCTATAAGAAGATTGTATAGGTCAGGCCATAATAAGTATAGTAAGTACGTAACACGCGCATGTAATAACATTCATCAACACACATAACATCCTATGTCATGACACAAAACAAATAATCCAACAACGCACGTAATGAGAATACTGCGATCGAGCTATCATATAACAAGACCACGAGTACAGTTTACAAGTTTCACCATTGTATCGTACATCAAAAGAGACTAAGTGTCACATCACCCTTGTCTGAATGGTCTAGCAATCTACAACAACCAAGAGTCAAATATCAAAAGTCATAAGTCATCATGTGGTCTTCAAAATGTTGTGCAATCAGTCTCAATAGCTGAACTCTCATCAAAAGTAATGCTACCTGCATCAAACCAAAAACCTCAAGTTGATGGGGGAGGAGGAGGAGGTGGAGGAATGAAGAGCAAACGACGCAAATGCACCAAATCCTCCTCGAGTGCATGAACAATACGCAACAAACAAGCAATCTGCTGCTCCATAGTCAAAAATTGGATGTCGAAATCCGGGTAAGGAAATAGTGGAGCAGGTGGGACAGCAAACTATGATGGATCAGCAAAAGGTGAAGGACGCGGGATCCTCTCGAGCTCAGCGACTCTCCGACTCAACATATCCTGCTGTAACTGCAAGGATAAAAGTATATCATCCGTAGAGTACCCAACGTGAAAGGGATGATATGGATCTGATAAAGGCATGCTGTTGGGTGAAGACCACATAAATGGCTCGCCCGTGGGTGCTGAAGAAGAGGCAGCGTGTGGAAACTGTGGCATGAACTGATCGGCTCCTAACACAAAAGGTATGTGAACGTGCTGCTGACTAGAAGGTCCTTCCCCTGGACGGGGAGGAGGAATGTCCTGAAGAAAGGTAACTGGTAGGTCTGTGCGGTGCGCATCTGACAAGTGTGGGTGAAACTGTGTGACATCAACGAGTGCCTGAACAGGTGCAAAAGGGGGAGTAACTGGTCTGACAAAAGGAGGATAGTCGTCATCATCCTCAATCCACCCATTGCGGGTGTGAGCATATCTAGGGTCAACATGGGTAGCAAATGGAGCACGGTCAACAAGTACAGGTATAGGGTCGGGCAAGGGTGGTGCAATAACTGGAACATCAACAGGGATAGGGTCGTACACAGGGGGAAGGTCGTGAACAAGAACATGCTCTGGTGCTATCTCAGGCTCTGGGTTGGCGGGAGCAAGCTCATGATCAGCGGGTATGTCGAGAAGCTGATCATCAGGAATAACAGGTGCCTCAACAGGCTGCTCCTCAGGGATAAACTTCATCTCATGGTCTGGATCACAATCGTGCGGGAAGTCAGGGACGAACCCAAAACCCAGCTGCGGAACGGGCGCTGCAGATATTGCCATGTCAAAATCAGTGTCAGTGGGGTAATGCTGCTCGCCCCGTGCATGTAACGTGGCAGATGATACGGACTCAAACGAGTCGGGACCAGACGGGTCAGATAAAACCTCCACAGCGGGAACCTCGACAGGTGGAAAAACAATGGCATCAACAACTGGAATCTCATTAACAGGGACAACAATGTCCTCATCAATCGAAGCCTCAACAAGAGGAATAGCAACATCATCATCAATCGGAGCCCCGCCATCCTGGTCATCCTTAGGGGGACCCTCGATGAAAAGATCAACATCATCGTCTGACATATCGTTGAGAGGCAGATCCTCAACAAGAAACTCAGCAAGAGGAATAGGTGCAAGGATCTCAGCAAGAGGTGGATCCCCGACAAGAAAACCATCAGCTAAAGGTAAATCATCTCCGAAATCCGGTAGGGCGAAGGGCTGAAAGTCATCGCCGTCACTACTCGTAGTATCTGAAGTGTAAACCTCGTCCTCTGGAAGGATCTCGTCATCTGATACTATAGCTATTGGGTCTATGGTGTCTGACACTCCACTCTCGGAGGATGATGACATGGTGTCTTTGACAAACAATCACACATATGCACATGTATCAACAATCAGCAAATAAGTATGCAAGTAATAACAATGTAAGCAAGTAATCATCCTAGTCTTCCTAGACTATCCCACCTAGTCTCTCAGACTGAACTCCCTAGTCTCTCAGACTAAAACTCCCCAGTTTCCCAAACTGAACTACCCAGTCTCTCAGACTAACTCCCTGGTCTCTAAGACCAACTCCCTTGTCACACCCCGACCACGTGAGACAACGAAACGTGGCGGAAAACGTCGGGGAGTGTTGTAACAGAATCATTGTTTCATAACACATGGAAATTTAAATATTGTTTTATTGATTAAAATTGTTACAATGTCTTAACAATCAAAGAAATATAACATAAATAACTAGTCTTGCATCTTTTATTGTCGCTAAGGCCCAAGTCCGCCTAAGTGTATCTTGATAAATCCTATGCATCATATCCTGAAACACATGTGAAAATAGGTACGTCAGCATAAAAATGCCTGTGAGATACATAGGTTTATGAAAATAGGATTCATGACTTATTGTTTAAGAAAATGTTTAGTCATGAACCTTGTAATTTGCTTTGTTTTGTAAATCATTTGAAAAGCAATAAGATCAGATAATATGTATAAGTAAGAGAATAATGTATGGTTAAATGATTAACCAAGTAAAATGAGTTTGTATAAGATAAGTTGTTTTGTAAAACAATGTCTTGTGAAAAGTATGTTATTTGTATAAAATGTTATATGTCTCAAATTGAAATGATTCAAATAACGCTACTATATGTAATACCATACAAACACTTATATATAGGAAGTACCAGCGGCGTATCCACCATGCTTGTATCACATTACATATGTTTCGTTACTTAAATCACTTAAACCAACCACCAATGTATAAAGTTCATTTTTAAACCAATTGTCAAAAAGTCCTTGTATAAACCATATCAAATGTTAAAGAGTCCAAATGTAGTCAAGTAATGTGTAACAAATGTTATGTATGGTAAGTAAAATAAGACTACTTAAACCATAAGTAAAAATGTACAAAACAAAGTATTTTGAGTAAATCAAAAGTTATGTTTTGTAAAATATATGCATGCTATACTGAATATGAACATTTATGCGGTATTGTGAAAATTCATACATCCAAGCCTTGCGACAGTCGGATAACCATGTAAAAATGGGTTATCAAAAGAATATGTATTCGGATTCGGTCATTCCTTACGTCCAAACAAACCCGAGATTTCAGGAATGGGATTTGTCAAGTCCTACGGTACCACTACCTACTACCGAGCGGCATGATCGGTGTTAATGAATGTATAGTATAGTTTAAACAAACCAAATGTCATACCAAAATGTAAGCATGTTTTATGAAGATAATGTACCTAGTATGCTAGAGTAAACATACAAGGTAGAGCTGTAAAACAATGTGTCCATATGTTACTGGAACATATGCAACAGAGATGCAATGTAAAATAATGTACTAAGCATGTACTAAATGGACATACATAGCATGTGATGTGATGTGATGTAAAACAATGTACTAAGTATGCACACAATGGGCGTACGTAGCATAAAACACAATGAAATCATGTACTATAAATGTACTAATAAACATAGCAAGTATATGATGTGAAAACAGGAAAGCATGAAAGTAACAAGTAGGCACATGTGTTTCACCCCAAAACAGTTTGAAAACAGTAAAAGAGGGGTCTATGTACTCACCTGAGATTGCTCAGAAGTCCTAAGATAACCATCAAGCAATGCTAGAGATCACGGAATCAAACGGCACCTAATATAGGTAACTATGTTAATAAACCGGACATAAATCGGAGGATTTAGATAGAATGAGGGTTCGTAAACCAAACGAGTGTGGAGACTCGTGTAATATGGTTTAACAAAGCCTACATACTAAATGAAACCTAACCTAAGTGCTTACGACCCATTACGACCCGTTTAGGTAGCTTATGCTACTTTAACGCATCGTTCGCGTGAAACGCGTTCAAACCGCCTAACTAGTCCTATGACAAGTGTTATATGCCTAAACATGTTACATAATCAGTTATGTGACAAAAGTTTAGGTTACATATGCTTAATTACCAATTATACATGAAAAGGGTATTCTGGTAATTTACCTAAGGCATATAAACTACCTATCATACAACTACTCAAACGATGTGACCATACTATGGTCACCTAAGGTATTTGGTCGGATCCTAATGATCAACCAAACTGGTCGGGTTCGAAGGTATAAGCGATTTATTAGATCGCTTACCCTTACGACCCTAGACAACGTGGTAATCAGTAGGCATAGTCCCAAGGGACTATAACCATCGTGATTACAATCACGTTGCGAAGTTCAAACGAACTTCGCATTGACCATAAGCTGGTCAATGCAGAAAGTCAAACAAAGTTTGACTTTCGGACTCGAAAAGCAATAAAAGAAAGAAAAGAACGAAAGAATACTTACGAAGGGTCCCCGAATGCTAATCGTGATCCAAGTAACTCAGGTATGAAACAATGGTTTCAACTTAGAGCTTCTAAGATCAGATTCTAGTGGGTTTTGCTATGAAATGGGTTGGGTATTTATAGTGTTCTTCGAACCGTTAAGATCGTTTCATGGAAACCGTGCTCGAATCTTGTGCGTACACTTGTTGGAAAGTTATGGTGACTAAAAATGACCCTTAATGATCAGAATGGGCAATTGTGGGTATGTGGTTGTGGATTAAACAGCTGGAATCTGCTGACTGATCGTTCTTATCTGTTCTGGGAGCCTGACACGGCCCGCTTCAGGATCAGACAAAGCTCAGGCGGGCCGCCTGGAGCTTCTGATCAGAAAACAAGTTTCCATTTTGACAGTTTCAGTCCCTGTTGTGTTTTAAGGCCATTCCCGACACTTCTAAGGCCCGTAAAGCCAACTTTAAGGCCCTAAAATGATGTCTAAACATTGTGGACATGAAACATGCTCAAAAATATGTCGGATGTTAGTTCGTTTGGTCGTACGAACGCGATGTTCGCTTAATTACGACGGAATGCGCATAAGCGCGAATAACGATCCAAATGACGCAATGAATGGATTTTTCTTATGCCAAACACTAAAATAAAACATTTTAGTTCTTACATAAATTTTTGGATGTCCAGATGTATTCAGAACGTTAGGTATGCGCGAAAATGCAAACTTGTGCACTTTTTGACACTTTTAGTCCCTGAATGACCCAAAAGTTTATTTTAGCACACCGAACCCCTTAAAGCCTATTTCTAAGCTATGTAGAGGATATTTAAGGTGTGTTTAACTTATGGACATGTTCCGAAATGTCTGTTACAGTTCAAATTGGCATACTTTCACAGTTTGTCAAGTTTAGTCCCTGTAAGCGAATTAACTTGTTTTTGCCATACCAAAGCCTTTAAAACTTATTTCTAAGTTATGTAAAGGTTATTTAAGGTATGTTAAGCCTATGTCACTATTCCGGAGTGTTTGTTGCATTAAACTGGTTATATTTACGCATCGGTGCGCGTATAACCTTCCAGAAAGCGATTTAGAGTTTGGAATTGAACAAAAATTGTTATGTGCAAATGATACACATATTTTTACAAATCCCAAGTATGAAATATAATATTTCATTGGTTCGGTATTTGTTTGATGGCCGTGGAGGCACAGGTGTTACAGTCTCCCCTACTTTAGGAAATTTCGTCCCGAAATTTTATCTAGAGGAAACTTGTGAGAGCTTGAAAATATGAAGTTGAAAAGATCGAACAACGTTGGTTAGGGTTCTGAACTTCTAGTAACTTTAATAACATCATGCTTGCAATGTAAGAGGGATACTTATATACAGGTATATGAAGCGTCATTGGTGCGTCCACCGTGCCTCCATTACATCGTTCTCATTTTGTTATTGTTGTCACTATCGGTTCTTACACATAATAAACCTTACTGGGTTTCTGTGCACTAAATTTCATAATTATGTACGCGTCCATAATCAGACAATTCCTTGCACAGTTCACACAGTCTATTTTATAATGTGTAGGGGAAACCAAATGAACAATCCTGTGATGAATGTGACTAGACCGCCATAGAGTCCTTTTAATTAAATCAATAAATGATCTAAATAGACTATCAAGGAGTCTGTTCAGCTACATCACTAGATGTCGTTCTTTCACCAAATTGTGAATCAATCCTTTTTTACTAGACCACTAAAAGGGTCTCTTATGAATCATGGAGTGGTACTATATAATCCAAGGGTCTTAACTCTTACATAGAAGCCCATTAAGGATTTTAAGGTAGTACCTTTTGACTATCCTGCTATGAATCCCTCATATGAAGATATGAAAGATCCTGCGAGGATTTGGATAACGAATATCCAGAGTATAAAAACACAAAATGCATAAAAGAAAACATAAGATGAATAAACACATAGTCACATAATCACAAAATTGTTTAACTAGAAGTTTGTTCTGCTAACAGAGCACATGTATTTAAAGCACACTAGGAATCCATCTTCGTGGATTTCATTTGGTACTTTAAACATTATCAAGAATCTAATTATAAAGATAGAAAGATCTTTAAAAGAAAAATTCGATTTCGATTATGAGGAACCGAAATGTTCGAATTTAGGTACATAAGGAATCCAATTAAGGACTCTGATTTGAATGATAATCATCCATAAGGGTTTAAATGTGAAGATAAAAAGATCCCATATGGATTTTAGAAGTTGAAGATGTTTTGAAACCTTGCACTGGACGTGCTTATGTCAAAACATGAAGTAAAAATGCTTATGAAGTTGAGATGCCAGATATGCCAAGGCGACATATGAAGCGAAATTTGAAAGTTAAGTCAATGTATGAGGAAAATATTTTTGAAAACTATGCATGGGGTTCTTTTTAGAAAAATGTGTTTAACGTTTTTGAAACCTTATATATAATACTTTTAAAATCATAAAGTAGGTGTACTAGGTAGGTATATTTATAAAATGTTTTAAAATCATGCGAGATGAATTTTGAAATTATGTATAAGGTTTTTGAAAACATGAATGATGCTTTTGAAGTCATGCATTTGATAAGAGAATGTACTGTGTTAATATTGTCTTCAGACTATATGAAACATTTTGAAATTATGAAGGTTGTTTTTGAAAACATAGCCAATGTTTTTGAAATAACATAGACAATGCATTTGAAAAAAAAATTGTTTTCAAACTATATGAAGTGTTTTGAGATCATGAAGATTGTTTTTGAAATACTTGTACTGTGTATGTTAAAAATCAAAACGTAAAGAGTATGAGATTTGAAAATACCCTTAGTTATCTAACCAAGGATTCAAAGGCACAGATGTGCAGAAGCATGATTACTCATAATGTCACTTTATTTTCTGTACTTTGTTTCTTAGAGTGAAACGAGTACTTAAAATTTTCGAGGGAATCATGAGCGATCATTTGAAAGAGAGAAATCCCAAGAGTAGTTTGTAAAGTACATAGTTTCTTGATGTAGGTATCATAGGAAAAGTAATACACACATGTAACTACACTCGCATAACAGAATTGTGAACAACAATTTATTTATAAACAAAACAGATTGTTTCACATTACAAGAAATAGAAGAAACAAAAGCATAAGACAGCAACATCTTCAAATCAGCCAACTGCTCATCCATGGGTTGGATTTGCATTAGCAAGCTTTGGGCAATCCCTTAGGAAATGGCCCATCTCACCACAGTTGTAGCAAGACCCTGGTGAGAAACGAGCTTGAGCAGAGTCGCCAGCTTGCTTTGGAGCAACTGCAGCTCGGCAAACTCTTGCTGTATGACCTTTAAGTCCACAAATTTGGCATTTGCGGCACTTCACACTAGGGTGATGATGAAGGCTACATTGGTTGCACAAGGGTGCAGTTCCGTTGTATGGCTTCCTAGCAGGGGGTTGAGCTGGTTGGTTGGGGACGGCTTGACCATTGTGAGCGACCATGGCGAAGTTCTGAGAAGCCTTTCACTTCTTTGACTTCTTAGGGGATCCAGTCTGTCCATCCATGGTCTTTGATTCCTTGATTGGTTTCTTGGCTGGTGGTGCTGTCACTTGGCTAGGTCTTGCCTGTTTTGGTGCAACCGCTGTGGGATTCTTTGAAGCTTTACGTTTCTTCGGTTTAGGTGAAGGCTTGGCTTCGGTCTCCTTTGGTGATTCTTGAGTGGCTTCATCCTGGAGACGATACATGGCAGTAGCTAATTCGACAGTCTTCAGGACTACTTCGCCTATTCGCTGGGCAAATTTGGCTGTCTGCTCGGATATCTGGGCGTTACTGAGAGGAAGAGACATTCTAGAAGAAAATGAAAGACATATGAAGAAACAAGTGAAAGGTTATCAGACAATCAAAACAGCATGACAATGCATAAGAATTTGCGATCATTTGTTTGTTACCTAAGGCAAACAAATGAGACGGTGACTAATCAAAGTAAACAGGTCTTATTAATGTATCACTGAAGACATGCTCGCCTATAAGTGAACACTCACCCCAAGAGTTCCCAGGTAAGAGTGACTGGTCCGATACTGCGGATTTGTACGAACACTCTAGCCTTAGACAGAAAACTCAGGATACAGGCATTCACTCTTCCAGTTTGCACATGTTCACATTATAAGACCCAAACTTTGACGAGATTTTGAAAGTCCAAAGGGGTTAAAAACCATATAACAGAGGGTTCAAAACCTTACAATAGAGGGTTCAAAACCTAGCAATCAATCATCCTAGAACAGATGATTAGTTTTCAAAGCGGTTTTGAAATTTATGTTCTTGTTGTGGTTGTCGCCTAAGGATAGGTGACAGTATTGTTTTATGACTAAACGCAAGTAAACTCGCGTTAGGGTCCTTGAAAGGTTATAGACTAGGTCAAAGTATTACTAATAACCTAATTCCCTATAACCATGAGCTCTGATACCAACTTTTCTGTCACACCCCGACCACGTGAGACAACGAAACGTGGCGGAAAACGTCGGGGAGTGTTGTAACATAATCATTGTTTCATAACACATGGAAATTTAAATATTGTTTTATTGATTAAAATTGTTACAATGTCTTAACAATCAAAGAAATATAACATAAATAACTAGTCTTGCATCTTTTATTGTCGCTAAGGCCCAAGTCCGCCTAAGTGTATCTTGATAAATCCTATGCATCATATCCTGAAACACATGTGAAAATAGGTACGTCAGCATAAAAATGCCTGTGAGATACATAGGTTTATGAAAATAGGATTCATGACTTATTGTTTAAGAAAATGTTTAGTCATGAACCTTGTAATTTGCTTTGTTTTGTAAATCATTTGAAAAGCAATAAGATCAGATAATATGTATAAGTAAGAGAATAATGTATGGTTAAATGATTAACCAAGTAAAATGAGTTTGTATAAGATAAGTTGTTTTGTAAAACAATGTCTTGTGAAAAGTATGTTATTTGTATAAAATGTTATATGTCTCAAATTGAAATGATTCAAATAACGCTACTATATGTAATACCATACAAACACTTATATATAGGAAGTACCAGCGGCGTATCCACCATGCTTGTATCACATTACATATGTTTCGTCACTTAAATCACTTAAACCAACCACCAATGTATAAAGTTCATGTTTAAACCAATTGTCAAAAAGTCCTTGTATAAACCATATCAAATGTTAAAGAGTCCAAATGTAGTCAAGTAATGTGTAACAAATGTTATGTATGGTAAGTAAAATAAGACTACTTAAACCATAAGTAAAAATGTACAAAACAAAGTATTTTGAGTAAATCAAAAGTTATGTTTTGTAAAATATATGCATGCTATACTGAATATGAACATTTATGCGGTATTGTGAAAATTCATACATCCAAGCCTTGCGACAGTCGGATAACCATGTAAAAATGGGTTATCAAAAGAATATGTATTCGGATTCGGTCATTCCTTATGTCCAAACAAACCCGAGATTTCAGGAATGGGATTTGTCAAGTCCTATGGTACCACTACCTACTACCGAGCGGCATGATCGGTGTTAATGAATGTATAGTATAGTTTAAACAAACCAAATGTCATACCAAAATGTAAGCATGTTTTATGAAGATAATGTACCTAGTATGCTAGAGTAAACATACAAGGTAGAGCTGTAAAACAATGTGTCCATATGTTACTGGAACATATGCAACAGAGATGCAATGTAAAATAATGTACTAAGCATGTACTAAATGGACATACATAGCATGTGATGTGATGTGATGTAAAACAATGTACTAAGTATGCACACAATGGGCGTACGTAGCATAAAACACAATGAAATCATGTACTATAAATGTACTAATAAACATAGCAAGTATATTGTGTGAAAACAGGAAAGCATGAAAGTAACAAGTAGGCACATGTGTTTCACCCCAAAACAGTTTGAAAACAGTAAAAGAGGGGTCTATGTACTCACTTGAGATTGCTCAGAAGTCCTAAGATAACCACCAAGCAATGCTAGAGATCACGGAATCAAACGGCACCTAATATAGGTAACTATGTTAATAAACCGGACCTAAATCAGAGGATTTAGATAGAATGAGGGTTCGTAAACCAAACGAGTGTGGAGACTCGTGTAATATGGTTTAACAAAGCCTACATACTAAATGAAACCTAACCTAAGTGCTTACGACCCATTACGACCCGTTTAGGTAGCTTATGCTACTTTAACGCGTCGTTCGTGTGAAACGCGTTCGGACCGCCTAACTAGTCCTATGACAAGTGTTATATGCCTAAACATGTTACATAATCAGTTATGTGACAAAAGTTTAGGTTACATATGCTTAATTACCAATTATACATGAAAAGGGTATTCTGGTAATTTACCTAAGGCATATAAACTACCTATCATACAACTACTCAAACGATGTGACCATAGGGTATAACCTCGGAAGGTTATTTAGGTTGCACTCAAACGATATGTTTGATCGGATTCATCAGTGTGAGTGTCCCGTTGGGAACCCAACCTATCATGAACCGATTGTCTTCGACGAGGGTGTGGTTCACCATGGTGTTGTCTCGGGTAACCGCCTGTCTGAGTGTATTCCCGTTGTAACGCAGATCTGGCATGAACTTCTGTATCATCATAAGTTGATTCTTCTCGCTGGGAGGCATGAGCTCTAGATCCCGGCCTCCGTGATTGGGTCACGGGAGCAGTTTGAGCACACAGCTGTGTGTATACTGCGTTTAATGCCCCTTGAGACCGGACATACCATGATATCGGAGTTTCTACTGGTGGTAAAATTGATTGAGCAGGGTTTGCTGGTAACATTCCTGCAGTAACAGGATCATTTGCTCGATTAGATTGAACCTCATTATCGTCTGAGGCCTCTTCTACGATTCCTTCTACTTGTAAATTATTTCCGACGTTTGGTCGAGGACCAGGTTGTCGGTGGGATGACGAATTTTCTGCCATGTGCAAAACAGAAAATGGAATGAACTGAATCGAAACGAGATAGAAACTAGAAACTGAGGAATCGGTGGGCGCCAATGAAGAAACACTAACTAAATGGTCGGAACCGAGATAGCTAGGGGGTTTGAATCCGCATAAAAGGTTAGCTCTCTCTCGATTGATTCAGTCACAGCTGATCTTCTTCTCCGGTGATTCTGCAAAAAAGAGCACCGTTAGTCTCGCCAAGGGGAGAAGAGGGTTCTCTCCTTGACCCGACTCCGGTGTGAGAATAAGTATTGGTAATGGAGAAGAGAAAGTATTTGAGAAGTGGGTGTAATCTGAGTTTATACCTGAACAGTTCTTGTATTTATAACCGGGAGTTTGGGAGAGAAAACCTATTATTGAAAAGATAACGGAAGGTGCTAACACCGTAGCGGTTATATTTTCTTCCGTTAAGTTCTTTGATCAGATGTCAAGTTGTCTCGATCCGATGTGAAGGCACACGGATCGTGGTTTGATCTATGGCTGGGGAAATGCCACGTGGAAAGTGATTAAGTGGAGATTATTCTTCACTTGCATGCCTTCGTTGTGATTTCAGGGGAGCCTGTGGTAATGACACATGTCCAGACGGTTATAACCGTCTGGGTGGTGTACGATTGTATTTCTTTCTAGAAGATTACTGCTGTAATCTGGTGTGACACCTTGCTGTGTGGACACAGACGAATAAATCCCAAGTCTGGGTAAAATGATATCCAAGTCTGGATATTTGGGCGGAAGTATTGATCTCAGGATTTTTATCCTTTGCTAATGGGGGAAGGCGCAAGGATTTATGTTTTCCTTTGGGCGCGCGATTATAGATCGCTGATTACTTCTTCCTCTTGTAAGACCAATGTGCGGCCGCGTAAGGTCAAAAGGTTAAAAGGTTGGTTTGTGGTATGGTCTCAAATCCTTTTTATGAGGTTTTTGGGACCTTACCCCTTCAGTCGGGTTCGAAGGTATAAGCGATTTATTAGATCGCTTACCCTTACGACCCTAGACAACGTGGTAATCAGTAGGCATAGTCCCAAGGGACTATAACCATCGTGATTACAATCACGTTGCGAAGTTCAAACGAACTTCGCATTGACCATAAGCTGGTCAATGCAGAAAGTCAAACAAAGTTTGACTTTCAGACTCGAAAAGCAATAAAAGAAAGAAAAGAACGAAAGAATCCTTACGAAGGGTCCCCGGATGCTAATCGTGATCCAAGTAGCTCAGGTATGAAACAATGGTTTCAACTTAGAGCTTCTAAGATCAGATTCTAGTGGGTTTTGCTATGAAATGGGTTGGGTATTTATAGTGTTCTTCAAACCGTTAAGATCGTTTCATGGAAACCGTGCTCGAATCTTGTGCGTACACTTGTTGGAAAGTTATGGTAACTAAAAATGACCCTTAATGATCAGAATGGGCAATTGTGGGTATGTGGTTGTGGATTAAACAGCTGGAATCTGCTGACTGATCGTTCTTATCTGTTCTGGGAGCCTGACGCGGCCCGCTTCAGGATCAGACAAAGCTCAGGCGGGCCGCCTGGAGCTTCTGATCAGAAAACAAGTTTCCATTTTGACAGTTTCAGTCCCTGTTGTGTTTTAAGGCCATTCCCGACACTTCTAAGGCCCGTAAAGCCAACTTTAAGGCCCTAAAATGATGCCTAAACATTGTGGACATGAAACATGCTCAAAAATATGTCGGATGTTAGTTCGTTTGGTCGTACGAACGCGATGTTCGCTTAATTACGACGGAATGCGCATAAGCGCGAATAACGATCCAAATGATGCAACGAATGGATTTTTCTTATGCCAAACACTAAAATAAAATATTTTAGTGCTTACATAAATTTTTGGATGTCCAGATGTATTCAGAACGTTAGGTATGCGCGAAAATGCAAACTTGTGCACTTTTTGACACTTTTAGTCCCTGAATGACCCAAAAGTTTATTTTAGCACACCGAACCCCTTAAAGCCTATTTCTAAGCTATGTAGAGGATATTTAAGGTGTGTTTAACTTATGGTCATGTTCCGGAATGTCTGTTACAGTTCAAATTGGCATACTTTCGCAGTTTGTCAAGTTTAGTCCCTGTAAGCGAATTAACTTGTTTTTGCCATACCAAAGCCTTCAAAACTTATTTCTAAGTTATGTAAAGGTTATTTAGGGTATGTTAAGCCTATGTCACTATTCCAGAGTGTTTGTTGCGTTAAACTGGTTATATTTACGCATCGATGCGCGTATAACCTTCCAGAAAGCGATTTAGAGTTTGGAATTGAACAAAAATTGATATGTGCAAATGATACACATATTTTTACAAATCCCAAGTATGAAATATAATATTTCATTGGTTCGGTATTTGTTTGATGGCCGTGGAGGCACAGGTGTTACATCCCTAGTCTCTAAGACCGAACTTCCCAGTCTCTAATACTAACTCCCTGGACTCTAAGACCAACTCCCTGGTCTCTAAGACTAAATCCCTGGTCTCTAAGACCAACTCCCTGGTCTCTAATACCAAATCCCTGGTCTCTAAGACCAAATCCCTGGTCTCTAAGACCAACTCCCTGGTCTCTAAGACCAACTCCCTGGTCGCTGAGACCAAACTTCCCCCTGGTCTCTAAGACCAACTCCCTGGTCTCTAAGACCAAATCCCTGGTCTCTAAGACTAAATCCCTGGTCTCTAAGACCAACTCCCCCAGTCTCTAAGACTAAATTTTCCCAAGTCTCTAAGACTCAATCTCCCCAGTCTCTAAGACTGATCCTCCCTCAGTCTCTAAGACTGATCCTCTGGTCGCTGAGACCAAACTTCCCCAGTCTCTAAGACTAAATTTTCCCAAGTCTCTAAGACTCAATCTCCCCAGTCTCTAAGATTGATCCTCCCTCAGTCTCTAAGACTGATCCTCTCTCAGTCTCTAAGACTGATCATCCCTCAGTCTCTAAGACTGATCCTCCCTCAGTCTCTAAGACTGATCCTCCCTCAGTCTCTAAGACTGAATTATAAACATAAGTTTTGAAATGTGTATTTGTGCCTTTTGTTTGTAAAAAGTTTGTTCCCTGGATCTGGACGTTTAGTGTATGCAATGTAAAAAAAATGTTTGAAAACATTTTCGTGAGAGCCCTGATGATCATAGTCTAGACTCGAGAAAGAATCCTAGTTCGCTATGATCGAGGCTCTGATACCAAGCTGTCACACCCTGGCTTTTGCGGAAGTGTGGTTTATTTGGTGTGACTTCTTAATACCATAGCAACAATCACCACAATGCTATATGATAAAAACACGAGATGTTGATCCATTAATAAAGTTTAGAAACTACCACAATACCATTGTTTGAAAACATCAATACCAAATTAAGTTACAACCCATGACGTATTTAAATGAGTTCACAAAGACTCAACAAAAGTACTTAATGAAAACCTGAGTTTAGAATCATGTATCCCGTCCAGGATTAGGATACACCCTTTAAACTCGACAACCATGGATAACATCTTTTATTTCACTACACAGCCTGATGATACATACATACCCTGCCAGATCCATTAGTTCCCTGAAATACATGTATTTTGAAAAATCAACAAAAGTTGAGCGAGTTCATGTGTATGTGAGTATGTATAAACCTTTGTAAACAGTGTATGTATGTATGTCCCGGTATGATTGCAAACAAGGAAAAGATCACCAATGGTTTGCAAGGCCACTGATATGTGTGACGGTGTAGGAAGACTTGAACCTAGCAAAGTTGTACCGGGCTCCCGGCTGGAAGACATAGTCACCACTATGGGCCGCCCGGCCTCATGGGTGTGGGCTCGCTACACCCAAATAGATCTATCACTCATGCCCCTCGGTCCTACGACGAGGATTGATGGTCCCAAGTATCCGCCTACCCTATCACATGATCTATGGTTCTTTCCTAGGCTAATCATACCAATAGTATTGTAAGTATCCCTTTGTAACATGTATTTCACCCCCGAAGTAAGTAAACAAAACAGTTTAAGGAAAAGGGGGACATGAACTCATAGTAGTGCGTCTTCAGTATCGTCAACTCAAACTCTGTCAGCTACACGACAACCTACAACGTACTAATGTCTATTAGAAGAACGGGCCGTGCTTTGGCTTAGAGTTTAATGTTTTTTAGTTGCGTTTCTTATGTCTCCGAATATTATTCCAAGTTATAATTTTTTTGTTAAAATAATAATTATTTTAACTTTAAATTATATTTACTTTTGGAATAATTGTTTAATCAATATTTTGTATTAATATTTCACAAGTATTTTAACTTCCGTATTTCCTTCCCAAGGATGGGGGTATTTATACATGTATATTGTAGTTCCGAAATATATTTTTAAGTCCCACTTAGAAAATATATATAACTTATTTGTCAAAAATAATGTATTCCAAAATATATATTTTTTCCCAAAAACAATATATTTTCACTTCTTGTATCCTAAACAATATTTACCAAAAATATATTCGTAAAAGTATTTTCTGGAATATTCCATAAGTTACGTCTTAGCGTTTGGTTTCACAATATCAAGTGTGTAACTTAAATATTTATTCCTTGTGATTTTTGGTATTATTTTGGAGTTGTTATTTCCATGGTATTTATTAAGACATATTATTTTACCCTAAAATAATATAACTATTCCACCAAATAAATAAATATTCACACAAGGGTCTTAGTATAAAATATATATTCTAAAAATATATTTATCCATTTTATTTACAAAAACCATCCTCCAATACTTTGTATTTTTGTTACAAAAATCTGTGGCAAAGTTTATATGGAAAATCATAGTTTAAAATACACTAGTAAACACTTGTTTAGAAAATTTTTCTAAGTGTTGGAATTTTTAGAAAATTTCGCCATAATTTCCTTTGTAAATGGAGGTGTCCATGCTATATAGCATATCATTTTCTTTTCCAAAAATCATTCAAGCAATCAACAACCATTCACTAATCATTTTACACTTACCAAGTGCAAAAACTATATATTTTACATAATAACATGAACTTGATTTTTCACAAAAGTATGTAGTAACTTGGTAAAGTGTATAGTGGGTTTAGTTACCCTCCAAAGTGTGTTTACGTCATTTAAAATCTCATTCTTGAAAAGATTTGGTGTTTACAACTTGTAAACATAATTTACAAAAATATTTATTTACAACATCTTCTTGTTTTACTAGCCTTCCTACACTTATTTTATTTCTAAAAATAATGTAAGTGCAAGAAAAGTTATGATCTTTCAAAAACCGTCCCTTGAACTTGGTTTGTTTAGAAAAGTCATTTGTAAATCTCGGATTTACATGATCATCAACCTACTTGTTTACTTATATTTCAAGAAATCACCTTTATTATCAAGCTCATGTCTAAGTATGAAGGTGATCACTTTATGTAAACCCATAATCCCCTCCTAACTTGTTAAATCATGTTTTTAATCATAGTGTAACAAGTTCCATATGATGATTATCGTCATATTACCAAGAATCAACAAGTAATCATCAACATATTCAAAACAACATCATATCAACCATATTTCATCATATATCATCTTATTTCACCTTATGATTCAAGATTCAAGATTCAATTCTTTTAGTGTTCTTGTTATTTCATCATAATATATTTATTAACCACCAAAAATATGAAGTAAACAAGGATCAACAGAAATCTTACTACTAGCTTAAAGCTAGGGAAGAACTATGATGAAGATTGAGTGGATAAAAGCACACAAGAGAGGTCCTTCAAGGTCCGAGCTCACCAAACCTTCTAAATCACCTTGATACACTTTGAGATACACTTGGAATGAATGAACAAAAATCAAAAATGGTGGTGATGTATGGGGGGTAGTTCGGCCGAAGGTATAGAGGGAGAGAGGATGAATTGTGGTGTTGAAGATGGTGAAGTGTTTAAGGTTACTTATAATCACTAAGTGTTATTATTCAATGGATTATATGTTTCTAGAAGTACATACAAGATCCACCATATCCCAAGGAGAAGATTACTAGAGATTTTAGTAGAGATCTTGCAATCTTGGAGGTGGGCCACACTAGTGAGCCGAAAATTTCATGGGGGGAGGGGGTAATTGTAATTTGAATGGTAAATAGGTGATTAGTAGGGTGTTAAGTGTAAGTCTTGAGTTTAGTGTGTTACTTGAATTATGTAATATGTTATAGTGCTTGGGAACCATAACTAGCTCAGAAAAATAAAAGCAATGCTTCTAGCAATATTTTAGTGTTCCGGGTAATCTCCGGTTGTTCAGTTAGATACCGTTCCGTTAAAGTGCTAAGTTATACCGTATAGTGTCTTTTATGTAACTTTTTGTGAGACTTTCAATTCCCGACACTTAGGAAAGCATATAGGACCATTTTTCCATATTTTTGCACATTACTAGCATGTTAAAATGCTGAATTTTGTTAATTAATGCAGAATTCTGCACTTTAAGAGGGTTTTAGGCACTTTCCGGCACCTAAACTGTCACCTAGTGACGCAGTTTTATGGTCTTTACTTCCCTACACTCCATATTCGTGTAGTACCTTGTCTCTGGCTCATACTGGGCCTTAAAACACTGTCTGTCTATGTACTGGCACTGTCAGTATATTACTGAGTTATCCGCTAACTGTGCTAACTGTGCTTTGTGCATCAAGTATGTCACTAAAGTTTGTATGTAATGAATGGTGTGACAGTATGAAATGTGATGCACATGTATGTATGATACAGAAATCATAAAGCAGTTTATATAATCAGTTGTAATCAAGCACAGTCATTAAGCACAAATTTAATATTAACTAATTGTACGGATACCTGTAATTATGAGGGTTGTCACATATGACCCGCTTACTTTGATTAGTCACCGTCTCATTTGTTTGCCTTGGGTAACAAACAAATGATCGCAATTTCTATGCGTTGTCAATCTGTTTTGATTATCCGATATCATTTCACTTGTTTCCTCCCATACCTTTCATTATCTTCAAGGTGCCTCTTCATCGCAACAACACTCAAATGTCCGAACCAGGTGCTGCAATTGCCCAGCGAATAGGCGTCATACTCCAGAGGACCGTTGATTTAGCTATCACCATGACTCGTCTCAGGGATGAAGCCGTACGAGGGAACCGCTCCTTGGTGCAATCAATGTAACCGTCATCATCCAAAAATCCAATACCCTGTTTCAAATGTACCCACTCTGGACGATGGGGACATTTGGTTAACATGTGCCGCTTTGCAATCCAAAACAAAGCTGTTGCAAATCCTGCTGCTGCTCAACCTCCTGTAAGGAAATCTTCTGCTGGTACTGTGCCAATGTGCAACAAATGTAATGTACCTCACCAAGCTTACCTGCAGTATCGTCTGTGTGCATTATATGGACGACTCGGTCACCTTGCAAATGCTTGTCAATTCAACCCAAACCAAGGTGGTCCAAACCAACCCCAAGTCAACCCTGCTCGTATGATCGACTTAACATACGTAGTACCCAACCTCCACACTCTGCTTCATATGTCGCCTTGGCAAATCTAGCACCTCAACCTCATGAACATTCTACCTCGTGTATCGATTTAAGCACGTCTAGTGCAAGATCTCGAAACATCTCCCGGTATTCAAGTTCCAAAATCCATATAGGATCTTCTCATCTTCACAATTAGATCTTTGTGGATGATTATCGCCCAAATCAAAACCCTTAATTGAATTATTCGTATACCTTAATACGTACATTACGATTCAATAAGGACAAAGCCGAATTCCTATTATGACCTTCCTATCTTCATTGTTAGATTCTTATGTTTAAAGTGCCCAATGAAATCCACGGATTGGATTCCTGGTATGCTTTAAATACCCATGTCCAAAGATAACAAATTAAAGATCTAGTTAAACAATTATGTGATATGTGCTTATGTGACTTTTTATGTCTTGTGTATTTGTGTGATCCAAATTTTCGTTGTCCAAATCCTTGTAGAATCTTCCATATCTTCGTATAAGGGATTCATAGTAGGATATCCAAAGGTACTATCTTAAATCCTTAATGGGCTTCTACGTTATAGTAAAGTCCCTTGGATTATGATGTACTATCCTATAATTGGGCCCCTTGAGTGGTCTAGTTAAACAGATTGATTCAAAAATCTGGTTAGGAATATCATGTGATGATATAATTGAAAAGATCCCTTGTGTGGCCTTTCTAAGGAGATCGTACGATGGTCTAGTTAAGGAGATCATGTGTTGATCTAGTTAAAAAGATCGTCCGTTGATCTAGTTAAAAAGATCCTTTGGTGGTCTAGTCAAGTCACTTCATGTTTATTCAATTGATTTTTCCCCTACGCATTATGAAATGAACTGTGCAGACTGTGCAAGGAATTACATAATTATGGATGCATACATAATTATGGAATTCAGTGCACAGAAACCACAGCAAGTTTTGTCATGTGTTAAGACCTAGAGTGATGAGAATAACGAAACGAGAACAATGTAGAAAGGAGCATGGTGGATACGCCGCTGGTACTTCCTATATATAAGTGTTCCTTATTACATTGCGAATGTAGCGTTATTTAAGTTACTAGAAGTCCTGGACCTTGACCAATGTCATTTTATCTTACACCCTCCTACTCTGATTTCGAGCACACACAAGTTTCCTATGATAGTCTTCATAAGAAACGTTTTTCTGTCCGTAGTTCGAAACTCCATGTTTTGTTACTACAAGGACTTCACTTTGACAGTTTACAATTTCGCTAAGAATCCAAACATGGCCCAGATTTTTACTTAGGGTTCAAGGGATTCATTCGAAAGCGAAACCATCACAGTTGTCTTCACAAGTTTCCTCTAAAATTAAATTTCGGGACGAAATTTCCTAATGTAGGGGAGACTGTGACACCTGTGTCACTTCAACCATTAAACAAATACCAAACCAATGAAATATTGTATTTCATACTTGGGATTTGTATAAATATGTGTATCGTTTGCACATATCAATTCTTGTTCGATTTCGAGATCTGAATCGCTTTCTGGAAGGTTATACGCGAACTGATGCGTAAACGCAGTCAGATTAACACGAAAAACACTCCGTAATAGTGACATAGGCTTAACATACCTTAAATAATATTTACATAACTTAGAAATAAGTTTTGGATGGTTTGGTGTGTTAAAATCAAGTTTTTTCGCTTACAGGGACTAATTTCGACAAACTGCAAAAGTATGCCGATTCGTACTGTAACAAACATTCCGGAACATGATCATAAGTTAAACATACCTTAAATATCCTTTACATAGCTTAGAAATAGGCTTTGAGGGGTTCGGTATGCTAAAATAAACTTTATTGATCAATAGGAACTAAAAGCGTCAAAAAGTGCATAACTTTGCATTTTCGCGAATATCTTACGTTCTGAATATATCCGGACACCCAAAAATTTATGTAATCATTAAAATATTTTATTTTAGTGATTGGCATGATAAAATTCCATTCGTCGCTTAATTTGGATCGTTTTTGCGTTCGTTACGACTTCTGTCGTAATTACCCGAATAACGCAACCGTACGACCAAACGAACCGAAATCCGAGATGTTTTTGAGCATATTTTGAGTTCCCTATACTTTAACTTCATTTTAGAGCCTTGAAATGGGGTTAACGGAGCTTAAACGTGTCAAAAATGCATCGAAAACCAAGTTTTAGGCCTGCAGGGGCTAAAACTGTAATTCTGCCAAACTTGCCAGGCCTGGGGCGTAAGCCCAGGCTTATTCTTAAGCGGCCGGCGAGAGCTGCCCAGATCAGAAACATTGAATTTAGACTTCCAGCCTATTTTTGATGGTTTTAACCCAAGGTTTTGCATACATTGGGCTAGATTTGATGGTTTTTAGTGTGCCCATTGTATTCTAATACCATGTGCCCACATGGAGGGCCAAGATTGAAGCACGAAATGCGAGAAAGGATCCTAACGGTTTACCGAAATCTATAAATACCCCCAAGCTTTCACTCTCATTCCACACAATCTGATTCAATTGCTCTAAGTTGGGGTCTTATACTTCATACCTGAGCAACTTGGATCAGGATTTTCCTAGCTTGGACCCTTTGTAAGTATTCCTTTGTACTTTTATGCGTTTTTAGCATGAAAGTCAAACAGTGTTTGACTTTCTGCTTTGACCAGTCTTTGGTCAACACGAAGTTCGTTTGAACTTTGCAACGTGAGCATAATCACGATGGTTATAGTCCCTTGTGACTATGCCTACTGATTACCACGTTAATTAGGTGTAGTAACGTGTCATAGTTTCGGTCAAAATACGCGTTTATGCGTATTTTGCAACCAAACTATTTTTGGGTATCAAAACCGTTTGTTTTGATATCAAACTTGTTTTCTAACTTCGTTAAACATGTTTTGACATGTTTAACTCGTCACTTTAGGTTTAGTGCTTATGTAGGGTCGTAAGGTAAGCGGTCTAAACAACCGCTTAGACTTTCGAACCCGACCAGTTTGGTCGATCATTAGGATCCGAGCAAACACAATAGGTGACCATAGTTGTACAGGGAATAACGTTCCGAGGTTATACCTTATGGTCACTTCGTTTAGTTAGTTGTATGATAAGTAGTTTATATGCCTTTGGAAAATGAACAAAATGCCCTTTTTGCGCATAAATTCATTTTCAGCATATGTAACCTAAATTTTGACATCTAAACTAATTAGGCAACATTATTAGACGTGTTAAGGCATATAATACTTTTCATAGGACTAGTTAGGCGGTCCGAACGCGTTTTACGCGAACGACGCGTTAAAGTAGCGTAAGCTATCTAAACGTGTCGTAATGGGTCGTAAGCACTTAGGTTAGGTTTCGATTTAGTATGTAGGCTTTGTTAAACCATATCACATGAGTTCCAATACTCATTTGGTTTAAGAAACCTCATCCTATCCGATCTCCCGATTTAGGTCCGGTTATTAATGTAGTTATCTATATTAGGTGCCGTTTGATTTCTGTGACCCCTCTAGCTTTGCTTGGTTGTTATTCAAGACTTCTAAGCACTCTCAAGTGAGAACATAGTCCCCTCTTTTACTGTTTTCAATGTTTTGGGGTGAAACATGTGTACCTATTTGTTATGTTCATGACTTCAAAGTGTAAATTAATTATACATGTTAGTACTTATCTTTTGACAAACTGAATGATTATTTATGGTTTAAACACTAATTTTTCAAAGATTATAAAATCAATTGTTGGATTGTACTTGTTTTATACATTCACCAGACCGATTGGTAGTATGATATAGCGCTATAGGATTAGACACCCCATTCCTGTTGTATGTATGGAATGTCAGAAACCGATTTTTATCCAAATAGAGATTGCCTTTGTGGTATTTCTATAGTCTCCAATGGTGTAGTTTGATACACTAAAGTTTGAATGAATTCTAAATCACATTTTTTTGTATATTTTGTTATACTTCCAAGGTATAGTTTGATATACTCTCATATGTGATATTGTACAAAACAACATATATTTTGTTAATTACTAAAACATAGTTAATATGTTATTTACAAAACCAAAAGCATAGTTTGATCTGTTATTTATAAAACCAAAGCATAGTTTAATATGTTAATTATAAAACCAAAGTATACTTTTGATATACTACTGAAAATTATTATTTTGACAACTAAAGTATATTTAATATACTATCGGTTTAACTATTTTGGAACTAAAATATATTTTTGATATATTACTTATTCGACTTTCTTAAAACCAAAGTATATTTTTATACATGCTACAAACCTTTTTATCAAAACATTGTTTTACAAACAACATATTTTATACAAACTCATTTAACTTAGTTATTTATTTATGCATCTTTCTTTTATATCATCTGATTTCTTATCACTTGTTATATGATTTATAAAAGAAAATATTTTTAAACATTCTTTTAAACTTATAAGTCATGAATCCTGCATTAATAAAACCTATGTATCTCACAGGCATTTTTATGCTGACGTACCTATTTTTACACATGTTTCAGGTGATGCTGTGTGATAATTGTTGATACATGCTATACATAGGATGGACTCGTGCCTTAGCGACTTTAAAACTTGAAAGACAATATTTGTATTTATCTGATTTGTAATAGAACAATGAGTTCAATAATGCAATAAAACAAAATTATTTAATCCATGGTTGTGAAACAATGATTCTGTTACGACACTCCCCGACGTTTCCGCCACGATTTGTTGTTTTTCGTGGTCGAGGTGTGACAGAAAAGTTGGTATCAGAGCCAATGGTTATAGGGAATTAGGTTATTAGTAATGCTTTGACCTAGACTATAACCTTCCTAGGACCCTAACACAAGTTATTTTGTGTTTAGTCTTAAAACAATACCGTCGCCTATCTTTAGGTGACAACCAAAATAAGAACACAAATTTCGAATCCACTTTGAAAACCAATCATTTGTTCTAGGATGATTTATTATAAGGTTTTTGAACCCTCTAAATTTTCAAAATCTCGTCAAAGTTTGGGTCTTATAATGTGAATATGTGCAATCTGGAAGGGTGGATGCCTGTACTCTGAGTTTTCTCTCTAAGGCTAGAGTATTCGTACAAATCCACATAATCGGACCAGTCACTCTTACCAGGGAACTCTTGTGGTGAGTGTCCACTTATAGGCTAAATCATGTCTTCGCGATACATTAATATGACCCGCTTACTTTGATTAGTCACTGTCTCATTTGTTTGCCTTACGTAACAAACAAATGATCGCAATTTCTGTGCGTTGTCATTCTGTTTTGATTATCCGATATCATTTCACTTGTTTCCTCCCATGCCTTTCATTATCTTCAAGGTGCCTCTTCATCGCAACAACACTCAAATGTCCGAACCAGGTGCTGCAATTGCCCAGCGAATAGGCGTCATACTCCAAAGGACCGTTGATTTAGCTATCACCATGACTCGCCTCAGGGATGAAGCCGTACGAGGGAACCGCTCCTTGGTGCAATCAATGTAACCGTCATCATCCAAAAATCAAATACCCTGTTTCAAATGTACCCACTTTGGACGATGGAGACATTTGGTTAACATGTGCCGCTTTGCTATCCAAAACAAAGCTGTTGCAAATCCTGCTGCTGCTCAACCTCCTGTAAGGAAACCTTATGCTGGTACTGCGCCAATGTGCAACAAATGTAATGTACCTCACCAAGCTTACCTGCAGTATCATCTGTGTGCATCATATGGACGACTCGGTCACCTGGCAAATGCTTGTCAATTCAACCCAAACCAAGGTGGTCCAAACCAACCCCAAGTCAACCCTGCTCGTATGATCGACTTAACATACGTAGTACCCAACCTCCACACTCTGCTTCATATGTCTCCTTGGCATATCTAGCACCTCAACCTCATGAACATTCTACCTCGTGTATCGATTTAAGCACGTCTAGTGCAAGATCTCGAAACATCTCCCGGTATTCAAGTTCCAAAATCCATGCAGGATCTTCTTATCTTCACAATTAGATCTTTGTGGATGATTATCGCTCAAATCGGAACCCTTAATTGAATTATTCGTATGCCTTAATACGTATATTACGATTCAATAAGGACAAAGCCGAATTCCTATTAAGACCTTCCTATCTTGATAGTTAGATTCTTATGTTTAAAGTGCCAAATGAAATCTACGGATTGGATTCCTGGTATGCTTTAAATACCCATGTCCAAAGATAACAAATTAAAGATCAAGTTAAACAATTATGTGATTATGTGATTATGTGCTTATGTGACTTTTTATGTCTTGTGTTTTTGTGTGATCCAAATTTTTGTTGTCCAAATCCTCGTAGAATCTTCCATATCTTCGTATAAGGGATTCAGAGTAGGATATCCAAAGGTACTATCTTAAATCCTTAATGGGCTTCTACGTTATAGTTAAGTCCCTTAGATTATGATGTACTATTCTATAATTAGGCCCGTTGAGTGGTCTAGTTAAACAGATTGATTCAAAAATCTGGTTAGGAATATCATGTGAAGATATAATTGAAAAGATCCCTTAAGTGGCCTTTCTAAGGAGATCATACGACGGTCTAGTTAAGGAGATCATGTGTTGATCTAGTTAAAAATATCGTCCGTTGATCTAGTTAAAAAGATCCTTTGGTGGTCTAGTCTAGTCATGTCACTTCATGTTTATTCAATTGATTTTTCCCCTACGCATTATGAAATGAACTGTGCGGACAGTGCAATGAATTACGTAATTATGGATGCATACATAATTATGGAATTCAGTGCACAGAAACCACAGCAAGTTTTGTCATGTGTTAAGACCTATAGTGATGAGAATAACGAAACGAGAACAATGTAGAAAGGAGCATGGTGGATACGCCGCTGGTACTTCCTATATATAAGTGTTCCTTATTTCATTGCGAACATAGCGTTATTTAAGTTACTAGAAGTCCTGGATCTTGGCCAATGTCATTTTATCTTACACCCTCCGACTCTGATTTCGAGCACACACAAGTTTCCTATGATAGTTTTCATAAGAAACGTTCTTCGGTCCGTAGTTCGAAACTCCATGTTTTGTTACTACAAGGACTTCACTTTGACAGTTGACAATTTCGCTAAGAATCCAAACATGGCCTAGAGTTTTACTTAGGGTTCAAGGGATTCATTTGAAAGCGAAACCATCACAGTTGTCTTCACAAGTTTCCGCTAAAATTAAATTTCGGGACGAAATTTACTAAAGCAGGGGAGACTGTGACACCTGTGTCACACCCCGACCACGTAAAATAACAAAACATGGCGGAAACATCGAGGAGTGTTGTAACAGAATCATTGTTTCACAACCGTGGATTAAATAGTTTCGTTTTATTAAATTAAACGTATTACATTACATTGGAATTAGAAACAAAACAAGAACAAATAGACTTTCATTGTTATTAAGCCACTAAGGCCTCGTCCATTCCTATGTGAGCGTACACAAAAATCATCATCAAACATCATCAATTATGGTACCTGAAACACACGTGAAAATACGTCAGCATAAAAATGTCGGCGAATACATAGGTTTTATATGAGTGTCAGATTCATGGCTCATTTTACATGTTGCAATATTTATTTAAAAACCATGTTTTGAAAAGTATAATATTGCGACATAATTAACCAACTCAAATCAAGTTGGTTATAATTTGCAAAATCTCGTAGCCATGATTCTTAACTCCAAAACATTTGTTTTATTAAATCAAATTTTAAAATATCTCATAAAAACTCGTTAATAAAACTTGTATGGTTTATATTATTCAGAAAACATCCTTATGTGACATTGTTTCGAAATCGTTTACCCAAGTGATCTAGATAACGCAACGATATATAATGTGTTAAAAGCACTTATTTATAGGAAGTACCAACGGCGTATCCACCATGCTTTTAACACACTACACCCGCCCCGTTACCTAATCACTTCCCTAACCCAATGGTTCAAACAGTTACAAATGGTTCACATAAATCAAATGGTTACAAACGGTTCACATAAATCCAACGATTACAAATGGTTCACATACATCAAATGGTTACAAATGGTTCACATACATCCAATGATTACAAATGGTTCACATACACCCAAAGATTTCAAATGGTTCAAAACGAAAAACAATTGTGCTAGCATGTTAAGTGAAAATACATAGCAAAACATAATGAAATCAAGTACTAATAGTGTACTAATGAACATAGCAAGTATATGATATGAAAACATGGAAAGCACGGAAATAACAAGTAGGCACATGTGTTTCACCCCAAAACATTGAAAACAGTAAAAGAGGGGTCTATGTACTCACTTGAGGGTGCTTAGAAGTCTTGAATAACAACCAAGCAAAGCTAGAGGGATCACGGAAATCAGACGGCACCTAATATAGTTAACTATGTAAGTAAACGGACCTAAATCGGGAGATCAGATAGAATGAGGTTTCGTAAACCAAATGAGTATAGGAACTCATGTAATATGGTTTAACAAGGCCTACATTCCAAAAGGAAACCTAACATAAGTGCTTACGACCCATTACGACTCGTTTAGGTAGCTTACGCCACTTTAACACGTCGTTCGCGTAAAACGCGTTCGAATCGCCTAACTAGTCCTATGACAAGTATTATATTCCTTAACATATCTAATAATGTTACCTAATCAGTTTAGATGTCAAAATTTAGGTTACATATGCTTAAAATGAATTTATGCGTAAAAAGGGCATTTTGGTCATTTTCCTAAGGCATATAAACTACCAATCATACAACTAACTAAACGAAGTGACCATAAGGTATAACCTCGGAAGGTTATTCCCTATACAACTATGGTCACCTAATGTGTTTGGTCGGATCCTAATGATCAACAAAACGGTTCGGGTTCGAAAATCTAAGCGGTTGTTTAGACCGCTTACCTTTACGACCCTATATAAGCACTAAACCTAAAGTAACGAGCTAAACATGTTAAAACATGTTTAACGAGGTTTGAAACAAGTTTGGTATCAAAACAAACGGTTTTGATACCCAAGAGTAGTTTGGTTACAAAATACGCATAAACGCGTATTCTGGCCGAAACTACGACTCGTCACTATGCCTAAATAATGTGGTAATCAGTAGGTATAGTCACGAGAGACTAAAAGCATCGTGATTACACTCACGTTATGAAGTGGAAACGAACTTCGTGTTGACCATAAACTGGTCAATGTAGAAAGTCAAACAAAGTTTGACTTTCACGCTAAAACGTGTAAAAGAACGAAAGAATACTTACAAAAGGTCCAAGAATGGAGGTTTGATTCCAAATATTCTCAGGTATGAATTGATAAACACATCAACTTAGAGAAATTTCATAATCAAGTGTTAAGAATGCAAATGAGGAAGGTGGGTATTTATAGAAAGTGAAGAACCGTTAGGATCGTTCCTTGATAAACGAGCATTAATCTGGACAGTCCAAGTGGGCACAAGGTTTTGGAATACTAGGGGTGCCCCAAAACCATCAAATGGTATTGCAAATGTTACAAAATAGTCCCTAAACTTCAGGTTAAATGCTGAAAATGGGCCTGCAATTGCTGAAACTGAGTTTCTACCCAGATAGGGCCGTGGCGTCGCGCCACCGCAAAGGCTTATGGTGGTGGCACAGCGCCACCATGTGCCAGCTCCAGAAATTTTGCCAAAATGGCAGAAATGGTCCCTGCAACACTTTTAAGCCATTTTTGATGCGTTTAAACCCTATTAACCTCATTTCCAGGCTCTAAAATGAAGTTAAAGTATAGGGAACTTGAAACATGCTCAAAAATATCCTGGATTTCGGTTCGTTTGGCCGTACGGTTGCGTTATTCGGTTAATTATGACGAAACACGAACGAACGCGAAAAACGATCCAAATTACGCGACGAAAGGATTTTTATCAAGATAATCACTAAAATAAAATATTTTAATGATTACATAAATTTTCGGATGTCCGGATATATTCAGAACGTAAGATATGCGCGAAAATGCAAACTTATGCACTTTTTGACGCTTTTAGTCCCTGAATGACCAAAAAGTTTATTTTAGCATACCGAATCCCTCAAAGCCTATTTCTAAGCTATGTAAAGGATATTTAGGTATGTTTAACTTATGATCAAGTTCCGGAATGTTTGTTACAGTACGAATTGGCATACTTTCGCAGTTTGTCAAAGTTAGTCCCTGTAAGCGAATAAACTTGATTTCGGCATACCGAACCCTCCAAAACTTATTTTTAAGTTATGTAAAAGTTATTTAAGGTATGTTAAGCCTGTTTCACTATTCCAGAGTGTTCGTTGCATTAAACTGGTTATATTTACGCATCAGTGCGCATATAACCTTCCAGAAGGCGATTTAAAGCTTGAAATCGAACATGAATTGATATGTGCAAACGATACACATATTTTTTCAAATCCCAAGTATGAAACAAAATATTTCATTAATTTGGTATTTGTTTGATGGTCGTAGAGGCATAGCTGTCACAACCTGTGTCACTTCAACCATCAAACAAATACCAAACCAATGAAATATTGTATTTCACACTTGGTATTTGTACAAATATGTGTATCGTTTGCACATATCAATTCTTGTTCGATTTCGAGCTCTGAATTGCTTTCTGGAAGGTTATACGCGAACTGATGCGTAAACGCAGTCAGATTAACACGACAAACACTCCGGAACAGTGACATAGGCTTAACATACCTTAAATAACCTTTACATAACTTAGAAATAAGTTTTGGATAGTTTGGTGTGTTGAAATCAAGTTTATTCGCTTACAGGGACTAATTTCGACAAACTGCGAAAGTATGCTGATTCGTACTGTAACGAACATTCCGGAACATGATCATAAGTTAAACATACAATAAATATCCTTTACATATCTTAGAAATAGGCTTTGAGGGGTTCGGTATGCTAAAATAAACTTTATTGATCAATAGGGACTAAAAGCGTCAAAAAGTGCATAAGTTTGCATTTTCGCTCATATCTTGCGTTCTGAATATATCCGGACTCCCAAAAATTTATGTAATCATTAAAATTTATAATTTTAGTGATTGGCATGATAAAATTCCAATCGTCGCTTAATTTGGATCGTTTTAGCGTTCGTTACGACATCCGTCGTAATTACCCGAATAACGCAATCGTACGACCAAATGAACCGACATCCGAGATGTTTTTGAGCATATTTTGAGTTCCCTATACTTGAACTTCATTTTAGAGCCTTGAAATGGGGTTAACGGGGCTTAAACGTGTCAAAAATGCATCGAAAACCAAGTTTTAGGCCTGCAGGGGCTAAAACTGTAATTCTGCCAAACTTGCTAGGCCTGGGGTGTAAGCCCAGGCTTATTCTTATGCGGCCGGCGAGAGCTGCCCAGATCAGAAACATTGAATTTAGACTTCCAGCCTGTTTTTGATGGTTTTAACCCAAGGTTTTGCATACTTTGGGCTAGATTTGATGGTTTTTAGTGTGCCCATTGTATTCTAATACCATGTGCCCACATGGAGGGCCAAGATTGAAGCACGAAATGCGAGAAACGATCCTAACGGTTTACCGAAATCTATAAATACCCTCAAGCTTTCACTCTTATTCCACACAATCTGATTCAATTGCTCTAAGTTGGGGTCTTGTACTTCATACCTGAGCAACTTGGATCAAGATTTTCCTAGCTTGGACCCTTTGTAAGTATTCCTTCGTGCTTTTATGCATTTTTATCATGAAAGTCATACAGTGTTTGACTTTCTGCTTTGACCAGTCTTTGGTCAACACGAAGTTCGTTTAAACTTCGCAACGTGATAATCACGATGGTTATAGTCCCTGGTGACTATGCCTACTGATTGCCACGTTAATTTGGTGTAGTGACGAGTCATAGTTTCGGTCAAAATACGCGTTTATGCGTATTTTCCAACCAAACTATTTTTGGGTATCAAAACCATTTGTTTTGATATCAAACTTCTTTTCTAACTTCGTTAAACATGTTTTCACATGTTTAACTCGTCACTTTAGGTTTAATGCTTATTTAGGGTCGTAAGGTAAGCGGTCTAAACAACCGCTTAGTCTTTCGAACCCGAGCTGTTTGGTTGATCATAGTTGTATAGGTGACCATAGTTGTATAGGGAATAACCTTCCGATGTTATACCTTATGGTCACTTCGTTTAGTTAGTTGTATGATAAGTATTTTATATGCCTTTGGAAAATGACCAAAATGCCCTTTTGGCGCATAAATTCATTTTAATAATATGTAACCTAAATTTTGACATCTAAACTAATTAGGCAACATTATTAGACTTGTTAAGGCATATAATACTTGTCATAGGACTAGTTAGGCGGTCCGAACGCGTTTTACGCGAACGACGCGTTAAAGTAGCGTAAGCTATCTAAACGGGTCGTAATGGGTCGTAAGCACTTAGGTTAGGTTTCGATTTAGTATGTAGGCTTTGTTAAACCATATCACATGAGTTCCAATACTCATTTGGATTACGAAACCTCATCCTATCTGATCTCCCGATTTAGGTCCGGTTATTAATGTAGTTACCTATATTAGGTGCCGTTTGATTTCCGTGACCCCTCTAGCTTTGCTTGGTTGTTATTCAAGACTTCTAAGCTCTCTCAAGTGAGAACATAGTCCCCTCTTTTACTGTTTTCAATGTTTTGGGGTGAAACATGTGTACCTATTTGTTATGTTCATGATTTCAAAGTGTAAATTAATTATACATGTTAGTACTTATCTTTTGACAAACTGAATGATTATTTATGGTTTAAACACTAATTTTTCAAAGATTATAAAATTAATTGTTGGATTGTACTTGTTTTATACATTCACCAGACCGATTGATAGTACGATATAGCGCTATAGGATTAGACACCCCATTCCTGTTGTATGGAATGTCAGAAACCGATTTTTATCCAAATAGAGTGTAACACCTGTGCCTCCACGGCCATCAAACAAATACCGAATCAATGAAATATTATATTTCATACTTGGAATTTGTAAAAATACGTCTATCATTTGCACATATCAATTTTTGTTCAATTCCAAACTCTAAATCGCTTTCTGGAAGGTTATACGCGCACCGATGCGTAAATATAACCAGTTTAATGCAACAAACACTCCGGAATAGTGACATAGGCTTAACATACCTTAAATAACCTTTACATAACTTAGAAATAAGTTTTGAAGGCTTTGGTATGGCAAAAACAAGTTAATTCGCTTACAGGGACTAAACTTGACAAACTGTGAAAGTATGCCAATTTGAACTGTAAAAGACATTCCAGAACATGACCATAAGTTAAACACACCATAAATATCCTTTACATAGCTTAGAAATAGGCTTTGATGTAACAACTGTGCTTGTAATCATTGTGAACAGTTCTACTTATCAATAAAACAATGTTATTTGATCCCAATGTTTGTTTGATTGTGTTTTACATTTTTCATGTTTTGACTTTTATTCAATTCCAAACTCTACATCGCTTTCTGGAGAGTTATACGCAAACTAGTGCGAAAACATACTCAGTTTAATGCGAGAAATACTCCGGAACATCAACATATACTCAACATACCTTAAATAACCTTTACATAACTTAGAAATAAGTTTTGAAGGCTTTGGTATGGCAAAAACAAGTTAATTCGCTTACAGGGACTAAACTTGACAAACTGCGAAAGTATGCCAATCTGAACTGTAACGAACATTCCGGAACATGACCATAAGTTAAATACACCTTAAATATCCTTTACATAGCTTAGAAATAGGCTTTGAGGGGTTTGGTGTGCTAAAATAAACTTTTGGGACATTCAGGGACTAAAAGTGTCAAAAAGTGCACAAGTTTGCATTTTCGCACATAACTTACGTTCTGAATACATCCGGACATCCAAAAATTTATGAAAGCATGATTACATTATATTTTAGTGTTCGCCTTAAGAAAAATCCATTCGTCGCGTCATTTGGATCGTTTTTCGCGCTTATGCGCATTCCGTCGTAATTAAGCGAACATCGCGTTCGTACGACCAAACGAACCAACATCAGACATATTTTTGAACATGTTTCATGTCCACAATGTTTAGGCATCATTTTAGGGCCTTAAAGTTGGCTTTACGGACCTTAGAAGTGCCGGAAATGGGCTTAAACACGTGCAGGGGCTGAAACTGTCATTTCTGAAACTTGTTTTCTGATCTGAAGAGCTAGGCGGCCCGCCTCAGCCAAGCTTAAATCTTAGGCGGCCCGCGTCAGACCTTCTGACCAGATTAAATGTTTTTAGCACAAGTTGCAACCTTTTTGATCCTCCACCACATGTTCTAAGTTGTTTGTCACTAAGATAAGGTGCCAAGTAGCCTCCATAACCTTTCGACAAGTGTACGGGTTGGATCATGGCACGTTTTCCATGAAACGATCCTAACGGTTACCCGAATACTATAAATACCCCACCCCCCATTGCATAAAAACTCACTAGAATCTGATTGAAAAGGCTCTAAGTTGAAACCGTTGTTTCATACCTGAGCTATTTTAATCTAGATTAGCATTCGGGGACCCTGGGTTAGTATTCTTTCGTTCTTTTCCTTATTTTTACTGCTTTTCAAGTCAGAAAGTCAAACTTTGTTTGACTTTCAGCGTTGACCAGTAATGGTCAATGCGAAGTTCGGTTGAACTTCGCAACGTGATTGTAATCACGATGGTCATAGTCCCTTGGGGCTATGCCTACTGATTACCACGTTGCCTAGGGTCGTAGGGTAAGCGATCTGATAAATCGCTTATACCTCGAACCCGACCCATTTGGTCGATCATTAGGATCCGACCAAATACATTAGGTGACCATAGTAGGTAGGGAATAACCTTCCGAGGTTATACCCTATGGTCACATCGTTTGAGTAGTTGTATGATAGGTTGTTTATATGCCTTAGGTAAATTACCAGAATACCCTTTTTATGTATAATTGGTAATTTAGCATATGTAACCTAAACTTTTGCCACATAACTGATTATGTAACATGTTTAGGCATATAACACTTGTCATAGGGCTGGTTAGGCGTTCCGAACGCGTTTTACGCGCACGATGCGTTAAAGTAGCATAAGCTACCTAAACGGATCGTAATGGGTCGATAAGACTTAGGTTAAGTTTCATTTAGCATGTAGGCTTTGTTAAACCATATCATATGAGTTCCTACACTCATTTGGTTTACAAACCCTAATGCTACCCAGTCTTCCGATATAGGTCCGGTTTATTAACATAGTTACCTATATTAGGTGCCGTTTGATTCCGAGATCTCTAGCATTACTTGGTGGTTATCTTTAGACAACTGAGCAATCACAAGTGAGTACATAGACCCCTCTTTTACTGTTTTCCAAACTGTTTTGGGGTGGAACACATGTGCCTACTTGTTACTTTCTTGCTTTATTGTTTTCACATCATATACCGGCTATGTTTGATAGTACATTATAGTACATTGTTTTACATGACATTTCATGCTATGTATGCCCATTGTGTGCCTACTTAGTACATCGTTTTACATGACATTTCATGCTATGTATGCCCATTGTGTGCCTACTTAGTACATCGTTTTACATGACATTTCATGCTATGTATGCCCATTGTGTGCATTACTTAGTACATCGTTTTACATGACATTTCATGCTATGTATGCCCATTGTGTGCATTACTTAGTACATCGTTTTACATGACATTTCACGCTATGTATGTTCATTTGATTACATACTTAGTGCATTGTTTTCACATGCTTACATTTTGGTATGACATTTGGTTTGTTTACATGGGACAATACATTCATTAACAATGATCACGCCGTTCGTTAGTAGGTAGTGGTACCATAGGAATTGACAACTCCCGTTCCGGACATCCCAGGGAAAGGGGACAGAAAGGAATGACCGAATTCGATGATATTTAGACAGATAAACCTTTAATTTGTTTAAGGGTTTATCACCACAGTCACAAGGCTTGGATGTATGCATTTTCACAATACCGCATAAATGTTCATATTAAATATTTGCATGCATTTTACACAAAGACATAAGATTGATTTAAACCATGTTTTACTTCAATATTTTGTTTTCGTGCATATGGTTTAGTTGAGACATTTCACTTGCCATACATGACATTTTGACATAGACATTTGACATGGATATTTGACATAGACATTTGACATGGATATTTGACATAGACATTTGACATGGATATTTGACATAGACATTTGACATGGATATTTGACATAGACAGTTGACATGATTTACATTTGACATATAACATGTTTGACAATTGGTTTAGACATAGACATCTTACATTGGTTGGTTTGGTTTGATTAAGTGATTGAGTAACGATGCGTGTGTAATATGATACAAGCATGGTGGATACGCCGCTGGTACTTCCTATATATAAGTGTTTGTATGGTATTACATGTCGTAACGTTATTTGAATCATTTCAATATTGAGACATAGAACATTTTATACAAATAATATACTTTTCACAAGACATTGATTTACAAACAACTTATCTTATACGAACACATTTTTACATGGTTATTTATTTAACCTGACATTTACTTATACATATCATCTGATCTTATTGTTTTCAAATGATTTACAAGACAAAGCAAATTACAAGGTTCATGACTAAACATTTTGCTTAAACATAAGTCATGAATCCTATTTTGACAAACCTATGTATCTCACAGGCATTTTTATGCTGACGTACCTATTTTCACATGTGTTTTCAGGTGCTTTTCCATAGGATGTTGATCACGATACTAGGGCGGACCTGTGCCTTAGAGACTTTAAAAGAAAATAGACTATGTTTAATTATGTTCTGAACTCTTAAATTCCTGTTTGAAACAATGTAACACCTCTGTTTTTAAATAAAATACAACTTTGTATGCCATGGTTATGAAACAATTAATTCTGTTACAACACGCCCCGATGTTTCCGCCGCGATTTGTTGTTTTACGCGGTCGGGGTGTGACAGAAGAGTTGGTATCAGAGCCAATGGTTATAGGGAATTAGGTTATTAGTAATGCTTTGACCTAGACTATAACTTTTCTAGGACCCTAACACGAGTTATCTTGTGTTTAGATCTTAAAACATGTACATCACCTATCCTTAGGTGATTAACAAAACAAGGAACCAAAAATTTCTCCGAAACGATTTTTTGAAAAACAATCATCTGTTTTTGAATAAATTTTTACAAGGTTTTGAACCCTCAATTGTAAGGTTTTGAACCCTCTGTTATATGGTTTTGAACCCTTTTCAGTATTGGTTTTTGGCCTTGTGCCTTCAAATTTTCAAAAATCTCGTCAAGGTTTTGGGTTTTAAATAATGTGAACACATCCAAACTGGAAGGGTGAATGCCTGTATTCTGAGTTTTCTGTCTAGGCAAGCACTTCGTATACATCTCAACCAGACGCGAGACCAGTTGTGCTTACCTGGGAATTCTTGGGATGAGTGTTCACTTATAGGCGAGCATGTCTTCATTATACATTATTTTTGATCCATTTACTTTGATTAGTCACTGTGTGTCATTTGTTTGCTTTGTGATACGGACGAATGACCACCATCTATGCTGTTTGCAATTCTTGTTTTATCATCTCATTCTTTTCATCCAATCATCTCACTCGTTTTCTTTCATGTTTTCCTCTTTTAGAATGCCTCCTCGACGCGAGAACCAGATAGCAACTGCCGAACTGGCAGAAATTATTGCGCAGCAGATGGCTGCTCAATTTCCAAATCTCTTTGCTCAATGGAATCAAGCCAACAACAACAACAATGTTCCATGCAAGTACAAGGATTTTAACCAGGCTAAACCACTCAAGTTTAGTGGTTCTGAGGGAGCGACTGGGCTTCTTCAGTGGTTCGAGAGCATAGAGAATACTTTTCGCCATGTGCAGTGTCCGGATAATCGCAAGGTCGAGTTCTCCTCGAGCGTATTTCAGAAGAGGGCTTTGACATGGTGGAACGGGGTTATGAGAGATAGGGGTGCAGAAGTTGCTCTCGCACAGACTTGGGCTGAACTTAGAGCCCTTATGATGAGGGAATTCTGTCCTCGTCATGAGCAGCGAGCGTTGGAAAAGGAATTTGATGAGCTGAAGCAAGATAGTGGAGAGCACAGGGCATATACTGACAGGTTTGAGGAGTTGAGTTTGCTTTGCCCAACAATGGTCACCCCTCTCGACAAGGCTATCGAGAGATACATCGATGGTCTACCTGACTCGGTACAAGACATTCTTACTGGTAGTGAACCTGCCACACTTCGTCAGGCGATCGAGTTATCTGCGACATTGACTGAGTCGCAGATCCGGAAGAACAAGTTACACCGGAAGGGTGACAAGGGCAAGAAACAATTGGCTGACAAAGTGGATAGCCAGAAAGGTCAAAACGGGAATGGAAAGAACTCTGGTTCTTCAAAAAGGGCAAAGAAGCGTAAGGCTTCCCAAAACTATGCTATCACTGCCCAAGCCAACCAGGCAGCTCCCAACCAACCCGCACAGCCTCCAGCGAAGAAACCCTATTCAGGGAATGCACCTTTTTGCAATAGATGCAACAGTCACCACCAGCCGCAACTTCCATGCCGTTTCTGTACTAACTGTGGGAAATCAGGCCATCTTGCCAATGTTTGTCGGTCTGCTCAGAATCCCGCGGTTCAGAACCCGGCTCAACAGGTTGCTCAACCTCCTGCTCCGCAACAGGGTCAAGCTGCACGACCACAATACCCACCGGGTGCTTGTTATAATTGTGGGGACCTGACCCACTACAGAAACCGGTGCCCAAGGCTAGCCAATCAGAACCAGAACCAGAATCAGGCTCCGGCTCGAGGCCGAGTTTTTAACATGAATGCCCAAGAGGCACAGGCTGACGATAATGTGGTGAACGGTACGTTCTTTATTAATAATCAGCCTGCATCTGTTCTTTTCGATTCCGGTGCCGATAAGAGTTTCGTGTCTTTGTCTTTTGAGCCTATGCTTCGAGTGTCTAGAACGAAACTAGGCAAATCTTTGACAGTAGAAGTTGCTAGTGGTGAACCCGTTATTCTTGATTCTGTTCTTCGCAACTGCCAGTTGAACCTTAATGATCATCTCTTTCCTATCGACCTCACGCCAATGCAACTCGGAAGCTTCGACGTTATTGTGGGAATGGATTGGTTATCCAAGCATCACGTAGAGATAGTTTGTTCTGAGAAGATTGTTCGTGTGCCGCTTTCGACAGGCGAGATTCTGCAGGTTCAAGGTGAGAAGCCTACCGTTGGTCTCAAACTCATGTCTTGTTTTAAAGCTCGGAAGTATCTGCAGAAGAACTATGTGGCTTTCTTAGCACATGTTACAGAAGATAAAGGCAAGGGTAAGTCTATTTCAGATATTCCTGTCGTTCGGGATTATTCTGAAGTGTTCCCTGAAGATTTACCTGGTCTACCTCCAGCACGCCAAGTCGAGTTCCGTATTGATCTCGTACCTGGTGCCAACCCTATTGCCAGAGCTCCATATCGTCTTGCACCATCCGAGATGCAAGAGTTGTCTAAGCAGCTTCAGGAGCTCTCTGATAAAGGTTTTATTCGTCCTAGTTTTTCACCTTGGGGTGCTCCCATTCTTTTTGTCAAGAAGAAGGATGGATCCTTTAGGATGTGTATCGATTATCGTGAGCTTAACAAGCTTACCATCAAGAATCGATATCCCCTACCTCGCATTGATGATCTCTTTGATCAGCTACAGGGCGCTTCTTATTTTTCGAAGATTGATCTGCGATCTGGATATCATCAACTTCGCGTGCAAGAAGAAGATATTCCCAAGACAGCGTTCCGTACTCGATATGGGCATTATGAGTTCACAGTCATGCCATTTGGTTTGACTAATGCTCCTGCTGTTTTCATGGACTTAATGAATAGGGTCTGCAAACCTTATTTGGATCAGTTCGTCATTGTTTTTATTGACGACATCTTGATTTACTCTAAGACGCGAGCTGATCACGAGCAACATCTTTGTCTTACCCTAGAACTCCTGAAGAAAGAGCAACTTTTCGCCAAATTCTCCAAGTGCGAATTTTGGCTTAAAGAAGTTCAATTTTTGGGGCACATTATCAACGAACGAGGTATTCATGTAGATCCCTCCAAGATCAGTGCGATTAAGGATTGGGATACGCCTACTACTCCTACTGAAGTTCGTTCTTTTCTTGGTCTAGCGGGTTATTATCGCCGCTTCATAGAAAACTTCTCGAAGATTGCAGTTCCTCTAACTACTCTAACTCAGAAGAAAATGCCCTTTTATTGGGGATACAAACAAGAGGAAGCTTTTCAACACCTGAAGCAGAAGCTTTATGATGCACCTGTTCTATCATTGCCTGAGGGTGATGATGATTTTGTCGTGTATTGTGATGCATCTAAATTGGGTCTTGGCTGTGTTCTGATGCAAAGGAACAAAGTCATAGCCTATGCATCAAGACAATTGAAGATACATGAGAAGAACTACACCACTCATGATCTTGAGTTGGGTGCAGTTGTCTTTGCTCTCAAGATCTGGAGACACTATTTGTACGGTACAAAGTGTGTGGTTTTCACTGACCACAAAAGTCTTCAGCATATCTTCAACCAGAAAGAACTCAACATGAGGCAACGACGTTGGGTTGAGCTTTTAAATGACTATGACTGCGAAATTCGCTACCATCCTGGTAAGGCGAATGTCGTAGCTGATGCATTGAGTCGTAAGGAACGTACTAAGCTTCATTGTGTACGTGTTCAATCTGTTATCCAAGCTCGATCCAATATTCAAGCACGCATTTCTCAAGCTCAACAATCTTGTGTTTCACAAGGTCTAATGGATAAGGAATTTCCCTATCACATAACGCCTGCTCTTGAACTAAAGGACAATGGATCATATTACTTCATGGACCGTTTGTGGGTCCCAAGCCAGGATGATCTTCGTACCTTGCTTATGGATGAAGCCCATAAGTCTCGCTATTCTATTCATCTGGGCTCAGATAAAATGTATAAGGACCTTCGTACTCACTATTGGTGGCCTGGTATGAAGAAAGACACTGCCTTATACGTATCCAAATGCCTTACTTGTCTTAAGGTTAAGGCTGAACATCAGCGTCCTTCTGGTTTATTGGAGCAACCAGAGATCCCAGTTTGGAAATGGGAAAACATTACTATGGATCTTGTTACCAAACTCCCACGCACTAAGAAAGGTCATGATGCCATCTGGGTAGTCGTTGATCGTCTTACAAAGTCAGCACATTTCTTGCCAATTCGTGAGGATTTTCCTGCTGACAGACTTGCTCAAATCTATGTAGATGAAATTGTAGCTCGACATGGTGTTCCTTTGAACATCATTTCTGACAGAGATGCTCGTTTCACTTCTCATTTTTGGAGAACCATGCAATCTGCTATGGGGACCCAACTTAATCTGAGTACAGCTTATCATCCGCAAACGGATGGTCAATCTGAGAGAACAATCCAGACTCTGGAGGATATGCTAAGAGCTTGTGTGATCGATTTTGGTGGTAGCTGGGATTCACATCTTAAATTGATTGAATTCTCCTACAACAACAGTTATCACACTAGCATCAAAATGGCTCCTTTCGAGGCTCTCTATGGTCGAAAATGTCGTTCACCAGTCTGCTGGAATGAGATTGGCGAGGCTCAAATTACTGGACCTGCCCTCATTTTAGAGACAACTGACAAGGTCAAGAAAGTTCGTGATAACCTTCAGGCAGCTAGAAGCCGTCAGAAGATTTACGCGGATCCAAAACGCAAACCCTTGGAATTTCAAGTCGGTGATCGAGTATTACTTAAGGTCTCACCTTGGAAAGGTGTGATCAGATTTGGAAAGAAAGGAAAACTTGCACCTAGATACGTTGGACCATTCAAGATCGTCGAAAGAATCGGAAAGGTAGCCTACAGACTTGAGTTACCTCCTGAACTTGGAAATGTTCATCCAACTTTTCACGTGTCCAATCTCAAGAAGTGTTCAGCTGATGAGAACTTCTCCATACCGCTTGACGAAATTCGTGTTGGTAAAACACTGAAATTTGTTGAGAAACCAGTGGAAATCATGGAACGTGAAGTCAAGTGGCTTAAACGCAAGCGCATTCCTTTGGTCAAAGTTCGCTGGGAAGCTAAACGTGGACCTGAGTTTACTTGGGAACGCGAAGATCAAATGAAGGCGAAATATCCACATCTTTTTCCACGAGTTTCCTCTAAATAAATTTCGGGACGAAATTTCCACAAGTAGGGGAGACTGTAACAACTGTGCTTGTAATCATTGTGAACAGTTCTACTTATCAATAAAACAATGTTATTTGATCCCAATGTTTGTTTGATTGTGTTTTACATTTTTCATGTTTTGACTTTTATTCAATTCCAAACTCTACATCGCTTTCTGGAGAGTTATACGCAAACTAGTGCGAAAACATACTCAGTTTAATGCGAGAAATACTCCGGAACATCAACATATACTCAACATACCTTAAATAACCTTTACATAACTTAGAAATAAGTTTTGAAGGCTTTGGTATGGCAAAAACAAGTTAATTCGCTTACAGGGACTAAACTTGACAAACTGCGAAAGTATGCCAATCTGAACTGTAACGAACATTCCGGAACATGACCATAAGTTAAATACACCTTAAATATCCTTTACATAGCTTAGAAATAGGCTTTGAGGGGTTTGGTGTGCTAAAATAAACTTTTGGGACATTCAGGGACTAAAAGTGTCAAAAAGTGCACAAGTTTGCATTTTCGCACATAACTTACGTTCTGAATACATCCGGACATCCAAAAATTTATGAAAGCATGATTACATTATATTTTAGTGTTCGCCTTAAGAAAAATCCATTCGTCGCGTCATTTGGATCGTTTTTCGCGCTTATGCGCATTCCGTCGTAATTAAGCGAACATCGCGTTCGTACGACCAAACGAACCAACATCAGACATATTTTTGAACATGTTTCATGTCCACAATGTTTAGGCATCATTTTAGGGCCTTAAAGTTGGCTTTACGGACCTTAGAAGTGCCGGAAATGGGCTTAAACACGTGCAGGGGCTGAAACTGTCATTTCTGAAACTTGTTTTCTGATCTGAAGAGCTAGGCGGCCCGCCTCAGCCAAGCTTAAATCTTAGGCGGCCCGCGTCAGACCTTCTGACCAGATTAAATGTTTTTAGCACAAGTTGCAACCTTTTTGATCCTCCACCACATGTTCTAAGTTGTTTGTCACTAAGATAAGGTGCCAAGTAGCCTCCATAACCTTTCGACAAGTGTACGGGTTGGATCATGGCACGTTTTCCATGAAACGATCCTAACGGTTACCCGAATACTATAAATACCCCACCCCCCATTGCATAAAAACTCACTAGAATCTGATTGAAAAGGCTCTAAGTTGAAACCGTTGTTTCATACCTGAGCTATTTTAATCTAGATTAGCATTCGGGGACCCTGGGTTAGTATTCTTTCGTTCTTTTCCTTATTTTTACTGCTTTTCAAGTCAGAAAGTCAAACTTTGTTTGACTTTCAGCGTTGACCAGTAATGGTCAATGCGAAGTTCGGTTGAACTTCGCAACGTGATTGTAATCACGATGGTCATAGTCCCTTGGGGCTATGCCTACTGATTACCACGTTGCCTAGGGTCGTAGGGTAAGCGATCTGATAAATCGCTTATACCTCGAACCCGACCCATTTGGTCGATCATTAGGATCCGACCAAATACATTAGGTGACCATAGTAGGTAGGGAATAACCTTCCGAGGTTATACCCTATGGTCACATCGTTTGAGTAGTTGTATGATAGGTTGTTTATATGCCTTAGGTAAATTACCAGAATACCCTTTTTATGCATAATTGGTAATTTAGCATATGTAACCTAAACTTTTGCCACATAACTGATTATGTAACATGTTTAGGCATATAACACTTGTCATAGGGCTGGTTAGGCGTTCCGAACGCGTTTTACGCGCACGATGCGTTAAAGTAGCATAAGCTACCTAAACGGATCGTAATGGGTCGATAAGACTTAGGTTAAGTTTCATTTAGCATGTAGGCTTTGTTAAACCATATCATATGAGTTCCTACACTCATTTGGTTTACAAACCCTAATGCTACCCAGTCTTCCGATATAGGTCCGGTTTATTAACATAGTTACCTATATTAGGTGCCGTTTGATTCCGAGATCTCTAGCATTACTTGGTGGTTATCTTTAGACAACTGAGCAATCACAAGTGAGTACATAGACCCCTCTTTTACTGTTTTCCAAACTGTTTTGGGGTGGAACACATGTGCCTACTTGTTACTTTCTTGCTTTATTGTTTTCACATCATATACCGGCTATGTTTGATAGTACATTATAGTACATTGTTTTACATGACATTTCATGCTATGTATGCCCATTGTGTGCCTACTTAGTACATCGTTTTACATGACATTTCATGCTATGTATGCCCATTGTGTGCCTACTTAGTACATCGTTTTACATGACATTTCATGCTATGTATGCCCATTGTGTGCCTACTTAGTACATCGTTTTACATGACATTTCATGCTATGTATGCCCATTGTGTGCATTACTTAGTACATCGTTTTACATGACATTTCATGCTATGTATGCCCATTGTGTGCATTACTTAGTACATCGTTTTACATGACATTTCACGCTATGTATGTTCATTTGATTACATACTTAGTGCATTGTTTTCACATGCTTACATTTTGGTATGACATTTGGTTTGTTTACATGGGACAATACATTCATTAACAATGATCACGCCGTTCGTTAGTAGGTAGTGGTACCATAGGAATTGACAACTCCCGTTCCGGACATCCCAGGGAAAGGGGACAGAAAGGAATGACCGAATTCGATGATATTTAGACAGATAAACCTTTAATTTGTTTAAGGGTTTATCACCACAGTCACAAGGCTTGGATGTATGCATTTTCACAATACCGCATAAATGTTCATATTAAATATTTGCATGCATTTTACACAAAGACATAAGATTGATTTAAACCATGTTTTACTTCAATATTTTGTTTTCGTGCATATGGTTTAGTTGAGACATTTCACTTGCCATACATGACATTTTGACATAGACATTTGACATGGATATTTGACATAGACATTTGACATGGATATTTGACATAGACATTTGACATGGATATTTGACATAGACATTTGACATGGATATTTGACATAGACAGTTGACATGATTTACATTTGACATATAACATGTTTGACAATTGGTTTAGACATAGACATCTTACATTGGTTGGTTTGGTTTGATTAAGTGATTGAGTAACGATGCGTGTGTAATATGATACAAGCATGGTGGATACGCCGCTGGTACTTCCTATATATAAGTGTTTGTATGGTATTACATGTCGTAACATTATTTGAATTATTTCAATATTGAGACATAGAACATTTTATACAAATAATATACTTTTCACAAGACATTGATTTACAAACAACTTATCTTATACGAACACATTTTTACATGGTTATTTATTTAACCTGACATTTACTTATACATATCATCTGATCTTATTGTTTTCAAATGATTTACAAGACAAAGCAAATTACAAGGTTCATGACTAAACATTTTGCTTAAACATAAGTCATGAATCCTATTTTGACAAACCTATGTATCTCACAGGCATTTTTATGCTGACGTACCTATTTTCACATGTGTTTTCAGGTGCTTTTCCATAGGATGTTGATCACGATACTAGGGCGGACCTGTGCCTTAGAGACTTTAAAAGAAAATAGACTATGTTTAATTATGTTCTGAACTCTTAAATTCCTGTTTGAAACAATGTAACACCTCTGTTTTTAAATAAAATACAACTTTGTATGCCATGGTTATGAAACAATTAATTCTGTTACAACACGCCCCGATGTTTCCGCCGCGATTTGTTGTTTTACGCGGTCGGGGTGTGACATTTGAGGGGTTCGGTGTGCTAAAATAAACTTTTGGGTCATTCAGGGACTAAAAGTGTCAAAAAGTGCATAAGTTTGCATTTTCGCGCATAACTTACGTTCTGAATACATCCGGACATCCAAAAATTTATGTAAGCACTAAAATATTTTATTTTAGTGTTTGGCATAAGAAAAATCCATTCGTTGCGTCATTTGGATCGTTTTTCGCACTTATGCGCATTCCGTCGTAATTAAGCAAACATCGCGATCGTACGACCAAACGAACTGACATCCGACATATTTTTGAGCATGTTTCATGTCCACAATGTTTAGGCATCATTTTAGGGCCTTAACATTGGCTTAACGGGCCTTAAACGTATCGGAAATGATCTTAAACACCAACAGGGACCAAAACTGTCATTTTGGAAACTTGTTTTCTGATCAGAAGCTTCAGGCGGCCCGCCTGACTTTTTGTGTATCCTGAAGCAGGCCGCATCAGCCTCCCAGATCAGATAAGATCGCTTAATCAGCAGATTCCAGCTGTTTAACCCACAACCACAAACTCACACTTGCCCTTTCAGCTGATTAGGGGCCATTTTTAGTCACCATAACTTTCCAACAAGTGTACGCCTTAGATTTGATCACATTTTCCAAGAAACGATCTTAACGGTTCGGGAAATCCTATAAATACCCAACCCACTTAACTTCAAAACTCACTAGAATCTGATCTAAAAGACTCTAAGTTGGAACCATTGTTTCATACCTGAGTTATTTGGTTCTAGATTAGCATTCGGGGACCCTTCGTAAGTATTCTTTCGTTCTTTTCTTTCTTTTATTGCTTTTCGAGTCCGAAAGTCAAACTTTGTTTGACTTTCTGCGTTGACCAGTTATGGTCAATGCGAAGTTCGTTTGAACTTCGCAACGTGATTGTAATCACGATGGTTATAGTCCCTTGGGACTATGCCTACTGATTACCACGTTGTCTAGGGTCGTAAGGGTAAGCGATCTAATAAATCGCTTATACCTTTGAACCCGACCCGTTTGGTCGATCATTAGGATCCGACCAAATACATTAGGTGACCATAGTAGGTAGGGAATAACCTTCTGAGGTTATACCTTATGGTCACGACGTTTAAGTAGTTGTATGATAGGTAGTTTATATGCCTTAGGTAAATTACCAAAATACCCCTTTGATGCCAAAATTCATTATAAACATATGTGACATAACTTTTGACATCTAAACTGATTTGGCGACAATATTAGGCATATTAAGGCATATTCTACTTGTCATAGGACTAGTTAGGCGGTCCGAACGCGTTTCACGCGAACGACGCGTTAACGTAGCATAAGCTACCTAAACGGGTCGTAATGGGTCGTAAGCACTTAGGTTAGGTTTCATTTAGTATGTAGGCTTTGTTAAACCATATGACACGAGTCTCCATACTTGTTTGGTTTACGAACCCTCATTCTATCTAAATCCTCCGATATAGGTCCGGTTTATTAACATAGTTACCTATATTAGGTGCCGTTTGATTTCCGTGATCTCTAGCATTGCTTGGTGGTTATCCAAGAACTCTGAAGATCTTTTCAACATGAGCTATCCAGTTTCTTGCTTCGACTGGATTAGTAGCGTGACTAAAGGATTTCGGCTTTTGTTTTTGGAATTTAGCGATCCATATGTCTATACTATAGGTAGTATGGTTCGTGGTATTCTCACGAATTTCTTCACCAGAGATTGGATTCGTGTTATTACGTTCTGGATGACGAGTTTGTTGAATAACGGCCTCAGCTGTTTGAGCAACAAGGTTTGGAAGCAACCCGGCAACAGCCTGGTTGATAGCGTTAATTACGTTTGGATCAACTGGAGTCTCATTCGAAGAAGTGTTGTTACGTACATGGTTAGTACGAGTACTCCTACGTAGCGGACGACGAGGAGGCATCTATAAGAATAGACGTAGGAGTTAGAAAAGAAAACATAAGAGACCAAGTTGAATCCTATCATAAATATCTACCCATTCCTCACAGGTTTTTAATTACTATCTTCAAGTTTTCTACAGGAAAGAGCCTTTGCTCTGATACCATAGCTGTAACACCCCAACCCAGAAGGGCTGACGTGTCACAATAACAGTGGTATCATAAACAAAAGTCATAATTCCATTTATTTATTTAACAAAGATATAACCACACGACAACTAAACTTAAGGTTAATATACAAACGGAGACATTCGACTTCATTAACTAACATCTTCAGATTTATTCCTAGGCTTTACTCTTCTCTCTTTTCCCCGCCCGAAGTAACCTGCGGACCTGTATATATAAACAAATTTACGGAATGAGCCAAATGCTCAGTACGGAATAATAGGCTCAAATAATAAATAACGCTTTATATGAAATGTTATCCGGATGGAACTTTATGCGAAAATGATACGATGCAAGTAACGTAATTTCATAATCATATCATACGGATGTACCCATGAGCCAAACTTAAAACGTGACAATACACAGGTAGCTACTCCTGCATAATTATCACATGAGATGGCGAGTTGGCATACCCGCTATCCACCTCCTTAACTTAAATCCTAGGATCGATCCATACGCCTCCTAGTAGCTGTGTACCTCACTTGTACCTAGGGACGCCGTGAACTGATCTCTCCGTCACGGATGGAGCACATGATGTCGATGCCGCAACAACATGCTCGTGAGACACTCCACAAGAAGCGATACTCAGGGTATCAGAGTACAAATGGTCTTATTTACATAACTTATCAAAATATTTTTCATAATGAGACGTAACACATATTGGAACATGCGAAAATGAGTACAACTAACATAATACTATCGCATGACATGAAAGCTAAATCCAAAGTTATGATTAGAATAGGAATCAAACGGACTGTCAAATGAATCGATAATCAAAGACGTGATGAGGTTGAAAAGATATACCAACTCAACGGGTTTATAACAATTGAATATAAAACAACAAGGAGTGGGGTAAGGATCCGTACCTTAATAATTCCAAAGTGATGCTACCTTGTGATAATATTTCAGATTTATACGAGCAGAGTTTAGACTACTGATTAATCTTTTAACCTATTTTAAATAACATGCACAAAAACTAGGTTAGTAACTTAATACAGCATTAAGATAACTTACGGGATCAAAATCCTCACAACAAATGACAAAGTGCGATACTTAAACATCCATCGGATTCACAATTAATGACAAAGTGAAATAACTTAAACATCCATCGGATTCACAACGAATGACAAAGTGCAAACACTTAAACATCCATCGGAATCACAATTAATGACAAAGTGAAATTACTTAAACATCCATCGGAATCACGACTAATGACAAAGCATAACTCAAATTTGAGCAGCACTTAAACATCCATTGGATTGATTTCAATCAATCGGACATTGAATCGTATCAGCGATCGAGTTAATACCCTGTTCTGCAGCACCTCGCTATACTAATTAGTGATTTATGTGTGTTTTGAGAGTATATGGACGATATCTCAGCGTGTATTTTGAGTTTCTTCGTCGTTTTTGTGCCCAGAATCAAGTCCCAGACTCTCCTATTTATACCCGAAATTTACATCTCCCGCGTGTCGCGACAGATTACATGGTCCCTGTCGCGACTCGCCTGTGGTGTCAAAGTAGGGTAGGGTAGGCTTGTCACCTAGGTAGCCCTGCTGAGTCGACGTTCGAACGAATTTCAAGTTTGACAACATATTTCGAAGATAATCATTAAGTAGGGAATACCCCCCCTGAGTTTTAGGGCCCTGATCCTGATTCTGATAATTCTGAAAATTCTAGGGTTTGTACAGAATTACTTGGGTGTCTTAATTAGGGTTTCCTATAATAATAATAGTTTTGGTTGATATACAGAAGGATGGATCATAAGATAAATGTTTAGTTTATTATAAATTATTATTATTCTTTTATTTCTAGATTAAAAATTTTAAATTTATGGTTATTATAACTATTACCCCCTTAAAAGAAATTTCGTCCTCGAAATTTTTCAAATAAGAATATAACATATCACATAATTAACGAAAACGAAACTTTCATATCAGAGTTACTAGCTTATATAACAAGAATCTCCTAAACACACATGTGTATCTGAAATTCATAATTACGTTTATGACCATAATTGTCAATTACCTTACTACTATGTCCTAATGGTTCTTCCACTACGTATCTTAATAACATATTTAATCATACAGAAAGTCAACATAGACTTACAGATAACAAGAGTGACTATTGGTACTGATATCTCCTATATAAACATGCTTAATCATAACTAAGATATATTCACATAAGGTAAAGCATGAATGACCGTAAACAGAAACAAATGAACATATATCAAAGAGCAAGATTTACCGTTAACTCGACTAAAATTCTATTACTAGAATAGATTAGGGTATAGAGAGCGAATTGATTCTTCAGATTCCCATGTTGCTTCGTGTTCAGAGTGATTTTTCAAAGGATTTTAACAAACGGAATTACTTTCCTACGCATAACCCTTTCTTGTCGATCTAAGATGGCTTCTGGTTCCTCTTCGTAGGACAAATCTTCGTGAATTGTAAGTAACGGATAACTAATGACATGGAGTGGATGATAATTATATCCTCTTAACGAGGAGACATGAAAAACGTTATGAACGTGAGAGAGTTGAGGCGGTAAAGCTAGTCAATATGACACCTCTCCAATTCTTTCAAGGATTTCAAATGGACCGATGAAACGGGGACTAAGCTTCCCTTTAATTCCAAATCTACAAACGCCACGCCAAGGTGATACCTTTAAGAATACGTGGTCACCAATTTTAAATTCGAGTGGTCGTCTATCTTGATCTGCATAGCTCTTTTGTCTGCTCTGAGCTTCTTTCAGTTTTTCTCGTGCCATAGTGACTTTTTCATTTGTAATCTGAACTAGTTCTGGCCCTTCAATAATCTTTTCTCCAACTTCATCCCAGCAAAAAGGTGCCATGTCAATACTTGCTTGCCAACTATTGTTGTAAGCGAACTCAACAAGGCATAGATATTCATCCCAGTTTCCAGACCATTCAAGTGCACATGCTCGGAGCATGTCTTCCAAGGTCTGAATCGTGCGTTCTGACTGCCCATCTGTTTGTGGATGGAAAGCCGTACTAAACTTCAGTCGTGTACCCCAAGCTGCCTGAAAACCTTTCCAAAATCGTGAGGTGAAACGTGGGTCTCTATCGGAAACAATGGAAGATGGTGTGCCATGGAGTCGAATAATTTCTTGAAGAAATATTTCGGATAACTTATTAACCGAAAATCCTTGCTGAATCGGTAGAAAATGTGCTGACTTCGACAATCTATCGACAACAACCCATACAACATCATTCTTCTTGAAAGTCTTAGGCAAACCGGTAACAAAATCCATTGTGATCTCATCCCACTTCCATATGGGAATATCCAATGGCTGCAACAAACCGCTTGCTCGTTTGTGTTCAATTTTCACTTGTTGGCAAGTGAGGCATTTACTTACGTATCGAGCAACGTCTTCCTTCATGCCATTCCACCAGAAGTTCTGTCTTAAGTCTCGATACATCTTAGTAGATCCCGGGTGAATTGAAAATGGTGAGCTGTGAGCTTCGGCTAACAATGACTCACGAAGGGTGGAGTCATCGGGTACACAAAGTCTTTTACCGCACCAAATCACCCCATGATGGTCTATACGAAATTCAGATTGCTTACCCACCTCAAGATTTTGCACAATTGCCCAAAGTTCTCCATCTTGCTTCTATGCATCTTTGATCCGTGATATGAGGTCGGGTTCTATCTGCATTCTAGCCAGATATCCCTCAGATTGACTAACCTGAAGCCAAATGTTCATCCTTTCGAGATCCCGCATAATACGGGGCTGAATTTGTAAGCAAGATATAGTCCCGGAATTCTTTCGGCTCAACGCGTCAGCTACAACATTGGCTTTGCCTGGATGGTATTGAATATTTGCGTCGTAATCTTTTAAAAGTTCTAACCACCTTCTTTGCCTCATATTTAACTCTTTCTGGGTGAATATGTACTTGAGGCTCTTATGGTTGGTAAAAATGTCACAACTTTCACCATACAGATAGTGTCGCCAAATCTTAAGTGCAAAGACGACTGTGGCTAGTTCTAAATCATGTGTAGGGTAGTTAACTTCATAAGGCTTTAACTGCCGGGAGGCATAAGCGATAACCTTCCCATGTTGCATTAGCACACAACCTAATCCTTTCTTTGAGGCATCACTATAGACTTGGTAACCTCCTGATCCAGAAGGGAGAGCGAGTATCGGGGAGGATACGAGTCGTTTCTTCAATTCTTCAAAGCTTTTCTCTTGTTCCTTATTCCATGAGTACTTCACCCCTTTTCTTAGGAGTTTTGTGAGTTGTAAAGCAATTACCGAGAATCTTTCAACAAATCTTCGGTAATAGCCAGCAAGACCCAATAAACTTCGTATTTCGGTAACAGAAGTGGGTCTTGGCCATTTTGTAATAGCTTCAACCTTTGTTGGGTCTACCATAATTCCCTCTGCTGATATGACATGACCTAGAAATGCCACTTGGCTAAGCCAAAAGTCACATTTGGAAAACTTAGCGTACAACTTCTCATGCCGCAAGGTTCCAAGTACTGCATGTAGATGAGCTTCATGCTCGTCACGACTCTTAGAATATACCAGAATGTCATCGATAAAAACAATAACGAATTTATCTAGGAATTTGTGAAATACGCGATTCATCAAATCCATGAAGACTGCGGGTGCGTTAGTTAGCCCAAAGGGCATAACCAAGAATTCGTAATGACCATAACGAGTATGAAAGGCGGTCTTGGGAACATCATCATTTTTTATCTTTAGCTGATGGTACCCGGACCTCAGGTCAATTTTTGAGAAGAACTGAGCCCCCTGAAGTTGATCAAAGAGATCATCAGTGCGAGGCAGAGGATACTGATTACGAATAGTAATCTTGTTCAGCTCTCGGTAGTCAATACATAAACGCATACTACCGTCTTTCTTCTTCACAAATAAGACCGGAGCACCCCAAGGTGAAACACTGGGTCTTATGAATCCTAAATCTAACAATTCTTGCAATTGTTCCTTCAACTCCTTCAGTTCCATTGGAGCCATACTATATGGAGCTTTAGAAATAGGTTCGGCACCAGGGATCAAGTCGATGGTGAATTCTACCTGACGGTCGGGTGGTAATCCTGGTAGTTCATCCGGAAATACATCAGGATATTCACGAACAACGGAGTGGTTATCGATACTATTAACACTAGCAGAAGTATCCTTAATCGATGCTAAAAATCCAGCACAGCCGTTTGATATGAATTTTCGAGCTTTGAATGCGGAGATAATTTTAAAAGATTTATGAGCTTGAGTTCCCTGATATATAATATCAGGATGATGAAGATCACCGAAAATAACACGGCGGAAATGACAATCTATAGTTACGCGATGTCGAGACAACCAATCTATCCCTAGAATAACATCAAAGTCACACATATGTATTGGAAATAGGTCTGCTTTACACACAATAGATTCAATACGGATCGGACAATCTTTATATACGTAAGTGATTACGGATGAATTTTCCATGGGAGTGGAAATGGTTAAAGTATGATTTAAGAGAGTTGGTCTTATCGGAAGGTACTTAGTAAACGAGTGGGATACTAAAGAATGGGTCGCTCCTGTATCGAATAACACATAGATACTATGTTTACCAAGCTGAAGGGTTCCCGACACAGTACCTGGGGCATTGGCAGCATCAGTAGCAGAAAGTGCGAAAACTCTTCCTCCAACATTGGGTGGTGCAACGTTTGGTCGGTTATTCTTCTTAGTGTCTTTCTTTGTACACTCCTTGATCATGTGTCCAGTTTGGCCACATCTAAAGCATGCTCCTGTACCTCGGTGACATACGCCCTGATGTCGCTTACCACAAGTATTACATAGAGGTATGTAATCTGATTCGGGTTTACATGTTGATTCAGTGGTTGAGCTCTAATAGGTTCTGCATACAACTGAATCTGGTTTTGAGCAGGCCTCGGGTTTTGCAGTCTAGGTTGCCCTGGACGTGCCTGATTTCCAGAGTTTTGGTTTCCTTGCACTTTGCGGTCTTGATTCTGTGACGTAGTGAATGATTGGCCGATTTCCTGCTTAAATTGTCCTTCCCTATTTCTCTTCTTATTATCCCCAGTTCGAGATAAAAATTCTTTCCTTTCTAACTCAAAAGTTTTGATTGCATCAGCAACTTCGGTGATATCCTTAAATTTCATATACATGGAATTCGATCATTGACAGCCCACTTGCATTTTTCTGCCTGAACTTCTGCTGATCCTGCAACTTCTCCTACAATACTAGCCAACCTTGAAAATCGAGTAATGAACTCAGAGGCTGGTTCATCACTCCCCTGTCGAATCACTGCATACTCCCTGATATAAGCTTCTTTATCAGCGATAGAAAAATACTTGTCGTAAAAGATAGTACGAAAGTCGACCCATGAAAGATTAGCGTCAAAATCATCCCCTCCTTTGACTTGCTTATATCCTTCCCACCAAGTTTGTGCGTCATCTTCAAGTTTGTAGGTAGCCAATCTAACTTTGTATTGCTCCGGAACTCCAAGAACTCCGAAGATCTTTTCAACATGAGCTATCCAGTTTCTTGCTTCGACTGGATTAGTAGCGTGACTAAAGGATTTCGGCTTTTGTTTTTGGAATTTAGCGATCCATATGTCTATACTATAGGTAGTATGGTTCGTGGTATTCTCACGAATTTCTTCACCAGAGATTGGATTCGTGTTATTACGTTCTGGATGACGAGTTTGTTGAATAACGGCCTCAGCTGTTTGAGCAACAAGGTTTGGAAGCAACCCGGCAACAGCCTGGTTGATAGCGTTAATTACGTTTGGATCAACTAGAGTCTCATTCGAAGAAGTGTTGTTACGTACATGGTTAGTACGAGTACTCCTACGTAGCGGACGACGAGGAGGCATCTATAAGAATAGACGTAGGAGTTAGAAAAGAAAACATAAGAGACCAAGTTGAATCCTATCATAAATATCTACCCATTCCTCACAGGTTTTTAATTACTATCTTCAAGTTTTCTACAGGAAAGAGCCTTTGCTCTGATACCATAGCTGTAACACCCCAACCCAGAAGGGCTGACGTGTCACAATAACAGAGGTATCATAAACAAAAGTCATAATTCCATTTATTTATTTAACAAAGATATAACCACACGACAACTAAACTTAAGGTTAATATACAAACGGAGACATTCGACTTCATTAACTAACATCTTCAGATTTATTCCTAGGCTTTACTCTTCTCTCTTTTCCCCGCCCGAAGTAACCTGCGGACCTGTATATACAAACAAATTTACGGAATGAGCCAAATGCTCAGTACGGAATAATAGGCTCAAATAATAAATAACGCTTTATATGAAATGTTATCCGGATGGAACTTTATGCGAAAATGATACGATGCAAGTAACGTAATTTCATAATCATATCATACGGATGTACCCATGAGCCAAACTTAAAACGTGACAATACACAGGTAGCTACTCCTGCATAATTATCACATGAGATGGCGAGTTGGCATACCCGCTATCCACCTCCTTAACTTAAATCCTAGGATCGATCCATACGCCTCCTAGTAGCTGTGTACCTCACTTGTACCTAGGGACGCCGTGAACTGATCTCTCCGTCACGGATGGAGCACATGATGTCGATGCCGCAACAACATGCTCGTGGGACACTCCACGAGAAGCGATACTCAGGGTATCAGAGTACAAATGGTCTTATTTACATAACTTATCAAAATATTTTTCATAATAAGACGTAACACATATTGGAACATGCGAAAATGAGTACAACTAACATAATACTATCGCATGACATGAAAGCTAAATCCAAAGTTATGATTAGAATAGGAATCAAACGGACTGTCAAATGAATTGATAATCAAAGACGTGATGAGGTTGAAAAGATATACCAACTCAACGGGTTTATAACAATTGAATATAAAACAACAAGGAGTGGGGTAAGGATCCGTACCTTAATAGTTCCAAAGTGATGCTACCTTGTGATAATATTTCAGATTTATACGAGCAGAGTTTAGACTACTGATTAATCTTTTAACCTATTTTAAATAACATGCACAAAAACTAGGTTAGTAACTTAATACAGCATTACGATAACTCACGGGATCAAAATCCTCACAACAAATGACAAAGTGCGATACTTAAACATCCATCGGATTCACAATTAATGACAAAGTGAAATCACTTAAACATCCATCGGATTCACAACGAATGACAAAGTGCAAACACTTAAACATCCATCGGAATCACAATTAATGACAAAGTGAAATTACTTAAACATCCATCGGAATCACGACTAATGACAAAGCATAACTCAAATTTGAGCAGCACTTAAACATCCATTGGATTGATTTCAATCAATCGGACATTGAATCGTATCAGCGATCGAGTTAATACCCTGTTCTGCAGCACCTCGCTATACTAATTAGTGATTTATGTGTGTTTTGAGAGTATATGGACGATATCTCAGCGTGTATTTTGAGTTTCTTTGTCGTTTTTGTGCCCAGAATCAAGTCCCAGACTCTCCTATTTATACCCGAAATTTACATCTCCCGCGTGTCGCGACAGATTACATGGTCCCTGTCGCGACTCGCCTGTGGTGTCAAAGTAGGGTAGGGTAGGCTTGTCACCTAGGTAGCCCTGCTGAGTCGACGTTCGAATGAATTTCAAGTTTGACAACGTATTTCGAAGATAATCATTAAGTAGGGAATACCCCCCCTGAGTTTTAGGGCCCTGATCCTGATTCTGATAATTCTGAAAATTCTAGGGTTTGTACAGAATTACTTGGGTGTCTTAATTAGGGTTTCCTATAATAATAATAGTTTTGGTTGATATACAGAAGGATGGATCATAAGATAAATGTTTAGTTTATTATAAATTATTATTATTCTTTTATTTCTAGAATAAAAATTTTAAATTTATGGTTATTATATACATTTTATGCTATGTATGTTCATTGTTGCATACTTAGTACATTTGTTTTCATCACATGCTTACATTTTGGTATGACATTTGGTTAGTTTAAACTATACTATACATTCATTAACACCGATCATGCCGCTCGGTAGTAGGTAGTGGTACCATAGGACTTGACAAATCCCATTCCTGTAATCTCGGGTTTGTTTGGATGGAAGGAATGACCGAATCCGAATACAATTCTTTTGATAACCTTAACTAAAAGGGTTATCCGACTGTCGCAAGGCTTGGATGTATGAATTTTCACAATACCGCATAAATGTCTATATCAGTATAGCATGCATTTATTACACAAAACATAACTTTGATTTAAACCATGTTTTACTTCAATACCTTGTTTTTGTGCATTTTACATATGGTTTAGTTGATATATTTCACTTACCATACATAAACATTTGTTACACATTACTTGACTACTTTTGGACTATCAACATTTGACATGGTTTATACAAGGACTTTTGACAATTGGTTTAAACATAGACATTATACATTATTGGTTGGTTAACTTACATTTGACATAAACATTAGACATAGACATTAGACATTTGATTATACATAAACATTTTACATCTTGATGGTTTGGTTTGAGTAAGTGATTTAAGTAACGAGGCGTGTGTAATATGATACAAGCATGGTGGATACGTCGCTGGTACTTCCTATATATAAGTGCTTGTATGGTATCACATATTGTAGCGTTATTCGAATCATTTCAATTTGAGACGTATAACATTTTATACAAATAACATACTTTTCACAATACATTGTTTTACAAACAACTTAATTTATACAAACTCATTTCACATGGTTATCCACTTAACCTTGTGTTATTCTTTTATACATATATATCATTTGGTTTATTTATCGCTTTTCAAATGATTTACAAGACAAAGCAAATTACAAGGTTCATGACTAAACATTTTCTTAAACATAAGTCATGAATTCTATTTTTACAAAACCTATGTATCTCACAGGCATTTTTATGCTGACGTACCTATTTTCACATGTGTTTCAGGATATGATGCATAGGATTTATCAAGATACACTTAGGCGGACTTGGGCCTTAGCGACAATAAAAGATTCAAGACTAGTTATTTATGTTATGCTTCTTTGATTGTCAAGACATTGTAACTATTTTAATCAATAAAACAATATTTCAATTTCCATGTGTTATGAAACAATGATTCTGTTACAACACTCCCCGACGTTTTCCGCCACGTTTTGTTGTTCTACGTGGTCGGGGTGTGACAGAAAAGTTGGTATCAGAGCCCATGGTTATAGGGAATTAGGTTATTAGTAATACTTTGGCCTAGTCTATAACCTTCTTAGGACCCTAACGCGAGTTTACTTGCGTTTAGTCATAAAACAATACCGTCACCTATCCTTAGGCGACAACCACAACAAGAACATAAATTTCAAAACCGCTTTGAAAACTAATCATCTGTTCTAGGATGATTGATTACTAGGTTTTGAACCCTCTATTGTAAGGTTTTGAACCCTCTGTTATATGGTTTTGAACCCCTTTGAATTTTCAAAATCTCGTCAAAGTTTGGGTCTTATAATGTGAACATGTGCAAACTGGAAGAGTGAATACCTGTATCCTGAGTTTTCTGTATAAGGCTAGAGTGTTCGTACAAATCCGCAGTATCGGACCAGTCACTCTTACCTAGGAACTCTTGGGGTGAGTGTTCACTTATAGGCGAGCATGTCTTCAGTGATACATTAATATGATCCGTTTACTTTGATTAGTCACCGTCTCATTTGTTTGCCTTAGGTAACAAACAAATGATCGCAAATTCTTATGCATTGTCATTCTGTTTTGATTATCCAATAACCTTTCACTTGTTTCTCCCTATGTCTTTCATTTTCTTCTAGAATGTCTCTTCCTCTCAGCACTGGTCAAATGTCCGAGCGAACAACCAAATTTGCCCAGCAAATAGGCGAAGTGATTCAGAAGACTGTGGATTTAGGCATTGCCATGGCTCGTCTCAACAATGAAGCCTCTCGTCTCGACAATGAAGCCACTTAAGAGCCACCAAAGGAAGCAGAAGTCAAGCCAGCACCAAAATCAAGGAAGCGTAAGGCTTCAAGGAAACCCGCAGCAGTTACACCTAATCAAGCGAGACCTAGCCATGTGGCAAGGCCACCAGCTAGGAAGCCATACATAGGAACTTCCCCTTTGTGCAAACGATGCAACCGTCATCATTCAAACCTCATACCCTGCTCCAAATGTACCTACTGTGGACGGAGGGGACATTTGGTCAACACATGCCGCTTTGCTAGCCAAAACAAAGCTGCTATAAACCTTGCTGCTACCCAACTCCAAGTCAACCCTACTCAAGCTCGTTTTCCGTCTGGTACTTGCTACAACTGTGGCGAGATGAGCCATTTCAGGAACAACTGCCCAAAGCTTGCTAATGCAAATCCAACCCATGGATGAGCAGTTGGCTGACTAGAAGATGTTGCTGTCTTATGCTTTTATTCTCCTGTTATCTTGTAATGTGAAACAATCTGTTTTGTTTATAAATAAATTATTGTTCACAATTCTGATATACAAGTGTAGTTACATGTGTGTATGACTTTTCCTATGATACCTACATCAAGAAACTATGTACCTTGCAAACTACTCATGTGATTTCTCTCTTTCAAATAATCGCTCATGATTCCCTCAAAAATTTTAAGTACTCGTTTCATTCTAAGAAACGAAGTACATGAAATAAAGTGAAATTATGAGTAATCGTGCTTTTTACACATCTGTGCCATTAAATCCTTGGTTAGATAACTAAGGGTAGTTTCAAATCTCATACCCATTACGTTTTGATTTTTTCAACATACACAGTACAAGTATTTCAAAAACAATCTTCATGATCTCAAAACATTTCATATAGTTTGAAAACAATTTTTTTTCAAATGCATTGTCTATGTTATTTCAAAAACATTGGTTATGTTTTCAAAAAAAAAAAAAAAACAACTTTCATAATTTCATAATATTTCATATAGTCTGAAAACAATATTAACACAGTATATTTTCTTATCAAGTGCATGATTTCAAAAGCATCATTCATGTTTTCCAAAAACCTTATACATAATTTCAAAAAATTCATTTCGCATGATTTTAAAACATTTTTATAAATATACTTATCTAAAAACCTACTTTATGATTTCAAAAGTATTATATATAAGGTTTCAAAAACATTTTTTGAACCCCATGCATAGTTTTCCAAAAATATTTTCTTCATACATTGACTTAACTTTCAAATTTCGCTTCATATGTCGCCTTGGCATATCTGGCATCTCAACTACATAAGTATTTTTACTTCATGTTTTGACATAAGCACGTCCAGTGCAAGGTTTCAAAACATCTTCAACTTCTAAAATCCATATGGGATCTTTTTATCTTCACATTTAGACCCTTGTGGATGATCATCATTCAAATCAGAGTCCTTAATTGGATTCCTTATGTACCTGAATTCGAACATTTCGGTTCCTTATAATCGAAATCGAATTTCTCTTTTAAAAATCTTTCTATCTTTATAGATAGATTCTTGTAAATGTTTAAAGTGCCAAATGAAATCCACGAGATGGATTCCTATTGTACTTTAAATGCATGTGCTCTGTCAACAAAAAAAATTAACAAATAAACAATCTTTGTGGTTATACGACTATGTGTTTATTCATCTTATGTTTTCTTTTATGCATTTTGTGTTTTTATACTCTGGATATTCGTTATCCAAATCCTCACAGGATCTTTCATATCTCCATATGAGGGATTCGTAGCAGGGTAGTCAAAAGGTGCTACCTTAAATCCTTAATGGGCTTCTATGTAAGAGTTAAGACCCTTGGATTATATAGTACCACTCCATGATTCATAAGAGACCCTTTTAGTGGTCTAGTCAAAAGGATTGATTCACAATTTGGTGAAAGAACGACATCTAGTGATGTAGCTGAACAGACTCCTTGATAGTCTATTTAGATCATTTATTGATTTAATTAAAAGGACTCTATGGCGGTCTAGTCACACTCATCACAGGATTGTTCATTTGGTTTTCCCCTACACATTATAAAATAGACTGAGTGAACTGTGCAAGGAATTGTCTGATTATGGACGCGTACATAATTATGAAATTTAGTGCACAGAAACCCAGTAACGTTTATTATGTGTAAGAACCGATAGTGACAACAATAACAAAATGAGAACGATGTAATGGAGGCACGGTGGACGCACCAATGACACTTCATATACTTGTATATAAGTGTCCCTCTTACATTGCAAGCATAATGTTATTAAGGTTACTAGAAGTTCAGAACCCTAACCAATGTTGTTCGATCTTTTCAACTTCATGTTTTAAACTCTCACAAGTTTCCTCTAAATAAATTTCGGGACGAAATTTCCTAAAGTAGGGGAGACTGTAACACCTGTGCCTCCACGGCCATCAAACAAATACCGAATCAATGAAATATTATATTTCATACTTGGAATTTGTAAAAATATGTGTATCATTTGCACATATCAATTTTTGTTCAATTCCAAACTCTAAATCGCTTTCTGGAAGGTTATACGCGCACCGATGCGTAAATATAACCAGTTTAATGCAACAAACACTCCGGAATAGTGACATAGGCTTAACATACCTTAAATAACCTTTACATAACTTAGAAATAAGTTTTGAAGGCTTTGGTATGGCAAAAACAAGTTAATTCGCTTACAGGGACTAAACTTGACAAACTGTGAAAGTATGCCAATTTGAACTGTAACAGACATTCCGGAACATGACCATAAGTTAAACACACCATAAATATCCTTTACATAGCTTAGAAATAGGCTTTGAGGGGTTCGGTGTGCTAAAATAAACTTTTGGGTCATTCAGGGACTAAAAGTGTCAAAAAGTGCATAAGTTTGCATTTTCGCGCATAACTTACATTCTGAATACATCCGGACATCCAAAAATTTATGTAAGCACTAAAATATTTTATTTTAGTGTTTGGCATAAGAAAAATCCATTCGTTGCGTCATTTGGATCGTTTTTCGCACTTATGCGCATTCCGTCGTAATTAAGCGAACATCGCGATCGTACGACCAAACGAACTGACATCCGACATATTTTTGAGCATGTTTCATGTCCACAATGTTTAGGCATCATTTTAGGGCCTTAACATTGGCTTAACGGGCCTTAAACGTATCGGAAATGATCTTAAACACCAACAGGGACCAAAACTTTCATTTTGGAAACTTGTTTTCTGATCAGAAGCTCCAGGCGGCCCGCCTGAGTTTTTGTGTATCCTGAAGCGGGCCGCATCAGCCTCCTAGATCAGATAAGATCGCTTAATCAGCAGATTCCAGCTGTTTAACCCACAACCACAAACTCACACTTGCCCTTTCAGCTGATTAGGGGCCATTTTTAGTCACCATAACTTTCCAACAAGTGTACGCCTTAGATTTGATCACATTTTCCAAGAAACGATCTTAATGGTTCGGGAAATCCTATAAATACCCAACCCACTTAACTTCAAAACTCACTAGAATCTGATCTAAAAGACTCTAAGTTGGAACCATTGTTTTATACCTGAGTTATTTGGATCTAGATTAGCATTCGGGGACCCTTCGTAAGTATTCTTTCGTTCTTTTCTTTCTTTTATTGCTTTTCAAGTCCGAAAGTCAAACTTTGTTTGACTTTCTGCGTTGACCAGTTATGGTCAATGCGAAGTTCGTTTGAACTTCGCAACGTGATTGTAATCACGATGGTTATAGTCCCTTGGGACTATGCCTACTGATTACCACGTTGTCTAGGGTCGTAAGGGTAAGCGATCTAATAAATCGCTTATACCTTCGAACCCGACCCATTTGGTCGATCATTAGGATCCAACCAAATACATTAGGTGACCATAGTAGGTAGGGAATAACCTTCCGAGGTTATACCTTATGGTCACGACGTTTAAGTAGTTGTATGATAGGTAGTTTATATGCCTTAGGTAAATTACCAAAATACCCCTTTGATGCCAAAATTCATTATCAACATATGTGACATAACTTTTGACATCTAAACTGATTTGGCGACAATATTAGGCATATTAAGGCATATTCTACTTGTCATAGGACTAGTTAGGCGGTCCGAACGCGTTTCACGCGAACGACGCGTTAAAGAAGCATAAGCTACCTAAACGGGTCGTAATGGGTCGTAAGCACTTAGGTTAGGTTTCATTTAGTATGTAGGCTTTGTTAAACCATATGACACGAGTCTCCATACTCGTTTGGTTTACGAACCCTCATTCTATCTAAATCCTCCGATATAGGTCCAGTTTATTAACATAGTTACCTATATTAGGTGCCGTTTGATTTCCGTGATCTCTAGCATTGCTTGGTGGTTATCCTAGGACTTCTGAGCAATCTCAAGTGAGTACATAGACCCCTCTTTTACTGTTTTCCAAAATGTTTTGGGGTGGAACACTTGTGCTTACTTGTTACTTTCATGCTTTCCTGTTTTCACATCATATACTTCCTATGTTCATTAGTACATTTATAGTACATGATTTCATTACATTTTATGCTATGTATGTCCATTGTGTGCATACTTAGTACATTGTTTTACATTTACATTTTATGCTATGTATGTTCATTGTTGCATACTTAGTACATTTGTTTTCATCACATGCTTACATTTTGGTATGACATTTGGTTAGTTTAAACTATACTATACATTCATTAACACCGATCATGCCGCTCGGTAGTAGGTAGTGGTACCATAGGACTTGACAAATCCCATTCCTGTAATCTCGGGTTTGTTTGGATGGAAGGAATGACCGAATCCGAATACAATTCTTTTGATAACCTTAACTAAAAGGGTTATCCGACTGTCGCAAGGCTTGGATGTATGAATTTTCACAATACCGCATAAATGTCTATATCAGTATAGCATGCATTTATTACACAAAACATAACTTTGATTTAAACCATGTTTTACTTCAATACCTTGTTTTTGTGCATTTTACATATGGTTTAGTGATATATTTCACTTACCATACATAAACATTTGTAACACATTACTTGACTACTTTTGGACTATCAACATTTGACATGGTTTATACAAGGACTTTTGACAATTGGTTTAAACATAGACATTATACATTATTGGTTGGTTGGCTTACATTTGACATAAACATTAGACATAGACATTAGACATTTGATTATACATAAACATTTTACATCTTGATGGTTTGGTTTGAGTAAGTGATTTAAGTAACGAGGCGTGTGTAATATGATACAAGCATGGTGGATACGCCGCTGGTACTTCCTATATATAAGTGCTTGTATGGTATCACATATTGTAGCGTTATTCGAATCATTTCAATTTGAGACGTATAACATTTTATACAAATAACATACTTTTCACAATACATTGTTTTACAAACAACTTAATTTATACAAACTCATTTCACATGGTTATCCACTTAACCATGTGTTATTCTTTTATACATATATATCATTTGGTTTATTTATCACTTTTCAAATGATTTACAAGACAAAGCAAATTACAAGGTTCATGACTAAACATTTTCTTAAACATAAGTCATGAATTCTATTTTTACAAAACCTATGTATCTCACAGGCATTTTTATGCTGACGTACCTATTTTCACATGTGTTTCAGGATATGATGCATAGGATTTATCAAGATACACTTAGGCGGACTTGGGCCTTAGCGACAATAAAAGATTCAAGACTAGTTATTTATGTTATGCTTCTTTGATTGTCAAGACATTGTAACTATTTTAATCAATAAAACAATATTTCAATTTCCATGTGTTATGAAACAATGATTCTGTTACAACACTCCCCGACGTTTTCCGCCACGTTTTGTTGTTCTACGTGGTCGGGGTGTGACATAGAAATTGCATTTGTGGTATTTCTATAGTCTCCAATGGTGTAGTTTGATACACTAAGGTTTGAATGAATTCTAAATCACATTTTTTTTGTATATTTTGTTATACTTCCAAGATATAGTTTGATATACTCTCATATGTGATATTGTACAAAACAACATATATTTTGTTAATTACTAAAACATAGTTAATATGTTATTTACAAAACCAAAAGCATAGTTTGATATGTTATTTATAAAACCAAAGCATAGTTTAATATGTTAATTATAAAACCAAAGTATACTTTTGATATACTACTGAAAATTATTATTTTGACAACTAAAGTATATTTAATATACTATCGGTTTAACTATTTTGGAACTAAAATATATTTTTGATATATTACTTATTCGACTTTCTTAAAACCAAAGTATATTTTTATATATGCTACAAAACCTTTTTATCAAAACATTGTTTTACAAACAACATATTTTATACAAACTCATTTTACTTAGTTATTTATTTATGCATCTTTCTTTTATATCATCTGATTTCTTATCACTTGTTATATGATTTATAAAAGAAAATATTTTTAAGTCCATGACTACTTTTTGTTAAACATTCTTTTAAACTTATAAGTCATGAATCCTGCATTAATAAAACCTATGTATCTCACAGGCATTTTTATGTTGACGTACCTATTTTTACACATGTTTTGGGTGATGCTGTGTGATAATTGTTGATACATGCTATACATAGGATGGACTTGTGCCTTAGCGACTTTATAACTTGAAAGACAATATTTGTATTTATCTGATTTGTAATAGAACAATGAGTTCAATAATGCAATAAAACAAAATTATTTAATCCATGGTTGTGAAACAATGATTCTGTTACGACACTCCCCGACGTTTCCGCCACGATTTGTTGTTTTTCGTGGTCGGGGTGTGACATTTATGTTATGTTTTCTGTTTGAACCAAGACAATGTAAACATTTCATTGTGTGATACTAAACTTTAAGTATCATGTGTTGTGAAACAATAATTCTGTGACATAACTCCCCGAAGATTCCGTCGCGGTTTGTTGTTTTACGCGGTCGGGGTGTGACAATCATCCATTGTACTTGTCATAAACCGTTGTACGTGTTATAAACCATTGTACATGTTATCAACCAATGTACGTGTCATCAAACAATCATCCGTGTCATGTATATATCGGCCGTGTTTTAATTGTGAAAACTTTTGGTCGTTCTTTAATGAATACATTCAAACCTGTGTGACTCGTCTATACCACCCATGGGGTATCTTTAATAGACCTCGAAAGGTCTCTTTAACTAGACTAACAAATCAACGAATGATTTGTTAATTCGAAACAGTTTTTGTCGTTTCCCAAACTATCCACCAAATCCAGTGGACAGTCCGATAACGGGATTGTCAGTCCTATGGTACCATAACATACTACTGGTCGACTTAGCCAAATCTAATGAATGTCATTCGTGTTATGGATAATGCACCAACAAGTTCGTTCACATCATTGAAATCGTCGTGTTTTATATAAACCAGAGTCTTTGTTTTTAAAAACTTGATAAATAGTTTGGCACATATGAGTCACCCCAAAACAATTGAAAGCATAAAATAGGGGAACTATGTACTCACTTGGAATTGCAAAGTATCCTTGATCAATAGAGGAAACAAAGCTCAAGTGCGTCCTAGTGTGTCGGATAATATGTTAGTGTAACGGGACATAAATCGGGGAATCGAATAGAATGAGGTCTTGTAAATCAAATGAGTGTTGGAACTCATATCAAATGGTTTAACAAACTCAACATTGTGATTTGGAATGAATCATAAGTGATTTTGACCCGTTACGACTGGTTAAGGTAGTTTACGCTACGTTAACGTGTCATTTGCGTAAATGTATTATCGGATGGTTAAATATGTCCTATGATAAGTCTTAAATGTCCAAACATGTTTGAAAATGTTATAACATCAGTTTATATGTCAAAAAGTTGGTTACATATGCTTAAAATGGATTTATGCGCAAAAAGGGCATTTTGGTCATTTTTAGGCATATAAAAGCCACTTATCATATAACTAACAAAACGACGTGACCATAAGGTAAACCTCAGGAGGTTATTCCCTATACAACTATGGTCACAAATATGTGTTTGGTCGGATCCTAAGATCGACCAAACGGGTCGGATTCAAAAGTCAAAGCGGTGGTCAAACCGCTCGACTTTCGATCCTAAATAAGCACTAACTAAAAGTGACGAGTTAGACATGTCAAAAGATGTCTAACTAAGTTGCAAAACTGATTTGGTATCAAAACTTAATGTTTTGTTACCCGAAAATAGTTCCATGCACAAAATGTGCATTTTTGACCAAAACTTTGACTCGTCACTTCGACTAGTAAGCGTGGTAATCAGTAGGTATAATCGCAAGGGATTATAACCTTCGTGATTACGATCATGTTGCAAAGTTCAATTGAACTTAGACTTGACCAATTATGGTCGGAACCGAAAGTCAAACAGAAAGTCAACTGTTTAACTTTTAGCTCAAATAAGCTAAAATAATGAACAAGACTAGGATAGAACACTTACTTGTGTTTTAGGATGTCAAGAAAACTCAGTAGGAGGCCTCCAATGGGAAGCAAACTCCAATTAAGAGCAGGTGAGAAGAAGAGAGCAAATGAGCAAAGAATTTGGCTTGGAAAGCTTGCTATTTATAGCAATTGGAAAGTGTTTAGATCATGCCAAGTGTCCAAATAGGTGGCAAGGATGATGGGGGTTCATTACAAGTGTTTCAATCTGCTTAAAATGCTTGTTGATCACACATCTTGGTCCCTAAGTTATGAAAACCATGGCTGAAAACAAGTGTTGCGGCTGGAAACATCTTTCTGTCTAGACCAGGGGGTCGCGCCCCGCGACCAGGTAGGGTCTGTGACAACTCGTATTTCGAACCTATCCTTGTACCTTGATGTAACGTAAACGTTTTGTGATTTTGTGAATTGAATGATTAAATGGAATGCTATGACATTGAATGTGATGTTAAATGTGAATTGTTGTGTTTGATTATATGTATGTATTACCACACGATGGAAAACCGATCGCACAATAGATATCCGAATGCACAAGCCAATGGGCTTTGGCTCATGCAACTCTCGGCCCACTTCTCCTTGAACTCGGAACATATAGGCGGCCCATGATGGGTTCGGCCTACTCCACATACGCATAGCCTATTGAGTTGGTAAACACCTTTCATTTTTTTGCAATCACACAACACCACTTAAACCCTAGTACTCTCTCTCTCTCACGAGCTCGACGGCAACCGCAAACACATCCTCTCTAGCGAAGATCTTTCTTGATTCGGATCAATTGTGTATTCCTTTCTCTTCTTAATCGGTTAGTGTGTTATGAATAATGTTATGATTTCACAATTTGATTAAATGATTAAGTATTGAATGTATGATGAACAATGATGTTTACGTGTATGATAATATTAATCGGCTGCCATGATGTTTACGTGTATGATGATGTAATATGACATGCTAATTGATGAGTAATGGTTCTCATGTTGCGGTCCAATAGAAATAAGATTAGGGGCATGGTGGTCGGCTACTTTAGATAAACCTTTTGACTATATTGATATATGTATGTGCAGCCAAACAATATAGAAATCATGATCGGTTGCATGTGGGTGTCAGTGCCATGTGTTATTGTTGTGGGTGGAATGATGATGATTCGGTTTTGTTGATGGATATGATAAACATTAATGTGGTTTAATGATATTTGAATTATAATCATGATTGTATAATGATTTCCGATAACTGATTGACGATTGAATGATGATATGATGTAATCGATGTAATTGTTAGAATTATTTTAGGGTTATGAGGAAACTCATAACTATTAGTGATAATGATTACCTGTCTTGATCGAATATGGTTGGGTTTAGAAACTGTTGATTGACATCTACAAGTATGGAAATTATCAATAAGTTAGTAACTGATGGCATAATTTTAGGAAGTTAGGTACCTAATCGTACAAGACCACCCACTGTCGCACAATATGTTATGTGTCGCACAAGAGTTACTGGACCGCACATATTGAATTGTTGTTTAACTGTTGGGCCTCAAAGCCCAAATGCAAGTCGCACAATAGGATCCGGGCCGCACAAGATGCATGAACCGAACAAGTTGGATTATTTGTTTAGTGTTGGACCGTACATGTTGTCACACCCCGACCACGTAGAACATACAAAACGTGGCGGAAACATCGGGGAGTGTTGTAACAGAATTAATGTTTCACAACCATGGAAATTGAAGTTTCGTTTTATTAAACAAATATGAAAGATTACATTGTTTTATACAAGAACCAAAGAGTACATAACATAAAGTAGCTAGTTCTTGTCTCGTTTTAAGTCACTAAGGCACAGGTCCGCCTAAGTATGTCTTGATAAGTCCTATACATCATCACCTGAAAACACATGTGAAAATAGGTACGTCAGCATAAAAATGCCTGTGAGATACATAGGTTTTGTGAAAAATAGGATTCATGACTTATGTTTGAGAAAATGTTTAGTCATGAACCTTGTAATTTGCTTTATCTTGTAAATCGTTTGAAAATCAATAAGTCCAGATGATATGTATAGATAAAAGAATAATGTATGGTTAAATGAATAACCATGTAACTGAGTTTGTATAAGATAAGTTGTTTGTAAAACAATGTCTTGTGAAAAGTATGTTATTTGTATAAAATGTTATATGTCTCAAACTGAAATGATTCAAATAACGCTACGATATGTAATACCATACAAACACTTATATATAGGAAGTACCAGCGGCGTATCCACCATGCTTGTATCATATTACACATGCATCGTTACTTAATCACTTAACCAAACCACCAAAGTAATGTTTAACAATTGTAGAAATGTTTATGTATGGTCAAATACGGTTCACACGGTTCACAGATACAAACGGTTCACAGATACAAACGGATCACAGATACAAACGGTTCACAGATACAAACGGTTCACGGATACAAACGGTTCATAGATACAAATGGTTCACAGATACAAACGGTTCACAGATACAACGGTTCACAGATACAAACGGTTCATAGATACAACGGTTCAAAATACAGTATAATGTGTTCACATGCTGGATGAGCATATGCAACAGAAATGTAATGTAAAACAATGTACTAAGTATGAACTAAATGGACATACATAGCATAAATGTAATGTAAAACGATGTACTAAGTAATGCACACAATGGGCACACCTAGCATGAAAATGTAATGAAATCATGTACTATAATGTACTAACGAACATAGCAGTTATATGATGTGAAAACAGGAAAGCATGAAAGTAACAAGTAGGCACATGTGTTCCACCCCAAAACAGTTTGGAAAACAGTAAAAGAGGGGTCTATGTACTCACTTGATATTGCTCAGTAGTCCTTGAGTAACAACCAAACAATGCTAGAGATCGCGGATATCAAACGGCACCTAATATAGGTAACTATGTTAATAAACCGGACCTAAATCGGATGATTGGATAGAATGAGGGTTCGTAAACCAAACGAGTATAGAGACTCGTGTCATATGGTTTAACAAAGCCTACATACTAAATGAAACCTTAATCTTAGTGCTTCGACCCATTACGACCCGTTTAGGTAGCTTATGCTACTTTAACGCGTCGTTCGCGTGAAACGCGTTCGGACCGCCTAACTAGTCCTATGACAAGTGTTATATGCCTAAACATGTTACATAATCAGTTATGTGACAAAAGTTTAGGTTACATATGCTAAATTACCAAATATACATGAAAAGGGTATTCTGGTAATTTACCTAAGGCATATAAACTACCTATCATACAACTACTCAAACGATGTGACCATAGGGTATAACCTCGGAAGGTTATTCCCTACCTACTATGGTCACCTAATGTATTTGGTCGGATCCTAATGATCGACCAAACTGGGTCGGGTTCGAAGGTATAAGCGATTTATTAGATCGCTTACCCTACGACCCTAGACAACGTGGTAATCAGTAGGCATAGTCCCAAGGGACTATAACCAACGTGATTACACTCACGTTGCGAAGTTCAAACGAACTTCGCATTGACCATTACTGGTCAACGCTGAAAGTCAAACAAAGTTTGACTTTCGGACTCGAAAAGCAGTAAAATAAGGAAAAGAACGAAAGAATACTTACGAAGGGTCCCCGAATGCTAACTTCGATTCAAAAATCTCAGGTATGAAACAATAGTTTCAACTTAGAGTTTCTCAAATCAAAGTTCTTGTGATTTTGAAGCATGGGGGGTGGGGTATATATAGTTTTCGGGTAACCGTTAAGATCGTTTGTCGAATATCGTGCCTTAATCGTAACCGTACAAGTGTCGGAAAGTTGTGGTGGCTTAAATTGGTCCTTATCATCTGAAATGTCAAGTGGTGAGTGTGTGGTTGTGTTTAAAACAGCTGGAAGTTGCTGACTGTTCGTTGTTATCTGATCAGACAGGCGGACGCGGCCCGCGTCAGGATCAGGGAAAACTCAGGCGGGCCGCCTGGGACTTCTGATCAGCAAACATGTTTCCATTTTGACAGTTTCAGTCCCTGCACGTGTTTAAGGCCATTTTCGATACTTCTAAGGCCCGTAAAGCCAACTTTAAGGCCCTAAAATGTTGCCTAAACATTGTGGACATGAAACATGCTCAAAAATATGTCGGGTGTTGGTTCGTTTGGCCGTACGAACGCGATGTTCGCTTAATTACGACGGAATGCGCATAAGCGCGAAAAACGATCCAAATGACGCAACGAATGGATTTTTCTTATGCCAAACACCAAAATAAAATATTTTAGTGCTTACATAAATTTTTGGATGTCCGGATGTATTCAGAACGTAAGTTATGCGCGAAAATGCAAACTTGTGCACTTTTTGACGCTTTTAGTCCATGAATGACCCAAAAGTTTATTTTAGCACACCAAACTCCTCAAAGCCTATTTCTAAGCTATGTAAAGAATATTTATGGTGTGTTTAACTTATGGTCATGTTCCGGAATGTCTGTTACAGTTCAAATTGGCATACTTTCGCAGTTTGTCAACTTTAGTCCCTGTAAGCGATTTAACTTGTTTTTGCAATACCAAAGCCTTCAAAACTTATTTCTAAGTTATTTAAAGGTTATTTAAGGTATGTTAAGTATATGTAACTATTACGGAGTGTTTGTTGCATTAAACTGGTTATATTTACGCATCAGTGCGCGTATAACCTTCCAGAAAACGATATAGAGTTTGAAATCGAACAAGATTTGATATGTGTAAACGATACACATATTTTTACAAATCCCAAGTATGAAATACAATATTTCATTGGTTGGGCATTTGTTTGATGGTCTCAGTGACACAGGTGTCACAGTCTCCCCTACTTTAGGAAATTTCTTCCCGAAATAAATTCGTAGGAGTCTATTTGTGACTTTGTGTCAGATAACCACCAGAGATATGTAAAGCATAATCCTGTCATTTCCTTAACGGACATTCTTCAGAACGAAAATGAACAAACGGAGTCATTTTCCTCAACGAGTATTCTTCAGAAGCGGAAATGATGGAATAAACAAACGGGGATTCATTTCCTTAACGGACAATCTTCAGAAACGAAAATGAACAAACGGAGTCATTTTCAACGGATGCTTCCTCAGAAACGGAAATGAAAATGATAGACAAACGGATATTCATTTCCTCAACGGACAAATCTTCAGAAACGAAAATGAACAAACAGAGTCATTTTCAACGGTTGCTTCCTCAGAAACGGAAATGAAAATGATAGACAAACGGATATTCATTTCCTCAACGGAAAAATCTTCAGAAACGAAAATGAACAAACGGAGTCATTTTCAACGGTTGCTTCCTCAGAAACGGAAATGAAAGATTAAGCAACGGATATTCATTTCCTCAATGGATAATCTTCAGAAACGAAAATGAACTAACGGAATCATTTTCAACGGTTGTTTCCTCAGGTTCGGAAATGAAGGATTAAACAACGGATATTCATTTCCTCAACGGATAATCTTCAGAAACGAAAATGAACTAACGGAGTCATTTTCAACGGTTGTTTCCTCAGGTTCGGAAATGAAAGATTTAGCAACGGATATTCATTTCCCTCAACGGATAATCTTCAGAAACGAAAATGAACTAACGGAGTCATTTTCAACGGTTGTTTCCTCAGGTTCGGAAATGAAGGATTAAGCAACGGATATTCATTTCCCTCAACGGATACTCTTCAGAACGAAAATGAACAAACGGAGTCATTTTCCTCAACGGGTATTCTTTAGAATTAGAAATGAAGGATAAACGGATATTCATTTCCTCAACGGATATTCTTCAGAAGTGAAAAATGAATAGCTAGTTCATTTTTCCTCAACGGATACTTCATCAGAATTGGAAATGAATAGGGTTAACTTCTAGGTACATGACAAAGCTCGCTGTGGTTTCTGTGCACTAAATTCCATAATTATGTATGCATCCATAATTACGTAATTCCTTGCACAGTCCGCACAGTTTGTCTTGTAATGTTCATAAGCACATAATCACATAGTTGTTTAATTGTTATTATCTTGTTATTGATTGCTATTAACTTGGCACCTCGTACTTCGTTTCTCTTGGAAGAAACGGTTACTTAGGTTTTTCGTGGAAAACGCAAGAGATCATACAACGGAAGAAATTTGGGAGTAGTCAGTTCTTCAAGGAATGCGGTTCCTTGATTGTCGGTATTGTAGGGGATATGTTGTTTATACATACAATCACATAAATACATTGCAATGTAAATAAAAGATTTATTTATAAACAATGATAACAACAACTGTTTCATGGATCGTGACAACAAAAGAAAATAATACATAAGACGTGATTATTTCTAAACGATGTTGTCTTCTGGTTGATCATATGCTCATCCCTGCGCTGGATTTGCATTAGCAAGCCTTGGGCAATTCCTACGAAAATGGCCCATCTCGCCACAGTTGTAGCAAGATCCCGGTGGAAAACGACCTTGAGCGGGGTTGTTGCCAGCTTGGTTTGGTGCAGCTAGAGCTGGGCAGACTCTTGCTGTATGGCCTATAAGCCCACAAGTTTGACACTTGCGGCATTTTACATTGGCATGATGATGGAGGCTACATTGGTTGCACAAGGGTGCAGTTCCATTGTATGGCTTCCTAGCAGGGGGTTGAGCTGGTTGGTTGGGGACGACTTGATCGTTGTGAGTAACCATGGCGAAGTTCTGAGCAGCCTTTCGCTTCTTTGACTTCTTGGGGGACCCAGTCTGTTCATCCATGGTCTTTGACTCCTCTATTGGTTTCGATTCCTCGACCGGTTTCTTGTCACCTTTTCGGAAAAGTTTACCTTTCCTGATCTTTGATTCAGTCAAGGTTGCAGATAGCTCAATGGCCTGTCTAACCGTAGTAGGGTTGCTGCCAGTCACAATGTCTTGTATTGAGTCAGGGAGGCCATCAATGTACTTTTCGATTGCCTTATCCAAAGGCGTGACCATGTTTGGGCATAACAGACTCAACTCCTCGTAACGGTCCATGTAGGCTCGATGCTCACCGTTGTCTTGCTCAAGATTGTCGAATTCCCTTTCCAAAGCCCTGATCTCGTGTCGAGGACAGAATTCCTTCATCATAAGGGCTCTAAGTTCAGCCCATGTCTGTGCTAGAGCAACTTCTGCACCACGATCTCTCATAACCCCGTTCCACCACGTAAGGGCTCTCTTCTGGAACACACTCGAAGCAAACTCGACCTTGCGATTGTCAGGACACTGCACGTGGCGGAAAGTATTCTCAATGCTCTCGAACCATTGAAGAAGCCCAGTCGCTCCCTCAAAACCACTAAACTTGAGTGGTTTCGCCGAGTTAAAACTCTTGAAATTGCATGGACCATTGTTGTTGTTGTTGGCTTGATTCCATAGAGCAAAGAGGTTTGGGAATTGAGTAGCCATTTGCTGCGCAATGATTTCTGCCAGTTCGGCAGTCGATATCTGGCTTTCGCGTCGAGGAGGCATTCTAAAAGAGGAAACATGAAAGGAAACGAGTGAGAGAATTAGACGAAAAGAATGAGATGAAACAAATCTGATGAAAGCAAGGATAGTAGTCATTTGTTTGTTACCACAAGGTAAACAAACGACACACAGTGACTAATCAAAGTAAATAGGTCAAAAATAATGTATCGCGAAGACATGCTCGCCTATAAGTGAACACTCATCCCAAGAATTCCCAGGTAAGCACAACTGGTCTCGCGTCTGATGAGATATATACGAAGTGCTTGCCTAGACAGAAAACCCAGAATACAGGCATTCACCCTTCCAGTTTGCACGTGTTCACATTATTTAAAACCCAAAACCTTGACGAGATTTTGAAAACTCAAAGGGGTTCAAAACCATATAACAGAGGGTTCAAAACCTTATAATCAATCATCCTAGAACAGATGATTAGTTTTCAAAGCGGTTTTGAAATTTATGTTCTTGGTGTGGTAGTCGCCTAAGGATAGGTGACGGTATTGTTTTATGACTAAACGTAAGTAAACTCGCGTTAGGGTCCTAAGAAGGTTATAGACTAGGTCAAAGCATTACTAATAACCTAATTCCCTATAACCATTAGCTCTGATACCATCTTTTCTGTCACACCCCGACCACGTAGAACATACAAAACGTGGCGGAAACATCGGGGAGTGTTGTAACAGAATTAATGTTTCACAACCATGGAAATTGAAGTTTCGTTTTATTAAACAAATATGAAAGATTACATTGTTTTATACAAGAACCAAAGAGTACATAACATAAAGTAGCTAGTTCTTGTCTCGTTTTAAGTCACTAAGGCACAGGTCCGCCTAAGTATGTCTTGATAAGTCCTATACATCATCACCTGAAAACACATGTGAAAATAGGTACGTCAGCATAAAAATGCCTGTGAGATACATAGGTTTTGTGAAAATAGGATTCATGACTTATGTTTGAGAAAATGTTTAGTCATGAACCTTGTAATTTGCTTTATCTTGTAAATCGTTTGAAAATCAATAAGTCCAGATGATATGTATAGATAAAAGAATAATGTATGGTTAAATGAATAACCATGTAACTGAGTTTGTATAAGATAAGTTGTTTGTAAAACAATGTCTTGTGAAAAGTATGTTATTTGTATAAAATGTTATATGTCTCAAACTGAAATGATTCAAATAACGCTACGATATGTAATACCATACAAACACTTATATATAGGAAGTACTAGCGGCGTATCCACCATGCTTGTATCATATTACACATGCATCGTTACTTAATCACTTAACCAAACCACCAAAGTAATGTTTAACAATTGTAGAAATGTTTATGTATGGTCAAATACGGTTCACACGGTTCACAGATACAAACGGTTCACAGATACAAACGGATCACAGATACAAACGGTTCACAGATACAAATGGTTCACGGATACAAACGGTTCATAGATACAAACGGTTCACAGATACAAACGGTTCACAGATACAACGGTTCACAGATACAAACGGTTCATAGATACAACGGTTCAAAATACAGTATAATGTGTTCACATGCTGGATGAGCATATGCAACAGAAATGTAATGTAAAACAATGTACTAAGTATGAACTAAATGGACATACATAGCATAAATGTAATGTAAAACGATGTACTAAGTAATGCACACAATGGGCACACCTAGCATGAAAATGTAATGAAATCATGTACTATAATGTACTAACGAACATAGCAGTTATATGATGTGAAAACAGGAAAGCATGAAAGTAACAAGTAGGCACATGTGTTCCACCCCAAAACAGTTTGGAAAACAGTAAAAGAGGGGTCTATGTACTCACTTGATATTGCTCAGTAGTCCTTGAGTAACAACCAAACAATGCTAGAGATCGCGGATATCAAACGGCACCTAATATAGGTAACTATGTTAATAAACCGGACCTAAATCGGATGATTGGATAGAATGAGGGTTCGTAAACCAAACGAGTATAGAGACTCGTGTCATATGGTTTAACAAAGCCTACATACTAAATGAAACCTTAATCTTAGTGCTTCGACCCATTACGACCCGTTTAGGTAGCTTATGCTACTTTAACGCGTCGTTCGCGTGAAACGCGTTCGGACCGCCTAACTAGTCCTATGACAAGTGTTATATGCCTAAACATGTTACATAATTAGTTATGTGACAAAAGTTTAGGTTACATATGCTAAATTACCAAATATACATGAAAAGGGTATTCTGGTAATTTACCTAAGGCATATAAACTACCTATCATACAACTACTCAAACGATGTGACCATAGGGTATAACCTCGGAAGGTTATTCCCTACCTACTATGGTCACCTAATGTATTTGGTCGGATCCTAATGATCGACCAAACTGGGTCGGGTTCGAAGGTATAAGCGATTTATTAGATCGCTTACCCTACGACCCTAGACAACGTGGTAATCAGTAGGCATAGTCCCAAGGGACTATAACCAACGTGATTACACTCACGTTGCGAAGTTCAAACGAACTTCGCATTGACCATTACTGGTCAACGCTGAAAGTCAAACAAAGTTTGACTTTCGGACTCGAAAAGCAGTAAAATAAGGAAAAGAACGAAAGAATACTTACGAAGGGTCCCCGAATGCTAACTTCGATTCAAAAATCTCAGGTATGAAACAATAGTTTCAACTTAGAGTTTCTCAAATCAAAGTTCTTGTGATTTTGAAGCATGGGGGGTGGGGTATATATAGTTTTCGGGTAACCGTTAAGATCGTTTGTCGAATATCGTGCCTTAATCGTAACCGTACAAGTGTCGGAAAGTTGTGGTGGCTTAAATTGGTCCTTATCAGCTGAAATGTCAAGTGGTGAGTGTGTGGTTGTGTTTAAAACAGCTGGAAGTTGCTGACTGTTCGTTGTTATCTGATCAGACAGGCGGACGCGGCCCGCGTCAGGATCAGGGAAAACTCAGGCAGGCCGCCTGGGACTTCTGATCAGCAAACATGTTTCCATTTTGACAGTTTCAGTCCCTGCACGTGTTTAAGGCCATTTCCGACACTTCTAAGGCCCGTAAAGCCAACTTTAAGGCCCTAAAATGTTGCCTAAACATTGTGGACATGAAACATGCTCAAAAATATGTCGGGTGTTGGTTCGTTTGGCCGTACGAACGCGATGTTCGCTTAATTACGACGGAATGCGCATAAGCGCGAAAAACGATCCAAATGACACAACGAATGGATTTTTCTTATGCCAAACACTAAAATAAAATATTTTAGTGCTTACATAAATTTTTGGATGTCCGGATGTATTCAGAACGTAAGTTATGCGCGAAAATGCAAACTTGTGCACTTTTTGACGCTTTTAGTCCCTGAATGACCCAAAAGTTTATTTTAGCACACCAAACTCCTCAAAGCCTATTTCTAAGCTATGTAAAGAATATTTATGGTGTGTTTAACTTATGGTCATGTTCCGGAATGTCTGTTACAGTTCAAATTGGCATACTTTCGCAGTTTGTCAACTTTAGTCCCTGTAAGCGATTTAACTTGTTTTTGCAATACCAAAGCCTTCAAAACTTATTTCTAAGTTATTTAAAGGTTATTTAAGGTATGTTAAGTATATGTCACTATTACGGAGTGTTTGTTGCATTAAACTGGTTATATTTACGCATCAGTGCGCGTATAACCTTCCAGAAAGCGATATAGAGTTTGAAATCGAACAAGATTTGATATGTGTAAACGATACACATATTTTTACAAATCCCAAGTTTGAAATACAATATTTCATTGGTTGGGCATTTGTTTGATGGTCTCAGTGACACAGGTGTCACACATGTTGGGCTTTTATTTATTGGACTGTATTTGTATGTTGGGCTGGGTTACTCTATTGTGTTTTATTTGGGAGATCGCACAAGATACATGGGCTAATGAACTTGTGCGAGCCCAACCTCTTGGGCCGCACAAGTTGGGCGTTTTATAAACTTGACTGTTTGATTGATTTACGTGGTTGCCATGATCTATACGTGTTCGTAACTGTTAGCTTATGTGTAAACATACGTGCGATACTTGAACCTAAACCTGACTTGTATGATAACCATGTTAGGACGTGGTTGATCACTAGCTGCTAGACTTGACCTTTCTGTGTAATCTGCCGAGCAAACCAAGGTGAGTTCACACTTCGTTACAAAGCATGGGATTCCCAGGGGTTGGGAATGGGTTAAGGAATAGGGATTCCTCGTCCTGTTGAGGCGTAATCAGGAACATAGATTCCTCGTCCTGTTGAGACGTAATCAGGAACATAGATTCCTCGTCCAGTATGAGACGGATTTAACTATACTAGACTAGAACTCTATTAACGAAGTCCCTCCTTTTATATCGACTTAATCGCCGAGGCCAATGGCGAACGGGTCATTAGTTAAATAGCGCTATTAGGTTTAACAAACCTCACACCGTGCCGCAGAGGACGGGCGTGGACTAATGGACTATGGCACGTCAGTGATGATAGACACAGACGTTAGGGCACTTAAACATGACGAACGTTAGTAGTCGATATGGTAACGAGTCTGGTGAATTAAACATGGGGTAGCCCCCACGGCCAAAGAGCCGGGCTGGAATAGCCAACGTAAGAACGGGTAACTAATAAACGTTTTTCGAACTATGGGGTAACCCCCATGGCTGGATAGCTGGTAAAGAGCAAACTGTGTTTTCGGAACAACTATAAACTGGATAACCAAACGTGAACTCACTCAAATTGTTGTTGACTCGTTACTACATGCTTTGCAGGTCATTAGGTTCTTAGCTGGAGCTTGCACAAGGAAGAGTCGTTGTGGGACATGGACAGCTGTGTGCCATGTTAAACATTTGAATAATTGAACTTTTGATTTGGTTTTAAACATTATGCTTCCGCTCATAACTTAACTATGTTTGTTTTGGACACTAATCATGTTGGTTGGACTTTTACATTTAATTATTTACTTGTTCAATATGATTAGTGGTTTGATCCTGGTCAGTCACGCCTCCAAGCGGTGATACTCCGCATGTGGATTTTGGGGGTGTGACAGATTGGTATCAGAGCCATTGGTTATAGAGAACTTGGTTTTAATAAAGGAAAACGTTTTTGTTAAAACCAGACTATAACCTGTACAGTGCTCTACGATCCACAACGACGCTTCACTCCACGTGCAAGGCTCGACATTCTAGGTGATATGGTTTACGTTTTATATTGCCTACTTGCTAGTTTGCATAGAACTTTGCTCATGGTATGCTTAGATGAACGTAGCAACTATAGTTTGAAAACACATTTGTGCTTGCTCCCTACTGTCACTCCACACTTACACACATTCGCGACACCTTTCCCATTTGTGTTTCCTTCGATGTGAGATCATGAGGGAACGTGTGAACCTAACTCAAGCCAGCTGACGGCTCTTATCAACGAACAAGTTACGGCAGCACTCGCAGCCGCCCAGGCTGGAGGTATAACCTGCTGTTACGAACCTAACCTAGGATGTTAGATCCTACTTTCATGACCCAACTCTCGCGCTTAACCCTGTCTCTTTCTTCCTCGCGTAACAAGGTCAGAACGCTCAGCCGCCTGTAGGCACATTCAGGACGTTCATGGACTGTCGTCCTAGTACTTTCAGTGCAACTAAAGGAGCTGTTAGACTCCTCCATTGGTTTAAAAAGCTTGAGACTGTCTTAGAGAACGTGTGAATGCCCTGAGACTCATAGGGTGAAGTACGCCACTGGTACTCTCGAAGGCACTAAGTTAACTTGGTGGAACTCGCAAGTTCAGATGCTGGGGCTAGCGGCTGCTAATGCCACCCCATGGAAGGATTCTTAAGGAACTGATCCAAACGTGAATGCCGTAGTCGAGATGACATCCGTAAACTGGAAGTGGAGTTCTTAAACCTGAAGATGACAAGGTCAGAGATAGAAGCGTACACGAAACGATCCAACGAACTGACAGTGTTATGTCCAACAATGGTGGATCCTCTCATCAAGCGCATTGAGCTGTACCTCAAAGGCTTAGTACCAGAGATTCAAAGTCATGTGACATAGGCCAACCTTGCAACCATTCAGGATATTACTCGTCTTGCTCAACGTCTCTCAGATCTGGCGATAGGACAGAACAAACTGCCGAAGCGTATTAATGCTGCTACAACTACTTCGGATGCTCCCAGTGACAACAAACGCAAGTGGAATGGAAATTCGAGCAAAGGTCCCACTTCGGTTCAGTCTCAGTCGTAGCGCAGGAGCCTCAGTCAGCAGTCTTTTGGTAATCGAAGTCAGGGTGGATACAGGGGAAATCACCCTAAGTGGAATCGATGTAATTTGCACCACAGCGGGCAATGCAACAGAGATCGTTGTCAGAAATGCAACAAGCTTGGTCATGGAGCCAAGGATTTTAGAATCTCACGTCCTGCAAATCAAAACCGTCAACAGCAGCCACAAGCTCCACAGAATCAGCAGTAATAACAGGGTAACAAGGGATGCTATCAGGGTGATGTTTAAGGTCACTTCAAGAGACACTGCCCACAGCTGAACCAGAATCAGAACCACAACCAAGGAAACGGGAATAATAATGGAGGCAACAATGGGAGTAATGACGACGGCAATGGTGCCAGGGGTCGAGTGTTAGTGATTGGTCAGGGTAATGCTAGGAATGACCCCAACGTTGTGATGGTTTCAACATCGTTATTGGTATGGATTGGCTACCTCAATATTCGAGCAGAGGTTCTCTGCAATGAGAAGGTCGTTCGTGTTTCTCATACAGGTGATGAACCTCTTACGATTCGTGGCGACTAGAGTGGTGCTGTGGTGAGCATCATCTCTTTCCTTAAGGCCCAGAAATGTTGGAGAAAGGGCCACACTGCCATTTTGGCTCTCATTACTGACACCTCGAAGAAAGAGAAAAAGATAGAAGACTTTCCGATTGTACGTGATTATCCTGAGGTATTTCCTGAGGAACTACCTGGCCTCCCGCCTCATCGCCAGGTCGAGTTCCAGATCGAGCTAGCTCCTGGAGCAGCACCCATAGCTCGTGCACCGTATCGCTTAGCTCCATCAGAGTTGAAAGAGCTATCTACGCAACTACAAGAACTCTTAGATAAGGGTTTTATTCGTCCTAGCTCTTTGCCCTGGGGAGCTCCGGTGCTATTTGTGAAGAAGAAAGACGGTACGTTCAGAATGTGCATCGACTACTGTGAACTGAACAAGGTGACTGTGAAGAATCACTGCCCTCTTCCACGCATTGACGACTTGTTCGACCAGCTGCAAGGGTTGAGCTACTATTCAAAGATCGATTTGAGATCGGGATATCACCAGCTGAGAGTCTGAGAAGAGGACGTCTCTAAAACAGCCTTTAGAACCCGTTATGGACACTACGAGTTTTTGGTCATGCCTTTTGGGATGACAAACGCACCGGCGGTCTTCATGGACTTGATGAATCGAGTGTGCAAGCCTTACTTAGACAAGTTCGTTATAGTTTTCATTGACGACATCCTGATCTATTCGAAGAGTCAGGAGGAACACGAACAACACTTACGACTTATTTTGGAACTCCTTCGAAAAGAACAGCTGTACGCCAAGTTTTCAAAATGTGACTTCTGGCTTCGTGAAGTCCATTTCTTGGGCCATGTAGTAAACAAAGGATGGGATTCACGTTGATCCATCCAAGGTAGAGTCAATCAAGAGCTGGCCTACACCTCGTACGCCAACGGAAATTCGCCAATTCTTGGGATTGGCAGGTTACTACAGGAGATTTATCAAGGATTTTTCTAAGATTGCGCAGCCTCTTACTTCACTAACGCAGAAGGGCGTTGTTTATCGTTGGGGAAACGCACAGGAGTTAGCGTTTCAGCACTTAAAGGATAGACTTTGCAGCGCACCTATCCTTTCATTGCCAGAGGGCACAGACGACTTCGTGGTTTACTGCGACGCATCAATTCAGGGTCTTGGTTGTGTATTGATGCAGCGGGATGAAGTTATAGCCTACGCCTCACGCCAACTCAAAGTTCATGAAAGGAGCTACACTACACACGATTTAGAGCTGGGAGCGGTTGTTTTTGCACTTAAGTTATGGAGACGCTGCCTGTATGGTACCAAGTGCGCTATCTACACTGATCACAGGAGCCTCGAGCATATCTTTAAACAGAAGGAACTCAATATGAGATAACGACGATGGGTCGAACTGTTGAATGACTACGAATGCTCGATCAGGTACTACCCAGGCAAAGCCAATGTTGTGGCTGACGCACTCAATCGAAAGGACACTGCGCCCTAGCGCGTGCGAGCTTTACAACTCACTATACAGTCTAGTCTTCCTTCCCAAATACGAAATGCTCAGGTAGAAGCATTGAAACCAGAAAACGTCAGGGCTGAAGCCCTACGCGGCTCAAGGCAACGCTTAGAACAAAAGGAAGACGGTGCTTACTACGTAACAGGACGCATTTGGGTCCCACTTTATGGCAACCTACGAGAGCTTGTGATGGATGAGGCACACAAGTCTCGCTACTCAGTGCACCCTGGTTCGGACAAAATGTACCACGATATCAAAACCACATATTGGTGGCCTAGCATGAAGGCCCACATAGCAACTTACGTTAGCAAGTGCTTGACTTGTGCGAGAGTCAAGGCGGAATACCAGAAACCTTCAGGCCCCCTTCAACAACCAGAGATACCACAATGGAAATGGGAGCAAATTTCCATAGATTTTGTTACTGGCCTGCCTAGATCACAACGTGGTAACGATACTATTTGGGTGATCGTGGATCGACTCACGAAGTCTGCTCACTTCTTGGCCATCAAAGAAACAGATAAGTTCTCCACCCTAGCAGAAGTATACCTCAAGGAAGTTGTCTCGAGGCACGGAGTGCCCATCTCTATCATCTCGGATCGAGATGCACGTTTTACATCAGAACTATGGCAAGCAATGCACAAGTCCTTTGGCTCAAGGCTAGATATGAGCACAGCTTATCACCCGCAAACGGATGGGCAGTCGGAACGTACCATCCAGACTCTAGAAGACATGCTTAGGGCATGTGTAATTTATTTTGGCAACGGCTGGGAAAAAGCATCTGCCACTTGTAGAATTTTCGTACAACAATAGCTATCACACCAGCTTTAAAGCTGCTCCGTTTGAGGCATTGTACGGGCGTAAATGCCGGTCACCTCTTTGTTGGGCAGAGGTGGGGGATAGTCAGATAACTGGTCCAGAACATGTGGTAGACACAACCGAGAAAATTGCTCAGATACGACAACGAATGGCGGCAGCTCGTGACCGTCAGAAAGTCTACGCCGATAAGGGCAGAAAACCACTAGAGCTCCAGGTTAGGGAGCGTGTATTACTCAAAGTTTCACCCTGGAAGGGTGTGGTTCGTTTTGATAAACGGGGCAAACTTAACCCACGATACGTTGGACCTTTCGAAGTCATTGAGAAGATAGGCAAGGTGGCCTACAGATTGAACTTACCAGCGGAACTCAGTGCAGTTCACGATGTTTTCCACGTGTCGAATCTGAAGAAATGTCTGTCAGATGAGACCCACATAGTTCCTTTGAAGGAGCTCACGATCGACGAGCAGTTACGATTCGTCGAGGAACCTGTTGAAATCACGGAGCGGGATGTTAAGGTCCTCAAGCGTACTAGAATACCTCTCGTTCGAGTTCGTTGGAACTCACGTCGCGGCCCAGAGTTCACCTGGGAACGCGAAGATCAGATGAAACAAAAGTATCCCCAGCTATTCGCACACGGTACAACCACTACTGAGGCAGAAGCTACGGAATTTGGGGACGAAATTCCTGATCAACGGGGGGAGGATGTGACACCCCAGGAAAACCAGGAAAACCATACAACTTAACTAGCTTCCTCAGTGAGTACGTGCTAAATTTCGGGACAAAATTTCTTTCAACTTGGGGATAATGTGACAACTCGTATTTCGAACCTATCCTTGTACCTTGATGTAACGTAAACGTTTTGTGATTTTGTGAATTGAATGATTAAATGGAATGCTATGACATTGAATGTGATGTTAAATGTGAATTGTTGTGTTTGATTATATGTATGTATTACCACACGATGGAAAACCGATCGCACAATAGACATCCGAACGCACAAGCCAATGGGCTTTGGCTATTGCAACTCTCGGCCCACTTCTCCTTGAACTCGGAACATATAGGCGGCCCATGATGGGTTCGGCCTACTCCACATACGCATAGCCTATTGAGTTGGTAAACACCTTTCATTTTTTTGCAATCACACAACACCACTCAAACCCTAGTACTCTCTCTCTCTCACGAGCTCGACGGCAACCGCAAACACATCCTCTCTAGCGAAGATCTTTCTTGATTCGGATCAATTGTCTATTCCTTTCTCTTCTTAATCAGTTAGTGTGTTATGAATAATGTTATGATTTCACGATTTGATTAAATGATTAAGTATTGAATGTATGATGAACAATGATGTTTACGTGTATGATAATATTAATCGGCTGCCATGATGTTTACGTGTATGATAATATTAATCGGCTGCCATGATGTTTACGTGTATGATGATGTAATATGACATGCTAATTGATGAGTAATGGTTCTCATGTTGCGGTCCAATAGAAATAAGATTAGGGGCATGGTGGTCGGCTACTTTAGATAAACCTTTTGACTATATTGATATATGCATGTGCAGCCAAACAATATAGAAATCATGATCGGTTACATGTGGGTGTCAGTGCCATGTGTTATTGTTGTGGGTGGAATGATGATGATTCGGTTTTGTTGATAGATATGATAAACATTAATGTGGTTTAATGATATTTGAATTATAATCATGATTGTATAATGATTTCCGATAACTGATTGACGATTGAATGATGATATGATGTAATCGATGTAATTGTTAGAATTATTTTAGGGTTATGAGGAAACTCATAACTATTAGTGATAATGATTACCTGTCTTGATCGAATATGGTTGGGTTTAGAAACTGTTGATTGACATCTACAAGTATGGAAATTATCAATAAGTTAGTAACTGATGGCATAATTTTAGGAAGTTAGGTACCTAATCGTACAAGACCACCCACAGTCGCACAATATGTTATGTGTTGCACAAGAGTTACTGGACCGCACATATTGAATTGTTGTTTAACTGTTGGGCCTCAAAGCCCAAATGCAAGTCGCACAATAGGATCCGGGCCGCACAAGATGCATGAACCGAACAAGTTGGATTATTTGTTTAGTGTTGGACCGTACATGTTGGGCTGTTTATTTATTGGACTGTATTTGTATGTTGGGCTGGGTTACTCTATTGTGTTTTATTTGGGAGATCGCACAAGATACATGGGCTAATGAACTTGTGCGAGCCCAACCTCTTGGGCCGCACAAGTTGGGCGTTTTATAAACTTGGCTGTTCGATTGATTTACGTGGTTGCCATGATCTATACGTGTTCGTAACTGTTAGCTTATGTGTAAACATACGTGCGATACTTGAACCTAAACCTGACTTGTATGATAACCATGTTAGGACGTGGTTGACCACTAGCTGCTAGACTTGACCTTTCTGTGTAATCTGCCAAGCAAACCAAGGTGAGTTCACACTTCGTTACAAAGCATGGGATTCCCAGGGGTTGGGAATGGGTTAAGGAATAGGGATTCCTCGTCCTGTTGAGACGTAATCAGGAACATAGATTCCTCGTCCTGTTGAGACGTAATCAGGAACATAGATTCCTCGTCCTGTTGAGACGTAATCAGGAACATAGATTCCTCGTCCAGTATGAGACGGATTTAACTATACTAGACTAAAACTCTATCAACGAAGTCCCTCCTTTTATATCGACTTAATCGCCGAGGCCAATGGCGAACGGGTCATTAGTTAAATAGCGCTATTAGGTTTAACAAACCTCACACCGTGCCGCAGAGGACGGGCGTGGACTAATGGACTATGGCACGTCAGTGATGATAGACACAGACGTTAGGGCACTTAAACATGACGAACGTTAGTAGTCGATATGGTAACGAGTCTGGTGAATTAAACATGGGGTAGCCCCCACGGCCATAGAGCCGGGCTGGAATAGCCAACGTAAGAACGGGTAACTAATAAACGTTTTTCGAACTATGGGGTAACCCCCACGGCTAGATAGCTGGTAAAGAGCAAACTGTGTTTTCAGAACAACTATAAACTGGATAACCAAACGTGAACTCACTCAACTTGTTGTTGACTCGTTACTACATGCTTTGCAGGTCATTAGGTTCTTAGCTGGAGCTTGCACAAGGAAGAGTCGTTGTGGGACATGGACAGCTGTGTGCCATGTTAAACATTTGAATAATTGAACTTTTGATTTGGTTTTAAACATTATGCTTCCGCTCATAACTTAACTATGTTTGTTTTGGACACTAATCATGTTGGTTGGACTTTTACATTTAATTATTTACTTGTTCAATATGATTAGTGGTTTGATCCTGGTCAGTCACGCCTCCAAGCGGTGATACTCCGCATGTGGATTTTGGGGGTGTGACAGGGTCCTTGCCACCGCGCCCCGCCACCCTTCACAAGACAGGTTCAGAATTTGGCAAAACAGGCCCCTGCACCAATTTGATGTGTTTTTGACGCTTTTAACCCCCGTTAACCCAAATTTTAGGCTTTATAAGGACGTTAAAGCATATGGGACTTGAATTATGGCTGGAAATATCGTGGCTGTCGGTTCGTTCAGCTGTACGGTCGCGTGTTTCGCTTAATTACGACGAATGCTTTAAGGAACGCGAAAACGACCGAAATTGCGCAATGAATTATATTTTTGCATTCTTATTGTAGGTCCGTTTTTCTCGGAGGATCCGATAGGAAAACCTATTCCCCGTTTATCACAAACATAATCGCGGGTGCGGAATCCCCGCGACGGTGCAAACCAAACACAATGTAAAACACACACGCGTAACCAAAGATTCAATATCTATTGATTAGGGATGAGTACAACCACAAACATATACAAACAATGTTTTACAGACTCTCAAGTCTCTCTGTTCTCACTCATGACTAAAACTGTTAACATCTGTGCTATATATACTGACCAATGACGAAAACCCACTTGACGAAAACCATGTGTGACGAAATCAGGGATTTCACCACACACATAATGACGAAAACAAGGGGAGTGTTCGCCATATTACTTTTGACGAAATCAGAAGTTCGTCTAGTATGGAATATGAAGATTGTTAAGTTTAGTCAAACTTGTGACATCATCATGATGACCGACAATAGTTTGAAAGTTTAGAAAATGATCAATTTTAGTCCTTTAATTTTCAAAACTTGTTAACTTCGACAGTTTATGAAGGTTCAATTGTTTTCCGGCTTACAATCAGGATTTTGGGTGGGATAGACTCGAGTTCCAACATCGGTCAATCAAAAATAAACTAGAAGCAAAATCTTTTTGGCTTTTATAAAGTTTAAATTAAAACACACCTAAAATCTTTTTGGAGTTTTTCATTTTTCAAATGTAAAGACGGAAAGCAATAATTAAATATATACAGAACTTCTTTTTACGAGTTTCGAGGGTAAGAGAATCATATCAGTATATGGTCATGTCAAAACGCTCTTGTTGTTCATTTAGTTAACAATTAGATAAGCATCCTATAACAATTATCGGTATTGTTGTCCACATAAGCTCAACTTATCAGATGTAATCATGTTTAGGGGATACGTTAAGATATGAATTATACTTACCGACCGGTGTTCATCCACACATGACACATTCTCGTATCAATGTATGCACGAGAGTTCATCTTACTGGTGAGTATACCGTTTATCATCTGCTTGACCGTATAAAAGATGTGAGAAACTCACTTATTTGATTGAAAACAAGCCCTATGTGCACCAAACATCTTCCTTGGAGGATCAGACTCTTTATATTTCTTAGCAGAGTGACCTTTGAATAAGTTAAAGGAATGTTCCAACATAGTTTCAATCTTGAGAAGGTCGTTGTCCGCTTTGGGAAGATCGGGGTGTTCAGCATTCATGATCATTTGCATGAATCTCGGATACATCCAGAATTTGTTGCCTGATGTCCGAGATCCAGTTCTTCGTAGGTTGTCTTTCATGTTTGCGAATAAGAACTGTGAGATGCTGAATGACTTATTCAAAACAAGCGCGACCAACAAACCGATGATATCGTTTCCGGCCATATCATAACCTGCACGGTTTTTGCCTAAACATTGAATAAGTACATGCAACAAGAACTTGTACCGCATAGGCAATGAAGCTTTGTTGATTTACCTAGCAAAAATATCAGCAACACATTTCATCCTGAGCAGACATCCGTGTGTGCACACTATTGGTACAGAGAATGGTGCATCAGCAACATCTTGAAGTTCCAAAACAGCGTTAAGAATCTCTGGAGTTACATCCACATTGAGCTTATGAACCTGTCCTCGAATCACTTCCTTTCCATCAACTTCCAGTATCTGAGCAGTTTCCCAGAATGCTTTAATCAATGTCTTATACACCGGTGTTGAGAAAGTAACGGCCTTGTTTATCCGTGATTCCCGTAGCCATTGCGTGATTTCCTTGAAATCGTCAAACTTTCCTTCTGGATCAAGATGAGCAACCATATTATGTCGCGGTTCTGACATGATTTCTGCTTCGGTCTTGTTGGTTTTCTTTGTGGTGGGTTTGCGTGATTTTGGAGCCATTCTGTGTATGACAAATACACGTAATAAGAGCGAGGTATGTGACACTTATAAAATACATATATGTATACATATTTAATGTATATTTTGAACTTTAATCATGTATAAATATATATACTGAATAAGGGTTGCATATTGGACATTTGAAAATTTTTCTAAGTGTTAGAGTGTTTGCCCCTGTGACGAAATCAAGGAGTTAGCCATACACACATATGACGAAAACATGAATGTCAAAATCAGGGATTTCGCCGTTTTAAACAATTTTGGGATTTCGTCAACTTGGGGATTTCGACAAAAAGGGGAGTTCGGCTGTGACAACCCTCAAAATTTCATGTATCCGTACGATTAATTAATGTTAATTAAAGTGCTTGATGTATATGCTGAATTACTTAAGTGCTTTCTAATTACTGTGTCATACTTACATGTGCTTGTTAACATACTAGTCTTGTGCAGAAAATTTAAATAGTCCTGTATGCTTTCCCGAGTGTTGGGAATTAAAAATGTTACAAAAAGATATATATAGGACACTATATGGAACAACTTAGCACTTTAACGGAACGATATCTAACCGAACAACCGGACTTTACCCGAAACACCAAAATAATGCTAGAAGCATTATTTTTATTTTTCTGAACTAGTTATGGTTCCCGAACACCATAACACACCATACTATTACATAACACTTAAACTAAACACTTACTTTCTAACCAAATTAACTAACTAGTATTTGAAACCAAACCAATACCCCCCCCCCCCTCAAAACCGGTTATGAACAAGGACCCCACCTTGTGATTTCTTTCATTATTTTAATAGATTATGTCATATCCTTTAGAAACACATTATAAATTAGATAATATTATGTTGGATGGTTATAATATAAACCCACAAGTCCACCATTCTTACACATTTCTCACAACTCAAGACACACCAAACTCCTTTCTTCCTCCCTTGGTTCGGCCGAGATCAACAACCCCACAACCACCATCATCACTTCATCTTACATACATTCCACACATATACAAGGCTGTTAGAAGGTGCACAAGGGAACTTGGAACTTTCGGAAGTTCAAGGACCCTCTTCGTTTGCTATTAACCACCTCTTTTCTTCTCTTGAACATCCCTAGCCTTGAGCTAGTGGTAAGAACATGAATCCCTTCATATTTCATCTTATCTTAGTGGTTAAAGTAAAATACGTGACGTTAATCTTGAAGAACATCAAGAACACTAAAGAACATAAAGATGAAACTTAAACATAAGCTAAAGTTATGAAGAAATCATGTTGTTTAGTGTTGATATACTTGTTGATTGTTGATTGTTTATAGAAATGATGTTGATCATCATGTAGTCTTGCTAGATCATGATTAAAAACATAATCTAGCAAGATGGGAGGATAAACATGTTAAAGGTTATGGATCATCCTCACTAAAGTCATGAACTTGAATGAATATAAGGTTTCTTGTAAAATGATGAACAAAGAAGGTTTAAAGTCTTGTAAATCTAAATGTTTCAAGTATGATTTACCAAGAAACCAAGTTAAAATACAAGTCTTACTAAATCTTGGTTCTTACATAAATATACATAATTTTTGGTGGTTAACAAAGTGAAGAAACACATGTGTAACAAGAAAAAGACATGAAGAAGCATTTTTTTAGAAACTATGAACATAAGTTGTAAAGATCCATATTATTTAAAAATGGAGTTTTTAAAGAAGCAATCACACTTTAAAGGGATACAAGACTTACTAAATACACTAGTAAGTTACTACACATTTTTATAAACCTTCAAGTTCATGATGTAGAAATTAGTGCTTGTTTTTAACAAGATTGATAAGTAAAGATTGTATATTGTTGGTTGAGGATTGTTTGAATGATTTTTGGAAAAGAAAATGATATGCCAATAAGCATGGACACCTCCGTTTACAAAGGAAACTCTGGCAAAATTTTCTAAAAATTCCAACACTTAGAAAAATATTTTTTTCTAAACAAGCATTACAAGTATATTTTATAACTTGTGTTTCGAATATAAACTTCGCCATAATTTTTGTAACAAAATACAAAGTGTCGGAGGTTGGTTTTTGTAAATAAAAACGGGTAAACATATATTTAGAATATATATCTTATACTAGAACACTTGTGTGGATACTTGTTTATTTTGTGAGCTAGTTATATTATTTCAGGGTAAAATAATATAACTTAACAAAGTACCTTGACATTAGAATTGTGTGGTACGTGATAGAAGTAATGAGTAGATAAACCGTACGTAGGATACGTGTTATGCTTGAGCAACTGATTGTTATCTGTACCTCATTAGGACGTGCTTGATTTCCTGATTATTTGAGTAATTAATCTAACCAAGCAAACCAAGGTGAGTTCACACCCTCTACAAGGCATGGGATTCCCGGTGGTTTGGGAATGGGTTAAAGAATTAAAACGGAACCTACATATCCTCCCTGGGTAGGATATGTACCGCCATCCTCCATGGGTAGGATGCCAATATTAATCCTGCGTATTCTCCTTGGGTAGAATACGTACGTTCGTCCTCCTTGGGTAGGACAACAACCTTAAAACTTACTAGACAAAACTCTATCATGAAGTCCCTCATTTTATATCGACTTAATCGCCGAGGCCAATGGCGAGCGGGTCATTAGTTAATAGCGCTATTAGGTTTGACAAACCTCACACCGTGCCAGTCGGACGGGCGTGTACTAATGGACTATGTGTGACACCTGTGTCACTGTGACCATCAAACAAATACCAAACCAGTGAAATATTGTATTTCATACTTAGGATTTGTATAAATATGTGTATCTTTTTCACATATCAATTCTTGTGCGATTTCAAGCTTTAAATCGCTTTCTGGAGAGTTATACGCAAACTGGTGCGTAAACGTAATCAATTTAAACGCGAAAAATACTCCGGAACATCAACATATGCTTAACATACCTTAAATAACCTCTACATAACTTAGAAATAAGTTTTGAAGGCTTTGGTATAACAAAATCAAGTTAATTCGCTTACAGGGACTAAATTTGACAAACTGCGAAAGCATGCCAATTTGAATTGTAACGAACATTCCAGAACATGACCATAAGTTAAACATACCATAAATATCCTTTACATATCTTAGAAATAGGCTTTGAGGGGTTCGGTGTGCTAAAATAAACTTTTGGGTCATTCAGGGACTAAAAGCGTCAAAAAGTGCACAAGTTTGCATTTACGCGCATAACTTACATTCTGAATACATCCGGACATACAAAAATTTATGTAAGCATTAAAATATTTTATTTTAGTGTTTGGCATGATAAAATTCCATTCGTCGCTTAATTTGGATCGTTTTTGCGTTCGTTATGACTTCCGTCGTAATTAAGCGAATAACGCAACCGTACGACCAAACAAACCGACATCCGAGATACTTTTGAGCATGTTTTGAGTTCCCTATACTTTAACTTTATTTTAGAGCCTTGAAATGGGGTTAACGGGGCTTAAAAGTGCAAAAAAATCAAGTTTTACAAGTGCAAGGACCATTTTTGAAATTTCTGACCAGATTCAATGAACCTAGTCCATTTTGAAGTGTTGATGGTTTTAACCCATGGTTTTGCAAAACCATGGGCTGGTATTCAATGAACCTAGTCCATTATTAGGGGCTCCCATGGTTTTAGAAAACCATGGGCACACATGTAAGGTCCAGATCAAAGCTCAGTTTTCGATGAACGATCTTAACGGTTCTTGAATTCCTAAAAATACCCACCTTCATTTCCTTGCAAACTCACACTTGAATCTGATTTTGGCTCTCTAAGTTGAAGTTTATGCTTCATACCTGAGAGTAAATCGGATCAAGAGCTTGCGGGGACCTTCTGTAAGTATTCTTTCATTCTTTTCATTCGTTTTTGTCGTTAAAGTCAAACTGCGTTTGACTTTCTGCTTTGACCAGTTTATGGTCAACGTGAAGTTCATTTGAACTTCATAACGTGAGCGTAATCACGATGGTTATAGTCCCTAGTGACTATACCTACTGATTACCACGTTAACTAGGCTCAGTGACGAGTCGTAGTTTCGGCCAAAATGCGTATTCTTGCGTATTTTGTAACCAAACTACTTTTAGGTATCAAAACCGTTTGTTTTGATACCAAAATTGTTTTATAACTTAGTTAAGCATGTTTTAACATGCTTAGCTCGTCACTTTAGGTTTAGTGCTTGTCTAGGGTCGTAAAGGTAAGCGATCTAAACAATCGCTTATACTTTCGAACCCGACCCGTTTGGTCGATCTTTAAGATCCGACCAAACACATTAGGTGACCATAGTATATAGGGAATAACCTTCCAAGGTTATACTTGTGGTCGCTTCGTTTAAGTAGTTGTATGATAAGTAGTTTGTATGCCTTAGGTAAATTACCAAAATGCCCTTTTTACGCCAAAATTCATTTTAAACCTATGTAACTTAATTTTTGACATCTAAACTGATTTAGTAACAATATTAGACATGTTAAGGCATATTTTACTTATCATAGGGCTAGTTAGGCATTCCAAAAGCGTTTTACGCGAATGCCGCGTTAAAGTAGCATAAGCTACCTAAACGGGTCGTAATGGGTCGTAAGCACTTAGGTTAGGTTTTATTGTAGTATGTAGGCTTTGTTAAACCATATTACATGAGTTACCATACTCATTTGGTTTACGAACCCTCATTCTATCCGATCCCCCGATTTAGGTCCGGATTATTAACATAGTTACCTATAGTAGGTGCCGTTGATATTCCGTAATCTCTAGCATTGCTTGGTTGTTACTCAAGGACTTCTAGGCAATCTCATGTGAGTACATAGACCCCTCTTTTACTGTTTTCCAAATTGTTTTGGGGTGAAACAGATGTGCCTACTTGTTACTTTCATGCTTTCCATGTTTTCACATCATATACTTGCTATGTTCATTAGTACATTTATAGTACATGATTTACATTACATTGTTTCGCTATGTATGTTTACTTAGCATACTTAGTACATTGTTTTACTTTACATTTCTGCTATGTATGTTGACTGAGCATGCTAGCACATTGATTTACATTACATTAGTTGCATATGTTTACTCAACATATGGACACATTGTTTTACATTGCATTTTGTTGCATATGCTCATCCAGCATATGAACACATTATATTATATTTTGAAACGTTGTAACTATCTAACTATGTGAACCGTTGTAACTATCTGACTATATGAACCGTTAGTAACTGTTGAACCGTGTGAACCGTATTTGACCATACATAAACATTTCTACAATTGTTAAACACTTCATCTTAGTGGCTGTTTGGGTAAGTGATTTAAGTAACGAGGAGACGTGTAATATGATAAAAACATGGTGGATACGCCGCTGGTACTTCCTATATATAAGTGATTTTATGGTATTACATATCGTAGCGTTATTTAAACCATTTCAGTTTAGACATATTACATCTACAATACAATCTTCACATAAACATCATTTTACAAATAACTTAACTTATACAAACCCATTTTTACATGGTTATTCACTTAACCATACATTATTCTTTTATACATATATATCATTTGGTTTATTTATCACTTTTCAAATGATTTATGAAAGGGAACACTCAACAAGATTCATGGCTACTTTTTATTAAACAGTTTCTTTAAACTCAAGTCATGGATCCTATTTTCACAAAACCTATGTATCTCACAGGCATTTTTATGCTGACGTACCTATTTTCACATGTGTTTTCAGGAGCTGTTACATAGGATGATCACGTCAAACATAGGCGGACCCGTGCCTTAGCAACTTAAAATGGAGCTAGAACTAGTTTAATTATGTTATGTACTCTTTGTTTCTTGTTTTAAGACAACGTAACTCTCTTGTTTGATAAATAAAACGTAACTTTAATTACCATGGTTGTGAAACAATTAATTCTGTTACAACACTCCCCGACGTTTCCGCCACATTTTGTCGTTTTACGTGGTCGGGGTGTGACAGAAAAGTTGGTATCAGAGCCAATGGTTATAGGGAATTAGGTTATTAGTAATGCTTTGACCTAGACTATAACCTTCCTAGGACCCTAACGCGAGTTTACTTGCATTTAGTCATAAAACAATACCGTTGCCTATCTTTAGGCAGCAACCACAACGAGAACATCAATTCCGAATCCGCCTTGAAAATTAATCATCTGTTTTTGGATGATTGATTACTAGGTTTTGAACCCTCTGTTGTAAGGTTTTGAACCCTCTGTTGTAAGGTTTTGAACCCCTTTGAGTTTTCAAAATCTCGTCAAAAGTTTTGGGTCCTAAATAGTGTGAACACGTGCAAACTGGAAGAGTGGATGCCTGTACCCTGGGTTTTCTGTCTAAGGCTAGAGTGTTCGTACAAATCCACATAATCGGACCAGTCACTCTTACCTGGGAACTCTTGGGGTGAGTGTCCACTTATAGGCGAGCATGTCTTCGCGATACATTATGAGGACCTACTTGCTTTGATTCAGCCTTTGTGTGTCGTTTGTTTGCTTCGTGGTTCAAACAAATGACCATCACCCATGATTTTGGTCGGTAGTTATAACATCCTATTCTTACCCAATGCCATTTCACTTGTTTTCTCTCTTATTTCCCCTTTTTAAAATGCCTCCTCGACGCGACAATCAGATAGCGAATGTCGAACTGGTAGAAATCATCGTGCAGCAAATGGCTGCTGCTTTCCCAAATCTTATTGCTCAACTGAACCAAGCCAACAACAACAATAATGCTCCATGCAATTTCAAGAGTTTCAATTCGGCTAAGCCACTCAAGTTTAGTGGTTCTGAAGGAGCAACTAGACTCCTACAATGGTTCGAGAGCACTGAGAGTACATTTCGTCACGTTCAGTGTCCTGATAATCGCAAGGTCGAGTTTGCTTCCAGTGTGTTTCAGAAGAGGGCCCTTACATGGTGGAACGGGATGATGAGAGACCGTGGTGCTGAGGTTGCTTTAGCACAGACTTGGGCCGAGCTTAGGGCTCTTATGATGAAGGAATTCTGTCCTCGTCATGAGCTAAGGGCTCTAGAAAGGGAATTTGATGATCTTAAGCAAGATAGCGGTGAGCATCGAGCCTACACGGACCGTTATGAGGAGTTAAGTCTGTTATGCCCAAACATGGTCACGCCTTTGGATAAGGCAATACATTGATGGCCTCCATGACTCAATACAAGACATTGTGACTGGTAGCAACCCTACTACAGTTAGACAGGCCATTGAGTTAGCTGCAACCTTGACTGAATCTCAGATCAGGAAAGGTAAACTTTTTCGAAAATGTGACAAGAAACCAATCGAGTAATCAAAGACCATGGATGAACAGACTGGATCCCCTAAGAAGTCAAAGAAGCGAAAGGCTTCTCAGAACTTCGCCATGGTCGCTCACAATGGTCAAGCCGTCTCCAACCAACCAGCTCAACCACCTGCTAGGAAGCCCTACAACGGAACTGCACCCTTGTGCAACCAATGTAGCCTACATCATCATGTTGGTGTGAAGTGCCGCACATGCCAAGTTTGTGGACTTATAGGTCATACTGCAAGGGTTTGCCCAACTGCAGCAGCACCAAATCAAGCTGGCAACAATCCTGCTCAAGGTCGTTTTCCACCAGGTTCATGCTTCAACTGTGGCGAGATGGGCCGTTTCTGAAGAAACTGCCCAAAGCTTGCTAATGCGAATCCAGTGCAGGGATGAGCATCTGACCGAATGGAAGACAACGCTGTTTAGAAATAATCACGTCTTATGTATTATTTTCTTTTGTTGTCAAGGTCCATGAAACAGTTGTTATCGTTGTTTATAAATAAAGCTTTTATTTTACAATGCAATATACAAATATTGGTGTGGTTGCATGTGTAAACAACATATCCCCTACGATACCGACAATCAAGGAACCGCATTCCTCCCATCTTATGATCTCTTGCGTGTTCCACGAAAATCCTAAGTACCCGTTTCTTCCAAGGAAAACGAAGTACAAGGCGTAAGTTACAACTCTGGACGAATACCCACTCCTTAATGGGGTACCTAAGGACATTCTCGTAAGTCCTTAATTTTTTTCTACCCTAATTCGAATGTGGTGATTCCTTGTGATCAAAAATCGAATTTTTAGAAGATCATCCTATCTTTTCAGATAGATGCTTGAGGACGTTGAAGTCCATCAACTGGATTCCTGGTATGCCTTGAATACCCATGTTCAAATCAACACCAAGGTAATAGCAATCAATAGCAAGATAATAACAATTAATAACCAAGAAAACAATTATGTGATTATGTGCTTGTGTGTTGACCTAATCATAAGTTGTCTCAACCTTGTTCAAATTCTATCCCCTTCACATTATAAAACAAACTGTGATTACTATGCAAGAAATTACGTAATTATGGATGCATACATAATTATGGAATTTAGTGAACGGAAATCACAGCAAGTTATGTCATGTGTCTAGAGTTAACCCTATTCATTTCCATTTCTGATGAATCATCCGTTGAGGAAAAATGAACTAGCTATTCATTTTTCGCTTATGAAAGAATATCCGTTGAGGGAAATGAATATCCGTTTGTTTAATCCTACATTTCCAATTCTGAAGAATACCCGTTGAGGAAAATGACTCCGTTTGTTCATTTTCGTTCTGAAGAGTATCCGTCAAGGGAAATGAATATCTGTTGATTGTTCCTTCATTCCCGTTCCTGACGAAGAACCCGTTGAGGAAAATGAATCATCCATTCATTTTCACTTCTGAATAATATCCGTTGAGGGAAATGAATATCCGTTTAGTTAAATCCTTCATTTCCAACTCTGATGAAGCAACCGTTGAAAATGACTCCGTCTGTTCACTTTCGTTTCTGAAGATTACCCGTTGAGGAAATTGTCACACCCCCAAAATCCACATGCGGAGTATCACCGCTTGGAGGCGTGACATGACCAGGATCAAGCCACCAATCATATTGAACATATCATAATAGTAATTGTAACATCCAACCTCAATATAACTGGTGTTCAAATCAAAACATAGTTTAAGTAGTAAGCGGAAGCATAACGTTTAAAATCCAAGTATAAGTTCAAAAGTATGATAAATGTTTAACATAGCATCCAAGATCCATGTCCACAACGACCACGCCTCCCTGTGCAAGCTCCATGAGTACCTAAAGACCTGCAAGGCATGTAACAACGAGTCAACAACAAAGTTGAGCGAGTTCACAGTTGGTAAAACTGTTTAGTAATAGTATTCGTTTCGTGAACCGTACGTTTGTTTAATAACCAATGTATCGTATTTATTTGTATCGCGGCCTTCCCGGCATGTGTGCGAAGATTAGTGGGGGTTTCCCATGTATTCTAGACTAGTTGTATCGCGGCCCTCCAGGCATGTTTGCGAAGATTAGTATATGTATCGCGGCCATTTCCGGCATGTGTGCGAAGATTAGTATTTTCGTATCGCGGCCAAACCAGGCATGTTTGCGAAGATTAGTATTTTCGTAGTCTAGCTGTATCATAAGTGACCCTCCCCTAACGAGGTCAGTGGTACGTATTCCAGTTACGATAAAAGCACCAGTATCATTCAATCCCATTCCCAACCCCGGGAATCCCATGCCTTGGTAAGAGTGTGAACTCACCTTGGTTTGCTCGGTATGCTAAACTATATGCTCACAAGTAATCAGTCAAGTCCTATAGTTATGCATGTATACACAATCAGTTAAGCTCGCATAGATTCGCATGCAATATATGTCACGAGGTGTGTTTAAGAAATCATCGTCATGTAACACATAACAGTTATTTCACGTTCATCCAATCATGCATCATATGACAGAGTTCTTGGTCAATTCTAACATAGTTAATTCAATAACACACTTAACAGGGTTATCAGGCTTAACAAGATCAACATACATAACTAGGTTAACAAGCTTAACAAGATTAACACATTTAACTGAGTTGCATATTTAACAAAGTTACATGCATAACTTAACAGAGTTAACACTTTACAGATTTAACAAACTAACAGTGTTAATTAACAAACTAATAGCATTAGTTACTTAACAGAGTTATTAACTAACTGAATTAATAACTAACCGAGTAAACAAAATAAAAGGTCATTGGACGAAAACCCTTCTTTTGTGGCGAAAACACTTTGGGCCGAAAACACTTTGGGCCGAAATCACTTGGGATTTCGTCGAGGTGTTTTCAAGTGGGGTGGGGGGTTTTCGTCGGCTACAACATCAACAACAAAAGCAGTTACGAAGACGGAACCCTAGTCATCACATAATAGTGCAGAAAATATCATGAACTCAATCATTAGCTGTAGTCATTAAATCACCGATTACAAGAATATGGAGCAGGCTGTATACAATTTATTTATACATGCAAAACATTAATCAATTGCACACGTATATCCAAGCACCTATTCCCTGACAAATCACATGTAATCCCTAATAAGTCAATCATGAATTCTAAGTCATCATATATCATATAATATAGCATCCCATGTTACTTCAATTTATATTTCTGTTTGTGTGGAATCTCTAGTCATTGACTAATGATAGTACCTAGCATATTAAATCTAATTTAACAACACATATAACAAACATATGACTACTGACCATCACATGAAATTCTGAGAACAATAACCGACAAACATGAAAGATCCTTATCCAATTGATTGCATTTTCGAGACATCACACATGCATAGCTATTGATTATAAATCAACAGGAATGAATTAAACAATGATGTTACTGACCGAAGTGTATTGTGACCGGAAAAAGGAATTGGGATGACTCCAAAATAGTGATGATTGCCGTCGCCCACTTAGAGAGGATTTAGGGTTTCGATAACTGATCATATGCACACGTATTGCGCTAAAATACGTAACCGATATGAGGTTGGGCCCTAACTGGGCTTTGGCGAACTCGGGCCGACGAAAACACTTGTTTTCACCGAGAGGCTAGGGGCGAAAACACATTGTGTTTTTGTCGAGCATGGTTGTGGCGAAAACCCTTTTGGTTTTCGTCACATACAGCAAAGTATATTAATATATATACATACAATATTAATAACACCTTACACAGTTCACAAAATCCATAACTAGCATTCAATCAATTAATCACTAATTAGTAATGTACAAAACAGATAACCGGTGCATGTAACGAATTAAGAAAACGTAGATGTGAGGAAAGACCTTGGAAACTCGGGTTGTCACATTATCCCCAACTTGAAAGAAATTTCGTCCCGAAATTTAGCACGTGGTTACTGAGGAAGCTAGTTGTGTTATGTAGTTTACTGGTTTTCCTGGGGTGTCACATTATCCCCCCGTTGATTTGGAATTTCGTCCCGAAATTTTGTAGTAGCTTCAGCCTCAGTAGTGGTTGCACTATTTCCGAATAACTGGGGATACTTGAGTTTCATTTGGTCTTCTCGTTCCCAGGTGAACTCTGGGCCACGACGGGAGTTCCAACGAACTCGAACAAGAGGTATTCTAATGTGCTTGAGGACCTTAACATCCCGGTCCGTGATTTCAACTGGTTTCCTCGACGAATCGTAACTGCTCGTCGATAGTGAGGTCCTTCAAAGGAACTATTAGGGTCTCATCTGACAGACACTTCTTCAGATTCGACACGTGGAAAACGTTGTGAACTGCACTGAGTTATGCTGGTAAGTTCAGTTTGTAGGCCACTTTGCCTATTTTCTCTATGATTTCGAATGGTCCAACGTATCGTGGGTTAAGTTTGCCTCGTTTGCCAAAATGAACCACACCCTTCCAGGGTGAGACTTTGAGTAGTACCCGCTCCCCAACCTGGAGCTCGAGTGGTTTCCTGCCCTTATCGGCGCAGCTTTTCTGACGGTCACGAGCTGCCGCCATTCGTTGTCGTATTTGAGCAATTCGTTTTGTTGTGTCTACCTCAAGTTCTGGACCAGTGATCTGACTATCTCCCACCTCTGCCCAACAAAGAGGTGACCGGCATTTACGCCCGTACAATGCCTCAAACGGAGCAGCTTTAATGCTGGTGTGGTAGCTGTTATTGTACGAAAATTCCACAAGTGGCAGATGCTTTTCCCAGCCGTTGCCAAAGTCAATCACACATGCCCTAAGCATGTCTTCAAGGGTCTGGATGGTGCGTTCAGACTGCCCATCCGTTTGTGGGTGATAAGCTGTGCTCATGTCTAATCGTGAGCCGAAGGATTTGTGCATCGCTTGCCAAAGTTCTGAAGTAAAACGTGCATCACAATCAGAAATAATAGAGGTGGGCACCCCGTGCCTCGAAACCACTTCCTTCAAGTAAACGTCTGCTAAAGTAGAGAACTTGTCTGTTTCTTTGATAGCCAAGAAGTGTGCAGATTTTGTGAGTCGGTCCACGATCACCCAAATAGTATCATTACCACGTTGAGATCTAGGCAGGCCAGTAACAAAATCCATGGAAATTTGCTCCCATTTCCATTGTGGTATCTCTGGTTGTTGGAGTAGGCCCGATGGTTTCAGATATTCCGCTTTGACTCTCGCACAAGTCAAACACTTGATAACGTAAGTTGGTATATGAGCTTTCATGCTAGGCCACCAATATGTAGTTTTCAAGTCGTGGTACATCTTATCCAAACCAGGATGTACTGAGTAGCGAGACTTATGAGCTTCATCCATTACAAGCCCGCGTAAGTTGCCATAGAGTGGGACCCAGATGCATCCCGTTACATAGTAGGCGCCGTCTGCCTTTTGTTCCAACCGTTGCCTTGAACCGCGTACGGCTTCAGCCCTGACATTTTCTGGTATCAATGCTTCTACCTGAGCATCTCGTATCTGAGAAGGAAGACTAGACTGAATAGTGAGTTACACGCTCGTACACGCCTAGGTGTAGTATCCTTTCGACTGAGGGCGTCAGCCACCACATTGGCTTTGCCCGGACGGTACTTTATAGCACATTCGTAATCGCTTAAAAGCTCAACCCATCGACGCTGACGCATGTTCAACTCTTTCTGCTTGAAGATATGCTCGAGACTCCTGTGATCGGTGTAGATGGTGCACTTGGTACCGTACGGGTAATGTCGCCATATCTTGAGCGCAAAAACAACAGCTCCCAGCTCTAAATCGTGTGTAGTGTAATTCCGTTCGTGAATCTTAAGTTGGCGCGAAGCATAAGCGATGACTTTATCCTGTTGCATCAACACACATCCAAGACCCTGAATAGATGCGTCGCAGTAGACTACATGAGTGAGAGAGGTTCGCGAAAGTACGATGATAGAAGAGAGTAAGCACATAGTGTTTCAATCAACAGTTGTTACGTTTATCTAAGCATACCATGAGCAAAGTTCTATGTAATCTAGCAAGTAGGCAATAAAACATATACCATATTACCTAGAATGTTGAGTCTTGCACGTGGAACGAGGCGTCGTTGTGGATCGTTGAGCACTGTACAGGTTATAGTCTGGTTTTAATAAAAACGTTTTCCCCTTATTAAAACCGAGTTCTCTATAACCAGTGGCTCTGATACCAATCTGTCACACCCCCAAAAATCCACACGCGGAGTACCACCGCTTGGAGGCGTGACATGACCAGGATCAAGCCACCAATCATATCGAACATAATAAGTAATAAATGTAATTTAACCAAACAATATGAAAGGTGTTCAAACAAAGCATATTAAGTGTCTAGCGGAAGCATAATTGTAAACCCAATGCAAGTAATAAGTTCAAATGTTTAAATGTTTTAACATAGCATCCTCGGTCCATGTTCCACAACGACTGCGCCTCCCGTGCAAGCTCCATGGGTACCTAAGGTCCTGCAAGGCATGTAACAGAGAGTCAACAACTAGTTGAGCGAGTTCACAGTTGGTTGTTCAGTTATAGTAATTGTATTGTAAACCATATGTTCGTTTAGTAACCCATATATAGTATGTACTTGAATCGCAGTCTCCTAGACATGTGTGCGAAGATTGTGGTGTGTTTCCCAAGTTTTCTAGACTAGGTATATTTGTATCGCAGCCCACCCAGCATGTGTGCGAAGTTTAGAGTATGGTTCGCAGCCATTCCAGGCATGTGTGCGAAGATTAGTTCTATTATCGCAGCCATTCCCGGCGTGTGTGCGAAGAGAAGTATATGTATCACTAGTCTAGCAGTATCTACAAGTAACCTGCCTCTCCCGAGGTCAGTGGTACGTAATTCCAGTATCGATGTGTGTACAAGTAATCATCCAAACCCATTCCCAACCCCGGGAATCCCATGCCTTGGTAAGAGTGTGAACTCACCTTGGTTTGCTCGGTATGCTATACTATGTGCTCACAAGTTATCAATCAAGTCCTATAGTAAACACGTATACTTTATCAGTTCCAGTTCGTAAAGTTTCGCATGCAATTAGTATCGCAGAGTGTGTTTAGCAGTTCACATCATATGTCACGTAAGCAGTTAATCAAGTTCGTGCAATTCCAGCTTTACATAAATGTCTCTCACAGTTTGTTCTAACATGTGTATTCATTAACATACTTGACAAAGTTAACCACTTAACAGGATTATCATACACAACAGGAATAGTAAACTGACAGAGTTAATTAGCTAACAGGGTTAACAAACCATTAGAGTTACCTACTTAACAGAGTAAATAAACTGGTAATGTCATATGCTTAGCCTAACAGAGTTAATGGGTTTAACAGTGTTAATAAACTTTAACAGGGTTACTGAGTCAACACACACAACGAAATTGCCTAAGGCGAAAACACAAGCTTGGGCGAAATCCCCCATGTGACGAAAACACTAGGTGTTTTCATCTAGTGTTGTGTTTTCGTTGGTCTCCTTTGATTTCGTCGACTAAACCTCATCTTTGTTACCAGTTACCCATCCCAGAAACCTTAATCGATTACCCCGTTTCACTTTACCATTAATCATTTGGTTGTATATCCAAACAAAATAGTCAATAATAATACCAATCATCATAACAAGCATACACGATCGATCTTATCCTCCAATATACATGCCAGTTAACATACGAAATCATATGAATTACCAATTCATTGTGAAAACAACATCATCATTAAAATAATCAATAATGGCTGACAAGTGTAAATCACCTCAAGAGGTTATTGGACCATTTAGTTTGAGTGGGTTTGACTAAGGTTATGTTGAATAATGTGTCACATGCAAACCGAATCATCAATATCAGGCACACATGGTCAATCACATTATCCCATATACATGACAGTTTCCAAAGCAACACATCATATCCCCCACTTATTGCACATGATATGCTACTTCGATTCCCTAGTTCTCACATGATTAGCCTTTTATTAATTAATAAAATCATCAAACCATCCAAATTACAATAATCGTGACTATATAATAACATGTATCGATCACACATTCACAAATCTAGCATAAATAGCATCACTACGTCTAACATGGTACCATGAGGAAACATACCGATCAAGAGTTATTGATGAAGAACAGATTGCGAGTGAAGGGGGGTATAGACCTGCTGCCGTCGTACCACAAGTGAGGGGAAAAATAGGGTTTGTTTTTGGTTTGCCTTGTTGATCCTATACGTACATGTAAAACGTGCGTCACGATCAGAGATAATAGAGGTTGGCACCCCGTGCCTTGAAACCACTTCTTTTAAGTAGATGTCTGCTAAAGTAGAGAACTTATCTGTTTCCTTAATAGCCAGGAAGTGTGCAGACTTAGTGAGTCGATCCACGATCACCCAAATAGTATCATTCCCACGTTGAGATCTAGGCAGGCCAGTAACAAAATCCATGGAAATTTGCTCCCATTTCCATTGTGGTATCTCAGGTTGTTGGAGTGGGCCTGAAGGTTTCTGATATTCCGCTTTGACTCTTGCACAAGTCAAACACTTGCTAACGTAAGTTGCTATGTGAGCTTTCATGCTAGGCCACCAATATGTGGTTTTCAAATCGTGGTACATCTTATCCGAACCAGGATGTACTGAGTAGCGGGACTTATGAGCTTAATCCATTACAAGCTCACGTAAGTTACCATGGAGTGGGACCCAGATGCGTCCTGTTACATAGTAGGCGCCGTCTGCCTTTTGTTCTAACCGTTGCCTTGAGCCGCGTAGGGCTTCAGCCCTGACGTTTTCTGGTTTCCATGCTTCTACCTGTGCATCTCGTATCTGTGAAGGAAGAGTAGACTGAATAGTGAGTTGCAACGCTCGTACACGCCTAGGTGTAGTATCCTTTCGACTAAGGACGTCGGCCACCACATTGGCTTTGCCCGGATGGTACTTTATAGCACATTCGTAATCGTTCAGTAGCTCGACCCATCGACGCTGACGTATGTTCAACTCTTTCTGCTTGAAGATATGCTCGAGACTCATGTAATCGGTGTAGATGGTGCACTTGGTACCGTACAGGTAATGTCGCCATATCTTGAGCGCAAAAACTACAGCTCCCAGCTCTAAATCATGTGTAATGTAATTCTGTTCGTGAATCTTAAGTTGGCGTGAAGTTATAAGCAATGACTTTATCCCGTTGCATCAACACACATCCAAGACCTTGGATAGATGCGTCGGAGTAGACTACAAAATCGTCCGTGCCTTCAGGCAATGAGAGGATAGGTGCACTACAAAGTCTATCCTTTAAGTGCTGAAATGCTGTTTCCCGTGTATTACCCCAACGGTAAGCAACCCCTTTCTGTGTCAGTAGTGTAAGCGGCTGTGCAATCCTTGAGAAGTCTTTGATGAAGCGTCTGTAATAACCCGCCAAACCCAAGAATTGGCATATTTCGGTTGGTGTGCGAGGTGCAGGCCAGTTCTTGATCGCATCTACCTTGGATGGATCAACATGAATCTCATCCTTGTTTACCACGTGGCCTAGGAAGTGGACTTCACGAAGCCAGAAGTCGCATTTTGAAAACTTGGCGTACAGCTGTTCCGTTCGAAGAAGTTTCAAAATAAGTCGTAAATGATGCTCGTGTTCCTCCTGACTCTTCGAGTAGATCAGGATGTCGTCGATGAAGACAATAACAAACTTGTCAAGATAAGGTTTGCACACCCTGTTCATAAGATCCATGAAAACCGCAGGTATGTTTGTTAATCCGAATGGCATGACCAGAAACTCGTAGTGGCCATAGCGAGTTCTGAATGCTGTTTTGGAGACGTCCTCGCCCCGGACTCTCAGTTGATGATAACCTGATCTCAGATCAATCTTCGAGTAATAGCTCGACCCTTGCAACTGGTCGAATAACTCGTCGATGCGTGGAAGAGGATAGCGATTCTTCACGGTTACCTTGTTCAGTTCGCGGTAATCTATGCACATGCAGAAGGTACCGTCTTTCTTCTTCACAAACAATACGGGAGCTCCCCAAGGCGAAGAGCTAGGGCGAATGAAACCCTTTTCCAAGAGTTCTTGCAGTTGCTTAGACAGTTCTTCCAGTTTGGTTGGAGCTAAGCGATAAGGTGCTTGAGCTACAGGTGCTGCTCCTGGAGCTAGCTCGATCTGAAATTCAACCTGGCGATGAGGCGGTAGCCCAGGTAAATCTTCAGGAAACGCTTGAGGAAAGTCACGTACAACTGGAATATCCTCTATCTTCTTCTCTTTCGTTGATGCCTCAGTAACAAGTGCTAAGATAGTGGTGTGACCCTTTCGTAAACACTTCTGGGCCTTAAGGAAGGAGATGATGCCCACTACAGCACCACTCTTGTCGCCTTGAATTTCGGGAGGTTCTTTGCCAGAACGGGGAATATGAACAATCTTTTCTTTGCATAGGATCTCTGCTTTCTGTTGGGATAACCAATCCATCCCAATGACGATGTCGAAACTACCCAAGACTATGGGAATGAGGTTGATGGAGAATGTCTGACCAACTAAGACGAGGTTACAACCCTTGACTACCAGAAGATTGCTGACTAGTGCTCTGATAGTCATCAATCTTTCGCTTCCGTGCCTGAGACTGAACTGAAGTTGAACCCTTGCTGAAGGTTCCATCCCACCTTCTCTTGTTGTCACTGGGAATAGCAGAAGTAGTAGTAGCACCAATGCGTCTAGGCAGCTTATTCTGTTCCACTGCCTGATCTGTGAGGCGATGAGCAAGACGAGTAACATCCTGGATAGTAGCAAGGTTGGCAGAAGTCACATGACTTTGAATCTCTGATACTATGCCTTTGAGGTACAGCTCAATGCGTTTGATGGGAGGATCCACCATAGTTGGACATAACACTGCCAGTTCATTGGATCGTTTCGTGTACACTTCTATCTCTGACCCCGTCATCTTCAGGTTAAAGAACTCCACTTCCAGCTTGTGGATGTCATCACGACTACAGTATTCACGGTTGATCAGTTCCTTAAAATCATTCCATGGGGTGGCATTAGCAGCCGCCAGCCCCAGCATCTGAACTTGCTCGTTCCACCAAGTTAGCGCAGTGCCTTCGAGAGTACCAGTGGCGTACTTCACCCTACGAACCTCAGGGCATTCACACATTTCAAAGACCGATTCGAGCTTCTCAAACCAGTGGAGGAGTCCAACGGCCCCTTCAGTGCCACTAAAAGTACTAGAACGACAGTCCATGAAAGTTTTGATCGTGCACACAGGTGGCTGAGCGTGTTGACCTGTCGTGTGCGTAAGAGTAAACATACTTGAGAACGAGTGTTGGTTTACGAGAGTAGGATCTAAAGATCCTAGAGTAAGTGGTGATGGCAGGTTATACCTCCTGCCTGGGCAGCTGCGAGTGCTGCAGTAACTTGTTCAGTGATCAAAGCCGCCAACTGGGCTTGAGTTAGGTTAGCGCGTCCACTCATGATCTTGATATCAAAGAGAACATGAGTGAGAGAGGTTCGCGAAAGTACGATGATAGAAGAGAGTAAGCACATAAGTGTTTCAATCAACAGTTGTTACGTTTATCTAAGCATACCATGAGCAAAGTTCTATGTAATCTAGCAAGTAGGCAATAAAACATATACCATATTACCTAGAATGTTGAGTCTTGCACGTGGAACGAGGCGTCGTTGTGGATCGTTGAGCACTGTACAGGTTATAGTCTGGTTTTAATAAAAACATTTTCCCCTTATTAAAACCGAGTTCTCTATAACCAATGGCTCTGATACCAATCTGTCACACCCCCAAAAATCCACACGCGGAGTACCACCGCTTGGAGGCGTGACATGACCAGGATCAAGCCACCAATCATATCGAACATAATAAGTAATAAATGTAATTTAACCAAACAATATGAAAGGTGTTCAAACAAAGCATATTAAGTGTCTAGCGGAAGCATAATTGTAAACCCAATGCAAGTAATAAGTTCAAATGTTTAAATGTTTTAACATAGCATCCTCGGTCCATGTTCCACAACGACTGCGCCTCCCGTGCAAGCTCCATGGGTACCTAAGGTCCTGCAAGGCATGTAACAGAGAGTCAACAACTAGTTGAGCGAGTTCACAGTTGATTGTTCAGTTATAGTAATTGTATTGTAAACCATATGTTCGTTTAGTAACCCATATATAGTATGTACTTGAATCGCAGTCTCCTAGACATGTGTGCGAAGATTGTGGTGTGTTTCCCAAGTTTTCTAGACTAGGTATATTTGTATCGCAGCCCACCCAGCATGTGTGCGAAGTTTAGAGTATGGTTCGCAGCCATTCCAGGCATGTGTGCGAAGATTAGTTCTATTATCGCAGCCATTCCCGGCGTGTGTGCGAAGAGAAGTATATGTATCACTAGTCTAGCAGTATCTACAAGTAACCTGCCTCTCCCGAGGTCAGTGGTACGTAATTCCAGTATCGATGTGTGTACAAGAAATCATCCAAACCCATTCCCAACCCCGGGAATCCCATGCCTTGGTAAGAGTGTGAACTCACCTTGGTTTGCTCGGTATGCTATACTATGTGCTCACAAGTTATCAATAAAGTCCTATAGTAAACACATATACTTTATCAGTTCCAGTTCGTAAAGTTTCACATGCAATCAGTATCGCAGAGTGTGTTTAGCAGTTCACATCATATGTCATGTAAGCAGTTAATCAAGTTCGTGCAATTCCAGCTTTACATAAATGTCTCTCACAGTTTGTTCTAACATGTGTATTCATTAACATACTTGACAAAGTTAACCACTTAATAGGATTATCATACACAACAGGAAAAGTAAACTGACAGAGTTAATTAGCTAACAGGGTTAACAAACCATTAGAGTTACCTACTTAACAGAGTAAATAAACTGGTAATGTCATATGCTTAGCCTAACAGAGTTAATAGGTTTAACAGTGTTAATAAACTTTAACAGGGTTACTGAGTCAACACACACAACGAAATTGCCTAAGGCGAAAACACAAGCTTGGGCGAAATCCCCCATGTGACGAAAACACTAGGTGTTTTCGTCTAGTGTTGTGTTTTCGTTGGTCTCCTTTGATTTCGTCGACTAAACCTCGTCTTTGTTACCAGTTACCCATCCCAGAAACCTTAATCGATTAACCCGTTTCACTTTACCATTAATCATTCGGTTGTATATCCAAACAAAATAGTCAATAATAATACCAATCATCATAACAAGCATACACGATCGATCTTATCCTCCAATATACATGCCAGTTAACATATGAAATCGTATGAATTACCAATTCATTGTGAAAACAACATCATCATTAAAATAATCAATAATGGCTGACAAGTGTAAATCACCTCAAGAGGTTATTGGACCATTTAGTTTGAGTGGGTTTGACTAAGGTTATGTTGAATAATGTGTCACATGCAAACCGAATCATCAATATCAGGCACACATGGTCGATCACATTATCCCATATACATGACAGTTTCCAAAGCAACACATCATATCCCCCACTTATTGCACATGATATGCTACTGACCTTAATCGATTGCCTAGTTCTCACATGATTAGCCTTTTATTAATTAATAAAATCATCAAACCATCCAAATTACAATAATCGTGACTATATAATAACATGTATCGATCACACATTCACAAATCTAGCATAAATAGCATCACTACGTCTAACATGGTACCATGAGGAAACATACCGATCAAGAGTTATTGATGAAGAACAGATTGCGAGTGAAGGGGGGGTATAGACCTGCTGCCGTCGTACCACAAGTGAGGGGAAAAATAGGGTTTGTTTTTGGTTTGCCTTGTTGATCATATACGTACATGTAATTGTATAGTTAAAAGACTTGGGCCGGTTACAAGTTTTAATCCTAACAATAGATTGTTTGGGCTGGCTACTCATAATAATTCACACAGTTAATTGGGCCGGATGCATTTGTAAATCGGAACAATGACTTGGGCCTGATCTTAGGTTTATCCATTATCGTTATGTGTTATGGTTTGGGCCAAGTTCGATAACGTTTTCTTTATCAAGCAAACAAATATACATTACAGTCCAAACATATTACAAACGTGTACAGTTGTGAAACAAACAAGTCATGTAAACAAACAACTTAAACAATTAACGTGCAATTAATGCGAAGATGGAAATCTTGGAAACTCGAGTTGTCACATTATCCCCAACTTGAAAGAAATTTCGTCCCGAAATTTAGCACGTGGTTACTGAGGAAGCTAGTTGTGTTGTGTAGTTTACTGGTTTTCCTGGGGTGTCACAGATAGGGTGCTCGAGCTATGGGTGCTTCTCCAGGAGCTAGCTCGATCTGAAATTCGACCTGGCGATGTGGCGGTAGCCCAGGTAAATCTTCAGGAAACACCTGAGGAAAATCGCGTACTATTGGAATATCCTCTAATCTCTTCTCTTTTGCTGATGCGTCAGTAACAAGTGCTAAGATAGCAGTGTGGCCCTTTCGCAAACACTTCTGGGCCTTCAGGAAGGAGATGATGCCAACCACGGCACCACTCTTGTCGCCTTGAACTTCGAGAGGTTCTTTACCAGAATGGGGAATGCGAATGATCTTCTCCTTGCATAGGATCTCTGCTTGTTGTTGAGATAACCAATCCATACCAATGACGATGTCAAAACTACCCAGAGCTATGGGAATGAGATCGATAGAGAAAGTCTGACCAGCGAGGATAAGATTAAAACCCTGAACTACGTGTGTGGCCTCTAGACTTTTACCGTTAGCTAACTCTACGACATGTTTGGTGTTCAAAAGTGTTGGTGCGCGTTTAAGCATTTGACTAACTTTCAGAGACATATAACTGGTATCCGCACCCGAATCAAATAATACAGTAACATAAAATTCGTCGAGAAGAAACTTACCCATAACCACATTAGGATCGTTCCTTGCATCACCCTGACCCAGCACAAAGGCACGACCCCTAGCACCATTATCGTTATTGTTTCCCCCGTTGTTGTTCCCGTTGCCCTGATTATTGTTGTTGTTATTCTGGTTCTGGTTTAACTGGGGGCAGTCCCGCTTGAAGTGGCCTTCAGCCCCACATTGAAAGCATGCCCTATTGCCGCGCTGTTGTTGTTGTTGCTGGTTTCGTGGAGCGGGTGGTTGTTTTTGGTTCTGATTTGCAGGTCGTGAACTCCTGCAATCTTTAGCCTCATGACCCATCTTGAGACACCGCTGACAACGACCCTTATTGCACTGGCCATTGTGGTGCTTGTTGCAAGTATTGCACCTTGGAAGGTTTCCTCTATATCCACCCTGTCTTTGACTACCAGAAAATTGCTGACTAGGGCTCTGGTAGTTATCAGTCTTTCGCTGCTGTACCTGAGACTGAGCTGTAGCTGAACCCTTACTGGAATCACCATCCCATTTCCGCTTGTTGTCACTGGGAGTAGCGGAAGTAGTGATAGCAGTAGTAGTAGCACTGATACGTTTAGGTAACCGGTTCTGTTCCACTGCCTGGTCCGTGAGACGATGAGCCAACTTGATGATCTGTTGAATGGTGCCTAGATTTGCTGAGGTCACGTGACTTTGAATCTCTGGCACTAGACCCTTGAGATACAGTTCAATACGTTTGATGGGAGGGTCTACCATAGTAGGACACAGAGTAGCCAACTCGTTCGATCTTTTAGTGTATGCTTCAATCTCTGACCCCGTCATCTTTAAGTTGTAAAACTCTACCTCCAGCTTATGAATGTCGTCACGGCTGCAGTATTCTTCTTTGATCATTTCCTTGAAATCGTTCCATTGGGTGGCGTTAGCAGCAACCAACCCTAACATCTGAACTTGCGCATTCCACCAAGTCAGCGCAATGCCTTCTAGAGTACCAGTGGCGTACTTCACCCTGCGAGCCTCAGGGCATTCGCACATCCCAGATACGGACTCGAGCTTTTCAAACCAATGGAGGAGTCCGACTGCTCCTTCCATGCCACTGAATGTGCTAGGACGACAGTCCATGAAAGTCTTGAAGGTGCAAACAGGTGGCTGAGCGTGCTGACCTGTTGTGTATAAGAATTAGGACAAGGTTAAACACAAGAGTTGTTTTAGGAGTGTAGGATCTAAAGATCCTAGTGTGAGTTACGACTACAGGGTATACCTCCTGCTTGTGTGGCTGCAAGTGCCGTAGCAACTTGTTCGTTAATCAGAGCCGTCAGCTGGGCTTGAGTCATGTTAATGCGTCCAGCCATGATCTTCATATCAAAGGCAACATAGGTGAGAGAGGTTCGCGAGAAATGCGATGACAGAAGAGTGTAAGCACACAAGTGTTCTCAAGAAATAATTGTTACGTTTATCTAAGCATACCATGAGCAAAGCTCTATGAAATCTAGCAAGTAGGCAATGTAAACATGAATCATATCACCTAGAATGTCGAGTCTTGCACGTGGAGCGAAGCGTCGTTGTGGATCGTTGAGCACTGTACAGGTTATAGTCTGGTTTTAACAAAACTTTTTCCCTTATTAAAACCAAGTTCACTATAACCAATGGCTCTGATACCAATCTGTCACACCCCCAAAATCCACACGCGGAGTATCACCGCTTGGAGGCGTGACATGACCAGGATCAAGCCACCAATCATATTGAACATATCATAATAGTAATTGTAACATCCAACCTCAATATAACTGGTGTTCAAATCAAAACATAGTTTAAGTAGTAAGCGGAAGCATAACGTTTAAAATCCAAGTATAAGTTCAAAAGTATGATAAATGTTTAACATAGCATCCAAGATCCATGTCCACAACGACCACGCCTCCCTGTGCAAGCTCCATGAGTGCCTAACGACCTGCAAGGCATGTAACAACGAGTCAACAACAAAGTTGAGCGAGTTCACAGTTGGTTGTTTAGTAATAGTATTCGTTTCGTGAACCGTATGTTTGTTTAATAACCAATGTATCGTATTTATTTGTATCGCGGCCTTCCCGGCATGTGTGCGAAGATTAGTGGGGGTTTCCCATGTATTGTAGACTAGTTGTATCGCGGCCCTCCAGGCATGTTTGCGAAGATTAGTATATGTATCGCGGCCATTTCCGGCATGTGTGCGAAGATTAGTATTTTCGTATCGTGGCCAAACCAGGCATGTTTGCGAAGATTAGTATTTTCGTAGTCTAGCTGTATCATAAGTGACCCTCCCCTAACGAGGTCAGTGGTATGTATTCCAGTTACGATAAAAGCACCAGTATCATTCAATCCCATTCCCAACCTCGGGAATCCCATGCCTTGGTAAGAGTGTGAACTCACCTATAGTTATGCATGTATACACAATCAGTTAAGCTCGCATAGATTCGCATGCAATATATGTCACGAGGTGTGTTTAAGCAATCATCGTCATGTAACACATAACAGTTATTTCACGTTCATCCAATCATGCATCATATGACAGAGTTCTTGGTCAATTCTAACATAGTTAATTCAATAACACACTTAACAGGGTTATCAGGCTTAACAAGATCAACATACATAACTAGGTTAACAAGCTTAACAGGATTAACACATTTAACTGAGGTGCATATTTAACAAAGTTACATGCATAACTTAACAGACTTAACACTTTACAGATTTAACAAACTAACAGTGTTAATTAACAAACTAATAGCATTAGTTACTTAACAGAGTTATTAACTAACTGAATTAATAACTAACCGAGTAAACAAAATAAAAGGTCATTGGACGAAAACCCTTCTTTTGTGGCGAAAACACTTTGGGCCGAAATCACTTGGGATTTCGTCGAGGTGTTTTCAAGTGGGGTGGGGGGTTTTCGTCGGCTACAACATCAACAACAAAAGCAGTTACGAAGACGGAACCCTAGTCATCACATAATAGTGCAGAAAATATCATGAACTCAATCATTAGCTGTAGTCATTAAATCACCGATTACAAGAATATGGAGCAGGCTGTATACAATTTATTTATACATGCAAAACATTAATCAATTGCACACGTATATCCAAGCACCTATTCCCTGACAAATCACATGTAATCCCTAATAAGTCAATCATGAATTCTAAGTCATCATATATCATATAATATAGCATCCCATGTTACTTCAATTTATATTTCTGTTTGTGTGGTATCTCTAGTCATTGACTAATGATAGTACCTAGCATATTAAATCTAATTTAACAACACATATAACAAACATATGACTACTGACCATCACATGAAATTCTGAGAACAATAACCGACAAACATGAAAGATCCTTATCCAATTGATTGCATTTTTGAGACATCACACATGCATAGCTATTGGTTATAAATAAACAGGAATGAATTAAACAATGATGTTACTGACCGAAGTGTATTGTGACCGGAAAAAGGAATTGGGATGACTCCAAAATAGTGATGATTGTCGTCGCCCACTGAGAGAGGATTTAGGGTTTCGATAACTGATCATATGCACACGTATTGCGCTAAAATACGTAACTGATATGAGGTTGGGCCCTAACTGGGCTTTGGCAAACTCGGGCCAGCGAAAACACTTGTTTTCACCGAGAGGCTAGGGGCGAAAACACATTGTGTTTTTGTCGAGCATGGTTGTGGCGAAAACCCTTTTGGTTTTCGTCACATACAGCAAAGTATATTAATATATATACATACAATATTAATAACACCTTACACAGTTCACAAAATCCATAACTAGCATTCAATCAATTAATCACTAATTAGTAATGTACAAAACAGATAACCGGTGCATGTAACGAATTAAGAAAACGTAGATGTGAGGAAAGACCTTGGAAACTCGGGTTGTCACAGAAATGAATATCCGTTTGTTTATCCTTTTCATTTCCGTTTCTGAGGAAGCAACCATTGAAGATGACTCCGTCTGTTCATTTTCGTTTCTAAAGATTGTCCGTTGAGGAAATGAATATCCGTTGTTTAATCCTTTATTTCCGCTTCTGAAGAATCCTCGTTGAGGAAAATGACTCCGTCTGTTCATTTTCATTTCTGAAGAATGTCCGTTAAGGAAATGACATGATTATGCCTTGCTTATCTCTGGTGGATTATTTGACACAAGGTCACAGACGGACTCCTACTAATAAATTTCAGGACGAAATTTCCTAAAGTAGGGGAGACTGTGACACCTGTGTCACTGTGACCATCAAACAAATACCAAACCAGTGAAATATTGTATTTCATACTTGGGATTTGTATAAATATGTGTATCTTTTGCACATATCAATTCTTGTTCGATTTCAAGCTTTAAATCGCTTTCTGGAGAGTTATACGCAAACTGGTGTGTAAACGTAATCAGTTTAAATGCGACAAATACTCCGGAACATAAACATATGCTTAACATACCTTAAATAACCTCTACATAACTTAGAAATAAGTTTTGAAGGTTTTGGTATAACAAAATCAAGTTAATTCGCTTACAGGGACTAAATTTGACAAACTGCGAAAGCATGCCAATTTGAACTGTAACGAACATTCCGGAACATGACCATAAGTTAAACATACCATAAATATCCTTTACATATCTTAGAAATAGGCTTTGAGGGGTTCGGTGTGCTAAAATAAACTTTTGGGTCATTCAGGGACTAAAAGCGTCAAAAAGTGCACAAGTTTGCATTTACGCGCATAACTTACATTCTGAATACATCCGGACATACAAAAATTTATGTAAGCATTAAAATATTTTATTTTAGTGTTTGGCATGATAAAATTCCATTCGTCGCTTAATTTGGATCGTTTTTGCGTTCGTTATGACTTCCGTCGTAATTAAGCGAATAACGCAACCGTACGACCAAACAAACCGACATCCGAGATAATTTTGAGCATGTTTTGAGTTCCCTATACTTTAACTTTATTTTAGAGCCTTGAAATGGGGTTAACGGGGCTTAAAAGTGCAAAAAAATCAAGTTTTACAAGTGCAAGGACCATTTTTGAAATTTCTGACCAGATTCAATAAACCTAGTCCATTTTGAAGTGTTGATAGTTTTAACCCATGGTTTTGCAAAACCATGGGCTGGTATTCAATGAACCTAGTCCATTATTAGGGGCTCCCATGGTTTTAGAAAACCATGGGCACACATGTAAGGTCCAGATCAAAGCTCAGTTTTCGATGAACGATCTTAACGGTTCTTGAATTCCTATAAATACCCACCTTCATTTCCTTGCAAACTCACACTTGAATCTGATTTTGGCTCTCTAAGTTGAAGTTTATGCTTCATACCTAAGAGTAAATCGGATCAAGAGCTTGCGGGGACCTTCTGTAAGTATTCTTTCGTTCTTTTCATTCGTTTTTGTCGTTAAAGTCAAACTGCGTTTGACTTTCTACTTTGACCAGTTTATGGTCAACGTGAAGTTCGTTTGAACTTCATAACGTGAGCGTAATCACGATGGTTATAGTCCCTAGTGACTATACCTACTGATTACCACGTTAACTAGGCTCAGTGACGAGTCGTAGTTTCGGCCAAAATGCGTATTCTTGCGTATTTTGTAACCAAATTACTTTTAGGTATCAAAACCGTTTGTTTTGATACCAAACTTGTTTTCTAACTTAGTTAAGCATGTTTTAACATGCTTAGCCCGTCACTTTAGGTTTAGTGCTTGTCTAGGGTCGTAAAGGTAAGCGATCTAAGCAATCGCTTATACTTTCGAACCCGACCCGTTTGGTCGATCTTTAAGATCCGACCAAACACATTAGGTGACCATAGTATATAGGGAATAACCTTCCGAGGTTATACTTTATGGTCGCTTCGTTTAAGTAGTTGTATGATAAGTAGTTTGTATGCCTTAGGTAAATTACCAAAATGCCCTTTTTACGCCAAAATTCATTTTTAACCTATGTAACTTAATTTTTGACATCTAAACTGATTTAGTAACAATATTAGACATGTTAAGGCATATTTTACTTATCATAGGGCTAGTTAGGCATTCCAAACGCGTTTTACGCGAACGCCGCGTTAAAGTAGCATAAGCTACCTAAACGGGTCGTAATGGGCCGTAAGCACTTAGGTTAGGTTTTATTGTAGTATGTCGGCTTTGTTAAACCATATTACATGAGTTACCATACTCATTTGGTTTACGAACCCCCATTCTATCCGATCCCCCGATTTAGGTCCGGATTATAGACATAGTTACCTATAGTAGGTGCCGTTGATATTCCGTAATCTCTAGCATTGCTTGGTTGTTACTCAAGGACTTCTAGGCAATCTCATGTGAGTACATAGACCCCTCTTTTACTGTTTTCCAAATTGTTTTGGGGTGAAACACATGTGCCTACTTGTTACTTTCATGCTTTCCATGTTTTCACATCATATACTTGCTATGTTCATTAGTACATTTATAGTACATGATTTACATTACATTGTTTCGCTATGTATGTTTACTTAGCATACTTAGTACATTGTTTTACTTTACATTTCTGCTATGTATGTTGACTGAGCATGCTAGCACATTGATTTACATTACATTAGTTGCATATGTTTACTCAACTTATGGACACATTGTTTTACATTGCATTTTGTTGCATATGCTCATCCAGCATATGAACACATTATATTACATTTTGAACCGTTGTAACTATCTGACTATGTGAACCGTTGTAACTATCTGACTATATGAACCATTAGTAACTGTTGAACCGTGTGAACAGTATTTGACCATACATAAACATTTCTACAATTGTTAAACACTTCATCTTAGTGGCTGTTTGGGTAAGTGATTTAAGTAACGAGGCGACGTGTAATACGATAAAAACATGGTGGATACGCCGCTGGTACTTCCTATATATAAGTGCTTTTATGGTATTACATATCGTAGCATTATTTAAACCATTTCAGTTTAGACATATTTCATCTACAATACAATCTTCACATAAACATCGTTTTACAAATAACTTAACTTATACAAACCCATTTTTACATGGTTATTCACTTAACCATACATTATTCTTTTATACATATATATCATTTGGTTTATTTATCACTTTTCAAATGATTTATGAAAGGGAACACTCAACAAGATTCATGGCTACTTTTTATTAAACAGTTTCTTTAAACTCAAGTCATGGATCCTATTTTCACAAAACCTATGTATCTCACAGGCATTTTTATGCTGACGTACCTATTTTCACATGTGTTTTCAAGAGCTGTTACATAGGATGATCACGTCAAACATAGGCGGACCCGTGCCTTAGCAACTTAAAATGGAGCTAGAACTAGTTTAATTATGTTATGTACTCTTTGTTTCTTGTTTTAAGACAATGTAACTCTCTTGTTTGATAAATAAAATGTAACTTTAATTACCATGGTTGTGAAACAATTAATTCTGTTACAACACTCCCCGACGTTTCCGCCACGTTTCGTCGTTTTACGTGGTCGGGGTATGACACTATGGCAAACTGTCAATGATGATAGACATTAACGTAGGGCACAACTTAATTTCGTTACTAGTCGATATGGTAACGGTCTAGTGGTTCACATGGGGAAGCCCCCACTAATTATGGGTATGGTTTGGGAAAGAAGGAATTGGTTAATCATATTTTCAACTATGGGGTAATCCCCACGGCAAGTAAGCCAGCAAAAGACAAACCATGTTTTCGGAAATAACTTAAAACTAAACAACCAACCGTGAACTCACTCAACTTTGTTGTTGACTCGTTGTTACATGCCTTATAGGTCGTTAGATGCTTATGGAGCTTGCACGAGGAGGAGGTCGTTGTGGGATATGGACTGTTATGTCCCGTTCTAAATATTTAAACTTTATGAACTTATTGAACTTATGTTTTGGGTTTTACCTTTAATGCTTCCGCTGTTTAATTTGAACTTGGTTAACTAGCTTTTGGTCACCAATTGTATTGTGGTTGGTTTTATTTACTTAATTAGGTTGTTCAATATGATTGGTGGCTCGATCCTGGTCACGTCACGCCTCCAAGCGGTGATACTCCGCAGGGTGGATTTTGGGGGTGTGACAGATTGGTATCAGAGCCATTGGTTATAGTGAACTTGGTTTTAAAAAGGGAAAAGCTTTTTGACAAAACCAGACTATAACCTGTACAGTGCTCAACGATCCACAACGACGCTTCGCTCCACGTGCAAGACTCGACACAATAGTTGGTATGATTTATGTTTATATTGTCGGTTAGATAGTTCACACTGTGCACTAGTTAACGTGATAACTGCTATTTGAACCTTGTGTGCTTACTCTCTCCTGTTATCCCACGCTTAAGCACTTTCGTGACACTTTTCTCACTTACGTTGCTTCGTTATGAAGATCATGAATGGACGCGGAGGACGTATCAACCTAACTCAAGCCTAGTTGACGGCTTTGATCAATGAACGGGTTGCTGAGGCACTCGCAGCTGTCCCTGCAGGAGGTATAACCTGCCATATCAACCCATCTTAGGACGTTTAGATCCTACCTTCGCAAACCAACCCTCGTGCTTAACCTTGTCTTTTATTCTCGCGCAACAGGTCAACATGCTCAGCCTCCTGTGTGCACGTTCAAAACATTCATGGATTGTCGGCCTAGTACTTTCAGCGGCACAGAAGGAGTTGTAGGCCTTCTTCACTGGTTCGAGAAGCTTGAGTCTGTTTTTGAGATGTGTGAATGCCCTGAAGATCGTAGGGTGAAATTTGCTACTAGAACGCTTGAAGGTGCTGCGTTAACCTGGTGGAAAGCACAGGTTCAACTGCTAGGGCTGGCGGTTGCTAATGCCACCCCATGGAATGACTTCAAAGAGTTGATCAAAGAAGAGTACTGTAGTCGTGATGACATTCACAAGCTAGAGGTGGGATTTTTCAATTTGAAGATGACGGGGTCTGAGATCGAGGCATACACAAAGAGGTCGAACGAATTAGCTATCTTGTGTCCTACTATGGTGGACCCTCCCATCAAACGTATTGAGTTGTACCTCAAGGGTCTTGTACCAGATATTCAGAGTCACGTGACTTCAGCTAACCTGGGTACCATTCTGCAAATCATCCGGTTGGCTCATCGTCTCACTGATCAGGCAGTTGAACAGAACAAGCTGCCCAAGCGTATCAGCGCTACTACTACCGATGCTCCCAGTGATAACAAGCGCAAGTGGGATGGAAATTCGGGCAAGAGTTCTACTACAGTTCAGTCTTAGTCCCAGCAGTGAAAGACAGATGAGTACAGGAGCCCCGATCAGCAGTCTTTTGGGAATCAAGGTCAGGGTGGGTACAAGGGAAATCACCCTAAGTGCAATCAATGTAATTTGCACCACAGCGGGCAATGCCACAAGGGTCGTTGTCTGAGGTGTAACAAGTTTGGTCATGAAGCAAAGGATTGCAGGGGCGCACGACCAGCAAATCAGAATCGCCAACAACAACAAGCTCCACAGAACCACCAGCAGCAGTAGCAGCAGAGCAATAAAGGATGCTTTCAGTGTGGCGCTGAAGGCCACTTTAAGAGGAACTGTCCTCAGCTGAACCAGAATCAGAACAACAACAACTAAGGAAACGGGAACAACAATGGAGGCAACAACGGGGGTAACAATATTGGCAATGGAGCCAGGGGACGTGTTTTCGTGCTAGGTCAGGGTGATGCAAGGAACGATCCCAACGTTGTGATGGGTAAGTTTCTTCTGGATGATTTCTTTGTTACTGTTTTATTCGATTCGGGTGCGGATACTAGTTATGTGTCCTTAAAAGTTAGTCAAATGCTTAAGCGCACCCCAACACTTTTGACCACCACACACACGGTAGAGCTAGAAAACGGTAAAAGTCTCGAGGCCACACACATATTTAAGGGTTGTAACCTCGTCTTAGCTGGTCAGACCTTCTCTATCGATCTCATTCCTATCGTTCTGGGTAGTTTTGACGTTGTTATTGGGATGGATTGGTTATCTCATCAGCAAGCGGAAATTCTTTGCAACGAGAAGATTGTCCGCATCCATCGTTCTGGTGAAGAACCCCTTGTGATTTATGGCGACAAGAGTGGTGCTGTCGTAGGCATTATCTCTTTCCTTAAGGCCTAGAAGTGTTTGCGAAAGGGCCACACTGCCATTCTAGCACTCGTTACTTACACATCAATGGAAGAGAAGAGAATTGAAGACGTTCCTATTGTGCGCGATTTTCCTGAGGTATTTCCTGAGGAATTACCTGGTCTTCCTCCTCATCGACAAGTCGAGTTTCAAATCGAGCTAGCTCCTAGAGCAGCACCAATAGCTCATGCACCTTATCGACTAGCTCCGTCAGAACTTGAAGAACTGTCCACGCAATTACAAGAACTCTTGGAAAAGGGTTTCATACGTCCTAGCTCTTCGCCCAGGGGAGCTCCAGTCTTGTTTGTGAAAAAGAAAGACGGTACTTTCAGAATGTGTATTGACTATCGCGAACTTAACAAGGTGACCGTGAAGAATCGTTATCCTCTCCCACGTATAGATGACTTGTTCGACCAGTTGCAAGGGTCGAGCTATTACTCTAAGATTGATTTGAGATCAGGATACCATCAGCTGAGAGTCTGAGAGGAGGACGTCTCCAAAACAGCATTCAGGACTCGTTATGGGCATTACGAGTTTCTGGTTATGCCTTTCCGATTGACGAATGCGCCTACGGTCTTCATGGATCTCATGAACCGAGTGTGCAAACCTTACCTGGATAAGTTCGTTATCGTTTTCATCGACGATATCCTGATCTATTCGAAGATTCAGGAAGAACACGAGAAACACCTGAGACTTATTTTGGAAATTCTTCGAACAGAGCAGTTGTATGCCAAATTTTCGAAATGTGACTTCTGGCTTCGCGAAGTCCACTTTCTAGGCCACGTAGTAAACAAGGATGGGATTCATGTGGATCCATCCAAGGTTGACTCGATCAAGAACTGGCCTGCACCCCGTACACCAACAGAAATCTGCCAATTCTTGGGTTTGGCAAGATATTACAGAAGGTTTATCAAGGATTTCTCTAAGATTGCGCAACCTCTCACTTCACTGACTCAGAATGGTGTCACCTATCATTGGGGTGATGCACAGGAATCCGCATTTTAGCACTTGAAAGACAGACTTTGTAGCGCGCCTATCCTCTCTTTGCCTGAACGCACAAATGATTTTGTAGTTTATTGCGACGCTTCCATCCAAGGACTTGGTTGCGTGTTGATGCAACGTGACAATGTCATTGCCTACGCATCGCGCCAACTTAAAGTTCACGAAAGGAACTACACTACGCATGACTTGGAATTGGGAGCAGTTGTTTTCGCCCTTAAGATATGGAGACATTACCTGTACGGTACCAAGTGCACCATTTACACCGATCACAGGAGTCTCAAGCATATCTTCAAGCAAAAGAGTTAAACATGCGACAACGTCGATGGGTCGAGCTCTTGAATGATTACGAATGTGCGATCAAGTATCATCCGGGCAAAGCCAATGTTGTGGCCGACGCCCTCAGTCGAAAGGATACTATACCTAAGCGTTTACGTGCGTTACAGCTTACCATTCACTCTAGCCTTCCTCCTCAAATACGAGATGCTCAGGTTGAAGCGTTGAAAGCAGAGAACATCAGGGCTGAATCCTTACGAGGATCGAGGCAGCGGCTAGAACAAAAGGAAGACGGCGCCTACTATATAACAGGGCGCATCTGGGTCCCACTTTACGGAAACTTACGCGAGCTTGTGATGGATGAAGCGCACAAGTCTCGTTACTCAGTACATCCTGGTTCGGATAAGATATACCACAATCTCAAGACTACGTATTGGTGGCCTAGTATGAAAGCCAACATAGCAACCTATGTCAGTAATGTTTGACTTATGCGAGAGTCAAGATTGAATATCAGAAACCATCAGGCCTACTCCAACAACCAGAGATCCCGACATGGAAATGGGAGTAAATTTCCATGGATTTCGTTACTGGCCTGCCTAGATCTCAACGCGGGAATGACACTACTTGGGTGATAGTGGATCGATTGACTAAGTCTGCACACTTCTTGGCTATCAAGGAAACCGACAAGTTTTCTACCCTAGCAGACATCTACCTAAAGGAAGTAGTATCAAGGCACGGAGTGCCAACCTCCATCATTTCTGATCGTGACTCACGTTTTACATCTGAGTTGTGGCAAGCTATGCACAAGTCCTTTGGTTCTCGATTAGACATGAGCACGGCATATCATCCACAGACGGATGGGCAATCTGAATGCACCATCCAAACCCTTGAAGAAATGCTTAGGGCATGTGTAATCGACTTTGGTAATGGCTGGGAAAAACACCTCCCGTTAGTGGAGTTTTCGTATAACAAGAGTTACCACACTAGTATTCAGGCCGCTCCGTTCGAGGCATTGTACAGACGGAAGTGCTGATCACCTCTTTGTTGGGCATAGGTTGGCAACAGTCAAATCACAGGCCCAGAACTTGTAGTGGATATAACCGAAAGGATTGCTCAGATACGACAACGAATGGCGGCAGCTCGTGACCGTCAGAAAAGCTATGCTGATAAGCGAAGGAAACCACTCGAGTTCCAGGTTGGGGACCGAGTGCTACTTAAAGTCTCACCTTGGAAAGGTGTAGTTCATTTTGGCAAACGAGGCAAACTCAATCCGCGCTATGTCGGACCGTTTGAAATCATTGAGAAAATTGGCAAGGTCGCTTACAAGTTGAATCTACCTGAAGAACTCAGTGGAGTTCACAACGTATTCCACATGTCAAATCTGAAGAAGTGCCTGTCAGATGAGACCCTCATACTATCGACGATCAGCTGCGATTCGTCGAAGAACCAGTAGAGATTACTGATCGAGATGTTAAGATTCTCAAGCGTACCAGAATACCTCTTGTCCGAGTTCGTTGGGATTCCCGTCGTGGTCCAGAGTATACCTGGGAATGAGAAGACCAAATGAAACTCAAGTATCCCCAGTTGTTTAAGAAAAGTGCACCCACTACTAAGGCTGAAGCTACTGTAGAATTTCGGGACGAAATTCCAAACCAACGGGGGGATGATGTGACACCCCAGGAAAACCAGGAAACCACGCAACTTAACTAGCTTCCTCAATAACCATGCGCTAAATTTCGGGACAAAATTTTCTTAACAGAGGGAGAATGTGACAACCCTCAAAATTTCATGTATCCGTACGATTAATTAATGTTAATTAAAGTGCTTGATGTCTGTGCTGAATTACTTAACTGCTTTCTGATTACTGTGTCATACTTACATGTGCTTGTTAACATACTAGTCTTGTGCAGAAAATTTACTAAATAGTCCGGTATGCTTTCCCGAGTGTTGGGAATTAAAAATGTTACAAAAAGATATATATATAGGACACTATATGGAACAACTTAGCACTTTAACAGAACGATATCTAACCGAACAACCGGACTTTACCCGGAACACCAAAATAATGCTATAAGCATTGCTTTTATTTTTCTGAACTAGTTATGGTTCCTGAACACCATAACACACCCTACTATTACATAACACTTAAACACTTAAACTAAACACTTACTTTCTAACCAAATTAACTAACTAGTATTTGAAACCAAACCAATCCCCCCCCCCTCAAAACCGGTTATGAACAAGGACCCCACCTTGTGATTTCTTTCTTTATTTTAATAGATTATGTCATATCCTTTAGAAACACATTATACATTAGATAATATTATGTTGGATGGTTATAATATAAACCCACAAGTCCACCATTCTTACACATTTCTCACAACTCAAGACACACCAAACTCCTTTCTTCCTCCCTTGGTTCAGCCGAGATCAACAACCCCACAGCCACCATCATCACTTCATCTTACATACATTCCACACATATACAAGGGTGTTAGAAGGTGCACAAGGGAACTTGGAACTTTCGGAAGTTCAAGGACCCTCTTCGTTTGCTATTAACCACCTCTTTTCTTCTCTTGAACATCCCTAGCCTTGAGCTAGTGGTAAGAACATGAATCCCTTCATATTTCATCTTATCTTAGTGGTTAAAGTAAAATACGTGATGTTAATCTTGAAGAACATCAAAAACACTAAAGAACATAAAGATGAAACTTAAATATAAGCTAAAGTTATGAAGAAATCATGTTGTTTAGTGTTGATATACTTGTTGATTGTTGATTGTTTATAGAAATGATGTTGATCATCATGTAGTCTTACTAGATCATGATTAAAAACATAATCTAGCAAGATGAGAGGATGAACATGTTAAAGGTTATGGATCATCCTCACTAAAGTCATGAACTTGAATGACTATAAGGTTTCTTGCAAAATGATGAACAAAGAAGGTTTAAAGTCTTGTAAATCTAAATGTTTCAAGTATGATTTACCAAGAAACCAAGTTAAAATACAAGTCTTACTAAATCTTGGTTCTTACATAAATATACATAATTTTTGGTGGTTAACAAAGTGAAGAAACACATGTGTAACAAGAAAAATACATGAAGAAGCATTTTTTTAGAAAATATGAACATAAGTTGTAAAGATCCATATTCTTTAAAAATGGAGTTTTTAAAGAAGCAATCACACTTTAAAGGGATACAAGACTTACTAAATACACTAGTAAGTTACTACACATTTTTATAAACCTTCAAGTTCATGATGTAGAAATTAGTGCTTGTTTTTAACAAGATTGATAAGTAAAGATTGTATATTGTTGGTTGAGGATTGTTTGAATGATTTTTGGAAAAGAAAATGATATGCCAATAAGCATGGACACCTCCGTTTACAAAGGAAACTCTGGCAAAATTTTCTAAAAATTCCAACACTTAGAAAAATATTTTTTTCTAAACAAGCGTTACAAGTATATTTTATAACTTGTATTTCGAATATAAACTCCGCCATAATTTTTGTAACAAAATACAAAGTGTCAGAGGTTGGTTTTTGTAAATAAAAACGGGTAAACATATATTTAGAATATATATCTTATACTAGAACACTTGTGTGGATACTTGTTTATTTTGTGAGGTAGTTATATTATTTCAGGGTAAAATAATATAACTTAACAAAGTACCTTGACATTAGAATTGTGTGGTACGTGATAGAAGTAATGAGTAGATAAACCATACGTAGGATACGTGTTATGCATGAGAAACTGATCGTTATCTGTACCTCATTAGGACGTGCTTGATTTCCTGATTATTTGAGTAATTAATCTAACCGAGCAAACCAAGGTGAGTTCACACCCTCTACAAGGCATGGGATTCCCGGTGGTTTGGGAATGGGTTAAAGAATTAAAACGGAACCTACATATCCTCCTTGGGTAGGATATGTACCGCCATCCTCCATGGGTAGGATGCCAATATTAATCCTGCGTATTCTCCTTGGGTAGAATACGTACGTTCGTCCTCCTTGGGTAGGACAACAACCTTAAAACTTACTAGACAAAACTCTATCATGAAGTCCCTCATTTTATATCGACTTAATCGCCGAGGCCAATGGTGAGCGGGTCATTAGTTAATAGCGCTATTAGGTTTGACAAACCTCACACCGTGCCAGTCGGACGGGCATGTACTAATGGACTATGGCAAACTATCAATGATGATAGACATTGACGTAGGGCACAACTTAATTTCGTTAGTAGTCGATATGGTAACGGTCTAGTGGTTCACATGGGGAAGCCCCCACTAATTATGGGTATGGTTTGGGAAAGAAGGAATTGGTTAATCATATTTTCAACTATGGGGTAATCCCCATGGAAAGTAAGCCAGCAAAAGACAAACCATGTTTTCGGAATCAACTTAAAACTAAACAACCAACCGTGAACTCACTTAACTTTGTTGTTGACTCGTTGTTACATGCCTTACAGGTCGTTAGATGCTTATGGAGCTTGCACGAGGAGGAGGTCGTTGTGGGATATGGACTGTTATGTCCCGTTCTAAATATTTAAACTTTATGAACTTATTGAACTTATGTTTTGGGTTTTACCTTTAATGCTTCCGCTGTTTAATTTGAACTTGGTTAACTAGCTTTTGGTCACCAATTGTATTGTGGTTGGTTTTATTTACTTAATTACGTTGTTCAATATGATTGGTGGCTCGATCCTGGTCACGTCACACCTCCAAGCGGTGATACTCCGCAGGGTTGATTTTGGGGGTGTGACATCGGCAAAAGGGGATTTCGTCATTTGGGGATTTCGGCAAAAGTTAGGGTTTTGTCATTTGGGGGTTTTCGTCAATTCAGGGGATTTTGGATTTCGTTCATTATGTCACAGATATTTTGTGGATTTCGCCATTTGGGATTTCGTCCATTTGGGTAAACCCAGTTGATTCATCAACCATTCAAAACAACATTACCATTATATGAAACCCAACACCCAGTTGATTTTAACCCAAACCACCCTTGTCAAACAAAACCAAATCCAAATAACAAACACATGGCCTAAAACACTAAGAAGAACCCAAACCCAAACCAGAATTTTTAACCCAAAACACTCTTGTCAAATAAAGTGCATCAAACAACACCCACCCATACCCAGTTTTAATCAACCACACCAAAAATCCACACCCCCTGTTTGAGCCGGTTACCCATTTCAGACAAACAACAAGGGATATAACCATTTTTGATAAAGTTAATCATCAATCAAATCTAATCCATTAATCACTACCCTTGTTTAACCATGTTAAAGATCCAATCAAAACCTCAGACATAACTAATCAAAATTTTTGTTCAAAACAATCACACAAACATACCAGTTACATTCTAAAATATCATGTCAGTATCAAACAAGAAATTATAAGAACATAAACAGATGGGTATATTAAATAAACAGACATCATCAAGTTAATGAGGGTTTTAAACAACACAAAGATAAAAAACAGTGGGTTTAGAGATTCCAATCATGATGTTGATCCATTTTAGTACCTTTGTTTGGTACAAAATCACAAAGAATCAAAGAAGTCTTGAAGTCGGTTAACAGGGGGGGTTTACGCTGAAAGAGATGATAAACAGTGAGAAGATCTTTTTGAGTGAGATGTTTTGAAAAAGGTGAAAACAATAATGCACATGGGACCCCTTTTATACTCTGGTCCACTTCGGCTGTGACACCTGTGTCACTTCAACCATCAAAAAAATTCCAAACCAATGAAATATTGTATTTCATACTTGGGATTTGTAAAAATATGTGTATCGTTTGCACATATCAACTCTTGTTCGATTTTAAGCTTTAAATCGCTTTCTGGAGGGTTATACGCGCTCTGATGCGTAAATATAACCAGTTTAATCCAACGAACACTCCGGAATAGTGATATAGGTTTAACATACCTTAAATAACCTTTACATAACTTAGAAATAAGTTTTGAAGGCTTTGGTATGGCAAAAACAAGTTAATTCACTTACAGGGACTAAATTTGACAAACTGCGAAAGTATGCCAATTTGAACTGTAACGAACATTCCGGAACATGACCATAAGTTAAAAACACCTTAAATATCCTTTATATAGCTTAGAAATAGGCTTTGAGGGGTTCAGTGTGCTAAAATAAACTTTTGGGTCATCCAGGGACTAAAAGTGTCAAAAAGTGCACAAGTTTGCACTTTCGCGCATAACTTACGTTCTGAATACATCCGGACTTCCAAAAATTTATGTAAGCATTATAATATTATATTTTAGTGTTTGGCATGAGAAAAATCCATTCGTCACGCCATTTGGATCGTTTTTCGTGCTTATGCGCATTCCATCGTAATTAACCGAACATCGCGATCGTACGACCAAACGAACCGACATCCGAGATATTTTTGAGCACATTTTAAGTTCCCTATACTTTAACTTCATTTTAGAGCTTTGAAATGGGGTTAACGGGCCTTAAACGCGTCAGAAATGGCCTTATTACACTACAGGGACCAAAACTGCCATTTCTGCAAAGTCACTGGCTTACGGACCGTAAGCCATACCCTTACGGTCCGTAAGGGGTCTCCAGACAGTAGATTGTGCAGAAACATTGCACCTGGTCCTTTCCACCTTTGCACATGGTTTTGGGGCAATACTATGGGCTCAAATGGTTTTAGAAAACCAGGGTTTGTAGGTGTATGGCCAAGATCAAATCACGGTTTCCAAGAAACGATCTTAACGGCTCTACGAATCCTATAAATACCCCCTTGCCTTCATTTGCAAAACCCACAAGAATCTTGATTTGGGAAGCTCTAAGTTGAAACCATTGTTTCATACCTGAGCTACTTGGATCGAGATTAGCATTCGGGGACCCTTTGTAAGTGTTCCTTCCTTCTTTTATTGCTTTTCGAGTCCGAAAGTCAAACTTTGTTTGACTTTCTGCATTGACCAGTTTATGGTCAATGCGATGTTCGTTTGAACTTCGCAACGTGATTGTAATCATGATGGTTATTGTCACACCCAGACCACGTAAAACAACAAAACGTGGCGGAAACGTCGGGGAGTGTTGTAACAGAATCATTGTTTCATAACACATGGATATTGAAATATTGTTGTATTGAATTAAATAGTTACAATGTCTTGACAATCAGAGAAACATAACATAAATAACTAGTCTTGCATCTTTTATTGTCGCTAAGGCCCAAGTACGCCTAAGTGTATCTTGATAGATCCTATGCATCATATCCTGAAACACATGTGAAAATAGGTACGTCAGCATAAAAATGCCTGTGAGATACATAGGTTTATGAAAATAGGATTCATGACTTATTGTTTAAGAAAATGTTTAGTCATGAACCTTGTAATTTGCTTTATCTTGTAAATCATTTGAAAAGTGATAAATAAACCAAATGATATATATGTATAAAAGAATAATACATGGTTAAGTGGATAACCATGTGAAATGATTTTGTATAAATTAAGTTGTTTGTAAAAAGTGTATTGTGAAAAGTATGTTATTTGTATAACATGTTATATGTCCAAATTGAAATGATTCAAATAACGCTATGATATGTAATACCATACAATCACTTATATATAGGAAGTACCAGCGGCGTATCCACCATGCTTGTATCATATTACACACACCTCGTTACTTAAATCACTTACTCAAACCAACTACCAATGTAAATTGTTTATGTATAAATGAATTGTCATGTGTTAATGTGTAAACCATATCGAAATGTCTATGTCCAATGTAAACCACTCAAAATGTTTATGTTTAATGTAAATCATGTAATGTATAACCAATGTCAATAATGTTTATGTGTCAAATGTAAATCATGTAATGTGTAACCAAAATGATATGTATGGCTAGTGAAATATATCAACTAAACCATATGCACAAAAACAAAGTATTGAAGTAAAACATGGTTTAAATCAAAGCTATGTTTTGTGGAAATGCATGCTATACTGATACGAACATCTATGCGGTGTTGTGAAAATGCATACATCCAAGCCTTGAGACTGTGGCGATAAACCCTTAAACAATTTAAAGGTTTATCTAAGTTATGTATATCGAATTCGGTCATTCCTTCCAATCCAAACCTACCCAGGATTTCAGGAACGGGAGTTGTCAATTCCTATGGTACCACTACCTACTAACGAATGGCGTAGCTAATGTTAATGAATGTATTGTTCCATTGTAAACAACCCAAATGTCATAACAAAATGTAAGCATGTGATGAAAACAACTGTACTAAGTATGCAATAAATGGACATACATAGCATAAAATGTAAATGTAAAACAATGTACTAAGTACGCACGCAATGGACATACATAGCATGTGAACTGTAATGTAAAACAATGTACTAAGTACGCACGCATTGGGCATACATAGCATAAAATGTAATGAAATCATGTACTATAAATGTACTAATGAACATAGGAAGTATATGATGTGAAAACAGGAAAGCATGAAAGTAACAAGTAGGCACATGTGTTTCACCCCAAAACAGTTTGGAAAACAGTAAAAGAGGGGTCTATGTACTCACTTGAGATTGTTCAGTAGTCCTAAGATAACCACCAAGCAATGCTAGAGATCTCGGAATCAAACGGCACCTAATATAGGTAACTATGTTAATAAACCGGACCTAAATCGGAGGATTTAGATAGAATGAGGGTTCGTAAACCAAACGAGTGTGGAGACTCGTGTAATATGGTTTAACAAAGCCTACATACTAAATGAAACTTAACCTAAGTGATTACGACCCATTACGACCCGTTTAGGTAGCTTATGCTACTTTAACGCGTTGTTCGCGTGAAACGCGTTCGGACCGCCTAACTAGTCCTATGACAAGTGTTATATGCCTAAACATGTTACATAATCAGTTACGTGACAAAATTTTAGGTTACATATGCTTAATTACCAATTATACATGAAAAGGGTATTCTGGTAATTTACCTAAGGCATATAAACTACCTATCATACAACTACTTAAACGATGTGACCATAAGGTATAACCTCGAAAGGTTATTCCCTATATACTATGGTCACCTAAGGCGTTTGGTCGGATCCTAATGATCGACCAAATGGGTCGGGTTCGAAGGTATAAGCGATTTATTAGATCGCTTACCCTTACGACCCTAGACAACGTGGTAATCAGTAGGCATAGTCCCAAGGGACTATAACCATCGTGATTACAATCACGTTGCGAAGTTCAAACGAACTTCGCATTGACCATAACTGGTCAACGCAGAAAGTCAAACAAAGTTTGACTTTCAGACTCGAAAAGCAATAAAAGAACGAAAGAATACTTACGAAGGGTCCCCTAATGCTAATCTCGATCCAAGAATCTCAGGTATGAAACAATGGTTCCAACTTAGAGTTTCTCAAATCAAAATTCTTGTGGGTTTTGAAATGGATGGATGTGGGTATTTATAGGATTTCCCGAACCGGTAGGATCGTTTCTTGGAAAATGTGATCGAATCTCGTGCGTACACTTGTTGGAAAGTTATGGTGACTAAAAATGGCCCTTAATCAGCTGAAAGGACAAGTGTGAGTGTGTGGTTGTGAGTTAAACAGCTGGAATCTGCTGATTAAGCGATCTTATCTGCTCTGGAACACTCACGCGGGCCGCGTAAGGATTCACATAGATCTTACGCGGGCCGCCTGGCCTGCACAGATCAGAAATAAGTTCCAGCAATGACAGTTTTGGTCCCTGCACGTGTTTAAGGCAATTTCCGACACTTCTAAGGCCCGTAAAGCCAACTTTAAGGCCCTAAAATGATGCCTAAACATTGTGGACATGAAACATGCTCAAAAATATGCCGGATGTTGGTTCGTTTGGTCGTACGATCGCGATGATCGCTTAATTACGACGGAATGCGCACAAGCGCGAAAAACGATCCAAATGACGCGACGAATGGATTTTTCTTATGCCAAACACTAAAATAAAATGTTTTACTGCCTACATAAATTTTTGGATGTCCTGATGTATTCAGAACGTAAGTTATGCGCGAAAATGCAAACTTGTGCACTTTTTGACGCTTTTAGTCCCTGAATGACCCAAAAGTTTATTTTACCACACCGAACCCCTCAAAGCCTATTTCTAAGCTATTTAAAGGATATTTGTGGTATGTTTAACTTATGGTCATGTTCCGGATTGTCTGTTACAGTTCAAATTGGCATACTTTCGCAGTTTGTCAACTTTAGTCCCTGTAAGCGATTTAACTTGATTTTGCCATACCAAAGCCTTCAAAACTTATTTCTAAGTTATGTAAAGGTTATTTAAGGTATGTTAAGCCCATTTCACTATTCCGGAGTGTTCGTTGCATTAAACTGGTTATATTTATGCATCAGTGCGCGTATAACCTTCCAGAAAGCGATTTAGAGTTTGGAATCGAACAAGAATTGATATGTGCAAAGGATACACATATTTATACAAATCCCAAGTATGAAATACAATATTTCATTGGTTTGGTATTTGTTTGATGGTCGCAGTGACCCAGGTGTCACAGTCTCCCATACTTTAGGAAATTTCGTACCGAAATTTAATCAGAGGAAACTTGTGAGAGCTTGAAAACATGAAGTTGAAAAGATCGAACAACATTGGTTAGGGTTCTGAACTTCTAGTAACCTTAATAACATTATGCTTGCAATGTAAGAGGGACACTTAAATACAAGTATATGAAGCGTCATTGGTGCGTCCACCGTGCCTCCATTACATCGTTCTCATTTTGTTATTGTTGTCACTATCGGTTCTTACACATAATAAACCTTACTGGGTTTCTGTGCACTAAATTTCATAATTATGTACGCGTCCATAATCAGACAATTCCTTGCACAGTTCACACAGTCTATTTTATAATGTGTAAGGGAAAACCAAATGAACAATCCTGTGATGAGTGTGACTAGACCGCCATAGAGTCCTTTTAATTAAATCAATAAATGATCTAAATAGACTATCAAGGAGTCTATTCAGCTACATCACTAGATGTCGTTCTTTCACCAAATTGTGAATCAATCCTTTTGACTAGACCACTAAAAGGGTCTCTTATGAATCATGGAGTGGTACTATATAATCCAAGGGTCTTAACTCTTACATAGAAGCCCATTAAGGATTTAAGGTAGCACCTTTTGAATATCCTGCTACGAATCCCTCATATGAAGATATGAAAGATTCTGCGAGGATTTGGATAACGAATATCCAGAGTATACAAAAACACAAAAAATGCATAAAAGAAAACATAAGATGAATAAACACATAGTCACATAACCACAAAATTGTTTAACTAGAAGTTTGTTCTGCTAACAGAGCACATGTATTTAAAGCACACTAAGAATCCATCTCGTGGATTTCATTTGGTACTTTAAACATTATCAAGAATCTAACTATAAAGATAGAAAGATTTTTAAAAGAAAAATTCGATTTCGATTATAAGGAACCGAAATGTTCGAATTTAGGTACAAAAGGAATCCAATTAAGGATTCTGATTTGAATGATAATCATCCACAAGGATCTAAATGTGAAGATAAAAAGATCCCTTATGGATTTTTAGAAGTTGAAGATGTTTGAAACCTTGCACTTGATGTGCTTAAGTCAAAACATGAAGTAAAAATGCTTATGAAGTTGAGATGCTAGATATGTCAAGGCGACATATGAAGCAGAATTTGAAGGTTAAGTCAATGTATGAGGAAAATATTTTTGAAAACTATGCATGGGGTTCTTTTAAGAAAAATGTGTTTAACGTTTTTGAAACCTTATATATAATACTTTTAAAATCATAAAGTAGGTGTACTAGGTAGGTATATTTATAAAATGTTTTAAAATCATGCGAGATGAATTTTGAAATTATGTATAAGGTTTTTGAAAACATGAATGATGCTTTTGAAGTCATGCATTTGATATATACTGTATTAATAACATTTTGAAGTCATGAAGGTTATTTTTGAAACGTAGACGATGTTTTTGAAATTATAGAGGTTGTTTTGGAAAACTTATGTTATGCATATTGAAAAAAACAGAATGTAATGGGTATGAGGTTTGGAAATATCCTTCGTTATCTAACCAAGGATTTAATGGCATAGATGTGCAAAAAGCACGATTACTCATAATTTCCCTTTGTTTCTTGTACTTCGTCTCCTGGAATGAAACGAGTACTTAAAATTTTTCGAGGGAATCATGAGTAAACACAAAAATAGTAGGTTCACAAAAGTAGTTTGTAAGGAACATAGTTCCTTAATGTAGGTATTATAGGTAATGACATACACATATGTAACTACAATTGTACATCAGAATTTGTGAACAATAATTTATTTATGAACAAAACAGATTGTTTCACATTACAAGAAAACAAAAGAAACAAAGGCATAAGACAGCAACATCTTCTAGTCAGCCAACTGCTCATCCGTGGGTTGGATTTGCATTAGCAAGCTTTGGGCAATCCCTTAGGAAATGACCCATCTCGCCACACTTGTAGCAAGAACCTGGTGGAAAGCGAGCTTGAGCAGAGTCGCCAGCTTGCTTTGGAGCAACTGCAGCTCGGCATACTCTTGCTGTATGACCTTTAAGTCCACAAATTTGGCATTTGCGGCACTTCACACTAGGGTGATGATGAAGGGTACATTGGTTGCACAAGGGTGCACTTCCGTTGTATGGCTTCCTGGCTGGTAGTGCTGTCACTTGGCTAGGTCCCGCTTGATTAGGTGCAACTGCTGCGGGTTTCCTTGAAGCCTTACGCTTCCTTGATTTTGGTGCAGGCTTGACTTCTGCTTCCTTTGGTGACTCTTGAGTGGCTTCATTGTTGAGACGAGAGGCTTCAATGTTGAGGCGAGACATGGCAATGCCTAAATCCACAGACTTCAGAATCGCTTCGCCTATTTGTTGGGCAAATTTAGCTGTTTGCTCGGACATTTGACCGTCGCTGAGAGGAAGAGACATTCTAGAAGGAAATGAAAGACATAGGAAGAAACAAGTGAAACGTCATCGGATAAACAATACAGAATGGCAATGCATAAGAATTTGCGATCATTTGTTTGTTACCTAAGGCAAACAAATGAGACGGTGACTAATCAAAGTAAACAGGTCTTATTAATGTATCACTGAAGACATGCTTGCCTATAAGTGAACACTCACCCCAAGAGTTCCCAGGTAAGAGTGACTGGTCCGATACTGCGGATTTGTACGAACACTCTAGCCTTAGACAGAAAACTCAGGATACAGGCATTCACTCTTCCAGTTTGCACATGTTCACATTATAAGACCCAAACTTTGACGAGATTTTGAAAATTCAAAGGGGTTCAAAACCATATAACAGAGGGTTCAAAATCTAGAAATCAATCATCCTAGAACAGATGATTAGTTTTCAAAGCGGTTTTGAAATTTGTGTTCTTGTTGTGGTTGTCGCCTAAGGATAGGTGACAGTATTGTTTTAGGACTAAACGCAAGTAAACTCGCGTTAGGGTCCTAGGAAGGTTATAGACTAGGTCAAAGTATTACTAATAACCTAATTCCCAATAACCATGAGCTCTGATACCAACTTTTCTGTCACACCCCGACCACGTAAAACAACAAAACGTGGCGGAAACGTCGGGGAGTGTTGTAACAGAATCATTGTTTCATAACACATGGATATTGAAATATTGTTTTATTGAATTAAATAGTTACAATGTCTTGACAATCAGTGAAACATAACATAAATAACTAGTCTTGCATCTTTTGTTGTCGCTAAGGCCCAAGTACGCCTAATTGTATCTTGATAGATCCTATGCATCATATCCTGAAACACATGTGAAAATAGGTACGTCAGCATAAAAATGCCTGTGAGATACATAGGTTTATGAAAATAGGATTCATGACTTATTATTTAAGAAAATGTTTAGTCATGAACCTTGTAATTTGCTTTATCTTGTAAATCATTTGAAAAGTGATAAATAAACCAAATGATATATATGTATAAAAGAATAATACATGGTTAAGTGGATAACCATGTGAAATGATTTTGTATAAATTAAGTTGTTTGTAAAAAGTGTATTGTGAAAAGTATGTTATTTGTATAACATGTTATATGTCCAAATTGAAATGATTCAAATAACGCTATGATATGTAATACCATACAATCACTTATATATAGGAAGTACCAGCGGCGTGTCCACCATGCTTGTATCATATTACACACACCTCGTTACTTAAATCACTTACTCAAACCAACTACCAATGTAAATTGTTTATGTATAAATGAATTGTCATGTGTTAATGTGTAAACCATATCGAAATGTCTATGTCCAATGTAAACCACTCAAAATGTTTATGTTTAATGTAAATCATGTAATGTATAACCAATGTCAATAATGTTTATGTGTCAAATGTAAATCATGTAATGTGTAACCAAAATGATATGTATGGCTAGTGAAATATATCAACTAAACCATATGCACAAAAACAAAGTATTGAAGTAAAACATGGTTTAAATCAAAGCTATGTTTTGTGGAAATGCATGCTATACTGATACGAACATCTATGCGGTGTTGTGAAAATGCATACATCCAAGCCTTGAGACTGTGGCGATAAACCCTTAAACAATTTAAAGGTTTATCTAAGTTATGTATATCGAATTCGGTCATTCCTTCCAATCCAAACCTACCCAGGATTTCAGGAACGGGAGTTGTCAATTCCTATGGTACCACTACCTACTAACGAACGGCGTAGCTAATGTTAATGAATGTATTGTTCCATTGTAAACAACCCAAATGTCATAACAAAATGTAAGCATGTGATGAAAACAACTGTACTAAGTATGCAATAAATGGACATACATAGCATAAAATGTAAATGTAAAACAATGTACTAAGTACGCACGCAATGGACATACATAGCATGTGAACTGTAATGTAAAACAATGTACTAAGTACGCACGCAATGGGCATACATAGCATAAAATGTAATGAAATCATGTACTATAAATGTACTAATGAACATAGGAAGTATGTGATGTGAAAACAGGAAAGCATGAAAGTAACAAGTAGGCACATGTGTTTCACCCCAAAACAGTTTGGAAAACAGTAAAAGAGGGGTCTATGTACTCACTTGAGATTGTTCAGTAGTCCTAAGATAACCACCAAGCAATGCTAGAGATCTCGGAATCAAACGGCACCTAATATAGGTAACTATGTTAATAAACCGGACCTAAATCGGAGGATTTAGATAGAATGAGGGTTCGTAAACCAAACGAGTGTGGAGACTCGTGTAATATGGTTTAACAAAGCCTACATACTAAATGAAACTTAACCTAAGTGATTACGACCCATTACGTCCCGTTTTGGTAGCTTATGCTACTTTAACGCGTCGTTCACGTGAAACGCGTTCGGACCGCCTAACTAGTCCTATGACAAGTGTTATATGCCTAAACATGTTACATAATCAGTTACGTGACAAAAGTTTAGGTTACATATGCTTAATTACCAATTATACATGAAAAGGGTATTCTGGTAATTTACCTAAGGCATATAAACTACCTATCATACAACTACTTTAACGATGTGACCATAAGGTATAACCTCGAAAGGTTATTCCCTATATACTATGGTCACCTAAGGCGTTTGATCGGATCCTAACGATCGACCAAATGGGTCGGGTTCGAAGGTGTAAGCGATTTATTAGATCGCTTACCCTTACGACCCTAGACAACGTGGTAATCAGTAGGCATAGTCCGAAGGGACTATAACCATCGTGATTACAATCACGTTGTGAAGTTCAAATGAACTTCGCATTGACCATAACTGGTCAACGTAGAAAGTCAAACAAAGTTTGACTTTCGGACTCGAAAAGCAATAAAAGAACGAAAGAATACTTACGAAGGGTCCCCGAATGCTAATCTCGATCCAAGAATCTCAGGTATGAAACAATGGTTCCAACTTAGAGTTTCTCAAATCAAAATTCTTGTGGGTTTTGAAATGGATGGATGTGGGTATTTATAGGATTTCCCGAACCGTTAGGATCGTTTCTTGGAAAATGTGATCGAATCTCATGCGTACACTTGTTGGAAAGTTATGGTGACTAAAAATGGCCCTTAATCAGCTGAAAGGACAAGTGTGAGTGTGTGGTTGTGAGTTAAACAGCTGGAATCTGCTGATTAAGCGATCTTATCTGTTTTGGGACACTCACGCGGGTCGCGTAAGGATTCACATAGATCTTACGCGGGCCGCCTGGCCTGCACAGATCAGAAATAAGTTCCAGCAATGACAGTTTTGGTCCCTGCACGTGTTTAAGGCAATTTCCGACACTTCTAAGGCCCGTAAAGCCAACTTTAAGGCCCTAAAATGATGCCTAAACATTGTGGACATGAAACATGCTCAAAAATATGTCAGATGTTGGTTCGTTTGGTCGTACGATCGCGATGATCGCTTAATTACGACGGAATGCGCACAAGCGCGAAAAACGATCCAAATGACGCGACGAATGGATTTTTCTTATGCCAAACACTAAAATAAAATGTTTTAGTGCCTACATAAATTTTTGGATGTCCTGATGTATTCAGAACGTAAGTTATGCGCGAAAATGCAAACTTGTGCACTTTTTGACGCTTTTAGTCCCTGAATGACCAAAAAGTTTATTTTACCACACCGAACCCCTCAAAGCCTATTTCTAAGATATGTAAAGGATATTTGTGGTATGTTTAACTTATGGTCATGTTCCGGATTGTCTGTTACAGTTCAAATTGGCATACTTTCGCAGTTTGTCAACTTTAGTCCCTGTAAGCGATTTAACTTGATTTTGCCATACCAAAGCCTTCAAAACTTATTTCTAAGTTATGTAAAGGTTATTTAAGGTATGTTAAGCCCATTTCACTATTCCGGAGTGTTCGTTGCATTAAACTGGTTATATTTACGCATCAGTGCGCGTATAACCTTCCAGAAAGCGATTTAGAGTTTGGAATCGAACAAGAATTGATATGTGCAAAGGATACACATATTTATACAAATCCCAAGTATGAAATACAATATTTCATTGGTTTGGTATTTGTTTGATGGTCGCAGTGACCCAGGTGTCACAGTTATAGTCCCTTGGGACTATGCCTACTGATTACCACGTTGTCTAGGGTCGTAAGGGTAAGCGATCTAATAAATCGCTTATACCTTCGAACCCGACCCATTTGGTCGATCATTAGGATCCGACCAAATACCTTAGGTGACCATAGTATATAGGGAATAACCTTCCGAGGTTATACCTTATGGTCGCTTGGTTTAAATAGTTGTATGATAGGTAGTTTATATGCCTTAGGTAAATTACCAAAATACCCCTTTGATGCCAAAATTAATTTTAAACATATGTAACATAACCTATGACCTCTAAACTGATTTATCAACAATATTAAACATGTTAAAGCATATTCTACTTGTCATAGGACTAGTTAGGCGGTTTGAACGCGTTTCACGCGAACGACGCGTTAAAGTAGCATAAGCTACCTAAACGGGTCAAAATGGGTCGTAAGCACTTAGGTTAGGTTTCATTTAGTATGTAGGCTTTGTTAAACCATATGACACGAGTCTCCATACTCGTTTGGTTTACGAACCCTCATTCTATCTAAATCCTCCGATTTAGGTCCGGTTTATTAACATTGTTACCTATATTAGATGCCGTTTGATTTCCGTGATCTCTAGCATTGCTTGGTGGTTATCCTAGGACTTCTAAGCAATCTCAAGTGAGTACATAGTTCCCCTCTTTTACTGTTTTCAAACTGTTTTGGGGTGAAGCATGTGAACCTATCTGTTATTTTCATGTTTTCCAAAAGTATAATTGATTATACATGTTAGTACTTATCTGTTGACAAACTGAATGACTATCTATGGTTTAAACACTGATTTTTCAAAGACTATAACCTTAATTGTTGAATTGTACTTATTTTGTTCACCAGACCGGTTGTTAGTATGATATAGCGCTATAGGATTTGACACCCCATTCCTGTTGTCATGGAATGTCTGAAACCAATTTGTTTCTCCATCCAAATAGGGATTGCCTTTGTGGTATCCCTATAGTCTCAAAGGTGTATTTTGATGCACTAGGTCTGAATGAATTCTTAAATCACATTATTTTTGTATATTTAGTTATACTCCCAAAAGTATAGTTTGATATGCTCCCCTGTGTGATATTGTACAAAACCAACATATATTTTGTTAATCATCCAAAACATATTTTGATATGTTATTTACAAAACCAAAACATAGTTTAATATGTTATTTATCACATCCAAAGCATATTTTGATATGTTATTTACAAAACCAAAACATAGTTTAATATGTTATTTATGAATCCGAAGTATACATGTAATATACTACTTAAAACTATTATTTTAAACAACTAAAGTATATTTAATGTACTATCTATCTAACGTTTGGGTTTTAATTAGTGTTTAGATAACGGGGCGGGTGTAATGTGATGAAAACATGGTAGATACGCCGCTGGTACTTCTTATATATAAGTGTTTTCATTGCATTACATACCGTGGCGTTATTTAGTACACTTGGGTTAACGATATTGGAACTGAAATATATTTTAATATATTACTCATTCGATTCTCTTAAAATCCAAAGTATATTTTCACATATACTATAAGCCTTTTTATAAAAATATTGTTTTACAAACAACTTATCTTATACAAACTCATCTTTACTTGGTTATTCATTTAACCATACACTATTCTCTTATTATACATATCATCTGACCTTATTGCTTTTCAAATGATTTACAAAACAAAACAATCTACAAGGTTCATGACTTTTACTAAACAACTTTTTCTTAAACTTACAAGTCATGAATCCTATTTTCACAAAACCTATGTATCTCACAGGCATTTTTATGCTGACGTACCTATTTTTACACATGTTTCAGGTACTGCTTTGCAATGATTGTTGATACATGCTACATTTAGGATGGACACGTGCCTTAGCAACTTTAAAACTTGGAAGATCATAGTTGTACTTATTTGATTGTATTAAAACAATGTGTAACACCCCAACCCAGAAGGGCTGACGTGTCACAATAACAGTGGTATCATAAACAAAAGTCATAATTCCATTTATTTATTTAACAAGGATACAACCACACGACAACTAAACTTAAGGTTAATATACAAACGGAGACATTCGATTTAATTAACTAACATCTTCAGATTTATTTCTAGTCTTTATTCTTCTCTCTCTCTCCCGCCCAAAGTAACCTGCTGACCTGTATATACAAAAATTTACGGAATGAGCCGAATGCTCAGTACGGAATAATAGGCTCAAATAACAATAACACTTTATGCGAAAATGATACGATGCAAGAACATAATTTCATAATCATATCTTACGGATGTACCCATGAGCAACTTAAAACGTGACAATACACAGGTAGCTACTCCTGCATAATTATCACATGAGATGGCGAATTGGCATACCCGTTATCCACCTCCTTATACTTAAATCCTAGGATCGATCCATACGCCTCCTAATAGCCTTATGTACCACACTTGTACTTAAGAGACGCCGTGAACTGATCTCTCCGTCACGGGTGGAGCACATGATGTCGATGTCGCAACAACATGCTCGTGGGACACTCCACGAGAAGCGATACTCAGGGTAACAGAGTACAAATAGTCTTATTTACATAACTTATCAAAATCCTTTTCATAACAAAACATAACTTATATTGGAACATGCGATAATGAGTATAACTTAACAGAAAACTATCGCATGACATGAAAGCTAAATTCAAAGTTTTAGAATAGGAATTCAACGGACTGTCAAACGAATCGATAATCAAAGACGTGAAGAGTGTACGAATTTAATGGGTTTATAACAATTTGAATATGAAGAAATAAGAAGTGGGGTAAGGATCCGTACCTTAATAATTCCAAAGTTATGCTACCTTGTGATAATATTTCAGATTTATACGGGCAGAGTTTAGACTACTGATTAGTCTTTTAACCTAATTTAAATAATATGCACACAAACTAGGTTAGTAACTTAATACAGCATTTACGATAATTCACGAGATTCAAATCCTCACAACGAATGACAAAGTGCGATACTTAAACATCCATCGGATTCACAACTAATGACAAAGTAAAATCACTTAAACATCCATCGGATTCACAACAAATGACAAAGTGCAAACACTTAAACATCCATCGGAATCACAACTAATGACAAAGTGAAATTACTTAAACATCCATCGGAATCACGACTAATGACAAAGCATAACCCAAATTTGAGCAGCACTTAAACATCCATTGGGTATATTGATCAATCGGACAATGAATCGTAATAGCGATCGAGTTAATACCCTGATTGTGGTGTCGATTACTGATCCGTGTGTGTTGATTGTGGTAAACAGAGCATAACTCGGTGTATTTTGTGAATTTTTACGTCGAACTGAAGCCAGAAATCAAGTCCCAAGCCCCTGTATTTATACCCGAATTTTACATCTCCCGCGTGTCGCGACAGATTACATGGTCCCTGTCGCGACTCGCCTGTGGTGTCAAAGTAGGGTAGGGTAGGCTTGTCACCTAGGTAGCCCTGCTGAGTCGACGTTCAAACGAATTTCAAGTTTGACAACGTATTTCGAAGATAATCATTAAGTAGGGAATACCCCCCCTGAGTTTTAGGGCCCTGATCCTGATTCTGATAATTCTGAAAATTCTAGGGTTTGTACAGAATTACTTGGGTGTCTTAGTTAGGGTTTCCTATTGGCTAATTTATAAATAATAATAATAAAAATTTTGGTTGATATACAGAAGTATGGATCTTAAGATAAATGTTTAGTTTATTATAAATTATTATTATTCTTTTTATTTCTAGAATAATGTTTTTAAATTTATGGTTATTACAACTATTACCCCCTTAAAAGAAATTTCGTCCTCGAAATTTTTCAAATAAGAATATATCACCTAAGTAATGGAAACGGAATTTTCATAGCAGAGTTACTAACTTATATAATAATCTCCTAAACACACATGTGTATCTGAAATTCATAACTAAGGTCATGACTATAATTGTCAATTACCTTACATATGTGCCCTAATGGTTCTCCTATAATGCATCTTAATAAAATATCTTACCGTACGAAAAATCAATAGAGACTTACAGATAATAGAGTGACTATTGGTACTGATATCTCCTACATAAACATGTTTAATCATAACTAAGATATATTCACATAAGGTAAAGCATGAATGACCGTAAATAGAAACAAATGAACATATATCAAAGAGCAAGATTTACCGTTACTCGACTAAAATTCTATTACTAGAATAGATTAGGGTATATAGAGCGAATTGATTCTTCAGATTCCCATGTTGCTTCGCGTTCAGAGTGATTTTTCCAGAGGATTTTAACAAACGGAATTACTTTCCTACGCAAAACCCTTTCTTGTCGATCTAAGATGGCTTATGGTTCCTCTTCGTAGGACAAATCTTCGTGAATTGTAAGTAACGGATAACTAATGACATGGAGTGGATGATAATTATATCCTCTTAACGAGGAGACTTGAAAAACGTTATGAACGTGAGAGAGCTGAGGAGGTAAAGCCAGTCGATATGACACTTCTCCAATTCTTTCAAGGATTTCAAACGGACCGATGAAACGGGGACTAAGCTTCCCTTTAATTCCAAATCTACGAACGCCACGCCAAGGTGATACCTTTAAGAATAGTGGTCGCCAATTTTAAATTCGAGTGGTCGTCTATCTTGATCTGCATAGCTCTTTTGTCTGCTCTGAGCTTCTTTCAGTTTTTCTCGTGCCATAGTGACTTTTTCATTTGTAATCTGAACTAGTTCTGGCCCTTCAATAATCTTTTCTCCAACTTCATCCCAGCATATCGGTGCTCGACATTTCCGACCGTACAAAAGCTCAAAAGGTGCCATGCCAATACTTGCTTGCCAACTATTATTGTAAGCGAACTCAACAAGGCATAGATATTCATCCCAGTTTCCAGACCATTCAAGTGCACATGCTCGGAGCATGTCTTCCAAGGTCTGAATCGTGCGTTCTGACTGCCCATCTGTTTGTGGATGGAAAGCCGTACTAAACTTCAGTCGTGTACCCCAAGCTGCCTGAAAACCTTTCCAAAATCGTGAGGTGAAACGTGGGTCTCTATCGGAAATAATGGAAGATGGTGTGCCATGGAGTCGAATAATTTCTTGAAGAAATATTTCGGATAACTTATTAACCGAAAATCCTTGCTGAATCGGTAGAAAATGTGCTGACTTTGACAATCTATCGACAACAACCCATACAACATCATTCTTCTTGAAAGTCTTAGGCAAACCGGTAACAAAATCCATTGTGATCTCATCCCACTTCCATATGGGAATATCCAATGGCTGCAACAGACCGCTTGCTCGTTTGTGTTCAATTTTCACTTGTTGGCAAGTGAGGCATTTACTTACGTATCGAGCAACGTCTTCCTTCATGCCATTCCACCAGAAGTTATGTCTTAAGTCTCGATACATCTTGGTAGATCCTGGGTGAATTGAAAATGGTGAGCTGTGAGCTTCAGTTAACAATGACCCACGAAGGGTGGAGTCATCGGGTACACAAAGTCTTTTACCGCACCAAATCACCCCATGATGAGATATACGAAATTCAGATTGCTTACCCACCTCAAGATTTTGCACAATTGCCCAAAGTTCTCCATCTTGCTTTTGTGCATCTTTCATCCGTGATATGAGGTCGGGTTCAATCTGCATTCTAGCTAGATATCCATCAGATTTACTAACCTGAAGCCAAATGTTCATTCTTTCGAGATCCCTCCTAATACGAGGCTGAATTTGTAAGCAAGATATAGTCCCGGAATTCTTTCGGCTCAACGCGTCAGCTACAACATTGGCTTTGCCTGGATGGTATTGAATATTTGCGTCGTAATCTTTTAAAAGTTCTAACCACCTTCTTTGCCTCATATTTAGCTCTTTCTGGGTGAATATGTACTTGAGGCTCTTATGGTCGGTAAAAATGTCACAACTTTCACCATACAGATAGTGTCGCCAAATCTTAAGTGCAAAGACGACTGCGGCTAGTTCTAAATCATGTGTAGGGTAGTTAACTTCATAAGGCTTTAACTGACAGGAGGCATAAGCGATAACCTTCCCATGTTTCATTAGCACACAACCTAATCCTTTCTTTGAGGCATCACTATAGACTTGGTAACCTCCTGATCCAGAAGGGAGAGCGAGTATCGGGGAGGATACGAGTCGTTTCTTCAATTCTTCAAAGCTTTTCTCTTGTTCCTCATTCCATGAGTACTTCACCCCTTTCCTTAGGAGTTTTGTGAGTGGTAAAGCAATTACCGAGAATCTTTCAACAAATCTTCGGTAATAGCCAACAAGACCCAAGAAACTTCGTATTTCGGTAACAGAAGTGGGTCTTGGCCATTTTGTAATAGCTTCAACCTTTGTTGGGTCTACCATAATTCCCTCTGCTGATATGACATGACCTAGAAATGCCACTTGGCTAAGCCAAAAGTCACATTTGGAAAACTTAGCGTACAACTTCTCATGCCGCAAGGTTCCAAGTACTGCATGTAGATGTGCTTCATGCTCTTCACGACTCTTAGAATATACCAGAATGTCATCGATAAAAACGATAACGAATTTATCTAGGAATTTGTGAAATACGCGATTCATCAAATCCATGAAGACTGCGGGTGCATTAGTTCGCCCAAAGGGCATAACCAAGAATTCGTAATGACCATAACGAGTATGAAAGGCGGTCTTGGGAACATCATCATTTTTGATCTTTAGCTGATGGTACCCGGACCTCAGGTCGATTTTTGAGAAGAACTGAGCCCCCTGAAGTTGATCAAAGAGATCATCAATGCGAGGCAGAGGATACTGATTACGAATAGTAATCTTGTTCAGCTCTCGGTAGTCAATACATAAACGCATACTACCGTCTTTCTTCTTCACAAATAAGACCGGAGCACCCCAAGGTGAAACACTGGGTCTTATGAATCCTAGATCTAACAATTCTTGCAATTGTTCCTTCAACTCCTTCAGTTCCATTGGAGCCATACGGTATGGAGCTTTAGAAATAGGTTCGGCACCAGGAATCAAGTCGATGGTGAATTCTACCTGACGGTCGGGTGGTAATCCCGGTAGTTCATCCGGAAATACATCAGGATATTCACAAACAACGGAATGGCTATCGATACTCTTAACACTAACAGAAGTATCCTTAACCGAAGCTAGGAATCCAGCACAGCCGTTTGATATGAATTTTCGAGCTTTGAATGCGGAGATAATTTTAAGAGGTTTATGAGCTTGAGCTCCCTGATATATAATATCAGGATGATGAAGATCGCCGAAAATAACACGGCGGAAATGACAATCTATAGTTACGTGATGTCGAGACAACCAATCTATCCCTAGAATAACATCAAAGTCACACATATGTATTGGAAATAGGTCTGCCTTACACACAATAGATTCAATACGGATCGGACAATCTTTATATACGTAAGTGATTACGGATGAATTTTCCATGGGAGTGGAAATGGTTAAAGTATGATTTAAGAGAGTTGGTCTTATCGGAAGGTACTTAGTAAACGAGTGTGATACTAAAGAATGGGTCGCTCCTATATCGAATAACACATAGATACTATGTTTACCAAGCTGAAGGGTTCCCGACACAGTACCTGGGGCATTAGCAGCATCAGTAGTAGAAAGTGCGAAAACTCTTCCTCCAATATTGGGTGGTGCAACGTTTGGTCGGTTATTCTTCCTAGTGTCTTTCTTTGAACACTCCTTGATCATGTGTCCAGTTTGGCCACATCTAAAACATGCTCCTGTACTTCGGTGACATACGCCCTGATGTCGCTTACCACAAGTATTACATAGAGGATATGTAATCTGATTCGGGTTTACATGTTGATTCAGTGGTTGAGCTCTAATAGGTTCTGCAGACAACTGAATCTGGTTCTGAGCGGGCCTCAGGTTTTGCAGTCTAGGTTGCCATGGACGTGCCTGATTTCCAGAGTTTTGATTTCCTTGCACTTTGCGGTCTTGATGCTGTGGCGTAGTGGATGATTGGCCGATTTCCTGCTTAAATTGTCCTTCCCTATTTCTCTTCTTATTATCCCCAGTTCGAGATAAAAATTCTTTCCTCTCGAATTCAAAAGTTTTGATTGCATCAGCAACTTCGGTGATATCCTTAAATTTCATGTACATGATCGACTTCCGAATTCGATCATTGACTGCCCACTTGCATTTTTCTGCCTGGACTTCTGCTGATCCTGCAACTTCTCCTACAATACTAGCCAACCTTGAGAATCGAGTAATAAACTCAGAGGCTGGTTCCTCACTCCCCTGTCGAATCACTGCATACTCCCTGATATAAGCTTCTTTATCAGCGATAGAAAAATACTTGTCGTAAAAGATGGTACGAAAGTCGACCCATGAAAGATTAGCGTCGAAATCATCCCCTCCTTTGACTTGCTTATATCCTTCCCACCAAGTTTGTGCGTCATCTTCAAGTTTGTAGGTAGCCAATCTAACTTTGTATTGCTCCGGAACTCCAAGAACTCCGAAGATCTTTTCAACATGAGCTATCCAGTTTCTTGCTTCGACTGGATTAGTAGCGTGACTAAAGGATTTCGGCTTTTGTTTTTGGAATTTAGCGATCCATATGTCTATACTATAGGTAGTATGGTTCGTGGTATTCTCACGAATTTCTTCACCAGAGATTGGATTCGTGTTATTACGTTCTAGAGGACGAGTTTGTTGAATAACGGCCTCAGCTGTTTGAGCAACAAGGTTTGGAAGCAACCCGGCAACAGCCTGGTTGATAGCATTAATTACGTTTGGATCAACTGGAGTCTCATTCGAAGAAGTGTTGTTACGTATATGGTTAGTACGAGTACTCCTACGTAGCGGACGACGAGGAGGCATCTATAAGAATAGACGTAGGAGTTAGAAAAGAAAACATAAAAGACCAAGTTGAATCCTATCATAAATATCTACCCATTCCTCACAGGTTTTTATTACTATCTTCAAGTTTTCTACAGGAAAGAGCCTTTGCTCTGATACCATAGCTGTAACACCCCAACCCAGAAGGGCTGACGTGTCACAATAACAGTGGTATCATAAACAAAAGTCATAATTCCATTTATTTATTTAACAAGGATACAACCACACGACAACTAAACTTAAGGTTAATATACAAACGGAGACATTCGATTTAATTAACTAACATCTTCAGATTTATTCCTAGTCTTTATTCTTCTCTCTCTCTCCCGCCCAAAGTAACCTGCTGACCTGTATATACAAAAATTTACGGAATGAGCCGAATGCTCAGTACGGAATAATAGGCTCAAATAACAATAACACTTTATGCAAAAATGATACGATGCAAGAACATAATTTCATAATCATATCTTACGTTTGTACCCATGAGCAACTTAAAACGTGACAATACACAGGTAGCTACTCCTGCATAATTATCACATGAGATGGCGAACTGGCATACCCGTTATCCACCTCCTTATACTTAAATCCTAGGATCGATCCATACGCCTCCTAATAGCCTTATGTACCACACTTGTACTAAAGAGACGCCGTGAACTAATCTCTCCGTCACGGGTGGAGCACTTGATGTCGATGCCGCAACAACATGCTCGTGGGACACTCCACGAGAAGCGATACTCAGGGTAACAGAGTACAAATAGTCTTATTTACATAACTTATCAAAATCCTTTTCATAACAAAACATAACTTATATTGGAACATGCGATAATGAGTATAACTTAACAGAAAACTATTGCATGACATGAAAGCTAAATTCAAAGTTTTAGAATAGGAATTCAACGGACTGTCAAATGAATCGATAATCAAAGACGTGAAGAGTGTATGAATTTAATGGGTTTATAACAATTTGAATATGAAGAAATAAGAAGTGGGGTAAGGATCCGTACCTTAATAATTCCAAAGTTATGCTACCTTGTGATAATATTTCAGATTTATACGGGCAGAGTTTAGACTACTGATTAGTCTTTTAACCTAATTTAAATAATATGCACACAAACTAGGTTAGTAACTTAATACAGCATTTACGATAATTCAAGAGATTCAAATCCTCACAACGAATGACAAAGTGAGACACTTAAACATCCATCGGATTCACAACTAATGACAAAGTAAAATCACTTAAACATCCATCGGATTCACAACAAATGACAAAGTGCAAACACTTAAACATCCATCGGAATCACAACTAATGACAAAGTGAAATTACTTAAACATCCATCGGAATCACGACTAATGACAAAGCATAACCCAAATTTGAGCAGCACTTAAACATCCATTGGGTATATTGATCAATCAGACAATGAATCGTAATAGCGATCGAGTTAATACCCTGATTGTGGTGTCGATTAGTGATCCGTGTGTGTTGATTGTGGTAAACAGAGCATAACTCGGTGTATTTTGTGAATTTTTACGTCGAACTGAAGCCAGAAATCAAGTCCCAAGCCCCTGTATTTATACCCGAATTTTACATCTCCATCGTGTCGCGACAGATTACATGGTCCCTGTCGCGACTCGCCTGTGGTGTCAAAGTAGGGTAGGGTAGGCTTGTCACCTAGGTAGCCCTGCTGAGTCGACGTTCGAACGAATTTCATGTTTGACAACGTATTTCGAAGATAATCATTAAGTAGGGAATACCCCCCCTGAGTTTTAGGGCCCTGATTCTGATAATTCTGAAAATTCTAGGGTTTGTACAGAATTACTTGGGTGTCTTAGTTAGGGTTTCCTATTGGCTAATTTATAAATAATAATAATAAAAATTTTGGTTGATATACAGAAGTATGGATCATAAGATAAATGTTTAGTTTATTATAAATTATTATTATTCTTTTTATTTCTAGAATAATGTTTTTAAATTTATGGTTATTACAACTATTACCCCCTTAAAAGAAATTTCGTCCTCGAAATTTTTCAAATAAGAATATATCACCTAAGTAATGGAAACGGAATTTTCATAGCAGAGTTACTAACTTATATAATAATCTCCTAAACACACATGTGTATCTGAAATTCATAACTAAGGTCATGACTATAATTGTCAATTACCTTACATATGTGCCCTAATGGTTCTCCTATAATGCATCTTAATAAAATATCTTACCGTACGAAAAATCAATGGAGACTTACAGATAATAGAGTGACTATTGGTACTGATATCTCCTACATAAACATGTTTAATCATAACTAAGATATATTCACATAAGGTAAAGCATGAATGACCATAAATAGAAACAAATGAACATATATCAAAGAGCAAGATTTACCGTTACTCGACTAAAATTCTATTACTAGAATAGATTAGGGTATATAGAGCGAATTGATTCTTCAGATTCCCATGTTGCTTCGCGTTCAGAGTGATTTTTCCAGAGGATTTTAACAAACGGAATTACTTTCCTATGCAAAACCCTTTCTTGTCGATCTAAGATGGCTTCTAGTTCCTCTTCGTAGGACAAATCTTCGTGAATTGTAAGTAACGGATAACTAATGACATGGAGTGGATGATAATTATATCCTCTTAACGAGGAGACTTGAAAAACGTTATGAACGTGAGAGAGCTGAGGAGGTAAAGCCAGTCGATATGACACTTCTCCAATTCTTTCAAGGATTTCAAACGGACCGATGAAACGGGGACTAAGCTTCCCTTTAATTCCAAATCTACGAACGCCACGCCAAGGTGATACCTTTAAGAATAGTGGTCGCCAATTTTAAATTCGAGTGGTCGTCTATCTTGATCTGCATAGCTCTTTTGTCTGCTCTGAGCTTCTTTCAGTTTTTCTCGTGCCATAGTGACTTTTTCATTTGTAATCTGAACTAGTTCTGGCCCTTCAATAATCTTTTCTCCAACTTCATCCCAGCATATCGGTGCTCGACATTTCCGACCGTACAAAAGCTCAAAAGGTGCCATGCCAATACTTGCTTGCCAACTATTATTGTAAGCGAACTCAACAAGGCATAGATATTCATCCCAGTTTCCAGACCATTCAAGTGCACATGCTCGGAGCATGTCTTCCAAGGTCTGAATCGTGCGTTCTGACTGCCCATCTGTTTGTGGATGGAAAGCCGTACTAAACTTCAGTCGTGTACCCCAAGCTGCCTGAAAACCTTTCCAAAATCGTGAGGTGAAACATGGGTCTCTATCGGAAATAATGGAAGATGGTGTGCCATGGAGTCGAATAATTTCTTGAAGAAATATTTCGGATAACTTATTAACCGAAAATCCTTGCTGAATCGGTAGAAAATGTGCTGACTTTGACAATCTATCGACAACAACCCATACAACATCATTCTTCTTGAAAGTCTTAGGCAAACGGGTAACAAAATCCATTGTGATCTCATCCCACTTCCATATGGGAATATCCAATGGCTGCAACAGACCGCTTGCTCGTTTGTGTTCAATTTTCACTTGTTGGCAAGTGAGGCATTTACTTACGTATCGAGCAACGTCTTCCTTCATGCCATTCCACCAGAAGTTATGTCTTAAGTCTCGATACATCTTGGTAGATCCTGGGTGAATTGAAAATGGTGAGCTGTGAGCTTCGGTTAACAATGACCCACGAAGGGTGGAGTCATCGGGTACACAAAGTCTTTTACCGCACCAAATCACCCCATGATGATCTATACGAAATTCAGATTGCTTACCCACCTCAAGATTTTGCACAATTGCCCAAAGTTCTCCATCTTGCTTTTGTGCATCTTTGATCCGTGATATGAGGTCGGGTTCAATCTGCATTCTAGCTAGATATCCATCAGATTTACTAACCTGAAGCCAAATGTTCATTCTTTCGAGATCCCTCCTAATACGAGGCTGAATTTGTAAGCAAGATATAGTCCCGGAATTCTTTCGGCTCAACGCGTCAGCTACAACATTGGCTTTGCCTGGATGGTATTGAATATTTGCGTCGTAATCTTTTAAAAGTTCTAACCACCTTCTTTGCCTCATATTTAGCTCTTTCTGGGTGAATATGTACTTGAGGCTCTTATGGTCGGTAAAAATGTCACAACTATCACCATACAGATAGTGTCGCCAAATCTTAAGTGCTAAGACGACTGCGGCTAGTTCTAAATCATGTGTAGGGTAGTTAACTTCATAAGGCTTTAACTGACGGGAGGCATAAGCGATAACCTTCTCATGTTGCATTAGCACACAACCTAATCCTTTCTTTGAGGCATCACTATAGACTTGGTAACCTCCTGATCCAGAAGGGAGAGCGAGTATCGGGGAGGATACGAGTCGTTTCTTCAATTCTTCAAAGCTTTTCTCTTGTTCCTCATTCCATGAGTACTTCACCCCTTTCCTTAGGAGTTTTGTGAGTGGTAAAACAATTACCGAGAATCTTTCAACAAATCTTCGGTAATAGCCAGCAAGACCCAAGAAACTTCGTATTTCGGTAACAGAAGTGGGTCTTGGCCATTTTGTAATAGCTTCAACATTTGTTGGGTCTACCATAATTCCCTCTGCTGATATGACATGACCTAGAAATGCCACTTGGCTAAGCCAAAAGTCACATTTGGAAAACTTAGCGTACAACTTCTCATGCCGCAAGGTTCCAAGTACTGCATGTAGATGTGCTTCATGCTCTTCACGACTCTTAGAATATACCAGAATGTCATCGATAAAAACGATAACGAATTTATCTAGGAATTTGTGAAATACGCGATTCATCAAATCCATGAAGACTGCGGGTGCATTAGTTAGCCTAAAGGGCATAACCAAGAATTCGTAATGACCATAACGAGTACGAAAGGCGGTCTTGGGAACATCATCATTTTTGATCTTTAGCTGATGGTACCCGGACCTCAAGTCGATTTTTGAGAAGAACTGAGCCCCCTGAAGTTGATCAAAGAGATCATCAATGCGAGGCAGAGGATACTGATTACGAATAGTAATCTTGTTCAGCTCTCGGTAGTCAATACATAAACGCATACTACCGTCTTTCTTCTTCACAACTGTAACACCTGTGCCTCCACGGCCATCAAACAAATGCCAAACCAATGAAATATTGTATTTCATACTTGGGATTTGTAAAAATATGTGTATCTTTTGCACATATCTATTCTTGTTCGATTTCAAGCTCTAAATCGCTTTCTGGAAGGTTATACGCGCACTGATGCGTAGATATAACCAGTTTAATCCAACGAACACTCCGGAATAGTGAAATAGGCTTAACATACCTTAAATAACCTTTACATAACTTAGATATAAGTTTTGGAAGGTTTGGTGTGGTGAAATCAAAGTTTAATCGCTTACAGGGACTAAAGTTGACAAACTGCGAAAGTATGCCAATTTGAACTGTAACAGACATTCCGGAACATGGCCTTAAGTTAAACATACCATAAATATCCTTTACATAGCTTAGAAATAGGCTTTGAGGGGTTCGGTGTGCTAAAATAAACTTTTGGGTCATTCAGGGACTAAAAGTGTCAAAAAGTGCACAAGTTTGCACTTTCGCGCATAACTTACGTTCTGAATACATCCGGACATCCAAAAATTTATGTAAGCACTAAAATATTTTATTTTAGTGTTCGCCATAAGAAAAATCCATTCGTCGCGTCATTTGGTTCGTTTTTCGCATTCGGGACCAGATTCGATGTATTAGCCGTTGTTTAATTCACAACCACACATTCTAAACTTGCTTAGTCAGCGGATAAGGATGGAATTTAAACACCTAAACACCATAACTTTGCAACACATGTATGGATGGAATTTAAGCACCTAAACACCACAACTTTGCAACACTTGTACGGCTTGGATTAAGACACGTTTTCCATGAAACGATCTTAACGGTTCAACGAAAACTATAAATACCCCATACCCCCCATTTCTTAAACTCACAAGAATTCTGATTTTGAGAGCTCTAAGTTGAAACCATTGTTTCATACCTGAGTTCTTGAGTCGGGATTAGCATTCGGGGACCCTGGGTAAGTATTCTTTCGTTCTTTTCCTTATTTTATTGCTTTTAGAGTCAGAAAGTCAAACTTTGTTTGACTTTCAGCGTTGACCAGCTTATGGTCAATGCGAAGTTTGTTTGAACTTCGCAACGTGAGTGTAATCACGTTGGTCATAGTCCCTTGGGACTATGCCCACTGATTACCACGTTGTCTAGAGTCGTAGGGTAGGCGATTTGATAAATCGCCTATACCTTCGAACTCGACCCACTTGGTCGATCATTAGGATCCGACCAAATACATTAGGTGACCATAGTAGGTAGGGAATAACCTTCCGAGGTTATACCCTATGGTCACATCGTTTGAGTAGTTGTATGATAGGTTGTTTATATGCCTTAGGTAAATTACCAGAATACCCTTTTCATGCATAATTGGTAATTTAGCATATGTAACCTAAACTTTTGCCACATAACTGATTATGTAACATGTTTAGGCATATAACACTTGTCATAGGGCTAGTTAGGCGGTCCGAACGCGTTTCACGCGAACGACGCGTTAAAGTAGCATAAGCTACCTAAACGGGTCGTAATGGGTCGTAGCAATTAGGTTAGGTTTCATTGTAGTATGTAGGCCTTGTTAAACCATATCATATGAGTTCCAATACTCATTTGGTTTACCAAGCCTCATCCTATCCGATCTCCCGATTTAAGTCCGGTTTATTTATATAGTTTTAGATTGCCGACTGATTCCGTGCTCCCTCTAGCTTTGTTTGGTTGTTGTTCAAGACCTCTAAGCATTCTCAGGCGAGTACATTATTCCCCTATTTTACTGCTTTCAATTGTTTTGGGGTGACTCATATGTGCTAAATGTTTTCGATGTTATAACGATGGTTCCAAAAACGATTAAAACGATTTATACAAAACTAATAACGATTTCGATAAAGTGAACAAACTTGTTGGTTATGGTTACATAACCAAATGACATTCATTAGCAATGATCAAGCCGACCAGTATTAGGTTATGGTACCATAGGATCTGACTAATCCCGTTATTTACTACACCCGTGGTTATGTGTGGGTGTGGTGGGTAGCGACTGAATCTGAAATCATTAACTTACCCTATGGAGGTTTGTTAATGCGAAAACGAGAAGCGACGAAAACGAGAAGCGACGAAAACGAGAAGCGACGATTAATGAGTCACGAAGGTTTGAATGTTATTAGCGAGACGACCATATAAGTAGTTTCACGACCTAAAACGAATTAAACGATTTACGATTGGTTTTCACACGATATTTTAACGATTGGGTAACGATTGGGTTTCACACGATGTTTTAACGATTGGGTAACGATTGGGTTTCACACGATGTTTTAACGATTGGGTAACGATTGGGTTTCACACGATGTTTTAACGATTGGGTAAACATTTGTACATGATTTACATTGGGCATGAACATTACTTGGGTGGTTTGGTTTGGATTAAGTGATTAAGTAACAATGCGTGTGGAATATGATACAAGCATGGTGGATACGCCGCTGGTACTTCCTATATATAAGTGTTTGTATGGTATTACATATTGTAGTGTTATTTGAATCATTTCAGCTCGAGACATAGAACATTTTATACAAGTAACATACTTTTCACAAGACATTTATTTACAAACAACTTATCTTATACAAACTCATTTTTTTACATGGTTATTCATTTAATCATGCATTATTCTCTTAGTTATACATATCACCTGAACTTATCATTGTTTTTCCAAATAATTTACTAAAACAAATGTTTTTGGGTTAAGAGTCATGGCTACGAGGTTTTACAAATTATAACCCGCTTGATTTGAGTTGGTTAATTAAGTTGCAATATTATACTCTTTTCAAAACAAGGTTTTTAAATAAAGGATTGCAACATCTAAACTAGCCATGATTTCGACACTCCTACAAAACCTATGTACTCGCCAGCATTTCTTTGCTGACCTCGTTTTCACATATGTTTCAGGTATTGTTGAATGATATCGATTGATAAGATGCATGCTCACATAGGACTGGACAAGGCCTTAGTGACTAAATAACAATGATAGATTACGTTTAAATTGTGTATTTAGATTTCCAAACGATGTAATTATTCAATGATTAATAAAACGAAACACTTTTGATATCCATGGTTATGAAACATTAATTCTGTTGCAACACGCCCCGATGTTTCCGCCGCGATTTGTTGTTTTACGCGGTCGGGGTGTGACAGAAAAGATGGTATCAGAGCCAATGGTTATAGGGAATTAGGTTATTAGTAATGCTTTGACCTAGTCTATAACCTTCTTAGGACCCTAACGCGAGTTTACTTGCGTTTAGTCATAAAACAATACCGTCACCTATCCTTAGGCGACGACCACAACAAAAACATAAATTTCAAAACCGCTTTGAAAACTAATCATCTGTTCTAGGATGATTGATTACTAGGTTTTGAACCCTCTATTGTAAGGTTTTGAACTCTCTATTATATGGTTTTGAACCCCTTTGAGTTTTCAAAATCTCGTCAAGGTTTTAGGTTTTAAATAATGTGAACACGTGCAAACTGGAAGGGTGAATGCCTGTATTCTGAGTTTTCTGTCTAGGCAAGCACTTCGTATACATCTCATCAGACGCGAGACCAGTTGTGCTTACCTGGGAATTCTTGGGATGAGTGTTCACTTATAGGCGAGCATGTCTTCAGTGATACATTAATAAGACCTGTTTACCTTGATTAGTCACCGTCTCATTTGTTTGCCTTAGGTAACAAACAAATGATGGCAATTTTCATGCGTTATCATTCTGTTTTGATTGTCCAAAAACCTTTCACCTGTTTCTCCCTACGCCTTTCTTTTTCTTCAAGAATGTCTCTTCATTACGATGACGCCCAGATATCTGAGCAAGCAGCCAAATTAGCTCAGCGAATAGGCGAAGTAGTCCTGAAGACTGTTGAATTAGCTACTGCCATGTATCATCTCCAGGATGAAGCCACTCAAGAGTCACCAAGACAGGCAGGACCTAGTCAGGCGACAACACCATCAGCCAATAAACCAATCAAGGAATCAAAGACCATGGATGAACGATCCCCTAAGAAGTCAAAGAAGCGAAAGGCTTCTCAGAACTTCGCCATGGTCGCTCACAATGGTAAAGCAGTCCCCAACCAACCAGCTCAACCCCCTGCTAGGTGTGTATGGCTTTTCCTATGATACCTATATCAAGGAACTATGTGCCTTACAAACTACTCTTGTGATTCTCTCTTTCAAGTGATCGCTCATAATTTCCTCGAAAGTTCTAAGTACTCGTTTCATTCTAAGAAACGAAGTACAGGAAATAAAGTGAAATTATGAGTAATCGTGCTTTTTACACATCTGTATTTTTGAATCCTTGGTTGGATAACTAAGGATATTTTCAAATCTCATACCCATTACGTTTTGATTTTTCAACATTCACAGTACAAGTATTTCAAAACAATCTTCATGATCTCAAAACATTTCATATAGTTTGAAAACAATTTTTCTAGATGCATTGTCTATGTTATTTCAAAAACATTGGCCATGTTATCAAAACCAACCTTTCTAATTTCAAAATATTTCATATAGTCTGAAGACAATATTAACACAATACATTTTCTGATCAAGTGCATGATTTCGAAAAGCATCATTCATGTCTTTCAAAAACCTTATACATAATTTCAAAATTCATCTCGCATGATTTTAAAAAATTTTTGTAAATATATCTACCTAATACACCTACTTTATGATTTCAAAAAGTATTATATATAAGGTTTCAAAAAAACGTTAAACACATTTTTCTTAAAAGAACCCCATGCATAGTTTTCAAAAATATTTTCCTCATACATTGACTTAACCTTCAAAATTCTGCTTCATATGTCGCCTTGACATATCAAGCATCTCAACTTCATAAGCATTTTACATCATGTTTTGACCTAAGCACATCCAGTGCAAGGTTTCAAAACATCTTCAACTTCTAAAATTCATATGGATCTTTTTATCTTTACAATTAGATCCTTGTGGATGATTATCGTTCAAATCAGAGTCCTTAATTGGATTCCTTATGTACCTTAATTCGAACACTTCGGTTCCTAGTAATCGAAATTGAATTTTTCTTTTTGAATCTTTCTATCTTTATAGTTGGATTCTTGATAATATTTAAAGTGCCAAGTGAAATCCACGGATTGAATTCCTAGTATGCTTTAAATACTCATGTCCAAAGATAACGATTAAACGATTTTGCGATTAAACGATTTTGCGATTAAATGATTTTGCGATTAAACGATTATACAATTATGCGATTATGTGTTTATGTGTTATGTGTTCTCCTCTATGTTTTTGTGTGATCCAATTTTCAAATCCTCATAGAATCTTTCGTATCTTTATATGAGGGATTCATAGTAGGATATTCAAAAGGTACTACTTTAAATCCTTAATGGGCTTCTACGTTGTAGTTAAAGACCCTTGGGATTATATGGTACCATTCCATGAATCAATGAGAGACCCTTGAGTGGTCTAGTTAAAGATTGATTCAAGATCTGGTAAAGAATAGCATGTGATGATACAGCTGAAAGGACCCTATGGTGGTCCAGTCACGCTCATCACAGGTTCATTCATATGGTTTTCCTCTACACATTATGGAATACACTGTGTCAACTATGCAAAGAATTGGGTAATTATGGACGCGTACATAATTATAAAAATTCAGTGCACGGAAACCACAGTAAGATTTATCATGTGTAAGACCCGATAGTGACGACAAATAACGAAATGAGAACGATGTAATGGAGGTACGGTGGACGCACCAATGACGCTTCATATACTTGTATATAAGTATCCCTCTTACATTGCAACCATGATGTTATTAAAGGTTACTAGAAGTTCAGAACCCTAACCAATGTTGTTTGATCTTTCCAACTTCATATTTTCAAGCACTCACAAGTTTCCTCTAAATAAATTTCGGGACGAAATTTCCTAAAGTAGGGGAGACTGTAACACCTGTGCCTCCACGGCCATCAAACAAATGCCAAACCAATGAAATATTGTATTTCATACTTGGGATTTGTAAAAATATGTGTATCTTTTGCACATATCTATTCTTGTTCGATTTCAAGCTCTAAATCGCTTTCTGGAAGGTTATACGCGCACTGATGCGTAGATATAACCAGTTTAATCCAACGAACACTCCAGAATAGTGAAATAGGCTTAACATACCTTAAATAACCTTTACATAACTTAGATATAAGTTTTGGAAGGTTTGGTGTGGTGAAATCAAAGTTTAATCGCTTACAGGGACTAAAGTTGACAAACTGCGAAAGTATGCCAATTTGAACTGTAACAGACATTCCGGAACATGGCCATAAGTTAAACATACCATAAATATCCTTTACATAGCTTAGAAATAGGCTTTGAGGGGTTCGGTGTGCTAAAATAAACTTTTGGGTCATTCAGGGACTAAAAGTGTCAAAAAGTGCACAAGTTTGCACTTTCGCGCATAACTTACGTTCTGAATACATCCGGACATCCAAAAATTTATGTAAGCACTAAAATATTTTATTTTAGTGTTCGCCATAAGAAAAATCCATTCGTCGCGTCATTTGGTTTGTTTTTCGCATTCGGGACCAGATTCGATGTATTAGCCGTTGTTTAATTCACAACCACACATTCTAAACTTGCTTAGTCAGCGGATAAGGATGGAATTTAAACACCTAAACACCATAACTTTGCAACACATGTATGGATGGAATTTAAGCACCTAAACACCACAACTTTGCAACACTTGTACGGCTTGGATTAAGACACGTTTTCCATGAAACGATCTTAACGGTTCAACGAAAACTATAAATACCCCATACCCCCCATTGCTTAAACTCACAAGAATTCTGATTTTGAGAGCTCTAAGTTGAAACCATTGTTTCATACCTGAGTTCTTGAGTCGGGATTAGCATTCGGGGACCCTGGGTAAGTATTCTTTCGTTCTTTTCCTTATTTTATTGCTTTTAGAGTCAGAAAGTCAAACTTTGTTTGACTTTCAGCGTTGACCAGCTTATGGTCAATGCGAAGTTCGTTTGAACTTCGCAACGTGAGTGTAATCACGTTGGTCATAGTCCCTTGGGACTATGCCCACTGATTACCACGTTGTCTAGAGTCGTAGGGTAGGCGATTTGATAAATCGCCTATACCTTCGAACTCGACCCACTTGGTCGATCATTAGGATCCGACCAAATACATTAGGTGACCATAGTAGGTAGGGAATAACCTTCCGAGGTTATACCCTATGGTCACATCGTTTGAGTAGTTGTATGATAGGTTGTTTATATGCCTTAGGTAAATTACCAGAATACCCTTTTCATGCATAATTGGTAATTTAGCATATGTAACCTAAACTTTTGCCACATAACTGATTATGTAACATGTTTAGGCATATAACACTTGTCATAGGGCTAGTTAGGCGGTCCGAACGCGTTTCACGCGAACGACGCGTTAAAGTAGCATAAGCTACCTAAACGGGTCGTAATGGGTCGTAGCAATTAGGTTAGGTTTCATTGTAGTATGTAGGCCTTGTTAAACCATATCATATGAGTTCCAATACTCATTTGGTTTACCAAGCCTCATCCTATCCGATCTCCCGATTTAAGTCCGGTTTATTTATATAGTTTTAGATTGCCGACTGATTCCGTGCTCCCTCTAGCTTTGTTTGGTTGTTGTTCAAGACCTCTAAGCATTCTCAGGCGAGTACATTATTCCCCTATTTTACTGCTTTCAATTGTTTTGGGGTGACTCATATGTGCTAAATGTTTTCGATGTTATAACGATGGTTCCAAAAACGATTAAAACGATTTATACAAAACTAATAACGATTTCGATAAAGTGAACAAACTTGTTGGTTATGGTTACATAACCAAATGACATTCATTAGCAATGATCAAGCCGACCAGTATTAGGTTATGGTACCATAGGATCTGACTAATCCCGTTATTTACTACACCCGTGGTTATGTGTGGGTGTGGTGGGTAGCGACTGAATCTGAAATCATTAACTTACCCTATGGAGGTTTGTTAATGCGAAAACGAGAAGCGACGAAAACGAGAAGCGACGAAAACGAGAAGCGACGAAAACGAGAAGCGACGATTAATGAGTCATGAAGGTTTGAATGTTATTAGCGAGACGACCATATAAGTAGTTTCACGACCTAAAACGAATTAAACGATTTACGATTGGTTTTCACACGATATTTTAACGATTGGGTAACGATTGGGTTTCACACGATGTTTTAACGATTGGGTAACGATTGGGTTTCACACGATGTTTTAACGATTGGGTAACGATTGGGTTTCACACGATGTTTTAACGATTGGGTAAACATTTGTACATGATTTACATTGGGCATGAACATTACTTGGGTGGTTTGGTTTGGATTAAGTGATTAAGTAACAATGCGTGTGGAATATGATACAAGCATGGTGGATACGCCGCTGGTACTTCCTATATATAAGTGTTTGTATGGTATTACATATTGTAGTGTTATTTGAATCATTTCAGCTCGAGACATAGAACATTTTATACAAGTAACATACTTTTCACAAGACATTTATTTACAAACAACTTATCTTATACAAACTCATTTTTTTACATGGTTATTCATTAATCATGCATTATTCTCTTAGTTATACATATCACCTGAACTTATCATTGTTTTTCCAAATAATTTACTAAAACAAATGTTTTTGGGTTAAGAGTCATGGCTACGAGGTTTTACAAATTATAACCCGCTTGATTTGAGTTGGTTAATTAAGTTGCAATATTATACTCTTTTCAAAACAAGGTTTTTAAATAAAGGATTGCAACATCTAAACTAGCCATGATTTCGACACTCCTACAAAACCTATGTACTCGCCAGCATTTCTTTGCTGACCTCGTTTTCACATATGTTTCAGGTATTGTTGAATGATATCGATTGATAAGATGCATGCTCACATAGGACTGGACAAGGCCTTAGTGACTAAATAACAATGATAGATTACGTTTAAATTGTGTATTTAGATTTCCAAACGATGTAATTATTCAATGATTAATAAAACGAAACACTTTTGATATCCATGGTTATGAAACATTAATTCTGTTGCAACACGCCCCGATGTTTCCGCCGCGATTTGTTGTTTTACGCGGTCGGGGTGTGACAACAAATAAGACCGGAGCACCCCAAGGTGAAACACTGGGTCTTATGAATCCTAGATCTAACAATTCTTGCAATTGTTCCTTCAACTCCTTCAGTTCCATTGGAGCCATACGGTATGGAGCTTTAGAAATAGGTTCGGCACCAGGAATCAAGTCGATGGTGAATTCTACCTGACGGTCGGGTGGTAATCCCGGTAGTTCATCTGGAAATACATCAGGATATTCACGAACAACGGAATGGCTATCGATACTCTTAACACTAACAGAAGTATCCTTAACCGAAGCTAGGAATCCAGCACAGCCGTTTGATATGAATTTTCGAGCTTTGAATGCGGAGATAATTTTAAGAGGTTTATGAGCTTGAGCTCCCTGATATATAATATCAGGATGATGAAGATCGCCGAAAATAACACAGCGGAAATGACAATCTATAGTTACGCGATGTCGAGACAACCAATCTATCCCTAGAATAACATCAAAGTCACACATATGTATTAGAAATAGGTCTGCCTTACACACAATAGATTCAATACGGATCGGACAATCTTTATATACGTAAGTGATTACGGATGAATTTTCCATGGGAGTGGAAATGGTTAAAGTATGATTTAAGAGAGTTGGTCTTATCGGAAGGTACTTAGTAAACGAGTGGGATACTAAAGAATGGGTCGCTCCTGTATCGAATAACACATAGATACTATGTTTACCAAGCTGAAGGGTTCCCGACACAGTACCTGGGGCATTAGCAGCATCAGTAGCAGAAAGTGCGAAAACTCTTCCTCCAATATTGGGTGGTGTAACGTTTGGTCGGTTATTCTTCCTAGTGTCTTTCTTTGAACACTCCTTGATCATGTGTCCAGTTTGGCCACATCTAAAACATGCTCCTGTACTTCGGTGACATACGCCCTGATGTCGCTTACCACAAGTATTACATAGAGGATATGTAATCTGATTCGGGTTTACATGTTGATTCAGTGGTTGAGCTCTAATAGGTTCTACAGACAACTGAATCTGGTTCTGAGCAGGCCTCGGGTTTTGCAGTCTAGGTTGCCATGGACGTGCCTGATTTCCAGAGTTTTGATTTCCTTGCACTTTGCGGTCTTGATGCTGTGGCGTAGTGGATGATTGGCCGATTTCCTGCTTAAATTGTCCTTCCCTATTTCTCTTCTTATTATCCCCAGTTCGAGATAAAAATTCTTTCCTCTCGAATTCAAAAGTTTTGATTACATCTGCAACTTCGGTGATATCCTTAAATTTCATGTACATGATCGACTTCCGAATTCGATCATTGACTGCCCACTTGCATTTTTCTGCCTGGACTTCTGCTGATCCTGCAACTTCTCCTACAATACTAGCCAACCTTGAGAATCGAGTAATAAACTCAGAGGCTGGTTCCTCACTCCCCTGTCGAATCACTGCATACTCCCTGATATAAGCTTCTTTACCAGCGATAGAAAAATACTTGTCGTAAAAGATGGTACGAAAGTCGACCCATGAAAGATTAGCGTCGAAATCATCCCCTCCTTTGACTTGCTTATATCCTTCCCACCAAGTTTGTGCGTCATCTTCAAGTTTGTAGGTAGCCAATCTAACTTTGTATTGCTCCGGAACTCCAAGAACTCCGAAGATCTTTTCAACATGAGCTATCCAGTTTCTTGCTTCGACTGGATTAGTAGCGTGACTAAAGGATTTCGGCTTTTGTTTTTGGAATTTAGCGATCCATATGTCTATACTATAGGTAGTATGGTTCGTGGTATTCTCACGAATTTCTTCACCAGAGATTGGATTCGTGTTATTACGTTCTGGAGGACGAGTTTGTTGAATAACGGCCTCAGCTGTTTGAGCAACAAGGTTTGGAAGCAACCCGGCAACAGCCTGGTTGATAGCATTAATTACGTTTGGATCAACTGGAGTCTCATTCGAAGAAGTGTTGTTACGTATATGGTTAGTACGAGTACTCCTACATAGCGGACGACGAGGAGGCATCTATAAGAATAGACGTAGGAGTTAGAAAAGAAAACATAAGAGACCAAGTTGAATCCTATCATAAATATCTACCCATTCCTCACAGGTTTTTATTACTATCTTCAAGTTTTCTACAGGAAAGAGCCTTTGCTCTGATACCATAGCTGTAACACCCCAACCCAGAAGGGCTGACGTGTCACAATAACAGTGGTATCATAAACAAAAGTCATAATTCCATTTATTTATTTAACAAGGATACAACCACACGACAACTAAACTTAAGGTTAATATACAAAAGGAGACATTCGATTTAATTAACTAACATCTTCAGATTTATTCCTAGTCTTTATTCTTCTCTCTCTCTCCCGCCCAAAGTAACCTGCTGACCTGTATATACAAAAATTTACGGAATGAGCCGAATGCTCAGTACGGAATAATAGGCTCAAATAACAATAACACTTTATGCGAAAATGATACGATGCAAGAACATAATTTCATAATCATATCTTACGGATGTACCCATGAGCAACTTAAAACGTGACAATACACAGGTAGCTACTCCTGCATAATTATCACATGAGATGGCGAATTGGCATACCCGTTATCCACCTCCTTATACTTAAATCCTAGGATCGATCCATACGCCTCCTAATAGCCTTATGTACCACACTTGTACTTAAGAGACGCCGTGAACTGATCTCTCCGTCACGGGTGGAGCACATGATGTCGATACCGCAACAACATGCTCGTGGGACACTCCACGAGAAGCGATACTCAGGGTAACAGAGTACAAATAGTCTTATTTACATAACTTATCAAAATCCTTTTCATAACAAAACATAACTTATATTGGAACATGCGATAATGAGTATAACTTAACAGAAAACTATCGCATGACATGAAAGCAAAATTCAAAGTTTTAGAATAGGAATTCAACGGACTGTCAAATGAATCGATAATCAAAGACGTGAAGAGTGTACGAATTTAATGGGTTTATAACAATTTGAATATGAAGAAATAAGAAGTGGGGTAAGGATCCGTACCTTAATAATTCCAAAGTTATGCTACCTTGTGATAATATTTCAGATTTATACGGGCAGAGTTTAGACTACTGATTAGTCTTTTAACCTAATTTAAATAATATGCACATAAACTAGGTTAGTAACTTAATACAGCATTTACGATAATTCACGAGATTCAAATCCTCACAACGAATGACAAAGTGCAACACTTAAACATCCATCGGATTCACAACTAATGACAAAGTAAAATCACTTAAACATCCATCGGATTCACAACAAATGACAAAGTGCAAACACTTAAACATCCATCGGAATCACAACTAATGACAAAGTGAAATTACTTAAACATCCATCGGAATCACGACTAATGACAAAGCATAACCCAAATTTGAGCAGCACTTAAACATCCATTGGGTATATTGATCAATCGGACAATGAATCGTAATAGCGATCGAGTTAATACCCTGATTGTGGTGTCGATTAGTGATCCGTGTGTGTTGATTGTGGTAAACAGAGCATAACTCGGTGTATTTTGTGAATTTTTACGTCGAACTGAAGCCAGAAATCAAGTCCTAAGCCCTTGTATTTATACCCGAATTTTACATCTCCCGCGTGTCGCGACAGATTACATGGTCCCTGTCGCGACTCGCCTGTGGTGTCAAAGTAGGGTAGGGTAGGCTTGTCACCTAGGTAGCCCTGCTGAGTCGACGTTCGAACGAATTTCAAGTTTGACAACGTATTTCGAAGATAATCATTAAGTAGGGAATACCCCCCCTGAGTTTTAGGGCCCTGATCCTGATTCTGATAATTCTGAAAATTCTAGGGTTTGTACAGAATTACTTGGGTGTCTTAGTTAGGGTTTCCTATTGGCTAATTTATAAATAATAATAATAAAAATTTTGGTTGATATACAGAAGTATGGATCATAAGATAAATGTTTAGTTTATTATAAATTATTATTATTCTTTTTATTTCTAGAATAATGTTTTTAAATTTATGGTTATTACACAATGAGTTCATTTATTCAATAAAACAGAATTTATTTATTCCATGCTTATGAAACAATGATTCTGTTACAACACTCCCCGACGTTTCCGCCACGTCTAGTTGCTTTACGTGGTCGGGGTGTGACAGAAAAGTTGGTATCAGAGCCAATGGTTATAGGGAATTAGGTTATTAGTAATGCTTTGACCTAGACTATAAGCTTCCTAGGACCCTAACACAAGTTTTCTTGTGTTTAGTTTTAAAACAATACCGTCACTTATTCTTAGGTGATAACCACAATAAGAACATAAATTTCTATCCCGCTTTGAAAACTAATCATCTGTTCTAGGATGATTTATTATATGGTTTTGAACCCTTTAAGTTTTCAAAATCCCGTCAAAGTTGGTCTAAATAATGTGAACACGTGCAAACTGGAAGGGTGGGTGCCTGTACCCTGAGTTTTCTGTCTAAGGCTAGAGTGTTCGTACAAATCCACATAATCGGACCAGTCACTCTTACCTGGGAACTCTTGGGGTGAGTGTCCACTTATAGGCGAGCATGTCTTCGCGATACATTATTTTTGACCTATTTACTTTGATTAATCACCGGGGTCGTTTGTTGCTTTGTAGTAACAAACAAATGACCACTATCCTTGCTTTCATCAGATTTGTTTCATCTCATTCTTTTCGTCTAATTCTCTCACTCGTTTCCTTTCATGTTTCCTCTTTTAGAATGCCTCCTCGACGTGATAATCAGATGGCGAATGCCGAACTGGCCGAAATTGTGACAACCCGCACTAAACCAGGTATCCGTACAACTTAATTAATGAATAAATACTGCTTAATTACTGTGCTTGTTGAAACTAGCTGATAAACTGCTACCTGCATACTGATACATGCACTTACTTGCATCATACTTTATATTGCTGTCACTACATTAATTACATACTGAACCCTAGTGACAAACATGATGCACAAAAAGCACAGTGGCACTAACGGATACACAGTGAACATGCTGATATAACCAGCATCAGGCAGACACTGCCTCTCAGGCCTGTTAAGAGCCTCATATATTTTGGCTACACTGGTAGTGAGTGTAGGGATATAAGGGTTGTGTTACCGCGTCTCTAGGAATAAGATACACTGATTCGGATGTGCCAAAAACGTACTTTAAGTACCAAACACAGCACTTTAATAAATAAACCAGCTTCTAGCTGGTTAGTAAAGTGCCAGAACATGAGAAAATATTACTAGACACTTTCTAAAGTATCGGGAAAACAAATTGTGTCACTAAAAATGTTAATAACGACACTTTAAAGCCTTTTGTAACACTTTAACGGATTACTATCCAACCGAACAACCGGACTATACCCGGGACATGAAAATATTAATATTTTCACTATTTATATTTTTCTGAGCCAGTTAGGGTCCCTGATTACCCTAACACCCGTCATAACACGCCTTATGTAACTAACGAGGTTAAACACTTAACTTACCTATTTAACCTAAACTATATCCTAACTAATCTAGTTCTAATCGAACCAACCCCCACCCCATGCCATAACCGTCCCCTAACCAAGGGGAACACACATGGTACTTGTGATCTTGTTGAATCTAGTCATGTCTAATATCAAGGTGGCATATTATCCAAAGGTTAATAACCTTCCTAATTGTCTATATAAATACCACTTAACACATTAGATAATCATCATCACTAAACACCACACTTCACTCTCTCTTCTCTTCTCTAAAACCTTCGGCCGAACACCCCTCTCCCCACCATCATACTTTCGGTTCTTGTCCTCCACATTCCAAGATCATACACGCATTAAGGATCACGTATTAGGAGCCTCGGAGCAAGCGGAACACGAAGGACCTCCACCGTTAGCTTTTATCCACTCGTTTTTCGCCAAGAATCTTCCCTAGCCTTGAGCTAGAGGTATATTGTTTACAACTCGTTTTTAAGCTTATCTAAGGTGGTTAAAAGGATTCGTGTCGGTGAAATATCGTTAACATACAACTCGGTGCTTAAAAGTCTAGTAAAAACTATAAAAATGGTGGTTAATAGCATTTAACTTGTGTAAAAGTTGTAGTACTTGGAAGATGTGTTTATTTAGACCCGATCTACGATGTGGTAGCTCGGATCACCATTTAACCCGGTTTGGTAAAGTCATGGATCTTAACATAAGGCTATTTAGTAATGTTTAAACCTTAAAATAACATTCTGAGTTACTTTTTCAGCCACCTTCTACAGGCTGTAAACAGACTTTAAAAACTCGAAAAACGGAATTTCAAAAGCCTAAATCGTGTCATTTCGAAAAACGAAGAAAATGGCGCTGGAATCGTATTTTTCTGACGTCGGTTACTATTTTAAAAACCTGTTTTCGTGACAGCAGCTAAGGCTGTTTGTTACTGCAGTAAATTGGGCTGTGCGTTTTCGATCACAACTTAAAACCCGAACCGAACCAGCCCCTGAAACTTTTATCTAAGATGGTCACAGATGTATTTGTGACCCTCAAACTGGAATTTCGATAAACGGACATACGAGGAATTTTTGACGACTTTTTCCGTAAACTGTGATCAGAATGTGACAAATCTGATCACAGTTCGGTAAACGATTTTCTGTAAATTATTGATAAGAAACTGGACCCCGATATTTTTATACAATCATTTTTGGGTCGATTAGGACGACCCGTAAAAATTAGGGAATTTTTGGAAAGGGTTAAGTATTTTATTTAGTCGTCCGAAAACAGTCCAGTTTCCACATATTGAAACTGTAACAACAAGGGCAGCGTTTCGCGTGTTAAAACGTAAGAGTTGATTGTTGATGATCGTGGATTGTTTTCAAAAAGAAAATGATACGCTTGAGAGCGTGGCCACCTCCAGTTACAGAGGAAACTCTGGCGAAATTTTCTAAAACCTAACACTTAGAATTATTTACGCAACAAGTGTTAGAACTATTTTTGACATATTTTCGAAACATAAAATTTCGCCACGACTTTATTTACTAAATATTCGGAGGTGGGATTTTCACTAAGTTAACGTGATAAATATATTTTGTCACAACACTGTTTATGATTATTTTGTGAAAATACATAAATATTATTTTAAGAGTAAAAATAATATTTACAAGCGTTAACGGTTCCAAAACTTTACGAACGCTTCCACATTAACATATAAGTTACACCGGTAATTACATTACCACAAGATTGATAAAACGTAACTTACGCACATGTATTGTAACCCCCATCCTTGGGAAGAAGTATAACTGCCAAGTGTACGAAACATAAACACGAAATAGTTGTCTAACTATTTCCCAAAGACTTAAACTATAAAGCTAAAGCACGGCCGTCCGTCTAATAGAATTAGCACTTGTAGGTCGTTGCACAGCTTACTGTATTGGAGACACTTGGTAGAGACGCGCATTCACTGTGAGTTCATGTCCCCCTTTTCTCTAACTGTTTTCAGTTTACTTAACTGCGGGGGTGAAATACATGTTACATTGTTTACAAGTACTTTATACACGGTATGAAATACGTAAGGAGGTTTAGATCATGTGAATTGGGTAGTTAGAACCCCGAGGGACTCGAGCGGTAGATCTATTTGGGTGTAGCGAGCCCAGCTCCCGGCCCAACAGAACAGGCCTCACAGAGGACTAACAGAACGGACCCGGAGTGACTTGGTACCCAACGCAAAATCAGCTAGGGTTGTGTCTACTTACTTGCATTTCACAACATGCTAATGGCCTTGCAAACCATTGGTGATCACAAGTCCTCTTACACTGCTACATACCAGGAAACTTTTATACTTACAAGTGTTTTTACTTACTCACTTGCACATGAACTCGCTCAACATTATTGTTGATTTTTCAACTCACATGTATTTCAGGAAATTAAACGGATCTGGCACGGTATGGAACGTTTTCCGCTGCACTTGTCATGGAGTCATCAGGGTTTAGGGGATGTGTCTCTTTCCTGGACAAGACACAGTCCTTAAATCACGTTTATGTTATGTTTTAGTTTGTAATGTTGTTGAACAAGGTTATGGTTGTTGGTTAAAACAATGGTACTGTATTTTGGTTTTCAAAACTTAATGGATGACTTGCATGGTTTTTAAATTCATATAGCATGTTATGGTTAAGCTATGGTATTAAGAAGTCACACCAAAATTAACCACGCTTCCGCAAAGCCAGGGTGTGACAGCTTGGTATCAGAGCTCTGATCATAGTGAACTAGGATTCTTTCTCGAGTCTAGACTATGATCACTAGGGCTCTCACGAAAACATTTTTCTGCATACCACTTAAGTCCAGATCCACACTTTTTACAAACTAATGTTGAGCACATTTTATTTATTTATAGGCTCAGCTTGGAGGGCTGAGGATCGGTCTGGAGGATCGAGGTGATTAAGGTAGTTGAGCACGTTGGTTTGTTATAGGATCGATCTGGAGGATCGTGGCTTGGTCTAGGTGACCAAGGTAGTGGGCTAGCAAGGCTAGGAAGAAAAGGCTCAGCTTGGAGGGCTGAGGATCGGTCTGGAGGATCGAGGTTTGGTTTAGGTCTAGCAAGGCTAGGAAGAAAGGGCTCAGCTTGGAGGGCTGAGGATCGGTCTGGAGGATCGAGGTTTGGTTTAAGTAAAGGATAGAGCAGTCTTGTAGACTGGATGAAATTGGCTAGTAAGACTAGGAGGAGTATGTGATACCTTACTTGGTGACTTATGTGATTAACTGATTATATGATTGATTATTATACGTATATGTGTTTGTGTTACAAATGTTATGCTTTCATCAAGTACTAGAAAGATGGGCACTACGAACCCCATGACCATAGTATCAGACGACATAGTTCAACGAAGCACGAGGTGTACATTTCTGATACTACCGGCACAGACAATGACGACTTTCAGCCCTTTGTGCACTGCCTGAAGTCGTAGCAGAGCCTACTGATGGCCATTTTGTGGGGATTTTACCACTGGCGGTGATCCCTGCTCCTGTGCCCCTTGCCGCTTATCCTGTTGATGATACGCCCTCCCAACGAGGCCTCTGAAGACGATAACGATCTACTGGAGGAGGACCCATTCGAGGGCAGGGCCTTATTACTGCTGGTTTTAGACTACTGCATGCGAACGCTCCTATAGGGGAAACTTATGACCATTCCCCTATCCCAGACTCATTTGAGTTTCTGACATCCGCGTCTTCGCACATACAGGGAATGCAGCACCATTTACACGACGCCGACCTTGCTATGGCATCATCAGCTGCACCGGATCCCGCGCACAGCTTTGAGTTTGATCGCGATTATGAGGACAATCCTGTTTTTTTTTTTCGCCTGGTGTTGATCCAGACCATTACATTGAGTTCATGCACTTAGACCAGCCCTTGGGGGATCCTGTAACCCCTGTGATTGTTGATCCAGCTGATTTTGAGATGGAGCTTTCGATTCGAAGCTAGCCGTGGCCCCTGAGCCAGGCATTGCTCCTGACCCCGCATTGGAGTATGACCCTGTTCATGCCAATGCACCAGCTGCTGCTCCTTGATTGATCATCTGCTTGGATGAGGGAAAATTTGGGGTAACTGTGCAAGACAATTTATTATTACGGGGGCCCACGTAATAACGATTTGTAGTGCACAGGAATCCTGGTGGACTCTGCAGGCCAAGCTAATGATAACCAATGCAGCAGGAAATAACCTAAACACAAATGACCTAGGCGATGTAGCCTCGAGTTCATTCTATTACAAGCAACAAGCCAAACTGACAAGCCTATGTGAAGGCTCAGGAATTTATTTCCCCACTTATACAGTGAGTATATTTGCGTGTGAAATGGGGTGATTACATGATGGCTTACGTTGCTATATATATACCCCATAGACAATTGAAACATTGTCCAACCCACTTCACGCTATTTCGACAAAAAGGGAATGTCACCCAGGCGTGACACAAACACCAGTACATTGCCAAGGACAGAAGTCGAGCTGCAAGAACGCATCTCACAGATAAATGCACGACATAAAGCCCTCCACTCTAAGTACAACGATGGCATTACTGGAGATAACCCTCCAACTGGCTGCACCTATAAACAGTTCCTGAACTGCAAGCCTTTGAACTTTGTCAAAACCGGAGGCACCGTTGCATTTGTTCGTTGGTCCGAAAAGACCGACTCCACTCTAAGAATGAGTAATTGTTCGCCCCAACAGAGTGTTACCTACATCTCAGGGATATTTCTAGATGGCACACACTCTCTTAATGGAACCTCCAGGTTCAGACCCTTGGCACAGACGCTGCTTATACACTGAGCTGGGACGAGCTCAAGGAAACGATTGAGAAGAAATGTTGTTTTAAGACAGAAATTCAGAAACTTGACGTGGAGTCCTGAAATTTGAGAAAGGACGAACCAGAGACTCCTGAACATGACCAGCGATCGCACGACTTGTCTAGGGTCGTCCCCTACTAGGTCATTGATGTAGCATGATATGGTGGTGTACTCGTGAGCTTTACATTGTGGTCTCGAATTGTGGCAATACAATCGCAATATTCTCATCACATGCGATGTTCAATCAATTGTTTATGTCCTATAACATAAGAGGTTATGTGATTGACTTGTTGATAACATGAGATGTTATGTGTTGGTATTGTTGAATGCATACGTACACTTCACTTGCTATGACCTAACCTATGTGAAACATCTTTTAGAAGATGCCGCCAAGACGTGAAATGCGCATGCCCACCTCTGAGGCAGAACTTAAAGAGATAATTGCTACAGCTATAGCACAGCACGAGGCTCTACGCTCCGAGCCCAGCAAAGGCACCTCAGAAAATAACGGTTGTTCCTACTGGCACTTCCTCAACTACAAGCCTCCGAAGTTCGACGGCACTGGGGGTGCCATAACTTTTGTAAAATGGATTGAAAGTATGGAATCCGTCTTTCGAATGAGTGGTTGTACGCCAGAACAACAAGTCCCATACGTTTCTGAGTTGTTTCAAGATGGAGCTCGATTATGGTGGAATCTTCAGGTTCGAATGATGGGCCTAACTACAGCATACGCGTTAACTTGGGATGAGTTGAAAGGAATGATGCATAAGAAGTATTGCCCCCACACGGAAACCCAGAAGTGGGAAGATGGATTTCGGAGCCTAATGATGGAAGGTCCGAAGGTGTTGGAGTACGTGCAACGACTCCATGATCTGTCACAAATTGTTCCATACCTGGTAAAACCAGAACTGAAGAAATTGGAACAATTCATTTGGGAACTGGCGCCTCAAGTCTTGAGCTTGATGACAACATCAACGCCACCAACAACTGATGCTGCAAGTAAGATGAGTTTGGCACTCGCTACGGAGGCAATTAGACTAGAAAAACTTGCAGACCCTGACAAGGAGACTCAGGTAGAGTCATCCGGAAAGAACAAAAGGAAGCTCACTGAAGGTACCCGAACGAATAATGAGAACAAAGGAAAGGGTTATATGGGCACTCTGCCCAAGTGTAACACATGCCAGCGTCATCATTCTGGCCAATGTGGACTGAAAACATGCGAAGTATGTGGGAAACGTGGTCACTTGAAGGACACTTGTTGGACCCCTGCCGGTCGGGGAGGCCAAGGAGGATTTGGGAATAAAGATAATAACCGTGGTGGTTTTGGAAGTCGCCCACAAGGAAAAGATTACAAGGGTATCCTACCTAAGTGCGACAATTGTTTACGTTATCATGTCGGGCGATGCAAATATGGAAATTGTGGTAACTGTGGCAAGGTGGGACATGTCAAGGAAACTTGTTGGCAAAATACTAAACTTAGTAATGGGGGCCAGGATGGTAGTGAGAATCACGAAGGGGACAACGACAACATTAATTGTCAAGGCAGAATGAGTGATGAACAGAAGCGTGCTCGAGGAGGTTTAAACTGTGGAAGCAAAAAGCATTTCAGAAGATATTGCCCGAAGACAATCAGGCGCAAGGATGAAAGCTCCCCGTCGGAGCTAGGGAGGCACGCCAGAGATCCAAGCATGGATAGCGGTACGTCCCACATTACTCAATATTATGCATCCGTATTGCCAACTACTGTTGCAAATTTTACGATTCACAACTCTAGCATTCAAGGACATAATTGGTTTACGTAGCGAGTGAGTAATTATTCCAGTACCCATTAGAACTAGCTTGGGAGAAGCTAGTGGAAGTCAACGCAGTAACCGGAAGCGGCACGATAGAACCCGGAGAGCGTAAGTTTACGCAAGAACTATTGCCAGTTGAGTTTGGAAGCTTCGACGTGATGATTGGGATGGACTGATTGACGAACAACCATGCGGAGATTGTCATCCGCGCCCCGAAAACAAACGGAGAAATTATCGTGACTCATGGAGCAGGATACGCTCCTACGGATTATCAGACTAAGAAGACCCAAAAAGTCTCGCACAGAGGATGTGTTGCATTCTTGGCTCATGTTGTGGAAAAGGAAGTCAAAGAACCAAAACTCGAAGATATCCTTGTGATTGGAGAATACCCCGAAGTCTTCCTCGAAGACTTGCCGGAATCATCTCCTCACGATTTGTCAAATCCCGCGTCGACTTAATTCCGGGCACTGCACCCGTAGTCGATGCATCATAGCAACTTACATTTTCGGAGATGCAAGGACTGACAGAGAAATGTTAGCAATGGTTAGAGAAGGAAGATAACAGACCAAAATTCCCTTTTGGGGTAATCCCATCTTTTACCCATCTAAAAGAAGGACGATGATTTTCAATAAACATCAACTACCGAGAACTGAAAAAGCTAACGATCAAGGATAGATATCCTCTGCCAAGAATCGACGATCTGTTCGATCAACTTCAAGGTTCAAGCTTTTACTCTAAGACCGATCTTCGATCTGGATACCATCAATTAAGGATACAGGAGGAAAGTATCCCGAAAACAGCCTTCCGAACTCGTTATGGACACTACGAGTTCCTCGTTATGCCATTTGGTTTGACAAACGCACCTGCGGTATTCATGGATCTAATGAATAGAGTTTGCAAGCCATACTTAGACAAGTTCGTGATTGTATTCATCGACGACATCCTGATTTACTCAAAGACGAAGGCTGAACACGAACGACATCTTAGAACCATATTGGAGCTGCTAAAGAAAGAACAACTGTACGCCAAATTCTCCAAGTGCGAGTTTTGGCTACGCGAAGTCCAGTTTCTTGGACATGTGGTTAATGGGGATGGAATTCATGTTGATCCCACAAAGATCGAGGCAATCAAGAATTGGGAAACGCCTACAACGCCAACCGAGATTCGGCAATTCTTGGGTTTGGCTGGCTACTATCGAAGGTTCATCGAGGATTTTTCGAAAATCGCTCAACCGTTGACGCTCCTGACCCAGAAGGATAAGACGTTTGATTGGGGAATCAAACAGGACGAAGCGTTTCAGATATTGAAAGATAAGCTCTGCAACGCGCCAATATTAGCTCTACCGGAAGGTACCGACGATTTTGTGGTATACTGCGACGCATCGCGTCAGGGATTGGGTTGTGTGTTGATGCAACGCCAAAAGGTCATTGCTTACGCATCACGCCAACTGAAAGTGCACGAAAAGAACTATACCACCCACGATTTAGAGCTTGGCGCAGTGGTTTTCGCTTTAAAGATCTGGAGACACTACCTGTATGGTACGAAGTGCACAATCTTCACAGATCACAAAAGCCTACAGCATATATTCAACCAGAAGGAGTTGAATATGAGGCAAAGACGATGGGTTGAATTGATAAACGACTACGACTGCGAGATAAAGTATCACCCAGGGAAGGCGAATGTAGTCGCCGATGCCCTAAGTCGTAAAGAAAGAATCAAGCCCATAAGGGTTAGAGCTTTGGAAATGATTATTCGAACCGATCTTTCCTTGCGCATTCGTGCTGCACAAAAGGAAGCTCTCAAGGAGTGAAACCTTGAGGAAGAATATCTCCGTGGAATGGAGAAGCTTTTGGTACCAAACGAGGAAGGAACATTATGTTTTGAGAAAAGGATTTGGGTTCCTCTGTTTGGTGGATTAAGGGAAGTTATTTTCGACGAAGCGCACAAGTCACGGTACTCTATCCACCCTGGATCGGATAAGATGTACCAAGATCTCAAAAATTACTATTGGTGGCCTAGGATGAAAGGCGACGTTGCTGTTTACGTGAGCAAATGTTTAACGTGCGCTAAAGTCAAGGCGGAATACCAGAAGCCTTCGGGACTTCTGCAACAACCTGAGATTCCCAAGTGGAAATGGGAACAAGTCTCAATGGATTTTGTTACGAAACTGCCAAGGACGCCAAGAGGCCATGATATGATTTGGGTGATTGTTGACCGCCTAACAAAATCCGCACACTTTCTGCCAATCAAGGAGAAAGACAGCACCAGTAAACTTGCGGAAATTTACTTGAGAGAGATCGTAGCACGTCATGGAGTACCACTCTCGATCATCTCTGATAGAGACGGAAGGTTTGTATCAAGAATATGGCAATCTTTCCAAGAATCTTTTGGCTCACAATTGAATCTGAGCACTGCGTTCCATCCGCAAACAGACGGCCAGAGCGAGCGAACGATACAAACGTTGGAAGACATGCTGAGGGCATGTGTTATGGATTTGGGAGGTAGCTGGGATAAACATTTACCGTTGGTCGAATTTTCATACAACAACAGCTACCACACCAGTATTGGTGTCGCGCCATTTGAGGCCCTATACGGACGCAAGTGCCGATCACCACTATGCTGGTCTGACGCCGGTGATAGGCAGCTTGCTGGTCCCGAGATCGTCCAAGAGACGACAGACAAGATTGCGCAAATACTTAAACGCATCGAAGCTGCTCGCCATAGACAAAAGGCCTACGCGGATCCAAACCGGAAGCATGTGGACTTCCAAGTCGGAGAAATGGTGTTATTGAAGGTTTCACCCTGGAAGGGGGTAGCACGCTTTGGAAAGCGTGGGAAGTTAAATCCGCGCTACATTGGTCCTTTCAGAATTCTGGAAAGAATTGGGACAGTAGCATACAAGTTGGACCTACCTGCTGAACTGAATGGTGTTCACGATACAATTCATGTATCCAATCTAAAGAAAAGTCCAACTCAAGTTGACGTTGCCATTCCCATCGACGAGATTCATATTGACGACACGCTCCACTTCGTTGAAGAACCTGTTGAGGTCACGGATTGGAAAGTTAACAAGACCCGCCGGAGCAGTGTCAAACTCGTCAAAGTTCGTTGGAATGCCAGACATGGTCCTGAATTTACCTGGGAACGTGAGGACCGGATGAAAGAGAAATACCCCCACTTATTTCCTAAGAACTCTGCATCTACAAGCAGGACTTAAATTTCGGGACGAAATTTATTTAACGGGGGGAGAATGTGACAACCCGCACTAAACCAGGTATCCGTACAACTTAATTAATGAATAAATACTGCTTAATTACTGTGCTTGTTGAAACTAGCTGATAAACTGCTACCTGCATACTGATACATGCACTTACTTGCATCATACTTTATATTGCTGTCACTACATTAATTACATACTGAACCCTAGTGACAAACATGATGCACAAAAAGCACAGTGGCACTAACGGATACACAGTGAACATGCTGATATAACCAGCATCAGGCAGACACTGCCTCTCAGGCCTGTTAAGAGCCTCATATATTTTGGCTACACTGGTAGTGAGTGTAGGGATATAAGGGTTGTGTTACCGCGTCTCTAGGAATAAGATACACTGATTCGGATGTGCCAAAAACGTACTTTAAGTACCAAACACAGCACTTTAATAAATAAACCAGCTTCTAGCTGGTTAGTAAAGTGCCAGAACATGAGAAAATATTACTAGACACTTTCTAAAGTATCGGGAAAACAAATTGTGTCACTAAAAATGTTAATAACGACACTTTAAAGCCTTTTGTAACACTTTAACGGATTACTATCCAACCGAACAACCGGACTATACCCGGGACATGAAAATATTAATATTTTCACTATTTATATTTTTCTGAGCCAGTTAGGGTCCCTGATTACCCTAACACCCGTCATAACACGCCTTATGTAACTAACGAGGTTAAACACTTAACTTACCTATTTAACCTAAACTATATCCTAACTAATCTAGTTCTAATCGAACCAACCCCCACCCCATGCCATAACCGTCCCCTAACCAAGGGGAACACACATGGTACTTGTGATCTTGTTGAATCTAGTCATGTCTAATATCAAGGTGGCATATTATCCAAAGGTTAATAACCTTCCTAATTGTCTATATAAATACCACTTAACACATTAGATAATCATCATCACTAAACACCACACTTCACTCTCTCTTCTCTTCTCTAAAACCTTCGGCCGAACACCCCTCTCCCCACCATTATACTTTCGGTTCTTGTCCTCCACATTCCAAGATCATACACGCATTAAGGATCACGTATTAGGAGCCTCGGAGCAAGCGGAACACGAAGGACCTCCACCGTTAGCTTTTATCCACTCGTTTTTCGCCAAGAATCTTCCCTAGCCTTGAGCTAGAGGTATATTGTTTACAACTCGTTTTTAAGCTTATCTAAGGTGGTTAAAAGGATTCGTGTCGGTGAAATATCGTTAACATACAACTCGGTGCTTAAAAGTCTAGTAAAAACTATAAAAATGGTGGTTAATAGCATTTAACTTGTGTAAAAGTTGTAGTACTTGGAAGATGTGTTTATTTAGACCCGATCTACGATGTGGTAGCTCGGATCACCATTTAACCCGGTTTGGTAAAGTCATGGATCTTAACATAAGGCTATTTAGTAATGTTTAAACCTTAAAATAACATTCTGAGTTACTTTTTCAGCCACCTTCTACAGGCTGTAAACAGACTTTAAAAACTCGAAAAACGGAATTTCAAAAGCCTAAATCGTGTCATTTCGAAAAACGAAGAAAATGGCGCTGGAATCGTATTATTCTGACGTCGGTTACTATTTTAAAAACCTGTTTTCGTGACAGCAGCTAAGGCTGTTTGTTACTGCAGTAAATTGGGCTGTGTGTTTTCGATCACAACTTAAAACCCGAACCGAACCAGCCCCTGAAACTTTTATCTAAGATGGTCACGGATGTATTTGTGACCCTCAAACTGGAATTTCGATAAACGGACATACGAGGAATTTTTGACGACTTTTTCCGTAAACTGTGATCAGAATGTGACAAATCTGATCACAGTTCGGTAAACGATTTTCTATAAATTATTGATAAGAAACTGGACCCCGATATTTTTATACAATCATTTTTGGGTCGATTAGGACGACCCGTAAAAATTAGGGAATTTTTGGAAAGGGTTAAGTATTTTATTTAGTCGTCCGAAAACAGTCCAGTTTCCACATATTGAAACTGTAACAACAAGGGCAGCGTTTCGCGTGTTAAAACGTAAGAGTTGATTGTTGATGATCGTGGATTGTTTTCAAAAAGAAAATGATACGCTTGAGAGCGTGGCCACCTCCAGTTACAGAGGAAACTCTGGCGAAATTTTCTAAAACCTAACACTTAGAATTATTTACGCAACAAGTGTTAGAACTATTTTTGACATATTTTCGAAACATAAAATTTCGCCACGACTTTATTTACTAAATATTCGGAGGTGGGATTTTCACTAAGTTAACGTGATAAATATATTTTGTCACAACACTGTTTATGATTATTTTGTGAAAATACATAAATATTATTTTAAGAGTAAAAATAATATTTACAAGCGTTAACGGTTCCAAAACTTTACGAACGCTTCCACATTAACATATAAGTTACACCGGTAATTACATTACCACAAGATTGATAAAACGTAACTTACGCACATGTATTGTAACCCCCATCCTTGGGAAGAAGTATAACTGCCAAGTGTACGAAACATAAACACGAAATAGTTGTCTAACTATTTCCCAAAGACTTAAACTATAAAGCTAAAGCACGGCCGTCCGTCTAATAGAATTAGCACTTGTAGGTCGTTGCACAGCTTACTGTATTGGAGACACTTGGTAGAGACGCGCATTCACTGTGAGTTCATGTCCCCCTTTTCTCTAACTGTTTTCAGTTTACTTAACTGCGGGGGTGAAATACATGTTACATTGTTTACAAGTACTTTATACACGGTATGAAATACGTAAGGAGGTTTAGATCATGTGAATTGGGTAGTTAGAACCCCGAGGGACTCGAGCGGTAGATCTATTTGGGTGTAGCGAGCCCAGCTCCCGGCCCAACAGAACAGGCCTCACAGAGGACTAACAGAACGGACCCGGAGTGACTTGGTACCCAACGCAAAATCAGCTAGGGTTGTGTCTACTTACTTGCATTTCACAACATGCTAATGGCCTTGCAAACCATTGGTGATCACAAGTCCTCTTACACTGCTACATACCAGGAAACTTTTATACTTACAAGTGTTTTTACTTACTCACTTGCACATGAACTCGCTCAACATTATTGTTGATTTTTCAACTCACATGTATTTCAGGAAATTAAACGGATCTGGCACGGTATGGAACGTTTTCCGCTGCACTTGTCATGGAGTCATCAGGGTTTAGGGGATGTGTCTCTTTCCTGGACAAGACACAGTCCTTAAATCACGTTTATGTTATGTTTTAGTTTGTAATGTTGTTGAACAAGGTTATGGTTGTTGGTTAAAACAATGGTACTGTATTTTGGTTTTCAAAACTTAATGGATGACTTGCATGGTTTTTAAATTCATATAGCATGTTATGGTTAAGCTATGGTATTAAGAAGTCACACCAAAATTAACCACGCTTCCGCAAAGCCAGGGTGTGACAGAAATCATCGCGCAGCAAATGGCTGCTGCCTTCCCAAATCTTTATGCTCAAATGATTCAAGCCATCAACAACAACAATGCTCCATGCAATTTCAAGAATTTTAACTCGGCTAAACCGCTCAAGTTTAGTGGTTCTGAGGGAGCAACTGGGCTTCTTCAATGGTTCGAGAGCATTGAGAATACTTTCCGTCACGTTCAGTGTCCTGAAAATCGCAAGGTCGAGTTTTCTTCAAGTTTGTTTCAGAAGAGGGCTCTTACGTGGTGGAACGGGGTGATGAGAGACCGCGGTGCTGAGGTTGCATTAGCACAGACTTGGGCTGAGCTTAGGGCTCTTATGATGAAGGAATTCTGTCCTCGTCATGAGCTAAGGGCTCTAGAAAGGGAATTTGATGATTTGAAGCAAGACGGTGGGGAACATCGAGCCTATACTGACCGCTATGAGGAATTGAGCTTGTTATGCCCTACTATGGTTACGCCTCTGGATAAGGCGATTGAGAAATACATTGATGGTCTTCCTGACGTAGTTCAGGATATCGTTACTGGCAGCAACCCTACTACTGTCAGACAAGCCATTGAATTGTCTGCCACTCTGACTGAATCCCATATCAGGAAGCGCAAGCTGTTTCGGAAGGGCGACTCAAGACCATCTGACAAGACTGCTCAAGTGGAACCAAAGGAAGAAAATGCTGAGGTGTCCAAGAAGAAGAAGCGCAAAGCCTCTCAAAACTACGCTGTAACTGCTCAAGACAAACAGGTTGCACCAAACCAGCAAGCACAACCTCGCAAAAGGCAAAACTATGTTGGTACTGCACCTTTGTGCAACAAGTGCAACCGTCATCATCTAGAGCAAGAGCAGTGTCACAAATGTACCCACTGTGGGCGGTTGGGACATTTGATCAATGTTTGTCGTTATGCAAATCAAGCTGCTGCAAACCCTGCTGCTGTTCAAGCACGGTTCCCTCCGGGGTCATGTTATAACTGTGGTGACCTTACTCACTACAGAAACAATTGCCCAAGACTTGTTAACGCACCTCCAGCGCGAGGACGAGCATTTAACATTAATGAGGCAAACATGAACAATGATGCAGCAGTGAACAATTAGTGTTTTGTATTTCCTTGGTTGTTATCTTTTGACACTTCAAGACAATTCGGTTGTTACATAAATAAAGATTTGTTGTTTTTATTTCTGTAAAATTTATGCGTTGTGTGAATGCTTGATGCAACCTTATGATGTCAACCCAAAGACAAACTACTCGTGTGGTTCTGTCATTTTATGATCACTTGTGATCTCCCTAAGAACCTTTAACACTCGTTTCTTTTAAGAAACAAAGCCAAACTCTTATTGAAAATCCTTCTATCTTTATAGATGGATCCTTGAAAATGCTTAAAGTGCCAAATGAAATCCATGGATTGGATTCCTGATGTGCTTTAATTATCCATGCTCAAAGACAACAAATTAAAGAATCAAGTTAACTAATTATGTGCTTATGTGTTTTCTTATATGTTTTGTGGTTGTATGTGATCCATCCAAATCCTTGTAGAATCTTCCATATCTTATATGAGGGATTCATAGTAGGATATCCAAAGTTACTATCTTAAATCCTTAATGGACTTCTACGTTGTAGTCAAGTCCCTTGGGTTTTAAAGTACTATTCTATAATTGGACCCCTTGGGTGGTCTAGTTAAACAGATTGATTTGAAAATCTGGTTAGAAATATCATGTGATGATATAATTGAAAAGATCCCTTAAGTGGTCTATTTAAGGAGATCGTATGTCGGTCTAATTAAGGAGATCATGTGTTGATCTAGTTAAAAAGATCGTTCGTTGATTTAGTTAAAAAGATCCTTTGGTGATCTAGTCGAGTCGCTTCATGTTTATTCAATTGAATTTTCCTCTACGCATTATGAAATGAACTGTGCGGACTGTGCAAGGAATTACGTAATTATGGAGGCCTACATAATTATGGAATTCAGTGCACAGAAACCACAAGAAGTTTTGTCATGTGTTAAGACCTATAGTGATGAGAATAATAATACAGGAGAAGTCTTGGACCTTGACCGATGTCATTTTATCTTACACTCCCGAATTCTGATTTCTAGTACACACAAGTTTCCTATGATAAGTCTTCATAAGAAACGTTCTTCTGTCCGTAGTTCAAAAATTCCATGTTTTACTACTACAAGGAATTCACTTTGAGGGTTAACAAATTCGCTAAGAGTCCTAACATGGCCCAGAGTTTTACTTAAGGGTTTAATGGATCTATTAGAAGGCGAAACCGTCACAGCTGTCTTCACAAGTTTCCTCTAGAATTAAATTTCAGGACGAAATTTCCTAAAGTAGGGGAGACTGTGACACCTGTGTCACTTCAACCATCAAACAAATGCCAAACCAATGAAATATTGTATTTCATACTTGGGATTTGCAAAAATATGTGTATCGTTTGCACATATCAACTCTTGTTCGATTTTAAGCTTTAAATCGTTTTCTGGAGGGTTATACGCGCTCTGATGCGTAAATATAACCAGTTTAATCCAATGAACACTCCGGAATAGTGAAATAGGTTTAACATACCTTAAATAACCTTTACATAACTTAGAAATAAGTTTTGAAGGCTTTGGTATGGCAAAAACAAGTTAATTCGCTTACAGGGACTAAATTTGACAAACTGCGAAAGTATGCCAATTTGAACTGTAACGAACATTCCGGAACATGACCATAAGTTAAACACACCTTAAATATCCTTTATATAGCTTAGAAATAGGATTTGAGGGGTTCAGTGTGCTAAAATAAACTTTTGGGTCATCTAGGGACTAAAAGTGTCAAAAAGTGCACAAGTTTGCACTTTCGCGCATAACTTACGTTCTGAATACATCCAGACATCCAAAAATTTACGTAAGCATTATAATATTATATTTTAGTGTTTGGCATGAGAAAAATCCATTCGTCACGCCATTTGGATCGTTTTTCAAGCTTATGCGCATTCCGTCGTAATTAACCGAACATCGCGATCCTACGACCAAACGAACCGACATCCAAGATATTTTTGAGCACATTTTAAGTTCCCTATACTTTAACTTCATTTTAGAGCTTTGAAATGGGGTTAACGGGCCTTAAACGCGTCGGAAATGGCCTTATTACACTACTGGGACCAAAACTGCCATTTCTGCAAAGTCACTGGCTTACGGACCGTAAGCCATACCCTTACGGTCCGTAAGGGGTCTCCAGATAGCAGATTGTGCAAAAACATTGCACCTGGTCCTTTCCACCTTTGCACATGGTTTTGGGGCAATACTATGGGCTCAAATGGTTTTAGAAAACCAGGGTTTGTAGGTGTATGGCCAAGATCAAATCACGGTTTCCAAGAAACGATCTTAACGGCTCTACGAATCCTATAAATACCCCCTTGCCTTCATTTGCAAAACCCACAAGAATATTGATTTGAGAAGCTCTAAGTTGAAACCATCGTTTCATACCTGAGCTACTTGGATCGAGATTAGCATTCGGGGACCCTTTGTAAGCGTTCCTTCGTTCTTTTATTGCTTTTCGAGTCCGAAAGTCAAACTTTGTTTGACTTTCTGCATTGACCAGTTTATGGTCAATGTGAAGTTCGTTTGAACTTCGCAACGTGATTGTAATCACAATGGTTATAGTCCCTTGGGACTATGCCTACTGATTACCACGTTGTCTAGGGTCGTAAGGGTAAGCGATCTAATAAATCGCTTATACCTTCGAACCCGACCCATTTGGTCGATCATTTGGATCCGACCAAATACCTTAGGTGACCATAGTGTATAGGGAATAACCTTCCAAGGTTATACCTTATGGTCGCTTCGTTTAAATAGTTGTATGATAGGTAGTTTATATGCCTTAGGTAAATTACCAAAATACCCCTTTGATGCCAAAATTCATTTTAAACATATGTAACATAACCTATGACCTCTAAACTGATTTATCAACAATATTAAACATGTTAAGGCATATTCTACTTGTCATAGGACTAGTTAGGCGGTCCGAACGCGTTTCACGCGAACGACGCGTTAAAGTAGCATAAGCTACCTAAACGGGTCGAAATGGGTCGTAAGCACTTAGGTTAGGTTTCATTTAGTATGTAGGTTTTGTTAAACCATATGACACGAGTCTCCATACTCGTTTGGTTTACGAACCCTCATTCTATCTAAATCCTCCTATTTAGGTCCGGTTTATTAACATAGTTACCTATATTAGGTGCCGTTTGATTTCCGTGATCTCTAGCATTGCTTGGTGGTTATCCTAGGACTTCTAAGCAATCTCAAGTGAGTACATAGTTCCCCTCTTTTACTGTTTTCAAACTGTTTTCAAACTGTTTTGGGGTGAAGCATGTGTACCTATCTGTTATTTTCATGTTTTCCAAAAGTATAATTGATTATACATGTTAGTACTTATCTGTTGACAAACTGAATGACTATCTATGGTTTAAACACTGATTTTTCAAAGACTATAACCTTAATTGTTGAATTGTACTTATTTTGTTCACCAGACCGGTTGTTAGTATGATATAGCGCTATAGGATTTGACACCCCATTCCTGTTGTCACGGAATGTATGAAACCAATTTGTTTCTCCATCCAAATAGGGATTGCCTTTGTGGTATCCTTATAGTCTCAAAGGTGTATTTTGATGCACTAGGTCTGAATGAATTCTTAAATCACATTATTTTTGTATATTTAGTTATACTCCCAAAAGTATAGTTTGATATGCTCCCATGTGTGATATTGTACAAAACCAACATATATTTTGTTAATCATCCAAAACATATTTTGATATGTTATTTACAAAACCAAAACATAGTTTAATATGTTATTTATCACATCCAAAGCATATTTTGATATGTTATTTACAAAACCAAAACATAGTTTAATATGTTATTTATGAATCCGAAGTATACATGTAATATACTACTTAAAACTATTATTTTAAACAACTAAAGTATATTTAATGTACTATCTATCTAACGTTTGGGTTTTGATTAGTGTTTAGATAACGGGGCGGGTGTAATGTGATGAAAACATGGTAGATACGCCGCTGGTACTTCTTATATATAAGTGTTTTCATTGCATTACATACCGTGGCGTTATTTAGTACACTTGGGTTAACGATATTGGAACTGAAATATATTTTAATATATTACTCATTCGATTCTCTTAAAATCCAAAGTATATTTTCACATATACTATAAGCCTTTTTATAAAAATATTGTTTTACAAACAACTTATCTTATACAAACTCATCTTTACTTGGTTATTCATTTAACCATACACTATTCTCTTATTATACATATCATCTGACCTTATTGCTTTTCAAATGATTTACAAAACAAAACAATCTACAAGGTTCATGACTTTTACTAAACAACTTTTTCTTAAACTTACAAGTCATGAATCCTATTTTCACAAAACCTATGTATCTCACAGGCATTTTTATGCTGACGTACCTATTTTTACACATGTTTCAGGTACTGCTTTGCAATGATTGTTGATACATGCTACATTTAGGATGGACACATGCCTTAGCAACTTTAAAACTTGGAAGATCATAGTTGTACTTATTTGATTGTATTAAAACAATGAGTTCATTTATTCAATAAAACAGAATTTATTTATTCCATGGTTATGAAACAATGATTCTGTTACAACACTCCCCGACGTTGCCGCCACGTCTAGTTGCTTTACGTGGTCGGGGTGTGACATCGGCGAACATACAAAATCGATGAAAACACTTGGTGGGCCGACGAAATCACATGTGGGCCGACGAAATCACTTTGTTGGGCCAATATATGTCAGCCCATGAGTGATCATGACGAAATCACCAATTTCGTCAGCTGAAGGGATTTCGTCGAAGCTAAAGGGATTTCGTCAAAGACCAATTGAGGTCTTCGTTGACCAGTCAAACCAAAATGTGTTTTCGTTGACTGGTCAAACCAGAATGTGTTTTTGTTGACTAGTTAAACCAGTTTTTCATTTTAAACACATTTTGAACAAACTTTAACAACATTTTGGCTTTGTTAGAATAACCAACTGCAAAAAGGACATTTTATGAAGTAGAAAGCACAGACGAGTCAGTTTCAGGCTTTTCGGCACAAAACTTCGAGTTACCAAACATCGGCTAATCAAAAACAAGTTTTACAACTTACACTACAACACAATTTAAAGTGCGGTAAACTAACAAAAGACAATAACATAAAGAATTTGTACAATGAACAATCTTTTTGTGAGTTTCAAGGTAAGAGAATCATTACTGGCTTACGGTCTTTGTCAAAACGGTTTCTGATTTCTGTTTAAAGCTTTAGATAAGTATTCTACCACAATTATCGGTATTGTTGTCCACCTAAGCTCAACTTATCAGATGTAATCATAATTAGGAGATATGATTTACGGTAAGAGTTATACTTACTTGTCGGTGTACATCCACTCACGACACATTCCCGTATCAAGGTATGCACGAGAGTTCATCTTACCGGTGAGTATACCGCTTATCATCCGTTTGACCGTATAAAAGATGTGAGAAACTCACTTATTTTGATTTGAAAACAAGCCCTATGTAATAGAATCACTTATTGATGAGGAACTTGATTTTCATATGCATGAGGGCACAGGAGCAAGTCCGTGAACAGGTCAGTACAACGTACAGTAAGGAGACGAACTTGACTCCCGGATAAATGTGATATATTATCACTTATTTTGTTTGGACATGTGATTGTTGATCACTTATTGAGGTCGTATGCAATATGTATACGTATGTATGGTATCATGGAAGATCTAGACTTTGTCTCCGTTATTTTTCGGTTTGATACAACCATGATACCCAGATGATAAGACAGCATAAAGACCGAATATCTCAGAACCTCGGCAATCAATCAAACGAAATTTCGGTACCAAGACCATATACCAATGAATGGTTCCCACCTAACTTGAAGTCTGTTCGGTTTATATCATCCTGCACATTTTAGTCTGATTGTGAGTCTACCGATTCATCGTTAGTAAAGCTACTTATCATTTTTCAATGTTTCTTTTTCTTTTGACCATATTGACAGACCACACCAGTGTATATCATCACTTTCCCTTCTTTTCTCCAAGAAACTCATTTTTGATTTTCTATTGTTTCTAAATTTTTTATTTTTCAAACTTAAAGACAGAAAGTAAACGACATATTTTTGGATTTTTGAATTTTTCACATGTTTTTTTTTATTTTCTGAAATTTCTCCCCCTAAAATGCGAAAAGATAAGTAAACTGAAAATATTTTTGGATTTTTTTTGACGCTTAAGAAAATATTTACAAAAACGATCAGCCGAAAGAAGTTTTACTCTTGTTTCACCTTAATACCATTAACCAACAAGAGATAGTCAAAACGAGATTTGTCAAAAGCTTTTGTAAACAGGTCAACACGCTGTTCATCAGTGTGGATTTTAACAAAATCGATAAGTCTTTTGTCAAAACAATCACGTATGAAGTGATACTTAATTTCGATGTGTTTGGTCTTGGAGTGTTGGACAGGATTTCTAGTGATAGATAAAGCAGGAGAATTATCAACAAAAATAGAGGTAGATAGGAATTCAAAACCGTGGTCACGCATTTGTTGTTGAATCCACAGAACTTGAGAGCAACAACTTGAGGCAGCAATGTATTCAGCTTCACAAGTTGATGTAGCGACACAAGTCTGCTTCTTGCACTGCCACGTGACTAGGCGACTTCCCAAGAATTGACATCCAGCCGTTGTGGATTTGCCATCTATTTTGCATCCGCCAAAATCTGAATCACTAAAAGCAACCAAGTCAAAGCTATCATCCTTAGGGTACCAGAGACCGGTGTCCGGGCAACCCTTCAGATAGCGAAAAATCCTCTTAACAGCTCCCAGATGAGATGCCTTCGGGTTGGCTTGATATCTTGCAAGCAGGCACATTGGATAGATGATGTCAGGCCTCGATGCTGTGAGATACATGAGAGATCCGATCATAGCGCGATAATAAGAAGAGTTGACACTTTCACCCTTCAAGTCCGGAGTAATCCCATGATTAGTCGGAAGTGGGGTACCAATGGGCGTTGCTTCAGACATCTGGAATCGGCTCAAGATGTCACCAATATATTTAGTCTGATGAATGAATATCCCAGACTCAGTTTGTTGAACTTGTAGGCCCAAAAAGAAATTCATCTCTCCCAATGCGCTCATTTCGAACTTCTCCTGCATAACACGTTCAAATTGCCTGCACAAAGCATCGTTAGTAGAACCAAATATGATATCATCAACGTATACCTGTACCAACAGAAGATCTCCATCCTGTTCCTTGATGAAAAGACTACAGTCGATAAGACCCCGACGAAAACTGCTCTCCAGCAGATAAGTAGATAATGTTGCGTACCAAGCCCTCGGTGCTTGATGTAACCCGTAGAGAGCTTTGTTGAGCAACCAAACCCGATCGGGATGGATAGGATCTTCGAAACCTGGAGGTTGTTCGACATACACCTCTTCTTCAACAATACCATGCAAGAATGCGCTTTTGACATCCATCTGGTAGACTTTGAATCCTTTAAAAGAAGTATAAGCCAGAAAGATCCGAATAGCCTCCAGACGAGCAACTGGTGCATAAACCTCATTATAATCAATGCCTTCAATTTGACGAAAACCCTAAATAACCAATCTCGCCTTGTTGCGAATAACCACTCCACGATCATCCTTTTTGTACTTGTAAACCCAACGGGTGCCAATTTTCTTGTAGTTGTCGGGTTTTCAACAAGTCTCCAAACACCCAATTTCTGGAACTATTGTAGTTCCTCTTGCATTGCTTCAACCCAAGAATTATCCTTTAAGGCTTCTTTCCAAGATTTCGGTTCTTCTTGTGAAACATAACATGCGAAGGACCAATCATTTTGAAGACCAGATTCTCTGATGGCTGAATACAAACCAGCATTCTGGTGGTTTCTCAGCTGATTACGCGTCTGCACCCCGCGTTGGACATCTCCTATGATATTCTGCTGTGGATGGGTATCGTGAATCCTTATTTCAGGATTTTTAGGAACACGAGAATTAATACCCAAATTGTTAATATTAAGATCAACAACCAACTCTACACCGGGAATATGTGTAGAAATGGATGCATTCCCTTCAGCAGTATCAACATTCTGCACATGAGGAGTTTCAACAGAAGCATCCTGAACAGGAGCAACTGGAGCTGAAGTGCCTTCAGTAGCATCAAGATATTCATCATCTTCCGATGACTCATTATACTCAGTAGCATCTTCAAATACCTCATTTTGAACCGTGTTGTTAACCGAATTAGAACCTTGGGGGTTAACAATAACAGGTCTAACCAATGGCGAGCCAGCAGCGTTGTCACTATCAAATAACATTCTAGCAGCTGCAGATTCTTCGTCAAAGGTTGGCAGATTAAAGGAGTCGAATAGCCCATCATAGTCGAACATCCAAGGATCACCCAGAGCTCTAACAGAACTTGTATACCTTTGAACCCTTACTTCATTCTATAGCTCAATCTTTTTGGTAGCCAGATTCCATATGCGAAAATTCAGAGTAGCATATCCAAGGAAGAAACCCTCGATACCTTTTGCGCCAAACTTTCCATCCGGCTCAATCATAGTGCATGGACCGCCAAAGGGTTCTAGAAAAGATAGATCCAGTTTCCTTTTTTGTAGAAGTTCGAAACAAGTCTTGCCATGTCTCTTAACTGTAAGAACTTGGTTTAATGTGTAGCAAGCAGTCGACACAGCATCCCCCCATAACTGAACAGGAAGCTCCGACTCTACCAACATCATTCTTGCAGTTTCAATTATCGTCCGATTCTTCCTCTCCGCGACACCGTTTTGTTGTGGAGTGTATCGAGAACTGTATTCATGAAGAATTCCCTTAGAAGTACAGAACTCATCCATCACACGGTTCTTGAACTCAGTTCCATTGTCGCTTCTGATCCTCTTAACTTTCAATGTGTAGAGATTTTCCAACATCGTAAGAAGATCCTTGAGGATTCCAAGAGTATCACTCTAGTGTGCCATAAAAGCTACCCAAGAAAATCTAGAATAATCATCAGTAACCACTAAACAATAAGCATCCCCGAATTTTGTCTTGTGTCGCATAGGTCCAAAGAGGTCCATATGAAGACGTTCGAGAGGCATGCTAACAGTGTTGATTTTCTTCAGAGGGTGAGACTTCTTCGTTTGTTTCCCTTTCTGGCACGAAACACAGATATCTTGTAGATGAAAACTTCTCACAGGCACACCATTCACAAGATTGTTTTTCACCAAATGGTTCATTTTTCTTAAGTGAATGTGCCCCATTCTTCTGTGCCAAGATATAGACTCCTTCTTTGTGGCTTTCGAGACAAAACATGTGACTTGTGCAGAAGTCGTAATCGCTTGGCTCATATCAAGAATATAAAGATCATTTACTCTTTGAGCCGGTAAGAGAATCCATTCTTCTGGAATTTTGAAACCAGGTTTCAGCACATAACAACCGGCATCATCAAAATACACGGTGAACTTCTTAGCGCAGATTTGCGAAACACTGAGAAGATTATGATCAATTTGTCGAACAGAAACATACAACACCATTGGAGATCATTCCCTCTCCAGTGATGTATCCGCCTTTGTCTCCAACAAACGCGACAAGCCTCCTCTAATATTTCTCACATCATATAGAAGCCGTAAGTCGCCTGTCATGTGCCTAGATGCTCCACTATCAACAATCCAATGACTATTAATAGTTCCTCCTGGAACATCCTGCACATATCATCAATGATCAGTTGAGGATGGGGACCCAAGCCTTAGTGGTCTTGGGTCGTCCCTGAGCATCACGAAAGATGATCTCGATTTCCTGATGATTTTGTAACACAACACCTCCCCCTGAATTTTCACCCGTCTTAGGTCTCCAAGTTTGATTTGCTTTACCAGATATAGTTTTATGAAAAGATTCTGAAACTTCTGGTTTTAAAATTTGTGAAGAACTTGGTTCCCTGTTGACCGTTTTGACTTCAGATTTTAAAGCTTTTTCAACAGCTTTGACGTTTTGATGTCGTTGTTTCGTTTCTTGTTCCTTAACAGTTCTTTTATCATGTTTTGATGAAACGGGACGACGTTGAGGGTGAACCTTTTCAGGTGGTGCTTTCTCAACAAATTTATCCTTGGGAGTGTTTGGACAATTTTTAATGATGTGTCCAAACTCCCCACACTTAAAACATGTTCTCCTTTCCACAAACTTAGGAGAATCTGATCGATGAACAGATGTCGAACCCGTAGAACCCGATGTACTTGCTTTTTCATCACACCCTTTTGTATGCTGAGTGTAATTGTTTTGACTGTTACGCTTTAAAATCGTGACTTGTTGGACAAAGTCGGTGTTTGATTTGTTTTCAAAAGTCTCTATTTTATCCGTACCCTTCGATGTTACAAATTTGACATTATTGTTTTTCTTTTGATAACTAGCTCCTTTTGTTTCAAATTTAGATTGAGAAACGTTAGGCTTTTGAGCTCACTTTTCTGGTTGTTTACCCTTAGCAGCAATAGGTTGTTTCTTTGTTGGTGATTTTTGATTTCCAAATTGTTTCCTGATTTCAGCTTTTGGAATTGGGTCACATTGAGTTACAATGACTCCTGGAATTGTCTTTCCCAAAAACTTGTTTGTGTTATCTTCAAAAACTTTATCAATCGAAGATGGATTGGCATTTTTAATTGGAAAATCATGATCTGAATAGATTTTAGAATCATCAACCAAAGTGTACAACACGTTATTACTCTTAACGGCAGACACAGATTTCTTGTCATTCTTGACAGGATCTATCACTTGTTTGACAACTGGTTGAACAGCAGGAGTAGGAGGATCACAAAGAATATGATTCTCAATTGGAATTTCTACTCCCTTCATCTTGTCAAGTGATTTATCCTGATCACTCATATCTGATTCTGATTCATCATCAGACGACTCATAGTCCTCAATGATTGGAGGACTTTGTTTCGTAGATGTTGAAGTTTCTGTTTGCTCAGATGATGTACTTGAAGAACTGTCCGATTTGAACCCTAGGCCAGTAGTAACTTCTTCATAATCATGAGGCACATTGGGCTCAAAACGTGGCATTTCTTCTTCATCAGGCATATGAGTATAATTATGCCTTAAGGGGGCGCACACTTCTTATACCCTACGCCTTTCTTGTTACCTTTGAGTTGTTGAGCATCAATGATATGATCGAGCACATATCAGGAGTTAGAATAACTCTCCAATTTGAGCTTGATTGCATCATGTTCGCATTTGGCAATGGCTAGCTCCTTTTTGGTTTCCTCGATGATATTAATGTAATTGTTAATACCAATTTGCTTATTGAAAACAGTTTTTGTTAGCTCGGAAACACTTTTCTTTAGGGTTTCAATCACAGATTTAAAATCCTTTTCGTTTCTAGCTAAAGCCATATTTGCCTCTTTACACTTAGACAACTCAATAACCAAACTTTGGTTATGACTATGAACCTTTTCATATTCAAGCTTCAAATCTGCACAAACCTTACAAACACTAGGAGCAGGAGTTTCAGATTTTACCTGACTCGTAGAGGCTGAGACATTTGCCATAAAGGCAGTCTGATAAGAAAAAGATCCGTCTTCAGAGAAGAATTTCTCCATTTCTTTAGATACTACAGCAGCCTTCTTGATCAGAACATATTTCTAACTCTTCAACTCCTCTGCTTCAGTCAATAAATCATCAACATCAGAACTCGCTTCTTCCTTCACATCAGATTCTGAATTATAACCACCCGAATTAGAACTTTCCTCATCAGAACTCCCGGTATAACCCGAACTGTCGTCACTTTCAGAAAATTCTTCCTTGTGAACGTGCTTGATGTGATTGATGATCTTTGCATAACAAGCTGTTCCTCCTCCTTCTTGATCACCTTCCCCAAATTGTACAGACCAATTACACCCTTCATCAGCTTGAACAACTAATGCTCTGTTGGTGTTTGAAGGTCTAGACTAGTTCTGGTTCTGATTGTTGTTCACCGCTACTATCCTTCATTCACGATTGTCTTGATTGGCATTAGAAGTACTCGTCTGATTTCTGAACGGATTCTGATTGCCCTGTTTACTTGGTCGGGTGCACTCACGTTTGAAATGACCCTTTTCGCCACAATTGAAACATGTAACCACATCTTTATCAAACCCGTACTTCGTATCCTTCTTACTTTCCAACGAAGTTCTTCCCGTTCGACTCATGAAATCCTTTGCCCTTCTAACTGCACTTGCAAACGCCCACTTTATATCCATCAACTCCATTTCATCACGGTTGATTTGTTGATAATCTTCATTGGTTATATTGATGTTTCCAATTTGACCTGCGACCAATCCGCAGTATGCACTGACCATTGTATTAATGAGTTTCATATGCTCCTTTGCTACTTCAATGCTAACTTTTGAGAGGTTCGAAGTATCAACTCTGACAGTGTTGGTGTTTTGGGGTGGAGGATTGTTGGTATAATGTGCTTGTTGTTGTTGTTGTTGTGGTTGGGCTTGAGGTTGGGGTTGGGGTTGGGGTTGGTGTTGAGATTGTGGAAGATAAGCACTTGGATCGAACTGTGGTTGAGTAGTAGTAACTTGAGGTGGAGGTTGGGGTGTTGGTAGCCATGCACTTGCATCGAATTGAGGTTTTGAGAAAGCATGAGCTTGAGCTGGCGGATGATAAGCACTTGGATCGAAAACCGGTGGAGGAGCTGACTGTGGAAACGGAAAAGAGCTTGTATTCGACATAAACGCCGTCTGTAGCTTCGGTTGCTGAATTGAACTGGAACTGGAACTAGCTAAAGAGTTAGAACCTGCAAGGTACATTTCAGTATTTTGAGGAACAGGAATTCGTTTAGCTTACTGGATTTCTTCATCATTCTTGTGCTCCAACTTCTGAATAAATTCATAGATATTGACAGTAGCTAAAGTTCCCGTATGCATTAGAAGCTCAATGAACGCGCTCCATTTTGGAGGTAGAGCATCAGCAAACCGTGCAACCATTTCCTGTTGAGTAGCAATAACATTATAAGATTACATTTCACTAATCAAATGATAAAAACGAGAAGTCATATCATTTAGGGTTTCATTCTCCAAGAATTGAAATGATTCAAACTCTTTCTTCAATAAATCATGTCGTGTTTTTCTAGTAGTTGCATTTCCTTCTCCTCTCGCTACCAATGCATCCCATAAAGCTTTCGTGCTGGTACAATAGCTGAATTGATGATAGATATCTTTGTGGAGTGCTTGTGTGAGAATAGCAAATGCTTTCTTCTCAAGATCATATGCTTTCTTGTCGTCTTCAAGCATATTCGCCAATGTCGCCACACTTGAACCTGCTTCTTCGAGGTTTGTATTGTATGGAGAGGTGAAAAACGTCCATAATTCTGTGTTTTGCCCTAGAACGTAAGTATGGAAACGACCCTTCCATGATGGATAGTCTTTCATGTGATTCAACTTTGGCGGGCGATTGTTGGTACCCGTCTCACTCTCACTAAGTAATAGATTTTGAATGCTTTGATTTGGATTCGACACCAATGCCCATTGACTTGCACTTATTGATTGTGGAGGCATGACATTCCTTAACCATGCGGCTGCCGAAGTCTGATCTTGACCTGGTCGTGGGTCCGTACTCCAATCTGTCACACCCCGACCACGTAGAACATACAAAACGTGGCGGAAACATCGGGGAGTGTTGTAACAGAATTAATGTTTCACAACCATGGAAATTTAAGTTTCGTTTTATTGATTAAAAGTGTTACAATGTCTTAACAAACAAAGAAATACAACATAATTAACTAGTCTTGCATCTTTTATTGTCACTAAAGCCCAAGTCTGCCTATGTGTATCTTGATCATCTTATGCAACAGCTCCTGAAAACACATGTGAAAATAGGTACGTCAGCATAAAAATGCTTGTGAGATATATAGGTTTTGTGAAATTAGGTTTCATGACTTATGTTTGAGAAAATGTTTAGTCATGAACCTTGTAATTTGCTTTGTCTTTGTAAATCATTTGAAAAACAATAAGTTCAGATGACACGTATAAATAAGAGAATAACGCATGGTTAAATGAATAACCAAGTAAAATGAGTTTGTAAAAGATAAGTTGTTTTGTAAAACAATGTCTTGTGAAAAGTATGTTATTTGTATAGAATGTTATATGTTATAAACTGAAATGATTCAAATAACGGTACGATATGTAATACCATACAAACACTTATATATAGGAAGTACCAGCGGTGTATCCACCATGCTTGTATCATATTACACTCGCATCGTTACTTAATCACTTACTCAAACCAAACCAACAATGTAAAATGTTCATGTCTAATGTAAATCATGTAATGTATAACCAATGTCAAAAGTGTTTATGTGTCAAATGTAGACCATGTAATATGTAACCAAAATGATATGTATGGCTAGTGAAAATGCATCAACTAAACCATAGATGAAATGCACAAAACAAAGCATTGAAGTAAAACTTAGTTTAAATCAAAGCTATGTTTTGTGTAAATGCATGATCAATGTAAATCATGTAATATGTAACCAAACTGATCTGTATGGCTAGTGATAAATATCAACTAAACCATATGCACAAGAACATAGTATTGAAGTAAAACTTGGTTTAAATCAAAGCTATGTTTTGTGTAAATGCATGATCAATGTAAATCATGTAATATGTAAACCAAACTGATCTGTATGGCTAGTGATAAATATCAACTAAACCATATGCACAAGAACATAGTATTGAAGTAAAACTTGGTTTAAATCAAAGCTATGTTTTGTGTAAATGCATGCTCTACTGATACGAACATCTATGCGGTATTGTTATAATGCATACATCCAAGCCTTGAGACTGAGGCGATAAACCCTTAAACCACTTAAAGGTTTATCTAAATTATGTATATCGAATTCGGTCATTCCTTTCATCCCCTTTCCCTGGGATGTCCGGAACGGGAGTTGTCAATTCCTATGGTACCACTACCTACTAACGAACGGCGTAATTAATGTTAATGAATGTATTGTTCCATTGTAAACAACCCAAATGTCATAACAAAATGTAAGCATGTGATGAAAACGATGTACTAAGTATGCACGCAATGGACATACATAGCATAAAATGTAAATGTAAAACAATGTACTAAGTATGCACGCAATGGACATACATAGCATAAAATGTAATGTAAAACGGTGTACTATAATGTACTAACAAACATAGCAGGTATATGATGTGAAAACAGGAAAGCATGAATGTAACAAGTAGGCACATGTGTTCCACCCCAAAACGTTTGGAAAACAGTAAAAGAGGGGTCTATGTACTCACGTGAGATTGCTTAGTAGTCCTTGAGTAACAACCAAACAATGCTAGAGATCTCGGAATCAAACGGCACCTAATATAGGTAACTATGTTAATAAACCGGACCTAAATCGGAAGATCGGGTAGCATGAGGGTTTGTAAACCAAACGAGCATTGAGACTCGTGTAGTATGGTTCAACAAAGCCTACATACTAATTGAAACCTAATATAATTGTTTACGACCCATTACGACCCGTTTAGGTAGCTTATGCTACTTTAACGCGTCGTTCGCGTGAAACGCGTTCGGATCGCCTAATTAGCCCTATGACAAGGGTTATATGCCTAAACATGTTACATAATCAGTTATGTGACAAAAGTTTAGGTTACATATGCTTAATTACCAATTATACATGAAAAGGGTATTCTGGTAATTTACCTAAGGCATATAAACTACCTATCATACAACTACTTAAACGATGTGACCATAAGGTATAACCTCGGAAGGTTATTCCCTATAATCTATGGTCACCTAATGTATTTGGTCGGATCCTAATGATCGACCAAACTGGGTCGGGTTCGAAGGTATAAGCGATTTATCAGATCGCTTACCCTACGACCCTAGACAACGTGGTAATCAGTAGGCATAGTCCCAAGGGACTATAACCAACGTGATTACACTCACGTTGCGAAGTTCAAACGAACTTCGCATTGACCATTACTGGTCAACGCTGAAAGTCAAACAAAGTTTGACTTTCGGACTCGAAAAGCAATAAAATAAGGAAAAGAACGAAAGAATACTTACGAAGGGTCCCCGAATGCTAACCTCGATTCAAAAATCTCAGGTATGAAACAATAGTTTCAACTTAGAGTTTCTCAAATCAAAGTTCTTGTAAGTTTTGCATTGGGGTGATGGGGTATTTATAGTTTTCGGGTAACCGTTAGGATCGTTTCATGGAAAACGTGCCTTAATCCCATCCGTACATGTGTTGCAAAGTTATGGTGCCTAAATTCCATCCTTATCAGCTGACTAAGCATGTTAGAATGTGTGGTTGTGAATTAAACAGCTGTTTATACATCGAATCTGGTCCCGAAAATGCAAAACTGAAGCTTCTGCCCAGATAAGGCACTCGCGTAGCGCGACTGCATAAGCCCTTAGGGCTCGCGCTACGCCACTGCCCCTCTGTTTCAGAATTGTTTCCAAATTGGCAGAAATGGTCCCTGCATGTGTTTAAGGCCTTTTTCGATGCGTTTGAACCCCGTTAACCTCATTTTAAGGCTCTAAAATGAAGTTAAAGTATAGGGAACTCAAAACATGCTCAAAAATATGCCGGAGGTTGGTTCGTTTGGCCGCACGAACGCGATGTTCGCTTAATTACGACGGAATGCGCATAAGCGTGAAAAACGATCCAAATGACGCGACGAATGGATTTTTCTTATGGCGAACACTAAAATATAATATAGTCATGCTTACATAAATTTGTGGATGCCCGGATGTATTCAGAACGTAAGTTATGCGCGAAAATGCAAACTTGTGCAATTTTTGACACTTTTAGTCCCTGAATGACCCAAAAGTTTATTTTAGCACACCGAACCCCTCAAAGCCTATTTCTAAGCTATGTAAAGGATATATATGGTATGTTTAACTTATGGTCATGTTCCGGAATGTCTGTTACAGTTCAAATTGGCATACTTTCGCAGTTTGTCAAGTTTAGTCCCTGTAAGCGAATTAACTTGTTTTAGCCATACCAAAGCCTTCAAAATTTATCTCTAAGTTATGTAAAGGTTATTTAAGGTATGTTAAGCCTATGTCACTATTCCGGAGTGTTTGTTGCATTAAACTGGTTATATTTACGCATCGGTGCGCGTATAACCTTCCAGAAAGCGATTTAGAGTTTGGAATTAAACAAAAATTGTTATGTGCAAATCATACACATATTTTTACCAATCCCAAGTATGAAATATAATATTTCATTGATTCGGTATTTGTTTGATGGCCGTGGAGGCACAGGTGTTACAGTCTCCCCTACTTTAGGAAATTTCGTCCCGAAATTTATTTAGAGGAAACTTGTGAGAGTTTGAAAACATGAAGTTGAAAAGATCGAACAATATTGATTAGGGTTCTGAACTTCTAGTAACCTTTAATAACATCATGATTGCAATGTAAGAGGGATACTTATATACAAGTATATGAAGCGTCATTGGTGCGTCCACCGTACCTCCATTACATCGTTCTCATTTCGTTATTGTTGTCACTATCGGCTCTTACACATAATAAATCTTACTGGGTTTCTGTGCACTAAATTTCATAATTATGTACGCGTCCATAATCAGACAATTCCTTGCACAGTTTACACAGTCTATTTTATAATGTGTAGGGGAAAACCAAATGAACAATCCTATGACGAGTGTGACTAGACCGCCATAGAGTCCTTTTAATTAAATCAATAAATGATCTAAATAGACTATCAAGGAGTCTGTTCAGCTACATCACTAGATGTCGTCCTTTAACCAAATTGTGAATCAATCTTTTAGACTAGACCACTAAAAGGATCTCTTATGAAACATGGAGCGGTACTTATATAATCCAAGGGTCTTAACTATTACATAGAAGCCCATTAAGGATTGAAGGTAGTACCTTTTGAATATCCTGCTACGAATCCCTCATATGAAGATATGAAAGATCCTGCGAGGATTTGGATAACGAATATCCAGAGTATTAAAAACCCAAAAATGCATAAAAGAAAACATAAGATGAATAAACACATAGTCACATAACCACAAAATTGTTTAACTAGAAGTTTGTTCTGCTAACATAATACATGTATTTAAAGTACAATAGGAATCCATCTCGTGGATTTCATTTGGCACTTTAAACATTATCAAGAATCTAACTATAAAGATAGAAAGATTCAAAAAGAAAATTCGATTTCGATTACTAGAACCCGAAATGTTCGAATTAAGGTACATAAAGAATCCAATTAAGGACTCTGATTTGAATGATGATCATCCACAAGGGTCTAAATATGAAGATAAAAAGATCCCATATGGATTTTAGAAGTTGAAGATGTTTTGAAACCTTGCACTGGACGTGCTTATGCCAAAACATCAAGTAAAAATGTTTTACAAAGTTGAGATGCCAGATATGCCAAGGCGACATATGAAGCGAAATTTGAAAGTTAAGTCAATGTACGAGGAAAATATTTTTGAAAACTGTGCATGGGGTTCTTTTAAGAAAAATGTGTTTAATGTTTTTGAAACCTTATATATAATACTTTTGAAATCATAAAGTAGGTGAATTAGATAGATATATTTACAAAATGTTTTAAAATCATGAGAGATGAATTTTGAAATTATGTATAAGGTTTTTTTTTTGAAAGACATGAATGATGCTTTTCGAAATCATGCACTTGATAAGAAAATGTATTGTGTTAATATTGCCTTCAGACTATATGAAATATTTTGAAATTAGGAAGGTTGGTTTTGATAACATGGCTAATGTTTTTGAAATAACATAGATAATGTATTTAGATAAATTGTTTTCAAACTATATGAAATGTTTTGAGATCATGAAGATTGTTTTGAAATGCTTGTACTGTGTATGTTGAAAAAAATCAAAACGTAATGGGTATGAGATTTGAAAATACCCTTAGTTATCTAACCAAGGATTCAAAGGCACAGATGTGCAGAAGCATGATTACTCATAATGTCACTTTATTTTCTGTACTTCGTATCTTAGAATGAAACGAGTACTTAAAATTTTCGAAGGAATCATGAGCGATCATTTGAAAGAGAGAATCACAAGAGTAGTTTGTAAGGAACATAGTTCCTTGATACAGGTATTATAGGGAAATGCCATAAACACATGTAATTATACTTGTATATCAGAATTTGTGAACAACGATTTATTTATAAACAAAACAGATTGTTTCACATTACAAGGAAACAAAAGAAACAAAGGCATAAGACAGCAACATCCTTTGTTCAGCCGAATGCTCATCCAAGGGTTGGATTTGCATTAGCAAGCTTTGGGCATTTGTTCCTGAAATGGCTCGTATCGCCACAGTTGTAGCAAGTACCATGAGGAAAACGAGCTTGAGTTGAGTTGACTTGGGGTTGAGTTAGACCACCTTGGTTCGGGTTACATCGACAAACACTTGCCAGGTGACCAACTCTTCCACATGATACACATCGATGACACTGTAAGTGAGCTAGGTGATGCCCCTTACATTTGTTGCATAATGGTGCCGTTCCATGGTATTACTTCTTAGCAGGGGGTGTTGCCACCCGGATGGGTCTTGTTTGATTTGGTACTGCTGTAGTTGGGCACACCCTTGCCGTATGACCTATAAGTCCACAAATTTGGCAATTGCGGCACTTCACATTAACATGATGATGAAGGCTACATTGGTTGCACAAGGGTGAAGTTCCATTGTATGGCTTCCTAGCTGGTGGCCTTGCCACATGGCTAGGTCCCGCTTGATTAGGTGTAACCGTTGCGGGTTTCCTTGAAGCCTTACGCTTCCTTGATTTTGGTGCTGGCTTGACTTCTGCTTCCTTTGGTGACTCTTGAGTGGCTTCATTGTCGAGATGAGAGGCTTCATTTTTTAGACGAGCCATGGCAATGCCTAGATCCACAGACTTCAGAATCACTTCACCTATTTGCTGGGCAAATTTAGCTGTTTGCTCGGACATTTGACCAGTGCTGAGAGGAAGAGACATTCTAGAAGAAAATGAAAGACATAGGAAGAAACAAGTGAAAGGTTTATTGGATAATCAATACAGAATGGTAACGAATGAAAATTGCGATCATTTGTTTGTTACCTAAGGCAAACAAATGAGATGGTGACAAATCAAAGTAAATGGGTCAAAAATAATGTATCGCGAAGACATGCTCGCCTATAAGTGAACACTCATCCCAAGAATTCCCAGGTAAGCACAACTGGTCTCGCGTCTGATGAGATGTATACGAAGTGCTTGCCTAGACAGAAAACCCAGAATACAGGCATTCACCCTTCCAGTTTGTACGTGTTCACATTATTTAAAACCCAAAACCTTGACGAGATTTTGAAAACTCAAAGGGGTTCAAAACCATATAATAGAGAGTTCAAAACCTTACAATAGAGGGTTCAAAACCTAGTAATCAATCATCCTAGAACAGATGATTAGTTTTCAAAGCGGTTTTGAAATTTATGTTCTTGTTGAGGTCGTCGCCTAAGGATAGGTGACGGTATTGTTTTATGACTAAACGCAAGTAAACTCGCGTTAGGGTCCTAAGAAGGTTATAGACTAGGTCAAAGCATTACTAATAACCTAATTCCCTATAACCATGAGCTCTGATACCATCTTTTCTGTCACACCCCGACCACGTAGAACATACAAAACGTGGCGGAAACATCGGGGAGTGTTGTAACAGAATTAATGTTTCACAACCATGGAAATTTAAGTTTCGTTTTATTGATTAAAAGTGTTACAATGTCTTAACAAACAAAGAAATACAACATAATTAACTAGTCTTGCATCTTTTATTGTCACTAAAGCCCAAGTCTGCCTATGTGTATCTTGATCATCTTATGCAACAGCTCCTGAAAACACATGTGAAAATAGGTATGTCAGCATAAAAATGCCTGTGAGATACATAGGTTTTGTGAAATTAGGTTTCATGACTTATGTTTGAGAAAATGTTTAGTCATGAACCTTGTAATTTGCTTTGTCTTTGTAAATCATTTGAAAAACAATAAGTTCAGATGACACGTATAAATAAGAGAATAACGCATGGTTAAATGAATAACCAAGTAAAATGAGTTTGTAAAAGATAAGTTGTTTTGTAAAACAATGTCTTGTGAAAAGTATGTTATTTGTATAGAATGTTATATGTTATAAACTGAAATGATTCAAATAACGGTACGATATGTAATACCATACAAACACTTATATATAGGAAGTACCAGCGGCGTATCCACCATGCTTGTATCATATTACACTCGCATCGTTACTTAATCACTTACTCAAACCAAACCAACAATGTAAAATGTTCATGTCTAATGTAAATCATGTAATGTATAACCAATGTCAAAAGTGTTTATGTGTCAAATGTAAACCATGTAATATGTAACCAAAATGATATGTATGGCTAGTGAAAATGCATCAACTAAACCATAGATGAAATGCACAAAACAAAGCATTGAAGTAAAACTTAGTTTAAATCAAAGCTATGTTTTGTGTAAATGCATGATCAATGTAAATCATGTAATATGTAACCAAACTGATCTGTATGGCTAGTGATAAATATCAACTAAACCATATGCACAAGAACATAGTATTGAAGTAAAACTTGGTTTAAATCAAAGCTATGTTTTGTGTAAATTCATGATCAATGTAAATCATGTAATATGTAAACCAAACTGATCTGTATGGCTAGTGATAAATATCAACTAAACCATATGCACAAGAACATAGTATTGAAGTAAAACTTGGTTTAAATCAAAGCTATGTTTTGTGTAAATGCATGTTCTACTGATACGAACATCTATGCGGTATTGTTATAATGCATACATCCAAGCCTTGAGACTGAGGCGATAAACCCTTAAACCACTTAAAGGTTTATCTAAATTATGTATATCGAATTCGGTCATTCCTTTCATCCCCTTTCCCTGGGATGTCCGGAACGGGAGTTGTCAATTCCTATGGTACCACTACCTACTAACGAACGGCGTAATTAATGTTAATGAATGTATTGTTCCATTGTAAACAACCCAAATGTCATAACAAAATGTAAGCATGTGATGAAAACGATGTACTAAGTATGCACGCAATGGACATACATAGCATAAAATGTAAATGTAAAACAATGTACTAAGTATGCACGCAATGGACATACATAGCATAAAATGTAATGTAAAACGGTGTACTATAATGTACTAACAAACATAGCAGGTATATGATGTGAAAACAGGAAAGCATGAATGTAACAAGTAGGCACATGTGTTCCACCCCAAAACGTTTGGAAAACAGTAAAAGAGGGGTCTATGTACTCACGTGAGATTGCTTAGTAGTCCTTGAGTAACAACCAAACAATGCTAGAGATCTCGGAATCAAACGGCACCTAATATAGGTAACTATGTTAATAAACCGGACCTAAATCGGAAGATCGGGTAGCATGAGGGTTTGTAAACCAAACGAGCATTGAGACTCGTGTAGTATGGTTCAACAAAGCCTACATACTAATTGAAACCTAATATAATTGTTTACGACCCATTACGACCCGTTTAGGTAGCTTATGCTACTTTAACGCGTCGTTCGCGTGAAACGCGTTCGGATCGCCTAATTAGCCCTATGACAAGGGTTATATGCCTAAACATGTTACATAATCAGTTATGTGACAAAAGTTTAGGTTACATATGCTTAATTACCAATTATACATGAAAAGGGTATTCTGGTAATTTACCTAAGGCATATAAACTACCTATCATACAACTACTTAAACGATGTGACCATAAGGTATAACCTCGGAAGGTTATTCCCTATAATCTATGGTCACCTAATGTATTTGGTCGGATCCTAATGATCGACCAAACTGGGTCGGGTTCGAAGGTATAAGCGATTTATCAGATCGCTTACCCTACGACCCTAGACAACGTGGTAATCAGTAGGCATAGTCCCAAGGGACTATAACCAACGTGATTACACTCACGTTGCGAAGTTCAAACGAACTTCGCATTGACCATTACTGGTCAACGCTGAAAGTCAAACAAAGTTTGACTTTCGGACTCAAAAAGCAATAAAATAAGGAAAAGAACGAAAGAATACTTACGAAGGGTCCCCGAATGCTAACCTCGATTCAAAAATCTCAGGTATGAAACAATAGTTTCAACTTAGAGTTTCTCAAATCAAAGTTCTTGTAAGTTTTGCATTGGGGTGATGGGGTATTTATAGTTTTCGGGTAACCGTTAGGATCGTTTCATGGAAAACGTGCCTTAATCCCATCCGTACATGTGTTGCAAAGTTATGGTGCCTAAATTCCATCCTTATCAGCTGACTAAGCATGTTAGAATGTGTGGTTGTGAATTAAACAGCTGTTTATACATCGAATCTGGTCCCGAAAATGCAAAACTGAAGCTTCTGCCCAGATAAGGCACTCGCGTAGCGCGACTGCATAAGCCCTTAGGGCTCGCGCTACGCCACTGCCCCTCTGTTTCAGAATTGTTTCCAAATTGGCAGAAATGGTCCCTGCACGTGTTTAAGGCCTTTTTCGATGCGTTTGAACCCCGTTAACCTCATTTTAAGGCTCTAAAATGAAGTTAAAGTATAGGGAACTCAAAACATGCTCAAAAATATGCCGGAGGTTGGTTCGTTTGGCCGTACGAACGCGATGTTCGCTTAATTACGACGGAATGCGCATAAGCGTGAAAAACGATCCAAATGACGCGACGAATGGATTTTTCTTATGGCGAACACTAAAATATAATATAGTCATGCTTACATAAATTTTTGGATGCCCGGATGTATTCAGAACGTAAGTTATGCGCGAAAATGCAAACTTGTGCAATTTTTGACACTTTTAGTCCCTGAATGACCCAAAAGTTTATTTTAGCACACCGAACCCCTCAAAGCCTATTTCTAAGCTATGTAAAGGATATATATGGTATGTTTAACTTATGGTCATGTTCCGGAATGTCTGTTACAGTTCAAATTGGCATACTTTCGCAGTTTGTCAAGTTTAGTCCCTGTAAGCGAATTAACTTGTTTTAGCCATACCAAAGCCTTCAAAACTTATCTCTAAGTTATGTAAAGGTTATTTAAGGTATGTTAAGCCTATGTCACTATTCCGGAGTGTTTGTTGCATTAAACTGGTTATATTTACGCATCGGTGCGCGTATAACCTTCCAGAAAGCGATTTAGAGTTTGGAATTAAACAAAAATTGTTATGTGCAAATGATACACATATTTTTACCAATCCCAAGTATGAAATATAATATTTCATTGATTCGGTATTTGTTTGATGGCCGTGGAGGCACAGGTGTTACACAATCCCATGGACTCGTACTACTCATGATTGATATTAGAACAACTGTACCTGATTAAACACTTGAAAAGAGAATGTTAAGATATGTTTGCAAAGCTTCTAATTAAAATTACAAGGATGTTTGACGAAATCCTGTATGACGAACTCAGAGATTTCGTCCAAAACAATTTTTGATGAAAATGGTGATTTCGTTCAAGACAAACTGGTGATTTCATCAATTGTAGGTGTGACGAAAATAGTGATTTCGTCCCAGTGATTTCATCTAGAACCAATTGAGTGTTTTCGTCCAAGTGTGAGTGTTCGTCGCTGATATGTTGATGACGAAATCAGGTTGATTTCGTCGCTGATATGTTGATGACGAAATCAGGTGGATTTCGTCGAAGATATGTTGATGATGAAATCAGGTGGATTTCGTCGAAGACAGGACAAATATGATTTCGTTGACAATTTGTAAGATAATATCACAGAAAAAGAAAATCTTATCTCTGACAAGTTGGTGACACCAAATTCAACAAACCATGCTTTTTCTGATTTTCGAAACTTCTTTTTCTCACCAACTAATCATCACAGTACACAAATTTCAAACACTTGCAATTTAATATTGATAAACAAAATAAGTTAGAATCAACAAAGCTCAAACACAGATATATGCAAATAACAGTTTGAAGATTTTCAAGAACACTTTCAAGAACACTTTGAAGATATGAAGTTTCTGAAAACGATTTTGCTTATACCTTCAACAAAAACCCAAATGTCAACATGTATATATGCAATATAATAGGTTTTCAATAAAACTATAGCAAAATAACACTTGTAAACACAGATTTTCAGCAATATTTTCAGAAAAATATGATTTTTCAGAAACACCAAACTGAAAACAGTTAACAATACTTGTTTCAAACAATCACAATGTTTGGTTTTAAACAAGGAAAAGAGCCAAAGCTCTGATACCACTTATAGGTCCATTTTTCTCGGAGGATCCGATACGTAACCTATCCTTGTTTATCACAAACACTATCACGGGTGCGGAATCCCTGTAAAGGTGCAAACCAAACAAATGTAAAGCGGATAGCACAAACAGATAATCAAAGATTCACTTGGATTAAAAGGATGAGAACAAACTGCAAACACATACACACAATGCTTGACGATAAACTCTCAGTTTCTCTCTATGCTCTCATCAACTAAACTGTGAAACATACTCAATATATATACTATCCATTGACGAAAACCCTTTGGACGAAAACCATGTGTGACGAAATCAGGGATTTCGCCACACACATATATGACGAAGACAAAGGGATTTCGCCATTATGATTCCTGACGAAAACACTGTTTTCGTCAAAATCACACTTGGACAGAACACTAAGGCATGGACAGGTAAGCATGATTACACAAACTCTAAACATAATGCACACTAGCATTAGGTTAAGATACAAATACAAAGACAAGACGTCATACCAAGTAGGATAGGAGGATATCCGACTAGGTAGACATGACGGAACATACATACTCGATAACAAAAGACCGTTTAACATACAACCAAACAAGACAAGTTACAGACACAAAAATGCACTAACAAACTCCCCCTTGTCTGTTGCTTGGTCTTCGATCTTTGAGTCTTCAATCTTAGTGTTTTGCTGACCAGGTGCTTCCGGCATGAATACCACAATAAAAGCAGAAACAAGCGACGCGTTGGAACAGTAAAGCTTGTTGAGCGTACTCGTCTTCATAGAAGATATCATGCTGAAACAGTTTGTTGATGTCGGCCGCAGACATGTTGACAATCCACATCGGATCTAGCATGCGGAAGTTTTCCTGATCTTTAAATACAATCACCGCTTCATGCGTATCCGAATCGTAACACCATAACCGCATGTTCTCCAAGAAATTTTGTTTCATCGGCATCAGCGGAATTTTATCCATGACTTTCAGTGGCTGATAGATTAGCTTGTATCGACCCGTGTTGGTCTCTGGATCTAACGTATACTTGATCTGCTGATAGACCGGAAACTGCGGTTTGTATAGTTCATCTTTCCACCCGTTTCGATGATTGAACCTCAATCTCTTTTCGAACAAAGTTGCTCCAGTATAGTTTGAGTGATTGATCAGTTTCAACTTCGTTAAGGCAGCAGCGTCATAGAATGGCAGAGATGTGATACTCAGCAACGAATTGAAATATTGGATGCCGTGTTCGCGCTTGATGGCCACACAGTGAATATCCTGCACGAACATCCAGCTGAGTATCTTTCCATGCGGATTTTCTTTTACGTACTGCATGTAATCAACTTGCGCTTCCAGAGGAGTTGGTTTCTCGATCTTCGACAAAAAGCTTTTTCTCCATTCTTGGAATGCGTCTGTTGGATCGTCTGAAGAATCACGTTTATTAAATTGCTCGTTGATTTCTTCAAGATTCTTTTTCAGCCATTCTTCATCGAACGGATCAAACTCCGTTCCGTCAGCACGCACGTAAGTTGATTTACTCGATTCGCCTTCAAAAACTATTTCATCCAGATTCTCGGTGTCAGCTGTTTTTGGTTCAATTGACATTTGATCAATCACAGCATCATCAACTGTTTTCATTTCTTCCAAAGCTAGTTTCTGCTCATATGATAAATCTTCCACCAATTCCCCTTCTTCTAAAAGTTCTCCGGATACAGGAGGTACAACCTGTGAGGCAATATCAGAAGAGCTAATAACATTAGAAGTACCAGCCATGTCACTTTCGAACATTTGCATTTCAGCTTGTGCACTACTTGATGTTCCTTGAGAAGATTTGACTTGTGGAGGCTGGTATGCTACGATCTGTGTAGATGTAGAGGCTGGAGGTTGTTGAGCTGCAGCTGAGGGATCTGGATTCCCTTGATCTTCAGAATCATGATCATGCTTCTTCAACACTTCCTGTTGCTTGCATCGTTCATCCCACAAAACAACAACACGTTTTCTAACGTTTTCGAGATTATTATTCATAATCCTAACTCCATCAGCAATAGTTTTATTTCGACAGACTACTGATTTACTATCATTTTCTCTTTTTCTCGCCAGGAAACTCATTTTTGTTTTTCCAATGTTTTTTGGTTTTGAAAATTTTCAATGTTTTTGAATTTTCAAATTTTGGATTTACTCCCCCTAAAATCAACAAACTAAGATAAATTTAGAAACACAAAGGTATTTACAAAAACGATTTTCTGATGTCGGTTAACTCATGTTTTACCTCAATGCCGTTTACCAAAATTAATTTAATCAGAAATGATTTATCAAATTTTGGAAAAATGAGTTGGCACGTTGGTAATCGGTGTGGACCATGACAACATTGACGAGTTTCATATTGAAGCGATCACGTGCGAGGTGATATTTGAGGTCAACGTGTCTGGCCAAAGAGTGTTGTACGAGATGATAATAATTCATAAAGCAGCTTAAATATCGACGAGTAAAGGAGAGATAAGAAAATCAAAACCATATCCTGCAACTGTTTCATACATTACAAGGAATCTGAGTGCTCTCCCAAACTGGATATCCACCCGGTGTGGATTTCAAAGTCGATTTTGTAGCTACTGAGAAATCTCTTCACAGCAACAAGATCATAAACCTTTGGGTCCGGCTGGTCTTCCATATTGCACCAGTGAAGGTCTTTGTCTTTCTCTTTGAGAAGTAGTATGCGGTTGTTCAATCCACGCCAAGGCATCCGTATACCCGGTTGGTTTGTTCAACAAACACATTTTCTTCAATCACACCGCGAAGAAATGTACACTGCACGTTCATCTTGTGAACTTTTAGACGTGCCGCAGATGCGTACATTTTGATTGAATCTATCCTGGGGACCCGATTAAAGCCTTGAACAATCAAACTTTGATATGATTTTCATTTTGTCGAAGGTTTTCAATTTCTTTCAACAGACAATTCTGTTTTCTTTTCTTTTTCTCTCCATCAAAGGCAACAATTTCTTTGTCGCCGATCTTGTGCATGGACACTCCACTATCAACAATCCGATGACTATCGATAGTTCCTCCTGGAACTTCTTGCACACTCACTCAGAGATCAGTTGGAGAGGGGGACCCAAGCCTTCATAGACTTGGGTTGTCCCTGTTCATCGACAAAGGTTATTTCAACCTCGCGATGACCTGGAACTGGTGATGCTCCCCCTGAAACTTTATCCGTTTTAGGTTTCCAAGCTTGTTTTCATTTACCAGATTGTGTATTATATACAATTTCTGGTTTTAATGGTTGTGACAAACTAGGTTTCCTATTAACAGATTTTACTTCCGTTTTTACAGCCTTTTTTATCACCTTCACATTTTTACGTCGTTGTTTTGTTTCCTGTTCTTTAACAGTGCGTTTGTCAGTTTTTGGTGACACAGGACGACGTTGTTGGTGACCTTGTTCAGAAGGGGCTCTTTCTACAAAATTTGGTTTCGGAGAGTTTGTGCAGTTTCTGATAATGTGGCCAAACTCCCCGCATTTAAAGCATGATCTCCTTTCAACAAAATTAGGAGATTCTGTTCGATGACCTGACGTTGAAGTTGTAGACCCAGAGGTACTAGCTTCACACCCGTTTGTGTGTTGGGTGTAATTGTTTTGAGCGTTACGCTTTAAAATTCTGACTTTTTGAACAAAATCGGTGTTTGATTTATTTTCAAAAGTCTCCACCTTGTCAGTACCCTTGGATGCTACAAATTTAACATCATTGTTTTTCTTCTTGAAACGAGCTCCTTTGGTCTCAACCTTCGGTTGTGAACCTTTAGAATTTTGAGCTCGTTGTTGTTGTTGTTTACCCTTAAAAGCGACAGGTTGTTGCTTTGTCAGTGATTTCTGATTTCCAAATTTTCTTCTAACTTCAGCTTTTGGAATAGGATCACACTGAGTTACAGAAACTCTCGGGATCGCTTTTTCCAAAAACTTACTTGTAGTATCTTCAAACACTCTGTCAATCAAAGATTGATTGACGTTTTTCATGGGAAAATCTTTGTTTTAATAAATTTTACCATCACCGACCAAAGTGTATAACACGTTATCACTTTTAACGGTAGACACTGTTTCCTTGATAGGATCTATCTCTTGTTTAACAGCTGAGTGCACAGTAGGAGTAGGAGGATCACAAAGAATATGATTCTCGATAGGCACTTCTACTCCTTTCCTATCATCAAGAGATTTATCCTCATCACTAACATTTGATTCATCATCTGACGAATCATAGTCCTCAATAATTGGAGGACTTTGTTCCGTATCAACAGATGACTTTCCCGAGCTTTCAGATGAGCCCTCCGAAGAATTGTCCGATTTGAACCCTAATCCTGTAGTAACTTCCTCATAATCAAGAGGCACACTAGGTTCAAAACGTGGCATTTCCTCCTCATCGGGCATTCTGGTATAGTTGTGTCTCAAAGGTAGGGGTGAGCAAAAACCGAACCGAAAACCGAAACCGCACCAAAAACCGTAAAAACCGAAACCGCAAAACCGCAACCGACACAAAAACCGCAAAAACCGAAACCGCAAAAACCGAAACCGCAAAGGTATGGTGCGGTTCGGTTTTAGCTTTAAAAACCGCACCAAAAAACCGAAACCGCACCGCAAAATTATTATATATATATATATATTATATATAATATACTTAAAGATTTAAATATAAAATTCCCTATATATTATATAATCTGTGTTTGTTAAAAAAAAAAAGTACAGACTTGACTTTGTTAAGTTAACTATCGTCTGCTCCCTCTAAAAAAAAAATGATGTTAACCTACTAGTTACAAGCCCATTAAATTAGCACTCCAAACAGCCCAACTTTCAACCCAATAACCTTTTGATAAAAAAGAAACCTACGTACCTTTCCCTTCATTTCCCTAATTTAACATCGAGCCGGCAAATGATAGTTGGAAACAAGAATGAGTTGGAAACAATATTACGTTTTTATTTGGATACGACTATGTGATTAAGCTTTCACCGTTTCACATAGCAACTATTATTCTAGACATGTTTCTAGTACAAACTCTTGTTTTGATTGATGTCCTCTAGCCCATACATATGCTCTTCACATTGCTCTTGCAAAAATTATATTCTAATTACCATCAAGTATTAGATGTATTCCAGTATTAAAACCGAGAGTTTTTTTTTGATGTATTCAAGTATTGCTGAGAGTTTTTTTTAGATGTATTCAACTATTAAAACCGAAACCGCACCGAAACCGAACCACAACCGCAAATAAACCGCAAAAACCGTACCGCAAAAAAACCGCAACATGTGGTTTTAAAAAAATAAAAACCGCACCTCGCGGTATGAGTTGCGGTTTTATGCTAAAACCGCACCAAACCGCACCATGCTCACCCCTACTCAAAGGAGACGGACCCGACTTATACCCAACGCCTTTCACATTCCCTTTCAGCTTTTGAACATCTATGATGCGATCAAGCACATATCGGGAGTTAGAATAACTATCCAATTTGAGCTTGATCGCATCATGCTCGCATTTGGCAATGGCTAGTTCCTTTTTGGTTTTCTCGATGATATTAATGTAATTGTTAATACCAATTTGCTTATTGAGAATAGTTTTGGTCAATTCAGAAACACTTTTCTTTAAGGTTTCAATTACAGATTTAAAATCCTTTTCGTTTCTAGCTAAAGCCATATTTGCCTCTTTGCACTTTGACAGTTCAATAACCAAACTCTGATTATGACTATGAACCATTTCAGATTCATGTTTCAATTCAGCACATTCATGTTTCATATCAGCACAATCACTACATATGCTAGGAGTTTCAGATTGTACCTGACTTGTAGAAGCTGTGACATTAGCCATAAAGGCAGTCTGAGAAGAGAGAGATCCATCTTCAGTGAGAATCTTCTCCATTTCCTCCGATGTAGCATCAGCTTTCTTGACCAAGACATATTTCTGATACTTTACCTCCTCAGCATCATTCAACAAACTATAACCTTCAGAATCAGTTCTCTCATTCACATCTGATTCTGAATCGGAACTGCCACTGTATCCCGAATTATCATCATCTTCAGAAAATTCTTCTTTGTGCACATGCTTGATGTGACTGATGATCTTCGCATAACATGCAGTTCCTCCTCCAAACTGTACGGACCAATCACATCCCTCATCAGCTTGTACCACTAATGCTCGATTAGTATTAGATGGCCCTGACTGGTTTGTTTGGTTGTTATCAGCTACTATCCCTCTTTCGTTCTTAGCTTGATTTGGAGTACTTGTTTGATTTTGGAAGGGATTTTGGTTGCCTTGTTTGCTCGGTCGCGTGCATTCACGTTTGAAGTGACCCTTCTCACCGCAATTGAAGCACGTCACGGCATCCTTATCAAAACCGTACTTCGTATCCCGCTTGCTTTCCAAGCTAGTCTTCCCGGTTCTCCTCATATAATCCTTGGCTCGTCTAACCGCGCTCGCAAACGCCCACTTGATATCCATTAACTCCATTTCGTCCCTGTCTATCTGCTTATAGTCTTCGTTTGTCAAATTAATGTTGCCAATTTGACTTGCGACTAGTCCGCAGTAGGTGTTGACCATGGTGTTAAGAAGTTCCATAGTTTCCCCTGCAGTCTCCATATTGACTTTGGATAAGTTTGCTTGTGGCTGTTTGTATTGAGGTTGTGGTTGGGCTTGTGATGGTGTTGGAATATATGCATTTAGATCAAATTAACGTTGAGTGGGAGGAACTTGTGGTGGAGGTTGGGGTTTAGGTAGCCACGCACTTGCATCGAGTTGTGGTTTTGAGAAAGCATGAGCTTGAGCAATCATATGCGCTGGAGGATGATAGGCACTCGGATCGAAAACATCAGGTGGAGCTGATTGTGGAAACGGAAAAGAGCTTGTATTCGACATAAACGCCGTCTGTAGCTTCGGTTGCTGAACTGAACTGGAACTGGAACTAGCTAAAGAGTTAAAACCTGCAAGATACATTTCGGTATTTTGAGGAACAAGAATTCGATTAGCTTTCCGGATTTCTTCATCATTCTTGTGTTCCAACTTCTGAATGAATTCATAGATATTGACAGTATCTAGTGTCACACCCCCAAAATCCACCCTGCGGAGTATCACCGCTTGGAGGCGTGACGTGACCAGGATCGAGCCACCAATCATATTGAACAACACAATTAAGTAAATAAAACCAACCACAATACGATTGGTGACCAAAAGAAAGTAAACCGTCATTAGGTTAACAGCGGAAGCATAAGACGTTAAGCCAAAACATAAGTTCGTAGTTCATAAGTTTTAAAGACTCAAAACATAAGTTTCATAAGTTTAAAAGGTTTGTTTAATAAGTACGGGACATTACAGTTCGCATCCCACAACGACCACCTACATGTGCAAGCCCCATAGCATCTAGCGACCTGCAAAGCATGTAACAACGAGTCAACAACAAAGTTGAGTGATTTCACGGTTGGTTGTCCATTTTAGAGTTGTTTCCAAAAACGTAGTTTAATCTCATTCAGCTATCCAGCCGTGGGGGTTACCCCATAGTTCGAAAACGTTTATTAGTTAACCATCCCATATCCACCTTCCCTGGCTCTCCAGCCCGGCACTCCGGCCGTGGGGGCTACCCCATTATTTAGAATATCAGACTCGTTTATCATATAGACTACTAACGAAAATTAATTGTGCCCTAGCGTCGGTGTCTATCATCACCGATGTGCCATAGTCCATTAGTACACGCCCGTCCGACTGGCACGGCGTGAGGTTTGTTAAACCTAATAGCGCTATTAACTAATGACCCGCTCACCATAGCCTCGGCGATTAAGTCGATACAAAAAGGGAGGGACTTCGCTAATAGAGTTCTAGTCCAGTAAGTCTAATTCCGTCCTAACAGGACGAGGAATTCTCATTCCTGAACACGTCTCAAGGACGAGGAATCCCTATTCCTGAACCCATTCCCATTCCCACCGGGAATTTCCATGCTTTGTAGAAAAGTGTGAACTCACCTCGGTTTGCTCGGTTAGACTAGTTACTCTAATATTCAGGAAATCAAGCACGTCCTAATAAGGTACAGATAACAATCAATTTCTCATGCACAACACGTATGGTTTATCTACTCATTACTTTTATCACATATCACACAATTTGAACGTCAACGCACTTCGTTAAGTTATATATTATTTTACCCTAAAATAATATAACGGTAAAATAAACAAATATTCACACAAGAGTTTTAGTATACAATATATATTTTAAATATATATTTATCAAATTTTATTTACGAAAGTCAACCTCCGATACTTGGTGTTTTGTTACAAAAATTATGGCGAAGCTTATATTCGAAAAGCAAGTTATAAAATATACTCGTAACGCTTGTTTAGAAAAATATTTTCTAAGTGTTGGGATTCTTAGAAAATTTCACCAGAGTTTCCTTTGTGAATGGAGGTGTCCATGCTTACTAGCATATCATTTTCTTTTCAAAAATTCATTCAAACAATTCTCAATCATTAACATACAATTTATATTTACCAAACTTGTAAAAAACAAGCATAAACTATAAACTCATGAACTTGAAAAAAATTTGTAAAAACATGTAGTAACTTACTAGCACACTTAGTAAGTCTTGTTACCTTCCAAAATGTGATTGGTTCTTTAAAATCTTTATTTTTAAAGAGTTTGCATATTTACAACTTCTAGTCATAATTTCTAGAAATATTTCTTTGTGAAATTTTCTTATTACACAAGTGTTTCTACACTTGTTTAGCCACTAAAAATATGTTAAGTTTGTGTAAGATCCAAGTTTTAACAAAACTCATACTTCTCACTTGGTTCTTTCGAAAAACCACTCATGGATCTTTAGATCTACAAGATTACATCTCATTTTGATCTTTATTTTTCAAGAAAACATGTATTTATTCAAGTTCATAGTTTATGTGTGGATGATTCCATCATCCACAACATTTCTAACTTTCACATCTTGCTAGTTCATGTCTTTAAACATGATCTAGCAAGTCCATATGATGATCCATATCATTTTAACTAACAAACAACATTCAACAAACATAACTACACAAAATAACATGATTTCTTCATCATTATAACACTACTTCATCACTAGTTAGTCTATGTTCCAAGACTTTGTTTATGTTCTTTAGAGTTCTTATTTTTTCATCATTCTTTTAACTATTAACCATCAAAAATATGAAGAAGATGAAGATCTAAGGCACTTACTTCTAGCACAAGGCTAGGGGAGTTCAAGAGTGTAAAAGTGGTGGTTAAAAGAAAACGAGAGCGGTCCTTGAACTTCCGAACACACCAAGCTTACTTGTAGGATCTCTAACACCTTTGGGTATGTATAGATTGCTTGGAATGGAGCTTGAAGGTGGTGATGATGGTGATGATGGTTGTGGTGTTCTCTGCCGAAACAAGCAAGGAGGAGAGGAAGTGTGTTGTTGTTTGATGTGAATGATGAAGAAATGGTGGTTAACTAGTGGGTTATATAGAAATCTAATAACCCTTGTGTCTTATGTCTCCTTAGTACTAAACAACATCAATTAAACAAATGAATAAAATCATGGGGGTGTCCCCACTTCCATAACCGGTTTCGAAGGGGGGGGGGGGGTATGGGGTTGGTTTTCAAATGGATGGTTACAATCTAGTTAGAGAAACAAGTGTTTAGTTAATGGTTATGGTGTGTTATATAATATAAAGTGTGTTAGGGTGTTCGGGGACCCTAACTAGCTCAGAAAAATAAAAACAATGTGTTTGACATTATTTTTGTGTTTCGGGTAAAGTCTGTTTGTTCGGTGGGGTGTTGTTCCGTTAAAGTGCATAATTAATCCGTAACGTGTCCTATATATATATTTTTGTAACACTTTTAATTCTTAACACTTAGGAAAGCACACAGGACTATTTAGTAACTTTTCTGTATACTGCTAGTATGTTAACAAGCACATGTAAGTATAACACAGAAATCAGAGAGCAGTTAAATGATTCAGCACAGTCATCAAGCACTTTAATTAGCATTAATGGATCGTACGGAATACATGTAATTTTGAGGGTTGTCACATTCTCCCCCTGTTAAGAAAATTTCGTCCCGAAATTTAGCTCGTGGCTACTGAGGAAGCTAGTTATGTTGCGTTGGTTTCCTGGTTTTCCTGGGGTGTCACATCATCCCCCCGTTGATTTGGAATTTCATCCTGAAATTCTGCAGTAGCTTCAGCCTCAGTAGTGGTTGCACTTTTCTTAAACAGCTGGGGATACTTGAGTTTCATTTGGTCTTCTCGTTCCCAGGTATACTCTGGGCCACGACGGGAATCCCAACGAACTCGAACAAGAGGTATTCTGGTACGCTTGAGAATCTTAACATCTCGATCAGTAATCTCTACTGGTTCCTCGACGAATCGCAGCTGGTCGTCGATAGTGAGCTCCTTTAAGGGAACCATGAGGGTCTCATCTGACAGACACTTCTTCAGATTCGACACATGGAAAACATTGTGAACTCCGCTGAGTTCTTCAGGTAGATTCAACCTGTAGGAGACCTTGCCAATTTTCTCAATGATTTCGAATGGTCCGACATAACGCGGATTGAGCTTGCCTCGTTTGCCAAAACGGACTACACCTTTCCAAGGTGAGACTTTGAGTAGCACTCGATCCCCAACCTAGAACTCGAGTGGTTTCCTATGCTTATCAGCATAGTTTTTCTGACGGTCACGAGCTGCCGCCATTCGCTGTCGTATCTGAGCAATCTTCTCAGTTGTATCTACTACCAGTTCTGGGCCAGTGATTTGACTATCGCCAACTTCTGCCCAACAAAGAGGTGATCGGCATTTACGTCCGTACAATGCTTCAAACGGAGCGGCCTGAATGCTGGTGTGGTAGCTGTTGTTATATGAAAACTCCACTAGCGGGAGGTGCTTTTCCCAGCCATTACCAAAATCGATTACACACGCCCTAAGCATGTCTTCATGGGTCTGGATGGTGCGTTCAGATTGCCCATCCGTCTGTGGGTGATAAGCGGTACTCATATCTAAACGTGAGCCAAAAGACTTGTGCATGGCATGCCACAGTTCAGAAGTAAAACACGCGTCACGATCAAAAATGATGGAGGTTGGCACTCCGTGCCTTGATACTACTTCCTTTAGGTAAATGTCCACCAGAGTAGAAAACTTATCTGTTTCCTTGATAGCCAGAAAATGTGCAGACTTGGTCAGTCGATCCACGATCACCCAAATGGTATCATTTCCGCGTTGAGATCTGGGCAGGCCAGTAACGAAATCCATGGAAATTTGCTCCCATTTCCATTTAGGTATCTCTGGTTGTTGAAGTGGGCCTGATGGTTTCTGGTATTCGACCTTGACCCTAGCACAAGTCAAACATTTACTGACGTAGGTCGCTATGCTGGCTTTCATACCAGGCCACCAGTATGTAGTCTTTAGATCGTGGTACATCTTATCCGAACCAGGATGTACTGAATAACGAGACTTATGTGCTTCATCCATCACAAGCTCGCGTAGGTCTCCATACAGTGGGACCCAGATGCGTCCGTTAACATAGTAGGCGCCGTTTTCCTTTCGTTCTAGCCGCTGCCTCGATCCTCGTAAGAACTCAGCCCTGATGTTCTCTGCTTTCAGTGCTTCAACCTGAGCATCACGAATCTGAGCGGGAAGGTTGGATTGGATGGTATGTGACAACCCTCACTAAACCAGGTATCCGTACAACTTAATTAATAACTAATTACTGCTTAATTACTGTGCTTGCTTGAACTTGTGAATAAACTGCTACTTGAACACTGATACATGTACTTACTTGCATCATACTTTACTTGCTGTCACTACATTATTTACATGACTGAACCTTAGTGACAAACATGATGCACAAAAAGCACAGTAGCACTATAACGGATAACCTATTGAACATGCTGATAAAGCCAGCATCAGGCAAACACTGCCTCTAAGGCCTGTAAGAGCCTGAAATATTTTGCTACACTAGTGGTGAGTGTAGGGATACAAGGGTTGTAGAACTGCGTCTCTAGGAATAAGTTACAATGACTGGATGTGCCTAAAACGTACTCTAAGTACAAAACTCAGCACTTTACATAACAATTCAGCTTTTAGCTAACTAATAAAGTGCCAAAACATGAGAAAAATATTACTAGACACTTTCCAAAGTGTCAGAAATGAGTTGTGTCACTAAAAAGGGTATTAACGACACTTTAAGCTTTGTTAAGCACTTTAACGGATTACTATCCAACCGAACAACCGGACTATACCCAGAACATGAAAATATTGTTATTTTCATTATTTATCTTTTTCTGAGCCAGTTAGGGTCCCTGAGTACCCTAACACCCACTGTAACGCGTGACACACTAATAACTGGGTTAAACACTTAACTAACTTGGTTTAACCTAACTAATGCCTAACATCTAGTTGGAAACTAATCAAACTACCCCCCCCCCCTTAACCAAACCGTCCCCATGAGGGGGACACACCTTGTACTACACTTGATTATTATAATCCTCTTGCCTAATATCTAAGTAGCACAAGAACCATTGGTTAATACTATCCTAATTGTCTATAAGACCAAGATTAGAACCATATGATCATAACATTCACAACTCTCCACCAAAAACTCTCCTCTCTCCCTCTAGAGCTCTCGGCCGAGATCCCCTTCACACCCATCACTTTTGTCGAGTTTGATCATCACATTCCAAGCATCTACACGTGTTAAGGGTCGCATATTAGGAAGCTTGGTGCAATCGGAAGGCGAAGGACCTCTTTATCTTGCTTTTATCCACGCATTTTTCGTCTAGATTCTTCCCTAGCCTCGAGCTAGTGGTATGTTACTTAAATCACCTTCTTGAACTATTCTAAAGTGGTTAATACGATTTATAACGGTTAAAACTCGAAATCTTACAAGATGATACTTTAAAGTCTACTAAAAATGCTATAAGTGTTGGATAAAAGCTCATATGTTGTGTAAATGTTGTAGTAATTGAAATTTGTGATTATTTAGACCCGATCTATGTTGTGGTAGCTCGGATCACCACTTAACCCGGTTTGGTCATGATCACGAATCATGACATAAGGTTGTTTTGAATAGAACAAGGGTTAAAGGGTGAAACTCTACCACACACAAATCATGAACTTGTGTAAAAGTGTTTTAGCTTGTACAATAGTGTTTAAAACTAGCAGATCTACGTATCTGCAAGTGGTATTTTCAAAGGACCAAGCGTTAAAGAAATCATGCTTTCTAAAAATGGATCTTACACTAACAAGAATGGTTTTTAGAACACACAAGTGTGTAAACATTTGTGTAACACAAAGTTTCGACAAAATAACTATTTTTGTAAAAGTTGATGAGAAGTTGTAAAGACGGAACTTCCATAAAAACGAGGTTTTCACAGAATCGGATTATTTTATATAAAGATCCGCTAAAAGTAATGGGATTTACTTCATAGTTTGGATAAATCACAAGTTCATGAAATATATGCGATTTATATACATATTTTGACTAGTTTGCGATTTGAACATTGTTTTGGTTGAATGAGAAAATTGTTGGTTGATTTGTAAAAGAAAATGATACGCTTGAAAGCGTGGCCACCTCCAGTTACAGAGGAAACTCTGGCGAAATTTTCCAAAAACCTAACACTTAGAATTATTTTCACTATAAGTGTTAGAAAGACATTTTGACTAGTTTTCAAAATATGAGTTTCGCCACGACTATATTTACAAAACATCGGAGGTGGGATTTTCACAAAATAAAACGTGATACATAAATATATTTAGTATATATTTTTCACAACATCACTTGTATAAGTGTTTATGATTATTTTGTGAACTACGTAAATATTATTTTTAGAGTAAAAATAATATTACTAAGTATTATTTTGGGAAAATCACATGTATTAAAATATAATATTTTTGGGAAGAATATTTATATTTTGGAGTTTGGAAATAAAATGTATTAAGTGAGACTTAATAGTGAAATCTGAATGTTACGAACACACATGTATTAAATCCCCCATCCTTGGGAAGGAGAATAACTACCAAGTATATACAGAACATAAACACGAAATAGTTGCCTAACTATTTCCCAAAAACTTAAACCATAAAGCTAAGGCACGGCCGTCCGTCTAATAGAGTTAGCACGTGTAGGTCGTCATACAGCTGATTGATTTGGAGGCATACTTGGTAGAGACGCACCACTGTGAGTTCATGTCCCCCTTTTCTCTTAACTGTTTTCAGTTTTCTAACTACGGGGGTGAAATACATGTTACTTTGATTACAAGTACTTTATACATGGTATGGTTAGCGTAAGGAGGTTTACTACTTAGATCATGTGAGTGGGTAGGCAGAAACTGGAGGCCATTAATCCTCATTGTAGGACCGAGGGACGTAAGCGGTAGATCTATCTGGGTGTAGCGAGCCCAACTCTAGGCCCAACAGAACGGACCTCTAAGAGGCCCAACAGAACGGACCTTGGAGTGACTTTGTACCCAACGCTAAATCTACTAGGTTTGAGTCTTCCTACTTGTACTTCACATATATCAATGGCCTTGCAAACCATTGGTGATCTCTTTTCCCTTATTTGCTACATACCAAGACTATTTTTACACCTACAAGTGTTTTACATACTCACTTACACATGAACTCGCTCAACATTATTGTTGATTTTTCAACTTACATGTATTTCAGGAAATTAAAGATCTGGTGCGGTATGTTATGTTTTCCCGCTGCATAAGGGTTCCAAGGTCATCCCAGTTTAGGAAATGTGACTCTTTCCTGGACAAGTCACAAATCTTAAACTGCGTTTATTTCATGTCGGTGTTTATGTTATTCAAGACAATGTTTTATGTTATGAGGTTGTAAGTCTCTAAGACAATGTTGTGTTACTCTGGTTTTAAAACTAAATCAAATGGATGATCTTGCATGATTTTATTTCATATAGCTTTTTATGGTTAAGCTATGGTATTAAGAAGTCACACCAAAATAACCACGCTTCCGCAAAGCCAGGGTGTGACAGCTTGGTATCAGAGCTCTGATCATAGCGAACTAGGATTCTTTCTCGAGTCTAGACTATGATCACTAGGGCTCTCACGAAAACATTTTTACTGCATACCACTTAAGTCCAGATCCAAAACTTTTTACAAACAAATGTTGAGCACATTTTATTATTTATAGGCTCAGTCTAGAAGGGCTGAGGCTCGGTCTGAGAGGCCGAGGCTCGGTCTGAGAGATCGAGGTAGTTGGCTAGTTGGACTAGGAAGAGTAGGCTCAGTCTTGGAGGCTGAGGCTTGGTATTGGAGACCGAGGCTCGGTCTGAGAGATCGAGGTAGTTGGCTAGTTGGACTAGGAAGAGTAGGCTCAGTCTTAGAGGCTGAGGCTCGGTATTGGAGACCGAGGCTCGATCTAAGAGGTCGAGGTAGATGATAGAGCAGTCTGAGAGGCTGGGAAGCTAGTGGGACTAGGAGAATGATTTGAATGCTTACTTGGTAACTTATGTGATTATCTGATTGTATGATTGACTGTTTGTGCATGTTTGTGTTTATGTTACAGACACCATGGACACCTCTGGCACTGGTGATTCAGACACCACAGGACCTAGACCTATAGTATCAGACGACCTAGAGTCTTCTGAGCGCGAGGTTCACACATCCGACGTTACGAGCACGGACGAGGATGATTTCCAGCCCTTCGCTTTACCTGATGGTGCTGATGAGCTCGCTGATGGCCCTTTGGCCGGGGACCTACCACTTGTAGTGATCCCTGCTCCCATACCGTTGGCTTCATATCCTGCTTACGATTTGCTTCTCGACGCTGACGATGATGACGACGTCGATCTGTATGATGACGAGCCTTTGGAGGATGAGGTTCAGGGCGAGGCCCTTCTTCTTGCTGCTGGTGATCTTTTGATGATTGCAGGTGACTCTTCTGCTCACTCTCCGGTCCCAGACTCTTCCGAGTCTGTGGCCTCCGCACCTTCACACACTCTGAGTGCGCAGCACTTTTCTCACGGATCAGATCCCGACCAGGCATCCTCTGTTGCCCCTATTCCTAGTTTTACTTTCGACCATGATAATTTGGAGGATTCCGATCCTGACTTTCTCCCAGGATTCGACCCGGATGAGGATATAGAGTTTATACCCATGGATCAGCCAATGGAGGATCCAGTCGACCCAGTTGATCCCATCGACCCTGAGTTTGATTTTGAGATGGCCTTTGATGATCCCGAGCAGCCACTAGACCCTGCTCCTGACCCAGTACTTGAGCATGACCCAGTTCATGCTGACGCACCTATTATTGAGCCTGTCTTTGCTGACCCACCTATTGATGATCACCCTATAGATGCTCCGTTGTTGGAGGGCGATCATGTCATTGCTGCTGATCATGTTGATCCCCCACTCATTGCTGATGCACCAGTTAACCCTCTTGTTGTACCTCACCATGATCCTATGCCAGCCCAGTTTGATCGTGCGCTTTTTGAGGCACGGATCGACCCCCGAGACGAGCACGCCCAGTGTGGGTGGATTCCTGCTGATGACGAGGTCCCACCTTTTCCCCCTCAGATCACTGATACCCGTCACATTGATACTTCTTTTTCATTTCCTCGGTTTACACCTCCAGCACGAGCTGGAGAAGGTTCTTCGGCTCACCCTTTTGGACATGTACCGGTATCTATACCACCGTCTGCTACTTTTCCCACTGTTTCACCATTTCATGTGGCACCTTTTGATCCCACCAGTGAGCCGTTCCTTTGGGCACCACACTCTGCTATGCCACCGACTGACCCCTACCATTCTTTCCACATGGGGTATACTATTGAGGACGTTTTGATGTCTTTTGTCGCCCAGCACGAGGCACACACACAGCGCATTCAGGAGCTTGAGAGAGCTCAGCCGCCACCGTGTCCGTGCCAGGGTCAGACCCACTCTCCGTTGCAGCCCTCTCGACCTGTACCACCAGACTATGCTGCACGCCTTTTTGCCCTGGAGCAGCAGGTTGCTTCATTCTTACGCACCCAGAGAGCCATGGAGGAGGACTGGCTCCATTTGCGCCGCTTGTTTTACACTCACTTTCCCCCTCCTCCACCGCCATCCGTGTAGAGCTCTTCAGTACCATATGGGTAGACGCTGGTGAGAAGACGGCGATTGCTTTTGACTGCACAGCATTTTTGGAGACTACACTATGATTCTGACTTTTGTTGATGTATTTGATGTATTGACACTGATTTGATATGGTTTTTGGACTAGGGTGATGTAACCCTTAGTCGAGGATGATTGTATGACACTGTGATGTACTTGTACGCTTACTATGTGGTCTCGATATATGGCAATTGCAGTATTCTCACCATACTTGATGCTTGATTTGGTTATTTGTATTTTAGGACATGGGATGTTGTGTGATTGATGTTTGTGACATGAGATGTTGTGTGATTGATATGATTATAACATGAGATGTTATGTACTATTACTATCATTATATACATACGCTATATGATGACCTGATTTATGCATTATAACTATGGCCTGACCGACGTAAACACATCTTTTAGAAGATGCCGCCAAGACGTCAAACGCCGTTGCCTACCAATGAGGCAGAACTCCAGCAAATTATCGCTGCTGCCATTGCACAATACGCCGCCTCTCAAGGAGGGACTAGTGGAAGCAACTCTGGCAACACTGGCAACAACAATAATCCACCTCATGGATGCACCTACAAGCAGTTTCTAGACTGCAAACCGGTCAACTTTGATGGCACAGGAGGTGCTGTCGCCTTTGTTCGTTGGGCCGAGAAAACTGAATCTGTTCTTCGCATGAGCAAATGCGCACTAGATCAGCAAGTCACCTATATCTCAGGGCTATTCTTGGATGGAGCCCTCTCTTGGTGGAATTTGCAAGTATAGACACTTGGTGAAGCTGCTGCCTACGCGCTAACCTGGACCGAACTGAAGGAACTTATGCGCAAGAAGTACTGCTCTCGCGCTGAAATCCAAAGATTGGAAACCGAGTTCTGGCACTTGAAAATGGACGGTCCAAATATCGCAGAATACGTTCAAAGGTTCCATGACTTATCACATGTGGTACCCTACATGGTCACTCCGGAGTTCAAGAGGATTGAACATTTCATTTGGGGATTAGCTCCTCAAATCATAAGCATGGTAACCTCATCCAAGCCTGCGACCATTACTGAGGCGATTGATTTGAGCGTGGCTCTCACAGAGGAGGCTATTCGCCTGAACAAGTTTGATGAGACCAAGACGAAGAAGGAAGAGACTCACGTTGAGTCATCGGGAGGTAACAAATGGAAGTTCTCGAACTTCAAGCAAGGCGCCAGTGTGGTGGTTAAGAAAGGAGGATCAGACACGCCAGCTCAGGTTACAGCTGGTAGAGGGAAGAAAGGAAAGGGATACATGGGCACCCAACCTAAGTGTAACAACTACCAACTCCACCATTCTGGCCAATGCGGACCAAAAGTATGCGAAGCGTGTGGGAAACGTGGCCACTTGAAGGACACTTGTTGGGCCACTGCTGGCCAGGGAGGCCAGGGAGGATTCGGAAACAGAAATAACAACGGGGGTGGGAATGGAAATCGCCCACAAGGAAACCATGGAGGAAACGAGAATCGAGGCAACAATGCTAACCAAGCGGGCGCCGTGAATCGTAATCAGAGGAATGATCAAGCTGGTGGAAACGGGCAAAGACTTGGATGCTTTAACTGCGGTGATATCGGGCATTTTAAGAAGAACTGCCCAGAGTTAAACCAAGCCCGTGGAAGAGTGTTCCAAATCGAAGCAAGGGAAGCACGCCAGGACCCCAATGTCGTTACTGGTACGTTCCCTGTAAATCAACGCTATGCATCCGTTTTATTTGATACTGGTGCCGATTATAGCTTCGTGTCGTTAGAATTTATGAAAATGCTTGGTTTAGCCGCTAATAAGTTAGATATTCCGTACTCCATCGAATTGGCCAATGGGAAGATAATAGAAGCCAACGAAGTCATCAGAGGTTGTGTGATCGAATTAGGAGAGCGTGAGTTTGCTCTGGATCTACTACCAGTCCAGTTGGGAAGCTTCGACGTGGTGGTAGGAATGGATTGGTTATCAGGCAACAAGGCTGAGATAGTTTGTCATGAAAAGGTTGTTCGTATCCCAACCGAAGATGGCGAAACAATTGTGGTTCACGGGGAGAAGCGTGATACGCCGTTAAGAATTATTAGCTGCCTGAAAGCACGAAAGTGTTTGCAGAAGGGATGTGTTGCCTTCCTGGCACACATTGTGGATAAGAAGGCTGCTGAGCCAAAAATAGAAGACATCCCTGTCGTGAGGGAATATCCAGAAGTCTTCCCAGAAGACTTACCTGGACTGCCACCTCAGAGACAAGTAGAGTTCCGCATTGACTTAGTTCCAGGCGCCGCATTGACTTGCTCCGTCTGAGATGCAGGAGCTGTCGACACAACTTCAAGAGTTGTTAGACAAGGGATTTATCTGACCAAGCTTCTCGCCTTGGGGAGCTCCGGTCCTGTTTGTCAAGAAGAAGGACGGGAGTTTTCGTATGTGCATCGACTACCGGGAGCTGAACAAGCTGACGATCAAGAATAGATACCCTCTGCCAAGGATCGATGATCTGTTTGATCAAATGCAAGGCTCAAGCTTTTATTCAAAGATCGATCTTCGATCTGGATACCATCAGCTAAGGATACAAGAGGAGAGTATCCCGAAGACAGCCTTCAGAACTCGTTATGGACACTACGAGTTCCTTGTTATGCCGTTTGGTTTGACAAACGCACCTGCAGTCTTCATGGACTTGATGAATAGAGTTTGCAAGCCGTACTTGGACAAGTCGTGATTGTGTTCATCGACGACATCTTGATTTATTCAAGGACAAAGGCTGAGCACGAACAGCAACTAAGAGCTATTTTGGAGTTGCTGAAGAAGGAACAGTTGTATGCCAAGTTCTCTAAGTGCGAGTTTTGGCTACGTGAAGTCCAATTTCTTGGACATGTGGTTAATGGAAATGGAATCCATGTTGATCCCACAAAGATCGAAGCGATCAAGAATTAGGAAACGCCAAAGACGCCAACCGAGATTCGACAATTCTTGGGTTTGGCTGGCTACTATCGAAGGTTCATTGAGGATTTTTCAAAAATCGCTCAACCTTTGACACTCCTCACGCAGAAAGATAAGAAGTTTGATTGGGAAATCAAACAGGAAGAAGCGTTCCAGATATTGAAGGATAAGCTCTGCAATGCGCCAATCTTAGCACTACCGGAAGGTACAGATGATTTTGTGGTATACTGTGACGCCTCACGTCAAGGATTGGGTTGCGTGTTGATGCAACGCCAGAAGGTTATTGCTTACGCATCGCGTCAACTGAAAGTGCACGAAAAGAACTATACCACACATGATTTGGAACTTGGCGCAGTGGTCTTTGCATTAAAGATCTGGAGACACTACCTTTATGGTACGAAGTGTACAATTTTTACAGATCACAAGAGCCTACAGCACATATTCAACCAGAAGGAGTTGAATATGAGGCAAAGACGATGGGTTGAGTTGCTGAACGATTACAACTGCGAGATAAAGTATCATCCAGAGAAGGCGAATGTGGTCGCCGATGCCCTAAGTCGAAAGGAGAGGATCAAGCCCATAAGGGTTAGGGCTTTAGAAATGATTATCCGAACCGATCTTTCCTTGCGCATTCGTGCCGCGCAGAAAGAAGCTCTCAAGGAAGGAAACCTTGAAGAAGAATATCTCCGTGGGATGGAGAAGCTTTTGGTGCCAAACGAGGAAGGAACGTTATGTTTTGAGAAAAGGATTTGGGTTCCTTGGTTTGGAGGTTTAAGGAAGGTTATTTTCGATGAAGCTCACAAGTCACGGTACTCTATCCATCTGGGAGCGGATAAGATGTACCAAGATCCCAAAGATTATTATTGGTGGCCTAGGATGAAAGGCGATGTTGCTGTGTATGTGAGCAAATGTTTAACATGTGCTAAGGTGAAAGCGGAATACCAGAAGCCTTCAGGACTTCTGCAACAACCCGAGATCCCCAAGTGGAAATGGGAACAAATCTCCATGGATTTTATTACGAAATTGCCAAGAACGCCGAGAGGCCATGACACTATTTGGGTAATAGTGGATCGATTAACGAAGTCAGCACACTTCTTACCTATCAGAGAGAAGGATAATACGAGCAAATTGGCTGAAATTTACATGAGAGAGATCGTCGCGCGCCATGGAGTACCTCTCTCAATCATCTCTGATAGAGACGGAAGGTTTGTGTCAAGGATATGGCAATCCTTCCAAGAAGCCTTTGGCTCACAATTGAATCTGAGCACTGCGTTTCATCCGCAAACTGACGGTCAGAGCGAGCGAACTATACAGACTTTGGAAGACATGCTGAGAGCGTGTGTTATGGATTTGGGCGGTAGCTGGGATAAGCATTTGCCTTTGGTCGAATTTTCATATAACAACAGCTACCACACCAGTATTGGTGTCGCGCCATTTGAAGCCCTTTACAGACGCAAGTGCCGATCACCCTTATGCTGGGCTGACGCAGGTGATAGGCAGCTTGCTGGTCCCGAAATCGTCCAAGAGACGACAGACAAGATTACGCAGATTCTTAAACGCATCGAAGCAGCTCGCCACAGGCAGAAAGCCTATGCGGATCCAAACCGAAAACATGTGGAATTCCAAGTTGGAGAAATGGTGTTATTGAAAGTTTCACCCTGGAAAGGGGTGGCACGCTTCGGAAAGCGTGGGAAGTTAAATCCGCGCTACATTGGTCCTTTCAGAGTTTTGGAAAGAATAGGACTAGTAGCATACAAGTTGGACCTACCTACTGAACTCCATTCTGTTCACGATACATTTCATGTATCCAACCTGAAGAAAAGTCCAACTCAAGATGACATTGCCATTCCCATCGACGAGATCCATGTTGATGACATGCTCCATTTCGTTGAAGAACCGGTGGAGGTTACGGATTGGAAAGTAAACAAGACCCGCCGGAGCAGTGTCAAGCTCGTCAAAGTTTGTTGGAATGCCAGACACGGTCCTGAGTACACATGGGAGCGTGAGGACCGGATGAAAGAGAAATACCCCCACCTTTTTCCTAAGAACCCTGCATCTACAAGCAGAACTTAAATTTCGGGACGAAATTTATTTGACGGGGGGAGAATGTGACAACCCTCACTAAACCAGGTATCCGTACAACTTAATTAATAACTAATTACTGCTTAATTACTGTGCTTGCTTGAACTTGTGAATAAACTGCTACTTGAACACTGATACATGTACTTACTTGCATCATACTTTACTTGCTGTCACTACATTATTTACATGACTGAACCTTAGTGACAAACATGATGCACAAAAAGCACAGTAGCACTATAACGGATAACCTATTGAACATGCTGATAAAGCCAGCATCAGGCAAACACTGCCTCTAAGGCCTGTAAGAGCCTGAAATATTTTGCTACACTAGTGGTGAGTGTAGGGATACAAGGGTTGTAGAACTGCGTCTCTAGGAATAAGTTACAATGACTGGATGTGCCTAAAACGTACTCTAAGTACAAAACTCAGCACTTTACATAACAATTCAGCTTTTAGCTAACTAATAAAGTGCCAAAACATGAGAAAAATATTACTAGACACTTTCCAAAGTGTCAGAAATGAGTTGTGTCACTAAAAAGGGTATTAACGACACTTTAAGCTTTGTTAAGCACTTTAACGGATTACTATCCAACCGAACAACCAGACTATACCCAGAACATGAAAATATTGTTATTTTCATTATTTAACTTTTTCTGAGCCAGTTAGGGTCCCTGAGTACCCTAACACCCACTGTAACGCGTGACACACTAATAACTGGGTTAAACACTTAACTAACTTGGTTTAACCTAACTAATGCCTAATATCTAGTTGGAAACTAATCAAACTACCCCCCCCCCCTTAACCAAACCGCCCCCATGAGGGGGACACACCTTGTACTACACTTGATTATTATAATCCTCTTGCCTAATATCTAAGTAGCACAAGAACCATTGGTTAATACTATCCTAATTGTCTATAAGATCAAGATTAGAACCATATGATCATAACATTCACAACTCTCCACCAAAAACTCTCCTCTCTCCCTCTAGAGCTCTCGGCCGAGATCCCCTTCACACCCATCACTTTTGTCGAGTTTGATCATCACATTCCAAGCATCTACACGTGTTAAGGGTCGCATATTAGGAAGCTTGGTGCAATCGGAAGGCGAAGGACCTCTTTATCTTGCTTTTATCCACGCATTTTTCGTCTAGATTCTTCCCTAGCCTCGAGCTAGTGGTATGTTACTTAAATCACCTTCTTGAACTATTCTAAAGTGGTTAATACGATTTATAACGGTTAAAACTCGAAATCTTACAAGATGATACTTTAAAGTCTACTAAAAATGCTATAAGTGTTGGATAAAAGCTCATATGTTGTGTAAATGTTGTAGTAATTGAAATTTGTGATTATTTAGACCCGATCTATGTTGTGGTAGCTCGGATCACCACTTAACCCGGTTTGGTCATGATCACGAATCATGACATAAGGTTGTTTTGAATAGAACAAGGGTTAAAGGGTGAAACTCTACCACACACAAATCATGAACTTGTGTAAAAGTGTTTTAGCTTGTACAATAGTGTTTAAAACTAGCAGATCTACGTATCTGCAAGTGGTATTTTCAAAGGACCAAGCGTTAAAGAAATCATGCTTTCTAAAAATGGATCTTACACTAACAAGAATGGTTTTTAGAACACACAAGTGTGTAAACATTTGTGTAACACAAAGTTTCGACAAAATAACTATTTTTGTAAAAGTTGATGAGAAGTTGTAAAGACGGAACTTCCATAAAAACGAGGTTTTCACAGAATCGGATTATTTTATATAAAGATCCGCTAAAAGTAATGGGATTTACTTCATAGTTTGGATAAATCACAAGTTCATGAAATATATGCGATTTATATACATATTTTGACTAGTTTGCGATTTAAACATTGTTTTGGTTGAATGAGAAAATTGTTGGTTGATTTGTAAAAGAAAATGATACGCTTGAAAGCGTGGCCACCTCCAGTTACAGAGGAAACTCTGGCGAAATTTTCCAAAAACCTAACACTTAGAATTATTTTCACTATAAGTGTTAGAAAGACATTTTGACTAGTTTTCAAAACATGAGTTTCGCCACGACTATATTTACAAAACATCGGAGGTGGGATTTTCACAAAATAAAACGTGATACATAAATATATTTAGTATATATTTTTCACAACATCACTTGTATAAGTGTTTATGATTATTTTGTGAACTACGTAAATATTATTTTTAGAGTAAAAATAATATTACTAAGTATTATTTTGGGAAAATCACATGTATTAAAATATAATATTTTTGGGAAGAATATTTATATTTTGGAGTTTGGAAATAAAATGTATTAAGTGAGACTTAATAGTGAAATCTGAATGTTACGAACACACATGTATTAAATCCCCCATCCTTGGGAAGGAGAATAACTACCAAGTATATACAGAACATAAACACGAAATAGTTGCCTAACTATTTCCCAAAAACTTAAACCATAAAGCTAAGGCACGGCCGTCCGTCTAATAGAGTTAGCACGTGTAGGTCGTCATACAGCTGATTGATTTGGAGGCATACTTGGTAGAGACGCACCACTGTGAGTTCATGTCCCCCTTTTCTCTTAACTGTTTTCAGTTTTCTAACTACGGGGGTGAAATACATGTTACTTTGATTACAAGTACTTTATACATGGTATGGTTAGCGTAAGGAGGTTTACTACTTAGATCATGTGAGTGGGTAGGCTGAAACTGGAGGCCATTAATCCTCATTGTAGGACCGAGGGACGTAAGCGGTAGATCTATCTGGGTGTAGCGAGCCCAACTCTAGGCCCAACAGAACGGACCTTGGAGTGACTTTGTACCCAACGCTAAATCTGCTAGGTTTGAGTCTTCCTACTTGCACTTCACATATATCAATGGCCTTGCAAACCATTGGTGATCTCTTTTCCCTTATTTGCTACATACCAAGACTATTTTTACACCTACAAGTGTTTTACATACTCACTTACACATGAACTCGCTCAACATTATTGTTGATTTTTCAACTTACATGTATTTCAGGAAATTAAAGATCTGGCGCGGTATGTTCTGTTTTCCCGCTGCATAAGGGTTCCAAGGTCATCCCAGTTTAGGAAATGTGACTCTTTCCTGGACAAGTCACAAATCTTAAACTGCGTTTATTTCATGTCGGTGTTTATGTTATTCAAGACAATGTTTTATGTTATGAGGTTGTAAGTCTCTAAGGCAATGTTGTGTTACTCTGGTTTTAAAACTAAATCAAATGGATGATCTTGCATGATTTTATTTCATATAGCTTGTTATGGTTAAGCTATGGTATTAAGAAGTCACACCAAAATAACCACGCTTCCGCAAAGCCAGGGTGTGACATGGTAAGCTGTAAAGCACGTACACTCTTAGGTATGGTATTCTTTCGACTGAGGGCGTCGGCCACAACATTTGCCTTGCACGGATGATACTTAATCACGCATTCATAATTGTTCAAGAGCTCAACCCATCGGCGTTGACGCATATTTAACTCCTTTTGCTCGAAGATATGCTCGAGACTCCTGTGATCGGTGTAAATGGTGCACTTGGTACCGTACAGGTAATGTCTCCATATCTTTAGTGCAAAAACAACTGCTCCCAATTCCAAGTCATGCATAGTGTAGTTCCTTTCGTGAACTTTAAGTTGGCGCGATGCATAGGCAATGACCTTGTCACGTTGCATCAACACGCAACCAAGTCCTTGGATGGAAGCGTCGCAATAAACCACAAAATCATCTGTGCCTTCAGGCAATGAGAGGATCGACGCGCTACAAAGTCTATCCTTTAAGTGCTGAAAAGCAGATTCCTGCACATCACCCCAACGATAGGTGACACCTTTCTGAGTCAGTGAAGTGAGAGGTTGCGCAATCTTTGAGAAATCCTTAATGAATCTTCTGTAGTATCCTGCCAAACCCAAGAATTGGCGGATTTCTATTGGGGTACGGGGTGCAGGCCAGTTCTTGATCTAGTCAACCTTGGATGGATCAACATGAATCCCATCCTTGTTTACCACATGGCTTAGAAAGTGGACTTCGCGAAGCCAGAAGTCACATTTCGAAAACTTGGCATACAACTGCTCTTTACGAAGAAGTTCCAGGATAAGCCGCAGATGCTGCTCGTGTTCCTCCTGATTCTTAGAATAGATCAGGATGTCGTCGATGAACACTATGACAAACTTATCCAGGTAAGGCTTGGACACTCGGTTCATGAGATCCATGAAGACCGCTGGTGCATTCGTCAACCCGAAAGGCATGACCAGAAACTCGTATTGCCGTAACGAGTTCTGAATGCTATTTTGGAGACGTCCTCATCTCGGACTCTCAGCTGATGGTATCCCGATCTCAAATCAATCTTAGAGTAATAACTCGACCCTTGCAACTGGTCGAACAAGTCATCAATGCGAGGAAGAGGATAACGATTCTTCACGGTCAACTTGTTGAGTTCGCGATAGTCAATACACATTCTGAAAGTACCATCTTTCTTCTTCATGAACAAGACTGGAGCTCCCCAGGGTGAAGAGCTTGGACGTATAAAACCCTTTTCCAAGAGCTCTTGTAACTGCGTGGACAGTTCTTCAAGTTCTGATGGAGCTAGAAGATAAGGTGCTCGAGCTATGGGCGCTGCTCCAGGAGCTAGCTCGATTTGAAACTCAACTTGACGATGAGGCGGAAGACCAGGCAATTCCTCAGGGAATACCTCGGGAAAGTCACACACAATAGGAATGTCTTCTATCTTCCTTTCTTCCGAGGATGTATCATAAACGAGGGCTAGGATAGCGGTGTGGCCCTTTCGCAAACACTTCTGGGAGAACGAGGAATGCGGACGATTTTTTCCTTGCAAATAATCTCCGCTTGATGATGAGATAGCCAATCCATCCCAATAACGACGTCGAAACTACCAAGTGTGATAGGAATAAGATCAATAGAGAAAGTCTGACCAGCTAAGACGAGCTTACAACCTTTAACTACGTGTGTGGCTTCAAGACTTTTACCGTTTGCTAGTTCTACCATGTGTTTGGTGTTCAAAAGTGTTGGAGTACGCTTAAGCATCTGACTAACTTTTAAGGACACGTAACTAGTATCGGCACCCGAATCAAATAAAACAGTAATAAAGAAATCATCCAGAAGAAACTTACCCATCACAACGTTGGGATCGTTCCTTGCATCACCCTGACCAATCACGAACACACGACCCCTTGCCCCATTACCATTGTTGTTTCCCCCATTGCCATTTCCATTCCCCTGATTGTTGTTGTTCTAGTTCTGATTTAGCTGGGGGCAGTCTTTCTTGAAATGGCCCTCAACACCACATTGAAAGCACCCTTTGTTGTTACCTTGTTGTTGATGCTGCGGGCGTTGATTTGGTGGGGCTTGTTGTTGCTGCCGGTTCTGATTCGCTGGACGCTGACTCCTGCAATCCCTGGCAATGTGACCAGGCTTGTTGCATCGATGATAGTTGCCTTTATTACATGGCCCGCTGTGGTGCAAGTTACAGCGAATACATTTGGGGTGATTTCCCTTGTACCCACCCTGACCTTGATTCCCAGAAGACTGCTGACTGGGGCTCCTGTACTCATCTGTCTTTCGCCGCTGGGACTGAGCTGAAGTAGAAACTTTGCCCAAATTTCCATCCCACTTGTGCTTATTGTCATTGGGAGCATCAGTAGTAGTAGCACAAATACGCTTGGGCAATCTGTTTTGTTCAACTGCTTGATCGGTGAGACGATGGGCTAACTTAATGATCTGTTGAATGGTACCCAGGTTAGCTGAAGTCATGTGACTCTGAATCTCTGGTACAAGACCCTTGAGGTACAGCTCGATACGTTTGATGGGAGGGTCCACCATAGTAGGACACAAGATGGCCAGCTCGTTTGACCTCTTCGTATACGCCTCAATCTCAGACCCCGTCATCTTCAGATTGAAGAATTCCACCTCTAGCTTGTGGATGTCATCACGACTGCAGTACTCTTCCTTGATCAGTTCCTTGAAGTCATTCCATGGGGTGGCATTAGCAACCGCCAACCCAAGTAGTTGAACCTGTGCTTTCCACCAGGTTAACGCAGCACCTTCAAGTGTTCCGGTAGCATATTTCACCCTACGGTCTTCAGGGCATTCACACATCTCGAAGACAGACTCAACCTTCTTAAACCAGTGAAGAAGGCCTACCGCTCCTTCTGTGCCGCTGAAGGTACAGGGCCAGCAATCCATGAAGGTTTTGAACGTGCACACAGGAGGTTGAGCATGTTGACCTCCTGCAGGGATAGCTGCGAGTGCCTCAGCAACTCATTCATTGATCAAAGCCGTCAACTGGGCCTGAGTTAGGTTGATACGTCCTCCGCGTCCGTTCATGATCTTCACAACGAAGCAACGTATGTGAGAAAACTGTCGTGAAAGTGCGTAAGTGTGGGACGATAGTAGGGAGTAAGCACACAAGGTTCAAATTGCAATTATCACGTTAATTAATGCACAGTGTGAACTATCTAACTGATAATACAACATAAACTATACCACCTATTGTGTCGAGTCTTGCACGTGGAGTGAAGCGTCGTTGTGGATCGTTGAGCACTGTACAGGTTATAGTCTGGTTTTATCAAAAAGTTCTTCCCCTTTTTAAAACCAAGTTCGCTATAACCAATGGCTCTGATACCAATCTGTCACACCCCCAAAATCCACCCTGCGGAGTATCACCGCTTGGAGGCGTGACGTGACCAGGATCGAGCCACCAATCATATTGAACAACACAATTAAGTAAATAAAACCAACCACAATACGATTGGTGACCAAAAGAAAGTAAACCGTCATTAGGTTAACAGCGGAAGCATAAAACGTAAAGCGAAAACATAAGTTCATAGTTCATAAGTTTTAAAGACTCAAAACATAAGTTTCATAAGTTCAAAAGGTTTGTTTAATAAGTACGGGATATAACAGTTCGCATCCCACAACGACCACCTCCATGTGCAAGCCCCATAGCATCTAGCGACCTGCAGAGCATGTAACAACGAGTCAACAACAAAGTTGAGTGAGTTCACAGTTGGTTGTCCATTTTAGAGTTGTTTCCAAAAACGTAGTTTAATCTCATTCAGCTATCCAGCCGTGGGGGTTACCCCATAGTTCGAAAACGTTTATTAGTTAACCATCCCATGTCCACCTTCCCTGGCTCTCCAGCCCTGCACTCCAGCCGTGGGGGCTACCCCATTATTTAGACTACCAGACTCGTTTATCATATCGACTACTAACGAAAATTAATTGTGCCCTAGCGTCGGTGTCTATCATCACCGACGTGTGACAACCCTCACTAAACCAAGTATCCGTACGACTTAATTAAAAATTAATTACTGCTTAATTACTGTGCTTACTTGAACTTGTGGATAAACTGCTACTTGAATACTGATACATGTACTTACTTGCATCATACTTTACTTGCTGTCACTCCATGTTTTGCTTACAGCACCTTTGTGACAACCTTGATGCACCAAAAGCACAGTAGCACAATGAACGGATAACCTATTAAACGTGCTGTCATAACTAGCACCAGGCAGGTACTGCCTCTAAGGCCTGTAAGAGCCTGAGATAGTTGCTACACTAGTGGTGAGTGTAGGGATATAAGGGTTGTAGAACTGCGTCACTAGGAATGAGATTACAGTGACCGGATGTGCCTAAAACGTACTCTAGGTACAAAATTCAGCACTTTAAATAATAATTCAGCATCTAGCTAACTAATAAAGTGCCAAAACATGAGAAAAATATTACTAGACACTTTCCAAAGTGTCGGGAATAAGTTGTGTCACTAAAAATAATAATAACGACACTTTAAAGCTTTGTTAAGCACTTTAACGGATCACTATCCAACCGAACAACCGGACTATACCCGGAACATAAAAATATTGCCATTAACATAGTTTTTCTTTTTCTGAGCCACTTAGGGTCCCTGAATGCCCTAACACCCGCTATAATGCATAACACCTCAGTAACCAAGTTAACCTTTAACTTAACTTAACTAATAGCTAACTAATCGTTGGAAACTAACTAAGAACCCCCCCCCCCCTCCAACGAATTCGGTCCCCTTGGGGGACACCCATGTCCTATTTTGATTATAATAATCACTAGTGTCTAATATCTATTAGACACATAATCCTTTGGATAATGATCCTATCATTTGCCTATAAGTTCATGACATAACACACCATAACCTTCACACACTCACATCACAACATCACTCTCTCTCCCTCTCCTTGGAGCTCTCGGCCGAAGACACAAGCACCCCCACTGCCACCTTTCAATCTTGATCAAGCCATTCCAAGTGCATACAAGTGTTAAGGATCTCACACAAGGAAGCTCGGTGCATTCGGAACGCGAAGGACCTCACCCTATTGCTTTTATCCACGCATTTTTCGACTAGAATCTTCCCTAGCCTCGAGCTAGTAGTAAGTTGCTTGAAACACACTCTCGATCTATTTTAAAGTGGTTAAAACGGTATATGATGGTTAAAACTCATGAACATACAAAATGATATGAAAAAGTCTACTAAAAATGCTAAAAATGATGGTTAAAAGCTTGATTGTTGTGTAAATCATGTAGGATTTGTTTTGTGTAATTATTTAGTGCCGATCTATGTTGTGGTAGCTCGGATCATTGTTTAACCCGGATTGGTCATGATCATGGATCATGACATAGAGCTTGTTTAAGTGTAACAAGGGTTAAGTAATGAAACTCTACCACACGAGAAACTTGAACTTGTGTAGAAACGATTTTACTTACGAAATAGTGTTTAAAACTAGTAGATCTACGGATCTACAAGCGGTATTTTCAAAGGACCACGTGTCAAGAGAAAACATACTTTTAAAGACGGATCTTACATAACCAAAAGTGCTTTTGTAAACACACAAGTGTGTAGACACTTGTGTAACACAAAGTTTTGACGAAAGAACTATTTTTGTAAATGTTGACAAGAAGTTGTGGAAATTTATTTTCTTTAAAAACGAGACTTTTACGAAACTGGGTTGATTTATACGAAAGATCCACTAAAAATAATGGAAAGATACTACATATTTTGGAAAAACCACAAGTTCATGTATTTTTGCGATTTACATCTATTTTGACTAGTTTGATGGTTTGAATAATGTTTATTGATCGAATGAGAAAATTGTTGGTTTGATTTGTAAAAGAAAATGATATGCTTGAAAGCGTGGCCACCTCCAGTTACAGAGGAAACTCTGGCGAAATTTTTCCAAAAACCTAACACTTAGAAATATTTTCACTACAAGTGTTAGAAATACATTTTTAACGTGTTTTCGAATTATAGATTTCGCCATGACTTTATTACAAGATTTCTAATTATCGGAGGTGGGATTTTCACAAAATAAAAACTTGCTAAGATATATATTTAGTATATATTTAGTAACAACACTTGTGAATTTTTATGATTATTTTGTGAACTATACAAATATTATTTTTTTGGGGTAAAAAATAATATTACCAAATGATAACGATCCCAGAATAATACGAACGCACATGTATTAAATCCCCCATCCTTGGGAAGGAGAATAATTACCAAGTATTTACAAAAATATAAACACGAAATAGTTGTCTAACTATTTCCCAAAAACTTAAACCTTAAGCTAAGGCACGGCCGTCCGTCTAATAGACTTAGTACGTGTAGGTCGTCGCACAGCTGCTTGATCAGGAGATATACTTGGTAGAGACGCACCACTGTGAGTTCATGTCCCCCTTTTCTCTAACTGTTTTCAGTTTTCTAAACTGCGGGGGTGAAATACATGTTACTATGATTACGAATAATTCTTACATGGTATGGTTAGCGTAAGGAGGGTTATTATTATTCAGATCATGTGAGTGGGTAGGCAGAAACTTGAGGCCATTAATCCTCAAGGTAGGACCGAGGGGCAGGAGCGGTAGATCTATTTGGGTGTAGCGAGCCCAACCCCAGGCCCAACACAGAACGGACCTCGGGGTGACTTTGTACCCAACGCATAAATCTGCTAGGTTTGAGTCTTCCTACTTGCACTTCACACATATCAATGGCCTTGCAAACCATTGGTGATCTCTTTTTCCTTATTTGCTACATACCAGGATTTTTATACATACACAGGTTTATTTACTCACTTACACATGAACTCGCTCAACATTATTGTTGATTTTTTTTCAACTTACATGTATTTCAGGGAATTAAAGATCTGGCGCGGTATGTTATGTTTTCTCGCTGCATATGGGTTCCGAGGTCATCCCGGTTTAGGAAATGTGACTTTTTCCTGGACGAGTCACAAATCTTAAACTGCGTTTTATTCATGTTGATGTTTATGTCTTTCAAAACAATGTTTTATGTTATGGTGTTGTAGTCCCTAAGACAATGTTATGTTACTTCGGTTTTAAAACTTAAATCTATGGATGATCTTGCATGGTTTTTATTTCATATAGCTTGTTATGATTAAGCTATGGTATTAAGAAGTCACACCAAATTAACCACGCTTCCGCAAAGCCAGGGTGTGACACGACGTGCCATAGTCCATTAGCACACGCCCGTCCGACTGGCATGGCGTGAGGTTTGTTAAACCTAATAGCGCTATTAACTAATGACCCGCTCAACATAGCCTCGGCGATTAAGTCGATACAAAAAGGGAGGGACTTCGATGATAGAGTTCTAGTCCAGTAAGTCTAATTCTGTCCCAACAGGATGAGGAATTCTCATTCCTGAACACGTCTCAAGGACGAGGAATCCCTATTCCTGAACCCATTCCTATTCCCACCGGGAATTTCCATGCTTTGTAGAAAAGTGTGAACTCACCTCGGTTTTCTCGGTTAGACTAGTTACTCTACTATTCAGGAAATCAAGCACGTCCTAATAAGATACAGATAACAATCAATTTCTCATGCACAACACGTATGGTTTATCTACTCATTACTTTTATCACATATCACACAATTTGAACGTCAACGCACTTCGTTAATATATTATTTTACCCTAAAATAATATAACGGTAAAATAAACAAATATTCACACAAGAGTTTTAGTATACAATATATATTTTAAATATATATTTATCAAATTTTATTTACGAAAGTCAACCTCCGATACTTGGTGTTTTGTTACAAAAATTATGGCGAAGTTTATATTCGAAAAGCAAGTTATAAAATATACTCGTAACGCTTGTTTAGAAAAATATTTTCTAAGTGTTGGGATTCTTAGAAAATTTCGCCAGAGTTTCCTTTGTGAATGGAGGTGTCCATGCTTACTAGCATATCATTTTCTTTTCAAAAATTCATTCAAACAATTCTCAATCATTAACATACAATTTCTATTTACCAAACTTGTCAAAAACAAGCATAAACTATAAACTCATGAACTTGAAAAAAATTTGTAAAAACATGTAGTAACTTACTAGCACACTTAGTAAGTCTTGTTACCTTCCAAAATGTGATTGGTTCTTTAAAATCTTTATTTTTAAAGAGTTTGCATATTTACAACTTCTAGTCATAATTTCTAGAAATATTTCTTTGTGAAATTTTCTTATTACACAAGTGTTTCTACACTTGTTTAGCCACTAAAATATGTTAAGTTTGTGTAAGATCCAAGTTTTAACAAAACTCATACTTCTCACTTGGTTCTTTCGAAAAACCACTCATGGATCTTTAGATCTACAAGATTACATCTCATTTTGATCTTTATTTTTCAAGAAAACATGTATTTATTCAAGTTAATAGTTTATGTGTGGATGATTCCATCATCCACAACATTTCTAACTTTCACATCTTGCTAGTTCATGTCTTTAAACATGATCTAGCAAGTCCATATGATGATCCATATCATTTTAACTGACAAACAACATTCAACAAACATAACTACACAAAATAACATGATTTCTTCATCATTATAACACTACTTCATCACCAGTTAGTTTATGTTCCAAGACTTTGTTTATGTTCTTTAGAGTTCTTATCTTTTCATCATTCTTTTAACTATTAACCATCAAAAATCTGAAGAAGATGAAGATCTAAGGCACTTACTACTAGCACAAGGCTAGGGGAGTTCAAGAGTGTAAAAGTGGTGGTTAAAAGAAAACGAGAGCGGTCCTTGAACTTCCGAACACACCAAGCTTACTTGTAGGATCTCTAACACCTTTGGGTATGTATAGATTGCTTGGAATGGAGCTTGAAGGTTGTGATGATGGTTGCGGTGTTCTCGGACGAAACAAGCAAGGAGGAGAGGAAGTGTGTTGTTTTTTGATGTGAATGATGAAGAAATGGTGGTTAACTAGTGGGTTATATAGAGATCTAATAACCCTTGTGTCTTATGTCTCCTTAGTACTAAACAACATCAATTAAACAAATGTGTCACACCCCCAAAATCCCTACGCGGAGTATCACCGCTTGGAGGCGTGACATGACCAGGATCAAGCCACCAATCATATTGAACATAACAAGTAATAAGTAAAATTCAACCACACAATATGAAAGGTGTTTCAAATCAAAAACGTAGTTAAGTGTTTAGCGGAAGCATAATCGTAAAACCCAATGTAAGTATTAAGTACGAAATAAAGTAATGTTTTTAGCATGGCACACACTGCCATGTCCCACAACGACTGCGCCTCCCTGTGCAAGCTCCATGAGTACCTAACGACCTGCAAGGCATGTAACAACGAGTCAACAACAAAGTTGAGCGAGTTCACCATTGGTGGTTTAGTTATAGCATTCGTTTCGTAAATTATATGTTCGTTTTGTAAACCATGTATCGTATTAATTCGTATCGCGGTCTCCCAGACATGTTTGTGAAGATTAGTGGGGGCTTCCCATGTGTTACTAGACCGTGTGTATCGACTACTATGAAAATGTAAGTGGTGCCCTAAGTCAATGTCTATCAGCATTGACCCTTTGCCCATAGTCCATTAGTACACACCCGTCCGACTGGCACGGTGTGAGGTTTGTTAAACCTAATAGCGCTATTAACTAATGACCCGCTCTCCATAGGCCTCGGCGATTAAGTCGATATAAATGAGGGACTTCATGATAGAGGTTTGGTCCAGTGTGTAAATCTTGGCATCCTACCCACGGAGGATGGTTGTAGTTACCGTGTAAATCATTAACCCATTCCCAACCCTTGGGAATCCCATGCCTTGGAAAGAGTGTGAACTCACCTTGGTTTGCTCGGCAGATACACGAAAAGATTACTTGAGCTATATGTGGTCAACCACATCCTAACATGGTTACCATACAAGTCAGGTATTGGTTTCAAGTAGTGCACATAAGTTTCACACAAGTTAACAGGTTACGAGCACGTATTGATCATGGAAACACATTAACAGTCAAGTTAACAGGTTACGAGCACGTATTGATCAGTTAACAGGTTACGAGCACGTATTGATCACCCGTTGAAGCCCAAAGATACCCGGCCCAAAACCATAGCAGTCCAACATGTATACGGCCCAACAGATAAACATAAGTCTTGTGCGGTCCGGATGGTCTTGTGCGACTGACCAGTCCTTGTGCGATTGGGATTGGGCTTTGAGGCCCAATTGTCCAAACATTCGTGTGTGGCCCAAGCCTTGTGCGATCGGCATAACCTTGTGCGATCCACAAGGTCTTGTGCGATCATGCAAGATATATGTTGTACATAGTGCTGTAACAGTTGTATCCTATCTTGTGCGATTGGGAGCTTGTGCGATCAGATCAGGTCTTGTGTGACCTGATCTTGTGCGACCGAGAGGGCTTGTGCAACCGGTTAACTAATTCCCTTAATTCATGCAGTAGTTACAATCCCTCAAATAGTTTCCAAAATTCCATACAATCAATCAATGCTAACAGTTTCCAAAACCAACCATAATCGATCAAACAAAGGTTTTTATCAATTGATTCATATGAACCCTAATCCGTTTAAACATGAACAAAACACAAGCAACAATCCTAACGCTTAGGCATACTAACATGATTCACGATTTCGATCCCTAGCATGCATACTAACATAATCAATCCATCTAACAATCATTCGAACATGAATACATCTAAGCCGAATATCATGCTTTCAGATTTTTAAATCATATGATTAACAACTCCATATAGATCTAAGATGCTATTCATGCGAGTCAATTTACATATACTAAAACTCAACAACTTTCATCATAATAAATCACAAGATATCACTAAACCATCATGTAATACAAATGGATCACAACATCATACAACCAATACTACAAACACTAACCGGTTTAGAGAAAGATAGGATTGATCCAAGTAAGAAAGCTTCGAGAGATGGGGATGTTTGCTGTCGGCTTCAAGAGGAGAGGAGTAGGGTTTGTGTGTGTTTCTCGTGTTAGCAAATGAGAAACGAAACTCCCTAAGGATAGGTGTATGCGCATGGGGGAGTGGGCCGAACCCAAACTTTGGCTGCCCTTTTGATTCGAGTACAAGTTGTGCGGCCCAACAGGGCTTGTGCGATCGGGTTGTGTTGTGCGATCGGTTCATTTAAATACATACATTCATTACACATAAACACATATTACAAACATAACATTCCATTAAGGCCTCATATCACGTAAACACATATTGTTCAAACAAGTTACATCGAAGCACAAAGAGGAGGTTTGAAATACGAGTTGTCACATTATCCCCAAGTTGAAAGAAATTTCGTCCCGAAATTTAGCACGTACTCACTGAGGAAGCTAGTTAAGTTGCATGGTTTTCCTGGTTTTCCTAGGGTGTCACATCCTTCCCCCGTTGGTTTGGAATTTCGTCCCGAAATTCCGCAGTAGCTTCAGCCTCAGTAGTGGTTGTACTGTTGTCGAACAATTGGGGATACTTTTGTTTCATTTGGTCTTCGCGTTCCCAGGTAAACTCTGGGCCACGACGGGAGTTCCAACGAACTCGAACGAAAGGTATTCTGGTGCGCTTGAGAATCCTAACATCTCGGTCAGTAACCTCTACTGGTTCCTCGACAAATCGCAGCTGATCGTCGATAGTGAGCTCCTTCAAAGGAACTATAAGGGTCTCATCTGACAGACACTTCTTCAGATTCGACACGTGGAAAACGTTATGAACTCCACTGAGTTCTGCTGGTAGGTTTAGTTTGTAGGCCACCTTGCCTATTTTCTCTATGATTTCGAACGGTCCAACATATCGCGGATTGAGCTTGCCTCGTTTGCCAATACGAACTACACCTTTCCAAGGTGAGACTTTGAGTAGCACTCGATCCCCAACCTGAAACTCGAGTGGTTTCCTGCGCTTATTAGCGTAGCTTTTCTGATGGTCACGAGCTGCCGCCATTCGTTTTCGTATCTGAGCAATTCTTTCCGTTGCGTCTACTACCAGTTCTGGACCCGTGATCTGACTATCACCCACCTCTGCCCAACAAAGAGGTGATCGGCATTTACGCCCGTACAATGCCTCAAATGGAGCTGCTTGAATGCTTGTGTGGTAGCTGTTATTATAAGAAAATTCCACTAATGGCAGATGCTTTTCCCAGCCATTGCCAAAGTCAATCACACATGCTCTAAGCATGTCTTCAAGGGTTTGGATGGTGCGTTCAGACTGCCCATCCGTCTGTGGATGATAAGCTGTGCTCATGTCTAAACGAGAGCCAAAATATTTGTGCATTGCTTGCCACAGTTCTGAAGTAAAACGTGCATCACGATCTGATATAATAAAGGTTGGCACCCCGTGCCTCGAGACAACTTCCTTAAGATAAACGTCTGCTAAGGTGGAGAACCTATCCGTTTCTTTGATAGCCAAGAAGTGTGCAGACTTTGTGAGTCGATCCACGATCACCCAAATAGTATCATTTCCACGTTGAGATCTAGGCAGACCAGTAACGAAATCCATGGAAATTTGCTCCCATTTCCATTGTGGTATCTCTGGTTGTTGAAGTAGGCCCGAGGGTTTCTGATATTCCGTCTTGACTCTCGCACAAGTCAAGCATTTGCTAACGTAAGTTGCTATGTGAGCTTTCATGCTAGGCCACCAATTCGTAGATCTGAGATCGTGGTACATCTTATCCAAACCAGGATGTACTGAGTAGCGAGACTTATGTGCTTCATCCATCACTAGCTCGCGTAAGTTTCCATAGTGTGGGACCCAAATGCGCCCTGTAACGTAGTAAGCGCCGTCTTCCTTTTGTTCTAACCGTTGCCTTGAGCCGCGTAGGGCTTCAGCCCTGACGTTTTCTGGTTTCAATGCTTCTACCTGAGCATCTCGTATCTGTGTAGGAAGACTAGATTGGATGGTGAGTTGTAGTGCTCACACACGCCTAGGTGTGGTATCTTTTCGACTGAGGGCGTCAGCCACAACATTTGCCTTGCCTGGATGGTACTTGATGGCACATTCGTAATCGTTCAAAAGCTCTACCCATCGTCGTTGTCGCATGTTTAACTCCTTTTGCTTGAAGATATGCTCGAGACTCCTGTGATCGGTGTAAATGGTGCACCTGGTACCGTACAGGTAATGTCTCCATATCTTAAGAGCAAAAACCACTGCTCCCAATTCCAAGTCATGCGTAGTGTAGTTCCTTTCATGAACTTTAAGTTGACGTGACGCATAAGCAATGACCTTGTCACGTTGCATCAACACACATCCAAGTCCTTGGATGGATGCGTCGCAATAAACCACAAAATCGTCTGTGCCTTCAGGCAGTGAGAGGATAGGTGCGCTACAAAGTCTATCCTTTAAGTTGTGAAACGCCGTTTCCTGTGCATCACCCCAGCGATAGGTGACACCCTTCTGAGTTAGCGAAGTGAGAGGTTGCGCGATCTTGGAGAAATCCTTGATAAACCTTCTGTAGTAACCTGCCAAACCCAAGAATTGGCGGATTTCTGTTGGTGTACGGGGTGCAGGCCAGTTCTTAATCGAGTCAACTTTTGATGGATCAACGAGAATCCCATCCTTGTTTACCACGTGGCCTAGGAAATGGACTTCACGAAGCCAGAAGTCGCATTTCGAGAACTTTGCATACAGTTGCTCTGTTCGAAGTAGTTCCAAAATAAGTCGTAGATGCTGCTCGTGCTCCTCCTGACTCTTAGAATAGATCAGGATGTCGTCGATGAATACAATAACAAACTTATCCAGGTAGGGCTTGCACACTCTGTTCATAAGATCCATGAAAACAGCAGGTGCGTTTGTTAACCCGAATGGCATGACCAGAAACTCGTAATGGTCGTAGCGTGTTCTGAAAGCTGTTTTGGAGACGTCCTCATCCCAGACTCACAGTTGATGGTAGCCTGACCTCAGATCAATCTTTGAATAGTAACTCGACCCTTGCAGCTGGTCGAACAAGTCATCAATGCATGGAAGAGGATAGCGATTCTTCATGGTCACTTTGTTTAGTTCGCGGTAATCTATGCACATACGGAAGGTACCGTCTTTCTTCTTCACAAATAGCACTGGAGCTCCCCAGGGCGAAGAGCTAGGACGAATAAAACCTCTATTCAAGAGTTCTTGCAACTGTTTGGACAGTTCTTCCAGTTCAGTTGGGGCTAAGTGATACGGGGCACGTGCTATTGGCGCTGCTCCAGGAGCCAACTCGATCTGGAATTCGACCTGGCGATGAGGCGGTAGTCCAGGTAAATCTTCAGGAAACACTTGAGGAAAATCGCGTACCACTGGAATATCCTCAATTCTCTTCTCCTTCGTTGATGCGTCAGTAACAAGTGCTAAAATAGCGGTGTGGCCCTTCCGCAAACACTTCTGGGCCTTGAGAAAGGAGATGATGCCCACCACAGCACCACTCTTGTCGCCTTGAATTTCGAGAGGTTCTTTACCAGAACGGGGAATACGAACAATCTTCTCTTTGCATATGATCTCTGCTTGCTGTTGAGACAACCAATCCATCCCAATAACGATGTCGAAACTACCCAGAGCTATAGGAATGAGATCGATAGAGAAAGTCTGACTAGCTAGAATAAGATTACAACCCTAAACTATGTGTGTGGCCTCCAGACTTTTACCATTTGCTAACTCTACGACATGCTTGGTGTTCAAAAGAGTTGGTGTGCGTTTAAGCATTTGACTAACTTTTAGAGACACATAACTGGTATCGGCACCCGAATCAAATAAAACAGTAACATAAAAGTCGTCGAGAAGGAACTTACCCATGTGACAACCCTCAAAATTTCAGGTACAGCATAAATTAATTAATCTTAATTACGTGCTTAATGACTGTGCTTGATTACAACTGACAATTTAAACTGCTCTATGATTCTATATCATATATACATGCATCATATTTTATACAGTCACTCCAATCATTACACAGCAACATTAGTGACATACTTGATGCACTCAGCACAGTTAACACACTGAACGGTTGATTCAGAAATAATGCTGACAATGCCAGCTCATAGACAGACAATGTTATTATGGCCAGTATGAGCCAGGGATAGGGTACTACACTGGTTTGGAGTGTAGGGAAGTGAGGACCATAAGACTGCGTCATTAGGTGATAGATATAGTGCCGGGAAGTGCCTAAAACTCACTTTAAAAACAGAATTCTGCATTCTTTTATAAAATTCAGCATTTTATTATACCAGTAGAATACAAATATGGCAGAGTGGTCCTGTATACTTTCCTAAGTGCCAGGAATGATTTCGTTACAAAAAGATGCATAAAAGACACTATACTGTGCAATTTAACACTTTAACGGAACGATACTTAACCGAACAACCGGACATTACCCGGGACACCAAAATTCTGTCAGAAACATTATTTTATTATTCCTAAATAATCATGGTCACAAAAATCCCCACACATTATAGAAACATGACATACACCCACTATTCTAGAAAATACCCTTAACCTCCTAATTATTTACCTACTAATTATCAAATTTTACAAATTACCCCCCCCCCCCCAGCCTAATTTCGGTCATCATCACAAAGATTCCCTAGATTTCTTTTGTGATTTTTGCTTGATCTAGTTGCCAAAGGATAAGAGTCATGATTACCAAATGGCCAATGGGATTAGGGAAGATCTTTATAACTTCACACTATCTAACCTCACTCTCTCACTTGTTCTCTCTCTCCCTATTTCGGCTCCTCATAACCGAACCCACCACCATCCCCTCAACATCTTCATCTTCTTCACCACAAGTCCCATTCCAAGCCTTGAAGATCATTCATAGAAGTTGCAAGTTGAAGGGCTCTCAAGAAAGCTTTGTTCAAGTCTTTATCACCATCATTTCTTCATCATCCTTGCACTAAGATTTCTACCCTAGCCTTGTGCTAGTAGTAAGTCCCTTCACACCATTGTTTCATCTTGTTCTTTGTTATGATATGTAGTAGGATGATAATGTTCAAGTCACACAAAAGCTAAAACACTAAAAAGGATGAACATGGAACCTTACACAAAAATCATACATAAGAAGTTTGCATGAAGATGTTATCGGGTTGGATTGGGTTTGGTTAATGCATGCATAATGTTTGATCAGTAAGTTATTGATAAATCATTGTTAGGACACTTGGTAATGTGTTTTTAGAAACATTAAACTATAAATAAACATGCTGATTGGAATTTCCAGCCAACTTCAACAGGCCGTAACTGGGTCATTTTAAATCGAAAAACTGAATTTCTGAAGCCTAAATTATGTATTTTTGAACAACCGATCAAATGGAACTAGAATCGTAATTTTTCGAGGTCGTTTACTATTTTTAAAGAACTGTTTTTAGACAGCATCTCAAGCTGCGATTTTTCTGCTGAAAAAGTGTGTTGTATTCGGAGTCATAACTTGAAACCTGAGTAGAATCAGCTCATGGGATTTTTACTGTAGATGGTCACTGTTGTTGCCGTGATCCTCCAACTGGAATTTTGTTGATCGGACTTACGATTAATTTTTAGTAAATTTTTTCTGTAGACTGCAATCAGAAAGCAACAAATCTGATTGCAGTCGGGTAAACGAATTTTTATGTAATATTAGTAATGAACTGGGCCCCGATATTTTTACACAATAAAATTTGGAACGTTTATGACAATCTTTAAAAATTTTGGAATTTTTGGAGAAGGTTAACTATATTATTAAAACGCTCGAAAACAGTCCAGTTTTGATTAATAAAGCTGACATGACATAAGTAGTGTATTGCATGTATGATTGTCGGGTTGGCTATGTGGGAACAATCTACGGGATATATGTAAAAGAAAATGATATGCTATTAAGCATGGACACCTCTATTTACAAAGGAGACTATGGCGAAATTTTCCGAAAATCCTAACACTTAGTAAATATTTTCTTTCTAAGACAAGAGCTTACTAGAACATTGAACGAACAAATACCCCAACATGACACATGATTAAGTTAAAATATTAACTATTTTGACAAATAATTATCACGCGGAACAATATAAGAAACGTGACTCAAAATACTAAACTCTAAGCCAAGGCACGGCCCGTTCGTCTAATAGACATTAGTACGTGTAGGTTGTCGTGTAGCAGACAGAGTTTGAGATACGGTACAAGACGCACTACTGTGAGTTCATGTCCCCCTTTTTATCTTAACTGTTTTTAGTTTTATACTTCAGGGGTGAAATACATGTTACAATTATTACAGACATTGACAGACATTTATTTATATGGTATGGTTAGCTTAAGGAGGGTTTTTATTACGCGATCATGTGAGTGGTGGGCATGACACTTAAGGCCATTAATCCTCATTGAAGGACCAAGGGACATGAGTGATACATCTATTTGGGTGTAACGAGCCCACACCCGTGAGGCCGGGGCAGCCCATAGTGGTGACTGTGTCTTCATACCGGAGACAAATTTGCTAGGTTTGACTCTTCCTGCATCATTTCACACATACTATTGGCTTTGCAACCCAATGGTGATCAGTTTTTCCTTATTGCTACATACCAGGGACTTTTACTTATACAGACATTTTAAAGGCTTTTACATACTCACTTACACATGAACTCGCTCAACTTTTTGTTGAGTTTTCAAATTACATGTATTTCAGGAAATGAATAGGATCTGGCAACTGGTGCATGTTAGCTGCGTACTAAATAAGGATGTCATCCAGGGTCGTAGGGTTTGGGAAGTGCAACTCATTCCTGGACGGGTTGCATGTCTTAAATCCTCGTTTTGTTGGTAGTTTTTCGTTGAGTCTAAACAAGTCATGGTTTGTAATATGTTTTGGGATTGACGTTTTAAGACAATATGTTTCGCATTTTCTAAACTATTTTAATGGATGAACATCCCGTATTTTATCATATAGCATTGTTGTGATTGTTGCTATGGTATTAAGAAGTCACACCAAACAAACCCACGCTTCCGCAAAAGCTAGGGTGTGACAGCTTGGTATCAGAGCATCGATCATAGCGAACTAGGATTCTTTCTCGAGTCTAGACTATGATCACTAGGGCTCTCACGAAAACATTTTTACGTTGCATACACTAAATGTCCAGATCCAGGATACAAAACACTTTTACAAATAAAAAGGCGCAAATACACTTTTTCAAAATTTATATATATTTCAGTCTCAGAGGCTGAGGGAGGATCAGTCTTAGAGACTGAGGGAGGATCAGTCTTAGAGACTGAGGGAGGATCATTTTTAGAGGCTGAGGGAGGACTTAGTCTTAGAGACTGGGAAAAAGTTGGTCTTAGAGATCAGGGAATTTAGTCGGGGTGACTGGGTAGGATAGTCTAGGGAAGACTAGGATGATTACTTGTTTGCCTTATTATGGCTAACGTGTTTACTTGACTTTATGATTGATATATGTGCATATATGTGATTGTGTTACAGACATCATGGTTTCATCGTCAGACACAGGAGTATCGGACACACTAGACCCCATGGCGATCGTGTCAGATGACGAGATTTCGTCAAAGCGAGAGGTCTACACATCTGACACTACGAGCATGGACGACGATGCTTTCCAGCTGTTTGCTCTTCCAAAGTTTGGAGGTGGCGTTCCTATTGCTGATGGCATTCCTGACGGGGATTTACCACTTGTGGTGATCCCTGCTCCTGTACCGCTTGCTGCTTATCCAGTAGTAGATATGCCACTCGATGCTGTTTCCGATGACGACATCGATCTGTTTGAGGAGGATCCGCCTGAGGCTGACTATGAGGGCGGAGCCCCTATTGATGCTGATGATATTCTTCCCATTGCTGATGCCCCTGCAGAGGAGGCTCCTGTTGATTCCCTTGTTCCAGATTCATTCGAGTCTGTGGCATCCGTGTCACAGCACGACCAGGGAGTGCAGCATCACTCTTCCGACTCCGACATGGCGATGTCAGCAGCACCCGGTCCAGCACACGAGTTCAAGTTCGACCATGAGGTCGATGATGATTTGGGTCCAGTCTTTCCCCCTGGTTTCGATCCTGCCCCCGATATCGAGTTTATTCACTTGGACCAGCCCTTAGAGGCGCCCGTAGCCCCTATTGATCCTTTGTTTGACGTCCCTGCTGATTTTGACATGGATATTGATGACCCGGAGCCTGTTGTGGCCCCAGAGCCTGTAGCTGCTCCTGATCTTGCATTAGAGCATGACCCTGTTCATGAGGATGCACCAGCTGTTGCACCTCTTGTTGATGATATGCCCATTGTTGATCTCCCCGTTGTTGCTCCACCGTTGGTGGATGGTCCTGTTGTTGATGCACCATTTCCTGACCCCATGCCGGTACTGTTTAACCGCGCACCTTTTGCTGCGTACATAGACCCTCGTTATGCCGACACCCGCAACGGGTGGATTGACGACGATGACGATTACCCACCATTCGTGCGACCTGTCACTCCCCCAGTAACACCCATTTATGCACCCACTGATATCCCGCTGATTCCCCCACACACGACCGACGTCCAGCGTACCGATCTTCCGATTACTTTCCTTCAGGACATTCCTCCGCCACGTCCTGGGGAGGGTTCATCGCGACAGCCTTTTGGCCACGTGCCTTTCATGACAGGAGGCGGCCAGTTTATACCACAGATCCCCCATCCTACTTTTGTTCCACACGTATCGACGTCTGATCTGGTCATGTCATAGTTTCCTTCTGTTGCACCACCTACTGCACCTTCTTTCATACCGTTGAGCGAGCCATTTTTATGGACTACGCCCCCTATCATGCCACTGTCTGATCCGTACCACCCGTACCATGTTGGGTACTCTACGGAGGACATTCTCACTTCTTTGATGATACAGCAGGACGCATTGACACGTAGTATTCAGGATTTGGAGAGAGCTCCATGTCCATCTTGTCATCGTCAGACCCCATTTGCGGCACCACACGCTCCTCGTCCACTTTCCCCCGATTCAGACGCTCGTTTTTGGACTTCTGAGCAGCAGATAGCATATTTGCTACGCGCCTATCGTGCCTTAGAGGAGGACTGGTTACACATGCGTCGCTTGCTTTTCTCTCATTTTCCTCCTCCTCCTCCGCCGCCATCAGCATAGGCATATTTTTTGTTTTATGCAGGTCGATCTTTTGGTGAGAAGGTCGCTATTGAGCCAGCTTACGAAGCCTTTTGAGAGACCACACTTTTTGTATATGATAGTTGTAGTTTGAATTGTATTTTTGGGGGTGATGTAGCCCCGCGATCTTACTTTGACATGTGATGTACTATTAAACTTGTAAAACACTGTTGTGGTCATGATTTATGAAGCTCAATGGCAACATTCTCTCTACATGCTGGTTGAGTTATTTACTTTATGATATAACATGTGATGTTGTGTGATTGATGGATGTTACTATACTTATTATGACCTAACTAACCCAAACTTCTTTCTAGAAGATGTCTCATCAAAAGATCATTCAGCTGCCCATGACCGAGGCAGAGCTACAAGATCTAATTTCACAAACGATAGCATAGCACGAGGCTCTGCGCTCCGAACCTAGCAAGGGTACCACAGAAAACAACCCACCTCATGGCTGTACCTACTGGCACTTCCTCAACTACGAGCCTCCGAAGTTCGACGGCACTGGAGGTGCCATAGCCTTTGTGAAGTGGATCGAAAGAATGGATTCCATCTTTCGAATGAGCAGTTGTACGCCAGAACAACAAGTCCCATACGTTTCTGAGTTGTTTCTAGATGAAGCTCGATTATGGTGGAATCTTCAGATTCGAATAATGGGCGCGACTGCAGCATATGCGTTAACATGGGGTGAGCTGAAAGGAATGATGCATAAGAAGTATTGCTCCCAAACAGAAACCCAGAAGTGGGAAGGTGAATTCTGGAGCCTGATGATGGAAGGTCCAAAGGTGTTGAAGTACGTGCAAAGACTTCATGATTTGTCACGAGTTGTTCCGTACCTGGTGAAACCAGAATTGAAGGAATTGGGACAATCCATTTGGGAACTGGCGCCTCAAGTCTTGAGCTTGATGACAACATCAACACCACCAACAACTATTGCTGCAAGTAAGATGGGTTTGGCACTCGCTACGGAAGCACTTAGATTAGAAAAACTTACAAACCCTGCCAAGAAGAAGGAGACTCAGGTAGAGTCATCCGGAAAGAACAAAAGGAAGCTCACTGAAGATACCCGAACGAATAATGATGAACAAAGACCTGTTCGAGGTTGTTTTGACTGCAGGGACAAAGGGCCTTTCAAGAAAGATTGCCCTAACAACCAACAAGCCGATGTTAAGATTTACTTAGAAACCAAGCCGAGAAGTGATGGGTGCAAGTATCACCACGAATGTGGATGTCGGAAGCCTAAGTGCGGTAGGTGCGGGAAGAGAGGTCACAACAAGGATGCCTGTGGGACGAAGAGTCCCAAACAAGGAAGGAACAATGACAACAACCAAAGTGGAAATAATAATAAATTTCCAGGCTGCTACCGATGCGGGAACGTGGGGCACTTTAGGAAAAATTGCCCAAGAAGGTTTAACCAAGACCATGAAGGGACATCCAACATCGGAGCTTGTGAAGCATGCCAGAATCCAGACATAATTACTGGTACGTTCTCTATCAAACAAAAATTTTGCATCCATGTTATTTGATACCAGTGCCGACTATAGCTTTGTATCATTAGAATTTAAGAATATACTTGGGTTGGCCACTAGTAAATTAGACGTTCTGTACTCGACAGAATTGGCAAATGGGAAACTAATTGAAACAGGAGAAGTCATCAGAGGATGCGCGATCGAACTAGGAGGACACGAGTTTACGCTAGATCTACTGCCAGTCGAGTTGGGAAGCTTCGACGTGGTAGTGGGGATGGATTGGCTGTCAAGCAACAAAGACGAGATTGTTTGTCACGAGAAGGTCATTCGCATCCCAATAGCAGATGAAGAGACGATCGTAGTACACGGAGAGAAGCGTGATACGCCGTTGAAAATCATTAGCTGTCTGAAAGCTAGAAAGTGTTTACAAAAGGGATGTGTTGCATTCTTGGCACACATCGTGGATAAAGTGACCGCGGAGCTTAAGATTGAAGACATTCCAGTCGTAAAGGAATATCCTGAAGTCTTTCCAGAAGACTTGCCAGGATTGCCGCCATAGCGAGAAGTCGAATTCCACATTGACTTGGTTCCAGGCGCCGCGCCTGTAGCCAAGGCACCCTATAGACTTGCACCGTCGGAGATGCAAGAGTTGTCGACACAACTCCAGGAGCTATTGGATAAAGGATTCATCAGACCAAGTTTCTCGCCTTGGGGAGCTCCGGTTCAGTTCGTTAAAAAGAAGGATGGTAGCTTTCGTATGTGTATAGACTACCGCGAGCTTAACAAGTTGACTATCAAGAACCGATATCCTTTGCCGAGAATTGATGACCTATTTGATCAGCTGCAAGGTTCAAGCTTCTATTCAAAGATCGATCTTCGCTCGGGATACCATCAACTAAGGATACAAGAGGAAAGTATCCCGAAGACGGCCTTTAGGACTCGTTATGGACATTACGAGTTCTTGGTTATGCCGTTTGGATTGACAAACGCACCGGCAGTTTTCATGGACCTGATGAACCGAGTCTGCAAGCCGTACCTGGATAAGTTTGTGATTGTATTTATTGATGACATTCTAATCTACTCAAAGACGAAGGACGAACACGAACAGCACTTAAGAGCTATTCTAGAGCTACTTAAGAAGGAGAAGTTATACGCTAAGTTCTCAAAGTGTGAGTTTTGGCTACGCGAAGTCCAGTTTCTTGGTCACGTGGTAAATGGAAATGGAATTCATGTTGATCCCACAAAGATCGAGGCAATCAAGGATTGGGAGACCCCAAAGACGCCAACCGAGATTCGACAGTTCTTAGGTTTGGCTGGTTATTATCGAAGGTTCATTGAGGATTTCTCAAAAATAGCTCAACCCCTGACCGCACTCACATAGAAAGACAAGAAGTTTGATTGGAGTGACAAGCAAGAAGAAGCGTTTCAGTTGCTGAAGAACAAGCTTTGTGACGCACCGATTCTATCTCTACCCGAAGGCACGGAAGACTTTGTGGTATATTGTGACGCCTCGCGTCAAGGTTTGGGTTGCGTGTTGATGCAACGCCAGAAAGTTATAGCCTATGCTTCACGCCAACTGAAGATACACGAGAAAAATTACACCACCCATGATCTGGAATTGGGCGCGATGGTGTTTGCATTAAAGATCTGGCGACATTATTTATACGGCACACGATGTACGATCTTCACTGATCATAAGAGCCTGCAGCACATATTCAATCAGAAAGAGATTAACATGAGGCAAAGACGCTGGGTTGAACTGTTGAACGACTACGATTGTGAAATCAAGTATCATCCAGGGAAGGCGAATGTGGTTGCCGATGCCCTAAGTCGGAAGGAAAGGATCAAGCCCATAAGGGTTAGGGCTTTGGAAATGATCGTCCAGACGGACCTCTCTTTGCGCATTCGTGCCGCGCAGAGAGAAGCTCTCAAAGAAAGGAATATAGAGAATGAATACCTCTGTGGGATGGAGAAGCAGTTGGTACCAAACGAGGAAGGAACTTTGTGCTTCATGAAACGGATTTGGGTTCCTCTGTTTGGTGGATTGAGAAAGGTTATTTTTGATGAGGCTCACAAGTCACGGTACTCGATTCATCCAGGAGCGGATAAAATGTACCAAGATCTTAAGGATTTCTATTGGTGGCCAAGGATGAAAGGTGACGTTGCGGTATATGTTAGCAAATGCTTAACGTGCGCCAAGGTAAAGGTCGAATACCAAAAACCTTCAGGTCTCTTGCAGCAACCTGAAATACCCAAATGGAAGTGGGAACAGATTTCCATGGACTTCATAACGAAACTGCCAAAGACACCCAAGGGCCATGATACAATTTGGGTGATAGTAGACCGTCTAACAAAGTCTGCACACTTCTTACCGATCAAAGAGAAAGACAACACGAGCAAACTGGCTGAGATATACATGCGAGAGATAGTTGCACGTCATGGGGTGCCTCTCTCGATTATCTCTGATAGAGACGGATGCTTCGTGTCAAGGATTTGGCAATCCTTTCAAGAAGCCTTTGGTTCTCAGTTAAACCTGAGCGCCGTATTTCACCCACAAACTGATGGCCAAAGTGAAAGAACTATTCAGACATTGGAGGATATGCTGAGAGCATGTGTAATGGATCTAGGTGGTAGCTGGGATAATCATTTACCATTGGTCGAATTTTCGTACAACAACAGCTACCACACAAGTATTTGAGCCGCGCCATTTGAAGCTCTTTATGGACGCAAGTGTCGATCACCACTATGCTGGGCTGATGCAGGTGATAGGCAGCTTGTTGGTCCCGAAATCGTCCAAGAGACGACAGACGAGATTGCGCAAATTCGAAAACGTATCGAGGCGGCTCGCGACAGACAAAAAGCCTATGCAGATCCAAAGAGGAAGCCCCTGGAATTTCAAGTTGGGGATATGGTTTTGTTAAAGGTTTCACCCTGGAAGGGTGTGGCACGCTTTGGGAAGCGTGGGAAGTTGAATCCACGTTACATTGGCCCTTTCAAAATCCTACAAAGGATTGGGCTTGTAGCATACAAGTTGGACCTGCCTGCTGAACTCAATGGTGTTCACGATACATTCCATGTATCAAATCTGAGGAAGAGTCCAACACAAGAGACAGTGATCATTCCTGTTGACGAAGTTCATGTCGACGACACACTCCACTTTGTGGAAGAACCTGTTGAGGTCACTGATTGGAAGATTAACAAAACACGCAGGAGTAGTGTCAAGCTCGTCAAAGTTCGATGGAATGCTAGACATGGGCCAGAATTCACGTGGGAACGTGAGGATCGTATGAAGGCCAAGTACCCACATTTATTCCCTAAGACCCCTGCAACTAGGCGTAGGACCTAAAATTTCGGGACGAAATTTTCTTAACGGGGGGAGAATGTGACAACCCTCAAAATTTCAGGTACTGTACAAATTAATTAATCTTAATTACGTGCTTAATGACTGTGCTTGATTACAACTGAAAATTTAAACTGCTCTATGATTCTATATCATATATACATGCATCATATTTTATACAGTCACTCCATTCATTACACACCAACATTAGTGACATACTTGATGCACTCAGCACAGTTAACACACTGAACGGTTGATTCAGAAATAATGCTGACAATGCCAGCCATAGACAGACAATGCTATTATGGCCAGTATGAGCCAGGGATAGGGTACTACACTGGTTTGGAGTTTAGGGAAGTGAGGACCATAAGACTACGTCATTAGGTGATAGATATAGTGCCGGGAAGTGCCTAAAACTCACTTTAAATACAGAATTCTGCATTCTTTTATAAAATTCAGCATTTTATTATACCAGTAGAATACAAATATGGCAGAGTGGTCCTGTATACTTTCCTAAGTGCCAGGAATGATTTCGTTACAAAAAGATGCATAAAAGACACTATACGGTACAATTTAACACTTTAACGGAACGATACTTAACCGAACAACCGGACATTACCCGGGACACCAAAATTCTGTCAGAAACATTATTTTATTATTCCTAAATAATCATGGTCACAAAAATCCCCACACATTATAGAAACATGACATACACCCACTATTCTAGAAAATACCCTTAACCTCCTAATTATTTACCTACTAATTATCAAATTTTACAAATTACCCCCCCCCCCCCCTAGCCTAATTTCGGTCATCATCACAAAGATTCCCTAGATTTCTTTTTGTGATTTTTGCTTGATGTAGTTGCCAAAGGATAAGAGTCATGATTACCAAATGGCCAATGGGATTAGGGAAGATCTTTATAACTTCACACTATCCAACCTCACTCTCTCACTTGCTCTCTCTCTCCCTATTTCGGCTCCTCATAACCGAACCCACCACCATCCTCTCAACATCTTTATCTTCTTCACCACAAGTCCCATTCCAAGCCTTGAAGATCATTCATAGAAGTTGCAAGTTGAAGGGCTCTCAAGAAAGCTTTGTTCAAGTCTTTATCACCATCATTTCTTCATCATCCTTGCACTAAGATTTCTACCCTAGCCTTGTGCTAGTAGTAAGTCCCTTCACACCATTGTTTCATCTTGTTCTTTGTTATGATATGTAGTAGGATGATAATGTTCAAGTCACACAAAAGCTAAAACACTAAAAAGGATGAACATGGAACCTTACACAAAAATCATACATAAGAAGTTTGCATGAAGATGTTATCGGGTTGGATTGGGTTTGGTTAATGCATGCATAATGTTTGATCATTAAGTTATTGATAAATCATTGTTAGGACACTTGGTAATGTGTTTTTAGAAACATTAAACTATAAATAAACATGCTGATTGGAATTTCCAGCCAACTTCAACAGGCCGTAACTGGGTTATTTTAAATCGAAAAACTGAATTTCTGAAGCCTAAATTATGTATTTTTGAACAACCGATCAAATGGAACTGGAATCTTAATTTTTCTAGGTCGTTTACTATTTTTAAAGAACTGTTTTTAGACAGCAGCTCAAGCTGCAATTTTTCTGTTGAAAAAGTGCGTTGTATTCGGAGTCATAACTTGAAACCTGGGTAGAATCAGCTCATGGAATTTTTACTGTAGATGGTCACTGTTGTTGCCGTGATCCTCCAGCTGGAATTTTCTCGATCGGACTTACGATTAATTTTTAGTGAATTTTTCCGTAGACTGCAATCAGAAAGCAACAAATCTGATTGCAGTCGGGTAAACGAATTTTTATATAATATTGGTAATGAACTGGGCCCCGATATTTTTACACAATAAAACTTGGAACGTTTATGACATTCTATAAAAATTTTGGAATTTTTGGAGAAGGTTAACTATTTTATTAAAATGCTCGAAAACAGTCCAGTTTTGATTAATAAAGCTGACATGACATAAGTAGTGTATTGCATGTATGATTGTCGGGTTGGCTATGTGGGAACAATCTACGGGATATATGTAAAAGAAAATGATATGCTATTAAGCATGGACACCTCTATTTACAAAGGAGACTATGGCGAAATTTTCCGAAAATCCTAACACTTAGTAAATATTTTCTTTCTAAGACAGGAGCTTACTAGAACATTGAACGAACAAATACCCCAACATGACACATGATTAAGTTAAAATATTAACTATTTTGACAAATAATTATCACACGGAACAATATAAGAAACGTGACTCAAAATACTAAACTCTAAGCCAAGGCACGGCCCGTTCGTCTAATAGACATTAGTACGTGTAGGTTGTCGTGTAGCAGACAGAGTTTGAGATACGGTACAAGACGCACTACTGTGAGTTCATGTCCCCCTTTTTCTCTCAACTGTTTTCAGTTTTATACTTCGAGGGTGAAATACATGTTACAATTATTACAGACATTGACAGACATTTATTTTTATGGTATGGTTAGCTTAAGGAGGATTTTTATTACGCGATCATGTGAGTGGTGGGCATGACACTTAAGGCCATTAATCCTCATTGAAGGACCAAGGGACATGAGTGATAGATCTATTTGGGTGTAGCGAGCCCACACCCGTGAGGTCGGGGCGGCCCATAGTAGTGACTATGTCTTCATACCGGAGACAAATTTGCTAGGTTTGAGTCTTCCTGCATCATTTCACACATACTATTGGCTTTGCAACCCAATGGTGATCAGTTTTTCCTTATTGCTACATACCAGGGACTTTTACTTATACAGACATTTTAAAGGCTTTTACATACTCACTTACACATGAACTCGCTCAACTTTTTGTTGAGTTTTCAAATTACATGTATTTCAGGAAATGAATAGGATCTGGCAAGTGGTGCATGTTAGCTGCGTACTAAATAAGGATGTCATCCAGGGTCGTAGGGTTTGGGAAGTGCAACTCATTCCTGGACGGGTTGCATGTCTTAAATCCTCGTTTTGTTGGTAGTTTTTCGTTGAGTCTTATGAACTCATTTTAAACAAGTCATGGTTTGTAAAATGTTTTGGGATTGACGTTTTAAGACAATATGTTTCGCATTTTCTAAACTATTTTAATGGATGAACATCCCGTATTTTATCATATAGCATTGTTGTGATTGTTGCTATGGTATTAAGAAGTCGCACCAAACAAACCCACGCTTCCGCAAAAGCCAGGGTGTGACAACCCATCACTACGTTAGGATCATTCCTTGCGTCACCCTGACCCAGCACGAACGCTCGACCCCTGGCACCATTGTTTCCATCATTGTTTCCCCCGTTGTTGTTCCCATTGCCCTGATTATTGTTGTTGTTGTTGTTCGGATTTTGATTTAACTAGGGCAGTCCCGCTTGAAGTGGCCTTCAGTGTCACACCCCCAAAATCCACACGCGGAGTATCACCGCTTTGAGGCGTGACATGACCAGGATCGAGCCACCAATCATATTGAACAACGTATTTTAGTAAATAAAACCAATCACAATACAATTGGTGACCAAAAGGAAGTTAACCAAATTCAATTTAAACAGCGGAAGCATAAGACGTTAAACAAAAACATAAGTTTGTAGTTCATAAGTTTAAAGACCCCAAACATAAGTTCATAACGTTTATTTAGTAAGTACGGAACATATTAGTTCGCATTCCACAACGACCACCTCCATGTGCAAGCTCCATAGCATCTAACGACCTGCAAGGCATGTAACAACGAGTCAACAACAAAGTTGAGTGAGTTCACAGTTGGTTGTTCAGTTAATGAGTTCGTATCAGAAATCGTAAGTTCGTTTCATAACCATGTATTACCCATTATCCTTGATTCCCAAACCTTTACGATATTTAGTGGGGGCTTCCCATTATGTATGTTACTAGACTAGGCGTATCCATAAGTGTCCTTCCCAATCCGAGGACGGTGTTAAGTATGAGTGTACGTAGGTTTTACACACGTGCCCTTCTCAATCCGAGGACAGTAGTAAGTATGAGTGTACGTAGGTTTTACGTACGTGCCCTTCTCAATCCGAGGACAATAGTAAGTATGAATGTACGTAGGTTTTACGTACGTGCCCTTCTCAATCCGAGGACAGTAGTAGGTAGTCTAATAGTGTTGATAATATAAATAGTTATTCAATCCCATTCCCAACCACCGGGAATCCCATGCCTTAGTAAGGGTGTGAACTCACCTCGGTTTGCTCGGTTAGATTCTCAAATATAGCTAACAGTCAAGGTCGGTCAATCACGTCCTAGTATGATTTACCAGTTAGTCATTTAGTGGTTTCAAATAGAGCACAAAGTTCCTACACGTATCTATCACATAGCATGCATTACTTTAACTGTTTATGCCCATATATACTTCCCATCCATTCCCCACTAATAAGCAAACATACGATAACGCACGTAACACATATAACATGTTAGATCATTCACCGATAGCATACTCGACATTTAGACCCGCAATTTACAACTTATGTCATTTCAGCATTAACATTCAAAACCGGCTGTTTTCGGACATTTTAATAAAATAGTTACCTTATTCCAAAAATTCCCAAATTTTTACAGAATGTCTTAAACATTCCAAATTTTATTGTGTAAAAATATCGGGGTCCAGTTCATTTTTAATATTTTATAAAAATTCATTTTCCGGACTGAACTCAGATTTATATGTTTCTGACCATAGTCCATGGAATAATTTATTTAAAATTCATCGAGCGTCCGATTTACAAAATTCCAGTGGGGTAATTACAAATACATCGGTGGTCATTTACAGTACAAGTTTCATGATCCAACTCTACACAAAACCCAAGTTATGACAGAAAACATAACACATATTTTCAGCAGAAAAATGCAGCTCTAGCTGCTGTTACGAAATGACGCTTTAAAAATAGTAAACGAAGTCCAAAAATTACGATTCTGGTGCCATTAGAACCGTATTTCATAATAACACGTTTTAGACTCAAAATATCAGTTTTTCATAGAGTTTATGACCTGTTTACAGCCAACTGAAGTTGGCTGTAAAACTTGGACAGATTCTGTTTTCAGTCTTTAACTTCCTAGTTCGTGTTCGATTGATTCCGTTAGCATGTTTAGTGATCATAACAACATCAAACATCAATATTAACAAGTAACTCAGCAAGAAATCAGCAAGAATCATAACAACATCATTCTAACATCATTTACACACATAACTTATCTTCTTTATCCAACTTATTCATCTTTTGTCCAAGACTTTATGTTAGGTTCTTTAGTGTTTCAATTTTCAGCCATTAAATCAACTATTAACCACTTAAATAGCTCAAGGCTAGGGGAGTTCGAGTGTGGAAAAGTGGTGGTTAATAGCGAATAGAGAAGGTCCTTCCACTTCCGAACGCACCGAGCTTCGTTGTGCACCTTCTAACACCTTTGTATGCTTGTAGAATGCTTGAAGAAGATCAAGTGATGATGGTGGTGGGTGGTGTGGTGGTCAGCCGAGAGTGGCAAGGGGAGAAAGAGAGAGTGAAATTTTTTTTAAGTGTTGGTGAAGTGTTATGCTTAACCCTTGAACATTCTTATAAACCACAATCTCTAATTACCCATGGTGTAATGTGCTTGTTAGATATTAGGCATCAACCAATAAAATAATCAACATTTGTAAGAGTGTGTCCCCTCATGGGGACCGATCGGTCAAGGGGGGTGGGGTTCTTAGTTGGATTTCAACCATGTATTTAGTGTTAAGTTAGTTTAGTTAGGTGATTAAATTAGTTACTAGTGTGTAGTGTATTATAACGGGTGTTAGGGTATTCGGGGACCCTAACTGGCTCAGAAAAAGAAAACAATGTCATTGACAATATTTTTAGGTTCTGGGTAAAGTCCGGTTGTTCGGTTTGACACTGTTCCGTTAAACTGCTTAATTAATCCGTAAGCGTCCTATATATATATATATTTTTGCAACGTTTTTACTTTTCAATACTCAGGAAAGCACACACACTTTTTAGTAACTTTTCTGTATACTACTAGTAGGTTATCATGCACATGTAAGTATAACACAGATATCAGAAAGCAGTTAAGTAATTCCACACAGTCGTCAAGCACTTTAATTGTTATTAATAAATTGTACGGAATACATGGAATTTTGAGGGTTGTCACATTCTCCCCCTGTTAAGAGAATTTCGTCCCGAAATTTAGCGCGTGGTTACTGAGGAAGCTAGTTAAGTTGCGTTGTTTTCCTGATTTTCCTGGGGTGTCACATTCAGCACCACACTGAAAGCATCCCCTGTTACCTCGCTGTCGCTGTTGGTTCTGTGGAGCTGGTGGTTGTTGGTGTTGGTTCTGATTCGTAGGTCGTGAGCTCCTGCAATCCTTAGCTTCATGACCCATCTTGATACATCTCTGACAACGACCCTTGTTGCACTGACCATTGTGGTGCCTGTTGCATGTGTTGCACTTCGGGAGGTTTCCTCGATATCCACCCTGCCCTTGACTACCAGAAGATTGCTGACCAGGGCTCTGATAGTCATCAATCTTTCGCTGCTGTACCTGGGACTGAACTGAAGTCGAACCCTTGCTGGAGGTTCCATCCCACTTTCGTTTATTGTAACTGGGAATAGCAGAAGTAGTAGTAGCAGTAGCACCTATACGCTTAGGCAGCTTGTTCTGTTCCACTGCCTAGTCCGTGAGACGATGAGCAAGACGAGTAACATCTCGGATGGTAGCAAGGTTAGCAGCAGTCACATGGCTTTGAATCTCTGGTACTAAGCCTTTGAGGTACAACTCGATACGCTAGATGGGAGGATCCACCATAGTTGGACATAACACTGCCAGTTCATTGGATCGCTTCGTATACGCTTCTATCTCTGACCCTGTCATCTTCAGATTAAAGAACTCCAATTCCAGCTTGTGGATGTCATCAGGATTACAGTATTCTCGCTTGATCAGTTCCTTGAAGTCATTCCATGGGGTGGCATTAGCAGCTGCCAGCCCTAACATTTGAACTTGCGCGTTCCACCAAGTCAACGCAACGCCTTCGAGAGTACCAGTGGCATACTTCACCCTACGAGCCTTAGGGCATTCACACATTTCAAAGACTGATTCGAGCTTCTCAATCCAGTGGAGGAGTCCAACGGCTCCTTCAGTGCCACTGAAAGTACTAGGACGACAGTCCATAAAGGTTTTGAAAGTACACACAGGTGACTGAGCATGTTGACCTCCTGCCTGGGCAGCTGCGAGTGCTGCAGTAACTTGTTCAGTGATCAAAGCCGCCAACTGGGCTTGAGTTAGGTTAACGCGTCCACTCATGATCTTCATATCAAAGGAAACATGAGTGAGAGAGGTTCGCGAAAGTGCAATGACAGAAGAGAGTAAGCACACATGGGTTTTTAAACAATAGTTGCTACGTTCATCTAAGCATACCACGAGCAAAGTTCTATGTAACTAGCAAGTAGGCAATATAAACATAATCATATCACCTATAGTGTTGAGTCTTGCACGTGGAGCGAAGCGTCGTTGTGGATCGTTGTGCACTGTACAGGTTATAGTCTGGTTTTAACAAAAACTTTTCCCTTATTAAAACCAAGTTCACTATAACCAATGGCTCTGATACCAATCTGTCACACCCCCAAAATCCCCACGCGGAGTATCACCGCTTGGAGGCGTGACATGACCAGGATCAAGCCACCAATCATATTGAACATAACAAGTAATAAGTAAAATTCAACCACACAATATGAAAGGTGTTTCAAATCAAAAATGTAGTTAAGTGTTTAGCGGAAGCATAATTGTAAAACCCAATGTAAGTATTAAGTACGAAATAAAGTAATGTTTTTAGCATGGCACACACTGCCATGTCCCACAACGACCGCGCCTCCCTGTGCAAGCTCCATGAGTACCTAACGACCTGCAAGGCATGTAACAACGAGTCAACAACAAAGTTGAGCGAGTTCACAGTTGGTGGTTTAGTTATAGCATTCGTTTCGTAAATCATATGTTCGTTTTGTAAACCATGTATCGTATTAATTCGTATCGCGGTCTCCCAGACATGTTTACGAAGATTAGTGGGGGCTTCCCATGTGTTACTAGACCGTGCGTATCGACTACTACGAAAATGTAAGTGGTGCCCTAAGTCAATGTCTATCAGCATTGACCCTTTGCCCATAGTCCATTAGTACACGCCCGTCCGACTGGCACGGTGTGAGGTTTGTTAAACCTAATAGCGTTATTAACTAATGACCCGCTCGCCATAGGCCTCGGCGATTAAGTCGATATAAATGAGGGACTTCATGATAGAGGTTTGGTCCAGTGTGTAAATCTTGGCATCCTACCCATGGAGGATGGTTGTAGTTACCGTGTAAATCATTAACCCATTCCCAACCCTTGGGAATCCCATGCCTTGGAAAGAGTGTGAACTCACCTTGGTTTGCTCGGCAGATACAAGAAAAGGTTACTTGAGCTATATGTGGTCAACCACGTCCTAACATGGTTACCATACAAGTCAGGTATTGGTTTCAAGTAGTGCACATAAGTTTCACACAAGTTAACAGGTTACGAGCACGTATTGATCATGGCAACACATTAACAGTCAAGTACATAACATATTCATACTTGTGCGATTCAAAAGATTGGGCTCGCACAAGTCTAACAGCCTTGTGCGACTCACCCGTTGAAGCCCAAAGATACCCGGCCCAAAACCATAGCAGTCCAACATGTATACGGCCCAACAAATAAACATAAGTCTTGTGCGGTCCGGATGGTCTTGTGCGACTGACCAGTCCTTGTGCGATTGGGATTGGGCTTTAAGGCCCAATTGTCCAAACATTCGTGTGTGGCCCAAGCCTTGTGCGATCATGCAAGATATATGTTGTACATAGTGCTGTAACAGTTGTATCCTATCTTGTGCGATTGGGAGCTTGTGCGATCAGATCAGGTCTTGTGTGACCTGATCTTGTGCGACCGGTTAACTAATTCCCTTAATTCATGCAGTAGTTACAATCCCTCAAATAGTTTCCAAAATTCCATACAATCAATCAATGCTAACAGTTTCCAAAACCAACCATAATCGATCAAACAAAGGTTTTTATCAATTGATTCATATGAACCCTAATCCGTTTAAACATGAACAAAACACAAGCAACAATCCTAACGCTTAGGCATATTAACATGATTCACGATTTCGATCCCTAGCATGCATACTAACGTAATCAATCCATCTAACAATCATTCGAACATGAATACATCTAAGCCGAATATCATGCTTTCAGATTTTTAAATCATATGATTAACAACTCCATATTGATCTAAGATGCTATTCATGCGAGTCAATTTACATATACTAAAACTCAACAACTTTCATCATAATAAATCACAAGATATCACTAAACCATCATGTAATACAAATGGATCACAACATCATACAACCAATACTACAAACACTAACCGGTTTAGAGAAAGATAGGATCGATCCAAGTAAGAAAGCTTCGAGAGATGGGGATGTTTACCGTCGGCTTCAAGAGGAGAGGAGTAGGGTTTGTGTGTGTTTCTCGTGTTAGCAAATGAGAAACGAAACTCCCTAAGGATAGGTGTATGTGCATGGGGGAGTGGGCCGAACCCAAACTTGGACTGCCCTTTTGATTCGAGTACAAGTTGTGCGGCCCAACAGGGCTTGTGCGATCGGGTTGTGTTGTGCGATTGGTTCATTTAAATAAATACATTCGTTACACATAAACACATATTACAAACATAACATTCCATTAAGGCCTCATATCACGTAAACACATATTGTTCAAACAAGTTACATCGAAGTACAAAGAGGAGGTTTGAAATACGAGTTGTCACAAAATGAATAAAATCATGGGGGGTGTCCCCACTTCCATAACCGGTTTCGAAGGGGGGGGGGGTATGGGGTTGGTTTTCAAATGAATGGTTACAATCTAGTTAGAGAAACAAGTGTTTAGTTAATGGTTATGGTGTGTTATATAATATAAAGTGTGTTAGGGTGTTCGGGGACCCTAACTAGCTCAGAAAAATAAAAACAATGTGTTTGACATTATTTTTGTGTTCCGGGTAAAGTCCGGTTGTTCGGTTGGGTGTTGTTCCGTTAAAGTGCTTAATTAATCCGTAACGTGTCCTATATATATATTTTTGTAACACTTTTAATTCTTAACACTTAGGAAAGCACACAGGACTATTTAGTAACTTTTTTGTATACTGCTAGTATGTTAACAAGCACATGTAAGTATAACACAGAAATCAGAGAGCAGTTAAATGATTCAGCACAGTCATCAAGCACTTTAATTAACATTAATGGATCATACAGAATACATGTAATTTTGAGGGTTGTCACATCTAGAACGCCCGTATGCTTTAAAAGCTCAATGAATGGGCTCCACTTTGGAGGTAGAGCATCAGCAAACCGTGCAACCATTTCCTGTTGAGTTGCACGAACATTATAAGAATACATTTCACTAATCAAATGATAAAAAAACGAGTAGTCATATCATTTAGGGTTTAATTCTCTAAGAAATGAAATGATTCTAATTCCTTCTTCAACAGATCATGACGGGTCTTTCTTGTCGCTGCATTTCCTTCACCTCTTGCTACCAAGGCATCCCATAGTGCTTTCGTGCTCGTATAATAAGAGAATTGATGATAGATGTTTTTGTGGAGTGCTTGCGTGAGATTAGCAAACGCCTTCTTCTCTAGATCATACGCTTTCTTGTCATCTTCTAGCATATTCGCCAATGTCGCCGCACTTGAACCTGCTTCTTCTAGATCTTGATTATACGGCGACATGAAGCACGTCCATACTTCGGTATTTTACTCTAGAACATACGTGTGGAAACGACCTTTCCATGTCGGATATTCGTTCATGTGATTTAGCTTTGGCGGGCGGTTGTTGCTACCCGTTTCACTTTCGCTCATGAGTAGATTCTGGATACTTTGATTTTGATTTGCCACGCACGCCCATTGACTAGCCAAAATTCTTTCTTGTGGCATCAAAGACTTAACCCATGACATATAAGGGATCATGCTAATGCTCCAATCTAATGGATTAGAACTCATATTTGATATTAGAACAATTGTACCTGAAAAACAACTTGAAAACAGATGGTTAAGTATGATTTGCAAAGGTTCTGTTTAAAAATACAGGTATGTCCGACGAAAATAGTGGTTTTCGTCGCTGATATGTTTGACGAAATCATTGAGTTTTCGTCGCTGAGCTGTTTGACGAAAATAGGTGATTTCGTCCAGAATATGTATGATGAAGATGGGTGATTTCGTGCAAGAATGTGTTGATGAAATCAGGTGTTTTCGTCCAAGAATGTGTTGATGAAATCAGGTGATTTCGTCCAAGAATGTGTGATGAAATCGGGTGATTTGGTCCAGCACTGTTTGATGAAATCAGGTGATTTCGTCCAGCATACATGTGATTTCGTCCAGCAGCATAAGGTGCACAAGTGATTTCGTCCAGCCCAAGGTGCATAAGTGATTTCGTTGACAATTGCAACCAGACAAGAAGATATTTCCGCAACCTTATCCTCTGACACAAAGTACACCAAATTCAACTCAACAACATGCTTTGCTTATCTCCTTTTCAACAAGAAAATCATCACAGAGACCCAATTGTCAACATAATATATTATAATCCACAAACACAATATTTCAAACACAAATAAGATCAAACAAGCATATAAATCAAGAACAATATGAATATACCAAGAACACTATGATAATTCTGGCCAAACTTATCACCGGATAAAATTTTTGAAACCCAAATTTTGCTAAAACTTTCAATAAAAACCCACAATAACATACAAGCATGCAATAAAAATGGTTTTCACTAAAACTTACAGCAAAAACAACACTTTAAACACATATTTTCAGCAATATTTCCAGAAAAAAATGATCTTTAAATAATAAAGGTTTCTAAAAAAGAAGAACACACTTGTTTCAAACAATCACAATGTTTGGTTTTAAACAAGGAAAAGAGCCAAAGCTCTGATACCACTTGTAGGTCTGTTTTTCTCGAAGGATCCGATACGAAAACCTATTCCCTGTTTATCACAAACACAATCGCGGGTGCGGAATCCCCGTCACGGTGAAAACCAAACACAATGTAAAACACACACGCGTAACCAAAGATTCAATATCTATTGATTAGGGATGAGTACAACCACAAACATATACAAACAATGTTTTACAGACTCTCAAGTCTCTCTGTTCTCACTCATGACTAAAACTGTTAACATCTGTGCTATATATACTGACCAATGACGAAAACCCACATGACGAAAACCATGTGTGATGAAATCAGGGATTTCGCCACACACATAATGACGAAAACAAGGGGAATGTTCGCCATATTACTTTTGACGAAATCAGGAGTTCGTCTAGTATGGAATATGAAGATTGTTAAGTTTAGTCAAACTTGTGACATCATCATGATGATGTCATGATGATGTGTCAGCGGAACGGTTTGCGGCTCTTCGTGCTTCGCGTGTCGATCTCTGGGGCGCACGACTGAGGAATGTCGCAACGTCAGGCATGAGCCGGACCTAGCCGTGTCGAACCGAACCGAGTCGCGCCCACATAAAGTGTACCAACACTTATCATTAAAATACAATATTTTAATGATTACAAAAATTTTTGGATGTGCGTACGAGTTCCGCATTAAAAAATACGCGAATCGGCAGACTTTCGCAGTTTGTCGCAAATAGTCCCTGAGATTGAATAAGCTTGTTTTTCCATACCAAACCCCTCAAAACTTATTTCTAAGTTATGTAAAGGGTATTTAGGGTATGTTTAGCTTATGTCATTGTTCCGGAGTGTACGTTGCGTTAAACTGATTACGTTTGTGTAACAGTTTACGTATAACTTCAAGAAAAGCTTTTCGAGAGTTCGAAATTGTACGAGGATTGAAATGTATAAATGTCACATGTGATTATACAATCCCGGAAATGAAACATCCTTATTTCAAGGGATTAGAAATTGTTCAGAATTGTACAATGGTTGAAAGGCACAAATGTCACAAGAGAACTACTGGTGACGTCACCATGAAAGCGACAAACAACCCAATTAATGTGTAACTGACTGCAGTTTGCAAAGCTACTGGACAGTTGGGTTAAAACAATTGTTTTATTAAACTAGTGGAACGTACAAAGAATAGGCTGGGAAACCAAAACTACTGGAAAGATTTCTGTACTTTTGGTTTCTCGTACTTCTGTCTTTTGTGTTGACTTTGTTGACTAGCACTTGTCTTCAACGTTGACTTGTTAATCTAGCACTTTGTCCTCAACTATTGACTTGTTGACCAGTCTTTATCTTTTCAATACTTTGTACTTTGTCTTCTATTACTTTGACCCAAGAGTTCTTTTCAGCTTTTTTATGGTTATTTGTAAAACTTTTAAGGGGGAACTTCTGGTACTTTAAGTCATGCTTCAACCTTATTCAATCAGGTAAAGAAGATGATTTCTTCGAGTTTTGACTTTTATCATCAACAAATCTTACATAACCCAATAGTCTTTGTGTGCCTAACTTTCCCAATGTTGTCTAATTATTTTATTTTATTTTATTTTAATTTTAATCTATTAAAAGATGAAGGTTGTGAATAGTACTCATGCCATGTGGTATGGCATGATTTGCTTCTTTTTTTTCATTTATCTCATTATATAATTGTATATCCTTCTTTTTTCACACATTGATATTTTATATGTTTGATAATTCAAATTAAAAGAAATAGTAAAGGATATAGTTGAAATAGTAAAGTGTTTGTCTAATTTTTAAGAAAACCATGAATAGTGCCTTATAATCTAAAATGTATTAAACTCTTATCTCTGAATTCGTTTTGATAATTTAAATTAAAAGAAATAGTAAAGTATATAGTTGAATAAATATGGAAACACTATGCTTTGTTTAAAAGTGTTTTGTCTAATTTTTAAGAAAACCATGAATAGTGCCTTCTAATCTAAAATGTATTAAACTCTTGTCTCTGAATTCGTTGTGGTAAGCTTACTCACTATGCCACATGTTAGCTGAGATTTTGAGGGTTATTAGCGCCGACAATTATCACCGCTAATAGTCTGAATCCTAGTAGCGGTTGTGGATGCTCTAAGAATAAGTGTTTTCTTACATGACACCTAACGGGCTAGGCATGTTTTTTGGGTTACGGGTTTTATAATTATTTTAAATGCTCTTAACAGTGAGAAAATTGTTTGAATTAATTACTTGAAACAAACTGTTGGCTCCACAATCTTTATCAAGTCTCAATATTGGAAGAACACATGCTTCTAACTATTCTCCATTAGTAATAATGGTGGTGGTGGTCTCTCAAAACTCAGTTACCTTCTCTTTGCTTCTAGGAACTTTCTTTTGATAACAATGGTGGTGGTCAAACCTTCTCTTTTGTAAAAATTAAATAAAGCAAACGGTCAAAATGGTTCACTACATTTCAACTTAAGGTAGTGTTCTCATATCTTGCAGGTGGTTAGTATTGTTGATTATGTGAGGTTATCTCTGGAAAGGAGTGACATATTGCTCGTCCTTTTTGGACTGACATTTGGTTTGGTGATAAGCTTTTAACTAACACACTCGAACTCCGAACAGGAAGTAGAACATAATCGCTAGATCTTCAACAGGCTGCGAAATGACAGCTGAAATTTGGCATCACACCTTAACCAAACTCCTGGAAGAGAAATTGAGTTGTCACAGTTGGCCATTTCATTAATGTTGGACTAGGTGGTTTGCAAGATACTTGGATATAGATAGATTTCAAATATATATTTTCAAAGTGAAATCTGTTAGGACTGAGATTGACCTCAACCCAATGCATCATGGTGTCAAAAAAGTCTCATGGATATCTCACACCAACAATTTTCTTGTTAGGTTTTTGCTGCCCTTAAAACAAAACTTAAAAAAGAGTTTCAACTCTCGTTTTACAGAAGATTAACTTAAAAACTAATTTTAATTGTTAAAGAAAGACGTCAAAGAATCAAGATTGAAACATTGAAAAAGATTACATACTCCATATACGTGATAGACAGGATCACTAGACAGCTGCTGCTGTGAGCTAAGCATTGTCACCAGGAGCTTCAATAATCATAATTTTGCATACTCATTTTTTAAGATGCTCGTCTCAAGACTAGGGTCACTGGCAAGTCAATTGAAACGCTCAGAAAAAAAAAAAAAAAACTAGAAATTACAACATTATAAGTGTAAGGCTCATAGAGACGCTTGGTGGCAAAAGATCCTTTGTGATTCACATTACAAATCTAAACCTTCAGGAATGCGATGCATCCAAAGGAACACCTAACTGATGAATGCTCTATGATATAATTGACCAAATCTTTATTGATAGTAAAATTGAAGGAAAAAAAATACATAAGCTGGCTTAAACACTTATGGAATTTTGTCCAAGTTGTGTTTGCAAGGTATAAAGGTAACCCTCAATCTCCTTTCTGTCGTTAGCATGTTATAAGCACACATTTTGGAGTGTAAACATACCAGTTATACATGGAACTTACATGAACTAAAACGTTAACACATTATCATCTTCTTTACCTCAAAGGGGGTTTTACTATATAAGTGCTAGTCATCAGATGGTTAAGCATATAGTCTCAACAAAAATAAGAAACCCCAAGGGATACATGCATTTGAGGGTTATTATTTAAACTCATTACCTATTAATTCATACATATGCTGATTCACAAATAGAAATATTTTCTGAGTGGCAAACACCATACACCACTGTCCAGACATTGACATACACAGCCACAAGGTTGTTGAAAAATATCAATAGTACTATCATGATCATTCAGGTTCAGACTTGTTCAATTCAAAGGAACACATGCCGTCCAATCCACAATGAATGACAACAGTCACTTTGGTGGTAATACTTTCCATTTTGAATGCCCTTTAGAACAGTAGTCTCGGTCCGGAATGAGTAAGATAAAAGCATTGAATGGACATTCGCTCAAAATCAGTTCATCTCATTTTTATATCAGATATACTTAATTTAGTTTTTGTTACACTGACAAGTCAGGGAGGAAAAATGACACAACTTACCCTCTTAGTATCGAGTCTTCATTTAGAGAGAGAGAGGGTAGAAACAACTATAGGTTATCTATGAACAATGGTATATCAAAGTTTTAGATTCTTTTGTTCATGAAAATCAACAGTTGCAAATAAAGAAATTTAGAGTACAAAAATGGAGATGAGCAGTTAAGGGTTACACACACGTATAAATAATTAATTAAGGTTTTGTGTGATAAGTTTACCCCTTTTTTTTTTCTCCTGAGAACTCTAGTTTTGATCTAGACAGTCAACTGTTTGAAGCAGAAGCTTGTAGATCTCAAGCGTTATTTTGGTCAGTGTTTGAAGTGGGCAGCTGCCGATGCTCGGTCTCTCTCAAATTCTCTATGCTTATGCAATTAGCGAACAATGGCCTGGGAGTAGTCATCAAACCCTAGCGACCCGAGAGCCCAACAGATGTCATCTCCATTCACGGTCTTGCGGTTCTCCTTTTGACACTTGTCAGATGCCTCACCGGTCACAAAACTAATGAACTCTGAGGCACATTCTTGTATGGTTTCTTTGGCTTCTTTAGAGATTTTTGCTGTGGGTGGTAGGGCCCGTTTCATGATCCGACCCACATTCGCAACGGGGAGCAATTTATCATGCTCGTCCCCCATGTCTATCTCTAAAACGCAGACACGTTTCACTTTTTATATCCATCCGAAATATAGTATTTTACTCTATATATATTCTGAGGCATAACATATTTGTTTATTAGAAATAATAATAAACTAAATCATTAATTTACGATCTTAAACTTTTTTAAAAATAATAAACTAAATCATTTATTTACAATCTTAAACTTTTTTAAAATATATGAAACTAGGTTAGAACCCCGTGTATTACACGGGTTGAATAAATGTAATTTTATATACCAAATAATAAAAAAATATATCTTTAAAAATCTCGTTTATTACACGGGTTGAATAAATGCAATTTTATATACCAAATAATAAAACAATATATATTTAAAAATCTCGTTTATTACATTGGTTGAATAAATGTAATTTTATATATTAAATAATAAAAAAAGTTATATCTTTAAAAACCCTGTGTATTGTACGGGTTGAGTAAATTTAATTTTATATATTAAATAATGAAAAAAGTTACATTTTTAAGAACCTCATGTGTTATACCATGTGTATTGTACGGGTTGAGTAAATTTAATTGTATATATTAAATAATGAAAAAAGTTACATTTTTAAGAACCTCTTGTGTTATACGGGTTGAGCACATGTAACTTTACCTACCAAACAATAAAAAGTTATATCTTTATAAACCCTATGTATTATATGTATTGAATAAATCTAATTTTATATTCTACATAATAAAAAAAGTTATATTTTTAAAACCTCGTGAATACACGAGTTACATAAATGTAATTTTGTATAGTAAAAAAATAAAATGTTATATCTTTAAAAAAAAAAACTTATTTATTACACGGGTTGAATGAATCTAATAAAAATTTATATCTTAAAAAAATTAACGGATATACTCGATATACAATGGATTGGGTAATTGCGGTGATGATTTTTATAAATGTCACGTAAACATAGTGATTACCGTATTTGAGTTGAGAATTGAACACGAAAATAAAAGTATAGAACCAATAAACATTGATTAATATTTTTGTTTACCCCTTTTAAACATTTTTTAAATAGGTTATACCTTAACTACTTTATTTTAATAAAATAAATAAATTATTTACATTAATTTCAGGATAAATAATTTTGAAATCTGATAAGTATTTTAAAATATTATATTATCTCTGTCTAAATTTATATTAAATTTAAGTGTATAATTATATTTTAATTGATATTAATTATCTATAAAAATAGATGCTTCAATGAATGACACGTGTCCAAAATTTGGTTTCTTTTATTATCTAGTATAGATTGGCTTACATGCAATTCCTACTTATCTTTTATGAAATTTAACTCAGATGTATAGGTTTATAAAGGATAGATCATGAGAAAACTGAATAAAATCTATCTCACTATTATTAAACCTTAATTATATGAAATTGGCTCACATGCAATTCCTACTTCACTAGTACACAAGTCAATTGTTGGATATTTTTTGATGGTGCGGCTCAAGGATACCACCGCATCATCTTGGATATTTTTTGATGGTGCGGCTCAAGAATATCACCGCATCATCACATCCTCATTCACAAATCACCACCAAATGGAAAAAGAACCAGCACCATTTAATATGTAATCGCACCTTTAGATTTTATTTAATAATATGATATATTTCACACAATAAAATGCATTTCCATCTCTCCCCCAAAATTGAGCTTCTTCCCCCAAAGATGAGCCTTCTTCCCCCCAAAATTTTCAGCCCAAATTTTCAGCAAAACAAATCGATCTCTTCCTTACCTCCACTTTTACTCTGTTCTTCATCACTCAATACACACCCGTTTCTCCTCTCCCCTGGAACCCTAACCAACCGGCGGCAACCTCTACCCCACACGAAAACCCTAATTACTAACCGGCGGCAACCATTTCCTCACCTGCGAAAACGCTAATTACCTAACCGGCGAAAACCCCAATCACCTAACCTGCGGTTACAAACCCTAATCGGAGTGTAATAGAAGGAGGTTGTTGTTCTACCTTTTCACTTGAGCTTGAATCGAGACATAAATAGGTGATGTTTTGCAGTTGTTCTACCTTTAGTTTGTTTAAAGTTCAATTATTTATATGTTTATGAGAAGCTATTTGGTGTGCATTGAAGATACATGTCCGAGGCCGGACATGATCCTTTGGACGAACCGAACTCCACCAGGACGAACGTATTTCGAGATATCTGTTCCCCCCATCGCTCCGAAGACGAACCTCTATTCAGGTGCGTCTGGACGAATGACGTCATCTCAGTTGACCATTATAAATACCCCATCAAGTACAAAGCCAAGTACGATTTTCTGAACCTTCGTCCTTATTTTCTCTCTCTATTTTCTCTCTCTACAAATACTTATCCTCACGCCGGAGGGTGGTCGCAGAGGGGCCCTCCCATCTCTGCGGCGAGCCTAACGGTTTTCTGTTTTGCAGGACTGTTCTCCAAGCTCTCTCACAAGATCCAAACCCTCGATTACAGGCTCCGGCCTTAAGTCGATTCTTTGGTTCTTCAATTGGCGCCATCCGATCTCAAAGCTCTTAGTCCTTCACTTTGGTGAATTTCTTGAGCAAAGAACTGACAAATGGCGGCCTCAGGTTCTGTGAATCTGGGATCCACGGCTGTTAACACACAAACTACAGCACCAGCAAGCACTGTTTCCGCAATCTCAGCTGCTTTAAGCTCGGGACCGGGAACAACCTTGCCATTTATTCTACTTCCTACTTCGCAAACGTCAGAGTTTGATGCGGAATTTCTCTCCAAAAATGCAAGTCTTCTGCGAAGATTGAAAGCACAACAGGCTAGGGATGAACAGATCCTCGGTTTACGAACCAGGCTTTTTCATGACGAAACTCCGGTAAGGACTATGGGTCCTACGATGTTCACCCCTCCTACTTTCTCCACAGTTGTTACCTCAGAAACTTATAATGGATATGTGCAGGGTTCTTCCGGACCATCTCCAGCAATGGCAATACGAAATGAAACACAAATGGAAGCAATTAATGATCCGGAACTCACCAAGCCATATCATCCGGTCTCCATGACTGCCAAGTCTAAATTCAGCGCCCGCATCACACACGCCAAGCTCCCTCCGAAGCTCAAAATGCCAACTACAGTAAAGAAGTATGATGGTACGACTGATCCAGATGATCATATGTTCGATTTCAACGAAGCTGCGCGAGTAGAACAGTGGCCGATGCCGGCGTGGTGCTTCATGATCGCACAAACATTAACCGGGGCTGCCCGGGTCTGGTTTGACGCATTGAATGAAGGAGAGATAAATGACTTCGAGGAGTTCCGAAGATTGTTCCTTCAGAATTTTAGCCAACAACGGCACTACTCCAAGGAAATCACCGAAGTTCACAACATCCGGAGAAAGGATGGGGAATCTTTGGATAGTTTCATCGACCGGTTCAACCGGGAAAGTATGCAGATCAGTGGGGTAGTTGACCAGTTAAGGATCTCCGGATTCTGTCACGGTGTCCGGAACAACCAGTTTGAAAGATTCCTTTTTCTGATATACTAGGTCTTTATACTCAGTGATATCTGGGGTATTATTCCGGGACTTCTGCTGAATGGAAGTTCTGACCTAGTCCTCGAATAATACTTTCTGCAAATGCTTGAAACATAGCATCACCCTCAGCATATATGATAAGACAATAAAATTGCTTAGCAATGCTGTTGTAAAAAAGATCCTCTAAAGGGGACACACCCACAAGTTGAGTCATGATCTCTCTGCTGAACAGTAGTTCTGACCTGAGCTCTCATGATTCTTCATAAATTATTAACCCCATACAGATATCATTTGTGTCATAATTGCTTGTAAGACTGAATATTGGGATCTGGATACGGGAGTATATTCAAGAGGTGGGACACACGTATAAGTTTAAGTCTCTAAAACACTAAATCCGTATCCTGGACAGATTGAAATTTATGTGAGAATTTAAGTGGATCAGTATATCGACAATCTACGCGAATTGTTTAATTCTGAGTATGTAATTGTAGCTTAACGGTACTTGTGACTTGTCGGATAGCTGATATGATTCCCTAACACGCTCAACCAAAAATATGTTTGTAAATAGTTTACTTTGTTTACTTTCTGCAATTTAAGTTTTCTGTATTTCATTTCTTAGTTTAGAACACTTTATAAAATCCAAAAAGATTTTATTTCTGCTTTATTTTCCGACAAACCAAAGTGGAGAGTTGATTGTTGGATTCTCAGATGATTGAAGCAGATGCAGGAGATTCTGGACTGAAAAATGAGGAAGAGCTTATCTTGATGAAGTTTGATTTATTGAAAAGTCAAATACAAGTTCATTAACTTGATACTTGTTATTTTCAGAAAATGTGTAAATTGTTGTTTTTAAAATCAGTTTGTTTCGTCAAATGATCAACCAAGGTCATTAAGTTGGACTTGGTAGATTAATTGAGTGATCAGGGTCATTAACTTGGACCTGAATACTTGAGTGGATTTTTAAAACTAATTGAGTTTGTGATTTATTGTTTAAAAGATAGTTTGTAATGTTTGATGTTTGAGACACAAGTTATGGACTTCATTATTCCCAACGGGAGCTAATTGTCAAAGCTTGAACCAGATCAAGACCTCAGATTCTAGCATATTGAGAGGGGGAGTCTGTGAAAGGGGGAGTCTGGATCAACAGTCAAAGGGGAGTTTGAAGATGGAGCTAGGTTGTGATCTTAAATCTGTGAAGATAGAATGCTTATGATGTGAAGACAGAGAGTTGGAGAAAAGACTAAGACTGAAGACTCGGAGCTGAAGACTTCGTCAACATCCAAGGGGGAGTCTGTTGGTGCACGGAATTTCTGTTGACTACGTTTCATTAAGTCTTAGGTCAAGATATGTCAAGATTAGAGCTTGATAGTTAGAATTAGGGTTTAATATGTTAATTTCGCTTATAATGACATGTTGGTCATTAAAAGCGAAATCAGTTGTTAGTGTTTCGCTTATGTGTACAGTAGGTAGTTAGGTGGTTTCGCTCATAAGGACACCAGGTGGTTTCCCTTATGTTTACACATGAGGTTTCGCTTATATGGACTGTCCATATAAGCGAAACCAGCTAGGCTATAAATACATGTCATGTGTTATTCATGTGGGTACGTTGGAGCGGAACCTGGTCATTGCTTGTGTAACGAAACTCTGTCAAATTTGAATCAGAAAGCAATAAAGAGAAGGAATTGAAAAGGAAAAGTTGTGTAACTTCATTTACGTTGATTCCGCCTTCGTATATGAAGATGAACGTTCTCAACTGACTGTTTAGGGTCGGAACACGGTCCAACAACAACACCTAAATAAAGTAAGGCCTTTTATGCAAATATGCACTTTGCATTAGTGTTATCATTTATCATGTTATTCATGATCATGTAAATATGAAAGATAGTAAAGTTCTAAAGAACAGATCTGGATCATAATTGGCTGAGATGTTGTCGATTACAAGTGGAACTAAACAACTCTATGGTATATCAAATCTAGATCAACAATATATTTTCTCTTTGCTAAGCTGTTTATGTCATATATTTACTACTGAATCTCTATTTATTGTCTTATGTTTTATTTTGGCCCATGTCAATCTCTCTTCATAACCATTAACGAAACAATTTATTTAGGATAATACTCATGGAGTAATAAAGAAAATGTAGAATTAGATTGAGCAATTGCACTTTTTTGTCCGAAGGGTTGAAGAAACTAAATGGTAAGTTGTCAAAAATCATGTCAGTATTTATTTTTTTAATCTTATCTTTTCACATACCGTTAAGCGTGCAGCTCAGTTGGTCACCTTGTCATTTGTTCCGTTGGTGAGTGCGGGTTCGATTCTAGCATACCACCAGTTCTCAACCCCTTTGTTCCTTAAAAATAAATTTTGTGTTTTTTCAATTACAACCCCAATACTCAAACATACAGAAAAGGCAGTTTCACCCCCTTTAGTTCTAACTCAAAACCTTTACTTGGTTAACTACACCTATTATATAACAAACTAATTAATTAACTAACCAAGTTAGCTAATTAATATACATCTGATATAAATACCATTAAGGGTGCAGCTCAGTTGGTCGCCTTGTCATTTGTTGAGTTGGTGACTAGGGTTCGATTGCCGCATACCTCCTATTCAACCTTTTTTTCCTTAAAACTTAATTTTGTGTTTTTACAATTACAACCCCTATACTCAAATATACAAAAAAGGTAGTTTCACCCCTTTTAGTTCTAACTCAAAACCTTTACTTGGTTAACTACACCTATTATATATAACACACTAATTAATTAACTAACCAAGTTAGCATGATCCAATATTAATGAACTAACCAAGTTAGATACATAACCAAAAACCCAACCTAGTTAGTTGCGTTGGATTTTAATATAGTTTCGAATATTTTTATATTTACCCCGTTAACTTATAACCAACATATTTCATTCAGTTAGTGCTTCCCTTTTATAAAACTAACCGTACTAACCGATAACCTCCATTTGTTTAACGTCATTAATTTGTTTTTTAATCAATGTGATTTCAATAAAATAATAAGGGTAACTAAGATTTTTTTTAAAAAATCCCATTTTTCTTAAATTCTCAGATGGATCTGGTTTTGCACTTCGGGTCGGGTTTCAGAGGTCCGTTTTTGGCGATTATTGCAACTAAATCATAAATCCTAAATGAGAACAAGCACAAGTGGTCACTTTAAAAACTAGGACAACACCTAAATAAAGCAAGGCCTTTTATGCAAATATGCACTTTGCATTAGTGTTATCATTTATCATGTTATTCATGATCATGTAAATATGAAGGATAGTAAAGTTCTAAAGAACAGATCTGGATCATAATTGGCTGAGGTGTTGTCAATTACAAGTGGAAGTAAACAACTCTATGGTATATCAAATCTAGATCAACAATATATTTTCTCTTTGCTAGGTTGTTTATGTCATATATTTACTACTAAATCTCTATTTACTGTCTTATGTTTTATTTTGGCCCATGTCAATCTGTCTTCATAACCATTAACGAAACAATTATTTAGGATAATACTCATGGAGTAATAAAGAAAATGTAGAATTAGATTTAGCAATTGCACTTTTTTGTCCGAATGGTTGAAGAAACTAAATGGTAAGAACGTGGGTAATGGTGGGGCTTGGGTTGGGGCTTGGGTTGGGCATTTGTTGACACGTGGAATGGAAGCCCCCCACCGCCTGGTTATGTGTCCGCGGGGTATGACGGGGCGTGGGTTGGGCTTGGGTTGGGTGCACCGCGTGGCAGAAAATTAAAAAAAAAATACAAAAAATTTATAAAAAAGCACACAACATTTATAAAAAAAAACCTACAACTTCATTAAAATTTTAAAAATTACATAATCCTAAAAATTACATAATTTCTAAAAATTACAAAATAACAAACCTAGAGCGTTAAATAAATTTCAAAAAGGTCGGTCTTGTCGAACGCCTTTTTTCCTTGCCTCGAAACTCTATGTTCGCCACCGCCACTCGGTCCTCGTGGCTTAACTCGCCACCGAGAACGGCTTCGTAGTAAGCCTTGAAACGCTCGAGCTTGGGCCGTAGCTCGCCCGTTTATGTTGGCACGCGTTGAGGTTGTGGCGGTCGTTAACGACGTTATGTGGGTAGGCTCCGAATGCTTCCAGCCAATATTTTGTTTGGCCCGGTGGCCGCCCCTTCATAGCGTCAACGACGCTTGTGACGAGAGCAATTTCTTCTTCATGGGTCCAGGATGCCATAGCGGGGTTGGGTTCGTGGGATGGGGGGGACCAGTGGGTTAGCCGGTGGGGTTGGGTTCGTGGGATGGGGTGGACCAGTGGGTTAGCGGGTTCGAGAGAAGTGGGTAGCCGGTGGGGTTGGGTTCGTGGGATGGGGGGACCAGTGGGTTGGGGTTACAATATATAGGGGGTGGTTGGGTGACCGGGTGGCGGTTTGGTGTCCCCAAACCGTTTGAATTTTAAATTCAAATTTTGAATGTCCGCTATGACGTGGCGGGTGAGCGAATGGGAGGCAGCCAGCTAGCATTGCCATACTGCCCCACGCCCGGCTTGAAAGCCAAGCCCCAAGGGCCACGCCCCAACCCAAACCCACCCGGGATTGTGGCTTGGACGTTTTCCCCCAACCCACGTCCCAACCCAAGCCCCATAGCCCATGGCCTAAGTTGTCAAGAATATGTAAATCATGTCGGTATTTATTTTTTAATCTTATATTTTCACATACTATTTAGGATGCAGCTCAGTTGGTCACCTTGTCATTTGTTCAGTTGGTGACCTTGTGTTCGATTCCCGCATACCACCGGTTCAATCATTTTTTTCCTTAAAAATAAATTTTGTGTTTTTTACAATTACAACCCCTATACTCAAACATACAGAAAAGGCAGTTTCACCCCCTTCAGTTCTAACTCAAAACCTTTACTTGGTTAACTACACCTATTATACAACAAACTAATTAATTAACTAACCAAGTTAGCTAATTAATATACATCTGATATAAATACCATTAAGGCTGCAGCTTAGTTGGTCGCCTTCTCATTTATTGAGTTGGTTATTAGGGTTCGATTGCCGAATACCTCCGGTTCGACCCTTTTTTCCTTAAAAATTATTTTTTGTTTTTACACTAACAACCCCTATACTCAAATATACAAAAAGGTAGTTTCACCCCTTTTAATTCTAACTCAAAACCTTTACTTGGTTAACTACACCTATTATATAACAAACTAATTAATTAACTAACCAAGTTAGCATGATCCAATATTAATGAACTAACCAAGTTAGATACATAACCAAAAACCCAACCTAGTTAGTTGCGTTGGATGTTAATATAGTTTCGAATATTTTCATATTTACCCCGTTAACTTATAAACAACATATTTCATTCAGTTAGTGCTTCCCTTTTATAAAACTAACCATACTAACCGATAACCTCCATTTGTTTAACGTCATTAATCCGTTTTTAACCAATGTGATTTCAATAAAATAATAAGGGTAACTAAGATTTTTTTTAAAAAATCCCATTTTTCTTAAATTCTCAGATGGATCTGGTTTTGCACTTCGGGTCGGGTTTCAGAGGTCCGTTTTTGACGATTGTTACAACTAAATCATAAATCCTAAATGAGAACAAGCACAAGTGCTCACTTTAAACTAGCACAACACCTAAATAAAGTAAGGTTTTTTATGCAAATATGCACTTTGCATTAGTGTTATCATTTATCATGTTATTCATGATCATGTAAATATGAAGGATAGTAAAGTTCTAAAGAACAGATCTGGATCATAATTGGCTGAGGTGTTGTCGATTACAAGTGAAACTAAACAACTCTATGGTATGTCAAATCTAGATCAACAATATATTTTCTCTTTGCTAAGCTGTTTATGTCATATATTTACTACTAAATCTTTATTTATTGTCTTATGTTTTATTTTGGCCCATGTCAATCTTTCTTCATAACCATTACGAAACAATTCATTTAGGATAATACTCATGGAGTAATAAAGAAAATGTATTATTAGATTGAGCAATTGCCCTTTTTTGTCCGAAGGGTAGAAGAAACTAAATGGTAAGTTGTCAAGAATATGTAAATCATGTCAGTACTTATTTTTTAATCTTATCTTTTTACATACATTTTAAGTTCGAGATCATATCTCACGATTTAGATGGAAACCAACAACAGAAGTAAAAGTCATAACTAAATTTGTATAAGGTTTTTCCTTGCACTTTTTATGATATGAATTGCATATCTTTTGCCAAATTTCTGACAAAAAACAAACCAATAAAGCGACATAATCATGTGTTTACAGGAAGAATTTGTGACACAAGTACTTATAGATTCATTAGGTAAGTGCTTAGTAAATTTTTATTCATAAAAACTAGTAAACAATATGATGTTTCTAACACCACAAAAATATATACGGTTCATAATCTTTACATTCAATCAATATGTTACTCATGTACAATTAATCTTTTATTCTTAAATTCTATGGTCCTAATGTAGGCAAGAAATTTGTAGAGCTAGATGCTATGTAGATTTTGACTTATGAGCTTAGTCAAAAACATGGTTCTGACTTTTGATTTAGGTCAAAAGTTGCTATCGGCAATATATATATATATATATATTAGGCTTCTTTGCTTTGACTTTTGTATGAAACTTGGTGGTGTGTCATTATATCCTTGACTAAAATACATTCATTAATTTTAATTAGTTGACCGGTAGTATGTTGTAGCGCTATAGGTTTGACACCCCAATCTCGATTCCTAGGTTTGTGTTGGAAGTTTGTTTAGTGAATGACGTAAAATGAGCAAAACCTAGGTGAACCCTTTTAGGTTTATCCTATCAGTCAACAAAGACTTGAATGTATTTCCAAATTGCCACACTTGCTATTACAAAGTTTTTCAAAAAAGGCATACTAACTGTTTCTTGATGATACAAATCGTTTAGAATACTAATCATTTTCGTGACGAACTTGGCTACAAAAAATATTTTATACACCAACTCTTGTGGTTGAGCAAAGTATTGCAATACTAATCATTTTGCCACGTATTTGGCTACAAAACCTATTTTACTCACCAACTTTTAGTTGACCTTCTATTTTTCACAAATGTTTTAGGTGCTAATGTTTGATTCTATGCAAGTATGCTTCACATAGGAACGGACTTGGGCTTTAGTTTGATTTAGTCTAAAAAAAGTTACTCGTAATCCTTTGTGATTGAAAATGATGTAATACAATTGTTTAATATAATGAAACCTTAGTACCATATGTTGTGAACAATTTGTAACGTGACTTCCCGACGTTTCCTCCACAAGTTCCACGTGGTCGGAGTGTTACAGAAAATGGTTGATTTTGTTAAAGGGCCGGGTATTGTTAAGGGAAAAAAACTTTTGAAAACAAGTCTAATGCTGATTTTTATGCTCAAAAGAGATTAGCTAATGAAAGTGCTAGTTTGAGTTCACATGATTCATATTCACATTCTCCTAGATATGTTAAACAATTTGTTGATAGGAGAACTTACTACAACTGTGGTGAAGTATGACATGTTTCTTACAATTGTGTGTACTTGCACAAGTTGAAAAGCAAAGTGAATGATGAACTTCATGATGTCCCAAAGCAAAAAGTTTCTAATTTTCAAAATGAAAAGTTTGAAAAAGAGAAAGTTAAGAAAAACGTGAAAAGGAGAGAAAATATGTTGAGAAGATTTTACAGCCCGTAAAAGTTGATAATCAAAAACTACACACAACATCAAAACCTCGAAATTATTCAAAGCAAAGTGTTTCAAAATGGATGGATGTATTAGTCTTTGATGTATTGGGAAGGCCCAAGACCATCAAGGCTTGGGTCCATTTCTCCAACTAATCGTTTTAATTTCGTGAAGGAGCTCCATACAGATCCGCATTTAGCAAGTGGATAATGGATAGTGGAGCCTCTCGGCACATGACAGGCATGTTAGCCCTACTCCACGACGTTAAACCTTTTAACGAAGGCTATGTCGCTTTTGGTAGAGATGAAGTTGGGATATGTCAGGGCCAGGTTTTTTAGCGAACAATTGTGTGACTTTCGATCAAGCCAACTACGTGGCAGAGTTTGAAAATAAATTTCTTAGAATTTCGCAAATCTGCGATAAGAAGTACACAACGTATTTCAATGATAGAGTGTGTCTGTTTTTTTTTTCATTGATAAATGACCGAGCAGGAAATGAATGAAACTGAACAATGGTCCACATGGAAGATCATCCTGTGTTTCCTATCCACATAATTGAAACTAGCTAAAGTTGAGTAAATAGAAGAGAAAGAAATGAATCATAAGTTCTAAATGATTAAGCATGTCATATTCATGTCTTCTATCAAAATCAAGCGAACTTTTTTTTATATGCATGACCAAATTAAACACTACTTTTAGTTCTCAATAATTTTTCAAATTAGCTCCTTGTGGTACAACAGAACCCCTTAAGTTAGAATACCATTTAGCTTCATGTCACCTAAAATGGGCACACAAAACGCCGTGTAGCCCCAGTTTGTCGTACCTACATCGATAATTAAATACTAATACACTGTTGCCAAGGAGCAACTCTCCTTAATTTCATGATGAAAGCTGAACATCTACAGTTTGTCACACACTTTCTTCTTCATTCCTTGAAGTTATAAAGTAGATGTTCATCTTTAGTTTGTCCTTTCTATTACATGTTGTTAAATAATGAATTTTCTTATATCTATCTTGCATTGTCCCATGCTTCCATCCCTCTCAGCTAGTTGCACATATGTACGAAGTTATGGGACTGAGATAGTTATACTAAAAACCATGTAGAAAACTGAACTTTCGGTGTACTGCATTATAGCATATATACCAGTGATGGATGATAATGGAGAAGTGGTCCCGAAAGGGACCTCCGTTATGAAACCCTAGGTTGCATGCTTAAATCCTCTATTCTGACAGCAAATAAGTTTATTATAAACTCTAGGTTATAACCAAAGTTTCTTTATATGTATGGGGTTCATGTTTATTCAAATCTCATTGATTTGTATAGGAAAAGCAACTTATGTTCTGTAAAGTCACCAACTACCTGATTAGTGGTCCAACTTCAATTCTAGGGGTAAGATAACAATGACAATAAATACATCTATTTCTGATCTGTTAAATAAAATTTAAGGAGAAACTAACTCCAAGTTTGACTATTCCCTGGACCACATTTGAACACATTGAATGCATATATGCACATAATACTTGTTTGGGTGGCATGTACATTTATGGAAACATAGATGATTACATCCATTTTGGTACACAAACTTAGTTAATATTCACACATCCCTCTTCTTTATATCTCTCTACACATACATAGATATATAGAGAGAGAGATAGAGTGAAAAAGGGTGTGGGAATAAAACGCAAGGATGTGGGAATAGTGTGTGCCTATATTTAATATTAGAGGATATTGAGACTTTTGGTCACACACACACACACACACACACACACACACACACACATATATATATATAGGGAGAAGATCATGCGAGAATCACCTCTTATTGTGAGAACCGCGAGAACCAATGTGAACACACAAAAAATGCCTAAAAATAGCTAAAAATCACAAAAAAAAAAAAAATTTGAATTTTTTAATATTTTTTATAAAAAAATCGCTACTTTTCGAAGCCAAAAAAAAAAAATTTTTTTTTTTTGCTTCTAAAAGTAGCGATTTTAACATAAAAAATATTAAAAAATTCAAAAAAAAATTTTTAGATTTTTTTTTGATTTTTTTTAGATTTTTTAGGTTTTTTGGGGGTTTAGTTTTTAGCATTTTAGCTTCGGGGGGGGGGTGGGGGGAGGGGGGGTTTAGGTTTTTTTTTTTGGGGGGGGGGGGGGTTGGGTTAGGTTTTTTTTTAGCATTTAGCTTGGGGGGGGGGGGTTAGATTTTTTTTGGGGGGGGGGGGGGGGTTAGGTTTTTTTTAGCTATTTTAGGTTGTATTCACATTGGTTCTCAAGGTTCTCACAATAAAGGTGGTTCTCGCATGAGCCCCTCCCTATATATACATATATATATATAGGGGAAGGTTTAAATGAAAACTATTAGTTAAAGTGAAAACCCAAAAACTAATTACAAAAGCCTAAAAAACATACCAACTTTTTTTTTTTACTAATTTTCGCTTTTTTGTATATAAAAAAAAATTTCCAAAAAAAAGAAAAAAATTGTAGTACACATGAGTATGTGTACTACACACGTGCATTACAATTTTTTTTTTCTGAAAAAAAGTTTTTTTTTATATATGAAAAATAGCGATTTTTAATAAGAAAAATTGCAAAAAAAAAATTTGGTATGTTTTTAGGCTTTTTTAATTAGTTTTCGAGTTTTCGCGTTAAAAGTGGTTTTCATTTAAACATTCCCCCATAATATATATGTAATACATAAAAAAATTATGTAAAACTATCTTTAAATTGACACATGAAGGAGGAGATCTACATCTAATAATAAAATGGTTAGAGGTAGTTCCTAAGTTTGTAACATTGTTCTATAATTTTTTTTTCGAAAACCAAATTAGTTATAACTAAACTCTACACTTTATTCTATTAGGTTTATTCTTGTTTTAGGATGGAGTGATTGCATTTATGGAATTGTAACTTGAAGAAAATATGGTTGCATTTTATAAACCCTAAACCTAAAATCTAAATGAATTATATTCAATTGTGTAAATTCGTAAAAAATTTCATGTAATTTGTTTATAATCGCTTATATTTATAAATAGTAGAAAAAAGTAAATTAAAATTTGAAGGATCTTTAATGACAAATTTGCGATAGAAACATGTCGCTAGGGGTGTAAATGAGCCGGATAAAATTTCGAGTTTGACCATGCTCTAGGTTGATCTATTTAACTTCCAACAGCCGCTCGAGCCTAGCTCGTTTCAAACTTTATTTAAAAGTTGATCTCTTCTCATGAGTTGCTTTTCACGCTCAAACTTGACTAATTAATTATTTATTAACTAACTTATAGGCATTTATAGTTCTTTTTTATATATTTTAATTATAATTTAGAGTTAATTGCCATTTTCGCCCCTGAGGTTTGGGCACATTTGCCATTTTCGTCCAAAATGACACTTTGGTACCATTTTGCCCCTCACGTTTGGCCATTTTTTTCCATTTTCATCCAAATCTCTAACCTAGTTACTTTATAACGTCAAATTGAGGTATTTTTGAAATTTGTTAATAATAAGGGGGTAACTTGTAATATATCACAACACATACATACACACAACACATAGATACATACTGCACTCTCTAATCTCTCATCTCTCATTATACAAACACATTATCAGTAGACGAATCAGAAACTAAAAGAACAGGGCAACATCATCAGCAGACGAAGAACAGGGCAACACCCCCAAATCCGTCAGCCACTGCATCCCTCGAAGCTCCCAAAACCCTCGATTCCCACCTAAATCACCTCTCTCAGGCGATGATTCCGTCGATAACTTTTCAACATCATCTCCAACTAATCAAATTCAATCAAAATCCAATAAAACCCAAATCCCTTTACATCAGCTCCGCCAGCCACCACCTCCGCCACCTCCACCATCACCCCAAGAACCATCACCCCAACAACCACCATCTCTAACTTCACCCCAACAGCCACCACCGCTGCCACAACAACTATCGGCACCACCATCACCCCACCTCCACCATCGCCTCCGCCATTACCCAAACAACAACAACTGCTGCACAACAACCATTGGCACCACCATCACCCCACCTCTACTATCACCCCAACCAACACCGCTACCCAGATTAGAGAGAAAGAGATACAAATCTAGAGACCGTCATTGATATTTGGTTGTTTTTTGTTTAAATATTGTTGTTTGTTGAAGAATCACATTACCTGAGATTCAGATCTGATGGTGGTGGTGGTGGTCTCCGTATGCGATTTGATGGTGGTGGTGGGGTGATAGTGGTGGTGGTGGTCTCCGTATTGTTTGACCAGCGATTTGATGGTGGTGGTGGTGGGGGTAATGTTGAAGATGAAGTGGGTAACGGTGGGGAATGGTGGTGGGGAACGGTGGTGGCGGTGATAGGAGATGAGAGACAAGACAGAGAAGATAGAGAGAAGAGAGAGAGAGATGGAGATGGTGATCTGTGTGTATTTTTATATATATACATATATTTTATTTATTTATTTAAAAAGAACATATATTTTATTTATTTATTTAAAAAGAACATATTTTATAGAGTAAATATAAAAAATTAAATTAAAAAAATTCTCATTTAACAGAACTTTTTAACTAGGTTAGAGATTTGGATGAAAATGGCAAAAATGGCCAAACGTGAGGGGCAAAATGGTACCAAAGTGTCATTTTGGACGAAAAATGGCAAATGTGCCCAAACCTCAGGGGCGAAAATGGCAATTAACTCTATAATTTATTACAATTTTTATATACTATGTAATTTAGTTTTTTTAATCATAAATATACATATAATAACAACCACTCTGTAAATGTATATATTTAATATAATAATTAGAAAAATATATAAATAAAATTATTGTTACGCTTTCAAGCCGACTTCAGCTCGATAACCAAAGCTCGGGCACGAGTTCTTTTATTGAACAAACTTACTTTTATGCTTGAGCTCGTTTAGGTCGACTGGATTCTAGCTTTCACACTAGAAAATGGTCATTTTGCTACCGAATTTTCCAACGAAAAAAATACATTGCAAATTTAGACAAAACTGTGACGCATTTCCAACGATAAAAAAAAACCCTAATATTTGAAACAAATTTGCTACACAATAGCAACAAAAATAAAAAATATTATAATTTTGTCATAGTTTCGTCATAAACTTGTAGGAATTTTTTTTTGAAAATTATTGACTTCTTTAATTTATCATTATAAATAACATATTTACTACTTTGCCACACATTTACAATGAAAACCTTTTAACCAAATAAAATTTTAATCCTATGAAACTTCCACAAGAAATGCATTGCAACCTGTGATGCATAAAATCGCTCACAAAACTTTAAAAACCAAGGACTAAGGATGTAACTTTTTGAACATGAGGGAAACAATCATTACTTTATATTATACGGGGTATATCCCCCAAACCATAAAATCGAATAAAAACTGATATAAAAAATCTCATAATTCTCTCTCGCCGGAGCTCCGGCTACCACCATAACCGTACAACCTCCTTCTCTCCACCACTTCCACTTACTAACCATCAAAATTTCATCATCATCATCATCATCATCAACAACATCATCTTATTCACACACCTGCAATTTCTGATCTATTATCAAAACCCTAACGTAACCCATGGCGGCTGAACTTCCTCCGACAGAAACGGAGGCTAGGGATGCGAAAGTGAAGAAGACAAAGAAAGCTTCTGCTGCACGAAACACTAAAAACCTATTGTTCATCATCCGTACTCTGAGTTATGATTAGTTGTTTACATTTCGGTTTTTAAACTAATTTTGTTGTTCGATTGAAAAGTCGATCTGAAATTATTGTACGGTTGAATAACTACTCTGAATTTGTTGTTCAATTGAATAACCGCTCTAATAATTGCTCTGAATTTGTTGTTCGAGTGAATAACCGCTATGAGTTTGTTGTTCAATTGAATAACTGCTCTGATGTTGTTGTTCGATTGAATAATCACTCTGAGTTAGTTGTTCGACTGAATAATCACTATGATTTTGTTGTTCGAGTGAATAATTGATGTAATTTTGTTGCTCGATTGAATAATCGCTATGAATTTGTTGTTCGAGTGAATAATTGCTCTTAAATTGTTGTTCGATTGAATAATTTCTCTGAATTAGTTGTTAAAGTGCATAAATGCTCTGAATTAGTTTCTCGAGTGAAGAAGAATCTATGCTTTATGTTGATGAAATGATCGTTAAGGTTGTAGCATTCTGTTTCGAAATGATCACATATACCATTGAATCTAAGGTCTTAGGTTTTGTATTTCTCTGTTACCATAGGTTTTAGGTAAGCTATATCTGAAGCTAAGTTGACCCAAACTCAATCTCAAATGTTTGCATCATGCTTTTTGCTAGAATGCTATTGCAAAAATGTTGTAAAATGTAATATGTAATTTTGATCGAATAGGAAGATTGAAAGAATAATACACCTTTAAAGTCATACTAAGAGTTAAAGCTTAACTATTATAATTCTATATTGATGTAGGCTTTGACTAGAATTTCAAGAACAAGTTAAATACAATAATAGGAAAATTATACCTTAACTATGATTATAACTAGCAGTATAATCTATACATGTGTCATAATGAACTGTGGTCTGAAAATAATTATTTTAATCTGTTGTTGTCTACATTTTTGTGACCTAAGCTATTGGATAATTTCTTCTGGTTCTTTATATATATATATATATATAAGTATTATTATTATTATTACTATTACTATTATTATTCTGATTATTAATTTCAATATTATTGTTAGTTTATTTAGTTATAGATCAACAAAAATATTGCCTAATAGAGATTGGATGTACATGAAGAGAACCACTAGTAATGATTTTTTTTAATTCCGACATTTCAACTATATGTCAATGATTTCTTGGATTTCGCATTCACCAATGCACCTAACATTCAAAAAGAGCTTATATAAGGGGTTGGGGTTTTTAAAATTAGATGCATGTGCGCCAAATGCCAAAATCTTCGTTTCAAGAGCAGAGATGTGGTTGAGGGTCACTTATATGTAAAAGGGTTTCTGGAAGATTATAAGGTATGGTATGTGCATAGCGAGTCATTTCGTACACAAGACATGGGTCGATGTTTAAACCCAATATTGTCTCAACATGTGGATCAAGACAATGATGAAGATGTTGGTGAATATACTGAATACGAGGAGATGGTTATGGAAAGCATGCACCAAGACCCAAATGAAAATGCCAAGGCATTTTATACCATGTTAAGTCAAGCCAATCAGCCTTTGTGGCCTGGTTCTGAAAACGCTAGCATACTCTCAACCGCTACGAGGTTATTGAACTGGAACTCAGATTGTAATGTCTCCGACTCTACATTTGATAAACTACTACTGATCATTAAAGATATTCTACCCGATGGGGCTAAGCTACCTAGAAACTTTTATGAGACCAAGAAGATGTTGAAGCTACTAGAGTTGCCGTCGCAATGGATTCATGTATGCGAAAACCATTACATGCTATTCAGTCGAGATAATTCTTATTTGAATCATTGTATAGTATGCAATGAAAGAAGATACAAGGAAAAAGGGAACAAGGTGCCTAAGTTGGCGGTGACCTACATGCTTGTTGGACCAAGACTTCAAAGACTATTCTATTCAAAGAAAACAGGCCAACATATGACTTGGCACGCAGATCATCGTAGGAAACCTGGAAACATGAGTCATCCTAGTGAAGGTAAGGCGTGGAACCATGTTGACTCGGTGTTTCCCGATTTTGCACAAGAAAAACGCAATATTCTTCTTGGGTTGTGTACTGACGGGTTCAATCCAAATAATACAACGGGGAAAGGTTATTCATGTTGGCCGGTGTTTATTACGGTTTACAACCTACTTCCTTGGTAGGCCTTGAAAGAGCGATACATACAACTTCAGTGCTCATTCCCAGGCCAAAGAATCCCGTACACAATTTGGACGTTTTTCTACAACCTTTAGTACATGAGCTAAAACAATTGTTCACAAATGGCATTGTAACTTATGATGCCTATTAAAGGGACAATTTCCAAATGAAGGCCGTACTAATATGGACAATTAGTGACTTCCCTACTTATGTGATGTTGTTCGGATGGAGCACACACGGTAAGTTAGCTTGCCCATGTTGCTCGAATAAATCAGGGTCATTCCAAATGTCATTTGGAAGTAAAGCATGTTGGTTTGACTGTCATAGACAACATCTCCCCCCCCCCCCCCCCCCCACCAAACATTGTTTTCAAAAAAATAGAGTTAACTTTCGGAAAAAAACATCATGGTGTTGAGGGAAAGACAAATTCCGGAGCCAACTGGAGAGGAAATATGGGAGACCATCAAAGATTTCCCCACAGTTTATGAAGGTACCCCCCCTATCGTAAGGAAAATAGTAAACCGAATGGTTTTGGAAAGATACATAATTGGGTAAAAAGAAGCATATTTTGGGATCTTTCGTATTGGCGTAAACTGTTGATACGCCACAACCTTGACGTGATGCATATTGAGAAGAATGTTTTCGACAATCTATTTCACACTATTATGGGCACCGACAGATCCAAAGACAATATGAAGGCAAGGTAAGACATTGAGCTTCTTTGTGACTGACCTCTTTTAAACCCCATCCATGATAATAATGGGAAGATGACCAAAGTTAAGGGAGATTACACTTTGCAAAAAATAATATAATAATATAATATATATACTTATTTGGTTATTACAAAATATTGTAGGTTTGTGAATGTGCATGGTGATGTTCATAAGAGTATCTCTCGTATACTGCGTGGGCATCGTGATGGAGCTTGGCTAACGTTCAAACAGGTTCCGCGGGATGAACTGGCCCATATGTATGATCGATCTAGGGTAACATATTTATTATATATTTACATATCTTTAGCTTATTTGTTGAGTTTGCATTTTTAACTTATATTTTTATTTTTGCAGACTTGCTGGACGTGGGATCCATCAAACGAACAAGTAATAAATGACTGTTTTCTTAACATGCTAAAGAAACGTTTTGCTATTCTAGGAACCGGCGAGTTTGACGGAGCCTCGGTCCCGATACGACGTGTTTGGTGTGTTTATTGTTACTAAGAAAGGAGTAGAAGATCCTGATGGAAAGCCTAAACTGGAATACCTAGAGCCGTTCGGGTCACCCTGCACAGTTCTAGATCCTGATGGAAAGTTTGGTGCTAAGAATTTGGAAGGAATCTTCGTAGGCTATTCTAGTCCACTTAGACGTGTTTTCATTCCAAGTCGAGGTTCATTGAAGCTCAACACGTGGAATGTCAGGGATACACGATGCCTCCACAGAAACCCGCAGACTCATGGCAATTTGATTATGATACATTATGGGATTCATTCGATTTGCTAGAAGAGCCAGAGTTTATAGATCAAATAAATCTATTTCGGGAATATGAAGCTTCCCAGAATAGATTGCAAGCAAAGTCTTCAAAGCGTCAACAAATTTCCAATATTCATGAAGCTGGTCCTAGTCACAGTGGTCAAAGTGATGATTTGCAGCAAACTCATACTTCAGAACAAGAACCTGCTCCAAAAAATCAGACGACAGTTGATGATAATTCAGAATCAGACTCGGATAGTCCGACCTTTGATCGAGGTGATTAAGAATCTGAGGGGGAGCAGATCCAATCTTCAGACCAGACAGTTCAAGTTAATGAACAAGTTGCGGATCAGAACGTCACGAATTTGGAAAGCGAGGTGAACGTTCCCGGTGAAGTTATGCCGAGGACTCTATCTTATCACCCCGAGGAGTTGATTATTGGAGAACTACAATCAGGAGTTTGAACGAGAAGTCAAATCAACCATGGCCTTACATGTTTTTACTCAAAAGTTTCTCCATTACAAACTAATTTCTCACTCAGTTGCTTTATCTCGTAGATTGAACCACGAACGTACAAAGAAGCACTAACGGAAGAATCGTGGGTTAATGCGATGTAAGAGGAGCTAGGTGTCACACCCCGACCACGTAGAACATACAAAACGTGGCGGAAACATCGGGGAGTGTTGTAACAGAAGTATTTGTTTCATAACCATGGCATTCAAAGTTATATTTTATTTATTAAACAAGAGTGTTATATTGTCTTAAACAGGAAAACAAAGAGTTCATAACATAATTAAACTAGTCTATCTTCATTTTTAGTCTCTAAGGCACAGGTCCGCCCTAGTGTCATGATCATCATCCTACGCAATAGCTCCTGAAAACACATGTGAAAATAGGTACGTCAGCATAAAAATGCCTGTGAGATACATAGGATTTGTGAAAAGAGGATTCATGACTTATTAGTTTAGAAAAAGTTGTTTAACAAAAGTCAGTCATGAACCTTGTAAATTGTTTTGTTTTGTAAATCATTCAAAAAGCGATGATATGTATAATTAAGAGAATAATGTAAGGTTAAATGAATAACAAAAAAAAATGAGTTTGTATAAGATAAGTTGTTTTGTAAATCAATGTCTTGTGAAAATAAGTTGTTTATGTAAAGCGTAATATGTCAAATATTGAAATGATTTAAGCAACGCTACGACATGTAATGCCATACAAACACTTATATATAGGAAGTACCAGCGGCGTATCCACCATGCTTGTATCATATTACACACGCCTCGTTACTCAAATCACTTATTCAAACCAACCACCAATGTAAATTGTTTATGTATAAATGAATTGTCATGCGTTAATGTGTAAACCATATCGAAATGTCTATGTCCAATGTAAACCACTCAATGTGTATATCAAGGTCAAAATGTTTATGTTTAATGTAGACCATGTAATGTGTACCCAAATATATCATGTATGGTAAGTGAAATATATCAACTAAACCATATGTAAAATGCACAAAAACAAGGTATTGAAGTAAAACATGGTTTAAATCAAAGTTATGTTTTGTGGAACAAATGCATGCTATACTGATACAAACATTTATGCGGTATTGTGAAAATGCATACATCCAAGCCTTGAGACTGTGGCGATAAACCCTTAAACAAATTAAAGGTTTATCTAAGTTATGTATATCGAATTCGGTCATTCCTTCCAATCCAAACAAACCCAGGATTTCAGGAACGGGAGTTGTCAATTCCTATGGTACCACTACCTACTAACGAACGGCGTAGCTAATGTTAATGAATGTATTGTTCCATTTTAAACAACCCAAATGTCATACCAAAATGTAAACATGTGATGAAAACAACTGTACTAAGTATACACACAATGGGCATACATAGCATGAAATGTAATGTGAAACAATGTACTAAATATGCACACAATGGGCATACATAGCATGAAATGTAATGTAATGTGAAACAATGTACTAAATATGCACACAATGGGCATACATAGCATGAAATGTAATGTGAAACAATGTACTAAGTATGCACACAATGGACATACATAGCATGAAATGTAATGTAAAACAATGTACTAAGTATGCACACAATGGACATACATAGCATGAACACAATGAAATCATGTACTATAAATGTACTAATGAACATAGCAAGTATATGATGTGAAAGCAGGAAAGCACGAAAGTAACAAGTAGGCACATGTGTTTCACCCCAAAACAGTTTGGAAAACAATAAAAGAGGGGTCTATGTACTCACTTGAGATTGCTCAGAAGTCCTAAGATAACCACCAAGCAATGCTAGAGATCACGGAATCAAACGGCACCTAATATAGGTAACTATGTTAATAAACCGGACCTAAATCGGAAGATCGGGTAGCATGAGGGTTTGTAAACCAAATGAGTGTAGGAACTCATGTAATATGGTTTAACAAAGTCTACATACTAAAATGAAACTTAACCTAAGTGCTTACGACCCATTATGACCCGTTTAGGTAGCTTATGCTACTTTAACACGTCGTTCGCGTGAAACGCGTTCGGACCGCTTACCTAGTCCTATGACAAGTAATATATGCCTTAACATGTCTAATATTGTCGCCAAATCAGTTTAGATGTCAAAAGTTATGTCACATATGTTTAAATGAATTTTGGCATTAAAGGGGTATTTTGGTAATTTACCTAAGGCATATAAACTACCTATCATACAACTAACTAAACGTCGTGACCATAAGGTATAACCTCGGAAGGTTATTCCCTATATACTATGGTCACCTAATGTGTTTGGTCGGATCCTAATGATCGACCAAGTGGGTCGGGTTCGAAGGTATAAGCGATTTATCAGATCGCTTACCCTTACGACCCTAGACAACGTGGTAATCAGTAGGCATAGTCACAAGGGACTATAACCATCGTGATTACAATCACGTTGCGAAGTTCAAATGAACTTCGCATTGACCATAAACTGGTCAATGCAGAAAGTCAAACAAAGTTTGACTTTCGGACTCGAAAAGCAATAAAAGAACGAAGGAACACTTACAAAGGGTCCCCGAATGCTAATCTAGATCAAAATAGCTCAGGTATGAAACAAAGGTTTCAACTTAGAGCACATTAGATCAGATTCTTGTGAGGAATGAGTGAACATAAGGTGGGTATTTATAGTAAATGGTCCACCATTAGGATCGTTTCTTGGAGAAGAGGGAATGATCTCGCCCGTACACTTGTCGGAATGTTGTGGTAGCTCATTTTGCCCCCACCACAAGAGTTTGACAAGTGGCATTGGCCTTTGGGGAGTTGAAGGGCTGTTAGCAGCTGTTTAAACACTGAATCTGGTCCAGAAGGGGCCTCGCGTGACGCCTAGACCCCTCGCGTCACGCCTAGCCCTTATTTCTGCAGAATTTGCAGAAATGGTCCCTGCACATGTTTCGTTGCGTAACGACACTTCTAACACCCGTCAAACCCAACTTCAAGCTCCACAAGGATGCCTAAACATTGTGGACATGAAACATGCTCAAAAATATGTCGGATGTCAGTTCGTTTGGTCGTACGATCGTGATGTTCGCTTAATTACGACGGAATGCGCATAAGCGCGAAAAACGATCCAAAATGCGTGACGAATGGATTTTTCTTATGCCAAACACTAAAATAAAATATTTTAGTGCTTACATAAATTTTTGGATGTCCGGATGTATTCAGAACGTAAGTTATGTGCGAAAATGCAAACTTGTGCACTTTTTGACGCTTTTAGTCCCTGAATGACCCAAAAGTTTATTTTAGCACACCGAACCCCTCAAAGCCTATTTCTAAGCTATGTAAAGGATATTTATGGTATGTTTAACTTATGGTCATGTTCTGGAATGTTCGTTACAGTTCAAATTGGCATACTTTCGCAGTTTGTCAAGTTTAGTCCCTGTAAGCGAAGTAACTTGTTTTTGCCATACCAAAGCCTTCAAAACTTATTTCTAAGTTATGTAAAGGTTATTTAAGGTATGTTAAGTATATGATAATGTTCCGGAGTATTTTTCGCATTAAACTGATTACGTTTACGCACCAGTTTGCGTATAACTCTCAAGAAAGCGATATAGAGTTTGAAATTGAGCAAAAGTCAAAACATGAAAAATGTAAAACACAACCAAACAAACATTGGGATCAAATAGCATTGTTTTATTGATAATTGAATTATTCACAATGATTACAAGCACAGATGTTACACTAGGTCAATTTGAAAAGCTCAGAGTTTGGAAGCTAGTCAACCTACTTGATGTGCACAAAAAGATAAACACCAAGTGGGTGTTCAAATGCAAGAGAGATGATCGAGGAGTGATAGTGAGAAACAAAGCTCGCCTAGTCATTCAGGGCTATAGTCAGCAAGAAGGAATAGACTTCACAGAAGTTTACGCTCTTGTTGCCAGATTCGAGGCCATCAGAATCTTTCTAGCATTCGCTTCATGGAAAGGGTTTAAAGTTTGCAAGTTAGATGTCAAGTCGGCGTTCCTATACGGAAAGGTGAAAGAGGAGGTCTACGTCGGTCAGCCACTGGGCTTCACCGATCCGATTCATAAAGACAAAGTTTACCTCTTAGAAAAAGCTTTATACGGATTCCACCAGGCCCCGAGAGCCTGGTATGAGACGCTCTCTCAACATTTTCTTTCCAACGGCTTTATCCGAGGCAAGGTGGAAGCAACTCTTTTCACAAAGGAGGTTATTGGACACTTACTGATCGTTCAGATTTATGCTGATGATATAATTTTCGGGTCCACAAATGAGGAACTCTGCAAAGAATTCGTACAAGTAATAAGCAGAAGTTCGAGATGTCGTTAATGGGTGAGATGAAGTTTTTCCTTGGGCTTCAAGTCGATCAAATGCCGGAGGGAACCTTCATACATCAAACGAAGTATGTTTACGATGTTCTGGAGAAATTTGGGATGTCGGAGACTGCACCAATGCCCACCCCATTAGCAACTAATCACGGTATCAACCCTGATCTCACCGGAGAGAAGGTCGATGAGACGCTATGCCGTTCGATGATTGGTTCGCTGATGTACCTCACTGCATCTCGACCTGACATAAAGTGTCACACCCCCAAAATCCACATGCGGAGTATCACCGCTTGGAGGCGTGACTGACCAGGATCGAGCCACCAATCATATTGAACAATGAAATATAGTAAAGATAAACCAAGCACAAAATAATTGGTGTCCAACATAAGTTAACCAAATTTAAACATCAGCGGAAGCATAAAGTTGTAAAACCGAATCATAAGTTTTAAAAGTTCAAATGTTCCACATGGAACTCCACATTCCATGTCCCACAACGACTCTTCCCCATGCAAGCTCCAGCTAAGTACCTATTGACCTGCAAAGCATGTAGTAACGAGTCAACAACAAAGTTGAGCGAGTTCACAGTTGGGTGTTTGTTTTAAGTTGTTCCAAAAACAGTTCCTTTAACTGGCATCCTTGTCGTGGGGGTTACCCCATAGTTGAAAACGTGATTTGTTTAACCCATTTAATCTGGCAATCCAGCCGTGGGGGCTACCCCATGTTTAGTTATCTGGCTTTTCGGCCGTGGGGGCTACCCCATGTATGTACCACTAGACTCGTTACCATATCGACTGCTGACTGTAGTCATGTTTAAGTGCCCTGAACTGTCAATGTCTATCATCATTGACGTGCCCAGATCCATTAGTTCACGCCCGTCCTCTGCGGCACGGTGTGAGGCTTGTCAGACCTAAATAGCGCTATCTAACTAATGACTCGCTCGCCATTGGCCCGGCGATTAAGTCGATATAAAAATGAGGGACTTCGTGATAGAGTTTTGGTCTTGTAAAAGTTAATTGTCCATGAGGACGAGGAATTATATTCCTGAACCCGTACTGTCCTACCCAAGAAGGACGAGGAATCCATATTCCTTAACCCCATTCCCAACCCCCTGGGAATCCCACGCTTTGTAGAAAGTGTGAACTCACCGTAGATTAGCTCGGCAGATAAACAAAAGGTCAATCGAGCTGCTAGAGGTCAACCACGTCCTAACATGGTTACCATACAAGTCAGGTCTAGGTTCAAGTATCACACGTATGCTTACACATAAGCTAACAGGTTACGAACACATATTGATCATGGCAAACACATAATACATGTTAACACATTAACAGTAGCATTCACGTACCAAACACGTCTCACTTGTGCGACCCGAACGATAAAGCCCAATAAAATAGGCGGCCCAACCTGTTGTGCGATCAGCACAGCTTGTGCGATCCACAATGGGTTGTGCAAATCAGCCTTAAACCCGGCCCAATAATATAAGCAGTTCAGTAAGTAAATGGCCCGAATAAATAAACATGGACATCTTGTGCGATCCGGATGGCTTGTTCGATCCGGATGACTTGTGCGTTTGGAAACTAGCCCAGCCCAACATGTATACACGACCCAACAGTTTAACAAATGTTACAACTTATGCGATCCAATAAGTCTTATGCGACTGGGAACATCTTGTGCGATCAGGTCATCTTGTGCGACCAGATCAGCTTGTGCGACTAGACTTCTTGTGCGACCAAGGAGTCTTGTGCGATTAGTTTAAATGTCCGAATTTCATGCTGTTTAGTTACAATCAATCACTAGTTTCCAAATTTCCATTCAATCAATTAACACTAACAGTTTCTAAACCAACCACTAATCGATCAAACCAAGGTTTTTAATCATTCAATTCATATGAACCCTAATGAATAACATAATCAATACATGAACATTAATCATAACACCAATCATATTAACATGATTCATAATCTCGATCACTAGCAAACATCCTATTCTTAAACATATCACAGCCGAATAATCAAACATTTGGTTTCTCATTCATCAATAAATCTAATTTGTACTAACACAAACAACTCATTCGGATTCAAACCCATGTAAAGCCGATCACATACATACAACCGATTTCATCATTTGATCCTGAATCATTATGCAAACAAATCCGAAAACAAGACATGGCAGCCGATTAACATCATCATACACGTAAACATCATTGTTCATCATACATTCAATACTTAATCATTTAATCAAATCGTGAAATCATAACATCATTTACAACACACTAATCATAAAGCACTAACCGATTAAGATAAGATGAAAGTGATCCGAATCAAGAGCTTCGATGGAAAGGGGTGTTGTTGCCGTCGAGTTCTAGAGAGAAGGAAGAGAGCTAGGGTTTGTGTGTGTGGGTGTTTTGCAAACTAGGAGGAGTGTACCCTATCCCTAAGTGTTATACGACATAAGGGAGTGGGCCGAACCCTCACTTGGGCTGCCCATTGGTCCGAATACCAGAGTGTAGCCCGAATGGGCTTTTGCGATCGGTTCGTGTTGTGCGTTTGGGCTTGTTTATATACATACATACATTACACAAAACACATAATCATTTCATTAATCATCAAGTTCACATAGTCACATAGTGTTCACATACGTTACATTAATCACAAAGATAGGTTTGGAATACGGGTTGTCACATTATCCCCAAGTTGAAAGAAATTTCGTCCCGAAATTTAGCACGTACTCACTGAGGAAGCTAGTTAAGTTGCATGGTTTTCCTGGGGTGTCACATCCTCCCCTCGTTGATCTGGAATTTCGTCCCGAAATTCCGTAGCTTCAGCCTCAGTAGTGCTTGTACTGTTTGCGAATAGTTGGGGATACTTTTGTTTCATTTGATCTTCGCGTTCCCAGGTGAACTCTGGGCTGCGACGTGAGTTCCAACGAACTCGAACGAGAGGTATTCTAGTGCGCTTGAGGACCTTAACATCCCGGTCCGTGATTTCAACAGGTTCCTCGACGAATAGTAACTGCTCGTCGATAGTGAGCTCCTTCAAAGGAACTATGAGGGTCTCATCTGACAGACACTTCTTCAGATTCGACACGTGGAATACGTTGTGAACTGCACTGAGTTCTGTTGGTAGGTTCAGTTTGTAGGCCACTTTGCCTATTTTCTCAATGATGTCGAATGGTCCAACGTATCGTGGGTTAAGTTTGCCTCATTTGCCAAAACGAACAACACCCTTCCAGGGTGAGACTTTGAGTAGCACTCGATCCCCAACCTGGAACTCGAGTGGTTTCCTGCCCTTATCGGCATAGCTTTTCTGACGGTCACGAGCTGCCGCCATTCGTTGTCGTATCTGAGCAATTCGTTCTGTTGTGTCTACCACAAGTTCTGGGCCAGTGATCTGACTATCCCCCACCTCTGCCCAACAAAGAGGTGATCGGCATTTACGCCCGTACAATGCCTCAAACAGAGCAGCTTTAATGCTGGTGTGGTAACTGTTGTTATACGAGAATTCCACTAGTGGTAGATGTTTTTCCCAACCGTTGCCAAAGTCAATCACACATGCCCTAAGCATGTCTTTAAGGGTCTGGATGGTGCGTTCAGACTGCCCATCCGTTTGCGGGTGATAAGCTGTGCTCATATCTAAACGTGAGCCAAAGGACTTGTGCATTGCTTGCCATTGCTCTGAAGTAAAACATGCATCACGATCAGAGATAATGGAGGTGGGCACCCCGTGCCTCGAGACGACTTCCTTAAGATAAACGTCTGCTAAGGTAGAGAACTTATCCGTTTCCTTTATAGCCAAGAAGTGTGCAGACTTTGTGAGTCGATCCACGATCACCCAAATAGTGTCATTTCTGCGCTGAGATCTAGGCAGGCCAGTAACGAAATCCATGGAAATTTGCTCCCATTCCATTGTGGCATCTCTGGTTGTTGAAGTAAGCCTGAGGGTTTTTGGTATTCAGTCTTGACTCTCGCACAAGTCAAACACTTGCTGACGTAAGTTGCTATGTGGGCCTTCATGCTAGGCCACCAGTACGTAGTTTTCAAGTCGTGGTACATCTTATCCGAACCAGGATGTACTGAGTAACGGGACTTGTGTGCTTCATCCATCACAAGTTCGCATAAGTTGCCATAGAGTGGGACCCAAATGCGTCCTGTTACGTAGTAGGCATCGTCTGCCTTTTGTTCTAACTGTTGTCTTGAGCCACGTAGGGCTTCAGCCCTGACGTTGTGTGGTTTCAATGCTTCAACCTGAGCATCTCGTATCTAAGCAGGAAGACTAGACTGAATGGTAAGTTGTAATGCTTGTACGCGCTTAGGCGTAGTGTCCTTTCGACTGAGGGCGTCAGCCACAACATTGGCTTTGCCTGGATGATACTTGATCGCGCATTCGTAATCATTCAACAACTCGACCCATCGACGTTGACGCATGTTCAACTCCTTTTGCTTGAAGATATGCTCGAGACTCCAGTGATCGGTGTAAATGGTGCACCTGGTACCGTACAGGTAATGTCTCCATATCTTGAGTGCGAAAACAACAGCTCCCAGCTCCAAATCATGTGTAGTGTAGTTCCTTTCGTGAATCTTAAGTTGACGTGACGCATAAGCAATGACCTTGTAACATTGCATCAGCACACATCCAAGTCCCTGAATGGATGCGTCGCAATAAACCACAAAATCGTCTGTGCCTTCAGGCAAAGAGAGGATAGGAGCGCTACAAAGTCTATCCTTTAAGTGTTGGAACGCAGTTTCCTGTGCATCACCCCAACGATAGGTGACACCTTTCTGTGTTAGTGAGGTGAGAGGTTGCGCAATCTTGGAGAAATCCTTGATAAACCTTCTGTAATAGCCCGCCAAACCCAAGAATTGGCGAATTTCCGTTGGTGTTCTAGGTGCAGGCCAGTCCTTGATTGAGTCTACCTTGGATGGATCAACGTGAATCCCATCCTTGTTTACCACGTGGCCCAGGAAATGGACTTCACGAAGCCAGAAGTCGCATTTCGAGAACTTTGCATAAAGTTGTTCTGTTCGAAGGAGTTCCAAAATAAGCCGTAGGTGCTGCTCATGTTCTTCCTGACTCTTAGAATAAATCAAAATGTCGTGGATGAAAACTATCATGAACTTATCCAGATAGGGCTTGCAGACTCGATTCATCAAATCCATGAAGACCGCAGGTGCGTTTGTCAGCCCAAACGGCATGACCAAAAACTCGTAGTGTCCATAACGAGTTCTAAAGGCTGTTTTGGAGATGTCCTCCTCTCGGACTCTCAGCTGGTGATAACCCAATCTCAGATCAATCTTGGAGTAGTAACTCGACCCTTGCAGCTGGTCGAACAGATCATCAATACGTGGAAGAGGATAACGATTCTTCACCGTCACCTTGTTGAGTTCACGGTAGTCTATGCACATCCTGAAGGTACCGTCCTTCTTCTTCACAAATAATACTGGAGCTCCCCAAGGTGAAGAGCTAGGACGAATAAAACCCTTGTCCAAGAGTTCTTGTAGTTGCGTAGAGAGTTCTTCCAACTCAGATGGAGCTAAACGATATGGTGCACGAGCTATTGGTGCGGCTCCAGGAGCCAGTTCAATCTGAAATTCGACCTGACGATGAGGCGGAAGGCCAGGTAATTCCTCAGGGAATACCTCAGGATAGTCGCGTACAATCAGAAAATCTTCTATCTTCTTCTCTTTCTTTGAGGTATCAGTAACAAGAGCCAAAATAGCAGTGTGGCCTTTTCGTAAACACTTCTGGGCCTTAAGGAAAGAGATGATGCTCACAACAGCACCACTCTTGTCGCCACGAATCATAAGAGGTTCCTCACCTGAACGAGGAATACGGACAATCTTTTCGTTGCAAAGAATCTCTGCTCGGTGTTGGGATAACCAATCCATCCCAATGACAACGTCGAAACTACCCAAAACTATAGGAATGAGATCGATAGAGAAGGTGTGATCAGCAAGAACAAGACTACAACCCTTGACTACGTGTGTGGCCTCTAAACTCTTACCATTAGCTAGCTCTACAGTGTGTTTGGTGTTCAAAAGTGTTGGGGTACGTTTAAGCATTTGACTAACTTTTAAGGACACGTAGCTAGTATCGGCACCCGAATCAAATAAAACTGTAACGTAAAAGTCGTCGAGAAGGAACTTACCCATCACAACATTGGGATCATTCATCGCTTCACCCTGGCCAATAACGAACACACGACCCCTTGCACCATTGTCGTTGTTACCCCCGTTGTTTCCATTCCCCTGGTTGTTATTATTGTTGTTGTTGTTCTGGTTGCTGATCAGTTGGGGACAATCTCTCTTGAAGTGGCCTTCAGCTCCACACTGAAAGCACCCTTTGTTGTTACCTTGCTGCTGCTGCTGCTGGCGTTGATTCTGTGGGCCTTGTTGTTGCTGACGATTCTGGTTTACGGGGTATAAGCTTCTGCAAACCTTTGCGGCGTGGCCTGGCTTGTTGCACCGATGACAGTTACCCCTGGTGCATGGCCCGCTGTGGTGTAGGTTACAGCGATTGAATTTGGGGTGATTTCCCTTGTACCCTCCTTGACTTTGACTACCAGACGATTGCTGACTAGGGCTCTTGTAGTCGTCAGTCCTTCTCTGCTGTGACTGAGACTGAACAGAGGTTGAACCTTTGCTTGAAGCTCCATCCCATTTCCGCTTATTGTCACTAGGAGCATCTGAAGTGGTAGCACTAATGCGCTTTGGTAACCTGTTCTGCTCCACCGCCTGATCCGTGAGACGATGAGCCAGCTTGATGATCTGTTGGATGGTGCCAAGGTTTGCTGAGGTTACGTGTCTTTGAATCTCAGGCACTAAACCCTTGAGATACAGTTCGATACGTTTGATGGGAGGGTCTACCATAGTGGGACACAGGATGGCCAACTCGTTCTATCTTTTAGTGTACGCTTCAATTTCCAACCCCGTCATCTTTAAGTTGTAAAACTCTACCTCCAGCTTATGGATGTCATCGCGGCTACAATATTCTTCTTTGATTAATTCCTTGAAATCGTTCCAGGGGGTGGCATTAGCAGCAACCAACCCCAGCATTTGGACCTGAGCGTTCCACCACGTGAGCGCTACACCCTCAAGAGTACACGTAGCATACTTCAGCCTGCAAGCCTCAGGGCATTCACACATCTCAAAGACGAATTCGAGCTTCTCAAACCAGTGGAGAAGACCGACAGCTCCTTCAGTACCACTGAAGGTACCAGGTCGACAGTCCATAAAGGTCTTGAAAGTGCACACAGGAGGCTGTGTAGGTTGACCTATCGTGAGAGTAAGAAAGGATAAAGTTTAACACAAAGGTTGGTTCACGAGAGTAGGATCTAAGGACCCTAGAGTAAGTTTTGACTGTAGGATATACCTCCTGCCTGTGCGGCTGCAAGTGCCGCAGCGACCTGTTGGTTAATCAGAGCCGTCAACTGGGCTTGAGTCATGTTAACGCGTCCAGCCATGATCTTCATATCAAGGGAAACATGAGTAAGAGGGGTTCGTGAAAGTGTGATGACAGAAAAGAGTAAGCACACACGGATTTTCAATTAACAGTTGCTATGTTTATCTAAGCATACCATAAGCAAAGTTCTATGTAATCTAGCAAGTAGGCAATAAAACATAAACCATATCACCCAGAATGTCGAGTCTTGCACGTGGAGTGAAGCGTCGTTGTGGATCGTTGAGCACTGTACAGGTTATAGTCTGGTTTTAACAAAAACTTTTTCCCTCATTAAAACCAAGTTCACTATAACCAATGGCTCTGATACCAATCTGTCACACCCCCAAAATCCACATGCGGAGTATCACCGCTTGGAGGCGTGACTGACCAGGATCGAGCCACCAATCATATTGAACAATGAAATATAGTAAAGATAAACCAAACACAAAATAATTGGTGTCCAACATAAGTTAACCAAATTTAAACATCAGCGGAAGCATAAAGTTGTAAAACCGAATCATAAGTTTTAAAAGTTCAAATGTTCCACATGGAACTCCACATTCCATGTCCCACAACGACTCTTCCCCATGCAAGCTCCAGCTAAGTACCTATTGACCTGCAAAGCATGTAGTAACGAGTCAACAACAAAGTTGAGCGAGTTCACAGTTGGGTGTTTGTTTTAAGTTGTTCCAAAAACAGTTCCTTTAACTGGCATCCTTGCCGTGGGGGTTACCCCATAGTTGAAAACGTGATTTTTTTAACCCATTTAATCTGGCAATCCAGTCGTGGGGGCTACCCCATGTTTAGTTATCTGGCGTTTCGGCCGTGGGGGCTACCCCATGTATGTACCACTAGACTCGTTACCATATCGATTGCTGACTGTAGTCATGTTTAAGTGCCCTGAACAGTCAATGTCTATCATCATTGACGTGCCCAGATCCATTAGTTCACGCCCGTCCTCTACGTCACGGTGTGAGGCTTGTCAGACCTAAATAGCGCTATCTAACTAATGACCCGCTCGCCATTGGCCCGGCGATTAAGTAGATATAAAAAGGAGGGACTTCGTGATAGAGTTTTGGTCTAGTAAAAGTTAACTCTCCATGAGGACGAGGAATTATATTCCTGAACCCGTACTGTCCTACCCAAGAAGGACGAGGAATCCATATTCCTTAACCCCATTCCCAACCCCCTGGGAATCCCATGCTTTGTAGAAAGTGTGAACTTACCTTAGATTAGCTCGGCAGATAAACAAAAGGTCAATCGAGCTGCTAGAGGTCAACCACGTCCTAACATGGTTACCATACAAGTCAGGTCTAGGTTCAAGTATCACACGTATGCTTACACATAAGCTAACAGGTTACGAACACATATTGATCATGGCAAACACATAATACATGTTAACACATTAAAAGTATCATTCACGTACCAAACACGTCTCACTTGTGCGACCCGAACGATAAAGCCCAACAAAATAGGCGGCCCAACCTGTTGTGCGATCAGCACAGCTTGTGCGATCCACAATGGGTTATGCAAATCAGCCTTAAACCCGGCCCAATAATATAAGCAGTTCAGTAAGTAAATGGCCCGAATAAATAAACATGGACCTCTTGTGCGATCCGGATGGCTTGTGCGATCCGGATGACTTGTGCGTTTGGAAACTAGCCCAGTCCAACATGTATACATGACCCAACAGTTTAACAAATATTATAACTTGTGCGATCCAATAAGTCTTGTGCGACTGGGAACATCTTGTGCGATCAGGTCATCTTGTGCGACCAGATCAGCTTGTGCGACTAGACTTCTTGTGCGACCAAGGAGTCTTGTGCTATTAGTTTAAATGTCCGAATTTCATGCTGTTTAGTTACAATCAATCACTAGTTTCCAAATTTCCATTCAATCAATTAACACTAACAGTTTCTAAACCAACCACTAATCGATCAAACCAAGGTTTTTAATCATTCAATTCATATGAACCCTAATGAATAACATAATCAATACATGAACATTAATCATAATACCAATCATATTAACATGATTCATAATCTCGATCACTAGCAAACATCCTATTCTTAAACATATCACAGCCGAATAATCAAACATTTGGTTTCTCATTCATCAATAAATCTAATTTGTACTAACACAAACAACTCATTCGGATTCAAACCCATGTAAATCCGATCACATACATACAACCGATTTCATCATTTGATCCTGAATCATTATGCAAACAAATCCGAAAACAAGACATGGCAGCCGATTAACATCATCATACACGTAAACATCATTGTTCATCATACATTTAATACTTAATCATTTAATCAAATCGTGAAATCATAACATCATTTACAACACACTAATCATAAAGCACTAACCGATTAAGATAAGATGAAAGTGATCCGAATCAAGAGCTTCGATGGAGAGGGGTGTTGTTGCCGTCGAGTTGTAGAGAGAAGGAAGGGAGCTAGGGTTTGTGTGTGTGGGTGTTTTGCAAACTAGGAGGAGTGTACCCTATCCCTAAGTGTTATGCGACATAAGGGAGTGGGCCGAACCCTCACTTGGGTTGCCCATTGGTCCGAATACAAGAGTGTAGCCCGAATGGGCTTGTGCGATCGGTTCGTGTTGTGCGTTTGGGCTTGTTTATATACATACATACATTACACAAAACACATAATCATTTCATTAATCATCAAGTTCACATAGTCACATAGTGTTCACATACGTTACATTAATCACAAAGATAGGTTTGGAATACGGGTTGTCACATAAAGTACCCGACATGTGAGACATTTGTGCTTGTAATCATTGAACAATTCAATTATCAATAAAACAATGTGATTTGATCCCAATATTAGTTTATTTATGTTTGACACTTTGCACGTTTTGATTTTTGTTTGATTTCAAACTCTATATCGTTTTCTGGAAAGTTATACGCAAACTAATGCATAAACGTAATCAGTTTAATGCAACAAACACTCCAGAACATCAACATAAGCTTAACATACCTTAAATAACCTTTACATAACTTAGAAATAAGTGTTACAGGGTTTGGTATGGCAAAAACAAGTTTATTCGACTACAGGGACTATTTGCGACAAACTACGAAAGTCTGCCGATTCGTATAGTAACGTACATTCTGGAACATGATTATAAGTTAAACATACCATAAATACCCTTTACATAGCTTAGAATTAGGCGTTGAGGGGTTCGGAATGCGAAAATAAACTTATTTGATCAAACAGGGACTAAAAGCGTCAAAAAGTGCATAAGTTTGCATTTATGCGCATATCTTACTTTCTGAACATATTCGGACATCCAAAAATTTTTTTAATCATTAAAATATTTTATTTTAGTGATTGTAATGCTAAAACTTCATTCGTCATGCAATTTGGATCGTTTTTCGCGTCCGTTCGTGTTTCGTCGTAATTAACCGAATAACGTGACCATACAACAAAACGAACCGACATCCGATATGTTTTCAAGCATATTTCATGTTCCCTATACTTTGACATCATTATTGAGCCTTAAAATTGGGTTAACGGGGCTTAAACGCATCGAAAAACAAGTTTGGAGTCTGCAGGGACCATTTCTGACATTTATGAGATTTTGTCCTCTGGCGGGGCGCGAGAGACATGGCCTATAGTCTCTCGCGGGGCGCCAGAGACATCAGAGTCAGTAGATAGCTGGTTATCAGCTGCAGCCTGTTTCCACTGATTTTTACCATGGTTTTGCAATACTTTGGAGTTGTGTCACACCCCCAAAATCCACCCAGCGGAGTATCACCACTTGGAAGCGTGACATGACCAGGATCGAACAACCAATTATATTGAACAATGAAATTAAGTAAGTAAAACCAACCACAATACAATTGGTGACCATAAGACAGTAACCAGTTTTAAGTTAACAACGGAAGCATAAAACGTAAGTTCAAAACATAAGTTCATAGTCATAAGTTTTAAGACCCAAAACATAAGTTCCATAAGTTTATAAAGTTTAATTAATAAGCATGGGACATAAAAATCCGCATCCCACAACAACCTCCTCCTCGTGCAAGCTCCATAAGCATCTAGCGACCTGTAAGGCATGTAACTACGAGTCAACAACAAAGTTTTGTGAGTTCACGTTTGGTTGTTTAGTTTTAAGTTGTTTCTGAAAAATGTGGTTTGACTTTCGTTGGCTTATGTGTCGTGGGGGTTACCCCATAGTTGAAAGTATGTTTAACCAGTTCCTTTTATTACCCAAACCATATCCATAATCAGTGGGGGCTTCCCCTTATGAACTACTAGACCATACATATCGACAACTGACGAACAATAGTTGTGCCCTACATCAGTGTCTATCATCACTGACAGTTTGCCATAGTCCATTAGTACACGCCCGTCCGAACGGCACGGTGTGAGGTTTGTTAAACCTAATAGCGCTATTAACTAATGACCCGCTCGCCATTGGCCTCGGTGATTAAGTCGATATAAATTGAGGGACTTCATGATAGAGTTTTGTCTAGTAAGTTTTAAGGTTGTTATCCTACCCAAGGAGGATGAACGTACGTATTATACCCAAGGAGAATACGCAGAATTATTATTGGCATCCTACCTATGGAGGATGGCCGTACATATCCTACCCAAGGAGGATATGTAGATCCCGTTTTATTTTCTTTAACCCATTCCCAACCACCGGGAATCCCATGCCTTAGAAAGTGTGTGAACTCACCTTGGTTTGCTCATCAAGGTCGGTCAATCACGTCCTAGTATAATTACAACTTAGTTTAATTGTGATTTCACATAAGCACAAAGTTCCTACACGCATCTACCACATAACATGCATCACTTTAACGGTTCATGCCCATATACACTTCCCATCTATTCCCGTTCATAAGCAAACATACAACAATTCACATAACACTTTTATTGACATATAACATGTTAGATCATTCTCAGATAACCCACCCGGCATTTAGACACACAAACTTCTACTTATGTCGTTTCAGCTTTTATATTCAAAACTGGGCTGTTTTCGGGGATTTTAATAAAATAGTTAACTTATTCCAAAAATTCCCAACTTTTTACAGAAAGATTTAAACGATCCAAATATTATTGTGTAAAAATATCGGGGTCCAGTTTATTACCAACATTTTATAAAAAAATCATTTTCCGGACTGAAATCAGATTTATCTTTTTCTGACTGCAGTCCACGGAATAATTTATTTAAAATTCATCGAGAGTCCGATTTACGAAATACTAGTGAGAGAATTACAAATACATCGGTGGTCATCTACAGTACAAATTTTATGATCTAACTCTACACAGAATTCAATTTATGACGGAAAACAGAACGCATATTTTCAGCAGCAAAAATGCAGCTTGAGCTGCTGTTACAAAATGACACTTTAAAAATAGTAAACGAAGTCCAAAAATTATGACTCTAGTGCCATTAGAACCATATTTCATAATAGCACGTTATAGACTCAAGAAAATCAAGTTTTTGTTAAGTTATGACATGTCTACAGCCAATTGAAGTTGGCTGTAAAACTTGGACAGAAGCTGTTTTTCAGCTTTTAGCTTTCTAACTCGTGTTCGATTGATTCTGTTAACATGTTTAGTGATCACAACAACATCAAACATCAATATTAACAAGCAAGTCATCAGATAATCAACAAGAATCAAAACAACTTCATGCTAACATCATTTCTTCATGTATCATCTTGTTTAAGCTTATGTTCAAGTTTTAAGTGTAAGATCTTATGGTGTTCAAATGTTTTCTTCATAATACATCTATTAACCACTCTAAATAACATGAAAATACAAGGATCTAAGTTCTTACCACTAGCACAAGGCTAGGGAAGTTCGAGTGAAGAAATGTGGTGGTTAATAGCGAATAGAGAAGGTCCTTCCACTTCCGAGAGCACCAAGCTTCGTTGTTCACCTTCTTACACCTTTGTATGCTTGTAGAATGCTTGAAAGTGATCAAGTGATGGTGGTGGTGGTGCTCTTGGGTTCAGCCGAGATCAAGAAGGGAGGGAGAGAAGAGAGTATGTTGAAGTGATGAGTGAAATGAGGGTTATGAATGTCTAGTGGTTTTATAATTAAACTTACAACATTTTCTTTATCCATTAGTCTAAGTGTCACACTAGTACACTACAAATCCATTAAACAATTAGGAAAAAAATCATGGGGGGGAAGTCCCATGTTTCATAACCGGTTGGGGGGGGGGGGGGGGGGGTTTGGTCTAGTTGGGTTTCAATGCTTAGTTACTAGTTTAGTTAGAAATCAAATGTATAGTTAGTGCATTATGGTGTGTTATTAAATATATGGTGTGTTGGAGTGTTCGGGGACCCTAACTAGCTTAGAAAAATAAAAATAATGTGTTTGACAATATTTTTGTGTTCCGGGTAAAGTCCGGTTGTTCGGTTTGATACTGTTCCATTAAAGTACTTAATTAATCCGTAAAGTGTCCTATATATATATTTTTGTAACACTTTTAATTCTTAACACTTAGGAAAGCACACAGGACTATTTAATAACTTTTCTGTATACTACTAGTATGTTATCAAGCACATGTAAGTATAACACAGTAATCAGAGAGCAGTTAAGTAATTCCACACAGTCATCAAGCATTTTAATTATCATAAATAATTGTACGGATACATGGAATTATGAGGGTTGTCACATTCTCCCCCTGTTAAGAAAATTTCATCCCGAAATTTAGCTCGTGGTTACTGAGGAAGCTAGTTATGTTGCGTTGGTTTCCTGGTTTTCCTGGGGTGTCACATCATCCCCCCGTTGATTTGGAATTTCGTCCCGAAATTCTGCAGTAGCTTCAGCCTCAGTAGTGGTTGCACTTTTCTTAAATAGCTGGGGATACTTGAGTTTCATTTGGTCTTCTCGTTCCCAGGTATACTCTGGGCCACGACGGGAAACCCAACGGACCCGGACAAGAGGTATTCTGGTTCGTTTGAGAAGCTTAACATCTCGATCAGTAATCTCTACTGGTTCCTCGACGAATCGCAGCTGGTCGTTGATAGTGAGTTCCTTTAAGGGAACTATGAGAGTCTCATCCGACAAACACTTCTTCAGATTCGACACATGGAAAACATTGTGAACTCCGCTGAGTTCTTTTGGTAGATTCAACCTGTAGGCGACTTTGCCAATTTTCTCGATGATTTCGAACGGTCCGACATAACGCGGATTGAGCTTGCCTCGTTTGCCAAAGCGGACTACACCTTTCCAAGGTGAGACTTTGAGTAGCACTCGATCCCCAACCTGGAACTCGAGTAGTTTTCTTCGCTTATCAGCATAGCTTTTCTGGTGGTCTCGGGCTGCCGCCATTCGTTGTCGTATCTGAGAAATTCTTTCGGTTGTATCTTCTACAAGTTCTGGGCCAGTGATTTGACTGTCGCCAACTTCTGCCCAACAGAGAGGTGATTGGCACTTCCGTCCGTATAGTGCCTCAAACGGAGCGGCCTGGATGCTGGTGTGATAACTGTTGTTATACGAAAACTCTACTAACGGGAGGTGTTTTTCCCAACCATTACCAAAATCGATTACACACGCCCGAAGCATGTCTTCAAGGGTCTGGATGGTGCATTCAGATTGCCCATCCGTCTGTGGGTGATAAGCGGTACTCATATCTAAACGTGAACCAAAAGACTTGTGCATAGCTTGCCACAGTTCAGATGTAAAACATGGGTCACGATCAGAAATGATGGAGGTTGGCACTCCGTGCCTTGATACTACTTCCTTTAGGTAGATGTCTGCTAAAGTAGAGAACTTATCTGTTTCCTTGATAGCCAGAAAATGTGCAGACTTGGTCAGTCGATCCACGATCACCCAGATGGCATCATTTCCTCGTTGAGATCTGGGCAGGCCAGTAACGAAATCCATGGAAATTTGCTCCCATTTCCATTTCGGGATCTCTGGCTGTTGAAGTAGGCCTGATGGTTTCTGATATTCGGTCTTGACTCTCGCACAAGTCAAACATTTGCTAACGTAGGTTGCTATGTGGGCTTTCATGCTACGCCACCAATATGTAGTCTTGAGATCATGGTACATTTTATCCGCACCAGGATGTACTGAATAACGAGACTCGTGCGCTTCATCCATCACAAGCTCGCGTAAGTTTCCATAAAGTGGTACCCAGATGCGTCCGTTAACATAGTAGGCGCCGTTTTCCTTTTGTTCTAACCGCTGCCTCGACCCTCGCAAGGATTCAGCCCTGATGTTCTCTGCTTTCAATGCTTCAACCTGAGCATCCCGTATCTGGGCGGGAAGGCTAGAGTGAATGGTAAGCTGTAACGCACGTACACGCTTAGGTATAGTATCCTTTCGGCTGAGGGCGTCGGCCACAACATTGGCTTTACCCGGATGATACTTGATTGCACATTCGTAATCATTCAAGAGTTCGATGCATCGACGTTGTCGCATGTTTAACTCCTTTTGCTTAAAGATATGCTCGAGACTCCTGTGATCGGTGTAAATGGTGCACTTGGTACCGTACAGGTAATGTCTCCATATCTTAAGCGCGAAAACAACTGCTCCCAATTCCAAGTCGTGCATAGTGTAGTTCCTTTCGTGAACTTTAAGTTGGCGCGATGCGTAGGCAATGACCTTATCACGTTGCATTAACACGCAACCAAGTCCTTGGATGGAAGCGTCACAGTAAACCACAAAATCTTCTGTGCCTTCAGGTAATGAGAGGATAGGCGCGCTACAAAGTCTGTCCTTTAGGTACTGAAAAGCAGATTCCTGTGCATCACCCCAACGATAGGTGACACCCTTCTGAGTCAGTGAAGTGAGAGGTTGCGCAATCTTAGAGAAATCCTTGATAAACCTTCTGTAATATCCCGCCAATCCCAAGAATTGGCGGATTTCTGTTGGTGTACGGGGTGCAAGCCAGTTCTTGATCAATTCAACCTTAGATGGATCCACATGAATTCCATCCTTGTTTACCACATGGCCTAGAAAGTGGACTTCGCGAAGCCAAAAGTCACATTTCAAAAATTTAGCATACAGTTGCTCTGCTCGAAGAAGTTCCAGCATAAGTCGTAGATGCTACTCGTGTTCCTCCTGACTCTTTGAATAGATCAGGATATCGTCGATGAATACAATAACGAACTTATCCAGGTAAGGCTTGCACACTCGGTTCATGAGATCCATGAAGACCGCAGGTGCATTTGTTAATCCGAAAGGCATAACCAGAAACTCATAATGGCCGTAACGAGTTCTGAATGCTGTTTTGGAGACATCCTTATCTCGGACTCTCAGCTGATGGTATCCCGATCTCAAATCAATCTTAGAGTAATAGCTCGAACCTTGCAACTGGTCGAACAAGTCGTCAATACGTGGGAGAGGATAACGATTCTTCACGGTCACCTTGTTGATTTAACGGTAGTCAATACACATCCTGAAGGTACCGTCTTTCTTCTTCACGAATAACACCGGAGCTCCCCAAGGCGAAGAGCTAGGACGTATGAAACCCTTTTTCCAAGAGTTCTTGTAGTTGCGTGGATAGTTCTTCAAGTTCTGATGGAGCTAGACGATAAGGTGCTCGAGCTATGGGCGCTGCTCCAGGAGCTAGCTCGATTTGAAATTCAACTTGTCGATGAGGCGGAAGACCAGGTAATTCCTCAGGGAATACCTCAGGAAAGTCGCGCACAATAGGAATGTCTTCAATTCTCTTCTCTTCCATTGATGTGTCAGTAACGAGTGCTAGAATGGCAGTGTGGCCCTTTCGCAAACACTTCTGGGCCTTAAGGAAAGAGATAATGCCTACGACAGCACCACTCTTGTCGCCATGAATCACGAGGGGTTCTTTACCAGAACGAGGAATGCGGACGATTTTCTCCTTGCAAACAATCTCCGCTTGATGTTGAGATAGCCAATCCATCCCAATAACAACATCGAAACTACCAAGGGCGATAGGAATAAGATCGATAGAGAAAGTCTGACCAGCTAAGACGAGGTTACAACCTTTAACTATGTGTATGGCTTCAAGACTTTTACCGTTTGCTAGTTCTACCGTGTGTTTGGTGTTCAAAAGTGTTGGAGTGCGCTTAAGCATTTGGCTAGCTTTTAAGGACACATAACTAGTATCGGCACCCGAATCAAATAAAACAGTAACAAAGAAGTCGTCCAGAAGAAACTTACCCATCACCACGTTGGGATCGTTCCTCGCATCACCCTGTCCTAGCACGAAAACACGTCCCCTGGCACCATTGCCATTATTGTTACCCCCGTTGTTTCCTCCATTGTTGCCTCCATTGTTGTTCCCATTGTGGTTCCCGTTTCCTTGGTTGTTGTTGTTCTGATTCTGGTTCAGTTGGGGGCAGTTCCTCTTAAAGTGGCCTTCAGCGCCACACTGAAAACATCCTTTATTGCCCTGCTGTTGCTGCTGGTGGTGGTTCTGTGGAGCTTATTGTTGTTGTTGGCGATTCTGATTTGCTGGTCATGCGCTCCTACAATCCTTTGCTTCATGACCAAACTTGTTACACCTCAGACAACGACCCTTGTTGCACTGCCCGATGTGATGCTTATGGCACCGGTTGCACTTGGGGTGGTTCCCTCGGTATCCACCCTGTCCTTGACTACCGAAAGATTGCTGACCAGGACTCTGGTAGTCATCAGTCTTTCGCTGTTAAGACTGAACTGAAGTAGAACCCTTACTGGAATTCCCATCACATTTTCGCTTGTTGTAGCTAGGAGCACCAGGAGTAGCTGTGGCACTGATACGTTTGGGTAGCCTGTTTTGCTCCACCGCCTGGTCGGTGAGATGATGAGCCAACTTGATGATTTGCTGAATGGTACCCAGGTTAGCTGAAGTCACGTGACTCTGAATCTCGGGTACAAGACCCTTGAGGTACAGCTCAATACGTTTGATGGGAGGGTCCACCATAGTGGGACACAAGATGGCCAGCTCGTTTGACCTCTTAGTATACGCCTCGATCTCAGACCCCATCATCTTCAGATTGAAAAATTCCACCTCTAGCTTGTGGATGTCGTCCCGACTGCAGTACTCTTCTTTGATCAGTTCTTTGAAACCGTTCCATGGGGTGGCATTAGCAACTGCCAGCCCTAGCAATTGAACCTGTGCCTTCCACCAGGTTAACGCAGCACCTTCAAGCGTTCCAGTAGCATATTTCACCCTACGATCTTTAGGGCATTCACACATCTCGAAAACAGACTCAAGCTTCTCGAACCAGTGTAGGAGGCCTACAGCTCCTTCCGTGCCGCTGAAAATACTGGGTTGGCAATCCATGAAGGTTTTGAACGTGCACATAGGAGGCTGAGCATGTTGACCTGTTGCGCGAGAATAAAAGATAAGGTTAAGCACGAGGGTTGGTTTGCGAAGGTAGGATCTAAATGTCCTAAAATGGGTTGATATGGCAGGTTATACCTCCTATAGGGACAGCTGCGAGTGCCTCAGCAACCCGTTCATCGATCAAAGCCGTCAACTGGGCTTGAGTCAGGTTGATACGTTCTCCGCGTCCGCTCATGATCTTCACAACGAAGCAACGTAAGTGAGAAAAAGTGTCGCGAAAGTGCGTAAGTGTGGGATAACAGGAGAGAGTAATCACACAAGGTTCAAATAATTATCATGTTAATTAGTGCACATTGTGAACTATCTAACCGACAGTATAGCATAATTCATACCACCTATTGTGTCGAGTCTTGCACGTGGAGCAAAGTGTCGTTGTGGATCGTTGAGCACTGTACAGGTTATAGTCTGGTTTTATCAAAAAGCTTTTCCCCTTTTTAAAACCAAGTTCACTATAACCAATGGCTCTGATACCAATCTGTCACACCCCCAAAATCCACCCAGCGGAGTATCACCACTTGGAGGCGTGACATGACCAGGATCGAGCCACCAATTATATTGAACAACGAAATTAAGTAAGTAAAACCAACCACAATACAATTGGTGACCATAAGACAGTAACCAATTTTAAGTTAACAGCGGAAGCATAAAACGTAAGTTCAAAACATAAGTTCATAGTCATAAGTTTTAAGACCCAAAACATAAGTTCCATAAGTTTATAAAGTTTAATTAATAAGCATGGGACATAACAGTCCGCATCCCACAACAACCTCCTCCTCGTTCAAGCTCCATAAGCATCTAGCGACCTGTAAGGCATGTAACAACGAGTCAACAAAAAAGTTGAGTGAGTTCACGTTTGGTTGTTTAGTTTTAAGTTGTTTCTGAAAAACGTGGTTTGACTTTCGTTGGCTTATGTGCCGTGGGGGTTACCCCATAGTTGAAAGTATGTTTAACCAGTTCCTTTTATTACCCAAACCATATCCATAATCAGTGGGGGCTTCCCCATGTGAACTACAAGACCATACATATCGACAACTGACGAACAATAGTTGTGCCCTACATCAGTGTCTATCATCACTGACAGTTTGCCATAGTCCATTAGTACACGCCCGTCCGAACGGCACGGTGTGAGGTTTGTTAAACCTAATAGCACTATTAACTAATGACCCGCTCGCCATTGGCCTCGGTGATTAAGTCGATATAAATTGAGGGATTTCATGATAGAGTTTTGTCTAGTACGTTTTAAGGTTGTTGTCCTACCCAAGGAGGACGAACGTACGTATTCTACCCAAGGAGAATACGCAGAATTATTATTGGCATCCTACCTATGGAGGATGGCCGTACATATCCTACCCAAGGAGGATATGTAGATCCCGTTTTATTTTCTTTAACCCATTCCCAACCACCGGGAATCCCATGCCTTAGAAAGTGTGTGAACTCACCTTGGTTTGCTCGTCAAGGTCGGTCAATCACGTCCTAGTATAATTACCACTTAGTTTATTTGTAATTTCACATAAGCACAAAGTTCCTACACGCATCTACCACATAACATGCATCACTTTAACGGTTCATGCCCATATACACTTCCCATCTATTCCCGTTCATAAGCAAACATACGACAATGCACATAACACTTTTATTGACATATAACATGTTAGATCATTCTCAGATAACCCACCCGGCATTTAGACACACAAACTTCTACTTATGTCGTTTCAGCTTTTATATTCAAAACTGGGCTGTTTTTGGGGATTTTAATAAAATTGTTAACTTATTCCAAAAATTCCTAACTTTTTACAGAAAGTCTTAAACGATCCAAATATTATTGTGTAAAAATATCAGGGTCCAATTTATTACCAATATTTTATAAAAAATCATTTTCCGGACTGAAATCAGATTTATCTTTTTCTAACTGCAGTCCACGGAATAATTTATTTAAAATTCATCGAGAGTCCGATTTATGAAATACTAGTGAGAGAATTACAAATACATCGGTGGTCATCTACAGTACAAATTTTATGATCTAACTCTACACAGAATTCAAGTTATGACGGAAAACAGAACGCATATTTTCAGCAGCAAAAATGCAGCTTGAGCTGCTGTTACAAAACGACACTTTAAAAATAGTAAACGAAGTCCAAAAATTATGATTCCAGTGTCATTAGAACCGTATTTCATAATAACACGTTATAGACTCAAGAAAATCAAGTTTTTGTTAAGTTATGACCTGTTTACAGCCAACTGAAGTTGGCTGTAAAACTTGGACAGAAGCTATTTTTCAGCTTTTAGCTTTCTAACTTGTGTTCGATTGATTCCGTTAACATGTTTAGTGATCACAACAACATCAAACATCAATATTAACAAGCAAGTCATTAGATAATCAACAAGAATCAAAACAACTTCATGTTAACATCATTTCTTCATGTATCATCTTGTTTAAGCTTATGTTCAAGTTTTAAGTGTAAGATCTTATGGTGTTCAAATGTTTTCTTCATAATACATCTATTATGTGACAACCCGTAATTTACGGCACCTAATTACGTGATTAACAAGTAATTAACGCGATAATAAATAAGGTTTACGACGCAAATTAACTTAATTAGGCCTTTGGAGTGCCTAGGAAAGCTTATCCGACCCTACAGTGCGCGTGTGGTGATTTACAGAAAAGCTGCGGAATATTACGCGACAATGGACTGATACCGAGAAAAATACTGACGACACCGACAAATATGGATGTTACACGAATATTTTATGCTTATGGAGTTTGCGTCGCGATATCGGGTCTCGTAGGAGTTACGGGCCACCTACACATGAGATGGGCTTGTAGGCCATGGGCCCAAGCCCAAGCCTAAAGCCGCACATAATATATTAGAATCGTGTCAAAATCTTGCAAGATTTTCAAAATCTTACAAAATTTTATGGAATCTCTAAAAAAATCCTTGCCTAAAATTTCATAAGATCTCTGTAGATCTTTGTTCACCAAACAAAACTAAACTCCATTAGTCAATACTCAAAAAAATTATTATAAAAGGGCCATGCCCCTCCTTCTTTGTGCAGAACAACACAAACAACAACACACACGCACCTCACACTTCTCTCTCTCTCCGACATAGAGTGACCGGACTCCGGCCGGCAAGACCGGCGGAGCCGGTGGCGATTCACGGCGGCGGCGGTGGAGTGTTCCGGCAGCTTTTCCAGCGCGTGACCCCCCCTTCCGATCTTCGTGTTTCCAGCAACACCCAAACCCCTGTACCCTCGTTTCCGGCGGTGACACATCGAAGAAGAGAGAGAGACCGAGAAAAGAGAACAATGGAGGAAATCTCCGGCGGTCGGAGAGTCGAATCGCCGGTCGGTTCATTTAACCGGCGGTCGGTTCAATTATCCGGCGGTCATTGCTCTTGACCGCCGATTTTACGATGATGATGATGTTGCTAATGATGATGATGATTCAGCTCGGTTCGGGTGATTATGCTCCTTTCAGATTTGGTTCGGCTCGACACGTCTACACGGGTCTTGGTTCAGTTCAGGTATGGTTCAGCGAGCTCGGGTTCAACAGGTTTGAATCTTGGTTCAGTTTTGAATGATTCAGGTTTCAAGTTTGGTGATTTAGTTAAAGTTTTGAGTTCACAGGGTTCGTATTCGGGTTCGGTATAACTCGGTTTGACTCGGTCAAACCGAGTCAACAGACGGTCAAACAAGTCAACAGGTTCGGGTTTCAAATCGGTTCGGATTCGGTTAAACTCAGTCAATCAGCAGCTTCGTGACGGGTTCGGGTCTCGACTCAGTCCAACTCGGTCCGACTCAGCTTGACTCGGTCCAACTCGGCTCGACTCGGTTCATCTCGCCTCAACTCAGTCAACAAGAGCTGACTCGGTCAACTCAGTTGACCGGTCAACTCAGTTAGGCGGTTCAACGACTCGACGCGAAAGACTCGGTAAAAGTTTAGAACGAATATTATTTACACTAATTTTAAGATTTTTATTAATGTCGTGAACGAGCTCGAACCGATACCTTTAGCGATTATTGCGTTTTATTTTGGCGTATTTGATGGTAATTTATTATATATTGCTTGGATTGATTGAATTTTGATAAATAACGACACTTTAGTTGTCGGGGCGTCCAAAAACAGAGGAAACTCTGCCCGTTTTTCGAGAAAATCCGTAAAAATTTAACGAGTTTTATTATAAAACAAAACGTGCTTTTTGAGCGACTTTTATAAAAACGAGATACAAATATGAAGTTCTTTCGACAACAACTTACAAATTACGAGAACAACGATACGGAAATTATTTCGACAACAAAAATAAATATAGTTATTATATTTATTTCAAACGAACTCGAATTCTTTTATGAATAAATATAGTATATATATTTATTTCAAATATCACGCGACACGATTTCGTCTTATAAAATAAATATAGATTTTATATTTATTTCAGGTATCGTAAGACACGAGTTCTTTTATAAAAATAAATATAGTTATATATTTATTTCCAAATACAACTCGACGATTCTTTTGTAGGATAAATATAACTCTTTTATATTTATTTCAAACGCCTAAACGGCATATACACATAGTTCGATAATTTTCATACAAGACGCGATATATAATACAAGTTTATTATATATTACTTTTATACGAATATTCCTATATATCAACATACGACTTCACAAAACGAAGCTAAACGAATATAACTTAATCATTTTCATTAAGTTAACAACTTACCGTTGAATTGTTCGGTCAACGATTCGGTAGAGCTCGGCGACACGTAGTTTAGTTACTGCGTTTATTAGAAACTTATTAGATATTCCGTGTTAGGAATATTGTAGAATGCACGCTAGCGAGTCTCATCTTGGAAACGACATCACGAAGTCGTATTTAGCTAGCTTTGCACAGGGAATATTCAGGTGAGTTCATAACCCCCACTTTTTACGATTTTACATTTTTATAAATGTTTTCGGGGTGGAAAGACATGCACATTTTGCAAAAACATACAAAGTTTTGAACTAACGCAAAACTCGTATTTCTAAATCATATTACGAAGGGATTTCGGGGAACACAGATGAATTACGAAAGGTTTATACTAAATATACCGGTTTTTACAAAACAAATGCTTATTTTCGAAATGTGAATGATATTCGGCCAGGGTGACCAGGAATCTGGTCAGGGTGACCAGGGATCTGGTCAGGGTGACCAGGGATTTATTTTATACATGGTATGGTTAGCGTAAGGAGGTTTACTACTTAGATCATGTGAGTGGGTAGGAGCAACATGAGGCCATTAGTCCTCATGGTAGGACCGAGGGACAGGAGCGGTAGATCTATCTGGGTGTAGCGAGCCCAGCCCCAGGCCAAACTAGAAACGGACCTCGGGGTGACTTCGTGCCCGACGCATAAATCTGCTAGGTTTGAGTCTCCCTACTTGCACTTCACACATATCAGTGGCCTTGCAAACCATTGGTGATCTCAATTCCCTTATTTGCTACATACCAGGGATTTTATACTTACGAAACTACTTGTTCATACAAATTAAAATACCATGTTTTATACAAAAATTCAAGGCACATGATTATGCGGGTAAGGAGTCAAAGTCAGGGTGGGCATTGACGGTTATATGAACATTACAAATACAAGGCTTTACAAACACATGGTTTTATGAACATAACGTGTTACAAACACAACGTTTCCATATAACTTGGCAAGAAAATGATTTTTAAATCCATTTTCTCAATACTATTTCAAAAACCGGTTATTCCAAAGATTTATTTCAAATCTTTCACAATACCAAAGATTTATTTCAAATCTTTCACAACTCAAAAGATTTATTTCAAATCTTTTACAAACAAACTATGAACTCGCTCAACATTATGTTGATTTTTCTCGCATGTTCTTTCTCAGGTTGCATTTCTAAGACAAGGCACGGTTGGAATAGGAGAACCTTGGAGACTCGAGTACTTAGCGGGCGTTCAGTTTCTAAAAGACTTAGCTTATTTGCTTCCGCTGTGCAATGAAGATACCAGTCCAGTCACGCCAATGCTCTGATATTTCGGGGTGTGACAGATTGGTATCAGAGCTATAGGTTACAGCGAATTAGGTTTCTGTTGTGATACCTAGGCTCTAACCTCACTTTTCTCTGGGAACTTAGAATATTAAAACCTAAATACATACAGAACGCCTAGTACTCGAATATGGTCTCCAACCGTTGCCGAAAAGCAAACAGTCAAAATTTTGTTTTCAAACATATGCTATTGTGATGTTTTATACACGGTACACAAAACAATTACATACAGTACACCACACTCTGAGAGTTTAGGAAACATGCATTTAAGACCTTCGGAACAGGGAATTCACCCGGGTGGCTGGATCTGGTTGAGAGACCAGGAAGTCAGTCTGAGAGGCTGGGAAGGTAGTCTGAGAGACTAGGAGATTCAGTCTGAGAGGCTGGGAGGATAGGCTAGTGGGACTAGGAGATTCAGTCTGAGAGGCTGGGAGGATAGTCTAGTGGGACTAGGAGATTCAGTCTGAGAGGCTGGGAAGGTAGTCTGAGAGACTAGGAGATTCAGTCTGAGAGGCTGGGAGGATAGTCTAGTGGGACTAGGAGATTCAGTCTGAGAGGCTGGGAGGATAGTCTAGTGGGACTAGGAGATTCAGTCTGAGAGGCTGGGAAGGTAGTCTGAGAGACTAGGAGATTCAGTCTGAGAGGCTGGGAGGATAGTCTAGTGGGACTAGGAGATTCAGTCTGAGAGGCTGGGAGGATAGTCTAGTGGGACTAGGAAGTCAGTCTGGGAGGCTGGGAGGCTAGTGGGACTAGGAGGACTATTTGATTGCTTATTGGTTATTTGTGCATGTGTGTGTTTATTAAAGGTCATCACGTAGGAACCGCGAATATTAACTCGGGCACACACTATTATCCATATTGTCTACGATATTTTAGCTCCCCGAGCAGGCAGCCTACGTATAACAAAACGAGTGCACAAGAATATATGCAACTCAATCTTTACGTCAACGGATGTCGGAGTACATCACATTCTACGCAAAACGAAACACTAGCGCACGAGAATACATGGAACTCAATTTCTACGTCAACGAATGTCGGGGTACATCACCTTCTACGCGGCACACAACGCTAGTGCACAGGTATACGTGAAACTTAAGCTATACATCAACGGAGGTTGAAGTACGACACATACGACTATCGAGGCGAGGCCTTTGAGAAGGAACGATGACACAAATCTAACGATGACGCTAGATCCCTGTCAGCAGGAGAACTAACGATCAGGAAACGACAACTTGTCACGCGATCCTGCAACGACACGAATCACGCCAGGGAGAAGACGATTGTCTCCGCATTCCCCCCCCCCCTACCTAACTAACGACGAACACGCTATGTTCGACATTCCGTGGTAATGTCACCTAACAATTAGTCGTCACACGAAACCCCAGGTAAAGTCCTCAAATTTCTTTTATTGAAATTTCAAATTTCACACTTACTGAGTAGATTTTCGTATCTCTACTCCTCTTAATGGTCATTGTATCACGATCATTTCTTTTCAAGTTACGTACATGGTTTTTCGTTGTAACCATGCCTAAAGTTTTCTTGTCAATACATATATTTATTGTCGGATTGCGCTAAAAGCAAGTTCAACTGTTTGAACTTGTTCATTACACATATTCATTTCAGAACATAATATGATGTATTGGGAGCATCATATTCAAATTCGTATTAACAAGCGTTTCATTTGTTCCGAGTCAAGGTAAACTTGTTTGGTATTCGACTCCGTTAAATTGTTTGTTGATTCCGACACCATGTGATGGTGATTTTCATTAATTTGAAGCTTGCGCTAAACTCATTTACGCATCTTATGCACGGATCTAAATATTTATTTATTGATTGTTTTCCAATCCACTTCGATTTATTATATCCAAGCGGTCTTAATACAATAGTGTGTTAAGACAATGGTGCACAAATTCATTTTTACATTCCGGTGTACCTACTAACGGTTCTTTCATTATCGATCGAAAACTTTGCGATATCCATTGCTTCTTCACCTTCGATCGAAAACATTATTCCTTTGATGTTCAAATTTCAATTGAAAATTCTATGATTTCATTTGAAACCAACTTTCGGATTCACCCTATTACGCTTTCATTTGATTTCAAACACGGTGGATTTGTTTGATCACCGCTATTATTGAATTATTTGAATCACTACGACACCTTGTGGTGTCAGTACAAACTTGTAGCTTCGGCTAATTATGATTGAGCGTTTTATGCAAAACACAGGTGATACTTGTTCAATCACCTCTATTATTAAATTGTTTCATTCATTGCGACACCTTGTGGCGTCGGTATGACTTGTAGCTTGCGCTGATCACGATCGAACGTTTCATGCAAACTATTACATTTGAGATTGTTGATTCTAAGTTCATCCAGTGGATGTATTTGCTTCTAGAACTCATTTACACGTTGTAAACGTTCATATGGAATTCGATTGGTCGAAGTTCCTGTTCATTGTCGGATCCTTGTTAACTTAGTCGCACTGGTGACAGTATCATTACGTCTCGTTTCCTTTGACATCAATTACTGAGACACATTTCTTTTAAACCGCTGGGATTCCTATTGTGGAGGAATGTCACTAAATTCACATGATTCGAATAAGTCTTGTTTCGATTACGTGGTCATTCGCTTTGTTATTATTCGGACTTACCTGCGAACAACAAAATTCTGGGGAGATAACATAATCTAAATTTCGAGGACGAAATTCCTGTAACAGGGGGAGAATGTGACAACCCGTAATTTACGGCACCTAATTACGTGATTAACAAGTAATTAACGCGATAATAAATAAGGTTTACGACGCAAATTAACTTAATTAGGCCTTTGGAGTGCCTAGGAACGCTTATCCGACCCTACAGTGCGCGTGTGGTGATTTACAGAAAAGCTGCGGAATATTACGCGACAACGGACTGATACCGAGAAAAATACTGACGACACCGACAAATATGGATGTTACACGAATATTTTATGCTTATGGAGTTTGCGTCGCGATATCGGGTCTCGTAGGAGTTACGGGCCACCTACACATGAGATGGGCTTGTAGGCCCTGGGCCCAAGCCCAAGCCTAAACCCGCACATAATATATTAGAATCGTGTCAAAATCTTGCAAGATTTGCAAAATCTTACAAAATTTTATGGAATCTCTAAAAAATTCCTTGCCTAAAATTTCATAAGATCTCTGTAGATCTTTGTTCACCAAACAAAACTAAACTCCATTAGTCAATACTCAAAAAAATTAGTATAAAAGGGCCATGCCCCTCCTTCTTTGTGCAGAACAACACAAACAACAACACACACGCACCTCACACTTCTCTCTCTCTCCGACATAGAGTGACCGGACTCCGGCCGGCAAGACCGGCGGAGCCGGTGGCGATTCACGGCGGCGCCGCCGCGGCGGCGGCGGTGGAGTGTTCCGGCAGCTTTTCCAGCGCGTGACCCCCCCTTCCGATCTTCGTGTTTCCAGCAACACCCAAACCCCTGTACCCTCGTTTCCGGCGGCGACACATCGAAGAAGAGAGAGAGACCGAGAAAAGAGAACAATGGAGGAAATCTCCGGCGGTCGGAGACTCGAATCGCCGGTCGGTTCATTTAACTGGCGGTCGGTTCTATTATCCGGCGGTCATTGCTCTTAACCGCCGATTTTACGATGATGATGATGTTGCTGTTGCTAATGATGATGATGATTCAGCTCGGTTCGGGTGATTATGCTCCTTTCAGATTTGGTTCGGCTCGACACGTCTACACGGGTCTTGGTTCAGTTTGGGTATGGTTCAGCGAGCTCGGGTTCAACAGGTTCGAATCTTGGTTCAGTTTTGAATGATTCAGGTTTCAAGTTTGGTGATTTAGTTAAAGTTTTGAGTTCACAGGGTTCGTATTCGGGGTCGGTATAACTCGGTTTGACTCGGTCAAACCGAGTCAACAGACGGTCAAACAAGTCAACAGGTTCGGGTTTCAAATCGGTTTGGATTCGGTTAAACTCAGTCAATCAGCAGCTTCGTGACGGGTTCGGGTCTCGACTCAGTCCAACTCAGTCCGACTCAGCTTGACTCGGTCCAACTTGGCTCGACTCGGTTCATCTCGCCTCAACTCAGTCAACAAGAGCTGACTCGGTCAACTCAGTTGACCGGTCAACTCAGTTAGGCGGTTCAACGACTCGACGCGAAAGACTCGGTAAAAGTTTAGAACGAATATTATTTACACTAATTTTAAGATTTTTATTAATGTCGTGAACGAGCTCGAACCGATACCTTTAGCGATTATTGCGTTTTATTTTGGCGTATTTGATGGAAATTTATTATATATTGCTTGGATTGATTGAATTTTGATAAATAACGACACTTTAGTTGTCGGGGCGTCCAAAAACAGAGGAAACTCTGCCCGTTTTTCGAGAAAATCCGTAAAAATTTAACGAGTTTTATTATAAAACAAAACGTGCTTTTTGAGCGACTTTTATAAAAACGAGATACAAATATGAAGTTCTTTCGACAACAACTTACAACTTACGAGAACAACGATACGGAAATTATTTCGACAACAAAAATAAATATAGTTATTATATTTATTTCAAACGAACTCGAATCCTTTTATGAATAAATATAGTATATATATTTATTTCAAATATCACGCGACACGATTTCGTCTTATAAAATAAATATAGATTTTATATTTATTTCAGGTATCGTAAGACACGAGTTCTTTTATAAAAATAAATATAGTTATATATTTATTTCCAAATACAACTCGACGATTCTTTTGTAGGATAAATATAACTCTTTTATATTTATTTCAAACGCCTAAACGACATATACACATAGTTCGATAATTTTCATACAAGACGCGATATATAATACAAGTTTATTATATATTACTTTCATACGAATATTCCTATATATCAACATACGACTTCACAAAACGAAGCTAAACGAATATAACTTAATCATTTTCATTAAGTTAACAACTTACCGTTGAATTGTTCGGTCAACGATTCGGTAGAGCTCGGCGACACGTAGTTTAGTTACTGCGTTTATTAGAAACTTATTAGATATTCCGTGTTAGGAATATTGTAGAATGCACGCTAGCGAGTCTCATCTTGGAAACGACATCACGAAGTCGTATTTAGCTAGCTTTGCACAGGGAATATTCAGGTGAGTTCATAACCCCCACTTTTTACGATTTTACATTTTTATAAATGTTTTCGGGGTGGAAAGACATGCACATTTTGCAAAAACATACAAAGTTTTGAACTAACGCAAAACTCGTATTTCTAAATCATATTACGAAGGGATTTCGGGGAACACAGATGAATTACGAAAGGTTTATACTAAATATACCGGTTTTTACAAAACAAATGCTTATTTTCGAAATGTGAATGATATTCGGCCAGGGTGACCAGGGATCTGGTCAGGGTGACCAGGGATTTATTTTATACATGGTATGGTTAGCGTAAGGAGGTTTACTACTTAGATCATGTGAGTGGGTAGGAGCAACATGAGGCCATTAGTCCTCATGGTAGGACCGAGGGACAGGAGCGGTAGATCTATCTGGGTGTAGCGAGCCCAGCCCCAGGCCAAACTAGAAACGGACCTCGGGGTGACTTCGTGCCCGACGCATAAATCTGCTAGGTTTGAGTCTCCCTACTTGCACTTCACACATATCAGTGGCCTTGCAAACCATTGGTGATCTCAATTCCCTTATTTGCTACATACCAGGGATTTTATACTTATGAAACTACTTGTTCATACAAATTAAAATACCATGTTTTATACAAAAATTCAAGGCACATGATTATGCGGGTAAGGAGTCAAAGTCAGGGTGGGCATTGACGGTTATATGAACATTACAAATACAAGGCTTTACAAACACATGGTTTTATGAACATAACGTGTTACAAACACAACGTTTCCATATAACTTGGCAAGAAAATGATTTTTAAATCCATTTTCTCAATACTATTTCAAAAACCGGTTATTCCAAAGATTTATTTCAAATCTTTCACAATACCAAAGATTTATTTCAAATCTTTCACAACTCAAAAGATTTATTTCAAATCTTTTACAAACAAACTATGAACTCGCTCAACATTATGTTGATTTTTCTCGCATGTTCTTTCTCAGGTTGCATTTCTAAGACAAGGCACGGTTGGAATAGGAGAAACTTGGAGACTCGAGTACTTAGCGGGCGTTCAGTTTCTAAAAGACTTAGCTTATTTGCTTCCGCTGTGCAATGAAGATACCAGTCCAGTCACGCCAGCTCTGATAATTTCGGGGTGTGACATATTAACCACTCTAAATAACATGAAAATACAAGGATCTAAGTTCTTACCACTAGCACAGGCTAGGGAAGTTCAAGTGAAGAAATGTGGTGGTTAATAGCGAATAGAGAAGGTCATTCCACTTCGGAGAGCACCAAGCTTCGTTGTTCACCTTCTTACACCTTTGTATGCTTGTAGAATGCTTGAAAGTGATCAAGTGATGGTGGTGGTGGTGCTCTTGGGTTCAGCCGAGATCAAGAAGGGAGGGAGAGAAGAGCGTATGTTGAAGTGATGAGTGAAATGAGGGTTATGAATGTCTAGTGGTTTTATAATTAAACTTCCAACATTTTCTTTATCCATTAGTCTAAGTGTCACACTAGTACACTACAAATCCATTAAACAATTAGGAAAAAAAATCATGGGGGGGGGGGGGGGGGGAAGTCCCATGTTTCATAACCCGTTGGGGGGGGGGGGGGGGGGGTTGGTCTAGTTGGGTTTCAATGCTTAGTTACTAGTTTAGTTAGAAATCAAATGTATAGTTAGTGCATTATGGTGTGTTATTAAATATATGGTGTGTTAGAGTGTTCGGGGACCCTAACTAGCTTAGAAAAATAAAAACAATGTGTTTGACAATATTTTTGTGTTCCGGGTAAAGTCCGGTTGTTCGGTTTGATACTGTTCCGTTAAAGTGCTTAATTAATCCGTAAAGTGTCCTATATATATATTTTTGTAACACTTTTAATTCTTAACACTTAGGAAAGCACACAGGACTATTTAATAACTTTTCTGTATACTACTAGTATGTTATCAAGCACATGTAAGTATAACACAGTAATCAGAGAGCAGTTAAGTAATTCCACACAGTCATCAAGCATTTTAATTATCATAAATAATTGTACGGATACATGGAATTATGAGGGTTGTCACAGCTTGTTTATGAGTTCCAATAATATTCTAAACTATGTGCTACACATGTAGGGCCAAGATCAATCCTTGAAACAAGTGGAATGATCCTAACGGTTCTTGAATTTCTATATAAACCACCAAAATTTCATTTTCAACTTGCTCACTTCAGAATTTTCCTCTCAAATCTGCTTATTAGGGCTATCCCTTCTTGGTTGAAGGCTCCTTTCTTCAGTTTTCTTGTTCTTGATCCAAGCTTGGACCCTTTGTAAGTCTCCTTCATGCTTGGTTATGCATTTCAAGCATGAAAGTCAACCATTGTTTGACTTTTTGCTTTGACCATGCATTGGTCAACACAAAGTTCGTTTGAACTTTGCAACGTGAGCGTAATCGTGATGGTTATAATCCATTGCGATCATACCTACTGATTACCACGTTGATTAGGCGTAGTGACGAGTCAAAGTTTCTGTCAAAATAGGTATTTATGCGTATTTTGCGACGAAACTATTTTCGGATATCAAAACACTTTTTTTATATCAAACCTGTTTTCTAACTTAGTTAAACATGTTTGAACATGTTTAACTCGTCACTTTTAGTCTAGTGCTTATATAGGGTCGTAAGTTAAGCGGTCTAAACAACCGCTTAGACTTTCGAACCCGACCCGTCTGGTCGATCATTAGGATCCGACCAAACACATTTTGTGACCATAGTTGTATAGGGAATAACCTTCCAAGGTTATACCTTATGATCACTTCGTCTAGTTAGTTGTATGATAGGTAGTTTATATTCCTTAGGAAAATGACCAAAATGCCCTTTTTGCGCATAAATTCATTTTAAGCATATGTAACATAAATTTTGACATCTAAACTGATTATGCAATATTATTAGACATGTTAAGGCATATAATACTTGTCATAGGACTAGTTAGGCGGTCCGAACGCGCTTTTGCGCGAAGGACACGTTAAAGTAGTATATAGACTACCTTAACGAGTCGTAACGGGTCGTAAGCACTTAGGATAGGTTCCGTTTTAGAATGTAGGCTTTGTTAGACCATATCATATGAGTTCCAACACTCATTTGGTTTACGAGACCTCATTTTATCCGATCTTCCGATTTAGGTCCGGTTTATTAACATAGTTACTTATATTAGGTGCCGATTGATTCTGTGATCCGTCAAGCGTTATTTGATTGTTATTTCAAGCCTACTAAGCAATATCAAGTGAGTACATAGTCCCCTCTTATACCGTTTACAAATATTTTGGGGTGATTCACATGTGCCTACTTGTTACTTTCGTGCTTTTCGTGCTTTCATGACATATACTTGCTATATTCATTAGTACGCATATAGTACATGATTTCATTTATGCTTTGCTATGTATGTTTGCTAAGCATGCTAGCACATTGATTTACATTACATTTCTGCTTTGTATGTTTACTTAGCATACTTAGTATATTATTTTCACATAACATGCTTACATTTGGTATAACATTTGTTTGTTTAACGAAACTAAAATACGTTCATTAACACTGATCATGCCGCTCGGTAGTATGTAGTGGTACCATAGGAATTGACAACTCACATTCCTGGAATCCTAGGTTTGTTTGGACGTAAGGAATGACAGAATCCGAAAACATTTTTAATAAACCTTTAATTTGTTTAAAGGTTTATCCTACAGTCTCAAGGCTTGAATGTATGCGTTTAACGTTACCGCATAAATGTTTGTATCAGTAAAGCATTGATTTAGCAAAACATAATTTTTGACTTAAACTATGATTTATTTCAAATACATTGTTTTGTACATTTTGCCTATGGGGTTGAGTAAATACTTTTTATTCACCATACATAACATTTGATTACACATTGACATTATACATATGGTTTGAGTAGATACTTTTTACTTGCCATACATAACATTTGATTATACAAGACATGATTTACATTCAACATTAGACATTGTTTACACATAAACTTTTTGACATTGGTTTAAACAAGACATTTTGGTGGTTATTGATAAGTGATTTAAGTAACGAGGCATGTGTAATATGATAAAAGCATGGTGGATACGCCGCTGGTATTTCCTATATATAAGTGCTTTTATGATATTACATATCGTAGCGTTATCTAAATCATTTCAACAAAGACATGATACATTTTACACAAATGACAGATTTTCACAAGACATTGGTTTTCAAACAACATATCGTATACAAACTCATTTTACTTGGTTATTCTGCTAATCATACACTTTTCTTTAATATCATTTGAATTTCATATCGATTTTCATATGATTTATAAAAGAAAACTTTTTATAAGATTCATGACTAACTTTTTGTTAAACATTTCTTTTAACTTACAAGTCATGAATCCTGCTTCAACAAAACATATGTATCTCACAGGCATTTTTATGCTGACATACCTATTTTCACATGTGTTTTCAGGAGCTAATGCATAAGGTGGATCGTGATACACTTAGGCGAACTCGGGCCTTAGTGACAATAAAAGATGCAAGACTAGTTTAATTTATGTTATGTTTTCTTTGTTTTAAGACAATGTAATCAAAGTTAATAAATAAAATGAAAATTTAAATACCATGGTTGTGAAACAATAATTCTGTCGCTCCACTCCCCGACGTTTCCGCCACGGTTTGTTGTTTTACGCGGTCGGGGTGTGACAGAAGAGTTGGTATCAGAGCTCACGGTTATAGGGAGTTAGGTTATTAGTAATGCTTTGACATAGACTATAACCTTTCTAGGACCCCAACACAAGTTATCTTGTGTTTAGATCTTAAAACATACACATCACCTATCTTTAGGTGATTACCAAAACAAGAACAAAAAAAAAAAAAAATTCCAAAACGATTTTGAAAATCAATCATCCATTCTTGAATGATTCTTTTGGCTTAATGCCTTCCAAAATTTTCAAAATCTCATCAAAGTTTGGGTCTAAATAATGTGAACACGTGCAACCTGGAAGGGTGGATGCCTGTATCTTGAGTTTTATGTCTAGGCTAGAGTGTTCGTACAAATCCACATAATCGGACCAGTCACTCTTACCTGGGAACTCTTGGGGTGAGTGTCCACTTATAGGATAAAGCATGTCTTCGCGATACATTATTATGACCCATTTACTTTGATTAGTCACTGTGTGTCGTTTGTTTGCTTTGTTGTAACGAACGAATGACCACTATCCTTACTTTTTGTCGATATTTGTAACATCTCATTTTTCATCATATCATCTCACTCGTTTCCTCTCATGTTTTCCTCTTTTAGAATGTCTCCTCGACGAGATGCACAACCACCTAATGCCAAACTGGCGGCAATCATAGCGCAACAAATGGCTGCTGCACTCCCAAATCTCATCGCTCAAATTAACCAAGCCAACAACAACAATAATGCACCTGCTCCGTGCAACTTTAAAAGTTTTAATTCGGCTAAACCACTCAAGTTCAGTGGTTCTGAAGGAGCAACTGGGCTCCTACCGTGGTTTGAGAGTATCGAGAGTACTTTCCGTCATGTTTAGTGTCCTGATAACCGTATAGTCGAGTTTGCTTCTAGTGTATTTCAAAAGAGGGCTCTTACTTGGTGGAATGGAGTAATGAGAGTCCGTGGTGCTGATATTGCTTTAGCACAGACCTGGGCAGAGCTTAGGGCTTTAATGATGAGGGAATTCTGTCGTCGTCATGAACTCAGGGCTTTAGAAAGAGAGTTTGATGATTTGAAACAAGACAGTGGTGAACACCGTGCGTATACCGACAGATATGAGGAGTTAAGTTTGTTATGTCTCACAATGGTTACCCTGCTGGAAAAAGCCATTGAAAGGTATGTCCATGGTCTGCCTGACCCTGTACAAGATATCGTTACTGGTGGCAACCCTACCACCGTTCGTCAGGCCATTGAGCTAGCTGCAACCTTGACTGAGTCACAAATCAGGAAAGGTAAACTCCACAGGAAGGGTGACAAGAAACAGAATCAGTCAGACAAGATTGAGAAACAAAAGGGTAAGAAAACTGAGTCTTCAAGGAGTTCTAAGAAGCGAAAGGCATCCAAGAACTTTGCTGTTACAGCGCAGGCAAACAAACAGCTCCAAATCAGCCCACGCAACCACCTGCCAAGAAACAGTATATTGGCAATGCACCTCAGTGCAACAGATGTAACAGTCACCATCAACCTCACGTTCAGTGTCGTTATTGTACCAACTGTGGGAGATCTGGTCATCTTGCCAACACATGTCGTCTTCCTCCTAACCAGAATCAAGCAGCTCAAAACCCTGCTCAGCAACCTGCCCAACAGCCTGCTCAACAACCAGCACAAGCTGCACGACCTCACTATCTGCCCGGATCTTGCTACAATTGTAGGGATCTGACCCACTACAGAAACCAATGCCTGAGGTTGGCAAATGCAAATCAGCCTCGTGGACGAGTCTTTAATATGAATGCTAATGAAGCGCGCGCAGACAACGAGGTGGTGAATGGTACGTTCTTTGTTAACAATCAGCCTGCATCTGTTCTTTTTTATTCGGGTGCCGATAAGAGTTTTGTGTCATTATCTTTTGAACCTTTGCTTTGCATGACTAGAACAAGACTAGGAAAGCCTTTTACAGTAGAGGTAGCTAGTGGTGAACCCGTTGTACTCGATTCTGTTCTTCAAAATTGCCAGTTGAACCTTAATAACCATTTTTTTCCTATCAACCACACGCCAATGCAACTTGGAAGTTTTGACATTATAGTGGGAATGGATTTGTTAGCCAAGTACCACACTGAGGTAGTTTGTTTTGAGAAGATTGTTCGTATACCGCTTTCGACTGGTGAGATCTTAGAGGTTCGTGGTGAGAAACCTGTTAGTAGTCTCATGACGTGTACTCAAGCTCAAAAGTACCTACGAAAGAACTTCGTGGCCTTCTTGGAACATGTCGTAGAGGAGAAAGGCAAAGGTAAGTCTATTCAAGATATCCCTGTTGTTCGGGATTTCCCTGAAGTATTCCCTGAAGAACTACCTGGTTTACACCCAACACGCCAAGTTGAGTTCCGTATTGATCTTATTCCTGGTGCAAATCCTATTGCTAAATCTCCATATCGTCTTGCACCGTCTGAGATGCAAGAATTATCTAAACAGCTTCAGGAGCTTTCTGACAAAGGTTTTATTCATCCGAGCTTTTCACCATGGGGTGCTCCCGTTCTTTTTGTTAAGAAGAAAGATGGATCTTTCAGGATGTGTATCGATTATCATGAGCTTAACAAGCTTACCATCATAAATTGATATCCCCTACCTCGCATTGATGATCTCTTTGATCAGTTACAGGGTGCTACTTGTTTTTCAAAGATTGATCTACGTTCTGGGTGTCATCAGCTTCGTGTATTCGAGGAAGATATTCCCAAGACAGCTTTTCGCACACGATATGGTCATTATGAGTTCATTGTTATGCCATTCGGTTTGACTAATGCTCCTGCAGTTTTCATGGACTTGATGAATAGTGTTTGTAAGCCTTATCTGGACAAGTTCATCATTGTTTTCATCGATGATATTTTAATCTATTCCAAAACGTGAGCCGATCATAAACAACATCTCCGTCTTACTTTGGAACTCTTGAAGAAAGAACAACTTTTCGCCAAGTTCTCCAAGTGCGAATTCTGGCTTAAAGAAGTTCAATTTTTGGGACATATTGTTAACAAACAAGGTATTCATGTAGATCCCGCCAAAATCTGTGTGATTAAGGATTGGGATACACCTACACCTACAACTCCTACTAAGGTTCGTTCATTTCTTGGTCTTGCGGGTTATTACCGCTGTTTTATTGAAAACTTCTCCAAGATTTCAGTTCCTCTCACAGCTTTAACTCAGAAGAATAAACCCTTTGGATGGAGATCCAAACAGGAAGAAGCTTTTCAGACCTTGAAACAGAAACTTTGTGATGCACCTATTCTATCTCTACCTGAGGGCAACGACGATTTTGTTGTATATTGTGATGCATCCAACTTAGGTCTTGGTTGTGTTCTCATGCAAAAGAACAAAGTCATAGCTTATGCATCGAGACAGTTGAAGATACACGAGAAGAACTACCCGACTCATGATCTTGAGTTAGGTGCTGTAGTTTTTGCTCTCAAAATCTGGAGACACTATCTATATGGAACTAAATATGTAGTGTTTACTGATAATAAAAGTCTCCAGCATATTTTCAATCAGAAAGAACTCAACATGAGGCAACGGCGATGGGTTGAACTTTTAAACGACCACAATTGCGAAATTCACTACTATCCTGGTAAGACGAATGTTGTGGCTGATGCATTGAGTCGTAAAGAGCGTGTCAAGCTTCATTGTGTACAAGTTCGATCTGATATTCAAACTCGTATTTCTCAGGCTCAACATACTTGTGTTACACAAGACTTGATGGGTAAGGAATTACCATATCATATTAAGCCTGATCTTGAACTGAAAGACATTGGGTTATATTATTTCATGGACCGTTTATGGGTCCCAAGTCAAGACAATCTCCGCACCTTGCTAATGGATGAAGCTCATAAGTCTCGTTATTCTATTCATCCTGGTGCAGACAAAATGTATAAGGATCTTCGAGCCCAGTACTGGTGGCCGGGTATGAAAGAAGACATTGCCTTATATGTATCCAAATGCCTTACTTGTTTTAAGGTTAAGGCTGAACATCAACATTCCTCTGGATTATTGGAGCAACCAGAGATACCAGTTTGGAAATGGGAAAACATTTCTATGGATCTCATTACCAAATTGTCATGCACTAAGAAAGGTCATGATGCCATTTGGGTAGTTGTTGATCGTCTTACAAAGTCAGCACACTTCTTGCCGATCCGTGAGGATCTATCTGCTGACAAACTTGCCAAAATCTACGTAGATGAAATTGTATCTCGACATGGCATTCCTTTGAACATTATATCTGACAGAGATGCTCGATTCTCGTCTCACTTTTGGAGAACCATGCAGTCTGCAATGGGAACCCAACTTAATTTAAGCACAGCGTATCATCCTCAATCGGATGGTCAATCTGAAAGAACAATCCAAACACTGGAGGATATGCTTATAGCTTGTGTGATCGATTTTGGTGGTAGTTGGGATTCGTATCTTCCATTGATTAAATTCTCCTACAACAATAGTTATCACTCCAACATCAACATGGCTCCTTTCGAAGCTCTATATGGTCAAAAATGTCGTTCACAACTCTGCTGGAATGAGATCGGTGAAGCTCAGCTTACTGGACCTGAGCTCATTCTAGAGACTATAAATAAGGTCAAGAAAGTTCGCGATAACCTTCAGACAGCTAGAAGCCGTCAAAAGAGTTACGCGGATCGACGACTCAAGCCCTTAGAATTTCAAGTCGATGATCACATCCTACTCAAGGTTTCACCTTGGAAAGGTGTAATCAGATTTGGAAAGAAAGGAAAACTTGCACCTAGATATGTTGGACCATTCAAGATAGTCGAAAGAATCAAAAAAGTGGCCTACAGACTTGAGTTACCTCCCGAACTTGGAAATTTTCATCCGACCTTCCATGTGTCCAATCTCAAAAAGTGTTTGGCTGATGAGAAACTCCACATACCACTTGATGAAATTCGTGTTGATGACACGACGCACTTTGTCGAGAAGCCTGTGGAAATAATGGACCGTGAAGTCAAGAAACTCAAATGCAAGCGCATTCCAATTGTCAAATTTCGCTGGGAATCTAAATGTGGACCAGAATTTACTTGGGAACGTGAAGATCAAATGAAGGCGAAATATCCACATCTATTCTCACAAGTTTCCTCTAAATAAATTTCGGGACGAAGTTTCCTAAAGTGGGGGAGACTGTGACATCTGTGCTTGTAATTGTTGAACAGTTCAATTATCAATAAAACAATGTGACTTGATCCCAATATTTGTTTATTTATGTTTGACACTTTGCACGTTTTGATTTTTGTTCGATTTCAAACTCTATATCGTTTTCTGGAAAGTTATACACAAACTGATGCTTAAACATAATCAGTTTAATGCAAAAAAACACTCTGTAACATCAACATAAGCTTAACATACCTTAAATAACCTTTACATAACTTAGAAATAAGTTTTAAAGGGTTTGGTAGGGCAAAAACAAGGTTATTCGACTACAGGGACTATTTGTGACAAACTACGAAAGACTGTTGATTCGTATAGTAACGTACATTCCAGAACATGATCATAAGTTAAACATACCATAAATATCCTTTACATAGCTTAGAACTAGGCTTTGATCGGTTCGGTATGCGAAAATAAACTTATTTGATCAAACAGGGACTAAAAGCGTCAAAAAGTGCATAAGTTTGCATTTACCCGCATATCTTACGTTCTGAACATATCCGGACATCCAAATCTTTTTGTAATCATTAAAATATTTTATTTTAGTGATTGGAATGCTAAAACTTCATTCGTCGCGCAATTTGGATCGTTTTTCACGTCCGTTCGTGTTTCGTCGTAATTAACTGAATAACGTTACCGTACGACCAAACGAACCCACATTTGAGATGTTTTCAAGCATATTTCATGTTCCCTATACTTTGACATCATTATTGAGCCTTAAAATTGGGCTAACGGGGCTTAAACGCGTCGAAAAACAAGTTTAGAGGCTACAGGGACCATTTCTGACATTTCTGGGATTTTGGCCTCTAGCAGGGTGCGAGAGAGATGGCCTATAGTCCCTCGCGGGGCGCCAAAGAAATCAGAGTCAGCAGATAGCCGGTTATCAGCTGCAGCCTGTTTCCACTGATTTTTATCATGGTTTTGCAATACTTGGAGCTTGTTTATGAGTTCCCATAGTATTCTAAAGTATGTGCTACACAAGTAGTGCCAAGATCAATCCTTGAAATAAGTGGAATGATCCTAACGGTTCTTGAATTTCTATATAAACCCACCAAAATTTCATTTTCAACTTGCTTGCTTCAGAATTTTCCTCTCAAATCTGCTTATTGGGGCTATCCCTTCTTGGTTGAAGGCTCATTTCTTCAGTTTTCTTGTGCTTGATCCAAGCTTGGACCCTTTGTAAGTCTCCTTCATGCTTGGTTATGCATTTCAAGCATGAAAGTCAAACAGTGTTTGACTTTCTGCTTTGACCATGTATTGGTCAACACAAAGTTCGTTTGAACTTTGCAACGTGAGCGTAGTCACGATGGTTATAATCCCTTGCGATTATACCTACTAATTACCACGTTGATTAGGCGTAGTGACGAGTCAAAGTTTCGGTCAAAATGCGTATTTATGCGTATTTTGTGAGGAAGCTATTTTCGGGTATCAAAACACTTTGTTTTGATATCAAACCTGTTGTCTAACTTAGTTAAACATGTTTTGACATGTTTAACTCGTCACTTTTAGTCTAGTGCTTATATAGGGTCGTAAGTTAAGTGGTCTAAACAACCGCTTAGACTTTCGAACCCGACCCATTTGGTCGATCATTAGGATCCGACCAAACACATTTTGTGACCATAGTTGTATAGGGAATAACCTTCCGAGGTTATACCTTATGGTCACTTCGTCTAGTTAGTTGTATGATAGGTAGTTTATATGCCTTAGGAAAATGACCAAAATGCCCTATTTGCGCATAAATTCATTTTAAGCATATGTAACCAAAATTTTGACATCTAAACTGATTATGAAATATTATTAGACATGTTAAGGCATATAATACTTGTCATAGGACAAGTTATGCGGTCCGAACGCGCTTTTGCAAGAACGACACGTTAAAGTAGTATAGACTACCTTAACGAGTCGTAACGGGTCGTATGCACTTAGGATAGGTTATGTTTTAGAATGTAGGATTTGTTAAACCATATCATATGAGTTCCAACACTCATTTGGTTTACGAGACCTCATTTTAACCGATCTTCCGATTTAGGTCCGGTTTATTAACATAGTTACTTATATTAGGTGCCAATTGATTCTGTGATCCGTCAAGCGTTATTTGATTGTTACTTCAAGCCTATTAAGCAATATCAAGTGAGTACATAGTCCCCTCTTTTACCGTTTTCAAATATTTTGGGGTGATGCACATGTGCCTACTTGTTACTTTCGTTCTTTCCGTGCTTTCATGACATATACTTGCTATATTCATTAGTATGCATATAGTACATGCTTTCATTTATGCTTTGCAATGTATGTTTACTGAGCATGCTAGCACATTGATTTACATTACATTTCTGCTTCATATGTTTACTTAGCATACTTAGTACATTATATTCACATAACATGCTTACATTTGGTATAACATTTGGTTTGTTTAAAGAAACTAAAACACGTTCATTAACACTGATCATGCCGCTCGGTAGTATGTAGTGGTACCATAGGAATTGACAACTCCCATTCCTGGAATCCTAGGTTTGTTTAGACGTAAGGAATGACAGAATCCGAAAACATTTTTAATAAACCTTTGATTTGTTTAAAGGTTTATCCTACAGTCTCAAGGCTTGAATGTATGCGTTTAACATTACCGCATAAATGTGTGTATCAGTAAAGCATTGATTTAGCAAAACATAACTTTTGACTTAAACTATGATTTATTTCAAATACATTGTTTTGTGCATTTTGCCTATGGGGTTGAGTAAATACTTTTTATTCACCATACTTAACATTTGATTACATATTGACATTATACATATGGTTTGAGTAGATACTTTTTACTTGCCATACATAACATTTGATTATACAAGACATGATTTACATTCAACATTGGACATTGTTTACACATAAACATTTTGACATTGGTTTAAATAAGATATTTTGGTGGTTATTGATAAGTGATTTAAGTAACGAGGCGTGTGTAATAAGATAAAAGCATGGTGGATACGCCGCTGGTACTTCCTGTATATAAGTGCTTTTATGATATTATATATCGTAGCGTTATCTAAATCATTTCAACAAAGACATGATACATTTTACACAAACGACAGATTTTCACAAAACATTGGTTTTCAAACATCATATCGTATACAAACTCATTTTACTTGGTTATTCAGTTAATCATACACTTTTCTTTAATATCATTTGAATTTCATATCAATTTTCGTATGATTTATAAAAGAAAACTTTTTACAAGATTCATGACTAACTTTTTGTTAAACATTTCTTTTAACTTACAAGTCATGAATCCTGCTTCAACAAAACCTATGTGTCTCACAGGCATTTTTATGCTGACATGACTATTTTCACATGTGTTTTTAGGAGCTAATGCATAAGGTGGATCGTGATACACTTTGGCAGACTCGGGCCTTAGTGACAATAAAAGATGCAAGACTAGTTTAATTTATGTTATGTTTTCTTTGTTTTAAGACAATGTAATCCAAGTTAATAAATAAAACGAAACTTTAAATACCATGGTTGTGAAACAATAATTCTGTCGCTCCACTCCTCGACGTTTACGCCGCGGTTTGTTATTTTACGCGGTTGGGGTGTGACAACATGCCTCACGGCCCGTTATCAGTCGAGTCCTAGAGCTTCACACATGTCTATCGTCAAGAGGATTCTACAATACCTGAAAGGAACCACAAGCATGGGGTTGTGGTATCCCAAAGACGGTGACTTCAAACTTGAAGGATTCTCCGACTCAGATTTCGGATGCTGCAAACTCAATGCAAAGTCAACAACTGCAGGATGCCAATTCTTCGGACCACGTCTGGTCACTTGGCAGTGTAAGAAGCAGACCACCGTTGCTCTTTCAACGTGTGAAGCAGAATACTTGTCAGCCAGCAGCTGCTGCTTGCAGATTATGTGGATCCTACAACAAATGAGAGATTACAGTTTGCAATTTCTTACTTCTCCTATTTTTGTTGAAAACGAGGCAGCAATTAACATAACTAAAAACCCGGTACATCACGCTAAAACTAAACACATCGAAATTCGACATCACTTCATCCGTGATTGCTACGAGAAGAAGTTGATTCGAATTGAAAAGATCCACACCGACGAACAAAAGGTAGATTTACATACTAAACCATTCGATATGTCACGTTTTCAATACTTATTAAAACTGAATGGTATGAAACTTTTGTCGTCAGGGGGAGCTATAGTTGGCGTTGATGAAAAACCTACAACAGAGGACGTCGAGAAGCAATCTGCTATGGTTTGTCGCATTTTTAGTTGTTTTGGTATTTAGGGGGAGATAGTATCTTTTAGAAAAATACAAAAACATTAAAAAATGAAAAAATACAAAAAACAATAGAAAATTTTTCAAAATGTAAAAAAAAAAACAATAGAAAACCCAAAAAGAGTTTGTGTAAAAAGAGGAAATGATAGTACATCAGCTAGACTGTCACGATACGCTAAAGATTTGGAAAGTTTAAAGCGTTAAACGGTCTCACTGATGATATCCCGACAGGTTTTTACACATTTAGTAGACTTTTACGGGATATAAACATAAAAATCATATCTTACTTAATTCGTGGGGAACATCTCTCGGATATACTTAGTGAAAGATTACCTGTTGTAGGAAATTGCAAACTGTAATCTCTCATTTGTTACCTAAGTATAATACCCCATATCACTAGGTAACCCCTGAAATCTTGTTTGAAAGATTACCTGTTTCTGACATACTAGGTCTATATACTTAGTGATATATGGGGTATTATACCAGGACTTCTGATTTTGTGGAAGCAATAGCCTAGTCCTCGTATAATACTCTGCATGCTTTAATACTTAAAGCCTCCCCTCAGCATAAAAATTGATAAACATTGAAAAATGTGAATTAAGTGTTGTTGAAGAAAAGATCCCTAAGTGGGACACACCTTAAAGACGAGCCATCATCTCTTTGTCTGAACGGAAGTTCTAACCTGTGCTCTCATGGTCTCGCACTATGCCAATACATATATCATTATAGTATGTTCACCTGTAAGACTGAATATAGGAATCCGGATACGAGAGTATATTTTGAGGTGGGACATGCGAAAAAGTTAAGTTCTTAATTCACCTAATCAGTATCCTGAATTAGTTGAAGTCTGTGTAAGAATTTAAAATGGATCAGTATATCGACAATCTAAGTGAACTGTTTAAAACTTACTGTGAAATAAAGCTCAACGGTACCTGTGACTCGTCGGTAGCTGATATGATCCTCTAACACACTCAATAAAAACATGTCTGTAAATAGTTTACTGTTATTTCTTTTAGCTTAAAACCTAAAAAGATTTTCAGTGTGTTTTAGCATAAACTTTCTTAAAAACCAAAAGGATTTCATTTCTGCTTTATTTTAGATGTTGGTGCATGCGTCTGTCGACTTCGTCTTGTATCGTGTCTTGTATTGTATTAGATAGATCAGGGCACGTTATACGAGGAAAATGTCAAATATAGGGTGAGAGGTCATTTCAAACGGAATTAGAAAAGGTAATTTCGTTTGAAATCACACCATGTCAGTTCAAACGAAATCAGTGATTCCGTTTGAATGTGATTTCGCTTGAGTCAGTTTCAAGCGGAATTACCATGCCTATATATATGTGTTGTCTGATTTCGTTTGAATCAGTTGTGTATGTATGTTTCTGGTAGCGAAGTGCTGCCGAAGTGTCATCTCGCTGTAAAACTTGTTAAATCAATCAAGAAGACAGTTTAAAGTGATATTCTTGCTGAATTGAACTCGATACGTTTGTTTTCTGCCTTTCGTATTGAGAAAAACTCTTCTGATCGACTCGTTCGGGTCTGAAAACGATCCTACAAGTGGTATCAGAGCTCAGGAAGAATAGTTGATACCAATTCAGCTGCAAATTTCTGATTTCTACACCTTCTTTTCAAAATTAAACTTGATTTCACGGTCAAAATGACTTGAGTTTTTCACATTTTGTGCGAAACTGTGTTTTAACAAATCCTTGAGAAAATTGGACCTTAATTCGATCTAAAACTGGTAAAATTTGTAATTTCGCTTGAAAAACAGCTCGAGTATGATGACATCAGCAGCTTTTCACACGGAATAAGTTTGTTAATTCTGCTTGAAACCAGTATTTCGTTTGAGAAGTTGGTTGATTTCGTTTGAAATAAGTAATTCCGCTTGAGTGATTCCGTTTGACCTTGCTATTCCGCTCCAAATCTGTGATTTCGCTTGAGAGGGTATTTTGTTTGAAGTGTTAATCCCGTTTGAAACTGACTGTTTGAGAATTTTTGAAAACCGAATCATGGAAGAGGAATTTTACAACGCATTTGCTACTCTGGTTACCCCGATTACTCTTGCACAGAACACAATGTTAGAAAATGAAACGGGCACTATGCAAAAACCGCCAAAACTTATGAACATTGAGGAGTATAAGGGATGGGAGGAACGATTTGAGAATTGGGTACAAGCAAACTACTTAGATGCTTGGGAATGTGTTGAGACAAAATATGTTAGACCGATGACTGATGATGAGGAGATTATTGCAATTAAAAATCTAAGTGCCGAAGAGAAAAAGAAATACAAAGATGAGAAAATGATGACGAGTTTATTGCATCAAGCTGTTAAGGAAGATATCTTGGTTTTATTGCAACACAATGGAACTTCTTATTCAATATGGAAAGCATTAAGATCGAAGTTTGTTGGAAGCCAAGAGATGGTCAAGAACAAAAAATCGCTTTTGAAAAAAGAATTCGATTTATTTCAGGGTTTAAAAAATGAAAACACAAAACAGATCATAGAAAGATATTGCAATCTGTTAGCAAACATGAAGAGATTGAGCATCACCAAAGATAATGAAGAGTTGATCGAAAAGTTGGCCGATGCGTTGCCACATGAAACATGGGGCACATACCTTATGATGCTAAGAAATAAGAAAGGGTTTAGCAGTTTAACTCTCAGCAAGTTCATTGAGAAATTAGAAGCTCGGGAGATGGAACAAAGGAAGATTTCAAGAATGAAAGATTTTGATGGTGAACAAGATATCGATCTTTATTACAAAGCAGGTATCAATGACAAGACTAACATGTCACCGAAGGTTGAAACTGCATTCAATGCAAAAAGTTCATCAGGGGGTTCATCTAAAGGATTAAACAGCAAAACAAGTTTTTCGTCATATCCATCATTTGATCCAAACTTGTCAACAACAAAGAATGGCAGAAAATTACAATGCAACATTGTATTGAATCTTGAGAATGATCAAGATTATTATGAAGAAGTTGCAAAAAGTCACATGTCTTTGTTGGGGACTGTTTTAGAGTCATATGGTAGTTTAGTTGCAGGTCGGATCGAGAATCCAATGCTTACAAAAGAGGATTACGATCAGATTGATGCTGAAGAAATGGAATTGATGGACATTAAGTGGTGTTTGGCAAGTGTGTTGAGGAGAGCTGAGAAGTTCAAACAGATCACAGGAAGAGATGATTTCCGTGATGCATGTGTTTCTAATTTGGGTTTTGATAAATCTAAAGTTACTTTTTTTCGTTGCAGGGAAAAAGGACACTTCAAGAGGGAGTGTACTAATCGCGAAGCAAGTGGAGCTCAAAATCCGTTCAACAACAATGATTACTACCGGAAGGCCATCTATCATCAAGTTGCTCAACAACAACAAGAACCACAAGTGGCACATGGTAGAAAAACAATAGAGGAGTCTTCAAAGAGAGCATGTTTGGTGAATCAAAATGATAAAAAATCGTCTAACGGTTTCAGTTGGGACAAATATATTTCAGCTGATGGTAAAGCATGTCTGATAGATCAAGATGATGAAAAGTTACCTGAAGGGTTTAGCTGGGAAGGTTTTAGTTGGGATGATTACTGTCCGGATAAAGATATTTTAAAAGCAAAAGCTTTTGTTGCTCGAATTGAAGAAGATAGTGATGATGATAATGATTATTATGCAAAACGAATGCAGAAACACTTGAAAATGATGGAAGAGAGTGATAGTGATGACGATAAAGCTAAGAAGAAAAAGAAAAAAGTTAAAACACCTGTCAGCAGTGATGATGAGGAAGTTCCAGTGATAAAGAGAAAGGTAAAGGAAGTTCCAAAGTTCAAAGTTGATGAAGAAGTTGATGCAAGAAAGATTCCTGTGAATTGTGAAACCTGTGAGATCATGAAAAAGAAAAACAACGAATTGATTAACAACATGAACAGGTTGAAAGAATCTTACAATGTTCTGAACAAGGCCATGAATCAGTACAATGAGTCAAATAGCGAACAAGCAACAGCCATGAAAACACTTCAAGGAGCTTTCATGACAAAGCAAAAAGTTGTTAACAATTATATTGAAAAGTGTGCTATTCTGGAACAAAAACTGGAAACTCAAAGAATTGAAACAGAAAGAGTAAATAGGTTGTTAAAAAGTTACTCATGTACTTCTTATGTCATCGACAGGATTTATCCAACTGTTGAAGGCATGAAGGCATTTGAGGATGATGAAGTAACTGAAGAACAGAAAGTACCTGAAGAAAAGACTTCTAAAAAGAAAGAAGAAAAGAAGAAGGATACTGAAGTAAAGACATCCGGTAAGAAACAAGGTGTCAGTTACAACAAGTGTCCACCCCCGCTTGAAAATGGATATTCTCCGAGAAATCCAAATTCAGAAAGAGTCGAAAAGGCAACAAACTTACAGTGGGAGTCGGAGTCTTCAGTTAACTTGCCAGAAAATATTGATGTCACTTTTACATCGTCTGACACTGATCAACAATCTCAATTGATGAAGAAAGTGGTGGATCATGTGTTAGATAACGATGAAATGGAGGAGTCAAAGTCGGAGTCTAAATCAAAGTCAAAGTCTAAGTCCGACATGTCAAGTCCTTCAGTCAAAAGGGAGAAACGGGTTTACAATAAAGAATTTCTTCTATCAAAATCTAATTTGAATGACGAAACATTCAAAGTTGCATATACATTGAATGATTCTAACAAATTATATTCTGATGAGGAATTTCCAATAAGAGGTGTCAAACTGAATTGATCAAAAAGGTTTTCAAATTGACAGAAATTAATATTTCTGAAATAAAAGATGTAAATCTTTCTAAAAAACCTAATCCTTACACCTCAAGAATTCAACAAAGGTTAAACAAGAAAAAGGGTTACAGTTCTGGTTCAGGTTTTCAAAAGAAACCAAACCATAACGGTAATTTTAAAAGAAAAGGTCTCGGTTTTATTCCACCAGAAAATTATAAAAATGAAAAATATGTTCGAGATTTTAAATCAAAAATGATATTTGTTTCAGGTACATCTTCTGAAGAGGAAAAAGAAAATTTGTTCAGAAAGCAGTCGAACAAAGAATTCCTTGCGAAGAAGCAAGAAGAAATGAAGAAGATGGTTGATCAAAAGAAGAAGGAGACTCGAACCTGTTTTAAATGTGGTAGAATTGGACATCTAGCTGTGAAATGTTCACAAGCAATTCAAACTAAACAGGGAGTTTCTAAACTGAAAGGAAAAATGGTTGAGTTTGAACCACCAATTGAGAGAACTAAACTTTTAAAAAATTCAAAATTTGAAATTGGTGAATGTTCAAAGAGGTTTTACAAGAAAAGTGTAAATCTTGACCACCAGAAATGGGTTGTTAAGAAATATGTTGATAGTTCTAGCAATGATTCTGATTCGTCAAAATCAGAGGAGCTATTTTCAGGCGATGAATCTGATTCCACAAAGTCAGAGGAGCCACATGTTGAGTTAAATTTGGAAACATCAGTACCGCCAATGGATGACGTCAATTTTCCACCATTGAGGGCTGAAAATTTTAAACAAAAGGTTGGCAAAATTGAGATTTCAAATCAATTTTTCTCTGAAAAGAAAGAATTTGATATTGAAAAAGCTTTTAACCCCAAAGTGCACCATATTTTTGGTAAAATGGTTGATGGGAAGGTTAAAGGGGTTAAAGAGTTTTATGAGAAAAAATTGAAGAAACTAGGTAAAGGTGTTTCATCTCAAGTTTGTGACTGGGATGGAACATATTATGATGAATAAAAAGTATGACTTGCCGGAGCTTCCAGGTTGGTAAGAGTGGAGCAGGAATCGGCATTTTTCTTGAGAAATTCACTCTGGTGATATTTTGATTTACAAGTGGTTGATGAAGGGTTTTAACATACAAGTGGTAAATCAGGGACATTAAGTTGTACTTGATTTCCTACAAGTGGTGTTTATTTTTTTTTAAACTGTTATATTTTTTCAAGAGGTTGAAAATGAACAAGGTGATGAATAAATCCCCTAACCTACAAGTGGTTTTATGAAATCAACAAAACTAATTTTCCGGAAAAACCATTTGATTAAAACAAACTTAAGTGTTTTGAAATCACAATGGGAAAATAGTTTGTTGTGAGGGGGAGTTCTGATTGTTTATGCCAAGTGGATGGAGATTTGAAGTGATTCGATATCAGTTGTCACTTTATTTGTACAGGTTGTTTTCAAAATTCCTTTAAATGATTTTGAATTTTAGGGGGAGTAAGTATTTCAGAAAATCCAAAAACATTAGAAAATTTGAAAAAGTCAAAAACATGATAAAATAAAAAATGAGTTTTGTTGTAAAAAGAGGAAATGATAGTACATCAGTAGACAATCACAACATGCTAAAGAATTGGAAAGTCAAAATGTGATAAACGGTATCACTGATGATGTGCCAGTAGGTTTTTACACATTTAGTAGATTGTAACGAGATATAAACCTAAATTTCAAACTTACTTATATCGTGGGGAAATCTCTCGGATATATGGGTAACCCCCGAAATCTTGTTTGAAAGGTCCCTCTTTTTGAGATACTAGGTCTTTATACTCAGTGATATCTGGGGTATTATTCCGGGACTTCTGATATTGCGGAAGCAATGGCCTAGTCCCCGTATAATACTTTCTGCTTGCTTGAAACATAGCATCGCCCTCAGTACAAAAAATGATGAAACATTGAAAAATGCTAATCATGTGCTGTTGAAACAAAAGATTCTCTAAAGGGAACACACCAAAAGTCGAAGCCGTCATCTCTTTGCTGAATGGAAGTTCTGACCTGAGCACTCACGGCCCTCGTAATTTAACCCTTTACAGATATCATCTGTGGTATACTCACCTGTAAGACTGAATATTGGGATCTGGATACAGGAGTATATTCTGAGGTGGGACACGCGATTAAGTTTAAGTCTCTAAAACATTAATCTCGTATCTCGAAACAGTTGAACTTTGTGTGAGAATTTAAGTGGATCAGTATACTGACAATCTAAGTGAATCGTTTAGAACTTAAAATGTTTAAAGCTTAACGGTGTTGGTGATTTGTTTCATAAACTGATATGATCCTCTTACACAAACTCACAAAAATATTGTTTGTAAATATTTCTTTTCTGCATTTCATTATATTCAAAAATCCAAAAAGATTTTAGTGTGTTTTAGCATAACTTTTGAAAAATTCAAAAAGATTTTCGACAACTGATGTTGGAGAACTGATTTTCAAAATTCCAAGTGCTAAACATGATGAACAAAAGGTTTGGGAGAATTGTTTGAGATATTTGAGATGAAAAATTGTTTGAAAATGAAAATGTTATTTTTACAAGTGGTTCATCAGTGATTAATATTGTAAAATCATTTTATTGATTTGTGTATACAAGTGGTTAGCAGAGAATAAATTTGTAAAATTTTAAAATTTGTGAAATTTATTATGAGGTAGAGTTTGTGCAGGTAGGCCAGGTTACGATCCTGGAACTGCTGATGTTGATGAACTAAAAGAATCAAGAGATCTGATTGTGTTTCTGGAATTGAAGATTAGATCAACATTTGAGGGGGATATAAGTTGATAAAGAGAAGAGAGAGATGGAGAATACTTACATTGTTAGATACTTCGGAAGAGGTCGAGAAGACTGATAAAGACTGAAAATGCGAAGAGTCGACACTGAAGACTCGTCAACATTCGAGGGGGGAGTCTGTTGGTGCATGCGTCTGTCGACTTCGTCTTGTATCGAGTCTTGTATTGTATTAGATAGATCAGGGCACGTTATACGAGGAAAATGTCAAATATAGGGTGAGAGGTCATTTCAAACGGAATTAGAAAAGGTAATTTCGTTTGAAATCACACCATGTCAGTTCAAACGAAATCAGTGATTCCGTTTGAATGTGATTTCGCTTGAGTCAGTTTCAAGCGGAATTACCATGCCTATATATATGTGTTGTCTGATTTCGTTTGAATCAGTTGTGTATGTATGTTTCCGGTAGCGAAGTGCTGCCGAAGTGTCATCTCACTGTAAAACTTGTTAAATCAATCAAGAAGGCAGTTTAAAGTGATATTCTTGCTGAATTGAAATCGATACGTCTGTTTCCGCCTTTCGTATTGAGAAAAACTCTTCTGATCGACTCGTTTGGGTCTGAAAACGATCCTACATTAGACAACCATTGTGGAAAGCTAATCTTCGAAATCTCGCATGCGATGCAAAAAAGTTTTTGGCTGAACGAATGGGTTGGGAGCTAATCAAAATGATTGAAAAATTCAAAGCCAAACAAGTTCATTAATTTGACACTTGTACATTTCAGAAAAAGTGAAAAAGATTGAATAAAATGCCAGTTGTTTCGTATCGGGTCAACCAAGGTCATTAACTTGGACTTGGTAAGCAAATTGAGTAACCAGGGTCATTAACTTGGACCTGGGTGCTTGAGTGGAAGTCTAAAAACTAATCAAAACTGATAAAATCTGAGAAATTTGAAAAAGTTAAAAACTTTAAAAAAGTTGAGTAGGATCGAACGACCCTCCGATCGGATGACCATCCGAGTGGGGTCAACACTATATAAGGGTCAACTGTTGAGTCAAGGTCATTCGTTTGAACCACTATTCGTCACGCACACTTTTTCTCTTAATTGTGCTTGATCTTTTCACACATTCTTGCCATTCCAATCACATAGGATTGTTGGTGTACTCATCATTCACTATGGGAAAGGTAAGTTTCTTGATTTTCACCGTTAAATTTCATATATTTGATGTTTATTTAGGCCGACGGTTCGGACAGAGGGTATACCTTAGATCTAGGCTTGTTTAGGCATTGTTTGTATGAATTGAACTTAGAATCTTGTTCATCGGCCTTAGATTTAGGGTTTCACCGGTCCAATTTCAACAATAACACCCTAGATTTGAACTTAGGAAGATTAGAGTCCGAACAACCGACATGAGTTATTATCAAATTAAGCCCAAATTAGAAGATTTTGATAGAAATTAATCATAGGGTTTTGATTATCGGCGATATTTCTGAAAGGATTTGTGCTCAATTTTGATATATGTTGAAAAAAAAACTCATCTTGATATGTAGACATTCAACTGTTCTTCATCAGTTGATCGGAAGGTAATCCGATCGGATGACCATCCGATCGGACGGCCATCCGATCCATTACACATATACATGCTTGAATAACTTCTTAGTGTTTGAACTGATTGAGTGTTGTTGTTTGTTCAACTGTTCTTAATGCTTGATCGAATGATCATTCGATCGGATGACCATCCGATCGGACGGCCATCCAATCCAAATACACTTGCATGCTTGTATCATTCCTTGTGAGCTTAAAATGTTTCACTTGAATGATCATCCAATCGGATGACCATCCGATCAGATGACAATCCGATCCACAACACTTTGTCTTGAATCATGTGAGCTTAACAGAACAAGCTCATCCGATCGGATTACCATCCGGTCAGATGGTCATTCGTCACAACAATACTATGTAAGAGTGTAGAGTGAAAGTGTTAGAAAAATTTTGAACTTTTTGAGAATTTTCACTAAACACTTTATTTTTTGAAATGCGTGCATGCTAGAGCTTCTGACATTCATCCCTCACACAATCTTTACTGCATTCTGATGAGACTTATCTGAATATTGAGCCTTTCAAAGAAGTTATATCATTTCTAAAGGAAAGCAGAATCTGTAAAGCATTGACAGAAAAGCATAAGTGTTATGAATCACATGTCCGAACATTCTAGAGTTCTGTAAGATACGACGAGAAAGAACAGATGATCTATTCAGCTGTCAAGATGAAAGATGAAAACAAAAAGGACATAGATTTGGAAGTAATTTTTGCAGTGGTTGACGTGAGGAGGGTTTTAGATTTGAAGGATAAGGACGATGATCCAATCATTATCCCAGAACGACTATGCAAGGGTTTTTGGTTTCGAATGGGATACATAGGGCACGTAAATGATAAAGGATATATCAAGTCAAAATTTTGTAGGTCATACAAGTTTCTAGTGCACTATGTTATACATGCACTATCGCACAAGAAAGGTGCATATGATGAGACTTCGGACTATATAATGAACATCATAGCTTGTCCGGTGCTGAACAGACCGTACAATATCTCGCAAGTGATTTTCAATCACATGGTGGACAACGTTAGAAGCGAGAAGTATATAATGTACCCAAGGTTCATTCAAATGTTGCTGGATGATCAAGTTCCTAACTTGCCAAAAGATCCGAAAGATGAGCTTAAATTGCATCACATGGATGGTGAAACTCTGAAGAGGTTAAACAAGTATAAAGGATTGAAGCCTGAGCAGGAGCCAAGGTATAAAGGAAAGTTTGGAAAGATCAAGAAGGAAAATTATGTCGCACCTAAAGGTGATCGATGGAGACATGAAGATAGTAACTCTGAAGATGAAACAGATCGTTTGAATGACATGGTTGAAAAGAAGTTGAGATTTTGGTATGAGAAGGACGAGAAAAAGAGAAAGAGAACACCTAAGATATCACCTAAAGTATCTACACCGAAAGTGGTAATTAAGGGTAAAGTTGGAAAGTAGGAATCACAAGAAAGGTTGGTAGATCATTCTTTTGAATATTATACTAATAGTGTTAATATTTGTATTACAGAACCAACAAACAAGAAGTCACCACCAAGGTTGATTGATGAACCTGTGATTCCACCGACAAACTTGATCCAAGAAGGTGTTGATCTCTTGAATGTGTCGCTTGAAGATTACTTGAAGCGATCAGCTGCTGCAAGGGCTCAAGGATCTAAGGTCGAAAAGACAGCAGAAAACGTTGAAGCTGAAGGTGTAAAAGATAAAGAAGTTGAAGGACTTGTGCACACTGATTCCAGTGCTGCTGAAAGTGATGAGATTGATCCAACGAAGATTGCTCCAACTTCCTATATCAGTGGCAAGCAAAAGTTCAAAGGTACTCCAAAGAAGAAGAAAGCATCTGATGAGGAAGATGCAACTTATGTGCCAACACCTACAGAGAAAAAGAAAGTTCTGAAAAAGCGTAAAGCACGTCATTTGGGAGCTGTTTCAAGGAGTGTTAGAGCTAAGAAAGACTCTACAGCAGTTCCAGAGGTTCCAATAGTTGAAAAGAATGTTGAAGTCCCTGAAGTTCAAAGTGTTAAAATTCCTGAAGTTGAAAAGGTTCCTGAGAATGTTGAAGTTGAAAGAACTGAAGTAAGGGATGAAGATGTAGAGGTGGATTTCATGGGTGAAAGACAATCTACACCACCACCAACACCGAAGAATCCAACAATTCATATTCATGACGATCGTGAGAAAACTCCAGAGCTTGAAACAAAGAAAGTTGAAGATCCTTCATCTGCAAAGAAAGCTACAACTTCAAGTTCTAGTCATGGATTTCCGAAGGTTGTTGGTGAATATCCAGAAGATCTTCTGTCAGGTGATTTTGATGTATTCAATGATGGAAAGATTAATGTGTTGACAAAGAAGGTCAGCGTGTTGGAGAAAGCAAACACCAAAGCTAAAGCAGAGCGTGAAGAGTTGAAAGAAAAGCTTGAAGCTGCTAAAGCTGAAAATGTTGCATTGAAAAAGGATCTTGAAGATCATGCAGAAGTCATTGACCAACTGTCAGAAGAACTTGATGAACATGCTAAAGTGATTGATCAAATGACAGAAGCGATGGACGAGGTAAATGCTCAGATCAAAACCATGAATGATGCTAACAAGACATTACATGATATGTTGGGTGAACTATATACATCTTCGTCAAACGAGAATGAAGCCTTAAGAAAGGAAATTGAAGCTTTAAGAGCTGATAAGGTGATCAAGGATGAACAATTGAATATGCTTTACACGGTCATTGAACACAAGCTTGGAATCAATGTTCAAGCTGTGTTTGATGAAATTGAAATTCAGAATGTTGAAGCCAGGAGGGCAGAAAGGGAAAAGAAACTAGCTGAAGAAGTGGCTGAGTCTAAGAAAGATAAGAAGAAAGGTTTGGTGATTGACAAAGAGGAGATTCTTGGATCTACAAGCCAACCTGATCTAGTTCAAGCTGTTGAGGTACATGTTTCTAATCCTAAAGGTTCTAATGTGAATGATGCTGAAATGAAAGAATCAAAAGATGATAAAGAAAAGGAAGATGAAGAGGACGAAGAGTTGAAGGATCTATACAAAGACATTGATGACTATGATGGTGATGATGATAATAATGGTAATGATGATGATGATAAAGATCAAGGGGGTACTGGGTTGATAATTGTGAAGTCTTCTAATCAACATACTCTTGATGATTTCTTGAACGATGAATTAATGAGCAGCAAGAAGATCAACATCACGAAGCTTCTTCTTCTTCTAAACAACATGCTGGTGATCAGGTATATCTTACACTCCCGAAAGTTATTTACTTACATGCTGAAGTTGAGGGGGAGTTAGAGGAGAATAGAACGAGAGAATCTATGTTAGAGGAGTTGGGGATGGATGATGGGAGCATGAAGTTTGATATTGAAGACGAAATACCACCCTCTCCTGAAAGAGAATATTCTTTTAAGTTGTTTAATGAAGCTGACAATTTCAAGGATGTGATTATTGAAGAAGATTCTGAACTGTCTGAAGAAGATACTCCATTTCACTATAGTGGAGTTAATGATAGCTTTCCTACTTTGTCCGAACTATTCAAGACTCACAATGAAGACGAGGTGAGAAGGAAATTAGTGGAAAGGATGTCTACTGAAGGACTTCCTGAAACGGTACCACAAGAAGAACTTCTTGAAGGGAGGAAGCGGTGGTTCAAGGTGATGCCAAAGAAAAGAAAGTATAAAAGGCCTCTACAGTATTTCACAGATCATCCAGATAAATCTCTAGGTGATATTCTTTCATGGGGCTATCTTGAAGAATTGAAAGTATATGCGATCAGAAGAGAACATGGAGTGCAGTACTTTGAGTTTCTATCTGACATCAAAACACTTCCATGGTGGGATATTGAAGAGCTTGTGCAAACTAAGAATATCAAACAGTTCGACTATGGATTGAATGTTAAAATGCATGATCGAAAGTTGTGGAACTACATAAAGCTGCAAGCAAAAGGCAAATTTCTAGATTGGAAGCCACATATTCCTGAACAAGATGTCAAAATTGATCCTATCACAGGCGAGAAAGACATTACTTTGAAGATCAAACCTCCAAGATGTCTGAAGAACATGCCACTTCGTGCAATGGAAGAAGACTTCCATGAAGACTTCAAGGGTTGGTTGTATAATCAAAGCACAACAGAAGCAATGATCTCTCTGTTTGATAAGAAGACAGGTGAAACAAGACGCATCAATGTGCTAGATCTGATGTGGCTTGTTAACTGCACAAAGAAAGACATTGATTGCCTGTTCTTCAACAAAATTGTGTATAATGAGCCTGACAGAGTTCAAGCACAACAGTATCAAAAGATGGTGAACCTTTGCTTCTCGAAAGACATTAACTCTGGAAGATATTGGAAAACAAAGTTCAGATATTTAGAGTTGAAAGAATTTCTGAAGAAAGAGAAAAGAAGTGAAAAGTTTAAGAAGATCGCAGAAAGAGCTGCTATATTGGGTCGAAGGAAGTTTGAAAGGCCGTTACCAACAGATCAAACACCTATCGAATCACAAGAAAACAAAATTCCTAGGTGGGAGAGATCAAAGGATGGAGATCCAGAATATCGCAAATGGTGGAATGAAAATGGAAGACATTAAGAAGGCAGATGTTAGCAGAAAGGGGTGAGAAGAGAAGGCAGAAAGCTAGAGAAAGGAGGCGCAACAAGAAGAAGCAATGAAGACTTTACAGGAAGGAAGACTGCAGCTACATCCAAGAGGAGTCTGTAGGTGCAATATGTCTGTAGCTTCCGTCTGTATCGAGTCTATATTTTGTCCTGTATGTGTCTATGTATAGTTTTGTTTGTATGATATTTTATAACTGGGTGAAACGGAATAGAATCGTAAGTTGTAAGGTCCATCCGATCGGATGACTCGTCCGGATGGATGCCCATCCTATCGGATGGCCATCCGGGTAGTTCTCCCAGTTTAGCTTCGCCTATAAATAGAGGCTTAGGGGTTCATTTGTTAGAACTTTTGGAAGTTGCTTGTTCAGTCTCTGAGGCGAAGCTCTGTCCAACTCTCATCGGCACCTTGTATTTTCAGAATCTTTGAATGAGAATGGATGTTTTAACCGTAGATTTCGTTGTTGATTCTACTTTGACACTGTACATGGATTCCGCACTTTTACAGTGATCGATCCGACCTGAGTTGTGTAATTCAGAGCCGATCACAACCGGTCCTGAACCTCACACAGGTCTTACATAAGACACACAAAACACATCATTTCACCTATTTTACAACTTTCTAAGCCACATGTACAACATCTAAAGCTAGTAAACCTTAGGACAAAGTTTCATGCCATTTTAGCACACCAAATAACATTATTTTTAATGTTTATAATCTGATTAAAAAGCATCTTTGTCATAACATAACAATGCATGCTTATGTGCAAGCATCTAATGCACCCATATCATATCATCATCATCTTACATGAACTTAAATGCATCCAAGAACATATTTATTTCATGTTCATATAAACCAAAACATGTTCATATAAACCAAAATATGTTCATCACCTTATCATCTAATCATGTTTACATAAATGCAAATATTCTTCCATTTATGAACATATGACAAAAACCCACATGCATGTGTACATATACATATATACACGACATATATACATACATACATACATACATACATACATAAACTTCCAAAGTTTCACTTTTTCACATGTTCATCTCAAATCACAAAACCCTTTTAGAATATTCTTTTGATCACACATGCATTTCACTTTACAAGAATCATGTCTAACAAGAATCCATCAAAAGTCAAAACTCAATCTCATATACATATACATACATGCATACGGCCATACATACACACACATACTCTTCCATTTTTGTTTTGTTAAAAATCTCATTTGTTATTAGTTTCAAGTTAGTGAATCATCCAAGAACCTTGAGAAACTTCCATTATCATCAATATCATCAAGAATCAAGAACAAGGATTTCAAAGTAAATTTTATACCTTCAAGATTTTGATGGCTTTTTGAACCAAAGTGATGATATGGAGCTTGGTTCTTGCTTGAAACACCTTGTAATCACCTTTGGATCTTCAAATGAGCTTGAAACAAACTTGAAATGGTCTTGATTATTCAAGAACAAGCTTGAAATTTCAAAAACGGTGAACCAAGAGGGGTGTTCGGCCGAAGCTTTTAGAGAGAGAGAGTGAAGATTTGTTTTGATTTGTTTTCATGGAATTGAGAAGATATGGAGTGTTAGAAAAGGCTTAATCATTGTTTGAATCTTCCAAGACCCACACTTGTCAAGAGAGAGAAGAGGAGACCCTACATGGCCGCCACCTCCCACATGCACGCACATATTTTATATTTACATACATATATACATATATATATATATATATATGTATATATTATATGTAGGATAGAAACTGGTATTTTACAGATCATCGGGTATTTTATGTAGCGTTTTAATCATGTTTTATGGCGATTAAAATTTTTTTTATCACTCTATAAAAATAAACTTGCCAAATTATTACTGAAATAATTATCAGTTGCCTTGACTGGCTGTGTTGACAGTATTTTGTCAGATACGCGCAGTATCAGACGTACACGCTTAAACTCGAAAAATAGAGTTTCTTAGAGTTTTAATTTATTTTTCCTCCCGAACATGATTAAAAATACCATTTTAATCATAATGTAACATTTTTAGGATTTTAACATTAATCTGGCAGTCACCGACGTTCGTTTCGCATTTTATTCGTTACGTGATAAGCGTTTATCTTATTATTGCCAACATTATTTTTAACCAAGTTTGGATTTACCAACACATCAAATACCACATATAAACACCAATATCAATAAAATATAGCCTTTTATTTATCCGTGACACGTGTTACATTTGTACGGTACAGCTCAAAATAGCCGGGTGTCACAGTCTCCCCCTGTTTAGGATATTTCGTCCCCAAAATTCGACTCTACAGGTATCGTTTTCGCACTTGGTGGAAAGAGATGAAGATATTTATGTTGCATCTAGTCCTATTGTTCCCAAGTGAACTCGGGTCCACGTTTAGAATTCCAACGAACCTTGACCAACTTAATCCTACTCCTCCTAAGCTTCTGAATTTTCCAATCCAGAACTTCTACCGGTTCTTCTATAAATCTCAGTTTATTGTCCACACGAACCTCACCAGGGGGTATAATCAGTGTTTCATCCAACAGACACTTTTTCAAGTTCGAAACATGAAACACGTCATGAACTCCACTTAATTCCTACGGCCGATTGAGCCTATACGCAACTAATCCAGCTCGAGATGCGGTTTCTAAAGGACCTATATAACGGGGGCTCAGCTTTCCCCCTTCCCAAATCTCACAACACCTTTCCAAGGTGACACTTTCAACATGACACGATCGCCAACCTGAAACTGCAGCGGTTTCCTTCAGTTGTCCGCATAACTCTTCTGTCAATCCGCGACAGCTTTCAACCTTCCCTTGATCTAGACAACCTTGTCGGTGGTTTCCTGGATAAGCTCAGGTCTGGTCAATTGCTTTTCACCGACTTCAGCCCAACAAAGAGGTGATCGACACTTCCTTCCGTACAAGGCTTCAAACAGAGCGGCCTTGATACTCGTGTGATAACTATTGTTGTAAGAAAACTCAGCCAACGGCAAATGAGTATCCAAACTTCCACCGAAATCAATCGCACACGCTCTTAACATATCCTCTAACGTTTGAATGGTTCTCTCACTCTGACCATCTGTTTGAGGATTATACGCAATACTCATGTCCAAACGTGAACCCAACGACTCCTGAAGAGATCGCCAAAATCGGGAGTCAAATCGACCATCTCTATCCGAGATAATTGACACTAGTACTCCATGACGGGCTACAATCTCATTGACGTACAACTGCGATATCTTCTCCGTGTTTTCTGTTTCCTTAAAAGCTAAGAAATGAGCAAAATTTGTCAATCGATCCATAATTACCCATATGGTGTCGTGTCCACGTGACGTACAGGGTAATTTGGTGATAAAGTCCATCGTAAGATGCTCCCATTTCCACTTAGGAATCTCTGGTTACTGCAGAAGCCCAGACGGCTTCTGATGTTCAGCCTTAACCTTCGAGCATGTTAGACATTTACTCACATACACCGCAATATCTTTCTTCATATTCGGCAACCAATATAACTCTTTAATATCCTGATACATTTTGGTAGAACCTGGGTGAATCGAATATCTTGACTTATGAGCCTCGTTCATAACCAGTTCACGTAGGTTACCTCTAAGTGGAAGCAAAATCATGTGTCAACACAAAGGAGGGTGAGTTCACATATCCAAATTATAAACAATTTGATCCAAGGAAAACTTTCCAATTATGTGTTTATTATCAAAACATCCATATAATTTTATGAAAGTCAATTTAATTCCTTAATAAAATCACCGGGTAAGCCGTCACGATTGTACCCATCCGGGCCCACCAGGAATAGGGGTGTGATACCAGGTGGCTGCACGACCAGCAAGTGAAAACGGGAAGACCTGAAGGTAACGAGCATCAAGATTAGCACCATCAGTAGAAAAGGTGCTACATATTCGGGTAAGGCGGTTAATGTGGGCAGGAGCATCCTCGTCATCACGACCATGAAACTAGCAGGAATTGTTAATAGCAGTCATGATATAGAACGGACAATGCCATGATTTGTCATTGTTCACTATGGGAAGGGTGATAGGAGAGTTCACAATGGTGAAACCGGTGGTGGATTTTTGGTGAACGATTTGACGACCTGCGATATTCGGTGCAGTGGGTTGTGGGCTACCAGGATAGGAGGGTGGTGGTGAATTGTGTGGTGATGGCTTCGGTGTGAAGTCAAAAGGCTGGTGGTTTAGATTGAAGGGTACATTCAGAAAGGGTGGAAGATGAAGAAGAAGTACTAACCTTAAGATTTGAAGAGGAGAAGGGTGGCTTCGGTGGCGGTCCTTGTGAACGCGTATAAGGAATCCACTGCAAAACCGACAAGGAAACGGTAAAATGAATCAAACAAAGGACTCTAAACAAATAAATGAAGACACTACTTAATTAGACTCTTAAGACACAAAAATAAAACACAAATAGCACGTAAATCAAGCAAGTCTAATCGAAGCTAATAACGTAATCGCCAAGAGTCCCCGATAACAGTGCCAAAAACTTGATATCCTAAAAGTGGTCTAAACAAATTAACTAAATTAAACCCTAAATTAGACACGCTAAGCTTTAAATTTATAAAACTAAGATTCTCTAACCTAGACCACTGATGTGCGTAAAATACAACATATAAATTACATCAAACAAGGCATAAAATTAACCATTTTTCGGTACTAATGTTGGAAAAAGCATGTTTCTTTGTTTACTTTTAATTTACAGGATCGAAAGAGCTTAAATGAACAAAAGGAACAAATTAACAGCAGAAACCAACATAAATACAAAGAAGAAGGATTGGCACGACTCGCCGAGCCTCCATCCATATCCAAACCAACAAAAAATAACAAAAACAGAAGCGTAGGCACGGGGTCGTGCCCACCAGGCATGGGGCTATGCCCAGTCAAGATTCCATACAGAAAAAGACAACAGCAAAGGACAAACCAACATGGAGTCGTGCTAAGTCAACACGGTCTGTGTTCAATTCTAAGATTCGCAGAATCTGAGATAGTACAACTAGTACATTAACCACGGTCCGTGTCGTTGACACATGGGGCCTTGTTAGTACAAGACCTGACATCTGAGTTAATGAAGGGAGAGAGAATGAAGGCCACGGGGCCGTGTGGATGCTCTGATTTCAGCTATAAATAGGGGTGCCCTGTTTCATTCCAACTCATCCCTTGGCAAACCATTTCTCTCACACTTGCCACCATTCCACCACCACTACAACACCAACACCCACCACCATCATCCATTTTCATCTGTTAGATTGTGTAGTAGTCTCAGGATCCAAGATTGATCGTAAGAGTTCTTGTCAAATAAAGGCCATGCTTGGCTAAATCTCTTACATCACTTGGTGAAGACAAACTTATCAACTTTTACTAGGAAATTCTGTACAATCCCCCAGGGATACTTAACCTTTTTGTCTGCTAAAGATAAGGTCATACAAGTGGGCTTCAAGTCACCAAGGCCTAGTTTTTCATAAAATGAATATGGCATCAAATTAAAACTAGCACCAAGGTTGGCCAATGCGTGGTTTTGAACATCACCACCAAAAAAACACGGGATCATGAAAATACCCAGATCTATCAGTTTCTCTAGTAGCTTGTTCATGACCATGGCGGAACATTCGGCATTAAGAGGGACATTCGACAGCTCTTATAATTTAGCATTCCCTTTCAGGAGATCCTTTAAGAACTTAGCATATTTGGGCATATGCTTTAGAGCTTCTATCAACGATAGATTGATCTTAAGTTGTTGAACATATCTAAGAAATGCCTGTATTCCTTAGTATATTTATTATTCTTAACACTCTCAGGAAATAGAATACGAAAATGATCAATCTCAGGCCCAGTTTAAACAGCACAACTGGCTTCCTAACAACTTCCTCTAACACGGGTTTCTCTTGCTCTAACACCTCACTCACTGGGTTTTCTACCCTCACCCGAATAGGTGGTCTCTGAATCTCTCCTAACTCTATACCCGACCTAGTGGTTATGGCTTTCACATGATATTTGGCTGGGTTGGGTTGAGTGTTACCCAAGAACTGACCCGGTGGTCATTCTTGCAACTGACAGGCGATGTCACCTACGGACCACTGAAGATCTAAGAGTGCGGACTGTTGATTCTTCAAAAGAAGATCTTGATTCTTTAAAAGTTGGTCATGATTTGCTATGGTTTTCTGAGTGGTTTGGTCTTTAACAAGCAATTGGGATAACATAGACTTAGTCTTACCTAGACCACTACCCAGGTCTTGGTTGTTTGAACCTTGACTGTTTGACCTCCCACTGTTGAACTGCCTATTTGAATCCCCTGAGTTATACTTGTCACACCCCAAAAACATGGCAGCGGAATATAAAACGTAGTGTTGACGGAAGTTGGTGCTCGTAAATATCTTGGTGAACGATGCATGGTTAACTTAATTAAAACATATTTTTAAAACTTAAAGTTTAAAAGAAAATCACAACCATGGCATAGTTAAGTTGTTTTGATCCTTATGGATCATATTACATAGGTCCTAAAGTTTTAAAAGTTGTCCAAAACATTATTTAAAAAAAACATGCATCAACAACCACAAGATACGCCATAATTCCCGAAGCCAAACTCAAGTACCTGAAGAACACGTTAAAATCAAGTGTCAACACAAAGGAGGGTGAGTTCACATATCCAAATTATAAACAATTTGATCCAAGGAAAACTTTCTAATTATGTGTTTATTATCAAAACATCCATATAATTTTAGAAAGCCAATTTATTTCCTTAATAAAAATCTGAGGGTCAGCCGTCGCAAGCGTTTCCCAAAAAACTTCGACCAAAAGCATCTTCCCAAGTTTTCATATTAAATTGATAGCATCATATTTTCAAATTCGTAAGTTTGCAAGACAATACGAGCTATATATTAACAATGAAGGTATAATCAAAGCTAGACTATAACAGAATATCAATTTGTTGTTTGACTTGACACGGAGCTACCGGTCACGACGGGGTGGTCAACCCGATAGATCTACCAACAATTCCACATGTGCAATACTTAAATGATTAAACGGCAACATTTGCGCATGCGCCCATAACGGGCCATCTATAATACCTGCCTCATGAACAATATATATCCTACTAATACTGATAAATTTAATATATAGTGTTGTACGAATTCCCCGAAGCCCCCACCGAGACATAAGCCTATATCCGATACTTATTCTCTTGAGATCAAGCAAATTCGTCCCAACTTTAGATTTAAGCATTTTTAAACCTACACGGTCGTTTTCTCCCAAACACCGTAATAATCCCCTTTTCTCCCCGAAACATATTTATTCACCAAAACCGTTTCTACCCGAAACATATTTATATATCATCAAAACCATATATTTTCCACAAAAATATACATTTAATATAACAAAAGGTATGTTTTATGCAAAAACATCTTTAATCCTTTTTAAGGCGTGTTCTTCCCCCAAAACATATACAAAACAGTAGAAAGAGGGGGTTTAATGACACTCATCTTTGGTTGCGTATTATAATAGCGCAATCCCACAAATTGATTCTACATGTCCTAATATACGTAGGAATGATTTATCAATCAATATTTCACAAAATTCCTAAGTTTCTCCAAATCTTAGAATTTTCACATAACTTTGAGATTTTCTCGAAAAGTCATTATTTTTTATTATGTTGGCGTGTTTATATATATATATATGTTCATATATATATATATATATATATATATATATATATATATATATATATATATCTAGTATCTATTACTATATATAATGTATATAAGAAAGAGAATGTTGAAATTTAAGAGATAACATATGTAGAAACATTTTAGGGTTCTTTTGAAACGCTTTGTTCACTTTAATCCAAATGACTCCATCTGATTAATCTGAACCCACAGTCCCCACCCCCTCTGTGACACCTGTGTTTGTAATCATTGCAAACAGTTCAGTTATCAATAAAACAAAGTTATTTTATCCCAATGTTTGTTTGTTTATGTTTGACATTTTTCATGTTTTGACTTTTATTCAATTTCAAACTCTACATCGCTTTCTGGAGAATTATACGCAAGCTGGTGCGTAAACGTAATCAGTTTAACGTGACAAATACTCCGGAACATCAACATATACTTAACATACCTTAAATAACATTTACATAACTTAGGAATAAGTTTTGAAGGCTTTGGTATGGCAAAAACAAGTTTAATCGCTTACAGGGACAAAATTTGACAAACTATGAAAGTATGATGATTCGTACCAGAACAGACATTCCGGAACATGACCATAAGTTAAACATACCATAAATATCCTTAACATATCTTAGAAATAGGCTTTGAGGGGTTCGGTGTGCTAAAATAAACTTTTGGGTCATTCAGGGACTGAAAGCGTCAAAAAGTGCACAAGTTTGCATTTTCGCGCATATCTTACGTTCTGAATATATTCGGACACACAAAATTTATGTAAGCATTAAAATATTTTATTTTAGTGTTTGGCATGATAAAATTCCATTCGTCGCTTAATTTGGATCGTTTTTGCGTTCGTTATGACTTCCGTCGTAATTAAGCGGATAACGCAACCGTACGACCAAACGAACCGACATCCGAGATACTTTTGAGCATGTTTTGAGTTCCCTATACTTTAAATTTATTTTAGAGCCTTGAAATGGGGTTAACGGGGCTTAAAAGTGCAAAAAAATCAAGTTTTACAAGTGCAAGGACCATTTTTGAAATTTCTGACCAGATTCAATGAACCTAGTCCATTTTGAAGTGTTGATGGTTTTAACCCATGGTTTTGCAAAACCATGGGCTGGTATTCAATGAACCTAGTCCATTATTAGGGGCTCCCATGGTTTTAGAAAACCATGGGCACACATGTAAGGTCCAGATCAAAGCTCAGTTTTCGATGAACGATCTTAACGGTTCTTGAATTCCTATAAATACCCACCTTCGTTTCCTTGCAAACTCACACTTGAATCTGATTTTGGCTCTCTAAGTTGAAGTTTATGCTTCATACCTGAGACTAAATTGGATCAAGAGCTTGCGGGGACCTTCTGTAAGTATTCTTTCGTTCTTTTCGTTCGTTTTTATCGTTAAAGTCAAACTGCGTTTGACTTTCTGCTTTGACCAGTTTATGGTCAATGCAAAGTTCGTTTAAACTTCATAACGTGATCGTAATCACGATGGTTATAGTCCCTAGTGACTATACCTACTGATTACCACGTTATATAGGCTCAGTGACGAGTCGTAGTTTCGGCCAAAATGCGCATTTACGCGTATTTTGTAACCAAACTACTCTAGGATATCAAGACCGTTTGTTTTGATATCAAAACCTGTTTTCTAACTTAACTAAACATGTTCTAGCATGTTTAGCTCGTCACTTTTTAGATCAGTGCTTGTGTAGAGTCGTAAGTCAAGCGGACTAAACACCCGCTTAGACTTTCGAACACGACCCGTTTGGTCGATCATTAGGATCCGACCAAACATGTTTAGTGACCATAGTAGTATAGGGAATAACCTTTCGAGGTTATACCTTATGGTCACGACATTTACTTAGTTGTATGATAGGTAGTTTATATGCCTTAGGTAAATTACCAAAATACCCTTTTTACGCCAAAATTCATTTTAAACATATGTAACATAACATTTAACACCTAAACTGATTTGGCAACAATATTAGACATGTTAAGGCATATTTTAGTTGTCATAGGACTAGTTAGGCGGTCCGAACACGTTTTACGCGAACGACTCGTTAAAGTAGCATAAGCTACCTAAACGGGTCGTAATGGGTCGTAAGCACTTAAGTTAGGTTTCATTTTAGTATGTAGGCTTTGTTAAACCATATTACATGAGTTCCCACACTCATTTGGTTTATGAACCCTCATTCTATCCGATCCTCCGATTTATGTCCGGTTTATTAACATAGTTACCGATATTAGGTACCGTTTGATTTCCGTGATCTCTAGCATTGTTTGGTTGTTACGCAAGGACTTCTAGGCAATCTCAAGTGAGTATATAGACCCCTCTTTTACTGTTTTCTAAATGTTTTGGGGTGAACACATGTGCCTACTTGTTACTTTCATGCTTTCCATGTTTTCACATCATATCCTTGCTATGTTCGTTAGTACATTTATAGTACATGATTTACATTACATTGTTTTGCAATGTATGTTTACTTAGCATACTTAGTACATTGTTTTACATTACATTTATGCTATGTATGTTGACTGAGCATGCTAGCACATTGATTTACATGACTTTTCAGCTTCGTATGTTGACTTAGCATACTTAGTACATTGTTTTACTTTACATTTCTGCTATGTATGTTGACTGAGCATGCTAGCACATTGATTTACATGACTTTACTTCTTTGTATGTTAACTTAGCATACTTAGCACATTGTTTTCATTTAACATGTTTACAATCGGTATGACATTTGGTTTGTACAAACGGGACTTATATATGCTCATTAACATTAGCTACGTCGCTCGGTAGTAAGTAGTGGTACCATAGGACTTGACAAATCCCGTTCCTGACATCCTGGGTTTGTTTGGATGTAAGGAATGACTGAATCCGAAAACATTTCTTTTGATAACCTTGACTTAGGGTTATCCGTCTGTCTCAAGGCTTGAATGTATGCGTTAACTTACCACATAAGTGTTTGTATCAATAAAACATGCATTTACTTTGCAAAAACATAACTTTTTGATATATTCAAAATACTTTGTTTTGTACATTGTTGCATTTGGTTTATGTGACAACACTTTACTTACCATACATAACATTTGTTACACATTACTTGACTACATTTGGACTTTTAACATTTGACATGGTTTATACAAGGACTTTTTGGACAATTGGTTTAAACATAGAATTTATACATTGGTGGTTTGTTTAAGTGACTTAAGTAACGAGATGTGAGTAGTATGATACAAACATGGTGGATACGCTGCTGGTACTTCCTATATATAAGTGTTTGTATTATATTACATATCATAGCGTTATTTAAATCATTCAATTTGGACTTATACATTTTACACAAGTAACATGTTTTTCACAAGACTTTGGTTTACAAAACAGTTTATTTTATACAACTCATTTTACTTGGTTATTCATTTAACCATATATTATTCTTTCATTTATACATATCATCTGATCTTATCATGTTTTTTAAATGATTTACAAAACAAAACAATTTACAAGGTTCATGACTAAATTTTATTAAACATTTTCTTAAACTTAAGTCATGAATCCTATTTTTACAAAACCTATGTATCTCACAGGCATTTTTATGCTGACGTACCTATTTTCACATGTGTTTTCAGGAGCTGTTGCTTAGGATGATGATCGTGACACTAGGGCGGACCAGTGCCTTAGAGACTTAAAATGAAGACAGACTTAGTTTAATTATGTTATGTACTCCTTGTTTCTTGTTTAAGACAATGTAACTCTCTTGTTTGATAAATAAAACATAACTTTAATATCCATGGTTGTGAAACAATTAATTCTGTTACAACACTCCCCGACGTTTCCGCCACGTCTTTTTGTTTTACTTGGTCGGGGTGTGACAGAAAAGTTGGTATCAGAGCCAATGGTTATAGGGAATTAGGTTATTAGTAATGCTTTGACCTAGACTATAACTTTCTAGGACCCCAACACAAGTTGTCTTGTGTTTAGATTTTAAAACATGCACTTCACCTATCCTTAGGTGATAACCACAATGAGAACACCCAGTTCGAATCCGCTTTGAAAATTAATCATCTGTTCTAGGATGATTGATTACTAGGTTTTGAACCCTCTGTTGTAAGGTTTTGAACCCTCTATTATAAGGTTTTGAACCCTTTTTGAATTTTCAAAATCTCGTCAAAGTTTTGGGTCCTAAATAGTGTGAACACGTGCAAACTGGAAGGGTAAATGCCTGTACCCTGGGTTTTCTGTCTAAGGCTAGAGTGTTCGTTCAAATCCACATAATCGGACCAGTCACTCTTACCTGGGAACTCTTGGGGTGAGTGTTCACTTATAGGCGAGCATGTCTGACCGATACATTATTTTTGACCCATTTACTTTGATTAGTCATAATGTGTTGTTTGTTTGCCTTGTGGTAACGAATAAATGACCACCATCTTTGCTTTTGTTAATTTTTTTGTATCATCTCATTCTTTTCATCCAATCATCTCACTCGTTTCCTTTCATGTTCCTCTTTTAGAATGCCTCCTCGACGCGACAATCAGATAATAAATGCCGAACTGGCAGAAATCATCGCGCAGCAAATGGCTGCTGCTTTCCCAAATCTTATTGCTCAACTAAACCAAGCCAACAACAACAATCATGCTCCATGCAATTTCAAGAGTTTCAATTCGGCTAAGCCACTCAAGTTTAGTGGTACTGAAGGAGCAACTGGGCTCCTACAATGGTTCGAGAGCACTGAGAGTACGTTTCGTCACGTTCAGTGTCCTGATAATCGCAAGGTCGAGTTTGCTTCCAGTGTGTTTCAGAAGAGGGCCCTTACATGGTGGAACGGGGTTATGAGAGACCGCGGTGCTGAGGTTGCTTTATGTCACACCCCGACCACGTAAAACAACAAACCGTGGCGGAAACGTTGGGGAGTGTTGTAACAGAATTATTGTTTCAAACCATGGATACAAAGAGTTTCGTTTTATTGAATATTAAACATTGTCTTAAGTTAAACAAACAAGTCAAACACAGTCTATTATCGTTATTAAATCACTAAGGCCTCGTCTGGTCCTAAGTGAGCATGCATCCTATTCGCAATCAACACTAAGCAACTTCACCTGAAACATATGTAAAAACAAAGTCAGCAAAGAAATGCTGGCGAGTACATAGTTTTTGCGTGAGTATCAGATTCATGGCTCGTTTGTATGTTGAAACAACTTGTATGACTTTGGTAATTGATATTAGAAAAACCTTGTTTTGTAAAATATTTGTATTATAAATGAATAACCAAGTCAAAATAGATTGGTCATAAATTTATAAACCTCGATGCCATGAATCTTAACCCAAAACATTTGTTTATGTAAACCAAATCATAAATCATTCTTGTAAGAAAACTCGTATGGTTTATATAGTTTAGTAACCATCGTTGTGTGACATCGTTTAACTCGTCTCGTTATAGATCATCATCCATTTGTTTAAATCATTCAAAATCGTTCAATCGTTTTAATTGTGAAAACTACTTTTGGTCGTCTCGTTAATAACATTCAAACCTTTGTGACTCGTCTATTGTTCAACTCATTTTCGCATTAACAAACCTCCAAAGGGTAAGTTAACAATCATCAGATTCAGTCGTTACCCACCTAACCCACACATAACCATGGGTGAGGTCTGATAACAGGATTTGTCAGATCCTATGGTACCATAACCTAATACTGGTCGGCTTGATCAATGCTAATGAATGTCATTCGTTATGTAAATACAACCAACAAGTTCGTTCACATTATCGAAATCGTTATTAGTTTTGTATAAACAATCTTAATCGTTTCGAAACCATTGTTAAAACATCGGAATCGTTTTGATACATATGAATCACCCCAAAACAATCGAAAACGGTAAAAAGAGGGGATCTATGTACTCACCTTCGGGTGCGTTTTTAATTGTTAACACAATCCCTCAAATTGTTTATCCTCCCTAAATTAAATAAGAATGATTTTTAATAATCAAAACCCACGCTTTGACATGCAAAATACTACTTATGTTATTTCTGTTTTAATATATATATGAAACTGGACTGTTTTCGGACATTTAAATAAAATGGTTAACTTATTCCAAAAATTCCCAAATTTTTACAAAACGTCTTAAACGTTCCAAATATTATTGTGTAAAAATATCGGGGTCCAGTTCGTTACCAATATTATATAAAAATTCATTTTCCGGACTGCAATCAGATTTGTTACTTTCTGATCGCAGTCTACGGAATAATTCACTAAAAATTAATCGTAAGTCCGATTGATGTAATTCCAGTTGGAGGATCACGGCGAAAACAGTGACCATCTACAGTATAAATTTCATGATCTAACCCTGCACAGAATTGAAGTTATGACTGAAAACAGGACGCATATTTTCAGCAGAAAAATGCAGCTCTAGCTGCTGTTACGAAAAGACACTTTAAAAATAGTAAACGAAGTCCAAAAATTGTGATTCCGGTGCCATTAGAACCGTATTTCATAATATATAAATCCAGACATCAGAAAATACATTTTTCGTTAAGATACGGTCTGGTTACAGCCAGTTAAAGGTGGCTGGAAATGCAAATCAGCAAGCTGTTTTCAGTCTTTTAACATTATAAAGTGTGTTTGATTGATTCCGTTAACATGTTTAGCGATCAAAACAATACTTACAGCAGATTATCACTTATATATTCCAGATTTATCATGCAATATCATATTTCATTCATCATTTTAGCACTACTTCAACACTAGACTAGTTTATGTTCAAGACTTGTTTAAGTCTTTTAGACTTTCTATCTTTTTGATCTTTAAACATCATTAACCACACAACAATCATGTAAAATGCAAGGATCTAAGTTCTTACCACTAGCACAAGGCTAGGGGAGTTCGAGTGTAGAAAAGTGGTGGATAAAAGAAGACGAGAGTGATCCTTGAGCTTCCGAGTGCACCAAGCTTACTTGTTGAACCTCTTGCACCTTTGAATGCCTTTAGAATGGATGATGAATTTTGAATGATGGTGGTGGTGATTGTGCTTGTTTGAGCCGTAAGTGGGAGAGGAGGAAAGGAAGTGGAGTTGGTTGATTGTGAATGATGAAAGATAATGGTGATCTAGGGGTTATATTCCACAAGTCCTCCAACATTTAATTATCCACAAGACAATATGCCCCCTAAGTACATTGCAATGTTATTAAACTAATCAAGAAAATATCAAGTGGAGATCCCACTTCTAGAATCCGATTGGGGGGAGGGGGGTTGGTTTAGTTGTGTTTCAAGTATAAGTTACTAATCTAGTTAGGAGGTAATTGGAACAATTAGTGGTTTAAGTGTGTGTAATAATATAAAGTGGGTTAGGGTATTCGGGGACCCTAACTAGCTCAGAAAAGTAAGAACAATATGTTTGACAATAATTGAGTGTCCCGGGTAACGTCCGGTTGTCCGGTTAAACACCGTTCCGTTAAAGTGTTTAATTATGTACCGGGTATTTTATCTAGCGTTCAAATCCTGATTTATGGCGTTCTAATTTATTTTTATTATTCTATAAAAATAAACTTGCTAAACTATTACTGAAATAAATTTCAGTTGCCAAGACTGGCTACGTTGTCTGTGTTTCGCAGTTTCGTCGTAATTAGTTCTTTAGTTCAAATAAACATGTTTTCGCCATACCGAATCCTTCGAAACTTATTTCTAAGTTATGTAAGGGATATTTAGGGTATGTTTAGCTTACGTCACAGTTCTGGAGTGTTCGTCGCGTTAAACTGACTGCGTTTATGCACCAGTTTGCGTATAACCTTCCAGAAAGTGATTTAAAGCTTGAAATCGGAGTCGAAATCAAATTGCAAAATCGTTAAACACAATTGCAGACATAATATCACCAAAACACATATAATAACACCAAAGCATATTGTTTTATTGATAACTGACATTGTTTCACATAATATGATGATTACAGAACACAGTTGTCACAGTCTCCCCTAATTTAGGAAATTTCGTCCCGAAATTTTATTTAGAGGAATCTTGTGAAAACAAATGCGGATATTTCGCCTTCATCTGGTCCTTATGTTCCCAAGTAAACTCGGGGCCACGTTTGGATTCCCAGCAAACTTTGACTAAATGAATCCGTTTATTCTTCAACTGTTTGTATGTACGGTCCACTATCTCCACAGGTTTCTCGACAAAGTGCATCGTTTCATCAATTTGAATCTCGTCGAGAGGAATGTGAAGATCAGCATCAGCTAAACACTTTCGCAAATTGGACACGTGAAAAGTCGGATGAACATTTCCAAGCTCTGGAGGTAGCTCTAGTCGATAGGCAACCTTTCCAATTCTTTCAACAATCTTAAATGGTCCAACATAACGTGGTGCAAGTTTTCCTTTCTTTCCAAATCTCACCACTCCCTTCCAAGGTGAAACCTTGAGTAGGACACGGTCTCCGATTTGAAATTCCATGGGCTTGCGTCCCAAATCTGCATAACTCTTTTGACGGCTTCTAGCTGTCACAAGATTATAGCGAATTTTCTTGATTTTGTCTATTGCTTCCATAATGATCTCCGGTCCAGTAAGCTGAGCTTCACCGGTCTCATTCCAACAGACAGGTGAACGACATTTTCGACCGTAGAGAGCTTCGAATGGTGCCATCTTAATGCTAGCATGATAACTATTATTGTATGAGAACTCGATCAATGGCAAGTGAGAATCCCAATTACCACCAAAGTCTATCACGCATGTTCTAAGCATATCCTCCAAAGTTTGAATCGTCCTCTCAGATTGACCATCTATTTGGGGGTGATAAGCAGTGCTTAGATTTAGTTGAGTTCCCAACGCAGATTGCATGGTCTTCCAAAAATGAGATGAAAACCGAGCATCACGATCGGAAATGATATCTAGAGGAACGCCATGTTGTGATACAATCTCGTCTACATAGATCTTGGCAAGCTTCTCAGCAGAGAAATCCTCACGGATTGGTAAGAAGTGAGCTGATTTTGTCAAACGATCAACTATGACCCAAATAGCATCGTGACCTTTAGACGTACGCGGTAACTTAGTAATGAGATCCATTGCAATGTTCTCCCATTTCCAAACCGGTATCTCTGGTTGTACAAGCAAACCAGAAGGTCGTTGATGTTCCGCCTTGACTTTGAGACAAGTTAGGCATTTCGATACATACAAGGCAACATCCTTCTTCATACCCGGCCACCAATACTGGGTACGAAGATCCTTGTACATTTTATCAGCACCAGGATGGATAGAATATCGAGACTTATGAGATTCGTCCATTACTAAGGTGCGAAGATCGTCCTGATTCGGAATCCATAAACGATTCTCAAAATAGAGTAAACCATCGTCTTTCCTTTCGAGTTTAAGCTCAAGTTGAAGCGGTAGTTCATATTTCAATAAGTCATTGGTCACACAAGATCGTTGAGTTTGAAGAACACGGGATTGAATATCAGATAGAGTTCGAACAGAATGAAGCTTGACTCGTTCCTTTCGACTAAGCGCATCGGCCACGACATTCGCCTTACCAGGATGGTAGCGGATCTCGCAATCATAATCGTTTAAGAGTTCAACCCAACGTCGTTGCCTCATGTTCAGCTCCTTCTGATTGAGAATATGCTGGAGACTTTTGTGGTCTGTGAAAACCACACACTTCGTTCCATAGAGGTAGTGTCTCCAGATTTTAAGCGCAAAAACTACAGCCCCTAACTCAAGATCATGAGTCGTATAGTTCTTCTCGTGAATTTTCAATTGTCTAGACGCATAAGCTATGACTTTACCACGTTGCATAAGAATGCAACCAAGTCCTAGATTCGACGCGTCACAATAGACAACAAAATCATCGTTTCCCTCAGGCAGAGATAGAACAGGAGCATCACAGAGCTTTCATTTCAGCGTTTGGAACACTTCTTCTTGTTTAGGTCCCCACTCAAAAGGCTTATTTTTCTGATTCAAAGCAGTGAGTGGAACTGCGATCTTTGAGAAATTAGAAATAAACCGTCGATAATAACCAGCAAGACCAAGAAAAGAACGAACTTCTGTAGGTGTCGTTGGTGTATTCCAATCCTTAATTGCAACAATCTTGGATGGATCTACATGAATACCCTGCTTATTGACAATATGACCCAAGAACTGAACTTCTCTAAGCCAGAATTCACACTTGGGAAATTTAGCAAAAAGTTGTTCCTTCTTTAGAAGTTCCAATGTCAAACGAAGGTGTTGCTCGTGCTCTGCTCGAGACTTTGAATAAATAAGAATATCGTCGATGAACACTATGATGAACTTATCTAAATAAGGTTTACAAACCCTATTCATTAAGTCCATGAAGATAGCTGGGGCATTTGTCAAGCCAAAGGGCATGACAGTGAACTCGTAGTGCCCATATCTTGTACGGAAAGCAGTTTTGGGGATATCTTCTTCGAACACGCGAAGTTGGTGATACCCAGAACGCAGATCGATCTTGGAAAAACATGAAGCACCTTGCAGCTGGTCGAAGAGATCATCAATTCTAGGTAGGGGATATCGATTCTTGATGGTAAGCTTATTAAGCTCACGATAATCGATACACATTCGAAAAGATCCATCTTTCTTTTTCACGAAGAGGACAGGAGCTCCCCAAGGCGAAAAGCTCGGACGGATGAATCCTTTATCAGACAATTCTTGAAGTTGTTTCGATAACTCTTGCATCTCCGAAGGTGCAAGACGATAAGGTGCTTTCGCAATCGGGTTGGCATTGGGTACAAGGTCAATATGAAACTCGACTTGACGAGCTGGAGGCAAACCAGGCAGTTCATCGGGAAACACCTCTGGATAATCCCGAACAATCGGAATATCCTGAATACTCTTGCTCTTGTCTTTCTCCTCGGTGACATGTGCCAGGAAAGCAACGTATCCTTTTCGCAAATAACTTTGAGCCTTTGTACACGACATAAGCTTCAAACCACCAGATGGTTTCTCACCACGAACTTCCAGAACATCGCCAGATGGAAGAGGAATACGAACAATCTTATCGAAACAAACCACCTCTGCATGATGTTTGGTCAACCAATCCATCCCCACGATAATATCGAAACTCCCAAGTTGCATTGGCGTGAGGTCAATGGGAAAAAGATGGTTATCAAGGTTTAACTGACAACCACGAATAACAGAATCGAGAACAAGAGGTTTACCAGTAGCAACTTCGACAGATAAGGGTTTCCTCAGTTTAGTTCTAGGTATCGCAAGCAAAGGCTCAAAAGATAACGAAACAAAACTTCTATCGGCACCAGAATCAAAAAGAATGGATGCAGGTCGATTGTTAACAAGAAACGTACCATTGACGACGAGGTTGTCAGCTCGTGCCTCGTTTGCATTCAGATTGAATACTCGTCCACAAGCGGGATTCGCATTCGCATTGACATTGACATTCACGTTCAGATTTGCATTTGCATTTGCCAACCTCGGACAGTTGTTGTGGAAGTGACCATACTCTCCACAATTGAAGCATGAACCCGGTGGGAATCTAGCAGCATTCCCCTGAACTGGGGCTTGAACCTGAGCAGCTTGATTCTGACCCAATCGGCAGACGTTGGTCAGATGCCCAAGTTTACCACACGTTGTGCATTGCCTACAAGCTTGTTGTGCAACATGATGACCGTTGCAGTGAGCACAATGTGGTGCGGTACCAGCATACGCTTTCTTCGCAGGGGGTTGAGCTGGTGGGTTCTGAGGGTTCTGAGCATTTTGTGCAGTTACTGCAAAGTTCTGAGCACCCTTTCGCTTTCTCGATTTCTTCGAAGACTCACCCTTCTTAGCCTTACCCTTTTCCTTGTCTTTAGCAGAATCAGTTGACTTCTTCTTATCACCCTTGAAGGTAAGTTTACCCTTCCTGACTTGCGACTCAGTCAGGGTAGCCGATAACTCGATCGCTTGACGAACAGTAGCAGGATTAACACCAGTCACAATATCCTGTATGGAATCGGGTAACCCATCGATATACCTCTCTATCGCTTTCTCCAACGGGGTAACCATAGTAGGACACAAAAGACTGAGCTCCTCAAATCGATCCGTGTACGCACGGTGTTCTCCCCCATCTTGTTTCAGATCGTCAAACTCTCATTCCAAAGCTCGAATTTCGTGACGGGGACAAAACTCTCTCATCATGAGAGCTCGAAGCTCTTCCCATGTTGTGCCAACGCCACTTCGGCACCCCTGTCGCGCATAACTCCGTTCCACCACGTAAGAGCACGCTTCTCAAACACACTGGATGCAAATTCAACCTTACGCCCATTCGGACATTGCACATGTCTGAATGTGTTCTCGATACTTTCGAACCATTGAAGGAGTGCAGTCGCTCCTTGTGACCCAGAAAACTTTAGCGGCTTAGCAGAGTTGAAACTCTTGAAGTTATACGGTGCATTGTTATTGTTGTTGTTGTTGTACAGCTCGTGGATTTGGGTCACAACGCCTGGAAGCACAGCAGCCATTTGCTGAGAGACAAGGGCTGCAAGTTCTTCAGCAGTAAAAGATTATGCATCACGTTGAGGAGGCATTGTCTAACAAGGAAAATATGAGAAACGAGTGAGGTCGATAATTAGGAAAGACAGAAGAGGTATTGAAAACATTGACGAATCATAAGGAAGGCGATCATTTGTTCGTTACCTCGAACGAACAAACGACACGCAGTGACTAATCAAAGTAATGAATCAAAATAATGTATCGCGAAGACATGCTCGCCTATAAGTGAACACTCACCCCAAGAGTTCCCAGGTAAGAGTGACTGGTCCGATTATGTGGATTTGTACGAACACTCTAGCCTTAGACAGAAAACTCAGGGTACAGGCATTCACTCTTCCAGTTTGCACGTGTTCACATTATTTAGACCCAAACTTCGACGAGATTTTGAAAACTCAGAAGGCACTAAGCCAAAAATGAGTCAAACTGGAAGGGTTCAAAACCTAGTAATCAATCTTCCTGGAACGGATGATTAATTTTCAAAGCAGATTCATATTTTGTTTTTAAAGTCTAAACGCAAACCAACTTGCGTTGGGGTCCTAGAAAGTTATAGTCTAGGTCAAAATTTTACTAATAACCTAATTCTCTATAACCATTGGCTCTGATACCAACTCTTCTATCACACCCCGACCACGTAAAACAACAAACCGTGGCGGAAACGTCGGGGAGTGTTGTAACAGAATTATTGTTTCAAACCATGGATACAAAGAGTTTCATTTTATTGAATATTAAACATTGTTTTAAGTTAAACAAACAAGGCAAACACAGTCTGTTATCGTTATTAAATCACTAAGGCCTCGTCCGGTCCTAAGTGAGCATGCATCCTATTCGCAATCAACACTAAGCAACTTCACCTGAAACATATGTAAAAACAAAGTCAGCAAAGAAATGCTGGCGAGTACATAGTTTTTGCGTGAGTATCAGATTCATGGCTCGTCTGTATGTTGAAACAACTTGTATGACTTTGGTAATTGATATTAGAAAAACCTTGTTTTGTAAAATATTTGTATTGTAAATGAATAACCAAGTCAAAATAGATTGGTCATAAATTTATAAACCTCGATGCCATGAATCTTAACCCAAAACATTTGTTTATGTAAACCAAATCATAAATCATTCTTGTAAGAGAACTCGTATGGTTTATATAGTTTCGTAACCATCGTTGTGTGACATCGTTTAACTCGTCTCGTTATAGATCATCATCCATTTGTTTAAATCATTCAAAATCGTTCAATCGTTTTAATTGTGAAAACTACTTTTGGTCGTCTCGTTAATAACATTCAAACCTTTGTGACTCGTCTATTGTTCAACTCGTTTTCGCATTAACAAACCTCCAAAGGGTAAGTTAACAATCATCAGATTCAGTCATTACCCACCTAACCCACACATAACCATGGGTGCGGTCTGATAATGGGATTTGTCAGATCCTATGGTACCATAACCTAATACTGGTCGGCTTGATCAATGCTAATGAATGTCATTCGTTATGTAAATACAACCAACAAGTTCGTTCACATTATCGAAATCGTTATTAGTTTTGTATAAACCATCTTAATCGTTTCGAAACCATTGTTAAAACATCGGAATCGTTTTGATACATATGAATCGCCCCAAAACAATCGAAAACGGTAAAAAGAGGGGATCTATGTACTCACCTTCGGGTGCGTTTTTAATTGTTAACACAATCCCTCAAATTGTTTATCCGCCCTAAATTAAATAAGAATGATTTTTAATAATCAAAACCCACGCTTTGACATGCAAAATACTACTTATGTTATTTCTGTTTTAATATATATATGAAACTGGACTGTTTTAGGACATTTAAATAAAATGGTTAACTTATTCCAAAAATTCCCAAATTTTTACAAAACGTCTTAAACATTCCAAATATTATTGTGTAAAAATATCGGGGTCCAGTTCGTTACCAATATTATATAAAAATTCATTTTCCGGACTGCAATCAGATTTGTTACTTTTTGATCGCAGTCTACGGAATAATTCACTAAAAATTAATCGTACGTCCGATTGATGTAATTCTAGTTGGAGGATCACGGCGACAAGAGTGACCATCTACAGTATAAATTTCATGATCTAACCCTACACAGAATTTAAGTTATGACTGAAAACAGGACGCATATTTTCAGCAGAAAAATGCAGCTCTAGCTGCTGTTACGAAAAGACACTTTAAAAATAGTAAACGAAGTCCAAAAATTGTGATTCCAGTGCCATTAGAACCGTATTTCATAATATATAAATCCAGACTTCAGAAAATACATTTTTCGTTAAGATACGGTCTGGTTACAGCCAGTTAAAGGTGGCTGGAAATGCAAATCAGCAAGCTGTTTTCAGTCTTTTAACATTATAAAGTGTGTTTGATTGATTCCGTTAACATGTTTAGCGATCACAACAATACTTACAGCAGATTATCACTTATATATTCCAGATTTATCATGCAATATCATATTTCATTCATCATTTTAGCACTACTTCAACACTAGACTAGTTTATGTTCAAGACTTGTTTAAGTCTTTTAGACTTTCTATCTTTTTGATCTTTAAACATCATTAACCATACAACAATCATGTAAAATGCAAGGATCTAAGTTCTTACCACTAGCACAAGGCTAGGGGAGTTCGAGTGTAGAAAAGTGGTGGATAAAAGAAGACGAGAGTGATCCTTGAGCTTCCGAGTGCACCAAGCTTACTTGTTGAACCTCTTGCACCTTTGAATGCCTTTAGAATGGATGATGAATTTTGAATGATGGTGGTGGTGATTGTGCTTGTTTGAGCCGTAAGTGGGAGAGGAGGAAAGGAAGTGGAGTTGGTTGATTGTGAATGATGAAAGATAATGGTGATCTAGGGGTTATATTCCACTAGTCCTCCAACATTTAATTATCCACAAGACAATATGCCCCCTAAGTACATTGCAATGTTATTAAACTAATCAAGAAAATATCAAGTGGAGATCCCACTTCTAGAATCCGGTTGGGGGGGGGGGGGTGTTGGTTTAGTTGTGTTTCAAGTATAAGTTACTAATCTAGTTAGGAGGTAATTGGAACAATTAGTGGTTTAAGTGTGTGTAATAATATAAAGTGGGTTAGGGTATTCGGTGACCCTAACTAGCTCAGAAAAGTAAGAACAATATGTTTGACAATAATTTAGTGTCCTGGGTAACGTACGGTTGTCCGGTTAAACACCGTTCCGTTAAAGTGTTTAATTATGTACCGGGTATTTTATCTAGCGTTCAAATCCCGATTTATGGCGTTCTAATTTATTTTTATTATTCTATAAAAATAAACTTGACAAACTATTACTGAAATAAATTTCAGTTGCCAAGACTGGCTACGTTGTCTGTGTTTCGCAGTTTCGTCGTAATTAGTTCTTTAATTCAAATAAACATGTTTTCGCCATACTGAATACTTCGAAACTTATTTCTAAGTTATGTAAGGGATATTTAGGGTATTTTTAGCTTACGTCACAGTTCCGGAGTGTACATCGCATTAAACTGACTGTGTTTATGCACCAGCTTGTGTATAACCTTTCAGAAAGTGATTTAAAGCTTGAAATCGGAGTCGAAATCAAATTGCAAAATCGTTAAACACAATTGCACACATAATATCACCAAAACACATATAATAACACCAAAGCATATTGTTTTATTGATAACTGACATTGTTTCACATAATATGATGATTACAGAACACAGTTGTCACACTTTAGCACAGACTTGGGCCGAACTTAGGGCCCTTATGATGAAGGAGTTTTGCCCTCGTCTTGAACTGCGAGCTTTGGAAAGGGATTTTGATGATTTGAAGCAAGATAGTGGTGAGCATCGGGCTTACACTGATAGGTATGAAGAATTGAGTCTGCTTTGCCCGACCATGGTTACCCCACTCGACAAGGCTATTGAAAGGTACATCGATGGCCTACCTGACTCAGTGCAAGACATCATTACTGGTAGTAACCCTACCACAGTCCGTCAGGCGATCGAGTTAGCAGCGACATTGACTGAGTCGCAGGTTCGAAAGGGAAAGCTGGACAAAAAGGGTGACAAAGGTAAGAAGCAGGCGTCTGACAAAGAGGATGGCAAGAAAGGTAAAAACAAGAAGGGAAAGGATTCTGGTTCCTCAAAGGGGTCTAGGAAGCGAAAGGCTTCCCAAAACTATGCCGTTACTGCACAGGCTCAAGCTGCACCAAATCAGCCTGCGCAACCACCCGCCAAGAGGCCTTATCTTGGCAATGCACCTTTGTGCAACAGGTGTAACGGCCATCACCTACCACATCTCCAATGTCGTCATTGCACTAACTGTGGAAGAAATGGTCATCTTGCCGCTACGTGCCACGTTCCTGTCAACCCGAATCAGGCAGTTCAGAACCAAGCCCAACAAGTTGCTCAGCCTCTTGCTCAGCAACAAGGTCAAGCTGCACGACCTCATTTTCCACCTGGTTCGTGCTACAATTGTGGGGATCTGACCCACTACAGAAACCGGTGTCCAAGACTAGCTAACGCAAATCCAAATCAGAATCAGGCTCAGGCTCGAGGTCGAGTCTTCAACATGAATGCACAAGAGGCGCAAGCAGATAATAATGTGGTCAACGGTACGTTCTTTATTAATAATCAGCCTGCATCTGTTCTTTTTGATTCGGGTGCCGATAAGAGTTTTGTGTCATTATCTTTTGAGCCATTGCTTCACATGTCTAGAACAAAACTAGGAAAACCCTTGACAGTAGAAGTTGCTAGTGGTGAACCCATTGTTCTTGATTCTGTTCTACGCAACTGCCAGTTGAACCTTAACAACCATCTTTTTCCTATCGACCTCACGCCAATGCAACTTGGAAGCTTCGACGTTATAGTGGGTACGGATTGGTTAGCTAAGCATCACACAGAGGTAGTTTGTTTCGAGAAGATTGTTCGTGTACCGCTTTCAACAGGGGAGATCCTACAGGTTCGTGGTGAGAAACCTACTGGTAGTCTCAAACTCATGTCTTGTTTTAAAGCTCGGAAGTATCTGCGAAAGAACTATGTGGCCTTTTTGGCGCATATTATAGCAGATAAGGGAAAAGGTAAGTCTATTCAAGATATACCTGTTGTTCGGGATTATCCTGAAGTATTTCCTGAAGAGTTACCTGGTCTACCCCCAGCACGCTAAGTCGAGTTCCGTATTGATCTCGTACCTGGTGCAAATCCCATTGCCAGATCTCCATATCGTCTTGCACCGTCGGAGATGCAAGAGTTGTCTAAGCAGCTTCAAGAGCTCTCTGACAAAGGTTTTATCCGTCCTAGCTTTTCACCTTGGGGTGCTCCCGTTCTTTTTGTCAAGAAGAAGGATGGATCTTTTAGGATGTGTATCGATTATCGTGAGCTTAACAAGCTTACCATCAAGAATCGATATCCCCTACCCCGCATTGATGATCTCTTTGATCAGTTACAGGGTGCTTCTTATTTTTCGAAGATTGATCTGTGTTCTGGGTATCATCAACTTCGTGTGCATGAAGAAGATATTCCCAAGACAGCGTTCCGCACTCGTTATGGGCATTATGAGTTCACAGTTATGCCATTCGGTTTGACTAATGCTCCTGCTGTTTTTATGGACTTGATGAATAGGGTCTGCAAACCTTATTTAGATAAGTTCATCATCGTTTTTATTGATGACATCTTGATTTATTCTAAGACGCAAGCTGATCATGAGCAACATCTTCGTCTTACTCTGGAACTCCTAAAGAAAGAGCAACTTTTCGCCAAATTCTCCAAGTGTGAATTCTGGCTTAAGGAAGTTCAATTTTTAGGACATATTGTCAACGAACAAGGTATTCATGTAGATCCCTCCAAGATCAGTGCGATTAAGGATTGGGATACGCCTACTACTCCTACTGAAGTTCGTTCTTTTCTTGGTCTGGCGGGTTATTATCGCCGCTTCATTGAAAATTTCTCAAAGATTGCAGTTCCTCTAACTGCTCTAACTCAGAAGAACAAACCCTTTGATTGGGGATTCAAGCAAGAGGAAGCATTTCTGACTTTGAAACAGAAACTTTGTGACGCGCCTATTCTGACTTTACCTGAGGGCAATGATGATTTCGTCGTTTATTGCGATGCATCTAAATTGGGTCTTGGCTGTGTTCTCATGCAAAGGAACAAAGTCATAGCATATGCATCGAGGCAGTTGAAGATACATGAGAAAAACTACACCACTCATGATCTTGAGTTAGGTGCAGTTATCTTCGCTCTTAAGATCTGGAGACACTATTTGTATGGTACAAAATGTGTGGTTTTCATGGACCACAAAAGTCTTCAACATATCTTCAATCAGAAAGAACTCAACATGAGGCAACGACGTTGGGTTGAGCTTCTAAACGACTCTGACTGCGAAATTCGCTACCATCCTGGTAAGGCGAATGGCGTGGCCGATGCTTTGAGTCGTATGGAACGTACTAAGCTTCATTGTGTTCGTGTTCAATCTGATATTCAAGCTCGATCTGATATCCAAGCACGCATTACTCAAGCTCAACACACTTGTGTTTCACAAGGTTTGATGGATAAGGAATTTCCCTATCACATAACACCTGATCTTGAACTGAAGGACAATGGATCGTATTACTTCATGGACCGTTTGTGGGTCCCAAGCTAAGATGATCTTCGCACCTTGCTTATGGATGAAGCCCATAATTCTCATTATTCTATTCATCCTGGCTCAGATAAGATGTATAAGGATCTTCGTATTCAGTATTGGTGGCCTGGTATGAAGAAAGACGTTGCCTTATATGTATCAAAATGCCTTACTTGTCTTAAGGTTAAGGCTGAACATCAACGTCCTTCTGGTTTATTGGAGCAACCAGAGATCCCAGTTTGGAAATGGGAAAACATTGCTATGGATCTGGTTACCAAACTTCCGTGCACAAAGAAAGGTCATGATGCCATCTGGGTAGTTGTTGATCGTCTTAGTAAGTCAGCGCATTTCTTGCCAATCCGTGAGGATTTTTCTGCTGACAAACTTGCTAAAATCTATGTGGATGAAATAGTATCTTGACATGGTGTTCCTTTGAACATCATTTCTGACAGAGATGCTCGCTTCACTTCTCATTTTTGGAGAACCATGCAATCTGCTATGGGGACCCAGCTTAATCTGAGCACAGCTTATCATCCGCAAATGGATGGTCAATCTGAAAGAACAATCCAGACTCTGGAGGATATGCTTAGAACTTGTGTGATCGATTTTGGTGGTAGTTGGGATTCACATCTTCCGTTAATTGAATTCTCCTACAACAACAGTTATCACTCCAGCATCAACATGGCTCCTTTCGAAGCTCTCTATGGTCGAAAATGTCGTTCACCAGTCTACTGGAATGAGATCGGTGAGGCTCAGCTTACTGGACCTGCACTCATTTTAGAGACAACTGATAAGGTTAAGAAAGTTCGTGATAACCTTCAGACAGCTAGAAGCCGTCAAAAGAGTTACGCGGACCAACGACGCAAGCCCTTGGAATTTCAAGTCGGTGATCGCGTATTACTTAAGGTCTCACCTTGGAAAGGTGTGATCATATTTGGAAAGAAAGGAAAACTTGCACCAAGATACGTTGGACCATTCAGGATCGTCGAAAGAATCGGTAAGGTAGCCTACAGACTTGAGTTACCTCCTAAACTTGGGAATGTTCATCCAACTTTCCACGTATCCAATCTCAAGAAGTGTCTAGCTGATGAGAACCTCCACATACCACTTGACGAAATTCGTGTTGATAAAACACTGAAATTTGTTGAGAAACCTGTGGAAATTATGGATCGTGAAGTCAAGTGGCTTAAACGCAAGTGCATTCCTTTGGTTAAAGTTCGCTGGGAATCTAAACGTGGACCTGAGTTTACTTGGGAAAGTGAAGATCAAATGAAGGCGAAGTATCCGCATCTATTCCCACGAGTTTCCTCTAAATAAATTTCGGGACAAAATTTCCACAAATAGGGGAGACTGTGACACCTGTGTTTGTAATCATTGCAAACAGTTCAGTTATCAATAAAACAAAGTTATTTTATCCCAATGTTTGTTTGTTTATGTTTGACATTTTTCATGTTTTGACTTTTATTCAATTTCAAACTCTACATCGCTTTCTTGAGAATTATACACAAACTGGTGCGTAAACGTAATCAGTTTAACATGAAAAATACTCCGGAACATCAACATATACTTAACATACCTTAAATAACCTTTACATAACTTAGGAATAAGTTTTGAAGGCTTTGGTATGGCAAAAACAAGTTTAATCGCTTACAGGGACTAAATTCGACAAACTGCGAAAGTATGATGATTCGTACTAGAACAGACATTCCGGAACATGACCATAAGTTAAACATACCATAAATATCCTTTACATAGCTTAGAAATAGGCTTTGAGGGGTTAGGTGTGCTAAAATAAACTTTTGGGTCCTTCAAGGACTGAAAGCGTCAAAAAGTGCACAAGTTTGCATTTTCACGCATATCTTACATTCTGAATATATCTGGAAATACAAAAATTTATGTAAGCATTAAAATATTTTATTTTAGTGTTTGGCATGATAAAATTCCATTCGTCGCTTAATTTGGATCGTTTTTGCGTTCGTTATGACTTCCGTCGTAATTAAGCGAATAACGCAACCGTACGACCAAATGAACCGACATCCGAGATACTTTTGAGCATGTTTTGAGTTCCCTATACTTTAACTTTATTTTAGAGCCTTGAAATGGGGTTAACGGGGCTTAAAAGTGCAAAAAAAACAAGTTTTACAAGTGCAAGGACCATTTTTGAAATTTCTGACCAGATTCAATGAACCTAGTCCATTTTGAAGTGTTGATGGTTTTAACCCATGGTTTTGCAAAACCATGGGCTGGTATTCAATGAACCTAGTCCATTATTAGGGGCTCCCATGGTTTTAGAAAACCATGGGCACATATGTAAGGTCCAGATCAAAGCTCAGTTTTCGATGAACGATCTTAACGGTTCTTGAATTCCTATAAATACCCACCTTCATTTCCTTGCAAACTCACACTTGAATCTGATTTTGGCTCTCTAAGTTGAAGTTTATGCTTCATACCTGAGAGTAAATCGGATCAAGAGCTTGCGGGGACCTTCTGTAAGTATTCTTTCGTTCTTTTCGTCGTTTTTATCGTTAAAGTCAAACTGCGTTTGACTTTCTGCTTTGACCAGTTTATGGTCAATGCAAAGTTCGTTTAAACTTCATAACATGATTGTAATCACGATGGTTATAGTCCCTAGTGACTATACCTACTGATTACCACGTTATATAGGCTCAGTGACGAGTCGTAGTTTCGGCCAAAATGCGCATTTACGCGTATTTTGTAACCAAACTACTCTAGGATATCAAGACCGTTTGTTTTGATATCAAAACCTGTTTTCTAACTTAACTAAACATGTTCTAGCATGTTTAGCTCATCACTTTTTAGATCAGTGCTTGTGTAGAGTCGTAAGTCAAGCGGACTAAACACCCGCTTAGACTTTCGAACACGACCCGTTTGGTCGATCATTAGGATCCGACCAAACATGTTTAGTGACCATAGTAGTATAGGGAATAACCTTCCGAGGTTATACCTTATGGTCACGACGTTTAGTTAGTTGTATGATAGGTAGTTTATATGCCTTAGGTAAATTACCAAAATACCCTTTTTACGCCAAAATTCATTTTAAACATATGTAACATAACATTTAACACCTAAACTGATTTGGCAACAATATTAGACATGTTAAGGCATATTTTAGTTGTCATAGGACTAGTTAGGCGGTCCGAACACGTTTTACGCGAACGACGCGTTAAAGTAGCATAAGCTACCTAAACGGGTCGTAATGGGTCGTAAGCACTTAGGTTAGGTTTCATTTTAGTATGTAGGCTTTGTTAAACCATATTACATGAGTTCCCACACTCATTTGGTTTACGAACCCTCATTCTATCCGATCCTCCGATTTAGGTCCGGTTTATTAACATAGTTACCTATATTAGGTACCGTTTGATTTCCGTGATCTCTAGCATTGTTTGGTTGTTACGCAAGGACTTCTAGGAAATCTCAAGTGAGTACATAGACCCCTCTTTTACTGTTTTCTAAACGTTTTGGGGTGAACACATGTGCCTACTTGTTACTTTCATGCTTTCCACGTTTTCACATCATATCCTTGCTATGTTCGTTAGTACATTTATAGTACATGATTTACATTACATTGTTTTGCTATATATGTTTACTTAGCATACTTAGTACATTGTTTTACATTACATTTATGCTATGTATGTTGACTGAGCATGCTAGCACATTGATTTACATGACTTTTCAGCTTCGTATGTTGACTTAGCATACTTAGTACATTGTTTTACTTTACATTTCTGCTATGTATGTTGACTGAGCATGCTAGCACATTGATTTACATGACTTTACTGCTTTGTATGTTAACTTAGCATATTTAGCACATTGTTTTCATTTAACATGTTTACAATCGGTATGACATTTGGTTTGTACAAACGGGACTTATATACGTTCATTAACATTAGCTACGCCGCTCGGTAGTAAGTAGTGGTACCATAGGACTTGACAAATCCCGTTCCTGACATCCTGGGTTTGTTTGGATGTAAGGAATGACTGAATCCGAAAAGATTTCTTTTAATAACCTTGACTTAGGGTTATCCGTCTGTCTTAAGGCTTGAATGTATGCGTTAACTTACCACATAAGTGTTTGTATCAATAAAACATGCATTTACTTTGCAAAAACATAACTTTTTGATATATTCAAAATACTTTGTTTTGTACATTGTTACATTTGGTTTATGTGACAACACTTTACTTAACATACATAACATTTGTTACACATTACTTGACTACATTTGGACTTTTAACATTTGACATGGTTTATACAAGGACTTTTTGGACAATTGGTTTAAACATAGACTTTATACATTGGTGGTTTGTTTAAGTGACTTAAGTAACGAGATGTGAGTAGTATGATACAAACATGGCGGATACACCGCTGGTACTTCCTATATATAAGTGTTTGTATTATATTACATATCATAGCGTTATTTAAATCATTCAATTTGGACTTATACATTTTACACAAGTAACATGTTTTTCACAAGACTTTGGTTTACAAAACAGTTTATTTTATACAACTCATTTTACTTGGTTATTCATTTAACCATATATTATTCTTTCATTTACACATATCATCTGATCTTATCGTTTTTTTTAAATGATTTACAAAACAAAACAATTTACAAGGTTCACGACTAAATTTTATTAAACATTTTCTTAAACTTAAGTCATGAATCCTATTTTTACAAAACCTATGTATCTCACAGGCATTTTTATGCTGACGTACCTATTTTCACATGTGTTTTCAGGAGCTGTTGCTTAGGATGATGATCGTGACATTAGGGTGGACCTGTGCCTTAGAGACTTAAAATGAAGACAGACTTAGTTTAATTATGTTATGTACTCCTTGTTTCTTGTTTAAGACAATGTAACTCTCTTGTTTGATAAATAAAACGTAACTTTAATATCCATGGTTGTGAAACAATTAATTCTGTTACAACACTCCCCGACGTTTCCGCCACGTCTTGTTGTTTTACGTGGTCGGGGTGTGACACCCTCTCTTAAAATCAAGGGTGTATACCTGAACCCCCTCTTTCTCTCTCTGGACTTTTGGCTCCATCAATTTGAGATTCGGGTTTTGAATTTTGAAAACGGTTTGAGCTCCACAAATCTCAAATCTGAGACAAGGCTCTCTTCCACCACCACTCCATCCTCTTTCTACAGCAACGGTTCTTTTGTGTCAAGAAGTAGCAATGGTGGCTATGGTTCAAGTGGTGGTAGCATGCGTTGCTTGGGTTCTAACAGCATTAAGTATTCCGGCAACCTCCAGTGAAAACGAGCGCCATAAACAGATTCCACTAGGCTTTCGGCGAGATTTCTGGTTTGCGTACATGGTTAATGGACAAATCTGTTTGTTTTTTTTTTTTTTTTATATGTTTCTATTATGCAATTAGTGACCAAACAAATGGTGGTTGCATTTTGCAACTACACTTTCTACAACTCTTCTGTTTCTCTTCTACTCAGACCCCACCCCCTTACTCTTCACAAGCCCTAAATCGTCTATCAAATTTGTGAATCTACAAGTTAATTTGATGATATAGTGAATGTTCAAGTTACAGATGATGTTGAATATCTATCAAGGCCTAATTTGAAGAGAGAATCTGGATGCAGAGATATTTGATTACCGTTCGTTCCTGATAAAGCAAGGGGCTAAAGCTATGAATTAATCTGTTTTTGTACTTTATTCTTTATTGTGGTTGGGAGTATGGAGTTTAGGGGTTGAGATTAAAATTTGAAACTCAGGTTTTGGCATTCTGATCCAAAATTACTTTGATTCTTATACTGGTACATGTAACTAAGCTTGAGACACTTGTATTTTATTTGCTAAACTGATGATGCTTGATTGATGTATTTTAGAGAGTTTTTGAGTCAACATTTGCTAGAAGAAAGTCTATTCTAAAGGAATGGTTCTCAAAGAAGTACAAGCAACTCACACTCAAGTGATTAAATGCGGTTTATTGCTCAGATTGACAATTATTATCAGCCCTCTTGATTTTACTTTTGAAAACATCATAGTTTGGTTATGATATTTGTTGTTTTTTTTTTCTACTAGCAGTAGACCCTGGACCACATACCATAGACGGCATAGTGGCAGTAACCAGCTGGTACATCAATCTTTATTCAATCTACTTTTACACTTATTATCTAATTAGAAAATTATATGTATTGACAGTGTAATACGTAGAAGACACTTTTATCTTATTGTATGTCTCTTTTGCTATATATTCAAGGTCACCTAAGACCTGCTAATGCATACATTTTTCTAAAAGGAAACACCTCAAATTGGCTTGGTTAACCTACTTGATGATCGTGTTGTGCGTGTATGTGTGTATATGTATGCAATGTGTGTGCCAGTTACGTTTGGGTTTTTCAAAATCACATGTGAAGCAGTAACAAGCAGACTGTTACATCTCTTTCACATGTATGATTTTAACAAATCAAATCTGGGTGTTTTTTTTAATTTTGTTTATTGGTCTTATTAATGTTTTAACATTCGTGCAGGTGGTAGAAAAGATTCTTGCTAGAACCATAAGGCGAGAAATTGCTTTTGTTACCAGATCGTTTCTTCTCTCTGCATGATTCCTCCCGCCTTCTTCAATCTGTGTTCATGCTAGCTGCTGGGAGCTCTGGAGGCTGATGTTAATACATTACAGGAAGCTGAGCTCGTATTAACCTTTGAAAACCTCACCACTTCATAAGTATTAGTTCCATGTGTTAAGATCCTTGAACAGTACACACGTCTTACATGTTTCAGTTGCACAGAACTTGTGAAGTTCCATTTGAACATGTGGTGCAAAATCTCATCAGATTTTGGTCTTTGATTCATTATTGACTGGTTATATTACAAAGGTACAACGTTTCTTATAAATTATAATTGAATTTTTTGGCATGTAACCATTACTTTTTCTTTAACATTTTTCTCTTTTCTTTAACAGGGATCGTTCGACAACCGAGAGCGTTTAAGCGATCGTAGGTATGACTGTAACTTTTTTACAGTGTTTCTAGGTAGATGTTCCTTTCAGGTTTTCTAGGTTGTTTTTTGTTTTCTCTATGAAAGTTGCAACACATGTGCACAACAGGTATAGGGGGTAGAAACTTTTGCAAGCCTTTTCAAGTGCTTATTATATGATTAACACAGTATCTACTGTAGTTATTTTGTAATGTTGTTAAGCTAGATTTTCTTGCAAATGGCAGTTTTTCTGATTCAGTTAAGGGTTAGTGAACGTTGTTAATGGCTGATTTAATTATAGTTAATTGACCATTGTATTTCTAACATATTAAAATAAAAAACAACAAATGTCTACAATGGTCAACTTTTTGTATGTTTTCTAATTATGATATTCTTTTTTTATTAAGATATCATATTTTTACTATGTTCTTTGTACCGAGACGAAAATTCTAGCGTTTGATTGTAAGAAATATAACACTCACGTCCTGACTCGGCATGCTTCCCGCCCTCACTTGGTTCGAGTTGGCCGCCTAACAACTTTATCTACATCTCGTACACTTAAAGCTAAATAGTTAAAAACAAATAATGGATGTAGTATGGCTGTATGAGTAAACCACACCGTTACCAATTAGAATGACTTGGGGAATCATTGATGTACTTTAAATTCACTTTGTATAAATACCAAAAAATGAAATAAGTTAAATGTTTATATTATTGATACAATATAGAACAACACCAATACCAACTAAATGTGGTGCCATGGCACACATGTGATTCCCATTATTAGGACTACAATATAATATATCATCATGAGGGGTTTGATAACAAAACAAAAAATGAGTATCGAGTTAGTATATATATATATATATATATATATATATTAAGATTTTGCAAGTTGAAAGATTTTATTGGTGACCCATATTATGTTATATCCGTTAACACTCTCGTTTATAAGTAATACATCTACAATTTGCATGTCGTAATATATATACATAAACGTGCACATATATTTAATATCGTAACACGCGAAATCTTGTTAACTTATATGCTTTATCATTTTTAAAGCACTTATACATGAAATAACTTATTAAGTTAACCTATGTATCAATTTTTATGCTCGACAAATAAGTTACCCATTTAACGCGACTTTACTGATTTTACCGCTTTAAACACACAAGTGTACATGCATAGTCTAAATTCCCACTATCACGTCAACACTTAATATATCATCATACACATATTCTAAATCACATAACACATTGTAACACATAAGGTTCATCCATGAACAACTCATTCTAGTGTACTTTGAAAAATGCGTATTTTAGTAATTCGGTAACGTTTTTGGGCGTCGAAAGTCAGGTATGACTAACCAAACACCAAGTATACTTATTATAAGTTAAAATACTTATATTTAAATCAAAAATATCATTTTACTTAATGATCTAAAATAGTTTTGTAAAACTCCTCCGAAAAGCCGATTTTTAACCGTTTTACCGCATAGTTTTGCATTAAACGTTACTATAACCATCCCAAATCGTAACGATTTGATATTTTAACATAATCCATGTTATTTAATGAATAAAATGATAGTAATACTGATGATAGTGCAGGTCTTACATAAGATACACAAAACACATTATTTCACCTATGTTACAACTTTCTAAGCCACATGTACAACATGTAAAGCTAATAAACCTTATGACAAAGTTTCATGCCATTTTAGCACACCAAATAACATTATTTTTAATGTTTATAATCTGATTAAAAATTATCTTCTCACAACATAAAAATGCATGCTTATGTACAAGCATCTAATGCACCCATATCATATCATCATCATCCTACATGAACTTAAATGCATCCAAGAACATGTTTATTTCATGTTCATATAACCCAAAACATGTTCATATAAACCAAACATGTTCATCACCTTATCATCTAATCATGTTTACATAAATGCAAATATTCTACCATTTATGAACATATGACCAAAAACCACATGCATGTGTACATATACATATATACACGACATATATACATACATACATAAACATCCAAAGTTTCACTTTTTCACATGTTCATCTCAAATCACAAAACCCTTTTAGAATATTCCTTTGATCACACATGTATTTCACTTTACAAGAATCATGTCTAACAAGAATCCATCAAAAGTCAAAACTCAATCTCATATACATATACATATACATATGTACATATGGCCATACATACACACACGTGCTCTTCCATTTTTGTTTTGTTAAAAATCTCATTTGTTATTAGTTTCAAGTTAGTGAATCATCCAAGAACCTTGAGAAACTTCCATCATCATCAATATCATCAAGAAGCAAGAACAAGGATTTCAAAGTAAATTTTATACCTTCCAGATTTTGATGGGTTTTTGAACAAAAGTGATTATATGGAGCTTGGTTCTTGCTTGAAACACCTTGTAATCACCTTTGTATCTTCAAATGAGCTTGAAAAAAAACTTGAAATGGTCTTGATTCTTCAAGAACAAGCTTGAAATTTCAAAAACGGTGAACCAAGAGGGGTGTTCGGCCGAAGCTTTTAGAAAGAGAGAGAGAAGATTTGTTCTGATTTGTGTTCTTGGAATTGAGCAGATATGGAGTGTTAGAAAAGGCTTAATCATTGTTTGAATCTTCCAAGACCCACACTTGTCAAGAAAGAGAAGAGGAGACCCTACATGGCTGCCACCTCCCACATGCACTCACATCTTTTATATTTACATACATATATATATTATATGTAGGCTAGAAACTGGTATTTTACAGATCACCGGGTATTTTATGTAGCGTTTTAATCATGTTTTATGGTGATTTAATTTTTTTATCACTCTAAAAAAATAAATTTGCCAAATTATTACTGAAATAATTATCAGTTGCCATAACTGGCTGTGTTGGCAGTATTTTGTCTGATACGCGCAGTATCGCGCGGTACGCGCTTAAACTCAAAAAATAGAGTTTCTTAGCGTTTTAATTTATTTTTCCTCCCAAACATGATTAAAATTACCATTTTAATAACAACGTAATATTTTTAGGATTTTAACATTAATCGGGCGGTCACCGACATTCGTTTCGCATTTTATTCGTTACGTGATAAGCGTTTATCTTATTATTGCCAACATAATTTTTAACCAAGATTGGATTTACCAACACATCAAATACCACATATAAACACCAATATCAATAAAATATAGCCTTTTATTTATTCATGACACGTGTTACATTTGTACGGTACAGCTCAAAATAGCCGGGTGTCACAGTCTCCCCCTGTTTAGGAAATTTCGTCCCAAAAATTCTACTCTACAGGTTTCGTTTTCGTACTAGGTGGAAAGAGATGACGATATTTCTGTTGCATCTGGTGCTATTGTTCCCAAGTGAACTCTGGTTGCTGCAGAAGCACAGACGGCTTCTGATGTTCAGCCTTAACCTTCGAGCATGTCAGACATTTACTCACGTACACCACAATATCTTTCTTCATATTCGGCCACCAATATAACTATTTAATATTCTGATACATTTTGGTAGAACCTGGGTGAATCGAATATCTGGACTTATGAGCCTCGTTCATAACCAGTTGACGTAGGTTATCTCTAAGCGGAACCCAAATCAAGTGTCAACGCAAAGGAGGGTGAGTTCACATATCCAAATTATAAACAATTTGATCCAAGGAAAACCTTCTAATTATGTGTTTATTATCAAAACATCCATATAATTTTACAAAAGTCAATTTATTTCCTTAAAAAAAATCCGAGGGTAAGCCGTCACGATTGTACCCATCCGGGCCCATCGGGAATCGGGGTGTGACACCAGGTGGCTGCGTGGCCAGCAAGTGAAAACGGGAAGAACGGAAGGTAACAAGCATCAAGATTAGCACATTCGGTAGAAAAGGTGCTATATATTCGGGTAAGGCGGTTAATGTGGGCAGGAGCATCCTCGTCATCACGACCATGAAACTAGCAGGAATTGTTAACAGCAGTCATGATATAGGACAGAATCTTCCATGATTTGTCATTGTTCACTACGGGAATGATGATAGGCGAGTTCACAATGGTGAAACCGATGGTGGATTGTTTGTGAACGGTTTGACGACCTGCGATATTCGGCGCAGTTGGTTGTGGGCTAGCAGGACGGGAGGGTGGTGGTGAATTGTGTGGTGATGGCTTCGGTGTGCAGTCAAAAGGCTGGTGGTTTAGATTAAAGGGTAGATTTAGAATGGGAGGAAGATGAAGAAGAATTACTAACCTTGAGATTTGAAGAAGAAAAGGGTGGCATCGGTGGCGGTCCTTGTGAACGCGTATGGGGAATCCACTGCAAAACCGACAAGGAAACGGTAAAATGAATCAAACAAAGGACTCTAAACAAATAATTGAAGACACTACTTAATTAGACTCATAAGACTCAAATATAAAAGACAAATAACACATCAATCAAGTAAGTCTAATCGAAGCTAATAACGCAATCGCCAAGAGTCCTCGACAACAGCGCCAAAAACTTGATATCCTAAAAGTGGTCTAAACAAATTAACTAAATTAAACCCTAAATTAAACACGCTAAGCTTTAAATTTATAAAACTAAGACTCTCTAACCTAGACCACTGATGTGCGTCAAATACAACATATAAATTACATCAAACAAGGCGTAATATCGACCATTTTTCGGTACTAATGTTGGAAAAAGCATGTTTCTTTGTTTACTTTTAATTTACAGTATCGAAAGAGCTTAAATGAACAAAAGGAACAAATTAACAGCAGAAACCAACATAAATACAAAGAAGAAGGATTGGCACGACTCGTCGAGCCTCCATCCATATCCAAACCAACAAAAATAACAAAAACAGAAGCGTAGGCACGGGGTCGTGCCCACCAGGCATGTGGCTTTGCCCAGTCAAGATTCCCTACAGAAAAAGACAACAGCAAAGGACAAACCAACACGGGGCCGTGCTAAGTCAACATGGTCCGTGGTCAATTCTAAGATTCGCATAATCTGAGATAGTACAGCAAGTACAATCACCACGGGCCATGTCGTTGACACATGGGGCCATGTTAGTACAAGACCTGACATCTGCAGTTAATGAAGGGAGAGAGAATGAAGGCCACGGGGCCATGCCAGGTGGGCACGGGGCTGTGTGGTTGCTCTGATTTCAGCTATAATTAGGGGTGTTTGGTTTCATTCCAACTCATCCCTTAGCAAACCACTTCTCTCACACTTGCCACCATTCCACCACCACTACAACACCAACACCCACCACCATCATCCATTTTCATCTGTTAGATTGTGTAGTAGTCTCGGGATCCAAGATCGATCGTAAGAGTTCTTGTCAAACAAAGGCCATGCTTGGCTAAATCTCTTACATTACTTGGTGAAGACAAATATTTTAAGTATTACTTTTGATTTCCAATCTTTGGCAAATTTTTATTTGGGTATGTATTAATGACTTTAATAACTAGTTTTGTATATTGAAGGTGAACTTTACTTAATCATTTATTCATGTTTTGTTGATTCACTCATTTGTGTCTTTACGGTCTATAAAAAGCGTGTTAACTGCCTGGAAGGGGGTTAGAAGGGTGTTTGGGTAAAGTTCTTGCCTCATTCAGTGCATATATCCTGCGAGGACCTGATTCAAGCTTTGTAAGACTTCCCTTGAGGCGGATAGCATCAAATCGGGGGAAGTAAGAACTGCTTGTAATCTCTTATCTATGAACTACTATTAAAACATTAAAGCGACCTTACGGGACTGTATCCTTGCTGATTCAGACCAATAGGTTGAGGGTAACGTCGCTTGGAAGAGGGCCTACCCTTTTCGCATTAATAACTTACTTAATTGTCTTTCAATAATCCGAACTTGCGGTACTGTATCCCTGCTGACTCAAACCAATAGGTCGAGGGTAACGCTACAAGGAAGGAGGCCTACTACTATAACTTAAAGATAATCTCTTAAAAAGCCCAAAGTGCGGAAATCATCAAAGGATACATAAAAGAGGAGTTGGAACCAAGTGATTCCTTCTTGTCTATTTGTTTTACTTATATTTTATATTTTCATTTTCTAGTTTATCTTTTAAAACGTTCGAAACCTTTTATCAAAATTTGGTTAGATTAGACGTTAACGATAAGCTGATACTAAAATCTCTTGTGTCCTTGGACGACCTCTGTATCTTGTCGTCACTATACTATGTCAGTGATGGGTGCACTTGCCCTAACGTGTGTAGAGTGATAGTATTATATCGTGTTTTATAAATTTAAAGCTTTATTCGTGAGTAAAAACTGCTTAAAATATTTAAAAATATATACATACCCGCATACACGTCAAGTTTTTGGCACCGTAGCCGGGGACACAAGGATTTTGAGAAAGCTTAAAATTTACGGCCTAATCATTTTTATCTTTTCTTTTTAAGTTTATCTTCTTTTTCTTCCATTTTTTTTATTTTCTGCAAAAGTGACACGGGGCCGTGTGTAATCTACATAGGGCCGTGTCATACCTCCAGTAACTTTAGAACTATTTTCTACCAGGTACAGACTGTAGCACGGGGTCGTGTCAAATCAGCAGTTTGTAAGAAAATAGTAACCGCCCGATCTCGATGGGCAAGAACTCTCTGAAAAACATGGATGTTTATGATTATTTTTACCCCTGCCACTCTAACGGTGAATGGTGCAAGTTATGTGGTGGAATGCATGATGAATTAGAATGTGTCATTCTAAAATTCACTCCCCACTACTTAGACCCATCGGTTTCCTAGACGATCACCTTAAGATGGGCGGGAGTAAAACCGATAATGACGTCCATCCACCTAAACCCCATCAACCCTCTTACCTAGGAGACTTAGAAAACGTAAGTCAAATAGAAAGAAGGATTCTCCAAAAACTCAAAGAAATAGAATCCATGATGAAGGCGCGATGTGCATCAAGGAATTTAAGCGAAGGAGAATCGATGGAGGAACATTTAGGAACAAACAACATTGAGACCAACAAGCCTACCCTAGACACTTGCAAAGATGAAGGCGATAGTCGTCCCTGTATCGACCTCGCGATGAAGGTCTCCTTTACAGTGTGTGAGTTTCACACCGACGGTTTGGACGGGAGCAAGACGACTCACACCATCTTGGGAACCGAACTCTAGAATTCGAACATGATTAGAGCTAATGTTGTTGGTTACCCCCGACGCCTCTACGATCTCTCAAGGATTGTTGCATACTGGATAACACCCGAATCCAAACGCACTGAGCACTGCATTTGGGGTTCAGCCCTGAGATACGAAACTGACATCAAGAAGTATGCTATTAACTTTCCAAAATCCTAAATGAGATAAGTGAAACTTTCATCATGAGGGCACTTGCAAAAGTGCCAAGAGTAGCAGTGTGGTGAGACAGGGCATAAAACGGAAACCAATGAGTTAGTTATACTCAAGAAAGAACAAGGAGGTTTTAACTGTGGCAAAGAGATCACTACAAGCATGGATGTCTAAGGACGAATCAAGCAAGGGAATAAGTGTGTGTATGGTTAGAACTATGAATACTCCACCAAATCTCAATGGTGCCATGGGTACATTCTACTCTACAACCAGCATGTATAAATTCCTTGGATACCAATGTCGGCTTAACTTAGTGTCTTTAGATATTAAGCATATACACGAATTAGAGTCATGTGGGTTAGACATGTCTTACTCTATTTGGTTAGCTAATGGGGAATTAGCGGAGTCATGTGAAGTCATTAAGGGTCACCGATACATTTCCTATCAACCGACCCGTTGCATCCATTGTGTTTGATACCGGTGTCGGTATTAGTTTCATCCCCATAGAATTCAAAATATACTTGGCCTAGAGTCAAGTAAGCTAGACGTCCCCTCATTCCATAGGATTGGCCAACGATAAATTAGTTGAGTCAGGAGAAGACATTAAAGGATGCACACTCGAACTTGGAGCACGGAAATTTAACATCGACCTTTCACTCATTCAATTGAGTTGTTATGACGTAGCTTTTGGCATAGACTGGCTGACTGACAACTGAGCGGAAGTAGTTGTTCCTAGAAAACTATTCACATCCCCCCTGTCTGACGAGAGAACATCTTTTGGTGCATGGAGAGAAACACGATACTCTGTTGCGGATCATCAACAGTATGAAGGCTCGGAAGAGTCTGAGAAAAGGATGCATCGCCTTTCTTGCCCATGAGGTCGACAAGAAGGCCGAGGAGTGCAAGGTGGAAGACATACTTGTGGTAAGGGAATATCCCGAAGTCTTACCAGAAGACTTGCCAGGACTGCCTCCACAACAAGTTGAATTCCATATCGACCTAGTGCCAGGAGCTGCACCAGTGGCGAAAGCTCCCTAACAACTGGCGCCGTCAGAGATGCAGGAATTATCTACTCAGCTTCAGGAACTGCTTGACAAAGGATTCATTAGACCGAGTTTCTCACCGTGGGGAGCTCCGGTGCTATTTGTCAAAAAGAAGGATTGAACCTTGCGGATGTGCAATGACTATAGAGAATTAAACAAACTAACTATCAAGAATCGGTATCCTTTACCAAGGATCGACGACTTGTTTGATCAGTTACAAGGTTCCAGTTTTTATTCCAAGATTGATCTAAGATCCGGATAACATCGGCTGAGAATTCAAGAGGAAAGCATTCCTAAAACGGTGTTTAGGACTCGCTACGGGCATTACGAGTTCCTTGTTATGCCTTTCGGCTTAACAAATGCTCCCGCCGTACTCATGGATTTAATGAACCGGGTATGTAAGCCATACCATGACAAGTTCATGATCGGATTTATTGATGACATATTAATATATTCACGAACCGAGGTAGAACATGAACAACCCTTGAGGACTATTCTGGAGCTGCTTAAGAAGGAACAGTTGTATGCCAAGTTCTTGAAAGGCAAATTTTGGATTCGCGAACTACAGTTTCTCGGTCACATGGTGAACGAGGACGGAATACATGTTGACCTATCTAAGATAGAAGCCATAAAGAACTAGGACGCTCCAAAGACCCCAACAGAAGTAAGACAATTTCTGGGTTTAGCGGGATACTATCGGAGATTCATGGAGGATTTTTCTAAAATTTCTCAACCGCTAACCTTTCTCACATAAAAGGATAAAAAGTTCAATTGGGGTGAAAAACAAGAAACGAATTTTCAACTACTCAAAGATAAACTATGCAAAGCGCCAATCTTATCACATCCGGACAGTACCAATGACTTTGTGGTGTATTGTGATGCATCGCATCAAGGCTTGGGTTGTGTGTTAATGCACCAATAAAAAGTCATCGCGTATGCGTCACGCTAGTTAAAAGTTCATGAGAAGAACTATACCACTCATGACCTAGAACTAGGCGCAATGGTATTTGCTTTAAAGATTTGGCCTCATTATCTCTATGGTACTAAGTGTACCATATTCACCGATCACAAGAGTCTTCGACATATATTCAATCAAAAGGAATTAAACATTCGCAAATGTCATTGGGTGGAATTGTTGAATGACTATGACTGTGAAATCAGGTACCATCCGGGCAAAAACAAACATTGCTGCGGATGTTTTGAGCCGGAAAGAACGAGCCAAAACATTACGAGTACGAGCTTTAGAGTTAACAATTCAAACGCACTTTACTACTCGAGTGCACGATGCATAACAAGAAGCTCTAAAGCCAGACAACATTCAAGCGAAATCATTACGGGGATTGGAGAAACAAATGGAAACAAACAAAGATGAAATTTTATATTTCATGGGAAGGATCTGGATTCCATATTTTAGCGGACTACGAGACTTGGTACTGGACGAAGCACACAAGTCGAAATATTCGATACATCCAGGATCTGATAAAATGTATCAAGACTTAAAAGAATATTACTAGTGGCCTGATCTCAAGGGAGACATCGCGACCTATGTTGGGAAATGCCTAACTTATGCAAAGGTCAAGGCCGATATCAAAAGTCGTCTGGCTTATTACAGCAACCCGAGATTCCCGTTTGGAAATGGGAACATATATCAATGGATTTCATTACAAAACTATCACGGACCTCTAGAGGTCATGACATGATTTGGGTTATCGTTGATGGGTTAACCAAGTCAGCTCACTTCTTACCGATTCACGAGAAAGACAGTACCGAGAAGTTAGCTGAACTTTACCTCAAGGAGATTATGGCACGTCATCTAGTGTTTGTTTCAATAATCTCTGACCGAGGTGGTCTCTTTGTGTCAAGGATTTGGCAGTCATTTCAAGAATCATTTGGATCTCATTTGGATCTAAGCATGGCATTTCATCCGCAAACCGATGGCCAAAGCGAGCGAACCATCCAAACTTTGGAGGACATGCTTCGTGCCTGTGTGATGGATTTAGGCAGAAATTGGGATACTCATTTACCATTGGTAGAGTTCCCATACAATAACAGTTATCACACGAGCACTAAAGCCGCCCCATTTAGGACGAAAGTGTCGATCACCGCTATGTTGGGCGGAAGTCGGTGACAAACAACTTATCGTCCCCAAACTAGTCCAAGAGACTACTGAAAAGATATCAAAAATATACAAGACTGTATTAAAGCGGCTCGTGATAGACAAAAGAGCTACACGGATAGAAGATGCAAACCATTATCCTTCGAGGTCGGAGACAAAGTTTTGCTAAAGGTCTCGCCTTGGAAGGGCGTAGCTAGATTCGGGAAGCGCGAAAGACTAAACCCGAGACAGATTGGGCCTTTTGAAATTCTGGCAAAGTTTGGTACAGTTGCTTACAAGTTAAAGTTGCCAGAAGAACTCAATAACGTACACGACACATTTCATGTGTCGAACCTCAAGAAAAGTCCAACCAATGAAACAGGTATCATCCTAGCGGATGAAATTCACATAGACGACAAACTCCAGTTTACCAAAGAACACGTTGAGGTTATGGACTGGAAAGTCCACAAGGAAAGGAGAAGTCATATTAAACTAGTAAAGGGGTCCGCTGGAACTCACATCACAGACCCGAGTATACATGGGAATGTGAAGATTAGATTAAGACAAAGTACCCCCATCGGTTCGAGAAGACTCCTTTAAAGGATAACTCAACGTGAATTTCGGGATGAAATTCTTTTTTAACAAGGGGAGAATGTGACAAATGGCAAATAACCGGTGATTCTGTACAATCAAATCACTATTTTTAATATATAATCTCATGCATTTAACGTAATTGAGTCGTACATTAGAGAACAATGTTAGGGCAAGTAAACAATACTATAACACATGTTGGTTTTCGTTGTGTCGCGAAACCAATCAAAATATGTCCTAAAAGTGTTGGTAGAAAGTATTGGGCGCACTATTCACGGTCACACTATTCATTAAAGCAAAACTGCAAAACGAAACGATGAAAAATGACATATGAATGACATAACTAAGTCCATATATATATATATATGAAAACAATAATGTGGAAACACATCTTGCAATATTACATAACATGTTCGGTACGCCCTAATCACAAAATCGTCCGTTCGGCTAAAAATATAACAATTTTAACTCGTCCGAACTACTAATTTAGCATTTTCGAGACTCCAGAATTATGACAAATGTTGACAAACACATGAAAACAATATGAGGATACCAATGGGGTGTCCGAAACATAAGCTTTCGGTGCTACGTGCAACCTACATAACTCGTCCGTTTTTTAACCGACGAGCTAGTAAACAATATTTTCGTCGCCATAACAACCAAACGAATAACTTAGCGAACTAGTTAAGCTTAGTTTGGAATCTGAAATCAGTTCACACATCTCTTGGTTGCGAAATATCAACTTGCGGAAAACATTCCTCGGTGTGAATTAAAAGTGTCGTTATCGAACCGACGACTAAACAGAAGCCATTCAAGCTATCAAAATACATCTTCTACTAGTCTAGTGAACTAGTTAATAAAATTTAGCATTTCAAATCCCTAATTACCCCTAATGGTGCAAGAAACCCTAAACACCATACTTTTTTTAAACACTTAAATATCTAAATTTTTTAGACTTTTTATAGAAAATTTACATATTACCCCCATCTATGTAATTCGGTCAAAGTGGGTCCCACCCACTAAATCCTTATTGATAAATCTAAGATTACATGTATGGTGAAATTTATAGAAGTATGGCTTAGGGATTTGATTGAATGATGGGGAAATATTTGAAAGGTTATAACATACAATTTCTTATCATTCCACATACTTTCTCAAAAACCAAAACACCTTCTTGCTTCTTCCTTGGTCACGGCTCAAAGAAGACACCCAAACCCCCACCATTTTCAACCATAAATCACCACATTTTAGCCTAAAACAAGATACTTCAAGATCATCTATGCAGGTTAGGCATGGAGGAGCATTAAGGACTTTCTTTGGAGCTTAATATTTTCTTAATATTCTTATTAAGTTTGTGCAAAGGTGATACTCACGCGTACGGGCGCTCAAATTTCAGTAGTATGACACACGAAACGCAAACCTGTGAGTTCTTGTCCCTCCTTTCAACGATTTCAATGTTTTGTTTTTAAAACAATCGAGGGGAAATACATGTCATAACATATGGTACATTAGCTATGGGTTTAGATGATAACACGATCAATGTGCGTAAGTAGGATGACGACAATAGTAACCATTAATCACTTAGTGACCCAGGTGCAAAAGATATAGATCTATAGAGTATGAGACGCGCTCCACTCTTGGTTGGAATACCCATAGGAGTGCTTTTGTGATCCGAATGATGTCAAAGTTGTCTCGGTTTGGTTACTTACTTATGGCACATATGTCAGGGTGCAAGCTACACACTAATAGATCCTTAAACTCCATGAATGCTAATAACATACCATGATTTCATTACAGGATTACAAACATGAGATTTCATACGATGACAATAACTACATGAACTCGTTCAACTTTTGTTGACTTTTAAAATTACATGTATTTCAGGACATAAGACTTGAGCCGGTGATACCACGGGAAATGGGAATGACATGACAACGAATCCCTTTGGAGGATTTGTCTTTTATAGCCCAACCTCGTATGGGTATATAGGGGACAAAACCTCAACATGCTTTTATGATGAAAACAATCTTTTGTTCGAAGTGTAATGTAACTCAATAACTATGTTTTGGATAACATTGTGAACTTGGTTGGAACTTGGAATCTCTTTTGGGGAATTTGTAAACTTTTGTTACAAATCAATACAAATGGCATCGTTGTTGACTTATATTTGTTTACACGATTGGATGCAATGATTACCTTTCTTAGGTCACACGCATTACCTTTCCGCTACCAGCAGGGTTTGACAAATTAGCTAGAAACACTTACATTTACCCGAATAAGGAAGATATGAAATAATCAAATCCACTCAAATCATTTGCTTACCAGCAACTATATACTCAACTTCTGAATATAACTCGGAAATTCTAGACCAAACCCTAACAATCTATAAAACATACTAAATCTAGACATAACTCAATCTCAATATAAACCTGCACAAATCCACCAAACTTACATATATCTCCACAAAAATCTTATCTAAACTACAAAGGCATATTTTCAACAGATCCTCAAACAAATTAACATTAAATTAACCTAACAAAATCACACAAAATCTCATCATATGCATTCATTTAACTCAATTAACCAGAAACACTTACATTTACCGAATACGGAGATATGAAATACTCAAATTCAGTCAAATCATCTGTAAATACAGATTTATACTACTTAACCTCCCATTTTCTGACGCTAGTTGTTGTTCTCCAGAGAGTTTGATTTAGGGTTTCTGAGTAGCATTCTGAATACATATTATGTCGAAATTTGTCCCGAATTTTCCTATAGAAAAGGGCATAAATGAAATCCGATTCTGATTAATATGTTATTTTACATGTAAATCCCTAAATAATCAGAATATGCCAAACAATTAAACTGATTTTTTGCTTATCACAACTTCAAAAAGCAAAAGCACCAAAATATCAAATATGTAACTAACCATTTACTTACCTTTCATCCCTTGACTTTTCGCGGTACAGTTTGACCACAAGTAATCCCATATAACCTACAAAATTCCTATTTGAATTATTCCATTAAATAATCCCATACAGCCTAAAAACACCAACGATGAGAAATAACATTCAGGCGCTCGCTCATTCTTCCTATGTCTCTGCAGATGAAATTATCAAATGATGATTAATAATCTTACATTAACTGGAAAGTCTGCTTCAAAACAAAAAACTAAGCATTTTGCAGGAGTTGAAGTAAAACATCATGGTAGAAATTGTGTGTATAGGTCAAAAGGTTAAAAAAACGGCAGTATATTGTGTAACTGAACCATATCAGCAAAAAACGTAACTGAAAGTCTGAACATGGCACATATTCAATTATTCATACAATTTCATTAAATTATAGCATATAACTAAACCATATCAGCACAAATGTAACTGAAAGTAGTGGAGGTGGAGTGCACCGTCGGAGGAGAGGTTTGTGGCGGTGTTTATGGCGGACCAGTTGGTGTCGGAGCTCCGGTGAGGGCGGCAGTGGAGGTTGGGGATTTCGGTGGAAGAAGTGGTGGTGGAGACGGACGAGATGCGGGTGGAGTCGGTGAAGCTGAGGCTAGTAAGACTGGAGCGAGCACTGGTAGTGGTGGTGGTGGTGATGGAGGTTGAGTTGGTGAAGTTGAGGTCGATATCGGAATCATGATGAATGAGTGTGTGGGAGTAATCGTCTTCCATTATCTTTGTGAGAAATATGTGATGGTGGAGATTTGGTTAGGGTTTCTCTAATTTGATATTGATACCGATCTAGTAGAGAAAGGATGTAGAGAGAGAAAGTGAGATATGAATTTGAAATGTGAGGGTTTGGAGGGATGTAATAATGTGAGGGTTTGTAGGGATGTGAATTTGAAATTGGATGTAATAATGTGAGGGTTTGGAGGGATATGAATTTAAAATTTGAAATTCACATGAAAAGGGTAAAATTTGATTTTTATATTTTAAACTAGGTTAGTTTCCCGTGTGTTACACGGGTTGAACAATTTAAACTATATAATAACAGGGTCGGCCCAAGTCCAAGTATTTTGAGGCTTGGGCCTCAGGCCACCAAATGTATAGGGCCTTAAGATTTAAAAAAAAATTATATACTATATGGGTATGAGCCTTGTTATTAAAAGGTTATAGCCCAGTTGGCGCGCATGTCATCTGTGTACCTTAAGGGGGCGGGTTTCACCGTCGTTTATTCTTTTTGGATAAGAAAAAAAATAGGCAAGAAGGGCCCCGATTTTGAAACTTGCTTTAGGCCTCTAAAATGGTTGAGCCGACCCTGTATAATAAATATTTCTTGTAAATGCAAATCAAAGACGGACACACTTATATATATTTGATAAATAATGAAACTAATAATAATAGTAAAAAAATCTCATACATGTAAAAAAATTATGTGATTAATGGCAAAGTGTGTTTTAGCCAAATCCTAGAATTTAAAACATAAAAGATCAGGTACAAAAAAGCGTGAAACCCTTTAAAACTTCAATAAAAGGGTTATAGTTATCAGATAAACATTTTTCTATTTAATATTATTTACAATTATTAAAACATTTTTCTATTTAATATTATCTACAAATTAAAAGATAAATTGTTAGAAGATAAATATGAAAGAAAGGCGGTAAAACAAAAAAATAGACGCCTCCAATGAATAACACGTGTCACACATTGGTTTACTTTATTATATGTATAGATGTATTTTAAAAGATATTAAATTAAGGATTAATGATGCAATAATTACATAAGACACGCATTGTTGGATAGCTTGGATGGCTGCCACATCAGCATTGTGATGCAATGCTCATTTCTCCTTTTACAGAAAGTGTATATAGATAGATAGATAGATAGATAGATAGATAGATAGATAGATAGATAGATAATAATAGTAATTATAATAATAATAATAATAAGAGTAAATTACGATTTTGGCCCTTGTGGTTATATCACTTTTATCCTTTTAGCCCAAAAATGAATTTTTTAATATCTAAGCCCCTGACGTCTTTTTTCTAACCCTTTTGGCCCCTAACACTAACCCCATCCATTTACTTTTAGGGGGCCAAAAGGGTTAGAAAAAAAAAACGTTGGGGGCCAAAAGGGTTAGAAAAAAAGACGTTGGGGGCTCAGATGTTAAAAGATTCATTTTTAAGTTAAAAAGGTAAAAGTGATATAAACACATGGGCCAAAATCGTAATTTACTCTAATAATAATAATAATAATAATAATAATAATAACAATAATAATAATAATAACAATAATAACAATAATAACAATAATAATAGCTACGTAATGGGCCGGGTCGATGTTTCATGGGTTCATTTATTTAATTTTAATCTTTTAAAATAATTTTTTTTTTCTTATTTATAACATAGCTACGTTGTGCAAAATTCAAAAGGTGAAGAGAATTGAATCTTAAATAAGTTGTAGTTAAAACATTGATTGTTTTACATACACATGTATTTTTTTTAAAGGGGATAATTTTAAAGTATAATTATGCAGATTAAAATATAATAGAAAACGTTTGGTTTAAATAAGTTGTATTTGTTTTAACCCGTTGATACACCGGGTTGATGTGTCATACGATTGACAAGTTTATATATTTTTATAATCGTGGGCATGTATTAAATTTGTCTATAAATTTTGGGATGGATCCATCTAAACAAGCAAACACAGCCCAATTAGTTTTACTTATATTTATTCACGTCATATTATCAATATATATGTATACATATAAAGATATCTTAACTTAATATTAGCGTGCGAAAGATGTTCCATAGCACAAAGTCTTAGTTTTTCAGTCCTAAGAAACATAGCATTAGTACAACGCGGAACAAACGAAAGCTATTTAACGTACTAAATTAATATCCTCATCTTAAATAATTTAACTTTTCTTTTTTAATTTGTAACGATGCATATGAGTAGGTGGTGGAAGAATACAAGATGGGACGAGAAATTAAGCCTTGCTCGAGATAGATTAGTGGAGCATTTTATGTGGTCTCTTGGTTTTAGCTACCAACCAAAGTTTAGTTTTGGAAGGAGAATACTCACAATGGTTAACTCCCTCATTACATATATCGATGATGTTATGGTGTCTATGGGACTTTGGATGAACTCCTAATATACTCTATGCAAGACTTGCATTTTTATTATAAACTAGCAATAACACCCGCGCGCTTTGCGGCGCGTGTGCATCGCAAACATCAAATAAATTAGTCCAAACGTTATGTGATGTGTTAACCGTATGAAAACACGTGTTTCGACATAATTATTTAACTCAATGTAACCTATATAAACAATGTGATTGGATCAAAACATAAAATCAATCAAATTTATATTGTACAATCATAACGTATTACATGTGACCCTAGTTATACATACAAAATGTAACGGGTATAACGAAAAAGTTGACATGTATAATCAAAAGAGATTAATTAGAGCGTTTAAAAAAGGGAAAAAGAAACCACAATTTGATTCCACTCCGATCGAAACAAAATTTACAAAACATTCATAAAATAATTACGAAAACATATTATATTTGACCTGACTCGTTCTCCAAAAAAGTTTACGTCGAAACATACACCAACTCGAATTTATACCGAAACGTACATAAAAATGTCCACGAAAAAATAGTTTTTTTAATGAAAACGTATTACATTTAACCTGAATCGTTTCCAGAAAAAGTTTACGTCGAATGTAGAGCAAATCGAATTTATATTGACACGTACACAAAAATATGCACGTAAAAAAGTTAGTTTTTTCTTAAGGGGGTATAGTGGTAAACTCGAAACAAATTATTAGTAATAACTTAATAGGTTAAATAAGTTCTTAAAATCGTGACAAGTAGCACTAATGCCACACCATTGACAACGGCCACCAACATTAGAAGAGCTCGTAAAAATAAAATAAAAAGGTAAAAAAATAACACCGAACGCAAAATAGACGTAAAATCGTTCAACCACGCACGCCCGTTGCGACGTGTTAATGCGAAGAAGTTAGCCATAAACGTTAAACATTGAAAATAATAACTAAGTCGATGTAGGACCCGCGCGTTACGACGAACTTGTTAAACGAAGAAAAATAGACGCGTTATGACTGGTCTGTCAAACAGGAAAAAACAGACGAAAAACGGTTGAACTTCACACTCACGTTGCGGTGTGTTGACTCGCAAAATTTAGAACGAAACGTAAAACAAAAAACTTGTGAAACATGAAAAGTATGAGGTGACAAAAGTTAAAAATAAAAAGTGTGGGGGTTAAATTGTAAAAGATGGGTTAGAGGGGTTAAATGCAAAAGATAGAGACCTTTGGGTTAAAAATGAAAAATACAAAAACTTTTTTGAAACACACCCAATGCATAAGTTACAACAATGGAAAGCAACAAAACGAAGAAAAATAGACGCGTTATGACTGGTCTGTCAAACAGGAAAAAACAGACGAAAAATGGTTGAACCTCACACTCACGTTGCGGCGTGTTGACTCGCAAAATTTAGAACGAAACGTAAAACGAAAAACTTGCGAAACATGAAAAGTATGAGGTGACAAAAGTTAAAAATAAAAAGTGTGGGGGTTAAATTGTAAAAGATGGGTTAGAGGGGTTAAATGCAAAAGATAGAGACCTTTGGGTTAAAAATGAAAAATACAAAAACTTTTTTGAAACACACCCAATGCATAAGTTACAACAATGGAAAGCAACAAAACGAAGAAAAATAGACGCGTTATGACTGGTCTGTCAAACAGGAAAAAAACAGACGAAAAACGGTTGAACCTCACTCACGTTGCGGCGTGTTGACTCGCAAAATTTAAAACGAAACGTAAAACGAAAAACTTGCGAAACATGAAAAGTAAAGTATGAGGTTACAAAAATTGAAAATAAAAAGTGTGGGGGTTAAATTGTAAAAGATGGGTTAGAGGGGTTAAATGCAAAAGATAGAGACCTTTGGGTTAAAAATAAAAAATACAAAAACTTTTTTGAAACACACCTACTGCATAAGTTACAACAATAGAAAGCAACAAAATGTTGCTAATTTATACTTTGTAAATTACCATCACCACACGTATTTATAATATTTAGAGACATATCGCGCATTATGTCTTGAATTGTAGATGCGATGTGAATGCTATCAAAGACCTTCCAGATTATTTGAAGATATGCTTCCTGGCATTCATTCTAAAACACCGTAAATGAGATCTCATATATATAACATACTCACAGAGACAGGATTCCTTGCACTTCCATATCTTAAGAAAGCAGTAATTATACCATCGTCAGTCTTTTAGCTATAAAAATACTTTGGTCTCAATTCCTCTAATCATTGTAATTTAATTTGAGTTATAACATGATCCAGTTATTTTGTAGTGAGCAGATTATATCAAGACATACATGGTAGAAGTAAGTAGTGGGCGGATTATATCAAGACATACATGGTAGAAGCACACTGGTACCACAGTGGATATAAATCAACACTCCAAGAGTACTTGGACAATGCTTATATATCTATCGGGGGTCGGATCATTCTCAAGAATGTTATTTGTTTAACATCATCTAGTTCAAATGAAGACATATTGCGATGCATGCAAAGCGCTAACGCTACTCGTCAATGATGTTCCGACTTGCTTATGACTTGGGGACATCCTCAGTATGTCATTTTATTAATTTAATATATATGCACACTCAGGGCCGTGATATGAACCAAATTGGTTTGTGATAGATAATCCGTTGAGTGGATTAAGCTCAAAAGAAAATAGCAAGAATCAAGACTTTGAGATAACTCTCATTTAATATTTTTCATTCATACCTACTAAACTCATAAACTTCCCTTATATAGGGATACAAAATTGTAAACAAACATGAACGTAAACACTTCTACCACTACTTACGAAAACATGGGATCATGAGCATCCCCATATCTCCCTTTATTCTCACACACACTAATATGCATAAAAACTAATTAAAGGAATAATAAAACCCACGTGTAGCTTCATTTGACCATGCCAGCTTTGACCACTCTCATCCTTAATTAAAGGAATAATTGAAACATGGAAAACATCATTTTAGGAACATACGAACTGAACATTGCATGTCAGAGAAGGAACACATCAGGCCGGAACCAAGGGAGTCAAGAGTACACAATCATGACTTAGACCCCCTAGTTGGAACGTGTAATGAGTACAACATAGGGTAATATGATGACCCTTGGCTAAAAAGTTCTGCACACTTAATTGTATATTTTGTGTTGCTTAATATTCATTTAATTAACATTCTTCGTAGGTCTTTTCTAAAAAAAAAAAAAAAAAAAACCTTATTTATAATGAAAATGTTTCACACGCCGATATGAACTAAATAAGTTGAACCTTGTCTTGTTACTTGAAGGAGGAAATTGCAAGAGGGGATATTCCAAAACCAATCCAGTGTTACATGCATGACAATGGTGCATCCGAAGAAGAAGCAACAACGTACATCAAAGGTTTAATCCTGGAGACGTTAACAAAGAACGAGCCTGTGGTTATTCTCGTTTTCCAAAGAAGTTTATCGAGTGTGCTACAAACATACCTAGGATGACACAATTCATGTACAATGACAGAGATAGGCATGGTCATCCTATTCAAGGGATTTGATTAACTATCATTGCATAGCATATGATTCCTATTTGTACTTGCCACCAAGTTGAAATATTTGTAATGGAGGCGACAGCTATAACTGACTGTGTCTATATGAGTGTGGAAAGAAAGACCATCTCCATGTTGGCACGGCCAGGCCAACCCCTTGAATATCATACAAACACGACGAACATATAAACAAACCACTCTATACTTTTGTAAATAAACACATCTAGCTGTAAATAGAGACAGAGAAAACATCACCGCATCAACCCCACTAGTTCTTAATACTTACCTGTTGATACAACCAAGGAGTTGAGGTTTTTTTTTATTTATTTATAAAAGCAACACTTATAATCTTTTCATGTTAGCATTACAAAATATAATTAAGAGACAATTTAGCCAGACTCATCATGTGCAGATTACACAATTCAACTAACAAAGGAGGAAAGAACTACAAGGGAGTTGATCCATTTTTCTATTAACATGGTGGTTTTCATGTACTTTCACCCTCGACTTACCAATAATCTTTGCATGAGCATGAACCATCATGAAAACAATGAAATCTATTGTTATCCCTCACAATTATCTCTCTTCCCTCCAGCTTTGAAATCATCTTCATGGCCTCATGACAATCCCAACAGACCCTCAAGTTTTTCACAATTCTAATAACGGCCCCTGACTCACTAACAAGAAGTGCAAAACAGAGTGCCAGCTTCTCACTGTGAGTGCCCACCATCTCTTCCTTCTCTTCCTCTTCAACATCTCTAAGAACACTCTCTTTATCAGCAATGTATCCAGCTATCCTCATTTTCTTTCTTAATTCCATCAATAACTTGTATACATCATTTGATCTTTCATGTGCTTTATCACCCACAATAAATTTGTGTAATTTCCCATCAAATTCCACATAACTCCATCCCGTAGCTTTCTTTAACCCTAACAGTTTCATTTTCCCCCGGATTCGCTCAACATCGCCCCATCGCCCCATTGAAGCATACATGTTCGAAAGCAAAACGTAATTCCCAGAATTTTCGGGTTCGATTTTGAAAAGATGACTAGCTGCAAACTCCCCGATATCAATTCTTTTACGAATGCGAGCAGCGTTTAGGAGTGAACCATAGACTCCCGCGTGTGGGACCATTGGCATTCTTGTGATTAAATTCTTCGCTTCATCGAGCTTACCCACTCGGCCTAATAAGTCAATCATGCATGCATAGTGGTCAACATCCGGGTTAGTGATGGAATCAAAAACTTTTTTACCTTGTTCTAACAGTCCTGCATGGTTGCAGGCAGTAAGAACACTGATATATGTGATTCGATCAGGTTGAAACCCATGTTCTTTCATCTTACGCATTGTATCAATGGCTGCAAATCCGTCACCTTGAGCTGCAAAACCTGTAATCAAAGTGTTGAAGGAAATAACATCTTGCGTCTTCATTTTATGGAAGATTCTTTCGGCATCTTTCATGCTTCCGCATTTGGAGTACATAAAAATTAAAGAGTTATAACCGGAAATACTCAATTTGATTTGATTTTCATCTATGATGTTTAAAGCCCAGTTTCCCAACTCCAATGCCCCGAGATGTGAACATGCAGATATGACACTAACCATAGTAACTTCGTCTGGTTTTGTGTGGTTAGAACTGATCATCTTCTTGAATAGCTCAATTGCCATTGTCGATTGTCCATTTTGTGCATAACCAGCAATCATTGAATTCCATGAAACTACATCCTTGGAAGGCATCCTATCAAAGAGTTCTCTGGCAGAACTCAAATCACCAACACTCGTATGCGCAGAAATCATTGCATTCCACGAAACCACATTTCTGTATGCACCTAACTCCTCAAAAATATTCCTAGCAGCTGCAAGATCCCCACACTTTGCATACATGTCAATTAGCGCGGTCTTGACAAAGTAATTTAACTTAGCACTCCTCTGATTGAGCATGTTCATGAGTGAACTTGCAAGTTTAGCATCAGCACGATCTGCACATGCTGAAATAACTGCAACCCAAGTTGTTTCATCTGGTTGAACACCATCAACAACCATCTCATTCAGCAGTCTCATAGCCTCTTCTGCAAACCCATTCTGGGAATAAGCAGACAACATCGCATTCCAAGAAACAACATTTTTCTCAGGCATTTGATCAAAATACCTCCTTGCAGTAACCAAATCTCGTGTCTTTGAATACCCAGTAACCATCGCAGTCCAAGTGATGACATTTCTCTCAGGCATTAAATTAAACAAACTACCAGCTTCAACCTCATTTCCCCACCTCCAATACCCAGAAATCATAGAGTTCCAATCCGCCACCATTCTCTCAGGCATTTCATCGAACAGTTTACGTGCAAAATAAATGGGCCCATACTTGGCATACATATACATAATAGCATTACGTACATAACGATCACACTGATGCCCAAGTTTTATAAGATGGGCATGTAACAAAACAGCTTCCTTCTCCATGGATTTAATTAAGATCGGAAAAACAAAAGCATCAGGCATGACATTGGAAAGGCGCATATTATGAAAGAGATTGATGACATGGTGATGGGCGCCCGTGTGCGAGTAGAACTTGAGCATGTTGGTGAATGCGTAGAGATTGGGTTGGTGGGAAGAGTCGAAAATGAGACGTGCGTAGGAGGGTGGGGCGCAGAGGCGGGTGCAGTGGCTGATGAGCACAGACACCCAATAGTTGTCATGATGGAGGGAATGCTGAATGATCTGTGCATGTAGCTGTGTCAACTGATTGAAACTGGATATTCTGAGTGCAATTGCGTTCAAATGTGACATCAAAATGCTTGATTTATCATCTACCTACCGGCGACCTTCTTGGCCTAAGGCATACATTGATAGCTATAGGATATTGAGGTCAGTCGTTATGCATAATGGGCTCTAGGCCCATTGCATGTTTTTGTAAAGTAAAAGTGTGCGTGAGAGAGAGAATCTCGAAAGAGGCGTAAATCTTTTTTTATTTCTATTGGACTTGGTTAGATGTCGCTATCCTTCAGGTGAGATGGTTCCAACAGTTTTAACGACACCCATCATACTCTCATTAGTGAGGAACAATCCACTCTCGTGGTGTGCATGAGTGTATTGACGCCATCTCTGCTCTGATTAGTGGAAAGGGTATCCAAACTTGGAATGTGCACGAGAGATGATCAGCTGTGCGCGGGACCACCGTAAGGTAGTTAGTGCGACATTGTAGTTTGGCTGATTTATCGCCACGTGTCCTTACTAAAGAGATCAATGGTTTATCTAGATACATTCCTCTACACTAACAACTACAAGAGAAAAGTGCCCGGATAGTCCCTTCAGATTTCACCTATAATCCCTACATTTTTAAAATTACAACTATAGTCCCCAACTTTTGCAAATTCGTTCTCGGATAGTCCCTAAAGCGGATGGAGGTTAATTTTTGGTGATAAGTTGATGTGAAATGACTAAAACACCCTTACTGTTAAAAATAAAAATTAAAAGAGTTAATATAAAGAATTCAGCCGAGGCCCACATTTTTTATTAAAAACCTAACTCAGGCCACCATCATTTTCTCCATAATCCCACCTCCACCCCTCAACCACCTCCTCCACCTTCCACTACGTCTAACCATAGCCTCCTGTGACACCCTGACCGGAGGCGGAAATGTCGAGGGCATCACGAAACTTGGTAGAATGCATATAAGCACATGGTGATTAAATTAAAGTTGAATTATAATTAAGTTTGGTTAATAGGATTGCATTCACATCCAAACTAGTACAAAACAAATACAACACACTGTTCACAAAAGTCTTTGTTTTTATTTAAGCTAAGGCACTTGTCTTGAGCAATCCTATGTGATCCTTGCAAAAGCTAACTTCAAACATTTTTACCTGAAACATATGTTAAAAACAATTTGGGTCAACAAACAGTTGAGTGAATTCATAGGTTTTGGTTAGTTTGGTAATAAATAAATAATGTGATAATGAAATGTTTAACAATGTGACATTTGATATATCATAGCAAAATGAGTAATACAAGTATGCTAGGTGGAACATTCAAACCTTGTAGACGTAAACACGGATCTATCATCCAAACTTCCGAATTGCAAAATGTGAACAACAACATCAACAACAACAAATGGTGAACTGGAAGTTAGGATGGGGCGTCACACCTATAGCGCTATAATATTACCGCTGGGCTTGTACGGAGTTAATGAATGTAGGTGTAAGCAACAAGTGTCAAGCAATTGCAAGAAACAATCAAGATAGCCACAAAATGCAAATTGGTTTGTATCACATTATTTCATATGTTTCATCCCAAAAATATTGTAAAAGAAAATGGGAACTATGAACTCACCTTGTTTGCGAATAATTTCCAAACAAGTAATGGTAAGAGTTTTGCGGGAACAAGATTTCCACGTCACTCTAATTGTATTTGAACATGCATGAAACACGGAAATTGGCATCAACAAATGGATAAAATGTGCAACTGTACAAACGGGAAACTATGTCTATCGTGTTTGTACTGTTTGACTAGGACGGTAACTACGGGTTTAAATAATCCTGTTTGGGGAAAACTTGGAAACAAGGTTATAATCTAAGGGATTATTTAAGAAAAATATAGTTTATACAAATAATTAAGTTATACAAATAATGGATATAGAAATAATATTTGTATAATTAGAACAATCAAATATATATATACTTGACTCAAAATTTGTATATATATATTTTCAAGATAAACATGATAATTATACAATTATTTATCTAAATAATTAATTTAAACCGAGATAATTAAAAATAACATTTTTAATTATTGGACATATATATATATCAGATTTAAAATAGTTATCATGGCAGAATATATATATTTTTAAAATAAACAAATATGTATATAGTTTCAAAATGAAATAACATGGTGATTATCTAATAATTGTCTAAATAATTAGTTTAAACCAGAATAATTAAAAATAACATTTTTAATTATGAACATGAAATATTACTGATTTACAGTAACTATTAGGGCCTTTGAATAATTTTATATAAATAAGATGGAGTTAAAATGGTTAAAATACCAGTATTTAGGTTTATAAAGTTTAATTATTACAAAAAAAATCTGAAAATGCCCAAAACAGTTTCTGACTTGTTATAAAATCAGAAACATGTGTATTTTGTTATGAAAATATTTTTGAGCAGAAATTATATTTATATAATTAAACTAGTTAAGTTTAATTAAGTGACTTAACTGATTAAATTATGTAAAATAATCTGTAAATAATCAAACAGTAGCTAAATTTATATAAACTCAGAATAATGCATATAATATCATAAAAATAATTTCGGCCAAAAATTATATAGTTATATAATTTAAATATATTAAATTAAACTATACTTTTAAAGTGTAAATACTGATTTATTTGTATAAATATCAAAATTATATAAAATATTAGTAACAGTATTATTTTTGTAAGGTTTATCACTTAAAATAATTATCATAAAAATTTCAGATTTTATTTCTAAAAATTGGATTTATTATGAATTTTTAAATGTTAAACTGTTTTAATATTATAAAAATTAGTGTTATAAATAATATATCAGATTTTATATTTTTAATAAGTGTATTAGTGATCAATAATAATGCAAAAATTTAATATCAGTTTAAAATATATGTAAAATAAATAAAAACAAGGATTTGGAGGTGCCCGGGTTCGAACCCGGGTCTCCGGTTTCATCGAACGGTCGTCTTCCCCAATTATGGTCAACCCGAAAGTCAACGGTTGTGATTCTTGAACAAAACCAGTTTATAATCGAATTACATCTACATAAACATTGAATAATCATAAACAAACGGATTGAACGAATAATAACGAACCGGTATTGGTCTGAACGGTGTGTCGACTAGATTCCGGCGACTGTAATTCCGGCGAGGTAACAGAGACGAACAGATGCTATGTATCGATGTGTTAGTGGATTTTTAGGGGTGTGTGGTGTTTGCAGAGGCTTAGGGGATTCTTATAACACTTCAATTTATCCGAATTCGACACAGAATAGTGGAATTAAACTTATATTCGGTTTAAAAGTAAAAGAAACGATTCCGATAAAGTCAGTCATTTACTTGAACGATTACAAGCATGCGTATGTTGGTTTGAGGTCAGAGATTCCGCGTGCAAGACATTGGGCAGTGAAACCCACTAATCTCGTGGTTTGGTTCGAGTTCCGACAACACAGGCGGGTTTTGCAGGTTTGAAAATAATAATATTTAAATGTAATGTGTGTATATATATATTACGGTTCTAAAATATTACCGGATGAGGGCTCAGCCCGACCGGTCACGATGTTGTTTGTTAAGCGAAAGGTCCCGAGTTCGACCCCCCCCCTTGTGACCGGTTCTAACATTTTTTTATTTATTTTTGAATTTTACACTTTAGTCCCTAGGGTTCTACAACTGACAAAACCAGTCCCTCAATCAGTTCAGTTAAATGGCTAACTAGGTTGTGTTTTTAAATAGAAATCCTTATAACAAAGTTAACCCAGTTAGTCTTTTTAGTTAAAAATAGTTTCAGAAATAACAACATCAGTCCCTGGAGTACAAGTTTCATAAAATGACTAATAGGACCCTAGACTTTAAATTCAAAAAAAATAAAAGTTTATTTTATTTATAAAACAAGTTTCAAAAATGTCATAAAGGACCCTAAACTTATAGTTTTCAAAAATTACATTTTTTTTAACCCAAACTTATAAGAATTCAAAAATGACAATTTAGTCCCCGAACTTTATATTTTCAAATAGTGACGGTTTACCCTCGGACTTAAAATCAAAGTTTTCAAGTAAGTTTCGAAGAATGACAATTACGTCCCTCAACTTATATTTTTACATAATGACACATTAGTCCCTTGTAGTTAATGTAGCTTTGTTTATAAGTATGAAACTCAATTAAATTTGCAAATATTCACGTGTTTGGGCCAGTAAATCATGTAAAAGTATGAAACAAAGTATGTATCTAACAATTTGCATTTCAATATATGGTAACCACTATTATGTGCATCAAACAAGTACATGTCTGAAAATCAAGGTGGTTACAGTCTCCCCAACTTTAGAAAATTTCGTCCCGAAATTTATTCGAAAGAGACTGTAGAATGTAATCGTAATGATTAGAAAGATAATCAAGTCATTGTTGGATGCTGAAAATTTTGAGGAATTTACGAGAATCATTGTATAGAAATTGTTTTGCATGGCACTATGCTACGCTGGATTTGTAATGTAAATATTATGCAAACAAATGTGTGTATCAATAAGCAAATAATGGATGATCATATAACCACATGATGTTTTTATATGCCACCTTACTTAACAAGGCTTGCTATGATTCTCATGCGTCGAACCTCGTAATTAAGTGTGCACCCAAAATTACGCGTTTCGTCGCATGGTCCACATAGCACTTCTAGTTAAGTGAGGAAAACAAATAAGATTGAGGTATTGTTTAAATCGAACAAGCATCAATATAACATAACATCAACTGAATTAAAACGTATTTCACATTAGCAATGATAGCATTGTTTGTTTGACCGTCTATTGAACAAATTTACATTTGAAATAAGTCATGTAATGGATCAAATTCAGGATTATAAGGTGGTGGAGGTGGTAGAGGCAGTTGCAAATGATCATTTAATTGTCTCAGCATGCTTTCCAACCATTGATTTCTTTCTGTCAGCCAATTTATTTGTTGAGACAAATTTCTAACCTGATTGTTTAACCTAGTCACTTCGATTCCCACTGAATCTGGAGGTAGATTCATTGGTGGCATCGTACTTGGGCCTGCTATATCAGTTGGTGGCAGTTGTTCTACTTCGTTCAACAGTGACTGGAAAGACTGTGGCAGTAACGGTGATTGCAAAAATGATTCCATTACAAATTGATCTTGGATCATCATGCTTTCATCAAACAAAGCTTCTTGCGTCGTTGGATCCTCCTCGAAAACTATCGGTAAGAAGTTTGGTGTTGATGGTTGGGATAAGTTAGTTGTAATATGTTCTTGTATGTATGGCAGCGGTGGTTGCATATCAAACCGATAAAAAGATGGTTGAGGAAACTGCAAAAATGATTGTTGTAAATTTTGTGGGGAGGTATTCTCTAAGATAACTGGAGCTCCCTCCGACTGTGATGGTTGAGTTAGTGTACCAATATGAACAGGGGTTAGCCTAATGGTGTAAGGATTTACAATCCCAGGTGCCTTCGGTGGAGATAATCCCTGGATAATCTGATCACTTAAGACACCTAATGATTGTGCTATTTTTGTAATGTAAGACCCTCCCATGAGACATCTCAGAGGATGTGATTGTTGACTAGAAAAATATACAGCAAGCTCGTGGGCAATATTACAAGGAACTTGCTCAAAAATACTATACAGATAGAAAAGTTCGATTGTTCTAACCCTTTGTTGATTATGCTTGCGCCCCGTGATAGTGTTGGCTAAAACACGGTGCATATATTGATAACAAGGGTCTATGAAGTTCGTAGAATTATTGTGGACACACCATTCTTTTAATGAATGGCATTGCCAATAATCTACCATATCCGCGGAGGAATTAGAGGTTGATGCCTCCGTAAAAATGGGTTGTTTAACTTCTTCATCTGTATATATGCCTAGATGAACTGCGAATTCTGTTAATGACATAGTATGAGGTTGTCCACAAAGTTGAAAATGAATGGATTCATTGGTAAGATTTTTATTATCATTGTAATAGAAAGTGGACAAAAACTCATACACCAGTTCATCGTATGATGGTTCTAGGATGTCGAAGAAACGGCGCCAGGGCGTATTAGGTAGTAGTGATCTTGCCAGTAAACCACTGGAATCAATCGTTCCCATTCGTTGCCAATCAATACCGCTATTAGTAAGAACTTCATGATGCTTGAGTTTTTGATACCTCTCTTGATTGTGTAAATTAGTAAACTGAAGGAAGGGATGAATTTTTGCTGCATTTGAAGATTCGGCATATGCTGCTGGGAGATTTGTCATTGGGATATGGGGTTTTGTTGAACTAAGAAAAGTTTGGGTATGTGTTGAATTATGTCAGAAGTTGTAGTTCTTGTGTAGATTAGCTCGAGTAGTGAGTTTCTTATATAGATAAGGGAATTCCGGATTACACCATATGATCGGTTAGGGCTTCCATGCTACGTTCTAAAACAGTTTACTGCAGCTAGTTTGAAAATTTGAATCTGAAATGTATGGTCTCGAGAAAATTTTGAACTTTGAAAAAGAGGGAATTGTATCGTAATAAATTGATAATAGTACAACGTAGGTCGATTAGAACTTGGATTGTTCTGAAACAGAGAAAAGAAAAAAATCCTTTTGAATTAGGGTAACATGCCTTGAGCCTATAGGCATACTGTACTCTCATCGGTAGTTCCCAGGTAGGCAAACATGTGTCTCGTCGTGGAGGTGATTTCATAATGGGGTAAAGTAGTTTCATAAAATCAACGAGGATCAAAGAAAACACGTAACAAGATGGATATCATTTATTCCACGAATAAACGACATCAATGACAAGTCAAAGTAGTTGGGTTCTTATAACTTGGTGAAGTCATGCTTTAGCCTATAAGTGGACACTCATCCCAAGAATTCCCAGGTAAGCACAACTGGTCTCGCGTCTGATGAGATTTATACGAAGTGCTTGCCTAGACAGAAAACTCAGAATACAGGCATCCACCCCTTCCAGATTGCACGAGTTCGTTATTAGAGCCCAAGAGTTTGATGAGAATTTAAAAATCAGAAGAGGTTTTGAAAATAATCACGTAAGGATAGGTGATGAGCATTTAAAGATGAGATCTGTGGTGATGAGGCATTGGTTACAAAAGATAAGGATGAAGACAAGGACAAAGATAACGGAAGAGTTTGCTAATGGAAGGTGTCCTAGGTAACTTATAGTCTAGGTCAAAAGTAATTTCTAATAACCTAAATCCCTATAACCATGGCTCTGATACCAACCTGTGACACCCTGACCGGAGGCGGAAATGTCGAGGGCATCACGAAACTTGGTAGAATGCATATAAGCACATGGTGATTAAATTAAAGTTGAATTATAATTAAGTTTGGTTAATAGGATTGCATTCACATCCAAACTAGTACAAAACAAATACAACACATTGTTCACAAAAGTCTTTGTTTTTATTTAAGCTAAGGCACTTGTCTTGAGCAATCCTATGTGATCCTTGCAAAAGCTAACTTCAAACATTTTTACCTGAAACATATGTTAAAAACAATTTGGGTCAACAAACAGTTGAGTGAATTCATAGGTTTTGGTTAGTTTGGTAATAAATAAATAATGTGATAATGAAATGTTTAACAATGTGGCATTTGATATATCATAGCAAAATGAGTAATACAAGTATGCTTGGTGGAACATTCAAACCTTGTAGACGTAAACACGGATCTATCATCCAAACTTCCGAATTGCAAAATGTGAACAACAACATCAACAACAACAAATGGTGAACTGGAAGTTAGGATGGGGCGTCACACCTATAGCGCTATAACATTACCGCTGGGCTTGTACGGAGTTAATGAATGTAGGTGTAAGCAACAAGTATCAAGCAATTGCAAGAAACAATCAAGATAGCCACAAAATGCAAATTGGTTTGTATCACATTATTTCATATGTTTCATCCCAAAAATATTGTAAAAGAAAATGGGAACTATGAACTCACCTTGTTTGCGAATAATTTCCAAACAAGTAATGGTAAGAGTTTTGCGGGAACAAGATTTCCACGTCACTCTAATTGTATTTGAACATGCATGAAACACGGAAATTGGCATCAACAAATGGGTAAAATGTGCAACTGTACAAACGGGAAACTATGTCTATCGTGTTTGTACTGTTTGACTAGGACGGTAACTACGGGTTTAAATAATCCTGTTTGGGGAAAACTTGGAAACGAGGTTATAATCTAAGGGATTATTTAAGAAAAATATAGTTTATACAAATAATTAAGTTATACAAATAATGGATATAGAAATAATATTTGTATAATTAGAACAATCAAATATATATATACTTGACTCAAAATTTGTATATATATATTTTCAAGATAAGCATGATAATTATACAATTATTTATCTAAATAATTAGTTTAAACCGAGATAATTAAAAATAACATTTTTAATTATTGGACATATATATATATCTGATTTAAAATAGTTATCATGGCAGAATATATATATTTTTAAAATAAACAAATATGTATATAGTTTCAAAATGAAATAACATGGTGATTATCTAATAATTGTCTAAATAATTAGTTTAAACCAGAATAATAAAAAATAACATTTTTAATTATGAACATGAAATATTACTGATTTACAGTAATTATTAGGGCCTTTGAATAATTTTATATAAATAAGATGGAGTTAAAATGGTTAAAATACCAGTATTTAGGTTTATAAAGTTTAATTATTACAAAAAAAAATCTGAAAATGCCCAAAACAGTTTCTGACTTTTTATAAACTCAGAAACATGTGTATTTTGTTATGAAAATATTTTTGAGCAGAAATTATATTTATATAATTAAACTAGTTAAGTTTAATTAAGTGACTTAACGGATTAAATTATGTAAAATAATCTGTAAATAATCAAACAGTAGCTAAATTTATATAAACTCATAATAATGCATATAATGTCATAAAAATAATTTCGGCCAAAAATTATATAGTTACATAATTTAAATATATTAAATTAAACTATACTTTTAAAGTGTAAATACTGATTTATTTGTATAAATATCAAAATTATATAAAATATTAGTAACAATATTATTTTTGTAAAGTTTATCACTTAAAATAATTATCATAAAAATTTCAGATTTTATTTCTAAAAATTGGATTTATTATGAATTTTTAAATGTTAAACTGTTTTAATATTATAAAAATTAGTGTTTTAAATAATATATCAGATTTTATATTTTTAATAAGTGTATTAGTGATCAATAATAATGAAAAAATTTAATATCAGTTTAAAATATATGTAAAATAAATAAAAACAAGGATTTGGAGGTGCCCGGGTTCGAACCCGGGTCTCCGGTTTCATCGAACGGTCGTCTTCCCCAATTATGGCCAACCCGAAAGTCAACGGTTGTGATTCTTGAACAAAACCAGTTTATAATCGAATTACATCTACAGAAACATTGAATAATCATAAACAAACGGATTGAACGAATAATAACGAACCGGTATTGGTCTGAACGGTGTGTCGACTAGATTCCGGCGACTGTAATTCCGGCGAGGTAACAGAGACGAACAGATGCTATGTATCGATGTGTTAGTGGATTTTTAGGGGTGTGTGGTGTTCGCAGAGGCTTAGGGGATTCTTATAACACTTCAATTTATCCGAATTCGACACAGAATAGTGGAATTAAACTTATATTCGGTTTAAAAGTAAAAGAAACGATTCCGATAAAGTCAGTCATTTACTTGAACGATTACAAGCATGCGTATGTTGGTTTGAGGTCAGAGATTCCGCGTGCAAGACATTGGGCAGTGAAACCCACTAATCTCGTGGTTTGGTTCGAGTTCCGACAACACAGGCGGGTTTTGCAGGTTTGAAAATAATAATATTTAAATGTAATGTGTGTATATATATATTACGGTTTTAAAATATTACCAGATGAGGGCTTAGCCCGACCGGTCACGATATTGTTTGTTAAGCGAAAGTTCCCGAGTTCGATCCCCCCCTTGTGACCGGTTCTAACATTTTTTTGTTTTATTTTTGAATTTTACACTTTAGTCCCTAGGGTTCTACAACTGACAAAACCAGTCCCTCAATCAGTTCAGTTAAATGGCTAACTAGGTTGTGTTTTTAAATAGAAATCCTTATAACAAAGTTAACCCAGTTAGTCTTTTTAGTTAAAAATAGTTTCAGAAATAAGAACATCAGTCCCTGGAGTACAAGTTTCATAAAATGACTAATAGGACCCTAGACTTTAAATTCAAAAAAAAAATAAAATTTTATTTTATTTATAAAACAAGTTTCAAAAATGTCATAAAGGACCCTAAACTTATAGTTTTCAAAAATTACATTTTTTTAAACCCAAACTTATAAGAATTCAAAAATGACAATTTAGTCCCCGAACTTTATATTTTCAAATAGTGACGGTTTACCCTCGGACTTAAAATCAAAGTTTTCAAGTAAGTTTCAAAGAATGACAATTAGGTCCCTCAACTTATATTTTTACATAATGACACATTAGTCCCTTGTAGTTATTGTAGCTTTGTTTATAAGTATGAAACTCAATTAAATTTGCAAATATTCACATGTTTGGGCTTGTAAATCATGTAAAAGTATGAAACAAAGTATGTATCTAACAATTTGCATTTCAATATATGGTAACCACTATTATGTGCATCAAACAAGTACATGTCTGAAAATCAAGGTGGTTACACCTCCCGCCTCCAATCATCGCCTCTTCAGCCGATCCACCACCACTTACTCCGCCACCATTCGCTGCTTTCGTTGTGGCCTGGGGAAATTTGTTATGCACATGGAGAAATTTCAGAACCAGGTCTGAAAGGTGGTTCAATGAGGTTAAGTGAACTATATATGCGGTAACTTTGTGTTTAGGGGATGCAAATTAGAGAAGGAACCGCATTTTAACTCTAAAAATGATATTATAATCAATTTTTTTGTTCACTAGTCATCCCATGAAGTTTGTCTTCTACAAATAGCGTGATATAACTGAAAATATAGATGGAGTGATAATTTTGAAAATGATAATCAATTAATCATATGCCAAGGTTAAATAGCTCCGGAAAATAAATGAGGAGTGATTATTCAAGTGTCATTTGTCAGGAGACTTAGATTTAGCTTGTTTATATGTGTAGGTGGAGAAAGGGTGATGGTTGAGGTGAGGAGGAGGAGGTGGGGGATCGGTGGTTGATGGTAGTGGTTTTGGGGTAATGAAGATGAGGATGGTTGGCCTATAAGGTTTTTTTTAGTTAATTTGTTTTTATTGTTTAGGTAGGGCCCATTTAAAGTTTAATTTAATCCTTTAGTTTTTAATTTTTATTTTTAATACTAAGGGTGTTTTAGTCATTTCACACCCACTTAACACCAAAAATTAACCTTCATCCGCTTCAGGGACTATCCGAGAACGAATTTGCAAAACTCGGGTACTATAGCTGTAATCTTAAAAATCTAGGGACTATAGGTGAAATCTGAGTAAACCCACAGGGACTATCCAGGCAACTTTCTCCAAATACAATAATAATATGAATTATCATTTAAAAAAGAGAAAAATGCTCGGATAGTCCCTATGGTTTGTTCCGTTTTCACCTATAGTCCCTACATTTCTAAAATTACAGCTATAGTCCCCAACTTTTGCATATTCGTTCTCGGATAGTCTCTGAACCAGATGGAGTTAGTTTTTGGCGTTAAGTGTGACACCCTACTATTTTAGCCTGTGTCATACTAGTGTGACACGTGTAATGAATAAATAACGACAATATTTTATTAAATGTGGTGTTATTATGTGGTATTTATCGTGTTGGAAAAATCCAAACTTTGTTGAGTATTATGTTGGCAATAATAAGATAAACACTTATCGCGTAACGAACAAAATGCGAAACGGACATCGGTGGCCGCCCGGTTAACGTTAAAAATCTAAAAACATTCCGTTATGATTAAAATGGAAGTTTAATCATACTCGTGAAGAAACATTAATTAAAACGCTTAAAATCTCTATTTTTCGAATTCAAGAGCATACTACGCAATACCACACGTATACTGCAAAATACAGACAACGCAACCAATCCAGGCAAATAAAATATTGTTCAGCAATATTATGGGGACTTAATTTTTATAGAATGATAAAAATAATTTTAAACACCTTAAAACGCGATTAAAACGCGAGATAAAATACCCAGTAGTCAGTTAAATACATGTTTTAACTACATAATATACATATATGTGTATGTATGCATGGGGAATGTGTGTGGGAGATTGAGTAGCGGCACATGGGGGTGCCCACCTCTCTTCTTTTTGCCAAGTGTTAAAACTAGGCTACATAATAATTATTAGAATACATACAACACTCCATAATACCACTTTCAAAAACCAACAACCATACACATCTTCCTCTCTCTCTCTTTCTTCGGCCGAACACATCCACCACCACCACCTCCATTACCATTTTTTGTTCAAGTATTGAAGAACCAAGTTTAATCCAAGCTAGTTTCAAGTTCGTTTAAAGATCCAAGAAGGTTTTCAAGGGGGATCCAAACAAGAACAAGCTCCATCTCATCAATTCTTATCAAAACCCATCAAATTTTGAAAGGTATAAATTTACTTTTAAAAAAATCTAGTCCTTGAATTCTTGATGATGATGATGATGATGATGATAGAAGGTTTCACATAAACTTGGAGTTCTTCTCAAACTTGGAAATCTAAACAAGAAAATGGAATTAATCAAAATAAATATGGAAGTATGTGTGTGTATATATATATATATATATATAGTCGTGAGTATGTGTGTGTGTGTGTATGTGTTAGGGATTTTGTTTTGGTTGTTAGTTGATTTTTTATTGATGTGATTCTTGGAAGGGTATTGCATGTTTAATAAAAAAGGTTCTTTATAGAAGTTCTTGTGAGTTGAGATGATTATGTGAAAAGTTGATGTTTGGAAGTATGTGTGTGTCGTGTATGTATATATATGCATGTACATGGGGGTTTGTTTGAATGTTCATAAATGTAAAGAATGTTACATGCATTGATGATGTGATGATTTGATGAATGATTTGCACAAAGATGATGTCTTGGATTTATTAGGAAGTTATAGTAAATGTATGATAGATGTATTTAAGTCTTGGATGATGATGATGTGATAAACATGCATTGGATACTTGTACATAAGTATATGCGTTGATTAAATGGCCATAATTTGGTGAACTTGAAATGATATGATGCAAGTGAATTAAAACAGAAGATGAACATTAAAAATGATGCTATATGATGTGTTATGATGATATAAAATCATCTCATAAGTTTGGTAGCTTTGCATGTTATACATGAAACTTAAAAAGTAGTAAATTGGGTGAAATTGTGTGATTTATATGGCATGCATGAAATATGCACTATCATGAGTATAACCATCATTTTATTCGGTAAATAACATGAGTTGTGTTAAGATATGAAGTCGTGACTACTTGGGATGGTTTCGGTAAAGTTCGGTATAAGACTATGCGTTAAAACGGTAAAATTTGGCTTTTAAAGAAAATTTTGCAAAACTATTTTAAAATAGATTATAAACTAACATTTTTATAATAAATATAATTATTTTAACTTATATTAAGTAACTTTGGTGTTTGGTTAGTCATACGTGACTTCTGACGCCCGAAAACGTCAAGATACGCATATTTCAACGTACGAGAAAACGGGATATTCAAGGGTGAACTTTATGTGTTACAATGTGATATGTGAATATAATTATTTGTAATGTGATATATTAAGTGTTGACATGATATTAGGAGTTAAGACTATGAATGTACACTTGTACGGTTAAAACGGTAATATCATTAAATATCACGTTAAATGTATAACTTAATTGTCGAGCATGAAAATAATACATAGATTAACTTGATGAGTTATTTTGTGTTTAAATGATTTAAAAATGATAAAATGTATAAGTTGATGAAATACGTGAATTACGATATATGTCGAATATGTCCATATTTATGTAAATATATTACGAAGTGCAAATCGTAGATATATTGTATATAAATGGATGTGATAACTGATATAACATCTTGAGGGTCACCAATAAAATAATTCAAGTCACGAAAATCTTAATACATATATATGAACACACATACACACACACACACACATATATATATATATATGCCAACATAATCAAAAGAAAGACTTTTCGAGAAAATCTCAAGGTTATGTGAAAATTCTAAGTGTTGGAGAAACTTAGATGTTGATAGAATAATTGGTTATTAAATCGTTCCTACCTAATTTAGGACATGTAGAACAATTTGAGGGATTGCGATAATATAAAACGCACCCAAAGGTGAGTGTCACTAAACCCCTCTTTTACTATTTTATATGACATTTTTTTGGGAAGAAAACGCCTTTAAAAGGATAAGTATACGTTTTTGTATAACATATGCTTTTGAATTAAATATAAATATATTTTCGTGGAAAATACAAATTAGAAATGAAATATTATGTTTTCGAGGAAAACATGGTTTTTGGGAATTGTGAAAGAATATAAAGTTGTTTTCGAGGAAAACGGGAATTGATTGGATATAAATATGTTTCGGGGAGAAACTGGGAGAATTATAGTGTTTGGAGTAAAAACGACCGTATAGATTTAAAAACTATTTAAATCTAAGTGTAACTTTCCTTAACTCCCAAGAGAGTAACTATCGAAATAGGCTAACGACTCGATAGTGACTGCTAGGAACTTGCTCACTGCAATTTATAAAATTTGTCTTTCTAGTAGGTATATATACCGTTCATTTGGGGGGGGGGGGCATTTGTATGACCCTAATTGCGGGGCACCCTGGGTGTGTTTTTAGCCATTTTTAATCATTAAATCATGTATGCGTGGAATTTTTGATAGATCTATCGGGTTGACAACCCTGTCGTGACCGGTAGCTCCGCGTCATTTAAGTGGCGAATTTATATCCTTACAAGTGTCTACCTTGATTAAAACCTCATTGTTGCTATATAGCTCGTAATATCTTGCAAACTTACGAAACTGAAAGATTAGATTTAAATTTAATACATAAACCTTGTGTAGATGATCTTATCGTAGGCTTTTCTATAAAACCGCTCACGATGATTAACCCTCGGATTTTATAAAGGAAATAAAATTAACTTTCTTAATTCTATATGGATGTTTGTCCATTAACAATCTATTGTAAGAAATTTTTCCTTAAACAAATTGTTACGAATTAGAATATGTGAACTCACCTTCCATTGTGTTAACACTTCATTTTTATTTGTTCTTCAGGGACACGAGTTCGGCTTCGAGAATTTTGGCATGTCTTGTGACAGTTGATGCAATGATTATTAAATAATGTTTTGGACAAACTTTTAAAACTAATTTGGGACCGTTTGTACTAAGATCCATAAGGATCAGACAACTAGGTGGTGGTTGTGGTTATGTTTAAACGTTACTTTAAAACTTATGTTTTAATTAAGTGATATATCCAAAATTATTATTGCATCGTCCGCTAAGATATTTATGGGTACCAACATCCGTCACCGCCACGTTTGTATTTCCACTATGACGTGTTTTTGGGGTGTGACATTAAGTGGGTGTGAAATTACAAATTTACCCTTTATATTAAAAAAACTAACAAATAAAACATTAAAAGATTAAAAAATACATGTGGGCCCCACCTATCCACCTACCCACCCCCACCCCACCCTTTCTCCCCTTTTCACTCTTCCCCCTACAACTATAATCTGAATTCCACCATCACCACCTCCATAACACCTCCACACCACCAAATTCGATGGCACATTGCTGCTTAGGAGCTTATAAAATTAAGAATTTTTGCAAAAGATATGCACTTCTTATCATTCATCAAGTTGAGACCTTGAACACCAGATCCAAGACTTAAACTAAAAAACCCCAATTCTTAGAACGTGCTCAGTGAATCACTATTGCTGCTTAACGGTGCACGTAACGACATTAGATGGTTTACCGAGAAAACTGATGGGGGAGAGAGAGAGTAGATCGACGGAGATGAAAGGTCTGCCATGCTCTCCGATCGGCCGGGCGTCCTGTTCTGGAGACGATGTTGATGATGGTAAGGTTTCCATCGATAATGACGGTGATAGGGCTTTAGGCCGGCAATAACGACGGTGACATTAGAGTTGCGATGATAGATGGTGTTCGAAGACATGAAGCTAGAAGAGTGGTGATGGCGGTGCTGGTGGCAATGTCATGGGGGTGGTTATGATCGCCGTGGTGGTGGTTGTGGCAGAGGGTGGTTTGTGGCAGTGGTGATGATGGCGGCGGTGGTGGTTGTGGCGGGGGTGGTTGTGGCAGTGGTGGTGGTTGAGTGGTGACGGCGGCGATGGAGGTGGTTGTGATGGTGGTTTTTTAAAGGAGAGAGAGTAGAAAGAGATGTGTCTGGTATTGTATGTATGTAATATATATAATATTATGAGAAGTGGGTCCCATATATATATATACACACACACACACACTCTTAATTAATCTATTTTGTTTTACATTAAGGGTATTTTGGTCATTTCACACCCACTTAACACCAAAAACTAACCTCCATTCGCTTCAGCACTATTCGAGAATGAATGAGCAAAAGTTGGGGACTATAGCGGTAATTTTAGAAATGTAGGGACTATTAGTGAAAACAGAGCAAAACATTGGGACTATCCGGGCATTTTTTCTCTTTAATAAACTTAAGTAAAGATAACCTTTTTCTATATAAAAATAATTTTTCAATGAATTTTCTTACAAGTAAAACTAGTGGTTCTTTGATTGCTTATCTTTTTGTGATTTCTCATTGAACCACATACACACACTATATATATATATAGGGAGATGATCATGAGAAAACTAATTAAATGTGAGAAAACTAAAAAAACTCACTCAAAACCACTAAAAAAGAGGGGGGGGGGGGGGAGGGGACTTTTAGTTAAGGAGGGGCAAAATTGGAAAAAATATATAACTTTTCAAACATTTCCATCTTCTTCATATGTTATTATTTTTAAAAAAATTGGAGCATAAGATCACAAATTTTCTTATCTTTCATTTGAGTATATTCGAGCATATTTTTTGGACACAAACAAAAGATTTAACGTGTCGTCTTTCTTTCAATACTACTATTATAGTAGTGCACATGTGCAACATAACATGTAATTTATCCTTAAGGTTTAAGTTTTCGGTTTAGTTTAGCTTTTAGAGTTAGGTATTTGGAGGGTTTTAGGTTTTGGGTTTAGTTTTTAGGTGGGGGGTAGGTTTTTGGGGGCTTAAGTTTAGGGTTTAGTTTTTTTGGGTGGGGTGGGGTGGGGGGGGGGGGGATTGGTTTTTTGGGTGGTGGGGGTTGGGGTGTTTGGGTTTTAGGGAGAGGAGGGGTTAGAATATTTTTTTTGGGTGGGGGGGGGGGGGGTGGGAGTTGGGGTTTAGGTTTGTTGTAAATGTTGCATATGTGTAGTAATAAATAGTAATATTGAAAAAGTATGACATCTTAATTCTTTTTTTATGTCATAAAAACGTGCTTGAATATACTCGAATGAAAGATAAAAAAATTATGATTTTATGGTGCCAATTTTTTTAAAAATGATAACGTATGGAGAAATTAGAAATGTTTAATAAACTATTTTTTTTTAATTTTACCCCTCCTTCGTTGAAGTCCCCTTCCTCTACTTTTTAGTGGTTCTGATAGAGTTTTTTAGTTGTCTCGTAAGTTTTCTCATGATCCATCTCACACACACACGCACACATATATATAGGAGAATGATCCGTTAGGAACCACCCTTTATTGCGAGAACCGCGAGAACCAATACTGTCACACCCCAACGGATGGCGGAAACATCGGGGCATGGCACTGAGCGAAACATATTGTCCATGAGTATCCATAACAACTATTCATTACCAGATAATTAACGTCATGTCCCATACCACAACATATCCAAATAAAACAGTTATTACAAATAATTGTCTCAAAAACAAATACTGTTCTGACGACTCAGATTTAAGCGTGACATAACTAGACCCCTAGCTTGATTCACCAAAGCACAGCAGTTCCTAGCATCTTAAGCACCTGTCACATACGTTAAAATAGAGTCAATACACATAGTGTAAAGGTGAGCATACTAGTTTAATAGTAATAGTAGAGTTCAAAATCATTTACGCATAACCAGCATGTATCATGTATAGTGCGAAGCTAGTAAGTTATCGACAATGAAATATGCACAGACTAGACTGCGAGTTGTAGAATGCGCAACACATATCACCTGTAACACCTGTGCCTTCACGGCCATTAAACAAATACCAAACCAATGAAATATTGTATTTCATACTTTGGATTTATATAAATATGTGTATCATTTGCACATATCAATTTTTGTTCAATTCCAAACTCTAAATCGCTTTCTGGAAGGTTATACGCGCACCAATGCGTAAATATAACCAGTTTAATGCAACAAACACTCCGGAATAGTGACATTGGCTTAACATACCTTAAATAATCTTTACATAACTTAGAAATAAGTTTTGAAGGCTTTGGTATGGCAAAAACAAGTTAAATCGCTTACAGGGACTAAAGTTGACAAACTACGAAAGTATGCCAATTTGAACTGTAACAGACATTCCGGAACATGACCATAAGTTAAACATACCATAAATATCCTTTACATAGCTTAGAAATAGGCTTTGAGGTGTTTGGTATGCTAAAATAAACTTTTGTGTCATTCAGGGACTAAAAGCGTCAAAAAGTGCACAAGTTTGCATTTTCGCGCATAACTTACGTTCTGAATACATCCGGACATCCAAAAATTTATGTAAGCACTAAAACATTTTATTTTAGTGTTTGGCATAAGAAAAATCCATTCGTCGCGTCATTTGGATCGTTTTTCGTGCTTGTGCGCATTCCGTCGTAATTAAGCGAACATCGCGTTCGTACGATCAAACGAACCAACATCCGGCATATTTTTGAGCATGTTTCATGTCCACAATGTTTAGGCATCATTTTAGGGCCTTAAAGTTGGCTTTACGGGCCTTGGAAGTGCCGGAAATGAGCTTAAACACGTGCAGGGACTGAAACTGTATTTTCTGGAACTTGTTTCTGATCTGTGCAGGCCAGGCGGCCCGCGTAAGATCCTTGTATCCTCTACGCGGACCGCGTCCGACTCCCTGATCAGACTAGATCGAACAGTCAGCAGTTTCCAGCTGTTTTATCCACCACCACACATTCACCACTTGCCTATTCAGCTGATAAGGATTGTTTTTAGGCACCATAACTTTCTGACACTTGTACGGATACGATTAAAGCACGTTTTCCATGAAACGATCTTAACGGTTACCCGAAAACTATAAATACCCCACCCCCATTGCTTCTAAACCCACAAGAATCTGATTAAAAAGACTCTAAGTTGGAACCATTGTTTCATACCTGAGTTATTTTGATCTAGATTAGCATTCGGGGACCCTTCGTAAGTATTCTTTCGTTCTTTTCTTTCTTTTATTGCTTTTCGAGTCCGAAAGTCAAACTTTGTTTGACTTTCAGCGTTGACCAGCTTATGGTCAATGCGAAGTTCGTTTGAACTTCGCAACGTGATTGTAATCACGATGGTTATAGTCCCTTGGGACTATGCCTACTGATTACCACGTTGTCTAGGGTCGTAGGGTAAGCGATCTAATAAATCGCTTATACCTTCGAACCCGACCCATTTGGTCGGTCATTAGGATCCGACCAAACACATTAGGTGACCATAGTAGGTAGGGAATAACCTTCCGAGGTTATACCTTATGGTCACATCGTTTAAGTAGTTGTATGATAGGTAGTTTATGTGCCTTAGGTAAATTACCAAAATACCCTTTTCATGTATAATTGGTAATTGAGCATATGTAACCTAAACTTTCATCACATAACTGATTATGTAACATGTTTAGGCATATAACACTTGTCATAGGACTAGTTGGACGTCTCGAACGCGTTTCACGCGAACGACGCATTAAAGTAGCATAAGCTACCTTAATGGGTCGCGATGGGTCGAAAGCTATTAGGTTAGGTTTCATTTAGTATGTAGGCTTTGTTAAACCATATGACACGAGTCTCTATACTCGTTTGGTTTACGAACCCTCATTCTATCCAATCATCCGATTTAGGTCCGGTTATTAACATAGTTACCTATATTCGGTGCCGTTTGATATCCGCGATCTCTAGCATTGTTTGGTTGTTACTCAAGGACTACTAAGCAATCTCAAGTGAGTACATAGACCCCTCTTTTACTGTTTTCCAAACGTTTTGGGGTGGAACACATGTGCCTACTTGTTACTTTAATGCTTTCCTGTTTCCACATCATATACCTGCTATATTCGTTAGTACATTATAGTACATGATTTTATTACATCTTATGCTAGGTGTGCCCATTGTGTGCATTACTTAGTACATCGTTTTACATTACATTACTTGCTACGTATGTCTATTGTTGTATACGTAGTATAGGTCACATGCTACGTATGTCTATTGTTGTATACGTAGTACAGGTCACATGCTACGTATGTCTATTGTTGTATACGTAGTACAGGTCACATGCTACGTATGTCTATTGTTGTATACGTAGTACAGGTCACATGCTACGTATGTCTATTATTGTATACGTAGTACAGGTCACATGTTAAGTATGTCTATTGTTGCATACTTAGTACATTTGTTATTCATCACATGCTTACATTTTGGATACATATTACATGATTTACATCAGACATGAACATTTTACTTTGGTAGTTTGGTTTGAATAAGTGATTAAGTAACGAGGCGTGTGTAATATGATACAAGCATGGTGGATACGCCGCTGGTACTTCCTATATATAAGTGTTTGTATGGTATTACATGTCGTAGCGTTATTTGAATCATTTCAGTTTGAGACATAGAACATTTTATACAAATAACATACTTTTCACAAGACATTGTTTTACAAACAACTTATTTTATACAAACACATTTTACATGGTTATTCATTTAACCTTACATTTATTTATACATATCAATTGATATTATCGTTTTTCAAATGATTTACAAGACAAAGCAAATTACAAGGTTCATGACTAAACATTTTCTCAAACATAAGTCATGAATTCTATTTTCACAAAACCTATGTATCTCACAGGCATTTTTATGCTGACGTACCTATTTTCACATGTGTTTTCAGGTGATGATGTATAGGACTTATCAAGACATACTTAGGCGGACCTGTGCCTTAGTGACTTAAAACGAGACAAGAACTAGTTAATTTATGTTATGTACTCTTTGTTTCTTGTTTAAAACTATGTAAACTCTCATATTTGTTTAATAAAACGAAACTTTAATTTCCATGGTTGTGAAACATTAATTCTGTACAACACTCCCCGACGTTTCCGCCACGTTTTGTATGTTCTACGTGGTTGGGGTGTGACAGAAAAGATGGTATCAGAGCCAATGGTTATAGGGAATTAGGTTATTAGTAATGCTTTGACCTAGTCTATAACCTTCTTAGGACCCTAACGCGAGTTTACTTGCGTTTAGTCATAAAACAATACCGTCACCTATCCTTAGGCGACGACCACAACAAGAACATAAAATTTCAAAACCGCTTTGAAAACTAATCATCTGTTCTAGGATGATTGATTACAAGGTTTTGAACCCTCTGTTATAAGGTTTTGAACCCCTTTGAGTTTTCAAAATCTCGTCAAGGTTTGGGGTTTTAAATAATGTGAACACGTGCAAACTGGAAGGGTGAATGCCTGTATTCTGGGTTTTCTGTCTAGGTAAGCACTTCGTATATATCTCATCAGACGTGAGACCAGTTGTGCTTACCTGGGAATTCTTGGGATGAGTGTTCACTTATAGGCGAGCATGTCTTCGCGATACATTATTTTTGACCTATTTACTTTGATTAATCACCGGGGTCGTTTGTTGCTTTGTAGTAACAAACAAATGACCACTATTCTTGCTTTCATCAGATTTGCTCATCTCATTCTTTTCGTCTAATTCTCTCACTCGTTTCATTTCATGTTTCCTCTTTTAGACAATGCCTCCTCGACGCGATGCTCGAATCGATGCTCGGACTTTTACTATTGAAGAACTCGCAACCCTGATCTCTCAACAGGTGGCTGCTGTGCTTCCCGGGGTTGTAACCCAAGTCCACGAGATATACAACAATGGCAATAATAACAACAACAACGTTCCATGCAAATACAAGGATTTTAACCAGGCTAAACCACTCAAGTTTAGTGGTTCTGAAGGAGCGACTGGGCTTCTTCAATGGTTCGAGAGCATTGAGAATACTTTCCGCCACGTGCAGTGTCCTGACAATCGTAAGGTTGAGTTTTCTTCGAGTGTGTTTCAGAAGAGGGCTCTCACATGGTGGAACGGGGTTATGAGGGATCGTGGTGCAGAAGTTGCTCTAGCACAGACATGGGCTGAACTTAGGGCCCTTATGATGAGGGAATTCTGTCCTCGTCATGAGCAGCGAGCTTTGGAGAAGGAATTTGATGAGTTGAAGCAAGATAGTGGTGAGCACAGGGCGTATACTGATAGGTTTGAGGAGTTGAGTCTGCTTTGCCCGACAATGGTTACCCCACTCGACAAGGCTATCGAAAGGTACATCGACGGCCTACCTGACTCGGTACAAGACATCCTTACTGGTAGTAGCCCTACCACACTCCGTCAGGCGATCGAGTTAGCTGCGACATTGACTGAGTCGCAGATTCGGAAGAATAAGTTACACAGAAAGGGTGACAAGGGTAAGAAGCAGGGGTCTGACAAGGAGGATAGCAAGAAAGGTCAAAACAAGAAGGGTAAGGAAGGTGAGACTTCGAAGAAATCAAAGAAGCGGAAGGGTGCCCAAAATTTTGCTGTTACAGCACAGACTGCTCAGAACTTGCAAAACCCACCGGCACAGCCAGCTGCAAAGAAGGCATATGCTGGTACCGCACCACATTGTGCCCGTTGCAACGGTCATCACGTTGCACAACAAGATTGCAAGAAATGCACAACGTGTGGTAGACTTGGGCATTTGGCCAATATTTGTCGTTTGGGACAAAATCAGGCTGCTCAGGTTCAAGCTCAGGTTCAAGGGAATGCTGCGAGATTCCCACTGGGTTCATGTTTCAACTGCGGAGAGATTGGTCATTTCCGCCACAACTGCCCAAGACTGGTGAATGCAAATGCAAACGCAAACCCGAATGCGAACGTCAACGTCAATGTGAATCCAGCACGTGGGCGAGTGTGTAACATCAATGAGGCAATCAATGATGAAGAACAATTAGAATTTTGAAATTCCTCTGGTTGTTATCTTGTAACATTTAAAGACAATGCGGTTGTTATATAAATAAAAATTTGTGGTTTTTATTTTTTTCAACTAATGCAATTGTATGAATGTTTGATCCAACCTTATGATGTCAACACAAAGACAAACTACTCGTGTGGTTCTGTCATTTTTATGATCACTTGTGACCTCCCCAAGAACCTTAAACGCTTGTTTCTTTTAAATTAAAAGCCCAAATTTATATACGAAAAGGATATGTTGCTTTTCTAGCACATGTCACCGAGGAGAAAGGTTAGAGCAAGAGTATTCGGGATATTCCGATTGTTCGGGATTATCCAGAGATGTTCCTGATGAACTGCCTGGTTTGCCTCCAGTTCGTCAAGTCAAATTTCATTTTGACCTTGTACTCAACGCCAACCCAATTGCGAAAGCACCTTATCATCTTGCATCGTTCGAGATGCAGGAATTATCAAAACCGCTTTCTGCACGAAGTATGGCCATTACGAGTTTATAGTCATGCCTTTTGGGTTGACAAACGCTCCAGCCATCTACATGGACTTAATAAATAGAGTCTACAAGCCTTATTTGGATCAGTTCATCATTGTTATTAATGACATCTTGATCTATTCATATCCCGAGCCGATCACGATCAACACCTTCCTTGACATTGGAACCCTAAAGAAGGAACAAACTTTTCGCTAAATCCTCCAAGAGGAAATTTTGGCTTAAAGAAGTTCAGTTTTTGGGTCATGTAGTCAACAAGCAGGGTATTCATGTGGATCCATCCAAATTGCTGCAATTAAGGATTTGATTCCTAGTATGTTTTAAATACCCGTGCCCAAAGATAACAAATTTAAAGGTCAAATTAAACAATTATGCGAGTATACGATTATGCGATTATGTGATATGTGTTTATGTGTTCTCCTCTATGTTTTTGTGTGTTACGATTTTCAAATCCTCATAGAATCTTTCATATCTTCATATGAGGGATTCATAGTAGGATATTCAAAAGGTACTACCTTAAATCCTTAATGGGCTTCTATGTAATAGTTAAGACCCTTGGATTATATAGTATCGCTTCATGATTCATAAGAGATCCTTTTAGTGGTCTAGTCTAAAAGATTGATTCACAATTTGGTTAAAGAATGACATCTAGTGATGTAGCTGAACAGACTCCTTGATAGTCTATTTAGATCATTTATTGATTTAATTAAAAGGACTCTATGGCGGTCTAGTCACACTCATCACAGGTTCATTCATATGGTTTTCCCCTACACATTATAAAATAGACTGTGTGACTATGCAAGAAATTGTCTAATTATGGACGCGTACATAATTATGAAATTTAGTGCACAGAAACCCAGTAATATTTATTATGTGTAAGAACCGATAGTGACAACAATAACAAAATGAGAACGATGTAATGGAGGTACGGTGGACGCACCAATGGCGCTTCATATACTTGTATATAAGTGTCCCTCTTACATTGCAAGCATAATGTTATTAAGGTTACTAGAAGTTCAGAACCCTAACCAATATTGTTCGATCTTTTCAATTTCATGTTTTAAACTCTCACAAGTTTCCTCTAAATAAATTTCGGGACGAAATTTCCTAAAGTAGGGGAGACTGTAACACCTGTGCCTTCACGGCCATTAAACAAATACCAAACCAATGAAATATTGTATTTCATACTTTGGATTTGTATAAATATGTGTATCATTTGCACATATCAATTTTTGTTCAATTCCAAACTCTAAATCGCTTTCTGGAAGGTTATACGCGCACCAATGCGTAAATATAACCAGTTTAATGCAACAAACACTCCGGAATAGTGAAATTGGCTTAACATACCTTAAATAACCTTTACATAACTTAGAAATAGGCTTTGAGGTGTTTAGTATGCTAAAATAAACTTTTGTGTCATTCAAGGACTAAAAGCGTCAAAAAGTGCACAAGTTTGCATTTTCGCGCATAACTTACGTTCTGAATACATCCGGACATCCAAAAATTTATGTAAGCACTAAAACATTTTATTTTAGTGTTTGGCATAAGAAAAATCCATTCGTCGCGTCATTTGGATCGTTTTTCGTGCTTGTGCGCATTCCGTCGTAATTAAGCGAACATCGCGTTCGTACGATCAAACGAACCAACATCCGGCATATTTTTGAGCATGTTTCATGTCCACAATGTTTAGGCATCATTTTAGGGCCTTAAAGTTGGCTTTACGGGCCTTGGAAGTGCCGGAAATGAGCTTAAACACGTGCAGGGACTGAAACTGTATTTTCTGGAACTTGTTTCTGATCTGTGCAGGCCAGGCGGCCCGCGTAAGATCCTTGTATCCTCTACGCGGCCCGCGTCCGACTCCCTGATCAGACTAGATCGAACAGTCAGCAGTTTCCAGCTGTTTTATCCACCACCACACATTCACCACTTGCCTATTCAGCTGATAAGGATTGTTTTTAGGCACCATAACTTTCTGACACTTGTACGGATACGATTAAAGCACGTTTTCCATGAAACGATCTTAACGGTTACCCGAAAACTATAAATACCCCACCCCCATTGCTTCTAAACCCACAAGAATCTGATTAAAAAGACTCTAAGTTGGAACCGTTGTTTCATACTTGAGTTATTTTGATCTAGATTAGCATTCGGGGACCCTTCGTAAGTATTCTTTCGTTCTTTTCTTTCTTTTATTGCTTTTCGAGTCCGAAAGTCAAACTTTGTTTGACTTTCAGTGTTGACCAGCTTATGGTCAATGCGAAGTTCGTTTGAACTTCGCAACGTGATTGTAATCACGATGGTTATAGTCCCTTGGGACTATGCCTACTGATTACCACGTTGTCTAGGGTCGTAGGGTAAGCGATCTAATAAATCGCTTATACCTTCGAACCCGACCCATTTGGTCGGTCATTAGGATCCGACCAAACACATTAGGTGACCATAGTAGGTAGGGAATAACCTTCCGAGGTTATACCTTATGGTCACATCGTTTAAGTAGTTGTATGATAGGTAGTTTATGTGCCTTAGGTAAATTACCAAAATACCCTTTTCATGTATAATTGGTAATTGAGCATATGTAACCTAAACTTTCGTCACATAACTGATTATGTAACATGTTTAGGCATATAACACTTGTCATAGGACTAGTTGGACGTCTCGAACGCGTTTCACGCGAACGACGCGTTAAAGTAGCATAAGCTACCTTAATGGGTCGCGATGGGTCGAAAGCTATTAGGTTAGGTTTCATTTAGTATGTAGGCTTTGTTAAACCATATGACACGAGTCTCTATAGTCGTTTGGTTTACGAACCCTCATTCTATCCAATCATCCGATTTATGTCCGGTTATTAACATAGTTACCTATATTCGGTGCCGTTTGATATCCGCGATCTCTAGCATTGTTTGGTTGTTACTCAAGGACTACTAAGCAATCTCAAGTGAGTACATAGACCCCTCTTTTACTGTTTTCCAAACGTTTTGGGGTGGAACACATGTGCCTACTTGTTACTTTAATGCTTTCCTGTTTCCACATCATATACCTGCTATATTCGTTAGTACATTATAGTACATGATTTTATTACATCTTATGCTAGGTGTGCCCATTGTGTGCATTACTTAGTACATCGTTTTACATTACATTACTTGCTACGTATGTCTATTGTTGTATACGTAGTATAGGTCACATGCTACGTATGTCTATTGTTGTATACGTAGTACAGGTCACATGCTACGTATGTCTATTGTTGTATACGTAGTACAGGTCACATGCTACGTATGTCTATTGTTGTATACGTAGTACAGGTCACATGTTAAGTATGTCTATTGTTGCATACTTAGTACATTTGTTATTCATCACATGCTTACATTTTGGATACATATTACATGATTTACATCAGACATGAACATTTTACTTTGGTAGTTTGGTTTGAATAAGTGATTAAGTAACGAGGCGTGTGTAATATGATACAAGCATGGTGGATACGCCGCTGGTACTTCCTATATATAAGTGTTTGTATGGTATTACATGTCGTAGCGTTATTTGAATCATTTCAGTTTGAGACATAGAACATTTTATACAAATAACATACTTTTCACAAGACATTGTTTTACAAACAACTTATTTTATACAAACACATTTTACATGGTTATTCATTTAACCTTACATTTATTTATACATATCAATTGATATTATCGTTTTTCAAATGATTTACAAGACAAAGCAAATTACAAGGTTCATGACTAAACATTTTCTCAAACATAAGTCATGAATTCTATTTTCAAAAAACCTATGTATCTCACAGGCATTTTTATGCTGACGTACCTATTTTCACATGTGTTTTCAGGTGATGATGTATAGGACTTATCAAGACATACTTAGGCGGACCTGTGCCTTAGTGACTTAAAACGAGACAAGAACTAGTTAATTTATGTTATGTACTCTTTGTTTCTTGTTTAAAACTATGTAAACTCTCATATTTGTTTAATAAAACGAAACTTTAATTTCCATGGTTGTGAAACATTAATTCTGTTACAACACTCCCCGACGTTTCCGCCACGTTTTGTATGTTCTACGTGGTCGGTGTGTGACATCACCACTGTGACACGTGAAAAGGTAACCTTAACAACCCCCGTCCACGACAGGTGCTGAGTCCAAACAAATAGTACTATCGTTGCAAAGGCGTCAGGCAACAATCACTGTGTTAACATAACATACAAGCATTCATCGAGTAACACGTATCATGCAGTAACGGTCAGCGTATAAATAGTGTTTTTATTGTGTGATCGATGTGATTTAGAATAAGTAACATATGTAACACCCAAAAGTGCATAAAGCAAAAAGGGATCGAGTATACTCACAGCGATGGAAATGGATTGAAGGGAGCGCTAGAGTGATTTGCCTGAACAGTTAACGATAGCATAAGCGAAGAGCGGTATGTAAAACGGTGAAAAGTTACCAAGTGTCGAACGGTAATCCGATTGGATGGCAATCCGATCGGATGGCCAGTCGATCGGATGTCAATCCCTTCGGATGGTCATCCGATCGGATGGTCATCCGATCGGATGGCCATTCGATTGGATTGACATTCGTTGGTAAGGATGTGTTTGTGGATGATGGCTTTGAAGTTTTCGTTGTAGCATTTTGAAAATAGAGAAGTATCTCTACCCTTCAGGTCGGTCGATCGAACGGTCGTTCGATCGGATGCGATCCGATTGGTAGGACACTTAGTGAGAATAAGTTCACAGTAGGATAGTCACTCGATCGGATTGCAATCCGATCGGTTGGTAATTCGTTAGTTACTGATGATCTTTGAAAATTATAAAAATGATTAAGTGTTGAAGTTCCAAACGTCACATGATCGGATGGTCGTTCGATCGGATGGCAATCCGATCGGGCGGCAATCCGTTCGATGTTCGGTCTCTTGAAAACTTGAAAATGATTAAGTGTTTGGAAGCTCAAGTACAATCCGATCGGATGGCCAGTCGATCAGATGGCAATCCGATCGGATGGCAATCCGATCGGACGGCAATCCATCCTGACGCCTCTGATCGTCTTGAACTTGGTTATTTTGAAAGTTTGCGGTTTGTTCGAGATGATTTGACAACATATTAAATAACAGAAACCCCATCTTGACCCAAGTGATCCGATCGAACAGGAATCACCCTAGTCCGATCAGTTAACTGTTCGAGACGGTGGTTCATGCTTAACCCGAAATCAGTTGTCCCTTAGATAGAATTCAGATCTTAGACCAACACATCACTAAGAAAGAGTAGAAGGTCGGAACAAGCTTCGATTCTATCGGTTTTGAGTGCACTGAGTGTAAAAGAGTTGAAAGAAAGTTGGAAAACCATCTTTCAATCCTTTTAACCATGAATATGTGTAGATCTGTGCGAAAACTTTGATTATTCATGTGGAAATCCTTCAGATCTAAGTTGTTCTTGGTGGAATGAAGCCAAACCTTGAAGTTCATAAGAACTCCACGATAACATCACCCTAGAACACCTCAAATCCAGTGATTTCACGGTTAAAAGTTAAGATTCAAAGGTGAAAAAGATGAAGAAGTGTGTGTAGATTATAGAAGTACAAGATTTAGGTTAAAAACTTACAAGAATCGTGAGAAATCGAGAGAAATGTGAGCTTGAGTGTGGCTGGTCGAGTGAGGAGCTGTCACATCACAAATGATGTGACAGGAGGGTACTTATAGGGTTTCCCAAAATGGAAAGTGCTGAAGTATCGGATTGGTCACCGATCGGATGGCCACTCGATCGGTTGGCCACTCGATCCAGGTGTTCGGCGTGTTGAGTTTGTCATTTCGATTCGTGTGTTGAGCGTTGCGATGCGATTTGAGTGAGCGATGCGATAGTATTACCCATTGGTTACCCAAATAACCTAACTACTATATCTAACATACAATCACTATGAATAACTTGCGTTTAGCGTTTGCGATTTGATTACGATGTGATAGAATTGCGATTGCGGTTGCGATTAACACCTCAACATAAACATAACATGCACAAGTAACACATAAATAGCACACACACGTAAAACAATATCCAGAACACATAATTCGAGTTGCGATTGTGATAACGATTAGCGATAAGTTGATTAGCGATTAAACATGCGATTAAATAGCGATTAAACCTCGATTATTAATAGATACTCCACAAAATACAACTAAAGCGATTAAATAACATAATTCGATTACAAGTCAAAAGTACAATTTGCTAGTCAAGCAAGGAGTGACAGATCGCAATTAGCAATCTTTTCTTCCTTTGACTTTGACTTTGACTTGTACTTTGACTTTCCAAAAGCGGGTTGTTACAGCCTCCCCTACTTTAGGAAATTTCGTCCCGAAATTTAAGAAGTAGGCGTAACAAACAGTTGCCGGTACTTCGCCTTCATGTCGCTTTCGAGTTCCCAGGTGAACTCGGTGCCTCGTTTGCCTTCCTAGCGAACCTTCACAATGGGAATGCGTGAGCGTCTGAGTACCTAGGTTTCTCGTCCCACGATCTAGACAGGCTTTTCCACGAAGTGTAATGTTTCGTCCACTTGTAAATCCTCAAGAGGGACATGTAATTCCTGGTCGGCCAAGCACTTTCTGAGGTCCGAAACGTGAAAAGTCGGGTGGACGTTACTCAGTTCTTCTGGTAGTTCGAGTCTGCAGGCAACTTTTCCAATACTTTCCAGAATCTTAAAGGGTCCAACATATCGAGGCGCGAGCTTTCCTTTCTTGCCGAATCTGATCACCCCTTCCAAGGTGCAACCTTTAGGAGTACGTGATCGCCAACGTCAAATTTAATGGGCTTGCGGCGTCTATCCGCGTAACTTTTCTGTCGGCTCCGAGCTTTCAATAGATTGTCTCGAATTTGGAGGATCTTGTCAGTCGTTTCTTGCAACAGCTCGGGACCGGTAATTTGCGCGTCTCCGATCTTGTGCCACACAATAGGCGATCGACATTTTCTTCCGTATAAATCCTCAAATGGTGCCATTTGTATGCTAGAATGATAACTATTATTGTACGAGAATTCGACCAAAGGTAAGTGCGCATCCCAATTACCACCGAAATCTATGACACACGAGCGAAGCATGTCTTCAAGGGTGCGAATCGTTCTTTTAGTCTGACCGTCAGTTTGGGGATGGAAAGCGGTACTTAGATTAAGAGTAGTACCGAGAGCAGATTGAAACGTTTCCCAAAGACGCGAGGTAAACCGACCATCGCGGTCAGAGATGATGTCACGAGGCGTCCCGTGTCGACAAATGATCTCCCCGGTGTAGATTCGGGCTAATTTTTCTACCTTAAAGTCTTCTCGTATCGGCAGGAAGTGAGCTGACTTGGTCAAACAGTCAACTACAACCCAAATGCTATGATGACCTGATTGAGTACGCGGAAGTTTCATTATGAAGTCCATAGCTATACTCTCCCATTTCCACATCGGGATTTCAGGTTGAACGAGTAAGCCAGAGGGTCTTTGATGCTCAGCCTTGACCTTGGAGCAGGTCAGGCACTTCGAAACATAGATAGAGATATCCTTCTTCATGCCCGGCCACCAGTACTTGTAGCGCATGTCCTGGTACATCTTGTCAACACCGGGATGAATAGAATACCGAGATTTGTGGGCTTCATCCATCAGAAGTTGTCGTAAGTCCGTACGTTTGGGAATCCAAATTCGGTCCAAATAATGAAAAATTCCATTTGACTTATTCTCGAGTTGAGCGCCATCATTTAGAATTCTTTCCTTTTTCAAAGTTCGTTCGGTAAAACAAGCATATTACGCATCACGGATAATAGCTTCGAGATTAAACTGGGCTTGGGAATTACGAACGCTAAGCAAGTAGCTTCGTCGACTGAGAGCATCGGCAACGACGTTTGCTTTGCCTGGATGGTAGCGAATCTCACAGTTGTAATCGTTGAGCAGTTCTACCCACCGGCGTTGATGCATATTCAGTTCCTTCTGGACAAAGATATGTTGTAGGCTCCTATGATCGGTGAAGATCGGACACTTGGTACCATAAAGGTAGTGTCGCCAAATGTTTAACGCAAAAACAACTGCGCCAAGCTCAAGGTGATGTGTGGTGTAGTTCTTCTCGTGGATCTTGAGCTGTCGAGAAGCGTACGCGATAACCTTATCTCGTTGCATGAGAACACAGCCAAGACCAAGGTTCGAGGCATCACAGTAGACTACTAAATTGTCGTTTCCGTTGGGCAGTGAGAGTACGGGAGCATTGCAAAGAATAGCTTTGAGAGTTTGAAAGGCTTCCACCTGTTTAGTTTCCCAAACAAAAGGTTTATCCTTATGCGTAAGAGAGGTTAGCAGCACGGCGATCTTAGAAAAACCTTCGATAAAACGGCGATAATAGCCCGCCAGCCCGAGAAAAGAACGGACTTCAGACGGATTCTTAGGTGTAACCAAACTCTTAACAGCTTCGATCTTCGCAGGGTCAACGTGGATACCTTGACTATTGACTATGTGACCCAAGAATTGGACCTCCTCCAGCCAGAATTCGCACTTGGAGAATTTGGCATAGAGACGGTTTCCCTGGAGTAACTCAAGAACCAAACGTAGATGTTGCGAGTGTTCGGCTTTTGACTTGGAATAGACCAGGATATCGTCGATGAATACGATTACGAAGCGATCAAGGAAGGGTTTACACACTTGATTCATTAGATCCATGAAAACTGCGGGGGCGTTGGTCCAACCAAAAGGCATGACAACGAACTCATAGTGACCATAGCGGGTTCGAAAAGCGGTTTTGGGTATATCCTCCTCTTGAATGCGTAATTGGTGATAGCCTGAGCGTAGATCGATCTTCGAGAAACACGTAGCACCTTGTAACTGATCAAACAAATCATCAATTCGAGGCAAGGGATATCGATTCTTAATAGTCATCTTATTCAACTCCCTATAGTCGATGCACATCCGGAACGATCCATCCTTCTTTTTGACGAAAAGAACAGGCGCGCCCCATGGAGAGGTGCTAGGGCGAATAAAGCCTTTATCAAGAAGTTCCTGGAGTTGACTCGAGAGTTCGCGCATATCAGAAGGAGCGAGACGATAAGGCGCTTTGGCAACAGGGTTTGCTCCAGGTATGAGGTTGATTCGGAAATCGATATCACGAGTGGGCGGTAGCCCGGGTAAATCATCGGGAAAAACGTTTGGGAATTCACAAACAACGGGCACCTGGTCTACCTCCTTAACTTCCTTTTTCTCCGCTACTACTATGTGTGCCAAGAAAGCTTCGTATTCCTTGCGGAGATACTTGCTAACCTGGACACACGACATGAGTTGGAGTTTCTTCGACGTGACTTCACCGTAAACCCACAATTGATCACCATTAGCGAGCGAGAAGCGAATCATATTTTCGAAGCAAACAACTTCAGCACGATTTTCGCGAAGAAAATCCATGCCTACTATGATCTCAAAACTACCAAGTTGCATCGGAATAAGGTCAATGGGGAAGACGTGATTGTTGAGTTCAAGCGTACAATCACGCAGAACAGAATTGACGGCGACGGTTCTTCCGGTGGCAACTTCAACATTGAACGTCGAGGGGAGATGAGCGCGCTTACGATTTAGGAGCTTTTCGAATTCAAACGACACAAAACAGTTATCTGCTCCAGTATCAAACAAACAAGAAGCATATATACCATTTACAAGGAACGTACCATTGACCACATTGTTGTCTGCTTGAGCCTGACGGGCGTTAATGTTGAAAGCACGTCTGCGGGCTGCTGGTTGTTGCTGCTGTTGCTGAGGCTGCTGCTGGGGCTGCTACTGTTGTGGCTCTTGCTTGACCACTCGGTTCGGGCACATATTCGCGAAGTGGTTTGGATCACCACAAGCGTAGCAAGCTCTAGCATTGATCGCGGGTGCAGGAGCCGCTTGATGGCCTTGAGGAGCAGTAAGTAGAGCTTGTTGAGTAGGAGCTTGACCTTGGGTTGGAGCTGGGGTTTGACGTGGACCTGTACGGCAGTTTGCAGTGAAGTGGTCGTACATGTTGAAATGCACACAGTATCTGCAAGCGATTCCCATAGGGTGGTGATAGGTACAAGTAGGGCAAGCCGGGTGAGGACCAGTATACGCACGCTTTGCCGACGGTGCGTTGGTGACCGGTGCCGCTACTTGGCGGTGTTGAGGTTGAGGTTGAGGTTGAGCAGGAACCGATTTGAGCGGGGCAGTAGTGGTTATCGCACCGTTCTTGTTGCTGGAACTGCAGTTGTTCTTTCTCTTGCGTCTCGAGAGCTTCGAAGATTGCGGAGCGGTGGCGGTTTTAGCGGTTGGAACAGCGGTAGCTTGATGCAGATTCTTGGAGGCTTTTTCCCAGTAACCAAACTTGACTCGCTTGTCGTTGATCTCAGCAGTGAGTAAGTAGGTTTCCTCAATTGTCGTCGTATTTGCAGCTTGAACGAAATCAGCCACGCAATCCGGAAGAGCACGGATATACTTCTTGATGGTGATTTCGGTCGTGACACTTAGCCTGGGCAGATGATACTCAACTGCTTGAAGCGAGCAGTTAAACCTGTGACAATTGCCACTTTACGGTAACTTTCTTACACTTAAAATACTCATTTTTAGCTACATTTTTATGCATTTTGAACACCCGAACTGCGTATTTTGTGACATACACTTAGAATACTCATGGAATACTTACTTAGGATGCATATGATTCATTTTTATTAAGTACATTTGAAACAGTTTAAACAATGCATCGAAACTACTAGAAAAGAACCTAGTAAACTAGTATTCTGACGAAAACGCAGGATCCGCAGAAATCATCTAAACGACATCTTTAGGACTCAGACGAAAGTACAACATCTAATATATATTAAACCCTAACTAGGAATGCAAGGGTTTGATTAAAAACCTTTCCGAAGTCCGATAACACTAAAAATTGCCCGAAAAGCACTAAAAGCTACGATTTCAACACTTTTCCGCAGAAATCAGCTTTTGAATATTCTGGCAACATGTAAAAATGCTATTTAACATAGAATTCATGTGAGGATACTTTCGGGTATCATCCGAACCAATAACTGCATCAATTCACACAAGTTACACAACTTAGCGTTCAAATAACGTCTAACCGAAAAATTCGAAACGAATATCCGAACAATATCAAATCTTTTTTTTAGTGACCATCTAGTGTTAATTGGATCATTATGGTCTAGTAATGGTCATTTAACACCCTTTAAACACTTAAACACTTATACATATAAGTTTCCTAAACAACTTCCTAATGTTCTAACACATTTTTACTAAGGAAATCAAGTAGCAAAAACAAGGGTACCCCCCCCATTCACGGTTACAACTTCCCTTGTGGGACCCCCTTTTTTTCAACTTGTTACCACAAATATCGTAGATATTTACTAAGGTCTTGCAAGTGGGCAAGTGGTAAATGTTGGTGAAAGATTGATAACACTTTGTGAAACTTAGTTTACTAGCACATTACTCACATTTTACCCCACAACTTTCACACCCAAACTCTCTCAACCATACCCCCATTTTTGGTCAAGAACAACCCTCCACCAACTTCATTTTCTAGCCATTTCTTTGATGATCAAGATGGAGTTTGATGGAACTTAGGAGGATCTAAAGCAACCACAAGATGAAGAAGTGATTCCTTTCATTCAAGAGCTTTCAAGCATCAAGATCATCATTTTTCTTTGCTTTTGTCATCATCTAGATCATCCCTAGCCACAAGAGCTAGAAGTGAGCCTTCTAAATCCCTTTTTCATACTTCTTTATGTATTTATTGTTTTAAGAACATGTAATAAACTAAATAATCATACAAAATAATATGAAGATACAAAGAAGCAAAATAATAATCATGATATAAAAGTGTGTTTATGTTGTGATTTAAAGATGTTTACTTGCATATTTGATCTAGTTTTGATGATTAGCATACAAATAACTTGTTAGATGATGTTTAAAAACATAATCTAACAAGTGTACACGAAAATGTTTAAGGGTTTTGTTAAACATAAATGTTTAGATGGATGATCATAATCTTTGATTTTGTTAAGAGTTAATTACTGTTTTCGTCCCTGAGGTTTGTCAAAAATAACGGTTTCAGTCCATTAGTTTAAAAATTGCGATTTCAGTCCATTAGTTTCATTTTCGTAACCATTTCAGTCCACTTTTCAAACGGCATTTGTTTTATGCAGTTAATGGAAGCACGTGCATGTCACGTGATGGGCAATTTGGTCATTTCCATTCCAATTCTCACAAACCCAGTTGTATTAAACACCACCTACCCTTTATTCATCCAAACGTGCTTGACAAGATGAATTATGGATTTGAATTTCTTGTCAAGAGATGAATTGGGGGTCAGGGTTTGGATGAATAAGGGGTAGGTGGTGTTTAATACAACTGGGTTTGTGAGAATTGGAATGGAAATGACCAAATTGCCCATCACGTGACAAGCACGTGCTTCCATTAACTGCATAAAACAAACGCCATTTGAAAAGTGGACTGAAATGGTTACGAAAATGAAACTAATGGACTGAAATCACAATTTTTAAACTAATGGACTGAAACCGTTATTTTTGACAAACCTAAGGGACGAAAACAGTAATTAACTCTTTTGTTAAAGTATATAAGGTTTTTCACTAAAAATAATACTTTTACAAAGTTATAAAAAGAAACATACAAGATGGGTTTTTATAAAAAGCTTGTTAAAACTAGAAGTAAAGCATGGATTTTGAACTAGTTAACTTATGTTATGATCATACCAAAACCCTACATGTTATTGATTTCATCTTGTTAAGATTTTGATATAAATCTCATATGTTTTTATTAAGAAAAATATGAGAAGATTATTGGTGATTTTATAAGAAAAAGATATGTTTTATATAAACATGGCAAAATATATATTTCAAAGGAAATATGACCATTTTTCTTAAAAATCATAAGTTATAAAAACTATTATTTTTGACAAAATCTTTATTAGATTAAAAAGATTTTAAAAGAATAGTTTTTATAAAAGCAAAGTTTGATATAAATATATATTTTTGTGAAAATATATATTTAGTTAACTTAACAACTTATGTGCTATGTGTTATTTGTTTGTGTTAGTTATATGTATGATAACTAGGAACTTGAATACAATGGTACAAATGAACACAATGTACATTTCGACTAAAGTCTTACAAGACTACATTTAAATACGCCTTGTAAACAACTTACGGACATTCCGAGCCTTCGGACACAACTTATGGTCAAAACGGACGACGGGCGAATCTATAAACATATCGCCATTCCGAGGAGTTACTACGACGCTTAGGCGATCTTTCGACGCGAATACATACAAATCACCGACAACAATATCCGGATGTTTTAAAACTTATAAAAACTATTATGTATTCTTTTGATTAAAAAGCCTATGTTTAGTAACTTTTATAAAAATGAAAGAATATATTTTCACAAATGGGCTTATTTTTAACACATGGGCTTATTTTATACAAATGGGCTTATTTTTAACACATGGGCTTATTTTACATATGGGCTTATTTTATACAAATGGGCTTATCATCCTAATTGGGCTTAACATAAATACATGGGCTAAGCCCAATAACAAGACTCATGGGCAAAGCCCAATACCAAACATATGGGCCAAGGCCCAATAACATTAAGCCCAATAACATTTGGGCCCAATACTATTTAGGCCCAATAATATTATGGCCCAATAACATAAATTCATGGGCTAGGCCCAGTAACATTAAGGCATGGGCTCGGCCCAATGACATATATTGATAAAAAAAATACAATTATACAATTTACTTATACAAGACATGAAATCAAGAAGACAAGACCCGATGATACAAATCACAAGATACAAGATTACATATATATATATATATATATATATATATATATATATATATTTGGTGAAATATATATATAACAGTTTAACAATTCATACATCTAATACACAGTCCAACGAACAACAAAGACATATAAGTCTTACACATATTTAAGACTCAAGACTTGTACTCAAGTCATTTACAAAGACCGAAGTGTCTAACAAATATAAGAACATTTGTAGGTCGCAACTTTGTTCAAGACGACCACGCGTAAGATCACAAACACGTATCATTCACGGACGCAATACTGTGAGTTCATGTCCCCTATTCATTTAAATGTTTTACAACTTTACAACTATCGGGGAAAATACATGTTCAACGTATGTTAAAGTTAGGGAATGAAACACCTTAGATCATGTGGGAATTAGGGTTATACATCTAAGCACCATTAATCCAGTTTGGACCTAGGTACAAGTGGTTAGATCTAATGGGTTTTGGCGAGCCCCACTCTTGGTCATGGACCCATACAGAAGAGTGCTTTTGTGTCCCAGTCGATAGTAGTCGACACAAAATCGTCTAGGTTTGGATTGCTTCCTTTTTCGTCACACATATTAATGTCCTTGCAAAACATTAATGATCAACGATTTCATTGACGCTTTACATACTACAACTTACATTTTAAATACATCTTTTACAACTAAACTGCATGAATTCGCCAACTTTTGTTGATGTTTTCCAAACTTAACATGTATTTCAGGGAATTAATGGACCATGTCGGGATTCACAGTCAAGATAACAAGTATCGGAACTCCATGCCATCTTTTGAAGGGTTTAACTGTTATATTCTGCCTCTTTGCGGCAATATAATGGTTTAAACCTTAGTAGTTTATTTTCATGTTGATGTATGAAACAATAACACTTTACTTTTATGTTAATGGTTTGTAACCGACACACTAAACTTATGTTGTGATCTTTTGAAAACAATTATGTAATGGCAATGGAGTATGTTTATTCATATAGTATGTTCATGTACATCGATATTTATGCAATGAAAACCATACGTATCACACCTCGCGCTTCCGCTATGAGCGGGTGTGACAAAACCAGCGTTGTCACCATCTTTCTGCTTGATATGCCATAACTCGTCCTCCAGCTTCTGGCGCTCGTGGGGAGGGCAGAACTCTTGCATCATAATGTCCTTCAACTCATCCCACGTTAGCCCGTAAGCTGCATCATTTTCGCGCTTGTTTCTCTCGGCCGTCTACCAATCTAGAGCTCGGGATTGGAAGACGCCAGTGGCATTGTGAGTACGGAGATTATCAGGACAGCCACTCTGGCGCAGGGTGACTTCGATAGAATCAAACCATTGGAACATGGCCGTAGGCCCATCTTCACCGGTAAACTCTTTCGGGCCGCAGGTTTTAAACTGTTTGAAGCTAAAAGCAGCTTTAGGAGTATCACTCCTGGACTCTTCCGAGGACTTGCTTGCATTCTCGTTCAGTTCACTGACGATCTGGGGGATGACTTTAACGATTTGACTTGCAACGAGGGAAGCGAGTCGCTTATCAGCGTGTTTACGCCTAGCAGCTCGGGAGTGTTGCTATCCAAATGATGACATTGTCTGCAACAGACATCGTCACAGGACTCAAACTCAATTACGATTAATCATCGACGATACCAGGATCTAATGTAAACTAGCGATTGGTGATAAAGCTCAGGAACACAACCATTCACAAAATCCACATAAGCACAAAGTCACCTAATCACATAAGCACATAGACACATAAGCACGTAAGCACATAGACACATAAGCACGTAAGCACATAAGGCACAAAAGCACATAAGGCAGTCAGGATACAGAAACCATACTATATTTTGCACGTATTCACCTATCCTTCACAGCATGTATAGCGATTAAGTATAGCGATTGCGATAAGCGAGTACACAGCGAGTAGCATAGCGAGTAGTATAGCATGCGATTTGTTTGCGTTTTGAGGTAAATGTGCAGTTCGAGTGGTGCGGGTTGATCAAAGCGAGTAGCGAAAAGGGAGTAAATCACCAAAATCGAAACACATAAACACAGGAAATCACATAAAATTCACATAAAATCGATAAATCACAGAGTTAGTTGCTGCGGATTCCAGAATCAAAACACATAAAATCGAGGAGATATTGTCTTGGGTGTGTGTAGACATTGACTACCTGATGTGTGCGGTGTGTTATAAGTTTTTATGTATATTTTTAGCCCTTTTTAACAATTTAGTCAAGTTTTAAATTTATAAAACACGATATTTTACTAACACTAAACACACATATGGGCAAGTGCACCCATCGTGAGCGTACTATAGTGTCGGTAAGATACCGAGGTCGTCCAAGGACACAAGAGTTTTAGTACCGGTTTATCCTCAACGTCTAATCAAATCAAAAATTTAGAAAAAGGTTTTAAACATGAAAATAAAAACTAAAAATGCTGAAAAAAATAAAAATAAAACAGATAGACAAGATGAATCACTTGGATCCGACTCGCCTTTTGTGTAACCTTTGATGTTTTCCGCACTTTTGCACTTTTTAAGAGATTATCTTAGTTATAGTAGTAGGCCCCTCTTTTGAAGGTGACGTTACCCTCAACCCAGTAGTTTGAGTCAGCAAGGATACAATCCTAAAGGGTTGGATTATTGGAAGATAATTAATTAAGTTATTAATGCGTAATGTGGTAGGCCCCTCTTTTGATGGTGACGTTACCCTCGGCTAAGTGGTTTGAGTCAGCAGGGATACAATCCCAAGTAGCCGGGTTAATGTATTAATAGTAGTTTACATATGAGGGGATCAAGCCATTCGCACCCCCGCCATCCAATACCAGTGGGTATTGAAGGAGGTCCTAGTAAGCTTGACCCAGGTCCTTGCAGGATCTATACACTGAACAAGGCAAGAACCTTACCAAACCATTCCCTTAACCCCTGACCAGGTAGCCAACATATCTCCATATAGACCGTGGAGGTATGAATGGTGTAAATCTTTTTTTTTATATAGACAGTAAAATAACGCCAAGACACCACGGACAAATGATAAGGAAGTTTCACCTTCAACATAAGAAACTAGTTATTAAAGTCATTAATACAAAACCAAATAAAAAGTGCGAAAAGATTAAAAAATAAAAGTATTACAGTAAATGCTTGTCTTCACCAAGTGATGTAAGAGACTTAGGCAAACATGGCCTTTGATTGTCAAGAACTCTTACTATCAATCTTGGATCCCGAGACTACTACACACACTCTATGATGGATGATGGTGGTGGATGTGGGTGTTGTGATGGTGGTGGAGTGTGGGTGAAGTGGGAGAGAGGTGGTTTGTCAAGGGATGCCTTTGAAGTGAATCAAGCACCCCTATTTATAGCCTGCACAGAAGCCCGGACACGGCCCCGTGTCCGGTGGGCACGGCCCCATGTCCATCCACTTTCTCTTTCTTCATTTAATGCAGTTTGTCTGTATTAGTTGACCACACCCCCGTGTCCACTGGGCACGGCCCCGTGTACAGAAGCGTGTCTGTACTATCAAGATTTGCTTAGATTCTACGAATCTTAGCATTGACCACGGCCGTGTGGAACTGGGCACGCTCCCGTGTTGGGGAATACAAGCTTCTACACTTTTGTCTTTTCTGCAGACACTTGGGCACGCCCCCCCGTGTCCGCCGGGCACGGGGCGTGTTCAGCCTTCTGATATCTTGTTTTTGCTTGGGAAGATGCTATCGAGGGGTCGAGCATGCCACGTTTATTCCTTTTCTTTTATTTGTGTTATATTTAGCTGTATTTTTGCTTCTTTTGTTCATTTACGCTCATTTGATCCTGAAAATACAAAAGGAAGATAAAAGCACACTTTTTCCAACTCATTCCAATAGACAACAGACGAGTACAATTAACAAAGTTCGTCAGGAATCCAAAGGTGGCCCGGAGTTTTACTTAGGGAACAGAGGATCACTTGAAAGTGAAACACTCACAATTGTTTTCACAAGTTTCCTCTAAATTAAATTTCAGGACGAATTTTCCTAAAGTAGGGGAGATTGTGACATTTATGCCTTTATAACCAATATACAATTCTGAACAAATTTTGAATCAAAATGAAATCTTTTGTTTCATTTCCGGAATTGTATAATTACATATGGCAATTACACATTTCAATCTTTGTACGATTTCGAACTCTCGAGAAGTTTTTCTGGAAGTTATACGTAAACTGTTACGCAAACATAAGCAGTTTAACGCACCATACACTCCGGAAGAATGACATAAGCTAAACATACCCTAAATACCCTTTACATAACTAATAAATAATTTTTGAGGGGTTCGGTATGGCAAAAACATGCTTATTCGATCACAGGGACTATTTGCGACAAATTGCGAAATCTACCAATTCATGTATTTCTTAATACGGACCATGTAAGCACATCCAACTATTTTTGTAATCATTAAAATATGGTATTTTAATGATAAGAATGCAAAAATATCCTTCGTTGCGTAACTTGGATCGTTTTTGCGTTTGTTAAAGCGTTCGTCGTAATTAAGCGAAAAACGCGACTGTACAACCGAATGAACCGACATCCATGATATTTCCGAGCATATTTCAAGTCCCCTATAGTTTAACATCCTTATAAAGTTTGAAATTTGGCTTAATAAAGGTTAAATACGACAAAAACAAGTTTAATTGTGTGCATGGACTGAAACTGACAAAAGCTGAAACTTTGTTGCATGACCTCGCGCCACGCGACACCCTCTTGTTGACAGTGTCACACCCCGACCACGTGTAACATACAAAACATGGCGGAAACGTCGGGGAGTGTTGTAACAGAATTAATGTTTCATAACCATGGATATCAAAAAGTGTTTCGTTTTATTAAACATTGAATAATTACATCATCTGGAAATCTAAATACACAATTTAAACATAGTCTATCATTGTTATTGAGTCACTAAGGCCTTGTCCAGTCCTATGTGAGCATGCATCCTATCAAACGATATCATCCAACAATTGTCACACCCGCTCATAGCGGAAACGCAAGGTGTGATCTGTCTGGTTTTCATTGCATAAATATCGATGTACATGAACAAACTATATGAATAAAACAAACTCCATTGCCATTACATAGTGTTTCAAAAGATTACAACATAAGTTTAGTGTGTCGGTTACAAACCATTAACATGAAAATAAAGCGTTATTGTTTCATACATTAACTTGAAATAAACTACAAAGGTTTAAACCATCATAATTCCGCAAAGAGGCGGAATATAATAGTTAAACCCTTCAAAAGATGGCATGGAGTTCCTGTACTTGTTATCTTGACTGGGAAATCCGACATGGTCCTTTAATTCCCTGAAATACATGTTAAGTTTGGAAAACATCAACAAAAGTTGGTGAATTCATGCAATTTAGTTTGTAAACGATGTATGAAAAATGTGAGTTGTAGTATGTAAAGCGTCAATCAAATCGTTGATCATTAATGTTTCGCGAGGACATTAATATGTGTGACGAAATAGGAAGCAAACCAACCCTAGACGATTTTTAATTGTATAGACACCATGTCGTAGGGCAACAAATGCACTCCTAGGCAAAATGGCCATGAGTGGGGCTCGCTAACACCCATTAGATCTAAACCTTTGTTCCTTGGTCCAAACTGGATTAATGGTGCTTTAGTTATGGCCCTAATTTCTCACATGATCTAGGTGTTTCATTACCTAACTTTAACATACTTAAAACATGTATCTTCCCCGATATTTGTAAAGTTGTAAAACGTTTAAATGAATAGGGGAACATGAACTCACCGTATTGCGTCCTGAAAATAGATGAAAATAAGATCTCACGTGCGGTCGTCCTGAATAGCGTGGCGACCTACAAACGTTCTTATTTTTGTTAGACACTTCGGTCTTTGTAATAACTTGAGTACAAGTCTTATGTTTTATATGTGTGTAAGACTTGTATGTCTTTACTGTTCGTTAACTGTGTATTCGATGAATGAGTTGTATAGTCGGATCTCGTCCGCTGAATCTCGTGTCTTGTATATATCACTTGTATAGTTGTTTTTCCAAAAATAGTATCATTGGGCCAAGCCCATGTTTTCAAGTTATTGGGCTTAAATAGTGCTGGGCCTCAAATAGTGTTGGGCCTTAAATAGTGTTGGGCCTCAAATAGTGTTGGGCCTCAATAGTGTTGGGCTTCAATAGTGTTGGGCTTCAAATAGTGTTGGGCCTCAATAGTGTTGGGCTTCAAATAGTGTTGGGCCTCAATAGTGTTGGGCTTCAAATAGTGTTGGGCTTAAATAGTGTTGGGCTTGAATAGTTGTTGGGCTTTGGCCCATAGGTTTGGTGTTTGGGCTTAGCCCACTAATTTATGTTAAGCCCATTATGAAAAATAAGACCATTTGTAAAACAATAGCCCATTACTTAAACTAGCCCATTTGTTTATAAAAATAGCCCATTAAGTATAATAAGCCCATTTGTAGAAAAATAGCCCACTAATACATGTAAGCCTTTCATTTTTATAAAAACCCTTTTTATAAAAATTAACTAAGTATAGATGTTAGTAATAAAAAACATACTAGTTTTTATAAGTTTCTAAACATCCGAAAATTTATTATCGATAGTATATTTATATTTCGTGTCGAAAGATCGTCTAACGTCGTGGTAACTCCCCGGATTGGTAATTAGCTTAAGTAGTCGTCCGTCGTTCATTTTGACCATATTCGGTGTCCGATTATTAGTATCGTCCGTAACTCGTTTTAAGACGTTATTATGGGAAGTCTCGTAGGACTTTTGTTATAACGTGTTTTGAGTTTAAAGTTGACATGAGATTCAAGTTCCTACAATGATATATATAACTAATACACCAAGTAATATATCACACAAAAATTGTTTAAAGTAACCAAATATATATTTTCAAAAAAAATATATATATTTTCCTTGTCTTTTATTTTATAAACCCTTCTTTAATAACCTTTATAAATCTTGTATAGATTTACCCAAAAATGTTGTTATTTTATAAAATAAAGTTTTTATAAAAATAATTGGCCATATAACCTTTGTATTTTTATCTTAGCCATGTTTGATTAAACATATCATTTTCTTTATTAAATCAACAACAATTTACTCTACATCTTAACAACAAAATATGAGACTTTTATAACATGAATTTATTAAGATGTTATGCAAATCATGTAGGGTTTTAAACATGATCCTGTCATATGTTAACTAGTTCAAAAACCAAGTTTATTTCTAGTTTTAACAACTTTTATAAAAATCTTTAGTTGTATGTTACAATTTATAATCTTGTGAAAGTATTGTTTTTACATAACAACCCTACATACTTTCACAAGATTAATGGTTATGATCATATATATAACCCTTTATGTTAAAAACCATTTAACATAACATGTATGATTATTAGATCATATTTTTAAAACACCTTCTACCAATTTATTTGTATTCTAATCATCATAACAACATCAAATATGCATATCACAAGTCTTAAATCACAATATAAACAAACATAATTATATCATGATTTTTATCTTTGCTTCTTTGTATTTTTCTTGTTCATTATGTATGATTATCTATGGTTATTATTAATTATAATAACAATCATAAACATAATATGTATAAAAAAAAATAGAAGCTTACTTCTAGCACTAGGCTAGGGATGATCTTTAGAGATTATTAAGAATAAGTAAGATGATGATCTTGATGTTAGAACACTTTGGTATGGATGAAAAACCCTTCCTTTTGCTTCCAAAAGCCTTAGATCACCCTATGTTCCAAAGAAATCCATCTTGGTTATGAAGAAGATGATAAAAAGAAATGGGTTTATGGAGGTGTTCTTGATGGAAGATGAAGATGATGAGAGCTTTTCTTAAGTGTGTGTAAGATATGGTGAAAAATTGTAGTAACTTAGTGATTAAGTGTAGAAAATAAATCACCATTCACAACCACTTGTTAAAAAGAAATATCTAGATATTTAGCAAAATAAACAAGGGGGTGGGACCCCTTGTTCACGGTCATGAGAGGGGGGGGGGGGGGTCTTATGTGGTAAAAATAACTTAGTTATTTTTAAGGTTTAAAATGAAGTATAAGTTGTAAGCATTTAGGTGTTTAGGTTTTGCAATTTTTCCGAGATGTTTCGCGACTTAAAATGACCATAAACTAGTCTTACAACACTAAAAATAATGTTCACTAGTTCGCTATTTGTGCCAAAATGTAGTTCGGATAATTGTTTAGTGCTTGTTTCACTAATAAATAGTCGAAACGTTCTCTTATGGAAGTTGTAAGGCAAATTTCCGTTATGTGTGAAATTGATATTCCATAAGTATTTTTATATGAAATTGATGCCTAAACATCAATTTTTGCATCTTGTATTAAAAATACAATTGCTGAATTTTGCGGAAAATTAGTGAAATGGTCACTTTTAGCGCATTTCGGACAGTTTTTAGTGCTACCGGCATTGGTAATATATTAACCAAACCCTTGTATTCCCACATAGAGTTTAATATATAATTGATGTTGGACTCTCATCCGAGTCCTTAAGATGTCATTTTAAATGCTTTCTGCGGATCTAGAGTTTTCGTCAGCACTCTAGTTCACTAGGCACTACTCTAGTTGTTTCGATGCATTGTTTACACTATTCCAAATGTAACCAATAAAAATGAATAATGTGCATCATAAATGAATATTTCTTGAGTGCTCTAAGATGTATATCATGTAATCATGCAGTTCGAGTGTTCGAAATGCATAAAAATGTAGCTAAAATGAGTACTTTAAGTGTAAGAAAGTTACCGAAAAGTGGCAGTTGTCACATTCTCCCCCTGTTATTGAGAATTTCGTCCCGAAATTCAAGCTGAGTCATCCTTTGCAGGATTGTTCTCAAACAGGTAAGAGTATTTGGCTTTGATTGAAATAGGCACTCCATGACGAGCCATAATTTCTTTGAGATAGAGTTCCGCTAGTTTCTCAGTATTATCCTTCTCCCAAATCGGTAAGAAGTGTGCGGACTTTGTTAGTCTATCGATGATTACACATATCATGTAGTGACCTCTTGAGGTCCTGAGTAACTTCTTAATGAAGTACATCAATATTTGTTCCCATTACCAACCGGGAAATCTCGGGTTGTTGTAACAAGTCCGAGGGATTTTGCTACTCAACCTTGACTTTCGCGCAAGTCAGGCATTCTCCGATATAAGTCGCGATATCACTTTTGAGGTTAGGCCACCAGTAGTATTCTTTCACTACTTAGGCCTATGTGCTTTCTCAAAATATTATCTCGAAGGCCGCCAAAGAATGGAACCCAATTTCGACCCATAAGGTATAAAGTTCCATCTTCTTTCGGCATTAATTGTTCCAGTATGCCTCGAAGTGTTTCTGCTTGAATATGCTCTTCCTTGAGCGCTTGTGAATCATCTTCTCTAATGCTTGAACTCTTAGTGTTCTAACTTGCTCCTTGCGGCTCAAGGCGTCAGCTACAGCATTCGCCTTGCCCCAATGGTACTTTATTTCATAATCATAGTCGTTCAACAATTCAACCCTACGTCGTTGACGTATGTTTAATTCTTTTTGGTCGAATATGTGTTGAAGGCTTTTATGATCCGTGAGAATAGTGCATTGAGTACCATATAAATAATGTCGCCATATTTCAAAGCGAATACCATCACGCCTAACTCAAGGTCGTGAGTGGTATAGTTCTTCTCGTGAACTTTTAGTTGGCGTGCCGTGTACACGATAACTTTTTCACGTTGTATGGGTACACAACCCAATCCTTAATGCGAAGCATCACAGTTTACAACAAAGTCATCTGTATCGTCGGATAATGATAAGATTGTGAAATGATATGCACCAATCTTAAGAATAAGTTGTAATGCTATATCTTGTTTTTCGATTGGGGCAAATTTATTGTCTTTAACAACTCTAAAATGGTTCTCAAATGTTGCTCATGTTCATCAGTCGATCGAGAGTATATCAGAATGTCGTCAATAAACACTATGACGAATTTGTCGAGATACGGCTTGCACACACGAGTCATTAACTCCATGAAGACCGCTGGTGCATTCGTTAAACCAAAAGAGGCATAACGAAAAACTCGTAATGACCGTAACGAGTCCTAAAAGCCGTTTTCGGTATGCTTTCCTCTTGAATTCGTAACTGATGATACTTCGATCGTAAGTCTATCTTAGAGTAGAAGCTAGAACCTTTCATAAACCATTTGAGTTAGTTGGAAACTCATTTGTAACATGGTTTAGAAATTTGAATTTTCGTTCATCGAAATGTTGTGCATTTTTGCAAAACTTGCATGTCTTTCCACCCTCAAAACCTTTATAAAGATGTATAGTGGTAAAGAGTGGGAGTTATGAACTCACAACATCCTTATTCGGTCAACTACAAGGTTCAGAAGGTGCTAATCGACATGGAGATTTGGCTATGGGTGCGGCTCCCGGTACCAAGTCGATGTGAAACTCGACTTGTTGATACGGTGGTAGTCCTGGCAAGTCTTCAAGAAAGACTTCAGGAAATTATTTTACCACAGGAATATCTGTCAGCTTCGGCCCAACGGCCTTCATGTCTACAACAAGTGCTAGATAGGCAATACAACCTTTCTGTAAGCACTTATGTGCTTTCATGCCATTGATGATCCGCAATGGGGTGTCGCGCTTCTCTCGATGTATCACAAATGTCTCTTCGTTCAGTAGTGGTAGGCGAATGATATTCTCGTGACATAAGACTTTGGCTAGGTTATCGGATAACCAATCCATGTCAACCACTACTTCGAAACTACTCAACTGAACGGGTAAGAGATCGATATTTGAAATTTCAGCTCCAGACTCGACTAGTTTACCGTTTGCCAATTCTATAGAATGAGGAGACGTCTAGCTTACTTGACTCTAGGCCAAGTACATTTTGAATTCTATGTAGTAAGGACTTCCCTGTACAGATGTAGAGGACAACCCAATCCCTATGTTTAGATGTAGGATAACGCAATCCCTAATTGTAGTTAGGGCAATCCCATCACTAGCCATGAAACTATGCATGTGAAATGTTGAGATAAAGCTAAAAATCGGTAATGGTATCAAATAATATGGATGTGAAATGTCGATTGATAGGATACGTACCGGTGACCCTTAAGATTCGACATGTCTCAGCTAATTCCCCATTAGCTAACTTAATATAGTAATGTGTGTCTAATCATGACTCTAATTCAAGTATATGCTTAACATCTAAAGACACTAGCTAAGCTAGGTGTTGGTATTAAAAGAGTTGATACATGATGATCATAGAGTGTTACTGACTCATGACATCATTGGGATTTTGTGGAGTATTCATAGTTCTAACCATACACGTACTTATTTATTAGCTTGATTCATTCTTAAGTATTACCGTCCTACTAGTCTTTGTTTTGAGCCCGGTCTCAGCACACTGCTACTCTTGGCGCTTTTGCAATTGCCCTCATTTCTCTCATGGCGAGAGTTATTGTTTGAGTGATCGAGGTAGGGAGGGATGATGTGACCATACTTTGGATTCTAGGGCTAAACTTAAATTGTAATGCTCAATGCGTTTGAATTCGGGTGTTACCCAGTATGGAACAACCCTTGAGAGACTGTGAAAACATCAAGTGTAACCAACAACATTGGCTCTAGTTATGATCGAGTTCTTTTATAAAATCATATGAAAATAGATATGAAAATCAGATGATATCAAAGAATGATGTATGGTTAAATAATAACCAAATGAAATGTAGTGTATAATATATATCATGCCTTGAAATTGAATATCATGTCTTGTGTAGAAGATGTCGTGTCTTGTCTTTGTCGAAGAGATTTGAATAACACCACGATATGCAATATAATATAAGCACTTATATATAGGAAGTACCAGCGGCGTATCCACCATGCTTTTATCATATTACACACGTCTCATCACTTACAAATAACCACCAAAAAAATGTCTTATGTATACCAACGTCAAATGACATGTATAACATTGTCTTGCGTAACAATGTCATGTATAAAACATGTCTTGTGTAAAGCAATGATTTTCAACACATAACTTTTGACTTAAACATTTGATCCTTTTGGCACCATGATCTTTTTAATACACTCTATTAAAAGAATCTAGACATGTATTTGGATAAATAAAGTCTATCAGGTGCCCAAGAATGAAGAATGTAATCAATCGGTCATGGAAACCTCAAGACCGCATTGTTCATATATGTTTGAATAAATGATAATGTGGATAACCAAAACCAAAAGGTGTAATGCCTCTTGCGTGTATTGGTCATATATCTACATGGAAAGAGAAATAATGCGTTGAGGAGGGGAAACCAACCAGTGGTCTTTGTCCATATAATATGTATTCCCTACTCTATGGACCTCGATTGTCCTAAGTAGAGAAAATCATTTGTCTTACTTGTTCATATGACAATTATGGTAATAGTGCTTGAGTTTCACGAGCTCTCGCAAGATTATTTGAATCTCCGACAATGTCGAATAGAATGCAATGAGGGAGTTGCAGCATGGCTCATGCCATACCATTCCTTGGGAAAAGAAAAATGTCAAGCGACGGAATTTATTGTATCATTTCCAATAAATATGATAAGGTGGAATATGATAAAGTAAGGTAAGGTAAAGTAGGGTAAAGTGTCATAGACACCATGGAACTAACTCATGTTCAATAATTTCGAGAATGTTGAGGAAAATCCTCCATGAGTGGCTAACAAGTTTTGTTTGTTTAAATACCTAGTCTCAAGTGAACCGTGATATAGATTGAATGTTAGGTGTGAACAAATAAGTGTCGTCTTCCTTTATTGTATTGTATTGTATTGTATTGTATTGTATTGTATTGTATTGTATTGTATTGTATTGTATTGTATTGTATTGTATTGTATTGTATTGTATTGTATTGTATTGTATTGTATTGTATTGTATTGTATTGTATTGTATTGTATTGTATTGTATTGTATTGTATTGTATTGTATTGTATTGTATTGTATTGTATTGTATTGTATTGTATTGTATTGTATTGTATTGTATTGTATTGTATTGTAGGGTGTTATACTAACCACCACAGTTCGTGTTCTAATAGATAAGAAACATTGAATCTCGAATAATAATTTAAGAATTTGAACGAATATTGATCATTAGCTTGGCCCGCAGAGTCCACCAGAATTCCCATGCACTACAAGTTGTTATTACGTTGGCCACCGTAATAATAAATTGTCTTGCATGGTTACCCTAGCATTCTCTCGTACGAAGCAGCCGATCAATAAGAGAGGAAACATTATTGTCAAAATACCTTCAAAATAGGAGGGACCTTCGTGATAGCTCACGAGTCAACGTTCGTTGTCTTTACTCGCAGAACGGTACGACGTTAAGTGAAATAGAAATGAAAAGGATCTGTAACAATAACAACTGAAGAGGCACCTTCAAGATGAGTACTTCATCTTCCTTGTAAGGACAAGAGTATATCCACCTTGATTAGTATGAGTCACATGGATCTCGTCCCACTAATGGAGTTGTTGTCCAAGGTTACCACCTTCGCCTCGTCTTCATTATCATGGTCTGGCATCTCAGCATTCGCGAGAAAGCAACCATATTTTACGGAATTAAGTTTAAGATTTCACTTAGAAATCATGTTCGCCATAAGCTCCGCAATAGACATTGGGGTCGATATTTTCATCGTGTGAGTAAAGAATAATAATAGAGTTTGAAGTCGAAGGTATTTTGTTCTTGGCAAAATATTTCATGAAACATATATATGAACAACCTATATATATAATCATGTAAATCCTATCAATCAAGGATTTCTATCTTGTATAAGCTGAACCAGTAAACTGTTTATAATGCATAAACTGATAATGTAATGTATTGTAGGCACATAGTCTATTAATGTATTGTGTCCGTCTCATAGACTTCACCCATGGAAATGTCCTCGCTTGATTTATGTGAAATGAATTTCTTGTTGAAAATGGACCATGAAAAATGTTTATGCAAATGAAAACATGTGTTTGTGTTTAGATGGTTTTCATGAGAGATCCCTAGTGATTGTAGACTTAGACTCAATAAAGAATCCTGGTTCACTACAATCGATGCTCTGATACCAAGCTGTCACACCCGCTCATAGCGGAAACGCAAGGTGTGATCTGTCTGGTTTTCATTGCATAAATATCGATGTACATGAACAAACTATATGAATAAAACAAACTCCATTGCCATTACATAGTGTTTCAAAAGATTACAACATAAGTTTAGTGTGTCGGTTACAAACCATTAACATGAAAATAAAGCGTTATTGTTTCATACATTAACTTGAAATAAACTACAAAGGTTTAAACCATCATAATTCCGCAAAGAGGCGGAATATAATAGTTAAACCCTTCAAAAGATGGCATGGAGTTCCTGTACTTGTTATCTTGACTGGGAAATCCGACATGGTCCTTTAATTCCCTGAAATACATGTTAAGTTTGGAAAACATCAACAAAAGTTGGTGAATTCATGCAATTTAGTTTGTAAACGATGTATGAAAAATGTGAGTTGTAGTATGTAAAGCGTCAATCAAATCGTTGATCATTAATGTTTCGCGAGGACATTAATATGTGTGACGAAATAGGAAGCAAACCAACCCTAGACGATTTTTAATTGTATCGACACCATGTCGTAGGGCAACAAATGCACTCCTAGGCAAAATGGCCATGAGTGGGGCTCGCTAACACCCATTAGATCTAAACCTTTGTTCCTTGGTCCAAACTGGATTAATGGTGCTTTAGTTATGGCCCTAATTTCTCACATGATCTAGGTGTTTCATTACCTAACTTTAACATACTTAAAACATGTATCTTCCCCGATATTTGTAAAGTTGTAAAACGTTTAAATGAATAGGGGAACATGAACTCACCGTATTGCGTCCTGAAAATAGATGAAAATAAGATCTCACGTGCGGTCGTCCTGAATAGCGTGGCGACCTACAAACGTTCTTATTTTTGTTAGACACTTCGGTCTTTGTAATAACTTGAGTACAAGTCTTATGTTTTATATGTGTGTAAGACTTGTATGTCTTTACTGTTCGTTAACTGTGTATTCGATGAATGAGTTGTATAGTCGGATCTCGTCCGCTGAATCTCGTGTCTTGTATATATCACTTGTATAGTTGTTTTTCCAAAAATAGTATCATTGGGCCAAGCCCATGTTTTCAAGTTATTGGGCTTAAATAGTGCTGGGCCTCAAATAGTGTTGGGCCTTAAATAGTGTTGGGCCTCAAATAGTGTTGGGCCTCAATAGTGTTGGGCTTCAATAGTGTTGGGCTTCAAATAGTGTTGGGCCTCAATAGTGTTGGGCTTCAAATAGTGTTGGGCCTCAATAGTGTTGGGCTTCAAATAGTGTTGGGCTTAAATAGTGTTGGGCTTGAATAGTTGTTGGGCTTTGGCCCATAGGTTTGGTGTTTGGGCTTAGCCCACTAATTTATGTTAAGCCCATTATGAAAAATAAGCCCATTTGTAAAACAATAGCCCATTACTTAAACTAGCCCATTTGTTTATAAAAATAGCCCATTAAGTATAATAAGCCCATTTGTAGAAAAATAGCCCACTAATACATGTAAGCCTTTCATTTTTATAAAAACCCTTTTTATAAAAATTAACTAAGTATAGATGTTAGTAATAAAAAACATACTAGTTTTTATAAGTTTCTAAACATCCGAAAATTTATTATCGATAGTATATTTATATTTCGTGTCGAAAGATCGTCTAACGTCGTAGTAACTCCCCGGATTGGTAATTAGCTTAAGTAGTCGTCCGTCGTTCATTTTGACCATATTCGGTGTCCGATTATTAGTATCGTCCGTAACTCGTTTTAAGACGTTATTATGGGAAGTCTCGTAGGACTTTTGTTATAACGTGTTTTGAGTTTAAAGTTGACATGAGATTCAAGTTCCTACAATGATATATATAACTAATAAACCAAGTAATATATCACACAAAAATTGTTTAAAGTAACCAAATATATATTTTCAAAAAAAATATATATATTTTCCTTGTCTTTTATTTTATAAACCCTTCTTTAATAACCTTTATAAATCTTGTATAGATTTACCCAAAAATGTTGTTATTTTATAAAATAAAGTTTTTATAAAAAAAATTGGCCATATAACCTTTGTATTTTTATCTTAGCCATGTTTGATTAAACATATCATTTTCTTTATTAAATCAACAACAATTTACTCTACATCTTAACAACAAAATATGAGACTTTTATAACATGAATTTATTAAGATGTTATGCAAATCATGTAGGGTTTTAAACATGATCCTGTCATATGTTAACTAGTTCAAAAACCAAGTTTATTTCTAGTTTTAACAACTTTTATAAAAATCTTTAGTTGTATGTTACAATTTATAATCTTGTGAAAGTATTGTTTTTACATAACAACCCTACATACTTTCACAAGATTAATGGTTATGATCATATATATAACCCTTTATGTTAAAAACCATTTAACATAACATGTATGATTATTAGATCATATTTTTAAAACACCTTCTACCAATTTATTTGTATTCTAATCATCATAACAACATCAAATATGCATATCACAAGTCTTAAATCACAATATAAACAAACATAATTATATCATGATTTTTATCTTTGCTTCTTTGTATTTTTCTTGTTCATTATGTATGATTATCTATGGTTATTATTAATTATAATAACAATCATAAACATAATATGTATAAAAAAAAATAGAAGCTTACTTCTAGCACTAGGCTAGGGATGATCTTTAGAGATTATTAAGAATAAGTAAGATGATGATCTTGATGTTAGAACACTTTGGTATGGATGAAAAACCCTTCCTTTTGCTTCCAAAAGCCTTAGATCACCCTATGTTCCAAAGAAATCCATCTTGGTTATGAAGAAGATGATAAAAAGAAATGGGTTTATGGAGGTGTTCTTGATGGAAGATGAAGATGATGAGAGCTTTTCTTAAGTGTGTGTAAGATATGGTGAAAAATTGTAGTAACTTAGTGATTAAGTGTAGAAAATAAATCACCATTCACAACCACTTGTTAAAAAGAAATATCTAGATATTTAGCAAAATAAACAAGGGGGTGGGACCCCTTGTTCACGGTCATGAGAGGGGGGGGGGGGGTCTTATGTGGTAAAAATAACTTAGTTATTTTTAAGGTTTAAAATGAAGTATAAGTTGTAAGCATTTAGGTGTTTAGGTTTTGCAATTTTTCCGAGATGTTTCGCGACTTAAAATGACCATAAACTAGTCTTACAACACTAAAAATAATGTTCACTAGTTCGCTATTTGTGCCAAAATGTAGTTCGGATAATTGTTTAGTGCTTGTTTCACTAATAAATAGTCGAAACGTTCTCTTATGGAAGTTGTAAGGCAAATTTCCGTTATGTGTGAAATTGATATTCCATAAGTATTTTTATATGAAATTGATGCCTAAACATCAATTTTTGCATCTTGTATTAAAAATACAATTGCTGAATTTTGCGGAAAATTAGTGAAATGGTCACTTTTAGCGCATTTCGGACAGTTTTTAGTGCTACCGGCATTGGTAATATATTAACCAAACCCTTGTATTCCCACATAGAGTTTAATATATAATTGATGTTGGACTCTCATCCGAGTCCTTAAGATGTCATTTTAAATGCTTTCTGCGGATCTAGAGTTTTCGTCAGCACTCTAGTTCACTAGGCACTACTCTAGTTGTTTCGATGCATTGTTTACACTATTCCAAATGTAACCAATAAAAATGAATAATGTGCATCATAAATGAATATTTCTTGAGTGCTCTAAGATGTATATCATGTAATCAGGCAGTTCGAGTGTTCGAAATGCATAAAAATGTAGCTAAAATGAGTACTTTAAGTGTAAGAAAGTTACCGAAAAGTGGCAGTTGTCACAACAATACCTGAAACATATGTGAAAACGAGGCCAGCAAAGAAATGCTGGCGAATACATTGGTTTTGTTGAAAATAAGATTCATGACTTCTGTTTGAGAAAATGTTTAGTCATGAACCTTGTAATTTACTTTGTCTTTGTAAATCATTTGAAAAATAATAAGTTTAGATGATAGGTATAAATAAGAGAAAAATGCATGATTAAATGAATAACCATGTAAAATGAGTTTGTATAAGATAAGTTGTTTGTAAATCAGTGTCTTGTGAAAAGTATGTTACTTGTATAAAATGTTCTATGTCTCAAACTGAAATGATTCAAATAACGCTACAATATGTAATACCATACAAACACTTATATATAGGAAGTACCAGTGGCGTATCCACCATGTTTGTATCATATTACCCACGCATCGTTACTTAATCACTTAATCAAACCAAACCACCAAAGTAATGTTCATGTCCAATGTAAATCATGTAATATGTATAACCAAAATGATATGTATGGCTAGTGAAATGCATCAACTAAACCATAGGTGAAACGCACAAAACAAAGTATTGAAGTAAAACTTGGTTTAAACCAATACTATGTTTCGTGTAAATGCATGATCAAATGTAAATCATGTCCCAATGTTTACCCAATCGTTAAAACATTTTGTAAAATCGTTCAAGTCGTTCTTGTTTTAATTGTTCAAATCGTTCTTGTTTTAATTGTGAAACTACTTTATGGTCGATTCTCTAATAACATTCAAACCTTCTTGACTCGATCCTCGTTCCAACTCGCTCTCGCTCTCGTTCTCGTTCTTAACAAACCCTTACCAAAGGGTAAATTAATAATTACAGATTCAGTCGTTACCCAAAATACCCACACATAACCATGGGTATAGAAAATAACGGGATTTGTCAGATCCTATGGTACCATAACCTAATACTGGTCGGCTTGATCATTGCTAATGAATGTCATTGGTTATGTAACTACAACCCACAAGTTTGTTCACTTTATTGAAATCGTTCTTGAAAACCATTGTAATTGTTTTTGAAGCCATTGTTATTGTTTTTGAAACCATTGTAATCATTCTTGAAACCATTGTTATCGTTCTTGAAACCACATTGTAATTGTTATTGTAATCGTTCTTGAAATCATTGTTAAGACATTTAGCACATATGAGTCACCCCAAAACAGTTGAAAACAGTAAAAGAGGGGAATAATGTACTCGCCTGAGAATGCTTAGAAGTCTTGAACAACAACCAAACAAAGCTAGAGGAAGCACGGAATCAGTCGGCAATCTAAAACTATATAAATAAACCAGACTTAAATCGGGAGATCGGATAGGATGAGGCTTGGTAAACCAAATGAGTATTGGAACTCATATGATATGGTTTAACAAGGCCTACATACTACATGAAACCTAACCTAAGTGCTTTCGACCCATCGCGACCCATTAAGGTAGCTTATGCTACTTTAACGCGTCGTGCGCGTGAAACGCGTTCGGACCGTCTAACTAGTCCTATGACAAGTGTTATATGCCTAAACATGTTACATAATCAGTTATGTGACAAAAGTTTAGGTTACATATGCTTAATTACCAATTATACATGAAAAGGGTATTCTGGTAATTTACCTAAGGCATATAAACTACCTATCATACAACTACTCAAACGATGTGACCATAGGGTATAACCTCGGAAGGTTATTCCCTATACACTATGGTCACCTAATGTATTTGGTCGGATCCTAATGATCGACCAAACTGGGTCGGGTTCGAAGGTATAAGCGATTTATTAGATCGCTTACCCTACGACCCTAGACAACGTGGTAATCAGTAGGCATAGTCCCAAGGGACTATAACCAATGTGATTACACTCACGTTGCGAAGTTCAAACGAATTTCGCATTGACCATTACTGGTCAACGCAGAAAGTCAAACAAAGTTTGACTTTCAGACTCGAAAGACTCAAAAAGCAATAAAAGAACGAAAGAATACTTACGAAGGGTCCCCGAATGCTAATCTCGATCCGAGAATCTCAGGTATGAAACAATGGTTTCAACTTAGAGTTTCTAAGATCAAAATTCTTGTAAGTTTTGCAATGGGATGGATGGGTATTTATAGGAATACCCGAACCGTTAGGATCGTTTCATGGAATAACGTGATTGAATCATGTGCGTACACTTGTTGGAAACTCATGGTAGCTAAAATTGGTCCTTATCATCTGACTAGACAATTGAGAATGTGTGGGTGAGGATCAAACAGCTGCAACCTGCTGTTAAAAACACTGAATCTGGTCTGTCCCCAGGCTAGCGCACCGTTACTTAATAAGTGTAGCGGTGCGCTAGGCCTTAGTTTGGCAGATTTACAATTTTGGTCCCTGTCATGCATTCAGCCCATTTTCGACACTTTTAAGGCCCGTTAACCCCATTTCAAAGCTCTAAAATGAAGTTAAAGTATAGGGAACTTAAAATGTGTTCAAAAATATCTTGGATGTCGGTTCGTTTAGCCGTACGGTTGCGATGTTCAGTTAATTACGACGGAATGCGCATAAGCGCTAAAAACGATCCAAATGACGCGACGAATGGATTTTTCTTAATCCAAACACTAAAGAATAATATAGTCATGCTTACATAAATTTTTGGATGTCCGGATGTATTCAGAACGTAAGATATGCGCGAAAATGCAAACTTGTGCACTTTTTGACACTTTTAGTCCCGGAATGAGCCAAAAGTTTATTTTAGCACACCGAACCCCTCAAAGCCTATTTCTAAGCTATATAAAGGATATTTAAGGTGTGTTTAACTTATGGTCATGTTCTGGAATGTCTGTTACAGTTCAAATTGGCATACTTTCGTAGTTTGTCAAGTTTAGTCCCTGTAAGCGAATTAACTTGTTTTTGCCATACCAAAGTCTTCAAAACTTATTTCTAAGTTATGTAAGGGTTATTTAAGGTATGTTAAGCCAATGTCACTATTCCGGAGTGTTTATTGCATTAAACTGGTTATATTTACGCATCGGTGCGCGTATAACCTTCCAGAAAGCGATTTAGAGCTTGAAATCGAACAAGAGTTGATATGTGTAAACGATACACATATTTTTACAAATGCCAAGTATGAAATACAATATTTCATTGGTTCGGTATTTGTTTGATGGCCATGGAGGCACAGGTGTTACAGTCTCCCCTACTTTAGGAAATTTCGTCCCGAAATTTAATCAGAGGAAACTTGTGAGAGCTTGAAAACATGAAGTTGAAAAGATCGAACAACATTGGTTAGGGTTCTGAACTTCTAGTAACCTTAATAACATTATGCTTGCAATGTAAGAGGGACACTTATATACAAGTATATGAAGTGTCATTGGTGCGTCCACCGTACCTCCATTACATCGTTCTCATTTTGTTATTGTTGTCACTATCGGTTCTTACACATAATAAATCCTACTGGGTTTCTGTGCACTAAATTTCATAATTATGTACGCGTCCATAATTAGACAATTTCTTGCATAGTTCACACAGTCTATTTTATAATGTGTAGGGGAAAACCATATGAATGAACCTGTGATGAGTGTGACTAGACCGCCATAGAGTCCTTTTAATTAAATCAATAAATGATCTAAATAGACTATCAAGGAGTCTATTCAGCTACATCACTAGATGTCGTTCTTTAACCAAATTGTGAATCAATCTTTTAGACTAGACCACTAAAAGGATCTCTTATGAATCATGAAGCGATACTATATAATCCAAGGGTCTTAACTATTACATAGAAGCCCATTAAGGATTTAAGATAGTACCTTTTGAATATCCTACTATGAATCCCTCATATGAAGATATGAAAGATTCTATGAGGATTTGAAAATCGGATCACACAAAAACATAGAGGAGAACACATAAACACATATCACATAATCGCATACTCGCATAATTGTTTAATTTGACCTTTTAAATGTGTTATCTTTGGACACGGGTATTTAAAGCATACAAGGAATCAAATCCTTAATTGCAGTAATTTGGATTGATCCATATGAATACCCTGCTTGTTGACTACATGACCCAAAAACTGAACTTCTTTAAGCCAAAATTTCCTCTTGGAGGATTTAGCGAAAAGTTTGTTCCTTCTTTAGGGGTTCCAATGTCAACGAAGGTGTTGATCATGATCGGCTCGGGACATGAATAGATCAAGATGTCATCAATAACAACAATGATGAACTGATCCAAATAAGACTTGCAGACTCTATTTATTAAGTCCTTGAAGCTGGCTGGAGCATTTGTCAACCCAAAAGGCATGACTGTAAACTCGTAATGCCCATACTTCGTGCAGAAAACCGTTTTGGGAATATCTTCTTCGAGAATACAAAGTTGATGATATCCAAAACGCAAATCGATCTGGAAAAAGCATGAAACGCTATGCAGTTGATCGGAGAAATCGTTGATTTAAGGTAGGGGGATATCAATTCTTGATGGTAAGCTTACTAGGCTTACGTTAATCGATATACATTCGAAAAGATCCATTTTTCTTTTCACAAGGAGAACAGGAGTTTCTCCAAGGTGAAAAGTTCGGACGGATGAATCCTTTATCAGACAACTCTTGAAGCTGTTTTGATAATTCTTGCATCTCGAACGGTGCAAGACGATAAGATACTTAGATTTAAAAGAAACAAGTGTTTGAGGTTCTTAGGGAGATCACAAGTGATCGTAAAAATGACAGAACCACACGAGTAGTTTTGTCTTTGTGTTGACATCATAAGGTTGGATCAAACATTCATACAATTGCATTAGTTAGAAAATAAAACCACAAATTTTTATTTATATAACAACCGCATTGTCTTTAAATGTTACAAGATAACAACCAGAGGAAATACAAAATGCTAATTGTTCACTCCTTCATCATTGAGTGCCTCATTGATGTTAAACACTCGACCACGTGCTGGATTCACATTGACGTTGACATTCGCATTTGGGTTTGCGTTAGCATTTGCATTCACCAGTCTTGGGCAGTTGTGGCGGAAGTGACCAATCTCTCCGCAGTTGAAACATGAACCCAGTGGAAATCTCACAGCATTCCCTTGAACCGGAGCTTGAACCTGAGCAGCCTGATTTTGTCCCAAACGACAAACCTTGGCCAAATGCCCAAGTTTACCACACGTCGTGCATTGCCAGCAAGCTTGTTGTACCGCGTGATGACCGTTGCAGCGTGCACAATGAGGTGCGGTACCGGCATATGCTTTCTTTGCAGGTGGCTGAGCTGGTGGGTTCCGCGGGTTCTGAGCAGTCTGTGCTGTAACAGCAAAGTTCCGAACTTCTTTTCGCTTTCTTGATTTCTTTGACGTCTCACCTTCCTTACCCTTCTTGTTTTGACCTTTCTTGCTATCCTCCTTGTCAGACCCCTGCTTCTTACCCTTGTCACCCTTTCTGTGTAACTTATTCTTCCGAATCTGCGACTCAGTCAATGTCGCAGCTAACTCGATCGCCTGACGGAGTGTGGCAGGGTTACTACCAGTAAGGATGTCTTGTACCGAGTCAGGTAGGCCATCGATGTATCTTTCGATAGCCTTGTCGAGTGGGGTAACCATTGTCGGGCAAAGCAGACTCAACTCCTCAAACCTATCAGTATACGCCCTGTGCTCACCACTATCTTGCTTCAACCCATCAAATTCCTTCTCCAAAGCTCGCTGCTCATGACGAGGACATAATTCCCTCATCATAAGGGCCCTAAGTTCAGCCCATGTCTGTGCTAGAGCAACTTCTGCACCACGATCCCTCATAACCCCGTTCCACCATGTGAGAGCCCTCTTCTGAAACACACTTGAAGAAAACTCGACCTTGCGATTGTCAGGACATTGCACGTGGCGGAAAGTATTCTCAATGCTCTCGAACCATTGAAGAAGCCCAGTCGCTCCTTCAGAACCACTAAACTTGAGTGGTTTAGCCTGGTTAAAATCCTTGTATTTGCATGTGACATTGTTGTTGTTGTTGGCTTGGTTCCATTGAGCAAAGAGGTTTGGAAACTGAGCAGCCATCTGCTGTGCAATGATTTCTGCCAGCTCGGCAGTCGCTATCTGGTTTTCACGTCGAGGAGGCATTCTTAAAAGAGGAAACATGAAAGGAAACGAGTGAGAGAATTAGACGAAAAGAATGAGATGAAACAAATCTGATGAAAGCAAGGATAGTGGTCATTTGTTTGTTACTACAAAGCAACAAACAACCTTGGTGATTAGTCAAAGTAAATAGGTAAAAAATAATGTATCGCGAAGACATGCTCGCCTATAAGTGAACACTCATCCCAAGAATTCCCAGGTAAGCACAACTGGTCTCGCGTCTGATGAGATATATACGAAGTGCTTGCCTAGACAGAAAACCCAGAATACAGGCATTCACCCTTCCAGTTTGCACGTGTTCACATTATTTAAAACCCAAAACCTTGAGGAGATTTTGAAAACTCAAAAGGGTTCAAAACTATATAACAGAGGGTTCAAAACCTTACAATAGAGGGTTCAAAACCTAGAAATTAATCATCCTAGAACAGATGATTAGTTTTCAAAGCGGTTTTGAAATTTATGTTCTTGTTGTGGTCATCGCCTAAGGATAGGTGACGGTATTGTTTTATGACTAAACGCAAGTAAACTCGTGTTAGGGTCCTAAGAAGGTTATAGACTAGGTCAAAGCATTACTAATAACCTAATTCCCTATAACCATTAGCTCTGATACCATCTTTTCTTTCACACCCCGACCACGTGTAACATACAAAACGTGGCGGAAACGTCGGGGAGTGTTGTAACAGAATTAATGTTTCATAACCATGGATATCAAAAAGTGTTTTGTTTTATTAAACATTGAATAATTACATCATCTGGAAATCTAAATACACAATTTAAACATAGTCTATCATTGTTATTGAGTCACTAAGGCCTTGTCCAGTCCTATGTGAGCATGCATCCTATGAAACGATATCATCCAACAATACCTGAAACATATGTGAAAACGAGGTCAGCAAAGAAATGCTGGCGAATACATTGGTTTTGTTGAAAATAAGATTCATGACTTCTGTTTGAGAAAATGTTTAGTCATGAACCTTGTAATTTACTTTGTCTTTGTAAATCATTTGAAAAATAATAAGTTTAGATGATAGGTATAAATAAGAGAAAAATGCATGATTAAATGAATAACCATGTAAAATGAGTTTGTATAAGATAAGTTGTTTGTAAATCAGTGTCTTGTGAAAAGTATGTTACTTGTATAAAATGTTCTATGTCTCAAACTGAAATGATTCAAATAACGCTACAATATGTAATACCATACAAACACTTATATATAGGAAGTACCAGCGGCGTATCCACCATGTTTATATCATATTACACACGCATTGTTACTTAATCACTTAATCAAACCAAACCACCAAAGTAATGTTCATGTCCAATGTAAATCATGTAATATGTATAACCAAAATGATATGTATGGCTAGTGAAATGCATCAACTAAACCATAGGTGAAACGCACAAAATAAAGTATTGAAGTAAAACTTGGTTTAAACCAATACTATGTTTCGTGTAAATGCATGATCAAATGTAAATCATGTCCCAATGTTTACCCAATCGTTAAAACATTTTGTAAAATCGTTCAAGTCGTTCTTGTTTTAATTGTTCAAATCGTTCTTGTTTTAATTGTGAAACTACTTTATGGTTGATTCTCTAATAACATTCAAACCTTCTTGACTCGATCCTCGTTCCAACTCGCTCTCGTTCTCGTTCTTAACAAACCCTTACCAAAGGGTAAATTAATAATTACAGATTCAGTCGTTACCCAAAATACCCACACATAACCATGGGTATAGAAAATAACGGGATTTGTCAGATCCTATGGTACCATAACCTAATACTGGTCGGCTTGATCATTGCTAATGAATGTCATTGGTTATGTAACTACAACCCACAAGTTTGTTCACTTTATTGAAATCGTTCTTGAAAACCATTGTAATTGTTTTTGAAGCCATTGTTATTGTTTTTGAAACCATTGTAATCGTTCTTGAAACCATTGTTATCGTTCTTGAAACCACATTGTAATTGTTATTGTAATCGTTCTTGAAATCATTGTTAAGACATTTAGCACATATGAGTCACCCCAAAACAGTTGAAAACAGTAAAAGAGGGGAATAATGTACTCGCCTGAGAATGCTTAGAAGTCTTGAACAACAACCAAACAAAGCTAGAGGAAGCACGAAATCAGTCGGCAATCTAAAACTATATAAATAAACCGGACTTAAATCAGGAGACCGGATAGGATGAGGCTTGGTAAACCCAATGAGTATTGGAACTCATATGATATGGTTTAACAAGGCCTACATACTACATGAAACCTAACCTAAGTGCTTTCGATCCATCGCGACCCATTAAGGTAGCTTATGCTACTTTAACGCGTCGTGCGCGTGAAACGCGTTCGGACCGTCTAACTAGTCCTATGACAAGTGTTATATGCCTAAACATGTTACATAATCAGTTATGTGACAAAAGTTTAGGTTACATATGCTTAATTACCAATTATACATGAAAAGGGTATTCTGGTAATTTACCTAAGGCATATAAACTACCTATCATACAACTACTCAAACGATGTGACCATAGGGTATAACCTCGGAAGGTTATTCCCTATACACTATGGTCACCTAATGTATTTGGTTGGATCCTAATGATCGACCAAACTGGGTCGGGTTCGAAGGTATAAGCGATTTATTAGATCGCTTACCCTACGACCCTAGACAACGTGGTAATCAGTAGGCATAGTCCCAAGGGACTATAACCAACGTGATTACACTCACGTTGCGAAGTTCAAACGAACTACACATTGACCATTACTGGTCAACGCAGAAAGTCAAACAAAGTTTGACTTTCAGACTCGAAAGACTCGAAAAGCAATAAAAGAACGAAAGAATACTTACGAAGGGTCCCCGAATGCTAATCTCGATCCGAGAATCTCAGGTATGAAACAATGGTTTCAACTTAGAGTTTCTAAGATCAAAATTCTTGTAAGTTTTGCAATGGGGTGGATGGGTATTTATAGGAATACCCGAACCGTTAGGATCGTTTCATGGAATAACGTGATTGAATCATGTGCGTACACTTGTTGGAAACTCATGGTAGCTAAAATTGGTCCTTATCATCTGACTAGACAATTGAGAATGTGTGGGTGAGGATTAAACAGCTGCAACCTGCTGTTAAAAACACTGAATCTGGTCTGTCCCCAGGCTAGCGCACCGTTACTTAATAAGTGTAGCGGTGCGCTAGGCCTTAGTTTGGCAGATTTACAGTTTTGGTCCCTGTCATGCATTCAGCCCATTTTCGACACGTTTAAGGCCCGTTAACCCCATTTCAAAGCTCTAAAATGAAGTTAAAGTATAGGGAACTTAAAATGTGTTAAAAAATATCTCGGATTTCGGTTCGTTTAGCCGTACGGTTGCGATGTTCGGTTAATTACGACGGAATGCGCATAAGCGCGAAAAACGATCCAAATGACGCGACGAATGGATTTTTCTTAAGACAAACACTAAAGAATAATATAGTCATTCTTACATAAATTTTTGGATGTCCGGATGTATTCAGAACGTAAGATATGCGCGAAAATGCAAACTTGTGCACTTTTTGACACTTTTAGTCCCTGAATGAGCCAAAAGTTTATTTTAGCACACCGAACCCCTCAAAGCCTATTTCTAAGCTATATAAAGGATATTTAAGGTGTGTTTAACTTATGGTCATGTTCCGGAATGTCTGTTACAGTTCAAACTGGCATACTTTCGCAGTTTGTCAAGTTTAGTCCCTGTAAGCGAATTAACTTGTTTTTGCCATACCAAAGCCTTCAAAACTTATTTCTAAGTTATGTAAGGGTTATTTAAGGTATGTTAAGCCAATGTCACTATTCCGGAGTGTTTATTGCATTAAACTGGTTATATTTACGCATCGGTGCGCGTATAACCTTCCAGAAAGCGATTTAGAGCTTGAAATCGAACAAGAGTTGATATGTGTAAACGATACACATATTTTTACAAATGCCAAGTATGAAATACAATATTTCATTGGTTCGGTATTTGTTTGATGGCCGTGGAGGCACAGGTGTTACAGACAGCATGTTCCTACCAACTTTCATCTGGTTTCCTGCATGTTTTCTTTGATGGTTTTGAATGTTTGAGGGCCAAGATAAGTGACCTCCAAGGCTTGAAACCTGGTCCAAACACTTGTATGGATGAGATTAATCCTTGCTCATCACACAATCCACATGTCAAGATCTTGTGCACCCCCAACAAGTATAAATAGCAAGGCTTTTTGCTCAAATCCTTGCTCATTTCCTTCTTTCTCATCTCTGATGCTCTAAGTTGGAGTGCTACCATCTTTGGATGCCTCCCATCTAAGTATTCTTCATCATAGAACACAAGTAAGTGTTCTTCCTAGTCTTGTTTATTTATTTTACCTATTTCACGCTAAAAGTCAAACAGTTTGACTTACTGTTTGACTTTCGGTTTTGACCATGAATTGGTCAAGTCAAAGTTCAATTGAACTTTGCAACGTGATCGTAATCATGATTGTTATAATCCCTTGTGATTATACCTACTGATTACCACGTTTACTAGTCGAAGTGACGAGTCAAAGTTTCGGTCAAAAATGCACAATTATGTGCATTTTACGACGGAACTATTTATGGGTATCAAAACACTTTCTTTTGATACCAAATCAGTTTTTCAACTTAGTTAAACATGTTTTGACAAGTTTAACTCGTCACTTCTAGCTTAGTGCTTATTTAGGGTCGTAAGTCCAGCGTTTTGACCACCACTTTTACTTTCGAATCCGACACGTTTGGTCGATCTTAGGATCCGACCAAACACATATACGTGACCATAGTTGTATAGGGAATAACCTCCTGAGGTTATACCTTATGGTCACGTCATTTGGTTAGTTATATGATAAGTTGTTTAGATGCCCTTAAAAAATGACCAAAATGCCCCTTTCATACATAATTCTGTTTTAAGCATATGTGACCAAACTTTTGACACCTAAACTGATATTATAACATTTTAAAACATGTATGGGCATTTAAGACTTAGCATAGGACTTGTTTAACCATCCGAACGCATATTTACGCAAATGACACATTAAAGTAGCGTAAACTACCTTAACGGGTCATAACGAGTCAAAAGCACTTAGGAGTCATTTCAAATCAGAAAATAGACTTTGTTAAACCATTTCATATGAGTTCCAACACTCATTTGGTTTACAAGACCTCATTATATCCGATTCCCCCAATTATGTACCGTTACTTTAACATAGTTACCCGATGTTAGGACACATTAGGACACGTTTGAAGCTTTGTTATTTCACTTGATTCGAGGACTCTTTGCAATCCCAGTGAGCACATAGTTCCCCTCTTTTATGCTTTCAATTATTTTGGGGTGATTCATATGTGCCAAAATGCTTCTCAAGTTTTCAAAAACAAGGACTATGGTTAATATAAAACACGGCGATTTCAATAATGTGAACTAACTTGTTGGTGCATTAATTGATATCACGAATGGCATTCATTAGCTTTGATCAAGCCAACTAGTAGTATGTTATGGTACCATAGGACTGACAATCCCGTTACTAGGCTATTCACTGGATTTGGTGGGTAGTTTAGGGAACAACAGAAATTGTTATTTTAATAAATCATGTGTTGATTCGTTAGTCGATTTAAAGAGACCTTTCAGGGTCTATTGAAGATGCCCCATGGGTGGTATAGACGAGTCACACAGGTTTGATTGTATTCATTAAAGAACGACCCAAAGTTTTCACAATTAAAACACGGATGATTTATTCATGACATGGACGATTGATTGATGACACGTATAATGGTTTTATAACACGTACAAAGGACGATTGGTTTATAACAAAGACAAATGGATTTAAACAGTGTCACGAATTGGTTTTCACTTAAAGATATAAACCATACAAAGTTTTCTTTCAAGACGATTTACTACTTGGTTTTACAAAACAAATGTTTTCAGTCAAGATTCATGGTTACAAGGTTTTGCTTTACTTATATCAACTTGTAAAGTTGATAAAAATATTGCAATATCAAGCACTTTTTGATTTCAAGATTTATACACGTCAACTCTCGAGGTTGGATGAGGTATTGCAATATGAATTCAAAGCCATGAATTTGACATACAAAACTTATGTACTCGCCAACTTTCTTTGCTGACTGTTTTTCACATATGTTTCAGGAATTATTGTTTGATGATATGAATGCTTACTTCAACATAGGATGGACACGGGCCTTAGTGACTTTAAAACTTGAAAGACAATTGTTTATACTTGATTGGTTTGTAAGAAAACAATAAATCTATTAATAAAATAAAAAAAAACCTTCAAATACCATGTGTTGTGAAACAATTCCTGTACCGTGGCTCCTCGATGTTTCCACCGCGGTTTGTTGTATTACGTGATCGGGGTGTTACAGCTCTGGCGCAAGATGTCAATGATATCATTGACAATGATGATTTTGATTGGGACTAGGCATTTAATATCGTGTTTCCAGAGGAAAATAAACAACAAGGAGAAACTGAAGCTGAACCAGTTCTCCCAGAAGATTTTGACTCGTGTGATGATGGTTTTGATTGGAAATGGGCGTTAGAACGTGAACAGCTTCAACAAGTCTGTTGGCCCATGCATTCAAGCCTAGAAGAACAGATGATAAGGAAAGCCAAAACTGGTTCTCAACAGTTGATCATCATAAGCAGTGCTTGTTCTAGATTCTCCCTATGACAGTGGTTATCTATCGTCTGATGATCTCTAAGTACTGATCTTCTCAACAACTGATAGCCAAAGATCTGATCAAGTATAAAGACTAAAGCTCTAACTACTGATGTCTCTCAAGTATTGATGAAGACCAAAGCACTGCTCATTCAATATCTGATCACCCTTTGAAGAAAGCACTGATCCTCAACATCAGTGCTTAGGCTACAACAGTGGAAAGCTGCATCAGTGTTTTGTATAATCAGTGTCTTATGTAATCAGTGTTTTGTATTATCAGTGGTTAGAGGTTGTTAGGTTGTTAGATGTCACTTTCAAGGTGACTTCAACAAAGATGCTCAGTGGTTTCATTTGTAATATACATAGAACAGTACCTGTACTGTTCTATTAGCTCTTTTACACCAAGTCATCTTGTACGAACAAATCAGTGAGCTCAGGCTGAGGGGGAGTCTAGTTGTATGTCACACCCTAACTTTTGCGGAAGCGTGATTGCGTGTGACTTGCTTAATATCATTGCATTCAACCATAACAAACAACTATATGATAGAAACCATGATGTTCATCCATTAAAGAGTTTCAAAGGAATACAACCAACATTGTTTAACACCAACTAAGACTTCAAGTTACATAACAACCCATTGTTTTAAGTTCCATACTGGACTTCACAAAAGACACTTAACAAAATGAGGCTTTGAACCATGTATCCTATCAAAGATATAATTCATGATCCAAACCCTTCAACGTTGGATGACATCATTTAATGAAGACACATCTTGAAAACCCTTGATAGCCCGCCAGGTCCATAATTAGTTTCCTGAAATACATGTAGATTGAAAACATCAACAAAAGTTGAGCGAGTTAATGTGTTTTGTATGTGTGCACGAATAGCCTTGTAAAACTTCTGTATGTATGTATCTGTAAATCGGTATGAAAGCAACAAGGAAACAGATCAATTAATGTGTAGCTCATACATTAATATGTGTGTAATGGTGTAGGAATGGCTCAACCCTTTATGCGTATTTCGTACCGGGTCATCCGGCGGGAACGACATAGTCGCCACATGGTCCAACCCGCGGGCTCATGGGCGGGGCTCGCAACACCCAATAGATCTATCACTCATGTCCCTCGGTCCTACTACGAGGATTAATGGTCTTAAGCGTTGTACCCACCACTCACATGATCTAGCAGTACATTCCTTAGCAAACCATACCATATGTAAACGTTTGTAAACAATTTGTAACATGTACTTCACCCCCGAAGTTATAAAACCGAAAACAGTTAAAAGAAAAGGGGGACATGAACTCACAGTCTTGCGTTCTTCATTCAAATAACTCAAAGCTTCATTTAGGTCGCACGACTACCTACAAATGTGCCAAGGTGCATTAGACGGACGGGTCGTGCCTTGACTTTAGTCTTATTTAGTATCTTTGAGTTACGTCTCTTTGTGTCATCAATATTATTCCAAGTTATATAATTATTTGTTAAAATAATAAATATTTTAACTTAAATTATATTTATTTAATTTTTGAATATTAGTTAAAATAATATATTTTAACTTGACACATTTATGTATTTGTACATGTATAACTTCCCCAAGGATGGGTGTATTCATACTTGTATTCTTAACCTTGTGTATTTTTGCCAAGTATCGGTGGCGTATTCCGGTGTATTTATACGTACGAGAATACGTATTCTTATTGTGTTTATTAAGTATTCTTATACTTAATTTTTGTAATAATTTTTCCGGAATAATATTTCTAATAAAAATTCCACCAATATATCTTCCCAAAATATATACTTTTAAGAAATCATTTGTAGAATTTTATCTATACATCTTCTTGGCAAAAATATTTATATTTTCATATAAGTCTCAAAAATAATATATTTTCAAGTTTAACTTAGAAAATATTTATAAATCCATTTTTTATCCAAAAATAATGTATTCTAAATTTGTTTGAGAAAATATATTTTTCTCCCAAAAATAATATATCTTCTAATAATTTTAAGAAAACATATATATTCTTCCTCACTCAAAATAATATATTTTCTTCTTGTCAGGAATATGATATATATTTTTGTAACACTTGCAAAAATCATATTTTTGCCCTCTTGATTTCCAAAATACCTTTTATCAAATATACTTATAAATTTAATTCCAGAATATTTTGTGTAAGTTATATTCCTTGTTTGTTTTCTCCAATTTTTTTGGTATAAATTGTATATTCATTCTCTTGGGATTTTGGTAATATTTCGTATTATAATTTCTTGGTATTTTGGTGAGTTATATTATTTCAAGTCCTAAAATAATATAACTAATACACATAATATACAAATAATCACACACATGGTGACATCTAAATATATATTCTTCTAAATACATATTTAGTCACTTTTATTATAAAAAACCAACCTCCAATACTTTATAATTTTTGTAACAAAATTTATGGCAAACTTTATATAAAAATCATGGTTAAAAATATACTTGTAAATATTTGTTTAAATATATTTTTCTAAGTGTTTAATTTCTAGAAAAAATTTGCCATAGTTTCCCCTTAAAAATGGAGGTTTCCATGCTTTCAAAGCATATCATTTTCTTTTATAAATCATCACAATCAACAACAAATCAAACAATACTTACCAAGTGCCAAAATTAAGCCATAATCACTACTTCATGAACTTGAAAATTTATAAAAAATTTTAGTAACTTGGTAGTGTGCTTAGTAAGCTAAGTTAACCTTTAAAGTGGGGTTGTTTATTTAAAAACATCATTCTTGAAGAATTTAGATCTTTACAACTTGTAACTTGATTTTCTAAAAATGTTTCTTCTTGAATTTTTCTTGTTAAATACATGTTTCTACACTTGATTAACCACTAAAAATGTGGTTAGTTTCTTTAAGAACCAAACTTATGTAAATCTTGTATTTTAACTTAGTTTCTTGAGAAAATCATTCTTGAAATCACGTATTTACAAGACTTATATTCACTTTGATCATCATTATTCAAGAAAAATATTTCATTTTTCAAGTTCATGCTTTTACATAAAGATGATCATCTTGATCTATAACATAATCATCCTCTCATCTTGCTAGATTATGTCTTTAATCACCATCTAGCAAGATCATATGATGTTTAACATCATTAACACAAACAATCAACAATCAAGAAGCATAACAACACTTAAACAACATAATTCATCATGATTTTTAGTCTTATGTTAAAGATTATGTTCTTGATCATTAGTGTTCTTCATGATAAGTTACTTGTTTCATCTATTAACCAACTTAACAAGATGTAAAATGGGATTAAAAGGATCTTACTACTAGCACAAGGCTAGGGATGAACACAAGATGAAGATGATGATGAATTTGGTGGTTAATAGCTTGTGAGAGAGGTCCTTCCACTTCCAAAGGCTCCTAGCTTCTTATTCTTGCTTCTTACACCTTAATATCACTAGAGAATGGGTGGATTGAACTTGAAATATGGTGGTCGTGGTGGCCTTGTTCTTGGCCGTAGGTAAGGAAAGGATAGGGGGGGGGGGGTTCAAGTGTGTGTTGTGAGTTTGTGAGAAATGAGAGGGTTAAAGTCTTAAGGTTTCTCTTATAATTTTCCAACAACATTAAGTCCATTGGTTCATGTGTTTAGTAAAGTTGTAGACAAGATCTCATAAAATAAACAAATAAAATCAAGGTGGGGGCCACCTTGTAACCGTGTAGTTAGGGGGGTCTAACTTGGTTTGTAAAGATTAGTTATGTTTAATAGTTGAAATCTAAGGGATTTAGTTAGGGTAGTAGTTGTTATGTTGTTATATAGTGTGTTATGATGTTCGGGGACCATTACTAGCTCGGAAATGATGAAACAATGCTTCTAGTGAAAATTTGGTCTTTCGGGTAGTGTCCGGTTGTTCGGTTAGTTACCGGTTCGTTAAGGTGCTAAACTATGTAGTTTAGTGTGCTTTATGTTACCTTTTGTGACAGTTTTGATTCCCGACACTTAGGAAAGTATTCTGGACCATTTAACCATATTTCTGCATGATATTAAGTTGTTTAAATGCTGAATTTTGCTGAATTCTGCAGAATTCTGCGGTTTATGTGTGTTTTAGGCACTTTCCGGCACTTAAACTATCACTAGGAAGACAGTTTTGTGATCCTTACTTTCCTACACACTATACTAGTGTAACTCTTGGTTTCTGGCACACTCTGTGTCTCAGTACCATGTCTGTCTATGTACTAAACTCCGTCAACATTTTTCTGATTTGTCTGATAACTGTGCTATCTCTGTTTCGTGCGTCATTTGAATCTGTAGGATCGTATACGGACCCAAAACGAGTCGATCAGAGAAGTTCTACACAATATAAAAGGCGGAAACAGACATATTGTGTGTGATTCAGCAAGATATTCACTTTAACTGTTGTTCTGATTAACTTGACAAAGTTTTACAGCGAAACAACACTTCGGCAGCACTTCGGCTCCGAAAACACACATACACACCTTTTTCAAACGAAATCAGGACATCACTATTTATAGGCAGGCTGATTCCGCTTGAACCAGTTCAAACGAGATTACATTCAAGCGGAATTACTAGTTCAAACGAAATTACCATTTCAAGCGGAATTATCTAAGTGATTTCGCTTGAAATGCACTTGTTGATTTCAAACGGAATTACACTATGTAATTTCGTTTGAACTTGCCTGTAGACCTATTTTCTCGTTTTGCGTGCCCTGATTTATCTAAACGCATACAAGACTCGATACAAGACGAAGTCGACAGACGCATGCACCAACAGACTCCCCCTCGAATGTTGACGAGTCTTAAGTGTCGAGTCTTCAACGTCTTCAGTCTTTATCAGTCTTTACTCTTTCTGAAGTATCTGACACTGTAAAGAATCCTCAATCTTCTTTCTCTTCCTTCCAGAATCTCAACCTAGCTCCATGCTCTTCTTGATCAGGTCTCTTGATTCCTTAAGTTCATCAGCAACTGCATTTCCAGGATCATAACCTGGCCTACCTGCACAAACTCTACCTCACAATAAATTTCACAAATTTATAATTTGACAAATTTATTCTCTGATTATCACTTGTAAACATAAACACATCATTTTCAAGAATCATACAATAATGATTTAACAATTTTAAACTCTGATGAACCACTTGTAGGAAAAACATTTTTCTTTTCAAACAATATTACTTCAAACAAACTCCCCCTCACTGAATGTCATCATGTTTAGCACTTGGAATTTTGAAAATCAGCTCTTCAACATCAGTTGTCAAAAATCTTTTTGAATTTTTCAAAATTTATGCTAAAACACTCTGAAAATCTTTTTGGATTTTTTAATATACTGAAATGCAGTAAAGAAATATTTACATACAATATTTTTGTGAGTTTGTGTAAGAGGATCATATCAGTTTTTGAGACAAATCACCAACACCGTTAAGCTTTAAACATTTTAAGTTTTAAACGATTCACTTAGATTGTAAGTATACTGATCCACTTAAATTTTCACACAAAGTTCAACTGTTTCGAGATACGAGATTAATGTTTTTAAGTACTTAAACTTATTCACGTGTCCCACCTCAGAATATACTCCTGTATCCAGATCCTAATATTCAGTCTTATAGGTGAGTATACCACAGATGATATCTGTAAAGGGTTAAATTGCGAGGGCCGTGAGAGCTCAGGTTAGAACTTCCGTTCAGCAGAGAGATGACGGCTTCGACTTTTGGTGTGTCCCCTTTAGAGGATCTTTTGTTTCAACAGCACATGATTAGCATTTTTCAATGTTTCATCATTTTTTGTACTGAGGGTGATGCTATATTTCAAGCAAGCAGAAAGTATTATACGGGGACTAGGCCATTGCTTCCGCAAAATCAGAAGTCCCGGGATAATACCCCAGATATCACTGAGTATAAAGACCTAGTATCTTAGAAAGAGGGACCTTTCAAACAAGATTTCGGGGGTTACCCATATATCCGAGAAATGTTCCCCACGATATAAGCAAGTTTGAAATTTAGATTTATATCTCGTCACAATCTACTAAATGTGTAAAAACCTACTGGCACATCATCAGTGAGATCATTTATCACTTTTTGACTTTCCAATTCTTTAGCATGCTGTGATCGTCCACTGATGTACTATCATTTCCTCTTATACACAACAAAACTCATTTTTGAATTTTATCATGTTTTTAACTTTTTCAAAATTTTAAATGTTTTTGGATTTTCTGAAAATCTTACTCCCCCTAAAATTCAAACACATTTAAAAGAAATTTGAAAACAAACTGTACAAGTAAATTGACAACTGATATCGAATCACTTCAATTCGCCATCCACTTGGCATAAACAATCAGAACTCCCCCTCACAACAAACTATTTTCCCATTTAGATTTCAAAACACTTAAGTTTGTTTTAATCAAATGGTTTTTCCGGAAAATAAGTTTGATTTTATAAAACCACTTGTAGGTTCGAGGATCAATTCATCACTTTGTTTTCTTCAACCACATGTAGAAATATGACAATTTTAGATTCAACCAACAAACAACACTTGTAGAAAATCAAGTACAACTTAATGTCCCTGATTTACCACCTGTATGTTAAAAACCCTTCATCAACCACTTGTAAGTCGAAATCACTTTCGTGAATTTCTCAATAAAGATGCTGATACCTGCTTCACACTTACCAACCTGGAAGCTCCGGCAAGTCATACTTTTCACTTATGAAAAATAGACATCCAAGCTTCACCAAACTTGGATGTTTCCTCCTCAACTTCACCTGGGTAATAAGTTGCTTTCTTTGTTGTATAAAAATCTTTTACCCCTTTGGCCTTTCCCTCGACCATTTTCCCAAAAATCTTTTTCACATTTCCATTAAACACTTTCTCAACATCAAATTCTTTCTTCTCATAATAGAATTGATTCGAAATCTCCACATTTCCAATTTTTCTAAAATTTTCAGCCCTCAATGGTGGAAAATTGACATCATCCATTGGAGGCACTGAATTTTCTTCTTTAACCTCAACATGTGGCTCGTCTGACTTTGTGGAATCAGATTCATTGCCAAGTTTCTCATAAAACTTCTTAACAACCCACATTTGGTTGTCATGTTTAGCTCTCTTTTTATAAAAAAATTGTCTTTGAACACTCACTAACTTAATATGTTGAATTTTCAAAAACTTTGAATTTTTCAGTTGACGGTTCATTTTTCTCAACAATCTTTTCTTTCAGTTTAGAAACAACTTCCTGTTTGATGTTGGTTGCCTTTGGACAGTTCCAGGCAATATGTCCAACTTCTTGACATCTGTAACAGGTTCTTGTCTCCTTTCTTTGATAAGCTCCATTCTTCATTCTCTCTTGCTTCTTGGCAAAGAATTCTCTGTTTGATTGCTTCCAGAATGAGCTTTTTGATTCCTCTTCACAACTTGTCCCTGAAACAAATTTTGTATTTGTTTTAGAAATTTTTTCATTTTTATAATTTTCAGGTGGAATAAAACCTAAACCTTTCTTCTTGAAATTACCGTTATGGTTTGGTTTCTTTTGAAAACACGAACCAGAACTGTAACCTTTTTTCTTGTTTAACCGTTGTTGAACTCTTGAAGTGTACTTTTTAGGTTTTTCAGTAAGATTTAAATCTTTTATTTCAGAAATATTAATTTCTGTCATTTTGAAAACCTTTTTGATCTTTTCAATTTGAACACTTCTTATTGGAAATTCTTTATCAGAATATAATTTGTCAAAATCATTCAAAGTATATGCAACTTCAAATGTTTCATCATTCAAATTAGATTTTGATAGCAAAAATTCTTTACTATAAACCCTTTTAACCGACGACTTTGAACTGTCAACTGATGATGAACTCGAACTTTTGGACTCCGACTTTGACTCTGACTCCTCATCTTTATCCAACACCTGATCGACCATCTTTTTTATTAACTCGGACTCATGATCAGTGTCAGACGATGTAAAAGTAACGTCAATGTTTTCTGGTAAATCATTGGTTATATCAGACTTTAACTTTATATTGACTGCCTTTTTGACTTGCTCCTCATTTGGTTTTCTGGGAGAATATCCTTCCCAGATTGGAGGCGGACACTTGTTGTAACTAACACTCTGTTTCTTACCAGTATCCTTCTTCTTTGACTTCTCATCATCTTGAAATACTTCAAAACCTGCAACAGTTGGATAAATTCGATCAATCAAATAATCAGAACTAGAATAACTTTGCAATAGTCTTCTAATTCTTTCATTTTCAATTTTCTCAGTCTCCAACTCTTGCTTTATTTGTGCACACTCCTCAATGTAATGATTGATAGCTTTCTGCTTTGACATCAGTACCGCATTCATCATAGTTAATGCATCTTCTCTCTCAGAATTTGTCTTTTGAAGACCATTCACTGTTCTATTTAGCACATCATATGACTCTTTCACATAATTGAGATTGAACAGTAATTGTTCTTTCATCTTGTCAAATTCTTCCAACTTTTCATCTTTTTCTTCACACTGCTTGCAAGATTCCAAGCATTTAAGACACGGTACTTCAACAATCTTTTCCACTTCAACAATCTTTTCAACTTCGACTATCTTCTGAACTTCGATCACCTTCTCAGCTTCAATCACCTGATCAGTTTCAACCACTATCTCAGCAACTTTAACTTCTTCACTTTGTTCAGACTTCTCTGTTGGACTCTGTATGCCCAAGACACATATTAAATTGATGTGGCTAGTACGTTATGATCCAAGTCGAGTCATACCCAAATACAAGCTAGACAAACACTTATATTATTTATTTGAGATATGATCAAACAAATAAATATTAACACTTAGAGTATTTAGAAATTGGTTTTCTAAATAATTGCACTTGATAAACTAATAAATTATATGGATAATTTATTTTGAGAGAATATTTTATTTTGTTATTTAATGGGTTAAATAACTCAATAAAAGTTGTGTAAAGTCTTGTGAACATATGATGTTATATTTTATAAAAGGTATAAAATAAACAAGACTTAAATTTTATAAAAGAAATTTGAATTTTTTTTATAAAATAAACACTAGGCCGCCACCCCCCCCCCATGGGTCTTCCCAAGGTGATTTTTGACCAATACAAGTACATGCAATTCTCATTGTTAGATGAAGTATGATTGGCTTGTGATTTTGGTCCAATAGCATCTCATGCATATGCATGAGTGTTGATTGGGTGGCCTTCCCAATGTGAGTTTGGCCCAATTATATGACATGCATTTGCATGTTGTAGATGGGATTTGATTGGCCCATAATGGTGGCAACTTTCTCTCTCAAGTTTATAAGATTTTATAATAAAATGAAGTTGGACAAGACTAGAAAATGAGGCTCCAAAATCGGCCAAGGGTGTGCAAATGGAGGAGATCATTTTCAAGTTAAGAACAACTAAAAGTGTCTCTAATTTTCGGCTACCATATGGTTGATCAAGAGGGCGTTTTCAAGTATGAAAATCAAGTGCAAGCACACTATTACTCCACTCATATTTTCGGCCAAGCATGGTTGATCTTGATGGAATTTAAGTGAGTTCATAAGTGTAGAAATCCTAGCTAAAACTAAGGTGTTTGTTGGAAGGCTTGGGGTATACAAGCTTGAGGTCTTCTACACTTGAAGGCAACCATTCAAGAATCATTATTATCTTCATGTCCTTTACTCCTTGGAAGGTAGTATTCTAAACACTCTTTGGTTGTGTTTTATTTTGATAGCATGCATGTTCATATATGGATCCGGGATTGGGATTTACATATAAAATGGGTTTTATATAGTGTAAGTAACATGTTTTAAATAACAATTTTCCGCTGCATTTTTATTTTATATGGATAAAATACTTTGATAAACATGTGAAAATCCCAACAGTGGTATCAGAGCCGCTTATATGAATGCATGTTTCATAGGATATGAAATTTTCGGGTTTCGGGTTTGGTTAAAACCCTCTGGCCGAAATTTTATATATGGTTATCCTTTTGTTTTTCAAGATTATTTTAATACATGCATAAAAGTATCTTGAAAATTTATGTCATTTGGATGATTTGTTTGTTTGGACAAAAACCCACTTTTTCGGTTTTTTCATTCTTGACCGAAAAGTAGGTTGTAAAAAGGAAACCATTTTGCTTCTTGAATTTTATATATTTAGATATATATATTTTGGTGTTCATAACCTAGCCATGACCTTGTGTGAATATTGTTGAATGTTTGTGTTTGTGATTTATATTTGATTATTTCAATGGGTTGTAATAATTAATTATCTTTGTTCTTCCATTTGTGAAATATGTAATTTATTTATTTTCATTTGGTATGTAAGTAAATAGATTAGGTGCATTTTATTTTTACTAGAAAAATGTATTAGGATTTTTTTTTTTTGTAAAAGAAGATGCACACAAAATGCGATTTTGGTTTTGGCTAATTTCGGGCCAAAAGGACTTCATAGTTCTTAACGGGATTTTAGCCCGATAACCAAAACACATTTTTGAAGTCCAAAGGAGTTTGGACCTGAATATAAAAGACATTTGGAAGCCCAAAGAATGTGAAGAAATCACAACACAAGATGGAGACTTGAAGCATTCGGATGCGGGATCAAGTGGGAGTTCAACGATACATCGCTTGTGTCATTTTTCACCCTTTAGGAAGGACCTTTTGGCACACTTGTTTCGGCTAACAAGTGTGGTCAAAATAGTTGGCTATGGTTATGCACCTAATGATATGTGTGTTGTGCTTGTGTGGTTGTTTATTTTGTTGTTTGATGATATTTGGATATGCATGCTTAACAAACTAATAATCAACAAGAAGCTTAAAATTGGTTCTTTAAAAGATCATTAAAATTGGTTAATAAAAGGTTATTAAAAATTAATGATTTTATAATAAAATAGGTTTTATTAAAAAGAACCTTGAAAATTTATTTTCACTAAAGTACCAAGGATTTGAATGCATGCAAATGTATGGTACATAAAGTTTTCTAAACTAGAATTTTGAAAACTCAAAATCCCTTTTATAAAACAAGTCAAACACCATCCTTTTATACAACACTCGGATCACTTAGGAACTCTTATTGTGGGATAAAGGTCACCTAACCACATTTGAGGGAACTTGTATATTCGAGGTGGGTTTACCATGTTTGTGGGATAAAGGTCACCTAACCACTTATGTGAATAAACTCACACGTGTGTGTAAGTTGGACCACTTGATTTGGAAACCATGAACTTAGGGTCACCGAAGCATGGCGAACAAAAGGTGTTGATGGGATTAAACATGCCAACTAAACATAAAGATGTTTAACCGATCCCATATGGCTAGAAGTTGCAAAGAGTTGCAATTGTCAAACGTTGACTGCCTTGTTAATTTAAATAGAGGGATAAAGGTCACCTAACCAATATTTAAATGTAACGTTGGATTCTAGATTTTAATTATTAATTGTCTATGAGACATAAAAGGGTATTAATAATTAAAATATAATAATATTGAAAATACTAAAATTTGAACCTTGTTAAATTTTGTAGATGGCCGCTAACAATATTACCCAAACCGTCCGTAACCTATCACTAAAAACAATCCTTGACAAGGATCGTTTCAATCATAACACTCTATGGATTGATATCGAAACTTAAGAATCATTCTCAAGTAAGAGAAGATATCCTATGTGTTGAACGATCCTAATCCCGATGAACATCTTATGGAAGATAAGGATGCCTAAAACGATTGGATTAAGTATATCGAGGATACTATGCAAGCCTCTTGCCTCATGTTAGGAATTATGATTCCAAAGATTCAAAAGGATTTTGAACATCATAAGCATACGACATGATTACCCAATTGTAGGAAATGTTCCTAAGGGTAGAACACTTCGAAACGGTTCAAGCGTTTCATGGATGTCGAATGGAAGAAACCCAATCGGACTCATCTTATGTCTTTAAGATGAAAAGCCACATTGATCACCTCGAAAGGATCAATATGGATAAAAGGGTTTTATCCATTCTAATGATCAATGAGGGTGGCAACTAGAAAGGGCATCACCCCGACACCAAAGCAAATGTTGAAAATGGAAACGGGTAATTCAAAGGGAAATAATTAGAAAGACTAAAGCGAAACCACCGAAACCAAAAGAGAAGAAGGCAAAGGTTGCCATGAACGATCCATGCTTTGAGTGTGGTGAGATAGGGCATTTAAATAGGAATTGTCCAACCTATCTCAAAGAGTTGAAAAACAAGAGGGATGCTAGGCAAACCTCAGGTACAATATTAATGATTCATATTGACCTAAATGTTATTTCTTCTAACACATGGGTATTAGATACCGGATGTGGAACTCATATTTGCAATCTGTTGCAAGAGTTCAAATGAAATAAGCATTATAAGAAAGGAGACTATGTTTTGAAACTTCCAAATGGTTTGGAAATTGTTTTAAAATGTTTTGAATGCTCCTAGTTTGACTAGGAACATTATTCAAGTTTCCCTTATAAGACAATATGGTTTTGACTTAAAGTTTGCAAACATTGACATTTATATCGATGAATGACATGTTTTACTTTAAAGCTATGCTTTCAAATGGTATTTATGAATTGGTTCATAATAATACATCATTTGATAGCTCAATGTACCAAGCAATCACCAAGAAACTCAAAATGGATTTGAGCAATACCTATCTTTGGCATTATCGCCTTGGTTATATAAACAGATGTTGCATGTAAACACTTCAAAAGAATTGTCTTTTGGAAACAAATGAAAATGGTTCATTTGATACATGCGAATCTTATTTACAAGGTAAAATGACTAAGGAACCCTTTAGTGGGAAAGGGCAAAAGATTATTAGGTATCATACATTCGGATGTATGTGATCCTTTTAAGCCAATGACTAGGAATGGTGAAAGATACTTCATTAAGTTTACCAACAACTATAGTAGTTGTGGTTATCTGTAATTGACACAAAGAAGAAGTTTTGAAACGTTCAGAATCTTCAAAAGGTGAAGTACAAAATCAACTCTTTTAAAGTTCTTCTTTTCGATAGAGGAGGAATCGAACTCTATTGGGATATAGTTCGATCTATGATGGCTAGGAACGCATCATCTCTATCATTTGGGGTTACGCTTTGCTCTCCGCGACCCGTATAGCCCCAGCCAAGAAAAGTGGATTTGATACCTTTTTGAAATATGGCATGGAAGGGCTCCATCATTGTCCTATTTAAAGGTATGGGGTTGTGAAACTTCTGTGAAGCAATACACCCCAAATAAAAGTACGATCCACTAAGTGTATCTTTGTAGGATATCCTAAAGATGGTATAGGATATTATTTCTACGATCCAACAGAGCAAAAGGTATTTGTTGCTCGAAAGGCTGAGTTCTTGGAAGCTAAGTTCCTTGTGGAAGGAATTATTAGAACAGTGGAACTTGATAAGGATCAAGAACCACAAGCCGATACACGTTTGGTTAAACTAGCACTCAACAAAAGGTTGTTGAAAAACGATCAAGTGATTGATCAACACACACAAAACGTTCGCAGATCTGGTAGAATTAGTAGTCCACCTGAAAGATATGGATTTTTCATAGATGGATGCTACGTGGTAGATTCAGGTGAATCAACCATACCATGATGCAATGTCAAAATTCGATTGTGACAAAAGGCTTGAAGCCATGAACGTAGAGATGCAATCCATGTATAACAACCAAGCATGGGAATTGGTTGTGAAATCTCTAAACTCCGAAGTGGTTGGAAGTAAGTGGGTTTTTATGAAGAAAACATATATGCATGGAAACTTGGATACTTGTACAGCGAAACTCTTATCAAAAGGTTTCACTCAAACTCAAAGGGTTGATTATGATGAGACCTTCTCGCCTATGGCGATGCTAAAGTCAATTAGGATATTATTTGCCATACCTGCATAATATGATTATGAGATTTGTAAAATGGATGTCAAAACGGCTTTCCTTAATAGATATCTTGAGGAAGATGTCTATATGGTTCAGCCTGAAAGTTTTGTCGATCCAAAACATCCTAACAAAGTATGCAAGTTAAAGATATCAATCTATTGATTGAAACAAGCATCTAGAAGTTGGAATCACCGTTTTGATGAAGAGATTAGGGAATATGGATTCATCAAGAACGTCGATAAAACTTATGTGTATAAAAGCTAGTGGGAGCATTTTACTTTCTTAGTACTGAATGTTGATGACATTCTACTATTTGGGAATGACATTCCAGCCATGGAAGGTGTAAAAACCTGGCTTGGAAGTTGTTCTTCCATTAAGGATCTTGGTGAAGTCGCCTACATTCTGGGAATAAAGGTCTATAGGGATAGATCAAGGCGCTTGATAGGTTTAAATCAAAGTGCATACATTGACAAAGTCTTGAAAAGGTTCAAGATAAAGAACTCTATGAAAGGTTTGGTACCTATTCAAGAGAGGACAATATTGAGTGCGTCTCAATGTCCAAGCTCAAAGGATGAGCAAGAAAGAATGAAAGGAATCCCATATGCGTCTGCTATAGGATTCATTATGTATGTAATAATATGCACTAGACCGGACAAGTTATGCGCTTTAAGCATAACGAGAAGATACCAGCGAGTAACGGTCATTGGGTGACTGTTAAAAATATATTGTAATACCTTAGAAGGACTAAGGATGTATTTATAATATATAGATCTGGTAAAGAAGAACTCATTGCAAAAGGTTACAGGGATGCGAGTTTTGGAATTCGTTGTAAAGGGTTACATGGATACGAGTTTCCAAACTGATCGAGATGGTTCTCGATCGCAATCAGGGTAGCATTGTCCACTACAGAATCAGAATACATCACCGCTTCATTGATCGAGATAATTCATATGGATCTACCACTTGAATTATTGCCGATCTAGGGGTAGTCCCTACCATTCGGGAGCCCTAGAGATTTTTGTGATAACGATGGTGTGATTGCTCAAATCAAGGAAGCTCGTGCACATCAAAAGTTTAGGCACATTGAGCGGAGTTTCAATTACATAAGGGATGAAGTTGAAAAGGGGAAAGATATATATTCACAAAGTTCACACTGATCAAAATATTGCGGATCCACTCACGAAGCTCCTTGAATGGGCAAAGCATGAAGGATCATACTTGTGCCCTAGGACTTCGATATTCTAGTGAATGGATTTGATCTGTTTTGTATTTGGATATTGGAACAATTGTTAATATAACTCTTTATGGTATTTTGAGTTATGTTCCATTTTAGCATGTTTTAAATCCGTGAATAAGTTAATTATTCTAAATGTCCGTAGTCGATCATACTTGTGGGAACAAATATGAATGTAAGACTATTATGAATTTGGATTGGTGGATATTCATTAGACATGAATATAGAGCAAAGTGTTGGTGCCAAAGTTCACAGATGTTTGTGGGATACAAATATTGGACTCACTCGCTCTCAAATATTACTGTATGGAATCATTTGTGATTGATCATAAGTAAATTTGAGTAAAGGAGAATATCATGGTATCCTCAGACCTGAGATACATATTGGGTCTTGATATTCACCAAATATTGTACCTTGACTTATTTCTTCGCTGTCAGTAATATGACAGTACATAAGGCTAAGCTCAGGTATGGTACAAGGTGATTGTGAGAGACGTATGTAGTCAAGATGGGATTTGTTCCTCTTATTCGTTGAGAGTAAGATGTCTAAGGCCTGCTAAAGTTAAATCAACAGAGAGTGATCACTCTGTGTCTCTGGATTTGACATGACATCTGTAACGAAAGGATAAATGATAGATTCACCTAAATCATGTTCAAGTAAGGGACTTGAAGGGGATGATGTTATTGAATGGCACACATAGTCATACGTATTAGGGGTAGTAAACCGTAGTTAGGCGTCATTTACTACTTACATCAATCTTCTATGTATCTTGTGCAAGTGGGAGATTGTTGGACTCTGTATGCCCAAGACACATATTAAATTGATGTGGCTAGTACGTTATGATCCAAGTCGAGGCATACCCAAATACAAGCTAGACAAACACTTATATTATTTATTTGAGATATGATCAAACAAATAAATATTAACACTTAGAGTATTTAGAAATTGGTTTTCTAAATAATTGCACTTGATAAACTAATAAATTATATGGATAATTTATTTTGAGAGAATATTTTATTTTGTTATTTAATGGGTTAAATAACTCAATAAAAGTTGTGTAAAGTCTTGTGAACATATGATGTTATATTTTATAAAAGGTATAAAATAAACAAGACTTAAATTTTATAAAAGAAATTTGAATTTTTTTTATAAAATAAACACTAGGCCGCCACCCCCCCCCCCCCATGGGTCTTCCCAAGGTGATTTTTGACCAATACAAGTACATGCAATTCTCATTGTTAGATGAAGTATGATTGGCTTGTGATTTTGGTCCAATAGCATCTCATGCATATGCATGAGTGTTGATTGGGTGGTCTTCCCAATGTGAGTTTGGCCCAATTATATGACATGCATTTGCATGTTGTAGATGGGATTTGATTGGCTCATAATGGTGGCAACTTTCTCTCTCAAGTTTATAAGATTTTATAACAAAATGAAGTTGGACAAGACTAGAAAATGAGGCTCCAAAATCGGCCAAGGGTGTGCAAATGGAGGAGATCATTTTCAAGTTAAGAACAACTAAAAGTGTCTCTAATTTTCAGCTACCATATGGTTGATCAAGAGGGCTTTTTCAAGTATGAAAATCAAGTGCAAGCACACTATTACTCCACTCATATTTTCGGCCAAGCATGGTTGATCTTGATGGAATTTAAGTGAGTTCATAAGTGTAGAAATCCTAGCTAAAACTAAGGTGTTTGTTGGAAGGCTTGGGGTATACAAGCTTGAGGTCTTCTACACTTGAAGGCAACCGTTCAAGAATCATCATTATCTTCATGTCCTTTACTCCTTGGAAGGTAGTATTCTAAACACTCTTTGGTTGTGTTTTATTTTGATAGCATGCATGTTCATATATGGATCCGGGATTGGGATTTACATATAAAATGGGTTTTATATAGTGTAAGTAACATGTTTTAAATAACAATTTTCCGCTGCATTTTTATTTTATATGGATAAAATACTTTGATAAACATGTGAAAATCCCAACATTCTCTTCCTGAACAATACTCTCACTTTGTACCTTTATCTGTTCTTTTGCTGCTCGTCTCTCCTTCAGCTTCTTCACTCTATCTGCAAAATAAAATTCAAAACTTTCAGAAGATAAATGAGCTTTTGCAACATGAATATGTATTTCTTCCTCATCATCACTATCATCAGTTTGAGATTGATAAAAAATTATTGTTTTTTCTGAACTATCATCTGAAGAACCAGAATCAGATGGTGTTAGATCAAAAACTGTTGTTCTTTCTGAGCTTTCATCTGATTAAACAGACTCTCCTTATTGATTTTTCTCATCACTAGCAAACGCTTTCATCCATTCTGTCAACAGATCAGGCTCTTGAACTATTTGTGCAATAAGAGCTACAACTTTTGAATCAGGTGGAATGTATTTATCCCAGCTGAAACCTTCTGCAACTTTTTCATCATCTTGATCAATGATACCATAATAAGCTCTCTTATTTGCATCTTCGATCATTTTTGCATGTGCAGTTTGTTGTTCTTTTTGTTGATGTGGTTGATGAGCAACTTGTTGATATATGGCTTTCCAATAGTGTTGGTGCATTCATCTGTCGTCTTCGTCTTATGTCGAGTCTCGGGTTCGTTACTGATATGAACAAGCATGATGTCATCATATTTGATGATGACATCACAAGGATGACATCATTGTTACATCATTATCACATGAAGACAAAACAAAATATAAGATGTAACCGTGATGTTGACCGTTTGAATGTGTTGGTAGTTTGAAATTGTAACATTTGAGTTGACCGTTTGAGAATCATGTACGTTTGAAGGGTTCCGTTTGAAATGGTTATGTCATTTTCAAACGGAAGGGTCTTCCCTATAAATAGCCTTCAAACGAGTTCATTTGTAAGGTTCTAGATTCCGACACCGAGGTGCTGTCGAAGTGTCTCCAGTCCTGTAAACGTTCAGAAATCAATATACGAGACATTTAATAGTGAATCCAAGCTAAACAAAGACCGAATCAATGAATTCCGCCTCTGATTCGGTCTGAGCACTCTTCTGATCGACTCGTTAGGTCGTTTCACGATCCTACAAGTGGTATCAGAGCTCAGGAGGAAGAGTTCTTACCGTTTAGCTCGTTTTCGCTGGAATATTCTGACTTCTACACTTTCTTTTCTGATTTGGACAAGTGTTTATGGTTAAAACGGTCTAAAACTTTCACAATTCAAACAAAACACAGTATTAACGAATCCTTGAAAATTTGAGACTAAAACTCGACTTAAAACTGATCGAAAAATCCATTCCGTTTGAAAATGTTCGTAATATGCTGACGTCATAGGCTATTACGTTTGAATATACCGTTTGAAGCTTGACGTTACGTTTGAAAATGGTGTAGTTTCAAACGTGACAGGACTATTACGTTTGAAACTTGTGTTCCGTTTGAACATATCGTTTGAAATTGCACCTGAAAGTTTGAAATTGTACCTGGCCGTTTGAAACATAATCTGACTGTTTGAAATTCTACATGACCGTTTGAAAAATGGTTTTTGTTTGAAAGTGGTTCTGTTGTTCACGTGATATGTGTTAATATGGTCAATTTGTCTGACATTTACATTGAATATTTACAAGTAAGTATGTGATTATCGAGGTGAATGTCGGTAGCTGATGTATGATTTGCATGTGAAAGGTATATCATAAAGAGTAGTCAGAGGGCATGTGATCTTTACAAAGTTCGATCATCAATTGAATAATATCGATATTGTCATCACTTGTCGGTTAAGTGTTTGTTTGGTCCAATCAATTGTGAGTTTTGGCATGTGATTATTCTAGACATTAAAGTGTTGTCAGACATCACCTTATTCGACTACACAAAGGTTAAAGGAAAACATCAAATTCAAGAGAGATGTCAGGATTCTTTTATTACATTTTGTTTTGGCTCAAGAAGTACATGTGACATCTTATGATTAGCGGTCCAATCATATCCGACGCCCATGTGATATATTCTTGGTTATATACAATTGCATGTGATTTGTTCTAGATTTTGTCGACTATTTGTGATAAGTGTGTTTTGAGTGAAATTTGTCGGGATTATTTGAAAAATGGAAATGAAGTTTGATGAGATGGAAAATCATGATCTTGAAAGGTTAAATGATTGGTATATGGGGTATTTGGACGATAGTTATAGAAATGTGAAAAAGGATGTTTGGGTCAAAAGGTTTAAATATTTTGCATGTTTGAAAAATGAAACATTGGAAGTTTTAGGGAACCGATATGGAGTCTTACTTGGTTACTTAAAAAATCATGAGATATTTCCATCAGATGCTGAAAAAATAGAAAAGTTTGCAGATGCTTTATCTATTGAATGGAGTGATTGTTTGAAAAATTTAAAAAGGGACTCAAATTTTTCAAAATTACATCTAAATAGATTCATCAGCATACTTAAAACTCGTGAATTTGAAAATGGAAAGAAAAAGAAAGAAATGATAAAGGTTTTAGAAAATCATTTGGTGGATATGGGTTAGATGTAATTGATGAGATGAACAAAAGGATTGTTGAATGTATTAGAGCAAAATATGTGATGAAATATGATATCAAGAGAGGTTGTTATATTGATGAGAATGCAAATTGTCTTGATTTCGTTAAAATTTTTTGTGCAGGTACATTCATGACAAAGGAGGAAGAAGTTTCAAAAAAATGAAGAATTTGTGAAAATTGGATCTTCAAATTCTGAATCAGTGTGCATCAAATGTGACAACTTTAAGGATGACAATGACAAACTTGTGAAAGATGTGGAAAGTTTGGCATTGGAGATCAAGAAGTTGAACAATGAAAAGCAAGCTGATGATAAGCAGATTCTTGGTTTGAAAGAAACATGTGTAAAGCTGAATTCTGAAAATGACAAACTGTTAAGTAAATTGAACAGTTTGACATTGGAAAATCAGAAATTGAAAGAAAAAGCAAATGTTTTTGAAGAAAAGATTAAAAGTTTTGAAATTGAAAAATCAAGAATTGAAAAAGCTTTTCAAAATCAAATAAAAATTCTTGAAGATGGGAGAGATGTGTTTAGCAAAAACAACATCGAAAAGCAAAAAATGATAAATTCCCATCTTCAGAAAATTATCAAACTTGAAAAAGAAGGTGAATGTGCTCGAAAGAAAATCAAAGAGTTAGAAGAAAAGGAGTTAAATTCAGAAAAGGAAGATTTCTGGATAAAGCTTGAGAATAAGAATCTGAAAGCAAATGAGACAAAATTTCAAGAACAGATAAATGTTTTGGAAAATGAAAAGTCTGTTCTTGAAAACATGAAGAATGAGAATGAAAATTCAATCAAGTTTCATCTTGAAAGAATCTCTCAGCTTGAAAACGAAGCTGAGAATTCAAGAAACAAGATTGATGAACTTGAAAGGAAATTGAAAGGTTTTGTGACTTCATCAGATAGTTTGAATTTTCCTTGTCCAAAACCGATCAATTCCGTTCCAATAAGTGACGATGTCACAAACTTTGACAATGTCAAAGTTGAAGATTGTGATGAGAAATCTGATGATAAAAATGAAAAATTCGAAAAACAAAAATTGTTTTTGAAGTTAAAAGAAAAGTTTCAAGAAATTGTTCCACAATCAACTGAAAAGGGAGAATGCTCTAAGCAAAAACCTTTGAAGAAGAAAGTGGAACAAAAACAAAATATTAAAAAGGAGAAAAATTTTCAAAAAGATAATAAAAGTTCATCAGATCGATCATCCAATCGTAATGAAAAATTACAAAAATCGAAAAATGAAAACTCAAAAATTGTTGGTAATAAGTGGTGCAGGTTGGACCACAGTGCTTCAAAGCCAAATCCAGCTTACAAGAGGAGAGATGGATATCACCAAGCCAAACAATGCTATGATCTGAATGTTTGGACTGAAAGTGGTGATTGGTACGATAACAGAGTGTGTTACCGATGCGGTTATCAAGGACACATTGCTGTTAACTGCCAAGGTTGGAGTTATGAGACGAGGAGATGCTTTAATTGCAACATCATTGGCCATATTGCTAGATATTGCTCAATGAGATCAATGAGAAGATCGAGGGCTGAATCTCAGAAGCAGGTAAAAAAACCAGTCTCTGTCAAGCCCAAAGAACAGAAGGTTCAAGAACCTAAAGTTCAAGAAACGAAAGTGAAGCTTTCACAGGGGCAAAAAGACAGACTGAGGAAGAAGAGGAAGAAGGCCAGAGAGTATCTGGAAAAGATTTTGTCCTCGGGTTCATCTGTTGGTAAAAATAAGAGTTCTGATGAATCGTTTTCCTCGATTGCAAAGTCAAGCAAGACAAGTTCATCAGATACAAATCTGAGGACAGAAGAGAGAAAGAAGAAGAAGAAAGTTGTTGGCGATGAATCTGGCTCATCAAAGTCAGACAAGCCACATTCAGGCAATGAATCTGGTGTGGTAAAGCCAGAAGAGCCAGTTGTTGAGGTAAAAACTGAGAGTTCTAGTCTAACAATGGATGAGGCAAACTTTCCACCATTGTTGAACAAGAATTCAAAATCACCCAAGGACAGTCAGGCTTGGGTGAATCTGTTTAAATGAAAAACCTGACTTGCCGGAGTTCCCAGGTCGGTAAGTGTGGAACAGGAATCGGCACATTTCTTGAGAAATTCACGAATGTGATATTTCGACTTACAAGTGGTAAATCAAGGACATTAAGTTGTACTTGATTTTCTACAAGTGATGTTTGTGGATTGATCTTAAAAATGTTAGTTTTTACAAATGATTGAAGAAAACAAAGTGATGAAAGATCCCCGAACTTACAAAGTGGTTGGTAAACAAACTAATTTTCTGGAAAAACCATTTTGATTAAAACAAACTTAAGTGTTTTGAAATCACTATGGGAAAATAGTTTGTTGTCAGGGGGAGTTCTGACTGTTCATGCTAAGTGAATGGAGAATTGAAGTGATTCTCATCATGTTGTCACATTTCTTGTACAGCTTGTTTTCAAATTTTCCCAGAAAATCAAAATTGAGACATATTTTGATTTTAGGGGGAGTAAATATTTTAAAAAATTAGAAAATTTGAAAAATGTCAAAAACATTGAAAAAATGTAAAAAATGAGTCTTGTTGAAAAAAGAGGAAATGATAGTAGATCAGTTGAACTGTCACAGCATGCTAAAGAAATGTAAAGTCTAAAAGTGATAAACGGTCTCACTAAAGATGTGACGGTAGGCTCAGCTAGACTAGTAGATTTTCGAGAACGATACAAACCTAAATGAAAAAGACTAGTTCTAGTGGGAAACATGGTCGAAAGCATAGTACTTAGTTTTGTCCTTCTTGACTGTGTACCTACTCAGTAATCGCTGATTGTCGAAAGACATAAAACTGGTTAAGTTTGTGAACTTTCACAACTTTGCTGAAAAGTCGCTGTGATTGTGCATTTTATTTTGCAAAGATTTAAACTTGTTTTATTTCTTTATTTTGTTTAAGCATCGGACATCCTCTGCGTATACGTGAGTATCGACCTGGATGTTGTTGCCTAAACGTTCTGCTTTATTTTCTTTGGTGTTTCGTTTAAGCTTTGGATCACCTCTGCGTATACGGGAGTATCGACCTGGTGGTTAAAGCCTAAACAACTTCAACTTGTTTTATTTTTCTTATTTTGTTTAAACATTTGACTTTCTCTGCGTATACGGAAGTATCGACCTGATTGTTAATGTTTAAACATTCTGCGTTGTTTTCGCACAAATCACAGTCGATAAAAGTTTAAAGGCATTACTTGAGTTAGTGTATTGCATGATGAGGGGATATGCTGAGATTGTGGGGTCCATAAGAATTTTAGTGCTATCTTAATATACCTTAAAGTATCGGTAAGCAGATTGAAAGTTTTTAGATTGAGTTTAAGTGGACAACAATATCGTCAATCAATGTGAATCGTTTAGAGCATAAAATGAAATCAAGCTTAACGGTGCTAGTGATTGGTCACATAAACTAATATGATCCTCTTACACAAACTCACAAAAATATTGTCTGTAAATATTTCTTTACTGTATTTCTGTTATTTCAAAAATCCAAAAAGATTTTAGTGTGTTTTAGCATAAATTTTGAAAAATACAAAAAGATTTTCGACAACTGATGATGAAGAGCTGATTTTCGAAATTCCAAGTGCTGAATATGATGAACTGATTTGGGAGTGTGCGTTTAAAAGAAGAAACTGATTTTGAGAAAGAAGTTGAGATTAGTTAATCAGGGTCATTAATTTGAACTTGATATAACTATTTTTAGTAAGTTTTTCTTATTGATTTAAGTAAAAACTTATGTGTTTGTGAGAAGATTGTGCAGGAGATGAGCTTAAACAGAGATAAAACCAGGGATTGATCTCAAGGTGATAGCTAATTCCAGACTGCGATCCCATCATGATGAGAGGGGGAGTCTGACGAGGTTAGATCCAAAGAGAAGATCCTGGTATATGCTAAGAAAGAAAAGAGACTGATAAAGACTGAAGATGCGAAGACTCGACACTTAAGACTTGTCAACATCTGAGGGGGAGTCTGTTGGTGCATTCATCTGTCGTCTTCGTCTTATGTCGAGTCTCGGGTTCGTTACTGATATGAACAAGCATGATGTCATCATATTTGATGATGACATCACAAGGATGACATCATTGTTACATCATTATCACATGAAGACAAAACAAAATATAAGATGTAACCGTGATGTTGACCGTTTGAATGTGTTGGTAGTTTGAAATTGTAACATTTGAGTTGACCGTTTGAGAATCATGTACGTTTGAAGGGTTCCGTTTGAAATGGTTATGTCATTTTCAAACGGAAGGGTCTTCCCTATAAATAGCCTTCAAACGAGTTCATTTGTAAGGTTCTAGATTCCGACACCGAGGTGCTGTCGAAGTGTCTCCAGTCCTGTAAACGTTCAGAAATCAATATACGAGACATTTAATAGTGAATCCAAGCTAAACAAAGACCGAATCAATGAATTCCGCCTCTGATTCGGTCTGAGCACTCTTCTGATCGACTCGTTAGGTCGTTTTACGATCCTACAAATAGTAATCATCTTTTCCAAATGGATTCTGTGCTCCACTTGCTTCTCGATTTTTACATTCTCTCTTGAAATGTCCTTTCTCCCTGCATCGAAAACAAGTAACTTTAGATTTATCAAAACCCAAAGTAGATATATTAGCATCCATAAAATCATTTCTTCCTGTAATCATTTTGAATTTTTCAGCTCTTTTCAAAACACTCGCTAAACACCATTTTATATCCATCAACTCCATTTCTTCAGCATCAATCTGATTGTAATCCTCTTTTGTCAATATAGGATTTCCAATCTTTCAAGTAACCAATCCTTCATATGATTCCAATACATTAGTTAACAAAGACATATGACTTTTGACAATTTCTTCTGAAAAATTTTGACCATTCTGAAGATGTAACGCAACGTTACAATTTAAGACATGACCATTGTTGCTATTTGAGTTTTGAACTTGATGACTTGAACTTGAAGTTTTTGGATTAACACTTGGATATGAAGATAATCCACTGCTGCTGCTGTTTGAGTTTTGATTGATTGATTCAGATAAATTATCAACACTAAAAGCAGTTTGGATTTTCGGACTTGCTTTGAAATTTTGAACACTCCCTTTGAAGTACATCTTAACATCTTGTTGTGCACTCGGATTATTCATTCTTGCAATCTTCTGTTGTTCCAGATCTTGACCTTCAATCTTTTCAATGAACTGAGAAATCGTCAACCCATCATATTCTCCAGTGTTCTTTAAAATCATCAAATACGTACCCCACTCTTTCTGAGGTAAAGCATCAGCTAATTTATCAACCCATTCCTCTCGCTCTTTATTTATACTCAACAATGACATTGAACGAACTAGGTGACAATATCTTTCAATCAATTTCTTTGTATCTTCTCCTGGTAGACTAGAAAATAAATCAAATTCTTTCTTTAGCAATTCTTTCTTGCTCTTAATCATCTTTTCACTACCCTCAAACTTAGTTTTGAGCGCATCCCAGATCGATCGTGAAGTATTGTCATGTTGAAGCAATATGAAGATATCTTCTTTAATAGCTTGCTGTAGCAAACTGATCATCATCTTTTCTGATTTATACATGTCTCGTTCTTTGTCATTTAGTTCAGAAATTGCTTTGATAACTCCCAACTCAGTACGTGGTCTAACATACTTTTTCTCGATACATTCCCAAGATCTCAAATGAGTTGCCTGAACCAAATTCTCAAAGCGATCTTTCCATCCATAATACTCTTCAATGCCCATAAGCTTCGGGGGTTTTTGTAAAGTTCCGGTCTCATTTTCCATGTTCATGTTCTTAGCAATTTCAGCTGGAGTAGTCGGGGATGTAGCAAACGCGTTATAGAATTCCTCTTCCATGATTCGGTAAACTTTTCAAAATCTGATACTTTCAAACGAAATTAACTCTTCAAACGGAATAACTTGTTTAAACGAAATAACCTTCAAACGGAATCCTTTTTCAAACGAAATTACCTATTTCAAATGGAATCACTAATTTCGTTTGAAATTTCAAGCGAAATAGCACACTGAAGCGGAATCACTAATTTCGTTTCAATCTTTCAAACGGAATAACAACTTTCAAGCGGAATTAAGAAGCAATCTCAAATGGAATTATGCTGACATCATCATTTCGAACAATCTTTTCAAACGAAATTACGAATTTTATCAGTTTTCGATCGAATTAAGGTCCAATATTCTCAAGGCTTTGTTAAAACACTGTTTTGAATAAAATATGTGAAATTCAAACCATTTTAGCCATGAAATCTTGTTCAATTTAGAAAAGAAGGTGTAGAAGTAAGAAAATTCGATGAAATCAGGCTGAAAATGACAGAACTCCTCCTCCTGAGCTCTGATACCACTTGTAGGATCGTATACGGACCCAAAACGAGTCGATCAGAGAAGTTCTACACAATATAAAAGGCGGAAACAGACATATTGTGTGTGATTCAGCAAGATATTCACTTTAACTATTGTTCTGATTAACTTGACAAAGTTTTACAGCGAAACAACACTTCGGCAGCACTTCGGCTCCGGAAACACACATACACACCTTTTTCAAACGAAATCAGGACATCACTATTTATAGGCAGGCTGATTCCGCTTGAACCGGTTCAAACGAGATTACATTCAAGCGGAATTACTAGTTCAAACGAGATTACCATTTCAAGCGGAATTATCTAAGTGATTTCGCTTGAAATGCACTTGTTGATTTCAAACGGAATTACACTATGTAATTTCGTTTGAACTTGCCAGTAGACCTATTTTCTCGTTTTGCGTGCCCTGATTTATCTAAATGCATACAAGACTCGATACAAGACGAAGTCGACAGACGCATGCACCAACAGAATCAATAAGGTGTTGCATGCAATAATGATATGACATTATGCAATATATATGATGCACATGTATGTATGATAACAGTAATAAAAAAGTATTCATGTCATTAATTTAAATCAACACAGTCATTAAGGCACTAATTACTGTTTAATCATTGTACGGATACAAGCAAATTTTGACAGTTGTCACATTGCATGCATGCATAGTTGAACTTTGTAATACATACAATCTTTCGACTAAATGAAATCATGTTTGCTGAAAACTATTCTTCTTTGATTGTGTGTTAAAGTTTATTTCCATTTCCCCTGCATATTAAACTCTGTTTTCATCTTCCATCTTTGTTAAACAACACAATCTAAGAAACTCAGATCCTAACAATTGGTATCAGAGCATAGGACAGTCAAATTCGATCTAACAATCAATTTGACATAAAAGTTTAGCTCAAATTTATTGATACTTAAAATTGTTCGTATCAGTTGAAAAAATAGAGCAAAAGGTAATCACGTACAAAGTTGATTATTCAAAAAGCTTTTGTAAAATCAACCAAGATGACATCACAATCACACGACCCTCACAACACCGGAACACTATTCAAGCCACCTATGCTTGTCAGATCTGAGTACAATATCTGACAACGTAGGATGAGCCATGTGTTAGCATAGCAAAACACCGGCTGTTGGAAGTCAGACATCTATGGACCACATGTTCCACATGTGCCTAGTACTGAAGATCCCAAAGGCTTTGTGCCTAAAATCCCTGAAAACTACTCAGAACAAGATTTTCAAAAAGTTGAATTAGATGCAAAGGCTTTTAGCATAGTAGCCTCAGCTCTTCCAAATGACATTTATGCAGGACTGTTACATTGTAACAGTGCCAAAGAGCTGTGGGCTGCTCTAAAAGAGCAGTTTGGTGGAACAGAAGAGGTTATTGAAAATAACAGGGAGGTTTTGAATCAACAGTATGAAACGTTTTGCCATATCAAAGGAGAATCACTAACCCAACAGTTTGAACATTTTAGCTGTCTCATTAGTGAACTGAAACTTGTTAATGTTGAATATGCAAAATCAACTCTAAATAGTAGGTTTTTAAGATTACTACCTGACAAATGGGACACAATTGCTTTTGTGACTAGAAATTATGTTGGATTCAAAGAATTAATTCTGACCCAACTTCATGGTCGACTCCTCACTTATGAGAGAGAATTGAACCAGAAAAAGAAGTTACAGGAATCTGGGAAGGTTGCTGATGACTACACCTTTGGTAACACAGCACTTCTGGGTCAAGAAGAATCTGGTAGTAGTAAGGATCAGAGTTATGATCATTACATTGACATAACTACTGGTGGAGCTTTTAATAACTCTGATTCTTACTCACCCAACTATGATTTCACAGCAAGTGGAGAAAACCAGCATTCTGACAACTTATCCTTTGAACTCAATGATCTCCAGCATTTTGATCCCACTGATCTGGAGGAAATGGACATTTTGCACCAACGGGCACTGCTGAGTGTAAGAACCAGCAAGTTTTATAAGAGAACAGAAAGAAAATTTCCAGGGTTACATGGGAATCTAAAAGTGGGGTTGGATAAATCAAAGATAAAGTGCTACAAGTGTAACAGGCTAGGACATTTTGCAAGAGAATGTAGAAGCCAAAATAGTGGACCAATCATAACACATCCTAGCCCTAGATCACAAAACACACAAAACACTATGCACTATTACCAAAATACCCCTGCTGCTCATGTAAACACTGCTCATTATGCACACCCTGTAACACCTGTTCTAGTGCAATATGTTCAAACCACTGTCCCACAAATTCAGTATGTCCAAGCCCTTATCTCTCAGGTCGGTGTGCAACAACCTGCACCACAACGTGCTGCATAAACGTCTGCTCTAGTAGGGGCCAATCAGCAAAGCTTCTTTACCCAAGGCTTTGTTGATTGGAGCAGCATGCCTGATGAATTAACTAATGAAAACTTTGCTCTATTTGCTAAGAATGATGCTCCTTGTGATGAATTTTGTTTTGTAGCATTAAAGTCAATTCCTGAAGGGCTGGAAACTAAAGAGGGAGAATCCAGTGCTGAAACAGTGGATGAGATTGCTGAACCAGTGGTTACTGCTGTAGTTGGTGAACAGTTGCTAGAAAAGGAGTCAAAACCACTGTTAGAACCTCTTGCTGACCCATGGTGTAAAGAAGAAGAGAAGGAGAACAACAGTGCTTGTGAGAATGTTTGTGATTGTGCCATGATGGCTACAGCTAAGGTATCACCTCAGGTCTTGAAAAACCTATGTTCAGACAAATGCATCATAGCATTTGCTAATGTTAAAGAGGTGAATGAAAACCTTAGAGGCAAGATTTTAAAAGATGAAATACAATTTGAAAAGTCTGTTAAAGAACTGAAAAACAAATTGTTGGAAAAAGAAAATGAAATCTGCAATCTTAAACATGAACACAGCATAGCCAAGGACCAACTTCAAGCCATGATAGAGAAATATCATGCTTGTAAAAAGGAGTTGGAATCCACCCAAATTACTTGTGAAAAATGGGTGGAATTCTGCAAAGGTTATGAGGTAATGCTAGAGAAACAGATCAAAAGCAATGTAAAATTTGGCATAGGTTTCAGGAAAAATGACCAAGTTGAAAACACTGCTGTAAATGAGTCTGGCTCTGTTGAGATAATCCCAACAAACAAGGATGGTCAATAAATCAAAATAACTGATAAAAATGGTAACAAAATCATCTTGGAAAAACCAGAGGGGTCATCAACCTTTCAGGAAAAGAAAAATATCAACTCAAACCCACCTAGTCAGATGAGTGTGACATCCTTGAGAATTTCAAACCAATGGATTTTTCCACCATTGAGGGTGTCAAAGCACCCAAAGCTAAAATCATCCCTCTAAAAGACATCCCAACAGAGGTTAAAAACTCAGTTGAGAAAGAAAAAGAAAAGAGGAAGAAAAGAGAAAAGATCAAAAACTTGTTTTGTGACTTCTGTGAGAAGAGAAACCATTCTACAAAAGATTGTTTTCACTTAAAAGCATATGACATAAACAAAACAAGCATTGTTGAGTCTGCACCTATGTGCACAATTTGTGATAAAACAAATCATCTTACTCATGAGTGTGTGTACCTCAAAACTTTTGAGGTTAAAAGAAAAGAGTACACTTCAAAAACACCCATGAGTTCTTCAAAACAACCCATCTTAAAACAACAACCATTTGTGTCTGTCCAAACAGCTGTTACAAAATAGCTGAACATAAACTCTACTCCAAAAGATATTCAAGTGACAGATGCACCACCTTCCAACCAATTCCAAAAAGGAAAAGGTCAACCACCATACCAAAGGGTCCCACATGTTTATGAGGCCTACAAAAGGCCTTCTAAACTAAAAGTGAACAGGCTTCCTTATAGATTTCAACATCTGACAGGAAATGGTCCAAAACAATGGTTAGAGAAACATTGTTCAAAAACTATCTAAACCCCTGAGCTAACCACTGTCCATGTTCCTGGACTTAACACTAACTCTGTTGTAACCCCATCCAAAGCCTTATTGGCTTTGGAGACCCTCCTGAACTAATTGTTTACTTGATGTGCAAGGAGATTCTTCATGCTTAGATAGTCTTTGGTATGTAGATAGTGGAGACTCCAGACACATTACAGAATGTAGAGCCCTACTCAAAGAATTCAAAACTCATGGAGGGGGTGATATATCTTTTGGTAACAATTCTAAGGGAAAGGTTTTGGGGTTTGGAATAGTTCAGTCTGGAAAAGTCAAGTTTGAAAATGTTAATCTCATTGACAATCTAAAATTCAACCTCCTTAGTGTCTCACAAATGAGTGACAAAGGCTATGGGTCATTCTTTACTAAGGAGAGTTGCAAGATTGTTGGACTAGAAATGGTAAAAAAGATTGAAGAAATAATAGCCAATGGAAAAACCCAACTTGTTGCTCAAAGAAGTGGCAATGTTTATGTAGTTGATTTGTCAAAAGAGAGCCCTATGACTGATGCCTGTATGTTCTCAGCTACCTCTAATGTGACAACCCGAGTTTTCAAGGTCTTTCCTCTACACGTTATTTGTTCACAATTGTGTTCACGTAACTTATTTTGCCTTGTAATTGTACATGTTTGTTATATGCTTGAGATGTTGTGTTATGGTGTTATTATTCAGTAGATGAGTAATGTGTTAATATGTCAGTTTTTATAAATTTAAGAGTGGTGTGTAAGTTAAAAACAATACTTGTTGAAACAATGATGTTTCGCCGTTAGCAAACCCGACGAAACTCAGGGAGTTTCGCCATTCCTCCAGTACGACGAAACTGGGGTTTCATCACCCCTTACGCGACGAAACACTGAGGTTTCGCCATAACAGGTAACGGCCCAGTAAGGTCCGGCCCAGTAAGGTCCGGCCCAACTCCTCTTTATACTAAAACCTTCCCGTTCATCAGTTACGTAAAAATACCCCAAACCCTAGAGTCTCTTTCCCTGTCCCCTGTGCGACGGCAAATGTTATCTTTCACCATCATCTCTCTCTTGAATCCTTGCTAGTTCGTCTTATAACCGGTTAGTGCATAGATATTAATTAACTGATTCAATTTCCTATCATATTTGATTTCATGATGCCATGATAGAGTGTTTTGATTGTTACTGTCTAATGATTTCTGCATAGGGTTGTATGGATAGACGGTTATGATGGTCTGTATGTTGAGATCCAATCGTTTGATGAGTATGCTACTTGTAAATTGCGAATTTGATGATCTGTATGAGATGATGTAATGATGAAATTGTTTATAGTTAGGGTTTATTATTTGGTTGTTAATCTTTTGGTTTGGTCTGATGTTGTGATTATATTCATCCATGATTCACCGCTTGGAAGTATGTTACGGAATGATGTTATGTTGTATGTTATGTATATTAATGAATCGGTATTAGGGTCAAGTATTTTGTTAATAGATCATTAGACCCATGATGATTGTTTTGAAACCGTCGCTAATGATTAGGGTTCTAGGAAGATAAGAAACGGAAACCATGTAAACCTGTAACTGTTGCATCGAATTATGGAGAAGTGACGAAACATCATGTATGACGAAACCCTATAGGTTTCGCTATGTTACATCTAGACGAAACTCCATGTGTTTCGTCGCCTGGAGTTTCGCCGACTAGTGTCTGATTCACAACAGAATTGTATTTGACATATGTATGAGACTTGAATGCTTATTAACTGTTTGTTTATGAACCGCTTATCATGACTTAGGAAGTATGAGCTAGCATGCAAAACATAGATAACGAACTGTATGCTTGATTTAGTAATATAACTGCTTTGTATTAATCAGTGCTCGTTATTTTTGCATGCATTCTATGGTTGTGAATTATGTGAAAAACAAAACGTTCATAAACTGATCACGCGTGTATGGATATAATAGGATTTGATTGAATAAATTGAACGAGTAGTTAAGCATACCGAGCAAACCGAGGTGAGTTCACACACTTTCTAAGGCATGGGATTCCCGGTGGTTGGGAATGGGTTAAGGAATTAAAACGAAAACTACATATCCTCCTTGGGTAGGATATGTACGGCCATCCTCCATGGGTAGGATGCCAATCTTAATCCTACGTATTCTCCTTGGGTAGAATACGTACGTTCGTCCTCCTTGGGTAGGACAACAACCTTAACTTACTAGACAAAACTCTATCATGAAGTCCCTCATTTTTATATCGACTTAATCGCCGGGCCAATGGCGAGCAGGTCATTAGTTAATAGCGCTATTAGGATCGACAAACCTCACACCGTGCCGTTCGGACGGGCGTGTACTAATGGATTTGGGCAAACTGTCAATGATGATAGACATTGACGTAGGGCACAACTATTGTTCGTCAGTTGTCGATATGGTAACGGTCTAGTGGTTCACATGGGGAAGCCCCCACTGATTATGGATACGGTTTGGGAAATAATTGAAACTGGTTAACTCGTGGTTTACGAAACAACTTGTGGTTTAAAAAAAACTGGTACAACTAAACAAACCAACTGTGAACTCGCTCAACTTTGTTGTTGACTCGTTGTTACATGCCTTGCAGGTCGTTAGATGCTTATGGAGCTTGCACGAGGAGGAGGTCGTTGTGGGATATGGATTGTTATGTCCCGTATTTAACATTTGAACTTTAAACTATGTTTTGGTTATTTAAACATTACTATGCTTCCGCTGATTGCTTAAACATGTTTGGTTTCTTTTAAACACCAATTATATTGGTTTGGTATTATTTACTTAATTGCATAGTTCAATATGATTGGTGGCTGGATCCTGGTCAGTCACGCCTCCAAGCGGTGATACTCTGCATGTGGATTTGGGGGTGTGACAGATTGGTATCAGAGCCATTGGTTATAGTGAACTTGGTTTTAAAAAGGAGAAAAGCTTTTTGATAAAACCAGACTATAACCTGCTGAAAAATCGCTGTGATTGTGCATTTTATTCTGCGTTGTTTTCGCACAAATCACAGTCGATAAAAGTTTAAAGGCATTACTTGAGTTAGTGTATTGCATGATGAGGGGATATGCTGAGATCATGGGGTCCATAAGAATTTAGTGTTATATTAATATACCTTAACGTATCGGTAAGCATGTCAAAAGTTTTTAGATTGAGCTTAAGAGGACAAACATATCGTCAATCAACGTGAATCGTTTAGAGCTTAAAACGATTAATAGCTTAACGGTGCTTGTGATTTGTCTAAAAACTGACCTGATCCTCTTTCGCAAACTCACAAAAATATGTTTGTACATATTTCTTTTCTGCATTTAATTTCTGTTATTGCGTTTGTGTTTCATAGTTTGAAAAATCCAAAAAGATTTTTGACAACTGATGTTGAGAAGCTGATATTCAAAATCTCAAAGGCTAAACAAGATGAACAGTTGAGTTGGTTAAATGGTTTGATATGTTTAGTTGATTCATTAAGTTGAATCACAACATTGTTTTGTTTGTAATAGAGTGTTTGAGATGTGTAGGTTTCTGATCCTGTTGCTACGAAAGCCAGGAGATTAATCAGAACCTGAGAAGAGCTTAAACTTTAAAAACTAGGATTTGATTTCAATGGTGATAACAAATTCCAGACGGCGATCCCAGCTTGATGATAGGGGGAGTCTGACGAGAGTTAGAGCCAGAGAAAGATCCGGGTTCATGATTCCAGGAAGAGTTCCTGAAGAAGACCGATCAAGATTGAATAGTTGTTAGATTGAAGACTCTCACTGAAGATTCCGTCAACATTCAAGGGGGAGTCTGTTGGTGCAGTTGTCTGTCGACTACATCTTAGTTCGAGTCTTAGGTTAGGGCTCATTGTATGAGAAAACATGAGATTGTATGTGTTTAGTGTATTAGGTTCGCTCATATGGTCATAAGCTTGGAGGTCCGCTTATTTGAACATTAGTGAGGAGATCCGCTTATGTGTCAATAATGTAGGTCCGCTTATATGGACATGTCCATATAAGCGAACCACCCTGACCTATATATAGGTGACATATGAGCGGAACTAGGAGCGGTTAGATTGTATTATGGCGAAGCCCTGCCAGTTTGTCTCCAGAGCTTGTATATTGTTAGCAGATCAATAAAAGAGACGTTAAATAGTGAAATAAAGCTAAACAAAGACTGAACCAATGAATTCCGCCTCTGATTCAGTCTGAGCACTCTTCTGATCGACTCGTCAGGTCGTATAACGTTCCTACACCCTAAAGGTTAGTCATATGCTTAAGCGCACTCCAACACTTTTGAACACCAAGCATGTCGTAGAGTTAGCAAACGGTAAAAATTTAGGGGCCACACACATAGTTAAGGGTTGTAATCTCATACTCGCTGGTCAGACCTTCTCTATCGACCTCATTCCTATAGTTTTTTGGTAGTTTCGGCGTCGTTATTGGGATGGATTGGCTGTCTCAACAGCAAGCGGAGATTATTTGCAAGGAGAAAATCGTCCGTATTCCTCATTCTGGTGAAGAACCCCTCACGATTCATGGCGACAAGAGTGGTGCAGTTGTGGGCATCATCTCTTTTCTTAAGGCCCATAAGTGTTTGCGAAAGGGCCACACTGGTATTTTAGCCCTCGTCACTGACACCTCAAAGAAAGAGAAGAAGATAGAAGATATTCCGATCATACGTGACTTTCCTCAAGTGTTCCCTGAGGAATTCCTGGTCTGCCGCCTCATCGTCAAGTTGAATTTCAAATCGAGCTAACTCCTGGAGCAGCACCCATAGCTCGAGCACCTTATTGTCTAGATCCATCAGAACTTGAAGAACTTTCTACGCAATTACAAGAACTCTTGGAAAAGGGTTTTATACGTCCTAGCTCTTCGCCCTGGGGAGCTCCAGTGTTATTTGTGAAGAAGAAAGACGGTACCTTCAGAATGTGTATTGACTACTGTGAACTCAACAAGGTGACTGTGAAGAATCGCTATCCTCTTCCACGTATTGATGACTTATTCGACCAGTTGCAAGGGTCGAGTTTCTACTCTAATATTGACCTGAGGTCAGGCTACCATCAACTGAGAGTCCGAGACGAGGATATCTCTAAGACAACATTCAGGACTCGGTACGGGCATTATGAGTTTTTGGTTATGCCTTTTGGATTAACGAATGCACCTGCGGTTTTCATGGATCTTATGAACAGAGTGTGCAAGCCTTACCTGGATAAGTTTGTTATAGTATTCACCGATGACATCCTGATCTACTCTAAGAGTCAGGAGGAACACGAGCAACATCTGCGGATTACTTTGGAACTTCTTCGAACAGAGCAACTTTATGCTAAGTTTTCGAAATGCGACTTCTGGCTTCGTGAAGTCCATTTCCTAGGACATGTGGTAAACAAGGATGGGATTCATGTTGATCCATCCAAGGTCGACTCGATTAAGAACTGGCCTGCACCCCGTACGCCAACAGAAATCCGCCAATTTTTGGGTTTGGCGGGCTACTACAGAAGGTTCATCAAGGATTTCTCCAAGATTGCGCAACCTCTCACTTCACTAACTCAAAAGGGTGTCACCTATCATTGGGGTGATGCACAGGAATCTGCATTTCAGCACTTGAAAGATAGACTATGTAGTGCACCTATCCTCTCACTGCCTGATGGCACAAACGATTTTGTGGTTTATTGCGACGCGTCCATTCAGGACTTGGTTGCGTGTTGATGCAACGTGACAAGGTCATTGCTTATGCATCGCAGTAACTTAAGGTTCACGAGAAGAACTACACTACACACGACTTGGAGTTGGGAGTAGTTGTTTTCGCACTTAAGATATGGAGACATTACCTGTACGGTACCAAGTGCACCATTTACACCGATCACAGGAGTCTCGAGCATATCTTCAAGCAAAAGGAGTTAAACATGAGACAACGTTGTTGGGTCGAACTCTTGAATGATTACGAATGCGCGATCAAGTACCATCCGGGCAAGGCCAATGTTGTGGCCGATGCCCTCAGTCGAAAGGATACTACACCAAAACGCGTGCGAGCGTTACAACTTACCATCCAATCTAGTCTTCTTTCTCAGATACGAGATGCTCAGTTTGAAGCATTGCAGCAGAGAACATCAGGGCGGAGTCCCTACGAGGATCAAGGAAACGGTTAGAACAAAAGGAAGACAGCGCCTACTATGTAAACGAGCGTATTTGGGTCCCGCTTTATGGAAACTTACGCGAGCTTGTGATGGATGAAGCGCATAAGTCTCGTTATTCAGTACATCCTGGTTCAGATAAGATGTACCACGACTTAAAGACTACATACTGGTGGCCTAGCATGAAAGCCAAGATAGCAACTTACGTTAGTAAATGCTTGACTTGTGCGAGAGTCAAGATTGAATATCAGAAACCATCAGGCCTACTCCAACAACCAGAGATCCCAACATGGAAATGGGAGTAAATTTCCATGGATTTCCTTACTGGCCTACCTAGATCTCAACGCGGGAATGACACTATTTGGGTGATCGTGGATTGACTCACAAAGTCTGCACACTTCTTGGCTATCAAGGAAATGGATAAGTTCTCCACTCTAGCAGACGTTTATCTTAAGGAAGTTGTTTCGAGGCATGAAGTGCCAACCTCTATTATTTCCTATCGCGATGCGTGTTTTACTTCTGAACTGTGGCAGGCAATGCACAAGTCCTTTGGCTCGCGTTTAGACATGAGCACAGCGTATCACCCGCAAACGGATGGGCAATCTGAGCGCACCATCCAAACCCTTGAAGACATGCTTAGGGCATGTGTGATTGATTTTGGTAACGGCTGGGAATGACATCTACCTTTAGTGGACTTTTTGTATAATAACAGCTACCACACCAGTATTCAGGCCGCTCCATTTGAGGCATTGTACGGGCATAAATGTCGATCACCTCTTTGTTGGGCAGAGGTTGGCGACAGCCAAATCACTGGCCCAGAACTTGTGGTAGACACAACTGAGAAGATTCCTCAGATACGACAACGAATGGTGGCAGCTCATGACCGTCAGAAAAGCTACGCTGATAAGCGCAGGAAACCACTCGAGTTCCAGGTTGGGGATCGAGTGCTACTCAAAGTCTCACCTTGGAAAGGTGTAGTTCATTTCGGCAAACGAGGCAAACTCAATCCGCGTTACGTCAGACCGTTCGAAATCGTTGAGAAAGTTGGTAAAGTCGCTTACAAGTTGAATCTACCTGAAGAACTCAGTGGAGTTCACAACGTATTTCATGTGTCAAATCTGAAGAAGTGTCTGTCAGATGAGACCCTCATAGTTCCTTTGAAGGAGCTCACAATCGACGATCAGTTGCGATTCGTCGAGGAACCAGTTGAAATCACGGACCGGGATGTTAAGGTCCTCAAGCGCACCAGAATACCTCTTGTTCGAGTTCGTTGGAACTTCCGTCGTGGCCCAGAGTACACCTGGGAACGAGAAGACCAGATGAAACTCAAGTATCCCCAGTTATTCGAGAACAGTGCAACCACTACTGAGGCTGAAGCTACAACAGAATTTCGGGATGAAATTCCAAACCAAAGGGGGGATGATGTGACACCCCAGGAAAACCAGGAAACCACGCAACCCAACTAGCTTCCTCAGTAACCACGTGCTAAATTTCGGGACAAAATCTCTTTCAAGTTGGGGATAATGTGACAACCCGAGTTTTCAAGGTCTTTCCTCTACACGTTATTTGTTCGCAATTATGTTCACGTAACTTATTTTGCCTTGTAATTGTACACGTTTGTTATATGCTTGAGATGTTGTGTTATGGTGTTATTATTCATTAGATGAGTAATGTGTTAATATGTCAGTTTTTATAAATTTAAGAGTGGTGTGTAAGTTAAAAACAATACTTGTTGAAACAATGATGTTTCGCCGTTAGCAAACACGACGAAACTCAGGGAGTTTCGCCATTCCTCCAGTACGACGAAACTGGGGTTTCGTCACCCCTTACGCAACGAAACACTGAGGTTTTGCCATAACAGGTAATGGCCCAGTAAGGTCCGGCCTAACTCCTCTTTATACTAAAACCTTCCCGTTCATCAGTTATGTAAAAATACCCCAAACCCTAGAGTCTCTTTCCCTGTCCCCTGTGCGACGGCAACTGTTATCTTTCACCATCATCTCTCTCTTGAATCCTTGCTAGTTCGTCTTGTAACCGGTTAGTGCATAGATATTAATTAACTGATTCAATTTCCTGTCATATTTGATTTCATGATGCCATGTTAGGGTGTTTTGATTGTTACTGTCTAATGATTTCTGCATAGGGTTGTATGGATAGACGGTTATGATGGTCTGTATGTTGAGATCCAATCGTTTGATGAGTATGCTACTTGTAAATTACGGATTTGATGATTTGTATGAGATGATGTAATGATGAAATTGTTTATAGTTAGGGTTTATTATTTGGTTGTTAATCTTTTGGTTTGGTATGATGTTGTGATTATATTCATCCATGATTCACCGCTTGGAAGTATGTTACGGATTGATGTTTTGTTGTATGTTATGTATATTAATGAATCGGTATTAGGGTCAAGTATTTTGTTAATAGATCATTAGACCCATGATGATTGTTTTGAAACCGTCGCTAATGATTAGGGTTCTAGGAAGATAAGAAACGGAAACCATGTAAACCTGTAACTGTTGCATCGAATTATTGAGAAGTGACGAAACATCATGTATGACGAAACCCTATAGGTTTCGCCATGTTACATCTCGACGAAACACCATGTGTTTCGTCGCCTGGAGTTTCGCCGACTAGTGTCTGATTCATAACAGAATTGTATTTGACATTTGTATGAGACTTGAATGCTTATTAACTGTTTGTTTATGAACAAGTTATCATGACTTAGGAAGTATGAGCTAGCATGCAAAACATATATAACGAACTGTATGCTTGATTTAGTAATATAATTGCTTTATATTAATCAGTGCTCGTTATTTTTGCATGCATTCTATGGTTGTGAATTATGTGAAAAACAAAACGTTCATAAACTGATCACGCGTGTATGGATATAATAGGATTTGATTGAATAAATTGAACGAGTAGTTAAGCATACCGAGCAAACCGAGGTGAGTTCACACACTTTCTAAGGCATGGGATTCTCGGTGGTTGGGAATGGGTTAAGGAATTAAAACGGAAACTACATATCCTCCTTGGGTAGGATATGTACGGCCATCCTCCATGGGTAGGATGCTAATCTTAATCCTGCGTATTCTCCTTGGGTAGAATACGTACGTTCGTCCTCCTTGGGTAGGACAATAACCTTAACTTACTAGACAAAACTCTATCATGAAGTCCCTCATTTTTATATCGACTTAATCGCCGGGCCAATGGCGAGCGGGTCATTAGTTAATAGCGCTAATAGGTTCGACAAACCTCACACCGTGCCGTTCGGACGGGCGTGTACTAATGGATCTGGGCAAACTGTCAATGATGATAGACATTGACGTAGGGCACAACTATTATTCGTCAGTTGTCGATATGGTAACGGTCTAGTGGTTCACATGGGGAAGCCCCCACTGATTATGGATACGGTTTGGGAAATAATTGAAACTGGTTAACTCGTGGTTTACGAAACAACTTGTGGTTTTCAAAACAAACTGGTACAACTAAGCAAACCAACTGTGAACTCGCTCAACTTTGTTGTTGACTCGTTGTTACATGCCTTGCAGGTCGTTAGATGCTTATAGAGCTTGCACGAGGAGGAGGTCGTTGTGGGATATGGATTGTTATGTACCGTATTTAACATTTGAACTTTAAACTATGTTTTGGTTATTTAAACATTACTATGCTTCCGCTGATTGCTTAAACATGTTTGGTTTCTTTTAAACACCAATTATATTGGTTTGGTATTATTTACTTAATTGCATAGTTCAATATGATTGGTGGCTGGATCTTGGTCAGCACGCCTCCAAGCGGTGATACTCCGCATGTGGATTTGGGGGTGTGACATCTAACAAAGAGACAGAATTATGGCACAGAAGATTGGGGCACACAAATCTCAAGACAATCACTGCTTTGTCAAAACAAGGCCTTGTAAGAGGTCTTCCACAAAAATTGTTCACCTGTTCTAAGCATTGTGTTTCCTGTTTAAAAGGTAAGCAACATAAAAGCTCTTACAAATCCATTGAGGAGTCCAAAACAACCAAGTTTTTGCAAATGCTACACATGGATTTGTTTGGCCCAGTAAAAATCATGAGCTTGAAAAAGAAAAGGTATTGTTTGGTTATGTAGATGATTTTTCTAGGTTTACATGGACTTACTTTTTACATTCAAAAGATAAGACTGCAGGCATTTTGCAAGACTTTGTCAAACAGGTTGAAAAGCAATTTGACTTGCCAGTAAAAATCTTCTGAAGTGAAAATGGAACAGAGTTTAGAAACAAGGAGTTGGATGAGTTCTGTGTGTCAAAAGGGATAGTAAGGCAGTACAACATCCCAAGAACACCAGAGCAAAATGGGGTGGTTGAAAGGAAAAACAGAACATTAATTGAAGCTGCCAGAACAATGCTTGCAGATTCAGGTTTACCCTTTAACTTTTTGGGCAGAAGCTGTAAATACTGCTTGCTATGTGCAGAACAGAGTTTTGATCAACCCCAAGCATCAAAAGACTGCCTATGAAACTTTGTACAAAATCAAACCATTGATCTTATACTTCAAAATCTTTAGCTGCCCATGTTTTATCTTAAACTTAAAAGATTCAATTTCAAAATTTGCAGCCAAAGTAGATTGTGGTTATCACCTGGGATACTCAACCACTGCCAAAGCCTATAAAGTGTTTAACATAAGGACTAGGTGTGTGGAAGAGACTCTGAATGTAAAGTTCAATGAACTTTCATCACTGAAAATCCCAGCTAACCGTGCTGAATTGTTTGATCTTGATAAATTTACTTTTGAAGATGTGTCTGTCAAGACTAACCATGCAGGTACACCACAATCTCCACCACAAGACTATGGATATGAAGTTGTAATTCCACAACAAAAATTCACATTCACCACTAGAGCAACAGATGTTCAAAACAGCTGTCAAAGCTCAACCACTGCTACATCAATAGTTGTTGACCAAACTAGCCCATTTCTGCAGCCTTCACCCTTTAATGCCATCAAAGTCACCAACAGATGTTAGTTCAGATGATTCCCATCTTCAGCCTTCACCCTTTAATGCCATTGTTCCATACAAGGGAGATCTAATCTTCCTGAAGTCTCATCCACCTGATCAAATCATCGGCAACATCAATGAAGGGGTTCTCACTAGAAGTCAATCTCAAAACATTTGTCTTTTTACTGGCTTTCTATCACTCCATCAACCAGTCAAGTACTAAGAGGCATTGAAAGACAACAATTGGTTAAAAGCTATGCAAGAAGAGCTCCAACAGTTTAAAAGACAACAAGTATGGGAACTTGTACCACTGCCAGAGGGTGTGAGTCCTATTGGCACAAAGTGGGTCTTCAAAAACAAAAATGATGAAAGGGGCATTGTTGTCAAGAATAAAGCTAGGCTTGTGGTTCAAGGCTTTAGACAGGAAAAGGGCATTGACTATGATGAAACTTTTTCCCCTGTAGCAAGATTGGAAGCTATCAGACTGTTCTTAACTTTTGTTGTCAACCACAACATAAAGGTGTTTCAAATGGATATCAAATGTGCATTCCTCTATGGTAAGATTCAAGAAGAAATATATGTTTGTCAACCTCCTGGCTTTGAGGATCCATTTAATCCAAATCATGTCTACAAGCTAAACAAAGCTTTGTATGGCCTAAAATAAGCACCAAGGGCCTGGTATGAAACTCTTTCCACTTTTCTAATCTCTATTGGTTTCACAAGAGGTAAAATTGATAAAACATTGTTTTTAAAATGGAGAGGAAAAGATCTAATAATTGTCCAAATTTATGTGGATGACATCATTTTTGGAAGCACATGTCATAAAATGTGTGAAGAGTTCAGAACACTCATGATAACTGAGTTTGAGATGAGTGCAATGGGTGAACTCCAGTGCTTTCTTGGTCTCCAAGTTAAGCAACTGCAAAATGGTACTTTCAGTCATCAAAGCATGTATGCAAAAGAACTTTTAACCAAATTTGAGATGAATGATTACAAACCATGTAGTACACCCATGGCAACTACCAAGATAGTCATGTCTGATGAGAAGGATGATTTGGTTGGTAAAACTCTATATAGAAGCATGATTGGGTCTTTATTGTACCAAACTGCATCTAGGCCAGACATCATGTTTGCAACATGTGTTTGTGCAAGATCCCAATCAGCCCCTAGAAAGTCTAACCTTATCGCTGTAAAAAGGATATTCAGATACATAAAAGGTGCTCCCACACTTGGTATCTGGTATCTAGCTAATGGAAATATCAAGCTTTCTGGTTTCTCAGATAGTGACTTTGCTGGATGTAACACAACAAGGAAGTCCACCTCAGGAGGGTGTCAATTCCTAGGCAATTGCTCAGTGTCTTGGCAAAGCAAAAAGCAAGCAGCTGTTTCCACATCCACTGCTGAAGCAGAATACATTGTTACTGCAAGCTATACAGCCCAACTGTTGTGGCTTCAAAATCAACTGCTGGATTTTGGTATAACTGCTTTAAAGACACCCCTCATGTTGGATAGTCAAGCAGCTGAAAATATCATCAAAAATCCTGTTTCACACTCAACCACCAAGCTCATTGACATCAAACATCACTTTGTGAGGGATTGCTATGAAAAAGATTTGATTTCTCTGCATCATGTTCCAACTAAGGATCAGCTGGCAGATGTACTAACAAAAGCATTAGACACATCCACCTTTGAAAGCCTGATCTCTAGGATTGGCATGCTTAACATGAAATAACAAGAAATATCTTGTTAATCTATGAATAAAAAGCATTAAAATGTTTTAAGAAAATAAAAAATCCATCCTTAAAAATAGTTAAAAATCTGATTGTTGAAAAGTATCCACTGCTGAAAGACAACCTCTGTTTCCTCATTTTCCTTATTGTCCACTGTTGACCAAACATCGGTGCTTCAATCACTGATGTCTATCCACTGATAGTTAAAATCAGCCACTGCTCTCATTTTCATTATTGTCAACCACTGATATTGTCCATCAGTGGTTTCCAAACAACTGTCTTCCACTTTCCACTGTCTTCCACTTTCCATCAGAGGTTGTCACGTGGATAGTTCTTAGCCGTCTGATCTTTGTAACCGCTGCCATGTCAGCATCCACTTTTTCACTCTCATAAAACCCTGATAAAACCCCCAAACAGAGCTTTCACTGCCGTATCGAATTCAAAAATTCCTTCAAAGCAGTTTCCATTTCTCATTCATCCTCTCTTCCATTCGCGATTTCTCTGCTAAATTTCTTAAAATCACCATGGCTTTCGCTCTTAAAAACCCACACAATTACCTTTGTACACTTGAGAAAACAAGTAAAAACAAGAGATTTCCATTCCATCATTGACGCTCTTTCATCCTCAAAGTATAAAACTTTGTGGACCTGCAACACACCCATCTACCCAGATACCATACGTGATTTCTGGGCTAATGCTAATCTTGAAGTTCAAGACAAAAAGCCTTGGGCCATTACATCTAAAGTAGGAGAAATTATGGTCTCAATCACACCACAAACCATATCAGAGGTCTTTGAAATGAACGATCAAGCAGGTAAAAATTCTTTTTGTAAGGATGAGTATCAAACTGATTTGATCAAAAGAAGGTATGCAGGACAGTTAACAAGAGCAACTATGCAAAAGGGAGAATTTCCACCTCCCATGAAATTCCTGTTTCGTACCCTGCTCACCTGTGTTTCTAATAAAACAAATGCTTTCAATGAAATCCCTTTGAAAATACAATACTTGGGGTATGCTGTTATGGCTAAAACTGATTTCAATTACTCCCAATAAATTTTCAATGATTTAGTTAAAAATGTAAATAATATCAAAGAAAAGAAGCAACAGGCCTTCTTGTTGTTTCCAAGGTTTTTGAGCTTTTACTTACAGCAAAAAATACCAAAAGACAATACACAAGTACTTGTCCAAGGTGCATCTTTTCAAATAAACAGTCTTTCTGCTGAAACTTTTACAAGGTTGTCAGAGTCAAAACCTTCCAAAACACAAACAGGGGAGGCTGAGCAAACTTTGGATGAGTCCACATCTGCTCTTCAGACTTCTGCTGTTGAGCCCACTGCTCATGGTGACAACAGCAGCACAACCACTGTTGTGCAACCCCCACCAAAACTTCCTAAAAAGACCAAGAAAAAAATCCAAAAAGCCTACCAAACCCAATAAAAAGACCTTCTGGAAGATGAGATCCTAGAATTTAATCCAGTGACAACACAAGTGTCACCAATAACCACTGTTGCTACTTCCTCACAACAGCTGGAAAGATCTCCACCAAAAGCTTTAACTCCTCTGGCTTCCTCACAAAAGGAACGGGTTGTATTCACATGGACACCTCAATATGAAGTATTACCCTCACTTGAGAGTATGCTTACAAGTCCTTCTCCCAGGGCTAATTCTCTTTCAACACCTATCCCCACATCTCAAATACCACCTTCCATTAAAACACTGTTTGATGTGACACCCGGCCTCTCAGGTCGTACCAGACAATAGTAATATGTGTAGTGAACATGTAACATGACTATTTGTGACTGACTGTGATATTAATATATGATATTTGATGTGTTGGTAAATTTAGATGTGTATAAAAATTATGTTGGCAACGATAAAACTAACGCTTATCGCGTAACGTTTAAAATGCGAAACGAACGTCGGTGACCACCCGATCAGTGTTAAAATCCAAAAAATAGTCTGTTATGATTAGAATAATAATTTTAATCATATCCGTGTGGAAAAATAATTTAAAACGCTAAGAAACTCTATTTTTCGAGTTTGAGCGCATACCGCGCGATACAGCGCAAATTAAACAAAATACTGTCAACGCAGCCAGTCAAGGCAACTGGTAATTATTTCAGTAATAATTTTGAGTGATTATTTTTATAGAACAATAAAAATAATTTAAAACGCACTAAAACGGGATTAAAACGCTAGATAAAATACCCGGTAATCAGTAAAATACATGTTTTTGAACTAGTATGCATATAATATATGTATGTATGTATATATTTTGTGAGAGAGGGGATGCGTGGCGGCAATGTGGGCTGCCCACATTCTCTAGAACCTTGCAATTTGACACATGTAAACACTAGAGAAAAGGTGGTGATGATTAAGAACTTTGCATGTTTCCATAAACTTCAACTTTCAAGAAAACCCAATTCAAAATTCACTCTCTCTCTCCCTCATACCAAGCTCGGCCGAACACCCCCTTGTACACTTCCATTTTCATTTTCAAACTTAAAACTTGAAGATCATGTCCATTCCAAGGTGTTTTCAAGCTTACATAAAGGTTTAGAGGTGATTTCAAGGAAGTTTGAGCAAGAACAAGGCTTCATATCATCACTACTCTTAAAACCCACTAAGAATCTTGAAGGTATAATATATTTTCTTTCAAATCTTGTTCATGATTCATAGTGATAAAGATGATAGTGAACGTTTCTCTTGTTCTTGAATCTAAACATAAACTAGAAAATTTCAAACAAATGAGTTTTGAATAAAATAAAAATGAGTGTGTGCATGTATGTATATATGGCCGAGAATGGTGTGTGTGTATGTGTATATTGTATTTTGAATTTTTGATGAAAGATTAATTGGTTATTTGATTTCTTGAAAAATAAGATGATTAAAGTAAGTGTTAGTTGTCATATAAGAATGTTCTAAAGTGACTTAAGATTAGAAAGTGATATGTTGAAAAGTAAATTTTTGGTGGTTTATATGTGTGTATATGTTTTGTGTATATATATATATATATGTATATATGTATGCATGCATATAAAAATTGTCATATAATCTTAAATGTGAAGGATACTTACATGAATGATTTTGAATGATTGGATGATCATAATGATGTGTTTTATATTTTGTAAAAACATGATGTTAATGTGTTCTAGAATAAGATTGGAACATAAATGATGATGATAATATTGTAGGAATGCATTAGATGCACATATGTAAACATACATGATGATATATGATCTTAAAAAGATGATTTGAGTGAGATTGAGTAAAAATCGGTTATGAGCAGATTATAAACACTAAAATGAAGTTATTTTAAAGTGTTTAGTGACTTATAACTTTGTCATAATGTTTGCTAGCTTTGCATGTTGTACATGGTGCATAAAAAGTTGTAAAATAAGTGAAATCGCATGATTTATGTGACTTATACAAAAAATGCACTAATCTGATTATAACCATTATTTTAATCAGTAAATAACATGTATTGTGCTAAAATATCAAATCGTTTTGAGTTGGGATGATTATAGTAACGTTTAACGCAAAACTATGTGTTAAAACGGTCAAAAATCGGTTTTTCGAGTGATTTTTATAAAAATGATTTAGATCAGTAAGTAAACTAATATTTTTAGTTTAAAAATAAGTATTTTAACTAATTTTAAGTTTACTTTGTATTTGGTTGGTCATACGTGTCACACCCCGACCACGTAAAACAACAAATCGTGGCAGAAACGTCGGGGAGTGTTCTACCCCCGACCACGTAAAACAACAAATCGTGGCAGAAACAACAAATCGACTATCACTGTTATTATGTCACTAAGGCCTCGTCTAGATCCTATGTGACTCATGCATCCTAGCAATCAACATCAAGCAACAACACCTGAAACATATGTAAAAACAAAGTCAGCAAAGAAATGCTGGCGAGCACATAGGTTTTATAAGAGTGTCGGATTCATGGCTAGTTTACATGTTGCAATACCTTATTAAAAACCTTGTTTTGAAAAGAGTATAATATTGCAACGAAATTAACCAACTCAAATCAAGCGGGTTATAATTTATAAAACCTCATACCCATGATTCTTATCCCAAAAACATTTGTTTTAGTAAACCAAATTGTAAAACATTTAGTATTAACTCGTTTAATAAATCTCCTATGGTTTATATCCTTTCGAAAACATCGTTATGTGACATCGTTTCAAAATCGTTTACCCAAGTGAACTAAATAACGCCACGGTATGTAATATGTTGAAAACACTTATATATAAGAAGTACCAGCGGCGTATCTACCATGTTTTCACCATATTACACCCGTCCCGTTATCTAAACACTTAACCAAAAACCAATCGTTTATCCAACTCGTTTAATCTTGTTCAAATCGTTTCCAAATCGTTAACTCATTTAAATCATCCTCGTTTTAATTGTGAAAACTATTTTTGGTCGTCTCGTCAATAACATTCAAACCTCCGTGACTCAACTATCTCGCTTATCGCATTAACAAACCACCAAAGGGTAAATTAATAATCACAGATTCAGTCGTTATCCGCCTAACCCACACATAACCATGGGTGCAGTCTGATAACGGGATTTGTTAGATCCTATGGTACCATAACCTAATACTGGTCGGTTCGGCCAAAATTAATGAATGTCATTCGTTATGTAACTACAACCAACAAGTTCGTTCACATTATCAAAATTGTTATTAGTTTAGTATAAACCATCTTAATCGTTTTTGAAACCGTCGTTAAAATATCGAAAATCGTTTTGATACATATGAATCACCCCAAAACAATTGAAAACAGTAAAATAGGGGAACTATGTACTCACATGAGGTGCAAAGTATCCTCAATCAATAGAACTTCAACAAACTCAAGTAAACCAGAGAAATCAAGCAGCACCTAGTAATCGAACCACTAGTCAAATAATCGACACCTAAATTGGAAGATCGGACAGAATAATGTCTTGTAAACCAAATGAGTGTTGGAACTCATGTGATATGGTTTAACAAAACCTACATCCTAAATCGGAACTTAACCTAAGTGCTTTCGACCCATTACGACCCATTAAGGTAGCTTACGCCACTTTAACGCGTCGTTCGCATAAACACGCGTTCGAGACGTCTAACTAGTAATTTGACAAGTATTATATGCCTAAATATGTTGCATAATCGATTAAGTGGCAAAAGTTTATGTTACATATGCTTAATTACCAATTATGCATGAAAAGGGCATTTTGGTCATTTACCTAAGGCATATAAACTACCTATCATATAACTAATTAAACCTAAGTGACCATAAGGTATAACCTCGGAAGGTTATTCCCTATGCAACTATGGTCACTAAACATGTTTGCTCGGATCCTAATGATCGACCAAACGGGTCGAGTTCGAAAGTCTAAGCGGTTGTTTAGACCGCTTGACTTACGACTCTATACAAGCACTAATCTAAAAGCGACGAGCTAAACATGCTAAAACATGTTTAGTTAAGTTAGCAAACAGGTTTTGGTATCAAAACAAGCGGCTTTGATACCCAAGAGTAGTTTGGTTACAAAACACGCACAAATACGCATTTTGGCCGAAACTACGACTCGTCACTACGCCTAGTCAACGTGGTAATTAGTAGGTATAGTCATAAGGGACTATAACCATCGTGATTACGCTCACGTTGCAAAGTTCAAATGAACTTTATGTTGACCATTGACTGGTCAAAGCTGAAAGTCAAAATCTGTTTGACTTTCATGCTTGAAATACAAGAACAAGCAAGAAGAGGACTTACAAAGGGTCCAAGAAGGTGTTTTGATTCCAAATATTCTCAGGTATGAAGTGATAAACACCTCAACTAAGAGAAATTTCAGAATCAAGTGTGAAGAACCCAAATGAGGAAGCTTGCTATTTATAGGAAGTTGAGATCAACAGGATCATTCCATGTGTTTAGAGGGTGTAATCTTGGCCATACATGTGGGTACATGGTATTAGAATACAATGGGGGTCGAAAACCAGCTCTAGGTATTGTAAAAGTTACAAAAAAGACTCCCAAGTTCAATCCCATTGCTGAAAAATCCTGAAAATCAATTTTTCTGCCCAGATAGGGCCGTGGCGTCGCGCCATGGTAAAGGGGGGTCCCCGTCGCGTGACGTCACCACTCACCTTAGCCAGAACTTTCAAAAACTGGCAGAAATGGTCCCTGCACATGTTTAAGGCCTATTTTGATGCGTTTAAACCCCGTTAACACCATTTCAAGGCTCTAAAATGATGTTAAAGTATAGGGAACTCAAAAAATGCTCAAAAATATCTCGAATGTCGGCTCGTTTGGTCGTACGGTTGCGTTATTCGGTTAATTACGACGGAAGTCGTAACGGACGCAAAAACGATCCAAATTAAGCGACGAATGGAATTTTATCAAGCCAATCACTAAAATAAAATAGTTTAATGATTACATAAATTTTTGGATGTCCGGATAACTTCAGAACGTAAGATATGCGCGAAAATGCAAACTTATGCACTTTTTGACGCTTTTAGTCCCCATTGATCAATAAAGTTTAGTTTAGCATACCGAACCCCTCAAAGCCTATTTCTAAGCTATGTAAAGGATATTTAGGGTATGTTTAACTTATGATCAAGTTCCGGAATGTTTGTTACTATACAAATCGTTATAGTTTCACAGTCTGACACAATTAGTCCCTGCGATCGAACAAACTTGTTTTCAACACACCAAACCATCCAAAACTTATTTCTAAGTTATGTGGAGGTTATTTAAGGTATGTTAAGACTATGTCACTATTCCGGAGTGTTTGTCGCATTTAAACTGACTACGTTTACGCACCAGTTTGCGTATAACCTTCCAGAAAGCGATTTAAAGCTTGAAATCGAATTCGAATCAAATTGTAAAATCATCAAACACAATTACACACATAATAACACCAAAACACATATAATAATATCAAAGCACATTGTTTTATTGACAATTGACATTGTTTTACATTATACAATGATTACAGAGTACAGTTGTCACAGTCTCCCCTACTTCAGGAAATTTCGTCCCGAAATTTTAACTAGAGGAAGCTTGTGAGAACAATTACGGATATTTCGCCTTCATTTGGTCCTCACGTTCCCAAGTAAACTCTGGGCCACGTTTGGATTCCCAGCGAACTTTGACCAATCAAATCCGTTTGTTCTTCAACTGTTTGAATGCACGGTCCGTTATCTCCACAGGTTTCTCGACAAAGTGCATCGTTTCATTGAGTGGAATGTGAAGATCAGTGTCAGCTAAACACTTTCGCAAATTGGTCACGTGAAAAGTCGGGTGAATATTTCCAATCTCTGGAGGTAGCTCTAGTCGATAGGCAACCTTCCCAATCATTTCCACAATCTTAAATGGTCCAACATATCGAGGTGCAAGTTTTCCTTTCTTTCCAAATCTCACCACTCCCTTCCAAGGTGACACCTTGAGTAGGACACGGTCTCCGATTTGAAATTCTAAGGGTTTGCGTCTCATATCCGCATAACTCTTTTGACGGCTTCTAGCTGTCACAAGATTATCGCGAATTTTCTTGATTTTGTCTGTCGTTTCCAGAATGAGCTCAGGTCCAGTAAGCTGAGCTTCACCGATCTCATTCCAACAGACAGGTGAACGACATTTTCGACCGTAGAGAGCTTCGAATGGTGCCATATTAATACTAGCATGATAACTGTTGTTGTAAGAAAACTCGTTCAGTGGAAGGTGAGAATCCCAATTACCACCAAAGTCTATCACGCATGCTCTAAGCATATCCTCCAAAGTTTGAATCGTTCTCTCAAATTGTCCATCTGTTTGGGGATGATAAGCAGCGCTTAGATTTAGTTGGGTTCCCAAAGCAGATTGCATGGTCTTCCAAAAATGAGATGAAAACCGAGCATCACGATCGGAAATGATATCCAAAGGAACACCATGTCGTGATACAATCTCATCAACATAAATCTTTGCAAGTTTATCAGCAGATAGATCCTCGCGAATCGGAATAAAATGAGCTGACTTCGTTAAACGATCGATAACAACCCAAATAGCATCATGACCTCTAGATGTACGCGGTAACTTTGTGATGAGATCCATAACAATGTTCTCCCACTTCCAAACCGGTATCTCTGGTTGTACAAGCAAACCAGAAGGTTGTTGATGTTCAGCCTTGACTTTGAGATAAGTTAGGCATTTTGATACATACAAGGCAATATCCCTCTTCATACCAAGCCACCAATACTGAGTACGAAGATCCTTGTACATTTTATCAGCAACAGGATGGATAGAATATCGAGACTTGTGAGATTCGTCCATCACTAAAGTGCGGAGATCGTCTTGTTTCCGAGTCCACAAACGATCCTTGAAGTAAAGCAAACCATCGTCTTTCCTTTCGAGTTTAAGCTCGAGTTGAAGTGGTAGCTCATATTTCAATTAGTCTTTGATCACACAAGATCATTGAGCTTGAAGAACACAAGATTGAATATCAGATAGAGTTCGAACAGAATGAAGCTTGACTCGTTCCTTTTAACTAAGCGCATCGGCCACGACATTCTCCTTACCAGGATGGTAGCGAATTTCGCAATCATAATCATTTAAGAGTTCAACCCAACGTCGTTGCCTCATGTTCAACTCCTTCTGATTGAGAATATGCTGGAGACTTTTGTGGTCTGTGAAAACCACACATTTCGTGCCATAGAGGTAGTGTCTCCAGATTTTGAGAGCAAAAACCACAGCTCCCAACTCAAGATCATGAGTTGTGTAGTTCTTCTCGTGAACTTTCAGCTGTCTTGACGCATAAGCTATCACTTTACCTCGTTGCATAAGAACGCAACCAAGGCCTAAGTTGGACGCATCACAATAGACAACAAAATCATCGTTTCCCTCAGGTAGAGATAAAACAGGAGCATCACATAGCTTTCGTTTCAGCGTTTGGAACGCTTCTTCTTGCTTAGGTTCCCACTCAAAAGGCTAATTCTTCTGAGTAAAAGCAGTGAGTGGAACCGCGATCTTTGAGAAATTAGAAATGAATCGACGATAATAACCAGCAAGACCAAGAAATGGTCGAATCTCTGTAGGTGTCGTCGGTGTATTCCAATCCTTAATAGCAGCTATTTTGGATGGATCCACATGAATACCCTGCTCGTTGACTATATGACCCAAAAACTGAACTTCTTTAAGCCAGAATTCACACTTGGAGAATTTAGCAAAAAGTTGTTCCTTCTTTAGGAGTTCCAGAGTCAAACGAAGGTGTTGCTCGTGATCGGCTCGAGACTTCGAATAAACAAGAATATCGTCAATGAAGACAATGATGAACTTGTCTAAATAAGGTTTGCAGACCCTATTCATTAAGTCCATGAAAATGGCTGGAGCATTCGTCAAACCAAAAGGCATGACTGTGAACTCGTAGTGGCCATATCTCGTGCGGAATGCAGTTTTGGGAATATCTTCTTCGAGGACACGAAGTTGATGATACCCAGAACGCAGATCGATCTTGGAAAAACTGGTAGCACCTTCCAGCTGATCAAAGAGATCATCGATTCGAGGTAGGGGATATCGATTCTTGATGGTAAGATTATTAAGCTCACGATAATCGATACACATTCGAAAAGATCCATCTTTCTTTTTCACAAAGAGAACAGGAGCTCCCCAAGGCGAAAAGCTCGGACGGATGAATCCTTTATCAGATAATTCTTGAAGCTGTTTTGATAACTCTTGCATCTCCGACGGTGTAAGAGATAAGGTGCTTTCACAATCGGGTTGGCATTGGGTACAAGGTCAATATGAAACTCGACTTGACGAACTGGGGGCAAACCAGGCAGTTCATCGGGAAACACCTCTGGGTAATCTCGGACAATCGGAATATCTTGAATACGCTTACTCTTGCCTTTCTCCTCGGTGACATGTGCCAGAAAAGCAACATATCCTTTTCTCAAATAACTTTGTGCTTTTGTACACGACATAAGCTTCAATCCACCTGAAGGTTTCTCACCACAAACTTCCAGAACATCGCCAGACGGAAGAGGAATACGAACAATTTATCGAAACAAACCACCTCAGCATGATGTTTGGTTAACCAATCCATCCCTATGATAATATCGAAACTCCCAAGTTGCATCGGTGTGAGGTCAATAGAAAAAAGATGGTTATCAAGGTTCAACTGACAATTACGAATGACAGAATCGAGAACAAGAGGTTTACCAGTAGCAACTTAGACAGATAAGGGTTTCCTCAGTTTAGTTCTAGGTATCGCAAGCAAAGGTTCAAAAGATAACGAAACAAAACTTCTATCGGCACCAGAATCAAAAAGAATAGATGCAGGTCGATTGTTAACAAGGAACGTACCATTGACAACCTCGTTGTTAGCCCTCGCTTCGTTGGCATTCAAGTTGTACGCTCGTCCATGAGCGGGATATACATTCGCGTTGACATTCACGTTCGGATTTGCATTTGCATTCGCCAACCTCGGACAGTTGTTGCGGAAGTGACCAAACTCTCCACAATTGAAACATGAACCCGGTGGGAATCTCGCAGCATTCCCTTGAACTGGAGCCTGATTCTGAACAACCTGATTCTGACCCAAACGACAGATGTTGGCCAGATGCCCAAGCTTACCACACGTTGTGCATTGCTTACAAGCTTGTTGTGCAACATGATGACCGTTGCAGCGAGCACAATGAGGTGCGGTACCAGCATACGCTTTCTTTGCAGGAGGTTGAGCTGGTGGGTTCTGAGGGTTCTGAGCAGTAACTGTAAAATTCTGAGCACCCTTTCGCTTTCTCGAGTTCTTCGACGACTCACCTTTCTTACTCTTACCCTTATCCTTGCCTTTAACAGGATCGGTCGACTTCTTCTTGTCACCCTTGCGGGTAAGTTTACCCTTCCTGATTTGAGACTCAGTCAGGGTAGCAGACAACTCGATCACGTGACAAACAGTAGTAGAATTAATGCCAGTCACAATATCCTGTATGGAATCGGGTAAACTATCGATATATCTCTCGATTGCTTTCTCCAGTGGGGTAACCATAGTGGGACACAACAGACTGAGCTCCTCAAAATGATCCGTATACGCACGGTGTTCACCCCCATCTTATTTCAGATCGTCAAACTCTCGTTCCAAAGCTCGAATTTCGTGACGGGGACAAAACTCTTTCATCATGAGAGCTCGAAGCTCTTCCCATGTTTGTGCCAATGCCACTTCGGCACCCCTATCACGCATAACACCGTTCCACCACGTAAGACCATGCTTCTCGAACACACTTGATGCAAATTCAACCTTATGCTCATTCGGACATTGCACATGTCTGAATGTGCTCTCGATACTCTCGAACCACTGCAGGAACGCAGTTGCTCCTTGCGACCCAGAAAACTTTAGCGGCTTAGCAGAATTGAAATTCTTGAAACTACACTGAGCATTATTGTTGTTATTATTATTGTTGTTGTATAACTCATGGATCTGGGTCACTACGCCTGGAAGTACAGCAGCCATTTACTGAGCGACAAGGGCCGCGACTTCTTCAGCAGTAAAAGATTGAGCATCACATCGAGGAGGCATTGTCTAACAAGGAAACAGGGGAATCGAGTGAGATCGACAATTGGAAAAAACAAAAAGAGGTATTGAAAACATCGACAAAACACAAGGAAGGCGATCATTTGTTCGTTACCTCGAACAAACAAACGACACGCGGTGACTAATCAAAGTAAATGAGTCAAAATAATGTATCGCGAAGACGTGCTCGCCTATAAGTGAACACTCACCACAAGAGTTCCCAGGTAAGAGTGACTGGTCCGATTATGTGGATTTGTACGAACACTCTAGCCTTAGACAGAAAACTCAGGGTACAGGCATTCACTCTTCCAGTTTGCACGTGTTCACATTATTTAGACGCAAACTTTGACGAGATTTTGAAAACTCAGAAGGCACTATGCCAAATATGAGTCAAACTGGAAGGGTTCAAAACCTAGTAATCAATCATCCTAGAACAGATGATTAATCTTTGAAGCGGATTCGAATTTGTGTTCTCATTGTGGTTATCACCTAAGGGTTGGTGACAGTTTTGTTTTAAAAATCTAAACGCAAATTCACTTGCGTTAGGGTCCTAAAAGTTATAGTCTAGGTCAAAGCATTACTAATAACCTAATTCCCTATAACCATTGGCTCTGATACCAACTCTTCTGTCACACCCCGACCACGTAAAACAACAAATCCTGGCGGAAACGTTGGGGAGTGTTGTAACAGAATTATTGTTTCACAACCATGGAATACAAAAAGTTTCGTTTTATTTATTCATCAAGTACTTTACATTGTTTTAACATGAAACAAATAAGTTACATATCGACTATCACTGTTATTATGTCACGCAGGCCTCGTCTAGATCCTATGTGACTCATGCATCCTAGCAATCAACATCAAGCAACAACACCTGAAACATATGTAAAAACAAAGTCAGCAAAGAAATGCTGGCGAGCACATAGGTTTTATAAGAGTGTCGGATTCATGGCTAGTTTACATGTTGCAATACCTTATTAAAAACCTTGTTTTGAAAAGAGTATAATATTGCAACGAAATTAACCAACTCAAATCAAGCGGGTTATAATTTATAAAACCTCATACCCATGATTCTTATCCCAAAAACATTTGTTTTAGTAAACCAAATTGTAAAACATTTAGTATTAACTCGTTTAATAAATCTCCTATGGTTTATATCCTTTCGAAAACATCGTTATGTGACATCGTTTCAAAATCGTTTACCCAAGTGAACTAAATAACGCCACGGTATGTAATATGTTGAAAACACTTATATATAAGAAGTACCAGCGGCGTATCTACCATGTTTTCACCATATTACACCCGTTGCGTTATCTAAACACTTAACCAAAAACCAATTGTTTATCCAACTCGTTTAATCTTGTTCAAATCGTTTCCAAATCGTTAACTCGTTTAAATCATCCTCGTTTTAATTGTGAAAACTATTTTTGGTCGTCTCGCTAATAACATTCAAAACCTTCATGACTCGACTATCTCGCTTCTCGCATTAACAAACCACCAAAGGGTAAATTAATAATCACAGATTCAGTCGTTATCCGCCTAACCCACACATAACCATGGGTGCAGTCTGATAACGAGATTTGTCAGATCCTATGGTACCATAACCTAATACTGGTCGGTTCGGCCAAAATTAATGAATGTCATTCGTTATGTAACTACAACCAACAAGTTTGTTCACATTATCAAAATCGTTATTAGTTTAGTATAAACCATCTTAATCGTTTTGTGAAACCATCGTTAAAATATCGAAAATCGTTTTGATACATATGAATCACCCCAAAACAATTGAAAACAGTAAAATAGGGGAACTATGTACTCACATGAAGTGTAAAGTATCCTCAATCAATAGAACTTCAACAAACTCAAGTAAACCAGAGAAATCAAGCAGCACCTAGTAATCGAACCACTAGTCAAATAATCGACACCTAAATCGGAAGATCGGACAGAATGAGGTCTTGTAAACCAAATGAGTGTTGGAACTCATGGGATATGGTTTAAGAAAACCTACATCCTAAATCGGAACTTAACCTAAGTGCTTTCGACCCATTACGACCCATTAAGGTAGCTTACGCCACTTTAACGCGTCGTTCGTATTATATGCCTAAATATGTTGCATAATCGATTAAGTGGCAAAAGTTAATGTTACATATGCTTAATTACCAATTATGCATGAAAAGGGCATTTTGGTCATTTACCTAAGGCATATAAACTACCTATCATATAACTAATTAAACCTAAGTGACCATAAGGTATAACCTCGGAAGGTTATTCCCTATGCAACTATGGTCACTAAACATGTTTTGTCGGATCCTAATGATCGACCAAACGGGTCGAGTTCGAAAGTCTAAGCGGTTGTTTAGACCGCTTGACTTACGACTCTATACAAGCACTAATCTAAAAGCGACGAGCTAAACATGCTAAAACATGTTTAGTTAAGTTAGAAAACAGGTTTTGGTATCAAAACAAACGGCTTTGATACCCAAGAGTAGTTTGGTTACAAAATACGCACAAATACGCATTTTGGCCGAAACTACAACTCGTCACTACACCTAGTCAACGTGGTAATTAGTAGGTATAGTCACAAGGGAATATAACCATCGTGATTGCGCTCACGTTGCAAAGTTCAAATGAACTTTGTGTTGACCATTGACTGGTCAAAGCTGAAAGTCAAACTCTGTTTGACTTTCATGCTTGAAATACAAGAACAAGCAAGAAGAGGACTTACAAAGGGTCCAAGAAGGTGTTTTGATTCCAAATATTCTCAGGTATGAAGTGATAAACACCTATACTTAGAGAAATTTCAGAATCAAGTGTGAAGAACCCAAATGAGGAAGCATGCTATTTATAGGAAGTTGAGATCAATAGGATCATTCCATGTGTTTAGAGGGTGTAATCTTGGCTATACATGTGGGTACATGGTATTAGAATACAATGGGGGTCGAAAACCAGCTCCAGGTATTGTAAAAGTTACAAAAAAGACCCCCAAGTTCAATCCCATTGCTGAAAAATGCTGAAAATCAATTTTTCTGCCCAGATAGGGCAATGGCGTCGCGCCACGGTAAAGGGGGGGTACCCCGTCGCATGACGCCACCACTCACCTTAGCCAGAACTTTCAAAAACTGGCAGCAATGGTCCCTGCACATGTTTAAGGCCTATTTTGATGCGTTTAAACCCCGTTAACCCCATTTCAAGGCTCTAAAATGATGTTAAAGTATAGGGAACTCAAAATGTCACACCCCCAAAATCCACATGCGGAGTATCACCGCTTGGAGGCGTGACTGACCAGGATCAAGCCACCAATCATATTGAACAATGTAATAGTAAATGTAATCCAACCAAACAATATGACAGGTGTTCAAATCAAAAGTATAGTTTCAATGTTTAGCGGAAGCATAAATGTAAATCCCAACATAAGTAATAAGTTTGTAATGTCATAAAAGGTTAACATGGCATCCACAATCCATGTTCCACAACGACTGCGCCTCCCGTGCAAGCTCCATGTGTACCTAAGGTCCTGCAAGGCATGTAACAGAAAGTCAACAACAAAGTTGAGCGAGTTCACAGTTGGTTGTTCAGTTTTAGTATTCGTATTGTAAACCGTATGTTCATTTAGTGAACCATGTTTCGTATGTATTTGTATCGCGGCCCTCTAGGCATGTTGGCGAAGATTAGTGGGGGTTTCCCATGTTTTCTAGACTAGGTATATTTGTATCGCGGCCCTCCAGGCATGTGTGCGAAGTTTAGTATTCGTATCGCGGCCATTCCAGGCATGTGTGCGAAGTTTAGTATTCGTATCGCGGCCATTCCAGGCATGTGTGCGAAGTTTAGTATTCGTATCGCGGCCATTCCAGGCATGTGTGTGAAGAGTAGTATTTGTATCACTAGTCTAGCAGTATCTACAAGTAACCTGCCTCTCCCGAGGTCAGTGGTACGAAATTCCAGTATCAATGTGTGTACAAGTAATCATCCAAACCCATTCCCAACCCCGGGAATCCCATGCCTTGGTAAGAGTGTGAACTCACCTTAGTTTGCTCGGTATGCTAAGGTATGTGCTCGCAAATAAAATCAGTCAAAGCCTAAAGTGTTCATACATACGAAATCAGTTTTATTCACAATGTCTCCGTATCATTAAAAGTCATAGAGTGTAATTGTGTAACCAACCAGAAATCATCACATAGTATATAAAAGTTATACAAACTCATTCAGAACTCATAATTCTCATGCACGACTCATATGAATACTAAACAGTTAAGTGTGCCATTCATGGAACCAAGTTGTGCTATGTGAACAGTAAATATCACGATCTTATTAACATAACCAGGTACTATCCTTCATGCAGTTGACATAACACTCAAGTCATAATCGTGAATCTAGTGATTCAATCATCACAGCGAGTTATCAAATAACTATCAATCAGGAACATCCAATTCAGATTACACAAAACATCCCACTCGATTAACAATCATATTGTATTAGTGAATTATAAAATTCTTCATTAAGAATTTTGTACACATGCTACCCTATGCTACTCTATCATGTCATCAGTTTATTACTATAAGAAATTATCAAATTCCCATCATCACTTTGCACATGATACCTACTAGGATTCTAGGTCATGATTTCAACCACTGAGTATCACATATCACAATAAAGTTACACTCATTAATAGTACATGATTTTTATATCATGAGCCACATGTTGCAACCCTACATATGCATATCATCAGGCATCAATCTCATTTACATCGAACCAAGTCAAAGGCAAGCAATTCGGTTATCACTTTATATTTTATAATGAGAGCCTAATCCCTTTTCACGAGAGCACTAGCAGTCATCCTATCAAAACTTAAATATACATGCAAAACATTAATTAATGGCACACATATAACCCATCACATATCCCCTGACAACTTCCCATGCCAACATGAAAAAAAACTAGATGACAAAGATGAGGTGATCTTTATTTAGTTTGGGCGGCACTTTCAAGACAATACACGTGCATATCAATCAGCCCTAAGCCTCATAAAATAACATTAAATTCCACAAGCCAATCACTTAACCTAATCGTCATATAGAATTCATATAAAATTCTCATACGAACAAGATCAAACAAGCAAGAATTTAGCATGAATAAGAATCACTAACCACAAGGCTTGTTCCAATAGAATGAGGTTTCGAAGAGGGGAGAGGGTCTGCTACTGTTGCCGTACGTAAATGAAAGAGAGTAGGGTTTTGCCAATGGAAAACTTTCACGCAAAGGTTTGAAGAAAATAAATAACAGATCGCTACTGGGCCAAAGGCCCACTCTTGTTTTCGTTGGACCCATGGTGGTTGTGTTTTCGTAGGTGGGTGGAGTTTTCGGCTAGAGGTGATTTCGTGAGTTCCACATTTTTAAATAACAATCACATTGTCAATGAAATAAAGGATACAAGTAACATATATACATCTAAAATACACATCACAAACGACACTTATAATGCACATCACGTATATCGTATATAACCAAAGCTTTGTGAACGAGTATTAAGTTGAGTAGGAACCTTGGAAACTCGAGTTGTCACACAAAACATGCTTAAAAATATCTCGGATGTCGGCTCGTTTGTCGTACGGTTGCGTTATTTGGTTAATTACGACGGAAGTCGTAACGGACGCAAAAACGATCCAAATTAAGCGACGAACGGAATTTTATCAAGCCAATCACTAAAATAAAATATTTTAATGATTACATAATTTTTGGATGTCCGGATATATTCAGAACGTATGATATGCGCGAAAATGCAAACTTATGCACTTTTTGACGCTTTTAGTCCCTATTGATCAATAAAGTTTATTTTAGCATACCGAACCCCTCAAAGCCTATTTCTAAGCTATGTAAAGGATATTTAGGGTATGTTTAACTTATGATCAAGTTCCAGAATGTTCGTTACTATACAAATCGGTATAGTTTCGCATTCTGACACAATTAGTCCCTGCGATCGAACAAACTTGTTTTCAACACACCAAACCATCCAAAACTTATTTCTAAGTTATGTGGAGGTTATTTAAGGTATGTTAAGCCTATGTCACTATTCCGGAGTGTTTGTCGCATTTAAACTGACTACGTTTACGCACCAGTTTGCGTATAACCTTCCAGAAAGCGATTTAAAGCTTGAAATCGAATTCGAATCAAATTGTAAAATCATCAAACACAATTACACACATAATAACACCAAAACACATATAATAACACCAAAGCACATTGTTTTATTGATAATTGACATTGTTTTACATTATACAATGATTACAGAGTACAGTTGTCACAATACGTGACTTCCGACGCCCGAAAACGTTACCGAATCGCTAAAATACACATTTTTTCAATATACACTAGTGTGGGTAAAATTTTGGGTAAAATTTATGTGACAAAGTGTGTCATGTGATTTAAACATAAGAATATGAAAATATGTTAAGTTTTTAACATATTGTTAGAAATCTAGCTTACGCATGTATGCATGTACGTTTTATGCGGTAGAAACAGTGAAAATTGTGTTAGACGTGAAACTTGTTTGTCGAGCATGAAATTTGATACATGTATGATATTTTATTTATATTTGCTTTAAAAATGACAAAATAGATAAGTTAGTAATATTTCGCGTGTTTCGGTGTTAAATTATATGAACGTTTATGTATATATATACGCGCAAATCGTAGATATATTGCGTATAAACGGGAGAGTTAACGAATTTACACAATAATGGTCACCAATAAAATCCTTCAAGTCGCAAAAATAATAAATATATATATATATATATATATATATATATGTATATGGACTCATATATATATATATATATATATATATTAACGTGCCAACGTAATAAAAAAAATGATAACTTTTCGAGAAAATCTCAAAGTTATGTGATAATTCTAAGAAACGGAGAAACTTAGGATTCTTGTGTTATGTATATCGATTTAGAATCGTTCCTATATTTGGACGTGTAGAAAATCACTCTCCGGGATTGCGCTATTTAAAATACGCACCCAAAGGTGAGTGTCATTAAACCCCTCTTTTTACTGCTTTGTATATATTTTGGGGGTAGAACACGTCATTAAAAGGGTTTAATAATGTTTTTGAAATAAAACATACCTTTTAATATAAAATATATATTTTCGTTGAAAATATATGAAATTTGATAAGTCATACATTTCGAAGTAAAACGTTTTTGATGAACGAATATTGAAAGTACGGTATTTCCGAAGCGAAAAATGATCGTACAGTTGGGAACGAATTCTTGACTGGGTCTCATATGATGGAGAGTAAGGGGAATTCATAAAACGTCGTGTATTAAATTGTCATATTAGTAGGATATATATATTGTACGTGAGGTAGACATCATATTGTTCTCAAAGAGAGAACCCTGCGCCCATAATGTCGTTTAATCATTTAAGTATTGCATGCGACGAATTGTTGGTAGATCTATCGGGTTGACAACCCCGTCGTGACCGGTCGCCCCGTGTCAAGTCAAACGACGAATTTAAATTATGTTTATTGTCTAGCTTTGATTATCCCTGCATGGTTAATATATAGTTCGTATCATCTAGCTAACATACGAGTCTGAAAGTTGACGCAATAATTTAATATACAAAACCTGGGCAATATATATTACAGTTGTCGGATTGATGAACCGACGGAAGGCCCATGGATTTTATTAAGGAAGTAAAATGGACTTTCTAAAACTTATATGGATGTTTTCAAATAAACACCTAGTCAGAAAGTTTTCCTTGAAATAAAATTGGTTGTACGTGAATATGTGAACTCACCTTCCTTTGTGTTGACACTTGATTTTTAACGTGTTCTACAGGTACTTGAGTTCGGCTTTGGGAAATCATGGCGTGTCTTGTCTTTGTTGATGCATGTTGTGTATTTTGAAAATGTTGGACAACTTTTAAACTTTCTGGGACGTTTTGTAATAAGATCCGTGAGGATCAAAACAACTTAACTTATGTGGTTGTGTCGTGAATTTTAAAATGTAATGTTTAATATTTATGTTTTAAAATATGTCAAAATGTCCAACAAAAGAGTGCATCGTCCGACAAGGTATAAATGGGCACCAACTTCCGTTACCACTACGTTTTATATTCCGCTGCGACGTTTTTGGGGTGTGACAGAAGTTGGTATCAGAGCCATTGGTTGTTAGCGAACTAGATGTTTTCGTGGAAAACACTAGACTTCAACCGGAGAATTTTGAAATATAAAGTCCGAAATTCTCGAAGCCAAGATTTTTAAATAAACTTAGAAAATATTTTATCATGTATGAAAACCATTATGTGTTTTATGTGCATACGTGATTTTCTGTTTATTTGACCTTATTTGTTACTGTTTATGTTGATTACACACTTACTTGTACGGTTATATGTGTGTCACAGATGTCGCACGAACACGAGGTCATCGAGATCCATGACTCAGGTTACGAGCCAGATTTCGAGACTTCACCCAGACCTACGTTGCCAGAGACACCTATCACGGCTCCACAGATGATTGGTACTACTAAGCTTACCTTATCTTTCCACGTCAATCATGCTGCTTTTGCCAGCCAGGGAGACCCCCGATGTGCTTTCACTAGCAACGGGTGGATAGATGATGATGATGTACTTCTCTCAATCCATGAGATGGGACGATCATCTGGCACTGTACCAGTTATCGATGATGTGATCTGGAGTGTCCCTACTGTCGGAGGATCTTCTAGTATCGCACCAGTGGTGGACGCCACTATCGTCATGGCTCGACCCTTAGAGCCATCAGTCGTCCCACATGCTGCTGTGATCGAGCCTGCTACTGAGATCCCTCTGCTTGTCTTGTCTGAGTCTTCTTTGCCTGTTTTAGAGTCACACACTTCTTCTACGCCGCTGTTAGTTTATTATCGCTGTAGGAAGAGGATTAGGCCCGCTGGAGATAGGGTAGATCGATATTGCCATTGTGATCAACAGCTCGCCGCCTTGCGCAAAAGACCTAGACATAGCCAAAAGAAAGGCGAAGTACCTTGAGGGACAGATGGACGATCATGAGGAGTTGAAGGTTATAGAAGACATCGCGAGAGATGAGATGCATTGGAGGGTTATGGATCTGGAGAAGCTTGTTCAGGAGATGTTAGAGTCTCTAGGTTTGAGGCGTTGATGACAGTTGCTTGTTTGTTTGTTTGTTTCGTTGTTTGATAGATTGTATTGTTAGACGTTTTTGATGTTCTTTGTGTTTATGGCCTGTGTGCCAGCTTCATTTTGGATATTATTTGGAAATTTTGAGTGAACTTGTTTATGGATGTCGATGTAGGCATGCCAAGAGTAGTCTTTTGTACTGAAAAACGAGTTTAAATAATTTCTATAATAAATACCAATGATATACTTGTGGTTTAAATTTTTTTCTCATTAATATGTGGATATTTTACATGCGCAATGTTTGGTCCACTAACATTTAATGACTGAATTATTTTTGGTTATCGTCTTATGTGGATATTATGGTTATGACAATAGAAACGACGAAATGCCGCCAAAAGCAAGACAGGGTACCGGATTACCTACCACAGCAGAAGATTTGGTTCAACTCATAGCCCAACACGTTAATACTGCCATGGAACAGCTCAATGCTAACCAAAATGATGGCCAGGGACGTGGACGTGGTGCACACGGGCAAGGTTTTGGTGGGGCACATAATGGAAATCCTCCAGGTAAAATGTGCTCGGAAAGTTTTAGTAGTTCATGTGTAATGTTATCATTGGAATGGATTCCTGATTTCTATTAACATTATTGAATAGTGCGCAGATGTACTTATAAAACATTCCAGGGCTGTAACCCACGATCATTTACCGGTGCTGAAGGACCCTTAGATATCACCCGATGGATTGAGAAGATGGAATCTGTCATGGCAATCAGTGGTTGTGCTGCTGATCAACGGGTGAGATATGCTTCTTGCTCATTTCTTGATGAAGCGCTATCTTGGTGGAACTTGCAAGTTCAAATTTTGGGTGAAGACGCTGCCTACGGTTTGACCTGGAACGAACTTAAAGAGATGCTCCTGAAAGAATACTGCCCGCGCAGTGAAATTCAGAAAATCGAGACAGACTTCTGGAACCTAACCATGGAAGGTCTGAATGTCAGAGCTTACACTTCTCGTTTTAACGACTTGGCAAGGTTAGTTCCACGAATGGTTACTCCGGAATATGTGAAGGTAGAAAGGTATATCTGGGGATTGTCGCCACGAATTCGCAGTATGGTTACATCCGCGAAACCTACCACCTATCTAGAGGCTACTACATTGGAAAAATCATTAGCCGATGACGATGCTCGCAAAGGTAGTCTTGATAAAAAGGAGGAAACCGGGAAGTCATCGGGCAAGGCCAAAGCAGATGCGAAATCTGAACGGTCGGGGCATTCTGAGTCTAAGACGGAAGTTACGAAGAAGCGCAAGTCCGAGAGCTCGAGGAAAGAGACTGAAGAGAAGTGCGACAGGAAACGCAGTTCGAAGAAGGCATATGCAGCAAGTTCTAGTGGTACTAGAAAGGATGGCACCAGAGATAGCCGAGGCGGATCTGAGAGAAAGACTCGTGAGGATGGACATAAGAAATGTAATCGGTGCGGACGAATTGGCCATGCTACCCGCGAATGCTATGCCAAGAGTACTGTGGAAGAATCGAGGCTTGAAGGATGTTTCCAGTACGGAGAACAAGGACATTTCAAGAAGGATTGTCCCAAGGCGGGAGGACAGAATGCCAGGGGTAGAGCGTTCGAGCTAAATGCTGGGAAAGCACGTGATGATCCTGCTGTTGTCACTGGTATGTTTATGATCAATAACCATTCCACGTTCATACTTTTTGATACTGGAGCTGACTTGAGTTTTGTCTCGAAAAACTCTGAACCATTTCTGTGTTCACCTCCAAGTAAGCTAAATAAGAAGTACTCGATAGAACTAGCAAATGGTAAACTGATAGAGACTAGCGAAGTCGTTCGCGACTGTAGCATTCAGTTAGGCGATCATAAATTTAGTATTGATTTACTACCAGTGAATTGGGAAGTTTCGATGTAGTTGTGGGGATGGATTGGTTGTCCAAGAACAAAGCGGAGATTGTTTGCTCAGAGAAGCAAGTGCGGATACCTCGTCCTAGTGGTGGCGAAGCGATAATTATCCATGGAGATCATTCGAGTCGAGTGTTGTCAGTGTTATGCAGATGCTCAAGATGTTGTGGAAGGGTTATCCTACGTTCTTAGTTAACGTGGTGGATACAAAGGCCGAATGTAGGAAGATCGAGGAGATTCCTATTGTTCGTGACTATCCAGAAGTTTTTCCTGAAGACTTACCTGGATTACCCCCTGCGAGACAGATCGAGTTCCGAATCGATCTGGTACCTGGTGATGCACCAATTGCAAAATCTCCCTATAGATTAGCACCGTCCGAAATGAAAGAAATGTCGAACCAGCTTCAAGAGCTACTAGACAAAGGTTTCATTCGACCAAGTTATTCTCCTTTGGGTGCGCCTGTTCTGTTCGTGAAGAAGAAGGATGGATCCTTCAGGATGTGTATAGATTACAGGGAGTTGAACAAGTTAACTATCAAGAATTGGTATCCTTTGCCAAGGATTGATGATCTGTTCGACCAGCTTCAGGGATCCAGCTACTACTCGAAGATAGATCTGCGTTCAGGCTATCATCAGTTGAAAGTTGCTGACAAAAACATTCCAAAGACAGCCTTTCGAACACGATACGACCATTATGAGTTTCTAGTCATTCCCTTTGGTCTAACTAATGCGCCAGCTGTGTTCATGGATCTCATGAACAGGGTATGCAAACCCTACTTGGACAAATTCGTGATAGTATTCATCGACGATATACTTATTTATTTACGAACCAAAGAAGATCATGAGCATCATTTGAGGTTAATTTTGGAGTTGTTGAAGGAAGAAAAGCTGTATGCTAAGTTCTCTAAATGTGAGTTTTGGATTCGAGAAGTTCATTTTCTCGGACATGTCATAAATGAGAAAGGTATACATGTAGATCCATCCAAGATTGAAGCAATTAAGAATTGGGAAGCGCCAAAGACTCTGTCAGAGGTGCGACAATTCTTAGGGCTTGCTGGGTATTACTAGAGGTTCATCGAGAACTTCTCCAGATTAGCGCAGCCGTTGACGCTATTAACCCAGAATGAGAGGAAGTTTGACTGGACGGAGAAGCAGGAGGAAGCTTTTCAGTCATTGAAGGAAAAGCTCTGCAGTGCACCTATTCTTTCCCTTCCTGAGGGAAGTGATGATTTCATTGTTTATTGTGATGCTTCACGTTTGGGTCTTGGATGCGTTTTAATGCAAAGAGACAAAGTGATAGCCTATGCGTCTAGACAATTGAAAGTGCACGAGAGAATTACACAACGCATGATTTGGAGCTTGGAGTTGTTGTGTTTGCTTTGAAGATCTGGAGTCACTACTTGTATGGCACGAAGTGTACGATTTACACGGACCATAAGAGTCTCCAGCACATCCTTGATCAGAAGGAGCTCAATATGCGACAACGACGTCGGGTAGAGTTACTCAACAATTATGAGTGTGACATCCGTTATCACCCAGGAAAAGCAAACGTTGTTGCAGATGCGCTCAGTAGGAAGGAGCGGGAAAATCCTCTACGTGTGCGTGCTTTGGGTTTGACCTTACAAACGAGTTTGACCGATTGAATTCGTGATGCACAGCGGGAAGCTTTAAAGGATGATGATTTGAGAGGTGAAGGTTTGAAGGGCTTAGAATGTAAACTGATATCGAAAGCGGATGAAGTAATGTACTTCATGAACCGAGTTTGGGTTCCGCTTAAAGGTAACCTCCGTGAATTGGTTATGAATGAAGCTCATAAATCCAAGTATTCCATTCACCCAGGTTCTACCAAAATGTATCAGGATATTAAGGAGTTTTATTGGTGGCCGAAGATGAAGAGAGACATTGCAGCCTACGTGAGTAAATGTCTGACATGCTCTAAGGTTAAGGCTGAGCACCAAAAGCCGTCTGGGCTTCTGCAGCAACCAGAGATCCCTAAGTGGAAATGGGAACATCTTACGATGGACTTTATCACCAAGTTACCTCGTACGTCACGTGGACACAATATGATCTGGGTAATTGTGGATCGATTGACAAGGTCTGCTCATTTCCTGGCACTTAAGGAAACAGACAACACGGAGAAGATATCGCAACTGTACCTTAACAAGATTGTAGCCCGTCATGGAGTACCAGTGTCAATCATTTCGGATAGAGACGGACGATTTGACTCCAGATTTTGGCGATCTCTCCAGAAATCGCTGGGTTCTCATTTGGATATGAGTACTGCATATCATCCTCAAACGGATGGTCAAAGCGAAATGACCATTCAGACGTTAGAGGATATGCTGAGAGTGTGTGCACTTGATTTCGGTGGTAGTTGGGATACTTATTTGCCCTTGGCAGAGTTTTCTTACAACAGTAGTTACCACACCAGCATAAAAGCAGCTCCGTTTGAAGCCCTGTATGGATGGAAGTGTCGATCATCGCTCTTGTCACACCCCGACCACGTGGAACATACAAAACGTGGCGGAAACGTCGGGGAGTGTTGTAACAGAATTAAATGTTTCAAATCCATGGCAATTGAAGTTTCGTTTTATTAATCAAACATGAGAGTTACATTGTTTGAAACAAGAAACAAAGAGACATAACATAAATTAACTAGTCTTGTCTCGTTTTAAGTTACTAAGGCACAGGTACGCCTAAGTATGTCTTGATAAATCCTATGCTTCATCTCCTGAAAACACATGTGAAAATAGGTACGTCAGCATAAAAATGCCGGTGAGATACATAGGCTTTGTGAAAATAGGTTTCATGACTTATGTTTGAGAAAATGTTTAGTCATGAACCTTGTTAATTTGCTTTGTCTTGTAAATCATTTGAAAAACGGTAAGATCAAATGATACGTATAAATAAGAGAATAATGTATGGTTAAATGAATAACCATATAAAATGAGTTTGCATAAGATAAGTTGTTTGTAAAACAATGTCTTGTGAAAAGTATGTTATTTGTATAAAATGTCATATGTATCAAACTGTAATGATTCAAATAACGCTACGACATGTAATACCATACAACCACTTATATATAGGAAGTACCAGCGGCGTATCCACCATGCTTGTATCATATTACACACGCATCGTTACTAAATCACTTAATCAAACCAAACCAACCAATGTAAGATGTCTATGTTTAAACCAATTGTCAAACATGTTATATGTCAAATGTAAATTATGTCAACTGTCTATGTCAAATATCCATGTCAAATGTCTATGTCAAATATCCATGTCAAATGTCTATGTCAAATATCCATGTATGGCAAGTGAAATGTCTCAACTAAACCATATGCACAAAAACAAAGTATTGAAGTAAAACTTGGTTTAAATCAAAGTTATGTTTTGTGGGAACTACATGATCAAATGTCAATCATGTTAAAATGTCTATGTCGAAATGTCTATGTCAAATGTCTATGTCAAAATGTCATGTAAAACGATGTACTAAGTAATGCACACAATGGGCATACATAGCATGAAATGTCATGTAAAACGATGTACTAAGTAATGCACACAATGGGCATACATAGCATGAAATGTCATGTAAAACGATGTACTAAGTAATGCACACAATGGGCATACATAGCATGAAATGTCATATAAAACAATGTACTATAATGTACTATCAAACATAGCCGGTATATGATGTGAAAACAATAAAGCATGAAAGTAACAAGTAGGCACATGTGTTCCACCCCAAAACAGTTTGGAAAACAGTAAAAGAGGGGTCTATGTACTCACTTGAGATTGCTCAGAAGTCCTACGATAACCACCAAGCAATGCTAGAGATCACGGAATCAAACGGCACCTAATATAGGTAACTACGTTAATTAACCGGACCTAAATCGGAAGATCTGATAGAATGAGGGTTCGTAAACCAAACGAGTGTGGAGACTCGTGTCATATGGTTTAACAAAGCCTACATACTAAATGAAACCTAACATAAGCGTTCACGACCCATTACGACCCGTTTAGGTAGCTTACGCTACTTTAACGCGTCGTTTGCGTAAAATGCGTTCGGAACGCCTAACCAGCCCTATGACAAGTGTTATATGCCTAAACATGTTACATAATCAGTTATGTGGCAAAAGTTTAGGTTACAAATGCTAAATTACCAATTATGCATAAAAAGGGTATTCTGGTAATTTACCTAAGGCATATAAACAACCTATCATACAACTACTCAAACGATGTGACCATAGGGTATAACCTCGGAAGGTTATTCCCTACCAACTATGGTCACCTAATATATTTGGTCGGATCCTAATGATCGACCAAATGGGTCGGGTTCGAGGTATAAGCGATTGTTTAGATCGCTTACCCTACGACCCTAGACAACGTGGTAATCAGTAGGCATAGTCCCAAGGACTATGACCATCGTGATTACAATCACGTTGCGAAGTTCAACCGAACTTCGCATTGACCATTACTGGTCAACGCTGAAAGTCAAACAAAGTTTGACTTTCTGACTCGAAAAGCAGTAAAATAAGGAAAAGAACGAAAGAATACTAACCCAGGGTCCCCGAATGCTAATCCCGACTCAAGAACTCAGGTATGAAACAATGGTTTCAACTTAGAGCTCTCAAAATCAGAATTCTTGTGAGAAAATGCAATGGGGGTGTTGGGTTATTTATAGTTTTCGGTGAACCGTTGAGATCGTTTCTTGGGAAACGTGCCACGATCCGAGCCGTACACTTGTCACAATGTTATGGAGGCTACTTGGCACCTTAACTTAATGACACATCACTTAAAAACATGTGGTTAAGGATCAAATGGCTGCAACTTGCATTTAAAAACATTTAATCTGATCAGAAGACCCCTAGCGCACCGCTACGCTTAAAGTGTAGCGCACCGCTAGGCACTATTTCGGCAGAATTACACTTTTGGTCCCTGAACTGTATTTAGGCCATTTTCGACACGTTTAAGGCCCGTTAACCCCATTTCAAAGCTCTAAAATGAAGTTAAAGTATAGGGAACTTAAAATATGTTCAAAAATATCTCAGATGTCGGTTCGTTTGGCCGTACGAACGCGATGTTCGGTTAATTACGACGGAATGCGCACAAGTGCGAAAAACGATCCAAATGACGAAACGAATGGATTTTTCTTAAGGCGAACACTAAAATATAATGTAGTCATGCTAACATAAATTTTTGGATGTCCGGATGTATTCAGAACGTAAGTTATGCGCGAAAATGCAAACTTGTGCACTTTTTGACACTTTTAGTCCCTGAATGATACAAAAGTTTATTTTAGCACACCGAACCCCTCAAAGCCTATTTCTAAGCTATGTAAAGGATATTTAAGGTGTGTTTAACTTATGGTCATGTTCCGGAGAGTCTGTTACAGTTCAAATTGGCATACTTTCGCAGTTTGTCAACTTTAGTCCCTGTAACCGATTTAACTTGTTTTTGCCATACCAAACCTTCCAAAACTTATATATAAGTTATGTAAAGGTTATTTAAGGTATGTTAAGCCTATTTCACTATTCCGGAGTGTTCGTTGGATTAAACTGGTTATATCTGCACATCAGAGCGCGTATAACCTTCCAGAAAGCGATTTAAAGCTTGAAATCGAACAAGAGTTGATATGTGCAAACGATACACATATTTTTACAAGTCCAAAGTATGAAATACAATATTTCATTGGTTTGGCATTTGTTTGATGGTTGAAATGACACAGGTGTTACAGTCTCCCCTACTTTAGAAAATTTCGTCCCGAAATTTAGTTTTAGAGGAAACTTGTGGAGACAGCTGTGACGGTTTTGCCTTCAGACAAATCCATTGAGCCCTTAAGTAAAACTCTAGGCCATGTTAGGATTCTTAGCAAAGATGTCAACCCTCAAAGTGAAGTCCTTGTAGTAACAAAACATGGAGTTTTGAACTATAGACAGGAGAACATTTCCCGTGAAGAATTATCATAGGAAACTTGTGTGTGCTTGAAATCAGAATTGGGTAGTGTGAGAATAAATGACATTGGTCAAAGTCCAAGACTTCTCCCGTATCATTACTCTTGCCACTGTTGGTCTTAACACATGACAAAACTTCCTGTGGTTTCTATGCACTGAATTCCATAATTATGTAGGCCTCCATAATTACGTAGTTCCTTGCACAGTCCGCACAGTTCGTTTCATAACATCTCTTGATTTAGACCACCCGAGGGCCTATTTAACTACACCGACGTAGGATGTATTTAACTCTAGATCGACGGAGGATCTATTTAACTTTAGATCAACGTAGGATCTATTTAACTCAGCTACCTAAGAGAAAAATTTAACTACACCGACGTAGGATGTATTTAACTTTAGATCGACGTAGGATCTCTTTAACTCAATAGATCGACGTAGGATCTCTTTAACTCAATAGATCGACGTAGGATCTCTTTAACTCAATAGATCGACGTAGGATCTCTTTAACTCAACTATCTAAGAGAAACATTTAACTACACCGACGTAGGATGTATTTAACTTTAGATCGACGTAGGATCTCTTTAACTCAATAGATCGACGTAGGATCTCTTTAACTCAATAGATCGACGTAGGATCTCTTTAACTCAATAGATCGACGTAGGATCTCTTTAACTAGATTGTCGAACCAATCTCTTCAACAAAACTACCCATGAGGAATATTTAACTACACCGACGTAGGATGTATTTAACTAGATTGTCGAACCAATCTATTTAACTTAGATCGACGTAGGATCTCTTTAACTAGATTGTCGAACCAATCTCTTCAACGAAACTACCCAAGAGGAATATTTAACTACACCGACGTAGGATGTATTTAACTAGATTGTCGAACCAATCTATTTAACTTAGATCGACGTAGGATCTCTTTAACTAGATTGTCGAACCAATCTCTTCAACAAAACTACCCATGAGGAATATTTAACTACACCGACGTAGGATGTATTTAACTAGATTGTCGAACCAATCTATTTAACTTAGATCGACGTAGGATCTCTTTAACTAGACTTCCCACAGGGAATATTTAACTTTTTGAATAGTACTTTATAATCCAAGGGACTTAACTACAACGTAGAAGTCCATTCAGGATTTTATGTAGTACCTTTGGGTATCCTACTATGAATCCCTTATACGAAGATATGGAAGATTCTACGAGGATTTGGATGACAAAACTTGGATCACAAAAACATAAAAGGAAACACATAAGCACATAATCACATAGTTGTTTAACTTGGTTATTGATTTGTTATCTTTGGACGCGGATACTTAAAGTACACCAGGAATCCAATTCGTGGATTTCATTTGGCACTTTAATCATATCAAGAATCTATCTATGAAGATAGGATAATCTTAAAAGGAATTCGGCTTTATCCTTATTGAATTGTGGTGTACGTATTGAATCATACAAAGAATTCAATTAAGGACTCCGATGAATGATACCCATCCACAAGGATCTAATTATGAGGATAGAAAGATCCTACATGGATTTTTGGAGTTTGTGTAACGAGAGTGTTCCGACACCTTGCACTAGGCGTGCTTACGTCGATACACAAGGTAGAAAGTTCATGAGGTTGAGGCGCCAGATATGCCAAGCGACATATGAAGCAGAGTTTGAAGGTTGAGCAGCAGCAGGATTTTTAACAGCTTTGCTTTGGATTGCAAAGCGGCATATGTTAACCAAATGTCTCCATCGTCCACCGTGGGTACATTTGAAACAAGGTATTTGATTTGAATAATGACGATGGCATCGATTGCACCAAGGAGCAGTTCCCTTATACAGCTTCGTCCCTGAGGCGAGTCATGGTGATAGCTAAGTCAACGGTCCTCCGGAGTACGATGCCTATTCGCTGGGTAATTGCAGCACCTGGTTCGGACATTGTTGTTGCGATGAAGAAGCATCTTGAAGATAACGAAAGGCATAGGAGGAAACAAGCGAAAGATAGTCAAAAGAAAATGTCAAGGCATGTAGATTGTGACCATTTGTTTGTTACCAAAGGCAAACAAATGAGACAATGACTAATCAAAGTAAATGGGTCAATATAATGTATCACTGAAGACATGCTCGCCTATAAGTGAACACTCATCCCAAGAATTCCCAGGTAAGCACAACTGGTCTCGCGTCTGATGAGATGTATACGAAGTGCTTGCCTAGACAGAAAACCCAGAATACAGGCATTCACCCTTCCAGTTTGCACGTGTTCACATTATTTAAAACCCAAAACCTTGACGAGGTTTTGAAAATTCAAAGGGATTCAAAACCTTATAACTGAGGGTTCAAAACCTAGTAATTAATCATCCTAGAACAGATGATTAGTTTTCAAAGTGGTTTTGAAATTTATGTTCTTGTTGTGGTCGTCACCTAAGGATAGGTGACGGTATTGTTTTATGACTAAACGCAAGTAAACTCGCGTTAGGGTCCTAAGAAGGTTATAGACTAGGTCAAAGCATTACTAATAACCTAATTCCCTATAACCATTGGCTCTGATACCATCTTTTCTGTCACACCCCGACCACGTGGAACATACAAAACGTGGCGGAAACGTCGGGGAGTGTTGTAACAGAATTAAATGTTTCAAATCCATGGCAATTGAAGTTTCGTTTTATTAATCAAACATGAGAGTTACATTGTTTGAAACAAGAAACAAAGAGACATAACATAAATTAACTAGTCTTGTCTCGTTTTAAGTTACTAAGGCACAGGTACGCCTAAGTATGTCTTGATAAATCCTATGCTTCATCTCCTGAAAACACATGTGAAAATAGGTACGTCAGCATAAAAATGCCGGTGAGATACATAGGCTTTGTGAAAATAGGTTTCATGACTTATGTTTGAGAAAATGTTTAGTCATGAACCTTGTTAATTTGCTTTGTCTTGTAAATCATTTGAAAAACGGTAAGATCAAATGATACGTATAAATAAGAGAATAATGTATGGTTAAATGAATAACCATATAAAATGAGTTTGCATAAGATAAGTTGTTTGTAAAACAATGTCTTGTGAAAAGTATGTTATTTGTATAAAATGTCATATGTATCAAACTGTAATGATTCAAATAACGCTACGACATGTAATACCATACAACCACTTATATATAGGAAGTACCAGCGGCGTATCCACCATGCTTGTATCATATTACACACGCATCGTTACTAAATCACTTAATCAAACCAAACCAACCAATGTAAGATGTCTATGTTTAAACCAATTGTCAAACATGTTATATGTCAAATGTAAATTATGTCAACTGTCTATGTCAAATATCCATGTCAAATGTCTATGTCAAATATCCATGTCAAATGTCTATGTCAAATATCCATGTATGGCAAGTGAAATGTCTCAACTAAACCATATGCACAAAAACAAAGTATTGAAGTAAAACTTGGTTTAAATCAAAGTTATGTTTTGTGGGAACTACATGATCAAATGTCAATCATGTTAAAATGTCTATGTCGAAATGTCTATGTCAAATGTCTATGTCAAAATGTCATGTAAAACGATGTACTAAGTAATGCACACAATGGGCATACATAGCATGAAATGTCATGTAAAACGATGTACTAAGTAATGCACACAATGGGCATACATAGCATGAAATGTCATGTAAAACGATGTACTAAGTAATGCACACAATGGGCATACATAGCATGAAATGTCATATAAAACAATGTACTATAATGTACTATCAAACATAGCCGGTATATGATGTGAAAACAATAAAGCATGAAAGTAACAAGTAGGCACATGTGTTCCACCCCAAAACAGTTTGGAAAACAGTAAAAGAGGGGTCTATGTACTCACTTGAGATTGCTCAGAAGTCCTACGATAACCACCAAGCAATGCTAGAGATCACGGAATCAAACGGCACCTAATATAGGTAACTACGTTAATTAACCGGACCTAAATCGGAAGATCTGATAGAATGAGGGTTCGTAAACCAAACGAGTGTGGAGACTCGTGTCATATGGTTTAACAAAGCCTACATACTAAATGAAACCTAACATAAGCGTTCACGACCCATTACGACCCGTTTAGGTAGCTTACGCTACTTTAACGCGTCGTTTGCGTAAAATGCGTTCGGAACGCCTAACCAGCCCTATGACAAGTGTTATATGCCTAAACATGTTACATAATCAGTTATGTGGCAAAAGTTTAGGTTACAAATGCTAAATTACCAATTATGCATAAAAAGGGTATTCTGGTAATTTACCTAAGGCATATAAACAACCTATCATACAACTACTCAAACGATGTGACCATAGGGTATAACCTCGGAAGGTTATTCCCTACCAACTATGGTCACCTAATATATTTGGTCGGATCCTAATGATCGACCAAATGGGTCGGGTTCGAGGTATAAGCGATTGTTTAGATCGCTTACCCTACGACCCTAGACAACGTGGTAATCAGTAGGCATAGTCCCAAGGACTATGACCATCGTGATTACAATCACGTTGCGAAGTTCAACCGAACTTCGCATTGACCATTACTGGTCAACGCTGAAAGTCAAACAAAGTTTGACTTTCTGACTCGAAAAACAGTAAAATAAGGAAAAGAACGAAAGAATACTAACCCAGGGTCCCCGAATGCTAATCCCGACTCAAGAACTCAGGTATGAAACAATGGTTTCAACTTAGAGCTCTCAAAATCAGAATTCTTGTGAGAAAATGCAATGGGGGTGTTGGGTTATTTATAGTTTTCGGTGAACCGTTGAGATCGTTTCTTGGGAAACGTGCCACGATCCGAGCCGTACACTTGTCACAATGTTATGGAGGCTACTTGGCACCTTAACTTAATGACACATCACTTAAAAACATGTGGTTAAGGATCAAATGGCTGCAACTTGCATTTAAAAACATTTAATCTGATCAGAAGACCCCTAGCGCACCGCTACGCTTAAAGTGTAGCGCACCGCTAGGCACTATTTCGGCAGAATTACACTTTTGGTCCCTGAACTGTATTTAGGCCATTTTCGACACGTTTAAGGCCCGTTAACCCCATTTCAAAGCTCTAAAATGAAGTTAAAGTATAGGGAACTTAAAATATGTTCAAAAATATCTCAGATGTCGGTTCGTTTGGCCGTACGAACGCGATGTTCGGTTAATTACGACGGAATGCGCACAAGTGCGAAAAACGATCCAAATGACGAAACGAATGGATTTTTCTTAAGGCGAACACTAAAATATAATGTAGTCATGCTAACATAAATTTTTGGATGTCCGGATGTATTCAGAACGTAAGTTATGCGCGAAAATGCAAACTTGTGCACTTTTTGACACTTTTAGTCCCTGAATGATACAAAAGTTTATTTTAGCACACCGAACCCCTCAAAGCCTATTTCTAAGCTATGTAAAGGATATTTAAGGTGTGTTTAACTTATGGTCATGTTCCGGAGAGTCTGTTACAGTTCAAATTGGCATACTTTCGCAGTTTGTCAACTTTAGTCCCTGTAACCGATTTAACTTGTTTTTGCCATACCAAACCTTCCAAAACTTATATATAAGTTATGTAAAGGTTATTTAAGGTATGTTAAGCCTATTTCACTATTCCGGAGTGTTCGTTGGATTAAACTGGTTATATCTGCACATCAGAGCGCGTATAACCTTCCAGAAAGCGATTTAAAGCTTGAAATCGAACAAGAGTTGATATGTGCAAACGATACACATATTTTTACAAGTCCAAAGTATGAAATACAATATTTCATTGGTTTGGCATTTGTTTGATGGTTGAAATGACACAGGTGTTACAGCTCTGTTGGGCTGAAGTCAGCGAAAAGCATTTGACCGGACCCGAGATCATTCAGGAGACCACGGACAAGGTTGTCCAGATCAAGAATAGGTTGAAGGCTGCCGCGGATCGACAGAAGAGTTATGCAGATAACCGAAGGAAACCACTGGAGTTTCAAGTTGGCGATAGGGTTATGCTAAAGGTGTCGCCATGGAAGGGCGTTGTAAGGTTTGGAAAAGGGGGAAAGTTGAGCCCGCGCTATATAGGTCCCTTTGAAGTCGTCTCTCGTATTGGACCAGTTGCGTATAGGCTCAAGTTGCCACAGGAGCTGATTGGAGTCCATGATGTTTTCCATGTCTCCAACCTGAAAAGTGTCTGTCTGATGAGACACTAATTATACCCCCTGGAGAGGTATGAGTGGACGATAAACTGAGATTTATCAAGGAGCCAGTGGAAGTTCTGGATCGGAAAACCCAGAAACTCAGGTGGAGTAAGATTGAGTTGGTCAAGGTCCGTTGGAATTCTAAGCATGGACCCGAGTTCACCTGGGAGCGATAGGACCAAATGCAACAAAAATATCCTCACCTCTTCCCACCGAGTGCAAAAACAAAACCTGTGAAGTAGAATTTCGGGGACGAAATTCCCTAAACAGGGGGAGACTGTGACACCCGGCCTCTCAGGCCGTACCGGACAATAGTAATCTGTGTAGTGAACATGTAACATGACTATTTGTGACTGACTGTGATGTTAATATATGATATTTGATGTGTTGGTATATTTAGATGTGTATAAAAATTATGTTGGCAATGATAAAACTAACGCTTATCGCGTAACGTTTAAAATGCGAAACGAACGTCGGTGACCACCCGATCAGTGTTTGTCACACCCCCAAAAATCCACACGCGGAGTATCACCACTTGGAGGCGTGACTGACCAGGATCAAGCCACCAATCATATTGAACAGGCATGTAAGTAGTATATATAATCAAACACAATACAATTGGTGTCTAATCAAAACATAGTTTAAGTTGCAAGCGGAAGCAAAATGTTAAAACCAAATCGTAAGTTTAAACGTTTCAAATGTTTAGCATGGCACAAAGCTGTCCATGTCCCACAGCGACTCTTCCCACTCCGTTGCAAGCTCCATAGATACCTAACGACCTGCAAGGCATGTAACAACGAGTCAACAACAAAGTTGAGCGAGTTCACAGTTGATTGTTCAGTTATTGAGTTCATTTCAGAAATCATAAGTTCATTTCATAACCATGTATTACCCAGTATCATTAATTTCCCAAAACCTTTTCACGATATTTAGTGGGGGCTTCCCATGTTGTATGTTACTAGACTAGTCGTATCCATAAGTGTCCTTCCCAATCCGAGGACAGTGTTAAGTATGAGTGTACGTAGGTTTTACGTACGTGCCCTTCCCAATCCGAGGACAGTAGTAAGTATAAGTGTACGTTGGTTTTACGTATGTGCCATTCTGAATCCGAGGACAGTAGCAAGTATGAGTGTACGTAGGTTTTACGTACGTGCCCTTCTCAATCCGAGGACAGTAGCAAATATGAGTGTACGTAGGTTTTACGTACGTGCCCTTCCCAATCCGAGGACAGTAGTAAGTAGTCTAGTAGTGTTGATAATATAAATAGTTATTCAATCCCATTCCCAACCCACCGGGAATCCCATGCCTTAGGAGTGTGAACTCACCTTGGTTTGCTCGGTATGCTAACTATGTGCTCGTAAGTAATCAATCAAGTCCTATAGTTATGCACGTATTCACAGTCAGTTTATGTCCACATAGTTCACGTATCATTCATGATCATACAGTATCGATTAAGTAACAAACGACTCATAGCATTAAGCCGTTAATCGCAAATGCACATGAGTTACATTTAACGACATATAACTAACCCTGTTAACTTCTAACAGAATTAAACTCTGTTACTGTAGTATTTAACCCTTGACGAAACATACTTGTTTCGTCATGATCACATCGGCGAAACACCCTCCTGTTTCGTCGTGATTGTCCTCGGCGAAACACCCTTCTGTTTCATCGTCCTTCATTTCGTCGACGTCTAGGTTTCGCCGCATACCGAACAGTTACAGAAATTTCACAGAAACCCTAATCATTGCTAACAGCTGTTTCACTCTATTATCGATCAAACAGTTAATATGCAGCGCCAAGATCATCGGTCATCATATAGCAATCATATAACAAATAATCAGTTACACGAACAAGTTTATAACTCTACACTCATGCAACATCCGAATAACGTGATCAATAGCATCCAGTCGAATCTAAACAGTGGCCTGAACATCAGATATATTCATTAACAACACTATGCACAGAATTACGGATCTAATCATTTAACACTAATGAATCCCTTCACACGGTTTCAATCCAACAGATTCGTTCAATAATGTTACAACCCTAATACATGATTTTTGATTCAAGCATAACATAATCGTTTAACAAGCAATTTCTAAGACACCAATACATAGCATAGCGAGTGACTAGGATTGATTATCAAGACTAACCGTTTAAGAGAGAGGAAAACGCCAAGAACTTCGAGTGAATGAGGGCATCCGTCTGTTGGCAGAGAGAGCTCTAGGGTTTCGGTTTTGGTGATTTGTTTTCACAAATGAAACTGTTTTTGTGAGATATAACTCACGTAACAGAGGTGGGCCCTCAACTGGGCTTCGGCGTAATACTGGGCCAGCAAAACACTCCATTTCATCGGAGTGTTGATGGCGAAACACTCATGTTTCGTCGAAGTGGTTCATGGCGAAACACAATTGTTTCGTTGGGTATAGTTCCGAATCTCAAACAGTTTATAAATTCATGAACCAAACACTTTAATCACATAACATAACAACCAAACATCTCAACATATAATCCAACGCATACAATTACAAGGCAAACAAGTTGTGTAAGCAAACAACTTAAACAATCAACGTGCAATTAATGCGAATGTGGAAACTTGGAAACTCGAGTTGTCACATTATCCCCAACTTGAAAGAAATTTCGTCCCTATATTTAGCATGCGGTTACTGAGGAAGCTAGTTAAGTTTGCATGGTTTACTGGTTTTCCTGGGGTGTCACATCATCCCCCCGTTGATTTGGAATTTAATCCCGAAATTCTGTAGTAGCTTCAGCCTCAGTAGTGGTTGCATTGTTCTTGAACAACTGGGGATACTTGAGTTTCATTTGGTCTTCTCGTTCCCAGGTGAACTCTGGGCCACGACGGGGGTTCCAACGAACTCGAACAAGGGGTATTCTGGTGTGCTTGAGAACCTTAACGTCTCGGTCCATGATTTCAATTGGTTCCTTGACGAATCGCAACTGATCGTCGATGGTGAGCTCCTTCAGAGGAACTATGAGGGTCTCATCTGACTGACACTTCTTCAGATTCGACACGTGAAATACGTTGTGAACTCCACTGAGTTCTGCTGGTAAGTTCAGTTTGTAAGCCACTTTACCTATCTTCTCAATGACTTCGAACGGTCTGACGTAACGCGGATTAAGTTTGCCCCTTTTTCCAAAGCGAACCACACCCTTCCAGGGTGAAACTTTGAGTAGCACTCGATCCCCAACTTGGAACTCGAGTGGTTTCCTGCGCTTATCAGCGTAGCTTTTCTGACGGTCACGAGCTGCCGCCATGCGTTGTCGTAACAGAGCAATCCTTTCTGTAGTATCAACTACGAGTTCTGGGCCAGTGATTTGGCTGTTGCCAACTTCTGCCCAGCAAAGAGGTGATCGGCACTTACGCCCGTACAGTGCCTCAAACGGAGCGGCTTTAATGCTAGTGTGGTAACTGTTATTATACGAAAACTCCACTAGAGGGAGATGTTTTTCCCAGCCATTGCCAAAATTGATTACACATGCACAAAGCATGTCTTCAAGAGTTTGGATGGTGCGTTCAGACTGCCCATCCGTTTGCGGGTGATAAGCTGTGCTCATGTCTAATCGAGAGCCAAAAGATTTGTGCATTGCTTGCCACAGTTCTGAAGTAAAATGTGCATCACGATCAGAGATAATAGAGGTCGGCACTCCGTGCCTCGAAAGCACTTCCTTTAAGTAAACGTCTGCTAGAGTGGAGAACTTATCCGTTTCCTTGATAGCCAAAAAGTGTGCAGACTTTGTGAGTCGATCCACGATCACCCAAATAGTATCATTTCCACGTTGAGACCTAGGCAGGCCAGTAACGAAATCCATGGAAATTTGCTCCCATTTCCATTGTGGTATCTCTGGTTGTTGGAGTAGGCCCGATGGTTTCTGATATTCAGTCTTGACTCTCGCACAAGTCAAACATTTGCTAACGTAAGTTGCTATATGAGCTTTCATGCTAGGCCACTAATACGTAGATCTAAGATCGTGGTACATCTTATCCGAACCAGGATGTACTGAGTAGCGAGATTTATGTGCTTCATCCATTACGAGTTCTCGTAAATTGCCAAAGAGTGGGACCCAAATGCGTCCTGTTACATAGTAGGCGCCGTCTTCCTTTTGTTCTAACCATTGCCTTGAGTCGCGTAGGGCTTCAGCCCTGACGTTTTCTGGTTTCAATGCTTCTACCTGAGCATCTCGTATCTGTGCAGGAAGACTAGATTGGATAGTGAGTTGTAAAGCACGTACGCGTCTAGGTGTAGTATCCTTTCGACTGAGGGCGTCGGCCACAACATTGGCTTTGCCCGGATGGTACTTGATGGCACATTCGTAATCATTCAATAGTTCGACCCATCGACGTTGTCGCATGTTCAACTCCTTTTGCTTGAAGATATGCTCAAGACTCCTGTGATCGGTGTAGATAGTGCATTTGGTACCATACAGGTAATGTCTCCATATCTTGAGTGCGAAAACAACAGCTCCCAGCTCCAGATCGTGTGTAGTGTAATTTCTTTCGTGAATCTTAAGTTGGCGCGAGGCGTAAGCAATGACTTTATCCCGTTGCATCAATACACAGCCAAAACCCCGGATTGACGCGTCACAATAAACCACGAAATCGTTTGTGCCCTCTGGCAATGAGAGAATAGGTGCGCTACAAAGTCTATTCTTTAAATGTTGGAACGCTAATTCTTGAGCATCACCCCAACGATAGGTGACACCCTTCTGAGTTAGCAAAGTAAACGGCTGCGCAATCTTGGAAAAGTCTTTGATGAACCTTCTGTAGTAGCCCGCCAAACCCAAGAATTGGCAGATTTCTGTTGGTGTACGGGGTGCAGGCCAGTTCTTGATCGAGTCTACCTTGGATGGATCAACATGAATCCCATCCTTGTTTACCACATGGCCTAGGAAATGGACTTCACGAAGCCAGAAGTCGCATTTCGAAAACTTAGCATAAAGTTTCTCTGTTCGAAGCAGTTCCAAAATAATCCGCAGATGCTGCTTGTGTTCCTCCTGACTCTTAGAATAGATCAGGATGTCGTCGATGAAAACAATAATAAACTTATCCAGGTAAGGTTTACACACTCTATTCATAAGATCCATGAAGACTGCAGGTGCATTTGTTAACCCGAATGGCATGACCAGAAACTCGTAGTGGCCGTAGCGAGTTCTGAATGCTGTCTTAGAGATATCCTCGTCTCGGACTCTCAGTTGATGGTAGCCTGACCTTAGATCAATCTTTGAGTAGTAGCTTGACCCTTGCAGCTGGTCGAATAAGTCATCAATGCGTGGAAGAGGATAGCGATTCTTCACGGTCACCTTGTTTAGTTCGCGGTAATCTATGCACATCCTGACGGTACCGTCTTTCTTCTTCACAAATAATACTGGAGCTCCCCAGGGCGAAGAGCTAGGATGAATGAAACCCTTGTCCAAGAGTTCTTGCAATTGTTTGGATTGTTCTTCCAGTTCGGTTGGAGCTAAGCGATAAGGTGCTCGAGCTATAGGCGCTGCTCCAGGAGCTAGCTCAATTTGAAATTCGACCTGGAGATGAGGCGGTAGACCAGGTAATTCCTCAGGAAATACTTGAGGAAAGTCGTGTACAACTGGAATATCCTCTATTTTCTTCTCTTTCGATGGTGCATCAGTAACAAGTGCTAAAATAGCAGTGTGGCCCTTTCGCAAACACTTCTGGGCCTTAAGGAAAGAGATGATACCTACAACTGCACCACTCTTTTCACCATGAATCACTAAAGGTTCTTCACCAGAACGAGGAATACGAACAATCTTCTCTTTGCATAGGATCTCTGCTTGCTGTTGGGATAACCAATACATCCCAATGACGACGTCGAAACTACCCAGAACTATAGGAATGAGATCGATAGAGAAGGTCTGACCAGCGAGGACAAGATTACAACCCTGAACTATGTGTGTGGCCTCTAGACTTTTACCATTTGCTAACTCTATGACATGCTTGGTGTTCAAAAGTGTTGGGGTACGTTTAAGCATTTGACTAACTTTTAGGGACACATAACTGGTATCGGCACCCGAATCAAATAAAATAGTAACATAAAAGTCGTCGAGAAGGAACTTACCCATCACTACGTTAGGATCATTCCTTGCGTCACCCTGACCAATCACGAACACACGGCCCCGGGCGCCATTGTCTCCATTATTTCCCACGTTGTTACCCCCATTGTTGTTTCTGTTATTGTTCCCGTTTCCTTGGTTGTGGTTCTGATTCTGATTCTAATTTAACCGCGGGCATTGTCTCTTGAAGTGACCTTCAGCGCCACACTGATAGCATCCCCTGTTGCCCTGTTGTTGTTGCTGATTCTGCGGTGCTTGCTGTTGCTGCTGATGATTCTGATTTGCAGGTCGTGAGCTCCTGCAATCCTTGGCTTCATGACCCATCTTGAGACACCTCTGACAACGTCCCTTGTTGCACTGACCACTGTGGTGTCTGTTGCATTTTGGGTGGTTTCCTCGATATCCACCCTACCCTTGACTACCATATGATTGCTGACCAAGACTCTGGTAGTCATCAGTCTTTCGCTACTGTGACTAGGACTGAACTGTAGTTGAACCCTTGCTGGAGGCTCCATCCCATTTTCGCTTGTTGTCACTGGGAGTAGCAGAAGTAGTAGTAGTAGCAGTAGCACCGATACGCTTAGGCAGCTTGTTCTGTTCCACTGCCTGGTCTGTGAGACAATGAGCAAGACGAGTAACATCCTGGATAGTAGCAAGGTTAGTAGAAGTCACATGGCTTTGAATCTCTGGTACTAAGCCTTTGAGGTACAGTTCGATGCGCTTGATGGGAGGATCTACCATAGTGGGACACAATATTGCCAGCTCGTTGGATCGCTTCGTATACGCCTCTATCTCTGACCCCGTCATCTTCAGGTTAAAAAACTCCACTTCCAGCCTGTGGATGTCATCACGATTACAGTATTCTCACTTGATCAGTTCCTTGAAGTCATTCCATGGGGTGGCGTTTGCAACGGCCAGCCCTAACATTTGAACTTGCGCGTTCCACCAAGTTAACGTAACGCCTTCGAGAGTACCAGTGGCATACTTCACCCTACGAGCCTCAGGGCATTCACACATTTCGAAGACCGATTCGAGCTTCTCGAACCAGTGGAGGAGTCCTACGGCTCCTTCAGTGCCACTGAAAGTACTAGGACGACAGTCCATAAAAGTCTTGAACGTGCATGCAGGTGGCTGAGCGTTCTGACCTGTTGTGTATAAGAATAGGACAAGGTTAAACACAAGAGTTGGTTTATGAGGGTAGGATCTAAAGATCCTAGAGTGAGTTGCGACTGCAGGGTATACCTCCTGCTTGAGCGGCTGCTAGTGCCGCAGCAACTTGTTGGTTAATTAAAGCTGTCAACTGGGCTTGAGTCATGTTAACGCGTCTACTCATGATCTTCATATCAAAGGAAACATGGGTGAGAAAGGTTCGCGAAAATGCGATGACAGAAGAGAGTAAGCACACAAGTGTTTTCAAACAATAGTTGTTACGTTTATCTAAGCATACCACGAGCAAAGTTCTATGTAACTAGCAAGTAGGCAATATAAACATAAATCATATCACCTATAGTGTTGAGTCTTGCACATGGAGCGAAGCGTCGTTGTGGATCGTTGAGCACTGTACAGGTTATAGTCTGGTTTTACCAAAAAATTTTCCCCTTTTTAAAACCAAGTTCACTATAACCAATGGCTCTGATACCAATCTGTCACACCCCCAAAAATCCACACGCGGAGTATCACCGATTGGAGGCGTGACTGACCAGGATCAAGCCACCAATCATATTGAACAGGCATGTAAGTAGTATATATAATCAAACACAATACAATTGGTGTCTAATCAAAACAAAGTTTAAGTTGCAAGCGGAAGCAAAATGTTAAAACCAAATCATAAGTTTAAACGTTTCAAATGTTTAGCATGGCACACAGCTGTCCAGGTCCCACAATGACTCTTCCCACTCCGTTGCAAGCTCCATAGATACCTAACGACTTGCAAGGCATGTAACAACGAGTCAACAACAAAGTTGAGCGAGTTCACAGTTGATTGTTTAGTTATTGAGTTCGTTTCAGAAATCATAAGTTCGTTTCATAACCATGTATTACCCAGTATCATTAATTTCCCAAAACCTTTTCACGATATTTAGTGGGGGCTTCCCATGTTGTATGTTACTAGACTAGTCGTATCCATAAGTGTCCTTCCCAATCCGAGGACAGTGTTAAGTATGAGTGTACGTAGGTTTTACGTACGTGCCCTTCCCAATCCGAGGACAGTAGTAAGTATAAGTGTACGTAGGTTTTACGTACGTGCCCTTCTCAATCCGAGGACAATAGCAAGTATGAGTGTACGTAGGTTTTACGTACGTGCCCTTCTCAATCCGAGGACAGTAGCAAATATGGGTGTACGTAGGTTTTACGTACGTGCCCTTCCCAATCCGAGGACAGTAGTAAGTAGTCTAGTAGTGTTGATAATATAAATAGTTATTCAATCCCATTCCCAACCCACCGGGAATCCCATGCCTTAGGAGTGTGAACTCACCTTGGTTTGCTCGGTATGCTAACTATGTGCTTGTAAGTAATCAATCAAGTCCTATAGTTATGCATGTATTCACAGTCAGTTTATGTCCACATAGTTCACGTATCATTCATGATCATACAGTATCGATTAAGTAACAAACGACTCATAGCATTAAGCAGTTATTCGCAAATGCACATGAGTTACATTTAACGACATATAACTAACCCCGTTAACTTCTAACAGAATTAAACTCTGTTACTGTACTATTTAACCCTTGACGAAAAATACTTGTTTCGTCGTGATCACATCGGCGAAACACCCTCCTGTTTCGTCGTGATTGTCCTCGGCGAAACACCCTTCTGTTTCGTCGTCCTTCATTTCGTCGACGTCTAGGTTTCGCCACATACCGAACAGTTACAGAAATTTCACAGAAACCCTAATCATTGCTAACAGCCGTTTCACTCTATTATCGATCAAACAGTTAATATGCAGCACCAAGATCATCGGTCATCATGTAGCAATCATATAACAAATAATCAGTTACACGAACAAGTTTATAACTCTACACTCATGCAACATCCGAATAACGTGATCAATAGCATCCAGTCGAATCTAAACAGTGGCCTGAACATCAGATATATTCATTAACAACACTACTCACAGAATTACGGATCTAATCATTTAACACTAATGAATCCCTTCACACGGTTTCAATCCAACAGATTCGTTCAATAATGTTACAACCCTAATACATGATTTTTGATTCAAGCATAACATAATCGTTTAACAAGCAATTTCTTAGACACCAATACATAGCATAGCGAGTGACTAGGATTGATTATCAAGACTAACCGTTTGAGAGAGAGGAAAATGCCAAGAACTTCGAGTGAATGAGGGCAGCCGTCTGTTGGCAGAGAGAGCTCTAGGGTTTTGGTTTTGGTGATTTGTTTTCACAAATGAAACTGTTTTTGTGAGATATAACTCACGTAACAGAGCTGGGCCCTTAAGTGGGCTTCGACGTAATACTGGGCCGGCGAAACACTCCATTTCGTCGGAGTGTTGATAGCGAAACACTCATGTTTCGTCGAAGTGGTTCATGGCGAAACACAATTGTTTCGTCGGGTATAGTTCCGAATCTCAAACAGTTTATAAATTCATGAACCAAACACTTTAATCACATAACATAACAACCAAACATCTCAACATATAATCCAACGCGTACAATTACAAGGCAAACAAGTCGTGTAAGCAAACAACTTAAACAATCAACGTGCAATTAATGCGAAGGTGGAAACTTGGAAACTCGAGTTGTCACAGTGTTAAAATCCTAAAAATAGTCTGTTATGATTAGAATAATAATTTTAATCATATCCATGTGGAAAAATAATTTAAAACGCTAAGAAACTCTATTTTTCGAGTTTGAGCGCGTAGCTCGCAAAACTGCGCAAATTAAACAAAATACTGTCAACGCAGCCAGTCAAGGCAACTGGTAATTATTTCAGTAATAATTTTGAGTGATTATTTTTATAGAACAATAAAAATAATTTAAAACGTACTAAAACGGGATTAAAACACTAGATAAAATACCCGGTAATCAATAAAATACCTATTTTTGAACTAGTATGCATATAATATATGTATGTATGTATATATTTTGTGAGAGAGGGGATGTGTGGCGGCAATGTGGGTTGCCCACATTCTCTAGAACCTTGCAATTTGACACATGTAAACACTAGAGAAAAGGTGGTAATGATTAAGAACTTTGCATGTTTCCATAAACTTCAACTTTCAAGAAAACCCAATTCAAAATTCACTCTCTCTCTCCCTCATACCAAGCTCGGCTGAACACCCCCTTGTACACTTCCATTTTCATTTTCAAACTTAAACCTTGAAGATCATGTCCATTCCAAGGTGTTTTCAAGCTTACATAAAGGTTTAGAGGTGATTTCAAAGAAGTTTGAGCAAGAACAAGGCTTTATATCATCACTACTCTTAAAACCCACTAAGAATCTTGAAGGTATAATATATTTTCTTTCAAATCTTGTTCATGATTCATAGTGATAAAGATGATAGTGAAAGTTTCTCTTGTTCTTGAATCTAAACAGAAACTAGAAAAATTTAAACAAATGAGTTTTGAATAAAATAAAAATGAGTGTGTGCATGTATGTATATATGGCCGAGAATGGTGTGTGTGTATGTGTATATTGTATTTTGAATTATTGATGAAAGATTACTTGGTTATTTGATTTCTTGAAAAATAAGATGATTAAAGTAAGTGTTAGTTGTCATATAAGAATGTTCTAAAGTGACTTAAGATTTGAAAGTGATATGATGAAAAGTAAATTTTTGGAGGTTTATATGTGTGTATGTGTTTCGTATATATATATATATATGTATATATGTATGCATGCATATAAAAATTGTCATATAATCTTAAATGTGAAGGATACTTACATGAATGATTTTGAATGATTGGATGATCATAATGATGTGTGTTATATTTTGTAAAAACATGATGTTAATGTGTTCTAGAATAATATTGGAACATAAATAATGATGATAATATTGTAGGAATGCATTAGATGCACATATGTAAACATACTTGATGATATATGATCTTAAAAAGATGATTTGAGTGAGATTGAGTAAAAATCGGTTATGAGAAGATTATAAACACTAAAATGAAGTTATTTTAAAGTGCTTAGTGACTTATAACTTTGTCATAATGTTTGCTAGCTTTGCATGTTGTACATGGTGCATAAAAAGTTGTAAAATACGTGAAATCGCATGATTTATGTGACTTATACAAAAACTGCACTAATCTGATTATAACCATTATTTTAATCAGTAAATAACATGTATTGTGCTAAAATATCAAATCGTTTCGAGTTGGGATGATTATAGTAACGTTTAACGCAAAACTATGTGTTAAAACGGTCAAAAATCGGCTTTTCGAGTGATTTTTATAAAACTGATTTAGATCAGTAAGTAAACTGATATTTTTAGTTTCAAAATAAGTATTTTAACTAATTTTAAGTGTACTTGGTGTTTGGTTGGTCATACGTGACTTCCGACGCCCGAAAATGTTACCGAATCGCTAAAATACGCATTTTTCAATGTACACTAGTGTGGGTAAAATTTTGGGTAAACTTTATGTGGCAAAGTGTGTCATGTGATTTAAACATAATAATATGAAAATATGTTAAGTTTTTAACATAATGTTAGAAATCTAGCTTACGCATGTATGCATGTACGTTTTGTGCGGTAGAAACAGTGAAAATTGTGTTAGATGTGAAACTTGTTTGTTGAGCATGAAATTTGATACATATATGATATTTTATGTATATTTGCTTTAAAAATGACAAATTAGATAAGTTAGTAATATTTCGCGTGTTTCGGTGTTAAATTATATGAACGTTTATGTATATATATTACGACGGGCAAATCGTAGATATATTGCGTATAAACGGGAGAGTTAACGAATTTACACAATAATGGTCACCAATAAAATCGTTCAAGTCGCAAAAATCATAAAATATATATATATATATATTAACGTGCCAACGTAATCAAAAAATGACAACTTTTCGAGAAAATTTCAAAGTTATGTGATAATCCTAAGAAACGGAGAAACTTAGGATTCTTGTGTTATGTATATTGATTTGGAATCGTTCCTATATTAGGACGTGTAGAAAATCAATCTCTGGGATTGCGCTATTTAAAATACGCACCCAAAGGTGAGTGTCACTGAACCCCTCTTTTTACTGCTTTGTATATATTTTGGGGGTAGAACACGTCATTAAAAGGGTTTAATAATGTTTTCGAAATAAAACATACCTTTTAATATAAAATATTTATTTTCGTTGAAAATATATGAAATTTGATAAGTCATACGTTTTGAAGTAAAACGTTTTTTTATGAACGAATATTGAAAGTACGGTATTTCCTAAGCGAAACATGATCGTACAGTTGGGGACGAATTCTTGACTGGGTCTCATATGATGGAGAGTAAGGGGAATTCGTACAACCGCGTGCATTAAATTGTCATATTAGTAGGATATATATATTGTACGTGAGGCAGACATCATATTGTTCTCAAAGAGAGAACCCTGCGCCCATGATGTCATTTAATCATTTAAGTATTGCACTCGATGAATTGTTGGTAAATCTATCGGGTTGACAACCCCGTCGTGACCGGTCACCCTGTGTCAAGTCAAACGACGAATTTAAATTCTGTTTATTGTGTAGCTTTGATTATCCCTGCATGCTTAATATATAGTTCGTATCGTCTAGCTAACATACGAGTCTGAAAGTTGACGCAATAATTTAATATACAAAACTTGGGCAATATATATATATATATATATATATATACATTACAGTTGTCGGATTGATGAACCGATGGAAGGCCCATGGATTTTATTAAGGAAGTAAAATGGACTTTCTAAAACTTATATGGATGTTTTCAAATAAACACGTAGTCAGAAAATTTTCCTTGAAATAAAATTGGTTGTAAGTGAATATGTGAACTCACCTTCCTTTGTGTTGACACTTGATTTTTAACGTGTTCTACAGGTACTTGAGTTCGGCTTCAGGAAATCATGGCGTATCTTGTCTTTGTTGATGCATCTTGTGTATTTTGAAAATGTTGGACAACTTTTAAACTTTCTGGGACGTTTTGTAATAAGATCCACGAGGATTAAAACAACTTAACTTATGTGGTTGTGTCGTGACTTTTAAAATGTAATGTTTAATATTTATGTTTTAAAATATGTCAAAATGTCCAACAAAAGAGTGCATCATCCGACAAGGTATAAATGGGCACCAACTTCCGTCACCACTATGTTTTATATTCCGCTGCGACGTTTTTTGGGGTGTGACATTTGATGCCATTGAGCTTCAGACTCAAAACAGCCCCTCTCAATAACACATTAAAGAGAGTACAACCTCAACAATGGTTGTGTCTGAACCCCCTCAATTGGTTATCCCACAAATAGATGAGGAGGTTACACCACTGGAATTCTATCAAATTCCAGTTGGTAGTTCAAGTGGAGCAGCTACTACAGGTGTTGGATCCACTGACCTACATCTGGACAGTAGTTACTATGACAACTGTTAAAATTTCAGGTATCCGTACAATTATTAAACCATGATTAGTGCTTAATGACTGTGCTGAATTACAATTAACTACTTACTGATTATTGCCATATACATACATGTGCATCACATACTGCAAATGGTAGATCATTATTGCATGAAAGCTTATTTAACTCAAATGATGCACGAAACACAGTTAGCACAGTGATCAGACAAATTAGAAAAATGCTGACGGAGTTCAGTACATAGACAGACAAGGTGTTGAGACACAGAATGAGCCAGAAACCAAGTATTGCACTAGTACAGTGTGTAGGAAAGAAATGATCATAAAACTGCCTTTCTAGTGATAGTTTAAGTGCCGGAAAGTGCCTAAAACTCACCCAAAGTGCTGAATTCAGCAAAAATCAGCATAAATCAGCATTTAAACAATCTAATATTATGCAGAAATATGGTTAAATGGTCCTGAATGCTTTTCTAAGTCTCGGGAATCAAAAGTGTCACAAAAGGGTACATAAAGCACACTAAACTGCATAGTTTAGCACCTTAACGAACCAGTAACCAACCGGACATTACCCGAAACACCAAATTTACACTAGAAGCAATGTTTTAACATTACCAAGCTAGTTATGGTCTCCGAACATCATAACACATCATAATTATCTAGTAACTAAAACACTTAACTTATACTTGGATTCTAACTTAACAACTAACTATATAGTTTAACCTAGTCTACTAACCCCCCCCCCCCACCTAGTGGACGGCCAACAAGGGCCCCACACTTGTGATTTTCTTGTAATTTAAAACTAGATTGTGTTGGCACTTTATGGACATTAAACCCCAAGAGTTAAAGTATTGAAATGGTTATAAGTTAACACCATGAGATCATAACACTCATACTTTCACACACTAAACACACACATCTTTCTTCCTCCCTACCTTGTGCTCTCTGCCGAACCTCAACACACACACACTCACCATTTTCATTCATCCTACATCCATTACAAGGGTGTTAGAAGGCATACAAAGGAGCTAGGAGCTTATAGAAGATCAAGGACCTCTTTCATTTGCTTTTATCCATCTCATAACTTCACTTGATCATCCCCAGCCTTGAGCTAGTGGTAAGAACCTTGATCTTGCTATTTTACATCTTATATTAGTGGTTAAAAGATGTTACATGATGACAATCTTGAAGAACACTAAGAATCACAAGAAAAGAACTTGAACATAAGCTTGAATACATAAGAAATCTTGATAAATATGTGTTATTATGCTTGATGATTGTTGTTTATACATGTTTATGATGTTAAACATCATATGAGGCTTGCTAGATTGTGATTAAACACATGATCTAGCAAGTGAGAGGATGATCTTGTGATTAATCAAGATGATCATCCTATTATGTGAACATGAACTTGAAAACAAAGATGATTTTGTGTAAAATGAAGATGAATACATGTTATTAGTCTTGAACATGGATGATTTCCAAGATAGTTTTCTCAAGAAACCAAGTTTAAATTACAAGATTTACATAACTATGATTTTTAAAGAAACCAACCATGTTTTAGTGTTAAATCAAGTGTAGAAATATGTTGTTAACAAGAAAAATTCAAAAGATTGATTTTTAGAAAAATCTTCTACAAGTTGTAAAAGTCTAAACTCTTCAAGAATATGATTTACAAATAAATAACCACACTTTAAAGGGGTAACAAGGCTTACTAAGAACACTAGTAAGTTACTACAAATTTTTACAAATTTTCAAGTTCATGAAGTAGTAGATTATGCTTGTTTTTGGCAAAATTGGTAAGTAAAGGTTGTTTGTTATTGATTTGTGAATTGATTGTGTTGATTTTACAAAAGAAAATGATATACCTTAAGGTATGGAAACCTCCATTTTTAGGGGAAACTATGGCAAAATTTTCTAAAAATTAAACACTTAGAAAAATATTTCCAAACAAATATTTACAAGTGCATTTTAAACCATGAATTTCTCACATAAACTTTGCCGTAATTTTTGTTACAAAAATATAAATATTGGAGGTTGGTTTTCATAAATAAAAGTGACTAAATATGTATTTAGGAAAATATATATTTAGAAGTCACCATGTGTGTGATTATTTGTATATTATGTGTATTAGTTATATTATTTTAGGACTTGAAATAATATAACTCACTAACACACCAAAAATTACAATCCAAAATATTACCAAAATTCCAAGAATATGAGTATACACATTTACACAAAAGCATTGGTGAAACCGAACCAAGTAATATAACTTACAAAATATTCCGAAAAGTTTATTCGTAAGTATATTTTGGTAAATAATATTCTGGACACCAAGAGAACAAAAATATGATTTTTACAATTATTACAAAGTTATACCATATTTTTGACAAGAAGAAAATATATTATTTTTGGGTTAATAAAAATATGTATTTTCTTGAAATTTATAGAAGATATATTATTTTTGAAAGAAATATATATTTTCTTAAACAAACACGAAATACAATATTTTTAGGGTGAAAGATATATTTTCTCAAATAAATATGAAATATATTATTTTTGGAGAAAAATAAGTTTATATATATTTTCTAAGTTAGACTTGAAAATATATTATTTTTTTGGAACTTACATGAAAATACAAATATTTTTGCCAAAGGAAAATTATAAATAATATTTCTTAAAATATATATTTTGGGAAAATATATTGTTGAACTTTTATTAAAGGTAATATTCCGAAAAAGTTAATACGAAATAGAGTATAAGAATACTTAATGAATACAATAAAAATACGTATTTTCATATGTATAAATACACACCGGAATACAACCACAATACATGGCAAAAATATACATATACAAGAATACGAATACACCCATCCTTGGGAAGGATATACAAGTATAAATACTAGAAAAGTAACAAGTTAATATATGTTATTTTAACAATTATTCCAAAATTTAATAAATATAATTTAAGTTAAAATATTTATTATTTTAAAAAATAATTATAACATGGGATAATAATGAAGGTACAAAGAACGTAACTCAAAGACACTAACTAATACTAAATCAAGGCACGACCCGTTCGTCTAATAGACATTAGTACGTTGTAGGTAGTCCTGTACGCCAGGCGGAGCTTTGAGTTACGGTGTTACGAAGAACGCAAGACTGTGAGTTCATGACCCCCTTTTCTTTAAACTGTTTTGTTTTATTACTTCGGGGTGAAGTACATGTTACAAAATGTTTACAAACAATTACAGTTGGTATGTTTAGCTAAGGATTGCATAGTAGATCATGTGAATGGGTAGGCGTACTCCTAAGACCAATAATCCTCGTGTTAGGACCGAGGGACATGAGTGATAGATCTATTTGGGTGTAGCGAGCCCACACCCATGTGGACTGAGGATTGGCCCATGAGGTGACTATGTCTTACAGCCGGAGGCCCGGTACAAAATTTGCTAGGTTTGAGCCTTCCTACGCCGTTGCACGCATGTTAATGGCCTTGCAAACCATTAATTGATTTGTTTCCTTGTTTTGCTTTCATACCAGGATTTACAAAACATTCATACATTACAATGATTACAAGGTTTCATTCATACACACAAACAAACACATGAACTTGCTCAACTTTTGTTGATGTTTTCAAACTACATGTATTTCAGGTAATTAAAAGTGGATCTGGCGGGTGTTTGGATGTTTCAAGTTGTGTTAAGAATAAAGGATGTCATCCGTTGTCTTAGGGTTTGGTTAGCGTGTCTCATCCTGGATGAGACACATCTACCAAAGCCTGATTTTATTTAGAGTCTTTTGATGAGTCCTTAGGGAACTCTAAATAATTCCTATGGTTTGTAAAATTTGAATTTGAAGTCTATGTTTCAAATAATGATGGTTGTGATGTTTTTAAACTTATTTAATGGATGATCATCTGTGGTTTTATCATATAGTGGTTGTTATGATTGAATGCAATGATATTAAGCAAGTCACACAACGCTTCCGCAAAAGTCAGGGTGTGATAGTTTGGTATCAGAGCTTCGATTGTAGCGAACTAGGATTCTTTCTCGAGTCTAGACTACAATCATTAGGGCTCTCACGAAAATATTTTTACAACATGTCTTCATTGCATACACGAAACGCCCAGATCCAGGAAAAACAAACATTTTTACAAACGAAAAGACACGTAACATATTCCAAGGTTTATGTTATGGTTCAGTCTGAGAGACTGGGTGGTTCAGTCTGAGAGACTGGGTGGTTTAGTCTGGGAGACTAGGTGGGTTAGTCTGGGAGGCTGGTTGGTTTAGTCTGGGAGACTAGGTGGTTTAGTCTGGGAGACTAGGAAGGATACATGATTATATGATTGCATTGTCATTGATTGCATGCTTAAATGTTAGTGGTTAATATATGTGCATTTGTTGTGATTGTTATGTTACAGACACCATGTCATCATCCGAGAGTGGATTGTCTGATACTGATGACCCCATGGCTATTGTTTCTAACGATGAGATCATCCTTGAGCCAGAGATCTTCACATCCGATACCGAGAGTGACCCAGAGATGATGTCCGACGATGACGACGATTTCCAGCCATTTGCGCTACCCGATTTCGGAGACGATTTACCGTTTGCTAATGGTATCCCAGACGAGGATCCTTTTGTTATTCCCATTCCTGTCCACGATCATCTTATCATCGGTCATGCCGATGGTGAGCATATTGTGGCGCCGATCCTCGCTCCTGTTCCACTAGTGGTCATTCCTCCTGAGGATTGGCCATTCGATGATCTGTTTGACGATGACTTTGATCCGTTTGTTGATGGTCCTCCCGATGATGCTCACGGCGATGGAGAGCTCGATGAGGACGTTGTTGATGTTCCACTTCTTAGGATTCCCGTTATTGAGATTTCCTCTTATTCTAGCTTACACTCTGTCTCAGATTCCTTTGAGTCTGTGACCTCTTACGCCTTGCAGGCAGTTGGTTTGCGACGTTATGCCACTGACTCTGATGATGATACAGCCATGTCAGCTGCACCATCCCCTCCATATGACTTTGAGCTTGGTCTTGAGCTAGACTTTGTTCCTGATGATCAGCCCGATGCTGCACCTGCTGATCCTGAGCCGATACCTGCTCTTGAGCCTTTGCCTAATCATGACCCTATCCCATTTAGCATACCTGACATTGCACCACTCATAACAGATTCGGTTCCTGGACCCGTTGACCCTCCTGTTATTGAGCCAGTCACTCCTCCACTTGCACCTGCACCCGCCGATGTTGCTCCTTTTCACCCAGAGACTCCACTGGGGAGGGCACTTCAGGAGTCTGATGTTCACCATGTCGACCTGCCCATTGTTTTCTTGCAGGATATATCTGCACCCCATCTAGGGGAAGGCACTTCTAGCCAGCAGCCTAGCCATGACCCTCATGTTTCAGCAGCTTTCCCTCACATGCCTCAGTCCGCACCTTATGCTCATTTTACTTCTTCACCGCTTGATGAGTCACTCAGATGGTTCCCACCGTTCACCATGCCGATTTCTGATCCCTACCATCCCTCGCACTTTACTGGTTATACACGGGATGAGCTACTACTTTCACTTCAGCTCCAGTATGAGATCATGAGTTGCAGGATTTTAGAGCTTGAGATGACACCGCGTCCTTTGCCGTGTCCGTGTCAGCCTGCATTTGTTCCTCGTTCATCACCATCCCTATTTTCACATCCTCCTGCACCGCTTACTCCATTTCCTGGGTTTGACACTCGATTTCTCACCATTGAGCAGCAGATCAGTTATCTGTTGCGTCATGTTTATGATCTTGAGGAGGAGCTTGCGCATGTGCGCAGCTTGCTTTTTGTTCCTCCACCTCCTCCTCCACCACCATCAGCATAGCCGGTTTTTGGTTTTATGCAGGTAGATACTTTTGATGAGAGCACCGCTATTGAGCTGAGCTAGTGAAGCCTTTTGGAGATCACTTTTTGATTGTATGACTGTTGCAGACTGATAGACATTTTAAACAAAGGTAGTGTGACCCTATGTTCCCTTTTGATACGATACTTTTGTAAAACATCTAACAATATTGGTGGTCGATGATTAATGAAAGCTCAATCGTAATGTTCTCATTAAATACGTTGTTGAATTTCATGATTGTGTAGTAATTATGATGCCATATACTTGCTTGCTATAATGAATGCTATTACATATACATACTATATATATATCATACGAATACGACCTGACCTATACAATCTTCTTTATAGAAGATGCCTCCTCGAAGGAACACTCAATTGCCCACAACAGAGGCAGAACTGCATGAACGGATTTCACAGGCAATCGCACAACATGAGGCCCTACGCTCTGAACATAGCGGAGGTACCTCAGGAAGTAACCCTCCTCACAGTAATGTTTAAGTCACTTAAGACACATTACGATATGTTTGGACATTCCATATGCGTTTGCTAATGCTTACTGTGAATGATGTTGCTTGTACAGGTTGTACTTACAAGCAGTTCCTTGACTGCAACCCTCTGAACTTTGACGGCACTGGAGGTGCTGTAGCTTTTGTAAGATAGGCTGAGAAAACAGATTATGTGCCGCGAATGAGCAAGTGTGCGCCAGAGCACCAGGTCACTTACATTTCTGGAGTATTCCTAGACGGAGCTATATCGTGTTGGAACCTGTCACACCCCGACCACGTAAAGCAACCAAACGTGGCGGAAACGTCGGGGAGTGTTGTAACAGAATTATTGTTTCATAACCATGGCATAAATAAATTCTGTTTTATTGAATAAATGAACTCATTGTTTTAATACAATCAAATAAGTACAACTATGATCTTCCAAGTTTTAAAGTTGCTAAGGCACGAGTCCATCCTATATGTAGCATGTATCAACAATCATTGCAAAGCAGTACCTGAAACATGTGTAAAAATAGGTACGTCAGCATAAAAATGCCTGTGAGATACATAGGTTTTGTGAAATAAGATTCATGACTTATGTTTAAGAAAATGTTTAGTCATGAACCTTGTAGTTTGCTTTTTTTTGTAAATCATTTGAAAAGCAATAAGATCAGATGGTACGTATAAGTAAAATAATAGTGTATGGTTAAGTGAATAACCAAATAGAATGAGTTTGTATAAGAGAAGTTGTTTTGTAAAAAACAATGTCTTGTGAAAAGTATGTTATTTGTATAAAATGTTATATGTCTCAAATTGAAATGATTCAAATAACGCTACAATATGTAATACCATACAAACACTTATATATAGGAAGTACCAGCGGCGTATCCACCATGCTTGTATCATATTACACACGCCTCGTTACTTAATCACTTACTCAAACCAAACCAACAATGTAAGATGTCTATGTTTAAACCAATTGCCAAATGTATTGAATAATATGTCAAAATGTTTATGTGTCCAATGTAAATCATGTAATGTGTAACCAATGTGATTTGTATAAATAAATGTAAGATTAAACAAATAACCTTATAGTAGCATATTAAAAGTATACTTTGGATTTGTAAGTAACATATTAAACTATGTTTTGGTTTCATAAATAACATATCAAAATATGCTTTGGATGATTAACAAAATATATGTTGGTTTTGTACAATACCACACATGAGAGTATATCAAACTATACTTTAATAGTGTGATTTGAGAATTCAATCAGACCTGGTGCATCAAAATACACCTTTGAGACTATAGAAATACCACAAAGGCAATCCCTATTTGGATGGAGCAACAAATTGGTTTCAGACATTCCATGACAACAGGAATGGGGTGTCAAATCCTATAGCGCTATATCATACTAACAATCGGTCTGGTGAACATAAAATAAGTACAATTCAACATTTTATTTTATGTTCTTTGAGAAATCAATGCTTAAATCATAGATAGTCATTCAATTTGTCAATAGATAAGTATTAACATGTATAATCAATTATACTTTTGGAAAACACGAAAGTAATAGATAGGTACACATGCTTCACCCCAAAACAGTTTGGAAAAACAGTAGAATAGGGGAACTATGTACTCACTTGAGAGTGCTTAGGAGTCCTTGTATATCAACCAAACAATGCTAGAGATCACGGAATCAAACGGCACCTAATATAGGTAGCTATGTTAATAAACCGGACCTAAATCGGAGGATTTAGATAGAATGAGGGTTCGTAAACCAAACGAGTATAGAGACTCGTGTCATATGGTTTAACAAAGCCTACATACTAAATGAAACCTATCCTATGTGTTTTCGACCCATCGCGACCCATTAAGGTAGCTTATGCTACGTTAACGCGTTGTGCGCGCAAAAGCGCACTCGGACCGCCTAACTAGTCCTATGACAAGTGTTATATGCCTAAACATGTTACATAATCAGTTATGTGACAAACGTTTAGGTTACATATGCTTAATTACCAATTATACATGAAAAGGGTATTCTGGTAATTTACCTAAGGCATATAAACTACCTATCATACAACTACTTAAACGTTGTGACCATAAGGTATAACCTCGAAAGGTTATTCCCTATATACTATGGTCACCTAATGTATTTGGTCGGATCCTAATGATCGACCAAACTGGGTCGGGTTCGAAGGTATAAGCGATTTATTAGATCGCTTACCCTACGACCCTAGACAACGTGGTAATCAGTAGGCATAGTCCCAAGGGACTATAACCATCGTGATTACAATCACGTTGCGAAGTTCAAACGAACTTCGCATTGACCATAAGCAGGTCAACGCTGAAAGTCAAACAAAGTTTGACTTTCTGACTCGAAAAGCAATAAAATAAGGAAAAGAACGAAAGAATACTTACGAAGGGTCCCCGAATGCTAATCTTGATCCGAGAATCTCAGGTATGAAACAATGGTTTCAACTTAGAGTTTCTAAGATCAAAATTCTAGTGGTTTTTGAAGTTGTGGGGTGGGGTATTTATAGTTTTCGGGTAACCGTTAAGATCGTTTCATGGAAACCGTGCTCGAATCCTACCCGTACATGTGTTGGCAAGTTGTGGTGACTAAAAATGGGTTCTTATCTGCTGACTAGACAAGTGAGAACATGTGGTTGTGGATTAAACAGCTGCAATCTGCTGTTAAATGCAGTTAACCTGGTCAGAAGGGGCCTCGCGGGCCGCGTGAGGATGTAAGGAAACTGAGGCGGGCCGCCTGGCCTGCACAGATCAGACATAAGTTTCATAAATGACAGTTCCAGTCCCTGCACGTGTTTAAGGCCATTTCCGACACTTCTAAGGCCCGTAAAGCCAACTTTAAGGCCCTAAAATGTTGCCTAAACATTGTGGACATGAAACATGCTCAAAAATATGTCGGATGTTGGTTCGTTTGGTCGTACGAACGCGATGTTCGCTTAATTACGACGGAATGCGCACAAGCGCGAAAAACGATCCAAATGACGTGACGAATGGATTTTTGGCAAGCCAAACACCAAAGCATAATATAGTCATGCTTACATAAATTTTTGGATGTCCGGATGTATTCAGAACGTAAGATATGCGCGAAAATGCAAACTTGTGCACTTTTTGACACTTTTAGTCCCTGAATGACCCAAAAGTTTATTTTAGCACACCGAACCCCTCAAAGCCTATTTCTAAGCTATATAAAGGATATTCAAGGTGTGTTTAACTTATGGTCATGTTCCGGAATGTCTGTTAGAGTTCAAATTGACATACTTTCGCAGTTTGTCAAGTTTAGTCCCTGTAAGCGAAATTAACTTGTTTTTGCCATACCAAAGCCTTCAAAACTTATTTCTAAGTTATGTAAAGGTTATTTAAGGTATGTTAAGCCTATTTCACTATTCTGGAGTGTTCGTTGGATTAAACTGGTTATATTTACGCATCAGAGCGCGTATAACCTTCCAGAAAGCGATTTAAAGCTTAAAATCGAACAAGAGTTGATATGTGCAAACGATACACATATTTTTATAAATCCCAAGTATGAAATACAATATTTCATTGGTTTGGAATTTGTTTGATGGTTGAAGTGACACAGGTGTCACAGTCTCCCCTACTTTAGGAAATTTCGTCCCGAAATTTAATTCTAGAGGAAACTTGTGAAGACAGCTGTGACGGTTTCGCCTTCAAATAGATCCATTGAACCCTTAAGTAAAAACTCTGGGCTATGTTAGGACTCTTAGCGAATTTGTTAACCCTCAAAGTGAATTCCTTGTAGTAATAGAACATGGAATTTTTGAACTATGGATAGACGAACGTTTCTTATGAAAACTTGTCATAGGAAACTTGTGTGTACTTGAAATAAGAATTGGGAAGTGTGAGAATAAATGACATCGGTCAAAGTCCGAGACTTCTCCCGTATCCTTATTCTCGTCACTTTAGGTCTTAACACATGACAAAACTTCTTGTGGTTTCTGTGCACTGACTTCCATAATTATGTAGGCCTCCATAATTACGTAATCCCTTGCACAGTCCGCACAGTTCATTTCATAATGTGTAGTGGAAAAATCAACTGAATAAACATGAAGCAACTTGACTAGATCACCAAAGGATCTTTTCAACTAGATCAGCGAACAATCTTTTTAACTAGATCAACGCATGATCTTCTTAACTAGACCGTCGTACGATCTTCTTGAATAGATCACTTAAGGGATCTTTTTAATTATATCATCACATGATATTTCTAATCAGATTTTCAAAATCAATCTGTTTAACCAGACCACTCAAGGGGTCCAATTTTAGTATAGTACTTTAAAACCCAAGGGACTCGACTATGACGTAGAAGTCCATTAAGGATTTAAGATAGTAACTTTGGATATCCTATTATAAATCCCTCATATGAGATATGAAAGATTTTACGAGGATTTTGGATGGATCACATACAACCACAAAACATGTAAGAAAACACATAAGCACAAAATTAGATAACTTGATTCTTTAATTTGTTATCTTAAGGTATGGATATTTAAAGCACATCAGGAATCCAATCCATGGATTTCATTTGGCACTTTAAGCATTTTCAAGGATCCATCTATAAAGATAGAAGGATTTCCAATAAGAGTTTGGCTTTGTTTCTTAAAAGAAACTAGTGTTAAAGGTTCTTGGGGGAATCACAAGTGATCACAAAATGACAGAACCATAAGAATAGTTTGTCTTTGGGTTGACATCATAAGATTGTATCCAACGTTCACACAATCGTATCAGTTTTGCAAAAATAAAAACGACGAATTTTTATTTATATAACAACTGACTTGTCTTTAAACATCATAAGATAACAACCAAGGAAATAACAAAACACTAATTGTTCACTGCTGCATCATTGTTCATGTTTGCCTCATTGATGTTAAACACTCGTCCACGCGCTGGAGGTATGTTAACAAGCCTTGGGCAATTGTTCCTGTAGTGGGTAAGGTCACCACAGTTATAACATGACCCCGGAGGGAACCGTGCTTGAACAGCAGCAGGGTTTGCAGCAGCTTGATTTGCATAACGACACACATTGATCAAATGTCCCAACCGCCCACAGTGGGTACATTTGTGACACTGCTCTTGCGCTAGATGATGACGGTTGCACTTGTTGCACAAAGGTGCGGTACCAACATAGTTTTGCCTTTTGCGAGGTTGTGCTGGTTGGTTTGGTGCAACCTGTTTGTCTTGAGCAGTTACAGCGCAGTTCTGAGAGGCTTTGCACTTCTTCTTCTTGGACGCCTCAGCATTTTCTTCCTTTGGTTCCACATGAGCAGTCTTGTCAGATGGTCTTGGGTCCCCCTTCCGAAACAGCTTTTTCTTTTTGATGTGGGATTCAGTTAGGGTGGCAGACAGTTCAATGGCTTGTCTGACAGTAGTAGGGTTACTGCCAGTAACAATATCCTGAACTAGGTGTTAGGATCTGAGGCTCTCATGATAGTGTTTGTTTGTTTGTTTAAAATGACTGATCAATGAATATGAAACTATATTAAGTGCAACGGAAATGAAACAAACTCTGTAAACACAATCAAATGGAGAAAATAGTTTGATAAACAATTGCTTCACATATATTCAAAAGATTACAAATCAAAGCAAAAGATTACAGTCGTGCTTACAAACTATACTCCCCCTCAGCCTGATGTCCCAAGGTTGGTTGCACACAAGATGAAAGGATTAGACATGAGGAGAAGAACTCGCTCAGTCAATCAAATGTAACAGTACAGTGTACTGATACATTTATAGGCAAACCAAACCACTGAGGTATCTCAGCTGACGTCACCATGAAAGCGACGTCTAACAGCCTAACAACCTGTATCTACTGTCCTTACTCAAACACTGCTAACCTAACCACTGACTATACATAAAACAGATATTTCACTAAACAGCTGCTCTCCTTTAATGTCAGTGCTTTCCTCAAGGTTGATCAGTCCTTGACTGGGCAGTGCTTTACTATCAATAGATAGGACCAGCAGTGTTGGAAACTTCAGGGTTTTCATCAGCAGTTGAAATGGCAGCAGCAGTTGAATATGAGCAGAAGATAGAGACCATCAGTTGTTATAAATCACATTCAAGGGGAGAGCAAAGTGTAAACTGCTGCTTATTATGAATCCACTGTTGTGACCTGGTTTTGGCTTTACATTATCTGTTCCTTTGGTAGGGTTCAATCCCAACAATCTCCCCCTGGAACAGATAATGCCAAAACCTTTCATTATTCAGGACCTTTATTGCTCATCAAGAGTGCCTTAGCTTGTTCTTTGAATTCAGCTTCAAATTCCTTTGCACTCTGGTCATCTTCATCCCTGCACAGTGTAAGCTCAAGGAGATCCTGCAAATCTTGAACACTAAGGCCTAGTGCTTCTTTCCTTGATATATGCTTCACATCGCCATTGGCTCTGACCAAGGTCAATACGTGAGTCTTTTGATCAGACATCCACTTTAGTATTTTTAAGCCAAGTGGGTTTCTTGGGAGAGACTTATTTGCTGATGAGCTGGATGTATTTGGCCTTGTGAAAAACTGTAAAGCAGTATCTTGAACTTCAGACATTCTTTTAAAAGCTTCTTCTATGACTTTGTTTGCTGCAGCTATGTCTTCTGCAACTTCTTTGTCAAGCAGCTCTTGTTTCTGTTGTTGATCAAACTCACTGTCTGTGATATCTGCTGATGATGGTTTGCTTACTACTTTGACCCTTTTTGCAAGGTTTTGTAGTTTTGCTAAGTTTTCTTTATCTGAAGCCAATTTCTTGGTGGCTTCTTCAATCAGATCATCTTCTTTAAGCCTTTCTTTTTCAACAGTCAGCATTTCCTTCCTTTCTTTTCTCAACCTTGTAACAAAGGCTTCTGTTGTGCTGATCTGTGTTTCAAAGGTCTTGACCTGTTCCTTCAGCATTTTGTAGTCAGACTTTTTAGGAGTGTCCCTCCTTTTCCTAAGTCTTTCATAAGCTTCGTCTGTTTGCTGCTTGGTCCATTTTGCTATGGCACTTGCAGAATCCACTCTTGCATCTACCAACTCCTGCTTCTTTCTCTTGTATTCAGAAATAAGATCAGCTATGAGCTTCTTGTATTTATTCCAATTTGGAGCTGTCTTCTTCTTTCTTGGATCATTGTTAACCTTTTCAATTCTTTTTGCCTCATGCTTTAATGCAATTATTGGCCAATCTTTGAAATCTGTTTCTTCAGCAGGATAGAACTTCTCTTTCATTATGTATGCAAGATATTCCTTCCTCAATTCATTGCGTTGATCTGCTTCAGGAGATATGCTTGACATTTCCTTGTTCAAATCACTTGCATATTCTTTTATTTGTTTAACCTTGTTGAGCAGGAATTCTCTTCTTTTCAAGATAGCTTCATTGCCTTGATTCTTGCATTCAATTTTGGCTCTTATCCTTGCTTGTCTTACTTTCATTTCAAGATATTCATTCATGTCTTCTGGAATTATGAAACCTATGAGAGAAGGAAATTTCCTTTTTGAAGGATCATCTTCAGTGTAAAATTGTTTCATCTCATTTTTCACAGCTTCTAATTCCAGTGGATTCTTAGCAGCAACAGGATCATACTTTTCATCAGTTTCCTGAGTTGTTTCTCTTTTTCGTTTGTAAAGCTTAGGAGGTTGTGATGCAAGACTGGTGGAAACAGTGGAAGATGACTGACAAACAGCTATTGAAACAACTGGTGTCTCAACATCTGTTGTCATTACAAATGCTGATATGTCAGCAGTTGTCTTCTGCTTTTGAGCAGGGGATGGAAGTGGTGAGGTAATTTTTGATGTTGGTGATGGTGGTGGTGAATCATCATCTGATATGAGATTCCTTCTCCTTTTTAATGAAGAAGGAGCAGATGATGTTTTGGGTGGAGCAGTAGTGGTAGATTTGATAGTAGTGGTTTGTGGCAGTGATTGACTGACAGTGGTTGAAACAACTGGTGCTTCAATCACTGTTGTCATTACAACAGATGTTGTAACATCTGTTGTCTTCTGTTTTATGACAGGAGGCAGTGGTGATGGTATGATTGTGGATGATGATGGTGGAGCAGTAGTTATAGTGGTGTGTGGTAGAGTGGTGTGTGTTGAAAGTGTTGATGTCATGGCAGCTGTTTGGCTACTGACAGCAGTTTTTGTAATTGCTGCTGCATCAGCTGTTTGGCTAACAGGTTTTAAGACCTGCTTTTCTTTTTCTTTTTCAGGTTCAATATGGAGGCCATGCTCTATTCCCTTCGTGTTCATTTTTCTCAACAGCTTGATATTCTCCCCCTTTTTGGCATTATCTGAAGGGGGGTTGTCAAGGAATGATATGGAAGCAGGAGCTTTGCCAGAGACACTTTGAATGCTTGCCTTTATGGCCTTGATATCTGCTTGAGTGTCCTTGAACCTTGATTCAACCATGTTGGTCAGCATTTGTACTTGAATGGCATGCTTTTTGTCAGCCATAAGTTGCTGTGCTTCAAGCATGGGTTGAAAAATATTCCAAAGCTCATTTACAGCAGGTGCTTGTTGTGGAGCAGATGCTTGAGTAGGAACAGCATAGGATTGTGCTTTCTGAGCTTTTAAAATCTCCTGCACCATCTCTTTTATTTCAGAAACTGATTCTTTAAGTTTTTCCACTCTGCCCGTCAATTCCTGATATCTTGAATCATCACCCATTTTACTGGGATCATCTGAATCCCCACTTGTAGTGGTTATATCAATGTTTGACTTAGGAACTGAGTCCCAAAAATCACCCATTGATGCCCCTTGTTCTTGGTACTGGGGACTTCTTTCTTCAGCACTTGATAAACCTTTGATGTTACTAGTGGTCAAAATAGGCTCACTAGTGGTTAACATTGGTGCTATTGAAGAAATTGCCTTCAAGGGAGTCTGATTTATGAAACAACTGGCCAACTGGAGACCTGTTGATCCACCAGTTGTAGTTGCTGCTCCACTTGAACTACCACCGAGAGTTACTTGTAACTCAGGGGGTGTAACCTCCTCAATTGTTGCTGGGATAGCAGGAGTAGTAGCATCAGACCCAGTCACCTGTGGGGGTATACTCTCAGTGATAGGTGATAGAGAGGAACTAGTTTGTGTCTGAGCAATAGCAGCTGCATGCAACAAAGGTAGCATGGATTGTGGCATTATTATTGGTGAGGGGATGGGAGTTGAAAGAGACATGTCCTTGGGATCAGGACTGAGGAAGATGGATCCAAGTGGATTCAGAGCTTCATATTGTGGTGTCCCTGTGCTTACAACCTGATCCTTTTGTGAGGATGCAGGAGGAGTTTTAGGCATGGGTTGAGATCTTTCTTCCAACTGCTGTGAGGAAGTAGCAGCAGTGGTTTGTGGTGACTTTTGTGTTGCCACAGGCATTTCCTCTGGGATCTCATCTTCCAGAGTTGCCTTTGTTTTGGGTTTGGTGGGTTTTCTGAATGTTTTCTTTTTGGTCTTTTTGGTTATGTCAGGTGTGGGTTTCAAAGCAGTGGTTGTGCTGCTATGATCACCTGGAGCAGTGGGCTCAGCAGCAGATACCTGAGGAGCAGTTGTAACTGCTAAAATCTGCTCAGATACCCCTGCTTTTGTTTTTATTGGTGCCATCATCCTTGAAAATGTTTCTTTTGTTAAGCTCTTTATTTGACAATGAACACCTTGTTTTAGCAAATTTAAACTTTCCTTTTCAAATTTTTGTTCAAAATAGTAACTCAAAAATCTTGGAAAAAGTAAAAATGCTTTACTTTCAACGTTTTTCACCATGTCATTGAAAATCTCCTGGGAGTAGTTGTAGTCCTTACTATTCAAAATAGCATAACCCAGGCATTGAATTTTCAATGGTATTTCGTTAAAAGATGTTGTTTTATTTGAGGCACACATCAAGAGTGTGTGAAATAAAAACCTGGGTGCAGATGGAAAATAACCCTTTTGTAGGGTATCTACCTTTGATTCTTCTGCATAACCCCTTTTCCGAAAATCAGCTTTTAACTCGTTTTTGTCAAAAGAGGTTTTACCGTTCTGATCATCGAGTATGAAGACTTCTGATATCGATTGTGGTGTGATTTTGATCGCTTTTCCCTGTATCGAGGAGTTAATGGCAATGACTTTATCGTCTTGTTTTTCAAGCGTCGCCTTTTTCCAAAACTCTCTCTGGGTTTGCAGATATATGGGAGCATTTACTGTCAACAAAGTTTTGTACTTTGATCCAGTTATTGCATCAATGATGGAGTCGAAGGTGTGGTTGTCTTTGGGTTTTGTGAGTAAACCCAGATAATTGTGAGATTGTTTGAATGGTATTTCGATGGGTTCTTCGGCCGTTTGAGCGACCTCTTTGGAAGGTGATGGTGATTTAGGTTTTGATTTTGATTTTGTCATTGTTGCGGAGAATAACGAAGGAAGATTTTGGAGATTTTTGAGAAGAAGGGTTGGAAACTGCTGTGAGAAGAGAATTTTTGGAATTCAATTCGACAGTGTAAAAACCCTGTTTGGGGTTTAGGGCAGGGCTTTATTTAAAAATGAACGCTGATGTGGCAGCGGTTATTAAGATCTGAGGGCTAAAAACTGACCACGTGTCAAACACTGATGAAACGGATGAAGTATGGAGAACAGTTGTTTTCAGAGCCACTGATGTATCAAGCATCAGTGGTTACAACGGTAAAAATTATGGGCTGTGGATGATTTTTACTATCAGTGGATAGCATATCAGTGGATAAGACACTGATTTTGAGCATCAGTGCTTTTCACGAAAATGAGGGATCAGTGGTTAACTTTCAGCAGTGGTCAGTGTTTAGAGATCAGACGTTGGAACAAAACAGTGGTTAGGGTAAATGGTACAATTCTGAAAGACAGATGTTTCAGCAACAGTTTTGAAAATTTTCATTCAAGGTTTTGCCACATGTCAATTTTGAAAGACAGTGGTTTAGTACCCCAGATGATGAAAACTTTTTGCTAAGGCAACTCATTTTCGTTTAATATTCAATTAAAGCATGAGTACCCTAGTAATTCAAGCACAGTTTGCAATCAACCTTTGATAAAAATTTAGGAACAAACCTGAGAATGACATGATATTGACATAAGTACCATCTCCTTTTTGACCCATTTATGAGGACAATAATACCAACAAAAATAAGGTATTACATCCTGTCAGGAGCTGAAACTATTGCCAACAAAAACAAGCATAAGTTCCAAATATATTATTCAAAAAAAAATGAATAATATATCCTGGTTATTCGAGAAAATCCTTTGAACACAACAACAAAAAAATGGTTAAAGGATTTTCTAAGAATAGTATCAAAAAGATCTGGTATAATTACAATAGAGAATATAATCACATCACTCACAAGTTTTTGAAAAATGGTCAGTAGTTTGACAACAGTGGTAGGAAACCTTTGGAATACATTTTGACCACTGTTTGGTACCATTTTCTTTGTCAGTTGATTGCAAACATGAGGACACATGGACACATGAGTTTTGAAGATCCTGTTGTAGATCTAATTTCTATGTGATGATTTTGAAAATTTGTCTAGTCCTTTTGTAAGTTCAATCACTGGGAACACTAATGTCACCTGAACTTTCTTGAACCAATAAGCACAAACAGTTGCTTGATTGACCATTATTACCCCAAGCTTTGACTCTTAAGTGTTTTACATTTATACTCTTTTATTTTGACTTCAAAAGTTTTGAGATAAACACACTTTCGAGTTTTTGTGAATTTTAGTCCAAAATCATTTTGCAGTAATGTTTTGAGAGAATTGGTCATGTTTGCACAAGTTGTTCAGCCAATCTCACATTACATATGATACGGACTATGTTGACCCCTGTTTTTCTTAATGTATTTAGACAAAGTTGATTTGTTCCTTTTTAGGATCTCAACCTGTTTTCAACACATAAGATCAAATGACTAAAGTTATAATTTCCCTCTTTTTGTGTTAGCAAAACACCAATGTTTTTATGAACATGTGTTTTGTTAATCTGAGGTTCAGACTTTAGTATTTATGGAAAACATCACAAATTACACATCAACAATTGAAATTAATTTAGAAAATAAGAAGTAATCTCATAGTTTAACAGATATTTATTTCAGATCTAGAAACCATGAGTGTTTTGTGCATAAATTCACTTGTTGTGTGAAATTTTGTGTGTCATATGACATCTTGGTTGATGTACAGAGTTGTTGAATAACCATTTTGATCATGATTTACTCGATACTCTGTTTTTCAACTAAATACAACCAACCTTAGTATCAATGAACTTCGAGCCGAACTGTTATGTCAATTTGACTGTTAAATCGAAATTGACTGTCCAGGCTCTGATACCAATTGTTAGGATCTGAGGCTCTCATGATAGTGTTTGTTTGTTTAAAATGACTGATCAATGAATATGAAACTATATTAAGTGCAGCGGAAATGAAACAAACTCTGTAAACACAATCAAATGGAGAAAATAGTTTGATAAACAATTGCTTCACATATATTCAAAAGATTACAAATCAAAGCAAAAGATTACAGTCGTGCTTACAAACTATACTCCCCCTCAGCCTGATGTCCCAAGGTTGGTTGCACACAAGATGAAAGGATTAGACATGAGGAGAAGAACTCGCTCAGTCAATCAAATGTAACAGTACAGTGTACTGATACATTTATAGGCAAACCAAACCACTGAGGTATCTCAGCTGACGTCACCATGAAAGCGACGTCTAACAGCCTAACAACCTGTATCTACTGTCCTTACTCAAACACTGCTAACCTAACCACTGACTATACATAAAACAGATATTTCACTAAACAGCTGCTCTCCTTTAATGTCAGTGCTTTCCTCAAGGTTGATCAGTCCTTGACTGGGCAGTGCTTTACTATCAATAGATAGGACCAGCAGTGTTGGAAACTTCAGGGTTTTCATCAGCAGTTGAAAGGGCAGCAGCAGTTGAATATGAGCAGAAGATAGAGACCATCAGTTGTTATAAATCACATTCAAGGGGAGAGCAAAGTGTAAACTGCTGCTTATTATGAATCCACTGTTGTGACCTGGTTTTGGCTTTACATTATCTGTTCCTTTGGTAGGGTTCAATCCCAACACTAGGTCAGGAAGACCATCAGTATATTTCTCGATCGCCTTATCCACAGGAGTAACCATAGCAGGACACAACAGGCTCAATTCTTCAAAACGGTCAGTATAGGCTCGATGTTCACCACTGTCTTGCTTCAAATCATCAAACTCCCTCTCCAAAGCTCGCAGTTCATGACGAGGGCAAAACTCCTTCATCATAAGAGCCCTAAGCTCAGCCCAAGTCTGTGCTAATGCAACCTCAGCACCGCGGTCTCTCATCACCCCGTTCCACCATGTGAGAGCCCTCTTCTGAAACACACTTGAAGAAAACTCGACCTTGCAATTTTCAGGACACTGAACATGACGGAAGGTATTCTCAATGCTCTCGAACCATTGAAGAAGCCCAGTTGCTCCCTCAGAACCACTAAACTTGAGTGGTTTAGCCGAGTTGAAACTCTTGAAATTGCATGGGGCATTGTTGTTGTTGATGGCTTGCATCATTTGAGCATAAAGATTTGGGAAAGCAACAGCCATTTGCTGCGCAATGATTTCCGCCAGTTCGGCATTCGCCATCTGATTGTCACGTCGAGGAGGCATTATAAAAGAGGAAACATGAAAGGAAACGAGTGAGAGAATTAGACGAAAAGAATGAGATGAAACAAATCTGATGAAAGCAAGGATAGTGGTCATTTGTTCGCATTACAAAGCAAACAAACTACACACAGTGACTAATCAAAGTAAATGGGTCAAAAATAATGTATCGCGAAGACATGCTCGCCTATAAGTGAACACTCATCCCAAGAATTCCCAGGTAAGCACAACTGGTCTCGTGTCTGATGAGATATATACGAAGTGCTTGCCTAGACAGAAAACCCAGAATACAGGCATTCACCCTTCCAGTTTGCACGTGTTCACATTATTTAAAACCCAAAACCTTGACGAGATTTTTGAAAACTCAAAGGGGTTCAAAACCATATAACAGAGGGTTCAAAACCTTACAATAGAGGGTTCAAAACCTTGTAATAAATCATCCTAGAACAGATGATTAGTTTTCAAAGTGGTTTTGAAATTTATGCTATTGTTGTGGTCGTCGCCTAAGGATAGGTGACGGTATCGTTTTATGACTAAACGCAAGTAAACTCGCGTTAGGGTCCTAAGAAGGTTATAGACTAGGTCAAAGCATTACTAATAACCTAATTCCATATAACCATTGGCTCTGATACCAACTTTTCTGTCACACCCCGACCACGTAAAGCAACCAAACGTGGCGGAAACGTCGGGGAGTGTTGTAACAGAATTATTGTTTCATAACCCTGGCATAAATAAATTCTGTTTTATTGAATAAATGAACTCATTGTTTTAATACGATCAAATAAGTACAACTATGATCTTCCAAGTTTTAAAGTTGCTAAGGCACGAGTCCATCCTATATGTAGCATGTATCAACAATCATTGCAAAGCAGTACCTGAAACATGTGTAAAAATAGGTACGTCAGCATAAAAATGCCTGTGAGATACATAGGTTTTGTGAAATAAGATTCATGACTTATGTTTAAGAAAATGTTTAGTCATGAACCTTGTAGTTTGCTTTGTTTTGTAAATCATTTGAAAAGCAATAAGATCAGATGGTACGTATAAGTAAAATAATAGTGTATGGTTAAGTGAATAACCAAATAGAATGAGTTTGTATAAGAGAAGTTGTTTTGTAAAAAACAATGTCTTGTGAAAAGTATGTTATTTGTATAAAATGTTATATGTCTCAAATTGAAATGATTCAAATAACGCTACAATATGTAATACCATACAAACACTTATATATAGGAAGTACCAGCGGCGTATCCACCATGCTTGTATCATATTACACACGCCTCGTTACTTAATCACTTACTCAAACCAAACCAACAATGTAAGATGTCTATGTTTAAACCAATTGCCAAATGTATTGAATAATATGTCAAAATGTTTATGTGTCCAATGTAAATCATGTAATGTGTAACCAATGTGATTTGTATAAATAAATGTAAGATTAAACAAATAACCTTATAGTAGCATATTAAAAGTATACTTTGGATTTGTAAGTAACATATTAAACTATGTTTTGGTTTCATAAATAACATATCAAAATATGCTTTGGATGATTAACAAAAATATGTTGGTTTTGTACAATACCACACATGAGAGTATATCAAACTATACTTTAATAGTGTGATTTGAGAATTCAATCAGACCTGGTGCATCAAAATACACCTTTGAGACTATAGAAATACCACAAAGGCAATCCCTATTTGGATGGAGCAACAAATTGGTTTCAGACATTCCATGACAACAGGAATGGGGTGTCAAATCCTATAGCGCTATATCATACTAACAATCGGTCTGGTGAACATAAAATAAGTACAATTCAACATTTTATTTTATGTTCTTTGAGAAATCAATGCTTAAATCATAGATAGTCATTCAATTTGTCAATAGATAAGTATTAACATGTATAATCAATTATACTTTTGGAAAACACGAAAGTAATAGATAGGTACACATGCTTCACCCCAAAACAGTTTGGAAAAACAGTAGAATAGGGGAACTATGTACTCACTTGAGAGTGCTTAGGAGTCCTTGTATATCAACCAAACAATGCTAGAGATCACGGAATCAAACGGCACCTAATATAGGTAGCTATGTTAATAAACCGGACCTAAATCGGAGGATTTAGATAGAATGAGGGTTCGTAAACCAAACGAGTATAGAGACTCGTGTCATATGGTTTAACAAAGCCTACATACTAAATGAAACCTATCCTATGTGTTTTCGACCCATCGCGACCCATTAAGGTAGCTTATGCTACGTTAACGCGTTGTGCGCGCAAAAGCGCACTCGGACCGCCTAACTAGTCCTATGACAAGTGTTATATGCCTAAACATGTTACATAATCAGTTATGTGACAAACGTTTAGGTTACATATGCTTAATTACCAATTATACATGAAAAGGGTATTCTGGTAATTTACCTAAGGCATATAAACTACATATCATACAACTACTTAAACGTTGTGACCATAAGGTATAACCTCGAAAGGTTATTCCCTATATACTATGGTCACCTAATGTATTTGGTCGGATCCTAATGATCGACCAAACTGGGTCGGGTTCGAAGGTATAAGCGATTTATTAGATCGCTTACCCTACGACCCTAGACAACGTGGTAATCAGTAGGCATAGTCCCAAGGGACTATAACCATCGTGATTACAATCACGTTGCGAAGTTCAAACGAACTTCGCATTGACCATAAGCTGGTCAACGCTGAAAGTCAAACAAAGTTTGACTTTCTGACTCGAAAAGCAATAAAATAAGGAAAAGAACGAAAGAATACTTACGAAGGGTCCCCGAATGCTAATCTTGATCCGAGAATCTCAGGTATGAAACAATGGTTTCAACTTAGAGTTTCTAAGATCAAAATTCTAGTGGTTTTTGAAGTTGTGGGGTGGGGTATTTATAGTTTTCGGGTAACCGTTAAGATCGTTTCATGGAAACCGTGCTCGAATCCTACCCGTACATGTGTTGGCAAGTTGTGGTGACTAAAAATGGGTTCTTATCTGCTGACTAGACAAGTGAGAACATGTGGTTGTGGATTAAACAGCTGCAATCTGCTGTTAAATGCAGTTAACCTGGTCAGAAGGGGCCTCGCGGGCCGCGTGAGGATGTAAGGAAACTGAGGCGGGCCGCCTGGCCTGCACAGATCAGACATAAGTTTCAGAAATGACAGTTTCAGTCCCTGCACGTGTTTAAGGCCATTTCCAACACTTCTAAGGCCCGTAAAGCCAACTTTAAGGACCTAAAATGTTGCCTAAACATTGTGGACATGAAACATGCTCAAAAATATGTCGGATGTTGGTTCGTTTGGTCGTACGAACGCGATGTTCGCTTAATTACGACGGAATGCGCACAAGCGCGAAAAACGATCCAAATGACGTGACGAATGGATTTTTGGCAAGCCAAACACCAAAGCATAATATAGTCATGCTTACATAAATTTTTGGATGTCCGGATGTATTCAGAACGTAAGATATGCGCGAAAATGCAAACTTGTGCACTTTTTGACACTTTTAGTCCCTGAATGACCCAAAAGTTTATTTTAGCACACCGAACCCCTCAAAGCCTATTTCTAAGCTATATAAAGGATATTTAAGGTGTGTTTAACTTATGGTCATGTTCTGGAATGTCTGTTATAGTTCAAATTGACATACTTTCGCAGTTTGTCAAGTTTAGTCCCTGTAAGCGAAATTAACTTGTTTTTGCCATACCAAAGCCTTCAAAACTTATTTCTAAGTTATGTAAAGGTTATTTAAGGTATGTTAAGCCTATTTCACTATTCCGGAGTGTTCGTTGGATTAAACTGGTTATATTTACGCATCAGAGCGCGTATAACCTTCCAGAAAGCGATTTAAAGCTTAAAATCGAACAAGAGTTTATATGTGCAAACGATACACATATTTTTATAAATCCCAAGTATGAAATACAATATTTCATTGGTTTGGCATTTGTTTGATGGTTGAAGTGACACAGGTGTCACAGAACCTTCAGGTTCAGACTCTAGGTGAGGCTGCAGCATATGGTATGACTTGGGATGAGATGAAAGAACTAATACGCAAGAAGTACTGTTCAAGGGCAGAGATTCAGAAGTTGGAAACCGAGTTCTGGAATCTGAAAATGGATGGACCCAAGATTGCTGAGTATGTACAAAGATTCCATGACCTGTCTCGTGTTGTCCCTTACATGGTAGAACCGAAATTCAAGCAAATTGAACGTTTCATTTGGGGATTGGCACCCCAAATAATGAGCATGGTTACTACTTTGAAGCCTCCAACGATCACTGAAGCCATTGATTTGAGCGAGGCATTGACTGAAGAAGCAATTAGATTGAACAAGTTTTCAATCTCTGAGGGAAAAAAAGAAGGAGACTCATGTCGAGTCGTCAGGAGAGAACAAGAGGAAGTTCTCGAATTTCAAGAAGGGTACCCAAGGAAAAAACAGTGGTAACAAGTAGAGAGATGCGAATCCACCAGCCGAGGTTAAGACTGGTGCTGCTACTGGTGCTGAGATTAGAGGAAAAGGGTATATGGGCACCCTGCCCAAATGTCATGTGTGTCCGTTTCATCACACTGGATGATGCAGAGCTGGAAAGTGTGAAACGTGCGGAAAAGTTGGCCATGCCAAGGAGACATGCTGGTATGGAGCCAGTCGTGGGAATAATGGTCAAAGAGGAAACGGGAATGGTAATGGCAATGGAAACCGTGGTGGAAACGGTTATAGGAACAGAAACCAAGGTGGGAATAATAACCAGGGAGGTAATGGAAATCGTGGTGGTTCAGGAAATTAAGGTAATAATAGCAACCATGGAGCAAACAACAATCAGGGCGGTACTGGAAACAGACAAGGTTGTTTTAGCTGCAAAGATGTTGGGCATTTCAAGCGAGATTGCCCAAAGAACAATCAAGCCCAAGGAAGAGTTTTCAACATTGGAGCTAGGGAAACTCGCCAAGATCCGAACGTAGTTACTGGTACGTTCCCTATCAACCAACACTTTGCATCTGTGCTATTTGATACTGGTGCCGATTATAGCTTCGTGTAGAATTTAAGGATATACTTGGGTTAGTTGCCAGTAAGTTAGAAATCCCGTACTCGATAGAACTAGCTAATGGAAAGCTAGTAGAAGCAAATGAAGTGATTAGAGGCTGTGTAATAGAGCTGGGAGAGCATGAGTTTACACTTGATCTTCTGTCAGTCGAGTTGGGAAGTTTTGACGTGGTAGTTGGAATGGATTGGTTGTCGAGCAACCGAGCTGAGATCATATGTCATGAGAAGATCATTCGAATCCCGATGGTGAATGGAGAGAGGATTGTAGTGCATGGAGAAAAGCATGATACGCCTCTAAGGATTATCTGTTGTTTGAGGGCCCGAAAGTTTTAACAGAAAGGATGTGTTGCCTTTTGGCTCACATTGTTGATAAAGAAGCCGAAGAGCCGAAGCTGGAAGATATCCCTGTGGTAAGGGAATATCCTGAAGTCTTCCCTGAAGACCTGCCAGGATTGCCGCCCCAACGATAAGTCGAATTCCATATTGACTTGGTTCCAGGCACCGCGCCTGTAGCCAAAGCACCTTTTCGACTTGCGCCTTCCGAGATGCAAGAGTTTTCGATGCAACTTCAGGAACTTTTGGACAAGGGATTTATTAGACCAAGCTTCTCGCCTTGGGGAGCTCCAGTTATGTTTGTCAAAAAGAAGGACGGTAGTTTCTAAATGTGCATTGACTACCGAGAGCTAAACAAGTTGACCATCAAGAATCGGTATCCCTTGCCGAGGATTGATGATTTATTCGACCAACTTCAGGCTTCGAGTTATTACTCCAAGATCGACCTTCGATCAGGTTATCACCAGCTGTGGATTCAAGAAGAGAGCATACCGAAGACTGCCTTTAGAACTCGTTATGGACATTACGAGTTTCTAGTAATGCCATTTGGTTTGACAAATGCACCAGCAGTGTTTATGGATTTGATGAACCGAATTTGCAAGCCATATCTCGATAATTCGTGATTGTATTTATCGACGATATTTTGATCTATTCGCGGACGAAGAAAGAGCATGAGCAACACCTTAGAGCCATTTTAGAGCTGCTCAAGAAGGAGAAATTGTATGCTAAGTTCTCGAAGTGTGAGTTCTGGTTGCATGAAGTACAATTCCTTGGTCATGTAGTGAATGAAGATGGAATACATGTGGATCCCACCAAGATCGAGGCGATTAAGAATTGGGAAACTCCGAAGATGCCAACCGAGATCCGACAGTTTTTTGGGTTTAGCTGGGTACTATCACAGATTCATTGAGGATTTTTCGAAAATCGCTCAACCGCTGACCTCCCTTACTCAAAAGGACAAGAAGTATGAATGGGGAGATAAATAAGAAGAAGCATTTCAGTTGCTTAAGAATAAGCTTTGCGATGCACCTATTTTATCCCTACCCGAAGGCACCGATGACTTCGTGGTATACTGTGATGCCTCGCGTCAGGGATTGGGCTGTGTGCTGATGCAGCGATAAAAGGTTATCGCTTACGCTTCGCGCCAGTTGAAGGTTCATGAGAAAAATTACACCACACATGATTTGGAGTTAGGCGCCGTGGTGTTTGCTTTGAAGATTTGGCGGCATTATTTGTATGGCACCCGATGCACGATCTTTACCGATCACAAGAGCCTTCAGGACATATTCGATCAGAAAGAGCTTAATATGAGACAGCGGCATTGGGTAGAGCTGTTAAACGATTATGATTGCGAAATCAAATATCATCCAGGAAAGGCGAATGTGGTGGCAGACGCCTTGAGTAGAAAAGAGAGGATTAAGCCCATATGGCTTAGGGCTTTAGAGATGATCATTCAGACAGACCTCTCGTTGCGCATTCATGTTGCACAGAGAGAAGCTCTTAAGAAAGAGAACCTAAAGGCTACGTGGGATGGAGAACAAGTTGGTACCCAATGAGGAAGGAACCTTGTGTTTCATGGGACGAATTTGGGTTCCCCTCTTTGGTGGTCTTAGAGATGTGATTTTTGATGAAGCTCATAAATCGAGGTACTCGATCCACCCAGGATCGGACAAGATGTACCAAGATTTGAAGGATTATTATTGGTGGCCAAGACTGAAGGGCGATGTTGCTACCTATGTTGGAAAATGCTTGACTTGTGCCAAAGTAAGGGCCGAGTATCAGAAGCCTTCAGGTCTCCTACAGCAACCCGAGATACCCATGTGGAAGTGGGAGCAGATCTCAATGGATTTCATAACAAAGTTGCCCAGGACACCCCGAGGTCATGATACGATTTGGGTAATCGTGGACCGATTAACAAAATCTGCGCACTTTCTGCCAATCAGAGAGAAAGATAACACTGGTAAGCTAGCCGAGCTATACCTAAGGGAGATAGTTGCACGTCATGGAGTGCCTATCTCGATTATATCTGATAGAGACGGGAGATTTGTGTCAAGGATTTGGCAATCCTTCCAAGAAGCGTTTGGTTCTTAGTTGAATCTGAGCACAACATTTCATCCGTAGATGGATGGTCAAAGTGAGAGAATGATTCAGACGCTTGAAGATATGTTACGAGCTTGTGTAATGGACTTGGGTGGCAGTTGGGACACTCACCTACCTTTGGTTGAGTTCTCCTATAACAACAGCTACCATACAAGCATTCAAGCTGCACCGTTCGAAGCACTCTACGGACGCAAATGTCGATCGCCGTTATGTTGGGCAGATGCAGGCGATAGACAACTGGTTGGTCCCGAATTGGTACAAGAAACGATAGATAAGATCATGCAAATCCGAGAGCGCATCAAGGTGGCTCGTGATCGACAAAAGAGCTATGCGGATAAAAGAAGGAAACCCTTGGAATTTGAAGTGGGTGATATGGTTCTATTGAAAGTCTCACCTTGGAAAGGTGTGGCACGCTTTGGGAGGCGTGGAAAGTTAAACCCACGATTTATCGGACCGTTCAAAATCCTGGAAAGGATTGGTCCTGTAGCATATAAGTTGGAACTACCAGCCGAACTGAATGGTTTTCATGATGCATTCCATGTATCTAATCTAAAGAAGAGTCCAACACAAGAAATAGTGGTCATTCCTGCTGACGAAGTTCACATTGACGACACACTCCACTTTACAGAAGAACCCATTGAGGTTACTGATTGGAAAGTTAACAAGACTCGGAGGAGTAGTGTGTGACAACCCTCATAAATCCAGGTATCCGTACAATTAATTAATGTTAATTAAGTGCTTAATGACTATGCTGAATTACTTACCTGCTTTCTGATTACTGCATCATACTTACATGTGCATCACATATTACATAATGTCACATCATTATCACATACAAACTATATTGACATACATGATGCACAAAGCACGGTTAGCACAGTTAACGGATAGAACGGGAATATGCTGACGGGGTTCAGTACATAGACAGACAGTGTTTTGAGACCCAGTATGGGCCAGGGATAAGGTACTACACTAGTAGGGTGTGTAGGGAAGTAAGGACCATAAAAATGCGTCACTAGGTGATAGTTCAAGTGCCGAAAAGTGCCTAAAACCCACTTATAGTGCAGAATTCTGCATTTTTCAGCAAAATTCAGCTTTTTAACAAGCTAGTTACATGCAAAAATTTGACTAAATGGTCCTGAATGCTTTTCTAAGTGTTGGGAATTAAAAGGGGTCACACAAAGTAACATAAAGATCAATAAACGGAATAACTTGACACTTTAACGAACCGGTATCTAACCGAACAACAGGACATTACCCTTGTCACACCCCCAAAATCCACAAGCGGAGTATCACCGCAGGAGGCATGACTGACCAGGATCAAGCCACCAATCATATTGAACAAATTAGTAAAGTAAACAAAAGTCCAACCACACAATATAATTGGTGTTCAAAAACCAGTTAACCAAATTCAAGTTATCAGCGGAAGCATTAAGTGTAAAATCAAAACACAAGTTTAAATGTTCGAATGTTTAACATGGACTCAACAGTCCATGCCCCACAACGACTCCTCCCACTCCCATGCAAGCTCCAGCTAAGTAGCTAACGATATGCAAGGCATGTAACAACGAATCATCAACAAAGTTGAGCGAGTTCACAGTTGGTTGTCCAGTTTTAATGTTGTTCCAAAAACCATGAGTTGTTTCGAAAACCACGAGTTATCCAATTCCTTGTTTCCCAAACCATAATCAGTGGGGGCTACCCCATGTTGTGAACCACTAGACTAGTTATATACATTGGCGTCCTTCCCAACCGAGGACGGAGGTACGTATTCTACCCATCCGAGAATACGCAGGTTAAATGTAGTCGTCCTTCCCAATCCGAGGACGGAGGTACGTATTCTTCCCAATCCGAGAATACGCAGGTTTAGTGTAGGCGTCCTTCCCAATCCGAGGACGGAGGTACGTATTCTTCCCAATCCGAGAATACGCAAGTTTAATGTAGTCTATTAGTGGTGAATATACAGGTTTCATCTTAGCTTCTTAATCCCATCCCCAACTGTCACACCCCGACCACGTAGAACATACAAAACGTGGCAGAAATGTCGGGGAGTGTTGTAACATAATTAATTGTTTCAAATCCATGGCAATTGAACTTTCGTTTTATTGATTAGAAGTGTTACAATGTCTTAACAAACAAAGAAATACAACATAATTAACTAGTCTTGCATCTTTTATTGTCACTAAAGCCCAAGTCTGCCTATGTGTATCTTGATCATCTTATGCAACAGCTCCTGAAAAACACATGTGAAAATAGGTACGTCAGCATAAAAATGCCTGTGAGATACATAGGTTTTGTGAAAATAGGTTTCATGACTTATGTTTGAGAAAATGTTTAGTCATGAACCTTGTAATTTGCTCTGTTTTGTAAATCATTTGAAAAACGATAAGATCAGATGATATGTATAAATAAGGGAATAATGTATGGTTAAATGAATAACCATTGTAAAATGAGTTTGTATAAGATAAGTTGTTTGTAAATCAATGTCTTGTGAAAAGTATGTTATTTGTATAAAATGTTATATGTCTCAAACTGAAATGATTCAAATAACGCTACAATATGTAATACCATACAAACACTTATATATAGGAAGTACCAGCGGCGTATCCACCATGCTTGTATCATATTACACACGCATCGTTACTTAATCATTTAATCAAACCAAACCATCAAGATGTAAAATGTTCATGTCTAATGTAAATCATGTAATATGTATCCAAAATGTAAGCCTGTGATGAATAACAAATCTACTAAGTACGCGACAATAGACATACGTAGCATGTGACCTGTACTAAGTATGCAACAATAGACATACGTAGCATGTGACCTGTACTACGTATACAACAATAGACATACGTAGCATGTGACCTGTACTACGTATACAACAATAGACATACGTAGCATGTGACCTGTACTACGTATACAACAATAGACATACGTAGCATGTGACCTGTACTACGTATACAACAATAGACATACGTAGCATGTGACCTGTACTACGTATACAACAATAGACATACGTAGCATGTGACATGTACTAAGTATGCAATAATAGACATACGTAGCATTAAATGTAATGTAAAACATGTACTATAATTGTACTAATGAACATAGCAAGTATATGATGTGAAAACAGGAAAGCACGAAAGTAACAAGTAGGCACATGTGTTCCACCCCAAAACAGTTTGGAAAACAGTAAAAGAGGGGTCTATGTACTCACTTGAGATTGCTCAGAAGTCCTAGGATAACCACCAAGCAATGCTAGAGATCACGGAATCAAACGGCACCTAATATAGGTAACTAAGTTAATAAACCGGACCTAAATCGGAAGATCGGGTAGCATGAGGGTTCGTAAACCAAACGAGTGTGGAGACTCGTATAATATGGTTTAACAAAGCCTACATACTAAATGAAACCTAACATAATTGTTTACGACCCATTACGACCCGTTTAGGTAGCTTATGCTACTTTAACGCGTCGTTCGCGTGAAACGCGTTCGGACCGCCTAACTAGCCCTATGACAAGTGTTATATGCCTAAACATGTTACATAATCAGTTATGTGACAAAGGTTTAGGTTACATATGCTTAATTACCAATTATACATGAAAAGGGTATTCTGGTAATTTACCTAAGGCATATAAACTACCTATCATACAACTACTCAAACGATGTGACCATAGGGTATAACCTCGGAAGGTTATTCCCTACCTACTATGGTCACCTAAAGTGTTTGGTCAGATCCTAACGATCGACCAAATGGGTCGGGTTCGAGGTATAAGCGATTTATCAGATCGCTTACCCTACGACCCTAGACAACGTGGTAATCAGTAGGCATAGTCCCAAGGGACTATAACCAACGTGATTACACTCACGTTGCGAAGTTCAAACGAACTTCGCATTGACCATAAACTGGTCAATGCAGAAAGTCAAACAAAGTTTGACTTTCAGACTCGAAAGACTCGAAAAACAATAAAAGAACGAAAGAATACTTACGAAGGGTCCCCGAATGCTAATCTCGATCCGAGAATCTCAGGTATGAAACAATGGTTTCAACTTAGAGTTTCTAAGATCAAAATTCTAGTGGTTTTTGAAGTTGTGGGGTGGGGTATTTATAGTATTCGGGTAACCGTTAAGATCGTTTCATGGAATAACGTGATTGAATCATGTGCGTACACTTGTTGGAAACTCATGGTAGCTAAGAATGATCCTTATCATCTGACTAGACAATTGAGAATGTGTGGGTGAGAATCAAACAGCTGTAACCTGCTGTTAAAAACACTGAATCTGGTCTATCCCCAGGCTAGCGCACCGTTACTTAATAAGTGTAGCGGTGCGCTAGGCCTTAGTTTGGCAGATTTACAATATTGGTCCCTGTCATGCATTCAGCCCATTTTCGACACGTTTAAGGCCCGTTAACCCCATTTCAAAGCTCTAAAATGAAGTTAAAGTATAGGGAACTTAAAATGTGCTCAAAAATATCTCAGATGTCGGTTCGTTTAGCCGTACGGTTGCGATGTTCGGTTAATTACGACGGAATGCGCATAAGCGCGAAAAATGATCCAAATGACGCGACGAATGGATTTTTCTTATTCCGAACACTAAAATAAAATATTTTAGTGCTTACATAAATTTTTGGATGTCCGGATGTATTCAGAATGTAAGTTATGCGCGAAAATGCAAACTTGTGCACTTTTTGACACTTTTAGTCCCTGAATGTCCCAAAAGTATATTTTAGCACACCGAACCCCTCAAAGCCTATTTCTAAGCTATGTAAAGGATATTTGTGGTATGTTTAACTTATGGTCATGTTCCGGAATGTCTGTTACAGTTCAAATTGACATACTTTCGCAGTTTGTCAACTTTAGTCCCTGTAAGCGATTAAACTTTGATTTCACCACACCAAACCTTCCAAAACTTATATCTAAGTTATGTAAAGGTTATTTAAGGTATGTTAAGCCTATTTCACTATTCCGGAGTGTTCATTGGATTAAACTGGTTATATCTACACATCAGAGCGCGTATAACCCTCCAGAAAGCGATTTAAAGCTTGAAATCGAACAAGAGTCGATATGTGCAAACGATACACATATTTTTACAAATCCCAAGTATGAAATACAATATTTCATTGGTTTGGCATTTGATTGATGGTTGGAGTGACACAGGTGTCACAGTCTCCCCTACTTTAGGAAATTTCGTCCCGAAATTGATTCGTAGGAGTCTATCTGTGGCTTTATGTGAAGTAACCATCAAAGATAAGCAAGGCATAATCCTGTTATTTCTCTTTAACGGACATTTTTCAGAATTGAAAAATGAACGGAGTTATTTTCAACAGGCATTCTTCAGAAACGAAAATGAACGAAATGAGTCTTTTTCCACAACCTCTTCAGAACCGAAAATGAACAAAATGAGTCATTTTCCACAACCTCTTTAGAACCGAAAATGAACAAAATGAGTCATTTTCCACAACCTCTTTAGAACCGAAAATGAACAAAATGAGTCATTTTCCACAACCTCTTTAGAACCGAAAATGAACGAAATGAGTCATTTTCCACCACTTCTTCAGAACCGAAAATGAACGAAAAGAGTCATTTTCCACCATTTCTTCAGAACCGAAAATGAACGAAAAGAGTCATTTTCCACCACTTCTTCAGAACCGAAAATGAACGAAAAGAGTCATTTTCCACCACTTCTTCAGAACCGAAAATGAACGAAAAGAGTCATTTTCCACCATTTCTTCAGAACCGAAAATGAACGAAAAGAGTCATTTTCCACCTTTTCTTCAGAACCGAAAATGAACGAAAAGAGTCATTTTCCACCATTTCTTCAGAATCGAAAATGAACGAAAAGAGTCATTTTCCACCATTTCTTCAGAACCGAAAATGAACGAAAAGAGTCATTTTCCAGACACACGACCAAACTAGCTGTGGTTTCCGTGCACTGAATTCCATAATTATGTATGCATCCATAATTACGCAATTCCTTGCATAGTCCGCACAATTTGCTTGTAATGTGGAGGGGAGGAAAATCAAACCTGTGATGAGTGTGACTAGACTACCATAGGGTCCTTTTAATTAGATCGACAAATGATCCTTTTAATTAGACCACCAAGGAGTCCTTTCAGCTATATCATCACATGATATTCCTAACCAGATTTTTGGATCAATTTGTTTACCTAGACCACTCAGGGGTCTAATTATGGAATGGTACAATATAATCCAAGGGTCTTTACTATTACGTACAAGCCCATTGAGGATTTAATATAGTACCTTTGGATATCCTACTATGAATTCCTTATACGAAGATATGGAAGATTCTACGAGGGTTTGGATAACAAGAATTTGGATCACACGAAAACATTAAAGAGAACACATACTCACAAAATCACATAGTTGTTTAACTTGTTTATTAATTTGTTATCTTTGGACGCGGATACTTAAAGCACACCAGGAATCCAATTCGTGGATTTCATTTGGCGCTTTAATCATTTCAAGAATCTATGTATGAAGATAGGATAATCTTAAAAGGAATTCGGCTTTGTCCTTATTGAATTGTGATGTACGTATTGAATCATACAAAGAATTCAATTAAGGACTCCGATGAATGATACCCATCCACAAGGATCTAATTATGAGGATAGAAAGATCCTACATGGATTTTTGGAGTTTGTGTAACGAGAGGTGTTCCGACACCTTGCACTAGGCGTGCTTACGTCGATACACAAGGTAGAAAGTTCATGAGGTTGAGGCGCCAGATATGTCAAGCGACATATGAAGCAGAGTTTGAAGGTTGAGCAGAAGCAGGATTTATAACAGCTTTGCTTTGGATTGCAAGGCGGCACATGTTAACCAAATGTCTCCATCGTCCACCGTGGGTACATTTGAAACAGGGTATTTGGTTCGGATAATGGCAGTGGTATTAATTGCACCAAGGAATAGTTCCCTTTATACAGCTTCATCCCTGAGACAAGTCATGGGGATAGCTAAATCATCGGTCCTCTGGAGTATGACGCCTATTTGCTGGGTAGTTGCAGCACCTGGTTCGGACATTGTTGTTGCGATGAAGAAGCATCTTGAAGATAACGAAAGGTATAGGAGGAAACAAGCGAAAGATAGTCAAAAGAGAATAACAACACATGAAGATTGTGACCATTTGTTTGTTACCAAAGGCAAACAAATGAGATGGTGACTAATCAAAGTAAATGGGTCAATATAATGTATCGCGAAGACATGCTCGCCTATAAGTGAACACTCATCCCAAGAATTCCCAGGTAAGCACAACTGGTCTCGCGTCTGATGAGATGTATACGAAGTGCTTGCCTAGACAGAAAACCCAGAATACAGGCATTCACCCTTCCAGTTTGCACGTGTTCACATTATTAAAAAACCCAAAACCTTGACGAGATTTTGAAAACTCAAAGGGGTTCAAAACCATATAATAGAGAGTTCAAAACCTTACAATAGAGGGTTCAAAACCTAGTAATCAATCATCCTAGAACAGATGATTAGTTTTCGAAGCGGTTTTGAAATTTATGTTCTTGTTGTGGTCGTCGCCTAAGGATAGGTGACGGTATTGTTTTATGACTAAACGCAAGTAAACTCGTGTTAGGGTCCTAGAAAGGTTATAGACAAGGTCAAAGCATTACTAATAACCTAATTCCCTATAACCATTGGCTCTGATACCATCTTTTCTGTCACACCCCGACCACGTAGAACATACAAAACGTGGCGGAAATGTCGGGGAGTGTTGTAACAGAATTAATTGTTTCAAATCCATGGCAATTAAACTTTCGTTTTATTGATTAGAAGTGTTACAATGTCTTAACAAACAAAGAAATACAACATAATTAACTAGTCTTGCATCTTTTATTGTCACTAAAGCCCAAGTCTGCCTATGTGTATCTTGATCATCTTATGCAACAGCTCCTGTAAAACACATGTGAAAATAGGTACGTCAGCATAAAAATGCCTGTGAGATACATAGGTTTTGTGAAAATAGGTTTCATGACTTATGTTTGAGAAAATGTTTAGTCATGAACCTTGTAATTTGCTCTGTTTTGTAAATCATTTGAAAAACGATAAGATCAGATGATATGTATAAATAAGGGAATAATGTATGGTTAAATGAATAACCATTGTAAAATGAGTTTGTATAAGATAAGTTGTTTGTAAATCAATGTCTTGTGAAAAGTATGTTATTTGTATAAAATGTTATATGTCTCAAACTGAAATGATTCAAATAACGCTACAATATGTAATACCATACAAACACTTATATATAGGAAGTACCAGCGGCGTATCCACCATGCTTGTATCATATTACACACGCATCGTTACTTAATCATTTAATCAAACCAAACCATCAAGATGTAAAATGTTCATGTCTAATGTAAATCATGTAATATGTATCCAAAATGTAAGCCTATGATGAATAACAAATGTACTAAGTACGCGACAATAGACATACGTAGCATGTGACCTGTACTAAGTATGCAACAATAGACATACGTAGCATGTGACCTGTACTACGTATACAACAATAGACATACGTAGCATGTGACCTGTACTACGTATACAACAATAGACATACGTAGCATGTGACCTGTACTACGTATACAACAATAGACATACGTAGCATGTGACCTGTACTACGTATACAACAATAGACATACGTAGCATGTGACATGTACTAAGTATGCAACAATAGACATACGTAGCATTAAATGTAATGTAAAACATGTACTATAATTGTACTAATGAACATAGCAAGTATATGATGTGAAAACAGGAAAGCACGAAAGTAACAAGTAGGCACATGTGTTCCACCCCAAAACAGTTTGGAAAACAGTAAAAGAGGGGTCTATGTACTCACTTGAGATTGCTCAGAAGTCCTAGGATAACCACCAAGCAATGCTAGAGATCACGGAATCAAACGGCACTTAATATAGGTAACTAAGTTAATAAACCGGACCTAAATCAGAAGATCGGGTAGCATGAGGGTTCGTAAACCAAACGAGTGTGGAGACTCGTATAATATGGTTTAACAAAGCCTACATACTAAATGAAACCTAACATAATTGTTTACGACCCATTACGACCCGTTTAGGTAGCTTATGCTACTTTAACGCGTCGTTCGTGTGAAACGCGTTCGGACCGCCTAACTAGCCCTATGACAAGTGTTATATGCCTAAACATGTTACATAATCAGTTATGTGACAAAGGTTTAGGTTACATATGCTTAATTACCAATTATACATGAAAAGGGTATTCTGGTAATTTACCTAAGGCATATAAACTACCTATCATACAACTACTCAAACGATGTGACCATAGGGTATAACCTCGGAAGGTTATTCCCTACCTACTATGGTCACCTAAAGTGTTTGGTCGGATCCTAATTATCGACCAAATGGGTCGGGTTCGAGGTATAAGCGATTTATCAGATCGCTTACCCTACGACCCTAGACAACGTGGTAATCAGTAGGCATAGTCCCAAGGGACTATAACCAACGTGATTACACTCACGTTGCGAAGTTCAAACGAACTTCGCATTGACCATAAACTGGTCAATGCAGAAAGTCAAAAGCAAACATACGATATTGCACATAACACTTTCATTGATATATAACACGTTAGGTCATTCTCAGATAACCTACCCGACATTTAGACACGCAAATTACTACTTATGTCGTTTCAGCTTTAACATTCAAAACTGGGCTGTTTTCGGGCATTTTAATAAAATAGTTAACTTATTCCAAAAATTTCCGTATTTTTACAGAATGTTTTAAACGATCCAAATATTATTTTGTAAAAATATCAGGATCCAATTCATTACCAATATTTTATAAAAATCATTTACCAGGCTGCAATCAGATTCGTCACTTGCTGACTGCAGTCCACGGAAAAATTCATTTAAAATTCATCGTAAGTCTGATTGATGAAATTCCAGTTGGAAAATTACAACGACATCAGTGGTCATCTATAGTACAAATTTCATGAGCTAATTCTGCACAGATTTCAAGTTATGATGAAAAACATAACACACATTTTCTGCAGTAAAAACGCAGCTTTTGCTGCTGTACAAAACGGACCATTAAAAATAGCAAACGACCTCAAAAAAATATGATTCCAGTGCCATTTGAAGCATTTTTTGAAATAACACGTAATAGACTCAAGAAAATCAGTTTTTCGATAAATATCAACCTGTTTACAGCCAACTGAAGTTGGCTGTAAATGTTTGGACAGAAGCTGTTTTCACAGATCTCTTAATAAAACGAATTTCCGAGTTTCGTTATCATCTTTCCGCAATTATACGAACATATTCCATCATTCACAGAAGGTTATAACTCAGTTGTCCCAGAATTAGCATGCTCAACTTCAAGGGTTTAACCCTAATCCATACACATATGCCTATTCACATACAATCTACAATTCTACGCATCTTTCTTGATTCTCATGAACCCTAGGCCACACATTAATACCGTAACACCTCAGAATCATTAGTTAAACATAATCACAGCCAAGATAATTCACAACAAAGCATACATGATCATTACATACTTTCACTAGTCAACAAGTTTCAATCCACAATAAAACCCTAGCTAATCATTAAACACTTATACGGTCGAAATACCATCTAAACATGATTTCTAGCAAAATTCTAACTTACAATCCTTCACTTTAACACCAAGAATCATAATAAAGAATAAAACACAACCATGTAGGGCAAGAACTTAAAATCAAAACATATACAATCACTAACCGAGAGATGGAGATGCGAGAGGGAGTGTGTTCGGCCGGAGAGGGAGTTCGCGCGAGAGAGAGAACATGACTGTTGTTGTTTCCGTAAAACTTCAAGAAGGAGGGAAGTGGATCGCACATTGGGGCTGTAGGGTTTTGGGAGAGTTGTGTGTTCCCAGAATGCATGGTACGTACAAAAAAATAATAAGGGAATGTGTGGGCGGTTTGGGGTTATCCTGGCCGAACTTGGCTTAAGCCCATTTAACAAATGAAGGGTGTTGGTTTGCTAAACCGGGCCGCAAGATTGCAAAGGAACGAATAGTGGTGGCGGTTGGATCAAGTCACGTTATCGGGTCATAAACTTCGAGTAAACGGAGACGTCAATAAATATTTTAATTAAACACGTTAACTTAGATTTTTTTTTATTTAGTGTCGATATGTTAAATTAACTTAACTTATATGTAGAACCGTAACGCCAAAAGAAATGTAATAATGATTGCGGGAACAATTGAACGTAACTAACCTCGGAGACACGGGTTGTCACATCATCCCCAAGTTGAAAGAAATATCGTCCTGAAATTTGAGCACACAGTCACTGAGGAAGCTAGTTATGTTGAGCGTTTTCGTGGGGTGTCACATCATCCCCCTGTTGGTTTGGAATTTCGTCCCGAAATTCAGTAGTAGCTTCAGAACTGGACTCATCTTTCTCAAACAACCGAGGATACTTGCATTTCATTTGGTATTCTCGTTCCCAGGTAAACTCTGGGCCATGACGTGAGTTCCAACGAACTCGAACTATAGGTATCTTGCTACGTTTAAGAGTTTTGACTTCCCGGTCCAAGATCTCCGCCGGTTCTTCGACGAAACGTAGCTGGTCATCGATCGTGAGTTCCTTGAAAGGAACAATGAGAGTCTCATCTGACAGACACTTCTTCAGATTTGACACGTGAAAGACGTTGTGAACACCACTGAGTTCTTTGGGTAAATTCAGTCTGTACGCCACTTTGCCGATTTTCTCAGTGCCTTCGAAAGGTCCGACATAACGCGGATTAGGTTAAGCTTGCCCTGTTAGCCAAAACGAACCACACCTTCCTAAGGTGAGACTTTAAGTAGTACTCGATCCCCAACCTGGAACTCGAGCGGTTTCCTACGCTTATCAGCGTAGCTTTTCTGACGGTCACGAGCTGCCGCCATTCGTTGTCGTATTTGGGCAAGCTTTTCCATTGTGTCGACGACGAGTTCTGGGCCAGTGATTTGGCTGTTGCCAACCTCTGCCCAGCATAAGGGTGATTGGCATTTCCGTCCATACAAAGCCTCGAACGGAGCAGCCTGTATGCTGGTGTAGTAACTGTTGTTATACGAAAACTACACCAAAGGTAGGTGCCTTTCCCCGCCGTTACCAAAGTTGATCACACATGCTCGAAGCATGTCTTCAAGAGTCTGGATGGTGCGTTCGGTCTGCCCATCCGTCTGTGGATGGTATGCGGTGCTCATGTCTAGACTTGAGCCAAAGGATTTGTGCATCGCCTGCCACAAATCAGATGTAAAACGCGGGTCACGATCCGAAATGATGGAAGTTGGCACCCCGTGCCTCGCAACTACTTCCTTCAGGTAGATGTCTGTTCGAGTAGAGAACTTATCCGTTTCCTTGGTAGCTAGGAAGTGTGCAGAATTTGTCAGTCGATCCACTTTCATCCAAATGGTATCGTTTCCTCGTGGAGATCTAGGTGAGCCGATAATGAAGTCCGTGGAAATTTGCTCCCATTTCCATGTCGGGATCTCTGGTTGTTGAAGTAGTCCTGATGGCTTCTGATATTCAACCTTGACTCTCGCACAGGTTAAACAATTACTGACATGGTCACTATGTTAGCTTTCATGTGGGGCCACCAGTAAAGAGTTTTGAGGTTTTGGTACATCTTGCCAGAACCAGGATGCGCCGAGTAGCGGGACTTGTGTGCTTCGTCCATCACAATCTCTCGTAAGTTTCCATAGAATTGAACCCATATACGTTCCATGAAGTAATAGGTACCCTCTTCCTTGCACATGAGTTGCTTTTCCATGCCTCACATGGATTCAGCTAAGAGGTTCTCTTCCTTCAGTGCTTCAATCTGAGCGTTTCCGATTTGGGTAGGAAGACTAAAGTGGATAGTAAGCTGTAACGCACGTACATGCTTAGGTTTGGTTTCCTTCCAACTGAGGGCATCAGTCACAACGTTGGCCTTGCCTGGATGATACTTGATTGTGCATTCGTAGTCGTTAAGGAGTTCGACCCATCGATGATGTCGCATGTTCAACTCCTTCTAATCCAAGATATGCTGGAGACGCTTGTGATCGGTGTAGATGGTGCACTTGGTACCGTACAAGTAATGTCTCCATATCTTGAGTGCAAACACTACTGCTCCCAGCTCCAAATTGTGGGTAGTGTAGTTATTTTCGTGAACCTTGAGTTGGTATGATGCGTAAGCAATGACTTTCTCACGTTGCATCAACACACCACCAAGTCCCTGGGTAAACGCATTACAATAAACAATGAAACCGTCTGTGTCACACCCCCAAAATCCACCATGCGGAGTATCACCGCTTGGAGGCGTGACATGACCAGGATCGAGCCACCAATCATATTGAACAACACAATTAAGTAAATAAAACCAACCACAATACGATTGGTGACCAAAGGAAAGTAGACCGACTTTAGGTTAATAGTGGAAGCATAATACGTAAAGCAAAAACATAAGTTCATAGTTCATAAGTTCATAAAGTTAAATTAATAAGCATGGGACATAACAGTCCGCATCCCACAACAACCTCCTCCTCGTGCAAGCTCCTGCAATCTCTAGCGACCGGTAAGACATGTAACAACGAGTCAACAACAAAGTTGAGTGAGTTCACGGTTGGTTGATTAGTTTTAAGTTGTTTCTGAAAAACGTGGTTTGACTTTCGTTGGCTTATATGCCATGGGGGTTACCCCTTAGTTGAAAGTATGTTTAACCATATTCTTTTTATTACCCAAATCATACCCATAATTAGTGGGGGGTTTTCCCCCATGTAAACCACTAGACTATCCTGATATCGACAACTGACGAATACGTGCCCTACATCAATGTTCTATCATCATTGACAGTTTGCCATAGTCCATTAGTACACGCATGTTCGGACGACACGGTGTGAGGTTTGTTAAACCTAATAGCGCTATTAACTAATGACCCGCTCGCCATCGGCCTCGGCGATTAAGTCGATATAAATTTGAGGGCTTAGGTGATAGAGTTTTGTCTAGTAAGTTTTAAGGTTGTTGTCCTACCCAAGGAGGACGAACGTACGTATTCTGCACAAGGAGAATTCGTAGGATTAATAATGGCATCCTACCTATGGAGGATGGCCATACATATCCTACCCAAGGAGGATATGTAGATTTCATTTTAGTTTCTTAACCCATTCCCAAACCACCGAGAATCCCATGCCTTGTAGAAAGTGTGAACTCACCTCGGTTGCTCGGTTTGACTCTCAAAAATAGCTAGCAGTCAAGGTCGGTCAATCACGTCCTAATATGATTACCAGTTAGTCATTTAGTGGTTTTCAAATAAAGCACAAAGTTCCTACACGTATCTATCACATAACACTCATTACTTTAACGGTTTATGCCCATATAAACTTCCCATCTATTCCCGTTCATAAATAAACATACGATATTGCACATAACACTTTTATTGACATATAACATGTTAGATCATTCACAGATAACATACTCGACATTTAGACACGCAAATTACAACTTATGTCATTTCAGCTTTAATATTCAAAACCGGGCCGTTTTCGGACCTTTTAATAAAATAGTTAACTTATTCCAAAAATTCCTACTTTTTTACAGAATATCTTAAACGATCCAAATACTATTGTGTAAAAATATCGGGGTCCAGTACATTACCAATATTTTGTAAAAAATCATTTTCCGGACTGAACTCAGATTTATCTTTTTCTGACTGCAGTCCACGGAATAATTTATTTAAAATTCATCGAGAGTCCGATTTATGAAATTCTAGTGAGAGAATTACAAATACATCGTTGGTCATTTACAGTATAAATTGCGTGATCTAACTCTACACAGAATTCAAGTTATGATGGAAAATAGAACGCATATTTTCAGCAGCAAAAATGCAGCTCTAGCTGCTGTTACGAAATGACACTTTAAAAATAGTAAACGGAGTCCAAAAATTATGATTCCAGTTCCATTAGAACCATATTTCATAATACTTAAAACTAGACTTCAGAAAATACATTTTTCATTAAGTTACGGTCTGGTTACAGCCAACTGAAGTTGGTTGTAATCACTAAACAGCTTTCTGTTTTCAGTCTTTAACCTTCTAAAGCGCGTTCGATTGATTCCGTTAACATGTTTAGTGATCACAACAACATCAAACATCAATATTAACCAGCAAAGCATCAGGAAATCAACAAGAATCATAACAACATCATATTAACATCACTTCATCACTAGACTAGTTTATGTTCAAGACTTGTTTAAGGTTCTTTAGAGTTTCTTGATTCTTTATCATTCTTTTCATTATTAACCAACAAAATCATGAACAAGATGAAGATCTAAGGCACTTACTACTAGCACAAAGATAGGGGAGTTCAAGAGTGTAAAAGTGGTGGTTAAAAGAAACCGAGAGCGGTCCTTCAACTTCCGAACAAGCCGAGCTTCGTTGAACGCCTTGTAGCACCTAGAAGTACACTCGGATCGCTAGAATGAAAACCGAAAATGTGGTGGTGATGGGGAGGGTGTTCGGCTGAAGTGAGGGAGAGGAGAAGGAGGTTTGTGGTGGTGAGAAGATGAAGTGATCACTTTGTTCTTATAATCCTTCAACACCTTTGTCCACTAGATATTATGTTTAGGAAGTACACTACAATATCTTCATCACATCCAAGGGGGATTAGTGAAGATTTAGAGAAATCTTATAAGGATTATGGTGGGGCCACCCACAACCGTTCACTAGCATGGGGGGGGGGGGGGGTTAAGTGTAATTTGAATGGTAAATAATTTAACTAGTGGGAGGTTAAAGGTAATATCTAATGTTTAGTGTGTAGGGTGCTTTATATAGAAAGTTTAAGTGTTCGGGAACCATAACCGGCTCAGAAAAGTAAGGACAATGTTTCTTGCAATATTTTAGTGTTCCGGGTAAAGTCCGGTTGTTCGGTTCGGTGTTGTTCCATTAAAGTGCGTAATTAATCCGTAAGGTGTCCTATATATATATTTTTGTAACATTTTTAATTCTCAACACTCAGGAAAACATACCGGACTATTTAGTAACTTTTCTGTATACTACTAGTATGTTAACAAGCAGATGTAAGTATAACACAGTAATCAGAGAGCAGTTAAGTAATTCCACACAGTCGTCAAGCACTTTAATTATCATTAATAAATTGTGCGGATACAAGGAATTATGAGGGTTGTCACATTCTCCCCCTGTTAAGAAAATTTCATCCCGAAATTTAGCATGTGGTTACTGAGGAAGCTAGTTAAGTTGCGTTGGTTTCCTGGTTTTCCTGGGGTGTCTCATTATCCCCCCGTTGATTTGGAATTTCGTCTCGAAATTCGGCAGTAGCTTCAGCCTCAGTAGTGGTTGCGTTTTTCTTAAACAGCTGGGGATACTTGAGTTTCATTTGGTCTTCTCGTTCCCAGGTATACTCTGGGACACGACGGGAATCCCAACGAACTCGGACGAGAGGTATCCTGGTGCGCTTGAGAATTTTAACATCTCGATCAGTAATCTCTACTGGTTCCTCGACGAATCGCAGCTGGTCGTCGATAGTGAGTTCCTTGAGAGGAACTATGAGGGTCTCGTCTGACAGACACTTCTTCAGATTTGACACGGGGAAAACATTGTGAACTCCGCTGAGTTCTTTAGGTAGATTCAGCCTGTAGGCGACTTTGCCAATTTTCTCGATGATTTCGAACGGTCCGACATAGCGCGGATTGAGTTTGCCTTGTTTGCCAAAATGAACTACACCTTTCCATGGTGAGACTTTGAGTAGCACTCGATCCCCAACCTGGAACTCGAGTGGCTTTTTTCGCTTATCAGCATAGCTTTTCGGGCGGTCACGAGCTGCCGCCATTCGTTGCCGTATCTGAGCAATTCTCTCGGTTGTATCTGCAACAAGTTCTGGGCCTGTGATTTGACTGTCGCCAACTTCTGCCCAACGGAGAGGTGATCGGCATTTCCGTCCGTACAACGCCTCAAACGGAGCAGCCTGGATGCTGGTGTGGTAGCTGTCGTTATACGAAAACTCCACTAGCGGGAGGTGCTTTTCCCAGCCATTACCAAAATCGATTACACATGCCCTAAGCATGTCTTCAAGGGTCTGGATGGTGCGTTCAGATTGCCCATCTGTCTATGGATCATATGCTGTGCTCATGTCTAATCGAGAACCAAAGGACTCGTGCATAGCTTGCCACAGTTCAGATGTAAAATGTGAGTCTCGATCAGAGATGATGGAGGTTGGCACTCCATGCCTTGATACCACTTCCTTTAGGTAGACGTCTGCTAAAGTAGAAAACTTGTCGGTTTCCTTGATAGCCAAGAAGTGTTCAGACTTAGTCAATCGATCTATGATCACCCAAATGGTATCATTACCGCGTTGAGATCTAGGTAGGCCAGTAACGAAATCCATGGAAATTTGCTCCCATTTCCATTTCGGGATCTCTGGTTGTTGAAGTAGGCCTGAGGGTTTCTGATATTCGGTCTTGACTCTAGCATAAGTCAAACATTTGCTAACGTAGGTTGCTATGTGGGCTTTCATACCAGGCCACCAATATGTAGTCTTTAGGTCGTGGTACATCTTATCCGAACCAGGGTGTACTGAATAACGAGACTTATGTGCTTCATCCATCACAAGCTAGCGTAAGCCTCCATAAAGTGGAACCCAAATGTGCCCTGTTACATAGTAGGCACCGTCTTCCTTTTGTTCTAGCCGCTGCCTCGATCCTCGTAAGGATTCAGCCCTGATGTTTTCTACTTTCAATGCTTCAACCTGAGCATCGCGAATCTGAATGGGAAGATTGGATTGTTTGGTAAGCTGTAAAGCACGTACACGCATAGGTATAGTATCTTTTCGACTGAGGGCGTCGGCCACAACATTGGCCTTGCCCGGATGGTACTTGATCGCGCATTCGTAATCATTCAAGAGTTCGACCCATCGTCGTTGTCACATGTTTAACTCCTTTTGCTTAAAGATATGCCCGAGACTCCTGTGATCGGTGTAAATGGTGCACTTGGTACCGTACAGGTATTGTCTCCATATCTTAAGCGTGAAAACAACTGCTCCCAGCTCCAAGTCGTGCGTAGTGTTGTTCCTTTCGTGAACTTTAAGTTGGCGCAATGCGTAGGCAATGACCTTGTCGCGTTGCATCAACACGCAACCAAGTCCCTGGATGGAAGCGTCACAGTAAACCACAAAATCTTCTGTGCCTTCAGGCAATGAGAGGATCGGCGCGCTACAAAGTCTATCCTTTAAGTGCTGGAAAGCAGATTCCTGTGCATCACCCCAACGATAGGTGACACCTTTCTGAGTCAGTGAGGTGAGAGGTTGCGCAATCTTGGAAAAATCCTTTATAAACCTTCTGTAATATCCTGCCAAACCCAAGAATTGGCGGATTTCTGTTGGTGTGCGGGGTGCAGGCCAGTTCTTGATCGAGTCAACCTTGGATGGATCAACATGAATCCCATCCTTGTTTACTACGTGGCCTAGAAAGTGGACTTCGCGAAGCCAGAAGTCACATTTCAAAAACTTGGCATACAGTTGCTCTGCTCGAAGAAGTTCCAGCATAAGTCGTAGATGCTGCTCGTGTTCCTCCTGACTCTTAGAATAGATCAAGATATCGTCGATGAAAACAATAACGAACTTATCCAGGTAAGGTTTGCATACTCGGTTCATGAGATCCATGAAGACCGCTGGTGCATTCGTTAATCTGAAAGGCATAACCAGAAACTCGTAATGGCTGTAACGAGTTCTGAATGCTGTTTTGGAGACGTCCTCCTCCCGGACTCTCAGTTGATGGTAGCCTGACCTCAGGTCAATCTTGGAGTAGAAACTCGACCCTTGCAATTGGTCGAACAAATCATCAATGCGTGGAAGAGGATAACGATTCTTCACGGTCACCTTGTTAAGTTCGCGATAGTCAATACACATTCTAAAAGTACCGTCTTTCTTCTTCACAAACAAGACTGGAGCTCCCCAGGGCGAAGAGCTAGGACGTATGAAACCCTTTTCCAAGAATTCTTGTAGTTGTGTGGACAGTTCTTCAAGTTCTGATGGAGCTAGGCGATAAGGTGCTCGAGCTACTGGTGCTGCTCCAGGAGCTAGCTCGATTTGAAATTCAACTTGACGATGAGGCGGAAGACCAGGTAATTCCTCAGGAAATACCTCGGGAAAGTCACGTACAATAGGAATGTCTTCAATTCTCTTCTCTTCCGTTGATGTGTCAGTAACGAGTGCCCGAATGGCAGTGTGGCCCTTTTGCAAACACTTCTGGGCCTTAAGGAAAGAGATAATGCCTACGACAGCACCACTCTTGTCGCCATGAATCACGAGAGGTTCTTCACCAGAACGAGGGATACGGACACTCTTCTTGTTGCAAAGAATTTCCGCTTGGTGCTAAGATAACCAATCCGCCCCAATAACAACGTCGAAACTACCCAGAATGATAGGAATGAGGTCGATAGGGAAGGTCTGACCAGCTAAGACGAGATTACAACCCTTAACTGTGTGTGCCCTTAAGACTTTCACCATTAGCTAGTTCTACAACATGTTTGGTGTTTTTAAGGGTAATGGGGTACGCTTAAGCACCTGACTAACCCTTAGGAACACATATCTAACATCGGCACCCGAATCATCTAAGATAGAAATAAAGAAATTGTCTGGTAGGAACTTACCCGCCACAACGTTGGGGTTGTTTCTTTCTTCCTCTTGTCCATTCAGGAACTCATGCTCACCAGTCCTGCGGTTGTCCTTATTGTCTCCGCTGTTGTTCCCGTTGCCCTGGTTGCTGCTCGGATTTTGATTCTGATTCAGCTGTCGACAGTGTCTCTTGAAGTGACCTTCAGCACCGCACTGGAAGCATCCCTTATTACCCTGCTGGTGTTGCTGTTGGTTCTGGGGAGCATGTGGTTGCTGTTGTCGATTCTGATTCGCAGGACGTGAGCTCCTGCAATCTCTGGCTTTATGTCCAGGCTTGTTACATCTCTGACAATGACCCTTGTTGCACGGCCCGCTGTGGTGCAAACTACATCGATTGCACTTAGGGTGATTTCCCCTGTATCCACCCTGACCTTGATTTCCAGAAAACTGCTGACTGGGGCTCCTGTGTTCATCTGTCTTTCGCCGCTGGGACTGGGATTGAACTGGAGTGGAACCCCTGCCCGAATTTCCATCCCACTTGCGCTTGTCATTGCTGGGAGCACCAGTAGCAGTAGTGCTAACGCGCTTGGGCAGCTTGCCCTCTTCCACCGCCTGATCGGTGAGTTGGTGCGCCAAACGAATGACTTGCTGGATTGTGGAAAGGTTGGCCTCAATTACAGACCCTTGGATCTCCGGGACTAAGCCTCTGAGGTATAGCTTGATCCGTCTAGATATGGGTCATGACAAGTTAGGACATAAGTCAGCCAAGTCGTTGGACCTCTTTGTGTACGCCTCAATTTCTAATCCTTCCATCTTCAAACCATAATACTCTGTTTCGAGTTCCAAAATGTCATCCAGGTGGCAGAATTTTTCCTTAAACAAATCCTTGAAGTCGCTCCAAAGGGTGGCATTTGCATCTGCCAACCCAAGCATCTGAACTTGTGCATTCCACCAAGAATACGCTTTCCCTTGCAACATGACAGTAGCGTACTCTACTCGTTTGCCGGCAGGGCTTTCACTTTCTTCGAATGTACATTCGATTCTTCGGATCCAGTGTAGAAGGTCGATTGCTCCTCCAGTGCCGTCGAAAGTGGGAGGTTTGCATTTCAGGAACGCCTTGAAGGTGCCCATGCGTGTTTGAGAGTGCATGGGTTGACTCCCTGATTGGGTTGCTAAGGCTTCAGCAATCCGTTCATCAATCAAGGTCGTTAGCTGACCCTGGGTCATGTCGAGACATCCACTCATGGTCTTCACATCGAAGGAAAACACAGGTAAGAAAGGTGTCGCAAGGTGCGTAAGTGTGGAGTGACAAAAGAGAGTAAGCACACAAAGTTTCATACAATAGTTGTTACGATAACTAAGCATACCATGATCAAATGTGCTGCCTAAACTAGCAGGTAGGCAATACAAACATAAACCATATTACCTATAGTGTTGAGTCTTGCACGTGGAGCAAAGCGTCATTGTGGATCGTTGAGCTCTGTACAGGTTATAGTCTGGTTTTATCAAAAAGCTTTTCCCTTTTTAAAACCAAGTTCACTATAACCAATGGCTCTGATACCAATCTGTCACACCCCCAAAATCCACCATGCGGAGTATCACCGCTTGGAGGCGTGACATGACCAGGATCGAGCCACCAATCATATTGAACAACACAATTAAGTAAATAAAACCAACCACAATACGATTGGTGACCAAAGGAAAGTAGACCGACTTTAGGTTAACAGCGGAAGCATAAAACATAAAGCTAAAACATAAGTTCATAGTTCATAAGTTCATAAAGTTAAATTAATAAGCATGGGACATAACAGTCCGCATCCCACAACAACCTCCTCCTCGTGCAAGCTCCTGCAATCTCTAGCGACCTTTAAGGCATGTAACAACGAGTCAACAACAAAGTTGAGTGAGTTCACGGTTGGTTGATTAGTTTTAAGTTGTTTCTGAAAAACGTGGATTGACTTTCGTTGGCTTATATGCCGTGGGGGTTACCCCTTAGTTGAAAGTATGTTTAACCAGATTCTTTTTATTACCCAAATCATACCCATAATTAGTGGGGGGTTTTCCCCCATGTAAACCACTAGACTGTCCTGATATCGACAACTGACGAATACGTGCCCTACATCAATGTTCTATCATCATTGACAGTTTGCCATAGTCCATTAGTACACGCCCGTTCGGACGACACGGTGTGAGGTTTGTTAAACCTAATAGCGCTATTAACTAATGACCCGCTCGCCATCGGCCTCGGCGATTAAGTCGATATAAATTTGAGGGCTTAGGTGATAGAGTTTTGTCTAGTAAGTTTTAAGGTTGTTGTCCTACCCAAGGAGGACGAACGTACGTATTCTGCACAAGGAGAATTCGTAGGATTAATAATGGCATCCTACCTATGGAGGATGGCCATACATATCCTACCCAAGGAGGATATGTAGATTTCATTTTAGTTTCTTAACCCATTCCCAAACCACCGGGAATCCCATGCCTTGTAGAAAGTGTGAACTCACCTCGGTTGCTCGGTTTGACTCTCAAAAATAGCTAACAGTCAAGGTCGGTCAATCACGTCCTAATATGAATACCAGTTAGTCATTTAGTGGTTTTCAAATAAAGCACAAAGTTCCTACACGTATCTATCACATAACATGCATTACTTTAACGGTTTATGCCCATATAAACTTCCCATCTATTCCCGTTCATAAATAAACATACGATATTGCACATAACACTTTTATTGACACATAACATGTTAGATCATTCACAGATAACATACTCGACATTTAGACACGCAAATTACAACTTATGTCATTTCAGCTTTAATATTCAAAACCGGGCTGTTTTCGGACATTTTAATAAAATAGTTAACTTATTCCAAAAATTCCTAAATTTTAAAAAAATGTCTTAAACGATTCAAATATTATTGTGTAAAAATATCGGGGTCCAGTACATTACCAATATTTTGTAAAAAATCATTTTCCGGACTGAACTCAGATTTATCTTTTTCTGACTGCAGTCCACGGAATAATTTATTTAAAATTCATCGAGAGTCCGATTTACGAAATTCCAGTGAGAGAATTACAAATACATCGGTGGTCATTTACAGTACAAATTGCGTGATCTAACTCTACACAGAATTCTAGTTATGACGGAAAATAGAACGCATATTTTCAGCAGCAAAAATGCAGCTCTAGCTGCTGTTACGAAATGACACTTTAAAAATAGTAAACGGAGTCCAAAAATTATGATTCTAGTGCCATTAGAACCGTATTTCATAATACTTAAATCTAGACTTCAGAAAATACATTTTTCGTTAAGTTATGGTCTGGTTACAGCCAACTGAAGTTGGCTGTAATCACTAAACAGCTTTCTGTTTTCAGTCTTTAACCTTCTAAAGCGCGTTCGATTGATTCCGTTAACATGTTTAGTGATCACAACAACATCAAACATCAATATTAACCAGTAAATCATCAGGAATTCAACAAGAATCATAACAACATCATATTAAGATCACTTCATCACTAGACTAGTTTATGTTCAAGACTTGTTTAAGGTTCTTTAGAGTTTCTTGATTCTTTACCATTCTTTTCATTATTAACCAACAAAATCATGAACAAGATGAAGATCTAAGGCACTTACTACTAGCACAAAGCTAGGGGAGTTCAATAGCATAAAAGTGGTGGTTAAAAGAAACCGAGAGCGGTCCTTCAACTTCCGAACACGCCGAGCTTCGTTGAACGCCTTGTAGCACCTAGAAGTACACTCGGATCGCTAGAATGAAAACCAAAAATGTGGTGGTGATGGGGAGGGTGTTCGGCTGAAGTGAGGGAGAGGAGAAGGAGGTTTGTGGTGGTGAGAAGATGAAGTGATCACTTTGTTCTTATAATCCTTCAACACCTTTGTCCACTAGATATTATGTTTAGGAAGTACACTACAATATCTTCATCACATCCAAGGGGGATTAGTGAAGATTTAGAGAAATCTTATAAGGATTGTGGCGGGGCCACCCACAACCGTTCACTAGCATGGGGGGGTTAAGTGTAATTTGAATGGTAAATAATTTAACTAGTGGGAGGTTAAAGGTAATATCTAATGTTTAGTGTGTAGGGTGCTTTATATAGTAAGTTTAAGTGTTCGGGAACCATAACCGGCTCAGAAAAGTAAGGACAATGTTTCTTGCAATATTTTAGTGTTCCGGGTAAAGTCTGGTTGTTCGGTTCGGTGTTGTTCCGTTAAAGTGCGTAATTAATCCGTAAGGAGTCCTATATATATATTTTTGTAACATTTTTAATTCTCAACACTCAGGAAAACATACCGGACTAGTTAGTAACTTTTCTATATACTACTAGTATGTTAACAAGCACATGTAAGTATAACACAGTAATCAGAGAGCAGTTAAGTAATTCCACACATTCGTCAAGCACTTTAATTATCATTAATAAATTATGCGGATACAAGGAATTATGAGGGTTGTCACAGTCTGAGCCTTCTGGTAACGAGAGAATGGGAGCGCTACAGAGCTTCACTTTCAACTGTTGAAACGCGGATTCCTGAGCAATCCTTTGGGCTGGAGCTGTGAGGGTTTGAGCATTCAATCAAGAAAACGGGCTTCGTGATGTCAAAAGCCGTACGTTGGAGACTTAACGTAGGGTTGTCTGTGTCATAGGGGCTCCATGGTAAGGTGTGGGTGTCGCTCGGACCCCTACTAGTTCTTCAAGTGGATTCGGATGTCGTCAAAGAAAACAAGGGACATATCCGTCGTGTCCGAGGATCCATATCAGCCGTATCAAGATCAAGGAACAGTACCTGGGGTATCATCATGTTTATGGCCCAATACTCACTGAGTAACGTTCGTAGAATGTAACTTGTCCAAGCGAGTGTCCGCGGGGAATACTGTTTAAGATCGTAGGGTTCAAAAGTATATCGTGTAGGGGTGTGGGAACATGAGAAAGGGTAGTCGCAACCGATGAGTAAGCGTGTAAGGATCCGTGGCAGGGGTTTACTTGATGTGTAGGGTATAAGTTAGTCGTATGCAAGTTGTACAGGGTTAAAATAAAGAACGACGTTTGTCGAATAGAGGTGCCACGCTGGTATATTAAGCGTAACGAAAATTAACCAGAGAAGAATGGTTGTCGCACAAGTTTGCAGTGTTAATGTTTGCTGAAACTTCCGTCAAAGTTGTTGGGCTCGCCCACATGTGACGGAGGAATAATTTACCTTGATCCATGAACTTAGATGAGTTTGCGATTTATCGAGTCGGTAAGCAATCAAGTTCGGAGGATTTTCCTTAGGTTGTGTGAATGAATCTGAAATATGCCTATGTAGTCAAGAGGTTTCAAAGGGAAGACGCGAAAACATGATCAAGAGTGTATAATCATACCAACAACACATCACCATCCTCAGGGTTTCAAGAAGTGATCACCAATGATCGAAGGTCGAGCCTACCAAATTCTCTAAACTAGAATGAGTTCGCATTAGTGTCTCTGCATGGAGAAACGAGGACGTAGAGTCACTATGGTAAAGGAATGATGGTTTGGTCTAAGTCAATAGTAGAGATTAGGCCTTGCATTAATTAACAAGTATAGGTTGGTACAAAGGCAAGCGAAAAGGTTTCACATAATTAAGATAAACTTTCATAGGATCAAAATGCGACTCTGATAGTATAAGGGGGGAAAAGGGTGAGGTAAATGTGTAGTTCATCGTGTCCGTCTGTAGGTTGCGTAATCCGTGTCTCCATCCTCGAATGTCCCGAAGACTCTCCAATCACTAGGAGGCATCTACTTGCTATATTGGGTATACAAAGGTGTAAATCATGGTAGAATATAAATTATCCACCCAACAGGGTAATGGGATCATCTTGTGGTCGATGGAAATCGTCGTATGGTTGTTAGCGTTTCATTATATCAGTTGCTGATCGAAGAAACAGGAAGTTAGTGAGGTTCATACGAAGAATCGAGTGAAAACAGGGGTCCAACAATAACTGAAGAATTCAACCAAGTAATCCGTTGTCTAGAAATAATTCCAGTAGTGGTACATGGCGGCACGACACAAAAGGGAAGTTTATTGCATCACAGTCGCGGAAGTACATCACTTGTCCAAAACAAAATTTGGTTGGTAGAGTTTCAAGTTGCAAAACGACGAACGCGTGTAACTGTGACTGCTTCGTTTCTAGTGACGACGACCGGTGGAGGTGATAAGGTTCGCCAACAGGGATGCGTAGGTATAGTTCCCCTAAACCCGAGTTCGTTTGAGCCAGGTCTGGTCTTTGTGAATGTTGACGTGCAAACCGAATGTACGGAGAGTCAGATGGCGACGTCATGTCGAGATAAGCGTATGAATAGATAGAACACATAGACGATTGTCGTAGCAGGGTGACGAGAAATCAGAAAAGAACTTAATCACTACTTGTCAAGTTTCAAGTAGACAGTTGAGTGTTAAAGCGAGCACACTAGGGCTAATAAGGGCAACATGCTACTACATTAACTAAGCATACCATAAACAATGCACCATGCAAACGTAACTAACAAATAGGTAACGTAATCATAGATCATACCATCTAAAGGGTTGAGTCTTGCATGTGGAGCGAAGTGTCGTTGTGGATCGTTGAGCACTAAACAGGTTATAGTCTGGTTTTGTTAAAAGCTTTCCCTTTTTAAAACCGAGTTCACTATAACCAATGGCTCTGATACCAATCTGTCACACCCCCAAAATCCACAAGCGGAGTATCACCGCAGGAGGCGTGACTAACCAGGATCAAGCCACCAATCATATTGAACAAATTAGTAAAGTAAACAAAAGTCCAACCACACAATATAATTGGTGTTCAAAAACCAGTTAACCAAATTCAAGTTATCAGCGGAAGCATTAAGTGTAAAATCCAAACACAAGTTTAAATGTTCGAATGTTTAACATGGACTCAACAGTCCATGCCCCACAACGACTCCTCCCGCTCCCATGAAAGCTCCAGCTAAGTACCTAACGACCTTCAAGGCATGTAACAACGAATCAACAACAAAGTTGAGCGAGTTCACAGTTGGTTGTCCAGTTTTAATGTTGTTCCAAAAACCATGAGTTGTTTCGAAAACCACGAGTTATCCAATTCCTTGTTTCCCAAACCATAATCAGTGGGGGCTACCCCATGTTGTGAACCACTAGACTAGTTATATACATTGGCGTCCTTCCCAACCGAGGACGGAGGTACGTATTCTACCCATCTGAGAATACGCAGGCTAAATGTAGTCGTCCTTCCCAATCCGAGGACGGAGGTACGTATTCTTCCTTATCCGAGAATACGCAGGTTTAGTGTAGGCGTCCTTCCCAATCCGAGGACGGAGGTACGTATTCTTCCCAATCCGAGAATACGCAGGTTTAATGTAGTCTATTAGTGGTGAATATACAGGTTTCATCTTAGCTCCTTAATCCCATTCCCAACCCACCGGGAATCCCATGCCTTAAGAGTGTGTACTCACCTTTGGTTGCTCGGTTGAACTCTTAAAATAGCTAACGGTCAGGGTTGGTCAATCATGTCATAATATGATTACCATTTAGTTTGTTAATGGTTTTAAATAAAACACAAAGTTCCTACACGCATCTATCACATAACACGCACTCACGTTAACAATTCACGCCCATATAAACATCCCATCTATAACCATTCAAAAGCAAACATACGATATTGCACATAACACTTTCATTGACATATAACACGTTAGATCATTCTCAGATAACCTACCTGACATTTAGACACGCAAATTACTACTTATGTCGTTCCAGCTTTAACATTCAAAACTGAGCAGTATTCGGGCATTTTAATAAAATAGTTAACTTATTCCAAAAATTCCAAAATTTTTACAGAATGTTTTAAACGATCCAAATATTATTGTGTAAAATATCGAGATCCAATTCATTACCAATATTTTATAAAAAAATCATTTACCGGGCTGCAATCAGATTCGTCACTTTCTGACTGCAGTCCACGGAAAAATTCATTTAAAATTCATCGTAAGTCCGATTGATGAAATTCCAATTGGAGAATTACAACGACACCAGTGGTCATCTATAGTACAAATTTCATGAGCTAATTCTACACAGATTTCAAGTTATGATGAAAAACATAACACACATTTTCTGTAGTAAAAACGCAGTTTTTGCTGCTGTACAAAACGGACCATTAAAAATAGCAAAGGACCTCAAAAAATATGATTCCAGTGCCATTTGAAGCGTTTTTAGAAATAACACGTTACAGACTCAAGAAAATCAGTTTTTCGATAAATATCGACCTGTTTACAGCCAACTGAAGTTGGCTGTAAATGTTTGGACAGAAGCTGTTTTCACAGATCTCTTAATAAAACGAGTTTCCGAGTTTCGTTATCATGTTTCCGCAATTACACGAACATATTCCATCATTCACAGAAGGTTATAACTCAATTATCCCAGAATTAACATGCTCAACTTCAAGGGTTTAACCCTAATCCATACACATATGCCTATTCACATACAATCGACAATTCTACGCATCTTTCTTGATTCTCATGAACCCTAGGCCACACATTAATACCGTAACACCTCAGAATCATTAGTTAAACATAATCACAGCCAAGATAATTCACAACAAAGCATACATGATCATTACATACTTTCACTAGTCAACAAGTTTCAATCCACAATAAAACCCTAGCTAATCATCAAACACTTATACGGTCGAAATACCATCTAAACATGATTTCTAGCAAAATTCTAACTTATAATCCTTCACTTTAACACCAAGAATCATAATAAAGAATAAAACACGCCATGTAGGGCAAGAACTTAAAATCAAAACATATACAATCACTAACCGAGAGATGGAGATGCGAGAGGGAGTGTGTTTGGCTGGAGAGGGAGTTCGCGCGAGAGAGAGAACATGGCTACTGTTGTTGCCGTAAAACTTCAAGAAGGAGGGAAGTGGATCGCACATTGGAGCTGTAGGGTTTTGGGAGAGTTGTGTGTTCTCAGAATGAATGGTACGTACAAAAAAATAATAAGGGAATGTGTGGGCGGTTTGGGGTTATCCTGGCCGAACTGGGCTTAAGCCCATTTAACAAATGAAGGGTGTTGGTTTGCTAAACCGGGCCGCAAGATTGCAAAGGAACAAATAGTGGTGGCGGTTGGATCAAGTAACGTTATCGGGTCATAAAATTTGAGCAAACGGAGACGTCAATAAATATTTTAATTAAACACGTTAACTTAGATTTTTTTTATTTAGTGTCGATATGTTAAATTAACTTAACTTATATGTAGAACCGTAACGCAAAAAGAAACGTAATAATGATTGCGGGAACAATTGAACGTAACTAACCTCGGAGACACGGGTTGTCACAACCCGGAACACCAAAATATTGCTAGAAGCATTGTTTTGTTATTTTTGGACTAGTTATGATCCCCGAACACCCTAACACACTATATAATGTGTCATACACTTAAAACACTAGACTTCTCACTTAACCTCCAACTATTATCTAATTTACCATTCAAAAATTTACATTTACCCCCCTCCCCATATGATTTACGGCCCAAGGGAGGACCCCACCACCAAGATCACCACCATACCCAAAGATTTGATTTTTTTATTCTATTGGATCTTTGCTTGATTGAATGGACATAATATTTAGAAGAGATGGCTATAAGTATGGCACTTGAGATTCATAAGATCTTCATCATTCCTTCACAACTACACTCCATCTCTCACTCTCTCCTCTCCCTCTCGGCCTAGGAAGTGCCGCCACCACCACCACCTTTTCATCATCATCCAACTTCATTCATCCAATTTCAAGATCATTCCAAGGTGATAGAAGGTGTTTTATGAAGCTTGGTACTTGTAAAACTTGAAGAACCTCCATTGCTTGCTTTCATCCACCATTTTTATCATCTTTTTCTTCAAGTGTTCTTCCCTAGCTTAGAGCTAGTAGTAAGATCCTTTTAACCTTTGTTACTTCTAATTTTGATTTGTTAAAAGATGTGTTATGTTATAAATCACAAGAACACTTAAAGACTTGAACTTGAATCATGAACATAAAGCTTACACATGATGATATTTGTTGATGTTTACTTGACATTATGATGTTGATCATCATAAGGAGCTTGCTAGATTGTGATTAAACACATGATCTAGCAAGTTAGAGGATGATTATGTGCTAACACAAGAAGATCATCCTCATGCATGAGCATGAACTTGAATGATAAGACGATTTCTTGAAAAATGATAAATAAAGTAAGCTAGTAAACTTATGAATCTAAGATTCATGAATGATTTTTCAAGAAAACCAAGTTCAAATATGATTTTTTTTTTTTTTAGTAGAACTTGATTCTTATTTAAAACTACACTATTTTTGATAAAACAAGTGTAGAGATACTAGAGAAACAAGAAGATGTTATGAATAAACATTTTTGTAAAATATGTTTACAAGTTGTAAACACCTAGTTTCTTTAAGAATGAGATTTTTAAAGAAGTAAACACACTTTAGAGGGTAACTAAACCTACTAAAAACACTACCAAATTACTACGAGTTTTTGTGAAAGTTCAAGTTCATGATGTTATGAAAATTGTATAGTTTTTGCACTTGAGAAGTGTAAGTGGTTTAAGGATTAACTATTGTTTGTCGTGATGATTTTTGAAAAGAAAATGATATGCTTTAATAGCATGGACACCTCCATTTTTAGGGGAAACTATGGCAAAATTTTCTAAAAATACAAACACTTAGAAAAATATTTTCTAACTAGTATTTACAAGTATATTTTGATCATAAGTTTTCGATATAAACTTTGTCATAATTTTTGTAACAAAAATACAAATATTGGAGGTTGGTTTTTATAAATAGAAATGGGTAAACATATATATTTAGAATATATATACATATTGAGACACTTGTGTGATTAATTGTATACTTGGTGAAATGGTTATATTATTTTAGGGTAAAGTAATATAACTTAACAAAGTACCGTGAAATTACTATCCAAAACAATACCGTTACTTATATATTTTTGGAAAATAATATTTTTGGACAAGGAGAAATATATTATTATTTTTTTGGGAAATAAAAATATATTTTCCTAGTATAGTTAGAAGATATATGATTTTTGGGAAAATATATTTTCTGGACAATATATTATTTCGGAAATTACAAATATAATAATACGAAAATACATGTATAAAATACCCCATCCTTGGGAAGGAAATACGAAGTTAAATACTTCAGAAGTATTAATACAGAAATATTGCTTGAACAATTATTCCAAAAACTAAATATAATTTAAGTTGAATATTAAGTATTTTGACAAGTAATTATAACTCGGAATAATATAAGAAACGTAACTCAAAAAATTAATACTAAGCAAAGGCACGACCCGTTCGTCTAATAGACGTTAGTACACTGTAGGTAGTCGTGTTTGCTGACAGAGTTTGAGTTACGAGCTGGGACGCAATACTGTGAGTTCATGTCCCCCTTTTTCTTTTACAGTTTTCAGTTTTGTACTTCGGGGGTGAAATACATGTTACGGTTATTACAAACGTTTTATACATGGTATGGTTAGCTAAGGAGGGTTACTACTAGATCATGTGAAGGGTGGGTACAACACTTAAGGCCATTAATCTTCTTCGTAGGACCGAGGGACATGAGTGATAGATCTATTTGGGTGTAGCGAGCCCACACCCATGGGGACCAGGGTGGCCCATAGTGGTGACTATGTCTTCCAGCCGGAGGCCCGGTACAAATTTGCTAGGTTTGAGTTTTCCTGCACCATTTCACACATACCATTGGCTTTGCAACCCATTGGTGATCTCTTTTTCCTTATTGCTACATACCAGGGACATACATACATACCAGACATACTTTAAAGGTTTATTCATACACTCACACATGAACTCGCTCAACTTTTGTTGATTTTTCAAATTACATGTATTTCAGGGAGCTAGTGGATCTGGCAAGGGTATGCATGTGTTTTCAAGCTGCGTTTAAGTAAAAGATGTCATCCGTGGTCGTAGAGTTTAGAGGTGTATCCTACTCCTAGACGGGATACATATTTCTAAGCTCGGGTTTGTTTAAGTTCTTTTGTTGAGTCCTTGGGAACTCATTTAAACATGTTATGGTTTGTAACTTAAATTGGGTGTCGATGTTTTCAGACAAGTATATTATGGCATTTTCTAAACTTAATTAATGGATGAATATCTTTTGATTTTATCATATTGCATTGTTATGATTGAATGCTATGGTATTAAGAGGTCACACCAATAAACCACGCTTCCGCAAAAGTCAGGGTGTGACATAGCGTTAAACTCGTCAAGGTTCGATGGAACGCGCGTCACGGCCCAGAGTTCACTTGGGAGCGTGAAGATCGAATGAAAGCTAAATACCCGCATTTATTCCCTAACACCCCTGCAGCTAGTAGTAGAGCTTAAAATTTTGGGACGAAATTTTCTTAACAGGGGGAGAATGTGACAACTGTCAAAATTTCAGGTATCCGTACAATTATTAAACCATGATTAGTGCTTAATGACTGTGCTGAATTACAATTAACTACTTACTAATTATTGCCATATACATACATGTGCATCACATATTGCAAATGACATACCATTATTGCATGAAAGCTTATTTAACTCAAATGACGCACGAAACACAGTTAGCACAGTGATCAGACAAATTAGAAAAATGCTGACGGAGTTCAGTACATAGACAGACAAGGTGTTGAGACACAGAATGAGCCAGAAACCAAGTATTGCACTAGTATAGTGTGTAGGAAAGAAAGGATCATAAAACTGTCTTTCTAGTGATAGTTTAAGTGCCGGAAAGTGCCTAAAACTCAACCAAAGTGCTAAATTCAGCAAAAATCAGCATAAATCAGCATTTAAACAATCTAATATTATGCAGAAATATGGTTAAATGGTCCTGAATGCTTTCCTAAGTGTCAGGAATCAAAAGTGTCACAAAAGGGTACATAAACCACACTAAACTGCATAGTTTAGCACCTTAACGAACCAGTAACCAACCGAACAACCGGACATTACCCGAAACACCAAATTTACACTAGAAGCACTGTTTTAACATTACCAAGCTAGTTATGGTCCCCGAACATCATAACACATCATAATTATCTAGTAACTAAAACACTTAACTTATACTTGGATTCTAACTTAACAACTAACTATATAGTTTAACCTAGTCTACTACCCCCCCCCCCTACCTAGTGGACGGCCAACAAGGGCCCCACACTTGTGATTTTCTTGCAATTTAAAACTAGATTGTGTTGGCACTTTATGGACATTAAACCCAAGAGTTAAAGTATTGAAATGGTTATAAGTTAACACCATGAGATCATAACACTCATACTTTCACACACTAAACACACACATCTTTCTTCCTCCCTCCCTTGTGCTCTCGGCCGAACCTCAACACACACACACTCACCATTTTCATTCATCATACATCCATTACAAGCATATACAAGGGTGTTAGAAGGCATACAAAGGAGCTAGGAGCTTATAGAAGATCAAGGACCTCTTTCATTTGCTTTTATCCATCTCATAACTTCACTTGATAATCCCTAGCCTTGAGCTAGTGGTAAGAACCTTGATCTTGCTATTTTACATCTTATATTAGTGGTTAAAAGATGTTACATAATGACAACGTTGAAGAACACTAAGAATCACAAGAAAAGAACTTGAACATAAGCTTGAATACATAAGAAATCTTGATAAATATGTGTTGTTATGCTTGATGATTGTTGTTCATACATGTTTATGATGTTAAACATCATATGAGGCTTGCTAGATTGTGATTAAACACATGATCTAGCAAGTGAGAGGATGATCTTGTGCTTAATCAAGATGATCATCCTATTATGTGAACATGAACTTGAAAACAAAGATGATTTTGTGTAAAATGAAGATGAATACATGTTATTAGTCTTGAACATGGATGATTTTAAAGATAGTTTTCTCAAGAAACCAAGTTTAAATTACAAGATTTACATAACAATGATTTTTAAAGAAACCAACCATGTTTTAGTGTTAAATCAAGTGTAGAAATATGTTGTTAACAAGAAAAATTTAAAAGATTGATTTTTAGAAAAATCATTCTACAAGTTGTAAAAGTCTAAACTCTTCAAGAATGTGATTTACAAATAAATAACCACACTTTAAAGGGGTAACAAGGCTTACTAAGAACACTAGTAAGTTACTACAAATTTTCAAGTTCATGAAGTAGTAGATTATGCTTGTTTTTGGCAAAATTGGCAAGTAAAGGTTGTTTGTTATTGATTTGTGAATTGATTGTGTTGATTTTACAAAAGAAAATGATATACCTTCAAGGTATGGAAACCTCCATTTTCAGGGGAAACTATGGCAAAATTTTTCTAAAAATTAAACACCTAGAAAAATATTTCCAAACAAATATTTACAAGTGCATTTTAAACCATGAATTCCTCATATAAACTTTGCTGTAATTTTTGTTACAAAAATATAAATATTGGAGGTTGGTTTTCATAAATAAAAGTGACTAAATATGTATTTAGGAAAATATATATATTCAGAAGTCACCATGTGTGTGATTATTTGTATATTATGTGTATTAGTTATATTATTTTAGGACTTGAAATAATATAATTCACTAAAACACCAGAAATTACAATCCAAAATATTACCAAAATTCCAAGAATATGAGTATACACATTTACACAAAAGCATTGGTGAAACCGAACCAAGTAATATAACGTACAAAATATTCCGGAAAGTTTATTCGTAAGTATATTTTGGTAAATAATATTTTGGACACCAAGAGAACAAAAATATGATTTTTACAATTATTACAAAGTTATATCATATTTTTGACAAGAAGAAAACATATTATTTTTGGGTTAATAAAAATATGTATTTTCTTGAAATTTATAGAAGATATATTATTTTTTAAAGAAATATATATTTACTTAAACAAACACGAAATACAATATTTTTGGGGTGAAAGATATATTTTCTCAAATAAATATGAAATATATCATTTTTGGAGAAAAATAAGTTTATATTTATTTTCTAAGTTAGACTTGAAAATATATTATTTTTTCTGGAACTTACATGAAAATACAAATATTTTTTCCAAAGGAAAATTATAAATAATATTTCTTAAAATATATATTTTGGGAAAATATATTGGTGAACTTTTATTAAAGGTAATATTCTGGAAAAGTTAATACGAAATTGAGTATAAAAATACTTAATGAATACAATAAAAATACGTATTCTCATACGTATAAATACACACCAGAATACGACCCCAATACATGGCAAAAATATACATATACAAGAATACGAATACACCCATCCTTGGGAAGGATATACAAGTATAAATACTAGAAAAGTAACAAGTTAATATATGTTATTTTAACAATTATTCCAAAATTTAATAAATATAATTTAAGTTAAAATATTTATTATTTTAACAAATAATTATAACATGGGATAATATTGAAGGTACAAAGAACGTAACTCAAAGACACTAACTAATACTAAATCAAGGCACGGCCCGTTCGTCTAAAAGACATTAGTACGTTGTAGGTAGTCGTGTACGCCTGGCGGAGCTTTGAGTTACGGTGTTACGAAGAACGCAAGACTGTGATTTCATGACCCCCTTTTCTTTAAACTGTTTTGTTTTATTACTTCGGGGGTGAAGTACATGTTACAAAATGTTTACAAACAATTACAGTTGGTATGTTTAGCTAAGGATTGCATAGTAGATCATGTGAATGGGTAGGCGCACTCTTAAGACCATTAATCCTCGTGTTAGGACCGAGGGACATGAGTGATAGATCTATTTGGGTGTAGCGAGCCCACACCCATGTGGACCGGGGATTGGCCCATGAGGTGACTATGTCTTACAGCCGGAGGCCCGGTACAAAATCTACTAGGTTTGAGCCTTCCTACGTCGTTGCACGCATGTTAATGGCCTTGCAAACCATTAATTGATCTGTTTCCTTGTTTTGCTTTCATACCGGGATTTACAAAACATACATACATTACAATGATTACAAGGTTTCATTCATACACACAAACAGACACATGAACTCGCTCAACTTTTGTTGATGTTTTCAAACTACATGTATTTCAGGGAATTAAAAGTGGATCTGGCCGGCGTTTAGATGTTTCAAGATGCGTTAAGAATAAAGGATGTCATCCGTTGTCTTAGGGTTTGGTTAGCGTGTCTCATCCTGGACGAGACACATCTACCAAAGCCAGATTTTATTTAGAGTCTTTTGATGAGTCCTTAGGGAACTCTAAACAATTCCTATGGTTTGTAAAATTTGAATTTGAAGTCTATGTTTCAAATAATGATGGTTGTGATGTTTTTAAACTTATTTAATGGATGATCATCTGTGGTTTTATCATATAGTGGTTGTTATGATTGAATGCAATGATATTAAGCAAGTCACACATAATCACGCTTCCGCAAAAGTCAGGGTGTGACAGTTACATAAGGCAGACTCCCTTGAAGGCAACCACTACTGATGCTATCAAGGTATCCACTGGTGTGTTTAAGTTAACCACTGGTGAGATTTCCAAGGTAACTACAGCAGAGGTATGTCCCCAGTACCAAGACAAAGGGGCATCAGTTGATGAACCATTGGAGACTTCTCCTGGTCCAACAGCTGATACAACTACCACTTGTAGGAAATTAGATGATCCCATTCATTTGGGTAATGGTTTAAAATACCAAGATTTGACGGAGAGGCTCTCAACCATGGAAACCACTGTTACAAAAATGAATGATTCCATTCAATTTTTGGTTCAAGCTTCCAAAGGTCAACCCACTCCACAACAATATTCCCAAGAGCTATGGAATGCAATTCAGCCAATCATTACAGCTCAAAAGGAACTTGCAGAAACTCAGCACAACCATCAAATGGCCCTAATCAGAAATATGGTTGATGCAAGATACAAGGATACCCAGGCTGAGATCAAAGCCATCAAAGAGGCATTGATAACACTAACTGGCACTACCCCTGCACCTATCTACAAAGCTGATGATTAAGATGATGCCAAAAAGGGGGAGAAACATGACATGAAAAAGTTTGGCAGACCTACTCCTAGGCAAAAGCCACCTAAACAGCCAGAGCCTGAGAAGAAGTCTTCTGCAGCCACTGATGAAACATCTGACAAAGAAAAGAAAAAGGGAATTGATGAAACCCTAAATATTCTAGCAGATGAAGTGGCTAAAGACAAAAAGACTGTTCAAAATCAGAAGGAAACCAAGGAAAGGGAGTGGAGAAAGGAACAAAAGGCTATGAAAGAATAGGAGATAAAAAAAAGGGTCTTGGCAGTTCTGAAAGTAGAAAATCTCACAAACACAATAAAACACCATTGGCCACATATCCAAAATCACCCTCACCACCAAAAATAACCACTGCTGGTACCAAAAGAACATCCACTGATACATCCAAACCAACGCCACCACCACAAAAACAGCCTACCAAAAAGCTTAAAACAAAACCATCCTCACCTAAACCATCCTTACCAATACCATCCACTACTGCAATAAATGTTGACACTTCAACATTTGTTATAACAACAACGGTTGAAACACCAGTTGTTTCAACAGTTGTTTCAACAGTTGTTAGTCAACCATCCACCACTTTCCAATTCCTATCCCAAGCTATACTCATTCCTATTTCCAAATCTCCAACAAAACCCCTTCTCCTAAAAAGGTTTACACCAGAAAAAGAAAGTGTCAAGTGAATGATAATGATATCCCTGCACCTACTCCTATATCATCTTCACCTTTCATTCAAACCAACCCTGAACCATTCATTCCTCCACCATCACCATCATCAAACCCACTCATTGATTCAAAAATACTTGAAGGACATGAACCCTCAAGGGGAATCCCACTGGCTGTGAATTATCCACTGGAATTGCATGCTGTAAAAGATGAAATGAGGCAATTCTATACAGTGGATGATCCTAACAAAAGAAAGTTCCCATCCCTTCATGGCTTCAGACCTCCAAGAAACATGGAAGACTATCTGAAACTTAAAGCCAGGCAAGCTGAATTGCAAGCCAAGTATGAAGGTAAAGGGCAAGGTGATAGTAACATCTCAAGTCGAATGCAACATGGGCTTAGTAAGGTCAAGAAATTGGAAGACTATGCAAGAGACTTAAGTAAAGAGATGTCAAACTTACCACCAAATGCTGATTTACAAAAGAAGCTGAGGAAAGATCTCTTAGAGCTGATCATGAGAAAAAAATTCTATCATGCCAAAGTTGAACAATTCAAAGACTGGCCACTCATTGCTCTCGAAGCAGAAATCAACAGAATCGAAAGAATAAAAAATGATCCTCAGATGAAAAGGTCTGCACCATATTGGAATAAGTATAAAAAGACCATTGCAGAGCTTACTTTGGAATACAAGAGGAAGAAGGCTAAGTTGGTTGCAGCAAAATATGGTTCAGCAAAAACCATATCAAATTGGTCTAGGCAGTACACTGACATGGTGTATGAAAAGCTGGAGAAACTAAGAGAGATAGATCCTACAGCTCCAAAGAAACCAACATACAAGAACAAAAAGGCTGATGAGCCAAAGCAGTAGACCCTCTCTCTAAAAACACTGTTCACTTCATCTGACACATCCATCATTGCCTTAAATCAAAGAAAAAGGCAAAATCAGATAGATGAAGAAGATGCACAGAGAGAAGCTGACATCATGAAAGTGGCCATCAAGCGAATGATTGAAGAGAATCCTGACTCATCAAAGTTACAAGAAATTGCCAAAAGATTTATGAGCAGGCCTCCATCACCAAACTCTCATAAAAAAAAATCCATCCCAAGAAATCCATTGGACTCAAAAATACTAAAGTGGAAGTCTGATAAAAAGACCCATGTATTGACTTTGCTCAAGTCCAATGGAAGAGTTGAACACATTTTAAGGGAGGATGCATTAGGTCTGGATGTAGCTGACCTCCTAGATCTTTTAGACCTTCAACTCTGTAGGGATGAGGATGATGAAGATTCCCTTAATTTTGAGCTGCAATTCAAGGGCCAAGTTAGGAAAAAACTTATGAGACAATAAAGATCATAAATAAAGAAGTGTTTTGGCATCATTTGTTCTAGGGGGAGATTGTTGGCCCATGCATTCAAGCCCAGAAGAACAAATGATAAGGAAAGGCAAAACTGGTTCTCGACAGTTGATCATCATAAGCAGTGCTTGTTCTAGATTCTCCCCATGACAGTGGTTATCTATCATCTGATGATCTCTAATGTGCTGTTTGTTTTTTCTGAGGGAAAACGTCTGCAGTCTGCAAGAAGAAGACTGCTTGTTTTTACTTCTGCAAACTGCTGAAATTAACTGAAATATAAATAAACTAATTTATTAAACTTAAAATAATTTTTCAACATTCAAACTTAAATAATAGTTGTACAATACTGAAATAATATTCATAAAAAAAGACAATAACATTTTTTTTTAAATCATTGTATCCATGTTTTGCATTAACTGCTCAGCAATCTCATCTCGTAACTGAGTCATATATTCCCGATCTGATGCAGTTCCATGTGCTTCAACCTCATCTTCATCAGCATCAATGTGCACTTAACTATTATGCACCGAAACAATGGGTTGATCGTATTCTGTAAACAATTCATCGCTCAAACCCTCTTTCCTTATAAAATTATGTAGCGCGAAACATGCAATGGTAATGTTCCTTTGTGTAACCAATGGAAATGGTGCCATCCTCTTTAAAATAGGGAATCTTGCTTTCAAGACACCAAAAGCACGCTCAATTACGTTCCGAAGTCTTGCATGAGCATGGTTAAATTTCTCTTTATTAGTCAATGCACGTCTTCGGCGAAAATCTCCTAGCCAATACCTCACATTACGATATGGAGCCATAAATCCTCGTATGTGTGCATACGTGGCATCACAAAGATAATACTTATCTGTAAAGATATACAATTATTTAGAAAAGTAAACCAAGTGATAAATATTTAACAAAACATAAACATACCTTGTGGTGGAAACGGGAATGGTGCATCTGGATCTGATAATGCCTCTGATAATATTCTTGCATCATGTGCTACACCTTCCCAGCCAGCCACGACGAACGTAAAAATCATGTTGAAGTCACAAATTGCTAATACGTTTTGATAACAATCTCCTTTTCCTCTTCCTCTATATAAATCTTGTTTACCAGTAGGGACAACATCATGTATTAAAGTTCCATCTAGTGCACCAACCGCTCCTTTAAAAACCCCTCGTAGTCTCTTGTTATGTCCCGGTATGTTTGGATTAGGATTGAAAGAAGTTGGTACTATCATTTCTTTGGCAAAAAACATCATTTTATCCAAGACTTCATAAAAATATTTATGAATTGTTTGCTTTGAGTGTTGAAATCTATGCTTGATAACTACATATCGTTGATTATGACCGATTATCATAAAAAACATAGCCATCTTCTCCTCAACCGATACATGTTTACTATCCTCTAACGAATAATTCACTCTAAATGTGCACATAGTCGGACAAATGATTCACGAGACATACGTAGAAGTTCAATGCATTGTTTGGGATTTCCTGTCAATAACTCTAACGTGTATTTATGTCCCGTCATATGCGAATCATTGTCTCATACTCGTTTTAAACCTCTCTTACAAAAAAAACCGGACATACAAGTACATAAGAATAACGAGAAGTAATTTCTTATTTTAATCCATTATGAACCTGTTTTAACAATTATAAACAACCAAAAGCATAAGCATAAACCAAAGGATACAATCATAAACTGAAAGCATACAATGTCAAAGACAAAACCATACAATGTCTAAAACATAAATCAAAAAGCATAAAATGTCTCAAACATAAACAAAAGCAATCAATGTCTCAAACATAAACCTAGCAGTCGTGTTAAGCATATAAGGTCTTCACTACTTTATCAGGCCTAAACTTTTTGCCGTCATTCCGATCCACCCTCTTAAGACCTCGGGAATTTCTGGCAATGCCATCCACGCCTCTTTCATGTTGGAGGACACCCCAAAAATGTGAAAAGCAGCTAAGAATATAGGATCTACCGGGTCTAACCCAACCAACTTTAACTTCTCAGAACACTCACGAACTGTTGGCCCTTCTTTGCCTTTAATCAAAACCTGTAGAGCCTTCTGCATATCATGTGCTAAATCATCATGGTTAATAGATGATTTTGATATTTTGGCCCTTTTGTTTGGATTAGGCTCAGAAGTGGGCTCGGAAGTAGGCTCAGAAGTGGGCTCTGGAGTAGGCTCGGAAGTGCCGGCATCATCTTGTGTGTCATGATAATGGGTGTCCATAATCATAAGCGATTGGACACGATGACAAGAAGATCCAACCCCGGATGTTGTTTGGGTTGAGGTCCACTTGCAATTTCCAGTGGCAGTATTTCCATCAAACAATTCTGCATAAAGTTCTGGAAAAGGCAATGGAACTGTCTTCAATGATGCAGCCTTCGGATGCCCCTAAGCCCAAAGTAAAAAAAATATTGTTATAAACTTTTTTAGGATTATGTTTAAAATTTATATAAATGAACGTACCTTCTTAAATTCTTCCCATTCCTCGTTCGTTAAGGTAAAAGTATTTGTTTGAGGGTTGTATATGTTGCCGGTTTTGTTTTTCAAATACACCCAACCTACGTATTTGGCTTTAAGATTATCATATGCATTCTTCATTTGTTTTTGAGTTAAATCCAAGCCAAACTTTTCCTTAAGAACTTTTCCTAATTTATTCCACGAGTCTTTATGCAAACTCAAGCCTTTTCTACCCACCGTGTTTATCTCTTCAATGCATTTCTCTAATAAGCACTTTAGATGGTCGTTTGACCATTGTTGTTTCTCTCCCATTTCTACTAATCAACAAAAAAGCAATTAACATACTAGGCACGAATCATGTCAATCAATAACAAACACAAAAACTCTAATCAAACAATTAACATACTAGTAAATTTGTGACCAAAGATTCAAGCCTCGAAGATATACATATACAATTAAGCTTTCAATAAATTATGCTTCTTTCACCCTAGTCTGGTTGAATAGAAGGAAAATAAAACATTGGTGACTAGTAAACATCATACCACAAAACTAGTCACATTGACATATCATTAACGAAAAATTACTCAATGCCATAGGGTAGACATCCAAAGTGACATCTAACATTCTAATCCCACCCTTAACAAGTTCAGGTTAAGGGGGTAGTTTTTTCCTTAGGGGTCCAGAACCAACATTCGCAACCATGTGCATATGCGTAACATACCGATGAAAAGTAAAAAAAAATAAACTAGATCAAACAAACCTACATAACATTATGTTGACAATTTTCATATTAACCTATTCACACAACTAAGATAACTTCAAACCTACATAACAATTTCACTTCAACGTTGAAACTTATAACACTTTCACTTCAAACATTACAAGACTGTACACAATTCACTGAATTTAATACTAAAATAGAAAATACAGATATATCTATTATATAATAATCGTTCAACATATACATAAACATAGATAACACGCATCTAACGAATGAAACCTGGACACAATCGTACCTGTGTGGCTGTATAGTGGGGGAGGAGATGGAGCAGGTCTGGTTTTACAAAAACGTTTTAAAACCAAGTTCACTATAACCAGTGGCTCTGATACCAAAACATTTTTATAAAACCAGACTATAACCGAACAATTCTGAATACGTGAATACGACCATGACACTCAATAGGTGTTCATTATTTGCAAGTTACCAAGTTAACATATAGCATCACATAGTTGATTGCTAGCCCGAATACATTTATGTAATAACAATTTAAAGCAAAATATAGCAGTCACACATTCCGACAAAGAGGCCCTCTAACAGCATACATATATGTAGACGATTGTTGCTTATGATTATTTGAAATCTCTAAAATCATATCTCACCATTAATGTTACATTATTAGTATTGGATCGACCCACTAAGAAGCTTTGGCCTTTATGTCACACATTTTAACAATAATAAACTAGCACATTAGGACCTTTATCATCTACCACTCCATAACTATATTTAATTTAGTATGTACAGTAACTTGATCAAAATTTGGACACCATATACTAAGTTATATATAATTAAATGCCTAAGCAATTCTTCTCAACAACAACAATAATAGCATTGATCCAATAGTCATGCGCACATGATCTGGCATCTATATCAGTTCCACATGATCATATTTCAAGTCAAATAGTGCGGCTCCTTCATATTCTTTAAAGGTTCAGATAGCTTTAAAAGAAACTATATTCGGATCACTTATACATATATGAATAATCATAATAGTGCTCAGCCCAATCAGGTTCGGCCCAACTTAAGTGTTTCACGGATCGGGTAGGCAGCCCAAATGAATTGTGTCTAGTGTGTGATGTGATTATATTGTGTAATCAGTTCACGAATCAGCAACTGTTTCATCTTTGCAGCCCACAATCAACACTAATCATCGATTTTCAAGAACACTTAACTATCAGTTTCCGTTAGCAAGTAATTATTCATATAACACATCCAAGTCCGATCGCATCAAATTAGAAGTTGAAGGCCACGAAATCGTTAACCATTAACATGGTGAGATCCTAGTCTATTCATTTGCATTTGTTAACATCATACACACTAACATTACATCAGCTGGTTATCTAACAAGTTCATCATATAACAATATGCCATTACAATTAAATCTAAATATAATCACAATCATTTATTCAAATCGGATCAACTACGTTACACCAAATACAAAACTGTTTCTACACACAATCATTAACAACATCATCGAAACAGTAGCAACTAAATCCTCACTTTATATAACCCTAATTATCGACATCAATCAACACCGAGATCCCTAGCATATTACCTTTAATCTGTTTACATTACAACATATGTATTTACGTTTCCTTGTCATACAAAATCTATGATTACATGCACAAGTCATTAACAAGTTGTACTTAACCAAACACTATCAACAAAATCAAAGCGAATATAACATCACTAACCGAGAGGTGAAGAGGGGTATTCGAGCACCAGAGACTTCGAGGGGGGGGGGGGGGGCTGATCGTCGACTAGAGGGAATTAGGGTTTGATATCCTTGTGTGTTGCTACCACAATGAAACCATGTACCCCATGTGTACGTACATCTCCCTTAGTTAAAAAGGATTGGGCTTGGCTTTGGGCCTAGGGGAGCTGGGCCGAGGATGGCTTAGTTTACAAGGAGAGAGTGTTCGGCCCAAGTTATAGGTGTGCGATTAAAAATAGAGTGTGTGACAGGAACCTTTATGCGACTAAATTATATCAACAACATTCACATTTAACCTTTCACATATCACGTACAAACAACTAATAAATATTCAATATAAATTTATACGTTAACTTGTCACATAAAGTTCGCATAGGTTACATCAGGGTGCAGTGAAAGGCTCTAAAGCACGGGTTGTCACATCATCCCCAACTTGAAAGAAATTTCGTCTCGAAATTTGATGTAAGCAAACCAAAATAGCGCGGCGCCAGATCAGGAAGACTGTATATTTTCCCATGGTGCCACATCATCCCCAACTTGAAAGGGAATTTCGTCCCGAAATTCGCCAATGATGTCACACCCCCAAAATCCACCACGCGGAGTATCACCGTTTGGAGGCGTGACGTGACCAGGATCAAGCCACCAATCATATTGAACAACACAATTAAGTAATTAAAACCAACCACAATACGATTGGTGACCAAAAGAAAGTTAACCAAGTTCAATTTAATCAGCGGAAGCACAAGACGTTAAACCAAAACATAAGTTCGTAGTTCATAAGTTTTAAAGTTTAATTATTAAGTACGGGACATAACAATCCGCATCCCACAACGACCACCTCCATGTGCAAGCCCCATGGCATCTAGCGACCTGCAAAGCATGTAACAATGAGTCAACAACAAAGTTGAGTGAGTTCACGGTTGGTTGTCCATTTTAGAGTTGTTTCCAAAAACGTAGTTTAATCTCATTCAGCTATCCAGCCGTGAGGGTTACCCATAGTTTGAAAACGTTTATTAGTTAACCATCCCATGTCCACCTTCCCTGGCTATCCAGCCCGGCACTCCGGCCGTGGGGGCTACCCCATTATTTAAACTACCAGACTCGTTTACCATATCGACTACTACGAAAATTAATTGTGCCCTAGCGTCGGTGTCTATCATCACCGACGTGCCATAGTCCATTAGTACACGCCCGTCTGACTGGCACGGTGTGAGGTTTGTTAAACCTAATAGCGCTATTAACTAATGACCCGCTCGCCATAGCCTCGGCGATTAAGTCGATACGAAAAGGGAGGGACTTCGCTGATAGAGTTCTAGCCTAGTAAGTCTAATCCGTCCCCACAGGACGAGGAATTTACATTCCTGAACACGTCTCAAGGACGAGGAATCCCTATTCCTGAACCCATTCCCATTCCCACAGGGAATTTCCATGCTTTGTAGAAAAGTGTGAACTCACCTCGGTTTGCTCGGTTAGGCTCTCATAAATAGCTAACAGTCAAGGTCGGTCAATCATGTCCTAATATGATTACCAGTTAGTCATTTAGTGGTTTCAAATAGAGCACAAAGTTCCTACACGTATCTACTATATAACATGCATTCACTTTAATAGTTTACGCTCATATAAACATTCCACCTTTAGCTACTCAAGAACAAGCATACGATATTGCACATATTACTTTCATTGACATATAACATGTTAGATTATTCTCGGGTAATCTACCCGACTTTTAGGACACGCAAATTACTACTTATGTCGTTTCAGCTTTTATATTCAAAACTGGGCTGATTTCGGGGATTTTAATAAAATAGTTAACTTGTTCCAAAAATTCCCAACTTTTTACAGAAAGTCTTAAACGATCCAAATATTATTGTGTAAAAATCTCAGGATCCAATTCATCAACAATATTTTATAAAAATTCATTTTCCCGACTGCAATCAGATTAATCTTTTTCTGATTGCAGTCCACGGAATAATTTATTTAAAATTCATCGTAAGTCCGATTTACGAAATTCCAGAGGGAGGATTACAAATACATCAGTGGTCATTTACAGTACAAATTTCATGACCTAGTTCTACTCAGGTTTCAAGTTATGATGAAGAACATAACACATATTTTCAACAGTAAAAATGCAGCTTTAGCTGCTGTTACAAAACGACACTTTAAAAATAGTAAACGAAGTCCAAAAATTATGATTCCAGTGCCATTAGAACCGTATTTCATAATAACACATTGTAGACTCAAGAAAATCAGTTTTTCGTTAAATATTGACCTGTTTACAGCCAACTGAAGTTGGCTGTAAAAGCTTGGACAGAAGCAGTTTTCAGCTTTTAGCTTTCTAACTCGTGTTCGATTGATTCCGTTAACGTGTTTAGTGATCACAATGACATCAAACATCAATATTAACAAGTAAATCATCAAGTAATCAACAACATAATCAAAACAACTTCATACTAACATTATTACATTATGTTTCATCTTGTTTCTTCATCTTTAAGTTTATGTTTCAAGACTTAAGATTCATGTCTTTTAGGGTTCATGAGATTTCACCATAAAACAATCTTTAACCACTACAAACATGAAGTAATCAAGGATTAAAGAGGCTTACTACTAGCTTTTAAGCTAGGGAAGATCAAGAAGCAAAAGTGGTGGTTAATAGCAAACGAAGGTGGTCCTTCAAGTTCTGAGAACACCGGGCCTCCTAATTCACCTTCTAACACCTTGATATATACTTGAAATGAATGGGTGATGATCAAAAAGGATGGTAATGGTGGGACTATGTTTGGCCATAGCTTTTGTTGTGGGAGAGAGGAAATTTTTGTGGTGTTTAATATGGAGGTAAAATGGTTATTTATAAATCCATTTCTAATGGCCATTGGGTAATATGTTCCTTGGAGTACCAACATAATCTACCAAATCCCACTAAGTCCAAGAAGGTGATTAGAGAAGATTTAGCTCAAATTTTGTGGAGGTGGGGTCCCTAGGGGACGGTCACCATTAGGGGGGGGGGGGGGTATTGGTTTGACTTCAACTTCTAGTTAGTTATTTGGTTAGAAGTTAGGTGGTTTAGTTAGTGCTTGTTGTGTTATGCTTTATGTAATATGATTAAGTGCTCGGGAACCATAACTAGCTCAGAAAAATAAAAACAATGTTTCTTGCAATATTTTAGTGTTCCGGGTAATGTCTGGTTGTTCGGTTAGATACCGTTCCGTTAAAGTGCTAAGTTATTCCGTATAGTGTCCTATATATATTTTTGTAACACTTTTAATTCTCAACACTCAGGAAAGCATACCGAACTATTTAGTAACTTTTCTGTACACTACTAGTATGTTAATAAGCACATGTAAGTATAACACAGAAATCAGAAAGCAGTTAAGTGATTCAGCACAGTCATCAAGCACTTTAATTATCATTAATAAATCGTACGGATACAAGGAATTATGAGGGTTGTCACATTCTCCCCCTGTTAAGAAAATTCCGTCCCGAAATTTAGCTCGTGGTTACTGAGGAAGCTAGTTATGTTGCGTTGGTTTCCTGGTTTTCCTGGGGTGTCACATCATCCCCCCGTTGATTTGGAATTTCGTCCCGAAATTCTGCAGTAGCTTCAGCCTCAGTAGTGGTTGCACTTTTCTTAAACAGCTGGGGATACTTGAGTTTCATTTGGTCTTCTCGTTCCCAGGTATACTCTGGGCCACGACGGGAATTCCAACGAACTCGGACAAGAGGTATCCTGGTGCGCTTGAGAATTTTAACATCTCGATCCGTAATCTCTACTGGTTCTTCGACGAATCGCAGCTGGTCGTCGATAGTGAGCTCCTTGAGAGGAACTATGAGGGTCTCCTCTGACAGACACTTCTTCAGATTCGACACATGGAAAACATTGTGAACTCCGCTGAGTTCTTCAGGTAGATTCAACCTGTAGGCGACCTTGCCAATCTTCTCAATGATTTCGAACGGTCCGACATAATGCGGATTGAGTTTGCCTCGTTTGCCAAAACGAACTACACCTTTCCTAGGTGAGACTTTGAGTAGCACTCGATCCCCAACCTGGAACTCGAGTGGTTTCCTACGCTTATCGGCATAGCTTTTCTGACGGTCACGGGCTGCCGCCATTCGTTGTCGTATCTGTGCAATCTTCTCGGTTGTATCCACTACAAGTTCTGGGCCAGTGATTTGACTGTCACCAACTTCTGCCCAACAGAGAGGTGATCGGCACTTCTGTCCGTACAATGCCTCGAATGGAGCGGCCTGGATGCTGGTGTGGTAGCTGTTGTTATACTAAAACTCCACTAGCGGGAGGTGCTTTTCCCAGCCATTACCAAAATCGATTACACACGCCCTAATCATGTCTTCAAGGGTCTGGATGGTGCGTTCAGATTGCCCATCCGTCTGTGGGTGATAAGCGGTGCTCATATCTAAACGTGAGCCAAAAGACCTGTGCATAGCTTGCCACAGTTCTGAAGTAAAATGCGCGTCACGATCAGAAATGATGGAGGTTGGCACTCCGTGCCTTGATACTACTTCCTTTAGGTAAATGTCTGCTAGAGTAGAAAACTTATCCGTTTCCTTGATAGCCAGAAAATGTGCAGACTTGGTCAGTCGATCCATGATCACCCAAATGGTATCGTTTCTGCGTTGAGATCTGGGCAGGCCAGTAACGAAATCCATGGAAATTTGCTCCCATTTCCATCTAGGTATCTCTAGTTGTTGGAGTGGGCCTGATGGTTTCTGGTATTCGTCCTTGACCCTAGCACAAGTTAAACATTTACTGACGTAGGTTGCTATGCTGGCTTTCATACCGGGCCACCAGTATGTAGCCTTTAGGTCGTGGTATATCTTATCCGAACCAGGATGTACTGAATAACGAGACTTATGTGCTTCATCCATCACAAGCTCGCGTAGGTCTCCATGCAGTGGAACCCAGATGCGCCCGTTAACATAGTAGGCGCCGTTTTCCTTTTGTTCTAGCAGTTGCCTCGATCCTCGCAGGGACTCAGCCCTGGTGTTTTCTGCTTTCAATGCTTCAACCTGAGCATCGCGAATCTGAGCGGGAAGGTTGGATTGGATGGTAAGCTGTAACACACGTACACGCTTAGGTATAGTATCCTTTCGACTGAGGGTGTCGGCCACAACATTGGCCTTGCCTGGATGGTATTTGATAGCGCATTCATAATCGTTCAAGAGCTCAACCCATCGGCGTTGACGCATGTTTAACTCCTTTTGCTTGAAGATATGCTCGAGACTCCTGTGATCGGTGTAAATGGTGCACTTGGTACCGTACAGGTAATGTCTCCATATCTTAAGTGCGAAAACAACTGCTCCCAATTCCATGTCATGCGTAGTGTAGTTCCTTTCATGAACCTTAAGTTGGCGCGATGCGTAGGCAATGACCTTGTCACGTTGCATCAACACGCAACCAAGTCCTTGGATGGAAGCGTCGCAATAAACCACAAAATCATATGTGCCCTCTGGCAATGAGAGGATAGGCGCGCTACAAAGTCTATCTTTTAAGTGTTGAAATGCGGACTCCTGTGCATCACCCCAACGATAGGTGACACCTTTCTGAGTCAGTGAAGTGAGAGGTTGCGCAATCTTGGAGAAATCTTTGATAAATCTTCTGTAATATCCTGCCAAACCCAAGAATTGGCGGATTTCTGTTGGTGTACGGGGTACAGGCCAGTCCTTGATCGATTCAACCTTAGATGGATCCACATGAATCCCATCCTTGTTTACCACATGGCCTAGAAAGTGGACTTCGCGAAGCCAGAAGTCACATTTCAAAAATTTAGCATACAGTTGCTCTGCGCGAAGAAGTTCCAGTATAAGCCGTAGATGCTGCTCGTGTTCCTCCTGACTCTTAGAATAGATCAGGATGTCGTTGATGAAAACAATAACGAACTTATCCAGGTAAGGTTTGCATACTCGGTTCATGAGATCCATGAAGACCGCGGGTTCATTCGTTAATCCGAAAGGCATAACCAGAAACTCGTAATGGCCGTAACGAGTTCTGAACGCTGTTTTGGAGACGTCCTCCTCTCGGACTCTCAGCTGATGGTATCCCGATCTCAAATCAATCTTAGAGTAATAACTCGACCCTTGCAACTGGTCGAACAAGTCATCAATACGTGGGAGAGGATAACGATTCTTCACGGTCACCTTGTTAAGTTCGCGATAGTCAATACACATTCTGAAAGTACCGTCTTTCTTCTTTACGAATAACACTGGAGCTCCCCAAGGCGAAGAGCTAGGACGTATGAAACCCTTTTCCAAGAGTTCTTGTAGTTGTGTGGACAAATCTTTGAGTTCTGATGGAGCTAGATGATATGGTGCTCGAGCTACTGGCGCTGCTCCAGGAGCTAGTTCGATTTGAAACTCAACTTGACGATGGGGCGGAAGACCAGGCAATTCCTCAGGAAATACCTCTGGAAAGTCACGTATAATAGGAATGTCTTCAATTCTCTTCTCTTCCATTGATGCGTCAGTAACGAGTGCTAGAATGGCAGTGTGGCCCTTTCGTAAGCACTTCTGGGCCTTAAGGAAAGAGATAATGCCTACGACAGCACCACTCTTGTCGCCAGAAATCATGAGAGGTTCTTCACTAGAACAAGGAATGCGGACGATTTTCTCCTTGCAAACAATCTCCACTTGATGATGAGATAGCCAATCCATCCCAATAACGACGTCGAAACTACCAAGTGTGATAGGAATAAGATCGATAGAGAAAGTCTGACCAGCTAAGGCGAGGTTACAACCTTTAACTACGTGTGTGGCTTCAAGACTTTTACCGTTTGCTAGTTCTACCGTGTGTTTGGTGTTCAAAAGTGTTGGAGTGCGCTTAAGCATTTGGCTAACTTTTATGGACACATAACTAGTATCGGCACCCGATTCAAATAAAACAGTAACAAAGAAATCATCCAGAAGAAACTTACCCATCACAACGTTGGGATCGTTCCTTGCATCGCCCTGACCCAGCACGAACACACGTCCCCTGGCACCATTGCCATTATTGTTTCCCCCGTTGTTGCCTCCATTGTTGCCTCCATTGTTGTTCCCGTTTCCTTGGTTGTTGTTGTTATTCTGATTCTGATTCAGCTGAGGGCAGTTCCTCTTAAAGTGGCCCTCAGCACCACACTGAAAGCATCCTTTATTGCCATGTTGTTGCTGCTGCTGCTGGTTCTGTGGAGCTTGTTGTTGTTGTTGACGATTCTGATTTGCTGGTCGCTGGCTCCTGCAATCCCTTGCAATGTGACCAGGCTTGTTGCATCGATGACAGTTGCCTTTACTACATGGCCCGCTGTGGTGCAAGTTACAGCGATTACATTTGGGGTGATTTCCCTTGTACCCACCCTGTCCGTAATTCCCAGAAGACTGTTGACTGGGGCTCCTGTACTCATCTGTCTTTCGCTGCTGGGACTGAGCTGAAGTAGAACCTTTGCCCAAATTTCCATCCCACTTGCGCTTATTATCATTGGGAGCATCAGAAGTAGTAGCGCTAATACGTTTGGGCAGCCTGTTCTGCTCAACTGCCTGATCGGTGAGACGATGAGCCAACTTGATGATTTGCTGAATGGTACCCAGGTTAGCTGAAGTCACGTGACTCTGAATCTCTGGTACAAGACCTTTGAGGTACAGCTCAATACGTTTGATGGGAGGGTCCACCATAGTAGGACACAAGATGGCCAGCTCGTTTGACCTCTTCATATACACCTCAATCTCAGACCCCGTCATCTTCAGATTGAAAAATTCCACCTCTAGCTTGTGGATGTCGTCACGACTGCAGTACTCTTCCTTGATCAGTTCCTTGAAGTCATTCCATGGGGTGGCATTAGCAACCGCCAACCCAAGCAGTTGAACCTGCGCTTTCCACCAGGTTAACGCAGCACCTTCAAGTATTCCGGTAGCATATTTCACCCTACGATCTTCAGGGCATTCACACATCTCGAAGACAGACTCAAGCTTCTCAAACCAGTAAAGAAGGCCTACCGCTCCTTCTGTGCCGCTGAAGGTACTGGGTTGGCAATCCATGAAGGTTTTGAACGTGCACACAGGAGGCTGAGCATGTTGACCTGTTGCGCGAGAATAAAAGACAAGGTTAAGCACGAGGGTTGGTTTGCGAAGGTAGGATCTAAACGTCCTAAGATGGGTTGATATGGCAGGTTATACCTCCTGCAGGGATAGCTGCGAGTGCCTCAACAACTCGTTCATTGATCAAAGTCGTTAACTGGGCATGAGTTAGGTTGATACGTCCTCCGCGTCCGTTCATGATCTTCACAACGAAGCAACGTAAGTGAGAAAAGTGTCGCGAAAGTGCGTAAGTGTGGGACGATAGTAGAGAGTAAGCACACAAGGTTCAAATAGCAATTATCACGTTAACTAGTGCACAGTGTGAACTTATCTAACCGACAATATAACATAAATCATACCACCTATTGTGTCGAGTCTTGCACGTGGAGCGAAGCGTCGTTGTGGATCGTTGAGCACTGTACAGGTTATAGTCTGGTTTTATCAAAAAGCTTTTCTCTTTTTAAAACCAAGTTCACTATAACCAATGGCTCTGATACCAATCTGTCACACCCCCAAAATCCACCACGCGGAGTATCATCGCTTGGAGGCGTGACGTGACCAGGATCGATCCACCAATCATATTGAACAACACAATTAAGTAATTAAAACCAACCACAATACGATTGGTGACCAAAAGAAAGTTAACCAAGTTCAATTTAATCAGCGGAAGCACAAGACGTTAAACCAAAACATAAGTTCGTAGTTAATAAGTTTTAAAGTTTAATTATTAAGTACGGGACATAAGAATCCGCATCCCACAACGACCACCTCCATGTGCAAGCCCCATGGCATCTAGCGACCTGCAAAGCATGTAACAATGAGTCGACAACAAAGTTGAGTGAGTTCACGGTTGGTTGTCCATTTTAGAGTTGTTTCCAAAAACGTAGTTTAATCTCATTCAGCTATCCAGCCGTGGGGGTTACCCCATAGTTCGAAAACGTTTATTAGTTAACCATCCCATGTCCACCTTCCCTGGCTATCCAGCCCGGCACTCCAGCCGTGGGGGCTACCCCATTATTTAAACTACCAGACTCGTTTATCATATCGACTACTACGAAAATTAATTGTGCCCTAGCGTCGGTGTCTATCATCACCGACGTGCCATAGTCCATTAGTACACGCCCGTCTGACTGGCACGGTGTGAGGTTTGTTAAACCTAATAGCGCTATTAACTAATGACCCGCTCGCCATAGCCTCGGCGATTAAGTCGATACGAAAAGGGAGGGACTTCGCTGATAGAGTTCTAGCCTAGTAAGTCTAATCCGTCCCCACAGGATGAGGAATTTACATTCCTGAACACGTCTTAAGGACGAGGAATCCCTATTCCTGAACCCATTCCCACCGGGAATTTCCATGCTTTGTAGAAAAGTGTGAACTCACCTCGGTTTACTCGGTTAGGCTCTCATAAATAGCTAACAGTCAAGGTCGGTCAATCACGTCCTAATATGATTACCAGTTAGTCATTTAGTGGTTTCAAAAAGAGCACAAAGTTCCTACACGTATCTACTACATAACATGCATTCACTTTAATAGTTTACGCTCATATAAACATTCCACCTTTAGCTACTCAAGAACAAGCATACGATATTGCACATATTACTTTCATTGACATATAACATGTTAGATTATTCTCGGGTAATCTACCCGACATTTAGACACGCAAATTACTACTTATGTCGTTTCAGCTTTTATATTCAAAACTGGGCTGATTTGGGGATTTTAATAAAATAGTTAACTTGTTCCAAAAATTCCCAACTTTTTACAGAAAGTCTTAAACGATCCAAATATTATTGTGTAAAAATCTCGGGATCCAATTCATCACCAATATTTTATAAAAATTCATTTTCCGGACTGCAATCAGATTCATCTTTTTCTGATTGCAGTCCACGGAATAATTTATTTAAAATTCATCGTAAGTCCGATTTACGAAATTCCAGTGGGAAGATTACAAATACATCAGTGGTCATTTACAGTACAAATTTCATGACCTAGTTCTACTCAGGTTTCAAGTTATGATGAAGACCATAACACATATTTTCAGCAGTAAAAATGCAGCTTTAGGTGCTGTTACAAAACGACACTTTAAAAATAGTAAACGAAGTCCAAAAATTATGATTCCAGTGCCATTAGAACCGTATTTCATAATAACACGTTATAGACTTAAGAAAATCAGTTTTTCGTTAAATATTGACCTGTGTACAGCCAACTGAAGTTGGCTGTAAAAGCTTGGACAGAAGCTGTTTTCAGCTTTTAGCTTTCTAACTCGTGTTCGATTGATTCCATTAACATGTTTAGTGATCACAACGACATCAAACATCAATACTAACAAGTAAATCATCAAGTAATCAACAACATAATCAAAACAACTTCATACTAACATTATTACATTATGTTTCATCTTGTTTCTTAATCTTTAAGTTTATGTTTCAAGACTTAAGATTCATGTCTTTTAGGGTTCATGAGATTTCACCATAAAACAATCTTTAACCACTACAAACATGAAGTAATCAAGGATTAAAGAGGCTTACTACTAGCTTTTAAGCTAGGGAAGATCAAGAAGCAAAAGTGGTGGTTAATAGCAAACGAAGGTGGTCCTTCAAGTTCTGAGAACATCGGGCCTCCTAATTCACCTTCTAACACCTTGATATATACTTGAAATGAATGGGTGATGATCAAAAAGGATGGTAATGGTGGGACTATGTTTGGCCGTAGCTTTTGTTGTGGGAGAGAGGAAATTTTTGTGGTGTTTAATGTGGAGGTAAAATGGTTATTTATAAATCCATTTCTAATGGCCATTGGGTAATATGTTCCTTGGAGTACCAACATAATCTACCAAATCCCACTAAGTCCAAGAAGGTGATTAGAGAAGATTTAGCTCAAATTTTGTGGAGGTGGGGTCCCTAGGGGACGGTCACCATTAGGGGGGGGGGGTATTGGTTTGACTTCAACTTCTAGTTAGTTATTTGGTTAGAAGTTAGGTGGTTTAGTTAGTGCTTGTTGTGTTATGCTTTATGTAATATGATTAAGTGCTCGGGAACCATAACTAGCTCAGAAAAATAAAAACAATGTTTCTTGCAATATTTTAGTGTTCCGGGTAATGTCCGGTTGTTCGGTTAGATACCGTTCCGTTAAAGTGCTAAGTTATTCCGTATAGTGTCCTATATATATATTTTTGTAACACTTTTAATTCTCAACACTCAGGAAAGCATACCGGACTATTTAGTAACTTTTATGTACACTACTAGTATGTTAACAAGCACATGTAAGTATAACACAGAAATCAGAAAGCAGTTAAGTGATTCAGCACAGTCATCAAGCACTTTAATTATCATTAATAAATCGTACGGATACAAGGAATTATGAGGGTTGTCACAAATGATATCAGAAGTTGATACAACCATTTGAACAACTGTGGATACTAGAGCTTACTCCGGTCATTGCGTTCCCACTGAGGATTCTCACGATTGGAGTTCGACTATGCTAACGAATCTTGACGTCCTGGTCCATGATTTCAGTAGATTCCTCAACAACTGCAACTTGACATTAATCTTAGGCTCCAGTAAAGGTATCACAAGTGTTTCATCGGACAAACATTTCCTTAGATTCGAGACATAAATGACATTGTGTAGGTTACCCAATTCGTCGGGTAATTCTAGTTTGTAAGTCATGTCCTGGATTCTTTCCAGAATTTTGAATGGCTCAACCTGACGTAAATTATCTTGCCACGCTTCCCAAGCGCACCGCACCCTCCCAGGGTGAGACTTTCATTCATGTCACGTTCGCCTGCATCGGACTCCCAGTGTTTCCTAAGCTTATCAGCTTTCCTGACGGTCACGCGTTACCGCCAACGATTTCCGATCTAAACAATCTTCCCAAGAGTTCTGAGTACAAATCCTGGACCTGTGATTAGGTTGCCATCCACCTTTGTTCACCAAGGACATCAACATTATCGTCCATGCAATGCCTCAAGCAGAGCTGTCTAAATACTAGAATGGTAATTGCTGCAGTAGAATTCAACCAAAGGCATGTGTCTTTCCAATTCTCATTAAGTCAATCACACTCATGCTCGCAGCGTGTCTTCGAGTGTCAGGATGGTTCGTTTACTCTAAACGTTCATCCTATGATGATAAGTAATGCTCATGTCTAGACGTGAGCCAAGAGTGTTGTGTAATGCCTGTCACAAATCAGATATAGATCAAAATCCAAACGACTAGAATAACGAAGCTGGTGTGCTTTGCTCAATACAAGTCATGTACGGTTACTATATAGTGAGACCCATATTCATTCCATGAAGTAGCGAATATCGTCCGACCTGCCAACGGTTGCTTCTCCATGCCCCGCATGGGTTTAACTTGGAAATTCTCTTCCTGCGGTTCTCTAGTTTGAACAAAGCGAGTCTGATCAGGTAAGTTAGAGTCGATAGTGAGCTGTAAAGCTCGTGCACATTCGGGTTTGACAGTCATAATCATTCAAAAGTTCCATCTAGCGATGCTATTACATGTTTAGCTCTTCCGAAACAAAGGTACATGGGAGGCCCTTGTGATCGGTCTAAGTAGTGCATTTGGTACCGTCCAAGTAATGCCTCCAGGACAAATCCGAGATCGTGGCTTCCACCCCAAGTTGTAAGTCGTGCAATTCTTCCTGTTACTCCACTATGTAAGCCATCACCTTCTCGCGTTGCGTCGGCGTATAACTGGGACTCTGATTCGAACCATCATGGTATACCACCAGATCACCCGTACCCTCGGGTGAAGACAATACTCAGTACATTGTAGAGTTAAGTTTCTGAAGCTGCAGCAATGTTCTCCTGTTCTGTCTCCCACGAATGCACAACACACTGCTGTGTTAAAGAGGTTAGAGCTGTGCAATTCTTAGAAAATTCCGTGATGAATCTGCAATAGTATCTTGCGAAACCAAGGATTTGCCGTATCCCCAAAGGGGTCTTTGGTGTCGATCAGTTTCTAACAGAATGCATATTAACAAGATCCACCTGTATTCCCACTTCGTTGGCTATGTGACCAAGAAAATATGTACCTCTCGAATCCAGAAGTTACACTTAACGAGACTTCGCGTGTAGTGGCTCCTCCGTCGGGGGCACTAAGATAGGACACAAATGCCGCCCATGGTGTTCCTTTCTCCTGGAAATGATTCAAAACGTCCTCAATAAACACGGTCGATTCATGTGATCCATGAAGCTGCTGGTGTGTTGATTAACCCAAAAGGTCATGGAATACAAAGTCGTAATGGCCGTACTGCGTTCGATATGCCGTTCTAGGAACATTCTCCCCTTGGACTTCCATCTGATGATAGTTCGTTCATTAGTCAACCCTCAAATAGGAGCTTGACCCTCGCAGCTGGTCAACAGGTTGTCAATACATGGTCAAGGCAAACGGTTCTTGACTGTCACTTTGTTGAGTTCTCGATAATCAGTACACATACGAGAAGGCTTATCTTCACGGGTATAACTGGGGCTTCCCCAAAGCGAAAAGCTAGGTCCGACAAAACTTTGGTTCAACAGTTCCTGTAGTTGATTAGACAGCTCTTGCAACCCTCCTGGTGCAAGACGGTAAGAGTACGAGTAATCAGGGCTGCCTCTGACGTGAGATCAAACTGAGATTCCGCCTAACAGTTGTGGAAGTAAACCTGAAAGTTCCTCGGGTAACACACCGAGAGAAATCACGAACAATTGGTGGATCCTCGATCCCCTTTTTCCTTAGCCTTAACATCAGTAACGGTTACTGCCATAGTGAGGTAATCTCTTCGTAGACACTTCTGGACCTCCATTGCTGAAATGATGCTAACCTTTACTCCACTCTGACACTTTAGGTCCGACGACGATTCTCCGCTAGGGAAGGGATACTCAAAATTTTCTCCTCACCGGGTATATCTGCGCGATATCTGGATAACCAATCCACACTAACTACTGCATCGAAACCATCAAGGATAGTAGAAGGAAGGTCGACGTTGAACACTTGTCCCACAAGGCCGAGTTTGCATCTTAACAAACATAGGATGTTTCAATTGAGTTGTCATCCGCCGATTCCACAACAGGTTCGGCTTCAAGAAGCATCAGGGTTAAACAGAACAGAGACGAAGCGATTAACTACCAAGAACGTGCAGGCCACCATGTTGCTATATTTCTGGCGTCGTCTACGCCGATCCTAAATGCTCTTCCACGAGCATCATTTCTAGTGTTGCTATTACGATCACGTGGATTCCCAATTATTGTCGTCGTTCCCTTGGTTGTTGACCTTTTGACTTAACAACCGTCAATCCCTGTCGGAGTCACCTTCATTTCCATACTGTAAGCTACGAGCACCTCGATGTCACCATGACTGTTGCCCCTAATGTTTCTGCTTGTAACGGGGTCCTGCGACCTTTCACCAACAGGGTACACCTTTCACATTCCGTGTCACGTACTAAGGCACTACTCACTGTGCGGGAAGTTACACTTTCCACTCTATAAATTGTCACCGTTCATGTCCCGGTTGATTCGTAAGAGTTGACTCCCATAAGTCGCTGACTAGGGTTAAGGGTTCGATTGAAGTCAGTTTTGCCGGTGTTCGTTGCCGGTGACCAAGGCCGTTCTAATACTGAGGTCGGTGGGATACTACGCTCATCTTTTTGTCCATCGATCTATCAAGTTAATTGAGTACTACATGGTATGTTACGAGAGTGTTGCAGAAGTGATCGCACTTCGGGATCTAAGACATCAATACATTGAGTTCCAGCAAACGAAGAGAAGTGAGAAAGGTATCGACCAATCATTCGACGCTGCGACATCCAACTCAGGGACGTTCGTACTAGCACCCAACATTCTACACAGTTTGCTAGGCGTTCAGATGGGTGTTCAAGTAATACACAATAGCTTCGAGATTCGTAAGGATTCAGAGAGGAGTGAAAAGATCACGTTCAAGTAGGAGGCAATCATTGCTAGGACTCCTATAGATTGGTTACGTTTCTCACTGATTAAATAACAGAACAGAACCCCTTTTTCACTCGTTAAGCCTCACTGGGACTCACATGCACCCCACATTATTATTATGTGTGCACCCACAATAATATTGTGATTTGCATGCTCATCTCAGTTCCTCCTAACTCGTGTCAAATGGTTCTTCAAACTCATATATCAAATGGAGGTCGTCAAAGTAATGAATTCACATAAATCCAAAGTCTATGACATACTATCAACGCATCATAATGTAAGCAAGCAATCCATGCCATCATGCTATAGTGACAAGTGTGTGTTCGTATGTTACGTCATAAACAAATATGTACTAGTCATGTAATGTATGCAACAAGTGAGAGAGACGAACCTTGAAATCTGGAGCTGAGTGTCATGGTCGTATTCACGTATTCAGAACTGTTCGGTTATAGTCTGGTTTTACAAAAACGTTTTAAAACCAAGTTCACTATAACCAGTGGCTCTGATACCAAACTGTCACACCCCCAAATACCACATGCGGAATCCTCCGCGAGGCGCGTGACGTACCAGGATCTAGCCACCAATCACATTGAACTCATACATGATTTAAATAAAAACTTTCATTTATTAAAGTAAAGTATTACATTACATAAAGCATAACTCATCGTATTTAGCGAAAGAATAAATCATTTGTTAAGTGTTACATAAACCGTATGAACAAAAACCATTAGACTCGTCTCGCGATCCCATGCTTCACGACCCATGACCACTCCAGCATCCTAGACAGCAAGTTCCACGATTCTCGTAATCTATAACCTGCGAGCATGCACATAAGTGTATCAGACAACGCTGGTGAGTTCATAGTTTTTACGAAAACGTTAGTTCATTGATTATAATGTTGATAATACCTCGAATACAAGACGACTCCAGATTTATTTTGCCCTTTCCCCAATGCTCCTATCAAAGCATTGGGCATGACTGAGTCATTAGTTCACACCCGTCCTCTCAGGTACGGGGTGAGGGTGCTAAACCTAGATAGCGCTACCAACTAATACTCCGTTACCTCTCAGGTAACAAACAACAAGGAGGGACTTTAATGGTGATAGGATGAGTATATTATCCAACATTCCCGATTTTACCCACAAGACGTATTCCTCTCAGGAATACCTAATTGATTTACCCAAAAACCTATCCCTCTCAGGGATACCCAATGACTGTCCCAACCACCGGGACGCATGCTCAAGAGGAATGAACTCACCTTAGCTTGCTCGGTTTGATAATATGCTTCTATTGTTTGTTAAGTGTTAGATTCGTTACACGTGACCTAAGGTACAATGGATATAAGTATACGTATGTTGGGTCATGAAATACCCTAATTTGTCCAAACAATAGGTGTTCATTATTTGCAAGTTACCAAGTTAACATATAGCATCACATAGTTGATTGCTAGCCCGAATATATTTATGTAATAACAATTTAAAGCAAAAAATAGAGTCACACATTCCGACAAAGAGGCCCTCTAACAGCATACATATATGTAGACGATTGTTGCTTATGATTATTTGAAATCTCTAAAATCATATCTCACCATTAATGTTACATTATTAGTATTGGATCGGCCCACTAAGAAGCTTTGGCCTTTATGTCACACATTTTAGCAATAATAAACAAGCACATTAGGACCTTTATCATCTACCACTCCATATCTATATTTAATTTAGTATGTACAGTAACTTGATCAAAATTTGGACACCATATACTAAGTTATATATAATTAAATGCCCAAGCAATGCTGCTCAACAACAACAATAATAGCATTGATCCAACAGTCATGCGCACATGATCTGACATCTATATCAGTTCCACATGATCATATTTCAAGTCAAATAGTGCGGCTCCTTCATATTCTTTAAAGGTTCAGATAGTTTTAAAGGAAACTATATTCGGATCACTTATACATATATGAATAATCATAATAGTGCTCAACCCAATCAGGTTCGGCCCAACTCAAGTGTTTCACGGATCGGGTAGGCAGCCCAAATGAATTGTGTCTAGTATGTGATGTGATTATATTGTGTAATCAGTTCACGAATCAGCAACTGTTTCATCTTTGCAGCCCCCAATCAACACTAATCATCGATTTTCAAGAACACTTAACTATCGGTTTCCGTTAGCAAGTAATTATTCATATAACACATCCAAGTCCGATCGCATCACATTAGAAGTTGAAGGCCACGAAATCGCTAACCATTAACATGGTGAGATCCTAGTCTATTCATTTGCATTTGTTAACATCATACACACTAACATTACATCAGCTGGTTATCTAACAAGTTCATCATATAACAATATGCCATTACAATTAAATCTGAACATAATCACAATCATTTATTCAAATCGGATCAACTACGTTACACCAAATACAAAACTGTTTCTATACACAATCATTAACAACATCATCGAAACAGTAGCAACTAAATCCTCACTTTATATAACCCTAATTATCGACATCAATCAACACCGAGATCCCTAGCATATTACCTTTAATCTGTTTACATTACAACATATGTATTTACGTTTCCTTGTCATACAAAATCTATGATTACATATACAAGTCATTAACAAGTTGTACTTAACCAAACACTATCAACAAAATCAAAGCGAATATAACATCACTAACCGAGAGGTGAAGAGGGGTATTCGAGCACCAGAGACTTCGAAGGGGGGTGGGGCTGATCGTCGACTAGAGGGAATTAGGGTTTGATATCCTTGTGTGTTGCTAACACAATGAAACCGTGTACCCCATGTGTACGTACATCTCACTTTCAAGGTGACGTCAACAAAGATGCTTAGTGGTTTCGTTTGTACTATAAATAAAAGTGCATGTACTATTCTATTAGCTCTTTTGCACCAAGTCATCTTGTACGAACAAATCAGTGAGCTCAGGCTGAGGGGGAGTCTAGTTGCATGCATGCATTGTTGAACTTTGTAATACATACAATCTTTCGACTAAATGAAATCATGTTTGCTGAAAACTATTCTTCTTTGATTGTGTGTTAAAGTTTATTTCCATTTCCACTGCATATTAAACTTTGTTTTCATCTTCCATCTTTGTTAAACAACACAATCTAAGAAACTCAGATGCTAACAAAGTCCTAGACCGGTACGCACTAGACTCGGGTGAGGAGTACGTACCACGATGAGATGAGGATATGGGTTACGAATCTGATACAACTTTCATGATCCATGGGAGGATAAGTGTGGCACTAATTCAGACTGCTCATCTGATTCACTCTTTAACTATTAAGTGGTGTTTTTATTAAGTTTAATTATGTTATTAAGTAGCAGATTATTATTTGCAATAGTTGTGTTTAATTATGAGCTTTGGCTTAAAGTAATCTAAATATGTTTGATTCGTGTTTATTTAAATTATTAGCAATTACATGAGACGACTTCTTTTCGCAATGCATAGCGTACAATCGATTTTTAAACTAGTAAAAATTAAGAAACTAAAATACATAACATCAAAAAGTTAAAGCGTTAAAGATTGAACGTTTCATTGGCTTTGTCATTTCGGTCTTTGTGGTTTCCAGGCTAAAGTTTTCCTTAAAAATAACAAGACACACCTACTTTTCGAAATACAAAGCTTACCTCGAGGCATATCACTTGTTCAGATAATATCTAAAATTTTAAAGCTAAGAAAAAAGTCATATGAAAATATTTTCGAACCGAATACATAATATTTCGACAAAAAATGCAGCAGAGTAGGAAAAAATAGCATCTCATCATCATTAAAAATGTGGTGTACGTTAAAAATTGTCAAGCCGACGAAATAATGGATATATAGTGAATATAAATAATTATAAAAATAATAAACAAAAAAAATAAGCATAATATCACAAACATTACGTTAGGGTTAAAAAATGAAAAACAAAAAAGATTGCGTCAAGGATTTGGGACCAAAGCATTGCATCAGAGCCTCTTGAGTCGTATGATGCGTCACGGCTCTGACGCGTAACATAGAAAAGCGGAGCCAATACATGGCTCGTTTCTGTTGGTTTACTTTTATGCGTCCAGACACAAAACTTGCATGTTTTTCCATGAATACGGCAGCCCATGACGCGTTCAATGTTTATTTTCGTAAAGTTGAAAAGTCAAACGTCATTCTCGTGATTTTCCATTTGAGACAAATTAAAACCTAACCAACCATCATCAACGTCATTCTCGTGATTTTCCATTTGAAACAAATTAAAACCCAATTAACCATAATCAACAATAACGTAAGTTTTTTTTTTTAAGCATATTATTAGCTTAAAGTTTTACTTGAGCTCCAAGCTACTAATCCAAAGAATGGATGACGAGCAGCAACGACTTTTGGTTAAATATTTTTCACGCGGTTCACAGAATTTCCAAGAACCTTCCAAACCAGACCCAATCTCCATCAGTCTACTCAGCAGCCTTATACAATTACACACAAGCAAATGATTCTCTTGCGGTTAGGAACAAATACAAAGATAATATAAATAAGAAAGCATTTATCTTAGATTTGAAAAGTTGAAATTAGTTTTAGGGAAAAGAAGATATTGGAATACATTTATGGATTTTTTTTCTTCACATGCAAGGCACATGCCAATTGTCCTCATCAATTTAAAACGTCTATAACTTTTTCATATGACTTTTTAAAAAAAAAATTCACCATAATAACGAGCGTTTTTTTATCTTTAATATGAGTATCATATTGTCAGACAAAAATAAAATAAAATAAGTCATTTTTATTGTTTTTTTTTTTTTTTTTTTTTTGCATTGTGTTGAAGGTTCCAGTCATTATGTCTTTTAACTAGGTTTTGGTCATTACGTTTTATTAGGGTTTCTGTACATTGTGTTATTATGAAAACCCATAACACAATTTTAATTTGGGTTCTACCCATTGCATTTTTTTAAGAACCTATAACACAATATATGACACAATGAAGAGGATGTTATATCTGGGCTTTCTATACATTGTGTTATTGGTTCTGGTCATTGTGTTTAATTTGTTATCCATTGTGTTTTAATCTCTTTTTCAGTGTTTTTTAATTTGTTGTGTATTATGTTTTTAGTTTGTTATTCATTGTGTTTTAATCTACTCTCCATTGTGTCTTTTATCTGTTGTCATCAATTGTGTCTATTATTTATTGTCATCAATTATGTTTTTATTTAGTTTGATACTTATTATGTTATACGTTATGGCCACTTTGTTATATGTTATGGTCATTGTGTTTTAATCTGTTGTCCATTGTGTCTTTATCTGTTTGTCATTGATTGTGTACTTTCCATTGTGTTTTACGTCATGTTCATTATGTAATACGCAACTGAGTTTTCAATTTTTTATTTTTTTTGAAAAAAAATAACAATATGGTACTCTCATTTTAAAGATAAAAAGACGCTCGATTTTATTGTATGATTTTTTTAAAACAAATGATGTATAAAAAAGTTACGGACGTTTAAAAAATAGGAGGAGATAGCATGTGACTTGCATGTGCATGTTCTTTTCTTTTATGGACAAAATTACCATTCCCACTTGATTCTTTCTATGACAGTTGTCACGCTTCTTACTAAATGTCATTTTAGTCCCTGTGGTTTGGGCCATTTTGCCAGTTTAGTTCAAAGGTTTCATTTTTAACCTGTGGGTCCAAAAAGGTTTCATTTTAGTCCACTGGGTTAACTCCACCCATTTTTTCTGTTAACGAGAAGACCAATTCGGTCATTTTATATGGCTGAATTGATCTTTTAGTTAACAGAATTACATACAAAGTTACCGAATTGGCCTTCTCGTTAACAGAAAAAATGGATGAAGTTAACCCAGTGGACTAAAATGGCAACTGGGAAACCTTTTTGGACCCACAGGTTAAAAATGAAACCTTTGGACTAAACTAGCAAAATGACCCAAACCACATGGACTAAAATGGCATTTAACTCTTTAAATTATTTGTTAGTATAACTCAACCGGATACTCTTCCTCACCAGGTTTCTCTATCAAAATCTACTCCATGCCTTTACTTGAAAATAACGAGCAGATTAAAAGAAATTATGAAACAGACGTTCTATTCTAATAAAAGTCAAGTTTTTATATATAAATATAATATAATATAATAAAAAGAAAGCGTTGGTCATTTTGTATGTAGGTTGTGGTGGAAGGAAGTTGTTAGGAAGGTTCCTCTCAACATTTACGCGGTTTTCTTGTTTAATTTGTACCCTTATTTTAGAATTAAAAATTTTATTAATCCTTTGTTGTTATTATGTAAGGGGGTAAAACAAGCCTACACATTCCCTCCTTGTGTGGTACTTGTCAACTATATTTAAAGTTGTTGAGTTGGAAGTTTCATACAACTTACCTTGATACCTACGCCTATATATAACTTGGTGGATCTAGCAGTTGATAGTTATCTGGTTTTAGATATTTTTAAAAAAAAAAAAAAAAAAAAATCTGGTTTTAGATTCTGTATTCTTGTTCTCAATGGGTTTCAAGAGATCTTTGTATGAAGAAGAAGAAGAAGAAGACTACTTTACAGTTGTTAATCAAGAAGCCAAGCGGTATCGAATAATCTAACAATGTGTTTGTTTGTCTGATAGGTGCGGGAGGAGGTCCAACGATCATGTCAAAGCTTCTTTTGTACATTACCCAGGATAGATCTGCCTATCAATGCGCTAGAACCATGTTATACAACGCCATTGCAGTTGCGCTTTCAGGCGAAGCTGCCAAATATGTTCTTCACCGGCAGTAGGATCGAATCCGAGGACAAGAAAGCTGTGAAACTAGTGTTGTTTGATGTGAATTCTAACAAAGTTGTCTCAAGTGGACCCTTTTCATCACTGAAAGTAGAGATTGTTGCACTTGATGGCGATTTTTCTGCCGATGATGAAGAAGATTGGCCGGAGAAAGATTTCGATGCCAAACTCATATCTGCAAGAGATGGCAGAAGGCCACTGATGACTGGTGAATTGCTGGTCACTTTACAAAATGGTGTTGCTGATCTAGGTGAATTATGTTTTACCGATAACTCCAGCTGGAGGAGGAGCAGAAAGTTCATGATCGGTGCACGGGTCAAGAAGGATACGTGTACTGGATCAAGAATTAGAGAAGCCAAAAGCCAGGCATTCATAGTAAAAGACCATCGCGGAGAATGTAAGAATCTTTCTTTAAACCCTAAACCTTAGAAACTAAACTAAACTAAACTAAACTAAACGTGCTTTGCTTGATTCAGCATACAAGAAGCATCATCCTCCATCCTTGAATGATGACGTCTGGCGGTTGGAAAAGATAGCGAAAGACGGGGTTTTTCATAAACGCTTAGCATCAAGCCGTATATGCACTGTAAAAGACTTTCTGCAAATGTATGTTACCAACCAGCCCTCACTTCGCAAGGTAAGAAATTAATAAAAGTATTCATTGTTTTATATAAAATGAGCATTTTTTCTAAAGGCTTGGATGAATGTAGTTACTGGGTGGATCATCTAGCAAGACATGGGACACAATAATCAAGCATGCCAAAGATTGTGTTCTAGATGATAAGTTGTACATTTGCAGAAGTGGTACAGATGGGACCGGGATTTTTCTTAATTCCGTTATGACGGTTGTAGGTGCGACTTTTGACGGCCAAAACTTTCTTCCGCTCGATAAACTCTCTGTGCTTCAGACGGTATGTATTTCAGATACATAGAATGTGGTTTTTGTGATACTGAAAACTGTTGTTTCTTTGAATGCAGCCTGTGGTGGAAGCTATGAAGCAGCAGGTTTACAAAGAATTGGATGGGATGGTACCAATGGATGCATCATCCGTTTTTGAAGTCTCGATGCCAATACGCCATGAACAGCTTAAAAGTGAAGTTGGAATGCATGACATGTATGACAAGGATCTAGCTGCTGCTGCTGCTGCTGTTGTTAATATTGATGATTGGCATACTGGGACATCCCTATGGCAAGGAAATGAACTCTTCATAGATCCAAGTAACCAAACTATAGATATCTTTTCTTCTGATTTTGGAATATGTTTCTCAAGTAATGGGTCACCCCGCGCAAGGTGGTGTAAGATCCGAGCTGCCCTCAAGTGGGGTTCAGTTAGGCGAGATGTGGCTTCTAAAAAGATGGCCGAGTCGTATCTTGATTTCTTAGTTTAGATGCGTTAGTTGGTGACGTTTAGGTGGCCGGATCTGCGATCGCCACTCTTTTATCTTAATTTTCTGCATGATGCACAAAGTATTATGGCTGTAAGTATGTCTGGCAACAAATATAATATGGTTGTGGCTATTAATTTTCTGTGGAAAACCTGTCTTCTAGCGTTTAAGCGGACATCAATGTGTTTCTCTCTCTCTATGGTCTCTGTAACTAATATACAAATTTAGTTACATAGGTGGCCTCTATAATAATATAATCAAAAGGTAAACCAGTCGCAAATTTCAAATATAATCTTAAAAGAAGTTGATGTTATAGACCCAAATATGTAAAAAAAAGAACTCGCATAAAACTTTTTAAACTTAAAACCATAAATGTGTGACTAGAACCAGATTGCAGAGACTATTTGTGTAATTAACTTTAATAGTTATAAATAATTATTATTTCAACCAATTTGGCCTGTCATGATAATCAAAATAACCGAAAACCAACAACTAACTAAACTAATGAGAAACTCAACTTCAATTGAAGAGAAAGGATCTAATCCGACACAAACCTAACATAAAAATATACATCAAAAAGGTTCAAGTTAAAAATAACAACATTCTTTTTGATGAATAAATCAATACAAAAAAAAAACACACAAGGAAATCTACAGTGTAAAATCATCTATACATGTGTTTGAATTATACCCTTATCATCTCAGGTGAGGGTCAAAACAGTAACTTTGTAACAGAAATACTAAACATGACATCAGAAGAGAATCTCCTTAAGGATTAATAGAACCAACATTACAAAGCACATGATAACAAGTATTGTAGCACACATTACCATCCCCCCTCGTTTTTGACTTCGCTCCGCCTGCAGATTTTATTTCATTAAAACGTAATCAGTGATTCAAATACTATATGTGATGCTTTTTTAAGGGTGACACAACATGAAAATAATAAGGTCTCGAATTAACAGGTAATGTTTGGATTGGCCACTATAATTAAAAGGGTCACGTTCAGGTTTACTATTTTAACCCATTTGATTATAATTAATAAATAGGTCATGTTCAGGACAGGTTGGCATGTTTATATAAAACCTGCAAACCCGATAAGATTGACATCCCTGGACATAGTGTTGAGAACTTACTTTTTGCAGCTGTTTAAGGCCTTCATCCACGGAAGCTGCAACATTCTGAATATTGTGGTCGATTCTATCAACAATAGTTCCCTGTTTTTTCACAAAACGTTATATAAAAAATGATGAAGCTTATAGTATAGAGAGAAGAGGAAGGATGGGTTTGGTAACCTGATCAATGACAAGGACGGAAAGATCTTTCATGATTTGTGCGAGCTCATTAACCGATTCCACAACCTGTTGAATCTCTTTCTCCCTTTCCACTGTGAAAGCCTCACTTTTCTTCAATTTGGCCATCTGGTGTTCATTGAAACCCTACATATATGATCTCATCATTCTAGACTATATCATTTTGCAGGCAATGATAAATTAAATGTAGAGCAGGGAGAATTCAACATACCAAGTCATCAAATTCATCATCATCCCTTGGAGATTGCTTTCCATTTAAATTCATTTCAAGATCAACCCCATCTGGACCCTACATACAATAAATGAATAGTTTCTTCAGTATGGCATACTTCCCCAAAGCCCAATAAATGAATCAGTCGTTTGATTATGTATGAACTTATACTAAAATAAGAATTACCTCTTTCTGCTGCTGAAGGCGCTTCAAATAAGTTGATTGCTTCTTCCTTAGTTCCAGAGAGAGGCTCTGAAGATCAGTTGCAAGAGAACGCTGCCAAGGAAAAACATTAGCACGTATTATTTATTAAGACAGAAATATGGGAGTGATTAGTATACCTGAACGTTTTTCCTAATATTTGAATCCTCAGAAGTCCCAGCTGCAGATAATTTCTTTAATTTTCTTTCGGACTTTTTAAGGAGGTCAGTTATCTCATGGGTTAGAGCCTCAATCCTGTGCTGATCTTCTCTACCATCACCAAAAGATGGCATCAAAGCCTTGGCATGAGCCTTTGCCAGCTCGGCCATTTTAGACCTTGCACGTTGCACATTTCCTGTTATTTCATCAGATAAATCAACCCAAGCAGGAGGAAGACCCACTGTTAGTGCCCCTGTATTTCTGTTAAACAAATGAATATGAGTGGCAACAAAAAATAACTATATAATATAAACATACAAGACCATATTCAAGGAAAGGACAATTTTTTAAGAGGGGCTTAATTTCCCCACACTGGTAGTGCTAACAACAAAATGTAGAGGCCCGTCGAGTTTACACATTCATTTATGCATGTGCTAGACTTGCGTATGCTGACTAACTGTACACATGAGATCTACGTTCAGCATGCAACAATCATAATCTCAACTGGATCTTGAAATTTGGGTATGAAGCCATGAAAATGTGTTCAGATAGTTGCTATCAATTGTCAAGTTCTTAAAGACTTTGTTGAGAGTTATATATGGGGCACATCTGCTGCAGAACAGTGGAGCTCGGTTAATGACAAGTGGTCTAAGTTTCGGTTAGATTAAATTAAAATTCAAAAGTGGCTTGCTGGCTGGCTATATTTAAGAATGCTTTGTACTTAATGAGCAAATAAGAATGTAGATTTGAATTGTCAATGCTTAATAAAATAGAGAATAGAAGGGTACATGTTTGCCTTATGCCTGTGAAAACGACCACAATAAACATGTCATGAAAACTGAAGTTCAGTGTGTAGTACAACTGAACAATATATGGCAGCAGCTAAGAGGGTTAAGCATAATAAAAAAATTTGAAACCTAAACCCCTTGACTAGCGTCTCTTCTCCCTGGCACTTGAATCACATCGACTAAGAATAACCAAAAACTTTGTTACAACCATGAGGCTGTTCAGTGCCTCCGCGTATGCAACTTCAACAACAACAACAACCATACCCAGTATAATCCCACCTATAGCAAAGCTATTGATAGGGTCTGGGGAGGGTAGGATGTAGGCAAGCCTTACCTCTATCCCAGGGGATAGAGAGGCTGCTTCCGGAAAAACATATATAAGCACACAACTACTAAAAAAATGTGGAAAAGAAAAATAATAAAAATAAACACATAAATAAATAAGTAGTTGTTAGTAAAACTACGACGCCGGGATTAAGTGACAACTTATAGAAAGCTATATCACACCTCATAGAAAACAAAAAAAAAATTAAACTCATAAGACAAGAACCTAAACCAAAAACCAGACCAAACTCCTAAAAGTCCTTAACCTTAATCCTACGTCTCCACGAAGTTCTATCCTCGACCATGTCCTCGAAGAGGTGCAAATCTAGCAAATCTTGCCTAATCCGCTCCTCCCAAGTCATTTTCGGCCTACCTCTACTCCTCCTTCCATCTACAGTGAGTGTTTCAACTATTCTAATCGGGTCTGTCATCTGCCTTCTCCTGACATGCCCAAACCATCTCAATCTTCCCTCCCTTATTTTGTCTGAAATACAAGCAACTCCTAATCTTACCCTAAAAACCTCATTTCTTATCTTGTCCAACCTAGTATGCCCACACATCCATCTTAGCATCCTCATCTCTGCCACATCTAGCTTTCGTGCATGGATTTTCTTGATGGCCCAACAATCTGTTCCGTATAACATAGAGGGTCTAATTGCAACCCTATAAAAATTTCCCTTTTAATTTATCAGGGAACCTCTTGTCGCACAATACCCCTGTGGCTACTCTCCACCTACACCATCCAACCTGGATACGGTGAGCTACGTCACTGTCAATCTCTCCATTACTCTGAACAAACGATCCTAAATACTTGAACTTAGTTGCCTGTGGGACCACCTGACCCTCAATGGTGATCTGAGTGTCGTGCTCATCGCCTGCTCCACTAAAATCACAGTAAAGGTACTCAGTCTTAGAGCGACTTATCCTCAAACCTTTGCCTTCTAAGGCTACACGCCATTCTTCTAACCTCTCATTCAAGCTCTGTTTACTTTCTTCTATCAGCACAATATCGTCTGCAAAAAGCAAGCACCATGGAACTGACTCCTGAATCGACTTTGACAACTCATCTAGGACAATCGCAAATAGAAAAGGACTCAACGCTGACCCTTGGTGGAGTCCGACTTCCACAGGAAAGAAATCAGTATCCCCTACCGGTGCACGAACACTAGTTTTAGTTTCAACATACATATCCTTAATTAAGTCTACATACTTACTAGGTACCCCTCTATCCTCCAAACTATCCCATATCAATCTACGTGGCACACTGTCATACGCCTTTTCTAAATCAATGAACACCATATGTAGATCTCGATTTTTCTCTCTATATTTTTCCATCAATCTCCTTAGAATGTGTATCGCTTCTGTAGTTGACCGCCCTGGCATGAAACCAAATTGGTTTACCGTAACCTGGGTTTCTCTTCTAAGTCTAGTCTCAATCACCCTCTCCCATAGTTTCATAGTATGGCTTAACAACTTAATCCCTCTATAACTACCACAACATTGGGCGTCTCCCTTGTTCTTATATAAAGGCACTACAATACTGCTCCTCCACTGGTCTGGCATTCTTCCAGAGTTGAAAATGAGATTGAACAAGTTAGTTAGCCATTGAACTCCCTCCTGTCCCAAGCACTTCCACACCTCAATTGGTATGTTGTCCAGACCCACTGCCTTAGCCCTTCCCATCTTCCTAAGTGCTGCCATCACCTCTCCCTGTGTGATATGCCTATAATAGCAGTTATTTCGTTGTTGTCTCTGTGTAATCGAATTGTCTCTTTGTTGTTGGTCATCCCCATCTCCATTGTAAAGTTTGTGGAAGTAAGTTTGCCATCTTGACTTTATGTCACGTTCCTTGATTAACACACGTCCATCCTCTCCCTTTATAAACTTCACTACCCCTAGATCTTGCCTCCTTCGCTCCCTAGCTTTGGCAATCTTGAACATATCATTTTCCCCCTCCTTTGTTTCTAGGCGTTCATACATCTTCTTATAGGCTGTGTTCTTTGCTTCAGTCACTGCTTTTTTCGCCTCCCTTTTGACCTTAGTGTATCTCTCCCTCAATCTCGCACACTCATCGTCATTCGTGCATCTCAAAAGATCCCTAAAGCTCTTTTGCTTATCCTTTATTTTGGTTTGTACTTCATCATTCCACCACCAAGACTCTTTACGCCCATCTGTCTTCCCTGTTGTTACCCCTAGAGTTTCCTTTGCCACATAAGTAATGGTGGTCGCCATAGCCTCCCACACCAGATTTGAGTCCCCATCCATTCGGGCCGCTGTTGTCGAGATGACCTTATCTCTGAACAGTGCAATCCTGTCGCCTTTCAAATTACCCCATCGTATCCTAGGTCGCATATTCCCCTTCCGCTTAGTCAAAACTTCTCTCATGACTATATCCGCGACCAGTAAACGGTGTTGAGCCACTATTGTCTCCCCTGGTATAACCTTGCAATCCTTGCACCATCGTAGATCACATCGTCTCATCAAAAGATAGTCAATCTGTGTGTTACGTCCTCCACTACTATAAGTAATCAAATGCGAATCTCTCTTCTTAAAAAAAGAGTTTATAATACCTAGGTCGTGAGCTACTGCAAAGTCTAGAAGATCCCTACCAGGGTCGTTCCTATCACCAAACCTAAAACCCCCATGCACTGACTGGAAACCATCACTACCTTTACCAATGTGACCATTAAAATCACCTCCTATACATAAACTTTCATCCCTTGGTATGGCCCTCACAACTGTATCTAAACAATCCCAAAAGTCCCTCTTCTCCTGGTCCCCTAGTCCAACTTGTGGTGCGTAAGCACAAACCACTGTTACCACCTTTCCTCCTAGTACTAACCTCACCACCATAATCCTATCGTTGTGTCGTATCACCTCAACTACATTTTTGTACAGCTCCAAAGCCACTAGAAAACCTACCCCATTCTTTGCCCCATCCGTCCCCGAGTACAATAACTTGTACCCATTACGCACCTCCCCTTTGTGCCCCTTCCACCTAGTCTCCTGGAGGCATGCTATCCCTATCCTACGTCTTTTAAGTGCATCTACCACCTCCAACAATTTACTACTAAGTGTTCCTACATTCCAAGAGGCAACACGCAAAATATAACCCCTATCCTTTCCCTTGCTTGCACCTCTCGTCCTTGGACACGATCTCAAGGAAAAGTCATGACTCCTATCGTCTATGATTGTAACAACTCACCTGAAAGAGAAATGAAACACACAAGCCCTAACACGTCTCTAACACGCAATCACAATCTGACACGTAAAAAGATTAGCAAGAAGCACAGAATGATATAGTATATCGTAGAAAATGAGCAATAAATAACAAACGATACCAAATAAAGAACCTAAGCAGACAAATGTAGAATGAACCGAACTATATCATGCATATCATCAAATAGTAATACTCGGTAGCTTAACTTTTGTTTTCATCCCATTCCATTCCATTCCATTCCGTATCCTGCATCATCCTAAAAGTCTAGTTTTGTATGCAACACCACTGATCTTGATCTTTAAACTAATGAAATTATCTCCAAATCATATGAACAACAAATTATCACATTATTCCTTAGAATGAGTATGCCGCAAGGGGCGTGTCTATGTATGTATAACCAAATAAGTTTTATCTACAACCAGAAACTGCATCTCTCTCTAACAAGTGGTTGTTTTTACATATAAACCCCCCCCCCCTAATTTTGACCTGATGAGTTACAATTACTCATGTTAACAATTGGATTGGGAATCATCCATGTTAAGGAAGGAACACATGGATTGTATATGAATGAATTGGCAAGAGAACATACCCGGGATCTTGGGTACTAAGCGGAGCATACTTAGTATTCTGCTTAAACAAAGCGGCGTTGGCCAACTCAATCACCGGAGGAGGAGGAGGAGAAGCCCTAACGCTTTTCAATGCGTCTCTATACTTCCTAAACAGAACCGTTCTGTTTCTCGTCGCCATTCTCCAACACTCAACTTATCCAAATCTGTCTCTGGATCGGAGATCTCGTTGAATATGCACTTGTTGAATTGTCTATACTTAGATCATCACTGAATCAATCTGGAGATCAATGGCAGTAAATAGTGATGATGAATTTGCCAAGGAAAAAAAACCCAGGGGCTGTTTGGCTAAGCTTATTTTAATGACTTATTTACTTATTTACTTTTTGAAAAGTTAAAAGGTGTTTGGGTTAGCTTATTATGTGAGAGGAATAAGTAAACAAGTCATTCCATTATGACTTATTTGCTTTTCAAATAAGCAAATAAGTAAATAAGTCAAAAAAACAAGCTTAGCCAAACAGCCCCCCAATGTCCCCTTTGTCTTCTCTCTTCCTTTCCGACTTTAATTACACTTTCATACCTACTTCCCATCTAATTTAAAATAACATGTGTTGTTAGGCTAACCGGTGTGGGGCTCGGCAAGGGACGTCGTGGGGCGGCGCCAGGCCTCAACACCATTTCCAGCAGACCGTCGTCGTCGAGAACATCCTAGGCCAGGCGTTGAGGACGCTTGCTAAATGACAAAAGGTAATGGCTCCTCCTCTCACACTATACAGGGGAGGGTTCATTGGAAAACACTAAAAAAGTGGGGAACAGGGGAACACTCTTAAAAATTATACTTAACATGTTAAAAATTATTTTTTTCTAAATTTTTTTCGGCGCTTTTTCTTATAAATACAAGTAGAAATATTTTTAATAAAAAAATTCAAAAACTAAAAATATAAAAAAATGTTTAAAAACAGTTATATCTTATAGAATTAACTTACCATGTTAAAAATCAATTTTTTTTTTAAAAAAATTCAGCGCTTTTCTTTATAAAAAGAGGAGAAACTAGTCGAATAAAAAAAATAATTTTTCTAAAAAAAAAAATTTAGCCTTTTTTTAATATTGAGTAAACTGCAATTTTACCCCCTAAGGTTAGGGGTGATTGGCACTCTTACCCCCCTAAGGAAATAATTGCAATTTACCCCCCACTGTTAACTCTTATGTCGCAACATTACCCCCTATACTCAATTTTGTTGACTAATCTGTTGACTTGGTGGTGAAATGACTATTTTACCCTTTTATTTTACCCCCTGTGTTTTGTTTACTCTGTAATATTACCCCCTGCCACCATTGCCACCGCCATTTACCACCACAACCACCACTGCCACCACTGCCACCACCCTCAACAACCACTGCCACCGCCATTCACCACAACTGCCACCTCCAACCACCACCCTCAACCACCACTGCCACCGCCATTCACCACCACTGCCATCTTCTTCCTCCCCCCTCTCTCTCTAAAAAAACCCACCAAACTGCAATTCATAGATTCTGTGAATTTACAAACCAAACTGGATCAGATTCCGTTGTGTGGCGGTCAAATCGATAGCTAGCTGTTGACAAGAACATTAAGAACAATTGATGCATATTATGAACACAATCGATAAAAACAATACAAAACTCAACTATAAGGTTGTGATAGAAGGGCGGCCATTTCCAAGGGCGGCCTGCAGAGTATCCAGGAGAAGTTCTGATTGCTTCCTGTGTGTATAACGAATGGCAAGGGCGACCCATCACCATCACCACCACCAAACAACCACATCGATCTCCGGTCATCTTCACCGTTCTTAAGATTGTGGTGGCGGCTGTATTTTTAAAATTAGGGTTTTGGACTTATCAATAACGAAGAAGACAAGACTGGTTGTGGCGGGGGTGGTGATGATGGTGACGGTGGTGGTTGTGGCAGGGGTGGTGATGATGGCGACGGTGATGGTTGAAGATGACGATGATCAGATCTAGATGATGATGATGCAGTTTACTCTATATATAATAAAAATAATAATAATAATAAATATAGAGTAAGATTACCAAAATACCCTTACATATAAGGGTCAAACTACCTTTGACTGAGCTTAGGGGGTAATGTTGCGACATAAGAGTTAACAGTGGGGGGTAAAATTGCAATTATTTCCTTAGGGGGGGGGGGGGTAAGAGTGCCAATCACCCCTAACCTCAGGGGGTAAAATTGCAGTTTACTCTTTAATATTTTTAGTTTTTGATTTTTTTTTATTAAAAATGCTTCTATAACTATATATAAGGGGAAGCGCCGAAAAAAAAATTTAAAAAATTAAATTTTAACGTGTTAAGTTAAATTTTTAAGAGTGTTCCTCGGTTCCCCACTTTTTTAGTGTTCCCCAATGAACCTCACATATAGGGGACCGCTAAAATGAAAACCACCTCCAGTTAGAACCGAGAGAACCACTTTCTAGCCACTAGATCAACAAGATGGATGGATAAGATTAAAAGTAACTAAAATTAATGTTAAATACATTTTGTCTTATCATGTCTTTAATATAATCTAAAAGGGTAGTTTAGTAAAATTACTTTTTTGACTTTATTATTTTTTTATTACTTTTTTTATTATTATATTAGTTTTTATTTTTTAAACAAAATTTTTTTATTAAAAGCATTTTTAAATTCAGATTTTTTTAACAAAACAATTTTTTTGCGCGCCGGTTTTTGCACGCCGTTTTTACGCACGGCTTTTTCACGCATCATTTTTTAACGCGTCGTTTTTTACGCTCGGTTTTTTCAAGCGTCGTTTTTTTAACGCGCCATTTTTTACGTCCCGTTTTAATGCGCCGTTTTTTACGTCCCGTTTTTTTCGCGGCGTTTTTATACCCCGTATTCACGCCCCTTATTTAGGCGCCGTTTTATCACATGGTTTTTTACGTTTTACAATTTACGTAGAAAAAGTTTTACGTTTTACGTTAAAAAGTTTTTACATAAAAGTTTACGTTTTACGTTAAAAAGTTTACATTGTACGTGAAAAAGTTTATGTTTTACGTTAAACTTTTTATGTTTTACGTTAAAAAGTTTAGGTTTTACGTAAAAAGTTTACGTTTACGTTTTACGTTAAAAAGTTTACGTTTTACGTTAAACTTTTTACGTTTTATGTTTTACGTTTTACGTGAAAAACTTTACGTTTTACGTTAAAAAGTTTATGTTAAAATGTTTACGTTTTACGTTAAAAACTTTACGTTTTAAATTTTAGACTATAAACACCATTTTATCATTTGAACAACCTATGAATATTATGCAGTACAAAACTCCAACATTTTGCAATCATACAAAACCCTATAAAATGAAAGAGAACACAGTAACAACAAAACAACTCATACATATTTCAATCCTATAACTTACTGTCATCAACCAAACTCAATACACAATCACAACATATTCTTTAAACACGTGTTCTAAAACAGTGAATCATATAATCAAGATTTATAGTGAATCACAAATATTCAAAGACAACATACTACTAACTGAGGTATGAGGAGGATCGAGAGGAACACACGGGCTGCTATCGTCCCAAAACACGAATCCATAATCTGAACTACTCTTTTGAGCCGACCCGAAATGAAACCCGGTTCCCGAACATAACTCGAATCCGAGCCAAACACATCCCGAATCTTTGAACCAGTTGAGCAAAACTGAAATACAACAAAAACCACCACCATCGTCGCTGCAGACGGCGGCGCTCCCGTCTGCCGCCGCCGCAGCTCACCGGAGCTCGACACCGGCATGTCCTTTTTTCGTCTCTCTCTCTCTGAGCAGAACGGTGAATCCCGTCGGAAATCAGAGCACCGTCGCCGCTGTCACGGCGGCACTGTCGTCACCACTGCCAGAGCTGTAACACCACCGCCACCGTCCTTTTCTCTCTCCTTCAAACAGTCATACTCTCTCGATCTCTGTCTGTCCTTGAAATCTGATCATGTGTGCGAGGATTGGTCAAATGAGAAGAGGGTTTTGTGAGTTAGGTGATGTATGAGAAGAATACAAGAAGAAAGGGGTGGAGGTATTGTTTGCCGGAGAATACAAGGAGATACAGGATGAGAAGATTCAGAATAAGGAGAGAGAGGTTTATATTTTGAAGATGATGAAGATTCAGAATAAGGAGAGAGAGGTGAGAGGTTTATATTTTGAAGAGAGAGAAATGTGAGATTTTAAAATCTCTGGTGACATTAAATGGAGAGAGAAAGGGGATTTGACATTTGGGGTAAATGACCAAAATACCCTTTATGTTGGCATAATCTGATTGGTTGAGAGTGGTTCTCGTGGTTCTTACAACTAGGGGTGGTTCCTATTTTAGCGGCTCCATATATATATGAACGAGATCAGGAGAGAACGGTGAAAAGTGTGAGAATGGTGAGAACGGATCCTGGCCCAACACGTGGCAGGAGGCGCTAATTGATATGCAGGGGTACGATTGTTGTCACACCCCGACCGCGTAAAACAACAAACCGCGGCGAAAACGTCGGGGAGTGATGCGACAGAATTATTGTTTCAACAACCATGGTAATTAATGTTTTGTATTATTAAGATTAAAGTTTACATTGTCTTATGAATTAATTGAAACATAACATAATTAACTGTCTTTTAAGTCACTAAGGCCCAAGTTCGCCTAAGTGAAGCACAAACATCATCATGCATTAGCACCTGAAACACATGCGAAAATAGGTACGTCAGCATAAAAATGCCTGTGAGATACATATGTTTTGTTTATGCAAGATTCATGACTTGTAATTAAAAGAAGTGTTTAACAAAAATGTAGTCATGAACCTTGTAAAATGTTTTCCTTTATAAAAATCATGTGAAAATCGATATGAAAATCAAATGATAAAAAAGAAATATGCATGGTTAAATGAATAACCAAGTAAAAGTGAATTTGTATAAAATATGTACTTTGTATAACAATGTCGTGACCTTGTGAAAAATGTTTCATATCTTTGTCAAAGTGGTTTAGATAACGCAACAATGTATATTACAATAAAAGCACTTATATATAGGAAGTACCAGTGGCGTATCCACCATGCTTTTATCATATAACACATAGCCCCGTTACATAAGTCACTTATCAATAACCAACCAACCAAAATGTCTTGTTCAATGTCAAAATGTTTATGTGTAAACCATGTTCAATGTCATGTGTGAAATGTATCATGTATAACCAAATGTAATGCATAGCAAGTAGAAAGTATCTACTCAAACTACGTGATAATGTCAATGTGAAAACAAATGTCATGTATGGTGAATAACTAGTAATTACTCAACCCCATAGGAAAATGTACAAAACAAAGTTTTTGAATAAACCTAAGTTTAAATCAAATGTTATGTTTTGCAGAAAACAATGCTTTATGATTATAAACATTTATGCAGTAATGTTAATCGCATACATTCAAGCCTTGCGACTGTGGCGACAAGCCCTTAAACAAATTAAAGGTTTATCTAAATTATGTATATCGGATTCTGTCATTCCCAACTTCCAAACAAACCTAGGAAGTCGGAAACAGGATTTGTCAAGTCCTATGGTACCATTACATACTACCGAGCGGCGTGATCAATGTTAATGAATGTATTATTGTCCCGATTAAACATACCAAATGTCATAACCAATGTAGCATGTGAAAACCATGTACTAAGTATGCAAAGTAAACATACATAGCAAAAATGTTCATGAAATCAATGTGCTAGCATGCTAAGTAAACATACATAGCAAAAATGTTAATGAAATCAATGTGCTAGCAAGCTAAGTAAACATACATAGCAAAAATGTTTATGAAATCAATGTGCTAGCATGCTAAGTAAACATACATAGCAAAACATGATTGAAAGCAAGTACTATATGTGTATTAGGTGAAACTAGCATGTTTATGTCATAAAAGCAATGAAAAGCACAAAAGTAACAAGTATGCACATGTGTATCACCCCATAGTATTTGAAAGCGGTAAAAGAGGAGAACTATGTACTCACTTGGGATTGCTTATTAGTCTTGAGAATAAGACCAATTAAAGCTCCAAGGATCACGGAATCAACAAGGCACCTAGTATAAGTAACTATGTTAATAATCGGATCCTAAATCGGGTGATAGGATAGAATGTGGTTCTATAAATCAAATGAGTATTTGAACTCATATGGTATGATTTAAAAGAGCTAACATTCTGATTTGGAAGTCTACCTATGTGCTTTTGACCTGTTTCGACCCGTTATGGTAGTATAAGCTACTATAACGCGTCGGTTGCGTAAAACTATGGTCGGATGGTTATCTAGATGCTATGTCAAGTCTTACATGCCAATTACACTTAAATATGTTACCATATCAGCTTAGATGTCAAAAATATGTTCACATATGCACAATATGGATTTATGCTACAAAAGGGCATTTTGGTCATTTCCTATGGGCATATAAGCTACTTAACAAATAAGTAACCAATCCTAAGTGATCATAAGGTATAACCTCAGAGGTTATTCCCTATGCAACTATGATCACTAAACATGCTTGGTCAGATCCTAATGATCGACCAAACGGGTCGGGTTCGAAAGTCTAAGCGGTTGTTTAGACCGCTTAACTTACAACCCTAAACAAGCACTAAACTAGTAGTGACGAGTTAAACATGTCAAAACATGTTTAACTAACTTCTAAAACTGATTTGGTATCAAAATAAAGTGTTTTGACACCTAAAAGTTGTTCCGTTGCAAAATGCATGCTATAACGCATTTTGACCGAAACTTTGACTCGTCACTACACCTAGTTAACATGGTAATCAGTAGGTATAATCGCTAAGGATTATAACCATCGTGATTACAATCACGTTACAAAGTTCAAACGAACTTTGTGTTGACCATTGACTGGTCAAAGCTGAAAGTCAAACACTGTTTGACTTTCACGCTAGAAAAGCGATAAAAGAACGAAAGAAGCTTACAAAGGGTCCAAGTTAGGGAGAACTTGATCTTAAAATTCTCAGGTATGAAGTTAATAACCTCAACTTAGAGAAAATCAGATCAAGGGTGAGTGAAATGGAATGAGAGCTTGGCTATTTTTAGTCGTTGTGAGTTAACAAGATCAATCCATGTGTTTGTGTAACCTCCAAGCGTTAGATCACAGCCATACATGTGTTAGGGGCCAGCTAAATTACTTGGGGAGGTGTTAACTTGGTCCCCAAACAAGAAAAATTGCATACAAGGGCCTGGTTTGCAAAACAGGTTGCTGAATTCAAGTTTCTGTTACTGGGCTTCTCACACGCCTCGCGTAAGGAATGAGACCAGGCTTACGTGGCCCGCGTCCCAAGGTCAGTTCAGCACAAGTTTCAACTTTGACAGTTTTGGCCCCTGCACGTGTATAAGCTCATTTTTGGCACTTTTAACCCCTGTTAAGCCATTTTCAAGGCTCTACAAGGTGGTCAAAGTATAGAGGACACAAAATATGCTCGGAAATATCACGGATGTCGGTTCGTTTGGTCGTACGGTCACGTTATTCGTCTAATTACGACGAAACTCGAACGGACGCGAAAACGATCCAATTTAAGCGACGAGTGGTATTTTTGCATGCCGATCACTAAAATAAAAATATTTTAGTGTCTACAAAAATTTTGGATGTCCAGATGTGGTCAGAACGTAAGATATGCGCGTAAATGCAAACTTACGCCGTTTTTGACACTTTTAGTCCCTGTAAGATCAAATAAGCATATTTTCGCACACCGAACCACTCAAAGCTTATTTCTAAGCTATGTTTAGGTTATTTATGGTATGTTTAGCTTATGATCAAGTTCCGGACTGTACATTGCCTTACGAAACGACAGACTTTTGCAGTTTGACGCAAATAGTCCCTGTGAACGAATAAACTTGTTTTTGCCATACCAAACCCTTTAAAAGTTATTTCTAAGTTATGTAAAGGTTATTTAAGGTATGTTAAGCTTATGTTGCTGTTCTGGAGTGTTTTTCGCGTTAAACTAATTACGTTTATGCATCAGTTTGCGTATAACTTCCCAGAAAGCGATATAGAGTTCAAAATCGATCAAAAATCAAAACGTGTAAAATGTCAAACATAAATAACAAACATTGGGATCAAAACACACTGTTTTATTGATATTGGATTGTTCAGAGTTTGCACAATGATAACACAAGCACAGATGTCACAGTCTCCCCTACTTTAGGAAATTTCGTCCCGAAATTTATTTAGAGGAAACTTGTGAGAATAGATGTGGATATTTCGCTTTCATATGATCTTCGCGTTCCCAAGTAAATTCCGGGCCACATTTAGATTCCCAGCGAACTTTGACAATAGGTATGCGCTTGCGTTTGAACTTTTTGACTTCACGGTCCATGATTTCCATAGGTTTCTCAACGAAGTGCATCGTGTTATCAACACGAATCTCATCAAGTGGTATGTGGAAGTTCTCATCAGCTAAACACTTTTTGAGATTGGACACGTGGAAAGTTGGATGAACATTTCCAAGTTCAGGAGGTAGCTCAAGTCTGTAGGCTACTTTTCCGATTCTTTCGACGATCTTGAATGGTCCAACATAGCGTGGTGCAAGTTTTCCTTTCTTTCCAAATCGGATTACTCCTTTCCAAGGGGATACCTTGAGTAGGACGTGATCACCAACTTGAAATTCTAAGGGCTTGCGTCGTCGATCCGCATAACTCTTTTGACGGCTTCTAGCTGTCTGAAGGTTATCACGAATCTTCTTGACCTTATCTGTAGTCTCTAGAATGAGTTTGGGTCCAGTAAGCTGAGCTTCACCTATCTCATTCCAGCAGACTGGTGAACGACATTTTCGATCGTATAAAGCCTCGAAAGGAGCCATGTTGATGCTAGAGTGATAACTATTGTTGTAGGAGAATTCAATCAATGGTAGATGCGAATCCCAACTACCACCAAAACCGATCACACAAGCTCTAAGCATATCCTCCAGTGTCTGGATTGTTCTCTCAGATTGACCATTCGATTGAGGATGATATGTTGTGCTCAAATTGAGTTGGGTTCCCATGGCAGATTGCATGGTTCTCCAAAAGCAAGACGAGAATCGAGCATCTCTATCAGATATAATGTTCAAAGGAACACCATGTTGAGATACAATCTCATCCACATAGATTTTAGCAAGCTTGTCAGCAGATAGATCCTCACGGATTGGCAAGAAATGTGCTGACTTTGTTAGACGATCAACGATTACCCAAATGGCATCATGACCTCTTTTAGTGCGTGACAGTTTGGTAACGAGATCCATAGCAATGTTTTCCCATTTCCAAACCGGAATCTCTGGTTGCTCCAATAATCCAGAGGGATGTTGGTGTCCAGCCTTAACCTTAAGACAAGTAAGGCATTTGGAAACATATAAGGCAATGTCTTTCTTCATAGCCGGCCACCAATACTGGGTTTAAAAATCCTTATACATTTTGTCTGCACCAGGATGAATAGAATAACGAGACTTATGAGCTTCATCCATTAATAAGGTGTGAAGATTGTCTTGACTTAGGACCCACAAACGACCCATGAAATAAAACAACCCAAAGTCTCTCAGTTCAAGCTCAGGCTTAATATGACATGGTAACTCCTTACCCATCAAACCTTGTGTAACACAAGTATGTTGAGCCTAAGAAATGCGGGCTTGAATGTCAGATCGAACCTGAATACAGTGAAGCTTGACATGTTCCTTACGACTCAATGCGTCAGCCATGACATTCGCCTTACCAGGATGGTAGTGAATTTTGCAATCGTAGTCGTTTAGAAGTTCAACCCAATGTCGTTGCCTCATGTTAAGTTCTTTCTGATTGAAAATATGCCTGAGACTCTTGTGGTCAGTAAACACTACACACTTTGTACCATACAGGTAGTGTCTCCAGATTTTGAGAGCGAAAACTACTGCACCTAACTCAAGATCATGAGTCGTGTAGTTTTTCTCGTGTACCTTAAGCTGTCTTGATGCATAAGCTATGACTTTGTTTCTTTGCATAAGAATGCAGCCAAGGCCTAAGTTGGATGCATCACAGTACACGACAAAATCGTCGTTGCCCTCAGGTAAAGATAGAATAGGTGCATCGCAGAGTTTCTGTTTCAGGGTCTGAAAAGCTTCTTCCTGTTTGGGTCCCCACTCAAAAGGTTTGTTCTTCTGAGTTAAAGCAATGAGAGGAACCACAATTTTGGAGAAGTTTTCAATGAAACGGCGGTAATAACCCACGAGAGCAAGAAATGAACGAACCTCGGTAGGAGTAGTAGGTGTATCCCAATCCTTAAGCGCACTGATTTTGGCGGGATCTACATGAATACCTTGTTCGTTGACGATGTGCCCTAAAAATTGAACGTCCTTAAGCCAAAATTCGCACTTGGAGAATTTGGCGAAAAGCTGCTCTTTCTTTAGGAGCTCCATTGTAAGACGAAGATGTTACTCATGATCAGCTCGAGTCTTAGAGTAGATCAGAATGTCATCAATGAAAACGATGATGAACTTGTCCAGATAAGGCTTGCAGACCCTATTCATCAAGTCCATGAAAACAGCAGGAGCATTTGTTAAACCGAAAGGCATAACAGTAAACTCGTAATAACCGTATCTTGTACGAAAAGCTAATTTGGGAATATCTTCTTCAAGCACTCGAAGTTGATGATACCCAGAACACAGATCAATCTTTGAAAAGCAAGTAGCACCCTGTAGCTGATCAAAGAGATCATCAATGCGAGGTAGGGGATATCGATTCTTGATGGTAAGCTTGTTAAGCTCACGATAATCGATACACATCCTGAAAGATCCATCTTTCTTTTTCACGAATAGGACAGGAGCGCCCCAAGGTGAAAAGCTCGGACAAATGAATCCTTTGTCAGAGAGCTCCTGAAGCTGCTTAGATAACTCTTGCATCTCAGACGGTGCAAGACGGTAAGGTGATTTAGCAATAGGATTTGCACCAGGTACAAGATCAATGCGAAACTCAACTTGGCACACAGGGGGTAAACCAGGTAATTCTTCAGGAAATACCTCAGGATACACATCCTGAAAGATCCATCTTTCTTTTTCATGAATAGGACAGGAGCGCCCCAAGGTGAAAAGCTCGGACAAATGAATCCTTTGTCAGAGAGCTCCTGAAGCTGCTTAGATAACTCTTGCATCTCAGACGGTGCAAGACGGTAAGGTGATTTAGCAATAGGATTTGCACCAGGTACAAGATCAATGCGAAACTCAACTTGGCGCACAGGGGGTAAATGTGACAACCCTAAAAATTACAGGTATCCGTACAATTAATTTATATTTAATTTGTGCTTAATGACTATGCTGATTACAACTGTTGATTTAACTGCTTACTGATTTCTGTTACATACATACACATGCATCACCTTCATACTGTCACTCCATTTATTACATACAAACATTAGTGACAAACTCGATGCACAAAGCACAGTTAGCACAGTGAGCGGATAACCCAGAAAACATGCTGACAATGCCAGCACCTAAACAAACAATGTTTTTGAGGCCAGTATGAGCCAGGGATAGAATACTACACTAGTAGGGAGTGTAGGGAAGTGAGGACCCTAAGACTGCATCACTAGGTGATAGTTATAGTGCCGGGAAGTGCCTAAAACATACTTTCACTGCAAAATTCTGCACTTTTAAATAAAATTCAGCATTTAAATATGCTAGTAATGTGCAAAAACTTGACAAAATGATCCTGTATACCTTCTAAAGTGTCGGGGATTAATTGTGACACAAAAAGCATTATAAAGGACACTTTACGGAACAATTAAGCACTTTAACGGAACGATACCCAACCGAACGACCGGACTTTACCCGGAACACAAAAATTTTGCCAAACACGTTGTTTATATTTTTTTCTAAGCTAGTTAGGGTCCCCGAACACCCTAACACACTATAAAATTCATAACACACCATAAACCTCTAATTAATTTCATTTATTTCCTAACTAGATCACTAACCATCCATTACAACCCAACTAGACCACCCCCCCCCCCAACCGGTTATGACACATGGGAAACCTCCCATGATTTTCCCTAATTGTTTATTTGATTTGCATTGTACTCATGAGACACAAGATCTATTGGATTATAACATGTTGGAGGATTATATTATGGACCTTGAGTTCACTACAACTCTCATTCTCACAACAACAATTGCAAAACTCCTTCTCTTCCTCTCTTCTTGGTTTCGGCCAGCCCCAAACACCACAACCATCATCATCATTCAATCACTTGCAACCATTCTAAGAGCATCCAAAGGTGCAAGAGACTCTACAACTAAGCTTGGTGTGTTCGGAAAGCTCAAGGACCTCTCTAGTTTTCTTTTATCCACCACTTTTGCGCTTTGTTTCTCCCCTAGCCTTGTGCTAGTAGTAAGTGCTTCAAATCTTCATCTTGTTCTTGTTTTTGGTGGTTAATAGTTGATTGAATGGTAAAATACTAAGAACTCTAAAGAACAACACCAAAGTCTTGAAGTATAACTAACTAAAGATGAAGTATGGTTAAAGTAGTGTTAAAATAATGATGAAATATGATAATACATGAAAAATCTGAGATACATAAGTGATAATCTGCTGTAAGTATCGTTGTTTATCGCTAAACATGTTAACGGAATCAATCGAGCGCGCTTTAGAAGGTTGCAAACTCAAAACAGAAGGCTGTTTGGTGCTTACAGCCAACTTCTGTTGGCTGTAACAGGACCTTAATAAAACGAAAAATGTATTTTCTGAAGTCTAGGTTTATGTATTATGAAATACGGTTCTAATGGAACCGGAATCATAATTTTTGGACTTCGTTTACTATTTTTAAAGTGTCGTTTTGTAACAGCAGCTAAAGCTGCATTTTTACAGCAGTAAATGAGTGTTATATTTTTAGTCCTAACTTGAGACCTGAGTAAAGTTAGATCCTGAAATTTGTACTGTAGATGACCACCGATGTATTTGTAATTCTCTCACTGGAATTTCGTAAATCGGACTCTCGATGAATTTTAAACAAATTATTCCGCGGACTGCAGTCAGAAAAAGATAAATCTGATTTCAGTCCGGAAAATGATTTTCTATAAAATATTGGTAATGATTTGGGCCCCGATATTTTTACACAATAATATTTAGATCGTATAAGACATCTTGTAAAAATTTGGGAATTTTTGGAATAAGATAACTATTTTATTAAAATACCCGAAAACAGCCCAGTTTTGTATATTAAAACTGAAATGATATAAGTAGTATTTTGCATGTCTAAATGTCCGGTTGGTTAATTGAGAACTGATTGAATGATTTTACAAAAGAAAATGATACGCTAGTAAGCGTGGACACCTCCGTTTACAAAGGAAACTCTGGCGAAATTTTCCTAAAAATCCAACACTTAGAGAATATTTTTCTAAACAAGTGTTACAAATGTATTTTATAACTTGTGTTTCAAATATAAACGTCGCCATAAATTTTGTTACGAAATACAAAGTATCGGAGGTTGGTTTTCGTAAATAAAAGTGGAAAAACATATATTTAGAATATATATTTTGTATTAAGACACACGTGTGGATAAATTGTTGTTTTGTGGATTAGTTATATATTCTCTAAGTAGGACATAAAGATATATTTTCTTGAGTTTATTAAGAAGTATAATATATATTGGGAATATATTAACATAATTTTATTTGGAACAATGCGCCGAAATACGACGCCACTACTGGGCAAGTTATACAAATGCAAATACGAATCCACAAGTATGAGATACTCCCATCCTTGGGAAGGAAATACGAATAACAACACTTGAGAAATATTATTACAAAAATATTGAAGACACTTTAAAACATAAGGCACTAATCAATACTAAGACAAGGCACGACCCGTTCGTCTAATAGACGTTAGACCATTGTAGGTAGTCATGTTTGCCGCAAAGATTTGGGTTACAAGTATGAAGACGCAATACAGTGAGTTCATGTCCCCCCTTTTCTCTTAACTGTTTTCAGTTTTTATACTTCGGGGGTGGAATACATGTTACAGTAATTACAGACACTTTTATACATGGTATGGTTAGCTTAAGGAGGGTTTACTACTTAGATCATGTGAGTGGGTAGGCGGAAACTTGAGGCCATTAATCCTCTTTGTAGGACCGAGGGACATTAGTGATAGATCTATTTGGGTGTAGCGAGCCCCACTCCTGAGCCCGCTGAATGGACCAGGTGGTGACTAAGTGCCCGACGCACAAATCCGCTAGGTTTGAGTCTTCCTGCATCACTTCACACATATCATTGGCTTTGCAACCCAATGGTGATCTCTTTTTCCTTAATTGCTACATACCAGGGATTTTCATACATACAGACATATTACAAAGGTTTATACATACATACTCACTTTTACATGAACTCGCTCAACTTTATGTTGATTTTTCAAACTACATGTATTTCAGGAAATTAGTAAATGGATCTGGCGGGCGTTGGAGTTTTTAAGCTGCGTTGTGAATAAAGATGTCATCCAAGTCATTAGGGCTTAGGAGACGTATCTTAATCCTGGACGAGATACGTGGTCCTAAACTCGGGTTTGTTTTAAAATCTTTTGTTGAGTCTTTTTAAACTCCTTAAAATATGTTATGGTTTGTAACTTAAATTTGGTATTGACATTTCAGAAAATTATGTTGTACTACTTTTAAACTCAAATTAATGGATGTACATCTACTAGTTGTATCATATAGTGTTGTTATGATCGTATGCAATGGTATTAAGAAGTCACACCAATAATCACGCTTCCGCAAAAGTCAGGGTGTGACAGTAAACCAGGTAATTCTTCAGTAAATACCTCAGGATAATCCCGAACAACAGGGATATCTTGGATAGTCTTACCCTTGCCTTTCTCCTCTACAACATGTGCCAAGAAGGCGACATATTTCTTTCGTAGGTATTTTTGGGCTTGGGTACAAGACATGAGTTTAAGGCTACTAGCAGGTTTCTCCCCACGAACTTATAAGATCTCACAAGTCGAAAGCGGTATGCGGACAATCTTCTCAAAACAAACCACCTCAGCATGGTACTTGGCTAACCAATCCATTCCTACTATAACATCAAAGCTCCCGAGTTGCATCGGTGTGAGGTCAATAGGGAAAAGATGATTATTAAGGTTCAACTGGCAATTTCGAAGAACAAAGTCGAGTACAACGGGTTCACCACTAGCTACTTCTACTGTCAAGGGCTTTCCTAGTTTTGTTCTAGTCATCGAAAGCAAAGGCTCAAATGCTAAGGACACAAAACTCTTATCGGCACCCAAATCAAATAGAATAGAAGCAGGTTGGTTGTTAACAAAGAACGTACCGTTCACCACTTCGTTATCAGCACGCGCCTCGTTTGCATTAAGGTTGATAGCTCTACCACAAGCCGGTGCCTGATTCGCATTTGCCAACTTCAGGCAGTTGTTCCTGTAGTGGGTCAGATCCCTACAGTTGAAACATGAACCAGGATGGTAGTGAGGTCGAGCAAGATTCTGGGCAGGGTTTTGTGCTGCTTGATTTTGAGCAGGCTGATTTTGGTTCAGAGCGAAGCGGCAGATGTTCGCAAGATGACCAGACTTGCCACAATTTGTGCAGATGCGACATTGCACTTGTGGCTGATGATGACTATTACATCTGTTGCACAGGGGTGCGTTCCCAGCATACTGCCTCTTGGTAGCAGGTTGTGCAGCCTGATTAGGAGCAGCCTGGTTAGTCTGAGCAGTGACTGCGAAATTCTTGGAAGCCTTACGCTTCCTAGATTTCTTTGAATACTCAGCAGCCTTCTTGCCCTTTTTCTCATTGGTGCTATCAAACTATTTCTGCTTCTTGTCCCCCTTTATGTGGAGTTTACCCTTTTTGACTTGCGACTCAGTAAGGGTAGCAGCGAGCTCAATGGCCTGTCGGACGGTAGTGGGGTTGCCGCCAATGACAATATACTGAACAGGATCTGGCAAACCGTCTATGTACTTCTCGATAGCCTTATCCAAAGGCGTGACCATTGTAGGACAGAGCAAGCTTAACTCCTCATATCTATCAGTGTAAGCTCGGTGTTCACCACTATCTTGTTTCAGGTCATGGAACTCATTTTCAAGTGCCCTCTGCTCGTGACGAGGGTAGAACTCTCTCATCATAAGAGCTCTAAGTTCCTCCCATGTTTAACCCAAAGCAACATCAGCACCTCGGTCTCTCATTACCCCATTCCACCAGGTGAGAGCCCTCTTTTGGAATACACTCGAAGCAAACTCGACCTTACAGTTATCAGGACACTGAACATGGTGAAAAGTGCTCTTAAGACTCTCAAACCCCTGGAGAAGCCCTGTTGCTCCTTCAGAACCACTAAACTTGAGTGGTTTAGCCGAGTTAAAACTTTTGAAGTTGCACGGAGCAAGTGCATTAACATTGTTATTATTGGCTTGGTTTATTTGAGTAATGAGATTAGGTAGCATAGCAGCCAACTGCTGTGCTATAATGGCCGCCAGTTCGGCATTGGGTTCCTGAACGTTACGTCAAGGAGGCATTCTAAAAGAGAAAACATGAGAGAAAACGAGTGAGATGATGTGATGAAAGAAATGAGATAGCAATAAAATCGACAAAATATAAGGATGGTGGTCATTTGTTTGTTACCACAAAGCAAACAAACGACACACAGTTACAAATCAAAGTAAATAGGTCATAATAATGTATCGCTGAAGACATGCTCGCCTATAAGTAGACACTCACCCCAAGAGTTCCCATGTAAGAGTGACTGGTCCTATACTGCGAATTTGTACGAACACTCTAGCCTTAGACAGAAAACTCAGGGTACAGGCATCCACCCTTCCAGTTTGCACGTGTTCACATTATTTAGACCCAAACTTTGACGAGATTTTGAAAATTTGGAAGGCATTAAGCCAAAAGAAATCATCTAAGGATAGATGATTGATTTCAAAATTGTTTTGGAAATTTGGGTTCATGTTTTGGTAATCACCTAAGGATAGGTGACATGTATTGTTTTAAGTTCTAAACACAAGTAAACTTGTGTTAGGGTCCTAGAAAGTTATAGTCTAGGTCAAAGCATTACTAATAACCTAATTCCCTATAACCATTGGCTTTGATACCAACTCTTCTGTCACACCCCGACCGCGTAAAACAACAAACCGCGACGGAAACGTCGGTGAGTGATGCGACATAATTATTGTTTCAATAACCATGGTAATTAAAGTTTTGTATTATTAAGATTAAAGTTTACATTGTCTTATGAATTAACGATGTCACACCCCCAAAATCCACACGCGGAGTATCACCGCTTGGAGGCGTGACTGACCAGGATCAAGCCACCAATCATATCAAACGTAATAAGAATTAAATGTAATTTAAACCAAACGATATGAAAGGTGTTCCAACAAAACATGTTAAGTGTATAGCGAAAGCATAAAATGTAAACCCAACGTAAGTAATAAGTTCAATGTTTAATGTTTCAATATAAGATCCACAAATCCGTGCCCACAACGACCGCGCCTCCCGTGCAAGCTCCAAATGTACCTAAGGTCCTGCAAGGCATGCAGCAGAGAGTCAACAACTAGTTGAGCGAGTTCACAGAAAGTAAGTTCGTTATAACAAATCATACATGCATTTAGTGGGGGCTTCCCATGTAAATACGTACTAATGGTGGGGGTTTCCCATGGTCATATGTATTACTAGTGGGGGTTTCCCACGTTTATCTTTACTAGTGGGGGCTTCCCATGTTTGTACTTACTAGACTATTTGCAACCATGTGTTCTTCTTAATCCGAGAACAGGAATACGTACAAGGTCACGTAGGATTTACGTGAGTGCCCTTCCCCGAGGACAGTGGTACGTGTGGGGTTTACGTAGGATTTACGTAAGTGTCCTTCCGACCCGGAAGACAATGGTAGGTATTAGTTTACGTAGGTTTTACGTAAGTGTCCTCCCGACCCGGGAGACAATGGTAGATACTAGGTTACGTAGGTTTTACGTAAGTGTCCTGACTATCCTGAGGACGATGGTCTATAGTCTAGCGATAGCGTAAGTATGAGTAGTTATCCATTTCAAATAATCCAACCCGATTCCCAACCCGAGAATCCCATGCCTCGGCTGTGTGAACTCACCTTGGTTTGCTCGGTATGCTAAGTATGTGCTCAAAGTAAATCAATCACGTCCTAGAGTATGCACGTATACATAATCAGTTTGTAGTCACAAGGTACACGTATAAGCAGGTAGTACGTATTCGCAATCACACAAGTCATGTATATCATTTAACAGCAGTTAGATATTCCAGTTAACACTTAACAGAATTAACTCAAGTTACTGCACAGCTCGGCGAAACACATAAGTTGGCGAAACACAGATATTGACGAAACACACATGTTGGCGAAACACATTTGTTTCGTCGAGGTGTCCTTTGGCGAAACAGAACTTCTAATTCGTCGATTACCCTTGGCGAAACACATTCTGTTTCACCGAGAGTTCTGTTTCGTCGGACAGTTCAGTTACGTCGAACATCAGTTACATCAGTTATGAATAACACAGAAAACCCTAGTTGCCGTCATCATCTAAACATCAATTATTCAACCAACCGAGCATAGCAATCATCACAATGCTTAACATTTATCAAGACCCACTAACTGTTAATACATGAAATACCAAAACATGCAATACATGGAAAAAGTCTAATTAATTTAGTCATGGTCGACCACTACAAACCACCTCAAGAGGTGATTGGACCATAACTGTTAGTGGTCTGCATCAAGTAATCACATGGCCCCGTGTATTTTATTTGATTCATATTGATTGCACCCCTCACAATCCCTTCCATTCAATATCTGACCAAAACTGAATTAGAAGCACACATACATATGATCACTAACCTGACAATGCATAATCACTAAAGACAATAATGGCCGCCCAAGACTTTAGTTAACTCACACATGATTGGACCGATTTGCATGTTAAGTCTAATCTATAGGCACATCACAATCTCTTGTTTATTTGACAATCACATGCACACCATCAATATTTACAAAGCAACAGTTATTCATGATCACAATTTCATAACAACACATCTATCTTTTCATGACTAAAACTAACCGAAGTTAAGAGGATCCAATAGAAAGGCTTCGAGTGTGAAGGGGCTCCTGTTGCCGTCGCACAACTATAGAGAGGATTTAGGGTTTCGATAACTGATCATATGCACACGTATTACGCTAAAATACGTAACTGATATGAGGCTGGGCCCTAACTGGGCTTCGGCATATTTGGGCTTGGCGAAACAGACTTCTGTTTCGTCGAGATGTATATGGCAAAACAGTCTGTTTCGTCGGGTTCTCTCATGTGTTAAACAGTTTATGTTTTTCTATCCCATACATGCAACAATCACAATACAATACGTTTCATTATAACACGTACATGTACAGTTACAATTCAAACAGGTCAAACAGCCAAACAGTCAGAGTCAACGTGCAATAAATGCGAAAGTGAAAGTCGGAAACTCGAGTTGTCACATTATCCCCAACTTAAAAGAAATTTCGTCCCGAAATTTAGCATGCAGTTACTGAGGAAAGCTAATGGTGTGACGTTGTTTACCTGTATTGTATCGCGGCTCCCCGAGCAGGTTTGCGAAGATTACTGGTTTTCTTGGGGTGTCACATTATCCCCCCGTTGATTTGGAATTTCGTCCCGAAATTCTGTATTGGTAGCTTCAGCCTCAGTAGTAGTTGCATTGGTTCTGAATAACTGGGGATATTTGAGTTCCATTTGATCTTCACGCTCCCAGGTGAACTCTGGGCCGCGGCGGGAGTTCCAACGAACTCGTACAAGAGGGATTCTCGTGTTCTTGAGGACCTTAACATCCCGGTCCGTGATTTCGACAGGTTCCTCGACGAAGTGCAACCGCTCGTCGATAGTGAGTTCCTTCAAGGGAACTATGTGGGTCTCATCTGACATACACTTCTTCAGATTTGACACGTGAAAGACGTTGTGAACTACACTGAGTTCAGCTGGTAGGTTCAATCTGTAGGCTACCCTGCCTATCTTCTCAATAACTTCGAAAGGTCCGACGTATCGTGGATTGAGTTTGCCGCGTTTGCCAAAACGAACCACACCCTTCCAGGGTGAAACTTTAAGTAGCGCTCGATCCCCAACCTGGAATTCGAGTAGTTTTCTATCCTTATCGGCGTATGCTTTCTGACGGTCACGAGCTGCCGCCATGCGTTGTCGTATTTGAGCAATCTTTTCAGTAGTATCAACTACCATTTCTGGACCTGTGATTTGACTATCTCCCACCTCTGCCCAACAGAGAGGTGACCGGCATTTACGCCCGTACAATGCCTCGAATGGTGCAGCTTTAATGCTTGTGTGGTAGCTGTTGTTGTACGAAAATTCCACAAGTGGCAGATGTTTTTCCCAACCATTGCCAAAGTCGATTACACATGCACGAAGCATGTCTTCTAGAGTTTGAATGGTGCGTTCAGACTGCCCATCTGTCTGAGGATGATAAGCTGTGCTCATGTCTAAACGGGAGCCAAAAGATTTGTGCATTGCTTGCCACAGTTCTGAAGTAAAACATGCGTCACGATCAGAGATGATGGAGGTGGGCACCCCGTGCCTCGAAACCACTTCTTTTAGGTAAATGTCTGCTAAGGTAGAGAACTTGTCTGTTTCTTTGATAGCCAAGAAGTGAGCAGACTTTGTGAGTCGATCCACGATCACCCAAATAGTGTCATTTCCACGCTGCGATCTAGGTAGGCCAGTAACAAAATCCATGGAAATTTGTTCCCATTTCCATTGTGGTATCTCAGGTTGTTGGAGTGGACCTGACGGTTTCTGGTATTCTGCCTTGACTCTCGCACAAGTCAAGCATTTGCTAACGTATGTTGCTATGTGGGCCTTCATGCTAGGCCACCAGTATGTAGTTTTGATGTCGTGGTACATTTTATCCGAACCTGGATGTACCGAGTAGCGAGACTTGTGAGCTTCATCCATTACAAGCTCTCGTAAGTTACCATAGAGTGGGACCCAGATGCGTCCTGTTACGTAATAAGCACCATCTTCCTTCTGTTCTAAGCGTTGCCTTGAGCCGTGTAGGGCTTTTGCCCTGACGTTTTCTGGTTTCAATGCTTCTACCTGAGCATTTCGTATCTGGGAAGGAAGACTACACTGTATAGTGAGTTGTAAAGCTCGTACGCGCTTAGGCGCGGTGTCTTTTCGACTGAGGGCGTCAGCCACAACATTGGCTTTACCTGGGTGGTACCTGATTGAGCATTCGTAGTCATTTAGCAGTTCAACCCATCGTCGTTGTCGCATATTCAGTTCCTTCTGTTTGAATATATGTTCGAGGCTTCTGTGGTCAGTGTAGATAGCACATTTGGTACCGTACAAGTAGTGTCGCCATATCTTAAGTGCAAAGACGACCGCTCCTAGCTCTAGGTCTCGTGTAGTGTAATTCCGTTCGTGAATCTTAAGTTGGCGCGAAGCATAAGCAATGACTTTATCCCTTTGCATCAATACACATCCAAGACCTTGGATAGATGCGTCGCAGTAGACTACAAAATCATCCGTGCCTTCAGGCAATGAGAGGATAGGTGCACTACAAAGTCTATCCTTTAAGTGCTGAAACGCTGTTTCCTGTGCATTACCCCAACGGTAAACCACACCTTTCTGCGTCAGTAGCGTAAGCGGCTGTGCAATCTTCGAGAAGTCTTTGATGAACCGTCTGTAATAACCCGCCAAACCCAAGAATTGGCATATTTCGGTTGGTGTGCGAGGTGCAGGCCAGTTCTTGATCGAATCTACCTTGAATGGATCAACATGAATCCCATCCTTGTTTACCACGTGGCCTAGAAAGTGGACTTCACGAAGCCAGAAGTCGCATTTTGAAAACTTAGCGTATAGTTGTTCCGTTCGAAGGAGTTCCAAGATAAGTCGTAAGTGCTGCTCGTGTTCCTCCTGACTCTTCGAATAGATCAGGATGTCATCGATGAAAACAATGACAAACTTGTCGAGATAAGGTTTACACACCCTGTTCATAAGATCCATGAAAACCGCAGGCGCGTTCGTTAGCCCGAAAGGCATGACCAGAAACTCGTAGTGGCCGTAGCGTGTTCTGAACGCTGTTTTGGAGACGTCCTCATCCCGGACTCTCAGTTGATGGTACCCTGACCTTAGATCAATCTTCGAGTAATAGCTCGACCCTTGCAACTGGTCGAATAAATCGTCGATGCGTGGAAGAGGATAGCGATTCTTCACAGTTACCTTGTTCAACTCGCGGTAGTCTATACACATGCGGAAGGTACCGTCCTTCTTCTTTACAAATAGAACTGGAGCTCCCCAGGGCGAAGAGCTAGAACGTATGAAACCCTTTTCCAAGAGTTCTTGTAGTTGCTTAGACAGTTCTTCCAGTTCTGTTGGAGCTAAGCGATAAGGTGCTCGAGCTATGGGTGCTGCTCCTGGAGCGAGCTCGATCTGAAATTCGACCTGGCGATGAGGCGGTAACCCAGGTAACTCTTCTGGAAACACTTGAGGAAAGTCGCGTACTACAGGAATATCCTCAATCTTTTTCTCTTTCTTCGATGTATCCGTAACGAGAGCTAAAACAGTTGTGTGGCCCTTTCGTAAACACTTCTGAGCCTTCAAGAAAGAAATGATGCCACTCACGACACCACTCTTGTCGCCTTGAACTTCGAGAGGTTCTTTACCAGAACGTGGAATACGAATGATCTTCTCCTTGCATAGGATCTCTGCTTGCTGTTGGGATAGCCAATCCATACCGATGACAATGTCGAAACTACTCAGAGTTATAGGAATGAGATTGATGGAGAAAGTTTGACCAGCGAGGATAAGATTACAACCTTGAACTATGTGCGTGGCCTCTAAACTTTTACCGTTAGCTAACTCTACAACATGCTTGGTGTTTAAAAGTGTTGGTGCACGTTTAAGCATTTGACTAACTTTCAGAGACATATAACTGGTATCCGCACCTGAATCAAATAGTACAGTAACATAAAAGTCGTCGAGAAGAAACTTACCCATAATCACATTAGGATCGTTCCTTGCATCAGCCTGACCAATCACGAATGCTCGTCCCCTAGCACCATTGTTGTTGTTGTTTCCCCCATTGTTGTTGTTCCCATTGCCCTGATTATTGTTGTTGTTATTCTGGTTCTGGTTCAACTGAGGGCAATCCCGCTTAAAGTGGCCTTCAGCCCCGCACTGAAAGCATCCCCTGATTCCTTGTTGTTGTTGTTGCGACTGGTTTCGTGGAGCTGGTGGCTGTTGTTGCTGGTTTTGATTTACAGGTCGTGGGCTCCTACAATCCTTGGCCTCATGACCCATCTTGAAACATCTTTGACAGCGACCCCTGTTGCACTGGCCACTGTGGTGCCTGTTACAATTGTGGCACTTGGGGTGGTTTCCTCGATAAACTCTCTGCCCATGACTACCAGATGACTGCTGACTGGGACTCTGATAATCATTAGTCTTGTGTTGCTGAGCTTGAGACTGAACAGTAGCTGAACCCCTGCTGGAATCCCCTTCCCATTTCCGCTTGTTGTCACTGGGAGTAGCAGGTGTAGCTGAAGTAGTAGCGGTAGTAGTACTGATGCGTTTAGGCAACTTGTTTTGTTCCACCGCCTGATCAGTGAGACGGTGAGCCAACTGAACAACCTGCTGGTAGGTGGCAAGGTTTGCTGAAGTCACATGACTTTGGATCTCTGGTACTAGACCACCGAGATAAAGTTCAATACGTTTAGCTGGAGGGTCCACCATAGTAGGACACAGTAATGCTAGCTCATTTGATCTCTTTGTAAATGCCTCAATCTCTGACCCCGTCATCTTGAGGTTGAAGAACTCGACCTCCAGCTTATGAATGTCGTCACGACTGCAGTATTCCTCCTTGATCCTTTCCTTAAAGTTGTTCCATGGGGTGGCGTTAGCAGCAACCAACCCTAGTATTTGGACCTGAGCCTTCCACCATGTGAGGGCTAAACCCTCGAGAGTGCCAGTAGCATATTTCACCCTGCGTGCCTCAGGGCATTCACACATTTCGAATACAGACTCTAGCTTCTCGAACCAGTGGAGAAGACCTACGGCTCCTTCAGTGCCGCTGAAAGTAGTTGGACGACAGTCCATGAAAGTTTTGAAAGTGCAAACAGGTGGTTGACCTGTTGTGTAAGAATCAGAGTAATGTTAAACACAAGAGTTGGTTTAGGAATGTAGGATCTAAGGATCCTAGTGTGAGTTGTAACTGCAGGGTATACCTCCTGCTTGTGCGGCTGCAACTGCCGCAGTAACTCGTTCGTTAATGAGAGCCGTCAACTGGTCTTGAGTCATGTTGATACGTCCAGACATGATCTTCATAGTAAAGATAACGTGAATGAGATAGGTTCGCGAATAGTGCGATGACAGAAGAGAGTGAGCACACAAGTATTCTCAAGCAATAACGTATAGTAGGTTCTGTAATCTAAGCATACCACGAGCAAAGTTCTATGTAATTCTAGCAAGTAGGTAAGGTAACTTGAATAGTAGTACCTATGATGTTGAGCCTTGCACGTGGAGCGAAGCGTCGTTGTGGATCGTTGAGCACTGTTCTGGTTATAGTCTGGTTTTAACAAAATCGTTTTCCCCTTATTAAAAACCGAGTTCTCTATAACCAATGGCTCTGATACCAATCTGTCACACCCCCAAAATCCACACGCGGAGTATCACCGCTTGGAGGCGTGACTGACCAGGATCAAGCCACCAATCATATCAAACGTAATAAGAATTAAATGTAATTTAAACCAAACGATATGAAAGGTGTTCCAACAAAACATGTTAAGTGTATAGCGGAAGCATAAAATGTAAACCCAACGTAAGTAATAAGTTCAATGTTTAATGTTTCAATATAAGATCCACAAATCCGTGCCCACAACGACCGCGCCTCCCGTGCAAGCTCCAAATGTACCTAAGGTCCTGCAAGGCATGCAGCAGAGAGTCAACAACTAGTTGGGCGAGTTCACAGAAAGTAAGTTCGTTATAACAAATCATACATGCATTTAGTGGGGGCTTCCCATGTAAATACGTACTAATGGTGGGGGTTTCCCATGGTCATATGTATTACTAGTGGGGGCTTCCCATGTTTGTACTTACTAGACTATTTGCAACCATGTGTTCTTCTTAATCCGAGAACAGGAATACGTACAAGGTCACATAGGATTTACGTGAGTGCCCTTCCCCGAGGACAGTGGTACGTGTGGGGTTTACGTAGGATTTACGTAAGTGTCCTTCCGACCCGGAAGACAATGGTAGGTATTAGTTTACGTAGGTTTTACGTAAGTGTCCTCCCGACCCGGGAGACAATGGTAGATACTAGGTTACGTAGGTTTTACGTAAGTGTCCTGACTATCCTGAGGACGATGGTCTATAGTCTAGCGATAGCGTAAGTATGAGTAGTTATCCATTTCAAATAATCCAACCCGATTCCCAACCCGAGAATCCCATGCCTCGGCTGTGTGAACTCACCTTGGTTTGCTCGGTATGCTAAGTATGTGCTCAAAGTAAATCAATCACGTCCTAGAGTATGCACGTATACATAATCAGTTTGTAGTCACAAGGTACACGTATAAGCAGGTAGTACGTATTCGCAATCACACAAGTCATGTATATCATTTAACAGCAGTTAGATATTCCAGTTAACACTTAACAGAATTAACTCAAGTTACTGCACAGCTCGGCGAAACACATAAGTTGGCGAAACACAGATATTGACGAAACACACATGTTGGCGAAACACATTTGTTTCGTCGAGGTGTCCTTTGGCGAAACAGAACTTCTAATTCGTCGATTACCCTTGGCGAAACACATTCTGTTTCACCGAGAGTTCTGTTTCGTCGGACAGTTCAGTTACGTCGAACATCAGTTACATCAGTTATGAATAACACAGAAAACCCTAGTTGCCGTCATCATCTAAACAGCAATTATTCAACCAACCGAGCATAGCAATCATCACAATGCTTAACATTTATCAAGACCCACTAACTGTTAATACATGAAATACCAAAACATGCAATACATGGAAAAAGTCTAATTAATTTAGTCATGGTCGACCACTACAAACCACCTCAAGAGGTGATTGGACCATAACTGTTAGTGGTCTGCATCAAGTAATCACATGGCCCCGTGTATTTTATTTGATTCATATTGATTGCACCCCTCACAATCCCTTCCATTCAATATCTGACCAAAACTGAATTAGAAGCACACATACATATGATCACTAACCTGACAATGCATAATCACTAAAGACAATAATGGCCGCCCAAGACTTTAGTTAACTCACACATGATTGGACCGATTTGCATGTTAAGTCTAATCTATAGGCACATCACAATCTCTTGTTTATTTGACAATCACATGCACACCATCAATATTTACAAAGCAACAGTTATTCATGATCACAATTTCATAACAACACATCTATCTTTTCATGACTAAAACTAACCGAAGTTAAGAGGATCCAATAGAAAGGCTTCGAGTGTGAAGGGGCTCCTGTTGCCGTCGCACAACTATAGAGAGGATTTAGGGTTTCGATAACTGATCATATGCACACGTATTACGCTAAAATACGTAACTGATATGAGGTTGGGCCCTAACTGGGCTTCGGCATATTTGGGCTTGGCGAAACAGACTTCTGTTTCGTCGAGATGTATATGGCAAAACAGTCTGTTTCGTCGGGTTCTCTCATGTGTTAAACAGTTTATGTTTTTCTATCCCATACATGCAACAATCACAATACAATACGTTTCATTATAACACGTACATGTACAGTTACAATTCAAACAGGTCAAACAGCCAAACAGTCAGAGTCAACGTGCAATAAATGCGAAAGTGAAAGTCGGAAACTCGAGTTGTCACATTATCCCCAACTTAAAAGAAATTTCGTCCCGAAATTTAGCATGCAGTTACTGAGGAAAGCTAATGGTGTGACGTTGTTTACCTGTATTGTATCGCGGCTCCCCGAGCAGGTTTGCGAAGATTACTGGTTTTCTTGGGGTGTCACATTATCCCCCCGTTGATTTGGAATTTCGTCCCGAAATTCTGTATTGGTAGCTTCAGCCTCAGTAGTAGTTGCATTGGTTCTGAATAACTGGGGATATTTGAGTTCCATTTGATCTTCACGCTCCCAGGTGAACTCTGGGCCGCGGCGGGAGTTCCAACGAACTCGTACAAGAGGGATTCTCGTGTTCTTGAGGACCTTAACATCCCGGTCCGTGATTTCGACAGGTTCCTCGACGAAGTGCAACCGCTCGTCGATAGTGAGTTCCTTCAAGGGAACTATGTGGGTCTCATCTGACATACACTTCTTCAGATTTGACACGTGAAAGACGTTGTGAACTACACTGAGTTCAGCTGGTAGGTTCAATCTGTAGGCTACCCTGCCTATCTTCTCAATAACTTCGAAAGGTCCGACGTATCGTGGATTGAGTTTGCCGCGTTTGCCAAAACGAACCACACCCTTCCAGGGTGAAACTTTAAGTAGCGCTCGATCCCCAACCTGGAATTCGAGTAGTTTTCTATCCTTATCGGCGTATGCTTTCTGACGGTCACGAGCTGCCGCCATGCGTTGTCGTATTTGAGCAATCTTTTCAGTAGTATCAACTACCATTTCTGGACCTGTGATTTGACTATCTCCCACCTCTGCCCAACAGAGAGGTGACCGGCATTTACGCCCGTACAATGCCTCGAATGGTGCAGCTTTAATGCTTGTGTGGTAGCTGTTGTTGTACGAAAATTCCACAAGTGGCAGATGTTTTTCCCAACCATTGCCAAAGTCGATTACACATGCACGAAGCATGTCTTCTAGAGTTTGAATGGTGCGTTCAGACTGCCCATCTGTCTGAGGATGATAAGCTGTGCTCATGTCTAAACGGGAGCCAAAAGATTTGTGCATTGCTTGCCACAGTTCTGAAGTAAAACATGCGTCACGATCAGAGATGATGGAGGTGGGCACCCCGTGCCTCGAAACCACTTCTTTTAGGTAAATGTCTGCTAAGGTAGAGAACTTGTCTGTTTCTTTGATAGCCAAGAAGTGAGCAGACTTTGTGAGTCGATCCACGATCACCCAAATAGTGTCATTTCCGCGCTGCGATCTAGGTAGGCCAGTAACAAAATCCATGGAAATTTGTTCCCATTTCCATTGTGGTATCTCAGGTTGTTGGAGTGGACCTGACGGTTTCTGGTATTCTGCCTTGACTCTCGCACAAGTCAAGCATTTGCTAACGTATGTTGCTATGTGGGCCTTCATGCTAGGCCACCAGTATGTAGTTTTGATGTCGTGGTACATTTTATCCGAACCTGGATGTACCGAGTAGCGAGACTTGTGAGCTTCATCCATTACAAGCTCTCGTAAGTTACCATAGAGTGGGACCCAGATGCGTCCTGTTACGTAATAAGCACCATCTTCCTTCTGTTCTAAGCGTTGCCTTGAGCCGTGTAGGGCTTTTGCCCTGACGTTTTCTGGTTTCAATGCTTCTACCTGAGCATTTCGTATCTGGGAAGGAAGACTACACTGTATAGTGAGTTGTAAAGCTCGTACGCGCTTAGGCGCGGTGTCTTTTCGACTGAGGGCGTCAGCCACAACATTGGCTTTACCTGGGTGGTACCTGATTGAGCATTCGTAGTCATTTAGCAGTTCAACCCATCGTCGTTGTCGCATATTCAGTTCCTTCTGTTTGAATATATGTTCGAGGCTTCTGTGGTCAGTGTAGATAGCACATTTGGTACCGTACAAGTAGTGTCGCCATATCTTAAGTGCAAAGACGACCGCTCCTAGCTCTAGGTCTCGTGTAGTGTAATTCCGTTCGTGAATCTTAAGTTGGCGCGAAGCATAAGCAATGACTTTATCCCTTTGCATCAATACACATCCAAGACCTTGGATAGATGCGTCGCAGTAGACTACAAAATCATCCGTGCCTTCAGGCAATGAGAGGATAGGTGCACTACAAAGTCTATCCTTTAAGTGCTGAAACGCTGTTTCCTGTGCATTACCCCAACGGTAAACCACACCTTTCTGCGTCAGTAGCGTAAGCGGCTGTGCAATCTTCGAGAAGTCTTTGATGAACCGTCTGTAATAACCCGCCAAACCCAAGAATTGGCATATTTCGGTTGGTGTGCGAGGTGCAGGCCAGTTCTTGATCGAATCTACCTTGAATGGATCAACATGAATCCCATCCTTGTTTACCACGTGGCCTAGAAAGTGGACTTCACGAAGCCAGAAGTCGCATTTTGAAAACTTAGCGTATAGTTGTTCCGTTCGAAGGAGTTCCAAGATAAGTCGTAAGTGCTGCTCGTGTTCCTCCTGACTCTTCGAATAGATCAGGATGTCATCGATGAAAACAATGACAAACTTGTCGAGATAAGGTTTACACACCCTGTTCATAAGTTCCATGAAAACCGCAGGCGCGTTCGTTAGCCCGAAAGGCATGACCAGAAACTCGTAGTGGTCGTAGCGTGTTCTGAACGCTGTTTTGGAGACGTCCTCATCCCGGACTCTCAGTTGATGGTACCCTGACCTTAGATCAATCTTCGAGTAATAGCTCGACCCTTGCAACTGGTCGAATAAATCGTCGATGCGTGGAAGAGGATAGCGATTTTTCACAGTTACCTTGTTCAACTCGCGGTAGTCTATACACATGCGGAAGGTACCGTCCTTCTTCTTTACAAATAGAACTGGAGCTCCCCAGGGCGAAGAGCTAGGACGTATGAAACCCTTTTCCAAGAGTTCTTGTAGTTGCTTAGACAGTTCTTCCAGTTCTGTTGGAGCTAAGCGATAAGGTGCTCGAGCTATGGGTGCTGCTCCTGGAGCGAGCTCGATCTGAAATTCGACCTGGCGATGAGGCGGTAACCCAGGTAACTCTTCTGGAAACACTTGAGGAAAGTCGCGTACTACAGGAATATCCTCAATCTTTTTCTCTTTCTTCGATGTATCCGTAACGAGAGCTAAAACAGTTGTGTGGCCCTTTCGTAAACACTTCTGAGCCTTCAAGAAAGAAATGATGCCACTCACGACACCACTCTTGTCGCCTTGAACTTCGAGAGGTTCTTTACCAGAACGTGGAATACGAATGATCTTCTCCTTGCATAGGATCTCTGCTTGCTGTTGGGATAGCCAATCCATACCGATGACAATGTCGAAACTACTCAGAGTTATAGGAATGAGATTGATGGAGAAAGTTTGACCAGCGAGGATAAGATTACAACCTTGAACTATGTGCGTGGCCTCTAAACTTTTACCGTTAGCTAACTCTACAACATGCTTGGTGTTTAAAAGTGTTGGTGCACGTTTAAGCATTTGACTAACTTTCAGAGACATATAACTGGTATCCGCACCCGAATCAAATAGTACAGTAACATAAAAGTCGTCGAGAAGAAACTTACCCATAATCACATTAGGATCGTTCCTTGCATCAGCCTGACCAATCACGAATGCTCGTCCCCTAGCACCATTGTTGTTGTTGTTTCCCCCATTGTTGTTGTTCCCATTGCCCTGATTATTGTTGTTGTTATTCTGGTTCTGGTTCAACTGAGGGCAATCCCGCTTAAAGTGGCCTTCAGCCCCGCACTGAAAGCATCCCCTGATTCCTTGTTGTTGTTGTTGCGACTGGTTTCGTGGAGCTGGTGGCTGTTGTTGCTGGTTTTGATTTACAGGTCGTGGACTCCTACAATCCTTGGCCTCATGACCCATCTTGAAACATCTTTGACAGCGACCCCTGTTGCACTGGCCACTGTGGTGCCTGTTACAATTGTGGCACTTGGGGTAGTTTCCTCGATAAACTCTCTGCCCATGACTACCAGATGACTGCTGACTGGGACTCTGATAATCATTAGTCTTGTGTTGCTGAGCTTGAGACTGAACAGTAGCTGAACCCCTGCTGGAATCCCCTTCCCATTTCCGCTTGTTGTCACTGGGAGTAGCAGGTGTAGCTGAAGTAGTAGCGGTAGTAGTACTGATGCGTTTAGGCAACTTGTTTTGTTCCACCGCCTGATCAGTGAGACGGTGAGCCAACTGAACAACCTGCTGGTAGGTGGCAAGGTTTGCTGAAGTCACATGACTTTGGATCTCTGGTACTAGACCACCGAGATAAAGTTCAATACGTTTAGCTGGAGGGTCCACCATAGTAGGACACAGTAATGCTAGCTCATTTGATCTCTTTGTAAACGCCTCAATCTCTGACCCCGTCATCTTGAGGTTGAAGAACTCGACCTCCAGCTTATGAATGTCGTCACGACTGCAGTATTCCTCCTTGATCATTTCCTTAAAGTTGTTCCATGGGGTGGCGTTAGCAGCAACCAACCCTAGTATTTGGACCTGAGCCTTCCACCATGTGAGGGCTAAACCCTCGAGAGTGCCAGTAGCATATTTCACCCTGCGTGCCTCAGGGCATTCACACATTTCGAATACAGACTCTAGCTTCTCGAACCAGTGGAGAAGACCTACGGCTCCTTCAGTGCCGCTGAAAGTAGTTGGACGACAGTCCATGAAAGTTTTGAAAGTGCAAACAGGTGGTTGACCTGTTGTGTAAGAATCAGAGTAATGTTAAACACAAGAGTTGGTTTAGGAATGTAGGATCTAAGGATCCTAGTGTGAGTTGTAAATGCAGGGTATACCTCCTGCTTGTGCGGCTGCAACTGCCGCAGTAACTCGTTCGTTAATGAGAGCCGTCAACTGGTCTTGAGTCATGTTGATACGTCCAGACATGATCTTCATAGTAAAGATAACGTGAATGAGATAGGTTCGCGAATAGTGCGATGACAGAAGAGAGTGAGCACACAAGTATTCTCAAGCAATAACGTATAGTAGGTTCTGTAATCTAAGCATACCACGAGCAAAGTTCTATGTAATTCTAGCAAGTAGGTAAGGTAACTTGAATAGTAGTACCTATGATGTTGAGCCTTGCACGTGGAGCGAAGCGTCGTTGTGGATCGTTGAGCACTGTTCTGGTTATAGTCTGGTTTTAACAAAATCGTTTTCCCCTTATTAAAAACCGAGTTCTCTATAACCAATGGCTCTGATACCAATCTGTCACACCCCCAAAATCCACACGCAGAGTATCACCGCTTGGAGGCGTGACTGACCAGGATCAAGCCACCAATCATATCAAACGTAATAAGAATTAAATGTAATTTAAACCAAACGATATGAAAGGTGTTCCAACAAAACATGTTAAGTGTATAGCGGAAGCATAAAATGTAAACCCAACGTAAGTAATAAGTTCAATGTTTAATGTTTCAATATAAGATCCACAAATCCGTGCCCACAACGACCGCGCCTCCCGTGCAAGCTCCAAATGTACCTAAGGTCCTGCAAGGCATGCAGCAGAGAGTCAACAACTAGTTGGGCGAGTTCACAGAAAGTAAGTTCGTTATAACAAATCATACATGCATTTAGTGGGGGCTTCCCATGTAAATACGTACTAATGGTGGGGGTTTCCCATGGTCATATGTATTACTAGTGGGGGCTTCCCATGTTTGTACTTACTAGACTATTTGCAACCATGTGTTCTTCTTAATCCGAGAACAGGAATACGTACAAGGTCACATAGGATTTACGTGAGTGCCCTTCCCCGAGGACAGTGGTACGTGTGGGGTTTACGTAGGATTTACGTAAGTGTCCTTCCGACCCGGAAGACAATGGTAGGTATTAGTTTACGTAGGTTTTACGTAAGTGTCCTCCCGACCCGGGAGACAATGGTAGATACTAGGTTACGTAGGTTTTACGTAAGTGTCCTGACTATCCTGAGGACGATGGTCTATAGTCTAGCGATAGCGTAAGTATGAGTAGTTATCCATTTCAAATAATCCAACCCGATTCCCAACCCGAGAATCCCATGCCTCGGCTGTGTGAACTCACCTTGGTTTGCTCGGTATGCTAAGTATGTGCTCAAAGTAAATCAATCACGTCCTAGAGTATGCACGTATACATAATCAGTTTGTAGTCACAAGGTACACGTATAAGCAGGTAGTACGTATTCGCAATCACACAAGTCATGTATATCATTTAACAGCAGTTAGATATTCCAGTTAACACTTAACAGAATTAACTCAAGTTACTGCACAGCTCGGCGAAACACATAAGTTGGCGAAACACAGATATTGACGAAACACACATGTTGGCGAAACACATTTGTTTCGTCGAGGTGTCCTTTGGCGAAACAGAACTTCTAATTCGTCGATTACCCTTGGCGAAACACATTCTGTTTCACCGAGAGTTCTGTTTCGTCGGACAGTTCAATTACGTCGAACATCAGTTACATCAGTTATGAATAACACAGAAAACCCTAGTTGCCGTCATCATCTAAACAGCAATTATTCAACCAACCGAGCATAGCAATCATCACAATGCTTAACATTTATCAAGACCCACTAACTGTTAATACATGAAATACCAAAACATGCAATACATGGAAAAAGTCTAATTAATTTAGTCATGGTCGACCACTACAAACCACCTCAAGAGGTGATTGGACCATAACTGTTAGTGGTCTGCATCAAGTAATCACATGGCCCCGTGTATTTTATTTGATTCATATTGATTGCACCCCTCACAATCCCTTCCATTCAATATCTGACCAAACCTGAATTAGAAGCACACATACATATGATCACTAACCTGACAATGCATAATCACTAAAGACAATAATGGCCGCCCAAGACTTTAGTTAACTCACACATGATTAGACCGATTTGCATGTTAAGTCTAATCTATAGGCACATCACAATCTCTTGTTTATTTGACAATCACATGCACACCATCAATATTTACAAAGCAACAGTTATTCATGATCACAATTTCATAACAACACATCTATCTTTTCATGACTAAAACTAACCGAAGTTAAGAGGATCCAATAGAAAGGCTTCGAGTGTGAAGGGGCTCCTGTTGCCGTCGCACAACTATAGAGAGGATTTAGGGTTTCGATAACTGATCATATGCACACGTATTACGCTAAAATACGTAACTGATATGAGGTTGGGCCCTAACTGGGCTTCGGCATATTTGGGCTTGGCGAAACAGACTTCTGTTTCGTCGAGATGTATATGGCAAAACAGTCTGTTTCGTCGGGTTCTCTCACGTGTTAAACAGTTTATGTTTTTCTATCCCATACATGCAACAATCACAATATAATACGTTTCATTATAACACGTACATGTACAGTTACAATTCAAACAGGTCAAACAGCCAAACAGTCAGAGTCAACGTGCAATAAATGCGAAAGTGAAAGTCGGAAACTCGAGTTGTCACAAACGAAAACATAACATAATTAACTGTCTTTTAAGTCACTAAGGCCCAAGTCCGCCTGTCACACCCCAACCGATGGCAGAAACATCGGGGCATGTCACTGAGCGAAACAGATTGTCCAGAAGTTTCCATAACAATTATCATTACCAATCAATTTAAACTAACATGTCCCATACCATGTCTCAAAAGGTAAACAAATTATTACAGATAAAATCTAGGCAAATAGTTCTATTCTGACAACTCAGATTTAAATAGAGCAATTGTTTATCTGCTTCTAGAGACCCTTGATTTAATTTGTGCAGACAACTATTTGTTGGCCTCTAGAGCCTTATTCTAGCCTCGACTTCCTAGCAGATGTGCATCCTAAGCACCTGTCACATACGTTAAAATAAAGTCAATACATATAATGTAAAGGTGAGCATACAAGTTTGATATAGCATATAGAGTTCGAATTTCGTTAACGCATAACCAGCACGTACACATAGTGAAATGAAGGACGTTAGTTATCGACATAGATCCATCGATACCAATGACTGCGGGTTGACTGCCTGAGGCAGTTCGCAATACATGATTACCACCGTAATCCATGCAAGTAATTGTCCTTAACAACCCCTGCGAACAGGTGCTGAGTCCAAACTATAGTACTATCGTTGCTAAGGCAGGTAGACAGCATTCCATGTGTAAACATAACAAACAAGCATTAATAAGCCACGTATAACATGCATTAACGGTTAGCGTTCAAATAGTATTGAGTAGTGTGTTTATTGTGATTTGAATATTCGTAACGTATGTAACACCCAAACGTGCGTAAAGCAAAAAGGGGTCGAGTATACTCACAGCGATTGATGGAATGAAGGGAGCGCTTAGAGAGTAAGATTAGCCTGAATAAATTGATAGCATAACGGTAAGTGACGCGTAAAACGATGCAAGGTGTAAGTGGCTCGGACAGTAGTTCGGTCGGATGGGTAATCCGATTGGACGGTCCGGTCATGCGGATTGACAATCCATTCGGGTGGTCATCCGGTCGGACAGGGTGTTCGGTCGGATGACTATTCGAGTGGATTGTTTCTTCCTTTGATGTGTTTGTGTATGATGGCTTGTCCTTTGAAGTTTTCGTTGTAGCATTTTGAAAGCTTTGAAGTATCTCTACCTTTCAAGTCGGTCGATCGGACTGTCAGTCGTGCGGACAACAATCCGCTCGGATGATCTATCCGGTCAGACGACAACTCAAGTGGTGAGATTACTTAGTGAGAATAAATCCACAGCAGGTTGTCACTCGATCGGACAGCAGTCCGGTCGGGTGGCATCCTCAGTGCATTGAACATGTTGAAAATTGTTTGAGTGTTAAAGTCCAAGTATCTCATGATCCGTAGAGTAATCCGGTTGGATTGGTAGTCCGATCGGATAGCAATTCGTTCAATACTCAAACTTCAGATGAAGTTGATGAAGTGTGGGACCCAAGGTGTAATCCGTTCGGATGACCTAGTCGCTCGGGTGGATTATCCGTTCGGACAGTAGTCCGGTCGGATAGCACTCCGGGCTGGTCGTTCCGTTCGTCTTTCACTTGTCCGTTTTGATTGTTTGTTGCTTTTATCGAGACGTTTCGACAACATGTTAACCAACAGAACTCCATCATGACCCAAGTAACCCGCTCGTCCAGGAATCACCCTAGTTCGACCAGTTAACCGGTTCGAGATGGTTGCTCTTGGTTAACCCGAAATCGATGGTCTTGTGAGTAGAATCCAGATCTTGAGCTAGCACAACACTACGAATAAGTAGAAGACTAGGACAAGGTCTGATTCTATCGGTTTTTGAGTGCATTGAGTGTAAAAGAGTTGAAAGAAAGTTAGAAACCATCTTTCAATCCTTTTTCACCATGAATGTGTCTAGATCTATGCAAGATCTTTGTTTATTTGTGTGGAAATCTATTAGATCTAACTTGTTCTTGGTGGATTGAGGCCAAAATATGAAGTTCTTCAAGAACTCATGATGACGTCACCCTAGAACACCTCAAATCTAGTGATTTCACGGTTAAAAGTTAAGATTTAAAAGATAGAAAGGTGTAGAAGTGCGTGTAGATCAAGAAAGTACAAGATTTAGGACGAGATCTTACCGGAATCGAGAGAAATCAGAGAAAAGGTGAGGAGCACGAGCTGGTCGGACAGAGAATTGCCAAAAGTAGAAAGAATGAAAGTGACATGGGTATTTATAGAGTTACCCAAAGAGGAAAGTGTGGGTCGGTCGGATGGCATCCCGCCCGGATGGCTTATCCGGTCGGATGTCATCTCGGTCGGATGACATATGGCACCAGATTAAGTGGCAGCCCGGTCGGATGGGCAATCCGGCCGGATGGCACTTGGTTCAGGTGTTTGGCGCGACGATTTTTTTTTGCTGATTCGATTACGATTGCGATTGATGCGAATGTGGTAGAGTTTCCTAGTCAAATTACTTTTAATCCCAACTACTCATATCTTGCACTGTCCCTTCTCCACTAATTATCATAGTTCGATTTCGATTGAGTTCGATTGCGTTTTGAGTTCGATTGCATTTCGATTGATTCCCACACATACATAAAATGAAACATGCACAAGTAACACATAAGGCACACACACGTATAATAATCACCAAAATGCGTAGTTCGAGTTGCGATTCGATTTGATGTCAATTTGATTAGCATAGTTTAATTATCGTTTAGTTTGACTTTATCGCATTGTTACTTCCTATAGTTCGTAGTCGTAAGTCGATTGAATAGCGATTATCACATGTCGATTATTGTAATTATTGACACTTACTCCACATAATACAACTAAAATAAACACATAAAAGATATTCACTACAAGTCAAGTCGCGCGAAATCGGTCGTTGACTTTGACCTTGACTTTGACTTTTACTTCGAAAACACGGGGTGTTACACCGCCTAAGTGAAGCACAAACATTATCATGCATTAGCACCTGAAACACATGCGAAAATAGGTACGTCAGTATAAAAATGCCTGTGAGATACATAGGTTTTGTTTATGCAAGATTCATGACTTGTAATTAAAAGAAGTGTTTAACAAAAATGTAGTCATGAACCTTGTAAAATGTTTTCCTTTATAAAAATCATGTGAAAATCAAATGATATAAAAGAAATATGCATGGTTAAATGAATAACCAAGTAAAAGTGAATTTGTATAAAATATGTACTTTGTATAACAATGTCGTGTCCTTGTGAAAAATGTTTCATATCTTTGTCAAAGTGGTTTAGATAACACAACAATGTATATTACAATAAAAGCACTTATATATAGGAAGTACTAGCGGCGTATCCCCCATGCTTTAATCATATAACACATAGCCCCGTTACATAAGTCACTTATCAATAACCAACCAACCAAAATGTCTTGTTCAATGTCAAAATGTTTATGTGTAAACCATGTTCAATGTCATGTGTGAAATGTATCATGTATAACCAAATGTAATGCATAGCAAGTAGAAAGTATCTACTCAAACTACGTGATAATGTCAATGTGAAAACAAATGTCATGTATGGTGAATAACTAGTAATTACTCAACCCCAAAGGAAAATGTACAAAACAAAGTTTTTGAATAAACCTAAGTTTAAATCAAATGTTATGTTTTCCAGCAAACAATGCTTTAATATACAAACATTTATGCAGTAATGTTAATCGCATACATTTGCCTTGCCACTGTGGCGACAAACCCTTAAACAAATTAAAGGTTTATCTAAATTATATATATCAGATTCTGTCATTCCGAACTTCCAAACAAACCTAGGAAGTCGGAAACGGGATTTGTCAAGTCCTATGGTACCATTACATACTACCGAGCGGCGTGATCAATGTTAACGAATGTATTATTGTCCCGATTAAACATACCAAATGTCATAACCAATGTAGCATGTGAAAACCATGTACTAAGTATGCTAAGTAAACATACATAGTAGAAATGTTCATGAAATCAATGTGCTAGCATGCTAAGTAAACATACATAGCAAAAATGTTTATGAAATCAATGTGCTAGCATGCTAAGTAAACATACATAGCAAAACATGATTGAAAGCATGTACTATATGTGTACTAGGTGAAACTAACATGTTTATGTCATAAAAGCAATGAAAAGCTCGAAAGTAACAAATATGCACATGTGTATCACCCCAAAGTATTTGAAAGCGGTAAAAGAGGGGAACTATGTACTCACTTGGGATTGCTTATTAGTCTTGAGAATAAGACCAATTAAAGCTCCAAGGATCACGGAATCAACAAGGCACCTAGTATAAGTAACTATGTTAATAATCGGATCCTAAATCGGGAGATAGGATAGAATGTGGTTCTATAAATCAAATGAGTATTTGAACTCATATGGTATGATTTAATAGAGCTAACATTCTGATTTGGAAGTCTACCTATGTGCTTTTGACCTGTTTCGACCCGTTATGGTAGTATAAGCTACTATAACGCGTCGGTTACGTAAAACTATGGTCGGATGGTTATCTAGATACTATGTCAAGTCTTACATGCCCAATTACACTTAAATATGTTACCATATCAGTTTAGATGTCAAAAATATGTTCACATATGCACAATATGGATTTATGCTACAAAAGGGCATTTTGGTCATTTCCTATGGGCATATAAGCTACTTAACAAATAACTAACCAATCCTAAGTGATCATAAGGTATAACCTCAGAGGTTATTCCCTATGCAACTATGATCACTAAACATGCTTGGTCGGATCCTAATGATCGACCAAACGGGTCGGGTTCGAAAGTTTAAGCGGTTGTTTAGACCGCTTAACTTACGACCCTAAACAAGCACTAAACTAGCAGTGACGAGTTAAACATGTCAAAACATGTTTAACTAACTTCTAAAACTGATTTGGTATCAAAACAAAGTGTTTTGATACCTAAAAGTAGTTCCATTGCAAAATGCGTGCTAAAACGCATTTTGACCGAAACTTTGACTCGTCACTACACCTAGTTAACGTGGTAATCAGTAGGTATAATCGCTAAGGATTATAACCATCGTGATTACATTCACGTTACAAAGTTCAAACGAACTTTGTGTTGACCATTGACTGGTCAAAGTTGAAAGTCAAACACTGTTTAACTTTCACACTAGAAAAGCGATAAAAGAACGAAAGAAGCTTACAAAGGGTCCAAGCTAGGGAGAACTTGATCTTAAAATTCTCAGGTATGAAGTTAATAACCTCAACTTAGAGAAAATCAGATCAAGGGTGAGTGAAATGGAATGAGAGCTTGGCTATTTATAGTTGTTGTGAGTTAACCAGATCAATCCATGTGTTTGTGTAACCTCCAAGCATTAGATCACAGCCATACATGTGTTAGGGGCCAGCTAAATTACTTGGGGAGGTGTTAACTTGGTCCCCAAACAAGAAAAATTGCATACAAGGGCCTGGTTTGCAAAACAGGTTGCTGAATTCAAGTTTCTCTTACTGGGCTTCTCACGCGCCCCGCGTAAGGAATGAAACCAGGCTTACACAGCCCGCGTCCCAAGGTCAGTTCAGCACAAGTTTCAACTTTGACAGTTTTGGCCCCTGCACGTGTATAAGCTCATTTTTGGCACATTTAACCCCTGTTAAGCCATTTTCAAGGCTCTACAAGGTGGTCAAAGTATAGAGGACACAAAATATGCTTGGAAATATCACGGATGTCAGTTCGTTTGGTCGTACGATCACGTTATTCGTCTAATTACGACGAAACTCGAACGGAAGCGAAAACGATCCAAATTAAGCGACGAGTGGTATTTTTGCATACCGATCACTAAAATAAAAATATTTTAGTGTCTACAAAACTTTTGGATGTCCAGATGTGGTCAGAACGTAAGATATGCGCGTAAATGCAAACTTACGCCGTTTTTGACACTTTTAGTCCCTGTAAGATCAAATAAGCATATTTTCGCACACCGAACCACTCATAGCTTATTTCTAAGCTATGTTTAGGTTATTTATGGTATGTTTAGATTATGATCAAGTTCCGGACTGTACGTTGCCTTACGAAACGGCAGACTTTTGCAGTTTGACGCAAATAGTCCCTGTGAACGAATAAACTTGTTTTTGCCATACCAAACCCTTTAAAACTTATTTCTAAGTTATGTAAAGGTTATTTAAGGTATGTTAAGCTTATGTTTCTGTTCCGGAGTGTTTGTCGCGTTAAACTGATTACGTTTACGCATCAGTTTGCGTATAACTTCCTAGAAAACGATATAGAGTTCAAAATCGATCAAAAATCAAAACGTGTAAAATGTCAAACATAAATAACAAACATTGGGATCAAAACACACTGTTTTATTGATATTGGATTGTTCAGAGTTTGCACAATGATAACATAAGCACAGATGTCACAATTGTCCTTTTATACGTTCCCTCCTTATTCGCGTTATAAATCTCTTTTAAATTAAAACTCCAAAGATTTCTTGTTAGCTATTACCTCATTTGCAAGCTTTCTCAGATCTGTGGCGTCTAACGTGAATTCTGTTCGACAAAGTAAAATTCAATGACGTTTCCTATTTTTGTTCCAGCAAATCATGCAACATATATGGCGTTTTGTTCTTTTATGCTTGTTTCATTGTTTTTTTAATTAGTATTTCATTATGTGTTGTATGATTTTAATGGCGTTGTTCATTTATCCAATTTAATCGTGTTTTAGTTGGTAGTTAAACAATTAGTAATAACTGACAATTGGAGTTTTCAATATCAATTTTAATTGTCGTTTCGGATCTAGTATATTTCTTATTTTTTTACAATCATTGGCGTTTTACATCTCTTTGATTAGTTTTGAATATTAGTTAGTAGTATTTGTAAACATCAGTTATTACTATTTGTTAATTTGTGTAAATATCAGTTTTGTTAACTATGGCGTTTTCATTATGATGTTATATTTTTGTTAATTATTGATGTTGTTAAGTGTTTTTAATTATTCATCTCATGGCGTTTTCATTATCAAGTCACATTAGTATTTTTGTTAATCAATAAAGTTATGGTGTGTGTATTTTAGCGATTTCATCATGGCGTTTTCAAATTATGTATTTATTATGTCTTGTTTATTATTCAATTAATGGCGTTTTAATCTATAATGTTATTACGAGACATTTTCAATTTTTAATGGTGTTTTTCTGATTTTTCTGTTCCTCACTGTGTTTTCTTAGACGGGGTTGCTTCCTCACAAGCCTCGATGATTGTTATTCAATGTATGTTAAGTATGTCAAGGAGTGTCGGTTTTCAGTCAGGAAAGGGACTACAAAGACAAACTCCAAAGGTGTGTTACATATTAAGTATTACTTGTGTACGAGAGCTGGGTTATATAAGGACAAGAAGGTTGATACGTTAGACCCCAATCAAAAGGAGCGATTAGTGCGATCCAACTTTTCAAAGAGGACTGATTGTGGTGCACTGTTAGGTGTAATTTTTTAGGCTGGATCATGGAAGGTGTATAAGTTTGTCGAGGAGCACAACCATGATCTTGTTGAACGTCCTGATAAGCATTTTCTTCCAACTGAACGACACCTCTCTCAGCTCCAGAAGCATGTTATACACAACATCTCTAAGTTGAATTTGGGTCTAGTCAAGGCGTTTAATGTTATGAAGACTTGTTTTGGCAGTTTTGAAGATGTGGCTGCAAGTAAAGTTGAATTTAAGAACTACTAGAGGCAAATTAACTTGTTTATAGGGGAATACGACGCCGATATGGTTGTGAGACATTTGGATGAAAAAAAACATTCCTAGCCTAATTTCTCGTATGATTACTTCATAGACGAAGACAATCGTTTGAAGGGACTTTTTTGGTGTGACGATCAAGCCAAACGTAATTACCACGTGTTTGGTGATATGATTTCGTTTGACGCCACGTATTGTTCTCACAAGTAATATTTTATAACTCAACTTCTTCTGTTTTTTTTTTGGCGTTTTATGAGTTTACATGCAATGGCATTTTTATGAGTTTACATGCAATGCCGTTTTCATGAGTTTACATGCAATGGCGTTTTTATGAGTTTACATGCAATGGCATTTTATTATTGTTTCAGTTCTCATGGCGTTTTCATATGCAGATACCCTATGGTGTTTGTACCATTCACTGGTATAGACAATCATCACTGCAATGTTACATTTGGCGCTGCGTTATTGGCGTCGGAAACTGCTGATACGTATATTTGGTTGTTGAGAGTTTTTCTAAAAGCTGTTGGTTCTCAACCAAAAGTTGTTGTCACTGACCAAGATCCAGCAATGAAGAAGGCTATTTCTGCTGTATTTGTTGACACGAGGCATCGGTAATGCATGTGGAATGTGATGCATAAACTTTCTTTGAAGGTTGGTATGCTTATTTTTATCTTTTGTGTTTTAGGATACACTGCATTTTAAAACACATGGCGTTCTGTACCTTGTTACTGTTTTTTAATTAAGTTTTGTCTTTGTGTAATATATATGTTTTTATGCATGGCATTTTCGTGTTATACATAGGTTGGTGTTAGGCTATGCAATTCCACCAATTTCAAAGAACGTATTTGTGGTGTTGTGTGGACGGATATTCTCACACCTGAAGAGTTTGAATCAGAATAGGAAGTGGTTATCAGAGAGTTCAATTTAGCAGACAATGACTAGCTCTCTGATATTTTTACACTAAGGGAATCTTGGATCCCTGCATACTATAGAATGGAAGAGATGTCGGGTCTTATGCGAATGACATCGAGGTCGGAGAGTGAGAGTCATTTTTGGTCAAGTGTGCAATTCAAAAGCTACTCTTGTTGAGTTCATGACTCATTACAAAACTGCAATAGAAGCATAGCGTCACACGCACCGAAAAAATGATCATGAATCTCGATACAAACGACCCCAGTTGAAGAGTAATTACCAATTGTTGGAAGGCCAAGCTGCTGACATATACACAAAAAGTATTTTTTGTGACATTCAAGCTGAGCTAATTGGAATTGAGGATTGCATAAATCAACGTGTCACACCCCGACCGCATAAAACAACAAACCACGGCGGAAACGTCGGGGAGTGTAGCAACAAAATTATTGTTTCACAACCATGGTAATTAAAGTTATGTTTTATTAATAAACAAAGGTGTTAAATTGTCTTAAAACAACTTAAACAAAGGGTACATAACATGATTAAACTAGTTCTAGCTTCGTTTTATGTCACTAAGGCACAGGTCCGCCTAAGTGTATCTTGTCCAATCCTATGCAACAGCTCCTGAAAACACATGTGAAAATAGGTACGTCAGCATAAAAATGCCTGTGAGATACATAAGTTTTGTTAAAATAGGATTCATGACTTAAGTTTTAAAAGAAAATATTTATTAAAAATCAGTCATGAATCTTGTTAAATGTTTTCTTTTATAAATCATGTGAAAACTTCGATAAGAAATCAGATTTATATAAAAGAAAGGTGTATGGTTAATTTATAACCAAGTAAAATGAGTTGTATAAAATAAAATAAAATGTCTTGTGAAAATCTGTTATTTATGTAATATGTAATGTGTCTAAATTGAAATGGTTTAAATAACGCATTGATATGCAATATTATAAAAGCACCTATATATAGGAAGTACCAGCAGCGTATCCACCAGGCTTTTATCATATTACGCACGCCTCGTTACCTAAATCACTTACCAATACAAACCACCAAATTGTCTTGTTTAAACCAATTGTCAAATGTTTATGTGTAAATAATTGTCTATTATCAATAATGTAAATCATGTAATGTGTAAACCAATGTCAAAATGTTCATGTGTAAACAAATGTCTTTGTTAAATGTAAATTATGTAATGTATAACCAAATGTCTTGTACGGCAAGTGAAATATATCAACTAAACCATAGGTAAAATGCACAAAACAAGGTATTGAAATAAATCAAAGTTATGTTTTGTAAAACAACTGCATGCTTTACTGATACAAACATCTATGCGGTATTGTGAAAATGCATACATTCAAGCCTTGAGACTGTGGCGATAAACCCTTAACCAAATTAAAGGTTTATCTGAGTTATGTGTATCGAATTCGGTCATTCCTTCCATCCAAACAAACCTAGGATTTCAGGAACGGGAGTTGTCAATTCCTATGGTACCACTACCTACTAACGAACGGCATGGCCAATGTTAATGAACGTATTTTTGTCCCATTTAAACAAACCAAATGTCATACCAAAATGTAAGCATGTAATGTAAAACAAATGTACTAAGTATGCAGCAAATGGACATACATAGCATGTGATGTAAAACAAATGTACTAAGTATGCAACAATGAACATACATAGCATAAAATGTAATGTAAAACAATGCACTAGGTATGCACTTAAATGGACATACATAGCGTGAAATGTAATGTAAAACAATGCACTAAGTATGCACTAAATGGACATACATAGCGTGAAATGTAATGTAAAACAATGCACTAAGTATGCACTAAATGGACATACATAGCAAAAACATAATGAAATCATGTACTATAAGTGTACTAATGAACATAACAAGCATACGATATGAAAACATGGAAAGCACGAAAATAACAAGTAGGCACATGTGTTTCACCCCAAAATGTTTGAAAAACAGTAAAAGAGGGGACTATGTACTCACTTGAGATTGCTCAATAGTCTTTGGATAACCACCAAGCAATGCTAGAAAGATCACGGAAATCAAAAGGCACCTAATATAGGTAACTACGTTAATAAACGGACCTAAATCGGAGGATCGAATAAAATGTGGTTTCGTAAACCAAATGAGTATATGAACTCTTGTAATATGGTTTAACAAAGCCTACATTCTAAAACGGAACCTATCCTAAGTGCTTACGACCCATTACGACTCGTTTAGGTAGCTTATGCTACATTAACGCGTCGTTCGCGTAAAACGCGTTTGGATTGCCTAACTAGTCCTATGATAAGTAATATATGCCTTGACATGTCTAATAATGTTGCCTAATCAGTTTAGATGTCAAAATTTAGGTTACATACGCTTAAAATGAATTTATGCGCAAAAATGGCATTTTGGTCATTTTCCTAAGGCATATAAACTACATATCATATAACTAACTAAACGACGTGACCATAAGGTATAACCTCGGAAGGTTATTCCCTATGCAACTATGGTCACCTAATGTGTTTGGTCGGATCCTAATGATCGACTAAACGGGTCGGGTTCGAAAGTCTAAGCGGTTGTTTAGACCGCTTATCTTACGACCCTATATAAGCACTAAATCTAAAGTGACGAGCTAAACATGTTAAAACATGTTTAACGAAGTTTAAAAACAGGTTTGGTATCAGAACAAACGGTTTTGATGCCCAAAAATAGTTTGGTTGGAAAATACGCATAAACGCGCATTTTGACCGAAACTACGACTCGTCACTATGCCTAGATAACGTGGTAATCAGTAGGTATAGTCACAAGGGACTATAACCATCATGATTACGCTCACGTTACGAAGTTCAAACGAATTTTGTGTTGACCATAAACTGGTCAAAGCTGAAAGTCAAACACTGTTTGACTTTCACGCTTAAAACACGTAAAAGAACGAAAGGATACTTACAACGGGTCCAAGAAATGGAGGTTTGATCTTAAATTCTCAGGTATGAAGTGCAAGGACTCCAACTTAGAGAATTTGGGCAGATCAAGTGTGAGTTTGGGTGGAAAATCTTGGGGGTATTTATAGATTTCGGGTAACCGTTAAGACCGTTCATCGAAAAACGAGCTTCGATTTAAGCCGTACACATGCACCCATGGTTTTGGAATACCATGGGCACCCAAAATAGCCCATAGATTACAAGAAAAACCATTTGCAACTCACCAAAACAGCTGGAACAGGCTGGAAATAGCTAGAATCAAGTTTCTGATGTCTGAAGGCTGCTTATGGACCATATGCAGTTCCCCTTACGGTCCGTATGCTATGTGCAGACCAGCAACTTTTGCAAAATGTCTGTTTTGGTCCCTGTGTGCGTATTGTCGTGTTTTGGAAATTCTAACACCCGTCAAGCCCATTTTTAAGCTTCATAAGGATGTTAAAACATAGGGAACTTGAAATATGCTAAAAAATATGCCGGATGTCAGTTCGTTTGGCCGTACGATTGCGTTGTTCATTTAATTACGACGAAACTCGAATGGAGGCGAATAACGATCCAAATTATGCGATGAATGGAATTTTATCATGCCAATCACTAAAATAAAATATTTTAATGATTACATAAATTTTTGGATGTCCAGATGTATTCAGAACGTAAGATATGCGCGAAAATGCAAACTTATGCACTTTTTGACGCTTTTAGTCCCTGAATGACCAAAAAGTTTGTTTTAGCAAACCGAACCCCTCAAAGCCTATTTCTAAGCTATGTAAAGGATATTCAGGGTATGTTTAACTTATGATCAAGTTCCAGAATGTTCGTTACAGTACGAATCGACATACTTTCATAGTTTGTCGAAATTAGTCCCCGTAAGCGAATAAACTTGATTTTGCCATACCAAAGCCTTCAAAACTTATTTCAAAGTTATGTAAAGGTTATTTAAGGTATGTTAAGCATATATTGATGTTCCGGAGTGTTTGTCACGTTAAACTGATTACGTATACGTATCAGTTTGCGTATAACTCTCCTGAAAGCGCTATATAGAGTTTGAAATTGAACAAAAATCAAAACATGAAAAATGTCAAACATAAACAAACAAACATTGGGATCAAATAACATTGTTTTATTGATAACTGAACTGTTTACAATGATTACAAGCACAGGTGTCACAGTCTCCCCTACTTGTGGAAATTTCATCCCGAAATTTGTTTAGAGGAAACTTGTGGAAAAAGATGTGGATATTTGGCCTTCATTTGATCTTCACGTTCCCAAGTAAATTATGGACCATGTTTAGATTCCCAGCGAACTTTGACAAGTGGAATGCGCTTGCGTTTAAGCCACTTGACTTCACGTTCCATGATTTCCACTGGTTTCTCAACAAAATGCATCGTGTTATTCACACGAATTTCATCAAGCGGTATGTGGAGGTTCTCACCAGTTAGACACTTCTTGAGATTGGACACGTGAAAGGTTGGATGAACATTTCCAAGTTTAGGAGGTAACTAAAGTCTGTAGGCTACCTTACCGATTCTTTCGACGATCTTGAATGGTCCAACATATCTAGGTGCAAGTTTTCCTGTCTTTCCAAATCTGACCACACCTTTCCATGGTGAGACCTTAAGTAATACGCGATCACCGACTTGAAATTTCAAGGGCTTACGTCGTCGGTCCGCGTAACTCTTTTGATGGCTTCAAGCTGTCTGAAGGTTATCGCGAACTTTCTTAACCTTATCTGTTGTCTCTAGAATGAGGTCAGGTCCAGTAAGTTGAGCCTCACCGATCTCATTCCAGCAGACTGGTGAACGACATTTTCGACCATAGAGAGCCTCGAAAGGAGCCATGTTGATGCTGGAGTGATAACTGTTGTTGTAGGAGAATTCAATCAACGGTAGATACGAATCCCAACTACCACCAAAATCGATCACACATGCTCTAAGCATGTCCTCCAAAGTCTGGATCGTTCTTTCAGATTGGCCATCTGATTGTGGATGATAAGCTGTGCTCAAATTAAGTTGGGTTCCCATAGCAGATTGCATGGTTCTCCAAAAATGAGACGAGAATCGAGCATCTCTGTCAGAAATAATATTCAAAGGAATGCCATGTCGAGATACAATTTCATCCACATAGATTTTAGCAAGCTTGTCAGCAGATAGATCCTCATGGATCGGCAAGAAATGTGCTGACTTTGTAAGACGATCAACAACTACCCAGATGGCGTCGTGACCTCTCTTAGTGCGTGGAAGTTTAGTAATAAGATCCATAGCAATGTTTTCCCATTTCCAAACTGGAATCTCTGGTTTCTCCAATAAACCAGAAGGATGTTGATGTTCAGCCTTAACATTTAAACAAGTAAGGCATTTGGATACGTACAAGGCAATGTCTTTCTTCATACCAGGCCACCAATACTGAGTACGAAGATCCTTATACATTTTATCTACACCAGGATGAATAGAATAACTAGACTTATGAGCTTCATCCATAAGCAAGGTGCGAAGATTGTATTGACTTGGGATCCACAAACGGTCCATGAAATAATATGATCCATTGTCTTTCAGTTCAAGATCAGGCTTAATGTGATAGGGTAATTCCTTACCCATCAATCCTTGTGAAACACAAGTATGTTGAGCCTGAGAGATGTGGGCTTGAATATCAGGTCGAACTTTGACACAATGAAGATTGACTCATTCCTTACGACTCAATGCGTCAGCCACGACATTCTCCTTACCAGGATGGTAGCGAATTTCGCAGTCATAGTCGTTTAGAAGTTCAACCCAACGTCGTTGCCTCATGTTGAGTTCTTTCTGATTGAAGATGTGCTGAAGACTCTTATGGTCAGTGAAAACCACACATTTTGTACCATACAAATAGTGTCTCCAGATCTTGAGAGCGAAAACAACTGCACCTAACTCAAGATCATGAGTGGTGTAGTTCTTCTCATGTATCTTCAACTGCCTCGATGCATATGCTATGACTTTGTTCCTTTGCATAAGAACACAGCCAAGACCCAAATTTGATGCATCACAATACACGACAAAATCATCATTGCCTTCAGGCAAAGATAGAATAGGCGCATCACAAAGCTTTTGCTTCAAGGTCTGAAACGCTTCTTCTTGTTTGGATCCCCAATCAAAGGGTTTGTTCTTCTGAGTTAGAGTAGTTAGAGGAACTGCAATCTTCGAGAAGTTTTGAATGAAGCGGCGGTAATAACCCGCAAGACCTAGAAAAGAACGAACTTCAGTGGGTGTAGTAGGTGTATCCCAATCCTTAATCGCACTGATCTTGGAGGGATCTACATGAATACCTTGTTTGTTGATGATATGCCCCAAAAATTGAACTTCCTTAAGCCAAAATTCACACTTGGAGAATTTGGCGAAAAGCTGTTCTTTCTTCAGGAGTTCCAGAGTAAGACGAAGATGTTGCTCGTGATCAGCTTGCGTCTTAGAGTATATCAAGATGTCATCAATGAAAACGATGATGAACTTATCTAAATAAGGCTTACAAACCCTATTCATCAAGTCCATGAAAACAGCAGGAGCATTAGTTAAACCGAATGGCATAATTGTGAACTCATAATACCCATAATGAGTGCGGAATGCTGTCTTGGGAATATCTTCTTCATGCACACGAAGTTGATGATACCCAGAACGAAGATCAATCTTTGAAAAACAAGTAGCACCCTGTAATTGATCAAAGAGATCATCAATGCGAGGTAGGGGATATCGATTCTTGATGGTAAGCTTGTTAAGCTCACGATAATCGATACACATCCTGAAAGATCCATCCTTCTTCTTGACAAAAAGAACGGGAGCACCCCAAGGTGAAAAGCTAGGACGGATAAAACCTTTGTCAGAAAGCTCCTGAAGCTGCTTAGACAACTCTTGCATCTCGGATGATGCAAGGCGATATGGAGATCTGGCAATAGGATTTCCACCAGGTACAAGATCAATACGAAACTCGACTTGGCGTGCTGGGGGTAAACCAGGTAACTCTTCAGGAAACAACTCAGGATAATCCCGAACAACAGGGATATCCTGAATAGAATTACCTTTGCCTTTATCTGCTATAACATGTGCCAAGAAGGCCACATAGTTCTTTCGCAGATACTTCCGAGCCTGAGTACAAGACATGAGCTTGAGACTACTAGCAGGTTTCTCACCATGAACCTCTAGGGTCTTACCTGTTAGGAACAGAACACGAACAATCTTCTCAAAACAAAATACCTCTACGTGATGCTTGGCTAAACAATCCATACCCACTATAACGTTGAAACTCCCAAGTTGCATTGGTGTGAGATTGATAGGAAAAAGATGGTTGTTAAGGTTCAACTGACAATTGCGAAGAACAGAATCGAGAACAACGGGTTCACCATTAGCAACTTCTACTGTCAAAGGCTTTCCTAGTTTTGTTCTAGACATGCGAAGCAAAGGCTCAAAAGACAATGACACAAAACTCTTATCGGCACCCGAATAAAAAAGAACAGAAGAATACTGATTGTTAACAAAGAGCGTACCGTTCACCACCTCGTTGTCTGCTCGCGCCTCATTGGCATTCATGTTGAAGACTCGACCTCGAGCCTGAGCCTGATTCTGATTTGCGTTGACTAGCCTTGGACACTGGTTTCGATAATGAGTCAGGTCCCCACAATTGTAGCACGAACCAGGAGGAAAGTGAGGTCGTGCAGCTTGTGCTTGCTGTTGAGCAGGCGGTTGAGCAGCCTGCTGAGCTGGGTTACGAGCTTCTTGATTGGGAGCAAAGCGACAAACATCAGAAAGATGACCCGACTTCCCACAATTTGTACAGAAACGACACTGAAGTTGCGGTTGATGGTGGCTATTGCATCTGTTGCACAACGGTGCATTCCCCGCATACCGTTTCTTTGCTGCTGGTTGTGCAGGTTGGTTGGGAGCTGCCTGATTGACTTGGGTAGTGACAACGAAATTCTGGGAAGCCTTACGCTTCCTAGACCCCTTCGTAGAACCAGTTTCCTTGCCCTTCTTGTTCTTACCCTTCTTGCTTTCACCCTTATCAGACGACTGTTTCTTACCCTTGTCACCCTTCCTGTGTAGCTTACCCTTTCGGACCTGCGACTCAGTCAATATTGCAGCTAACTCGATTGCCTGACGAACTGTGGTAGGGTTACTACCAGTGACGATGTCTTGCACGGAGTCAGGTAAGCCATCAATATACCTCTCGATAGCTTTCTCGAGTGGGGTAACCATTGTAGGGCATAGCAAACTCAACTCTTCATACCTATCAGTGTAAGCCCGGTGCTCACCACTGTCTTGCTTCAAATCATCAAACTCCCTTTCTAAACCCCTCAGTTCATGACGAGGACAGAATTCCCTCATCATAAGAGCCCTAAGCTCGGCCCAAGTCTGTGCTAAAGCAACCTCAGCACCATGGTCTCTCATAACCCCGTTCCACCAAGTAAGAGCCCTCTTCTGAAACACACTGGAAGCAAACTCGACCTTGCGATTATCAGGACACTAAACATGACAAACGTACTCTCAATGCTCTCGAACCACTGTAGGAGCCCAGTTGCTCCTTCAGAACCACTAAACTTGAGTGGTTTAGCCGAATTGAAACTCTTGAAATTGCACAAAGCATTTTGGTTATTGTTGGCTTGGTTAACTTGAGCAAGAATGTCTGGGAGTACAACAGCCATATGCTGCGCCATGATAGCTGCCATTTCGGCATTAGGTAGTGGATTTTCACGTCGAGGAGGCATTCTAAAAGAGGAAACATGAGAGAAAACGGGTGAGATGATTAGATGAAAAGAATGAGATGAAACAAAAATCGACAAAAACAAAGATGGTGGTCATTTGTCCGTACCACCAGGCAAACAAACGACACACAGTGACTATCAAAGTAAATGGGCCAAAAATAATGTATCGCGAAGACATGCTCGCCTATAAGTGAAGACTCACCCCAAGAGTTCCCAGGTAAGAGTGACTGGTCCGATTATGTGGATTTGTACGAACACTCTAGCCTTAGACAGAAAATTCGAGGTACAAGCATTCACCCTTCCAGTTTGCACGTGTTCACACTATTTAGACCCAAAACTTTGATGAGATTTTGAAAACTTGGAAGGCACAAGGCCAAAAGAATCATTCAAAAATGGATGATTAAATTTTCAAAATCATTCTGAAAAATTGAAGGGTTCAAAACCTTATAACAAATCATTTAAAAACAGATGATTGATTTTCAAAAATCGTTTTGCAAAATTGTGTTCTTGTTTTGGGTAATCACCTAAGGATAGGTGAAGTGCATGTTTTAAGATCTAAACACAAGATAACTTGTGTTGGGGTCCTAGAAAAGTTATAGTCTAGGTCAAAGCATTACTAATAACCTAGTTCCCTATAACCATTGGCTCTGATACTAACTCTTCTGTCACACCCCGACCGCGTAAAACAACAAACCGCGGCGGAAACGTCGGGGAGTGTAGCAACAGAATTATTGTTTCACAACCATGGTAATTAAAGTTATGTTTTATTTATAAACAAAGGTGTTACATTGTCTTAAAACAACTGAAACAAAGGGTACATAACATGATTAAACTAGTTCTAGCTTCGTTTTATGTCACTAAGGCACATGTCCGCCTAAGTGTATCTTGTCCAATCCTATGCAACAGCTCCTGAAAACACATGTGAAAATAGGTACGTCAGCATAAAAATGCCTGTGAGATACATAGGTTTTGTTAAAATAGGATTCATGACTTAAGTTTTAAAAGAAAATATTTAATAAAAATCAGTTATGAATCTTGTTAAATGTTTTCTTTTATAAATCATGTGAAAACTTCGATAAGAAATCAGATTTATATAAAAGAAAGGTGTATGGTTAATTTATAACCAAGTAAAATGAGTTGTATATAATAAAATAAGATGTCTTGTGAAAATCTGTTATTTATGTAATATGTAATGTGTCTAAATTGAAATGGTTTAAATAACGCAACGATATGTAATATTATAAAAGCACTTATATATAGGAAGTACCAGGGGTGTATCCACCATACTTTTATCATATTACGCACGCCTCGTTACCTAAATCACTTACCCAAACAAACCACCAAATTGTCTTGTTTAAACCAATTGTCAAATGTTTATGTGTAAATAATTGTCTATTGTCAATAATGTAAATCATGTAATGTGTAAACCAATGTCAAAATGTTCATGTGTAAACAAATGTCTTTGTCAAATGTAAATTATGTAATGTATAACCAAATGTCATGTACGGCAAGTGAAATATATCGACTAAACCATAGGTAAAATGCACAAAACAAGGTATTGAAATAAATCAAAGTTATGTTTTGTAAAATAACTGCATGCTTTACTGATACAAACATCTATGCGGTATTGTGAAAATGCATACATTCAAGCCTTGAGACTGTGGCGATAAACCCTTAACCAAATTAAAGGTTTATCTGAGTTATGTGTATCGAATTCGGTCATTCCTTCCATCCAAACAAACCTAGGATTTCAGGAACGGGAGTTGTCAATTCCTATGGAACCACTACCTACTAACGAACGGCATGGCCAATGTTAATGAACTTATTTTTGTTCCATTTAAACAAACCAAATGTCATACCAAAATGTAAGCATGTAATGTAAAACAAATGTACTAAGTATGCAGCAAATGGACATACATAGCATGTGATGTAAAACAAATGTACTAAGTATGCAACAATGAACATACATAGCATAAAATGTAATGTAAAACAATGCACTAGGTATGCACTTAAATGGACATACATAGCGTGAAATGTAATGTAAAACAATGCACTAAATGGACATACATAGCGTGAAATGTAATGTAAAACAATGCAATAAGTATGCACTAAATGGACATACATAGCAAAAACATAATGAAATCATGTACTATAAGTGTACTAATGAACATAACAAGCATATGATATGAAAACATGGAAAGCACGAAAATAACAAGTAGGCACATGTGTTTCACCCCAAAATGTTTGAAAAACACTAAAAGAGGGGACTATGTACTCACTTGAGTTGCTTAATAGTCTTTGGATAACCACCAAGCAATGCTAGAAAGATCACGGAAATCAAAAGGCACCTAATATAGTTAACTACGTTAATAAATGGACCTAAATCGGAGGATCGGATAAAATGTGGTTTCATAAACCAAATGAGTATATGAACTCATGTAATATGGTTTAACAAAGCCTACATTCTAAAACGGAAACTATCCTAAGTGCTTACGACCCATTACGACTCGTTTAGGTAGCTTATGCTACTTTAACGCGTCGTTCGCGTAAAATGCGTTCGGACCGCCTAACTAGTCCTATGATAAGTAATATATGCCTTGACATGTCTAATAATGTTGCCTAATCAGTTTAGATGTCAAAATTTAGGTTACATACGCTTAAAATGAATTTATGCGCAAAAAGGACATTTTGGTCATTTTCCTAAGGCATATAAACTACCTATCATATAACTAACTAAACGACGTGACCATAAGGTATAACCTCGGAATACCCTATGTAACTATGGTCACCTAATGTGTTTGGTCGGATCCTAATGATCGACCAAACGGGTCGGGTTCGAAAGTCTAAGCGGTTGTTTAGACCGCTTATCTTACGACCCTATATAAGCACTAAATCTAAAGTGACGAGCTAAACATGTTAAAACATGTTTAACGAAGTTTAAAAACAGGTTTGGTATCAGAACAAACGGTTTTGATACCCAAAAATAGTTTGGTTGCAAAATACGCATAAACGCGCATTTTGACCGAAACTACGACTCGTCACTATGCCTAGATAACGTGGTAATCAGTAGGTATAGTCACAAGGGAGTATAACCATCATGATTACGCTCATGTTACGAAGTTCAAACGAACTTCGTGTTGACCATAAACTGGTCAAAGCTGAAAGTCAAACACTGTTTGACTTTCACGCTTAAAACGCGTAAAAGAACGAAAGGATACTTACAACGGGTCCAAGAAATGGAGGTTTGATCTTAAATTCTCAGGTATGAAGTGCAAGGACTCCAACTTAGAGAATTTGGGCAGATCAAGTGTGAGTTTGGGTGGAAAATCTTGGGGGTATTTATAGATTTCGGGTAACCGTTAAGATCGTGTGACACCCGGCTTTTCAGGCCGTACCGTACAATTATAGCACGTATTGTGAATAGGTAACAGGACTATATTTGGCTAATTATGGTGTTTATATGTGAAATTTAGTGTATTGATAAAATTAAACTTTGATAAAAATTATGTTGGCAACGGTAAGATAGACGCTTATCACATAACGGTTAAAATGCAAAACGAACCTCGGTGACCACCCGGACAGTGTTAAAATCCTAAAAATAGTCTGTTATGTAATAATTTTAATCCTATTCATGAGGAAAAACAAATTAAAACGCTAAGAAGCCCAATTTTTCGAGTTTAAGCGCGTATCGCGCGAAGCAGCACGTATACCGACAAAATACTGTCAACGCAGCCCGTCAAGACAACTAAAAATCATTTTAGCAATAATTTGATGAGTTTATTCTTATAGAATGACGAAAATAAATAAAAACGCTTAAATTCATATTTTTGCGATTTTTAACGTATACCGCGCAGCACAGCGCGCATACTGTCAAATACCGACAACGTAGCCAGTCTAGACAAACAAAATATTGTTCAGTAATATTTTGGTGAGTTTATTTTTATAGAGCGCTAAAAATAATTTAAAACGCGCTAAAACGGTGTAATGCTTAGATAATGTTAGGGTGATGATTAAGGCTTTGCATGCATTCTTATTCTTCCATATTTCCAAGATAAACATTCAAAATCACTTCACTCTCTCTCTCTTGATCATTCTTGGCTGAACACCCCATTCCACACCAACATTTCATTTTCAACTTCAATCCATGGAGATTCAAGGGCTAATCAAGGTGATTTCAACCTTGTAAGTAAGTTTGAAGGTGATTTCAAGCAAGATTCAAGCAAGAAAAAGCCCATATCATCATCTATTCTCAAAAACCCATCAAAAATCTTGAAGGAATAAAGTTCATTTCACAAATCTTGTTTTGATTCTTGATGATTTAAAATAATGATGGAAGTTTCTTTTATTCTTGAATCTAAACATAAATTTGAAACTAAAACAAATGGGTTTCTCTAAAAGAAAAATAGAATGAATGAACTTGCATGTATGCATATAGATGTGTGGCCGTATGTATGTATGTATGTATATGTATATGAGTTCAAGTTTGACTTTTGATTGATTCTTGATTGTCATGATTTTTGTAAAGTGAGATGCATGTGTGATCTTGGAATGTTCTAAAAAGTTGTTTGATGATTGAAATGAATATATAAAAAGTATGAAATTGGAAGCATATGAATCTGTGTATATATGTGTGAGCCGTGTGTACATATATGTATATGCATGCACTCAAAATTTGTTGTTAGTTCATAAATGGGAAGGAATGTGTCTTGCACTTATGTTGAATGATTAGATGATAATGATCATATGAAGATAATATTAATTTTGGATATATGAACATAAGTTAAATGGATGTCTAGATGCATTTAGTCCATACATGATGATGATAATATGATATACACGCATTAAGTGCTTGTCATGCATGTGGGTGTATGTACATAAAATGATGGATAAATGATGTTATGATAAAAATAGTTTTAGATCAGATTATAAACCTTAAAATAAAGTCATTTTGAAGTGTGTAATGATATGTAACTTTGTAATAATGTTTGATAGCTTTGCATGTAGTACTTGGTGCATTAGAAGTGGTAAAATACGTGAAATCGCATGATTTATGTGACTTAAACAAAAACTGCACTAATCTGATTATAACCATTAGATTAATCAGTAAATAAAATGTATTGTATTAAAATATCAAGTCATTTCAAGTTGGGATGGTTACGGTAACGTTTAACGCAAAACTATGCGTTAAAACGGTCAAAAATCGGCTTTTCAGATGATTTTTATAAAACTGATTTAGATTAGTAAATAAAATAATAATTTTTAGTTTAAACATAAGTATTTAAACAAATTTCAAGCTTACTTGGTGTTTGGTTGGTCATACGTGACTTTCCGACGCCCGAAAATGTTACCGAATCGCTAAAATACGCATTTTTCAATAAACATTAGTATGGGTGAATTTTGAGTGAATCTTATGAGATAAAATGTATTAAGTGATTTGAACATGTAAATGTTATTATATGTTAAGTGCTAACTTGATAATGGGAAAATTAGACTATACATGCATGCATGTACGTTTTGTGCTGTAGAAATGGTAAATTTGTGTTAAATGTGTGTAACTTGTTTGTCGAGCATGAAATTTAGTATATATGAAATGTTTATGTTTATTTGCTTTAAAAGTGACAAAACAGTCAAGTTAGTAATATTTCGCGTGTTACGGTGTTAGATTATATGAACGTATATGTATTTATATGTTACGACGAGCAAATCATAGATATATTACGTATAATCGAGAGAGTTAACGGATTTACACAATAATGGTCACCAATAAAATCGTTCAAAACGCAAAATCATAATAAATATATAAATATATATGGACTCATATATATTTGTATTTTAACGTTCCAACATAATAAAAAATGACAACTTTTCGAGAAAATCTCAAAGTTATGTGATAATTCTAAGGTGAGTGCCACTATATTTATTTAGGATTTTTGTGATTATATGTTATTTTGATTTAGAATTGTTCCCATATTAGGACGTATATAATCAATTTCTGGGATTGCGGTATTAAAATACGCACCCAAAGGTGAGTGTCATTAAACCCCTCTTTTTACTGTTTTATATATGTTTTGGGGGTGGAACACGTTGTTAAAAGGGTTTAATAATGTTTTCGAAATAAAACATACCTTTTAATATAAAATATATATATTTTCGCTGAAAATATATGAATTTGATAAGTCATACGTTTCGGAGTAAAACGATTTTGAAGAATGAATATGAGGAGTACGGCATTTCTTAAGAGAAATGAGACCGCACGAAACGGGAAGGAATTCCGGACTGAATCTCAACACTTGATTGCCAGGGGAATTCATAAGTCATAGTATATTAAATTGTCATATTAGTAGGATATATATGTTGTACGTGAGGCAGACATCATATGGTTCATTGAGATAGGACCCTGCGCCCATGATGTCGTTTAATCAGTTAAGTATGGTACGCGAGGAATTGTTGGTAGATCTATCGGGTTGACAACCTCGTCGTGACCGGTCGCCCCGAGTCAATGTCAAACGACGAATTGAGATTCTTTAATTGTCTAGAATTTGATTATCCCTGCATGGTTAATATATAGTTCGTATCGTCTAGCTAACATACGAGTCTGAAAATAGACACTAGAATTTAATATACAAAACATGGGCTTGTACTGCAATCGTCGGAGTAATGAACCGATGGAAGCCCATGGATTTTCTTAAGGAAGTAAAATGGACTTTCTAAAAATTTCCTGAATTGTTTTTAAATAAACACCTAATTAGAAAGTTTTCCTTGAATAAAATCTGTTAGTAAACAGTTAAGTGAACTCACCTTCCTTTGTGTTGACACTTGATTTTTAACGTGTTCTACAGGTACTTGAAATCGGCTTCGGGAAATCATGACGTATCTTGTGGCGAATGGTGCATGTTGTTTCTTTTAAATATGTTGGACATCTTTTAAACTTTCTGGGACTTTTGTAATAAGATATGCGAGGATCAAAGACATCTTAACTATGTGATTGTGTCGTGACTTAAAACTTAATGTTTAACAACTTATGTTTAAAATAAACTAATATGTCCAACAATAAAATGCATCGCTCGACAAGATATAAATGGGCACCAACTTCCGTCTCCACTACGTTTAAATATTCCGCTGCGACGTTTTTGGGGTGTGATAGAAGTTGGTATCAGAGCCATTGGTTGTTAGCGAACTAGATGTTTTCGCGGAAAACACTAGACTTCAACCGGAGAATTTTGAAAATACAGAGTCCAAAATTCTTGAAGCCGAGATTTTAAATAAGCATAGAAAATATTTTATCATGTGTGAAAACCATTATGTGTTTTATGTGTATACGTGATTTTCTGTTTATTTAACCTTATTCGTTATTGTTTATATTGATCACTTACTTACTTGTACGGTTATATGTGTATCACAGATGTCGCACGAACACGAGGACATCGAGATCCACGACTCAGGTTATGAGCCAGATTTCAAGACTTCACCCAGACCTACGCTGCCAGAGACACCTATCACGGCTCCACAGATGATTGGTACTACCGAGCTTACCTCATCTTTCCACATCGATCCTGCTGCTTTTGCCAGTCAGGGAGACCCCCGGTGCGCTTTCACTAGCAACAGGTGGATAGATGATGATGATGTACCTCTCTCAATTCATGAGATGGGACGATCATCTGGCACTGAACCAGTTATCGATGACGTGATAAAGAGTGACTCTACTGCCAGAGGATCTACTAGTATTGCACCAGTGGTGGACACCACTTTAGTCACGGCTCGACCTTTAGAGCCATCAGACGTTCCACCTGCTGCTGTGATCGAGTCTGCTACTGAGATCCTCCGCCTGTTTTGTCTGAGTCTTCCTTGCCTATTTTAGAGTCACGCACTTCTCCGAAACCGATGTTAGTTTATTATCGTCGTAGGAAGAGAATTAGGCCCGCCGAGGATATGGTAGATCGATATTGCCATTGTGATCGACAGCTCGCCGCATTGCGCAAAGACCTAGACCTAGCCTGTAACATCTGTGCTTGTAATCATTATGAACAGTTCAATTATCAATAAAACAATGTTATTTGATCCCAATGTTTGTTTGGTTATGTTTTACATTTTTCATGTTTTGACTTTTATTCAATTTCAAACTCTATATCACTTTCTGGAGAGTTATACGCAAACTGGTGCGTAAACGTAATCATTTTAATGCGACAAATACTCCGGAACATCAACATATACTTAACATACCTTAAATAACCCTTACATAACTTAGAAATAAGTTTTGAAGGCTTTGGTATGGCAAAAACAAGTTAATTCGCTTACAGGGACTAAACTTGATAAACTACGAAAGTATGCCAATTTGAACAGTAACGAACATTCCGAAACATGACCATAAATTAAACATACCATAAATATCCTCTACATATCTTAGAAATAGGCTTTGAGGTGTTCGGTGTGCTAAAATAAACTTTTGGGACATTCAGGGACTAAAAGCGTCAAAAAGTGCACAAGTTTACACTTTCGCGCATAACTTACGTTCTGAATACATCCGGACATCCAAAAATTTATGTAAGCACTAAAATATTTTATTTTAGTGTTTAGGCTTGAGAAAAATCCATTCGTCGCGTCATTTGGATCGTTTTTCACGCTTATGCGCATTCCGTCGTAATTAAGCGAACATCGCGATCGTACGGCCAAACGAACCGACATCTGAGATATTTTTGAGCACATTTTAAGTTCCCTATACTTTAAATTCATTTTAGAGCTTTGAAATGGGGTTAACGGGGCTTAAACGTGTCAAAAAAAACGCATCGAAAACCAAGTTTTGAGGTTGCAGGGACTGAAACTGTAAATCTGCCAAACTAGGTCCGTAAGCAGGGGCCAGATGCAGCAAAACATTTTTTTCAGCTTTTAACAGCCCTTAACACTCTCCAAAGGCCAAGTGCCAAGTGTCAAACTCTTATGGTGGATGGCAAACGAGTTACAACAACTTTCCAACAAGTGTACAGCTTAGATCGTGCCCCCTTTTTCCAAGAAATGATCCTAACGGTGAACCGAAAACTATAAATACCCACCTCCATCCTTCACTTTTCCTCACAAGAATCTGATCTAATGTGCTCTAAGTTGAAACCTTTGTTTCATACCTGAGCTATTTTGATCTAGATTAGCATTCAGGGACCCTTCGTAAGTGTTCCTTCGTTCTTTTATTTCTTTTCAAGTCCGAAAGTCAAACTTTGTTTAACTTTCTGCATTGACCAGTTTATGGTCAATGCGAAGTTCGTTTGAACTTCGCAACGTGATTGTAATCACGATGGTTATAGTCCCTTGTGACTATGCCTACTGATTACCACGTTGTCTAGGGTCGTAAGGGTAAGCGATCTGATAAATCGCTTATACCTTTGAACCCGACCCATTTGGTCGATCATTAGGATCCAACCAAACACATTAGGTGGCCATAGTATATAGGGAATAACCTTCCGAGGTTATACCTTATGGTCGCTTCGTTTAAGTAGTTGTATGATAGGTAGTTTATATGCCTTAGGTAAATTACCAAAATGCCCTTTTGACGCCAAAATTCATTTTAAGCATATGTAACATAAATTTTGGTATCTAAGCTGTTTTGGTAACAATATTAGATATGTTATGGCATATTTTACTTGTCATAGGACTAGTTAGGCGGTCCGAACGCGTTTCACGCAAGCGACGCGTTAAAGTAGCATAAGCTACCTAAACGGGTCGTAATGGGTCGTAAGCACTTATGTTAGGTTTCATTTAGTATGTAGGCTTTGTTAAACCATATTACATGAGTCTCCATACTCGTTTGGTTTACGAACCCGCATTCTATCCGATCTTCCGATTTAGGTCCGGTATATTAACATAGTTACCTATATTAGGTGCAGTTTGATTCCGTGATCTCTAGCATTGCTTGGTGGTTATCTTAGGACTTCTGAGCAATCTCAAGTGAGTACATAGACCCCTCTTTTACTGTTTTGGGGTGGAACACATGTGCCTACTTGTTACTTTCATGCTTTCCATGTTTTCACATCATATACCTGCTATGTTCGTTAGTACATTATAGTACATTGTTTTACATTACATTTCATGCTATGTATGCCCATTGTGTGCGTACTTAGTACATTGCTTTACATTACATTTTATGCTATGTATGCCCATTGTGTGCGTACTTAGTACATTGTTTCACATTACATTTCATGCTATGTATGCCCATTGTGTGCATACTTAGTACATTTGTTTCACGTCACATGCTATGTATGTCCATTTGTTACATACTTAGTACAGTTGTTTTCATCACATGCTTACATTTTGGTATGACATTTGGTTTGTTTCAATGGAACAATACATTCATTAACATTAGCTACGCCATTCGTTAGTAGGTAGTGGTACCATAGGAATTGACAACTCCCGTTCCTGAAATCCTGGGTTTGTTTGGATTGGAAGGAATGACCGAATTCGATATACATAACTTAGATAAACCTTTAATTTGTTTAAGGGTTTATCGCCACAGTCTCAAGGCTTGGATGTATGCATTTTCACAATACCGCATAGATGTTTATATCAGTACAGCATGCATTTGTTCCACAAAACATAACTTTGATTTAAACCATGTTTTACTTCAATACCTTGTTTTTGTGCATTTTACATATGGTTTAGTTGATATATTTCACATACCATACATGACATTTTTGGATACACATTACATGATTTACATTAGACATAAACACTTTGACATTAATATACACAATTCATGATTTGCATTAAACACAGACATTTGATATGGTTTACACAATAACATTTTGACATTTGATTATACATAAACAATTTACATTGGTGGTTTGGTTTGAGTAAGTGATTTAAGTAACGAGGCGTGTGTAATATGATACAAGCATGGTGGATACGCCGCTGGTACTTCCTATATATAAGTGTTTGTATGGTATTACATATCGTAGCGTTATTTAAATCATTTCAATTTATGACACATGACATTTTATACAAATAACATACTTTTTACAAGACATTGTTTACAAACAACTTATCTTACACAAACTCATTTTTTTCATGGTTATTCATTTAACCTTACATTTATTTATACATATCATCTGATCTTATCGTTTTTCAAATGATTTATAAGACAAAGCAAATTACAAGGTTCATGACTAAACATTTTCTTAAACACAAGTCATGAATCATATTTTTACAAAACCTATGTATCTCACAGGCATTTTTATGCTGACGTGCCTATTTTCACATGTGTTTTTAGGAGCTTTTCCATAGGATGATGATCGTGACACTAGGGCGGACCTGTGCCTTAGAGACTAAAAATGAGGAAGACTAGTTTAATTATGTTAAGAACTCTATGTTTCCTGGTTAATACAAAATAACACTCTTGTTTAATAAATAAAAATATAACTTTGTATGCTATGGTTGAGAAACAATAATTCTGTTGCAACACTCCCCGACGTTTCCGCCGCTGTTGCATGTTATACGTGGTCGGGGTGTGACAGAAGAGTTGGTATCAGAGCCAATGGTTATAGGGAATTAGGTTATTAGTAATTCTTTGACCTAGACTATAACCTTTCTAGGACCCTAACACAAGTTATCTTGTGTTTAGATCTTAAAACATGCACATCACCTATCCTTAGGTGATTATCAAAACAAAAACCAAATTTTTCCGAAACGATTTTTTTGAAAAACAATCATCTGTTTTTGAACGATTTATTACAAGGTTTTGAACCCTCTGTTATATGGTTTTTGGCCTTGTGCCTTCAAATTTTCAAAATCTCGTCAAAGTTTTGGGTTCTAAATAGTGTGAACACGTGCAAACTGGAAGAGTGAATGCCTGTATTCTGGGTTTTCTGTCTAGGCAAGCACTTCGTATATATCTCATCAGACGCGAGACCAGTTGTGCTTACCTGGGAATTCTTGGGATGAGTGTTCACTTATAGGCGAGCATGTCTTCGCGATACATTATTTTTGATCCATTTACTTTGATTAGTCACTGTGTGTCGTTTGTTTGCTTGGTAATGTGGACAAATGACCACCATCTTTTCTTTTGTTAATTTTGTTTCATCTCATTCTCTCCATCCAATCATCTCACTCGTTTCCTTTCATGTTTTCCTCTTTTAGAATGCCTCCTCGACGCGAAAACAAGATAGCGACTGCCGAACTGGCAGAAATCATTGCGCAGCAGATGGCTGCTCAATTTCCAAACCTCTTTGCTCAATGGAACCAAGCCAACAACAACAACAATGCTCCATGCAAATACAAGGATTTTAACTCGGCTAAACCACTCAAGTTTAGTGGTTCTGAAGGAGCGACTGGGCTTCTTCAATGGTTCGAGAGCATTGAGAATACTTTCCGTCATGTTCAGTGTCCTGACAATCGGCAGGTCGAGTTTTCTTCGAGTGTGTTTCAGAAGAGGGCTCTCACATGGTGGAACGAGGTTATGAGAGATCGTGGTGCAGAAGTTGCTCTAGCACAGACATGGGCTGAACTTAGAGCTCTTATGATGAGGGAATTTTGTCCTCGTCATGAACAGCGAGCTTTGGAGAGAGAGTTCGATGATTTGAAGCAAGATAGTGGTGAGCACAGAGCGTATACTAATAGATTTGAGGAGTTGAGTCTGCTTTGCCCGACTATGGTTACCCCACTCGACAAGGCTATCGAAAGGTACATCGACGGCCTACCTGACTCGGTACAAGACATCATTACTGGTAGTAACCCTACCACACTCCGTCAGGCTATCGAGTTAGCAGCGACATTGACTGAGTCGCAGATTTGGAAGAATAAGTTACACAGGAAGGGTGACAAGGGCAAGAAACAGTCGGCTGACAAGGAAGATAGCAAGAAAGGTCAAAACAAGAATGGAAAGAATTCGGGTTCTTCGAGAGGGTCAAGGAAGCGTAAGGCTTCCCAAAATTTTGCTGTCACTGCCCAAGCTAACCAGGCAGCTCCCAACCAACCCGCACAGCCTCCAGCGAAGAAACCCTATTCAGGGAATGCACCTTTGTGCAATAGATGCAACAGTCACCATCAGCCGCAACATCAGTGCCGTTTCTGTACTAACTGTGGGAAGTCAGGTCACCTTGCCGATGTTTGTCGATTTGCTCAGAATCGGGCAATTCAGAACCCGGCTCAACAAGTTGCTCAGCCTCCTGCTCAACAACAGGGCCAAGCTGCACGACCACACTACCCACCGGGTGCTTGTTATAACTGTGGGGATCTGACCCACTACCGTAACCAGTGCCCAAGATTGGTGAATGCAAACCATAATCAGGCTCAGGCTCGAGGGCGAGCTTTTAACTTGAATGCCCAAGAGGCGCAGGCGGACGATAATGTGGTGAACGGTACGTTCTTTATTAATAATCAGCCTGCATCTGTTCTTTTTGATACGGGTGCCGATAAGAGTTTTGTGTCATTGTCTTTTGAGCCAATGCTTCACGTGTCTAGAACAAAACTAGGTAAGCCTTTGACAGTAGAAGTTGCTAATGGTGAACCCATTGTTCTTGATTCTGTTCTTCGCAACTGCCAGTTGAACCTTAACGACCATCTTTTTCCTATTGACCTCACGCCTATGCAACTTGGAAGCTTCGACGTTATTGTGGGTATGGATTGGTTAGCCAAGCATCACGCAGAGGTGGTTTGTTTCGAGAAGATCGTTCGTGTGCCGCTTCCGACAGGCGAGATCCTACAGGTCCATGGTGAGAAACCTACAGGTGGTCTCAAGCTCATGTCTTGTTTTAAAGCTCGGAAATATCTGCGGAAGAACTATGTAGCCTTCTTAGCACATGTTACAGCAGATAAAGGCAAGGGTAAGTCTATTTCAGATATTCCTGTCATTCGGGATTATTCTGAAGTTTTCCCTGAAGAGTTACCTGGTCTACCCCCAGCACGCCAAGTCGAGTTCCGCATTGATCTCGTACCTGGGGCAAATCCCATTGCCAGAACTCCATACCGTCTTGCACCGTCTGAGATGCAAGAGTTGTCTAAGCAGCTTCAGGAACTCTCTGACAAAGGTTTTATCCGTCCTAGCTTTTCACCCTGGGGTGCTCCCGTTCTTTTTGTCAAGAAGAAGGATGGATCTTTTAGGATGTGTATCGATTATCGTGAACTTAACAAGCTTACCATCAAGAATCGATATCCCCTACCGCGCATAGACGACCTCTTTGATCAGTTAAAGGGTGCTTCTTATTTTTCGAAGATTGATCTACGTTCTGGGTATCATCAACTTTGGGTGCATGAAGAAGATATTCCCAAGACAGCGTTCCGTACTCGTTATGGGCATTATGAATTCACAGTCATGCCATTCGGTCTGACTAATGCTCCTGCTATTTTCATGGACTTAATGAATAGGGTCTGCAAACCTTATTTGGATCAGTTCGTCATTGTTTTTATTGACGACATCTTGATTTATTCTAAGACGCGAGCTGATCACGAGCAACATCTTCGTCTTACTCTGGAACTCCTAAAGAAAGAGCAACTTTTTGCCAAATTCTCCAAGTGTGAATTCTGGCTTAAAGAGGTTCAATTCTTAGGACATATTGTCAACGAACGAGGCATTCATGTAGATCCCTCCAAGATCAGTGCGATTAAGGATTGGGATACGCCTACTACTCCTACTGAAGTTCGTTCTTTTCTTGGTCTAGCGGGTTATTACCGCCGCTTCATTAAAAACTTCTCAAAGATTGCAGTTCCTCTAACTGCTCTAACTAAGAAGAACAAACCCTTTGATTGGGGATTCAAGCAAGAGGAAGCTTTTCAACACTTGAAGCAGAAACTTTGTGACGCACCTGTTCTAACTTTGCCTGAGGGCAATGATGATTTCGTCGTTTATTGCGATGCATCTAAATTGGGTCTTGGCTGTGTCCTGATGCAAAGGAACAAAGTCATAGCATACGCATCGAGGCAGTTGAAGATACATGAGAAGAACTACACCACTCATGATCTTGAGTTGGGTGCAGTTGTTTTCGCTCTAAAGATCTGGAGACACTATTTGTACGGTACAAAATGTGTGATTTTCACAGACCACAAAAGTCTTCAGCATATCTTCAATCAGAAAGAACTCAACATGAGGCAACGAAGTTGGGTCGAGCTTCTAAACGACTATGACTGCGAAATTCGCTACCATCCTGGTAAGGCGAATGTCGTAGCCGATGCATTGAGTCGTAAGGAACGTACTAAGCTTCATTGTGTTCTTGTTCAATCTGTTATTCAAGCTCGATCCGATATCCAAGCCCGTATTTCTCAGGCTCAACAATCTTGTGTTTCACAAGGTTTGATGGATATAGAATTTCCCTATCACATAACTCCTGATCTGGAACTGAAGGACAATGGATTGTATTACTTCATGGACCGTTTGTGGGTCCCAAGCCTAGAAAATCTTCGCACCTTGCTTATGGATGAAGCCCATAAATCGCGTTATTCCGTTCATCCTGGCTCAGATAAGATGTATAAGGATCTTCGTATTCACTATTGGTGGCCTGGTATGAAGAAAGACATTGCCTTATATGTATCAAAATGCCTTACTTGTCTCAAAGTTAAGGCTGAACATCAACGTCCTTCGGGTTTATTGGTGCAACCAGAGATCCCAGTTTGGAAATGGGAAAACATTACTATGGATCTTGTTACCAAACTTCCACGCACAAAGAAAGGTCATGATGCCATCTGGGTAGTTGTTGATCGTCTTACTAAGTCAGCACATTTCTTGCCAATCCGTGAGGATTTTTCTGCTGACAAACTTGCTAAAATCTATGTGGATGAAATTGTAGCTCGACATGGTGTTCCTTTGAACATCATTTCTGACAGAGATGCTCGTTTCACTTCTCATTTTTGGAGAACCATGCAATCTACTATGGGGACCCAACTTAACCTGAGCACAGCTTATCATCCACAAACGGATGGTCAATCTGAGAGAACAATCCAGACTCTGGAGGATATGCTTAGAGCTTGTGTGATCGATTTTGGTAGTAGTTGGGATTCACATCTTCAGTTAATTGAATTCTCCTACGACAACAGTTATCACAACAGCATCAAAATGGCTCATTTCGAGGCTCTCTATGGTCGAAAATGTCGTTCACCAGTCTGCTGGAATGAGATCGGCGAGGCTCAGCTTACTGGACCTGCCCTCATTTTAGAGACAACTGACAAGATTAAGAAAGTTAGTGATAACCTTCAGACAGCTAGAAGCCGTCAAAAGAGTTACGCGGACCCGAAACGCAAGCATTTGGAATTTCAATTCGGTGATCGAGTATTACTTAAGGTCTCACCTTGGAAAGGTGTGATCAGATTTGGAAAGAAAGGAAAACTTGCACCTAGATACGTTGGACCATTCAAGATCGTCGAAAGAATCGGAAAGGTAGCCTACAGACTTGAGTTACCTCCTGAACTTGGAAATGTTCATCCAACTTTTCACGTGTCCAATCTCAAGAGGTGTTTAGCTGATGAGGACCTCCACATACCACTTGACGAAATTCGTGTTGGTAAAACACTGAAATTTGTTGAGAAACCTGTGGAAATCAAGGAACGTGAAGTCAAGTGGCTCAAACGCAAGCGCATTCCTTTGGTCAAAGTTCACTGGGAAGCTAAACGTGGACCCGAGTTTACTTGGGAACGCGAAGATCAAATGAAGGCGAAGTATCCGCATCTTTTCCCACGAGTTTCCTCTAAATAAATTTCGGGACGAAATTTCCACAAGTAGGGGAGACTGTAACATCTGTGCTTGTAATCATTGTGAACAGTTCAATTATCAATAAAACAATGTTATTTGATCCCAATGTTTGTTTGGTTATGTTTTACATTTTTCATGTTTTGACTTTTATTCAATTTCAAACTCTATATCACTTTCTAGAGAGTTATACGCAAACTGGTGCGTAAACGTAATCAGTTTAATGCGAAAAATACTCCGGAACATCAACATATACTTAACATACCTTAAATAACCCTTACATAACTTAGAAATAAGTTTTGAAGGCTTTGGTATGGCAAAAACAAGTTAATTCGCTTACAGGGACTAAACTTGACAAACTGCGAAAGTATGCCAATTTGAACAGTAACGAACATTCCGGAACATGACCATAAGTTAAACATACCATAAATATCCTCTACATAGCTTAGAAATAGGCTTTGAGGTGTTCGGTGTGCTAAAATAAACTTTTGGGACATTCAGGGACTAAAAGCATCAAAAATGCACAAGTTTACACTTTCGCGCATAACTTACGTTCTGAATACATCCGGACATCCAAAAATTTATGTAAGCACTAAAATATTTTATTTTAGTGTTTAGGCTTGAGAAAAATCCATTCGTCGCGTCATTTGGATCGTTTTTCGCGCTTATGCGCATTCCGTCGTAATTAAGCGAACATCGCGATCGTACGGCCAAACGAACCGACATCTGAGATATTTTTGAGCACATTTTAAGTTCCCTATACTTTAACTTCATTTTAGAGCTTTGAAATGGGGTTAACGGGGCTTAAACGTGTAAAAAAAACGCATCGAAAACCAAGTTTTGAGGTTGCAGGGACTGAAACTGTAAATCTGCCAAACTAGGTCCGTAAGCAGGGGCCAGATGCAGCAAAACGTTTTTTTTTCAGCTTTTAACAGCCCTTAACACTCTCCAAAGGCCAAGTGCCAAGTGTCAAACTCTTATGGTGGATGGCAAATGAGTTACCACAACTTTCCAACAAGTGTACGGCTTAGATCGTGCCCCCTTTTTCCAAGAAATGATCCTAACGGTGAACCGAAAACTATAAATACCCACCTCCACCCTTCACTTTTCCTCACAAGAATCTGATCTAATGTGTTCTAAGTTGAAACCTTTGTTTCATACCTTAGCTATTTTGATCTAGATTAGCATTCGGGGACCCTTCGTAAGTGTTCCTTCGTTCTTTTATTTCTTTTCGAGTCCGAAAGTCAAACTTTGTTTGACTTTCTGCATTGACCAGTTTATGGTCAATACGAAGTTCGTTTGAACTTCGCAACGTGATTGTAATCACGATGGTTATAGTCCCTTGTGACTATGCCTACTGATTACCACGTTGTCTAGGGTCGTAAGGGTAAGCGATCTGATAAATCGCTTATACCTTCGAACCCGACCCATTTGGTCGATCATTAGGATCCGACCAAACACATTAGGTGACCATAGTATATAGGGAATAACCTTCCGAGGTTATACCTTATGGTCGCTTCATTTAAGTAGTTGTATGATAGGTAGTTTATATGCCTTAGGTAAATTACCAAAATGCCCTTTTGACGCCAAAATTCATTTTAAGCATATGTAACATAAATTTTGGTATCTAAACTGTTTTGGTAACAATATTAGATATGTTATGGCATATTTTACTTGTCATAGGACTAGTTAGGCGGTCCGAACGCGTTTCACGCAAGCGACGCGTTAAAGTAGCATAAGCTACCTAAACGGGTCGTAATGGGTCGTAAGCACTTATGTTAGGTTTCATTTAGTATGTAGGCTTTGTTAAACCATATTACACGAGTCTCCATACTCGTTTGGTTTACGAACCCGCATTCTATACGATCTTCTGATTTAGGTCCGGTATATTAACATAGTTACCTATATTAGGTGCCGTTTGATTCCGTGATCTCTAGCATTGCTTGGTGGTTATCTTAGGACTTCTGAGCAATCTCAAGTGAGTACATAGACCCCTCTTTACTGTTTTCCAAACTGTTTTGGGGTGGAACACATGTGCCTACTTGTTACTAGTCCATAGATTGATTTGATCGGACGATCGTTAAGCGTTCTCACCGTTCTCACACTTTCTACGGTTTTATCTAAATCCCGACCCTATATATATAGGTGTATATATATATATATATGTATGTATATATATATATATACATGTATATATATGTAGGGGATGGTTCAAATGAAAACCACTTTTATTGTGAAAACTCGAAAACTAACTAAAAAAAGCCTAAAAAACACACAAATTTTTTTTATAAAAATCGCTAGTTTTTATATATGAAAAAAAACTTTTTTTCAAAAAAAAACTTTTTTGTAGTACACATGTGTAATAATACACATGTGTAGTACACATACACATGTGCACTACACAAATTTTTTTTTTTTTTTTTGAAATTTTTTTTATATAAAAAAACCTGCGAAAATTAATATGCAAAAAAAAAAATTTTTTGTTGGTATGTTTTTTTGGCTTTTTTAATTAGTTTTCGAGTTTTCACAATAACTAGTGGTTTTCATTTGAACCTTCCCCTATATATGTATACATATATATACACACACACATATATAGGGAGGAGATCATACGAGAACCACCCTTATTGCGAGAACCGCGAGAACCAATGTGAACACAACCAAAAATGCCTAAAAATATGTTCATGCGAGAACCGCGAAAACACCTTATTTCATGTTAATACATATAAATGCACATGTGCATTTCTAACATTGTTAACGTAAAAAGTAGTGTATTACACGTGGTAGTGTAAATGAAAGTGCAATTGACTATTATTTGTAATGAATTACGGAATTTGACAAAGAAACGATACATATGCAAATGTGCATGGATAACTGTTACTCGAAATTTTTTTATTTTTTTTGAATTTTTTTTATTAACAAAATATTGCGATTTTTTCAAAAAAAAATACTAAAAAAAAAAAATTGGGTGTTTTTTAGATTTTTTTAGGAATTAATGTTTGTGTTCACACTGGTTCTCGCGGTTCTCGCAATAAAGGGTGGTTCCTAACGGATCTTTGTCCTATATATATATGTATATATATATGGCACATCCCCATTTCCTTAGCTCCATCCTCTTTGCCCCATCCTCACACCCATCCTACGTGACGCTGACATGGATGGTCATCCTCCAAGGATGAGCCTCATGTGACATTTGCACGTTTTAGTTTTTGTTCAATTTCAAACCCTTAAACCTTTTCTGGAAGTGAAATCGTAAACTGTTACGGGACACTCGGCAAAATACCAGAAATTCCGTATAACCTGAACAACAATTACGTTAATTATTTTCGCATATTTCGACTTAATCTTTGTTTTATGTTTATAAAGTATAACAAAGTTTTTTATAAAAAAATTTATAAAACCTAAACCACTCCTATGTCCATGGTTTTGGTGGGTCCCCCACCAACTCATCTTCCTTTGATGTGTTGTAAGATTATCATCTTCCTTTGATGTGTTGTACGATTGTCATTTTCCTTTGATGTGTTGTAAGAATGCAAGGGTGATTAGTGTTATGGTGATGTGTAAGAAAAGATGATCATAACACAAGACACTACATCTCACTAAACATTTCATTCTAAATTTTCATAAGCAAACAACACACAAACCTTCTTCTTCTCCCTCTAGAAATCGGTCAATAACAAACACCATCATCTTCATCTTTTTAAAATTTAAACTCTAGAAAATCATACTAACATGGAGGTGCATGGATGATTCAAAGCAATTGCAAGACTTGAAGATACACTAGAAGCACCTTGGTAGCACTAGGAGTTCTTGGATCATCATCATCATCTCCATATCTCCATATCTTCATATCTTCATCTTTGTTTTTACTAGCAAACTTGTAAGAATCATAACTAACTCCTACATTTTCGTGATTCTTGATTTTTCCTAGTATACAAGTTCATCTTGAATCATACATAACAAACCCACTTGAAAAACAATAATTAGATTCTTAAAGGGACATTTAAAGTACTACTTTTAAATCCTTGATTGGATTTCTAAGAATGCTTTACAAGACACTGAAACAAAGAACCAAATCCTTAAAAGATCTTTCTATCTTAATAGTTAGATTCTTAGAGAATACTCGCAGTACTATTGATTGATTTGGTTTTACCATTAATCGATTCCTCATTCCCACTTCCTGCATTAATCAAGGAAGTATCCATTTGGGGATGAGCATCATAGGTATGACAGCCCATTCCCACTTCCTTCATAATATGAGGAAGTATCCACTAGGGAATAATAAAGTTATGCCTTACGTGGAAATCCTTGATGGGTTATTCCATACAAATGGATAAAACCCTAGATTTCGCGCAAGACGATTGCTTGACACAACTTATGCAAACAGACTCCTATGAATAAATTTCGGGCCGGAATTTCCTAAAGTAGGGGAGACTGTGACATTTGCACGTTTTAGTTTTTGTTCGATTTCAAACCCTTAAACCTTTTCTGGAAGTGAAATCGTAAGCTGTTACGCGACACTCGGCAAAATACTGGAAATTCTGTACAACCTGAACAACTATTACGTTAATTATTTTTGCATATTTCGACTTAATCTTTATTTTAAGTTTATAATGTATAACAAAGTTTTTTATAAAAAAAATTATAAAACCCAAACCATTCCTATGTCCATGGTTTTGGTGGGTCCCCCACCAACTCATCTTCCTTTGATGTGTTGTAAGATTGTCATCTTCCTTTGATATGTTGTAAGATTTTCATTTTCCTTTGGTGTGTTGTAAGAATGCAAGGGTGATTAGTGTTATGGTGATGTGTAAGAAAAGATGATCATAACACAAGACACTACATCTGACTAACCATTTCATTCTAAATTTTCATAAGCAAACAACACACAAACTCTGTTCTTCTCCCTTTAGAAATTGGTCAATAACAAACACCTTCATCTTCATCTTTTTTAAATTCAAACTCTAGAAAATCATACTAACATGGAGGTGCATGGATGATTCAAAGCAATTGCAAGACTTGACGATACACTAGATGCACCTTGGTAGCACTAGGAGTTCTTGGATCATCATCATCATCTCCATATCTTCATATCTTCATCTTTATTTTTACTAGCAAACTTGTAAGAATCATAAATAACTCCTACATTTTCGTGATTCTTGATTTTTCCTAGTATATAAGTTCATCTTGAATCATACATAACAAACCCACTTGAAAAACAATAAGAAAAACTAAAAATATTATTTTGATCTTATGAATTCTTGGTACTTGATGATATCTTGAGTTGAAGATGAAAATGATTTTAGCAATAATTTGATGAGTTTATTCTTATAGAATGACGAAAATAAATAAAAACGCTTAAATTCCTATTTTTGCGATTTTTAACGTATACCGCGCAGCACAGCACGCATACTGTCAAATACCGACAACGTAGCCAGTCTAGACAAACAAAATATTGTTCAGTAATATTTTGGTGAGTTTATTTTTATAGAGTGCTAAAAATAATTTAAAACGCGCTAAAATGGGATTAAAACGCTAGATAAAATACCCGGTAATCAGTAAAATACCTGTTTTTGAGCTAATTTACATATAATATATATATGTATACATTTGATATGTGATAGAGGTGGGAGGTGGCGGCACATAGGGCAGCCAAATTGCCTTGATTCTTTCAATTTAGACACATGTAATGCTTAGAGAATGTTAGGGTGATGATTAAGGCTTTGCATGCATTCTTATTCTTCCATATTTCCAAGATAAACATTCAAAATCACTTCACTCTCGGCCGAACACCCCATTCCACACCAACATTTCATTTTCAACTTCAATCCATGGAGATTCAAGGGCTAATCAAGGTGATTTCAAGCTTGTAAGTAAGTTTGAAGGTGATTTCAAGCAAGATTCAAGCAAGAACAAGCCTCATATCATCATCTATTCTAAAAAACCCATCAAAAATCTTGAAGGAATAAAGTTCATTTCACAAATCTTGTTTTGATTCTTGATGATTTAAAATAATGATGGAAGTTTCTCTTATTCTTGAATCTAAACATAAATTTGAAACTAAAACAAATGGGTTTCTTTAAAAGAAAAATAGAATGAATGAACTTGCATGTATGTAAATAGATGTGTGGCCGTATGTATGTATGTATATGTATATGAGTTCAAGTTTGACTTTTGATTGATTCTTGATTGTCATGATTTTTGTAAAGTGAGATGCATGTGTGATCTTGGAATGTTCTAAAAAGTTATTTGATGATTGAAATGAATATATAAAAAGTATGAAATTGGAAGCATATGAATGTGTGTGTATATATGTGTGAGCCGTGTGTACATATATGTATATGCATGCACTCAAAATTTGTTGTTAGTTCATAAATGGGAAGGAATGTGTCTTGCACTTATGTTGAATGATTAGATGATAATGATCATATGAAGATAATATTAATTTTGGATATATGAACATAAGTTAAATGCATGTCTAGATGCATTTAGTCCATACATGATGATGATAATATGATATACACGCATTAAGTGCTTGTCATAGTCATGCATGTGGGTGTATGTACATAAAATGATGGATAAATGATGTTATGATAAAAAATAGTTTTAGATCAGATTATAAACCTTAAAATAAAGTCATTTTGAAGTGTGTAATGATATGTAACTTTGTCATAATGTTTGATAGCTTTGCATGTAGTACTTGGTGCATTAGAAGTGGTAAAATACGTGAAATCGCATGATTTATGTGACTTAAACAAAAACTGCACTAATCTGATTATAACCACTATATTAATCAGTAAATAACATGTATTGTATTAAAATATCAAGTCATTTCAAGTTGGGATGGTTACGGTAACATTTAAAGCAAAACTATGCGTTAAAACGGTCAAAAATCGGCTTTTCAGATGATTTTTATAAAACTGATTTAGATCAGTAAATAAACTAATAATTTTTAGTTTAAGCATAAGTATTTAAACAAATTTCAAGCTTACTTGGTGTTTGGTTGGTCATACATGACTTCCGACGCCCGAAAACGTTACCGAATCGCTAAAATACGCATTTTTCAATAAAAATTAGTATGGGTGAATTTTGAGTGAATCTTATGAGATAAAATGTATTAAGTGATTTGAACATGTAAATGTTATTATATGTTAAGTGCTAACTTGATAATGGGAAAATTAGACTATACATGTATGCATGTGTTGGAACCTTGAGGTTTATACATAGAGGAATACAAAAGTTTTGGGTTGGTCTTGTTATGTAATGGGTTTTGTGATGATCTCGAGTGGGCTTAGGGTGGTCTCGATCCATCTTAGGTAGTATATAAGCAAACCCTCATTGTGTTTAGAGGGTTGATCAGTTTGTTGAAGGTTGAAGACCACTCGAGATCTTGTGCTTGTCTTGTATCAGTCATCGGTTCAAAGGTGAATGCAAGAAAGTGTTTTGGTTTGATTATTTTGTTTATATTACTATATAGTTTTCTTGAATCCACTTGTGTTTGGTTTCCGCACTTACACAAGTTATTGTTGATATCATTGAAAGATCCTCACGGGATTTACAATTGGTATCAGAGCCAAGAAACCAAGTCTTGGTTCGGTTTTGATATCATTCGGATTCAAGAGGACATTACTTGTTACTGATCTTGTTTGCTAGTGTGTTTTACATAATTTCAGTATTATTAGTGTGTTCGGATTCAAACTGTTCTTCGCAAATCTTGATTAAAGTTGCTGATTTTGGTTTGTGATTCGTTGACAAAGGTGTTTGCTGAATTATCGGAAGTTTGTTGAAGATAAAAATTCAAAGATTTCATATCTTTGAATTTTGGAAGCTGCTGAAAATCAGGAATCACAGTTATTTTTATCTCACAAGTCTGTTTTGCAGGGTCTCGATTCACATTCAGCTTAGTCTCGGCTCAAGATCATCAGTCTCGAGTGCTTAATTCTTCCGTATCGAGTGAAAAACCTGTTCTTGTTTCGACTCGCAATTGCAGTGGTCTCGAGTTGCCTTCTTTGACTCGAAACCGTTTGTCTCGACTGGCTTCAAGTTTTGGTTGTTCCTGATCTCGACTCACAACACTGGTCTCGACTCAGGATTCAGTTCACTCGCAACAACTGTCTCGACTCAGGATTGAACACACTTGCAAACTCAGTCTCGACTCCTCGTCTCGACTCGCAACGACAATTACAACGTCTTTCGGTTTTTGAACTTTGGACTCTTGGACTTAAATAATTAATTAATCAGTAAATTAATTAAGTAATAGAGTAACCATGACTTCAAGTAACCAAAGTGTTGACCTGGCAGCTATGTCTAAGCATCAAGAACTGGATTCTATCATTGGAACCACCACTCGTGTTCCCAGGCTGTTAGATGGAAATGACTTCCCTGAGTGGAAGTGGCGTTTCGAAAAACATGTTAAGGTCAAAGATGCAAAAATTTGGCGAAGTATTTTGAGAGGCCCCAGAGAAATTATGGTGGAGAGTTCTACTGATGCTGGTGTGAAAGTGAAAAAGCCTCTTGATAAGTATACTGAAGAAGACTTTAAAATTGTTGAGGAAGATGATATGGCATTTTCTTACCTGACCATGGCTTTGGGACCAGACATTGCTATTGGTTTTCGCACTTGCAAATCTGCAAAGGAATTGTGGGAATCATTAATAGATGTCTATGAAGGTAATGAAGATATGAAAGAGAGTCGTAGAAATCTGCTGAGCCAAAATTTCAACAATTTTATCCATATATATGGAGAGACTGTCGATAATCAAATTCAGAGATTCGTTAAGTTAGTTACTCAAATGCAGATGGAGGAAATGCACACGTCAAATGCTTCAACTAATAGACAGCTTCTAAATGCTCTACCTAAAAGTTGGGATCATCACGTCGCAATGATCAAGAAAACCAAGGATCTAGCAAGGTGTAGTTTATCTGAAATGATCTCTCACATTAAAGCATGCGAGCTAGATGATAAGCAGAGAGAAACAAATTACAAGAATAGCATGTTGGCCGCTGGATTCACTGCAACACCTTCTGCATCCAGCAATAACACTGCTCTTGTGTCTCACACTGGTTTTCAAATATTCAGCAACTCTGCTTCTGCTAAAGCTGCTCCTACCTCATCAAATGCTTACTACTCTGGAACTCCTGCACCTGTTGCTGCTGCACCACCTACTGCTAATGCTACTGCATCGTTAACTCCCACTGCGAAAAACGAGATGATTGCTTTCTTCTCGCAACAGTCCAAAGAAAATCTTGATATAGCTGCTTCTGTCATAAATTGCTTAAATGCTTTCACTGCAGGTAAATTTGATCCTCCAAAGTTCTCTATGGATGACTTAGATCAAATTCATCCCTAAGATGTAGAAGAAATGGATATAACCTGGCAGATGGCTATGGGAGCATTTAGAGCCAAAAATTTCGTGAGAAAAACCGGGAGAAACAAATGGCAAGGTCTTACCTTTTCTGGACCCACAAAAATGCCATTTGAGTTACGTTGCTACAATTGTCATGAACCAGGGCATTTGGCGAGAAACTGTACCAAGCCTAAGGTCAATAGAGAACAAACTCCAGCTCAACCTGTTTCACCTAATCGAGAGAGAGCCCTTGTGACCACATCAAGTATATCTGCTGATGCTGCTGCTGGTGGAAGTCCTCAACCCCTGGGATTAGCTCAAGCCTTGGTGGTTCAGCCTAATATCAACTTTGATTGGAATTCGGAAATTGAGCGACTGAACATCTCAGCTCCAGAAAATCAAGCTGATTCAAACAACATTGCTTTCATGACCTCAAATGATCAAGTTTCTGCACCTGAGGAGGAGAGTTCAGCTGAAAACCTTGCTCTCATGACCCAGATTCTTTCAGCTCCAGTCAAAGGTCTCACCAAAGAAGAGGTACTTTCTGTTTTCTGTACTCCTGAATGTAGAGAACGAGTTGAAGCCTATAGAATACACAATGCTGAGCTAATCGCAGATTATAATGACATTAAAAGGAAAAATTTCACTTTAGCTAATAATGAAAAACTTTTTAAAGAAAAAATTGAAGCTCAGCGAAAAGACATCATCCAATTCAAAGATGATGTTAGTGTAAAAGCAACCCAACTCTTATATGTTCAGGAGAAATTATGCACTGTGACTAAAGAACTGGAGGATATCAGAGATAGATATCAAATAAATGAACTCAATATTAAGAAATTTGATTCTTCCAGTGAACTAGTTAAGAATTTGTGTGATCAACAGCTTGCATATAAGAAAAAGAAAGGACTGGGATTGGGTTTTAATCAGGCTTCTCCTCCTTATAATGACAATTATACTTACTTACCTATGACTGAGGAGGAGATGATGAATGAAAGTAAAATGACTTATGGTCCCAAAAACAATAAGTCATCATTTAATGGCAGACCTGTTGAAAAACAGGTGGTTCAACCAGTTTGTTTTGTGTCCAAGGGTACAATTGATCCTAACGTTTCTTCATCATGTGCAGATAAAGTACCTGAAGTGAGGTGTGGAGATGTGTTTGGGAATGAACAACTTTTAAATTCTGATTTTTCTGAATCTACTTTTGGTAAAACTGATTCTGGTTGTGTGTTTGGTCAATCGTTTTTGAACTCGTTCCATAGTTATGTTTCGTCTTCTTTTGGGCCTGATGTTTTGGGCAAAACTGTGAATGCTTGTGATGAAACTTTGAATAATGTGTGTGATGATGGATGTTTTTTTGAGTCAGGATGTTTTTCAGTAGCTGAAAATTGTGATTCTAATGTTTCTAACTCTTCAGCTGATGACAGTGTGACAGGTGAGGTCCCTCAGGACGCATTCAGTGAAACCACTGAAACTTCTTCTCAAGAAAATCAACAATGTTCTGATTCTTCTTCTGAATCGGTCTCAGTGGACGTCCCTAATGTTGAACCATATGGGACCCCATTGGAAACGGACGTTGAAAAGGAACCATTATCAAACTCAGATGATACATATGTTGATGAAATATGTGTTGATGAAGTTTCAACATCTTCCAAAATTAAAACTGAATCTGATTTTCTAAAAGAAGAAGTGGTTGTTTTAAATGAAAAATTGCAAGAAAATATTTCTGAAGAGAAAATTAAAACGGAATCGGAAACATCCTTTCAAAATGGTTCTGATAAAATTATAAACAAAGATAAATCTACTCCATCTGAATCTCATACTTGTGCCAGTGCTAGTTCTGATCAACAGGTACCCAAATGCTCAGAAAAGGCACAAGTTAAACAAGCAAGAAAAATCAAGCAAGCTCATTCTTCTAAACCCAACAGATATACATCTGCTATGAAGCATCAAAACTTCCACACATTGAAACGACAAACATGTTTCAATTGTGGAGTTGCTGGACACATCGCCATAAACTGTGTTCACCTCCCAAGTGTGCAGTATAAAAATAAATATGCACAAAATCAGAAAGTTAAGCCAAACCGATATCGTTATTCAGAGTCAGTGACGTCTGAAAGGGCTAAGACAATGAAGAATAACTATCATAAGGCTAAGCCTTCTGATCAAGATTGGAATGCAGCCAAACGCAAAAATCAAAATCAACAACATGATTTTCGAAGAAATCAATATAAAGTGTTTGGTAACTACAATTCTCAATGGTCAAATAAGCATTGGAAACCTAAAGCTAAGGCAATGTAATCCAATTCGTCTCATACATCTCATCAAAATTCTGCCATTGAAAAACCTTCGAAATTTTTAAATAAAGACAATTTAGTGTGGCAGAGAGTGACTTACATTGATGCACAAGGAAAACCCAGATCCACTATGGGCTGGGTTCCTAAATCTAACTGATCCCGCTAATCGTGCAGGAACAACTGTGGAGGACTACCGTGCGCCTCTGGTACATGGATAGTGGCTGTTCCAGGCATATGACGGGAGACTTGTCTCAACTGGTCAATGTAAAAGAATTTGACGGTGGATATGTCTCTTTTGCGGGAGGAGAGTCAGGAAGAATCACGTTAAAAGGAACAGTGAAAAACGGCGTTTTAAGCTTCGAAAATGTGAATTATGTCCCATAACTGAAACACAATCTGTTGAGCATTTCACAAATATGTGATCGAGGAAATTCAGTTCACTTTACAAAGAAAGGATGCTACGTATTGAAGCCAGGGATTGTCATTCCTGAAGATTGGTTTTTGATGACAGCCGAGAGACAGGGAAATGCTTATGTCATTGATATGAACAAGAAGCCATGTGAAGAAGTTACTTGTCTATTTTCGAAGATTTCAGAACATGATGGTTTATTGTGGCATCGTCGCCTTGGACATGTGAATATGAAGAACTTGAATCGACTTGCCAAAGGTCAACTGGTCCGTGATCTACAAATCAAAGACTTTATGTTGGTAGAAAAGTGTGTTGCTTGTGCAAAGGGAAAAGCACATCGAAAGACTCATAAATCCAAGCCTACACCCTCAACCAAAGCTGTGCTTGAATTACTTCACATGGATCTCTTTGGTTCGGTGAATGTGTTAAGTATTAGCAAGAAGGCTTATTGTCTCGTGATAGTCGATGATTACTCACACTACACCTGGGTGTACTTTCTAAGTCACAAGAATGAGGCTGCGGGTTTGAGCAAACAATTCATTACTCTGGTGGAAAATCAAGCCAGTACGAAAGTGAAGGCTATTCGATCAGACAATGGGACGGAATTCAAAAATGTCACCATGGATACATTCTGCGCTGAAAAGGGAATTGATCAACAGTACAGTGCACCACGAACTCCACAGCAAAATGGAGTGGCTGAAAGATGAAATCGTACTCTTATAGAGGCTGCGCGTACCATGCTGGCTGATTCGAAGCTTCCTAGTTTCTTCTGGGCTGAAGCTGTTAGCACGGCTTGTTACATCCAGAATCATGCTTTAGTAAACAATCGTCATATGAAAACTCCTTATGAGATTCTGGAAGGACGTAAACCTTCGGTTTCACACTTTCGCATCTTTGGTTGTCCATGTGTATTATTACTTATGGACGCTAATGGAAAGTTTGAAGTCAAAGGGGATGAGTGTTACTTTGTTGGATACGCTAAAGGTTCAGCCTATAGAGTATACAACAAAGTAACTAAAAAGGTCGTCGAGTCGTGCAACATTGAATGGTTCGAAGAAAATGCTACGGACGCTAGAGTTGGACCAGATTGGTTGTATGATTATGCGAAATTATTTAAATCATTTAACATTTTGTCAAGTGTCCCTACAGATGCAGGTGTGTCTACTCCCAAACAACCACTGTCCTTTGGTGATACTGAAGAAGATGAACAGGCTGAAGGTTGTTCATACCATTGACCCACCGGGAATGGTTTCACTCAGCACCCGACGCCTCGAAAATCGTCCTATCAATCCCCTGAAGGTGTTTCATCAAGCGGTGCTACTTCTAATGGTTCAGGATCTGCACTATTTCCTTAATCCATTCCTGAAGACTGCGTAGTTACAACTCCTTTAGTTCACCATACTGTTGCACCTAATGAGGGGGAGACTAGCAACACCATTGATGATAATCAAAATGCTTCTGCTGAAGACGAGACCGTACCTGACATGGCAATTCCTACAAGTGTCCAACGAAATCACCCTATAGGGAATGTGATTGGTTCTGTAAATGCAGGAGTTTTGACCAGGAGCCAATCAGGGACCATCAATACATGTTTATACTCTTGCTACATCTCACAAATAGAACCTAAAACTGTTGATATAGCTTTGCAGGAACCAGGCTGGGTAGATGCTATGCATGAAGAACTGAACCAGTTTGAGAAGCTTGGAGTATGGAAACTTGTCGAGTTACCAAAGGGAAAGCGCAAACTTGGAACTAGATGGGTGTTCAGAAACATGCAAGACTCTGCAGGGGTTATTGTTCGAAATAAAGCACGATTGGTGGTCCAGGGTTTTCGACAAATAGAGGGTCTGGATTATGATGAAGTATATGCTCCGGTTGCCCGACTTGAAGCCATCCGGATCTTCTTAGCCTACGCGTCATATATGGGGTTCACTGTGTATCAGATGGACGTCAAGACAACGTTTCTATATGGAGATGTGAAGGAAGAAATCTTTGTTGAGCAGCCACCGGGTTTTGTTCATCCAGATCATCCAGAATATGCCTACAAGCTCGACAAGGCATTGTATGGATTGCACCAAGCACCACGAGCTTGGTATGCTACTCTAACTAAGCATCTTCTGGCTCATGGGTACACACGTGGCACGATAGACCAGACTCTGTTTATCAAGAAAGTGGGCAAGGATCAGATCTTGGTTCAAATTTATGTCGATGATATTATCTTCGGATCTACAAGTGAGGAGCTTTGCAAGGAGTTTGAGAGAGTTATGAAAAAGAAGTTTGAGATGAGTGCTCTCAGAGAAATGACACTGTTTTTGGGTTTACAAGTCAAACAAAATTCTCAAGGTATTCTCATTCATCAAGGGAAGTATGTGGATGATGTGCTAGCGAAATTTAAGCTTGCAGATGCAAAATCGGCTGAAACACCAATGGTAGAGAGACCGTTATTGACTGAAGATGAAGAAGGATCCCCTGTTGATCAACGTCTTTATAGGTCTATGATCGGGTCGTTGATGTATCTGACAGCGAGCCGTCCAGACATCATGTTTGCTGTCTGCAACTGCGCGAGATATCAGGCTAATCCTAAAACTTCTCATCTTACTGCTGTTAAACGAATCTTTCGGTACCTTAAAGGCCGACCTCGGTTTGGTCTGTGGTATCCGAGGGATTCCAATTTTGATCTGTTTGCATTTTCTGATAGTAACTTTGGAGGCACTGATAGTGACAGGAATCTACATCAGCTGGATGTCAATTTCTGGGTGACAGGCTCATTTCTTGGCAATGCAAGAAACAACAAATGGTGGCAATTTCCACAGCTGAAGCTGAGTACGTTGCCGCCTCTGCATCTTGCTCTCAAGTGGTGTGGATGCAACATCAATTGCAGGACTACGGTTTGACTTATCTCAATACTACTATTTACTGCGATAATGATGCTGCAATACAAATTGTTAAAAATCCTGTTTTTCACTCCAAAACCAAGCACATTAACATAAAAGTTCATTTCATTAGAGACTGCTTTGACAAAGGTCTTATTAAACTGGAGCAAATCGATACAGATGCAAATGCTGCTGATTTGTTTACAAAACCTATCAGCAGCTCAAAATTCAAAGTGCTTGTTGATTTTCTGAAAATGATACGGTATACCGACTGAGCATGGTTGGTTGTTTTAAGTAAATTTTTTCATAAAGTTTTCTATTCTTAGGTAGTTTTTATTTATGCACAAATTTAGGGGGAGAAATTTTGAAAAATACAAAAACATTAAAAAAATTTTAAAAAAAATCCAAAAAGAAACATTGCATGACTGGGAAATGAAATGAATTTTCACTTTATGGTCGAGGGCTGACTCATGTAAAATCAGTATCGAAACAGTTTGACTCTAGCACGATGTGTTGGTAGGCTCTATCCTTAAAGACTGGAGACATTGGCTGTTTCTGTTAAGAACTAAATTAGTACATGACCTCAGGAAAGAAAATCACTTGGAATTAGCTCATTTTTATTTGAATGTTTGTATGTTGTCCCGATACACACAATTTTGGTCTGACTCTGAAATCTTCTCTGAAAAAGTCATGTATCTCCTCTGCTGCATCCAGATATATGCTGACCTGGAGGTGCTAGGCAACGTCAGCTTCTGCTGCATCCAGATACATGCTGACCTAGCTGTACGTTGTCGCGCTGTAGATCAATTAAACACCCGAAAGAGGCCCTCAAGTGCCCAAAAGAAACCCAAGAAACCTATATCAAACTGAGAAAAACTCAATTGATCTATATATTATACCATCTCTGCTTAAGATCTATTCTGTTCTCTTCTCAATCTATTCCCAGTTAAGATTTCAGAGATCTGGATTGGACTTGTGAAATATGTTGTAGGGAAGCTACTTGCATGATAGAGTGTGCTGTTTATATTTCCGGGATTTGATTAGTATTTGTTTGGGTGTTCATTGTTAAGAAATCAAAACATGATAAAATTTGTTACAGGCAGTTATATGGAAAAGGTCTAGGGAAATGAGTTTAGGAGGACAAATATACTGGCAATCGTCTAGATCATTCAGTAGTAGATCAGTGTTGATAAGTGTGGTCAAGCCCGAAATCTGTGATTTGATCCCTGAGCAATTATGATGTTTCCTTATTTTATTTTTGTAAATAATATTTCGATATTATTTATTTTTATGTTTGTAGGTTTTAGTTTCATAAAAACATGCTCAGGAAGTTGAAGGGTTGTATAAGAAAATGTTTGATTTTTAATTGGATTGCTAAAATAATTGAAAATATATTTATTTAATAAATCCAATGTTCAAACTGAGTTGTGGTTTCGAATCGAGACTGTGGTCTCGGCCCAACCTGTTAAAGGCCCGGCCCACAGATTTAGAATATTTAAGGGGATCTCGACTCGAGACCTCATTGTGCACTCGAAATCAATCATTGTTACTCTCAAATCTCTCTCTCACTCTCCGGCGATTTCCTTTATTTTTCCGACGTTACTCCGGTCTTGATTTGCTGTTTTGAATCTGATTGAAGGTAGTTTGATTAATTTCATGATGAGTAAGTTGAAGTTTTGCAGGTTCTCTTGAAGATTTGATGAAGAATCTTTGAACATCATATGAGTATTTGAAGATGCTCATGAACCCTAAAATTTGGATATGTTTTGGTCTTCAAAGAATTTTGAAAATGTTTTTGGATTTTGATCCAAATTGTAACAGATCAAAAGGTGTTTAGGAGGTCTCGACTCAGATTGAAGAACTTACCTTAGGGACTCGAGATCTGTGTTTGCGAGTCGTAACCTCATTAGTCTCGACTGAGGTCTCGAGTCAATGTAATATTGGTCTCGAGTCAAAAACAAAATGGTTTCGAGTGATCTATCCTGTTTCAACTAAGGTCTCGACTCGAAACCTCACGGTCTCGACTTAAAATCTCATGGACTATGTTGACTTTTGCAATCTGAGTTGTTGACCAATGACTGACCTTTTTGACTGTTGACCAGTTGTGAATATGTTTCGTCTTATTAATAAATTTCATCAAATTAACAAATTCTTATGTGCTTAATGATTTTTGTGTGTGTAGATATGGATTTAAATTTTATTTCTACGCATAATCAAGCTGGATACTTAGCTGCTCCTCCAGAGAAGCACAAGAGATTATATACATCGCTGATTAAAGGGTTGAATAGCTGCCGACTTATTCATGCACTGAGAGATAATCCAGTTGTTTATGAAAGTCTTGTTCAAGACTTTTGGAAGACAGCAAGATTTGAAGCACAAGGAGCTGATGGAAAGGGGATGATAGAAGCCGAGATTCAGAAGAAGAAGATTGTCATTACTGAGCAAATGATAAGAGAAGTTCTACAGTTTGGTGATAATGAATCTGATCCGATTGAACTTCCAAGTGGTACTGTAGAGGCTATTTTGCCTCGTTTGAGCTACGAAGGAAAATATCCCTCACTCGTAAAGAAGTTCTTACACCCGTATTGGTGTTTGCTGGCACACGTGTTTATATTGTGTATGACAGAAAATCGAGGGCGAACAGATCAACTGAACATTACACAAACTGCTGCTTTTGTTGCACTTATTACGAATGAGCCGTTCAACTACTCGAAGTATATCTTTGAAGGGATGAAGAGAAATGTTACTGGGATTTGAAAAGATAAATTTATTATGTATCCAAGATTTTTGCAGATGATCTTAAATGCACGTTATTCTGATTTGGAGCGATCCGGTGATACTTTGGAGCTGAAACCCATGGGACCAGCTTGTTTTGGTGCCCTTACGTCCAAGAAAGGCACTGAGAAGAAGTTTGAGAGGTGTATTCCATTAGAGAAATTTGGTCAGTTTGCAGAGACTGAAGATGTAGTTGCTGATCCAGTAATAGTACAACCTGTTCCAGTAAATGCAATGGTTGCTGAGGAGCATGATGTTCAGGGTGCTGTTGATAATGAACCTGAGACAGAGATATTAACAATTAACTCTGACGATGAGGGCATAGAGATTATGTGTGATTCAGGAGATGATGAAGAGCTTCCTCCTGAAAAAGAAGCTGATGTTGCTGTTTCTACTGTTCCGTCTGTGATTACTGCTGAGAGTTTGGCTTTGTTGTTAAAGTCTGTGACTGATAAGATGGGAAATCCTCCTTCCAATCTTACAGTATCCAATGAAGAGCCTAGCGAGAACCCAAAGGATCCTGATTCATTGCCTTTGAAGCGAAAAAAGGAGGGATCCTCGACTCGGGATGTATGTTGAACAAAAGAAAGATCAATCTATGAATATTGCTGAAGATGATGATGGCTTGTATGATTTCGATTTTGTGAAAAATATCACTGACACCACCACCACTACTGAAGATATCTTTGAGCTTAACACTGATGCTCAAAGAAATGATTTAGAGACTACCACTGCTGATGTTCAAGCTACGAATGTTGTTTCTGATTCTGCAGGTCCTTCTAGAGTTATTCATGACATGCCTTGCAGTTCAAGTGGTAAAAGACCCGAAGAGTCGTTGAGGATGCCGTTTGATGATGACTCGAGTGATGATGATGAGTTCATTAGTATGAGAGAAATGAAGAAACGATTAATTGTGGTTGAGCAAGATTCAATTCATAAGGACGCCAAGATTATCCAACTTGAAGATACTATAGTGAAAAGAATCAACAAATTGAACAGCTTCAAGGAGACGTCAGTTTGCTGTTTAATATGGTTTATGATTTACGTGGAAAGCTGGAGAAGAAGTTTGGTCAAGAGTTTTCTGATCCGACTGACGTAGAAAATAGAAGAAAAGCCTTTGAAAAGGATGATGCTGAAAGAAGTGCTGCTATGGAACAATACTTCAAAAGAGTTACTGATCCAGTTGCAGACAAAGAAAAGGCTGAAAGAATCAAGAAGAAAAGGGAGTTTGTAATTCTGAAGAACAAGAATCTTAATCCAGATGATGATGATGCTCAAGCAACTCATCATTTAATGGATGTTGGTGAAACTCTCTATGATAAAGTTGGAAATAGATCTGGTGTGGTCAGCTGGGGTTTTGATCATGATCGTCAAAGATGGTGGATAAAGAGGAAGGTTGGACCTGTTGAGTAGTATAAAAATCCAGCTTAGTTTCAGACTTTCACAAAGGTTGATTTGACAAACTTGTCTAAGTCACCTTATGTGGATGATAAACCTGGAGGTCGTGGATATTTGTTTTTTGAGAGACTGCAGAGGGAAGTTCTTCGTAACTTTCTTTCGATGCACACTGCAGAGTCCATTGTTAAACCAGCTAAAGGCATTCGAGATCCACACATGAACAAGTGAATGAAGATCGTGCACTGGCCAGCAACTGATAAGGAGAAGACGATTCCATTAGTAAGAAAGATTCCAAAAGGTGCTATGAAGTCTTTACATTTTTGGGCTTATGATGAGCGTTTAGGGCAGGCAGTGATTGTTTGTGAAGATGATGTGAATTTTCGCTTGGTGGATCAAGTTGATTTGTTGAATCTTGCGTATGAACACCTGGAAGTGTTAGCTCGCAATAAAATTAGAGCTACTGAAAAATATGAAGAAATTACAAAAGGATGGACTGCTGCTGTTGCTTCTGTCACACCCCCAAAATCCACACGCGGAGTATCACCGCTTGGAGGCGTGACTGACCAGGATCAAACCACTAATCATATTGAACAAGTGAGTAATTAATTGTAAAAGTCCAACCAACACAATTAGTGTCCAAAATAAACATAGTTTAAGTTATGAGCGGAAGCATAATGTTTAAAACCAAAACGTAAGTTTAAATATCCAAAGGCTTAACATGGCACACAACTGTCCATGTCCCACAATGACTCTTCCTTGTGCAAGCTCCAGCTATGTACCTACTAACCTGCAAAGCATGTAGTAACGAGTCAACAATAATGTTGAGCGAGTTCACAGTTGGGTGTTCGTTTTAAGTTATTCCAAAAACAGTTCCTTTAACTGGCATCCCTGCCGTGGGGGTTACCCCATATTTGAAAACGTGATTAGTTTAACCCATTAACTCTGGCAATCCAGCCGTGGGGGCTACCCCATGATAGTTATCTGGCATTTCGACCGTGGGGGCTACCACATGTATACACTAGACTCGTTACCATATCGACTGCTGACTAAAGTCATGTTTAAGTGCCCTGAACTGTCAATGTCTATCATCATTGACGTGCCCAGATCCATTAGTTCACGCCCGTCCTCTGCGGCACGGTGTGAGGCTTGTCAGACCTAAATAGCGCTATCTAACTAATGACCCGCTCGCCATTGGCCCGGCGATTAAGTCGATATAAAAAGGAGGGACTTCGTGATAGAGTTTTGGTCTAGTAAAGTTATCTGTCCGTAAGGACGAGGAATTACATTCCTGAACCATTACTATCCTACCCAAGAAAGGACGAGGAATCCATATTCCTTAACCCCATTCCCAACTCCTGGGAATCCCATGCTTTGTAGAGTGTGAACTCACCTTGGTTTGCTCGGCAGATACACAGAAAGGTCAATCAAGCTATATTGTGGTCAACCACGTCCTAACATAGTTATACCATACAAGTCAGGTTCGTATTTAGGTAGTGCACGTATGTTTTCTACACACATTTGCATACACGTATTGATCATGGCACACACGTATAAATACTTCAGTTAATCACTAGGGCACAAACACATCCAATAGCCTCATCTACGTAAATAAGCAAAGTCCAAGTATGCAGCCCAAATAGTTGAGCTCGTAACAGCATGCAAGTCCAAAACAGCGTTCACGTGTATATGGTCTCGAGTCGAGACTAGAGATCCCGAGTCGAGACTGTGCGGTCTCGAGTTGTAGCCTACAGGTTCTCGAGTCGCAACTGAGGAGGTCTCGGGTCATACGTTCATCACTCGAAACTAGGCGGTCTCGAGTCATGTCTTGAGTCGCAACAAGACTCGCAACCATGATCTCGAGTCATGCTGTTTTTGTGCTGATGTGGTGTGGTCTCGAGTCGAGACTGTGGGTTCTCGACTCGTAACCCGTGTCGAGACCGGAGATGTAACAAACTTCCATATTTGCAGTCCATAATTTCCGTATTCTTTGCTAACAAGTTTGGCAGTTTCAACTTAGATTAAATCATCAATTATTTCAGCATTCAAACATATTCATATCATCATCAATTTAAGAACAGTACATCAATATCATGAGGGATCTACAACCGGATCATATGATTAATGAGTTCAAGGACTAACATGCAACCTATTCTTATAAATCACAAATCAAACTAATCAAAACCTTAAACTTCGAGAGTCACAATTCCGATAACATCATCATCATGCAAACCATCCGAAAATATGACATGCTAGTCGATTATATGAACATCAACCCATTAATAGCTTCTATCACATTCAATCATAAGCTATCATTAAATCACCATATATATCATAACATCGTGCAACCTAATATCAATGATTTTACAAACAGAAACCCTAACCGGGTTCGACTAACATATGACAACACACTAACATTGATCAACAATCTTGCATAATCACATAACATGAAATCAACTAATAACACAACACTAACCGGTTGAGAGTGTATAACGAGGATGATCCGAACACAAGGATCTTCGATGGAGAGGAAGTGCTTGCCGTCGAGTTTGAGAGAGAGGATGAGAGAAAACTAGGGTTTGTATGTGTGTTGTGTTTAGCAAACGAATGAGGAGTCTGCGTTCCCCTCATGTGTTATGCGACACAAGTGTAATGGGCCGAACCCAAGCTTGGGCTGCCCATTGGTCTCGGATGCAAAGGTGTGGCCCGAATGGGCTTGTGCGATCGGGTGAGTGTTGTGCGTTTGGGCCGTTTATATACATACATACATTACACAAAGCACGTATCAACATAACATTCATATAATCATTCACTTACACAATATCACATCTCGTACACATACGTTACTTCAAAGTACAAAGATAGGTTCAGAAATACGAGTTGTCACATTATCCCCAAGTTGAAAAAAATTTCGTCCCAAAATTTAGCACGTACTCACTGAGGAAGCTAGTTAAGTTGCATGGTTTTCCTGGTTTTCCTGGGGTGTCACATGCCCCCCCCCCCCTGTTGATCTGGAATTTCGTCCCGAAATTCCGTAGCTTCAGCCTCAGTAGTGGTTGTACCGTTTGCGAACAGTTGGGGATACTTTTGTTTCATCTGATCTTCGCGTTCCCAGGTGAACTCTGGGCCGCGACGTGAGTTCCAACGAACTCGAATGAGAGGTATTCTAGTACGTTTGAGGACCTTAACATCCCGGTCCGTGATTTCAACCGGTTCCTCGACGAATCGTAACTGCTCGTCGATAGTGAGCTCCTTCAAAGGAACTATGTGGGTCTCAACTGACAGACACTTCTTCAGATTTGACACGTGGAAAACGTTGTGAACTACACTGAGTTCCGCTGGTAAGTTCAGTTTGTAGGCCACCTTGCCTATTTTCTCAATGACTTCGAAAGGTCCGACGTATCGTGGGTTAAGTTTGCCTCGTTTACCAAAACGAACCTGGAGCTCTAGTGGTTTTCTGCCCTTATCGGCGTAGACTTTCTGGCGGTCACGAGCTGCCGCCATTCGTTATCGTATCTGAGCAATTTTCTCTGTTGTGTCAACCACATGTTCTAGACCAGTAATCTGACTATCCCCCACCTCTGCCCAACAAAGAGGTGACCGGCATTTACGCCCGTACAATGCCTCAAACGGAGCAGCTTTAATGCTAGTGTGGTAGCTGTTATTGTATGAGAATTCCACAAGCGGAAGATGCTTTTCCCAGCCGTTGCCAAAGTCAATTACGCATGCCCTAAGCATGTCTTCGAGGGTCTGGATGGTACGTTCTGACTGCCCATCCGTTTGTGGGTGATAAGCTGTGCTCATATCTAAACGTGAGCCAAAAGACTTGTGCATTGCTTGCCACAATTCCGATGTAAAACGTGCATCCCGATCCGAGATAATAGAGGTGGGCACCCCGTGCCTCGAGACAACTTCCTTAAGATATACGTCTGCTAGTGTGGAGAACTTATCCGTTTCCTTGATAGCCAAGAAATGAGCAGATTTTGTGAGTCGATCCACGATCTAGGCAGGCCAGTAACAAAATCCATGGAAATTTGCTCCCATTTCCATTGTGGTATCTCTGGTTGTTGGAGTGGGCCTGAAGGTTTCTGGTATTCCGCCTTGACTCTCGCACAAGTCAAGCACTTGCTAACGTATGTTGCTATGTGGGCCTTCATGCTAGGCCACCAATATGTAGTTTTGATATCGTGGTACATTTTATCCGAACCAGGATGTACTGAGTAGCGAGACTTGTGTGCCTCATCCATCACAAGCTCTCGTAGGTTGCCATAAAGTGGGACCCAAATGCATCCTGTGACGTAGTAAGCACCGTCTTCCTTCTGTTCTAAGCGTTGCCTTGAGCCGCGTAGGGCTTCAGCCTTGACGTTTTCTGGTTTCAATGCTTCTACCTGAGCATCTCGTATTTGAGAAGGAAGACTAGACTGTATAGTAAGTTGTAAAGCTCGTACGCGCTTGCGCAGTGTCCTTTCGACTGAGGGCGTCGGCCACAACATTGGCTTTGCCCGGGTGGTATCTGATCGAGCATTCGTAGTCATTCAGTAGCTCAACCCATCGTCGCTGTCGCATATTGAGTTCCTTCTATTTGAAGATATGCTCGAGGCTCCTGTGATCAGTGTAAATAGCGCATTTGGTACCATACAGGTAGTGTCTCCATATCTTAAGTGCAAAAACAACAGCTCCCAGCTCTAAATCGTGTGTTGTGTAGTTCTTTTCATGAACTTTGAGTTGGCGTGAGGCGTAGGCTATAACTTTATCCCGCTGCATCAATACGCAACCAAGACCCTGAATGGATGCGTCGCAGTAAACCACAAAGTCGTCTGTGCCCTCTGGCAATGAAAGGATAGGTGCACTGCAAAGTCTATCCTTTAAGTGCTGAAACGCTAACTCCTGTGCATTTCCCAACGATAAACAACGCCCTTCTGCGTTAGTGAAGTAAGAGGCTGTGCAATCTTGGAAAAATCCTTAATGAATCTCCTGTAGTAACCTGCCAAGCCCAAGAATTGGCGAATTTCCGTTGGCGTACGAGGTGCAGGCCAGCTCTTGATCGACTCTACCTTGGATGGATCAACATGAATCCCATCCTTGTTCACTACATGGCCTAAGAAATGGACTTCACGAAGCCAGAAGTCGCATTTTGAAAACTTGGCGTATAGCTGTTCGGCTCGAAGAAGTTCCAAAATGAGTCATAGATGTTGCTCGTGCTCCTCCTGACTCTTAGAATAGATCAGGATGTCGTCGATGAATACAATAACGAACTTGTCTAGGTACGGCTAGCACACTCGATTCATCAAGTCCATGAAGACCGCAGGTGCGTTCGTCAGCCCAAAAGGCATGACCAAGAACTCATAGTGGCCATATCGAGTTCTAAAGGCTGTTTTGGAGACGTCCTCTTCTCGGACTCTCAGCTGGTGATACCCTGATCTCAAATCGATCTTTGAATAGTAGCTCGACCCTTGCAGCTGGTCAAACAAGTCGTCAATACGTGGAAGAGGATAGCGATTCTTCACAGTCACCTTGTTAAGTTCACGGTAGTCGATGCACATTCTGAAAGTACCGTCTTTCTTCTTCACAAATAGCACTGGAGCTCCCCAAGGCGATGAGCTAGGGCGAATAAAACCCTTATCCAACAGTTCTTGTAGTTGCGTAGAGAGTTCTTTCAACTCTGATGGAGCTAAACGATACGGTGCACGAGCTATGGGCGCTGCTCCAGGAGCTAGCTCGATTTGAAACTCGACCTGGCGGTGAGGCGGGAGGCCAGGTAGTTCCTCAGGAAATACCTCAGGATAGTCGCGTACAATCGGAAAGTCTTCTATCTTTTTCTCTTTCTTTGAGGTGTCAGTAACGAGAGCCAGAATAGCCGTATGGCCCTTACGCAAACACTTTTGGGCCTTAAGGAAAGAGATGATGCTCACAACCGCACCACTCTTGTCGCCACGAATCATAAGGGGTTCATCCCCTAAGCGAGGAATACAGACAATCTTTTCGTTGCAAAGAATCTCTGCTTGGTGTTGGGATAACCAGTCCATCCCAATGACAACATCGAAACTACCCAGAGTGATAGGAAGGAGGTCGATCGAGAAAGTGTGATCAGCAAGAACAATATTACAACCCTTGACTACGTCTGTGACCTCTACACTCTTACCATTAGCTAACTCTACAGCGTGTTTGGGGTTCAAAGGTGTTGGGGTACGCTTAAGCAGTTGACTAACTTTTAGGGACACATAACTAGTATCAGCACCCGAATCAAATAAGACAGTAACGTAAAAGTCGTCGAGAAGGAACTTACCCGTCACAACATTGGGATCATTCCTCGCATCTCCCTGGCCAATAACGAACACACGACCCCTTGCACCATTGCCATTGTTACCCCCGTTGTTCCCATTCCCCTGATTGTTGTTGTTATTGTTGTTCTGGTTCCTGTTCAGTTGGGGACAATCTCTCTTGAAGTGGCCTTCAGCTCCACACTGAAAGCACCCTTTGTTGTTACCCTGCGGCTGCTGTTGCTGGCGTTGATTCTGTTGAGCTTGTTGTTGCTGACGATTCTGGTTTACGGGGTATAAACTTCTACAATCCTTTGCTGCATGGCCTGGCTTGTTGCACCGATGACAGTTACCCCTGGTGCATGGCCCGCTGTGATGTAGGTTACAGCGGTTGCATTTAGGGTGATTCCCCTTGTACACACCATGACTTTGGCTACCAGATGATTGCTGACTAGGACTCCTATAGTCGTCAGTCCTTCTCTGCTGAGACTGAGATTGCACAGAAGTTGAACCTTTGCTTGAAGCTCCATCCCATTTTCTCTTGTTGTCACTAGGAGCATCCGAAGTAGCTGTAGCACTTATACGCTTTGGTAACCTGTTCTGCTCCACCGCCTGATCAGTGAGACGGTGAGCCAACTGAACAACTTGCTGGTAGGTGGCGAGGTTTGCTGAAGTCACATGACTTTGGATCTCTGGCACTAGACCCTTAAGATAAAGTTCGATACGCTTAATTGGAGGGTCCACCATAGTAGGACACAGTAATGCAAGCTCATTCGATCTTTTTGTAAACGCCTCAATTTCTGACCCCGTCATCTTGAGGTTGAAGAACTCGACTTCCAGCTTATGAATGTCATCACGACTGCAGTATTCCTCCTTGATCATCTCTTTAAAATTGTTCCATGGGGTGGCGTTAGCAGCAACCAACCCCAGCATTTGGACCTGAGCTTTCCACCATGTGAGGGCTAAACCCTCGAGAGTACCGGTAGCATACTTCACCCTGCGTGCCTCAGGGCATTCACACATTTCGAACACAGATTCTAGTTTCTCAAACCAGTGGAGGAGACCTACTGCTCCTTCAGTGCCGCTGAAAGTAGTTGGTCGGCAGTCCATAAAGGTTTTGAAGGTGCACACAGGTGGCTGAGCATGCTGACCTGTTGTGGGTGTAAGAAAGGACAAAGTTTAACACAAAAAGAATAGGTTCACGAGAGTAGGACCCAAAGATCCTAGGATGAGTTTTAAACTGCAGGGTATACCTCCTGCCTGTGCGGCTGCAAGTGCCGCAGCAACCTGTTCGTTAATCAGAGCCGTCAACTGGGCTTGAGTCATGTTAATGCATCCAGACATGATCTTCATACCAAGGGAAACATGAGTGAGAGAGGTTCGCGAAAGTGCGATGACAGAAGAGAGTAAGCACACATGTGTTCAAGCAACAGTAGTTATACTAACTAAGCATATCATGAGCAATGTTCTACGATATCTAGCATGTAGGTAATAAAACATAAACCATATCACCTAGAATGTCGAGCCTTGCACGTGGAGTGAAGCGTCGTTATGGATCGTAGAGCACTGTACAGGTTATAGTCTGGTTTTAACAAAAACGTTTTCCTTTATTAAAACCAAGTTCTCTATAACCAATGGCTCTGATACCAATCTGTCACACCCCCAAAATCCACACGCGGAGTATCACCGCTTGGAGGCGTGACTGACCAGGATCAAACCACTAATCATATTGAACAAGCGAGTAATTAATTGTAAAAGTCCAACCAACACAATTAGTGTCCAAAATAAACATAGTTTAAGTTATGAGCGGAAGCATAATGTTTAAAACCAAAACGTAAGTTTAAATATCCAAAGGCTTAACATGGCACACAACTGTCCATGTCCCACAACGACTCTTCCTTGTGCAAGCTCCAGCTATGTACCTACTAACCTGCAAAGCATGTAGTAACGAGTCAACAATAATGTTGAGCGAGTTCACAGTTGGGTGTTCGTTTTAAGTTATTCCAAAAACAGTTCCTTTAACTGGCATCCCTGCCGTGGGGGTTACCCCATATTTGAAAACGTGATTAGTTTAACCCATTAACTCTGGCAATCCAGCCGTGGGGGCTACCCCATGATAGTTATCTGGCATTTTGGCCGTGGGGGCTACCCCATGTATACACTAGACTCGTTACCATATCGACTGCTGACTAAAGTCATGTTTAAGTGCCCTGAACTGTCAATGTCTATCATCATTGACGTGCCCAGATCCATTAGTTCACGCCCGTCCTCTGCGGCACGGTGTGAGGCTTGTCAGACCTAAATAGCGCTATCTAACTAATGACCCGCTCGCCATTGGCCCAGCGATTAAGTCGATATAAAAAGGAGGGACTTCGTGATAGAGTTTTGGTCTAGTAAAGTTATCTGTCCGTAAGGACGAGGAATTACATTCCTGAACCATTACTGTCCTACCCAAGAAAGGACGAGGAATCCATATTCCTTAACCCCATTCCTAACCCCTGGGAATCCCATGCTTTGTAGAGTGTGAACTCACCTTGGTTTGCTCGGCAGATACACAGAAAGGTCAATCAAGCTATATTGTGGTCAACCACGTCCTAACATAGTTATACCATACAAGTCAGGTTCGTATTTAGGTAGTACACGTATGTTTTCTACACACATTTGCATACACGTATTGATCATGGCACACACGTATAAATACTTCAGTTAATCAACAGGGCACAAACACATCCAATAGCCTCATCTACGTAAATAAGCAAAGTCCAAGTATGCGGCCCAAATAGTTGAGCTCGTAACAGCATGCAAGTCCAAAACAATGTGCACGTGTATATGGTCTCGAGTCGAGACTAGAGATCCCGAGTCGAGACTGTGCGGTCTCGAGTTGTAGCCTACAAGTTCTCGAGTCGCAACTGAGGAGGTCTCGGGTCATACGTTCATCACTCGAAACTAGGCGGTCTCGAGTCATGTCTCGAGTCGCAACAAGACTCGCAACCATGATCTCGAGTCATGCTGTTTTTGTGCTGATGTGGTGTGGTCTCGAGTCGAGACTGTGGGTTCTCGACTCGCAACCCGTGTCGAGACCGGAGATGTAACAAACTTCCATATTTGCAGTCCATAATTTCCGTATTCTTTGCTAACAAGTTTGGCAGTTTCAACTTAGATTAAATCATCAATTATTTCAGCATTCAAACATATTCATATCATCATCAATTTAAGAACAGTACATCAATATCATGAGGGATCTACAACCGGATCATATGATTAATGAGTTCAAGGACTAACATGCAACCTATTCTTATAAATCACAAATCAAACTAATCAAAACCTTAAACTTCGAGAGTCACAATTCCGATAACATCATCATCATGCAAACCATCCGAAAATATGACATGCTAGTCGATTATATGAACATCAACCCATTAATAGCTTCTATCACATTCAATCATAAGCTATCATTAAATCACCATATATATCATAACATCGTGCAGCCTAATATCAATGATTTTACAAACAGAAACCCTAACCGGGTTCGACTAACATATGACAACACACTAACATTGATCAACAATCTTGCATAATCACATAACATGAAATCAACTAATAACACAACACTAACCGGTTGAGAGTGTATAACGAGGATGATCCGAACACAAGGATCTTCGATGGAGAGGAAGTGCTTGCCGTCGAGTTTGAGAGAGAGGATGAGAGAAAACTAGGGTTTGTATGTGTGTTGTGTTTAGCAAACGAATGAGGAGTCTGCGTTCCCCTCATGTGTTATGCGACACAAGTGTAATGGGCCGAACCCAAGCTTGGGCTGCCCATTGGTCTCGGATGCAAAGGTGTGGCCCGAATGGGCTTGTGCGATCGGGTGAGTGTTGTGCGTTTGGGCCGTTTATATACATACATACATTACACAAAGCACGTATCAACATAACATTCATATAATCATTCACTTACACAAAATCACATCTCGTACACATACGTTACTTCAAAGTACAAAGATAGGTTCGGAAATACGAGTTGTCACAGCTTCAGCCATTCATATTCGCACAAAAGGTTTTGGTGGGCTCAAAGATCGTTTGGGTGGTGATCGTGATAGTTGAAGACTCAAGAACCTCTATGCATAAACCTAGGGGGAGATTTTTGGAACCTTGAGGTTTATACATAGAGGAATACAAAAGTTTTGGGTTGGTCTTGTTATGTTTAACTAGTTATTTTGGGTCGCATGTACGTAATGGGTTTTGTGATGATCTCGAGTGGGCTTAGGGTGGTCTCGATCCATCTTAGGTAGTATATAAGCAAACCCTCATTGTGTTTAGAGGGTTGATCAGTTTGTTGAAGGTTGAAGACCACTCGAGATCTTGTGCTTGTCTTGTATCAGTCATCGGTTCAAAGGTGAATGCAAGAAAGTGTTTTGGTTTGATTATTTTGTTTATATTACTATATAGTTTTCTTGAATCCACTTGTGTTTGGTTTCCGCACTTACACAAGTTATTGTTGATATCATTGAAAGATCCTCACGGGATTTACAGCATGTACGTTTTGTGCTGTAGAAATGGTAAATTTGTGTTAAATGTGTGTAACTTGTTTGTCGAGCATGAAATTTAGTATATATGAAATGTTTATGTTTATTTGCTTTAAAAGTGACAAAATAGTAAAGTTAGAAATATTTCACGTGTTACGGTGTTAGATTATATGAACGTATATGTATTTATATGTTACGACGTGCAAATCATAGATATATTACGTATAATCGGGAGAGTTAACGGATTTACACAATAATGGTCACCAATAAAATCGTTCAAAACCCAAAATCATAATAAATATATAAATATATATGGACTCATATATATATGTATTTTAACGTTCCAACATAATCAAAAATGACAACTTTTCGAGAAAATCTCAAAGTTAGGTGATAATTCTAAGAAACGAAGAAACTTAGGATTTTTGTGATTATATGTTATTTTGATTTAGAATTGTTCCCATATTAGGACGTATATAATCAATTTCTGGGATTGCGGTATTAAAATACGCACCCAAAGGTGAGTGTCACTAAACCCCACTTTTTACTGTTTTATATATGTTTTGGGGGTGGAACACGTTGTTAAAAGGGTTTAATAATGTTTTCGAAATAAAACATACATTTTAATATAAAATATATATATTTTCGCTGAAAATATATGAATTTGATAAGTCATACTTTTCGGAGTAAAACGATTTTGAAGAATGAATATGAGGAGTACGGCATTTCTTAAGAGAAATGAGACCGTACGAAACGGGAAGGAATTCCGGACTTAATCTCAACACTTGAGTGCCAAGGGAATTCATAAGTCGTAGTATATTAAATTGTCATATTAGTAGGATATATATGTTGTACGTGAGGCAGACATCATATGGTTCATTGAGATAGGACCCTGCACCCATGATGTCGTTTAATCAGTTAAGTATGGTATGTGAGGAATTGTTGGTAGATCTATCGGGTTGACAACCCCGTCGTGACCGGTCACCTCGAGTCAATGTCAAACGACGAATTGAGATTCTTTAATTGTCTAGAATTTGATTATCCCTGCATGGTTAATATATAGTTCGTATCGTCTAGCTAACATACGAGTCTGAAAATAGACACTAGAGTTTAATATACAAAACATGGGCTTGTACTGCAATCGTCGGAGTAATGAACCGATGGAAGCCCATGGATTTTCTTAAGGAAGTAAAATGGACTTTCTAAAAATTTCCTGAATTGTTTTTAAATAAACACCTAATTAGAAAGTTTTCCTTGAATAAAATCTGTTGGTAAACAGTTAAGTGAACTCACCTTCCTTTGTGTTGACACTTGATTTTTAACGTGTTCTACAGGTACTTGAAATCGGCTTCGGGAAATCATGGCGTATCTTGTGGCGAATGGTGCATGTTGTTTCTTTTAAATATGTTGGACATCTTTTAAACTTTCTGGGACTTTTGTAATAAGATCCGCGAGGATCAAAGACATCTTAACTATGTGATTGTGTCGTGACTTAAAACTTAATGTTTAACAACTTATGTTTAAAATAAACTAATATGTCCAACAATAAAATGCATCGCTCGACAAGATATAAATGGGCACCAACTTCCGTCTCCACTACGTTTAAATATTCCGCTGCGATGTTTTTGGGGTGTGACAGAAGTTGGTATCAGAGCCATTGGTTGTTAGCGAACTAGATGTTTTCGCGGAAAACACTAGACTTCAACCGGAGAATTTTGAAAATACAGAGTCCAAAATTCTCGAAGCCGAGATTTTAAATAAGCATAGAAAATATTTTATCATGTGTGAAAACCATTATGTGTTTTATGTGTGTACGTGATTTTCTGTTTATTTAACCTTATTCGTTATTGTTTATATTGATCACACACTTACTTGTACGGTTATATGTGTGTCACAGATGTCGCACGAACACGAGGTTATCGAGATCCACGACTCAGGTCACGAGCCAGATTTCGAGACTTCACCCAGACCTACGTTGCCAGAGACACCTATCACGGCTCCACAGATGATTGGTACTACCGAGCTTACCTCATCTTTCCACGTCGATCCTGCTGCTTTTGCCAGTTAGGGAGACCCCCGGTGCGCTTTCACTAGCAACGGGTGGATAGATGATGATGATGATGATGTACCTCTCTCAATTCATGAGATGGGACGATCATCTGGCACTGTACCAGTTATCGATGACGTGATCAAGAGTGACTCTACTGCCAGAGGATCTACTAGTATTGCACCAGTGGTGGACACCACTATAGTCACGGATCGACCTTTAGAGCCATTAGACGTTCCACCTGCTGCTGTGATCGAGTCTGCTACTGAGATCCCTCCGCCTGTTTTGTCTGAGTCTTCCTTGCCTATTTTAGAGTCACGCACTTCTCCGACGCCGATGTTAGTTTATTATCGTCGTAGGAAGAGAATTAGGCCCGCCGAAGATAGGGTAGATCGATATTGCCATTGTGATCGACAGCTCGCCGCATTGCGCAAAGACCTAGACCTAGCCAAAGGAAAGACGAAGTACCTTGAAGGACAGATGGACGATCATGAGGAGCTGAAGGTCATTAAAGACATCGCAAGAGATGGGATGCATTGGAGGATAGTAGATTTGGAGAAGCTTGTCCAGGAGATGATAGAGTCTCTAGGTTTGAGGTGTTGATGATGGTTGTTTACTTGTTTATTCGTTTCATTGTTTGATGGGTTGTACTGTTAGACATTTTCTTTTGATGATTCTTTGTGTTTGTGGCCTGTGTGCCAGTTTCGTTTTTGAATATTATTTGGAAATTTCATATGAACTTGTTTATGGGTGTCGATGTAGGCATACCAAGAATAGTCCTTTGAACTGAAAACGAGTTTAAATAATTTCTATAATAAATATCAATGGCGTACTTTGGTTTAAAAATTTTCTCATCAAAATGTGGATAGTTCACATGCGCAATGTTCAGTCCACTAATGATTAAATTATTTTGGTTATCGTCTTATGTGGATATTATTGTTATGATAATAGAAACGACGAAATGCCGCCACAAGCAGGACAGAGTACCAGATTTCCTACCACATTGGAAGAGTTGGCTCAACTCATAGCCCCACACGTAAATACTGCCATGGAACAGCTCAACGCTAATGATAGTCAAGGACGTGGACGTGGTGCTTATGGACAAGGTTTTGGTGAGGCTCACAATGGAAATCTTTCAGGTAAAATGTGATCGGAAAGTTTTAGCAGTTCATGTGTTATGTTATCATTGGAACAAATTCCTGATTTCTATTAACACTTTTGAACAGTTCATGAATGTACATATAAAACATTTCAGGGCTGTAACCCACGATCATTTATCGATGCTGAAGGACCCTTAGATATCACCTGATGGATTGAGAAGATGGAATATGTCATGGCAATCAATGGTTGTGCTGCTGATCAATGAATGAGATATGCTTCTTGCTTATTTCTTGATGAAGTGATGTCCTGGGGAAATCCGCAAGTTCAAATTCTGGGTAAAAACGCTGCCTACGGTCTGACCTGGAATGAACTTAAGGAGATGCTCTTGAAAGAATACTGCTCGCGTAATGAAATCCAGAGAATCGAGACAGACTTCTGGAATCTAACCATGGAAGGTCTGGATGTCAGAACTTACACTTCCCATTTTAACGATTTGGCGAGGTTAGTTCCACGAATGGTTACTCCTGAATCTGAAAAGGTAGAAAGGTATATCTGGAGGTTTTCGCCACCAATTCGCAATATGGTTGCATCCACGAAACCCGCCACCTTTCTAGAGGCTACAATAGTGGCAAGCACTTTAGCCGATGACGCTGCACGCAAAGGTAGTCTCGACCAAATGAAGGAAACCGAGAAGTCACCAGGCGAAGCCAAATCAGACGCGAAACTTGAACGGCCAGGGCGTTCTAAGACTAAGACAGGAATTACATAGAAACGCAACTTGAAGAAAGCAGGCATAACGAACCCTAAAGGGTTGGGGAAGGGAAAGAACGACAATGGACAAGAGAGGTGTGCCAGATGTAGCCGAACCAGACATGCGACTTCCCAGTGTTACGCTAAGAGGGCATTGGATGGAGCTGTGCTTAAAGGATGCTTTACATGCGGTGAACAAGGACACCACCAAAGGGAATGCCCGAAATCGAAAGGACAGGACGTCAAGAGTAATTCCAATGGAGCAAATGCCAGAAAGGTGAATGAGAGTCCTGCTGTTGTTACCGGTATGTTTCCAATCATAAACCAATCTATGTTCATATCTAAAATACCAAAGCTGACATGAGTTTCGTTCGAGAAACTATGAACCATTGTTGTGTTCACCTATAAGTAAGCTAAGTATAAAGTGTCTGATAGAACTAGTGGTCAGTAAATTGATAGAAACCAGTGAGGTCGTTCGTAGTTACAATATTTAGTTAGACAATTATAGTTCTAGACAATTTGGGTTATCATCAGTGAAGTTGAGAAACTTTGATGAAAAAGCAAGAAGGAATTCGCTTTCCGAGAAAGAAGTGGGGTCTATCGCTCGGAGAAGCAGTATAGCTAGAAGGCTATGTTACTAACTGGAAAGGGTGGAAAATGTTGAGATAAGAGTTTAGGAATCGAGAACGTGTGTGATATAGATCTACAAGGAATCTTCGAAAGAATCCAAGTTTCTCGTAGAAACTATGTGACTATATTCAATAGATTCGTTTCGTTATTTTATTTAGTGCGAAAACAAAACCTGTGGGGTAAAAATTTCGGGGACGAAATTTCCTAAACAGGGGGAGACTGTGACACCCGGCTTCTCAGGCCGTACCGTACAATTACAGCACGTATTGTGAATAGGTAACATGACTATATTTGGTTAATTATGGTGTTTATATGTGAAATTTAGTGTATTGATAAAATTAAACTTTGATAAAAATTATGTTGGCAACGGTAAGATAGATGCTTATCACATAACGGTTAAAATGCAAAACGAACCTCGGTGACCACCCGGACAGTGTTAAAATCCTAAAAATAGTCTGTTATGATTAAAATAATATTTTTAATCCTATTCATGAGGAAAACAAATTAAAACGCTAAGAAGCCCTATTTTTCGAGTTTAAGCGCGTACCGCGCGAAGCAACACGTATACCGACAAAATACTATCAACGCAGCCCGTCAAGACAACTGAAAATCATTTTAGCAATAATTTGATGAGTTTATTCTTATAGAATGACGAAAATAAATAAAAATGCTTAAATTCCTATTTTTGCGATTTTTAACGTATACCGCGCAGCACAGCGCGCATACTGTCAAATACCGACAACGTAGCCAGTCTAGACAAACAAAATATTATTCAGTAATATTTTGGTGAGTTTATTTTTATAGAGCACTAAAAATAATTTAAAACGCGCTAAAACGGGATTAAAACGCTAGATAAAATACCCGGTAATCAGTAAAATACCTGTTTTTGAGCTAATTTACATATAATATATATATGTATACATTTGATATGTGAGAGAGGTGGGAGGTGGCAGCACATAGGGTAGCCAAATTGCCTTGATTCTTTCAATTTAGACACATGTAATGCTTAGAGAATGTTAGGGTGATGATTAAGGCTTTGCATGCATTCTTATTCTTCCATATTTCCAAGATAAACATTCAAAATCACTTCACTCTCTCTCTCTTGATCATTCTCGGCCGAACACCCCATTCCACACCAACATTTCATTTTCAACTTCAATCCATGGAGATTCAAGGGCTAATCAAGGTGATTTCAAGCTTGTAAGTAAGTTTGAAGGTGATTTCAAGCAAGATTCAAGCAAGAACAAGCCTCATATCATCATCTATTCTCAAAAACCCATCAAAAATCTTGAAGGTATAAAGTTCATTTCACAAATCTTGTTTTGATTCTTGATGAATTAAAATAATGATGGAAGTTTCTCTTATTCTCGAATCTAAACATAAATTTGAAACTAAAACAAATGGGTTTCTTTTAAAGAAAAATAGAATGAATGAACTTGCATGTATGTATATAGATGTGTGGCCGTATGTATGTATGTATGTATATGTATATAAGTTCAAGTTTGACTTTTGATTGATTCTTGATTGTCATGATTTTTGTAAAGTGAGATGCATGTGTGATCTTGGAATGTTCTAAAAAGTTGTTTGATGATTGAAATGAATATATAAAAAGTATGAAATTGGAAGCATATGAATGTGTGTATATATGTGTGAGCCGTGTGTACATATATGTATATGCATGCACTCAAAATTTGTTGTTAGTTCATAAATGGGAAGGAATGTGTCTTGCACTTATGTTGAATGATTAGATGATAATGATCATATGAAGATAATATTAATTTTGGATATATGAACATAAGTTAAATGCATGTCTAGATGCATTTAGTCCATACATGATGATGATAATATGATATACACGCATTAAGTGCTTGTACATAGTCATGCATGTGGGTGTATGTACCTAAAATGATGGATAAATGATGTTATGATAAAAATAGTTTTAGATCAGATTATAAACCTTAAAATAAAGTCATTTTGAAGTGTGTAATGATATGTAACTTTTTCATAATGTTTGATAGCTTTGCATGTAGTACTTGGTGCATTAGAAGTGGTAAAATACGTGAAATCGCATGATCTATGTGACTTAAACAAAAACTGCATTAATCTGATTATAACCACTATATTAATCAGTAAATACCATGTATTGTATTAAAATATCAAGTCATTTCAAGTTGGGATGGTTACGGTAACGTTTAACGCAAAACTATGCGTTAAAACGGTCAAAAATCGGTTTTTCAGATGATTTTTATAAAACTGATTTAGATCATTAAATAAACTAATAATTTTTAGTTTAAACACAAGTATTTAAACAAATTTCAAGCTTACTTGGTGTTTGGTTGGTCATACGTGACTTCCGACGCCCGAAAACGTTACCGAATCGCTAAAATACGCATCTTTCAATAAACATTAGTATGGGTGAATTTTGAGTGAATCTTATGAGGTAAAATGTATTAAGTGATTTGAACATGTAAATGTGATTATATGTTAAGTGCTAACTTGATAATGGGAAAATTAGACTATACATGTATGCATGTACGTTTTGTGCGGTAGAAATGGTAAATTTGTGTTAAATGTGTGTAACTTGTTTGTCAAGCATGAAATTTAGTATATATGAAATGTTTATGTGTATTTGCTTTAAAAGTGACAAAATAGTCAAGTTAGTAATATTTCACGTGTTACGGTGTTAGATTATATGAACGTATATGTATTTATATGTTACGACGTGCAAATCATATATATATTACGTATAATCGGGAGAGTTAACGGATTTACACAATAATGGTCACCAATAAAATCGTTCAAAACGCAAAATCATAATAAATATATAAATATATATGGACTCATATATATATGTATTTTAACGTGCCAACATAATAAAAAATGACAACTTTTCGAGAAAATCTCAAAGTTATGTGATAATTATAAAAAACGGAGAAACTTAGGATTTTTGTGATTATATGTTATATTGATTTAGAATTGTTCCCATATTAGGACGTATATAATCAATTTCTAGGATTGCGGTATTAAAATACGCACCCAAAGGTGAGTGTCACTAAACCCTTCTTTTTACTGTTTTATATATGTTTTGGGGGTGGAACACGTTGTTAAAAGGGTTTAATAATGTTTTCGAAATAAAACATACCTTTTAATATAAAATATATATATTTTCGCTGAAAATATATGAATTTGATAAGTTATACGTTTTGGAGTAAAACGATTTTGAAGAATGAATATGAGGAGTACGGCATTTCTTAAGAGAAATGAGACCGTACGAAACGGGAAGGAATTCCGGACTGAATCTCAACACTTGAGTGCCAGGGGAATTCATAAGTCATAGTATATTAAATTGTCATATTAGTAGGATATATATGTTGTACGTGAGGCAGACATCATATGGTTCATTGAGATAGGACCCTGCGCCCATGATGTCGTTTAATCAGTTAAGTATGGTACGCGAGGAATTGTTGGTAGATCTATTGGGTTGACAACCCCGTCGTGACCGGTCGCCCCGAGTCAATGACAAATGACGAATTGAGATTCTTTAATTGTCTAGCATTTGATTATCCCTGCATGGTTAATATATAGTTCGTATCGTCTAGCTAACATACGAGTCTGAAAATAGACACTAGAGTTTAATATACAAAACATGGGCTTGTACTGCAATCGTCGGAGTAATGAACCGATGGAAGCCCATGGATTTTCTTAAGGAAGTAACATGGACTTTCTAAAAATTTCCTGAATTGTTTTTAAATAAACACCTAATTAGAAAGTTTTCCTTGAATAAAACCTGTTAGTAAACAGTTAAGTGAACTCACCTTCCTTTGTGTTGACACTTGATTTTTAACGTGTTCTACAGGTACTTGAAATCGGCTTCGGGAAATCATGGCGTATCTTGTGGCGAATGGTGCATGTTGTTTCTTTTAAATATGTTGGACATCTTTTAAACTTTCTGGGACTTTTGTAATAAGATCCGCGAGGATCAAAGACATCTTAACTATGTGATTGTGTCGTGACTTAAAACTTAATGTTTAACAACTTATGTTTGAAATAAACTAATATGTCCAACAATAAAATGCATCGCTCGACAAGATATAAATGGGCACCAACTTCCATCTCCACTACGTTTAAATATTCCGCTGTGACGTTTTTGGGGTGTGATAGATCGTTCATCGAAAAACGAGCTTCGATCTAAGCCGTACACATGCACCCATGGTTTTGGAATACCATGGGCACCCAAAATAGCCCATAGATTACAAGAAAAACCATTTGCAACTCACCAAAACAGCTGGAACAGGCTGGAAATAGCTGGAATCAAGTTTCTGATGTCTGAAGGCTGCCTATGGACCATATGCAGTTCCCCTTACGGTCCGTATGCTATGTGCAGACCAGCAACTTTTGCAAAATGTCAGTTTTGGTCCCTGTGTGCGTATTGTCGTGTTTTGGCACTTCTAACACCTGTCAAGCCCATTTTAAGCTTCATAAGGATGTTAAAACATAGGGAACTTGAAATATGCTCAAAAATATGCCGGATGTCGGTTCGTTTGGCCGTACGGTTGCGTTGTTCGGTTAATTACGACGAAACTCGAATGGACGCGAATAACGATCCAAATTATGCGACGAATGGAATTTTATCATGCCAATCACTAAAATAAAATATTTTAATGATCACATAAATTTTTGGATGTCTGGGTGTTTTCAGAACGTAAGATATCCGCGAAAATGCAAACTTATGCATTTTTTGACGCTTTTAGTCCCTGAATGACCAAAAAGTTTGTTTTAGCATACCGGACCCCTCAAAGCCTATTTCTAAGCTATGTAAAGGATATTTAGGGTATTTTTAACTTATGATCAAGTTCCGGAATGTTCGTTACAGTACGAATCGGCATACTTTCGCAGTTTATCGAAATTAGTCCCTGTAAGCGAATAAACTTGATTTTGCCATACCAAAGCCTTCAAAACTTATTTCAAAGTTATGTAAAGGTTATTTAAGGTATGTTAAGCATATATTGATGTTCTGGAGTGTTTTTCACGTTAAACTGATTACAATACGTATCGGTTTGCGTATAACTCTCCAGAAAGCGATATAGAGTTTGAAATTGAACAAAAATCAAAACATGAAAAATGTCAAACATAAACAAACAAACATTGGGATAAAATTGATAACTGAACTGTTTACAATGATTACAAGCACAGGTGTCACACAACGTTACGAAGATCAGCCCGATGGGTTTGTTAAGTTTTACATAAATGACTTCCAGCAGCCTTGTACATCCTTATTTGAGGTAAACAGTGGCGTTTTGTTTTTTATATGGCGTTTTCTATGAATGGCGTTTTATCATATCCATTGTGTTTTTTTAATTTTTTTAGACAAACATTCTCTGCATGGCGTTATAGAGATATTGTTTTTGGCGTTTTTTCAGGTAATGTTCCGTAAGACTGATTGCACATGCAGGCGTTTTGAGCAGTTCTGTTTGCTATGTAGACATATATTCTATGTTTTGAGAATTATGGACATTAGAGAATTTCCAAAACAATACCTTTTGAATAGATGGCGCAAAGAGGCTTCCCCAAACTGCTCTCCCGAATACTCAATTAGTAGTGAATATATGACCGAGCTTGATCCCGATGTGCAAAGTATGATGCGAGATATTATTTATTCAATGGAATATACTTTGAACCGATTATCTGGTAATAAAGAGGAGCTATCCTTATACAAGAATCATGTTCAAACTTATATGAAGAAGGTTCAAGATATGCAGATTGTTGCTCCTCTCGCTAGTACTAGGGATAGATTTACCGAGATAATCGGTCAATATAAAAACGACAAGAATCCGATAAGAGTCCCTGTTGGGTATAAATCCAAAGGTTCTGGTTCTCGGAAGCGCCTGAAACCTAAACATGAGATAGCAATCGAGAAAAAGAAATCAAAGTCGAAACCTGGAGCCAAAGAAAGACAGTGTCAGAACTGCAAAGGCTATGGACACTACGCATCGACATGCAAACAGGCCGTAATTAAAAGACGATCGACAAGGTCTTCGAGAGCTAGTGAAGAGTAGTTTGGCGCTTTGTATTTTTCATTCTTACAGAATACACACAGATGGTCTTCGAGAGCTAGTGAATAGTAGTTTGGCGTTTTGTATTTTTCATTCTTACAGAACACACACAGATCTCAGTTTGGCGTATTACATCATTCTTTATACATCATTTTTTTCCATCTTTTTTTTCGACCTATTTGTTCATAACATGTTACTTCGAAGTTACATATCAAACAATATAAGATCGTACAACCAAATCAAACGCCAAAAAAAAAAAAAAACAACGCCACTAAATAAAACTATCATAAACCTCTAATTTTGGTCATGCTAAACTCAATAATGTTTTGCTAAACGAGATGGATAACATTGTTAATCCTTAGTCAAGAAAGATGTCTAACAATGATGTCCATCCCGTTCAGCTAAACTTTATTGAGAACAAAACTGAATCTCCATGAAATGACGTTTTTGAAATTTTGTGGTTTTTGTATGTTTTGGCGTTTATATCGAGGATTTTTCCCATTACATCGAGCGAAAGTTTACTGAGAAAATAATGTATCTCAAAGAAACATGGATTGGAATCTTTGATATATGGGTTTTTTGGCGTTTCTATGATGAATGGTATAAAGGAAAATATGGCGTTTGGGGTTTTGGTGTGGTTATTAGTAGGTCTGAGAGGTTGTTTGTATAGGAGGTTTTTGGAGCGTATTTTAGGCGCGATTTTTATTATAGTAAATGCTAGTAATTAAGTTCCGTCGTTTCAGTACTGTTTGTTTAGCTTTATCGGTTAAAGACAAAGTTTGGCGTTTTATATCTAATGGCGTTTAGATTAGGATGAAGTGTGCTATGTGGGTTAAGGCGGGATTTTAATGGCATTTTATTCATGAGTTTGGCGTTTTGTGTAGAGAAGTCAAAAGACCCTTTTACCCTTAATGAAGTGCGCCACACTAATAAAAGTGATGTTATTTACGAAAACGCCACCGCGTCATCTACTCCATAGATTGTTTTGATCTGACGATCCATAACCGTTCTCTCCGTTCTCACACTTTCCACCGTTTTCTCTAAATCCTGACCCTTTATATATAGGTACGGGATCAGGAGAAAATGCCCAAAAGTGTGAGAATGGTGAGAACGTATCCTGGGCCAACACGTGGTGCGGGACATGATCAGGGTCTGAGGGGTTTTTTTGTCTTTTCAATATTCTTATTTTTTCCGATTTTCGCATGTGACATGCTGCTTCATTTTTGGCGTTCAAGATAATTTTGGCGTTAACTAGAATCATTAATTACTTGGCGTTTTACTGTTTTTCCTCGATTTCGTCTCATTGAATTAATTATTTTTGTGTCACATAGTTATTTTTTTTAGCGTTATGGCGTTTTTCAGGTCATTTTTTTGGCGTTCGGGGTCTTTGTTAATAATTGATTACCATACATTAATATTTTATAAGATTACAATAATACGAAATCAAAATAAACTAATAGTCTTCTGTGGATGGGATTACATTAGATATGTACCCATCGCTTTGTTCATCACTTTCTTCAGATTCATCATCATCAAATTTTAGATTGGCGTATAACGCCATTAGCTCGTCTCCTCTTTGCTGCACCCTATTCTTGAATATCGTTGCAACCCTGGATTTTGCATCGTTCGAAGGTGCTAAATAATAGAGTTGCTCAATGAGAAATAACCTCCCTGTCTTCAACATTTCCTCCATTGGCAATGAATATTGCACCTTGTGTTGATAAGTCACTTCAACCGTTCCTGCTTCTTCATGCATCACCCAACTGCTAAGTGTTGGTAGGGGAGTATCGTCAATACCATCATCATCTTTGTCATCATCTTCTGCCGGAAATTTTCTCTTCAATCTTCTTATTACAGTTCGAGTTCTTTCACAATCGTTGACCATTGGAACCCCAAGGGACAGAATCTCCCTCTGAACCCCTTCATCCTTACCAAGTATGGCTTTGATTGTCTTTACCTTCACCCTTCTCCTATCAGAGAACTCTATGATGAATCGTCTCTCCCTCCCTTCAAACCTCCATGCAATAACCTTAGCCACTTTTTTAAGTTTTTGGCGTTTTGGACAATATGTGGCGTTTTAGGCAAAGTTTTTGGCGTGTTTGAGTTTGTGTTCTCATGGTCTACTTTTATAATGACTTTTTTTTCCCGCGCATGACAGGTAGTTATGGCATTTTGAAAAAGATAAATAAATTCAATTTCCCAAGTATTTGGCTTTCAATATAATAAATGTTAGTAATTATGTTTTCGTCGTTTCATTTTACTGTTTTGCAGTTACCGTGTTTTGTTTTCAGATTCATTTGTTTTTATGGTGTAACACGTCTAATCTTGACGGCTGTAATCATTGCGTTTTGTTTTCCAATGGCGTTTAGAAAAAGATGGGACCTTTTGTTTTATTCTCTTTACACATTGTTTTAAGCTTTTTTTAGATTTATTATAATAGTACTTGTTCAAAGTAATTTTATTATAGTTTGGTAGTTTTTTGGGCGATTTATGGCATGATGGCGTTTCACAAGCATTTGCCCGTTTGGCATTTTATTATATTTTTCATTATAGGATTAATGTATTTGTTGTTCTTAGTTGAAAATTACATAACAAACAACAGAAAAATAAAATAAAAAAAAAACAAATAGAAGCAATTTATGATCTAAATCTTCAGTGTCATCAGTCTCTTTCTTCTTTTGAAACTATAAGAACTGTCACAAATAAATGGCGTTTTGGGTTTGGCGTGGTTTATTTTCTTTGTTCAAGTGTTGAAGTGTCTTTGTGGATGTTGGAGACATAGATCGACTCCGTGTGGGTGGGTGCTATCTGCCTGTCATCTTCATTATAATCATCGAGGCCAAAGTAGCATTTACACTGTGATAGGTCTCTTCTACTCATCCAAACCTTCTTCAAGAACAAAGAAGACAAAATGACATATGGGTGTCATCAGTCCCTCTTTCTTGAATTTTGTCCATCTCATGCAGCAAAATCTTACTCCCCTCACCTAACAAATCATTCAGCGAAACTTCATGCAGAACATTACTGAGTATCAAATAAAAGATGTTTGCCATCGTTGATTTCTGTCAACTTTTTTGGCGTTTTACATTGAATTGTATTTTTTTAGGAACCATTGTGTTTTTTGTGTGTTTTGTTGGTGTGATAAACGGAAGGTGGTGAGACGTTTCTATTTATAGGATTTTTTTGGCGCGTAGTTTAGGCGGGATATTATTTTTATAATAATAAATGCAATTAACATTTATCCAGATGTAAGGCTTGGCGTTTATATATTATGGCGTTTCACATCTTATGGCGTTTTGTAGCCTAAGAGCTTAAATAAAAACACAGAATAAACTACGCAGTAATAAAATTGGCGTTTTGTATTTATTTGGCATTTTATATTTCAACGACGTTTTATGTGAGAAAGGATGTTTTACCTTTTTTACCCTTAATAAAGCGCGTCTACGTAATAAAATTGATGTTATTTAAGAAAACGCCACCGCGCCAATCTAGTCCATAGATTGTTTTGATCAGACGATCCATAACCGTTCTCACAGTTTCCACCGTTTTCTCTAAATCCTGACCCTATATGTATATATATGTATATATATATATAGAAGCAGAATCTAGAGAAAACGCTCGAAAGTGTGAGAACGCTTCCTGGCCCAACACGTGTCACGCCGCTTAGAAAAGGGCGGAGGGGCTTTTTGTCCTTTCATCTTCTGCTTTTCCAGTTCCGCTTTTCACAATGTTGTTTTAATTTTTGGTTCTTAAGATTTTTGGCGTTAACCAAATTCAATAATTAATGGCGTTTTAATGGTTTCATTGTATCAACATTTTGGCGTTTATTCACATTGTATGCCATTGGAACCCAGGGGGCTGGAAATCTATTTGAATGGTATTTTCCAAGGCGTATTAAAAAAGATGGCCTATTGATCTATTTTTTTATAAACATTTTGGCGTTTGTGGTATCTTGGCGTTTTACTATTGTTACATTATATTTTAACCACAGGAAAAAGAATACAAGGGAAGGAAATAAATTAAAAATCCTAATCGGATTTGTTTTCCCAATCTTCACTGTCATCAGTCTCTCTCTTCTTTAGTAGTACAAGAACTGTCACAAAATATATGGCGTTTTATGTAAAACTTAACAAACCCATCGGTTTGATTTTTTTGCCTGCTCGTCTGTTGAACTGGCTTTTTTTGTGGATGTTTGGGGACATAGATTTATGGCGCGTGAGTGGGTTTTTCGCTTTTTGATAAGCTGGATCTTCATCTTTATAGTGAACCCACTCTTCAGTGTCATTGATCTTTTCTCCTCATCCAAACCTTCTTCAAGAACAAAAAATATAAAATGCCATATGACTGGCATCAGTATCTTTTTCTTGAAATTTTGTCCATCTCATGCAGCAAAATCTTTCTGAGTTACTCCCCTTCTGATAACAATTCATTCAGTTTATTTGTTGGCGTTTTACAGTTGGTGGTATTTAGTAGTATTTGGCGTTTGTTTTTTTGGTTTGATCAAATGGAAGTTGCTGAGATGTATCATTTTTATAGGATGTCTTTTTGGCACCTAAATTAGGCGGTGCATTATTATAATAAAGTATTTGTCTTTTCAGTTACTGTTTTGTAATTAATGTTTTTGATAAGCTTTATCTCTGCAGTCTGTAAGATGTCCCATCTTTCAAGTTTGGCGTTTTAGATTCTTCAGTTTTTACTGATTTTGTATTTACTGTTTCTAGTTACATTTACAAGTTTGCTTTTTATTTTATTTTGTTTTATTTTTTTTTTGTTTTTTATAATAATTTTTCAAAGTAATTTTATTATAGTTTGGGAGTTTTTTGGTGGCGTTTAACTTGATGATATCGTTTAAACAAGCATTTTGGCTGTTTTGGCATTTTTATTATATATGGCGTTTTTATTATATAACAATTAACTGAAAAGGAAAATAAAAAAAAGAATACATAAACAATTGATCTTCCAAATCTTCTCTGTCTCCAGTCTCTTTCTTCTCTTTTTGAATCAGGTTAACTGGCTGGTTCGACTTTCGTATGATTCATTTTGTTTTTTTTGTTTTTTCAAGTAGTTTTTTGTGTTGCTGTTTGGAAGCACACAGTCTGACATCAGCATCTTTTTCTTGAAGATTTGTCCATCTCATGCAGCAAAATGTTATTGAGTTTATATCCTTCAGCCAACAATCTTGAATTTTTACAATCAACGATGTTTGATTTTTTAACTTTTTTGGCGTTTTACCAATAAATAGAACGCCAAGAAATAAGATCACCTTAAACCTCAAATTTTGATCATGCTAAAATCAATAATGTTTGCTGTATGAGATCGACAACATTGTTAATCCTCGGTTAAGAAATATAACTGACAATGTTGTCCACCCCATACAGCTAAACTTTATTGACAACAAACCTCAATAATGTTTTTGTATGTTTTGGCGTTATAAATTGGATGGAAGTTTAGGATAAGTCAATGAGATTTTACTCAATGAAATTGACAATATCCTCACTTAAGGATTTTGTCTATTTCATTGAGCGAAATCTATACTGACAGCCAAACTGAATTTCAAAAAAAGGTTTTGGGGTACAAGATATTTGATGTTTGAGCTTTTTGGCGTTTCTAAGGCGAATGGGTTATACGAAAAATGGCGTTTGGGTTTTTGTGTGTGTTTTTAATTAAAGGTCTGAGATGTTGTATATATAGGATTTTTTTGGCGGTTTTTTTAGGCGGGATTTTACTATAATTAAGTTTGGCGTTTTATATTTAATGGTGTTTTACTTAGAATAGTCTATGATTTTTGTTTTTGGCGTTTTATTTCATGATTTGGCGTTTTGTGTGGGGTAGTCAAAAGACCCTTTTACCCTTAATGAAGCGCTTCTACGTAATAAAATTGATGTTATTTACGAAAACGCCGACGCGCCAATCTAGTCCATAGATTGTTTTGATCGTACGATCGTTAAGCGTTCTCACCGTTCTCACACTTTCTATCGTTTTATCTAAATCCCGACCCTATATATGTATATATATATGTGTATACATATATATATATGTGTATATATATAGAGTAGGAGTTGGGTAGAAAGTGTATTTTTCCTAGAAAGTCTAGGAAGCAATGAGAATTGGACATGTGGCATTGAGTTATTTTAACTAGAAGGGCAATTATGTAATTTACATTTTAATTTTATTTTTGGAATTTATATTTCATTAACTAACATTGCATGATCTCGAAGGTAACTGATTATGTCCATGATTTTCGGAATTTTGGTTGTGTTTCGAATCCAAATCTCATTCAAATCATATGTATATACAATTCTTTCTATCGTTTTCTTCTTCACCAGCAGTATTCGTATTCAATAAAATTTTCAGAGAGAAAAATCATGGCTTCCAACACACTTGTTGATTGTGGAGATGGTTATTAACATTTAACTGCAAAACCATCAGCTTGTTCTTGGTGATGTGCTTTAACAGCAAGCAGATTCATACAGTTGTGTTTTAGCATTCAGATTCATACAGTTGTGTTTTAACAGCAAGCAGATTCATACAGTTGTGTTTTAGCATTCAGATTCATACAATTATGTTTTAACAGCAAGCAGATTCATACAGTTGTGTTTTAGAATTCAGATTCATACAGTTGTGTTTTAATAGCAAGCAGATTCATACAGTTGTGTTTTAGCATTCAGATTCATACAGTTGTGTTTTAACAGCAAGCAGATTCATACAGTTGTGTTTTAGCATTCAAGCAGATTCATACGTTGTGTTTTAACAGCAAGTAGATTCAAACGCTGTGTTTTAACATCTATGTTGGTAATGCTAGAGGATTTCTTGACGCTGTGTTTTAACAACAAGCAGATTAGCAAGCTGATAATGCTGGAGGATTTCTTGACATTGTGTTTTAACAGCAAGCAGATTCATACGCTGTGTTTTACCATCCATGCTGGTAATGCTGGAGGATTTCTTGACGCTGTGTTTTAATAGCAAGCAGATTAGCAAGCAGATTAATACAATGTGTTTTCTTGATGTGTTTCTTCATGAAGGATAGAAGGAAGAGAGAAAGAGAGAGAAAGGGAGAGAGAGAGAGAGAGAGAAAAAATCGCAAGAAATGTGGGGTGGTTATGGAATGACAATTATTTCCATATTTAAAACAGGCTAAATGGCACATCTACCCCTGATTAATTAAATAATCCTATTTTTAAGAAACACATATTACCAAAATGCCACCAAGATGATCTCAACCATTAAACACACCCATTGGATGACCCAGATCGCTTCCTAGACTTTCTAGGAAAAACACACTTTCCGTAGGATCCCCACTATATATATATATATATATATATATATGGCACATCCCCATTTCCTTAGCTCCATCCTCTTTGCCCCATCCTCACACCCATCCTACGTGACGCTGACGTGGATGTTCATCCTCCATGGATGAGCCTCATGTGACATTTGCACGTTTTAGTTTTTGTTCAATTTCAAACCCTTAAACCTTTTCTGGAAGTGAAATCGTAAACTGTTACGGGACACTCGGCAAAATACCGGAAATTCTGTACAACCTGAACAACAATTACGTTAATTATTTTCGCATATTTCGACTTAATCTTTGTTTTATGTTTATAAAGTATAACAAAGTTTTTATAAAAAAATTTATAAAACCTAAACCACTCCTATGTCCATGGTTTTTTGGTGGGTCCCCCACCAACTCATCTTCCTTTGATGTGTTGTAAGATTATCATCTTCCTTTGATGTGTTGTACGATTGTCATTTTCCTTTGATGTGTAGTAAGAATGCAAGGGTGATTAGTGTTATGGTGATGTGTAAGAAAAGATGATCATAACACAAGACACTACATCTCACTAACCATTTCATTCTAAATTTTCATAAGCAAACAACACACAAACTCTCTTCTTCTCCCTCTAGAAATCGGTCAATAACAAACACCATCATCTTCATCTTTTTAAAATTCAAACTCTAGAAACTCATTGTTAGTGCACGATGTCTAAAGCCTTTGTCTTAAGTCTAGGGGTCTTAATATGTCAAATATGTATAGTTTAGGGGGCTGAAATGTAATTTTATGTGATTTTGATGTATGTCCGTTTGAAGGGTGGCATGTCACCTTCAAACGGAATGGTATGAAGTGTGTCCGTTTGAACTGGATCATGTCAGTTTCAAACGGAAGGGTAAAGCCTATAAATAGGCTGCTTGTTTTCTCATTTCAAACGGATCGGTTGTTTGTGTAACGTTACTCTGCCGAATTTTCAAGTGATTAATGAATGAGAAACAAGTATTAAAGTGATCTACTTCTGTTTTCTACTCCATTCTATCTGATTCTAAGTTGTTTAAGTGTTTCCGCCACTTAAATAGTGTGTATTAACTCAAATTGACTCATTTGATCGGTCAAATCGATCCTACAATCATACTAACATGGAGGTGCATGTATGATTCAAAGCAATTGCAAGACTTGAAGATACACTAGAAGCACCTTGGTAGCACTAGGAGTTCTTGGATCATCATCATCATCATCTCCATATCTCCATATCTTCATCTTTGTTTTTACTAGCAAACTTGTAAGAATCATAACTAACTCCTACATTTTCGTGATTCTTGATTTTTCCTAGTATACAAGTTCATCTTGAATCATACATAACAAACCCACTTGAAAAACAATAATTAGATTCTTAAAGGGACATTTAAAGTACTACTTTTAAATCCTTGATTGGATTTCTAAGAATGCTTTACAAGACACTGAAACAAAGAACCAAATCCTTAAAAGATCTTTCTATCTTAATAGTTAGATTCTTAGAGAATACTCGCAGTACTATTGATTGATTTGGCTTTACCATTAATCGATTCCTCATTCCCACTTCCTGCATTAATCAAGGAAGTATCCATTTGGGGATGAGCATCATAGGTATGACAGCCCATTCCCACTTCCTTCATAATATGAGGAAATATCCACTAGGGAATGATAAAGTTATGCCTTACGTGAAAATCCTTGATGGGTTATTCCATACAAATGGATAAAACCCTAGATTTCGCACAAGACGATTGCTTGACACAACTTATGCAAAGAGACTCCTACGAATAAATTTTGGGACGGAATTTCCTAAAGTAGGGGAGACTGTGACATTTGCACGTTTTAGTTTTTGTTCGATTTCAAACCCTTAAACCTTTTCTGGAAGTGAAATCGTAAGCTGTTACGTAACACTCGGTAAAATACTGGAAATTCCGTACAACCTGAACAACTATTACGTTAATTATTTTTGCATATTTCGACTTAATCTTTATTTTAAGTTTATAAAGTATAACAAAGTTTTTATAAAAAAAATTATAAAACCCAAACCATTCCTATGTCCATGGTTTTGGTGGGTCCCCCACCAACTCATTTTCCTTTGATGTGTTGTAAGATTGTCATCTTCCTTTGATATGTTGTAAGATTTTCATTTTCCTTTGGTGAGTTGTAAGAATGCAAGGGTGATTAGTCTTATGGTGATGTGTAAGAAAAGATGATCATAACACAAGACACTACATCTGACTAACCATTTCATTCTAAATTTTCATAAGCAAACAACACACAAACTCTGTTCTTCTCCCTTTAGAAATCGGTCAATAACAAACACCGTCATCTTCATCTTTTTAAAATTCAAACTCTAGAAAATCATACTAACATGGAGGTGCATGGATGATTCAAAGCAATTGCAAGACTTGACGATACACTAGATGCACCTTGGTAGCACTAGGAGTTCTTGGATCATCATCATCATCATCATCATCTCCATATCTTCATATCTTCATCTTTATTTTTACTAGCAAACTTGTAAGAATCATAAATAACTCCTACATTTTCGTGATTCTTGATTTTTCCTAGTATATAAGTTCATCTTGAAATATACATAACAAACCCACTTGAAAAACAATAAGAAAAACTAAAAATATTATTTTGATCTTATGAATTCTTGGTACTTGATGATACCTTGAGTTGAAGATGATTTGAAAACGAGTTTGTTTTAAAACATGGGAAAAGTCCATAGTTTAACGAAAACTATTGCAAATTTTTTTATATAAAATTTATTCATGATTATACAAGTTATCTGGTCATCTAGGTTATCATTCATAATCTAGACGATTCACATGGTCATCTAGGTTATCAGTCATAACCTAGATGATTCACGTGGTCATCTAGGTTATCAGTCATAACCCAGATGATTTGTCACACCCCGAAATATCAGAGAAACGATTCAATGAAGTCGAAGACCAAACAAGCCTATTATGGTTCAAAACAAATGAAGTGCTTGTTGGGATTAATTCAAATATGATGGCCTCAATCCACCACATGTGGTCCTGAATTGAATATATACTGCTAGCAAGTTCGAACAACTGAACTTGGTTTAAACACAATCCAACAATGATTACATGTATCAACAAGGAAGTTTCGCCATGGTTACAACGAAAAACCATGTATGCCGCTCAAAAGAAAGTGAGTTTTCCATGAAATCTGTTAACTCGATACCGAAGGGTCAACATTTTGCAATAGTACGAGTCATCTAGATCATAATGCAAAGATTGAGTATAGCGAAATAATATATGAAATGTTGATAAAACAACCATCCGAAGTGGAACCACATGCGTAACAAACAATGCATGTGTAACATACAAACTTGTCAAGAAACAAGCAAATGAGTATTCGCTATCATGAAAGAAATCCTCGTGATACAATGACCATTAGGAGGAGTAAAACTGTGAGAATCCACTCACTATACGCAAAAAGTCGAAATTTCAACAAAAGAAATTTAAGGACTTTACCTGGAATTTTGTGTGATAACCGTTGTTACCATGGAATGTCGAACATTGCGTATTTGTCATAAATGAAATAGGGGGAATGCGGAGGAATGTGACTTCTTTTGCAGTGCCAACAACTGTGAGTCTCTTTAGACTAAGCACCAATTGTTGTGAAATCTTGTTCTAACGTACCTCAGCGAGACTCGTGTCGTTTGCAGGATCACGTGGCAAAGTGACGCATTGCGGTCTGTAGTTCTCCCATTGCCAGGATTAGCATCGTTGTTATGGTGCCCTATCATGTTTTCCAGAGACCTAGCCTCGAAAGTCATGTCCGCTGACGTATAGTTTAAGTTTCATGTATACTTGTGAACTAGCGTTTCGTTCCGCGTAGAATGTGATGTCCTCCGACATCCGTTGATGTATAATTTGAGTTTCATGTATTCTCGTGCACTAGTGTTTCGTTCCGCATAAGTTACCTGCTCGGTAAGTAAGATAGCATAGACGACATAATATAATGGCATTTGCCCGAGTTGTCAGTCACGGTTTCTAAGTGAGGACCTTTAATGACTTTCGACATAAGCTTTCCAAAGGTCCTAAATGCACGTTATCCAAAACTCTCAAAGTTTTGCTTAATGTATGAATCTGTTTCTGTAACACCCCGAAAACGTGTTTGGTAATCAAACCACGTTTATACTAAAAGACGGGTAATTTACCTTAAGTGGTAAAAGTAACCCGGTGAATATTAGGATTCTTAAATAAACAAGAATTTACTAACTAGGAATTTTAACCTAGTTAGCTAATAGTTTAGAAATAACCTATAGTAGGGTTAAAAGCAACTAAATTAAATGTTGATCAAAATGGAGGGACCTAAGTTGTAAAAATTGAAACTTAATTTTAATTAATTAAATAAAACACACCAAACACCCCACAAGGAGGTGTCTGGTCGTACAAGCAGAACAGGGGGGCGATCCCCACACATCAAAACCCTAAATCTTCACCAAACTTGCAAATTGAAGGCTCAATCCAAGTTTAAATCGAAATTAAAGCATAGATTACTGATCCTCATCACAAGAGGATCACAAGGTATGTAAAATTTCATAAAAACTCTCAACTTGAATTTCTCATGTAATTGGGAAAATCTGAAATTATAGTTGCATGTATGTCTTATGATGATCTTGGAACAACTATAGTGTCTAGGGACAAACCCTAGACAAATACAAGTTGAAATCATGTGAAATTGTAATGAAACCTATGAACACCATTGTAGGTGATTAGTGGTTTATGTGAAATTTGATGAACACTAGGAAATAGAGTGTTGATCTAGTATAATTTGACAATTTTGAAGTGATTTCAGAAATTATAGAAGTTAACAACTTTGTAAGATGGTTGATTTATGTGAAATTAGGGCTAAGAGATAAGCTAGAGACTTGATAAATAAACATGTAAAATTCTGCCCTTAAAGTGTTTGTTAAAATGCCTCAAAGAAGGCTCGAAATTAGAATTTTTGTAGTTAAAACACATAATTGTGATGTTTTGGCTATTATGCAAAATGTTATTAAAAAGAGTTCTAAATGTGATGAACGTGGTTAGAACTTTGGTTAAAACGGTGGTCTAAAGATAACGCCCACCGGGTAATTAAAGAATGCTAAAACTAGTTGATGAACTCGAATATGCAATTAGTATACTAATGGGCATTTGACTTTTAAAAAGTCAAACTGACCTATAATCCGATAAATGGTAATTTTTGATATGAAATGTGTAAGGTGGAATAATCGTATTAAATTATGATTAAACTAACCACCTTGAAAACGAATGATGATAGTTTGACGCGTAACAAGCTAGGTGGAAGCTTGATGAGGGAGCGGATCAAACAAATCAAGAAGGAAAGGAAAAGCGTAGTTCGGATGCGAGGTAAGTAAAGCTTACGCCCTTTTTCATTATTTACAAATGAAATGATTGCAAGTATAGTATATGAATGCTACTAAGTGGTTGGCATAGAATGTTCCGATACGATTCAATGAGAGTCGGAACGAAAGGAAATGGTAAGAAATTATAAGTTATGGACAAAGGGGTAAAATTGTAAATTGGTCATGTAGTGACGAACAAACAAAAACGGTTTTAAGTAAAATGAGTACAAGGAAAACCGGGATAGGTTTAAAAGGGGATGAAATGGTACTTAAATACCATCTCATATGGACAATTGGTCATTTTGACTAAATAGGTCAATTGGTGTGGGTAACGCCATTTGATAATAACATTTGATAATTGCTTGTTGAGTTTTGTAATAACAGGAAATAAAATAAGCTTGCGTTGCTTTAACTATAAAGATTTAAAGCAAAAGTTAAGTAAACGGGTCAATACTTTGACCCGAGCCAGGTACGTATAACTAAGCTTTTTGGTTAAACATACAATTTTGGTTAAGATATTTAGCGAAGCCCTTCGTCGTGAAGTGAAGGACTAAAGTTGACCAAAATACCCTTGAAGGGTATATTAGGCAAACAACTCATAGGGGTCGTTTAGGAACTTGCATAAAGATTATGGAATCATTAGACATGAGTAAAGATCATAGGAATGTACATTCGTGGGTCAAGTGCTCAAAAGTGGTCATTTGCGTAAAATGATCAACCGATGGGTAAAATTTGGGAAAAAGGGTTCATCATGATAAATCCACCACAAAATAGTTGTGGTGGAATAATTGTAGTTAATTAGATATGGAACTTTTGTAGCGACAAAAGAAAGGCACAAGTTCTAGACTAAAATGCATAACTACCCTTAACGGGTCAAAATATGCATTTAAGCGTAAACGGGATTTTATTACTTAAGAGATTCGTGATTCGAGATTAATATAATGGGAGATATTGAAATAATGAATTTCATGAGTTTAACGATCAACTAAACTTGTTGGTGCGATAAAATTATGAACGAGTCAATATTTGGTAAAAAGGGTAGTAAGCCGAAGACTTAAAAGTCTGAAATTGTGTTAATCCGGATGTCGGATTTTAACTCCATATGATGGAGAAATAAATTACGGACGCGTAGGAAAAAGAATCGGGTAAAACGGATGTGTAGTTTGAAAGTTATGCACATTTTCGTAAAAACTTAGATTGCTGAAAAATGCAGGTTGCAGATCTGAACATGCTGGAAAAGTGTATCCCCCGCGCCACGCGATGGAGGGAGTGAATTATGTCGCGACACGCGACGGAGTCTCGCGGCCCGCGTAAAAACTCTCGCGCCCCGCGAGAGAGCCAGAAGCTGGCAAATTGTTTAATTTTATTCGTTTGACCCATATTTCTTGTTTAAACTTGCTAATTAACTATCAAAACTAACTTTTAGGTTGGTTTTGATGATAGGTGAATGTCAAGCGTACCCGGATGTAGATCAAGCAGCGTACAAGAACCGAACACAAGAGATAAAAGCTTCTGCACGTTGTTTTCGTCGTTATCTTAAACGGCAATTCCGTAGTTATCAATTTGTATTATTTTCAAATTGTAAAAGTTTTAATTCACCCGTATTGTTCAACAGTTCTTAAATAAAATTCCATGTTTATTTTCGTATTTCAAACGAAAATCTTTAAAATAATAACAAGGGTGTTACAAGTTGGTATCAGAGCCTTGGTTTAAGAGATTCAAGTATGGCGGGGAAAACCATGCTTGGACTTAAACCTAATGCTCTTAATAAAGATTGGTGTTCGGTTCGAGGCTTGATCGCAAATCCGGTAAGTACATGTATGTTAATAGTTTAGCATGCTAAGGTGTTGTAAACAACACATTGGGCTATCGTGTGATACACGTTACCCCAATTAAAATGATTGATATAGTTGACGAAAAGACGCGCGTTGACGCGTATAGTAGAAAGAGCCTTGTATTATAATACGGGCGATTATTAAAGTTGACGTTACTAACTTTTGTGAATGTTTTAATTGAAGGACACTCGCGTTTGAAGACGAAGAGAGTCAAACAAATCGCGGATTTGATGATGGAACGGTCCGAAGTATGACAAGAGGAGCATGCTCACCGAGGACTAAATCGCGTAACGACCGCGAACAAGGTTAATGGCAAGGAACGCCCGTCGGGGCAAACATTACCAGGTGCACATTTTAAATAACCGCACAAATAGTAATATGCAACAACTAAGTAGAAATTGAAAGTTGCATATGTAGATTAAAAACTTGGAAAAAAAAACCCGAATAGAAAATGTATTCGGGATATTGTTTCCAAGAGAAACAAATAGAGGCGTTACTTACATAGGGCGTGATGTGAAAACTATAAAAAGGTCATGTGTGTCATGTGTTAATCGCTTACTCTGGCCAAGTAAGTAGTGGCATATGATACCATGAACTTCTTATGGAGGACACGTTTACATCCGATGTAGTAAGGGCGGGGTGAATGGGACTAACTTAAAAGTACCCAAATGAATCAAAGGAGCAAAATATTTGATAATAATGTAAACGCACAGCCGGGTGACGGAAGCGTATTACATTAGGATGATGAGCCCGAGTGAAGGGACAAAGATAAATGTAAAAAGGATTAACGTATGTAATTGGGAGGGGTGTGCTTACACTCGAACCCGGAGAATGCAAATATGACTCTTAACGGGCCGATTTTGTAAAACATCAAATTTGAGAACAAAGTAGGAATATAAAAGCGAAACGAAGTCATAATGCATACCGTAAGGGTTGCAATAATAACGACTTCGGTAAAACACCCGGTTGGTGGGTAAGGATTTAAACACATGCGTAGACTGAGAAACAGGAACGCGAAATAGAAAGTCAAAAGACTCGGAATATGAGTCATGACTAAAAGATGACCAGAATTTTCGCAAACATAAATTTTGGTAATTACGTTCAACCATTTCAAAGTTGGACGGGTCAAGTAAAGAATGAAGTTTGACATTCATGAGTGATGAAAATTCACCCAAAAAGAGTCAAACGAGTCAATTAAGGAATAACGCTTAATAAAATAGGAAAATGCAAACCGGTGAAACCGGAAGGCTAAAAACAATAAGATAGAAGGACCCGGGTAATGGGTTGTAAAGGAGTATAAGTATGAACTGAGTAATGGTAAGCGTAAGACAAACCGACATGTAAATGACGCTAGAAGTCGTAAAGTCGGAAGGATAGTCCGAAAGTAAACAAATGAAACCTTAGACTACGGTCAAGGTCAACTAAAGTTCAAAAAGTAAAATTAAATGATTCCAAACATAACAAAGGATGCTTTAAAGCTATATATGTATAAATAGGCAATTGAATAAAGACTAGAATAAAAGATGATCTACGGGATCATCATAACCTACGGGATATTAATTAGAGCAAGGGTCTACGGGGCCAAATTGACCCACGGGTCATAAATTGAAGCAAAAGGATCATAAGGGCCTCGCCTCAAAGAGGTGAAAGCCTAAGGAAAATAGCCTACGGGGTTAAGTGAAGGAACCTACGGGTCGATAGTGTGAGGTAAGGGAACTTGTTACGATTCCCCGTATAAAACTAAGAACGGGAAACAATAAATTATGGGTTGTCAATATCCTGGCATGGGTAATTGACAAAAGTTAAAGAGAAGATCCTAAAACTAAAACTTCAGTTTTGATAAGAAATACCGTTTTTACAAATATAAATTCTAATAGGAATTTAAATAGTAAGCATAAAAGATATAAGTCTTGACACTGGTAGGTGCAAGACGACATATTTGAAAAGATATATTTTCGAAAAATAAAAGGTTGATATAAATTAAACATGATGTGACACGATCACGGTCAAGAAATGCAATGTGAAAGTAGAATCACATTATAACCAAGCGAGTGGTAAAAAAAGTAACTGGACCAATAAGTCTAGTTAGTGAGACCGGTTAAGGTCATTTAAGTAAATTTGGTTGTTTGTAAGCGGTGGATTCGGTATAACTGAACCGAAAAAAAAAAGGAAATTATTGCTAAAAGTGAAATATTTCACTAAAGACTTTAAACGGGTCAAAGTAACGGATTAATAAAGAATTCGATATTATATGAAAGCAATGGATATAGCTAAGTTAACTAAACTAGTGGAAATAATGAGATTACGTTATTTCAAGTTGCATTATGATGTATGAGTTATGTAGACAATTAGTAACCAAAATGATGTTACCATACTTTTCTGGTAATACTAACTATTGGATAAAAGTATGAGTGATGCTTAAAAGATTACTCAAGTCAAATGCGTTGAGTTTAAAACTCCACGAACTATGTAAGAAAGGTTTCGAGGACGAAACCTCTTTAAGGGGGGTAGACTTGTAACACCCCGAAAACGTGTTTGGTAATCAAACCACGTTTATACTAAAAGACGGGTAATTTACCTTTAGTGGTAAAAGTAACCCGGTGAATATTAGGATTCTTAAATAAACAAGAATTTACTAACTAGGAATTTTAACCTAGTTAGCTAATAGTTTAGAAATAACCTATAGTAGGGTTAAAAGCAACTAAATTAAATGTTGATCAAAATGGAGGGACCTAAGTTGTAAAAATTGAAACTTAATTTTAATTAATTAAATAAAACACACCAAACACCCCACAAGGAGGTGTCTGGTCGTACAAGCAGAACAGGGGGGCGATCCCCACACATCAAAACCCTAAATCTTCACCAAACTTGCAAATTGAAGGCTCAATCCAAGTTTAAATCGAAATTAAAGCATAGATTACTGATCCTCATCACAAGAGGATCACAAGGTATGTAAAATTTCATAAAAACTCTCAACTTGAATTTCTCATGTAATTGGGAAAATCTGAAATTATAGTTGCATGTTTGTCTTATGATGATCTTGGAACAACTATAGTGTCTAGGGACAAACCCTAGACAAATACAAGTTGAAATCATGTGAAATTGTAATGAAACCTATGAACACAATTGTAGGTGATTAGTGGTTTATGTGAAATTTGATGAACACTAGGAAATAGAGTGTTGATCTAGTATAATTTGACAATTTTGAAGTGATTTCAGAAATTATAGAAGTTAACAACTTTGTAAGATGGTTGATTTATGTGAAATTAGGGCTAAGAGATAAGCTAGAGACTTGATAAATAAACATGTAAAATTCTGCCCTTAAAGTGTTTGTTAAAATGCCTCAAAGAAGGCTCGAAATTAGAATTTTTGTAGTTAAAACACATAATTGTGATGTTTTGGCTATTATGCAAAATGTGATTAAAAAGAGTTCTAAATGTGATGAACGTGGTTAGAACTTTGGTTAAAACGATGGTCTAAAGATAACGCCCACCGGGTAATTAAAGAATGCTAAAACTAGTTGATGAACTCGAATATGCAATTAGTATACTAATGGGCATTTGACTTTTAAAAAGTCAAACTGACCTATAATCCGATAAATGGTAATTTTTGATATGAAATGTGTAAGGTGGAATAATCGTATTAAATTATGATTAAACTAACCACCTTGAAAACGAATGATGATAGTTTGACGCGTAACAAGCTAGGTGGAAGCTTGATGAGGGAGCGGATCAAACAAATCAAGAAGGAAAGGAAAAGCGTAGTTCGGATGCGAGGTAAGTAAAGCTTACGCCCTTTTTCATTATTTACAAATGACATGATTGCAAGTATAGTATATGAATGCTACTAAGTGGTTGGCATAGAATGTTCCGACATGATTCAATGGGAGTCGGAACGAAAGGAAATCGTAAGAAATTATAAGTTATGGACAAAGGGGTAAAATTGTAAATTGGTCATGTAGTGACGAACAAACAAAAATGGTTTTAAGTAAAATGAGTACAAGGAAAACCGGGATAGGTTTAAAAGGGGATGAAATGGTACTTAAATACCATCTCATATGGACAATTGGTCATTTTGACTAAATAGGTCAATTGGTGTGGGTAACGCCATTTGATAATTGCTTGTTGAGTTTTGTAATAACAGGAAATAAAATAAGCTTGCGTTGCTTTAACTATAAAGATTTAAAGCAAAAGTTAAGTAAACGGGTCAATACTTTGACCCGAGCCAGGTACGTATAACTAAGCTTTTTGGTTAAACATACAATTTTGGTTAAGATATTTAGCGAAGTCCTTCGTCGTGAAGTGAGGGACTAAAGTTGACCAAAATACCCTTGAAGGGTATATTGGGCAAACAACTCATAGGGGTCGTTTAGGAACTTGCATAAAGATTATGGAATCATTAGACATGAGTAAAGATCATAGGAATGTACATTCGCGGGTCAAGTGCTCAAAAGTGGTCATTTGCGTAAAATGATCAACCGATGGGTAAAATTTGGGAAAAAGGGTTCATCATGATAAATCCACCACAAAATAGTTGTGGTGGAATAATTGTAGTTAATTAGATATGGAACTTTTGTAGCGACAAAAGAAAGGCACAAGTTCTAGACTAAAATGCATAACTACCCTTAACGGGTCAAAATATGCATTTAAGCGTAAACGGGATTTTATTACTTAAGAGATTCGTGATTCGAGATTAATATAATGGGAGATATTGAAATAATGAATTTCATGAGTTTAACGATCAACTAAACTTGTTGGTGCGATAAAATTATGAACGGGTCAATATTTGGTAAAAAGGGTAGTAAGCCGAAGACTTAAAAGTCTGAAATTGTGTTAATCCGGATGTCGGATTTTAACTCCATATGATGGAGAAATAAATTACGGACGCGTAGGAAAAAGAATCGGGTAAAACGGATGTGTAGTTTGAAAGTTATGCACATTTTCGTAAAAACTTAGATTGCTGAAAAATGCAGGTTGCAGATCTGAACATGCTGGAAAAGTGTATCCCCCGCGCCACGCGACGGAGGGAGTGAATTATGTCGCGACACGCGACGGAGTCTCGCGGCCCGCGTAAAAACTCTCGCGCCCCGCGAGAGAGCCAGAAGCTGGCAAATTGTTTAATTTTATTCGTTTGACCCATATTTCTTGTTTAAACTTGCTAATTAACTATCAAAACTAACTTTAAGGTTGGTTTTGATGATAGGTGAATGTCAAGCGTACCCGGATGTAGATCAAGCAGCGTACAAGAACCAAACACAAGAGATAAAAGCTTCCGCACGTTGTTTTCGTCGTTATCTTAAACGGCAATTCCGTAGTTATCAATTTGTATTATTTTCAAATTGTAAAAGTTTTAATTCACCCGTATTGTTCAATAGTTCTTAAATAAAATTCCATGTTTATTTTCGTATTTCAAACGAAAATCTTTAAAATAATAACAAGGGTGTTACAGTTTCGTGAACCGTGTATCAACACCACACTTGTGCATGTTTAAAAATCAAAACAGTTGACTCATTGTTCTTGGCAATGGTTGGAACCCATATTCGAGTCTTAGGCGTTCTGTATGTGTTTAATTCTTGATATCTAAGTCCCTAGAGGATAGTGAGGTTAAAGCCTAGGTATCTCTACAGAAACCTAATTCGCTGAAACCTATAGCTCTGATACCAATCTGTCACACCCCGAAATATCAGAGCTGGCGTGACTGGACTAGTATCTTCATTGCACAGCGGAAGTATTTGAGCTAAGACTTCTAAATAGTGAACGCCCGCTAAGTACTCGAATTCCCATGGGTTCTCCTATTCCAACCGTTCTGTAGTTTTGAAATTGCAACCTGAGAAAGAACATGCGAAAAATCAACATAAGGTTGAGCGAGTTCATAGTTTGTTTGTTTTGTATCAAATGCGTCTTAAAATATTTGAAATCTTGCATTTGAAAAACCGGTTGGTGAGATCATAATATTCCAAAACGTTTGAAATGTCATATATGTATATCGGTAATGAAATTCTTGTGCATTGCATGAGAGAGAATGGGCCGAGCCCAAAAGAGTCTTTGTAAGCAGGACCAACACGTCCTCTTACTTATACATAAGTGAAAAACATTACAAAGTTCGTAAATCCATGTGTTATGAGTTTGCGTCAAATGAATCTTAAAAACATTTGAAAGTTTAGGTATCGAAATCCGGTATGTAAAGCATCAATGAACATGCTGATCATTAATGTGTAGCTAGGATATTAATATGTGTGAAAACATAGGAAGCCACCAACCCGTAAGCGATTTAGTACCGGTCCACCTGGCGAGGGTAACAAAGGAAACTCCATGTGGCCACACAAGGACCCATGAGTAGGGCTCGCCCTTTACCCGATAGATCTACCCCCTTTGTTCCTTGGTCTTAAACAAGATTAATGGTGCTTTAAGTATCAGCCTATTCGCACGTGATCTACTAATTCATTCCGTAGCTTAACCATACCAAAGTAACATGCATTTCCCCAGCGAGTTGTAAAACCGAAATGTTAAAAAGAAAAGGGGGACATGAACTCACTGGGTTGTCTTGTTTTTCATACCCAAACCAACGCAGTCCCATTGTTGTAACTAGGACATTCCCGTCTCTAGTCATGAAAATCATGCACGTCTCGTAAATACGCGTGTGTTTTGTAAAACCTGTATGTTTAGTCTAAATCGTTCGTAAACCATTTACGTTCCTTATAATCCATTCGCAACATGGTTTAGAAATATGAGTTTTCGTTCATCGAAAAGTTGTTTATTATTTTTGTTTTGCAAAACTTGCATGTCTTTCCACCCCCGAAAACATTTGTAAAAATGTAAAACTAGGAAAAAGTGGGGGTTATGAACTCACCTTGATATTCCTGTGCAAAGCTAGCTTAGTGTGATTCCGTAGTGCCGTTCCAAGAACGTGAATTAGCTAGCGTATAACTGTGACATTCCTACCAAGGAATACTTATAAGTTTTCTAATTTAAACGTAGCTAAACTACGTGTCTGAGCTCTACCGAATCGTTAACTAAAAGATTCTATAAAGGTGTTATTATTTTGGTTTGAAATAACCAAACTATTGTTAGTTGACCCCGTTTATAATCGGGATAAAACTAAGTCTCGAGATCGACTTAGTTTTCGAGTGACTAAGATATATACTTACATATATTCAAATGTAAATATATACTTTCGATGTCGTGTTGGTCGTCGTGAATTAGAATTACGTAGATGGATAATGATGCGTATTCGAAATGTTGTATGATTCGGTAATATACCGTTGTAGTTTTCGTAGGATGGAAATAAATAAATAGATCTACATATATAAATATATTTGAAACTTGATGTTTGAAACGAATATAAACAAATATATTCACTTTGTAAGAATTCGGATTCTAGGCGATGGAAAGAAATATAAATAATCATATTCATATTATATAATTTCCAAATATTAAATGTTTGAAAAGTGAATCCCGAATTCCGACGTTCGAAATAAATATAGACGGTTATACTTATTTTATAAAGTATCACGAAGTAAGGACGTTGAAATAAATATAATAATAATATTTATTTTATAAAATCGTTCGGAAATGTTGATGTTCGGAATACATATATACATTATATTTATTTGTAAAAGCGTTCGGAAGTATTGATGTTCGAATTAAATATATACATTATATTTATTTTAAATGAGTATCGGGTTTCGTTAGCTTATAACGTTGTCAACATAAAGATATCTTTATATTTATTTGTATAAAATGCCTTGAATTCCAATAGGCGTCGTTTTCATAACAAAATAAGTTTCGTATGTCTGGTTTTTTTAACGAAAATCGGGCAGAGTTTCCCCTGTTTTTCGAATAACCCGACAATAAAAGTTTGTCGTTAACCATTCAAAACTCAACAATATTGCAAACAAAATATATCAAAATAAATATTCTCGTCAAATGTTATCAAAACGCAACTAATATCTAATTGAATCGGGTCGAGCTCGGTCGCGTATAACTAAATAAATCTAAAAATCTAGAACTGAGTAAAAGAATAACTCGCTACTTAAACTTGTTACCGGGTCGTGTTGACTGAGTTTGATCTCAGTTGACCAATTTAACTGCCATGTCTGACCCGAACCTTTCCGTAACCTGAAATCCATTTAACCGAAACCCGAACCAGATTCTTCTGTTAACTCGACACTGAACCTGAAACCATCGAAATCTTTCCCGAACCCGAACCTGATACGCGACTGAACCGAGCCACGACTGAGCTAACCGAACCCAAACATAACCCGAGCCGAACCAAACCCGAAGTCTGACCCGAAGCTAACCTGAACCGAATCCACTGTTGAACCAAAACTAACCTGAATCTCCCTAAGATTACCCGAACCAAAATTATCGCCTGCCGGAACACCTTCGCCGTCGTTCATGCGTTTGTCGCTGGCCGACGCTCCACCACCATCATCAACACCTTCGAGAGTCATCTTTATCATCATCGGAGCCGACTGGAGACTGCCTGAACCAGAAGCATGAGGGGTTCGAGGGTGTAGCTGTGTGTTGTCAGAGGAACCGGTGTTAGACGCCTGTTGGTCTTATTCGTCGGAGAAAAACAGCGAGAGAGCAGGGGTGAATGGTGTGTAAGATGAAGTGGGTTCGGGGGGTGCCTGTCGGAGGACAAAAAGAGGCGCCAGTAAGTTGGTCGGAGCAGAAAAACGAGACGGAGCGGGAGGGGGGTGTGCGAGTAGACATTTGGAGGGTGTGCGGCAGCCGGTAGACGGACCGGATTCCGGCTCGTCGCCGGTCATCAGGGAGCGAACGAGGGAAGAGGGTGGCGGTGGCATATATCTGGTCTAGGGTTTCTTGCAAAATGAAGAAGATGAGTTTAAGGAACCTTTTTATAGTTAGGTTTTAAATTTGGGTTGGGCCCAGGGCCCGTTAGCCTATAACTTTGTTTTTATGTGGCCCGATAATGTTCCTGGAACCCTTTTCGAACCCAATCATCGTAATATATCGTATAACATTTACTTAGAGTTGAAAGCACTTAAAAATTATGTCGCAAAACGTTTTTCAGACGCGTATGCTCGTTCGTCGCGTTAAATCGCGTAAACGTCTCGTCCGTCGTTTTTCGTTCTGATTTGTGACACCTGTGTCACTTCAACCATCAAACAAATACCAAACCAATGAAATATTGTATTTCATACTTGGGATTTGTATAAATATGTGTATCATTTGCACATATCAATTCTTGTTCGATTTCGGGCTCTAATTCGCTTTCTGGAAGGTTATACGCGCACTGATGCGTAAATATAACCAGTTTAATGCAACAAACACTCCGGAATAGTGACATAGGCTTAGCATACCTTAAATAACCTTTACATAACTTAGAAATAAGTTTTGGAAGGTTTGGTGTGCCGAAATCAAGTTTATTCGCTTACAGGGACTAAATTCGACAAACTACGAAAGTATGTCGATTCGTACTGTAATGGATATTCCAGAACTTGATCATAATTTAAACACACCCTAAATATCATTTACATAGCTTAGAAATAGGCTTTTAGGGTTCGGTGTGCTAAAATAAACTTTATGCTCATTCAGGGACTAAAAGCGTCAAAAAGTGCATAAGTTTGTATTTTCACGCATATCTTACGTTCTGAATACATCCGGACATCCAAAAATTTATGTAAGCATTAAAATATTTTATTTTAATGTTTGGCATAAGAAAACTTCATTCGTTTCACAATTTGGATCGTTTTCGCGTCCGTTACGACTTCCGTCGTAATTAATCGAACAACGCAACCGTACGGCCAAACGAACTGACATCCGACATATTTTTGAGCATATTTTAAGATTCCTATACTTTAACTTCATATTAGAGCCTTAAAATGAGGTTAACGGGGCTTAAACGTGTCAAAACGCATCAAAAATCAAGTTCGGGGTCACAGGGGCATGTTCTGCCAAAAATCAAACTTTGCTGGTCTGCACAAGGCTTACGGACCCTAAGAACTTATCCATACGGTCCATAAGGACCCCCCAGATCAGCAGAATTCATTTCCATCTTGTTCCAGCTGTTTCCCTCTTGTGCAAATGGTTTCTAAGCATTCTAGGGGCTGTTTTGGGGTGCCCAAGGTATTGCAAAACAGGGGTGCAAGTGTAGGGCCAAGACCAAAGCTCGGTTTACGAGAAACGATCCTAACGGTCCTAGAAAAATAATAAATAGCCCACCCCCACTTCACTTGAACTCACACCTTTGATTTATTCACCTCTAAGTTGGGGTCTTTTGCTCCATACCTGAGTTGTTTAAATCAAAACTTCCATTCTTGGACCTTTTGTAAGTCCTCTTTCATTCTTTTATGCGTTTTAGCACGAAAGTCAAATAGTGTTTGACTTTCTGCATTGACCAGTTTATGGTCAATGCGAAGTTCATGTGAACTTCATAACGTGAGCGTGATCACGATGGTTATAGTCCCTAGTGACTATGCCTACTGATTACCACGTTATCTAGGCTCAGTGACGAGTCCTGTGACACCTGTGTCACTTCAACCATCAAACAAATTCCAAACCAATGAAATATTGTATTTCATACTTGGGATTTGTAAAAATATGTGTATCATTTACACATATCAACTCTTGTTCGATTTCAAGCTTTAAATTGCTTTCGGGAAGGTTATACGCGCACTGATGCGTAAATATAACCAGTTTAATGCAACGAACACTCCGGAATAGTGAAATAGGCTTAACATACTTTAAATAACCTTTACATAACTTAGAAATAAGTTTTGAAGGCTTTGGTATGGCAAAATCTAGTTTATTCGCTTACAGGGACTAAATTTGACAAACTGCGAAAGTATGCCAATTTGAACTGTAACAGACATTCTGGAACATGACCATAAGTTAAACATACCACAAATATCCTTTACATAGCTTAGAAATAGGCTTTGAGGAGTTTGGTGTGCTAAAATATACTTTTGGCTCATTCAGGGACTAAAAGTGTCAAAAAGTGCACAAGTTTGCATTTTCGCGCATAACTCACGTTCTGAATACCTCCGTACATCCAAAAATTTATGTAAGCATGACTATATTATGCTTTAGTGTTTGGCTTGCAAAAAAAAATCCATTCGTTGCGTCATTTGGATCGTTTTTCGCGCTTATGCGCATTCCGTCGTAATTAAGCGAACATCGCGTTCGTACGACCAAACGAACCAACACCCGGCATATTTTTGAGCATGTTTCATGTCCACAATGTTTAGGAATCATTTTAGGGCCTTAAAGTTTGCTTTACGGGCCTTAGAAGTGTCGGGAATGGCCTTAAACACGTGCAGGGACTGAAACTGTCATTTCTGAAACTTTTTCTGATCTGTGCAGGCCAGGCGGCCCGCCTCAGTTTCTTTACATCCCCACGCGGCCCGCGTGGCTCCTTCTGACCAGGTTAAATGCATTTAACAGCAGATTGCAGCTGTTTAATCCACAACCACATGTTCTCACTTGTCTAGTCAGCTGATAAGAACCCATTTTTTATCCACCATAACTTTCCAACACTTGTACGGATGCGATTATAGCACGGTTTCCATGAAACGATCTTAACGGTGGACCGAAAACTATATATACCCCATGCCCCCCATTGCTTAAATCACTAGAATTTTGATTTGAGAAACTCTAAGTTGAAACCATTGTTTCATACTTGAGATTCTTGAATCGAGATTAGCATTCGGGGACCCTTCGTAAGTATTCTTTCGTTCTTTTATTGCTTTTCGAGTCTTTCGAGTCTGAAAGTCAAACTTTGTTTGACTTTCTGCATTGACCAGTTTATGGTCAATGCGAAGTTCGTTTGAACTTCGCAACGTGAGTGTAATCACGTTGGTTATAGTCCCTTGGGACTATGCCTACTGATTACCACGTTGTCTAGGGTCGTAGGGTAAGCGATCTAATAAATCGCTTATACCTTCGAACCCGACCCAGTTTGGTCGATCATTAGGATCCAACCAAATACATTAGGTGACCATAGTGTAGGGAATAACCTTCCGAGGTTATACCTTATGGTCACATCGTTTAAGTAGTTGTATGATAGGTAGTTTATATGCCTTAGGTAAATTACCAGAATACCCTTTTCATGTATAATTGGTAATTAAGCATATGTAACCTAAACTTTTGTCACATAACTGATTATGTAACATGTTTAGGCATATAACACTTGTCATAGGACTAGTTAGGCGGTCCGAACGCGTTTCACGCAAACGACGCGTTAAAGTAGCATAAGCTACCTAAACGGGTCGTAATGGGTCGAAAGCACTTAGATTAAGGTTTCATTTAGTATGTAGGCTTTGTTAAACCATATGACATGAGTCTCTATACTCGTTTGGTTTACGAACCCTCATTCTATCCAATCATCCGATTTAGGTCCGGTTATTAACATAGTTACCTATATTAGGTGCCGTTTGATATCCGCGATCTCTAGCATTGTTTGGTTGTTACTCAAGGACTACTAAGCAATCTCAAGTGAGTACATAGACCCCTCTTTTACTGTTTTCCAAACTGTTTTGGGGTGGAACACATGTGCCTACTTGTTACTTTCATGTTTTCCTGTTTTCACATCATATACCTGCTATGTTCGTTAGTACATTATAGTACATGATTTCATTACATCTTATGCTAGGTGTGCCCATTGTGTGCATTACTTAGTACATCGTTTTACATTACACTTATGCTATATATGTCCATTGTGTGCATGCTTAGTACATTGTTTTACATTACATTTATGTTGCATATGCTCATCCAGCATGTGAACACATTATACTGTATTTTGAACCGTTGTATCTATGAACCGTTTGTATTTGTGAACCGTTGTATCTATGAACCGTTTGTATCTGTGAACCGTTTGTATCTATGAACCATTTGTATCTGTGAACCGTTTGTATCTGTGATCCGTTTGTATCTGTGAACCGTTTGTATCTGTGAACCGTGTGAACCGTATTTGACCATACATAAACATTTCTACAATTGTTAAACATTACTTTGGTGGTTTGGTTTGATTAAGTGATTAAGTAACGATGCATGTGTAATATGATACAAGCATGGTGGATACGCCGCTGGTACTTCCTATATATAAGTGTTTGTATGGTATTACATATCGTATCGTTATTTGAATCATTTCAGTTTATGACATAGAACATTTTATACAAATAACATACTTTTCACAAGACATTGATTTACAAACAACTTATCTTATACAAATTCATTTTACATGGTTATTCATTTAACCATACATTATTCACTTATTTATACATATCATCTGATCTTATCGTTTTTCAAATGATTTACAAAACAAAGCAAATTACAAGGTTCATGACTAAACATTTTCTCAAACATAAGTCATGAAACCTATTTTCACAAAACCTATGTATCTCACAGGCATTTTTATGCTGACGTACCTATTTTCACATGTGTTTTCAGGAGATGAAGCATAGGACTTATCAAGATACACATAGGCAGACTTGGGCTTTAGTAACAATAAAAGATGCAAGACTAGTTAATTATGTTGTATTTCTTTGTTTGTTAAGACATTGTAACACTTTTAATCAATAAAACGAAACTTCAATTGCCATGGATTTGAAACAATTAATTCTGTTACAACACTCCCTGACATTTCCGCCACGTTTTGTATGTCTTACGTGGTCGGGGTGTGACAGAAAAGATGGTATCAGAGCCAATGGTTATAGGGAATTAGGTTATTAGTAATGCTTTGACCTAGTCTATAACCTTCTTAGGACCTTAACGCGAGTTTACTGGCGTTTAGTCATAAAACAATACTGTCACCTATCCTTAGGTGACGACCACAACAAGAACATAAATTTCAAAACCGCTTTGAAAACTAATCATCTGTTCTAGGATGATTGATTACTAGGTTTTGAACCCTCTATTGTAAGGTTTTGAATCCTCTGTTATATGGTTTTGAACCCTTTTGAGTTTTCAAAATCTCGTCAAGGTTTTGGGTTTTAAATAATGTGAACACGTGCAAACTGGAAGGGTGAATGCCTGTATTCTGGGTTTTCTGTCTAGGCAAGCACTTCGTATACATCTCATCAGACGCGAGACCAGTTGTGCTTACCTGGGAATTCTTGGGATGAGTGTTCACTTATAGGCGAGCATGTCTTCGCGATACATTATTTTTGACCCATTTACTTTGATTAGTCATTGTGTGTCGTTTGTTGCTTTGTAGTAACAAACAAATGACCACTATCCTTGCTTTCATCAGATTTGTTTCATCTCATTCTTTTCGTCTAATTCTCTCACTCGTTTCCTTTCATGTTTCCTCTTTTAGAATGCCTCCTCGACGTGAAAGCCAGATAGCGACTGCCGAATTGGCAGAAATCATTGCGCAGCAAATGGCTGCTCAATTCCCAAACCTCTTTGCTCAATGGAATCAAGCCAACAACAACAACAATGGTCTATGCAATTTCAAGAGTTTTAACTCGGCGAAACCACTCAAGTTTAGTGGTTCTGAGGGAGCGACTGGGCTTCTTCAATGGTTCGAGAGCATTGAGAATACTTTCCGCCACGTGCAGTGTCCTGACAATCACAAGGTCGAGTTTGCTTCGAGTGTGTTCCAGAAGAGAGCCCTTACGTGGTGGAACGGGGTTATGAGAGATCGTGGTGCAGAAGTTGCTCTAGCACAGACATGGGCTGAACTTAGGACCCTTATGATGAAGGAATTCTGTCCTCTTCACGAGATCAGGGCCTTGGAAAGGGAATTCGACAATCTTGAGCAAGACAGCGGTGAGCATCGAGCCTACACAGAACGTTATGAGGAGTTAAGTCTGTTATGCCCAAACATGGTCACGCCTTTGGATAAGGCAATCGAAAAGTACATTGATGGCCTCCCTGACTCAATACAAGACATTTTGACTGGCAGCAACCCTACTACGGTTAGACAGGCCATTGAGCTATCTGCAACCTTGACTGAATCAAAGATCAGGAAAGGTAAACTTTTCCGAAAAGGTGACAAGAAACCGGTCGAGGAATCAAAACCAATAGAGGAATCAAAGACCATGGATGAACAGACTGGATCCCCTAAGAAGTCAAAGAAGCGAAAGGCTGCTCAGAACTTCGCCATGGTTACTCACAACGATCAAGCCGTCCCCAACCAACCAGCTCAACCCCCTGCTAGGAAGCCATACAATGGAACTGCACCCTTGTGCAACCAATGTAGCCTCCATCATCATGCCAATGTAAAGTGCCGCAAATGCCAAACTTGTGGACTTATAGGCCATACAGCAAGAGTTTGCCCAGCTGCAGCTGCACCAAACCAAGCTGGCAACAATACCGCTCAAGGTCGTTTTCTACCAGGTTCTTGCTTCAACTGTGGCGAGATGGGTCATTTCCGAAGAAATTGCCCAAAGCTTGCTAATGCAAATCCAGCACAGGGATGAGCATCTGACCGAATGGAAGACAACGCTGTTTAGAAATAATCAATCCTTATGTATTATTTTCTTTAGTTGTCAAGGTTCAAGAAACAGTTGTTATCGTTGTTTATAAATAAATCTTTTATATACATTACAATGTATTTATGTGGTTGCATGTATAAACAACATATCTCTTACAATACCGACAATCAAGGAACCGTATTCCTTGAAGAACAAACTACCCCCAAAATTTTCCCATTCTATGATCTCTTGCGTTTCCACGAAATTCCTAAGTACCCGTTTATTCTAAGGAAACGAAGTACAAGGCGCAAGTTACAAAATTGGACGAATACCCAAAGTACCACTATAAATCCTTAATAGGGTACCTAAGGGTATTTCCGTAAATCCTAAAATTGTTGTTCCTTAATTCGAATATTACATTTCGTTGGAAACAAGATCGAATTTTTGGGAGATCTTCCTATCTTTTCAGATAGATCCCAAATGACATTGAAGTCCATCGATTGGTTTCCATATCTGTAACACCTGTGCCTTCACGGCCATCAAACAAATACCAAACCAATGAAATATTATATTTCATACTTGGGATTTGTAAAAATATGTGTATCATTTGCACATATCAATTCTTGTTCGATTTCAAACTCTATATCGCTTTCTGGAAGGTTATACGCGCACTGATGCGTAAATATAACCAGTTTTATGCAACAAACACTCCGGAATAGTGACATATACTTAACATACCTTAAATAACCTTTAAACAACTTAGAAATAAGTTTTGAAGGCTTTGGTATTGCAAAATCAAGTTAATTCGCTTACAGGGACTAAACTTGACAAACTGCGAAAGTATGTCAATTTGAACTGTAACGAACATTCCAGAACATGACCATAAGTTAAACACACCTTAAATATCCTTTATATAGCTTATAAATAGGCTTTGAGGGGTTCGGTGTGCTAAAATAAACTTTTGGGTCATTCAGGGACTAAAAGTGTCAAAAAGTGCACAAGTTTGCACTTTCGCGCATAACTTACGTTCTGAATACATCCGGACATCCAAAAATTTATGTAAGCATGACTATATTATGCTTTAGTGTTTGGCTTGCCAAAAATCCATTCGTTGCGTCATTTGGATCGTTTTTCGCGCTTATGCGCATTCCGTCGTAATTAAGCGAACATCGCGTTCGTACGACCAAACGAACCAACATCCGACATATTTTTGAGCATGTTTCATGTCCACAATGTTTAGGAATCATTTTAGGCCCTTAAATTTGGCTTTACGGGCCTTAGAAGTGTCGGAAATGGCCTTAAACACGTGCAGGGACTGAAACTGTCAAAATGGAAACATGTTTGCTGATCAGAAGCCTCAGGCGGCCCGCCTGAGTTTTCTCAGATCCTGACGCGGGCCGCGTCCGCCTGTCTGATCAGATAACAATGAACAGTCAGCAACTTCCAGCTGTTTTAAACACAACCACACACTCACCACTTGACATTTCAGCTGATAAGGACCAATTTAAGCCACCACAACTTTCCGACACTTGTACGGATGGGATTAAGGCACGATATTCGACAAACGATCTTAACGGTTACCCGAAAACTATAAATACCCCACCCCCCATTACTCCAAAACCACTAGAATCTGATCTAAGTGACTCTAAGTTGGAACCATTGTTTCATACCTGAGTTATTAAGATCTAGATTAGCATTCGGGGACCCTTCGTAAGTATTCTTTTGTTCTTTTCCTTATTTTACTGCTTTTCGAGTCCGAAAGTCAAACTTTGTTTGACTTTCAGCGTTGACCAGTAATGGTCAATGCGAAGTTCGTTTGAACTTCGCAACGTGAGTGTAATCACGTTGGTTATAGTCCCTTGGGACTATGCCTACTGATTACCACGTTGTCTAGGGTCGTAGGGTAAGCGATCTAATAAATCGCTTATACCTTCGAACCCGACCCAGTTTGGTCGATCATTAGGATCCGACCAAATACATTAGGTGACCATAGATTATAGGGAATAACCTTCCGAGGTTATACCTTATGGTCACATCGTTTAAGTAGTTGTATGATAGGTAGTTTATATGCCTTATGTAAATTACCAGAATACCCTTTTCATGTATAATTGGTAATTAAGCATATGTTACCTAAACTTTTGTCACATAACTGATTATGTAACATGTTTAGGCATATAACACTTGTCATAGGACTAGTTAGGCGGTCCGAACGCGTTTCACGCGAACGACGCGTTAAAGTGGCATAAGCTACCTAAACGGGTCGTAATGGGTCGTAAACACTTAGGTTAAGTTTCGTTTTAGTATGTAGGGTTTGTTAAACCATATTACACGAGTTTCAATACTCGTTTGGTTTACGAAACCGCATCCTATCCGATCTTCCGATTTAGGTCCGGTTTATTAACATAGTTACCTATATTAGGTGCCGTTTGATATCCGCGATCTCTAGCATTGTTTGGTTGTTACCCAAGGACTACTGAGCAATCTCAAGTGAGTACATAGACCCCTCTTTTACTGTTTTCTAAACTGTTTTGGGGTGGAACACATGTGCCTACTTGTTACCTTCATGCTTTCCTGTTTTCACATCATATACCGGCTATGTTTGTTACTACATTATAGTACATCGTTTTACATTACATTTTATGCTATGTATGTCCATTGCGTGCATACTTAGTACATTGTTTTACATATACATTTTATGCTATGTATGTCCATTGCGTGCATACTTAGTACATTGTTTTACATTTACATTTTATGCTATGTATGTCTATTGCGTGCATACTTAGTACATCGTTTTCATCACATGCTTACATTTTGTTATGACATTTGGGTTGTTTAACATGGAACAATACATTCATTAACATTGATCATGCCATTCGTTAGTAGGTAGTGGTACCATAGGAATTGACAACTCCCGTTCCGGACATCCCAGGGAAAGGGGATGAAAGGAATGACCGAATTCGATATACATAATTTAGATAAACCTTTAAGTGGTTTAAGGGTTTATCGCCACAGTCTCAAGGCTTGGATGTATGCATTATAACAATACCGCATAAATGTTCGTATCAGTAGAGCATGCATTTACACAAAACATAGCTTTGATTTAAACCAAGTTTTACTTCAATACTATGTTCTTGTGCATATGGTTTAGTTGATACATTTCACTAGCCATACAGATTATTTTGGTTACATATTACATGATTTACATTGATCATGCATTTACACAAAACATAGCTTTGATTTAAACCAAGTTTTACTTCAATACTATGTTCTTGTGCATATGGTTTAGTTGATACATTTCACTAGCCATACAGATTATTTTGGTTACATATTACATGATTTACATTGATCATGCATTTCCACAAAACATAGCTTTGACTTAAACCAAGTTTTACTTCAATGCTTTGTTTTGTGCATTTCATCTATGGTTTAGTTGATGCATTTTCACTAGCCATACATATCATTTTGGTTACATATTACATGGTTTACATTTGACACATAAACACTTTTGACATTGGTTATACATTACATGATTTACATTAGACATGAACATTTTACATTGTTAGTTTGGTTTGAGTAAGTGATTAAGTAACGATGCGTGTGTAATATGATACAAGCATGGTGGATACGCCGCTGGTACTTCCTATATATAAGTGTTTGTATGGTATTACATATTGTAGCGTTATTTGAATCATTTCAGTTTATGACATATAACATTTTATACAAATAACATACTTTTCACAATATATTGTTTTACAAACAACTTAACTTATACAAACTCATTTTACATGGTTATTCATTTAACCATGCATTATTCTCTTATTTATACGTATCATCTGAACTTATTGTTTTTCCAATGATTTACAATGACAAAGCAAATTACAAGGTTCATGACTAAACATTTTCTTAAACATAAGTCATGAAATCTTAATTTTCACAAAACCTATGTACTCGCCGGCATTTTTATGTTGACGTACCTATTTTCACATGTGTTTCAGGAAATGAAGCATAGGATTGATCAAGATACACTTAGGCGGACATGGGCCTTAGTGACAATAAAAGATGCAGACTAGTTATTTATGTTATGTTTCTTTGATTATCAAGACATTGTAACTCTCTTATTCAATAAAACAGTATTTCAATTTCCATGTGTTATGAAACAATGATTCTGTTACAACACTCCCCGATGTTTCCGCCACGTTTTGTTGTTTTACGTGGTCGGGGTGTGACAGAAAAGTTGGTATCAGAGCTCATGGTTATAGGGAATTAGGTTATTAATAATACTTTGACCTAGTCTATAACCTTTCTAGGACCCTAACGCAAGTTTACTTGCGTTTAGTCATAAAACAATACTGTCACCTATCCTTAGGCGACAACCACAACAAGAACATAAAATTCAAAACCGCTTTGAAAACTAATCATCTGTTCTAGGATGATTGATTACTAGGTTTTGAACCCTCTATTGTAAGGTTTTGAACTCTCTATTATATGGTTTTGAACCCCTTTGAGTTTTCAAAATCTCATCAAGGTTTTGGGTTTTAAATAATGTGAACACGTGCAAACTGGAAGGGTGAATGCCTGTATCCTGGGTTTTCTGTCTAGGCAAGCACTTCGTATACATCTCATCAGACGCGAGACCAGTTGTGCTTACCTGGGAATTCTTGGGATGAGTGTTCACTTATAGGCGAGCATGTCTTCTCGATACATTATTTTTGACCCATTTACTTTGATTTGTCACCATCTCATTTGTTTGCCTTAGGTAACAAACAAATGATCGCAATTTTCATTCGTTACCATTCTGTATTGATTATCCAATAAACCTTTCACTTGTTTCTTCCTATGTCTTTCAATTTTCTTCTAGAATGTCTCTTCCTCTCAGCACTGGTCAAATGTCCGAGCAAACAGCTAAATTTGCCCAGCAAATAGGCGAAGTGATTCTGAAGTCTGTGGATCTAGGCATTGCCATGGCTCGTCTCAAAAATGAAGCCTCTCGTCTCGACAATGAAGCCACTCAAGAGTCACCAAAGGAAGCAGAAGTCAAGCCAGCACCAAAATCAAGGAAGCGTAAGGCTTCAAGGAAACCCGCAACGGTTACACCTAATCAAGCGGGACCTAGCCATGTGGCAAGGCCACCAGCTAGGAAGCCATACAATGGAACTTCACCCTTGTGCAACCAATGTAGCCTTCATCATCATGCTAATGTGAAGTGCTGCAATTGCCAAATTTGTGGACTTATAGGTCATACGGCAAGGGTGTGCCCAACTACAGCAGTACCAAATCAAACAAGACCCATCCGGGTGGCAACACCACCTGCTAAGAAGCAATACCATGGAACGGCACCATTATGCAACAAATGTGAGGGGCATCACCTAGCTCACTTACAGTGTCATCGGTGTGTATCATGTGGAAGAGTTGGTCACCTGGCAAGTGTTTGTCGATGTAACCCGAACCAAGGTGGTCTAACTCAACCCCAAGTCAACTCAACTCAAGCTCGTTTTCCGTGTGGTACTTGCTACAACTGTGGCGATACGAGCCATTTCAGGAACAAATGCCCAAAGCTTGCTAATGCAAATCCCACCCACGGATGAGCAGTTGGCTGACTAGAAGATGTTGCTGTCTTATGCTTTTGTTCTTTTGTTTCCTTGTAGTGTGAAACAATCTGTTTTGTGTATAAATAAATCGTTATTCACAAATTCTGATATACAAGTATAATTACATGTGTGTATGTTTTTCCTATGATACCTGCATTAAGGAACTACGTTCCTTACAAACTACTCTTGTGATTCTCTCTTTCAAGTGATCGCTCATAAATTCCTCGAAAGTTCTAAGTACTCGTTTCATTCTAAGAAACGAAGTACAGGAAATAAAGTGAAATTATGAGTAATCGTGCTTTTTGCACATCTGTACTTTTGAATCCTTGGTTGGATAACTAAGGATATTTTCAAATCTCATACCCATTACGTTTTGATTTTTCAACATATACAGTACAAGTATTTCAAAAACAATCTTCATGATCTCAAAACATTTCATATAAGTTTGAAAACAATTTTTCTAGATACATTGTCTATGTTATTTCAAAAACATTGGCCATGTTATCAAAACCAACCTTTCTAATTTCAAAATATTTCATATAGTCTGAAGACAATATTAACACAGTACATTTTCTCATCAAGTGCAAGATTTCGAAAAGCATCATTCATATTTTCAAAAACCTTATACATAATTTCAAAATTCATCTCGCATGATTTTAAAACATTTTCATAAATATACTTACCTAGTACACCTATTTTATGATTTCAAAAGTATTATATATAAGGTTTCAAAAATGTTAAACATAATTTTTTTCTTAAAAGAACCCCATGCATAGTTTTCAAAAATATCTTTCCACATACATTGACTTAACCTTCAAATTCTTCTACATATGTCGCCTTGACATATCTAGCATCTCAACTTCATAAGCATTTTACATCATGTTTTGACTTAAGCACATCCAGTGCAAGGTTTCAAAACATCTTCAACTTCTAAAATCCATATGGGATCTTTTTATCTTCACATTTAGACCCTTGTGGATGATCATCATTCAAATCAGAGTCCTTAACTGGATTCCTTATGTACCTTAATTCGAACATTTCGGTTCCTATTAATCGAAATCGAATTTTATTCTTGAATCTTTCTATCTTTATAGTTAGATTCTTGATAATGTTTAAAGTACCAAATGAAATCCACGAGATGGATTCCTAGTGTGCTTTAAATACATGTTCTCTGTTAGCAGAACAAACTTCTAGTTAAACAATTTTGTGGTTATGTGACTATGTGTTTATTCATCTTATGTTTTCTTTTATGCATTTTGTGTTTTTATACTCTGGATATTCGTTATCCAAATTCTCATAGAATCTTTCATATCTTTATATGATGGGTTCATAGTATGGATCTTCAAAAAGGTACTACCTTAAATCCTTATTGGGCTTCTATGTAATAGTTAAGACCCTTGGATTATATAGTACTATTCCATGATTCATAAGAGACCCTTTAGTGGTCTAGTCAAAAAGATTGGTTCACAATTTGGTGAAAAAAAACGACATCTAGTGATGTAGCTGAACAGACTCCTTGATAGTCTATTTAGATCATTTATTGATTTAATTAAAAGGACTCTATGGTGGTCTAGTCACACTCATCACAGGATTGTTCATTTGGTTTTCCCCTACACATTATAAAATAGACTGTGTGAACTGTGCAAGGAATTGTCTGATTATGGACGCGTACATAATTATGAAATTTAGTGCACAGAAACCCAGTAAGATTTATTATGTGTAAGAACCGATAGTGACAACAATAATGAAATGAGAACGATGTAATGGAGGTACGGTGGACGCACCAATGACGCTTCATATACTTGTATATAAGTGTTCCTCTTACATTGCAAGCATAATGTTATTAAGGTTACTAAAAGTTCAGAACCCTAACCAATATTGTTTGATCTTTTCAACTTCATGTTTTCAAGCTCTCACAAGTTTCCTTTAAATAAATTTCGGGACGAAATTTCCTAAAGTAGGGGAGACTGTAACACCTGTGCCTTCGCGGCCATCAAACAAATACCAAACCAATGAAATATTATATTTCATACTTGGGATTTGTAAAAATATGTGTATCATTTGCACATATCAATTCTTGTTCGATTTCAAACTCTATATCGCTTTCTGGAAGGTTATACGCGCACTGATGCGTAAATATAACCATTTTTATGCAACAAACACTCCGGAATAGTGACATATACTTAACATACCTTAAATAACCTTTAAATAACTTAGAAATAAGTTTTGAAGGCTTTGGTATTGCAAAATCAAGTTAATTCGCTTACAGGGACTAAACTTGACAAACTGCGAAAGTATGTCAATTTGAACTGTAACGAACATTCCGGAACATGACCATAAGTTAAACACACCTTAAATATCCTTTATATAGCTTAGAAATAGGCTTTGAGGGGTTCGGTGTGCTAAAATAAACTTTTGGGTCATTCAGGGACTAAAAGTGTCAAAAAGTGCACAAGTTTGCACTTTAGCGCATAACTTACGTTCTGAATACATCCGGACATCCAAAAATTTATGTAAGCATGACTATATTATGCTTTAGTGTTTGGCTTGACAAAAATCCATTCGTTGCGTCATTTGGATCGTTTTTCGCGCTTATGCGCATTCCGTCGTAATTAAGCGAACATCGCGTTCGTACGACCAAACGAACCAACATCCGACATATTTTTGAGCATGTTTCATGTCCACAATGTTTAGGCATCATTTTAGGGCCTTAAATTTGGCTTTACGGGCCTTAGAAGTGTCGGAAATGGCCTTAAACACGTGCAGGGACTGAAACTGTCAAAATGGAAACATGTTTGCTGATCAGAAGCCTCAGGCGGCCCGCCTGAGATTTCCCAGATCCTGACGCGGGCCGCGTCCGCCTGTCTGATCAGATAACAACGAACAGTCAGCAACTTCCAGCTGTTTTAAACACAACCACACACTCACCACTTGACATTTCAGCTGATAAGGACCAATTTAAGCCACCACAACTTTCCGACACTTGTACGGATGGGATTAAGGCACGATATTCGACAAATGATCTTAACGGTTACCCGAAAACTATAAATACCCCACCCCCCATTACTCCAAAACCACTAGAATCTGATCTAAGTGACTCTAAGTTGGAACCATTGTTTCATACCTGAGTTATTAAGATCTAGATTAGCATTCGGGGACCCTTCGTAAGTATTCTTTTGTTCTTTTCCTTATTTTACTGCTTTTCGAGTCCGAAAGTCAAACTTTGTTTGACTTTCAGCGTTGACCAGTAATGGTCAATGCGAAGTTCGTTTGAACTTCGCAACGTGAGTGTAATCACGTTGGTTATAGTCCCTTGGGACTATGCCTACTGATTACCACGTTGTCTAGGGTCGTAGGGTAAGCGATCTAATAAATCGCTTATACCTTCGAACCCGACCCAGTTTGGTCGATCATTAGGATCCGACCAAATACATTAGGTGACCATAGATTATAGGGAATAACCTTCCGAGGTTATACCTTATGGTCACATCGTTTAAGTAGTTGTATGATAGGTAGTTTATATGCCTTAGGTAAATTACCAGAATATCCTTTTCATGTATAATTGGTAATTAAGCATATGTAACCTAAACTTTTGTCACATAACTGATTATGTAACATGTTTAGGCATATAACACTTGTCATAGGACTAGTTAGGCGGTCCGAACGCGTTTCACGCGAACGACGCGTTAAAGTGGCATAAGCTACCTAAACGGGTCGTAATGGGTCGTAAACACTTAGGTTAAGTTTCGTTTTAGTATGTAGGGTTTGTTAAACCATATTACACGAGTTTCAATACTCGTTTGGTTTACGAAACCGCATCCTATCTGATCTTCCGATTTAGTTCCGGTTTATTAACATAGTTACCTATATTAGGTGCCGTTTGATATCCGCGATCTCTAGCATTGTTTGGTTGTTACCCAAGGACTACTGAGCAATCTCAAGTGAGTACATAGACCCCTCTTTTACTGTTTTCCAAACTGTTTTGGGGTGGAACACATGTGCCTACTTGTTACCTTCATGCTTTCCTGTTTTCACATCATATACCGGCTATGTTTATTAGTACATTATAGTACATCGTTTTACATTACATTTTATGCTATGTATGTCCATTGCGTGCATACTTAGTACATTGTTTTACATATACATTTTATGCTATGTATGTCCATTGCGTGCATACTTAGTACATTGTTTTACATTTACATTTTATGCTATGTATGTCCATTGCGTGCATACTTAGTACATCGTTTTCATCACATGCTTACATTTTGTTATGACATTTGGGTTGTTTAACATGGAACAATACATTCATTAACATTGATCATGCCATTCGTTAGTAGGTAGTGGTACCATAGGAATTGACAACTCCCGTTCCGGACATCCCAGGGAAAGGGGATGAAAGGAATGACCGAATTCGATATACATAATTTAGATAAACCTTTAAGTGGTTTAAGGGTTTATCGCCACAGTCTCAAGGCTTGGATGTATGCATTATAACAATACCGCATAAATGTTCGTATCAGTAGAGCATGCATTTACACAAAACATAGCTTTGATTTAAACCAAGTTTTACTTCAATACTATGTTCTTGTGCATATGGTTTAGTTGATACATTTCACTAGCCATACAGATTATTTTGGTTACATATTACATGATTTACATTGATCATGCATTTACACAAAACATAGCTTTGATTTAAACCAAGTTTTACTTCAATACTATGTTCTTGTGCATATGGTTTAGTTGATACATTTCACTAGCCATACAGATTATTTTGGTTACATATTACATGATTTACATTGATCATGCATTTCCACAAAACATAGCTTTGACTTAAACCAAGTTTTACTTCAATGCTTTGTTTTGTGCATTTCATCTATGGTTTAGTTGATGCATTTTCACTAGCCATACATATCATTTTGGTTACATATTACATGGTTTACATTTGACACATAAACACTTTTGACATTGGTTATACATTACATGATTTACATTAGACATGAACATTTTACATTGTTAGTTTGGTTTGAGTAAGTGATTAAGTAACGATGCGTGTGTAATATGATACAAGCATGGTGGATACGCCGCTGGTACTTCCTATATATAAGTGTTTGTATGGTATTACATATTGTAGCGTTATTTGAATCATTTCAGTTTATGACATATAACATTTTATACAAATAACATACTTTTCACAATATATTGTTTTACAAACAACTTAACTTATACAAACTCATTTTACATGGTTATTCATTTAACCATGCATTATTCTCTTATTTATACGTATCATCTGAACTTATTGTTTTTCCAATGATTTACAATGACAAAGCAAATTACAAGGTTCATGACTAAACATTTTCTTAAACATAAGTCATGAAATCTTAATTTTCACAAAACCTATGTACTCGCCGGCATTTTTATGTTGACGTACCTATTTTCACATGTGTTTCAGGAAATGAAGCATAGGATTGATCAAGATACACTTAGGCGGACATGGGCCTTAGTGACAATAAAAGATGCAGACTAGTTATTTATGTTATGTTTCTTTGATTATCAAGACATTGTAACTCTCTTATTCAATAAAACAGTATTTCAATTTCCATGTGTTATGAAACAATGATTATGTTACAACACTCCCCGATGTTTCCGCCACGTTTTGTTGTTTTACGTGGTCGAGGTGTGACAATATCCGTTCTCAATCGATAACAAATTATTAACAAATTAATAACCAAGTTAAACAACTATGTGATTATGTGCTTATGAACATTACAAGACAAACTGTGCGGACTGTGCAAGGAATTACGAAATTATGGATGCATACATAATTATGGAATTTAGTGCACAGAAACCACAGCGAGCTTTGTCATGTGCCTAGAAGTTAACTCTATTCATTTCCGTTTCTGAGGAAGCACCCGTTGAAAATGACTCCGTTTGTTCATTTTCGTTTCTGAAGATTTGTCCGTTGAGGAAATGAATATCCGTTTGTCTATCATTTTCATTTCCATTTCTGAGGAAGCAACCGTTGAAAATGACTCCGTTTGTTCATTTTCGTTTCTGAAGATTTGTCCGTTGAGGAATTGAATATCCGTTTGTTTCTCCTTTTCATTTCCATTTCTGATGAAGCACCCGTTGAAAATGACTCCGTTTGTTCATTTTCATTTCTGAAGATTTGTCCGTTGAGGAAATGAATATCCGTTTGTTTCTCCTTTTCATTTCCATTTCTGATGAAGCACCCGTTGAAAATGACTCCGTGAGTTCATTTTACGTTTCTGAAGATTGCCGTTAAGGAAATGAATCCCCGTCTGTTTATTCCTTCATTTCCGCTTCTGAAGAATACTCATTGAGGAAAATGACTCCGTCTGTTCATTTTCGTTCTGAAGAATTTCCGTTAAGGAAATGACAGGATTATGCCTTACTTATCTCTGGTGGTTATTTGACGCAAAGTCACAAATAGACTCCTACGAATAAATTTCGGGACGAAATTTCCTAAAGTAGGGGAGACTGTGACACCTGTGTCACTTCAACCATCAAACAAATTCCAAACCAATGAAATATTGTATTTCATACTTGGGATTTGTAAAAATATGTGTATCATTTACACATATCAACTCTTGTTCGATTTCAAGCTTTAAATTGCTTTCGGGAAGGTTATACGCGCACTGATGCGTAAATATAACCAGTTTAATGCAACGAACACTCCGGAATAGTGAAATAGGCTTAACATACTTTAAATAACCTTTACATAACTTAGAAATAAGTTTTGAAGGCTTTGGTATGGCAAAATCTAGTTTATTCGCTTACAGGGACTAAATTTGACAAACTGCGAAAGTATGCCAATTTGAACTGTAACAGACATTCCGGAACATGACCATAAGTTAAACATACCACAAATATCCTTTACATAGCTTAGAAATAGGCTTTGAGGAGTTTGGTGTGCTAAAATATACTTTTGGCTCATTCAGGGACTAAAAGTGTCAAAAAGTGCACAAGTTTGCATTTTCGCGCATAACTCACGTTCTGAATACCTCCGGACATCCAAAAATTTATGTAAGCATGACTATATTATGCTTTAGTGTTTGGCTTGCAAAAAAAAATCCATTCGTTGCGTCATTTGGATCGTTTTTCGCGCTTATGCGCATTCCGTCGTAATTAAGCGAACATCGCGTTCGTACGACCAAACGAACCAACACCCGGCATATTTTTGAGCATGTTTCATGTCCACAATGTTTAGGAATCATTTTAGGGCCTTAAATTTTGCTTTACGGGCCTTAGAAGTGTCGGGAATGGCCTTAAACACGTGCAGGGACTGAAACTGTCATTTCTGAAACTTTTTCTGATCTGTGCAGGCCAGGCGGCCCGCCTCAGTTTCTTTACATCCCCACGCGGCCCGCGTGGCTCCTTCTGACCAGGTTAACTGCATTTAACAGCAGATTGCAGCTGTTTAATCCACAACCACATGTTCTCACTTGTCTAGTCAGCTGATAAGAACCCATTTTTTATCCACCATAACTTTCCATGAAACGATCTTAACGGTGGACCGAAAACTATATATACACCATGCCCCCCATTGCTTAAATCACTAGAATTTTGATTTGAGAAACTCTAAGTTGAAACCATTGTTTCATACCTGAGATTCTTGAATCGAGATTAGCATTCGGGGACCCTTCGTAAGTATTCTTTCGTTCTTTTATTGCTTTTCGAGTCTTTCGAGTCTGAAAGTCAAACTTTGTTTGACTTTCTGCATTGACCAGTTTATGGTCAATGCGAAGTTCGTTTGAACTTCGCAACGTGAGTGTAATCACGTTGGTTATAGTCCCTTGGGACTATGCCTACTGATTACCACGTTGTCTAGGGTCGTAGGGTAAGCGATCTAATAAATCGCTTATACCTTCGAACCCGACCCAGTTTGGTCGATCATTAGGATCCGACCAAATACATTAGGTGACCATAGTGTAGGGAATAACCTTCCGAGGTTATACCTTATGGTCACATCGTTTAAGTAGTTGTATGATAGGTAGTTTATATGCCTTAGGTAAATTACCAGAATACCCTTTTCATGTATAATTGGTAATTAAGCATATGTAACCTAAACTTTTGTCACATAACTGATTATGTAACATGTTTAGGCATATAACACTTGTCATAGGACTAGTTAGGCGGTCCGAACGTGTTTCACGCAAACGACGCGTTAAAGTAGCATAAGCTACCTAAACGGGTCGTAATGGGTCGAAAGCACTTAGATTAAGGTTTCATTTAGTATGTAGGCTTTGTTAAACCATATGACACGAGTCTCTATACTCGTTTGGTTTACGAACCCTCATTCTATCCAATCATCTGATTTAGGTCCGGTTATTAACATAGTTACCTATATTAGGTGCCGTTTGATATCCGCGATCTCTAGCATTGTTTGGTTGTTACTCAAGGACTACTAAGCAATCTCAAGTGAGTACATAGACCCCTCTTTTACTGTTTTCCAAACTGTTTTGGGGTGGAACACATGTGCCTACTTGTTACTTTCATGTTTTCCTGTTTTCACATCATATACCTGCTATGTTCGTTAGTACATTATAGTACATGATTTCATTACATCTTATGCTAGGTGTGCCCATTGTGTGCATTACTTAGTACATCGTTTTACATTACACTTATGCTATGTATGTCCATTGTGTGCATGCTTAGTACATTGTTTTACATTACATTTATGTTGCATATGCTCATCCAGCATGTGAACACATTATACTGTATTTTGAACCATTGTATCTATGAACCGTTTGTATCTGTGAACCGTTGTATCTGTGAACCGTTTGTATCTGTGAACCGTTTGTATCTATGAACCGTTTGTATCTGTGAACCGTTTGTATCTGTGAACCGTTTGTATCTGTGATCCGTTTGTATCTGTGAACCGTTTGTATCTGTGAACCGTGTGAACCGTATTTGACCATACATAAACATTTCTACAATTGTTAAACATTACTTTGGTGGTTTGGTTTGATTAAGTGATTAAGTAACGATGCATGTGTAATATGATACAAGCATGGTGGATACGCCGCTGGTACTTCCTATATATAAGTGTTTGTATGGTATTACATATCGTAGCGTTATTTGAATCATTTCAGTTTATGACATAGAACATTTTATACAAATAACATACTTTTCACAAGACATTGATTTACAAACAACTTATCTTATACAAATTCATTTTACATGGTTATTCCTTTAACCATACATTATTCACTTATTTATACATATCATCTGATCTTATCGTTTTTCAAATGATTTACAAAACAAAGCAAATTACAAGGTTCATGACTAAACATTTTCTCAAACATAAGTCATGAAACCTATTTTCACAAAACCTATGTATCTCACAGGCATTTTTATGCTGACGTACCTATTTTCACATGTGTTTTCAGGAGATGAAGCATAGGACTTATCAAGATACACATAGGCAGACTTGGGCTTTAGTAACAATAAAAGATGCAAGACTAGTTAATTATGTTGTATTTCTTTGTTTGTTAAGACATTGTAACACTTTTAATCAATAAAACGAAACTTCAATTGCCATGGATTTGAAACAATTAATTCTGTTACAACACTCCCTGACATTTCCGCCACGTTTTGTATGTCTTACGTGGTCGGGGTGTGACAGAAAAGATGGTATCAGAGCCAATGGTTATAGGGAATTAGGTTATTAGTAATGCTTTGACCTAGTCTATAACCTTCTTAGGACCTTAACGTGAGTTTACTTGCGTTTAGTCATAAAACAATACTGTCACCTATCCTTAGGTGACGACCACAACAAGAACATAAATTTCAAAACCGCTTTGAAAACTAATCATCTGTTTTAGGATGATTGATTACTAGGTTTTGAACCCTCTATTGTAAGGTTTTGAACCCTCTGTTATATGGTTTTGAACCCTTTTGAGTTTTCAAAATCTCATCAAGGTTTTGGGTTTTAAATAATGTGAACACGTGCAAACTGGAAGGGTGAATGCCTGTATTCTGGGTTTTCTGTCTAGGCAAGCACTTCGTATACATCTCATCAGACGCGAGACCAGTTGTGCTTACCTGGGAATTCTTGGGATGAGTGTTCACTTATAGGCGAGCATGTCTTCGCGATACATTATTTTTGACCCATTTACTTTGATTAGTCACTGTGTGTCGTTTGTTGCTTTGTAGTAACAAACAAATGACCACTATCCTTGCTTTCATCAGATTTGTTTCATCTCATTCTTTTCGTCTAATTCTCTCACTCGTTTCCTTTCATGTTTCCTCTTTTAGAATGCCTCCTCGACGTGAAAGCCAGATAGCGACTGCCGAATTGGCAGAAATCATTGCGCAGCAAATGGCTGCTCAATTCCCAAACCTCTTTGCTCAATGGAATCAAGCCAACAACAACAACAATGGTCTATGCAATTTCAAGAGTTTTAACTCGGCGAAACCACTCAAGTTTAGTGGTTCTGAGGGAGCGACTGGGCTTCTTCAATGGTTCGAGAGCATTGAGAATACTTTCCGCCACGTGCAGTGTCCTGACAATCGCAAGGTCGAGTTTGCTTCGAGTGTGTTCCAGAAGAGAGCCCTTACGTGGTGGAACGGGGTTATGAGAGATCGTGGTGCAGAAGTTGCTCTAGCACAGACATGGGCTGAACTTAGGACCCTTATGATGAAGGAATTCTGTCCTCGTCACGAGATCAGGGCCTTGGAAAGGGAATTCGACAATCTTGAGCAAGACAGCGGTGAGCATCGAGCCTACACGGACCGTTATGAGGAGTTAAGTATGTTATGCCCAAACATGGTCACGCCTTTGGATAAGGCAATCGAAAAGTACATTGATGGCCTCCCTGACTCAATACAATTAATTCTGTTACAACACTCCCAGACATTTCCGCCACGTTTTGTATGTCTTACGTGGTCGGGGTGTGACAAGTCGTAGTTTCGGCCAAAATGCGTATTCTTGCGTATTTTGTAACCAAACTACTTGTGGGTATCAAGACCCTTTGTCTTGATACCAAACCTGTTTTTAAACCTCGTTAAACATGTTTAAACATGTTTAGCTCGTCACTTTTAGAATTGTGCTTGTATAGGGTCGTAAGGTAAGCGATCTAAACAAGCGCTTATACTTTCGAACCCGACCCATTTGGTCGATCATTAGGATCCGACCAAACACATTAGGTGACCATAGTTTTATAGGGAATAACCTTCCGATGTTATACCTTAAGGTCACTTCGTTTAAGTAGTTGTATGATAGGTAGTTTATATGCCTTAGGTAAATGACCAATATGCCCTTTTTACGCATAAATTCATTTTAAGCATATGTAACCTAAATTTTGACATCTAAACTGATTAGGTAACTATATTAGACATGTTAAGGCATATTTTACTTGTCATAGGACTAGTTAAGGGGTCCGAACGCGTTTTACGCGAACGACACGTTAAAGTAGCATAAGCTACCTAAACGGGTCATACTGGGTCGTAAGCACTTAGGTTAGGTTTCATTTTAGTATGTAGGCTTTGTTAAACCATATCATATGAGTTCCAATACTCATTTGGTTAACGAAACCTCATACTATCCAATCTCCCGATTTAGGTCCGGTTATTTATGTAGTTATCTATATAGGGTGCCGTTTGATTCCGTGATCCCTCTAGCTTTGCTTGGTTGTTGTTCAAGACTTCTAAGCACCCTCAAGTGAGTACATAGTCCCCTCTTTTACTGTTTTTCAAACATTTTGGGGGTGAAACACATGTGCCTACTTGTTATTTTCATGCTTTCCATGTTTTCATATCATATACTTGCTATGTTCATTAGTACACTATTAGTACATGATTTCATTATGTTTTGCTATGTATGTTTACTTATCATGCTAGCACATTGTTTTACATTACATTTCTTTTGCTATGTATGTTAACTTAGCATACTTAGTACATTGTTTTTATATTACTTTTCTGCTTTGTATGTTAACTTAGCATACTTAGTACATTGTTTTACATGACTTTTCCTGCTTTGTATGTTAACTTAGCATACTTAGTACATTGTTTTACATTGCATCTCTGTTGCATATGTTCTCGTAACATATGGACACATTGTTTTATATCTCTACCTTGTATGTTCACTTAGCATACTAGGTACATTATTTTCATAAAACATGCTTACATTTGGTATATCATTTGGTTTGTTTAACGGGACTAAATTACATTCATTAACACCGATCATGCCGCTCGGTAGTAGGTAGTGGTACCATAGGACTTGACAAATCCCGTTCCTAAAATCCTAGGTTTGTTTGGATGGATGGAATGACCGAATCCGAAAACATTTTCTTTTGATAACTTTTAATCTAAGGTTATCCTGCTGTCTCAAGGCTTGAGTGTAGGCGTTTAACATTACCACATAAATGTTGTATCAGTAAAGCATGCACTATTCTACAAAGCATAACTTTTGATTTATTCAAATACTTTGTTTTGTACATTTTTACTTGTGGTTTAAGTAGTCTCATTTTACTTACCATACATAACTTTTGTTTACACATTTCATGATTTACATTTGATGGTTTTCACACAAACATTTGACATTTGACTATACATAAACATTTTTACATTGGTGGTTAGTTTTGTTTAAGTGATTTAAATAACGAGGCGTGTGTAATAAGATAAAAGCATGGTGGATACGCCGCTGGTACTTCCTATATATAAGTGCTTTTATAGTATTACATATCGTAGCGTTATTTAAACCATTTCGATATTTGACATATTACATTTTACACAAATGACATATTTTCACTAAACAATTATTTTACAAAACAACTTATTTTATACAAACTCATTTTTTCTTGGTTATTCATTTAACCTTACATTACTCTTTTACATATCATATACTTTATCATCGCTTTTCAAATGATTTATAAAAACAAAACATTTTACAAGGATCATGACTGACTTTTGTTAAACCACTTTTTCTAAACTTATAAGTCATGAATCCTATTTTCACAAAACCTATGTATCTCACATGCATTTTTATGCTGACGTACCTATTTTCACATGTGTTTCAGGAAATGATGCATAGGATTGATCAAGATACACGTAGGCAGACTTGGGCCTTAGTGACATTAAAAGATGCAAGACTAGTTAATTATGTTGTGTTTCTTTGTTGTTAAGACACTGTAACTTTTTTTAATCAATAAAACAAAATTTCAAATTTCCATGTGTTATGAAACAATGATTCTGTTACAACACTCCCCGACGATTCCGCCACGTTTTGTTGTTTTACGTGGTCGGGGTGTGACAGAAAAGTTGGTATCAGAGCTCATGGTTATAGGGAATTAGGTTATTAGTAATGCTTTGACCTAGTCTATAACCTTCCTAGGACCCTAACGCGAGTTTACTTGCGTTTAGTCATAAAACAACACCGTCACCTATCCTTAGGCGACAACCACAACAAGAACCTAAATTTCAAAATCCGCTTTGAAAATCAATCATCTCTTCTAGGATGATTTATTGTAAGGTTTTGAACCTTCAAAGTTTTCAAAATCTCGTCAAAGTTTGGGTCTTTTAATGTGAACACGTGCAAACTGGAAGGGTGAATGCCTGTACTCTGAGTTTTCTGTCTATGGCTAGAGTGTTCGTACAAATCCGCAGAATCGGACCAGTCACTCTTACCTGGAAACTCTTGGGGTGAGTGTTCACTTATAGGCGAGCATGTCTTCAGTGATATATTAATATGACCTGTTTACTTTGATTAGTCACCGTCTCATTTGTTTGCCTTAGGTAACAAACAAATGATCGCAATTTTATGCGTTGCCATTTTGTTTTGATTTTCCGATAACATTTCACTTGTTTCTTCCTATGTCTTTCATTTTCTTCTAGAATGTCTTTTCCTCTCAGCAACGGTCAAATGTCCGAGCAAACAGCCAAATTTGCCCAGCAAATAGGCGAAGTGATTCTGAAGACTGTGGATTTAGGCATTGCCATGTCTCGTCTCAACAATGAAGCCACTCAAGAGTCACCGAAGGAAGTAGAAGTCAAGCCTGCACCAAAATCAAGGAAGCGTAAGGCTTCAAGGAAACCCGCAGCAGTTACACCTAATCAAGCGGGACCTAGCCAAGTGGCAGCGCCACCCGCTAGGAAGCCATACTTAGGAGTTGCCCCATGGTGCAAACGATGCAGCCGTCATCATTCAAACCTCATACCCTGCTTCAAATGTACCTACTGTGGACGGTGGGGACATTTGGTTAGCATATGCCGCTTTGCTATCCAAAACAAAGCTGTTATAAACCTTGCTGCTGCTCAACCTCCTGCCAGGAAACCTTATGACGGTACTGCACTGATGTGCAACAAGTGTAATGTACCTCACCAAGCTTACCTACAGTGTCGTCTGTGTGCTTCATTTGGATGACTCGGTCACCTGGCAAATGCTTGTCTTTTCAACCCAATCCAAGGTGGTCCAAACCAACCCCAAGTCAACCCTGCTCAAGCTCGTTTACTGTCTGGTACTTGGTACAACTACGGTGAGACGAGCTATTTCAGGAACAAGTAATCAGAGATTGTCAATGCAAGTCTGACACACGGATAAGCATATGGCTGAGTATAAGATATTGTTGTTTTAATCTTATGCTTTTGTTTTCTCTGTTTTTCTTGTAATGTGAAACAATCAGTTTTGTTTATAAATAAATTGTTGTTCGCAAATTCTGATATACAAGTGTAGTTACATGTGTGTATGGCATTTCCCTATGATACCTACATCAAGGAACTATGTTCTTTACAAACTACTCTTGTGATTCTCCCTTTCAAGAGATTGCTCATGATTTCCTCGAAAAATTTTAAGTACTCGTTTCATTCTAGGAGACGAAGTACAGAAAATAAAGTGACATTATGAGTAATCGTGCTTTTGCACATCTGTGCCTTTGAATCCTTGGTTAGATAACTAAGGGTATTTTCAAATCTCATACCCATTACGTTTTGATTTTTCAACATGCATAACATAAGTTTTCAAAAACAACCTTCATGATTTCAAAAACATTTTATATATAGTTCGAAAACGTTCTTAATATAGTGTATTTACTTAACATATCAAATGCATGATTTCAAAAGCATCATTCATGTTTTCAAAAAAAAAAAAAAAAAAATCTTATACATAATTTCAAAATTCATCTCGCATGATTTTAAAACATTTTTTAAATATACTTACCTAATACACCTACTTTATGATTTCAAAAGTATTATATATAAGGTTTCAAAAACATTAAACACATTTTTAAAAGAAACCCCATGCATAGTTTTCAAAATATTTTCTTCATACATTGACTTAACCTTCAAATTCTGCTTCATATGTCGCCTTGACATATCTAGCATCCCAACTTCATAAGCATTTTTACTTCATGTTTTGACTTAAGCACATCCAGTGCAAGGTTTCAAAACATCTTCAACTTCTAAAATCCATATGGGATCTTTTTATCTTCACAATTAGACCCTTGTGGATGATTATCTTTCAAATCAGAGTCCTTAATTGGATTCCTTGTGTACCTTAATTCAAACATTTCGGTTCCTTATAATCGAAATCGAATTTTCTCTTTAAAGATCTTTCTATCTTTATAGTAAGATTCTTGGAAATATTTAAAGCACCAATCAAAATCCACTGATTGGATACCTGGTGTGCTTTGAATACATGTGCACAATTAACAAAAACAAATTAACAAAATGATAGCAAATTTAACATCAAGTTAAAACAATTATGTGTTATGTGTTTAAGCATTTTGTGTTTTCTTTTATGCATTTTTGTGTTTTTGTATACTCTGGATATTCGTTATCCAAATCCTCGTAGAACCTTTCATATATTCATATGAGGGATTCGTAGTAGGATATTCAAAAAGGTACTACCTTAAATCCTTAATGGGCTTCTACGTAATCATTAAGACCCTTGGATTATATAGTACCATTCCATCTTTCAAAGAGACCCCTTGAGTGGTCTTGTCAGAAAGATTGATTCAGAATCTGGTTAAGAACGACATGTGGTGATATAACTGAACAGACTCCTTGGTAGTCCATTTAAATCATTTATTGATTTAATTAAAAGGACCCTATGGTGGTCTAGTCACAATCATCACAAGTTCATTCATTATTTTCTTCCCCTACACATTTATAAGATGCACTACGTGACTATGCAAGGAATTACGTAATTATGGATGCATACATAATTGCGAAGTTCAGTGCACGGAAGCTACAGTAAGACTTATTATGTGTAAGAACCGATAGTGGCAACCATAACGGAATGTGAACAATGTAATAGAGGTACGGTGGACGCACCAATAACACTTTATATACTTGTATATAAGTGTCCCTCTCACATTGCAAGCATGATGTTATTTAAAGTTACTAGAAGTTCAGGACTCTAACCAGTGTCGTTTGATCTTTTCAACTTCATGTTTCAAAGCTCTCACAAGTTTCCTCTAAATAAATTTCGGGACGAAATTTCCGGAAGTAGGGGAGACTGTGACACCTGTGTCACTTCAACCATCAAACAAATACCAAACCAATGAAATATTGTATTTCATACTTGGGATTTGTATAAATATGTGTATCATTTGCACATATCAATTCTTGTTCGATTTCGGGCTCTAATTCGCTTTCTGGAAGGTTATACGCGCACTGATGCGTAAATATAACCAGTTTAATGCAACAAATACTCTGGAATAGTGACATAGGCTTAACATACCTTAAATAACCTTTACATAACTTAGAAATAAGTTTTGGAAGGTTTGGTGTGCCGAAATCAAGTTTATTCGCTTATAGGGACTAAATTCGACAAACTGCGAAAGTATGTCGATTCGTACTGTAACGGACATTTCAGAACTTGATCATAAGTTAAACACACCCTAAATATCCTTTACATAGCTTAGAAATAGGCTTTGAGGGGTTCGGTGTGCTAAAATAAACTTTATGCTCATTCAGGGACTAAAAGTGTCAAAAAGTGCATAAGTTTGTATTTTCACGCATATCTTACGTTTTGAATACATCCGGACATCCAAAAATTTATTTAAGCATTAAAACATTTTATTTTAATGTTTGGCATAAGAAAACTTCATTCGTTTCACAATTTGGATCGTTTTCGCGTCCGTTACGACTTCCGTCGTAATTAACCGAACAACGCAACCGTACGGCCAAATGAACTGACATCTGACATATTTTTGAGCATATTTTAAGATTCCTATACTTTAACTTCATATTAGAGCCTTAAAATGAGGTCAACGGGGCTTAAACGTGTCAAAACGCATCAAAAATCAAGTTCGGAGTCACAGGGGCCTGTTCTGCCAAAAATCAAACTTTGCTGGTCTGCACAAGGCTTATGGACCGTAAGCACTTATCCATACGGTCCGTAAGGACCCCCCCCCCAGATTGGCAAAATTCATTTCCAGCTTGTTCCAGCTGTTTCCCTCTTGTGCAAATGGTTTCTAAGCATTCTAGGGGCTGTTTTGGGGTGCCCAAGGTATTGCAAAACAGGGGGTGCAAGTGTAGGGCCAAGATCAAAGCTCGGTTTACGAGAAACAATCCTAACGATCCTAGAAAAACTATAAATAGCCTACCCCCACTTCACTTGAACTCACACCTTTGATTTATTCAGCTCTAAGTTGGGGTCTTGTGCTCCATACCTGAGTTGTTTAAATCAAAACTTCCATTCTTGGACCTTTTGTAAGTCCTCTTTCATTCTTTTATGCGTTTTAGCACGAAAGTCAAACAATGTTTGACTTTCTGCATTGACCAGTTTATGGTCAATGCAAAGTTCATGTGAACTTCATAACGTGAGCGTGATCACGATGGTTATAGTCCCTAGTGACTATGCCTACTGATTACCACGTTATCTAGGCTCAGTGACGAGTCGTAGTTTCGGCCAAAATGCGTATTCTTGCGTATTTTGTAACCAAACTACTTGTGGGTATCAAGACCCTTTGTCTTGATACCAAACCTGTTTTTAAACCTCGTTAAACATGTTTAGCTCGTCACTTTTAGAATTGTGCTTGTATAGGGTCGTAAGGTAAGCGATCTAAACAATCGTTTATACTTTCGAACCCGACCCATTTGGTCAATCATTAGGATCCTACCAAACACATTAGGTGACCATAGTTGTATAGGGAATAAACTTCCGAGGTTATACCTTAAGGTCACTTCGTTTAAGTAGTTGTATGATAGGTAGTTTATATGCCTTAGGTAAATGACCAAAATGCCCTTTTTACGCATAAATTCATTTTAAGCATATGTAACCTAAATTTTGACATCTAAACTGATTAGGTAACTATATTAGACATGTTAAGGCATATTTTACTTGTCATAGGACTAGTTAAGCGGTCCGAACGCGTTTTACGCGAACGACACGTTAAAGTAGCATAAGCTACCTAAACGGGTCATAATGGGTCGTAAGCACGTAGGTTAGGTTTCATTTTAGTATGTAGGCTTTGTTAAACCATATCATATGAGTTCCAATACTCATTTGGTTAACGAAACCTCATACTATCCAATCTCCCGATTTAGGTCCGGTTATTTATGTAGTTATCTATATAGGGTGCCGTTTGATTCCGTGATCCCTCTAGCTTTGCTTGGTTGTTGTTCAAGACTTCTAAGCACCCTCAAGTGAGTACATAGTCCCCTCTTTTACTGTTTTTCAAACATTTTGGGGTGAAACACATGTGCCTACTTGTTATTTTCATGCTTTCCATGTTTTCATATCATATACTTGCTATGTTCATTAGTACACTATTAGTACATGATTTCATTATGTTTTGCTATGTATGTTTACTTAACATGCTAGCACATTGTTTTACATTACATTTCTTTTGCTATGTATGTTAACTTAGCATACTTAGTACATTGTTTTTATATTACTTTTCTGCTTTGTATGTTAACTTAGCATACTTAGTACATTGTTTTACATGACTTTTCTGCTTTGTATGTTAACTTAGCATACTTAGTACATTGTTTTACATTGCATCTCTGTTTCATATGTTCTCGTAACATATGGACACATTGTTTTATATCTCTACCTTGTATGTTCACTTAGCATACTAGGTACATTATTTTCATAAAACATGCTTACATTTGGTATATCATTTGGTTTGTTTAACGGGACTAAATTACATTCATTAACACCGATCATGCCGCTCGGTAGTAGGTAGTGGTACCATAGGACTTGACAAATCCCGTTCCTAAAATCCTAGGTTTGTTTGGATGGATGGAATGACCGAATCCGAAAACATTTTCTTTTGATAACTTTTACTCTAAGGTTATCCTGTTGTCTCAAGGCTTGAATGTAGGCGTTTAACATTACCACATAAATGTTGTATCAGTAAAGCATGCATTATTCTACAAAACATAACTTTTGATTTATTCAAATACTTTGTTTTGTACATTTTTACTTGTGGTTTAAGTAGTCTCATTTTACTTACCATACATAACTTTTGTTTACACATTTCATGATTTACATTTGATGGTTTTCACACAAACATTTGACATTTGACAATACATAAACATTTTTACATTGGTGGTTAGTTTTGTTTAAGTGATTTAAATAACGAGGCATGTGTAATAAGATAAAAGCATGGTGGATACGCCGCTGGTACTTCCTATATATAAGTGCTTTTATAGTATTACATATCGTAGCGTTATTTAAACCATTTCAATATTTGACATATTACATTTTACACAAATGACATATTTTCACTAAACAATTGTTTTACAAAACAACTTATTTTATACAAACTCATTTTTACTTGGTTATTAATTTAACCTTACATTACTCTTTTACATATCATATACTTTATCATCGCTTTTCAAATGATTTATAAAAACAAAACATTTTACAAGGATCATGACTGACTTTTGTTAAACAACTTTTTCTAAACTTATAAGTCATGAATCCTATTTTCACAAAACCTATGTATCTCACAGGCATTTTTATGCTGACGTACCTATTTTCACATGTGTTTCAGGAAATGATGCATAGGATTGATCAAGATACACGTAGGCAGACTTGGGCCTTAGTGACATTAAAAGATGCAAGACTAGTTAATTATGTTGTGTTTCTTTGTTGTTAAGACATTGTAACTTTTTTAATCAATAAAACAAAATTTCAAATTTCCATGTGTTATGAAACAATGATTCTGTTACAACACTCCCCGACGATTCCGCCACGTTTTGTTGTTTTACGTGGTCGGGGTGTGACATGATTTTCAACTACGAATATTAAAATTCGAAAATGAAGCCAAATATATCATAATATATTAATATCGAGACGAAATTCGAGTCCGGTGCTTCCGTTCGTCGTTGATTGTCGGTGCGTTACTGTTTTCGCGTTTTTCTTTTGCGTTTGCATTTTGTGTTGTTTGAAAGCATAATATTTTCGCAAAACGAAATCCATAAGTATATGTTATATGTATAAACTTTGTAATCGACGGCGTTGTCAGGGTTTTGTACGTTGTCAGTTCATATTCGTTTAACGCTCAGTAGATTTTCCGAAAATAATCCTACGCGCACTGTAAAGTCACATAGGCGTTCCTAGGCATTCCAATTGCCTAATTAAGTTAATTCATGTCTTAAAGACTCTTTGTTATCGCCTAAACGTTTGTTAATCCCGTAATTAGAAGCCGTTAATTAGCGGTTATCACACGATTTACCTGGTCATCTAGGTTATCAGGCATAACCCAGACGATTTAGCTGGTCATCTAGGTTCAGGCAAAACCCAGACAAGTTACCTGGTCATCTAGGTTATCAAACATAACCCAGACATAAAATATATATATGAAGTAAATATATATTAAATACGAACAAAGAAAACAAAAAAATACAAATCTAATAATGAATTCAAGATGAACGACTTGTACGAAAATCAAGCACAAACCTAAGTGTCTAACGGAAATAGAACACTTGTAGGTCGAGACTCGAACCAATCTGTGACAACCGGAACTTCCAGCCTAACATTCGTACCAACCCGAATCTGGTTCACATCGTGATCTTACGTTTTACGCGTAGTTTTTTATTTTTATTTTTTTGGTCGTTGTATTCATAGCAGGGCCGTCTTTGAGGGGGTGCGGGGTGGGCGACGGCACAGGGCCTAAACCCTTCGGGGGCCCAAATTTTTTTAATTTTGTATAGAATTTTATATCCCTACGTTTCTAAATTCTCTATTTTAGCTTATTTTTTAGTTTTTTTTAACTATATATGACATTTGATGCCTAATTTTGTCAACTACATCTTTTCTTTTAATTAATAAATTACAACTATGCTTAGCTAAAAATAACTATTTAAATTACTTTCACATAAATTTTAGTGATTAAATAATTGATGAGTTTATAATATATGGAAATTTAGGAATAGGGCCCAAATTTTTTATCTCGCACAGGGCCAAATTTTTTTTTGTTATTTTCGGAGACGGCCCTGAATTTCATAGCAATGTCTACCCGTGTCAAATTTTGCGTTTCATAATTTTTATAAAGTACCGGGTCACAAAGGAATTAACCCGACACGTACGAACATTGGTGATAATTGTCTAAATACTTGGGAAACCACTCTATAGTATTATTAAGTGTGTAATACTATAAATATGTATTTAGATATATATTGGTTATTATTTGAAGTTTACGACACATGTATATTTAGATATATGCTTAGCGTGACACGATTACAAACGGATAAAAAAATATTTTTATACAACCGGCACAATCATAATTTTTTTCACGGATCTTACCAACCCAGACCTAACACTCGATCTTACCACACGTTGGTTTTAGAGAAGGAAAGAAATATAATTTATTTAAGATAACACTCCACCATTATTTGTACTTACAATCAACTGACCATACCTCTTATTTGAACAAGTAACACAAAATGGCCTTAAGACTATTTATCATCAAGTACTACCAACTTGTGGACCCACACTCCCAACCCCATTCTTAGTTCCCCTTAACAGAAACCAAACACATATATTTTTTTTTTATAGATTTACACTAAGCTTCCTAGTTAAAACCAAAGTATTCTAGTTCCATGAAAAAACCCCATGCATTTGACCTATAAATAATTTTCTAACCTACACTTGTAAACTTTCACCCTTGATACCTCCTCCTACCTCACGACACCCATACCTAAACCCATAAGTCTTACATTTTCAAATCTTGTTTCAAGATTCCAAGTGTTGTTCCAAGTGCAAGCCTTCAAATTCTAGTTCATACACCTTACCTTCTCTCTGCTTGTTTTATGTAAGTTGAAACCTTCTAATTATCTTGTTTTTTTTAAGTTTGATCATGATATAAGAACACCCAAGTAGTAGTTTTACAAGATATAACCCATGAACTTCTAAAGATCGCATTGTATATATATAAATTGTTTTCCATGAAAATAAATATAATCATGAAGTTATATACCTAGTAAAATGGTGTTTCCAACAAGATGCATGATTCCCCAAAATATGCATGAGGATTGTTCGAGGCCTTAAAGTATATATATTCAAAAAAAAAAAAAAACTATGTTTCAAGAATTTTATATTACGGTTGTTGTATTGATGGGTGTTACTTGATGATATGCTATAAACTTTAATTTTTTCTAACTAGTTTTTCATATCTCAAGATAGTATTATATATATTTTCATTTAAGAATTATGGACTCAGAAACTTCCTGTTACAAGATTAGAGTTTTGTGAGGGACAAATACTATATGGAAATATATGCTTATATTGTTATTGTTATTTTTTTTTTCATAAAAGGTTTATAACAAATTAGTTTCTAAGTGAATACATAGATTTATATATTTATTTATGTTCAAAATCGGTTACTAATCGGGTTTTATACATATCTATTTTGTACATCCAAATATTGTTTTATACAAGGATATGTTATCATAAACTTGATTTTTATATATAAACTAGTTATTTCGCAAAAAGGTATATATATAGAGAGATAGACTGAAGATATAAAGTTCATACCTTCATGTTCAGTTTAACAATTTTCACAAACTATACGTTTTTTTTTGGCGCTTTTGACACAATTTTCACTAAAAGATTACATGTATGGATCTTACACATCATGGACAATTTTTTATGTTATAAATAAACTAGGTTAGTTCCCCGTGTGTTACACGGGTTGAACAATTTAAACTTCATAATAAATATTTCTTGTAAATGCAAATCAAAGACGGAGACATTTAAATACCAAATTGACATAAATGGGTTAATATAAATATGATGTATGTTAGTATTATAAAATTCATCAAAAAAATATGTAATCAAACTGTCGTTGAAAATAATACAAAAATAAATATATTATATAATACTTATTATTGTATTTACGTATTACATTACATTTATGTAATGAGAAATAAAATTTTACAATTATAACTCGCACATTACCGAAAGTAATTTGAATCCAAAAATTATTCACATAGTTCATAAATATCTGTAAATTTATTTGTACACAACATTACATCTTTTATTCGTAACTTTACTATCTTTATCTAGAATTAGTAGTTTTACCTGTCTCTACTTTTAATTATTAATAATGTCATTGATCATGGGTGAATCCAGTAATGCTAAAAGCAAACCAACCTTGGATAGTGACTGACATTGGCTTATATTAATTGTCATTGCAAAACCGACAGATAGTGGAAGTGGAGATCTATGGATATATGGTCACAATGCAACATAACAAAATTAGGTGTTGATAGCAAAAACGGCCACTGCTTACGCACATTCCTAGACTGGCTCGTAGACTTTTTCGGTAACTTGATTAGAATCTCATACACAAATATATCAATATTAGAAAGGTACAATAATAATAATAATGGTAGCAATTATAAATAATACAATAGCAGTGATAATAATGAGATTAATAAAACAATATTACTTTTTGTCATACATTACATTAATACTTATACTAAAAAATATAATATTTATGTATAACAACATTATCCCCTATATAATTTATCAAGTTTTGTTATCCTCACAAATCTACTATTCAACTTTTCTCTCTTTTTTTTTTCTCTCATTGGCTATTTGGTTTGTCTCTTTCTTAAAATTTGTAACACTTTGATTTTTTTCAAGCATTAATATTAAAATAATAGTTTTCTTTTTGTATTATAACATGATAGTTTGCTAACCATTTAATATGAAATTTAGTAAAATAAAGGTGCTTATTAAAATGTTAATTAAATAGTAAATTAACTGGTTCAAAAGCAATTTGAATGTATCCTTTATTGTTTTTTATGTATTGATTAATATTTGTTTATATAAAAATATGTAATACTTAAAATAGATTTTTTATGTATTGATTAATATTTTGTTTATATAAAAAATATGTAATACTTAAAACAGATTAATGGATTTTGTATTTTAGAAATTTTAGATTGATTTTTAAATAATAGTTATAAGTTAATAAAGTAAATAAATAATCTACTTTTGTAAATATTAAAACGTAAGTGAATATGATTGAAACAAAATGTTTATAGATGATGATTTTTTATATAAAAATATGTAATACTTAAAATAGATTAATGGATTCTGTATTTTAGAAATTTTAGATTGATTTTTAAATAATAGTTATAAGTTAATAAAGTAAATAAATAATCTACTTGTGTAAATATTAAAACGTAAGTGAATATGATTCTGTTTAAATGTTTATAGATGATGACTATGTAAATAAAAGTTTAGATATTCAAATGAGATTATTGATAGAATATATGAATTTAAAATGTATATATCGTAAATAATTTAAATAGGAGCTCAGATATATTTAGATACAAATTAGGGTTTTGATAGGTGAACCTATTAATTTGAATTTGAAAATTAAAATATGGATAAAAATATTAAGTGGGGATTAATTTATTTTTTTCAATATTTAAGGATTAATTTTCTTTTTTTTTTAATTTAGGATTAACTAATGAAACTAAAAGGATTATGTTATGTAATACTTAAAATAGATTAATGGATTCTGTATTTTAGAAATTTTAGATTGATTTTTAAATAATAGTTATAAGTTAATAAAGTAAATAAATAATCTACTTGTGTAAATATTAAAACGTAAGTGAATATGAGTCTGTTTAAATGTTTATAGATGATGACTATGTAAATAAAAGTTTAGATATTCAAATTAGATTATTGATAGAATATATGAATTTAAAATGTATATATCGTAAATAATTTAAATAGGAGCTCAGATATATTTAGATACAAATTAAGGTTTTGATAGGTGAACCTATTAATTTGAATTTGAAATATAAAATATGGATAAAAATATTAAGTGGGGATTAATTTATTTTTTTCAAGATTTAAGGATTAATTTTCTTTTTTTTAATTTAGGATTAACTAATGAAACTAAAAGGATTATGTTTAAGGCGTGAAAATAAAATTCTAGATAGCCTCAATGATTGCCACGTGTCTCAAATTTGTTTACTTTATTATATGTATAGATATTATAAAAATCTTGAGTTTCTACAAGAATCACATGCCATACTAAATTTTGTTTAGTATATATTAGAGAGTTCAAATATCATGGTATAATATATTTCACGGTTATTTCTCTTAAAGTTAATATATAACTTGTATATATCTATTTATTTTATAACCGAGTTGAGTTACAACTCGGGTTAAGATATATTTATTATACAAATCCGTACATAGATTTCCAGTATGGATATAACGGCGTGTCATGGTTTCAAGTATGCTATACACATATGAGATATATATATATAGCACATCATTAACGGTTCGTCGAGTCAAAATGTTCGAAACACGACAAGTATTTCTATCGAGTATTACTAGTTGGGTGAATATTATACATGACCAACTTGTATGTTAGGGTATTTCCATTAGACTTTTAGGTGGTCTTTACTTGTAGTAGGTCACGACGAGGTTATTTCAAGCTTTGGGAATTGTTTATCTTTAGGTGGTCTTTATGGAGTATTATGCTTTGCCGATCAGGTGAGTTCATAGCCCCCACTTTTTACGGTTTTACATTTTTATAAATGTTTTCGGGAGTGGAAAGACATGCTAGTTTTTGCAAATGCAAACAATATTTCGATGAATGAACACATATATTTATAAACCATGTTGCAAATGGATTTCAACGAACTCAAATTGTTTACGAAAGGTTTATGCTAAACATATCGGTTTTACAAAACAAACGTGTATTCTTGCAAACGTGCATGATTTTCATGACTAGTGACGGGATTGTCCTAGTTACAACAACGGGACTGGGTTGGTCTGCGTACGAAAAACGAGACAACCCAATGGGTTTATGTCCCCCCTTTTCTTTTGAAATACATGTTAACTAGGGTATGTTAAGCTAGGGAATGAATCCTCGGATCACGTGCGACTAGGCGCTAACTTAGGCACTATTAATCCTTTTAAGGACCACGGAACAAGGGGTAGATCTATCGGGTACGGGCGAGCCCCACTCACGGTCCTTGTGCGGCCACTTAGAGTGCTTTTGTGTCCCTGTCGAAGTGAATCGACACTTAAATCGTCTACCGGGTTGAGTGCCTCCTTTGTCGGCACACATATTAATGTCTTAGCTACACATTAATGATCATTAGGTTCATAGACGCTTACATACCAACTTTCGATACTCAAAACCTTCAAATGTTTTAATCTATTTGACGCAAACTCATAATACATGTATTTACAAACTTTGATAACGTTTTCAACTTAGGTACAAGTGAGAGGACGGGTTGGTCCTGCTTACAAGAACTCTTTTGGGCTCAGCCCATTCTCTCTCGTGCAATGCACAAAGAATTTCGTGGGCTAGACTCACAGTTTTCATATATCATGCCAAGAAAATGATTTTACTATATTTTCTCCACAACTTTTAAACTGGTAATCAAAAAAATTTATTTTAAATCTTTTTAAAAAAAGCCAAACTATGAACTCGCTCAACTTTATGTTGACTTTTTCGCATGTTCTTTCTCAGGTTGCATTTTCAAAACTATGGAACGGTTGGAATAGGAGATCCCATGGGAATTCGAGTACTTAGCGGGAGTTCATTGTTTTGAAGTCTTAGCTTTTTGCTTCCGCTGTGCAATTAACGGTCTAGTCACGCCAGCTCTGATATTTCGGGGTGTGACCGATTGGTATCAGAGCTATAGGTTTCAGCAAATTAGGTTTCTGTAGAGATACCTAGGCTTTAACCTCACTTTCCTCTGGGGACTTAGATTATTAAGACTTGAACACATACAGAACGCCTAAGACTCGAGTATGGGTTCCAACCATTGCCGAAAACAATGAGCCAACTGTTTTGATTTTAAACATACACAAGTGTGAAGGTGATACACCGTACGCGAAACGGTTACACACAGAAAGCAAAACCTTGAGTGTTTTGATAACACGCATATAGGACCTTTGAAAAACTCTTGATGAGAAACTTATGTCGAAATTCATTAAAGGTCCTCACTTAGAAACTGTGACTAACAACTCGGGAAACGCCATCATCTATATTGTCCATGCTATTTGAATTACCTGAGCAGGTAACCTATGCGAAACGAAACGCTATTACGCAACTATACGTCAGCGGATGCCTAAGTATATAACACACGACTTTCGAGGCAAGGCCTTGGGGAAAACACAAATGGGCACGACAACAATGATGCTAATCCCGTCAATGGGAGGACAACAGCCGAAATGCCGTACTATGCCACGAGGTCCTGTAAGATACACAAATCACGCTGAGGTACGTTGAAACAAGATTTCATAATGGTCGATACTTGGTCTAATGAGACTCACAACTATTGGCGCTGCAAAAGAAGTCACATGTCTTCGCATTCCCCCTACTTCATTTATGGCGATTACGTTATGTTCGATAATCCATGGTAACGTCAAAAAACAACCAGTCATCACACGAAATTCCAGGAAAGTCCTTAAATTTCTTTTATTGAAATTCTGACTTCTGCATATACTGAGTAGACTTTCGCGTTTCTCCTCCCCCTAATGGTTATCGTATCAGGAGGATTTCTTTCATAGTAACGAATACTTATTTGTTTCATTTCTTGGTAAATCCACATGTTACACATTCACTGTTTGTTGCGTATGTGATTAGTTTGATTTGTGAAGACCATTGGAGGGCTTCACTCCAAATTGTTGTTTTATCAAAGCTCAAATATTGTTTCGCTGTACTTGATCTTTGCATTGTGATCTAGATGACCCGCCTTATTGCAAAGTGTTGACTCTTTAATATCGAGTCAACGAACTCGTTGAAACTCATTTCTTTTGAGTTACATTACATGGTTTGTTCATTGTAACCATGTCAAATATCTCTTGTCAACACATGCATTCATTGTTGGAATATGACTAAACCAAGTTCAATTGTTTGAACTTGCTCGTAATATATATTCGATTCAAGGCCTAATATGATGGATTGAGATCATCATATTCAATATAATCCCTAACAAGCACTTCATTTGTTTTGAACCATAACAGGCTTGTTTGGTCTTCGATTTCATTGAGTCGTTTCTTTGATCACGATCACCTTGTGGTGACGTTCTCACAAATTTGAAGCTTGCGCTAATCTCGTTTGCACACATCATGTACGGATTTAGGTATTTATTTATTTGTTTATTTATATCATATCCGTTTTACTGAATTATCATATTAAAGCAGTCTTAATACAGTCGTGTATTAAGATAATGGTACACAAGTTCATGTCATATTTCGGTGTACCTCCTAACGGTTCTTTCAGTATCGATCGGACATCTTGTGATATTCATTGCTTTCCATCTTTGATCGAAAAACATTATTCATCTGTTTCAGTTTCAATTGAAAATCCTATGAGATTTGTTTGAAACAAATATTCAGATTTATTTCGTTGAACCTTTCATCTGATTTAAAACACGGTGAACTTGTTTGACCACCACTGTTATTGAATTGCTACAATCACTATGACACCTTGTGGTGTCGGTATAAACTTGTAGCTTGGGCTAATCATGATCTAGTGTTTCATGCAAAACACAAGTGATACTTGTTCGATCACCACTATTATTGAATTGTTTCATTCACTACGACACCTTGTGGCGTCGGTATAAACTTGTAGCTTGTGCTAATCACGATCTGCCATCTCATGCAAAACTATATATGCTTTTCGTTTGAGACATCATTTAAGTAGTCTTAATGCAACTATGTATTAAGACGATGATATACCATGTTCGATTGTATTTCATTTCGGTGTATCCTTGCAACTCAACAATGTCAACACGTTGATTTTACCTTATTCATTTGTTGGTTCAATAGTTGACAAATCATTTCATGATTCCATCTATTTAAGCTTGTTGATTCAAGTTTCAATCATAAATCAACCAACGCAAGTTTCCGTTGGTAGAAAATTCGATTGTTTCAAAATTGATTTGCATATTACGAACGTTCATTTGGAATTCTATTGGTCGAGATCCCTCTTTTGTTGGACCCCCGTAAACTTACTCACTTGGGTGATAGTATCACTACGATTCGTTCACTTGACATTGATCTCTGGAACAAACTCAGTTGAACCGTTGGGTTCTTATTGATGCAAAATGACTTTGAATTCACATAATTCGAATAAGTCTTGATTTGATTACGCGGTTATTCACTTTAGCATTGTTCGGACTTACCTGTGAACGACACAACTCTAAGGAGATAACAAAGTCTAAATTTCGAGGACGAAATTTCTGAAATAGGGGGAGAATGTGACAACCGGAACTTCCAGCCTAAAATTCGTACCAACCCGAATCTGGTTCACATCGTGATCTTACGTTTTACGCGTAGTTTTTTTTATTTTTTGGTCGTTGTATTCATAGCAATGTCTACCCGTGTCAAATTTTGCGTTTCATAATTTTTTAAAGTACCGGGTCACAAAGGAATTAACCAAACACGTACGAACATTGGTGATAATTGTCTAAATACTTGGGAAACCACTCTATAGTATTATTAAGTGTGTAATACTATAAATATGTATTTTGATATATATGTCACACCCTGACTTTTGCAGAAGCGTGATTATGAGTGACTTGCTTAATATCACTGCATTCAATCATAACAACAACTATATGATAAAACTAAAGATGATCATCCATTAAATAAGTTTAAAAACATAACAACATTGTCTTGAAACATAGACTTCAAATTCGAGTACAAACCATGCAACTTGTTTAAGAGTTCACAAGGACTCGGCAAAAGACATTAAATAAAACCAGGCTTTGGAAGATGTGTCTGGTCCAGGATAAGACACACTATCCAAACCCTAAGATACCGGATGACATCTTTTATTCTCAAACCTAGCAGACTTTGCACCGGGCTTCCGGCTGTAAGACATAGTCATCCCATGGGCCAAACCCTGGTCCAACATGGGCGGGGCTCACTACACCCAAATAGATCTATCACTCACGTCCCTCGGTCCTACAACGAGGATTAATGGTCTTAAGCGTTGTACCCACTACTCACATGATCTAGCAGTACCCTTCCTTAGCTAACCATACCAAATAATAACGTTTGTAAACAGTTTGTAACATGCACTTCACCCCTGAAGTTATAAAACCGAAAAAAGTTAAAAGAAAAGGGGGACATGAACTCACAGTCTTGCGTTCTTCGTAATCACCGTAACTCAAAGCTTCGCCTGGCGTACACGACTACCTACAACGTACTAAGGTCTATTAGACGGGCGGGTCGTGCCTTGACTTAGTATGGATTAGTGTCTTTGAGTTACGTTTCTTGTGTCTTCAATATTATTCCAAGTTATATAATTATTTGTTAAAATAATAAATATTTTAACTTAAATTATATTTATTAAATTTTGGAATAACAGTTAAAACAATATATTTTAACTTGATACTTTTCAAGTATTTATACGTGTATTTCCTTCCCAAGGATGGGTGTATCTGTATTCGTATTCTTATACTTGTATATTTTTGCCATGTATAGGGGTTGTATTCCGGTTGTTGGTGCATAATGTCTATAGCCTATGTCTACAGTCTAGGTCATGACGGTAGCTTGTAATAGGGCGAAATATCTCAAATATGTAATTTTATGTGTGTTAGAAGTCATTTCGCACGAAATAGCAATTGGCTATTTCATACGAAATCAAAGTTTGCTATTTCGTATGAAATAGCATGTTGCTATTTCGTGCGAAATCAGTTGCCTATATATAGGCAGTGTTGGTTTTTCATTTGGTACGAAATAGGTGACTGTGTAACGAAGTGCTGCCCAATTTTCACCGTGTAATTAAGTTGAATATCAATGGAAAACCTGTTTTAAGTATAATTCTCTGTTTCTACACAGTTGTTTGACTGTTTCCGCCTTTCAAACAACTTAGTTTTACTCTGAACGACTCATATAGGTCGCAAAACGATCCTACAAGTGGTATCAGAGCTCAGGATGAGTCAATTCGTTTGAATCAATGCTTAGAATTCTGTTTTTCTACTCTTTCTTGGATTTCTGGACAAATTCACGGACAAAATGGACTGATCTTTTGATATAACGTGTAAAATACAGTTTTAACAAATCCTTGAAAGAATCAGACCTAAATTCAGACTAAAAGTGATAAAAATGGGCCAAGAACTTGATTTCATGTGAACGAGCAGTATTTCGCTTGAAAATTTGAGTTTATTTCGTACGAAATGAGCTATTTTGTGTGAAAAGTTGCTATTTCTCTTGAAATCATTTGTTCATTTCGCGCGAAATGAACCTTTTCGTTTGAAAAGTCATTCCGCTTGAGTATTTCGCACGAAAAGAAAGTTTTTGCTGATTTCGCACGAAATGACACTTCATTTCGCTTGAAGGTGTCATTCCGTTTGAAAAGTTGATTTCGCTTGAAATTTTGATTTCCCGTGGAAGTCCATTTCGTTTGAAGTCTATTTCGCATAAAAGTGATTTCGTTTGAAAGTGACTGTTTTCAAAAACTTGAAAATTTTTTCGAAACTGTTTTTGTAAAATGGATAACCAAGAGTTTTATAACTTGTTTGCCGGAGGGGGAATGACAGCTGTACAATCTCCAGCCAGTATCGTACAAAATGTGAACATGGAAAATGAACTCGGTACGATGCAAAAACCGCCGAAGTTGATGAACATTGACGAGTATGCTGGATGGTCAGATAGGTTTAAGACCTGGGTACAAGCTGATCTTTTCGAATGCTGGATGAAAATCGAGTCAAAATATGTTCCTCCAAAGAATGGTTCGGGAATTGAGAAAACAATTAGCAGTTTGACTCCAATTGAACAAGAAGATTTCAAGGCAGAAAATAAAATGATGAGTATCCTACAGCAAGCCATCAAAGAGGATATCTTAGTTCTGCTACAACATCAGGGTAATTCACAGTCCGTCTGGAATTCATTGAAAGTAAAGTTTCTTGGAAGCGTGTCTATGATAAAGAGCAAAACTGCTTTGCTGAAGAAAGAATTTGATATCTTTATGGGTATAAAGGGTGAGATAACAAAACAATTGATTGAATGATATTGCCATCTGGTTGTTGAGATGAAGCGGTTGAGCAGTGAGAAAACTGATGAAGAGTGGGTTGATAAGCTGGCGGATGCTTTACTGTATGATGAATGGGGTACTTATTTGTTGGTGTTGAAAAATAATTTGGAGTATGTTGGATTCAACCTTAGTACATTCATTGAGAAGATAGAATCACATGAGCTTGAGCTGACAAAGATTAGAAAAATGAAGTCTTCAAATGTGCAACAAGATGTTTCATTATATTACAAAGGAAGTTCGTCAGCAACATCAAATCTGAGTCCAAAAATTCAAACAACTTTTAGTGCTGATTCTATTTCCGGAGTCTCACCTGGCACATCAAGCAGCAATAATTCACCATTTGCAAGTTTTGTACCAAATCCTAAGGTTCAAAACTTATCAGATCAATCATATACCCAAAGTTCGTCAGGATCAAACAGTCAAAGTCAAGGTCCAGGAATTCTATGCAACATAGCGGTGAACATAAAGAATGCTCAAGACTTTACTGAATCATCAGCGAAACAGCACATAGCACTACTTGCTTCGGTGCTTGAATCTTATGAAAGTTTGGTTGCAGGTAGAATTGGGAACCCTGATATGACAAAGGAAGATTATGATCAGATTGATCCAGAGGAGCTGGAGTTGATCGATATCAAATGGGGAATGGCAAGCTTGGTGAGGAGAGCTCAAAGATTTATGGAAATTACTGGTCGAAACAGTCTTTCAGGACCGGATAGCAAGCTTGGGTTTGATAAATCAAAAGTCACATGTTTCAAATGCAAAGAAAAGGGACATTTCAAAAGTTAATGTCCAAACAGGGAAGTCAACAATCATCAAAACCCATTCACAAACAACAACTACAGACAAGCAATTTATCACAAGACAAGTCAACAACCATTCAACCAAAGACCTCAAATTGAAAACAAACCTGAAAAAGCTCTTTTAGTAAATCAGTGTGACATCTGTGCTTGTAATCATTGTAAACAGTTCAGTTATCAATGAAATAAAGTTATTTGATCCCAATGTTTGTTTGTTTATGTTTGACATTTTTCATGTTTCAACTTTTATTCAATTTCAAACTCTATATCGCTTTCTGGAGAATTATACGCAAACTGGTGCTTAAACGTAATCAGTTTAACGCGATAAATACTCCGGAACATCAACATATGCTTAACATACCTCAAATAACCTTTACATAACTTATAAATAAGTTTTGAAGGCTTTGGTATGGCAAAATCAAGTCTATTCGGTTACAGGGACTAAATTCGACAAACTGTGAAAGTATGCCAAATTGAACTGTAACGAACATTCCGGAACATGACCATAAGTTAAACACACCTTAAATATCCTTTACATAGCTTAGAAATAGGTTTGAGGGCTTCGGTGTGCTAAAATAAACTTTATGCTCATTCAGGGACTAAAAGCGTCAAAAAGTGCATAAGTTTGCTTTTTCGCGCATAACTTACGTTCTGAATACATCCGGACATCCAAAAATTTATGTAATCATTAAATTATTATATTTTAGTGTTTGGCTTGTCAAAAATCCATTCGTCGCGCAATTTGGACTGTTTTTGCGTCCGTTACGACTTCCGTCGTAATTAACCGAACAACGCAACCGTACGGCCAAACGAACCGACATCCGACATGTTTTTGAGCATGTTTCATGTTCCCCATGCTTTAACATCCTTTTGGAGCTTAAAAATGGGTTTGACGGGTATTAGAAGTGCCAAAACACGACCATACGCGCACAGGGACCAAAACTGTCAGCTTTGAAAGTTGCTGGTCTGCAGACCAGCATACGGTCCATAAGGACTGGACCATACGGTCTGTAAGGTGTCCCCAGTTCAGCAGAAAGTGTTTTCCAACTTGATCCAGCTGTTGGGTACCTTTGCACATGGTTTTGGGGCATTCTAGGGGCTCCCCTGGTTTTGTAAAACTATGGGCTCGATGTGTACGGCTAGGATTGAATCTCGGTTTTCAAGAAACGATCTCAACGGTTGTACGAAAATTATAAATACCCCTCCATTCTCATTTGCAAAACCCACAATTTGAATCTGATTCATGCTCTCTAAGTGGAAGTATATGCTTCCTACCTGAGAGAGAATCGGATCAAATACTTGCGGGGACCCTTTGTAAGTGTTCCTTCGTTCTTTCATTCGTTTTAGCGTTAAAGTCAAACTGCGTTTGACTTTCTGCATTGACCAGTTTATGGTCAATGCAAAGTTCGTTTGAACTTCATAACGTGAGCGTAATCACGATGGTTATAGTCCCTAGTGACTATACCTACTGATTACCACGTTATCTAGGCTCAGTGACGAGTCGTAGTTTCGGCCAAAATGCGTTTTCTCGCGTATTTTGTAACCAAACTACTCTAGGGTATCAAAACCGATTGTTTTGATACCAAAAACCTGTTTTCTAACTTAGCTAAACATGTTCTAGCATGTTTAGCTCGTCACTTTTAGATTTGTGCTTGTCTAGGGTCGTAAGGGTAAGCGATCTAATCAATCGCTTATGCTTTCGAACCCGACCCATTTGGTCGATCATTAGGATCCGACCAAACACTTTAGGTGACCATAGTTGTATAGGGAATAACCTTCCGAGGTTATACCTTATGGTCACATCGTTTGAGTAGTTGTATGATAGGTAGTATATATGCCTTAGGTAAATTACCAAAATGCCCTTTTTACGCCAAAATTCATTTTAAGCCTATGTAACCCAAATTTTGACATCTAAACTGATTTAGCAACAATGTTAGACATGTTGGGGCATATTTTACTTGTCATAGGATTAGTTAGGCGTTCCGAACGCGTTTTACGCGAACGACGCGTTAAAGTAGCATAAGCTATCTAAACGGGTCGTAACGGGTCGAAAGCACTTAGGATAAGTTTCGTTTTAGTATGTAGGCTTTGTTAAACCATATTACATGAGTTCCTACACTCATTTGGTTTACAAACCCTCATGCTACCCGATCCTCCGATTAGGTCCGTTTATTAATGTAGTTACCTATATTAGGTGTCGTTTGATTCTGTAACCTTCTAGCTTTGCTTGGTGGATATCTAAAGTCTATTGAGCAATCTCAAGTGAGTACATAGACCCCTCTTTTACTATTTTTCAAACATTTTGGGGTGAAACACATGTGCCTACTTGTTATTTTCATGCTTTCCATGTTTTCATATCATATACTTGCTATGTTCATTAGTACACTATTAGTACATAATTTCATTTGTCTTGCTATGTATGTTAACCTAGCATATTTAGCACATTGATTTACATGACTTTTCTGCTTTGTAGGTTTACTTAGCATACTTAGTACATTGTTTTTACATGACTTTTCTGCTTTGTATGTTAACTTAGCATACTTAGTACATTACTTTCATTACATGTTTACAATTGATATGACATTTGGTTTGTTCAACGGGTCTAAACTACATTCATTAACATTGGCTACGCCGCTCGGTAGTAAGTAATGGTACCATAGGACTTGACAAATCCCGTTCCTGACATCCTAGGTTTGTTTGGATGAAAGGAATGACTGAATCCGAAAACATTTCTTTTGATAACCTTTACTTAGGGTTATCCGTCTGTCTCAAGGCTTGAATGTATGCGTTAACTTACTGCATAAGTGTTTGTATCAGTAAAACATGTGTTTATCTTACAAAACATAACTTTTTATTGATTTAAAATACTTTGTTTTGTACATTTTTGCTTGTGGTTTAAGTAGTCTCATTATACTTACCATACATGACTTTTTCTTATACATTACATGGTTTATATTGACAATAGACTTGGTTTACTCATAAACATTTGACAATTGGTTTAAACATTACATTATGGTGGTTTGTTTGGGTAAGTGATTTACATAACGAGACGACATGTAGTATGATAAAAGCATGGTGGATACGCCGCTGGTACTTCCTATATATAAGTGCTTTTATGATATTACATATCGTAGCGTTATTTAAACCAATTCAGTTATACATATTACATTTACAACATATTTTCACTTAAACATTGTTTTACAAATAACTTGGTTTATACAAACTCTTTTTGCTTGGTTATTCTTCTAACCATACAATAATCTTTTATATATACATATCATCTGATTTTGCTATCGTTTTTCAAACAATTTATAAAACAAAACATTTAACAAGATTCATGACTTATTTTTATTAAACAACTTTTTCCTAAACTTATAAGTCATGAATCCTATTTTCATAAAACCTATGTATCTCACAGGCATTTTTATGCTGACGTACCTATTTTCACATGTGTTTTCAGGAGCTGTTGCTTAGGATGTTCATGACACGCTAGGGCGGACCTGCGCCTTAGAGACTTAAAATAAAGATAGAACTAGTTTAATTATGTGATGTACTCTTTGGTTCTTGTTTTGAAACAATGTATTCCACTTTTGGTTGTTGAATAAAATGTAATTTTAATTACCATGGTTGTGGAACAAAAATTCTGTTACAACACTCCCCGACGTTTCCGCCATGATTTGATGTTTTACGTGGTCGGGGTGTGACAGAAGATTTGGTATCAGAGCCAATGGTTTTAGGGAATTAGGTTATTAGTAATGCTTTGACCTAGACTATAACCTTTCTAGGACCCCAACACAAGCTGTCTTGTGTTTAGATTTTAAAACATGCACTTCACCTATCCTTAGGTGATCACCAAAACGAGAACCCAATTTTCTAAAACGATTTTTGAAAAATCAATCATCTGTCTTTAAATGATTTATTATATGGTTTTGAACTTTTTGATTTTTCAAAATGATTGTGAAAAATTTATCATCCGCTTTTGAATGATTCTTTTGGCCTTGTGCCTTCCAAGTTTTCAAAATCTCGTCAAAGTTTTGGGTTCTAAATAGTGTGAACACGTGCAAACTGGAAGAGTGAATGCCTGTACCCTGGGTTTTCTGTCTAAGGCTAGAGTGTTCGTATAAATCCACATAATCGGACCAGTCATTCTTACCTGGGAACTCTTGGGGTGAGTGTTCACTTATAGGCGAGCATGTCTTCGCGGAGCATTATTTTTGACCCATTTACTTTGATTAGTCACTGTGTGTCGTTTGTTTGCTTTGTGATACGGACAAATGACCACCATCTTTGCTTTCGTTAATTTTTGTTTCACCTCATTCTTTTCACCTAATCGTCTCACTCGTTCCTTTCATGTTTCCTCTTTTAGAATGCCTCCTCGACGCGAAAATCCGCTACCAAATGCCGAACTGGCAGAAATCATCGCGCAACAAATGGCTGCTGCGTTCCCAAATCTTATTGCTCAATATAACCAAGCCAACAACAACAACAATGCTCTTCGGCTAAACCACTCAAGTTTAGTGGTACTGAGGGAGCAACTGGGCTTCTTCAATGGTTCGAGAGCATTGAGAATACGTTTCATCATGTTCAGTGTCCTGATAATCGCAAAGTCGAGTTTGCATCGAGCGTGTTTCAGAAGAGGGCTCTCACATGGTGGAACGGGGTTATGAGAGACCGTGGTGCTGAGGTTGCTTTAGCACAAACATTGGCTGAAGTTAGGACTCTTATGATGAGGGAGTTTTGTCCTCGTCATGAGCTGCGAGCTCTAGAAAGAGAGTTTGATGATCTGAAGCAGGATAGTGGTGAGCACCGAGCATATACTGATAGGTATGAGGAGCTGAGTTTGTTATGCCCAACAATGGTTACCCCACTCGAGAAGGCTATCGAGAGGTATATCGATGGCCTACCTAACTCCATACAAGACACCGTTACTGGTAGTAACCCTACCACAGTCCGTCAGGCAATCGAGCTATCTGCGACATTGACCGAGTCACAGGTTTGAAGGGGTAAGCTGCATAGAAAGGGTGACAAGGGTAAGAAGCAGTCGTCTGACAAAGAGGATAGCAAGAAAGGTAAAAACAAGAAGGGTAAGGATTCTGGTTCCTCGAAGGGTTTTAGGAAGCGTAAGGCTTCCCAAAACTACGCCGTTACTGCACAGGCAAACCAAGCTGCACCAAATCAGCCCGCGCAACCACTTGCCAAGAAACCCTATCTTGGCAATGCACCTTTGTGCAACAGATGTAACGGTCATCATCAACCACACCTACAGTGTCGTCAATGCACCAACTGCAGAAGATCTGGTCATCTTGCTGACACCTGCCGCATTCCTGCTAATCGGAATCGGGCAATTCAGAACCCGGCTCAACAAGTTGCTCAGCCTCTTGCTCAGCAACAAGGTCAAGTTGCACGACCTCACTACCCACCAGGTTCTTGTTATAACTGTGGGGATCTGACCCAATACCGCAATCAATGCCCAAGATTGGTGAATGCGAAACCAGCTCAGGCTTAGGATCGAGGTCGAGTCTTCAACATGAATGCACAAGAGGCGCAAGCAGACAATGAAGTGGTTAACGGTACATTCTTTGTTAATAATCAACCAGCATCTGTTCTTTTTGATTCTGGTGCCGATAAGAGTTTTGTGTCGTTATCTTTTGAGCCATTGCTTCGCGTGTCTAGAACGAAACTAGGTAAGCCTTTGACAGTAGAAGTTGCTAGTGGTAATCCCGTTGTTCTTGATTCTATTCTTCGCAATTGCCAATTGAACCTTAACGACCATCTTTTTCCCATTGACCTAACGCCAATGCAACTTGGGAGTTTCGACGTTATTGTGGGTATGGATTGGTTAGCCAAGCATCTCGCAGAGGTAGTTTGCTTCGAGAAGATTGTTCGTGTTCCTCTCTCGACAGGTGAGATCCTACAGGTTCATGGTGAGAAACCTGTTAGTAGCCTCAAGCTCATGTCTTGTTTTCAAGCTCGGAAGTATCTGCGAAAGAACTATGTGGCCTTCTTGGCACATGTTGTAGCAGATAAAGGCAAAAGTAAGTCTATTCAAGATATCCCTGTCGTTCGGGATTATCCGGAGCTATTTCCTGAGGAGTTACCTGGATTACCCCCAGCGCGCCAAGTCGAGTTCCGTATTGATCTTGTACCTGGTGCAAATCCTATTGCCAGATCTCCATATCGTCTTGCACCATCTGAGATGCAAGAGTTGTCTAAGCAGCTTCAGAAGCTTTCAGATAAAGGTTTTATTCGTCCTAGTTTTTCACCTTGGGGTGCTCCCGTTCTTTTTGTCAAGAAGAAGGATGGATCTTTCAGAATGTGCATCGATTACCGTGAGCTTAACAAGCTTACCATCAAGAATCGATATCCCCTACCTCGCATTGATGATCTCTTTGATCAGTTACAGGGCGCTTCTTACTTTTCAAAGATTGATCTACGTTCTGGGTATCATCAACTTCGTGTGCATGAAGAAGATATTCCTAAAACAGCTTTCCGCACTCGTTATGGGCATTATGAGTTCACAGTTATGCCATTCGGTTTAACTAATGCTCCTGTTGTTTTCATGGACTTGATGAATAGGGTTTGCAAGCCTTATTTAGATAAGTTCATCATCGTCTTTATTGATGACATATTGATATACTCTAAGACGCAAGCTGATCATGAACAACATCTTCGTCTTACTCTGGAACTCCTAAAGAAAGAGCAACTTTTCACCAAATTCTCCAAGTGCGAATTTTGGCTTAAAGAAGTTCAATTTTTGGGTCATATCATCAACGAACAAGGTATTCATGTAGATCCCTCCAAGATCAGTGCGATTAAGGATTGGGATACGCCTACTACTCCTACCGAAGTTCGTTCTTTTCTAGGTCTCGCGGGTTATTACCGCCGCTTCATCGAAAATTTCTCAAAGATTGCAGTTCCCCTAACTGCTCTAACTCAGAAGAATAAGCCCTTTGAATGGGGTTCTAAACAAGAAGAAGCGTTTCAGACTTTGAAGCAGAAGCTTTGTGATGTGCCTATCCTATCTTTGCCCGAAGGCAATAATGATTTTGTCGTGTACTGCGATGCATCCAATTTGGGACTTGGCTGTGTTCTAATGCAAAGGAACAAAGTCATAGCATATGCATCGAGACAGTTAAAGGTGCATGAGAAAAACTACACCACTCATGATCTTGAGTTGGGTGCAGTTGTGTTCGCTCTTAAGATCTGGAGACACTATTTGTATGGTACAAAATGTGTATTTTTCACTGACCACAAAAGTCTTCATCATATCTTCAATCAGAAAGAACTCAACATGAGGCAGAGACGATGGGTAGAACTTCTAAACGACTATGACTACGAAATTCGCTACCATCCTGGTAAGGCGAATGTCGTGGCTGACGCATTGAGTCATAAGGAACATACTAAGCTTCATTGTGTTCGTGTTCAATCTGATATTCAAGCTCGATCTGATATTCAGACCCGCATCTCTCAGGCTCAACATGCTTGTGTTTCACAAGACTTGATGGGTAAGGAATTACCCTATCACATAAAGCCTGATCTTGAACTGAAGGACGATGGATCATATTATTTCATGGACCGTTTGTGGGTCCCAAGCTTAGATGATCTTCGCACTTTGCTTATGGACGAAGCTCATAAGTCTCGTTATTCTATTCATCCTGGCTCAGATAAGAGGTATAAGGATCTTCGTACTCAGTATTGGTGGCCTGGTATGAAGAAAGACATTGCCTTGTACGTTTCAAAATGCCTTACTTGTCTTAAGGTTAAGGCTGAACACCAACATCCTTCTGGTCTTTTGGAGCAACCAGAGATTCCAGTTTGGAAATGGGAAAACATTGCTATGGATCTCATTACTAAACTTCCGCGCACTAAGAAAGGTCATGATGCCATCTGGGTAGTTGTTGATCGTCTTACTAAATCAGCGCATTTCTTGCCGATCCGTGAGGATCTATCTGCTGAAAAGTTGGCTAAAATTTATGTGGATGAAATCGTATCTCGACATAGTGTTCCCTTGAACATTATTTCAGACAGAGATGCTCGCTTCTCTTCTCCTTTTTGGAGAACCATGCAATCTGTTATGGGGACCCAACTTAATCTGAGCACTGCTTATCATCCGCAATCTGATGGTCAATCTGAAAGAACAATCCAGACTTTGGAGGATATGCTTAGAGCTTGCGTGATCGATTTTGGTGGTAGTTGGGATTCACATCTTCCATTGATTGAATTCTCCTACAACAACAGTTATCACTCCAGCATCAACATGGCTCCTTTCGAGGCTCTCTATGGTCGAAAATGTCATTCACCAGTATGCTGGAATGAGATCGGTGAGGCTCAGCTTACTGGACCTGACCTCATTCTAGAGACAACAGATAAGGTTAGGAAAGTTCGTGATAACCTTCAGACAGCTCGAAGCCGTCAAAAGAGTTACGCGGACCAACGACCCAAGCCCTTGGAATTTCAAGTCGGTGATCGTGTATTACTTAAGGTCTCACCTTGGAAAGGTGTGATCAGATTTGGAAAGAAAGGAAAACTTGCACCTAGATATGTTGGACCATTCAAGATCGTCGAAAGAATCGGTAAGGTAACCTACAGACTTGAGTTACCTCCTGAACTTGGAAATGTTCATCCAACCTTCCACGTGTCCAATATCAAGAAGTGGTTAGCTGATGAGAACCTCCACATACCACTTGACGAAATTCGTGTTGATAAAACGCTACATTTTGTTGAGAAACCTGTGGAAATCATGGACCAAATAGTCAAATGGCTTAAACGCAAGCGCATTCCTTTGGTTAAAGTTCGCTGGGAATCTAAGCGTGGACCTGAGTTTACTTGGGAACGTGAAGATCAAATGAAGGCGAAGTATCCGCATCTTTTCCCACAAGTGACGAAATTTCCACAAGTAGGGGAGACTGTGACATCTGTGCTTGTAATCATTGTAAACAGTTCAGTTATCAATGAAATAAAGTTATTTGATCCCAATGTTTGTTTGTTTATGTTTGACATTTTTCATGTTTCGACTTTATTCAATTTCAAACTCTATATCGCTTTCTGGAGAATTATACGCAAACTGGTGCGTAAACGTAATCAGTTTAACGTGAAAAATACTCCGGAACATCAACATATACTTAACATACCTTAAATAACCTTTACATAACTTATAAATAAGTTTTGAAGGCTTTGGTATGGCAAAGTCAAGTCTATTCGCTTACATGGACTAAATTCGACAAACTGCGAAAGTATGCCAAATTGAACTGTAACGAACTGTAACACCCGAAAATTTTAAAACATAAAATGTAACAACCCTTATGAATTATAGTCCAATAGGAAACCCTAATTAAGACACCCAAGTAATTCTGTACAAACCCTAAGATTTTCAGAATTTTCAGAATCAGGATTAGGGCCCCTAAAACTCAGGGGGGGTATTTCCTACTTGATAATTATCTTAATAAACTTACGGAGGAAGTTGAATTTAATGATTTTGTCGACTCAGCAGGCCTAGTCCCACACGTGGCAACCGTATGGTGTTTTTCTGTACCTTACGGACCGTAAGGTTATTAAGGTTACGGTCCGTAAGCTAATCCAAAATCGTGTATAAATAGCAGAGGTTGGCACTTGCTTCTGAGCACTTGAACGACGAAGAAACTCCAAAATTTCGTCGAGTTATCATCTGAATACTTCAATTAACACACACGAAACACAAATTAAGAGTAGCGGGGTGCTGCAGAACAGGGTAATAACTCGATCGCTATTACGATTCATTGTCCGATCGATCAATATATCCAATGGATGTTTAAGTGCTACCCACATTAGGGTTATACTTTGTCATTCGTCATTAATTTGACGGATCATCGTTAATTCGATGGATAAAGTATTGTACTTTGTCGTTCGTCATTAATTTGACGGATCATCGTTAATTCGATGGATGAAGTATCGCACTTTGTCGTTCGTTGTGAGAATTTGATTTCGTAAGTTATCGTAAAAGCTGTATTAAGTTAATTACCTAGTTTGTGTGCAAATTAGGTTAAGAAGATAATCAGTAGGCTAAACTCTGCTGGTATAAACCTACAATTGAAAACAAGATAGCATTACCTGGAGATTTTAAGGTACGGATAGGTTCCTTTCTTTCAATTTATGTCGTTTTATAAGAATCATTTCTTTCGATTTATGTCGTTTTGATACAAGTATATCATTCTGATTTTAAATTCCGTATTAAGATTTAAAGTTATAAGTTATAAGTTCTGTACGGATAGATTCTTTTCTTTCGATTTATCATTTCTGATTTTAAAGTCCGTATTAAGATCTAAGGTATAAGTTATAAGTTTAGTACGGATAGATTCCTTTCTTTCGATTTCTGTCAATTCTGATTTTAAATTCCGTATTAAGATTAAGTAAGTTATAAATTCCTTACGTATAGAATCCTTTATTTCGATTTATGTCAGTTAGGTACGTATAGAATCCTTTATTTCGATTTATGTCAGTTAGGTACGTATAGAATCCTTTCGATTTATGTCCGTTGGGTACGGATCGACTCCTTTTCTTTCGATTTTTGTCATTTTGAAATAAGTATATTATTCCTGATTTTAAGTTCCGTATTAAGGTTAAGTTCTGAAATAAGTTATAAATTCCGTATTAAGATTAAGTTCTGAAATAAGTTATAAGTTCCGTATTAAGACTAAGTTATAAAATAAGTTATAAATTCCGTATTAAGATTAAGTTACGAAATATGTGTGGGAAGTTACAAAAGTTTTGAAAAAGATTTTGTTTTACATCAGTTATTTAGAAAATGGTTTATGAAAAATATTCTTTTCGTATTTACAAATATACATGTTTGTGAGTTATTTGTTTTTCCTACTCTAGTGGTTCCTTATTAACGAGTCAAGGTTTTATCTTGTTTCGTTTAATAAACCACATTTTTGGGGACGAAATTGTCAAGATAGGATTGATATCCACACCTTGGTGACTGGTTCCACTCTTATATTTTTAATCTCGCCAAAGATTCGTATTTTTTACAAGTTACAAGTTAACTATCTTAAGACTTATAAGTTATAAGTAAATAAGTTACAAGTTTAATATGATATACAAGTATTATGTTACTTAAGTCAAATTATAATACCATTCAATTACTATGTCTTGTTTTTAAAACTCCTCACGTCTTTGATTATCGATTCATTTGACAGTTCGAAATTCTTTTCATTTGAATTAAGTTTTCATGTCATGCGATAGTATTCTGTTAGTTGTACTCATTATCGCATGTTCCAATATATGTTAAGTTCTGTTATGAAAATATTTTGATAAGTTATCTGAATAAGAATATTTGTACTCTGATACCCTGAGTATCGCTTCTCGTGGAGTGTCCCACGAGCATGTTGTTGCGGCATCGACATCATGTGCTCCATCCGTGACGGAGAGATTAGTTCACGGCGTCTCTTAAGTACAAGTGTGGTACATATAAGATTAGGAGGCGTATGGATCGATCCTAGGATTTAAGTTTTCAGGAAATGGATAACGGGTATGCCAACTTGCCATTTCGTGTGATAAGTATGCAGGAGTAGCTACCTGTGTATTGTCACGTTTTCAGTTTGCTCATGGGTACATCCGTAAGATATGATTATGAAATTATGTTTTTGCATCGTATCATTTTCACATGAAGTTACCTCCGGATATTAAATAAAATAAGCTTTTGTTTTCCTCTATCCGCACACTGGGCAAAACTTTCGAAATTTTGCTCAGACGTACGTTTTTGTGTTTTCTTCTTTACGTCAGGTTATCAAGACAAGCTGGGACGGAATATGGAAGAGTGCTTGAGTGTTTGGAAAAGACGGTAGAAATAATTGTAATGGATTAGATATCCTTCATTAAGCTGTAAAGCCTTGTAATACATTTAAGTATAAATGGAATTATGTTTTTGATCTGACTACTGTTATTGTGACACGCCGGCCCATTCCGGGACGGGGTGTTACAGCTATGGTATCAGAGCAAAGGCTCTTTCCTGTAGAAAACTTAAACATAAGTTAAGACCTGTGAGGTAATGGGTAGACATTGGGTTAGGATTTCGATGTCCAATCAGTAGAAACATCGGTTAGTAACTTTTCTTTAAACATTCATGGTAGTCTCGAACATAAGTATTTCGTCATCTTCATTGTTTTTACTCTAGCTTTATTTCAAGTATGACTATTGATCATAGTGGGTCGCGTTCAAGTATGATTATTAATATATATATAGGTATGCAATAATTTCGAGGACGAAATTTTTTTAAGAGGGGTAGATTTGTAACACCCGAAAATTTTAAAACATAAAATGTAACAACCCTTATGAATTATAGTCCAATAGGAAACCCTAATTAAGACACCCAAGTAATTCTGTACAAACCCTAAGATTTTCAGAATTTTCAGAATCAGGATTAGGGCCCCTAAAACTCAGGGGGGGGGGTATTTCCTACTTGATAATTATCTTAATAAACTTACGGAGGAAGTTGAATTTAATGATTTTGTCGACTCAGCAGGCCTAGTCCCACACGTGGCAACCGTATGGTGTTTTTCTGTACCTTACGGACCGTAAGGTTATTAAGGTTACGGTCCGTAAGCTAATCCAAAATCGTGTATAAATAGCAGAGGTTGGCACTTGCTTCTGAGCACTTGAACGACGAAGAAACTCCAAAATTTCGTCGAGTTATCATCTGAATACTTCAATTAACACACACGAAACACAAATTAAGAGTAGCGGGGTGCTGCAGAACAGGGTAATAACTCGATCGCTATTACGATTCATTGTCCGATCGATCAATATATCCAATGGATGTTTAAGTGCTACCCACATTAGGGTTATACTTTGTCATTCGTCATTAATTTGACGGATCATCGTTAATTCGATGGATAAAGTATTGTACTTTGTCGTTCGTCATTAATTTGACGGATCATCGTTAATTCGATGGATGAAGTATCGCACTTTGTCGTTCGTTGTGAGAATTTGATTTCGTGAGTTATCGTAAAAGCTGTATTAAGTTAATTACCTAGTTTGTGTGCAAATTAGGTTAAGAAGATAATCAGTAGGCTAAACTCTGCCGGTATAAACCTACAATTGAAAACAAGATAGCATTACCTGGAGATTTTAAGGTACGGATAGGTTCCTTTCTTTCAATTTATGTCGTTTTATAAGAATCATTTCTTTCGATTTATGTCGTTTTGATACAAGTATATCATTCTGATTTTAAATTCCGTATTAAGATTTAAAGTTATAAGTTATAAGTTCTGTACGGATAGATTCTTTTCTTTCGATTTATCATTTCTGATTTTAAAGTCCGTATTAAGATCTAAGGTATAAGTTATAAGTTTAGTACGGATAGATTCCTTTCTTTTGATTTCTGTCAATTCTGATTTTAAATTCCGTATTAAGATTAAGTAAGTTATAAATTCCTTACGTATAGAATCCTTTATTTCGATTTATGTCAGTTAGGTACGTATAGAATCCTTTATTTCGATTTATGTCAGTTAGGTACGTATAGAATCCTTTCGATTTATGTCCGTTGGGTACGGATCGACTCCTTTTCTTTCGATTTATGTCATTTTGAAATAAGTATATTATTCCTGATTTTAAGTTCCGTATTAAGGTTAAGTTCTGAAATAAGTTATAAATTCCGTATTAAGATTAAGTTCTGAAATAAGTTATAAGTTCCGTATTAAGACTAAGTTATAAAATAAGTTATAAATTCCGTATTAAGATTAAGTTACGAAATATGTGTGGGAAGTTACAAAAGTTTTGAAAAAGATTTTGTTTTACATCAGTTATTTAGAAAATGGTTTATGAAAAATATTCTTTTCGTATTTACAAATATACATGTTTGTGAGTTATTTGTTTTTCCTACTCTAGTGGTTCCTTATTAACGAGTCAAGGTTTTATCTTGTTTCGTTTAATAAACCACATTTTTGGGGACGAAATTGTCAAGATAGGATTGATATCCACACCTTGGTGACTGGTTCCACTCTTATATTTTTAATCTCGCCAAAGATTCGTATTTTTTACAAGTTACAAGTTAACTATCTTAAGACTTATAAGTTATAAGTAAATAAGTTACAAGTTTAATATGATATACAAGTATTATGTTACTTAAGTCAAATTATAATACCATTCAATTACTATGTCTTGTTTTTAAAACTCCTCACGTCTTTGATTATCGATTCATTTGACAGTTCGAAATTCTTTTCATTTGAATTAAGTTTTCATGTCATGCGATAGTATTCTGTTAGTTGTACTCATTATCGCATGTTCCAATATATGTTAAGTTCTGTTATGAAAATATTTTGATAAGTTATCTGAATAAGAATATTTGTACTCTGATACCCTGAGTATCGCTTCTCGTGGAGTGTCCCACGAGCATGTTGTTGCGGCATCGACATCATGTGCTCCATCCGTGACGGAGAGATTAGTTCACGGCGTCTCTTAAGTACAAGTGTGGTACATATAAGATTAGGAGGCGTATGGATCGATCCTAGGATTTAAGTTTTCAGGAAATGGATAACGGGTATGCCAACTTGCCATTTCGTGTGATAAGTATGCAGGAGTAGCTACCTGTGTATTGTCACGTTTTCAGTTTGCTCATGGGTACATCCGTAAGATATGATTATGAAATTATGTTTTTGCATCGTATCATTTTCACATGAAGTTACCTCCGGATATTAAATAAAATAAGCTTTTGTTTTCCTCTATCCACACACTGGGCAAAACTTTCGAAATTTTGCTCAGACGTACGTTTTTGTGTTTTCTTCTTTACGTCAGGTTATCAAGACAAGCTGGGACGGAATATGGAAGAGTGCTCGAGTGTTTGGAAAAGACGGTAGAAATAATTGTAATGGATTAGATATCCTTCATTAAGCTGTAAAGCCTTGTAATACATTTAAGTATAAATGGAATTATGTTTTTGATCTGACTACTGTTATTGTGACACGCCGGCCCATTCCGGGACGGGGTGTTACACGAACATTACGGAACATGAACATAAGTTAAACACACCTTAAATATCCTTTACATAGCTTAGAAATAGGCTTTGAGGGATTCGGTGTGCTAAAATAAACTTTATGCTCATTCAGGGACTAAAAGCGTCAAAAAGTGCATAAGTTTGCATTTTCGCGCATAACTTACGTTCTGAATACATCCGGACATCCAAAAATTTATGTAATCATTAAATTATTATGTTTTAGTGTTTGGCTTGTCAAAAATCCATTCGTCGCGCAATTTGGACTGTTTTTGCGTCCGTTACGACTTCCGTCGTAATTAACCGAACAACGCAACCGTACGGCCAAACGAACCGACATCCGACATGTTTTTGAGCATGTTTCATGTTCCCCATGCTTTAACATCCTTTTGGAGCTTAAAAATAGGTTTGACGGGTATTAGAATTGCCAAAACACGACCATACGCGCACAGGGACCAAAACTGTCAGCTTTGAAAGTTGCTGGTCTACAGACCAGCATACGGTTCGTAAGGACTGGACCATACGGTCCGTAAGGTGTCCACAGTTCAGCAGAAAGTGTTTTCCAACTTGATCCAGCTGTTGGGCACCTTTGCACATGGTTTTGGGGCATTCTAGGGGCTCCCCTGGTTTTGTAAAACTATGGGCTCGATGTGTACGGCTAGGATTGAATCTCGGTTTTCAAGAAACGATCTTAACGGTTGTACGAAAACTATAAATACCCCTCCATTCTCATTTGCAAAACCCACAATTTGAATCTGATTCATGCTCTCTAAGTGGAAGTATATGCTTCCTACCTGAGAGAGAATCGGATCAAATACTTGCGGGGACCCTTTGTAAGTGTTCCTTCGTTCTTTCATTCGTTTTAGCATTAAAGTCAAACCGTGTTTGACTTTCTGCATTGACCAGTTTATGGTCAATGCGAAGTTCGTTTGAACTTCATAACGTGAGCGTAATCACGATGGTTATAGTCCCTAGTGACTATACCTACTGATTACCACGTTATCTAGGCTCAGTGATGAGTCGTAGTTTCGGCCAAAATGCGTTTTCTCACGTATTTTGTAACCAAACTACTCTAGGGTATCAAAACCGATTGTTTTGATACCAAAAACCTGTTTTCTAACTTAGCTAAACATGTTCTAGCATGTTTAGCTCGTCACTTTTAGATTTGTGCTTGTCTAGGGTCGTAAGGGTAAGCGATCTAATCAATCGCTTATGCTTTCGAACCCGACCCATTTGGTCGATCATTAGGATCCGACCAAACACTTTAGGTGACCATAGTTGTATAGGGAATAACTTTCCGAGGTTATACCTTATGGTCACATCGTTTGAGTAGTTGTATGATAGGTAGTATATATGCCTTAGGTAAATTACCAAAATGCCCTTTTTACGCCAAAATTCATTTTAAGCCTATGTAACCCAAATTTTGACATCTAAACTGATTTAGCAACAATTTTAGACATGTTGGGGCATATTTTACTTGTCATAGGACTAGTTAGGCGTTCCGAACGCGTTTTACGCGAACGACGCGTTAAAGTAGCATAAGCTATCTAAACGGGTCGTAACGGGTCGAAAGCACTTAGGATAAGTTTCGTTTTAGTATGTAGGCTTTGTTAAACCATATTACGTGAGTTCCTACACTCATTTGGTTTACAAACCCTCATGCTACCCGATCCTCCGATCAGGTCCGTTTATTAATGTAGTTACCTATATTAGGTGCCGTTTGATTCTGTAACCTTCTAGCTTTGCTTGGTGGATATCTAAAGTCTATTGAGCAATCTCAAGTGAGTACATAGACCCCTCTTTTACTGTTTTTCAAACATTTTGGGGTGAAACACATGTGCCTACTTGTTATTTTCATGCTTTCCATGTTTTCATATCATATACTTGCTTTGTTCATTAGTACACTATTAGTACATAATTTCATTTGTCTTGCTATGTATGTTAACCTAGCATATTTAGCACATTGATTTACATGACTTTTCTGCTTTTGCTATGTATGTTAACTCAGCATATTTAGCACATTGATTTACATGACTTTTCTGCTTTGTATGTTTACTTAGCATACTTAGTACATTGTTTTTACATGACTTTTCTGCTTTGTATGTTAACTTAGCATACTTAGTACATTACTTTCATTACATGTTTACAATTGATATGACATTTGGTTTGTTCAACGGGTCTAAACTACATTCATTAACATTGGCTACGCCGCTCGGTAGTAAGTAATGGTACCATAGGACTTGACAAATCCCGTTCCTGACATCCTAGGTTTGTTTGGATGAAAAGAATGACTGAATCCGAAAACATTTCTTTTGATAACCTTTACTTAGGGTTATCCGTCTGTCTCAAGGCTTGAATGTATGCGTTAACTTACTGCATAAGTGTTTGTATCAGTAAAACATGTGTTTATCTTACAAAACCTAACTTTTTATTGATTTAAAATACTTTGTTTTGTACATTTTTGCTTGTGGTTTAAGTAGTCTCATTATACTTACCATACATGACTTTTGCTTATACATTACATGGTTTATATTGACAATAGACTTGGTTTACTCATAAACATTTGACAATTGGTTTAAACATTACATTATGGTGGTTTGTTTGGGTAAGTGATTTACATAACGAGACGACATGTAGTATGATAAAAGCATGGTGGATACGCCGCTGGTACTTCCTATATATAAGTGCTTTTATGATATTACATATCGTAGTGTTATTTAAACCAATTCAGTTATACATATTACATTTACAACATATTTTCACTTAAACATTGTTTTACAAATAACTTGGTTTATACAAACTCTTTTTGCTTGGTTATTCTTCTAACCATACAATAATCTTTTATATATACACATCATCTGATTTTGCTATCGTTTTTCAAACAATTTATAAAACAAAACATTTAACAAGATTCATGACTTATTTTTATTAAACAACTTTTTCCTAAACTTATAAGTCATGAATCCTATTTTCATAAAACCTATGTATCTCACAGGCATTTTTATGCTGACGTACCTATTTTCACATGTGTTTTCAGGAGCTGTTGTTTGGATGTTCGTGACACGCTAGGGCGGACCTGTGCCTTAGAGACTTAAAATAAAGATAGAACTAGTTTAATTATGTGATGTACTCTTTGGTTCTTGTTTTGAAACAATGTATTCCACTTTTGGTTGTTGAATAAAATGTAATTTTAATTACCATGGTTGTGGAACAAAAATTCTGTTACAACACTCCCCGACGTTTCCGCCACGATTTGATGTTTTACGTGGTCGGGGTGTGACAATCAGGATGATGAGAAGGTTGCAGAAGGGTTTAGTTGGGATAATTATATTCCCGGTGAAGGTTTGGCCATGATGGCAGAGATTGTAGAAGAGCCGAAATTCGTTGTTGAAACTGAAGAAGTCAGTGAAGTCATGTCTGAAGAAAGTTTGGCAGAGCTGGAAGAAGCTGTAGCAGAAGTTTATTACTATCAATCTGAACAGGAGATTATTGCTAGTTCTTTTAAATCAATAATGCCTCCTAACATGTTTGAATCTTTTGCAGGTTTCTTCAGTGAGCCAACTACCTGTCTTTGCCCATAATACGACGTTGAGAAAGCTCCAGTTGAAGAAATAATAGATGTTTCCAAAGAAATGAATGAAGAGACTCTAGAAAAGATTGCTGATAAAGCATTTATGGGCAAACTAAAAGAGGGAGAAACAGAATCTGTTGAAACGGAGTCGGTCGAAACAGAGTCAGTTGAAAATGTGTCTGTCAAAATGGAGTCAGTCAAAAAGGAGTCCGACGAGAAATCAGAAAATGAGGAGATCAAATCAGAAGAAAAGTCAGAGTCAGAGTCTGATGGTTTTGGTAAAACGGATGTTAAAATTGATAACAAAGAAAAGGTTTCGGAAAAGGTTGATTCAATTCATGAAATTCCATGCAAAAATTGTTCAAAACCCTGCATGGATTGTCTTGAAAAAGACAAACAATTACAAGAATTGAAGAAATTTACTGATGAAGTAAAATATGATCTCAGTGAGATAAAAGAAGCATATGACACTTTGACACGTTCAATCAAAATGATTAAAAAAGAAAGTTTTGAAAATGATAAAGCAACGAATTTGCTAAAATCTCCTGTCATGGATAAACAGATGGAGATTAACATACATCTGGACACAATTGCTTCTTTGAAAAAAGAACTTGAGTTAATGAGAATTGAAACTGAGAGAGTTGATAAGAAACTGATGAGTTATGTTGCTTCATCATATGTGATTGATAAAATTGTTCCACAACAAACTGATGTGAAACCTGTTTTCAAAAGTGTTCCACCCCAATGTGGAATCATTATACACAAAAATATCCAGATGGGGTGGAAACTGCTTTGAATCTCAAGTTGAGAACCATTGAGAATGAATTACCAGAGAATATCCATGTTACATTTTCTCCGTCCGACACTGACAATGAGTCACAGATGATCAAAACCGTTGTTGATTAAGTGTTAGATGAAGAAAGTGATAATTCGGAGTTTGGTACTGTGAAAACTCATTTTGAAAACTCCATTTCTGATTCTGAAGAAGATGGTAACGTCTTGGACAAATTTATATCAAAATCAGATAAAATTGCGAATGATGATTCGATCATTGTGGTTTACACAATGACTGGAACTGACAAACTCTATTCTGATTTTGAGTATCCAATTCAAAATGCCAGATTGGAAAACGTTGAGAAGGTGTTTAAACTTGTTGAAATTGACATTTCAGAGGTTAACAACAATGTGTTTCTTCCCAAACCGAAAAAGTCTTTTGTAAAACAACAACCAAACAACTCAGGAAAGAAAGAGTGGGTGGGTAATCATGGTCAGAACAAAAGACATAGTAACAACTTTAAAAACAAGGGTGTCAGTTTTGAAAAAAAGATGGCTAAAAATGAGGTTAAGCCAAAAGAAAAGACGAGTGATGTTTTTGTTGCTAGTCCTAGTGTTGATGCTGAAAAAGATTATATCTTCAGTCAAAAAGCCATTGACGATTTCAATGCGGCTAAAAAGTTAAGAGAAGAGACCTACAAATCAACTTTTGTCGAATATGACAAAAGAATTTGTTACCGCTGCAATGAAATTGGTCATATGGCCAAGCAGTGTGTGAAAAAGATTGAAAAACCAGTTTTGCAAAAACCAAAACCTAAAACTCCAACTGATGTAAAGGGTAAAACACCAATGGTTTCCCCCGTTCGTATTTTGAAAAGAGGTGAATCTTTGAAGACCGAGGATAAGCAGAAATCAACATTTGAGATTGGTGAATCTTCGAAAACCCAAAAGACTTCAAAGGTTTATCCAAAGACGAAAATTTTTGAAAACCAATCATGAGTGGCAAAATCAAAACAATCAGTTGAAGAAAAGAAGATGGAAAATGAGCTAAAATTTGAACCAAAAGTTTTTGCAAATGATGTTGAAAAACTTGAATTTGAACTAGACAAATTGCTTGAGGAATTCCCACCAATTAAGGAGGGAGATTTAAAACCAAAATTCAAATCTGCTGTTCCAAATGTCATCTTTAACATTCCGAAAGTTGATGTGTCATGTGATCTAGTGTTTGGTAGCGTTCCAAAGGTGAAGAAATCATGGGCTTCATTGTTTGAATGAATTTCTTTGATGTATGCAGGGGCTTCCGAGGTCGATAATCTCAAAGTGGATCATGGACAGTGGAGCTTCAAGGCATATGACTGGAATGTTGGCATTGCTCTATGATGTTAAATCAATCAACGGAGGATATGTTGGATTTGCAGGAAATCAGGGTGGCAGAATAGTTGGTGAAGTGTCACACCCCGACCACGTAAAACAACAAATCGTGGCGGAAACGTCGGGGAGTGTTGTAACAGAATTATTGTTTCAAACCATGGATACAAGAGTTTCATTTTATTGAATATTAAACATTGTCTTAAAGTTAAACAAGCAATTCAAACATAGTTTATCATCGTTATTAAATCACTAAGGCCTCGTCCGGTCCTAAGTGAGCATGCATCCTATTCGCAATCCACATTAAGCAACATCACCTGAAACATATGTAAAAACAAAGTCAGCAAAGAAATGCTGGCGAGTACATAGTTTTTGTGTGAGTATCAGATTCATGGCTCGTTTGTATGTTGAAACAACTTGTACAACTTCGTTAATTGATATTAGAAAACCTTGTTTTGTAAAATGTTTGTATTGTAAATGAATAACCAAGTCAAAATAGATTGGTCATAATTTATAACCCTAGCCATGAATCTTAACCCAAAACATTTGTTTATGTAAGCCAAATCATAAATCATTCTTATAATAAAACTCGTATGGTTTATATAGTTTCGTAAACATCGTTGTGTAATATTGTTTAACTCGTTCTCGTTATAGAACATTGTTCATTCGTTTAAATCGTTCCAAATCGTACAATTCATTCACTCGTTTAAATCGTTCTCGTTTTAATTGTGAAAACTACTTTTGGTCGTCTTGCTAATAACCTTCAAACCTTTGTGACTCGTTCATCGTTTAACTCGTTCTTGCATTAACAAACCTCCAAAGGGTAAGTTAACAATCATCAGATTCAGTCGTTACCCACTTAACCCACACATAACCATGGGTCCAGTTTGATAACAGGATTTGTCGGATCCTATGGTACCATAACCTAATACTGGTCGGTTTGGCCGAAATTAATGAATGTCATTCGTTATGTAATTACAGCCAACAAGCTTGTTCACATTATCGAAATCGTTATTAGTTTAGTATAAACCATCTCAATCGTTTTGAAACCATTGTTAGAATATCGAAATCATTTTGATACATATGAATCACCCCAAAATAATCGAAAATAGTAAAAAGAGGGGATCTATGTACTCACATTATTTTGCAGGCGATTCCGAATACGCAAGTCAAGATTAAGGTGTCTGATAATAAGGAAACTCAAGTTGTCCTAATGAATCGTACAAGAATAATGTATCAATATTGAGGTCGTATAGTGTTGACGGGATTTGTTGAGTATTTATTGTATTTGATAGTGTTTAGATTAACAGAAGGATCTTGTGAATTATATGTTTAGAGGGCTCGGAAAAATGAACATGATATAAAGGAATTATTTATGAAAAATATTTATTTATCATAAATAATAGAATTGTAATAATGTACAATTGATTTAATATGAACATTTGTAATAATAAATCAAATATATTTAACTAGTATCATAATTAAATATAATGATTATTGGCAAAATATTGTACAAGTGATATAATTAATTTATATCATAATAATTAAAAATAACATTTTTAATTATTGAACTTGAATATTACTGATTTAATTATATAAATATCGAAATTATATAAAATATCAGTAGCAACATTATTTTTGTAAAGATCAACACTTAAAATAATTAATCTGAAAATTTCAAAATTTAATTCCTAAAAATCGATTTATTATTAATTATTTAATAATAAACTGTTTTATTATTGTAAAAATTAGTTTTATAAAAAAATTGACTAATTTCACATTTTTAATAAAAGCAACAATGATTAATAATCTTATAAAAATTATTGGAACGTTGAAAATATTAAAAATGAAACGATTAAAAAGAAATGCAGACCCCTGGGTTCGAACCTGGGTCTGTATTGTATCCAAACAGAGTCTTAACCACTGGGCTAAGCTTCTGTTTGTGTTTGGTTTAGGACTGCTACACTTATAACCAAACAGGAACTGGTCATCTTCCCCAATTGGAGTCAAACAGAAAGTAAACTCTTTCAATTCTACGGGAAAACTGTGTTATATTCAAATTAACTTTGGAGAAACATTGTATAAGCATAAAAGAATTAATTAAAACAATAAAAACGAACCGGTATTGAAAGGATGATCGGATTGAAAAATTCTGGCGAAAAAGTGAGTATTCCGGCGAGTTTTCTGACGAGCTCCGAAAGCTTATTAGAGAGGTTTTTAGAGAAATGTGAAGGGTGCAGGAGATTCGTAGGAGTCCAGGGAGTTTAAATAGCACTCAAATTCGACACAAATTAGTGGATTTGATCTTCTTTTATTTTTATAAAAATTCTTTAAAAAAGTTCCGATTCACAGTTGTTATAGCACGAATTTGTGTCGTTTGAATGATTGGGATTAGTTGGGTTAGGTTAGGAATCATGTGGGTAGCTTTACAGGTCGAAAAAATGGATTAAAAATCGTTTTTAGTGGGGTTTTGTTCGAAATCCGTGACCTGCGGATCTGATTATGTAATTCAGATCGATAACAATGTCAATATATATATATATATTACGATCTATTATAAATCACAACCAAGCTGGTAGACCAGCTGGTTGTGTGCGTGTTTGTTGTTTGGAGGGGCGCGGGTTCAAGTCCCACCCGTGACCGGTTTGTGAGGTTTATTAACCTTTTTTATTTCTGAATTCATTTAATAAATAATTAAATCCTAAATAGTATATATAAGGAATTTAACTCTATAAGTTTCAGCTCCTGTACACGAGGATAAACTGGTTAAGACACTTCGCTTATATCGTAGAGACTCGAGTTCGATCCTTGTTCATGACCGGTCCGAATGGTTTAAACCATTTTTATTCATTGAGATGAAAATTTACATTTTGGCCCCTGTGGTTCCACATTTACATAAACAGTCCATGTAATACCCAGTTAGTTAGACTAACTGGGTTAATATTTAAAGAGTATTTCTTATATAAAGATTTAACCCGGTTAGTGAAATCAGTTAATATAGGTTCAAAATCAACAGTTTTGGTCCCTTGAGTTTAAGTTCTAGAAAATGACCAAATGAACCTTGGACTTTTATTTCAAAACTATATATTTATCTCTTTATAAAGTAAGTTTCCAAAGAATGTCAAATAGGTCCTTTAGATTGTAGTTTCACAAAATGTCACAATAGGCCCTTATAGTTTATGTAACCTTGTTTAATAGCATAAAACTCAACAAATTTGCAATTGTTTCACGTGTTTGTATTGGTATAAGCATGTATAAGCACAAAGCAAGTACGTTCAAATAAGTTTCATTCCAAATACGGTATTTGTTACAATGAAAGTCAAACAAATACGAGTGTGAAAACCAAGGTGGTCACAGTCTCCCCTACTTTAGGAAATTTCGTCCCGAAATTTTATTTAGAGGAATCTTGTGAAAACAAATGCCGATATTTCGCCTTCATCTGGTCCTTACGTTCCTAAGTAAACTCGGGGCCACGTTTGGATTCCCAGCGAACTTTGACCAAATGAATCCGTTTGTTCTTCAACTGTTTGTATGTACGTTCCACTATCTCCACAGGTTTCTTGACAAAGTGCATCGTTTCTTCGATTTGAATCTCGTCGAGAGGAATGTGAAGATCAGCATCAGCTAAACACTTTCACAAATTGGACACGTGAAAAGTCGGATGAACATTTCCAAGCTCTGGAGGTAGTTCTAGTCGACAGGCAACCTTTCCAATTCTTTCAACAATCTTAAATGGTCCAACATATCGTGGTGCAAGTTTTCCTTTCTTTCCAAATCTCACCACTCCCTTCCAAGGTGACACCTTGAGTAGGACACGGTCTCCGATTTGAAATTCCATGGGCTTGCGTCCCAAATCTGCATAACTCTTTTGACGGCTTCTAGCGGTCACAAGATTATCGCGGATTTTCTTGATTTTGTCCGTTGTTTCCAGAATGAGCTCAGGTCCAGTAAGCTGAGCTTCACCGATCTCATTCCAACAGACGGGTGAACGGCATTTTCGACCGTAGAGAGCTTCGAATGGTGCCATCTTAATACTAGTATGATAACTGTTGTTGTAAGAGAACTCGATCAGTGGCAGATGAGAATCCCAATTACCACCAAAGTCTATCACGCATGCTCTAAGCATATCCTCCAAAGTTTGAATCGTTCTCTCAGATTGACCATCTGTTTGGGGATGATAAGCAGTGCTTAGATTTAGTTGGGTCCCCAAAGCAGATTGCATGGTCTTCCAAAAATGAGATGAAAACCGAGCATCACGATCGGAAATGATATCTAAAGGAACACCATGTCGTGATACGATCTCGTCTACATAGATCTTGGCAAGCTTTTCAGCAGAGAAATCCTCACGGATTGGTAAGAAGTGAGCAGATTTTGTCAAACGATCAACTACAACCCAAATAGCATCGTGACCTTTAGACGTACGTGGTAACTTAGTAATGAGATCCATTGCAATGTTCTCCCACTTCCAAACCGGTATCTCTGGTTGTACAAGCAAACCAGAAGGTCGTTGATGTTCAGCCTTGACTTTGAGACAAGTTAGGCATTTTGATACATACAAGGCAACATCCTTCTTCATACCAGGCCACCAGAACTTAGTACGAAGATCCTTGTACATTTTATCAGCACCAGGATGGATAGAATATCGAGACTTGTGAGATTTGTCCATTACTAATGTGCGAAGATCGTCCTGATTCGGAATCCACAAACGATTCTCAAAATAGAGTAAACCATCGTCTTTCCTTTCGAGTTTAAGCTCAAGTTGAAGTAGTAGCTCATATTTCAATAAGTCATTGATCACACAAGATCGTTGAGTTTGAAGAACACGAGATTGAATATCAGATAGAGTTCGAACAGAATGAAGCTTGACTCGTTCCTTTCGACTAAGCGCATCGGCTACGACATTCGCCTTACCAGGATGGTAGCGGATATCGCAATCATAATCGTTTAAGAGTTCAACCCAACATCGTTGCCTCATGTTCAGCTCCTTCTGATTGAAAATATGCTGGAGACTTTTGTGGTCTGTGAAAACCACACACTTCGTTCCATAGAGGTAGTGTCTCAAGATTTTAAGCGCAAAAACCACAGCTCCTAACTCAAGATCATGAGTCGTATAGTTCTTTTCGTGAATTTTCAGCTGTCTAGACGCATAAGCTATGCCTTTACCTCGTTGCATAAGAACGCAACCAAGTCCTAGATTCGAAGCGTCACAATGGACAACAAAATCATCGTTTCCCTCAGGTAGAGATAAAACGGGAGCGTCACAGAGCTTTCGTTTCAGCGTTTGGAACGCTTCTTCTTGCTTAGGTCCCCACTCAAAAGGCTTATTCTTCTGAGTCAAAGCAGTGAGTGGAACCGCAATCTTTGAAAAGTTAGAAATAAACCGTCGATAATAACCAGCAAGACCAAGAAAAGAACGAACTTCTGTAGGCGTCGTCGGTGTATTCCAATCCTTAATTGCAACAATCTTGGATGGATCTACGTGAATACCCTGCTCATTGACAATATGACCCAAGAACTGAACTTCTTTAAGCCAGAATTCACACTTGGAGAATTTAGCAAAAAGTTGTTCCTTCTTTAGGAGTTCCAATGTCAAACGAAGGTGTTGCTCGTGATCGGCTCGAGACTTTGAATAAATGAGAATATCGTCGATAAACACAATGATGAACTTATCTAAATAAGGTTTACAAACCCTATTCATTAAGTCCATGAAGATAGTTGGGGCATTTGTCAAACCAAAAGGCATGACAGTGAACTCATAATGCCCATATCTTGTACGGAAAGCAGTTTTGGGAATATCTTCTTCGAGAACACGAAGTTGATGATACCCAGATCGCAGATCGATCTTGGAAAAGCATGAAGCACCTTGCAGCTGGTCGAAGAGATCATCAATTCTAGGTAGGGGATATCGATTCTTGATGGTAAGCTTATTAAGCTCATGATAATCGATACACATTCGAAAAGATCCATCTTTCTTCTTCACAAAGAGGACAGGTGCTCCCCAAGGTGAATAGCTCGGACGGATGAATCCTTTATCAGACAACCCTTGAAGCTGTTTTGATAACTCTTGCATCTCTGACGGTGCAAGACGATAAGGTGCTTTCGCAACTGGGTTGGCATTGGGTACAAGGTTAATATGAAACTCGACTTGACGAATTGGAGGCAAACCAGGCAGTTCATCAGGAAATACCTCTGGATAATCCCGAACAATCGGAATATCCTGAATACTCTTACTCTTGCCTTTCTCCTCGGTGACATGTGCCAGGAAAGCAACATATCCTTTTCGTAAATATCTTTGGGCCTTTGTACACGACATAAGCTTCAATCCACCAGATGGTTTTTCTCCACGAACTTCCAGAACATCGCCAGACGGAAGAGGAATACGAACAATCTTATCAAAACAAACCACCTCAGCATGATGTTTGGTTAACTAATCCATCCCCAAGATAATATCGAAACTCCCAAGTTGCATCGGTGTGAGGTCAATGGGAAAAAGATGGTTATCAAGGTTTAACTGACAATCACGAATAACAGAATCGAGAACAAGAGGTTTACCAGTAGCAACTTCAACAGATAAGGGTTTCCTCAGTTTAGTTCTAGGTATCGCAAGCAAAGGTTCAAAAGATAATGAAACAAAACTTCTATCGGTGCCATAATCAAAAAGAATATATGCAGGTCGATTGTTAACAAGAAACGTACCATTAACCACCTCGTTGTCAGCCCTTGCTTCGTTAGCATTCAGATTGTACACTCGCCCATGTGCGGGATTCGCATTTGCATTTGCATTGACATTGACATTGAAATTCACGTTTGGATTTACATTTACATTTGCCAACCTCGGACAGTTGTTGCGGTAGTGACCAAGCTCTCCACAATTGAAACATGTACCAGGTGGGAATCTAGCTGCATTCCCCTGAACTGGAGCTTAATTCCGAACAATCTGATTCTGACCCGAACAACAGACGTTGGCCAGATGCCCAAGCTTACCACACGTTGTGCATTGCCTACAAGCTTGTTGTGCAACATGATGACCATTGCAGCGAGCACAATGAGGTGCGGTACCAGCATACACTTTCTTCGCAGGAGATTGAGCTGGCGGGTTCTGAGCAGTTTGTGCAGTTACTGCAAAATTCTGGGAACCCTTTCGCTTTCTCGACTTCTTCGATGACTCACCTTCTTTACCCTTACCCTCTTTCTTGTCCTTCCCAGAATCAGTCGCCTTCTTTTTATCACCCTTGCGGGTGAGTTTACCCTTCCTGACTTGAGACTCAGTCAGGGTAGCAGACAACTCAATTGCTTGGCGAAGGGTGGTAGGATTAATACCGGTCACTATATCCAGAATAGAATCGGGTAGACCATCGATATACCTCTCTATCGCTTTCTCCAACGGGGTAACCATAGTAGGACACAAAAGACTGAGCTCCTCAAATTGATTCGTATACGCACGGTGTTCTCCCCCATCTTGTTTCAGATCGTCAAACTCTCGTTCCAAAGCTCGAATTTCATGACGGGGACAAAACTCTCTCATCATGAGAGCTCGAAGCTCTTCCCATGTTTGTGCCAACGCCACTTCGGCACCCCTGTCGCGCATCACTCCGTTCCACCACGTAAGAGCACGCTTCTCAAACACACTCGAAGCAAATTCAACCTTACGCCCATTCGGACATTGCACATGTCTGAATGTGTTCTCAATACTCTCGAACCATTGAAGGAGTGCAGTTGCTCCTTGTGACCCAGAAAACTTTAGCGGCTTAGCAGAATTGAAATTCTTGAAATTACACGGTGCATTATTGTTGTTGTTATTATTGTTGTTGTTGTATATCTCGTGGACTTGGGTCACAACACCGGGAAGCACAGCAGCCACTTGCTGAGAGACCAGGGCTGCGAGTTCTTCAATAGTAAAAGATTGTGCTTCACGTCGAGGAGGCATTGTCTAGTAAGGAAACAGGAGAATCTAGTGAGATTGAAAATTAGGAAAAACAAAAGAGGTATCGACAAAACACAAGGAAGGCGATAATTTGTTTGTTACCTCGAACAAACAAACGACACGCAGTGACTTATCAAAGTAATGAATCAAAATAATGTATCGCGAAGACATGCTCGCCTATAAGTGAACACTCACCCCAAGAGTTCCCAGGTAAGAGTGACTGGTCCGATTATGTGGATTTGTACGAACACTCTAGCCTTAGATAGAAAACTCAGGGTACAGGCATTCACTCTTCCAGTTTGCACGTGTTCACATTATTTAGACCCAAACTCTGACGAGATTTTGAAAACTCAAAAGGCACTAAGCAAAAAAATGAGTCAAACTAGAAGGGTTCAAAACCTTATAACAGAGGGTTCAAAACCTAGTAATCAATCATCCTAGAACGGATGACTAATTTTCAAAGCAGATTCGGATTTTGTTTTTTTTTTTAAATTCCAAACACAAATCAACTTGCGTTGGGGTCCTAGAAAGTTATAGTCTATGTCAAAGTTTTACTAATAACCTAATTCTCTATAACTATTGGCTCTGATACCAACTTTTCTGTCACACCCCGACCACGTAAAACAACAAATCGTGGCGGAAACGTCGGGGAGTGTTGTAACAGAATTATTGTTTCAAACCATGGATACAAGAGTTTCGTTTTATTGAATATTAAACATTGTCTTAAAGTTAAACAAGCAATTCAAACATAGTTTATCATCGTTATTAAATCACTAAGGCCTCGTCCGGTCCTAAGTGAGCATGCATCCTATTCGCAATCAACATTAAGCAACATCACCTGAAACATATATAAAAACAAAGTCAGCAAAGAAATGCTGGCGAGTACATAGTTTTTATGTGAGTATCAGATTCATGGCTCGTTTGTATGTTGAAACAACTTGTACAACTTCGTTAATTGATATTAGAAAACCTTGTTTTGTAAAATGTTTGTATTGTAAATGAATAACCAAGTCAAAATAGATTGGTCATAATTTATAACCCTAGCCATGAATCTTAACCCAAAACATTTGTTTATGTAAGCCAAATCATAAATCGTTCTTATAATAAAACTCGTATGGTTTATATAGTTTCGTAAACATCGTTGTGTAATATTGTTTAACTCGTTCTCGTTATAGAACATCGTTCATTCGTTTAAATCGTTCCAAATCGTACAATTCATTCACTCGTTTAAATCGTTCTCGTTTTAATTGTGAAAACTACTTTTGGCCGTCTTGCTAATAACATTCAAACCTTTGTGACTCGTTCATCGTTTAACTCGTTCTTGCATTAACAAACCTCCAAAGGGTAAGTTAACAATCATCAGATTCAGTCGTTACCCACTTAACCCACACATAACCATGGGTCCAGTTTGATAACGGGATTTGTCGGATCCTATGGTACCATAACCTAATACTGGTCGGTTTGGCCGAAATTAATGAATGTCATTCGTTATGTAATTACAGCCAACAAGCTCGTTCACATTATCGAAATCGTTATTAGTTTAGTATAAACCATATCAATCGTTTTGAAACCATTGTTAGAATATCGAAATCATTTTGATACATATGAATCACCCCAAAATAATCGAAAATAGTAAAAAGAGGGGATCTATGTACTCACATTATTTTGCAGGCGATTCCGAATACGCAAGTCAAGATTAAGGTGTCAGATAATAAGGAAACTCAAGTTGTCCTAATGAATCGTACAAGAATAATGTATCAATATTGAGGTCGTATAGTGTTGACGGGATTTGTTGAGTATTTATTGTATTTGATAGTGTTTAGATTAACAGAAGGATCTTGTGAATTATATGTTTAGAGGGCTTGAAAAAATGAACATGATATAAAGGAATTATTTATGAAAAATATTTATTTATCATAAATAATAGAATTGTAATAATGTACAATTGATTTAATATGAACATTTGTAATAATAAATCAAATATATTTAACTAGTATCATAATTAAATATAATGATTATTGGCAAAATATTGTACAAGTGATATAATTAATTTATATCATAATAATTAAAAATACCATATTTTATTATTGAACTTGAATATTACTGATTTAATTATATAAATATCAAAATTATATAAAATATCAGTAGCAACATTATTTTTGTAAAGATCAACACTTAAAATAATTAATCAGAAAATTTCAGAATTTAATTCCTAAAAATCGATTTATTATTAATTATTTAATAATAAACTGTTTTAATATTGTAAAAATTAGTTTTATAAATAAATTGACTAATTTCACATTTTTAATAAAAGCAACAATGATGAATAATCTTATAAAAATTATTGGAATGTTGAAAATATTAAAAATGAAACGATTAAAAAGAAATGCAGACCCCTGGGTTCGAACCTGGGTTTGTATTGTAACCAAACAGAGTCTTAACCACTGGGCTAAGCTTCTCTTTGTGTTTGGTTTAGGACTGCTACACTTATAACCAAACAGGAACTGGTCATCTTCCCCAATTGGAGTCAAACAGAAAGTCAACTCTTTCAATTCTACGGGAAAACTGTGTTATATTCAAATTAACTTTGGAGAAACATTGTATAAGCATAAAAGAATTAATTGAAACAATAAAAACGAACCGGTATTGAAAGGATGATCGGATTGAAAAATTCCAGCGAAAAAGTGAGTATTCCGGCGAGTTTTCCGACGAGCTCCGAAAGCTTATTAGAGAGGTTTTTAGAGAAATGTGAAGGGTGCATGAGATTCGTAGGAGTCCAGGGAGTTTAAATAGCACTCAAATTCTTTAAAAAAGTTCTGATTCACAGTTGTTATAGCACGAATTTGTGTCGTTTGAATGATTGGGTTTAGTTGGGTTAGGGTAGGAATCATGTGGGTAGCTTTACAGGTCGAAAAAATGGATTAAAAATCGTTTTTAGTGGGGTTTTGGTCGAAATCCGCGACCTGCGGATCTGATTATGTAATTCAGATCGATAATTATGTCAATATATATATATATATTACGATCTATTATAAATCACAACCAAGCAGGTAGACCAGCTGGTTGTGCGCGTGTTTGTTGTTTGGAAGGGCGCGGGTTCGAGTCCCACCCGTGACCGGTTTGTGAGGTTTATTAACCTTTTTGATTTCTGAATTCATTTAATAAATAATTAAATCCTAAATAGTATATATAAGGAATTTAACTCTATAAGGTTCAGCTCCTGTACAGGAGGATAAACTGGTTAAGACACTTCGTTTATATCGTAGAGACTCGAGTTCGATCCTTGTTCGTGACCGGTCCGAATGGTTTAAACCATTTTTATTCATTGAGATGAAAATTTACATTTTGGCCCCTGTGGTTCCACATTTACATAAACAGTCCCTGTAATACCCAGTTAGTTAGACTAACTGGGTTAATATTTAAAGAGTATTTCTTATATAAAGATTTAACCCGGTTAGTGAAATCAGTTAATATAGGTTCAAAATCAACATTTTTGGTCCCTTGAGTTTAAGTTCCAGAAAATGACCAAATGAACCTTGGACTTTTATTTCAAAACTATATATTTATCTCTTTATAAAGTAAGTTTCCAAAGAATGTCAAATAGGTCCTTTAGATTGTAGTTTCACAAAATGTCACAATAGGCCCTTATAGTTTATGTAACCTTGTTTAATAGCATAAAACTCAACAAATTTGCAATTGTTTCACGTGTTTGTATTGGTATAAGTATGTATAAGCACAAAGCAAGTACGTTCAAATAAGTTTCATTCCAAATACGGTGTTTGTTACAATGAAAGTCAAACAAATACGAGTGTGAAAACCAAGGTGGTCACATGAAGGAACTCTAACAAATGGAGTCATAACGTTTGACAAAGTGAACTATATCATCTAACTTGAAAACAATCTGTTGAGCATCTCACAGATCTGTGACAAGTCTTTTACAGTACACTTTACTAAAAATGAGTGTTTAATCATAAAACCTGGTTTTAAAATTCCTGAAGACATGGTGTTGATGCGAGCTCCACGGGAAAATGATTTGTATGTCCTAGATATGAGCGTCGCAACAACAACAGATATGAAACCAAAATGTTTTGTAACAAAAACGAAAGCAACAGAAAAGGAGTAAAAAATGTGGCATTGAAAGATGGGCCGCATTCATGTCAGAAAAATGAATTTCCTTGTACACAATGATCTTGTTGAAGGTGTAAATCTTAAAAATTTTCATTTGAATGATGATTGTGTAGAGTGCAAGAAGGGAAAACAAACGAAGAAGACACACCCACAGAAGCTCTTAAACTCCATAAGAGTACCGCTTGAAAGGCTCCACATGGATCTTTTCGGTCCAGTTAATGTGAAGAGCGTGAGTGGAGACTTGTATTGTCTGGTGGTCACCGACGACTTTACCAGATTTTCATGGGTAATGTGTATTGAAAGCAAAGACCAAACATTTGACTCATTGATGGTTCTGTTCAAAAAGATGGAAACGCTGTACAAATTGCCGATTAGGAGAATACGAAGCGATAATGGAACGGAGTTAAAAAACAATCGCATGCTCGAGTATTGCAATGAGAAAGGAATTCTTCATGAATTTAGTGCGCCATACACTCCACAACAAAATGGTGTAGCTGAACGAAAGAATCGCACTTTAATTGAAACAACTCGAACTATGCTCGCCGATTCCAAGTTGCCAATATTTTTCTGGAGTGAAGCAGTTGCAGCAGCGTGTTATACACTGAATCGTGTCCTAACAGTGAAGAAATACAAGAAAACATGTTTCGAACTTCTTCATCGTTACAAGCCAAATTTGAAGTTTTTAGAACAGTTTGGATCTCCTTGTACTTTTATTGATCCAGATGGTAAATTTGGTGCTAAAAGTAATGAGGGTTTCTTTGTAGGTTATGAGAGTCCGCTGAAGAGGGTGTTCGTTCCATGCCTGGGGAAAATAATTCAAGTTCAGCATGTTGATTGTCAGAAGCATACTGCTCCACCACAACTTCCCGGAAAAAGATTGCTTTTTGATTACGACAAACTCTGGGAATCATTTCAACTGCCGACTGAGCCAAGTGAGGAGGAACTTGCATTTTTATACCAATATCAGCAATCTATGTCACAAGAACAAGTGCCAAGACCGTTGGTAGTTTCTCCACCCACCGAGGGTTCAAATGATCACGAGGCCGGTCCAAGTGGAACTGTTCATGAACCCCCAGAGGAACCAGCTCCAACATTTGATCAATCTGACGACTCAGAATCAGAAGCCGATCTGATTTTTGACGAGGACCCAAATGTTGCAACTTCAGAAGCTGTGGATCACACGGGTGATCAAGATATCATAAACTTGCAATCGGAAGTGAGCGTGCCTGACACAGTCATGCCAAGAACTTTGTCTTATCATCCTACAGAGCAAATTATTGGTGATCTTCACAGTGGAGTGAAAACGCGAGATCATATCAATAGAGTTCTTACATGTTTTTATACAACTGTCGCTCCTTTACAAGTTGATTTCTCACTAAAATGTTTCATCTCGCAGGTTGAACCAAAAACATATAAAGAAGCTTTAACTGAAGACAGTTGGGAGAATGCGATGCAGGAAGAGCTGCAGCAGTTTGAGAAGCTGGGAGTATGGAGATTGGTGGATCTACCTGAAAACCAGAAGCTGATAAAGACCAAATGGGTTTCTAAGTGTAAGCGTGATGACAGAGGTGTGATAGTGAGAAATAAAGCACGGTTGGTAGTTCAGGGTTTCAGTCAGCAGGAGGGGATCGATTTTACTGAAGTATATGCCCCTGTTGCTAGATTCGAGGCGATTAGAATATTCCTGGCGTTCGCGTCATGGAAAGGATTCAAAGTTTACCAACTAGATGTCAAGTCTGCATTCCTATATGGAAAGATCAAAGAAGAGGTGTACGTCGGACAACCACCGGGTTTTACCGATCCAGTGCACAAAGACACAGTCTATCTTCTAAATAAAGCGCTTTACGGACTACACCAGGACCCGAGAGCCTGGTACGAGACGCTTTCCCAATATATGCTGACCAACGGGTTCACCAGAGGGACGATTGATAGTACTTTGTTTACAAAAGAGGTTGCAGAGCATCTATTGATCGTGCAGATTTACGTCGATGACATCATCTTTGGATCGACAAATGATGATTTGTGTAAAGAGTTTGAGAAAGTGATGAAAAGAAAGTTTGAAATGAGTTCGATGGGGAGATGAAGTTCTTCCTAGGGCTACAGGTGGAGCAAATGCCCGAAGGAGTCTTCATTCATCAAACCAAATACGTGAACGATGTTCTGGAAAAGTTCAACATGTCTGAATCTACTCCAACATCAACCCCCTGGCTCAAAATCACGGGATCTGTCCGGATGAAGGTGGAGAGAAAGGGGACGAGACGTATTATCGGTCGATAATTGGATCCTTGATGTATCTGACTGCTTCCCGCCCATATATCATGTATCCGACTTGCTTATGTGCCCGATATCAGTCCAGCCCGAGACAGTCACACCTGACGATCGTGAAAAGAATATTACGGTATTTGAAAGGCTGCCCAAGCACCGGCTTGTGGTATCCTAAGTCTGGTGACTTTTCTCTTTCTGGTTTTGCAGATTCTGATTTTGGAAGCTGCAAGCAAAATGCGAAGTCCACCACTGCAGGCTGTCAGTTCTTTGGAACTCGACTAATCACCTGACAGTGCAAGAAACAAACCTCAGTCGCTCTCTCTACGTGTGAGGCTGAATACGTTTCGGCCTCCAGCTGTTGCTCTCAGATCCTCTGGATCTAGCAGCAGATGAGGGACTTCGGTTTGCAGTTCTTGGATACACCCATTTATGTGGACAATGAGGCAGCGATAAACATAACTAAAAATCCGGTTCACCATTCTAAAATGAAACATATTGAAATTCGGCATCATTTCATCCATGATTGCTACGAGAAGAAATTGATTCGAATTGAACATATACACACCGATGATCAGAAAGCTGATTTTTACACAAAACCTTTTGATAAAAAGAGATTTAACTATCTTTTGAAATTAAATGGGTTAAAAAATTTGTTTTATGGGAGGGTTGTTGAATGTAAAGCCGAGGAGGACGGCGATCAGAAGTGATCCACGTCGTGTTGTCAAGTTTTTGTACAGTTTATTTTCTGCTTTTGATAAAACCAAAAACAAAAAAATATGTTTTTGTTTTTAGGGGGAGAAAGTTTGCAGAAAATCCAAAAACATGATAAAATGTCAAAATCCAAAAACATTGAAAAGCTGAAAAAGAGTTTGTGTAAAAAGGGGAAATGATAGTATATCAGCTAGACAGTTGCAGTACGTTAAAGAAATGTAAAGATAAAATGTGTTAAGCAGTCTCACTGATGATGTGCCGATAGGTTTTTACACATTTAGTAGATTTGTTTGGGATATAAACATAAAATCATAACTTGCTTTTATGTGGGGAACATCTCCAGGATATATAGGTAACCCCTGAAATCCTGTTTGAAAGATCCTATTTCTGACATACTAGGTCTTTGTACGTGGTGATATCTGGGGTATTATACCTGGACTTCTGATTTTGCGGGAGCAATAGCCTAGTCCTCGTATAATACTCTGCACAGCTTTATTCATAATGCCCCCCCTCAGCATAAAAAATGATGAAACATTGAAAAATGCTAATCATGTCTTATTGTAAAAGAAGATCCCCAAAGGTGACCCACCTATAGTTGAGCTATCATCTCTCTGATTTTGCGGAAGCAATAGCCTGAGCTCTCATGGCCTCAACACTTAACCCCTTACATATATCACTAGTGTGCACTCACCTGTAAGACTGAATATAGTGGTCTGGATACGGGAGTATATTCTGAGGTGGTACACGCGTATGAGTTAAGCCTTTAAAACATTAAATTCGTATCCTGAACAGATTGAAAATTGTGTGAAAATTTAAAGTGGACCAGTATATCGGCAATCACTGTGAATTGTTTAATGCTTAGTATGAAATTAAAGCTTAACGGTATTTGTAGCTTGTCGACAGCTGATATGATCCCCTATCACGCTCAACAAAATATGTTTGTACAGTTTACTATTTCTTTAAATTCCATAGCATTGTCTGTTTGTTTAGCAAAATTAAAATTAAAAAAAGATTTGATTTTCATCTTATTTTCAACAACGGACGTTGGGGATTTGATGATTAAAGTCTTATGTGCTGAACAAGTTTGGATCATGAGGGTTGGATAAGCAGATAACTGTGAAATTGTGTTGGTAATTGTTTAAAAAAGTTTAAAAGTTCATTAATTTGGACTTAAATCTGTTTCAGAAAGTTAGCGGCTTCATAATTTGGTCAGCCAAGGTCATTAACTTGGACTTGGCAGGCTAAACAGTTGACCAGGGTCATTAATTTGGACTTGGTTAACTGGGTGTGATGGTAAAAAATCAAAAAGTTAAAAAGTTTGAAAATTTTGAAAAATTGAGTTTTCAAACGAAATGACTATTTCGTACGAAATAGCCATTCCGTTTGAACATTGATTTCGCTTGAAAGCGCCTCAGTGCCTATTTCGCACGAAATAGGCAAGTCTATAAATAGGTGGCCGTATTTCGCTTGAAGACATCTGTTCTGTCATTTCGTATCAAAATTCTGTCAAAGCGATTTCACGCGAAACATAGTTTTCTTCGATTTCTAGCTAGATTCTTGCATGTTTGTTACTCGTAATCCATATTTAAGTTGGTTGGTACAACTTAGATCATGGGAAAGGTGAGAAATCATGTTGATTTTACCCAGATCTGTCTGAAATCGTATGAACTTGATGAACAGGACTTAAAATTTAGATCTAGGGTTTGTTTATGAACTAAAATGAATGATAATCATATCTGTGTGTTCGGAATGTGTTATAGATCTAGTTTAGGGTTTCAGTTTGATGAATTTGCATAAAGTCGGTAGACCAGAATTTTCAAACTTAGATCTAGGATTTGTTTGTGGTCAAAATTGAAGAAAATTACATCCATGTGCTCGGAATTCATCATAGAACTAACCCAGAAGATCAATTTCATCATCTGACATGATTTTATAAAATTTGTTCATGAACTGAGATTTCAAACGAAACGACGATGTATTTCGCACGAAATAGCCATTTCGTGTCAAATGGGCATTTCGTTTCAAACTGATTTCGTGCGAAACAACTATTTCGCTTTAAACTGTAATTTCGCTTCAAAACCTCATTTCGTATCAAAATGTTATTCCGTTTGAATGTGCTATTTCGCATGAAAAGTCATTCCGCTTGAGGGTATTTCGTTTGTATGAAGTGTTTGTGTTGAAAATTAATTCTAAGTGTTTAACATGTATTTTTGTAATTTCGCTTAATCCGCTTGAATTCTGGTGTGACCATATAAGGTACCACCTGTGATAGGTCGTGAAACCTTTGAACATATTCCGCAATTTTCGGACCTTCCATCTTCAAATGCCAAAACTCAGTTTCCAACCTCTGGATCTCAGCGCGAGAGCAATACTTTTTGCGCATGAGCTCTTTCAGCTCGTTCCACGTCAATGCGTAGGCTGCGGCTTCACCAAGTGTTTGGACTTGTAAATTCCACCATGACAGGGCTCCGTCCAAGAATAGCCCAGAGATGTAAGTAACCTGCTGATCTGGAGCGCATTTGCTCATGCGGAGAACTGATTCTGTCTTTTCTGCCCAACGAACAAAAGCAACAGCACCTCCGGTGGCATCAAAGTTTACGGGTTTGCAGTCTAAGAACTGCTTGTAGGTGCACCCTGCACATATGTTACAATATATGAATGGCATTAGCAAACTTGCTATAGATATCCAATGTATCATGGTATGCGTTATTGACTTAGTATTACCATGAGGCGGATTGTTGTTGCCGTTATTGTTTGAGCTGCCTCCGCTGGGTCCTCCTTGAGAGGCGGCGTATTGCGCGATGGCGGCATCGATGATTTGTTGAAGTTCTGCCTCGTTGGCAGGCATGCGTAGATCACGTTTCGGTGGCATCTTCTAAAAGATGGTTTACGTAAGTCAGGTTATGGTAGGTAAAGTGTACTTTTATAACGATAGTAGTAATACATAACATCTCATGTTAAAATAAACCAAACACATAACATCTCATGTTATAAACAATCAATCACACAACATCCCATGTTATAAATATATCAATAAATCAGCCATGCATGTAATGAGAATACTGCGATTAAGCTTTTATATAACCAAGACCACGATTACAATGTTTACAAGTTCCACAAATGTAACATACATCCAAAAAGGGACCAAGGGTCACAACGCCCTTGTCCGAAACATCTAAACATATACAAATACCAAACATCAAAAGTCATAATCGTCAGGTGGTCTTCAAAAAGCTATGTAGCCGACTTAATCGCCGTCTTCTCATCAAAAGTGGTGGTACCTGCATCAAACCAAAAGAGCCCTCATGCCGCTGGTGGTGGAGGAGGAAAATGAAAATAGAACAAACTGCGCATGAGGAGCCAGTCCTCCTCCATGGCGTGGTGAGAACGCGACAGACACTCTATCTGCTGCTCCAAGACCTGGACACGACGCGTCAGCGCGTCATGCTGTAGCATGAATGAAACGAGGACATCCTCCGTGGAAGGCCCAACATAATGGGGATGGTATGGATCTGTCGGCGGCATGACGGATGATGATGTCCAGAGAAAAGGCTCGATGGGTGGAGTAAAAGGTGGTATAGTGAACGGTGGAACAGGGGGAATAACAGTATGGTGAGGGATCTGTGGTCCAAACTGATCCCCTCCGGTCAGAAAAGGTGCATGGCCAAAAGGCTGATGAGATGGGCCCTCTCCAGGACGCGGCGGAGGGATCTCCTGGAGAAATGTGACGGGCAGATCCGCGCGATGCGCATCAGTAGTGTGTGTGGGGAACAAGGGTGCATCAAAAGGAGCTAAAGCTGGTGCAACCGGTACTACAAAAGGTGGAACATCATCATCGGCCTCTATCCACCCATTCCGGGTGTCAGCATACTGAGGGTCGACATGAGCCGCAAAGAGTGCATGGTCGGGCTCTAGAGGCACCGGGTCAGGAAAAGGAGCAACAACATCATGCTCAGCGGGTATATCAACATGAATAGGTGGTGGAACAGAGGAAGCTACCGACTCAAGAGAATCAGGAATCGACGAATCAGAATGGGCCTCCTCATCAGGAATCTCAACTAACGGAAGAGCGACATCGTCTGCAATCGGGGCCCCGCCCTCATGGTGGTCCTCAGGGGGACCCTCGAATAGATCGAGGTCGTCATCGGACTCAACATCGTGTGGGAAATCCTCTGCAGGAAATGCAGCGAGTGGAACAGGAGCAGGGATCTCCACAAGAGGTAGATCCCCGGCAGGAACACCATCAGCATGAGGTATATCATCCCCAAAATCGGGTATAGCAAAAGGCTGGAATGCATCCTCGCCAGTGCTGTCTGTATCTGATGTATGAACCTCTGAATCAGTGTACATCGGGTCGTCAGAGTCTACTGCCACTGGGTCTGAAACCCCGCTCGATGAAGACATAGTGTCTGTAATACAACCACAGATATGCACATATATCAATCATATAATCAAGTAAACACATTAATCACCAATAAGCAATTAAATAGCTCTCCTAGTCCCACTAGCCTCCCAGCCTCCCAGACTGACTCCCTAGTCCCACTAGCCTCCCAGCCTCCCAGACTGCTCTTTCTAGTCCCACTAACCTCCCAGCCTCCCAGACTGCTCTTCCTAGTCCCACTAGCCTCCCAGCCTCCCAGACTGACTCCCTAGTCCCACTAGACAACTACCTCAGCCTCCCAGACCGAGCCTCAGCCTCCCAGACCGAGCCTATAACTAACAATTAAAATGTGCTCAACATTTGTTTGTAAAAACATTTTGGATCTGGACTTAAGTGGTATGCAGTGTAAAAAGGTTTTCATGAGAGCCCTAGTGATCATAGTCTAGACTCGAGGAAGAATCCTAGTTCGCTATGATCAGAGCTCTGATACCAAGCTGTCACACCCTGGCTTTGCGGAAGCGTGGGTTAATTTGGTGTGACTTCTTAATACCATAGCTTAATCACAACAAAGCTATATGAAAATAAAACATGCAGATCATCCATTGATTTAAGTTTGAAAAGTAAAATACCACAACATTGTCTTAAGGCGTTGACGCATGCAACGGAAATTACAACCTGATAATATAAAAACTTTGTTCTTAAAACGCAACCACAAATATAACATAAACACTGTTTAAGACTTGCGACTCGTCCAGGTAAAAGTCGCGACCCCTAAACGTGGATGATCTCGTAACTCTAACACAGCGGGAAAACGTAGCATACCGTGCCAGATCCTTAGTTCCCTGAAATACATGTAAGTTGGAAAAATCAACATAATGTTGAGCGAGTTCATGTGTAAGTGAGTATGTAAAACCCTTGTAAGTTTAAAAACCCTGGTATGTAGCAAATAAGGAAATAAAGAGATCACCAATGGTTTGCAAGGCCATTGATATGTGTGAAGTGCAAGTAGGAAGACTCAAACCTAGCGGATTTATGCGTCGGGCACAAAGTCACCCCAAGGTCCGTTCTGTTTGGCCTGGGGCTGGGCTCGCTACACCCAGATAGATCTACCGCTCCTGTCCCTCGATCCTACAATGAGGATTAATGATCCCAAGTTGCGCCTACCCACTCACATGATCTAAGTAGTAACCCTCCTTACGCTAAACATACCATGTGTGAAAGTACTCGTAATCACAGTAACATGTATTTCACCCCCGCAGTTTAGAAAACTGAAAACAGTTAAGAGAAAAGGGGGACATGAACTCACAGTAATGCGTCCTCGATAACAGCAACTCAAACTCGGTCTGCAGTACGACAACCTACAACGTGCTAATATCTATTAGACGAACGGCCGTGCCTTAGCTTAGAGTTTTAACGTTCTTGGGGAAATAGTTAGACAACTATTTCGTGTTTATATTTCTTGGTTATCGTATAAATAGATTCCTTCCCAAGGATGGGGTATTCGTACATGTATTATGTATTTGGTGACTTTAAGTATTGACAAAATACATTTACAAGTCTCATATCCAACACTTTAAAGTTTTATGTCAAAACTCATGGCGAGGTTTAATTCCGAGAAATAAAGTTAAACATACTTGTAGAAAAAATAATTTTTCTAAGTCTTGGCATTTTTAGAAAAATTCGCCAGAATTTCCCCTAGAAACGGGAGTGTCCGTGCTAATACGCACATCTTTTTCTTTTTGAAATCAACCCATGATCATCAACAATCAACCACTACGTTTTGACACGCAAAACACTACCTTTGACGTTTCAGTTTCAATATGTGAAAAACTGGACTGTTTTCGGACGAGTAAATAAAATACTTAACTTATTCCAAAAATTCCCAAATTTTTGAGGAACGTCCTACTTAATCCACAAATTATTGTGTACAAATTTCGGGGTCTAGTTCATTATCAGTAATTTATAGAAAATCGTTTACCGAACTGTGATCAGATTTGTTACATTCTGATCACAGTTTACGGAAAAATTCGTCAAAAATTTCTCGTAAGTCCGTTTATCGAAATTCCAGTTGGGGGGTCACAAATACATCAGTGACCATCTTTGATAAAAATTTCAGGGGCTGGTTTGGTTTAGATTTCAAGTTGTGACTGAAAACGTATGACCCATTTTACTGCAGTTAAAATCAGCCTTAGCTGCTGTCACGAAAACAGACTTTTAAAATAGTAACCGACCTCAGAAAAATACAATTCCAGCGTCATTTTCTTCGTTTTTCGAAAATACACGATTTAGGCTTTAGAAATTCCGTTTTTCAATTTATTAAAGTCCATTTACAGCCTGTTGAAGGCGGCTGAAAAAGTACATCAGCATGTTATTTTAAAGTTTAAATGTTATTAATCGTGTTACAAGTGTCCGATTAACGGGTTTAACAAGAGAACAACTTTTAAACATCGAGTATGATTTAACCAACCCTCAAACCAACAAGATTCCGCTTTATGATTCAGACACAAGTAAACTTTTATGTAGCTTTTATGTTCATAACTCATGTTTCACATTTTCTAGCATTCTTGTAAATTAGTGATTTAAACAACAATACATCATACTACATGTCATAAATTCGAACAAGATGAAACCAAGTGTAAGGAAACTTACTACCAGCCTCTAGCTAGGAAAGAATTTAGTGAAGAAATGTGAAGAAAAGATGGTGTAAACGGCTAGAACAAGCTCCTTTGATGGTCCTTCAAGGTGTAACCTCCATTGATCCTTCTAAGCTTTGAGTGAAAAGTGTAAAATGAAGAAGGTGATGATGTGTAAGGGTGATGGTGGTTTCGGTTGTGTGTAAACCGAATAGAGAGAGAGAGAAGTGAAAGATGGAATGTGATCTCTTGTGAAATGATGATCAATCTCAAGGCCATGCTCTTATAATCAACTTCACATTTTATGTCTAGTCCAACAAGCAAAAAATCAAATAAAATAATCAAATATAATCTTAGAAGTATGGTTAGATGATATGTGGGGTCCCACTTGGGAACTAAATTCGTTTGGGGGGGGGGGGGGGGGGGTATGTTGTAAATATTTCCCAACTAGGAAGTAAGTATTAGGTTGATATGTTTAGTTAGTAACTTTTTAGCGGGTGTTATGTTATACGGGGATTATGACTAGCCAAAAATAATAAGACAAGGTATTTGACAAAAAATTAGTGTCCCGGGTAATGTCCGGTTATACGATTAAATACCGTTCCGTTAAAATGTTTAATTATGCCGAAAAAGGTCCTTTATGTATATTTTTGTAACATAAATTATTCCCGGTACTTAGGAAAATATACGGGACCGTTCTGCAATGTTTTTGCACTTTATTAGCAATTTAAAATGCTGAGTTTTGTATTAAAGTGCAGAATTTTTGTACTTAAAGTACGTTTTAGGCACATCCGGTCACTATAAACTTCACCTAGTGACGCAGTTCTACAATCCTCACCTCCCTACACTCACTACCAGTGTAGCAATCTATTCCCGGCTCATACTGGCCTTAGAGGCAGTGTCTGCCTGATGCTGGTTATGTCAGCATGTTTAATGGGTATCCCGTAGTGTGCTCACTGTGCTTGTTGTGCATCAAGGTTGTCACTGATGTTTGTGTATAAATAATAGAGTGACAATATAAAATGTGATGAATGAGCATGTATGTATCAGAAATCAGTAAGCAGTTTAATCACAGTTGTAAGCAAGCACAGTAATTAAGCAGTAATTAAATATTAATTAATTCGTACGGATACCTGGTTTGGTGAGGGTTGTCACAGCCACACCTTTCCAAGGTGAAACTTTCAACAAAATCATATCACCCACTTCAAATTCCAAGGGTTTTCGTCTTTGGTCCGCATAACTCTTCTGGCGATCACGAGCTGCCTTGATGCACTCTCGGATCTGCATGATCTTATCTGTCATTTCTTGGACCAGTTTAGGACCAACTAGCTGTTTATCACCTGCATCTGCCCAGCACAACGGTGATCGACATTTGCGTCCGTAGAGAGCCTCGAACGGTGCAGCTTGAATGCTTGTATGGTAGCTGTTGTTATAAGAAAACTCTACCAAAGGTAGGTGACTGTCCCAACTGCCACCCAAGTCCATTACGCAAGCACGAAGCATATCTTCTAGCGTCTGAATCGTTCTCTCGCTATGCCCGTCCGTCTGTGGATGGAAAGCAGTACTCATATTCAACTGAGAACCAAACACTTCTTGAAAGGATTGCCAAATCCTTGACACAAATCTTCCATCTCTATCTGATATAATCGAGATAGGCACTCCATGTCGTGCTACTATCTCCCTTAGGTACAGCTCAGCTAGCTTACCCGTGTTATCCTTTTCTCTGATCGGCAAAAAGTGCGCAGATTTTGTCAAACGGTCCACGATTACCCAAATCGTGTCATGACCTTTGTTATGAAATCCATTGAGATTTGTTCCCATTTCCACATGGGTATCTTAGGTTGCTGCAAAAGACCTGAAGGCTTCTGATACTCGCCCTTCACCTTGGCACAGGTCAAACACTTTCCAACATAAGTAGCCACATCGCCCTTAAGTCTTGGCCACCAGTAATAATCCTTCAAATATTGGTACATCTTGTCCGATCCTGGGTGGATCGAGTACCTCGATTTATGAGCTTCGTCCCATAAAATATAAGGTTCCTTCCTCATTGGGTACCAGCTTTTTCTCCATCCCACGGAGATATTCCGCCTTTAGATTTTCTTTCTTAAGAGCTTCTCTTTGTGCAGCACGAATGCGCAACGAGAGGTCTGTCTGTATAATCATCTCCAAAGCCCTAACCCTTATGGGCTTAATCCTTTCTTTCCGACTTAAGGCGTCTGCCACCACATTCGCCTTTCTTGGATGATATTTGATTTCATAATCATAATCATTTAGCAACTCAACCCATCTTCGCTGTCTCATATTAAGCGCTTTCTGGTCGAATATGTGCTGTAGGCTCTTAAGATCTGTAAAGATCGTACATCGGGTACCATAAAGGTAATGCCGCCAAATCTTCAAAGCAAACACCACTACGCCTAATTCCAAATCATGCATGGTGTAGTTTTTCTCATGAACCTTCAATTGGCGCAAAGCATAAGTGATAACTTTCTGTCGCTGCATTAGCACACAGTCCAATCCCTGACGCGAGGCGTCACAGTATACCACGAAGTCATCGGTGCCTTTGGGTAGGGATAAAATAGGTGCATCGCAAAGCTTGTTCTTTAGCAGCTGAAAAGTTTCTTCTTGTTTATCTCCCCATTCATACTTCTTATCCTTTTGAGTAAGGGAGGTCAGCGGCTGAGCGATTTTAGAAAAATCCTCAATGAATCTGCGGTAATACCCTGCTATAACAACCCTCCTAAATAATTTCCGCCACGTGTCCCAGTCGTGTCGAGTCTATTGGTCAACTCAGCAACCCTAGGGCCTACCCTAAAGATCCTCGTGGGATGTGAAGACCCTGGCCGAGGTTTACGCGGGGCGCGACAGGAGGCGAAGGGACACTATATATAGGTGCATTCGGCTTCATTCTCCAGTCGCTCATTCCTTTCTTTCTCTCTCTCGAATTTCTTAAGTGTAGAAGTGATTCTCGGGTATAATACCCTCCTAATTAACAAAGTTCTGCCCCGTTGTAAGTATTATAACCCAAGTTACATATTAGATACGCTGCCCGATTGATCCAGGGTTCCGTAATGGCTGTCGTGGTTCTGCCCGACGTAGTCATTGGAATGCCGTCTCGGGGAGGGTATTGCTAATGTAAATATTGGGTTATTATACTAACACATGTACATTTGTGTAATTAATAGATAATCACCAGGAAACCCTTAAAGGAAACCATAAGACAGCAATGTGAGTAATCTCCTTTTCGTAAACTGTTTTTACAAAACCTTAAATATTTTACAATGCGATTAAGCAGTGATTGAGTCTGTAGTTCTTCAATTACTACCGGTATGTTGGGGTTTTGTATACAAAATGTGGAACATGTTACCATTGGACAAAGAGTTAGCCAATGTGTAATATGACCCACAAGTCAGGATTGACTATACTGAATGAGTAATTGTGTAGAAATAAACATTGTAATACCTCTCAATACTGTTAAAAAATAAAACTCTTCTTGATTAAACTGGGATTCACTCACCAGTATTTCCCACTGACAAAATGTTTTTAAACGCGTTTCAGGTAACAAAATGTGAAAACCAACAAGAAGCCAGCTGGACAACACTAAAGGCTTGGAAAAAGTGGCTATAAAAGTTACCTAAATAAAAGAAGATGTTTTATTTCAATAAAATGGGGTTTATCCCTATAAAACAGTTTGTAATGAAACTTGGGTTTTATCCCAATATATTTAAAGTGTGGTATTTACTCTGATAAAATATTTCCTAACTATGGTCCTGATGTAATTTCCGCTGCCAAAATGATAAATACCGATACCACCAAAACTGGTCTCGCGGCCGCCCGTTCCCGGGACGAGTAGGGGACGGGGGTTGCGACAGAAGGTGGTATCAGAGCTAAGCCACTGATTCAGCCACAGAAGTGTTCTGCTGACATCAAAATATTAATCAAATTGTTAGGAAATTTATTACGGAAATACGTGCATATCTGTATTTTATTGTTGTGTGTTTTTTTGACTATTTGTTAGTTTACAGTATGAGTGATCAAGGACCCTCCGACGCCTATCGTCAGTTGCCCGGCTCACCTAGAAGCGAAGGCACCTCTTCACAGCCTGCCCTCTCAGGGTATTCAGCTGACAATGAAGATGGGATATTCGTGTTTAAGGCTTAGTCTGAAGAGCCATTCCCTCAAAAAAAAAGAGGATGGTTCAGCAGGGGAGCACACGAGCGTAGGAAAAGAATGAAAAGTTACAACAGCAGCGCGTTCTAGCAGCCCCTAAAAGAGAAACCGATGCCCACACCCAAGACATGCTTAATAGGAGTTTAACAAACTTCCATATTTTAGCATGCACAGCTGCCGACCCAAAGCTGGAACAACTAGTAGCCCCTCAACCATTACCTTTGTTTCCTACCCAGCCAATGGAGATTGAAAACAACCCAGAAAACCAAGTCCAAATGCATGATTTCAACCCAGAGGAGATACCTAGGGTACCAGCACCCAATCCCTTAGACCCAGACTAGGATCCGTAGTTCGATGATCATAGGGATTATGTGCAACGCTACCACCTGACCGACGAACCCATGCCGAACCTAGCAGCCTACCCAGGTCTGGAACCTCTAGATCCCTACTACGATAATGATGAATACATTAGGGAGATCTTAGAGAATCCGTACCCTCAGGAAGAACCCATACCACAGTACCCAGTACCAGCACCTGCACCCCCAATGAGTGCAGAAAATGTGCAAGAGCTCTGAACTTTCGGAGAAGAAATTTTAGAAAGTAGCGAGAGGATGAGGCAGGTTGGAGAACGACTCGTCTGGAAGTACGACGAGCGTAATATGGAGTTCTGGATGAACCCATATCAATGACGGTGATAATATATATATATATATATATATAATATGTGTGTATGAAAAAATAATAATAATAATAATAATAATAATAAATCTATTGTAGTATAGACTACTTTGTGGTTAGTGATGCATAGTAGTATTGTAATTTTAATTCCAGTTTTAGTTCGTAATAGATGCATACTATAAGAAAGAGTAAGTCGCAATGCTCGACGCTTTTGACCAATATGTGTGTTGTGTGATTATTTGCATTAAATATTATCTTGTGATATTAGTAGTTGGCAAATGTTTAAAATTCAGATGGACAACGAAGTGAACCAGGAAAACCAGAATAATGAAAACCAGAGTAACAATAACCCGGATAATGAAAACCCGAACAACAACAATAATGGAAACCAAGTGGATAACAGTGCCATGCAACACATAGTGGCACAAGGGATAATAGATGCGATGCCATATATTATCAAAACGGTTAAGGAAGCAGAAAATAAAAGTAAACGTGATAGTAAACAACCCACTGAACCTGAACACAACGTAAACAATGGACCCATACTTCAAGTGCCCATTCCCAAAAGAAGAAGAATCATGTCTTATGGTTGTTCTTATAAAGAATTCTGGTCTTGTAAACCAATGGAATTCTCGGGCAATGAAGGGGCCGTTGCATCTCTACGCTGGATAGAAAAGACTGAGGCAGTCTTTAGAATATGCAAATGCGCGGAAGAGGATAAAATAATGTTTGCTTCCAATCTGTTTAAGAACTCAGCCTTAGAATGGTGGAACGCTATCCTCCAGTCTAGGGGAAGTAATAGGGTTTACAATATGGAATGGGAGAAATTTAAGAATATAGTAGAAAGAAAATTCTGCCCTCCCAATGAAAAGGAACAGATAGCAAATAAATTCCTAAACCTTAGGATGATTGGGGTAGATAGTAAGGGTTATACTACATTATTCTTTGAATATGCTCGAATAGTGCCAACCCTTGCATCACCTGAACCAGTATTAATCTCCCGTTACATCTGGGGATTAATTGGGGAGATTAGGCATCTAGTCAAGGCAGCTAGACCCAAAACCATAGAAGAAGCTGTAGAACTAGCAAATACCTTGAAAGATGAATTAGTCCGTACACGAGAAGAGGATCAGAGGAGGAACCTAACCCAGAAGCTTACCCAAGAATTCCGTTCTGGAAATTCTAACCGTGGGAAAAATGTAGGTTCTACTTCTGCACCCTATTGCAAGTATTGTAAAAGGAAGCATTCTGGAAGATGCTCCATATACTATAACTTCTGCAAAATATCTGGACACAAGGAGGATGAATGCAGGAAGAAGCCTAACAACAGGATATGCTACAACTGTGGAGAACAAGGTCATATCAAGCCAAATTGTCTAAAACTAGCTCCAGCCACGAACCCCAAGAATACTAAAAATGCTAGAGCATTTGTTCTGACTGCAGAAGAAGCAAAGATGATCCCGGATGTGATCGCTGGTACGTTTTTAGTTAATGATGTTTTTGCTAAAGTATTATTTGACTCTGGTGCAAACCAAAGTTTTATTAATACTTCATTTTGCAAACTTCTCAATCAATCATTAACTAAACTTCCACAAAAATGTCTAGTAGAGACAGCAAATGGGAAACCATTAAGATTTCTGAAATCTTGCAGGGAGCAAGAATAGAATTTCTAAATCAAAAATTTATTGCAAACCTTTACCCAATGAATCTGGCAGGATTTGATGTCGTGTTAGGAATGGATTGGTTAATAGCCAATAAAGCCACTATTTTATGTGATCACAAGTCAATCCAAGTAAATTCACCAAGGGGTGAAAAAATCACAATTAAAGGAGATAAGCTCTCTAGATCCACGAAATTCATCTCTGTAATGAAAACAACAAGTTATATAAGAAAATGCTCATTAGTGTATTTGATTTCTATAATCATTAACACTAAAGGAAAAGAATTAAAGGATATTCCAGTTGTATCCCAGTTTTCAGATGTATTTCCAGAAGAGCTATCAGGGCAACCTCCAGACAGAGAAGTTGAATTTAGAATCCATCTGCTACCCGGAACTGCACCAATTGCCAAAGCACCTTACCGTTTGGCACCCGCAGAAATGCAGGAACTGAAGAAGCAGTTAGATGAATTATTGGAAAAGGGATTCATACAGCCAAGCTCATCGCCATGGGGAGCACCAATTTTATTCGTTAAAAAGAAGGACGGATCAATGCGTATGTGCATTGACTACCGTTAATTGAACAAGGTCACGATTAAGAATCGGTATCCATTACCAAGAATTGATGATCTGTTCGATCAATTGCAAGGAACACGATTTTTCTCTAAGATCGATTTACGATCAGGATATCATCAATTAAAGGTACAGGAAGAGGACATTCCTAAGACCGCTTTTAGAACAAGGTATGGCCATTATGAATTTACTGTCATGCCATTTGGTTTAACCAATGCCCCAGCTGCATTTATGGACATGATGAACCAAATATGTAAGCCATATTTGGATAAATTCATAACTGTCTTTATAGATGATATTCTTATTTATTCTAAGAACAAAGAGGAACATGCAAAGCATTTGCACGCACTTCTAAGTTTATTAAGAAAAAAAAGCTTTATGCTAACTTTTCAAAGTCTGAGTTTTCATTAGAACAAGTACAATTTCTTGGACATTTAGTCAATCATGAAGGAATTCATGTGGATCCCACCAAGATCGAGGCAATTACCAAATGGAAAACCCTGAATCACCAACTGAGGTTAGAAGTTTCTTAGGATTGGCTGGTTATTATAGAAGATTTATTCAAGATTTTTCTAGAATAGCCATTCCCTTAACTAAGCTAACCTGTAAATCTGTTAAGTTTGAATGGGGACCAAAACAAGAAGAAGCCTTTAGAATTCTTAAGCAAAGATTAACCAACACACCCATACTAGCGTTACAAGAAGGAACTGAAGATTTTGTAGTCTATTGTGACGCTTCTAAGTTAGGTTATGGATGTGTGTTAATGCAATGTCAAAAGGTTATAGCTTACGCTTCTAGACAACTTAAGAATCATGAAGAGAATTATTCAACCCATGATTTAGAATTAGGAGCTATAATTTTTGCCCTTAAAATTTGGAGACATTACCTTTACGGTAGTAAGTTTATCATTTTCACCGACCATAAGAGTTTAAGGTATGTTTTCGGGCAAAAGGAATTGAATATGAGACAAAGACGTTGGATGGAGATACTTAGTGATTATGATTGTAATATCCAGTACCATGCAGGAAAGGCAAACGTAGTAGCTGATGCTTTAAGTCGAAAATATCACGAAAAGCCAAAAAGAGTACATTCACTCAACCTAAATCTGCAAGTAGATTTAAATGAACAAATTAAGAAAGCACAAGAAACAGTATTCAATGATGATACTGAAAAATTGAAAGGAACGATTAAAGAATTAGAACAAGGAACATATGGAATTTGGAGATTCCATAAGAAAAGAATGTGGATACCTAAATTAGGAAACCTACGCCACCATATATTAGAAAAAGCCAATAAGTCTAAGTATACAACGCATCCTGGAAGTGATAAAATGTATCAGGACTTAAGAAAGAATTTTTGGTGGATAGGAATGAAAAAGGATATAACAGCATATGTTGCAAAGTGTTTAACCTGTTCACAAGTCAAAGCTGAACATCAGAAACCCTTAGGTTTATTGCAACATTTAGAAATGCCAGTATGGAAATGAGAATTAATAACAATGGATTTTGTTACCAAATTACCCAAAACAAGAAAAGGTAATGATACAATTGTGACACCTGTGCTCCGTAAACACACACGATGTAGGACACTATCTTTTATAAAAGAAACAATGTATTTTGGTCTCAAATTTTGTTTATTTGTGTTTTACAATTTCACGTTTTGATTCTAGTTCATTTTCAAGCTTTAAATCGCTTTCTGAAAAGTTATATGTGACACCCCAGGAAAACCAGGAAACCACGCAACTTAACTAGCTTCCTCAGTAAACACGTGCTAAATTTCGAGACGAAATTTTCTTAACAGGGGGAGAATGTGACAACCCTCATAATTACATGTATCCGTATGATTAATTAATATTAATTAAGTGCTTTTTAATTACTGCGTCATACTTACATGTGCTTTTTAACATACTAGTCTTGTGCAGAAAATTGACTAAATGGTCCTGTATGCTTTCCTAAGCGTTGGGAATTAAAAGTGTTACAAAAAGATACATAAAGGACACTATACGGAATAACTTAGCACTTTATCGGAATGGTATCTAACCGAACAACCGGACATTACCCGGGACACCAAAATATTATTAAAAACATTGTTTCACTTTTTCTGAGCTAGTTATGGTTCCCGAACACTATAACACACTACATAATACATGTAACATATAACACTAGACTTTTACCACATAACCTTCCACTAACTACGTTAATTACCATCAAAATACATCTTACCCCCCCCCATGGTTATGACCGTCCCCTATGGGACCCACACCATAAGATTTGTAAATCTTCCATAATATCCTAATATATCTTCCTAATCTTTCATGGGACTTGATGAAGATTTGTCATGTACTTCACTAGACACATTATCCATTGGTTATTAGAATTTATGTTTATATAATCAATTATCCCCTTCACTTAAATCACCAAAAATCCCCTTCTTCTTCTCCATAAAGCTACGGCCCAAACAACCTTCACACACACCCACTCTTTTGTTTCAAGATCATCTAATCCAAGCTTCATACAAGTTGTTAGAAGGTGATTTAGGAGGCTCGGTGTTCACGGAACTTGAAGGACCTCTACCACAAGCTTTTATCCACTTGATTTTCACTTGTGATCTTCCCTAGCTTTAAGCTAGTTGTAAGACTTCCTTACACTCTTGATACTTCATATTTTTGGTGGTTAATAGATATAGTATGTTGAAATTTACAAGAACACTAAAGACCATGCACATAGGTCTTGAACATAAAGCTTTACATAATATGAAAAATGGATGAAACATAATGAAATATTACTAGGATGATATTGTCTTGGTTATGTTGATGATTGATTGGTAATTTCTTGGTAGTACGATGATAGTCATCATATGAAACTTGTTAAATTATGATTGAAAACACGAGTTAACAAGTTAGGAGGTGATTAGGGGTTTACATAAAAAGATCACCTTCATATTTAGACATGAACTTGATAACAAAGATGATGTCTTGAAATATAAGTAAACAAAGTGAGTTGGTGATCATGTAGATCCGAGATTTACAAATGACTTTCTAAAGAAAACAAAGTTTAAAAGACGTTTTTTGAAAGATCATGATTCTTACATATACTTACACTATTTTTTGGAAATAAAATAAGTATATGGATGCTAGTAAACATGAAGATGTTGAAAATAAATATTTTTGTAAAATGAGCTCACAAGTTGTGAACATCTAGAAATCCCGAGAATGAGATTTAGCCAAAAGTAAATACACTTTGGAGGGTAACTAAACCCACTAAACACCCCACTAAGTTACTACGCGTTTTTATAAAACATCAAGTTCATGTTGTGTTACAAATAAGAATAGTTTTGCACTTGGTAAGTGTAATATTGTTTAGAGTATGGTTGTTGATTGATTTGAATGATTTTTGGAAAAGAAAATGGTATGCTTATTAGCATGGACACCTCCATTTACAAAGGAAACTATGGCGAAATTTTCTAAAAAAAATTCCAACACATAGAAAATATTTTCTAACAAGTGTTACAAGTGTATTTTTAACTATGATCATCCGCAAAAGTCAGGGTGTGACATTAGAATTGTGTGGTACGTGATAGAAGTAATGAGTAGATAAACCGTACGTAGGATACGTATTATGCATGCACGTGAAACTGATTGTTATCTGTACCATGTTAGGACGTGCTTAATTCCTGATTATTAGAGTAACTAATCTAACCGAGCAAACCAAGGTGAGTTCACACTCTTTCTAAGGCATGGGATTCCTGGTGGTTGGGAATGGGTTAAAGAACTAAAACGGAACCTGCATATCCTCCTTGGGTAGGATATGTACCGCCATCCTCCATGGGTAGGATGCCAATATTAATCCTGCGTATTCTCCTTGGGTAGAATACGTACGTTCGTCCTCCTTGGGTAGGACAACAACCTTAAAACTTACTAGACAAAACTCTATCATTAAGTCCCTCATTTTTATATCGACTTAATCGCCGGGCCAATGGCGAGCGGGTCATTAGTTAATAGCGCTATTAGGGTTGACAAGCCTCACACCGTGCCGGTAGGACGGGCGTGTACTAATGGATCTGGGCACTCAGTCAATGATGATAGACATTGACTTAGGGCACAACTTACTTTCGTCAGTTGTCTATATGGTAACGGTCTAGTGGTTCACATGGGGAAGCCCCCCACTGATTATGGATATGGTTTGGGGAAAAACAAAGATACTGGTTAACTCGTAGTTTACGAAATAACTTATGGTTTTCAAAATAAACTTTTAAAACTAAACAACCAACTGTGAACTCGCTCAACTTTGTTGTTGACTCCTTGTTACATGCCTTGCAGGTCGTTAGGTATTTATGGAGCTTGCACGAGGAGACGTGATCGTTGTGGGGCATGGACAGTGGTGTGCCATGCTAAACATTTAAACTTTAAGAACTTATTGAACTTATGTTTTGGTTTTACGTCCTATGCTTCCGTTGTTTAATTTGAACTTGGTTAACTAGTTTTTGAACACCGATTATATTGCGTGGTTGGATTTTATCTATTTTAAATACATTATTCAATATGATTGGTGGTTTGATCCTAGTCATGTCACGCCTCCAAGCGGTGATACTCCGCTTGTGGATTTTGGGGGTGTGACAGATTGGTATCAGAGCCATTGGTTATAGTGAACTTGGTTTTAAAAAGGGAAAAGCTTTTTGACAAAACCAGACTATAACCTGTACAGTGCTCAACGACCCACAACGACGCTTCGCTCCACGTGCAAGACTCGACACAATAAGTGGTATGATTTATGTTTATATTGTCTGTTTGATAGTTCACATAGTGCATTAGTTAACGTGATAACTCCTATTTGAACCATGTGTGCTTACTCTCTTCTGTCATCCCACGCTTACGCACTTTCACGACACTTTTCTCACTTACGTTGCTTCGTTGTGAAGATCATGAGTGGACGTTTGAACTTGACTCAAGCCCAGCTGACGGCTCTAATCAACGAACGAGTGGCTGAGGCACTCGCAGCTGTCCCTGCAGGAGGTATAACCTGCCATATCAACCCATCTTAGGAAGTTTAGATCCTACCCTCGCGAACCAACTCTTGTGCTTAACCTTATCTTTTATTCTCGTGCCACAGGCCAACAAGCTCAGCCTCCCGTATGTACGTTCAAAACATTCATGGATTGCCGACCTAGTACTTTCAGCCGCACAGAAGGAGCTGTAGGTCTTCTTCACTGGTTCGAGAAGATTGAGTCTGTTTTTGAGATGTGTGAATGCCCTGAAGATCGTAGGGTGAAATTTGCTACTGGAACACTCGAAGGTGCTGCGTTAACCTGGTGGAAAGCACAGGTTCCACTACTAGGGCTGGCAGTTAATAATGCTACCCCATGGAACGACTTCAAATATTTGATCAAAGAAGAGTACTGTAGTCGTGACCACATCCACAAGCTAGAGGTGGAATTTTTCAATTTGAAGATGACGGGGTCTGAAATCGAGGCATACACAAAGAGATCGAACGAATTAGCTATGTTGTGTCCTACTATGGTGGGTCCTCCTATCAAGCGTATCGATCTGTACCTTAAGGGTTTGGTGCTAGAAATTCAGAGCCACGTGACCTCAGCTAATCTTGGCACCATTCAGCAAATCATCCAGTTGGCTCATCGCCTCACTGATCAGGCAGTTGAGCAGAACAAGCTGCCCAAGCGTATTAGCGCTACTACTACTTCTGATGCTCCCAGTGATAACAAGCGCAAGTGGGATGGAAATTCGGGCAAGGGTTCTACTTCAGTTCAGTCTCAGTCCCAGCAGCGAAAGACAGATGAGTACAGGAGCCCCAGTCAGCAGTCTTCTGGGAATCAAGGTCAGGGTGGATACAAGGGAAATCACCCTAAGTGCAATCGATGTAATTTGCACCACAGCGGGCCATGCAACAAGGGTCATTGTCAGAGATGTAACAAGCTGGGTCATGAAGCCAAGGATTGCAGGAGCTCACGTTTTGCAAATCAGAATCGTCAACAGCAGCCACAAGCTTCACAGAATCAGCAGCAGCAACAGCAGGGTAACAAGGGATGCTATCAGTGTGGTGCTGAAGGTCACTTCAAGAGAAACTGTCCCCAGTTGAACCAGATACAGAACAACAACAACAATCAGGGGAACAGAAACAATAATGGGGGAAACAATGATGGCAATGGTGCCAGGGGACGTGCATTCGTGATTGGGCTGGGTGATGCAAGGAACGATCCCAACGTTGTGATGGGTAAGTTTCTTCTGGATGACTTCTTTGTTATTGTTTTATTCGATTCGGGTGCCGATACTAGTTACGTGTCCTTAAAAGTTAGTCAAATACTTAAACGCACCCCAACACTTTTGACCACCAAACGCATGGTAGAGCTAGCAAACGGTAAAAGCTTAGAGGCCACACACATAGTTAAGGGTTGTAATCTTGTTCTTGCTGATCAAACCTTTTCTATCGACCTCATTCCTATCGTTCTGGGTAGTTTCGACGTTGTTATTGGGATGGATTGGTTATCTCATCAGTAAGCAGAAATTCTTTGCAACGAAAAGATTATCCGCATCCCTCGTTCTGGTGAAGAACCCCTCGTGATTCGTGGCGACAAGAGTGGTGCTGTTGTGGGCATCATCTCTTTCCTTAAGGCCCATAAATGGTTGTGAAAGGGCCACACTGCTATTCTAGCCCTCGTTTCCGATACATCCTTGAAGGAAGAGAAGATAGAAGACATTCCTATTGTGCGCGACTTTCCTGAGGTATTTCCTGAGGAATTACCTGGTCTTCCGCCTCATCGACAAGTCGAGTTTCAAATCAAGCTAGCTCCTGGAGCAGCGCCCATAGCTCGAGCACACATCTAGCTCCATCAGAACTTGAAGACTGTCCATGCACCTACAAGAACTCTTGGAAAAGGGTTTCATACGTCCTAGCTCTTCGCCTTGGGGAGCTCCAGTGTTATTCGTGAAGAAGAAAGACGGTAGTTTCAGAATGTGTATTGACTATCGCGAACTCAACAAGGTGACTGTGAAGAATCGTTATCCCCTCCCACGTATTGATGACCTATTCGACCAGCTGCAAGGGTCGAGCTTCTACTCTAAGATTGACTTAAGATCGGGTTATCATCAGCTGAGAGTCCGAGATGAGGACATCTCCAAGACAGCATTCAGAACTCGTTATGGGCATTACGAGTTTCTGGTTATGCCTTTTGGATTGACGAATGCACCTGCGGTCTTCATGGATCTCATGAACCGAGTGTGCAAGCCTTACCTGGATAAGTTTATCATTGTATTCATCGACGACATCCTGATCTATTCTAAGAGTCAGGAGGAACACGAACGACACCTGAGACTTATTTTGGAACCCCTTCGAACAGAGCAGCTGTATGCCAAATTTTCGAAATGTGACTTCTGGCTTCGCGAAGTCCACTTTCTAGGCCACGTGGTAAACAAGGATGGAATACATGTGGATCCATCCAAGGTTGACTTGATCAAGAACTGGCCTGCACCCCGTACACCAACAGAAATCCGCCAATTCTTGGGTTTGGCAGGATATTACAGAAGGTTTATCAAGGATTTCTCAAAGATTGCGCAACCTTTCACTTCACTGTATCAGAAGGGTGTTACCTATCGTTGGGGTGATGTACAGGAGTCCGCATTTCAGCACTTAAAAGATAGACTTTGTAGCGCGCCTATCCTCTCATTGTCTGAAGTCACAGACGATTTCGTGGTTTATTGCGACGCGTCCATCCAAGGACTTGGTTGCGTGTTGATGCAACGGGACAAGGTCATTGCCTACGCATCGAGCCAGCTTAAGTCCACGAAAGAAATTACACTACTCACGATCTGGAGCTGGGAGCAGTTGTTTTCGCACTTAAGATATAGAGACATTACCTGTACGGTACCAAGTGCACCATTTACACCGATCACAGGAGTCTCGAGCATATCTTCAAGCAAAAGGAGTTAAACATGCGACAACGCCGATGGGTCGAGCTCTTGAATGATTACGAATGTGCGATCAAGTACCATCCAGGCAAAGCCAACGTTGTGGCCGGCGCCCTCAGTCGAAACGATACTACACCTAAGCGTGTGCGTGCGTTACAACTTACCATCCAATCTAGTCTTCCTACTCAGATACGAGATGCTCAGGTTGAAGCATTGAAAGCAGAGAACATCAGGGCTGAGTCCTTACGAGGATCAAGGAAACGGTTAGAATGAAAGGAAGACGACGCTTACTACGTAACAGGGCGCATCTGGGTTCCACTTTATGGAAACTTACACGAGCTTGTGATGGATGAAGCACATAAGTCTCGTTATTCAGTACATCCTGGTTCGGATAAGATGTACCACGATCTCAAGACTACGTATTGGTGGCCTAGCATGAAAGCCAACATAGCAACCTACGTCAGTAAATGTTTGACTTGTGCGAGAGTCAAGATTGAATATCAGAAACCATCAGGCCTACTCCAACAACCAGAGATCCCGACATGGAAATGGGAGCAAATTTCCATGGATTTCGTTACTGGCCTGCCTAGATCTCAACGCGGAAATGACACTATTTGGGTGATAGTGGATCGATTGACTAAGTCTGCACACTTCTTGGCTATCAAGGAAACCGATAAGTTTTCTACTCTAGCAGACATCTACCTAAAGGAAGTAGTATCAAGGCACGGAGTGCCAACCTCCATCATTTCTGATCGTGACTCGTGTTTTACATCTGAATTGTGGCAAGCTATGCACGAGTCCTTTGGTTCTCGATTAGACATGAGCACAGCATATCATCCACAGACGGATGGGCAATCTGAACAACCAATCCAAACCCTTGAAGACATGCTTCGGGCATGTGTAATCGACCTTGGTAATGGCTGGGAAAACACCTCCCGTTAGTGGAGTTTTCGTATAACAACAGTTACCACACCGGTATCCAGGCCGCTCCGTTCGAGGCATTGTACGGACGGAAGTTCCGACCACCTCTTTGTTGGGCAGAGGTTGGCGACAGTCAAATCACTGGCCCAGAACTTGTAGTAGATACAACCGAGAGGATTGCTAAGATGCGACAACGAATGGCGGCAGCTCGTGACCGTCAGAAAAGCTACACTGATAAGCGAAGGAAACCACTCGAGTTCCAGGTTGGGGATCGAGTACTACTTAAAGTCTCACCTTGGAAAGGTGTAGTTCGTTTTGGCAAACGAGGTAAACTCAACCTGCGATATGTTGGACCCTTCGAAATCATTGAGAAAATGGGCAAGGTGGCTTACAAGCTGAATCTACCGGCATAACTCAGCGGAGTTCACAATGTTTTCCATGTGTCGAATCTGAAGAAGTGTCTGTCAGATGAGACCCTCATAGTTCCTCTCAAGGAACTCACTATCGACGATCAGCTGCCATTCATCGAGGAACCAGTAGAGATTACCGATCGAGATGTTAAGGTTCTCAAGCGTACCAGAATACCTCTTGTTCGAGTTCGTTGGAACTCCCGTCGTGGCCCAGAGTATACCTGGGAACGAGAAGACCAAATGAAACTCAAGTATCCCCTGTTGTTTAAGAAAAGTGCAACCACTACTGAGGCTAAAGCTACTGCAGAATTTCGGGACGAAATTCCAAACCAACGGGGGGATGATGTGACACCCCAGGAAAACCAGGAAACCACGCAACTTAACTAGCTTCCTCAGTAAACACGTGCTAAATTTCGGGACGAAATTTTCTTAACAGGGGGAGAATGTGACAACCCTCATAATTACATGTATCCATATGATTAATTAATATTAATTAAGTGCTTAATGACTGTGCTGAATTACTTAACTGCTTTCTGATTACTGCGTCATACTAACATGTACTTTTTAACATACTAGTCTTGTGCAGAAAATTGACTAAATGGTCCTGTATGCTTTCCTAAGTGTTGGGAATTAAAAGTGTTACAAAAAGATACATAAAGGACACTATACGGAATAACTTAGCACTTTATCGGAACGGTATCTAACCGGACATTACCTGGGACACAAAAATATTATTAAAAACATTGTTTCACTTTTTCTGAGCTAGTTATGGTTCCCGAACACTATAACACACTACATAATACATGTAACATATAACACTAGACTTTTACCACATAACCTTCCACTAACTAAGTTAATTACCATCAAAATACATCTTACCCCCCCTGGTTATGACCGTCCCCTATGGGACCCACACCATAAGATTTGTAAATCTTCCATAATATCCTAATATATCTTCCTAATCTTTCATGGGACTTGATGAAGATTTGTCATGTACTTCACTAGACACATTATCCATTGGTTATTAGAATTTATGTTTATATAATCAATTATCCCCTTCACTTAAATCACCAAAAATCCCCTTCTTCTTCTCCATAAAGCTACGGCCCAAACAACCTTCACACACACCCACTCTTTTGTTTCAAGATCATCTAATCCAAGCTTCATACAAGTTGTTAGAAGGTGATTTAGGAGGCTCGGTGTTCACGGAACTTGAAGGACCTCTACCACAAGCTTTTATCCACTTGATTTTCACTTGTGATCTTCCCTAGCTTTAAGCTAGTTGTAAGACTTCCTTACACTCTTGATACTTCATATTTTTGGTTGTTAATAGATATAGTATGTTGAAATTTACAAGAACACTAAAGACCATGCACATAAGTCTTGAACATAAAGCTTTACATAATATGAAAAATGGATGAAACATAATGAAATATTACTAGGATGATATTGTCTTGGTTATGTTGATGATTGATTGGTAATTTCTTGGTAGTATGATGATAGTCATCATATAAAACTTGTTAAATTATGATTGAAAACACGAGTTAACAAGTTAGGAGGTGATTAGGGGTTTACATAAAAAGATCACCTTCATATTTAGACATGAACTTGATAACAAAGATGATGTCTTGAAATATAAGTAAACAAAGTGAGTTGGTGATCATGTAGATCCGAGATTTACAAATGACTTTCTAAAGAAAACAAAGTTTAAAAGACGTTTTTTGAAAGATCATGATTCTTACATATACTTACACTATTTTTTGGAAATAAAATAAGTATATGGATGCTAGTAAACATGAAGATGTTGAAAATAAATATTTTTGTAAAATGAGCTCACAAGTTGTGAACATCTAGAAATCCCGAGAATGAGATTTTAACAAAAGTAAATACACTTTGGAGGGTAACTAAACCCACTAAACACCCCACTAAGTTACTACGCGTTTTTATAAAACATCAAGTTCATGTTGTGTTACAAATAAGAATAGTTTTGCACTTGGTAAGTGTAATATTGTTTAGAGTATGGTTGTTGATTGATTTGAATGATTTTTGGAAAAGAAAATGATATGCTTATTAGCATGGACACCTCCATTTACAAAGGAAACTATGGCGAAATTTTCAAAAAAAAAATTCCAACACATAGAAAATATTTTCTAATAAGTGTTACAAGTGTATTTTTAACTATGATCTTCCGCAAAAGTCAGGGTGTGACATTAGAATTGTGTGGTACGTGATAGAAGTAATGAGTAGATAAACCGTACGTAGGATACGTATTATGCATTCACGTGAAACTGATTGTTATCTGTACCATGTTAGGACGTGCTTAATTCCTGATTATTAGAGTAACTAATCTAACTGAGCAAACCAAGGTGAGTTCACACTCTTTCTAAGGCATGGGATTCCCGGTGGTTGGGAATGGGTTAAAGAACTAAAACGGAACCTGCATATCCTCCTTGGGTAGGATATGTACCGCCATCCTCCATGGGTAGGATGCCAATATTAATCCTGCGTATTCTCCTTGGGTAGAATACGTACGTTCATTGTCGATATTAGGGTTGACAAGCCTCACACCGTGCTGGTAGGACGGGCGTGTACTAATGGATCTGGGCACTCAGTCAATGATGATAGACATTGACTTAGGGCACAACTTACTTTCGTCAGTTGTCGATATGGTAACGGTCTAGTGGATCACATGGGGAAGCCCCCCACTGATTATGGATATGGTTTGGGGAAAAACAAAGATACTGGTTAACTCGTAGTTTACGAAACAACTTATGGTTTTCAAAACAAACTTTTAAAACTAAACAACCAACTGTGAACTCGCTCAACTTTGTTGTTGACTCCTTGTTACATGCCTTGCAGGTCGTTAGGTATTTATGGAGCTTGCACGAGGAGACGTGATCGTTGTGGGGGATGGACAGTGGTGTGCCATGCTAAACATTTAAACTTTATGAACTTATTGAACTTATGTTTTGGTTTTACGTCCTATGCTTCCGCTGTTTAATTTGAACTTGGTTAACTAGTTTTTGAACACCGATTATATTGCGTGGTTGGATTTTATCTATTTTAAATACATTGTTCAATATGATTGGTGGTTTGATCCTAGTCATGTCACGCCTCCAAGCGGTGATACTCTGTTTGTGGATTTTGGGGGTGTGACATTATACGTGAACTGATGCGTAAACGTAATCAGTTTAATGTGGCAAACACTTCGGAATAGTGACATAGTCTTAACATACCTTAAATAACTTTTATATAACTTAGAAGTAGGTTTTGAAAGCTTTGTTGTGTCAAAAACAAGTTTATTCACTCTCAGGGACTATTTGCGTCAAACTGTGAAAGTCTGCTGATTCGTATAGTATCGAACATTCCGGAACTTGATCATAAGCTAAACGTACCCTAAATATCCTTTACATAGCTTAGAAATAGGCTTTGAGGGGTTCGTTATGCGAAAATATGCTTATTTGATCAATAGGGACTAAAAGCATCAAAAACTGCGTAAGTTTGCATTTACGCACATAACTTACGTTCTGAATATATCCAGAGATCCAAAAATTTTTGTAATCATTAAAATATTTTATTTTAGTGTTTGTAATGTTAGAATTTCACTCATCGCGTAATTTGGATCGATTTCGCGTTCGTTACGACTTCTGTCGTAATTAACCGAACAACGCGATCGTACGACCAAACGAACCGACATCCGAGATGTTTTTATGCATATTTTAAGTTCCCTATACTTTAACTTCATTTTAGAGCCTTGAAATGGGGTTAACGGGGCTTAAACGTGTCAAAAATGCATCAAAAACCAAGTTTTAGGCCTGTAGAGACTAAACTTGTAATTCTGCCAAACTTGCTAGGCGGGGCAGGTAAGCCCGGGCCTATACTTACGCGGGGCGCGATAGCAGCCTAGAACAGAAACATTGAATCTGGTCTTTGAGATGGATTTGATGGTTTTTAACCCCTGATTTTGGATGCTATGGCCTGGAATTTGATGGTTTTTATATACCCCTTGTATTTTAAAATCTTGTGCCCACATGTATGGCCAAGATTGAAGTACGATTTGTGAGAAATGATCCTAACGGTTGTGGGATTTCTATAAATACCCAAGCCCTTCATTCTTGCAACTCACACGTGATTCATTTCTGCTCTAAGTTTAGGTTTAAACACTTCATACCTGAGCAAATTGGATCAAGATCTTCCTAGCTTGGACCCTTTGTAAGTTTCTTTCGTGCTTTTATTGTTTTTCAAGTGTGAAAGTCAAACAGTGTTTGAATTTCTGCTTTGACCAGTCTTTGGTCAACACAAAGTTCGTTTGAAATTTTCAACGTGAGCGTAATCACGGTGGTTATAGTCCATTGTGACTATACCTACTGATTACCACGTTGATTTGGTGTAGTGACGAGTCATAGTTTCGGTCAAAATGCGTATTTATGCGTATTTTGCAACCAAACTATTATTGGGTATCAAAACCCTTTGTTTTGATATCATAACCTGTTTTCTAACTTAGTTAAACATGTTTTAACATGTTTAACTCGTCACTTTTAGGATAGTGCTTATATAAGGTCGTAAGATAAGCGGTCTAAACAACCGCTTAGACTTTCGAACCCGACCTGTTTGGTCGATCATTAGGATCCAACCAAACATGTATTGTGACCATAGTTGTATAGGGAATAACCTTCCGAGGTTATACCTTATGGTCACTTCGTTTAGTTAGTCATATGATAGGTAGTTTATATGCCTTAGGAAAATGACCAAAATGCCCTTTTGCGCATAATTTTATTTTAAGCCTATGTAACATAACATCTAAACTGATTATATAACATAATTAGATATGTTAAGGCATATAATACTTGTCAGAGGACTAGTTAGGCGTCTTGAAACGCGCTTTCACGCGAACGACGCGTTAAAGTGGCTTAAGCTACCTTAATGGGTCGTAATGGGTCGTAAGCACTTAGGATAGGTTCCGATTTAGAATGTAGGCTTTGTCAAACCATATCACATGAGTTCCAATACTCATTTGGTTTACAAGACCTCATTCTACCCGATCTTCCGATTTAGGTGTCGATTCACTAACATAGTATCCGTTACCCTAGGAAGCGCTTCAACACTTGAACTCTTGGTCTTTTGAGCTTTGTTATACCCTTTGAACCGGAACTATACGCAATCCCAGGCGAGTACATAGTTCCCCTCTTTTACCGTTTTCAAATGTTTTGGGGTGATTCATATGTGTAATCGACTTGTTTTCGAAATGTATAGCATGTATGTGTTTACTAAGTGATTTGAGGTGTCTTATTCTGATTAGGCAAAAACAATGATTATCTAGAATCCTTATAGCATCTATCTGTCTTCATAGATTGATTCTTATAGGATATTTGAAGTATAGTCTTAGATCTTCCTATCTTCATAGTAAGGTTTTTAAGAAGTACTTTACAACTCGATGGTTGGTTGTGTGTAGATTGTTGGTGATTTAGCTAACGAAACTAGATAATACAATAAGCACATGGTGGATACGCCGCTGGTACTTCCTATATATAAGTGTGCTTATTGTATTACCCTTCGTGGCGTTATCCCGAATCACCATTAGGATTTAGGATGTTGTGATACAGTGATTCGATGTGACAAGAACCTGATCCTTGAAGTATTCATCTATCTTCATAGCTAGATATACTTGTAGGATGTTTAGAGTACTAATATTGGAGCCCCTGTTTGGATTCATTGAGTACTTTAATGCATGTTAGATTAGCCGAGGTAACGAGAACCTGATCCCTGTAGTATCTATCTATCTATCCTCATAGCTAGACCTATATGGGATGTTTAGAGTACTAATATTGGAGCCAATGTTTGGATTCATTGTGTAGTTTAATGCGTGGTTACGAGATGGAACAAGTTGATGATTATGTGTTTATGTGGTAGTTGTGATTTAGATAACGAAATGGGTGTAATAAAATAAGAACATGGTGGATACGCCGCTGGTACTTCCTATATATAAGTGTTCTTATTTTATTATTCTTGTAGCATTATCTGGATCACTTTAGGATTTTGTGTATGATTGTTTCAATGTTCGAGTATCGAAATCTTCGTAGAATTTTCCCATAATTTTATATGTTAGATTCTTAGAAAGATATATGAAGTATTATCATGACTCATTGATTTGATTTATATAATACTTACATTAGTTTTGATTCATTTCAAAACAGTTATTATTAATCCTTGATTGGATTTCTAATAACATATTAACAAGTTTTTACGATGGTTTAAACAAGATTACAATATAAGGCATAAAAATGACTTAGTAATAATCATATTGCCATATACAAACCTATTTTGTCACGAGTTTTCACAATTAAGATTATGTATTGCAAATGCTAAATTTTTGCCATTCTTTGGCTTCAAGATTTATTTTCAATTGACAACTCTCGTAGCTGTTAAACTATTGCAATACCAAATGTTTTGCCATTTATTTGGCTAATAAAACCTATGTATTCGCCTGCATTTTTATGCTGACTGTTTTTCACATATGTTTCAGGTTTTCAACTGTTCAAGAATGCAACGCATAGGACTGCATACGGGCCTTAGACTTCTAAAATAAAAGAACAGTTACATGTATTATTTGTTTGTAAAACGATGTTAATGATATTGAAACAATTTAGTACCAGTAGTTGTGAGCAATTTGTAACGTGACTCCCTGATATTTCCGCCGCGTGTTGTTGTATTACGCGATTGGGGTGTTACAACAATCTGGGTGATTGTAGACAGGCTAACCAAGTCAGCTCATTTCCTACCAATGAAGGAAACTTTCAGTATGGAACAATTAGCTAAATTATATGTAAATGAAATAGTTTCATTACATGGAATTCCTCTATCAATTGTTTCTGACAGAGATAGTCGTTTTACCTCTCATTTTTGGACAAGTTTCCAAAAAGCAATGGGAACCAAGTTGAATCTAAGCACCGCTTATCATCCTCAAACGGACGGACAAAGCGAAAGGACAATTCAGACACTGGAGGACATGCTTAGAGCTTGTGTAATTGATTTCGGAGGTAATTGGGACGATCACTTACCATTGATAGAGTTTTCTTATAATAACAGTTATCACACAAGTATCAATGCTGCACCATTCGAAGCACTTTACGGACGAAAGCGCCGAACTCCAGTCTGTTGGGCAAAAATTGGAGAAAAACAACTATCTGGACCTGAGATAGTACAAGAAACAACAGATAAGATCATTCAAGTAAAGGAACAACTAAAAGCAGCACGTGATCGACAAAAGAGTTATGCAGAAAACAGACGAAAGCCATTGGAATTTCAGGTAGAAGATAAAGTGTTATTGAAAGTCTCTCCTTGGAAAGGAGTGATAAGATTCATCAAAAGGGGAAAGCTAAGTCCCAGGTACATTGGACCTTTTGAGATTACTAGAAAAATAGGACCTGTAGCTTATCAGCTACAACTGCCAGAGGAAATGGCAGGAATACATGATATATTTCATGTATGCAATCTCAAGAAATGCTTAGCTGATGAATCACTCGTAGTTCCTCTTAATGATATAGAGGTAAATGAACAACTTAAGTTTGTAGAGAAGCCTCTACAGATTGAAGACAAGAAAGTCAAGAACCTCAAGCACAAGAGATTAGTTCTGGTCAAAGTAAATTGGGACTCCAAAAGTGGACCAGAATACACATGGGAGCTTGAATCAGAAATGCAAAGGAAATACCCGCACTTATTCCAGTAGATCTCGAGGACGAGCTCTAAAACAAGGTACGGAGGATATAACAACCTTCCTAAATAATTTTCGACACCCTTAATATATTTTAAAATGTCCCTATATGTCCTAAATTATACCCCGTATGCGTAAACGGGCCCCGAATACCTCTATTTTATAAAAAATTAATTAAAAACAAGATTTAGTGGTCTCTCGCGGGGCGCGTAGCCCTTGGCTACTTCCTACGCGGGCCGCGACCGCCAAGACACCAGGCGAGCCCCGAGGCCGCCACGTGTCCCAGTCGTGTCGAGTCTATTGTTCAACTCAGCAACCTTAGGGCCTACCCTAGGGATCCTCGAGGGCCACGAAATCCCTGGCCGAGGTTTATGCGAGGCGCGATAGGAGGCGAAGGGACACTATATATAGGTGCATTCGGCTTCAGTCTCCAGTCGCTCATTTCTTTCTTTCTCTCTCTCGAATTTCTTAAGTGTAGAAGTGATTCTCGGGTATAATACCCACCTAATTAACGAAGTTCTGCCCCGTTGTAAGAATTATATCCCCGGTTATGTATTAGATACGCTGCCCAATTGATCCAGGGTTCCGTAATGGCTATCGTGGTTCTGCCCGACGTAGTCATTGGAATGCCGTCTTGGGGAGGGTATTGCTAATGTAAATATTGGGTTATTATACTAACACATGTACATTTATGTAATTAATAGATAATCACCAGGAAACCATAAGACAACAATGTGAGTAATCTCCTTTTTTTAAACTGTTTTTACAAAACCTTAAATATTTTACAATGTGATTAAGCAGTGATTGAGTCTTTGTAGTTCTTCAATTACTGCCGGTATGTTGGGGTTTTGTATACAAAATGTGGAAGACGTTACCATTGGATAAATAGTTAGCCAATGTGTAATATGACCCACCAGTCAGGATTGACAATACTGAATGAGTAATTGTGTAGAAATAAACATTGTAATACCTCTCAATACTGTTAAAAGATAAAACTCTTCTTGGTTAAACTGGGATTCACTCACCAGTATTTCCCACTGACAAAATGTTTTTAAACGCGTTTCAGGTAACAAAATGTGAAAGCCAACTAGAAGCCAGCTGGACAGCACTGAAGGCTTGGAAAAAGTGGCTATAAAAGTTACCTAAATAAAAGAAGATGTTTTATTTCAATAAAATGGGGTTTATCCCTATAAAACAGTTTGTAATGAAACTTGGGTTTTATCCCAATATATTTAAAGTGTGCTATTTACTCTGATAAAATATTTCCTAACTACGGTCCTGATGTAATTTCCGCTGCCAAAATGATAAATACCGATACCACCAAAACTGGTCTCGTGGCCGCTCGTTCCTGGGACGAGTAGGGGACGGGGGTTGCGACACCTGCTAAGCCCAAAAACTGTCGGATCTCGGTTAGCGTCTTCGGAGTTTCCCAAATCTTAATCGCCTCGATCTTGGTGGGATCCACATGAATTCCATTTTCATTCACCACGTGACCAAGGAACTGTACATCACACAACCAAAACTCACACTTCGAAAACTTAGCATAGAGCTTCTCCGTCTTAAGCAGCTCTAAGATGGCTCTTAGGTGTTGCTCATGCTCTTCTTTCATCCGTGAGTAGATTAAAATATCATCGATAAATACTATCACGAATTTATTGAGATATGGCTTGCAAACTCGGTTCATCGAATCCATAAATACTGCCGGACCGTTTGTCAGACCAAACGGCATCACTAGAAACTCGTAATGTCCATAACGAGTTCTAAAGGCAGTCTTCGGTATACTCTCTTCTTGAATCCATAGCTGGTGATAACCTGATCGAAGATCGATCTTGGAGTAGTAACTCGAACCTTGAAGTTGATCGAATAGATCATCAATTCTCGGCAAAGGATAACGTGTCACACCCCGACCACGTTAAAACAACAAACCGTGGCGGAAATGTCGGGGAGTGTTGTGGCAGAATTATTGTTTCACAACCATGGATACAAAAGAGTTTCGTTTTATTTATTCATTAAGTAATTTACATTGTTTTAACACAAAACAAACGAGTTACATATCGACTATCACTGTTATTATGTCACTAAGGCCTCGTCCAAATCCTATGTGACTCATGCATCCTAGCAATCAACATCAAGCAACAACACCTGAAACATATGTAAAAACAAAGTCAGTAAAGAAATGTTGGCGAGCACATAGGTTTTATAAGAGTGTCAGATTCATGGCTAGTTTACATGTTGCAATACCTTATTAAAAATCTTGTTTTAAAAAGAGTATAATATTGCAACGAAATTAACCAACTCAAATCAAGCGGGTTATAATTTATAAAACCTCGTAGCCATGATTCTTAACCCAAAAACATTTGTTTTAGTAAACCAAATTGTAAAACATTTCGTATTAAGTCGTTTAATAAATCTCGTATGGTTTATATCCTTTTGAAAACATCGTTATGTGACATCGTTTCAAAATCGTTTACCCAAGTGAACTAAATAACGTCACGGTATGTAATATGTTGAAAACACTTATATATAAGAAGTACCAGCGGCGTATCTACCATGTTTTCACCATATTACACCCGTCCCATTATCTAAACACTTAACCAAAAACCAATCGTTTATCCAATTCGTTTAATCTTGTTCAAATCGTTTCCAAATCGTTAACTCGTTTAAATTGTTTCCAAATCGTTTAACTCGTTTAAGTCGTTTAAATCATCCTCGTTTTAATTGTGAAAACTATTTATGGTCGTCTCGCTAATAACATTCAAACCTTCGTGACTCGACTATCTCGCTTCTCTCATTAACAAACCACCAAAGGGTAAGTTAACTATCACAGATTCAGTCGTTACCCACATAACCCACACATAACCATGGGTGCAGTCTGATAACGGGATTTGTCAGATCCTATGGTACCATAACCTAATACTGGTCGGTTCGACCAAGAGTAATGAATGTCATTTGTTATGTAACTACAACCAAAAAGTTTGTTCACTTTATCGAAATCGTTACTAATTTAGTATAAACCATCTTAATCGTTTTTGAAACCATCGTTAAAATATCGAAAATCGTTTTGATACATATGAATCACCCCAAAACAATTGAAAACAGTAAAATAGGGGAACTATGTACTCACATGAAGTGCAAAGTATCCCCAATCAATAGAACTTCAACAAACTCAAGTAAACCAGTGAAATCAAGCAGCACCTAGTAATCGAACCACTAGTCAAACAATCGACACCTCAATCGGAAGATCGGATAGAATGAGATCTTGTAAACTAAATGAGTGTTGGAACTCATGTGATATGGTTTAAGCGCGTTCGAGACGTCTAACTAGTCCTATGACAAGTATTATATGCCTAAACATGTTTAAATATGTTGTATAATCAGTTACGTGACAAAAGTTTATGTTACATAAGCTTAATTACCAATTATGCATGAAAAGGGCATTTTGGTCATTTACCTAAGGCATATAAACTACCTATCATACAACTAATTAAACCTAAGTGACCATAGGGTATAACCTCGGAAGGTTATTCACTATGCAACTATGGTCACTAATCATGTTTGGTCGGATCCTAATGAACGACCAAACGGGTCGAGTTCGAAAGTCTAAGCGGGTGTTTAGTCCGCTTGACTTATGACTCTACACAAGCACTAAACTAAAAGTGACGTGCTAAACATGCTAAGACATGTTTAGTTAAGTTAGAAAAGAGGTTTTGGTATCAAAACAAACGGTTTTGATACCCAAGAGTAGTTTGGTTACAAAATACGCATAAATACGCATTTTGGCCGAAACTATGACTCGTCACTATGCCTAGTCAACGTGGTAATCAGTAGGTATAGTCACTAGGGACTATAACCATCGTGATTACGCTCACGTTGCGAAGTTCAAACGAACTTCGTGTTGACCATAGACTGGTCAATGCAGAAAGTCAAACTTTGTTTGACTTTCATGCTTGAAAACGCATAAAAGAACGAAAGAGGACTTACAAAGGGTCCAAGAAGGTTTGATCCAATTTATTCTCAGGTATGAAGTGCAAGACTACAACTTAGAGAATGAAATCAGATCAAATGTGCAGAATTAAAATGGAGGGCATGGGTATTTATAGGAAAACTAGAACCGTTAGGATCGTTTATCGGGAATCGTGCCTCAATCTGGACAGTACAAGTGGGCACACGGTTTTGTAATACTAGGGGTACTTAAAAACCATCAAAATTTGCCCATAGAATGGAAGAAACCATGTCTAAAAGGCCTGAATACCAGCTGTTGTTTCATAAATCAGTTTGCTGATCTGGGTGTTCTGTTGCGGCCCGCGTAGCCAGAGGCACTGGGCTTACGCGGCCCGCCTGGGCAACTTTCCAGAAATGACAAAATGGTCCCTGCACTTCAGAAACTTGGATTTTAATGAATTTTTGGCACGTTTAAGCCCCGTTAACCTCATTTCAAGGCTCTAAAAGAAGTTAAAATATAGGGAACTCAAAACATGCTCAAAAATACCTCGGATGTCGGCTCGTTTGGTCGTACGGTTGCGTTGTTCGGTTAATTACGACGGAAGTCGTAACGAACGCAAAAACGATCCAAATTAAGTGACGAATGGAATTTTATCATGCCAATCACTAAAATAAAATATTTTAATGATTACATAAATTTTTCGATGTCTGAATATATTCAGAAGGTAAGATATGCGCGAAAATGCAAACTCGTGCACTTTTTGACGCTTTTAGTCCCTATTGATCAATAAAGTTTATTTTAGCATACCGAACCCCTCAAAGCCTATTTCTAAGCTATGTAAAGGATAGTTAGGGTATGTTTAACTTATGATCAAGTTCCGGAATGTTCGTTACTACACAAATCGGTATAGTTTCGCAGTTTGACACAATTAGTCCCTGCGATCGAACAAACTTGTTTTCAACACACCAAACCATCCAAAACTTATTTCTAAGTTATGTGGAGGTTATTTAAGGTATTTTAAGCCTATGTCACTATTCTGGAGTGTTTTTTGCATTTAAACTGACTACGTTTACGCACCAGTTTGCGTATAACCTTCCAGAAAGCGATTTGAAGCTTGAAATCGAATTCGAATCAAATTGTAAAATCATCAAAAACAATTACACACATAATAACACCAAAACACATATAATAAAACCAAAGCACATTGTTTTATTGATAATCAACATTGTTTTACATTGTACATTGATTACAGAACACAGTTGTCACAGTCTCCCCTACTTTAGGAAATTTCGTCCCGAAATTTTATTTAGAGGAAACTTGTGAAAACAAATGTGGATATTTCGTCTTCATTTGGTCCTCACTTTCCCAAGTAAACTCTGGGCCACGTTTGGAATCCCAGCGAATCTTGACCAATCGAATCCGTTTGTTCTTCAACTGTTTGAATGTACGGTCCACTATCTCCACAGGTTTATTGACAAAGTGCATCGTTTCATCGATTTGAATCTCGTAGAGTGGAATGTGAAGATCAGCGTCATCTAAACACTTTCGCAAGTTGGACACGTGAAAATTCGGATGAATATTTCCAAGTTCTGGAGGTAGCTCTAGTCGATAGGCTACCTTCCCAATCCTTTCCACAATCTTAAATGGTCCAACATATCATGGTGCAAGTTTTCCTTTCTTTCCAAATCTCACCACTCCCTTCCAAGGTGACACCTTGAGTAGGACACGGTCTCCGACTTGAAATTCTAAGGGCTTGCGTCGCATATCCGCATAAGTCTTTTGACGGCTTCATGCTGTCACAAGATTATCGTGGATTTTCTTGATTTTGTCTGTTGTTTCCAGAATAAGCTCAGGTCCAGTAAGCTGAGCTTCACCGATCTCATTCCAACAGACAGGTGAACGACATTTTCGACCGTAGAGAGCTTCGAATGGTGCCATATTAATACTAGCATGATAACTATTATTGTATGAGAACTCGATCAATGGCAGATTAGAATCCCAATTACCACCAAAGTCTATCACGCACGCTCTAAGCATATCCTCCAAAGTTTGAATCGTTCTCTCAGATTGTCCATCTGTTTGGGGATGATAAGCAGTGCTTAGATTTAGTTGGGTCCCCAAAGCAGATTGCATGGTCATCCAAAAATGAGATGAAAATCGAGCATCACGATCAGAAATGATATCCAAAGGAACACCATGTCGAGATACAATCTCATCAACATAACTCTTTGCAAGTTTATCAGCAGATAGATCCTCGCGAATTGGTATAAAATGAGCTGATTTTGTTAATCGATCGATAACAACCTAAATAGCATCATGACCTTTAGATGTACGCGGTAATTTAGTGATGAGATCCATTGCAATGTTCTCCCACTTCCAAACCGGTATCTCTGGTTGTACAAGCAAACCAGAAGGTCGTTGATGTTCAGCCTTGACTTTGAGACAAGTTAGGCATTTCGATACATACAAGGCAACATCCTTCTTCATACCAGGCCACCAATACTGAGTACGAAGATCCTTGTACATTTTATCAGCACCAGGATGGATAAAATATCGAGACTTGTGAGATTCGTCCATCACTAGGGTGCGAAGATCATCTTGTTTCGGAATCCATAAACGATCCTTGAAGTAGAGCAAAACATCGTCTTTCCTTTCGAGTTTAAGCTCAAGTTGAAGCGGTAGCTCATTTTTCAATAAGCCTTTGATCACACAAGACCGTTGAGGTTGAAGAACACGAGATTGAATATCAGATAGAGTTCGAATAGAATGAAGCTTGACTCGCTCTTTTCAACTAAGCGCATCGGCTACAACATTCTCCTTACCAGGATGGTAGCGAATCTCGCAATCATAATAGTTTAAGAGTTCAACCCAACGTCGTTGCCTCATGTTCAGCTCTTTCTGATTAAGAATATGCTGGAGACTTTTGTGGTCTGTGAAAACCACACACTTTGTGCCATAAAGATAATGTCTCCAGATTTTAAGCGCGAAAACCACAGCTCCTAACTCAAGATCATAAGCTATGACTTTACCTCGTTGCATAAGAACGCAACCAAGTCCTAGATTCGACGATTCACAATAGACAACGAAATCATCATTTCCTTCAGGTAAAGATAGAACAGAAGCATCACAAAGCTTCTGTTTCAGCGTTTGAAACACTTCTTCTTGCTTGGGTCCCCACTTAAAAGGCTTATTCTTCTGAGTCAAAGCAGTGAGTGGAACCGCGATCTTCGAGAAATTAGAAATGAATCGACGATAATATCCCGCGAGACCAAGAAAAGAACGAATTTCTGTAGGTGTCGTCGGTGTGTTCCAATCCTTAATTGCAACAATCTTGGATGGATCCACATGAATACCCTGCTCGTTGACTATATGACCCAAGAACTGTACTTCTTTAAGCCAAAATTCACACTTGGAGAATTTAGCAAAAAGTTGTTCCTTCTTAAGGAGTTCCAATGTTAAGCGAAGGTGTTGCTCGTGCTCGGCTTGAGACTTTGAATAAATGAGAATATCGTCGATGAACACAATGATGAACTTGTCTAAATAAGGTTTACAGACCCTATTCATTAAGTCCATAAAGATAGCTGGGGCATTCGTCAAACCAAAAGGCATGACAGTGAACTCGTAATGCCCATATCTTGTGCGGAAAGCAGTTTTGGGAATATCTTCTTCGAGAACACGAAATTGATGATACCCAGAACGCAGATCGATCTTGGAAAAGCATGAAGCACCTTGTAGCTGGTCGAAGAGATCATCAATTCGAGGTAGGGGATATGGATTCTTGATGGTAAGCTTATTAAGCTCACGATAATCGATACACATTCGAAAAGATCCATCTTTCTTTTTCACAAAGAGGACAGGAGCGCCCCATGGTGAAAAGCTCGGACGGATGAATCCTTTATCAGATAACTCTTGAAGCTGTTTCGATAACTCTTGCATCTCCGACGGTGCAAGACGATAAGGTGCTTTCGCAATCGGGTTGGCATTGGGTACAAGGTCAATATGAAACTCGACTTGACGAACTAGAGGCAAACCAGGAAGTTCATTAGGAAACACCTCTGGATAATCCCAAACAATCGGAATATCCTGGATACTCTTACTCTTGCTTTTCTCCTCGGTGACATGTGCCAGAAAAGCAACATATCCTTTTCACAAATAACTTTGGGCTTTTGTACACAACATAAGCTTCAATCCACCAGATGGCTTCTCGCCACGAACTTCCAGAACATCGCCAGACGGAAGAGGAATACGAACAATCTTATCGAAACAAACCACCTCAGCATGATGTTTGGTTAACCAATCCATCCCCACGATAATATCGAAGCTCCCAAGTTGCATCGGTGTGAGGTCAATGGGAAAAAGGTGGTTATCAAGGTTCAACTGACAATCATGAATAACAGAATCGAGAACAAGAGGTTTACCAGTAGCAACTTCGATAGATAAGGGTTTCCTCAGTTTAGTTCTAGGTATCGCAAGTAAAGGCTCAAAAGATAACGAAATAAAACTTCTATCGGCACCAGAATCAAAAAGAATAGATGCAGGCTGATTGTTAACAAGGAACGTACCATTGACCACCTCGTTGTCAGCCCTCGCTTCGTTGGCATTCAAGTTCTACGCTCGTCCGCGAGCGGGATTCACATTCGCGTTGACATTCACGTTTGGATTCGCATTTGCATTCACCAACCTCGGACAGTTGTTGCGGAGGTGACCAAATTCTCCACAATTGAAACATGAACCCGGTGGGAATCTCACAACATTCCCCTGAACCTGTGCTGGAACCTGAGCAACCTGATTCTGACCCAAACGATAGATGTTGGCCAGATGCCCAAGCTTACCACACGTTGTTCATTGCTTACAAGTTTGTTATGCAACATGATGACCGTTGTAGCGAGCACAATGAGGTGCGGTACCAGCATACGATTTCTTCACAGGAGGTTGAGCTGGTGGGTTCTTAGGGTTCTGAGCTGTTACTGCAAAATTCTGAGCACCCTTTCGCTTTCTCAACTTCTTCAACGACTCACCTTTCTTACCCTTACCCTTTTCCATGACAGAATCGGTCGACTTTTTCTTATCACTCTTGCGGGTAAGTTTACCCTTCCTGACTTGAGACTCAGTCAGGGTAGCTGACAACTCGATCGCGTGACGAACAGTAGTAGGATTAATGCCAGTCACAATATCCTGTATGGAATCAGGTAAACCATCGATATACCTCTCTATCGCTTTCTCCAACGGGGTAACCATAGTAGGACACAAAAGACTGAGCTCCTCAAAACGATCCGTATAAGCACGGTATTCTCCCCCATCTTGCTTTAGATCGTCAAACTCTCGTTCCAAAGCTCGAATTTCGTGATGGGGACAAAACTCTTTCATCAAGAGAGCTCGAAGCTCTTCCCATGTTTGTGCTAATGCCACTTCGGCACCCCTATCACACATCACTCCATTCCACCACGTAAGAGCACGCTTCTCAAACACACTAGATGCAAATTCAACCTTACGCCCATTCGGACATTGCACATGTCTGAATGTGCTCTCGATACTCTCGAACCACTGCAGGAGCGCAGTTGCTCCTTGCCACCCAGAAAACTTTAGTGGCTTAGCAGAATTGAAATTCTTGAAATTACACTATGCATTGTTATTGTTATTGTTGTTGTATAACTCGTGGATTTGGGTCACAACGCCTGGAAGCACAACAGCCATTTGCTGAGAGACAAGGGTTGCGACTTCTTCAGCAGTAAAAGATTGTGCATCACGTCGAGGAGGCATTGTCTAAAAGGAAATATGAGAAACGGGTGAGGTTGATAATTAGGAAAAACAAAAGAGGTATCGACAAAACACAAGGAAGGCGATCATTTGTTCGTTACCTCGAACAAACAAACGACACGCGGGGACTAATCAAAGTAAATGAGTCAAAATAATGTATCGCGAAGACATGCTCGCCTATAAGTGAACACTCACCCCAAGAGTTCCCAGGTAAGAGTGACTGGTCTGATTATGTGGATTTGTACGAACACTCTAGCCTTAGACAGAAAACTCAGGGTACAGGCATTCACTCTTCCAGTTTGCACGTGTTCACATTATTTAGACCCAAACTTTGACGAGATTTTGAAAACTCAAAAGGCACTAAGCCAAATATGAGTCAAACTGGAAGGGTTCAAAACCTAGTAATCAATCATCCTAGAACAGATGATTAATCTTTGAAGCATATTCGAATTTGTGTTCTCATTGTGGTTATCACCTAAGGGTAGGTGACGGTTTTGTTTTAAAAATCTAAACGCAAATTTCCTTGCGTTAGGGTCCTAAAAGTTATAGTCTAGGTCAAAGCATTACTAATAACCTAATTCCCTATAACCATTGGCTCTGATACCAACTCTTCTGTCACACCCCGACCACGTTAAAACAACAAACCATGACGGAAACGTCAGGGAGTGTCATGGCAGAATTATTGTTTCACAACCATGGATACAAAAGAGTTTTCTTTTATTTATTCATTAAGTAATTTACATTGTTTTAACACAAAACAAACGAGTTACATATCGACTATCACTGTTATTATGTCACTAAGGCCTCGTCCAGATCCTATGTGACTCATGCATCCTAGCAATCAACATCAAGCAACAACACCTGAAACATATGTAAAAACAAAGTCAGCAAAGAAATGATGGCGAGCACATAGGTTTTATAAGAGTGTCAGATTCATGGCTAGTTTACATGTTGCAATACCTTATTAAAAACCTTGTTTTGAAAAGAGTATAATATTGCAACGAAATTAACCAACTCAAATCAAGCGGGTTATAATTTATAAAACCTCGTAGCCATGATTCTTAACCCAAAAACACTTGTTTTAGTAAACCAAATTGTAAAACATTTCGTATTAACTCGTTTAATAAATCTCGTATGGTTTATATCCTTTCAAAAACATAGTTATGTGACATCGTTTCAAAATCGTTTACCCAAGTGAACTAAATAACGTCACGGTATGTAATATGTTGAAAACACTTATATATAAGAAGTACCAGCGGTGTATCTACCATGTTTTCACCATATTACACCCGTCCCATTATCTAAACACTTAACCAAAAACCAATCGTTTATCCAATTCGTTTAATCTTGTTCAAATCGTTTCCAAATCGTTAACTCGTTTAAATCGTTTCCAAATCATTTAACTCGTTTAAGTCGTTTAAATCATCCTCGTTTTAATTGTGAAAACTATTTATGGTCGTCTCGCTAATAACATTCAAACCTTCGTGACTCGACTATCTCGCTTCTCGCATTAACAAACCACCAAAGGGTAAGTTAACTATCACAGATTCAGTCGTTACCCACATAACCCACACATAACCATGGGTGCAGTCTGATAACGGGATTTGTCAGATCCTATGGTACCATAACCTAATACTGGTCGGTTCGGCCAAAACTAATGAATGTCATTCGTTATGTAACTACAACCAACAAGTTTGTTCACTTTATCGAAATCGTTATTAATTTAGTATAAACCATCTTAATCGTTTTTGAAACCATCGTTAAAATATCGAAAATCGTTTTGATACATATGAATCACCCCAAAACAATTGAAAACAGTAAAATAGGGGAACTATGTACTCACATGAAGTGCAAAGTATCCTCAATCAATAGAACTTCAACAAACTCAAGTAAACCAGAGAAATCAAACAGCACCTAGTAATCGAACCACTAGTCAAACAATCGACACCTCAATCCGAAGATCGGATAGAATGAGATCTTGTAAACCAAATGAGTGTTGGAACTCATGTGATATGGTTTAACAAAGTCTACACTCAAGATCGGAACCTAACCTAAGTGTTTTCGACCCATTGCGACCCATTAAGGTAGCTTATGCTACGTTAATGCATCGTGCACGCATAAGCGTGTTCGAGATGTCTAACTAGTCCTATGACAAGTATTATATGCCTAAACATGTTTAAATATGTTGTATAATCAGTTACGTGACAAAAGTTTATGTTACATAAGCTTAATTACCAATTATGCATGAAAAGGGCATTTTGGTCATTTACCTAAGGCATATAAACTACCTATCATACAACTAATTAAACTTAAGTGACCATAAGGTATAACCTCGGAAGGTTATTCCCTATGCAACTATGGTCACTAATCATGTTTGGTCGGATCCTAATGATCGACCAAACGGGTCGAGTTCGAAAGTCTAAGCGGGTGTTTAGTCCGCTTGACTTACGACTCTACACAAGCACCAAACTAAAAGTGACGAGCTAAACATGCTAAGACATGTTTAGTTAAGTTAGAAAACAGGTTTTGGTATCAAAATAAACGGTTTTGATACCCAAGAGTAGTTTGGTTACAAAATACGCATAAATACACATTTTGGCCGAAACTACGACTCGTCACTACGCCTAGTCAACGTGGTAATCAGTAGGTATAGTCACTAGGGACTATAACCATCGTGATTACGCTCACGTTGCGAAGTTCAAACGAACTTCGTGTTGACCATAGACTGGTCAATGCAGAAAGTCAAACTTTGTTTAACTTTCATGCTTGAAAACGCATAAAAGAACAAAAGAGGACTTACAAAAGGTCCAAGAAGGTTTGATCCAATTTATTCTCAGGTATGAAGTGCAAGACTTCAACTTAGAGAATGAAAATCAGATCAAATGTGCAGAATTAAAATGGAGGGCATGGGTATTTATAGGAAAACTAGAACCGTTAGGATCGTTTAACGGGAATCGTGCCTCAATCTGGACCGTACAAGTGGGCACACGGTTTTTGTAACACCTCGAAAATTCACGTCCTATAATGTGTTGACACGTGTCATTTGTTTAAAACGTGTGAAAGAATATTATAGAAGGACTAAAGTTGACAAACATGGAAAGTATGTGAATATACGTATTCTAAATGTCAACTGTGAATAAATACAATGTACATTAACCCTACATGATGTTTATAACATCAAACGAATAAATCATGGATCATACGAAGCTAAAAGTGAGAGATTACAAGCTACAGGGGTTAAAAGTGTCAACATGTTTAAGTTATACCTCTGAGTGACCTTTTGACAAACCCGAAGCTTTGTAGCTATAAATTATGATCACTAGAATGCACGATATAAATTTCATAAAGTTTCGTAATCGTATGAGAAAGTTATGATCAAATTCGTGTGCGAAGGGTTAAAGCGTAAACGTTGAAAGTTAGGACTTTTCGGGTAACAATAAAGTTAACCGGGGACTTAACAAAGTGGGTATATGTTTTAAAGCCCTTACAAATCAATTATGAGGGTTCAAGATGCAAGAAACAAGTGCCTAATCGAAGTTTGAAGAGCCAAGGATCAAATCGCAAAAATCTAAAATTCAGATTTGTGCAGACATGTCGTCGCGACACGCGAAGCCCAGGGGGAGGGCCTTCGCGATACGCGGGGGACTGCCCAGTTCCGAAATTCTTGGGTTTTTGCCTGCTGAGTGCTTTCTGCTCGATTCCATCCGATTTTCCACATTCCTCTTGACCCCTAGACACCCCCTAAGCACTAGGAACATGTGTTAATCAGTTGTGGAGAGTTGTAGACCCAAGTGTCAACAATCTATGGTGAGGAATTCACTATAAAAGGGCCTTGAACTTGCAACAAGTCTTCACACCTTCATTCAAGCTATCTGATCATTCCTGGAGCTCAAGTCTGCTTCCAAGTGATCACTAATCAAGCTTAGGACTTCAGTAAGTTGCTAATCCTTTCTTTAATAATGTTTAGCTTAGTTATTTAGCTAAAAGTCAAACCATCGTAATTACGGTTTGACTTCGAGATTAATTAATAATGGCTCAGTCAAATCTCGAATTAAAAGTACCTCTAAGTAGGTAATTATGTGGGTAATAAAACCTCAAAAGGGTTCCCCCTGATTCCCATTCTAACTAGGTCTAATGTCGGGTCAAACTTGTAATTAAAAAGTCAACAGGAAGCTTAAATTCTAATTTATGCATGATTAGCTATATAGAACACCTACAACCTGTTTGATCATTATTATAACTTGGTAATTAGTGTAAGAACATGTCTAAACATGTTCAACCCGACAATTTACTATAAAGACCCGGTTCGGAACTGAAAGTCACATAGTTTGACTTTCAGTTCTGACCCTTTTAAGCATGTTTTAGAAATGCCTTAGAGCTTTATTTGGACCAGGTAACATGCTAGTATAACCCTCTGTGATTATACACCATGGTTCATTAGTTAACCAATTATTATGCATGATTCCGTTAATTGCTCATATGTTGACCATTATGCCCTTATTACCTTTGTCACACCCCGACCACGTAAGACAACAAAACGTGGCGGAAACATCGGGGAGTGTTGTAACAGAATCATTGTTTCATAACACATGGAAATTGAAATATTGTTTTATTGAATTAAAATAGTTACAATGTCTTGACAATCAAAGAAACATAACATAAATAACTAGTCTGCATCTTTTATTGTCTCTAAGGCCCATGTCCGCCTAAGTGTATCTTGATCAATCCTATGCTTCATTTCCTGAAACACATATGAAAATAGGTACGTCAGCATAAAAATGCCGGCGAGTACATAGGTTTTGTGAAAATAAGATTCATGACTTCTGTTTAAGAAAATGTTTAGTCATGAACCTTGTAATTTGCTTTGTCTTTGTAAATCATTTGAAAAACAATAAGTTCAAATGATACGTATAAATAAGAGAATAATGCATGGTTAAATGAATAACCATGTAAAATGAGTTTGTATAAGTTAAGTTGTTTGTAAAACAATGTATTGTGAAAAGTATGTTATTTGTATAAAATGTTATATGTCATAAACTGAAATGATTCAAATAACGCTACGATATGTAATACCATACAAACACTTATATATAAGAAGTACCAGTGGCGTATCCACCATGCTTGTATCATATTACACATGCCTCGTTACTTAATCACTTACTCAAACCAAACCAACAATGTAAGATGTCTATGTTTAAACCAACTTCCAAATGTATTGAAATAATATGTTAAAATGTTTATGTCAAAATGTAAATCATGTAATGTATAACCAATGTCAAAAGTGTTTATGTGTCAAATGTAAACCATGTAATGTGTAACCAAAATGATATGTATGGCTAGTGAAAATGCATCAACTAAACCATAGATGAAATGCACAAGAACATAGTATTGAAGTAAAACTTGGTTTAAATCAAAGCTATGTTTTGTGGAAATGCATGATCAATGTAAATCATGTAATATGTAAACAAAATGATATGTATGGCTAGTGAAATGTATCAACTAAACCATATGCACAAGAACATAGTATTGAAGTAAAACTTGGTTTAAATCAAAGCTATGTTTTGTGGAAATGCATGCTATACTGATACGAACATCTATGCGGTGTTGTGAAAATGCATACATCCAAGCCTTGAGACTGCGGCGATAAACCCTTAAACAAATTAAAGGTTTATCTAAATTATGTATATCGAATTCGGTCATTCCTTTCATCCCCATACCCAGGATGTCCGGAACGGGAGTTGTCAATTCCTATGGTACCACTACCTACTAACGAACGGCGTAGCTAATGTTAACGAATGTATTGTTCCATTGTAAACAACCCAAATGTCATAACAAAATGTAAGCATGTGATGAAAACGATGTACTAAGTATTCACGCAATGGACATACATAGCATAAAATGTAAATGTAAAACGATGTACTAAGTATGCACGCAATGGACATACATAGCATAAAATGTCAATGTAAAACGATGTACTAAGTATGCACGCAATGGACATACATAGCATAAAATGTAAATGTAAAACAATGTACTATAATGTACTAACGAACATAGCAGGTATATGATGTGAAAACAGGAAAGCACGAAAGTAACAAGTAGGCACATGTGTTCCACCCCAAAATAGTTTGGAAAACAGTAAAAGAGGGGTCTATGTACTCACTTGAGATTGCCCAGAAGTCCTAGGATAAACACCAAGTAATGCTAGAGATCTCGGAATCAAACGGCACCTAATATAGGTAACTATGTTAATAAACCGGACCTAAATCGGAAGATCGGATAGAAAGATGGTTCGTAAACCAAACGAGTATAGAGACTCGTGTCATATGGTTTAACAAAGTCTTCATGCTAAATGAAACCTAACCTAAGTGCTTACGACCCATTACGACCCGTTTAGGTAGCTTATGCTACTTTAACGCGTCGTTCGCGTGAAACGCGTTCGGACCGTCTAACTAGTCCTATGACAAGTGTTATATGCCTAAACATGTTACATAATCAGTTATGTGACAAAAGTTTAGGTTACATATGCTTAATTACCAATTATACATGAAAAGGGTATTCTGGTAATTTACCTAAGGCATATAAACTACCTATCATACAACTACTCAAACGATGTGACCATAAGGTATAACCTCGGAAGGTTATTCCCTATATACTATGGTCACCTAATGTATTTGGTCGGATCCTAATGATCAACCAAACTGGGTTGGGTTCGAAGGTATAAGCGATTTATCAGATCGCTTACCCTTACGACCCTAGACAACGTGGTAATCACTAGGCATAGTCCCAAGGGACTATAACCATCGTGATTACAATCACGTTGCGAAGTTCAAACGAACTTCGCATTGACCATAAGCTGGTCAACGCTGAAAGTCAAACAAAGTTTGACTTTCGGACTCGAAAACGATAAAAGAACGAAAGAATACTTACGAAGGGTCCCCGAATGCTAATCTAGATCAAAATAACTCAGGTATGAAACAATGGTTCCAACTTAGAGTCTTTAAGATCAGATTCTAGTGATTTTGAAGCAATGGGGGGTGGGGTATTTATAGTTTTCGGGTAACCGTTAAGATCGTTTCATGGAAACCGTGCTTGAATCTTGTGCGTACATTTGTTGGAAACTTGTGGTGGCTAAAAATGACTTCTTATCAGCTGAATAGGCATGTATGAATGTGTGGGTGAGGATCAAACAGCTGGAATCTGCTGACTACTCATTCTGATCTGTTCTGGGGACTGCTTGCGCATCGTAGGGGAAAAACCCTTACGCATCGTAAGCATATAACAATGGCAGATTTACCATTTCAGTCCCTGTCATGCATTCAGCCCATTTTCGACACGTTTAAGGCCCGTTAACCCCATTTCAAAGCTCTAAAATGAAGTTAAAGTATTGGGAACTTAAAACATGCTCAAAAATATCTCGGATGTCGGTTCGTTTGGCCGTATGATCGCGATGTTCGCTTAATTACGACGGAATACGCACAAGCGCGAAAAACGATCCAAAATGCGTGACGAATGGATTTTTCTTATGCCAAACACTAAAATAAAATATTTTAGTGCTTACATAAATTTTTGGATGTCCAGGTGTATTCAGAACGTAAGTTATGCGCGAAAATGCAAACTTGTGCACTTTTTGACACTTTTAGTCCCTGAATGACCCAAAAGTTTATTTTAGCACACCGAACCCCTCAAAGCCTATTTCTAAGCTATGTAAAGGATATTTATGGTATGTTTAACTTATGGCCATGTTCCGGAATGTTTGTTACAGTTCAAATTGGCATACTTTCACAGTTTGTCAACTTTAGTCCCTGTAAGTGATTTAACTTGATTTTGCCATACCAAAGCCTTCGAAACTTATTTCTAAGTTATGTAAAGGATATTTAAGGTATGTTAAGCCTATTTCACTATTCCGGAGTGTTCGTTGCATTAAACTGGTTATATTTACGCATCGGTGCGCGTATAACCTTCCAGAAAGCGATTTAGAGTTTGGAATCGAACAAGAATTGATATGTGCAAATGATACACATATTTATACAAATCCCAAGTATGAAATACAATATTTCATTGGTTCGGTATTTGTTTGCTGGCTGTGAAGGCACAGGTGTTACAACCTTAAAACGTGATTTTTGGAAATGTAAAAGAGTAGAAACCTAAATTACTGATATATAAACTTGTATGCAAAGTTTGACATCAGCTTGAAGTGTAGATTAAGAGTTATGCTCGTTAGCGTAAAATAATAGCTTTAAGTTAATAAAATGGCGTAATTAGCGTATAGCCTAGTTAAGCCTAATTTTTTATATCAAAATCTTTACCCACTGATGTAATATATTATTTTGGGAATTTTAAAGATTTTTAATTAATTTTAGGCTGAGCATAACTCATAGTCGTAGGCTTAATCCGGTAAATGTCGGTTTTGCCCTAACGGGCCATAAAATGAGTTTTGCATATCTAAACGACTCCAAACCTTTGCTACTAATTAGATATGATAAATAAATTATTTTAGGCCTTCTGGAATAATAAAAATATCAGCCTTAAGTATCAAACCCGTAAACGGCTCCTAATCGCCTTATTTAGCGTTTTAGCGCATAGTATGTACTAAGACTATTTTTAAACATACAAGGGTGATACCTACTGATGTTTTAGTTAAATTATAACATTTTAACAGTAAACAAAAGTTGTTGAACTCAGACTTTCAGTTTGAGCTTTTCGACTTATGTGAAATTACCAAAATGCCCCTACGGTGCATAGTTTGGTTATAATTGATAGATTTCACATATACACTTTACCCTACTGATATAACTTAGAAAATTAAGTATATTTGCTGATAACATCAGACCTGTAACTCAGGTTGTCACTTAAACTCTTTTATAAACTTTTAAATGACCAAACTACCCCTACGGGGCCTAGTTTGTGTTTAAACACGTTTCGGGCATAATGAAAGACATCTTACTGATGTCACAACATATTTGAGGCATAATTAACTTAGGAAACCTGTATATAGCTCTCATGAATACCCGTCACGCTTATTACGCGTACGGTTCGGTTTATGTAACTAGTTTACATAAATTAGCCGAAACGGGTCAAACCTTAATGGTTTTATCTCAAAATCCATAATGTGAATAATAAACCCATATTAAACAGGTCTTCAAACTTGTCGGGTCTCAATCACATTCTATCCGGTCATCGCTTAATCGTGCGTACGAACCGTATCTTTGAAACTAACCGGTCTAAGCTTAAGCTTAATTCAAGACCCGTTAGGATTCTAATAGATTATTATAAAACCTTCATTCCAGATTAGGAGGACCAGTAAAAGCTACGTGCATTTTGCTTATTGTGATTTATACATTGCTCAGGTAAATACTTTTAACTTATTTTCCCTATACGGGCTTGGGTTACGGTATATAGCATACCGCTTGATCGAGCATCAAATCTTCCATCGTTTGGTGGCTAATTGATAATTTGATCGGCTCGTTTAAACAGTCTTGTTTACTTAAAGCCTTTGGGGGGTTAATGACCATGTCCCGGATATCCCTGGCATCATTTTACGAAATGGCCACGACTTAAGCGCGGGGTGTTGGCGTACACCCGTCAGTGCACAAAAGAATATTGTGGTGTGTCTATTGATCTTTAACCCGGACAAGATCCGGGCTACTGAACGCACAAGTAACATGTAATTCGTTCACAAGATTATAATATTAAATAATTCTCCCAAGTTATAAAAATGTTTATGCCATGTGCATCCAAACCAATTTTAAATCATTTTCCAAAATGAGTCAGTTGATTGTATTTACCAGTGTAAACTGACGTATTTTCCCAAAAAGATTAAATGCAGGTACTAAACGTAATTGGCTGGATTGTCTCCTTAGCATCAATAAAGAGTCTCGCAAGCTTAAGATGCCTGAAGTCTGTTGAACTATTGTTTCCATTTTATTTTCGATCCTTCTGTGGATAAACTTCCGAATATTGTGACATTTGATATTACAATATTAAATTCGGTTGTATTATATCTTTTAAATTGCTTCCGTTGTGCATATTAAATATTGTGTTGTTTGACTATTATGTTGCCAACCACGTCACGATACTCCCCCACCGGGCCCACCGGTGACACGTGGAAATCGGGGTGTGACAGGTTGGTATCAGAGCCAACACTGAGTGAATTAAACACTAGCCTTTTGTGTTTAATCTCAGTTACACAATTGCACAAATCTAAACTTTCGAGTCTAGACATATAACATAGGACAAATTCCACTTTGTTTGGTTTTTGTTTTGTCCTTTAAATTTTTATATATTGTTGTTATCTCATGCTATATTGACAGGATTAACAAAATGCCGCCAAGATTCTTCAGAAGAAGGGGACGAGGAAAGGGGCCAGTCACAGCCCCCAATGATAATGAAGCTGGACCATCGAATGTGCGAGCTCCTTCGACCACAGAAAGTGACAATCCCCGGCAAAACCGGAGGAACCTCTTCGAACGGCTAGATGGTCGGTTTCGCACAGTTCAACACCTCCTGTTTATAACCCTTACGGGCCACAGCCGGAGTACGAGCCCAACAACCCGCAACCCTCATACATACCGCTACAGCGATCGTTATCGCACAACTCCTTTGGTGACCCCACACCTGTCTTCAGGGGCCGGTTTAACCCGGCCAATTTTATACAAGAACCAGTGGGTTTCAACCCATTGGGACCGGAGGACCATTTTTCCGGAGATCATGCGGATGATATGGACGAGGATACGGACTCCGTCGAGCCAGCCAGTGGTACGCCGAACCACCCGATAGAGATCTCTGACGGATCTTCATTCCACGGATCACCCTATGGTGGTCCAGATAGCTTCCAAGCTATGTTTACCAGGCACAAATGGTACTATACACCTCCTCACCATTCATCACCTTCGCATCATTCGTCGCCTCATCAGCAGAAGCAACAACAGGATCCCTCTGAGGATTCAAGATTTGTGGCAGTCACGCCACCGCCACCACCGCCGCCAGTGCAGCCGGCACCTCCTCAACCGCCAAGGCGTAGGAGAACCGGTGCCCGCATGTCCTCACGAGCAGGAGATTTTCATTTCAGCTCCCCTCGTCAATCCAGTGGCAGCCACTATCCGCCACTTCAGGAGGACCCACAGATGGGTGGACCTTCACAACCAGCTGTACCACAGCCACCGCCGATGGGTTTTGATAACCCAATACCAGCATACACGGGTTCCATGGCATACAACCCGTTCGAACCACCAACTCACCACAACTATGGTTACGCGGAGGCCGATCCTTACATGGTAGCGGCTAATTATAACGCCCTGAACCCGGAAGGACCGTACGAAGCTCCATGGGGAGTAGGTTACCCAACACATGGGTACCAGATACCTCCCAGACCTATTATACGGACGCAATCGCAACCGCCTCGGTTTTCTCCCCCAGAACGGGAGGAAATTCTTCAGAGGCTGGATCAGGTTGAGCGAGAATATCGCCGCGACCGCCAGGAGAGACAAAGCTTCTTCCAAGGGTTGACAAGCTTGATCAAAGGGAAGAGCAAGAAGGACTGCTGAATCCTTCCAATTGTTGTTGAGCCCCTGCGTGGGCCAGTCTTGCTATATAAGCCCCTGCGTGGGTGTATTTGGTTGTTAAGCCCCTACGTGGGTAAGTATGTTTGTTTGTTTGTTTTGAGCCCCTGCGAGGGCCTATCTTTCTATAAACCCCTACGAGGGTATGTTATTGTTTAAAGTCCCTGCGTGGACTATTATGTTGTATGTGTAAGTCCCTGCGTGGACTATTATGTTTGTTGCTTAACCCCTGCGTGGGTAGATGTTTGTTGAAAAGACCCGTTTAGGGCAGCGTGTAACCTATGTATAATTAATGGAATGTTTGTTTTATAAATTTCTTGTTTGCCTTATGTGCATAGATAAATTATATATGAAATAAATAAATTAAAATCATTCCTTTTGAAATAATCTGCCTATGTAAATTTTTAAATAAGGATCTTAAAGAGTGAAACCTAGCCTTTGGGTCATTATAAGACCGGGCCAAGATGGTAAGACCTGTTCAAAAGATTCAAATCCCTGTTAACATCTGAAAACATGTTAACACTCCAGGCAGAAGTGATTCGTTTAAAATCACACACGTTATTATTATATAAGGATCTTTCTAAAGATTCCAAACCCAACTTAATGATCTCTGAATCATGGGTTTAAATCATCAATTAAGATGATATTATTTTGACCATACGTTGGTAATATAATGCCTACGGGCCTTGCTTATTTCTATATGAGCCAAAAGACAGTGGTAGCTATAACTCCCTGTCTGATAAAGGTAATGAACTATGGTTCAAACCTTCATGCCTCGATTCTCTGAAATCATGGCTTATAATTTAAATTGTCCATGTGACTAGGCCTTTTGTGCTATAAATAAAACTATTATTGTTTTATAATTAGGATAAGTTATATCAAAATCCTAAATAAATTTGATTAATAAATTAACCAAATATGGTCTCTGTTTACCATGGTTAATGAATTACCCTAAGGGGCAATTCCATAATAAACTCCCAAATAAAATATTGTCCTTGTTTTCTGCAACAGTTCAATTAAAATGGCTAACTTAGACGAAATAAATAGCCATCCAGTGGAGCAAAATGATAACGCCCAGATTACTTTAACGGGTGCTGAATTAAAAGCGATAGTAGACAGCGCTGTTACACAGGCCTTGGAGCGACAGTACGAAGAGTATAGCGGGACTCGGAGTAGGACCCTATCTATACCGCGCTCAAAGCCTAAAGCTCAATCAGAAGCTCACAGCAAGCCTCCCTCCAAGAAGGAGGAACCCAAGAAAGTGGATGACGATCGTCAGTCCACAAACCACCACAGTGTACCCTCTCTGATAGTCGTGCCGAAACAAACCCATAATAAGGGTTGCTCCTATAAGTATTTTGTATCTTGCAAACCCCGGGATTTCACTGGGGAGAAGGGAGCCATTGACTGTATGACCTGGCTGGATGAGATGGATACGGTTGTGGATATCAGCGGATGCGCTGAGAGAGACGTGGTCAAGTTTGTGTCGCAGTCTTTCAAGGGTGAAGCTTTAGCCTGGTGGAGATCTCTGATCCAAGCCACCGGGAAAATCCCATTGTACAATATGTATTGGGATCAATTTGTTGCCCTTATCAGGGAAAATTACTGCCCTCGGCATGAGGTGGAGAAGATAGAGTCTGATTTTCTATCATTGGTGATGACAAACCTTGACTGTCAAGCTTACCTAACGAGCTTCAACACCATGTCCCGGTTGGTTCCATACCTGGTAACCCCGGAACCAAAAAGGATAGCTCGTTTTATCGGTGGTTTAGCCCCCGAGATCAAGGCAAGCGTGAAAGCTTCTCGGCCAGCTACTTTTAGATCCGTAGCTGATATTTCCTTGTCCCTCACTTTGGATGCGGTCAGGCAAAGATCGCTGAGGATTAAGGAGGCTGAGAAGAGAAAACGTGAAGGTGATAGTTCACAGAGGTCGAACAAGAAGCACCGTGGGAACGGTGACAACAAGAAAGGATCTGAGTCAAGGAAAGATGGGCATCAGTCTGGTGAGAAGCCCAAATGCAAGATTTGCAAGAAGCAGCACTATGGAAAGTGCAGACTCGAGTCGAACTCACAGACTCAGTCAAAATCCTATGCATGTGGAATATGCAAGTCCACGGATCACAAGACCTTGGATTGCAAGAAGATAAAACACGCAACGTGCTACCGTTGCAATGAAAAGGGGCACATTAAAACCAACTGCCCTAAATATGCAAAGAAGCCTGAAGAGGCCAAGAAGACTAATGCTAGAGTCTTCAGAATGGACGCAAAGGAAGCGGTGCTAGACGACAACGTTATTACAGGTACTTTCCTTGTAAATGACGTCTATGCTAGAGTACTATTTGATTCAGGTGCTGATAAGTCGTTTGTAGATCATAAATTTTGTAAATTGCTGAATTTACCTGTCAAAACCTTAAGCGTAAACTATGAGGTAGAGTTAGCAGATGGTACCATAGAAACCGTCTCAACTGTGTTAGATGGATGTGTTATATCCATTAAGAACCATTCTTTTCCTCTGTCTCTACTTCCCTTTAAGTTGGCCGGTTTTGACATAGTTCTGGGTATGGACTGGTTATCTCATAACCAGGCCCAAATTGTCTGTAACAAGAAGCAAGTGGTAATAAAGACTCCATCTGGTGAACCACTTACCATTCGGGGAGATACCCAGTATGGGCTACCTGAGCAAGTGACTATGCTCAAGGCTTCAAAATGTTTAAAGAAGATCTACATGGCACAAGTGATTGTTGATGAGCCTAAACCGAAGATAGAAGACATCCCTGTCATTTCTGAATACCCTGAAGTGTTTCCGGAAGAACTACCTGGTTTGCCACCAGATAGGCAAGTGGAATTCAGAATTGATATCATCCCCGGAGCAGCACCAGTTGCTAGAGCACCCTATAGGTTGGTTCCCACAGAGATGAAAGAATTGAGGACACAGCTAGACGAATTACTAGCCAAGGGTTTCATTAAACCTAGTTCGTCTCCTTGGGGAGCGCCAGTCCTGTTTGTCAAGAAGAAGGATGGATCGATGCGTCTGTGCATCGATTATCGTGAGCTTAATAGGGTCACGATAAAGAACAGATATCCTTTGCCCAGAATCGACGATTTGTTTGATCAATTACAAGGGGCAAGTTATTTCTCGAAGATTGACTTGAGGTCAGGCTACCATCAACTGAAGGTTAGAGATGAAGACGTGCACAAGACTGCATTTAGGACTCGTTATGGTCATTACGAGTTCCTAGTGATGCCTTTTGGGCTCACTAATGCACCGGCCGCGTTCATGGATCTCATGAATCGCGTTTGCAAGCCGCACTTGGATAAATTCGTCATCATCTTCATTGACGACATCCTTATTTACTCAAAGAGCCAAGTTGATCACAAGAAGCATCTTCGTTGCATTCTGAAGCTACTTCACCAAGAGAAGCTCTATGCCAAATTCTCTAAGTGTGAGTTCTGGCTTCGAGAAGTCCAATTCCTTGGACATGTGGTCAGTGAGCGGGGTATCCAAGTGGATCCCGCTAAAGTTGAAGCAGTTATGAACTGGCAAGAGCCAAAGACGCCTACAGAGATTCGTAGCTTCCTGGGATTGGCAGGATATTACAGGCGCTTCATTGAAAATTTTTCAAGGATTGCCGCGCCCCTAACCTCCTTAACTAAGAAGAAGGTTAAGTTTGTTTGGGGCCCTAAGCAGCAAGAGTCCTTTGATATTTTCAAGCAGAAGTTGAGCAATGCTCCTGTGTTGACATTGCCTGATGGAATCGAAGAATTTGTTGTCTATTGTGATGCATTACACACCAGGATGGGGTGTGTGCTTATGCAGAAAGGCAAGGTTATTGCCTATGCATCACGACAGTTAAAAGTGCATGAAAAGAATTACACCACTCATGACTTAGAGTTGGGTGCTGTTGTATTCGCACTAAAACTGTGGAGGCATTATTTATATGGAATCAAATGTGTGATCTATTCTGATCACAAGAGCCTCCAGCATCTGTTTAATCAGAAAGAATTAAACATGAGGCAACGACGTTGGATGGAGACTTTAAATGATTATGATTGTGAAATCAAGTATCATCCCGGCAAGGCGAATGTAGTCGCCGATGCCTTGAGCCGAAAGGAAAGGGTGAAACCCATCCGAATCAATGCCAAGAGCATTGAAGTAAATAATAATTTGATTGAAAGGTTGTTAGCTGCACAGAAGGAAGCTGTGTTGGAAGCTAACTATCCTAACGAAAAGCTAGGAGTAACTGAGGAGCAGTTATCTCTCAGCAAGGACGGAATTCTGAGATTAAACGGACGAATATGGGTTCCACTTTATGGAGGACTTCGTGATGTTATCCTCCAGGAAGCCCACAGTTCCAAATACTCCGTTCATCCTGGAGCTGATAAGATGTACCAAGATCTAAGGGCAAATTATTGGTGGATAGGCTTGAAAAAGTCTGTAGCCGCCCATGTAGCAAAATGCTTGACATGTGCGCAAGTCAAAGCCGAGCATCAGAAACCGTCAGGTTTGCTACAACAGCCTGAACTTCCTACGTGGAAGTGGGAAATGGTAACTATGGATTTTATCACCAAGTTACCTAAGACAAGGAAAGGCAATGATACAATATGGGTTATAGTTGATAGACTGACTAAGTCAGCACATTTCTTACCCATCAAGGAGACTTATAGCTCCGATATGTTAGCCCAGTTATACGTTGATAAGATTGTAGCTTTACATGGCATACCTGTGTCTATTATCTCTGACAGAGATACTAGATACACGTCACATTTTTGGAAGAGTTTCCAACAATCTTTGGGCACACGTTTGAACTTTAGTACGGCTTACCATCCTCAGACAGACGGTCAGAGTGAGCGTACTATTCAAACGTTGGAAGACATGCTACGTGCATGTGCGATCGATTTAGGTGGTAGTTGGGATAAACACCTACCATTAGTCGAATTCTCCTACAACAATAGCTACCATACCAGCATTAAGGCTGCGCCTTTTGAGGCATTATACGGTAGAAAGTGTAGATCGCCCATTTGTTGGGCAGAAGTTGGAGATGTCCAATTATCAGGACCAGAGATAGTCTTTGAAACGATGGACAAGATTGTCCAGATTCGTGACCGTCTCTAAGCTGCCCGTGATAGGCAGAAGAGTTACGCAGATCCAAAGCGTAAAGCTTTTCACTTCGAAGTAGGTGACAAAGTATTGCTTAAAGTATCACCCTGGAAGGGGGTGATGCGATTTGGTAAGAAAGGCAAGCTAAGCCCGAGGTACATAGGACCTTTCGAGGTTATCGAACGTGTCGGGTCAGTTGCCTATAAACTAAACTTACCTGAAGAGCTCAGTGGAATTCACAATGTGTTCCACATCTGCAATCTGAAGAAGTGTTTCGCTGACGAATCACTGGTTATACCACATACAGATGTGCACATAGACGAGAGCTTAAAATTTGTGGAAAAACCTTTGTCGATTGAAGATCGACAGGTAAAGAAGCTTCGAAGGAAGCATGTACCTATTGTAAAGGTCAAATGGGATGCCCGTAGAGGTCCCGAATACACGTGGGAAGTTGAATCCACGATGAAAGAAAAGTACCCTTACTTATTTCAGTAAATCTCGGGTCGAGATTTATTTTAAGGGGGTGAGGATGTAACACCTCGAAAATTCACGTCCTATAATGTGTTGACACGTGTCATATGTTTAAAACGTGTGAAAGAATATTATAGAAGGACTAAAGTTGACAAACATGGAAAGTATGTGAATATACGTATTCTAAATGTCAACTGTGAATAAATATAATGTACATTAACCCTACATGATGTTTATAACATCAAACGAATAAATCATGGATCATACGAAGCTAAAAGTGAGAGATTACAAGCTACAGGGGTTACAAGTGTCAACATGTTTAAGTTATACCTCTGAGTGACCTTTTGACAAACCCGAAGCTTTGTAACTATAAATTATGATCACTAGAATGTACGATATAAATTTCATAAAGTTTCGTAATCGTATGAGAAAGTTATGATCAAATTCGTGTGCGAAGGGTTAAAGCGTAAACGTTGAAAGTTAGGACTTTTCGGGTAACAATAAAGTTAACCGGGGACTTAACAAAGTGGGTATATGTTTTAAAGCCCTTACAAATCAATTATGAGGGTTCAAGATGCAAGAAACATGTGATATCCCACATCGGTTGTGAAGGGGAACAAAGGCTTCCTTATAAGGGGCTTGATACCTTCACCATCATGACGCGTTTTGAAAACCGTGAGGGGCGGACGCTGAGGGCGTGCTGGCTGCCAAAGCGGACAATATCATGGTGCGGTTACGCTGGGCTGTTACAGATGGAATCAGAGCCAGGGCCGAACCGGTGGTGCCAGGTCCCGCGAGGACACTGGACCCTTTAAGGGGGGTGGATTGTGATATCCCACATCGGTTGTGAAGGGGAACAAAGGCTTCCTTATAAGGGGCTTGATACATTCACCATCATGACGCGTTTTGAAAACCGTGAGGGGCGGACGCTGAGGGCGTGCTGGCTGCCAAAGCAGACAATATCATGGTGCGGTTACGCTGGGCTGTTACAAAACAAGTGCCTAATCGAAGTTTGAAGAGCCAAGGATCAAATCGCAAAAATCTAAAATTCAGATTTGTGCAGACATGTCGTCACGACACGCGAAGCCCGGGGGGGACCTTCGCGACACGCGGGGGACTGCCCAGTTCCGAAATTCTTGGGTTTTTTCCTGCTGAGTGCTTTCTGCTCGATTCCATCCGATTTTCCGCATTCCTCTTGACCCCTAGACACCCCCTAAGCACTAGGAACATGTGTTAATCAATTGTGGAGATTTGTAGACCCAAGTGTCAACAATCTATGGTGAGGAATTCACTACAAAAGGGCCTTGAACTTGCAACAAGTCTTCACACCTTCATTCAAGCTATCTGATCATTCCTGGAGCTCAAGTCTGCTTCCAAATGATCACTAATCAAGCTTAGGACTTCAGTAAGTTGCTAATCCTTTCTTTAATAATGTTTAGCTTAGTTATTTAGCTAAAAGTCAAACCATCATAATTACGGTTTGACTTCGAGATTAATTAATAATGGCTCAGTCAAATCTCGAATTAAAAGTACCTCTAAGTAGGTAATTATGTGGGTAATAAAACCTCAAAAGGGTTCCCCCTGATTCCCATTCTAACTAGGTCTAATGTCGGGTCAAACTTGTAATTAAAAAGTCAACAGGAAGCTTAAATTCTAATTTATGCAGGATTAACTATATAGAACACCTACAACCTGTTTGATCATTATTATAACTTGGTAATTAGTGTAAGAACATGTCTAAACATGTTCAACCCGACAATTTACTATAAAGACCCGGTTCGGAACCGAAAGTCACATAGTTTGACTTTCACTTTGACTTTCAGTTCTGACCCGTTTAAGCATGTTTTAGAAATGCCTTAGAGCTTTATTTGGACCAGGTAACATGCTAGTATAACCCTCTGTGATTATACACCATGGTTCATTAGTTAACCAATTATTATGCATGATTCCGTTAATTGCTCATATGTTGACCATTATGCCCTTATTACCTTAAAACGTGATTTTTGAAAATGTAAAAGAGTAGAAACCTAAATTACTGATATATAAACTTGTATGCAAAGTTTGACATCAGCTTGAAGTGTAGATTAAGAGTTATGCTCGTTAGCGTAAAATAATAGCTTTATGTTAATAAAATGGCGTAATTAGCGTATAGCCTAGTTAAGCCTACTTTTTGATATCAAAATCTTTACCCACTGATGTAATATATTATTTTGGGAATTTTAAAGATTTTTAATTAATTTTAGGCTGAGCATAACTCGTAGTCATAGGCTTAATCCGGTAAATGTCGGTTTTGCCCTTACGGGCCATAAAATGAGTTTTACATATCTAAACGACTCCAAACCTTTGCTACTGATTAGATATGATAAATAAATTATTTTAGGCCTTCTGGAATAATAAAAATATCAGCCTTAAGTATCAAACCCGTAAACGGCTCCTAATCGCCTTATTTAGCGTTTTAGCGCATAGTATGTACTAAGACTATTTTTAAACATACAAGGGTGATACCTACTGATGTTTTAGTTAAATTATAACATTTTAACAGTAAACAAAAGTTGTTGAACTCAGACTTTCAGTTTGAGCTTTTCGACTTATGTGAAATTACCAAAATGCCCCTACGGTGCATAGTTTGGTTATAATTGATAGATTTCACATATACACTTTACCCTACTGATATAACTTAGAAAATTAAGTATATTCGCTGATAACATCAGACCTGTAACTCAGGTTGTCACTTAAACTCTTTTATAAACTTTTAAATGACCAAACTACCCCTACGGGGCCTAGTTTGTGTTTAAACACGTTTCGGGCATAATGAAAGACATCTTACTGATGTCACAACATATTTGAGGCATAATTAACTTAGGAAACCTGTATATAGCTCTCATGAATACCCGTCACGCTTATTACGCGTACGGTTCGGTTTATGTAACTAGTTTACATAAATTAGCTGAAACGGGTCAAACCTTAATGGTTTTATCTCAAAATCCAGAATGTGAATAATAAACCCATATTAAACAGGTCTTCAAACTTGTCGGGTCTCAATCACATTCTATCCGGTCATCGCTTAATCGTGCGTACGAACCGTATCTTTGAAACTAACCGGTCTAAGCTTAAGCTTAATTCAAGACCCGTTAGGATTCTAATAGATTATTATAAAACCTTCGTTCCAGATTAGGAGGACCAGTAAAAGCTACGTGCATTTTTCTTATTGTGATTTATACATTGCTCAGGTAAATACTTTTAACTTATTTTCCCTATACGGGCTTGGGTTACGGTATATAGCATACCGCTTGATCGAGCATCAAATCTTCCATCGTTTGGTGGCTAATTGATAATTTGATCGGCTCGTTTAAACAGTCTTGTTTACTTAAAGCCTTTGGGGGGTTAATGACCATGTCCCGGATATCCCTGGCATCATTTTACGAAATGGCCACGACTTAAGCGCGGGGTGTTGGCGTACACCCGTCAGTGCACAAAAGAATATTGTGGTGTGTCTATTGATCTTTAACCCGGACAAGATCCGGGCTACTGAACGCACAAGTAACATGTAATTCGTTCACAAGATTATAATATTAAATAATTCTCCCAAGTTATAAAAATGTTTATGCCATGTGCATCCAAACCAATTTTAAATCATTTTCCAAAATGAGTCAGTTGATTGTATTTACCAGTGTAAACTGATGTATTTTCCCAAAAAGATTAAATGCAGGTACTAAACGTAATTGGCTGGATTATCTCCTTAGCATCAATAAAGAGTATCGCAAGCTTAAGATGCCTGAAGTCTGTTGAACTATTGTTTCCATTTTATTTTCGATCCTTCTGTGGATAAACTTCCGAATATTGTGACATTTGATATTACAATATTAAATTCGGTTGTATTATATATTTTAAATTGCTTCCGCTGTGCATATTAAATATTGTGTTGTTTGACTATTATGTTGCCAACCACGTCACGATACTCCCCCACCGGGCCCACCGGTGACACGTGGAAATCAGGGTGTGACAGTTTTGTAATACTAGGGGTACTTAAAAACCATCAAAATTTGCCCATGGAATGCAAGAAACCATGTCCAAAAGGCCTGAATACCAGCTGCTGTTTCAGAAATCAGTTTGCTGATCTGGGTGTTCTGCCACGGCCCGCGTAGCCAGAGGCACTGGGCTTACGCGGCCCGCCTGGGCAACTTTCCAGAAATGATAAAATGGTCCCTGCACTTCAGAAACTTGGATTTTAATGCATCTTTGGCACGCTTAAGCCCCGATAACCTCATTTCAAGGCTCTAAAATGAAGTTTAAATATAGGGAACTCAAAACATGCTCAAAAATATCCCGAATGTCGGCTCCTTTGGTCGTACGGTTGCGTTGTTCGGTTAATTACGACGGAAGTCGTAACGAACGCAAAAATGATCCAAATTAAGTGACGAATGGAATTTTATCATGCCAATCACTAAAATAAAATATTTTAATGATTACATAAATTTTTGGATGTCCGGATATATTCAGAACGTAAAACGTAAGATATGCGCGAAAATGCAAACTCGTGCACTTTTTGACGCTTTTAGTCCCTATTGATCAATAAAGTTTATTTTAGCATACCGAACCCCTCAAAGCCTATTTCTAAGCTATGTAAAGAATATTTAGGGTATGTTTAACTTATGATCAAGTTCTGGGATGTTCGTTACTACACAAATCGGTATAGTTTCGCAGTTTGACACAATTAGTCCCTACGATCGAACAAACTTGTTTTCAACACACCAAACCATCCAAAACTTATTTCTAAGTTATGTGGAGGTTATTTAAGGTATGTTAAGCCTATGTCACTATTCCGGAGTGTTTGTCGCATTTAAACTGACTATGTTTACGCACCAGTTTGCGTATAACTTTCCAGAAAGCGATTTGAAGCTTGAAATCGAATTCGAATCAAATTGTAAAATCATCAAACACAATTACACACATAATAACACCAAAACACATATAATAACACCAAAGCACATTGTTTTATTGATAATCAACATTGTTTTACATTGTACATTGATTACAGAACACAGTTGTCACATAACGATTCTTGATGGTTAACTTGTTCAGCTCTCTGTAGTCTATGCACATACGGAAACTATCGTCCTTCTTCTTGACAAATAGGACCGGAGCTCCCCAAGGCGAGAAGCTTGGTCTAATGAATCCCTTGTCCAGTAGCTCCTGAAGCTGCGTCGACAACTCTTGCATTTCTGAAGGCGCAAGTCGATAAGGTGCCTTGGCTATAGGCACGGCACCTGGAACCAAGAATATGGAATTCGACTTGTCGTTGGGGCGGTAATCCTGGCAAGTCTTCGGGGAAGACTTCAGGATATTCCCTTACCACAAGGATATCTTCTAGCTTCGGCTCTTCGGCTTCCTTATCAACAACGTGAGCCAAAAAGGCAACACATCCTTTCCGCATAAACTTGCGGGCCTTCAAACAACTGATAATCCGTAGAGGCGTATCCTGCTTCTCTCCATGAATCACGATCGTTTCTCCATTCACCATCGGGATACGGATAATCTTCTCATGGCATACAATCTCAGCTCGATTACTTGACAACCAATCCATTCCAACTACCACGTCAAAGCTTCCCAACTCAACTGGTAGAAGATCAAGCGTAAACTCACGCTCTCCAATCTCTATCACACAGCCTTTAATCGTTTCGTTTGCTTCTACTAGCTTTCCATTACTTAGTTCTATCAAGTACGGAATATCTAGCTTACTGGCAACTAACCCAAGTATATTCTTAAACTCTAGGGATACGAAGCTATAGTCGGCACCAATATCAAATAGTACAGATGCAAAATGTTGGTTGATAGGGAACATACCAGTGACTACGTTCGGATCTTGACGAGCTTCCCTAGCCCCAATGTTGAAAACTCTTCCATGGGCTTGGTTGTTCTTCGGGCAATCTCGCTTGAAATGCCCTACATCACCACAAACAAAACAACCTTGGCTGCTACCATTTCCGTTTCCATTTCCGCCCTGGTTGTTGTTTGTTCCACGGTTTCCGTTACCAGCTTGATTTCCAGAACCACCACGATTTCCATTACCTCCCTGATTATTGTTTCCACCTTAATTTCTGTTCCTATAACCGTTTCCACCACAGTTTCCACTGCCATTACCATTTCCTCTCTGACCACCATTCCCATGACCAGTACCAGCCCACCACGTTTCCTTCGAATGACCATTCCTTCCACAGGATTCACATTTCCTAAACCTACCCTGGCCGGCATGATGAAACTGGCATACATCACACTTGGGCAGGGTGCCCATGTATCCATTCCCCTTGTTTTCTGAACCTGCAGCACCTGTCCTAACCTCAGCTGGTGGGTTCACATCTCTCCGCTTACTAGCACTGTTGTTTCCTTGGGTACCCTTCTTAAAATTCGAGAACTTCCTCTAGTTCTCTCCAGATGACTCCACATGAGTCTCTTTCTTCTTTCCATCAGAAATCGAGAACTTGTTCAATCTGACCGCTTCTTCGGTTAAGGCCACGCTCAAGTCAATGGCTTCAGTGATCGTTGGAGGCTTCAAATAGTTACCATGCTCAGTATTTGGGGTGCCAATCCCCAAATGAAACGTTCAACTCACTTGAACTCTGGCTCCACCATGTAAGGGACAACTCGAGATAAATCATGGAATCTCTGCACGTACTCAGCTATCTTAGGACCATCCATCGTAAGATTCTAAAACTCGGTTTCCAACTTCTGAATCTCAGCCCTTGAACAGTACTTCTTGCGCATCAGTTCTTTCATCTCATCCCATGTCATACCATACGCTACAGCCTCACCTAGAGTCTGAACCTGAAGGTTCCACCACGACAGGGCTCCATCTAGGAATAGTCCAGAAATGTAAGTGACCTGGTGCTATGGCACACACTTGCTCATTCACAGCACAGAATCTGTTTTCTCAGCCCATCTTATGAAAGCTACAGCACCTCCAGTGCTGTCAAAGTTTAGAGGCTTGCAGTCAAGGAACTGCTTGTAAGTACAACCTGTACAAGCGACATCATTCACAGAAAGCATTAGCAAACACACATGGAATGTCTAAACGTATTGTTATGTGTCTTAGGTGACTTAAACATTACCGTGAGGTGGGTTATTTCCTGAGGTACCTCCGCTATGTTCAGAGCGTAGGGCCTCATGTTGTGCGATTGTCTGTGAAATCCGTTCTTGCAGTTCTGCCTCTGTTGTGGGCAACTGTGTGTTCCTTCGAGGAGGCATCTTCTATAAAGAAGATTGTATAGGTCAGGTCTTGTTCTTATAATGACTATATAGTACTTACATAATAGCATTTATCATAGCAAGCAAGCATATAACATCTCAATTATATCATAACATGTAATTCAACAACGTATTTAATGAGAACATGACGATTGAGCTTTCATTAATCATCAACCACAAAGTATTGTTACATGTTTTACAAGAGTATCATATCAAAAGGAACACAGGGTCACACTACCCTTGTCCAACAAGTCTATCAGTCTACAAAAGTCATGTAATCAAAAGGTGATCTCCAAAAGGCTTCACAAGCTCAGCTCAATAGTGGTGCTCTCATCAAAAGCAAAGCTACCTACATAAAACCAAAAACCGGCTATGCTGATGGTGGTAGAGGAGGAGGCGGAGGAAAGAAAAGTAAGTTGCGCACATGCGCAAGCTCCTTCTCAAGCTCATAAACATGATGCAACAGATAACTGATCTGCTGCTTGACGGTGAGAAATCGAGCATCAAACTCAGGAAATGGAGTAAGAGGTGCAGGTGGATGTGAAAATGGGGACGGTGACAAATGAGGGGGAACGAAAGCAAGCTGACAGGGACATGGTAAAGGACGTGGTATCATCTCAAGCTCCAAAATCCTGCGACTCATAATCTCATACTGGAGCTGAAGTGATAGAAGTAACTCATCCCGTGTATAACCAACAAACTGTGAGGGATGGTAGGGATCTGAAATCGGTATAATGTACGGTGGGAACCATCTGGGTGGCTCATCGAGTGGCGAAGAAGTAAAAGGAACAAAAGGTGCAGACTGGGGTATGTGTGGAAAAGCTGCTGAAACATGAGGGTCATGACTAGGCTGCTAGCCTGAAGTGCCTTCCCCTAGACGGGGTGTGGGTATGTCCTGCAAGAAAATGATAGGTAGATCAACACGGTGAACATCAGACTCCACTGGGTGAAAAGGAGCAACATCAACGGGTGCAGGTGCAGGTGGAGGAATGAATGTCTCAATAACAGGAGGGTCAACGGGTGAAGGAACTGGATCAGGTATGAGGGGTGCAATGTCAGGTAAGCCGAATGGATTAGGATCATGATCAAGCAAAGGCTCAGGATCAGTAGGTGCATCGTCAGACTGATCAACACGAATGCAATCTAACTCAAGATCAAGCTCGGGATCGTGTGGAGGGGATGGTGCAGCTGACATGGCTGTATCATCATCAGAATCAGTGGCATAACGTCGTAATCCAACTGCCTGCAAGGCTGAAGATGTCACAGACTCAAAGGAATCTGAGACAGAGTACAAACTAGAGTCAGGGGAAATCTTAATAACGGGGTTCTCAAGAAGTGGAACAGCAACAACATCCTCATCCAACTCTCCATTACCATGAGCATCATTGGGAGGACCATCAACAAACAGATCAAAATCATCGTCAAACAGATCATCAAAAGGCCAATCCTCAGGAGGGATGACCACTAAAGGAACAGGAGCGAGGATCGATGCCACAATATGCTCACCATCGGGATGACCGATGATAAGATGATCGTGGACTGGAATGGGAATAACAAAAGGATCCTCGTTTAGGATACCATCAGCAAGGGGTAAGTCGTCTCCAAAAATCAGGCAGCGCAAATGGCTGAAAATCATCCTCGTCATCGGACATCATCTCCGGGTCACTCTCTGTATCGGATGTAAAGATCTCTGGCTCTGGGGCGCTCTCGTCGTCAAAAACAATAGCCATGGGGTCATGGTCGTCGGACAATCCACTCTCGGATGAAGACATAGTGTCTGTAACAGAACAATCACAACATATGCACATATATTAACCACTATCATTAAGTATGCAAGCAATGTTAATGTATCATGAAATCATGTATCCTCGTGATTCCTCACGAACCCTTTCTATCCTTCCTAGTCTCCCAGACTAGACCACCTAGTCTCCCAGACTAACCCTCCTAGTCTCCCAGACTAAACCACTTAGTCTCCCAGACTAACCACCTAGTCTCCCAGACTAAACCACCAAAGTAACCGTGCATTGTGTTTCTTGTCTTTCCATTTGTAAAAATGTTTGTTCCCTGGATCTGGGCGTTTTGTGTATGCAATGAAAACATGTTGTGAAAACATTTTCGTGAGAGCCCTAATGATTGTAGTCTAGACTCGAGAAAGAAACCTAGTTCGCTACAATCGAAGCTCTGATACCAAACTGTCACACCCTGACTTTTGCGGAAGCGTGATTATGTGTGACTTGCTTAATATCATTGCATTCAATCATAACAACTATATGATAAAACTAAAGATGATCATCCATTAAATAAGTTTAAAAACATAACAACATTGTCTTGAAACATAAACTTCAAATTCAAGTACAAACCATGCAACTTGTTTAAGAGTTCACAAGGACTCGACAAAAGACATTAAATAAAACCAGGCTTTGGAAGATGTGTCTGGTCTAGGATAAGACACACTATCCAAATCCTAAGACACCGGATGACATCTTTTATTCTCAACATAACTTGAAACATCCAAACGCCCGCCAGATCCACTATTAATTCCCTGAAATACATGTAGTTTGAAAACATCAACAAAAGTTGAGCGAGTTCATGTGTTTGTTTGTGTGCACGAATAAACCTTTGAATCATTGAAAGTATGTATGTATGTTTGTAAATCCCGGTATGAAAGCAACAAGGAAAACAGATCATTAATGGTTTGCAAGGCCATTAATATGTGTGACGTGATGCAGGAAGGCTCAAACCTAGCAGACTTTGCACCGGGCTTCCGGCTGTAAGACATAGTCATCCCATGGGCCAAACCCTGGTCCAACATGGGCGGGGCTCGCTACACCCAAATAGATCTATCACTCATGTCCCTCGGTCCTACAACGAGGATTAATGGTCTTAAGCGTTGTACCCACCACTCACATGATCTAGCAGTACCCTTCCTTAGCTAACCATACCAAATAATAACGTTTGTAAACAGTTTGTAACATGTACTTCACCCCCGAAGTTATAAAACCAAAAACAGTTAAAAGAAAAGGGGGACATGAACTCACAGTCTTGCGTTCTTCGTAATCACCGTAACTCAATGCTTCGCCTGGCGTACACGACTACCTACAACGTACTAAGGTCTATTAGGCGGGCGGGTCGTGCCTTGACTTAGTATGGATTAGTGTCTTTGAGTTACGTTTCTTGCGTCTTCAATATTATTCCAAGTTATATAATTATTTGTTAAAATAATAAATATTTTAACTTAAATTATATTTATTAAATTTTGGAATAACAGTTAAAACAATATATTTTAACTTGATACTTTTCAAGTATTTATACGTGTATTTCCTTCCCAAGGATGGGTGTATCTGTATTCGTATTCTTATACTTGTATATTTTTACCATGTATATGGGTCGTATTCCGGTGTGTATTTATACGTACGAGGATACGTATCTTCTTGAAATTGTTAAGTATTCTTATACTTAATTTTGTATAAATTTTTCCGCAATAATATCTTTAATAGAAATTCATCAATATATATTTCCAAAATATATATTTTAAGAATATTACTTAAAAAATTATTTATAATTTTTCCATTGGCAAAAATATTTGTATTTTCATATAAGTTCCAAAAAATAATATATTTTCAAGTCTAACTTGGAAAATATATATAAACTTATTTTTCTCCAAAATAATATATTTCATATTTATTTGAGAAAATACATTTTCTCCCAAAAATAATGTATTTCATGTTTGTTGAGAAAATATATATTTCTTTAAAAAATAATGTATCTTCTATTAATTCTAAGAAAACATATATATTTTTTTTACTTGCCAAAAATGATATATTTTCTCCTTGTAAAAAATATGATATAATCTTGTAAAAATCATATTTTCATTCACTTGGTGTCCAAAATATTATTTACCAAGATATACTCATGAATAATATTTCCGGAATATTTTGTAAGTTATATTCCTTTGTTCGTTTTCACCAATATTTTAGGTATTCTTTGTATATTCATATTCTTGGGATTTTGATAATATTTTGGGTTGTGATTTCTTGGTATTTTTGATGAGTTATATTATTTAAAGTCTTAAAATAATATAACTAATACATGTAATATACAAATAATCACACACATGGTGACTTCTAAATATATATTTTCCTAAATACATATTTAGTCACTTTTATTTATAAAAACCAACATCCAATATTTGTGATATTAGTAACAAAAATTATGGCAAACTTTATGTGAAAATCCATGGTTTAAAACATACTTGTAAATATTTGTTTGGAAATATTTTTCTAAGTGTTTAATTTTTAGAAAAATTTTGCCATAGTTTCCCCTAAAAATGGAGGTTTCCATACCTTGAAGGTATATCATTTTCTTTTGTAAATCAACACAATCAATCAAAAATCAACAATAAGCAATCTATACTTACCATCTTGCCAAAAAAAACAAGCATAATCTACTACTTCATGAACTTGAAAATTCACAAAAAATTGTAGTAACTTACTAGTGCATTTAGTAAGTCTTGTTACCCTTTAAAGTGTGGTTGATTCTTCAAAAACTTCATTTTTAAAGAAAATGGTTCTTTACAACTTGTGATCACATTTACTAAAAATGTTTCTTCTTGGATTTCTCTTGTTACATAAGTGTTTCTACACTTGTTTAACCCTTAAAAATGAGGTTTATTTATGTAAGAACCAAGATTAAGTAAAACTTGTATTTTTAACTTGGTTTCATGAAAAATCATTCTTGAAATCTTAGATTTAGAAGGCTTACAACTCACTTTAATCATCATTTTACAAGAAAACATTATATTCTTTCAAGTTCATGTCTTTCAAGAGGATGATCTATGAATCTTTAACACTTTCATCCTCTCATCTTGCTAGATTATGTTTTTAATCATGATCTAGCAAGTTCATATGATGATCTACATCATTTGCACAAGTAAACAACAATCAACAAGTAAATCAACACATAAACAACATGGTTTCTTCATGATTTAAGCTTATGTTCAAGTTTCATTCTCTTGATTCTTAGTGTTCTTCAAGTTTATCATCATATATCATTCTTTAACCACTTATATAAGATGTAAAATGGAAGGATTAGTGTTCTTACCACTAGCTCAAGGCCAGGGATGATCAAGAGAAGAAAATAGGTCGATAAAAGCAAATAGAGAAGGTCCTTCAACTTCTACAAGCTCCTAGCTCCTTTGTGCACCTTCTAACACCTTGGTATGAGCTTGGAATGTATGGAAATGAAGTGATGATGATGATGTTGTTGTTCTCGGTCGTGAGCCAAAGAGAGGAGAAGAGAAAGAGGTGGTGTGTTGGTGTGAATGATGAAATGATGCTTATGAACCCCAAGACTTACTTATAATCCATTTTCAAGTGATTTCCATTGTGTAATGTGCTCATTAAAGAGAAACAAGATCTAATATTAAATTAAAAGAAAATCTTGTGGTGGGGGCCATGTTGGGCCGTCCATAGGTGTGGGGGGGGGGGGGGTAGTAGACTAGGTTTAAACCGTATAGTTAGTTCATGGTTGAAATGCAAGTGTTTAGTTAGATGTTTAGTTACTAGATATTTATATAATGCGTTATGATGTTCGGGGACCATAACTAGCTTGGTAATGTTAAAACAGTGCTTCTAGTGTAAATTTGGTGTTTCGGGTAGTGTCCGGTTGTTCGGTTGGTTACCGGTTCGTTAAGATGCTAAACTTTGCAGTTTAGTGTGCTTTATGTAACCTTTTGTGACACTTTCGATTCTCGACACTTAGGAAAGCATTCAGGACCATTTAACCATATTTCAGCATGATATAAGTGTGTTTAAATGCTGAAATTACTGATTTTCTGCAGAATTCTGCAGTTTGTGTGAGTTTTAGGCACTTTCCGGCACTTAAACTATCGCTAGGAAGGCAGTTTTATGATCCTTACTTTCCTACACACTATACTAGTGTAATACTTGGTTTTTGGCCCATTCTGTGTCTCAATACCTTGTCTGTCTATGTACTGAACTCCGTCAGCATTTTTCTGATTTGTCTGATAACTGTGCTAACTGTGTTTCGTGCATCATTTGAATCAATATTGTTTGCATGCAGTAATGGTATGTCATTATGCAATATGTGATGCACATGTATGTATAATGCAATAATCAGAAGCATTTCAAGTCATTAATTGTAATTAAGCACAGTCATTAAGCACTAATCATTGTTTAATAGTTGTACGGATACCTGGAATTTTGACAGTTGTCACAATATATTGGTTATTATTTGAAGTTTACAACACAAGTATATTTAGATATATGCTTAGCGTGACACGATTACAAACGGATAAAAATATATTTTTATACAACTGGCACAATCATATTTTTTTTCACGGATCTATTTTATATTTTGGTATAAATAAGTGGGTATTTTATACAACTTACCAACCCAGAACTAACACTCGATCTTCATAATATCTTATGAACATTCAAGATTTGATCCTTTTCACTCACAAATACTTATCCCCACACGTTGGTTTTAGAGAAGGAAAGAAATATAATTTATTCAAGATAACACTCCACCATTATTACAATCAACTGACCATACCTCTTATTTTGAATAAGTAACACAAAATGGCCTTAAGACTATTTATCATCAAGTACTACCAACTTGTGGACCCACATTCCCAACCCCATTCTTAGTTCCCCTTAACAGAAGGGTCTACATATTTACACACCTTCATGCCTATTTTGACACCCTTCAGGACGCCTCGTATAGACCTATACGAGGCGTATAGGGTTACTTTTCCGACCATCTCTGCACCAAAGCACAATGTCAAATCAGTCACATCAGACGGGGAGTCTAGGTCTGTACGAGGGATGGATACGAGGCACTAAGACGCCTCGTATAGACCTATACGAGGCGTCTTCTACAGCTGACAAAAATGTATACGAGGGGTCTAGAGCTATACGAGGCGTCTAAGGCTTATGAAAAAGTGCAACATACAGTGTATGGTTTGTCCCGAGCATCCAACATTTAAGACATGTATTATGTCTCTACGCTTGTTCTTGTTCTTCTTCTTCTTTCATTCTGCTACATCTTCTTCTTCTTTCATTCTGGGACGGCATTTAATTTGTGTTCTTATCATCCCGAAGTGTTGAAATGTCATCATACTGGGACGGCAACTATGTCTTCGGGCAGTATTATAGCGAGAACTGGGTGCCCGAAAGCGATCCGGTAACGGTACAGGTACTTAAATGTTTTAATTAGTTTTTGTTTTAGTTTATTATTTACTAATGATGATACGGTTCTTTATTTTGGAGGAGTCTTGCGTTCCCGATTCTAATGAGCAAGAGGAGGTTGTGTCTAGTATACAAGGAGAACAAAACAAACCGTTTCTAGATTTGAACAATCATCCCCCTGTTGATGAAACAGCCCCCGTAGATGACTCATACCATGCTTGTCAACCAAGTTATCTGACGCAACAAGGGTATCCGGATTATATCAACGGGTGTGAATACGGAGGAGACGGTGGATACGGAGGAGACGGTGGATACGGAGGAGACGGTGGATACGGAGGAGACAGTGGATACGGAGGAGACGGTGGTTACAGAGGAGACAGTGGATACGGAGGAGACAGTGGATACGGAGGAGACGGTGGTTACAGAGGAGATGGTGGATACAGAGGAGATGGTGGATACAGTGGATACGGAGGAGACGGTGGTTATGGTGGATATGGTAGATATGGTGGTGAGACACCTCCCATCCAGGACAGTCCGTACTTAAAAAAGCAGGTATTAATTACTATTTTTGTATTAATTAATTATTTAATTATTATTATTAGTATTATTATTAGTATTATTATTAATATTATTATTATTATTATTTATTTATTTATTAAAATTATTTATTATTATTGTCGATGTTACAGGTTTTCAACTCTTTAGATGAACTAAAGAATCGGATACAAGAAATAGCAAACGCGGATGGTTTCGTTATTGTCACCCGTCGATCAAAGAAAACCGGTGGAAGAATCCGGAGGGTATGGCTTGAATGTGATCGTGCTGGTGAGCACCAGACTACAGCAACACTTAGAAAAGCCGGAAGCAAAAAAACCGGTTGCCCGTTTTACCTGCTGGCTGTGCGAAACCACCCGTATGAAACCTGGGAGATTAAAGACGGAAAAATTGAACATAACCACGAACTTTGTGAGGACCTATCGGCCCACGCGTTTGTGCGAAGGTTTACTCCAAGCGAAATGAAACTGATCGAGCAGCTGACAGCTCAAAACATGGAGTCGCGCAAAATATTTCAAACGATAAGGAAGCAGGACCCCGACAGGTTTCATGTTCTGAAAGACGTTCAAAACGTTGTGGCGAAGATTAGAGCCGAACAAAGACAAGGATTGACTCCCATGCAGTCACTAGAAGACAAGCTGATAAACAACGACTTTATTTACGAGACACGGGAGGAACCCGGAACAGAGATCGTAACAGAGATCTTCTTTCTTCATCGGTACTCGAGAGACATGTGGCGTGCATTCCCCCACGTCATGCTGATCGATGCGACGTACAAGACAAACATATACAATATGCCCTTTATCCAGATTGTTGGTATGACGCCTACCAACAAATCGTTTATTATCGCGCATGCCGTTGTTAGTAAAGAACGGGGTGATAACTTTGTGTGGGTGCTTGAGAGGGTCAAGTCAATGTTGGATGAATGCATGGAGCCACGTGTGATTTTAACCGATAGAGACCTAGCCCTTATGGGCGCGTGTGCTAAAGTATTTCCAAACGCCTCCAGGCTTCTTTGCAGGTGGCACATACAACAGAATGTTATGAAGCACTGCAAGGGTGCCTTCACAGACGAAGACTGGAAGAAATTTTTGTCATTCTGGGGGACATTGATTGAGTCTCCATCCATACTCATCTACGAGTACCACTTGCGCAACATGCGACAACGACTTGTGGAGTGCAAACGTTCTAGTAAGTTTTTATAATAACATACGACTCACCTATGCAAATTTTATTAAATTATTTTTACATTTTAGGGGTCTTCAAATACGTGTACGATAACTGGCTAAAAGACTATAAGGAGATGTTCGTCTTTGCGTGGACTGATAAGAGGCGCAACTTTGGTAATCGTACCACAAACAGAGTTGAGAGCCAACACGCCAACTTAAAGAGATACGTTGAAGATAGGAGCTCGCTCGACCGTATAGTTGGTTGTGTCCATGATATAGTTGAGGCACACGCCGACCTACAGGGAGCTGCTTGTCGAGTTCATTTCGTCATTCACATTTCACCCTCCTGGGGTCCCAGTGGCGCTTCCGTACCCAGATGCTCCCCCTCCGCCTGAGATTTCTTTCAGGCTCGCTGGCGTTTTGCGTACGATGACGCTAGCAGACTTTGCGGTGCGTTCTGGTTTATACATGCAGGGGGAGATCGAGACTGAGATTTACACAGCGGGGCAAGTGGTGGTTGACAAACCCATTCTTCTAGGGTTTTGGCAGGTGATTGCGGGGCCAAATACTTGGGAGCACGACAAGTCGAAGGGGAGGGTGTCGTTTGTTAGGGACCCACTGTACAGGTACGTACATTTATTACGGCAATTATTGTGATTATGTGCATTGTTTATTAATCTCTGTTTCTGTATTTCGCTAACACTATCTGCAGGTATCTGCACCATTTGCTCGCTACTTCGATTTCAGCGCGCGGCTACAGCCGTGAGTGGTGTACGACTACAGATCTTTTTTTCCTTTATTGTTTGTTGTATAGGAGGCCGTGCGCGCTAGCACACGGTCTAGCCCAGTACTACGCCTCCGCCCATCACAAACAGGAGCGCGGATTTTTGTATGGCGGGGCGTACGTGACCGTCATTGCCCGTTCATTTGGCCTCGTACTGCACGAGGACCCACATCTACGGACGCCGCCAGTCATGCCGACGCGGATGGGCATGCAGTCGCTGTGGGGGATGAGGGTAATCAGGAGGTTCGCAGTTGGCCCGCGGTTTAAAAACCGCAACGGGGGCATATGGACAGAGGAGGCCCTACCAGAGCATTTCGAGCCCGTTTATCCTCCTGCAGATCCTGCTGATGTAGTGCCCGTGGAGGAGCCTCCGCAGGATGTAGACGGTGCAGCGATGCCACAGCCACCGCCACCTGCCGGGGCGCCTCAGTTTCCACGTCACGCTATTCCAGGTCATGCCCCAGGAGCTGCGCCGATACATCCGGAGGTACGAGCAGAGCTTGACAGGCTCAGCGATTTGATAGGTTGGGTGGTTCGGGAGCTGCAGGATAGACGCGAGAGAGATGGGTTACCCGCGATACCGCTCCCACCACCTCGAGCACCACATCAGCAGCAGCAGCCGCAGCAGCCAGATTCAGATTCGGATTCGGATGCATAGACCTGTTGTTGTTTTTATTTTTATTATGGATGTACAAACTTATCTTATATATTTTTGTTATGGATGTACAAAGTTATCTTATCTATGTCATATTTATGTTTGTTTTCAATTATTCGGTTACTTAATGATTGTTGTCTTAAATTGAAATAATACGGAAACAAAATATGTTTTGAATATTTGAACGAGATAAAATTTTAATCGGAAGAATAATATTTAAAAAAGTAAAATGTAAAAAACATTATAATATTTAATCGATATAATATATTTAAAGAGCCGATTTTTAAAATAGTTCATTTTTAAAAAACAAAAACTTTTTTATAGTGTAAAAAACAAAAAAAACATAACTTTTTTTAAAAACAAAAAAATTTTCAATAAAAAACACATCTTCAAAAACTATCCAAAAACCATACCAAAACCCACCAAAACACCCCTCATTTCAGCCAAAAAAAAAAACCCAATCTTAGACGCCTCGTATAGCTCTGTACGAGGCGTCTAGGGTTCCTTAAACTTTGTGCCTGACACCCTCGCAGACCCCCTTGAATTCAGTGCGTAGACGCCTCGTATAGACCTATACGAGGCGTCTAGGGCACCAAATGTGTGAAAATAGGCGCGATGGGTGTCCAAATATCTCCAGCCTAACAGAAACCAAACACACATATTTTTTATAGATTTACTCTAAGCTTCCTAGTTAAAACCAAAGTATTCTAGTTCCATGAAAAAACCCGATGCATTTGACCTATAAATAATTTTCTAACCTACACTTGTAAACTTTCACCCTTGATACCTCCTACCTCACGACACCCATACCTAAACCCATAAGTCTTACATTTTCAAATCTTGTTTCAAGATTCCAAGTGTTGTTCCAAGTGCAAGCCTTCAAATTCTAGTTCATACACCTTACCTTCTCTCTGCTTGTTTTATGTAAGTTGAAACCTTCTAATTATCTTGTGTTTTTTAAGTTTGATCATGATATAAGAACACCCAAGTAGTAGTTTTACAAGATATGACCCATGAACTTCTAAAGATAGCATTGTATATATAAATTGTTTTCCATGAAAATAAATATAATCATGAAGTTATATACCTGGTAAAATGGTGTTTCCAACAAGATGCATGATTCCCCAAAATATGCATGAGGATTGTTCGAGGCCTTAAAGTATATATATTCAAAAAAAAAAAAAAAAAACTATGTTTCAAGAATTTTATATTACGGTTGTTGTATTGATGGGTGTTACTTGATGATATGCTATAAACTTTAATTTTTTCTAACTAGTTTTTCATATCTCAAGATAGTATTATATATATTTTCATTTAAGAATTATGGACTCATAAACTTCCTGTTACAAGATTAGAGTTTTGTGAGGGACAAATACTATATGGAAATATATGCTTATATTGTTATTGTTTTTTTTTTTTCATAAAAGGTTTAAAACAAATTACTAATCGGGTTTTATACATATCTATTTTGTACATCCAAATATTGTTTTATACAAGGATATGTTATCATAAACTTGATTTTTGCATATAAACTAGTTATTTCACAAAAAGGTATATTTATAGAGAGAGAGAGTAAATATATAAAGTTCATACCTTCATGTTCAGTTTAACAATTTTCACAAACTATACATTTTTTTGCGCTTTTGACACAATTTTCACTAAAAGATTACATGTATGGATCTTACACATCATGGACAATGTATTATTTTATAAATAAATATGTTAAAAATCTTGAGTTTCTACAAGAATCACATGCCATACTAAATTTTGTTTAGTATATATATCAGAGAGTTCAAATATCATGGTATAATATATTTCACGGTTATTTCTCTTAAAGTTAATATATAACTTGTATATATTTATTTATTTGATAACCGAGTTGAAACTCAACTCGGTTTCAACTCGGGTTAAGATATATTTATTATACAAATCCGTACATAGATTTCCAGTATGGATATAACGGCGTGTCAAGGTTTCAAGTATGCTATACACATATGAGATATAAATATAGCACATCATTAACGGTTCGTCGAGTCAAAATGTTCGAAACACGACAAGTATTTCTATCGAGTATTACTAGTTGGGTGAATATTATACATGACCAACTTGTATGTTAGGGTATTTCCATTAGACTTTTAGGTGGTCTTTACTTGTAGTAGGTCACAACAAGGTTATTTCAAGCTTTGGGATTTGTTTATCTTTGTTTGATATATGGAGTATTATGTTTTGCCGATCAGGTAAGTTCATAACCCCCACTTTTTACGGTTTTACATTTTTATAAATGTTTTCGGGAGTGGAAAGACATGCAAGTTTTTGCAAATGCAAACAATATTTCGATGAATGAACATATATATTTTATAAACCATGTTGCAAATGGATTTCAACGAACTCAAATTGTTTACGAAAGGTTTATGCTAAACATATCGGTTTTACAAAACAAACGTGTATTCTTGCAAACGTGCATGATTTTCATGACTAGTGACGGGATTGTCCTAGTTACAACAACGTGACTGGGTTGGTCTGCGTACGAAAAACGAGACAACCCAATGAGGTTTATGTCCCCCTTTTCTTTTGAAATACATGTTAACTAGGGTATGTTAAGCTAGGGAATGAATCCTCGGATCACGTGCGACTAGGCGCTAACTTAGGCACCATTAATCTTTTTAAGGACCACGGAACAAGGGGTAGATCTATCGGGTACGGGCGAGCCCCACTCACGGTCCTTGTGCGGCCACTTAGAGTGCTTTTGTGTTCCTGTCGAAGTGAATCGACACTTAAATCGTCTACCGGGTTGAGTGCCTCCTATGTCGGCACACATATTAATGTCTTAGCTACACATTAATGATCATTAGGTTCATAGACGCTTACATACCAACTTTCGATACTCAAAACCTTCAAATGTTTTAATCTATTTGACGCAAACTCATAATACATGTATTTGCAAACTTTGATAACGTTTTCAACTTAGGTACAAGTGAGAGGACGGGTTGGTCCTGCTTACAAGAACTCTTTTGGGCTCGACCCATTCTCTCTATTGCAATGCACAAAGAATTTCGTGGGCTAGACTCACAGTTTTCATATATCATGCCGAGAAAATGATTTTACTATATTTTCTCCACAACTTTTAAACCGGTAATAAAAAAAATTTATTTTAAATCTTTTTCAAAAAAAAAACAAACTATGAACTCGCTCAACTTTATGTTGACTTTTTCGCATGTTCTTTCTCAGGTTGCATTTTCAAAACTATGGAACGGTTGGAATAGGAGATCCCATGGGAATTCGAGTACTTAGCGGGAGTTCATTGTTTTGAAGTCTTAGCTTTTTGCTTCCGCTGTGCAATGAAGATACCGGTCCAGTCACGCCAGCTTTGATATTTCGGGGTCTGACACAATCATCATATAAAGATTTGCAAGGAGCGCAAATCTTTGAGTACATAATCCCCTCTTTTACTCTTTAAAATATTTTGAGGTGAAACATATGTGCCTAGCATTACTTTCATGTTTTCAGGACATATACATGCAATGTTCATCTAGTACCAATGTTGTAGAAGGCGCTAGGCGCTAGTCGGGCGGTGAGGTACAGCCTAGGGATTAATCGGGATTAATCGGAATGGGATTTTTATATGTATTTTTTCAAAATTATATATATATACCCAATAATATAAAAATAATACTTCAAAATTCACATAAATACTTCAAGTTTCAGATAGTATGGTTCGATTTTGACCGATTTTGACCAATTTTGACCAATTTTGACCGCCTATGACCGATTTTGATCGATTTTGACCGACTAATATTGTCCGATTAATCCGATTTTTGAACGCCTAGGACCGATTTTGACCCATTTTTGACCATGATCGATTAATTGACCGCCTAGCTCAAAATTAGGCAGTAGATGACCGCCTAGCGCCTAGGCGCCGATTAATCACAACTCGGGTTAAGATATATTTATTATACAAATCCGTACATAGATTTACAGTATGGGTATAACGGCGTGTCACGGTTTCAAGTATGCTATACACATATGAGATATAAATATAGCACATCATTAACGGTTCGTCGAGTCAAAATGTTCGAAACACGACAAGTATTTCTATCGAGTATTACTAGTTGGGTGAATATTATACATGACCAACTTGTATGTTAGGGTATTTCCATTAGACTTTTAGGTGGTCTTTACTAGTAGTAGGTCACGACGAGGTTATTTCAAGCTTTGGGATTTCTTTATCTTTGTTTGATATATAGAGTATTATGTTTTGCTGATCAGGTAAGTTCATAACTCTCACTTTTTACGGTTTTACATTTTTATAAATGTTTTCGGAAGTGGAAAGACATGCAAGTTTTTGCAAATGCAAACAATATTTCGATGAATGAACATATATATTTTATAAACCATGTTGCAAATGGATTTCAACGAACTCAAATTGTTTACGAAAGGTTTATGCTAAACATATCGGTTTTACAAAACAAACGTGTATTCTTGCAAACGTGCATGATTTTCATGACTAGTGACGGGATTGTCCTAGTTACAACAACGGGACTGGGTTGGTCTGCGTACGAAAAACGAGATGTAGGATCGTGATCTGACCCGAATGAGTCGTTCAGAGGTGTTCCACTCAGTTTCAGGTGCGGAATAACAAGAAACGAAGGTAGAAACATCTTATTCTTCACTAATAACACTGATTATATTGATTAGAACTCGAATACAAGCAGTCTTCACACCGGCAGCACCTCGGCATGGAATACAAGAACTGGATGTTGATTTCGCCTATGAGACCCCTATATATACTATTCTGATTTCGCCCATATGTACATATGTCCATATAAGCGAAATCACCAATGTTCATTGGGGCGAAACCCCTACCAAACACCCTATGAGCGAAATCAGCTCTCTAAACTCTAACATCTTTCTATTTTCTCGTAAATCGTGCCCTAATCTATACAATTCAATGTATGACTCGATACAAGACGAAGTCGACAGATGTAGTGCACCAACAGACTCCCCCTCAGATGTTGACGAGTCGTCCATCGAGTCTTTGACAATATCATGTCTTCACTTCTTTAGTCTTGATCAGTCTCTGGGCTTCTCTCTCTCTGTCTTCATCAACAGACTCCCTTTAACAGTATCTGCTAGAATATCTTCAGACTCCCTTTCTCGATTTGCTGGCATTTCTTTGTTCTTCAGCAATATCTGATACAGGATCGTTTTCTGGCTTTCACATGTTCAAGATAGATTCCTGTCTTTAACTTTCACCACAGAATTGAAACCTGGTTCAAACTACAGAGTCTTCAATTTCCAGGATCAAAACTTGGCTCTAGTTCTGTTCATAGAATCTTCAGGATCGATCAGCTTGGCTCTTCAGGAGTCAGAAACCTGGCTTTCTTCTATCAGAGTCCTTAGGTATCGTAACCTGGCACTCTATCTTCAGGTTCAAGATCGAAACCTGGCTAAACCTGCACATTCTTAACCCAGAAATAAATTTTCTAAATTTAACAATTTGTATGCACCAACATGCTGATATAATCAGATGACTCCCTCGCATAAACATATGCATCAACACCGACTCTCCCTTAGATCATACACACAAGATGAACCACTTGTTGATTTAAAAACATATTTTGACAATTAAGACACACTCCCCCTCACAACAATGTCATCATGTTTATCACTTGGAATTTTGAGAATCAGCTTTCCAACATCAGTTGTCGAAAATGTTTTTGATTTTTTTCAAAAAATTTAAGCTAAAACACACACAAAATCTTTTTTTGGATTTTTCTGAAAGAGAGTAAATGACACCACTTGAAGAATCAAGAAAATGCAAAAATGAAATATCTACAAACAATATTTTTGTGAGTTATGTGTAAGAGGATCATATCAGTTTTTGACAAGACACAAGTACCGTTGAGCTTAGTTACACATTAAGAATTAAACAATTCACTTAGATTGCCGATATACTGATCCACTTAAATTCTCACACAAATTTCAACTGATTCAGGATATGAGTTAGGTATTTTAAGAACTTAAACTCATTCATGTGTCCCACCTCTTGAATATACTCCCGTATCCAGATCCCAATATTCAGTCTTACAGATGAGTATACCACAGATGATATTTGTAAAGGGTTAAATTGCGAGGGCCGTGTGAGCTCAGGTCGATACTCCCGTATACGCAGAGAGATGACGGCTTTGACTTTTGGTGTGTCCCCTTTAGAGGATCTTTTGTTTACAACAGCAATGACTATCAATTTTATTGTTTCATCAATTTGCTGAGGGCGGAGCTATGTTTCAAACAAGCGGAAAGTATTCTCCGGGGACTAGGTCAGAATTTCCATTCAGCAGAAGTCCCGGGATAATACCCCAGATATCACTGAGCATAAAGACCTAGTATCTCAGAAAGAGGGACCTTTCAAACGAGATTTCAGGAGTTACCTATATATCCAAGTAATGTTCCCCACGAAATAAGCAAGTTTGAATTTATGTTTATATCCCGAAAAAGCTTACTAAGTGTGTAAAAACCTATCGGCATATCATCAGTAAGACTGTTTAACGCTATTTAATCATTACATTTCTTTAGCATACTGTGACAGTCTACTGATGTACTATCATTTCCTCTTCTTTGACACAAAAACTCATTTTTTATTTTATCATGTTTTTGTCTTTTTCAAATTTTCTAATGTTTTTGGATTTTCAGAAATTTCTACTCCCCCTAAAATGCAAACACATTAACTGAAAATTTGAAAATAAACTGTACAACAAACTTGACAACCGATATCGAATCGCTTCAAATCGCCATCCACTTGGCATAAACAATCAGAACTCCCCCTTTCACAAAACTATTTTCTCATTATGATTTCAAAACACTTAAGTTTGTTTTAACCAAAATGATTTTTCCGGAAAATAAGTTTTGTTGATTTTAAACCATTTGTAGGTTCGGGGTGTGGTTCATCACATTGTCTTCAACCACTTGTATAAGGATTACATCAAGTTCAAACTAATGACCTTGAGTAATCACTTTGTCAGAATCAACCTCTTACCACTTATAAGAATATCCAAAACATTTAATCACATGTAGGAATAAATCATCTACACAAACCATTTTACCAATCAAAATGCCGATTCCTGCTTCGCACTTACCAACCTGAAAGCTCCGGCAATTCACACTTATCCTGTAAAAATTCAACTATTTTTAAGATTCAATCACAAAAACAATTATCAAGAAAGATGCCGATTCCTGATCCACGATTACAAACTTGGGATCTCCGGCATAGTTCTAAGACTTTACGGGAAACAAACTTCCATCCAAGTCTTCTCAGACTTGATGGCTTTCAGTTCTTGCGCAGTAAGGTTGTAAGTTGCCTTTTTAGTTGCATAAAAATCTTTAACCCCCTTAGCTTTCCCATTCAACATTTTCCTAAAAATTTTCTTAACACTTCCATTGAATGTTTTCTCGACATCAAACTTAGTATTCTCGTTGTAAAACTGATTCGAGATATCAACCTTGCCAACTTTCTGTTTAACTTCTTCAAATTTCAGTGATGGAAACTCATCATCATTCACTGAAATTTTCATCTCAACCTGTGGCTCTTCTGGCTTTGTGGAACCAGATTCATCGCCGACTTTCTCATCAACTTTCTTAACAACCCACACTTGGTTGTCTTTCTCTTTCTTTTTATAAAAATTCTTTTTAGAACACTCACCAACCTCATAAGTTGAGTTTTCAAAAATTTTAAATTTTTCGGTTGATGTTTCAATATCAACAACTTTTCCTTTCAACTTATTAGAAACTCCCTGTTTTGACTTGGCATTTTTCGGACAGTTCCATGCAATGTGACCAGCTTCATTGCATTTGTAACAGGTTCTAGTTTCTTTTGAGTGACAAACTTCAGTTCCATTCTTCTTCTTTTCAGCAAGAAACTCTTGATTTGACTGTCTCCAGAATGGTTTCTTCTGTTCCTCTTCTGCACTTCCACCTGACACAAATTCTGTTTTTGTTTTAGAATTTTTCAAATTTTTATGATTTTTTGGTGGAATAAATCCAAGACCTTTCTTTTTGTAGCTACGATTTTGGTTTGGTTTCTTTTGAAAACCAGAACCAGAATTGTAACCCTTTTTCTTGTTTAGACGTTGTTGAACTCTTGAAGTGTACTTTTTAAGTTTTCCAGTAAGATTTAAATCTTTTATTTCAGAAATCTTAATTTCTGTCATTTTGAAAACCTTTTTGATCATTTCAAATCTAACACTTCTTATTGGAAATTCTTTGTCATAATATAATTTGTCCGAATCATTTAAAGTGTATGCAACTTCAAATGTTTCATCATCCAAATTTGCTTTCGATAACAAAAATTCTTTACTATAAGACCGTTTAACCGACGACTTTGGACTGTTGACTGACGAATTTGACCCTCCAGACTCAGACTTTGACTCAGACTCCTCCTCAGTATCCAACACCTGATCGACCACCTTTTTGATTAACTCAGACTCATGATCAGTATCGGACGAGGTAAACGTGACATCAATGTTATCTGGTAAAACGTCAGTTGTGTCGGTTTTTAGCTTTATATTGACTGCTTTTTCAAGTTGCTCCTCGTTTGGTTTTCTAGGAGAATACCCTTCCCAAATTGGAGGCGGACACTTGTTATATCTAACAGTCGGTTTCTTACCACTATCTTTCTTCTTTGGCTTCTCATCTTGAAAAGCTTCCATACCTGCAACAGTTGGGTAAATACGATCAATGAGATAATCAGAACTAGAATAACTTTGCAATAAACGTCTAATTCTCTCATTCTCGATCTTTTCTGTCTCCAACTCTTGCTTCCATTTAGCACTCTCTTCGATGTAAAAGTTGATGGCTTTCTGTTTTGTCATCATCGTAAGTGCTTGTTCTCTTTCTGAATTTGTCTTTTGGAGACCAGTTACTGTTTTGTTCAAGACATCATAAGATTCTTTTACATAGTTAAGATTGAACAACAACTGCTCCTTCTTCTTCTCATACTCAGCAATTATCTCGTCTTTTGCTACACATTCCTTGCATGCTTCCAAACACTTCGTGCAAGGCTTGACAACTTCAACAATCTTTTCAACTTCTATGATCTTTTCAACTTCGATCACTTTCTCAGCTTCAGCTACCTCCTCAGCAACACTTTCAACTTTTTCAATCTGAACAACATCTTCAGATTTCTTTTGTTGTTGTTCTTTAGCAGCTCGTTTCTCCTTTAATTTCTCCATGCAATCTGCAAAATAAAAATGAAAGCTTTCAGGAGAAAGATGAGATTTTGCAATATTAATATGTTTTTCCTCCTCATCATCACTGCTGCTATCATCTGGAGGTGATTGATCAAACTGCACAGATTTCTCAGAACTAGCATCTGATAAACCAGAATCAGATGGTGTTTGATCAAAAACAACTTCTTTTTCTGATCTAACATCATTTTGTACACTCTCATCTGAACTCTGTGAGCTTTCATCAGCACTTAATGAACTTTCATCAGAAACAACAGACTCTTCTTTCACACTCTTCACAGTCTCACCAATAGACTTCATCCACGTGGCAAACATGTCTGGTTCTCTGACAATCTTAGCGATGAATGCCTTGAACTCTCCTTTATCATCTACAAACATATCCCAGCTGAAGCCTTTAGGTAGTCTTTCATCATCTTGATCGACTATACATGCTTTGCTTTCAGGTGATATGTAATTGTTCCAGTTAAAGTCTACCAAACACGCTCTCTTGGAATCCTCAATCTTTCTACCATGAGCCGTCTGTGAGTCTTGTGATTGACCAACTTGCTGATAAATGGCTTTCCGGTAGTAATCATCTTTTCCAAACGGATTCTGAGCACCACTAGCTTCCCTGTTCTTGCACTCCCGCTTGAAATGGCCTTTCTCCCTGCATCGAAAACAAGTAACTTTAGATTTATCAAATCCTAAAGTAGATACATGAGCATCAAGAAAGTCATTTCTCCCAGTAATTGTCTTGAACTTTTCAGCACGCCTAAGAACACTAGCTAGACACCATTTGATATCCATTAATTCCATCTCTTCGGCGTCTATCTGATCGTAATCCTCCTTTGTGAGCATAGGATTTCCAATCCGACCAGCCACTAGACCTTCATAAGATAACAACACAGAACCAAGTAAAGCCATGTGGTCTTTAGCAGTTTCCTCAGAAAAACTTTGACCTTCTGGAAGATTTAAAGCAATGTTGCACTGAATAACGTAACCATTTCCTGTCTTTGTGCTCTGAGACTGAAAGCTTGTGTTTGACTCTTTAGGATTGACACTAGGAAATGATGAGAATCCACTGCTGCTTTTGTTTGAACCTTGATCAACCATTTCTGTTGAATCACCAGCACTAAATGCAGTTTGTATTTTCGGACTTCTCTCAGCTTCCGGAACTGGAATACTACCTTTGTAGTACATCTTTACGTCCTGTTGACCACTTGGACTATTCATCCTCGCGATCTTTTGCTGTTCCAAATCCTGACTCTCGATCTTTTCAATAAACTGAGAAATCGTTAACCCATCATAAACACCAGTATTCTTTAGAATCATCAAATACGTTCCCCACTCTTTCTGCGGTAGTGCATCAGCAAGCTTGTCTACCCATTCTTCACGATCTTTTGTAATACCCAACATTGACATTGATCGCACTAAGTGACAGTAGCGTTCTATCAGCTTCTTCGTATCCTCTCCCGGTAAGCTACTGAACAGATCAAACTCTTTCTTTAGCAGTGCCTTCTTGCTTTTAATCATATTCTCGCTACCCTCAAACTTGACTTTAAGTGCATCCCAGATTGATTTTGCAGTTTTGTCGTGCTGAAGCAATATGAATATGTCTTCTTTGATTGCTTGTTGAAGCACACTTATCATCATTTTCTCAGATTTATACATAACCCGTTCTTGATCTGTGAACTCAGATAACTCTTTGAGAACCTGCAAATCTGTTCGAGGCAACACGTATTTCTTCAGTATACATTCCCAAGACCTAAGATGGTTTGCCTGAACCCAGTTCTCGAATCTGTCTTTCCACCCGTAGTATTCTTTGATACTCATCAATTTCGGGGGCTTTTGGGTGGTTCCCGTCTCATTTTCCAAACTCATAGCTTGAGCAATAGCAGCTGGGCCAGACGGTGTTGCAAACGCGTTATAGAACTCAGTATCCATGATGACTTAGTACGTTTTTCAAGATCAGTGACAAATAAGCGAAATCAGGTGTCTGTGCACAAAAAGCGAAATCCCAGAAGTCCTTAAAAGCGAAATCAGATGATCACAAGAGTGGAACCCTGATGTACTCATAAGCGAAATCTCTCAATTTTGCTGACACAGGAGCGAAATCAAGATTTTGATTGTTCACAAAAGCGAAATCAGATGTCCAAATAAGCGAAATTACACAATGTCCGTAAAAGCGAAACCTAGTCCGAGGTCAATTTTATCCATTTTTACTTTGAATTTAGGTCTCAAACTCTCAAGGATTTGTCTATGTCCAATTACACACAGTCTGTGAAATTTTGAGCGAATTTCGACCGGTAAAACTTTCTAAAGTGATGAAAGAAGGTGTAGAAGTAAGAAAAACTCGATGAATTCCAGCTATTCTCTGCAGAACTCCTCCTCCTGAGCTCTGATACCACATGTAGGATCGCGATCTGACCCGAATGAGTCGTTCAAAGGAGTTTTACTTCGTTTCAGGTGCGAAATAACAAGAAACGAAGGTAGAAACAGCTTATTCTTCACTAATAACACTGATTATATTGATTAGAACTCGAATACAAGCAGTCTTCACACCGGCAGCACCTCGGCATGGAATACAAGGACTGGATGCTGATTTCGCCTATGAGACCCCTATATATACTATTCTGATTTCGCCCATATGTACATATGTCCATATAAGTGAAATCACCAATGTTCATTGGGGCGAAACCCCTACCAAACACCCTATGAGCGAAATCAGTGTTTTGGGTGTCCCAATGAGCGAAATTAGGGTTTGTGTCCTAACATGTACACATAAGCGAAACCTCTGTATGACCATATGAGCGAAATCCCCTTCCTAAGTACCTATGAGCGAAATCAGCTCACTAAACACAATACACCTCCTGTTTTCTCGTAAATCGTGCCCTAATCTATACAATTCAATGTATGACTCGATCCAAGACGAAGTCGACAGATGTAGTGCACCAACACGAGACAACCCAATGGGTTTATGTCCCCCTTTTCTTTTGAAATACATGTTAACTAGGGTATGTTAAGCTAGGGAATGAATCCTCGGATCACGTGCGACTAGGCGCTAACTTAGGCACCATTAATCCTTTTAAGGACCACGGAACAAGGGGTAGATATATCGGGTACGGGCGAGCCCTACTCACGGTCCTTGTGCGGCCACTTAGAGTGCTTTTGTGTTCCTGTCGAAGTGAATCGACACTTAAATCGTCTACCGGGTTGAGAGCCTCCTATGTCGGCACACATATTAATGTCTTAGCTACACATTAATGATCATTAGGTTCATAGACGCTTACATACCAACTTTCGATACTCAAAACCTTCAAATGTTTTAATCTATTTGACGCAAACTCATAATACATGTATTTACAAACTTTGATAACATTTTCAACTTAGGTACAAGTGAGAGGACAGGTTGGTCCTGCTTACAAGAACTCTTTTGGGCTCGACCCATTCTCTCTATTGCAATGCACAAAGAATTTCGTGGGCTAGACTCACAGTTTTCATATATCATGCCGAGAAAATGATTTTACTATATTTTCTCCACAACTTTTAAACCGGTAATCAAAAAAAATTATTTTAAATCTTTTTCAAAAAAAAAAAAAAACAAACTATGAACTCGCTCAACTTTATGTTGACTTTTTCGCATGTTCTTTCTCAGGTTGCATTTTCAAAACTATGGAACGGTTGGAATAGGAGATCCCATGGGAATTCGAGTACTTAGCGGGAGTTCATTGTTTTGAAGTCTTAGCTTTTTGCTTCCGCTGTGCAATGAAGATACCGGTCCAGTCACGCCAGCTCTGATATTTCGGGGTGTGACACAATCATCATATAAAGATTTGCAAGGAGCGCAAATCTTTGAGTACATAATCCCCTCTTTTACTCTTTAAAATATTTTGAGGTGAAACATATGTGCCTAGCATTACTTTCATGTTTTCATGACATATACATGCAATGTTCATCTAGTAGACTAGTACATATAGTACATTCATTTCAATTGCCTTTTTGCTCCGTATGTTGACTTAGCATGCCTAGCACATTGATTTGAAGGATCGTTTTTTGCTTCATATGTTAACTTAGCATATCTAACACCTTGATTTCATGAACACTTTACTTCGTATGTTGACTTACCATACTTAGTACATGGTTTTCAAACATTTCACAAAGACATTATAAAACACGACGATTTCAATAATGTGAACGAACTTGTTGGTGCGTTATCCATAACATGAATGACATTCATTGGCATTGATCAAGACGACCAATAGTATGTTATGGTACCATAGGACTGACAACCCCGTTACCATGCTGTCCACTGGAGTTGGTGGATAGTCTGGGGAACGACGGAAACTGTTATTTTAACAAACCTTTTGGTGGTTTGTTAGTCGAATTAAAGAGACCCTTTGGTGGTCTAGACGAGTCAAACACAGGTTTGAATGTATTCATTAAAGAACGACCAAAAGTTTTCACAATTAAAACACGGACGATTGACGAATAGTTTATAACACAGACGTTTGACGAATGGTTTATAACATGGATGATTGAACAATGGTTTATAACACGGACGACTGACGATTGGTTTTATAACAAGGACAAATGTTTTCAAATGACGTCACGTAATGATTTTTCATTTAAAGATATGAATCATACGACGTTTTCTTTTAAATCGATTTACTACTCGGTTTTACAAAAGACATTTGGTTTCTACATGACACTTGGTTTATACAAAGACATGACATATTTTATACAAAGACATGACACATTTTATACAAAGACATGACAACTTTTACAAAAGACATATTTTGGTTATTAAGTTAACCATGTATCATTTCTTTTAAAATCATTTGATTTTCATTATGATTTTCTTATGATTTCATAAAAGAAAACATTTTGACTATGATTTATGGCTACTTTTGGAAAACTTAAACATTTCTTTAATAAATCAAAGCCATGAATCTTCATCACAAAACCTATGTTAGTCACAGACATTTTTATACTGGCGTACATATTTTCACATATGTTTCAGGAGCTTGTATTTGACTTGAGCATGCTTCACATAGGGTGGACTTGGCCTTAGCTACTTTAAATTTGCAAGACAATTATTGTACCTCATTCTTTTATTTCCAAGATAATGTAAACAATTAGTTCAATAATACAAAACTTTAAGTACCATATGTTGTGAAACAATTTGTAACGTGACTCTCCAATGTTTTCGCCGCGCGTTATTGTATATTACGTGATTGGGGTGTTACACCTCACCCATACCGAGTAACCTTAGATGGCCATTAGTTTTTTCAGTTAACTTGGTGTGAAATGACTAAACTACGTTTGCTTTAATAAATAGTAACTAAAACATTAAAATAAATATATTGTTTTTATTATTTAATAGTTCAAATGGACCCACCTTTTATTATTAAATCTCACCCCACCATGCTTTCTTCTCTGGCGAGGAGCACTTTTTCCGACACACGTCTGTGAAAGTTCCGGTAAGACTTTCAATTGTACATCTGCGTATGAACCGTCACTAAAATCGTATGATCCGCCACTTAAATCAAATGACCCGATAAGATAACGTGGGTGGCCTTACATATGCGAAGTTCCGCCACTAAAATTGCATTATCCATAATCCCATCAATCATATAGTGGGGTGTTGCTTTGATTTGTTGGGATTTGGTACCGAGTACTGGTACCGAACCATACTGGATATATTCAGTACCGGCACGGTACTCGTATTTACGGGTAAAACGCCGGTAAATACAGGTACTGAACCGGTGTATTCGGTACCAGTATCGGTACCCACTTTTCCCGTTTTTTGGTACCAGTACCAGTTCGGTACCGAACGGGTACCGTGCTCATCCCTAGTTCAAATTATGGTAGTTCAGCGGGGAGTGGTACCAGGTCTTGATTCCAGCGGCGCTTGTGACGTATGGTATCGATTGTGAGTATGGTAATTCATCAGTGTTTTGGTACCGTACAGCGGCCATGGTAGAGCTTGCTGAACAGAAACAAACTATTCTTCAATCTTCTGGGTTTTAATTAAATTTGTTTTCTATTATATATAGGTGGGTACCACTTGACTTTAGCTAAATTTTATGTTTTTTGTTTTACTTTTTTTATTTCTAATAGCATGAGCATTTTTGTAATTTTACACACACTTTATTACTTTATTGAATAACTTAACGCCCATCTAGTGTGGGGATTACTTGAGTAACAAGTGAGCAAAGCACAACGAACATAAATGCTATTTTCAAAAGGTAAGGACTAAATGTGAAAAAATGGTAAACACAAGAACCATCCAAACAATTAACTATTACACTCAATATCATTTGTTGATTAAAGCTTTAAATGACACAGATTTGTTCTTAACGTTTTTACAATTAGTATGATGTGTAATCATTAAAACTTTACAACTACATGTGCGTTTGCACTAAATATATCATAGTTAAGGAAAATATATACGTTTTTATGGTTCTTATCATTTTCATTTTAAAATTTGGTAGATATTTAGCTAGTAAAATACAACAATACCAAGTTATTATCTATAATACTATATACAGGAAAAGTGATGTACAATATTGTAATTTTACCATGTTTACAAGTTATAAAGCACCATGTACAAGGATGTGAGCCATTTTAAAGGGATTTCACCAAAAATTTTAAGACACTATAGGGGTATAAGGGGATTTCAGCCTACATGTTGAATGCTTCCGTTTCTAATGATTCATGTTCTGGTTTCTCATCGGCCATTATGAAAGAAAACCATAAGACAGAAATCCTACCTTCATCGGCCGTGAAACCATCCATCATCTATCCGGCCACTTTTTCTGATTCCGATGGCTCTGCATATCGCCAAACGCCTCATCCGCACCCGGGCAATAACCCCTGCCGTCACGCTTTTCTCAGCCGTTGATCGGAGTTTGGGGATTTCATAGATACCTTTCATTGCAATTGAATGTATTAAGTGTCGACCCCTTCATCTCCTATTGAATGTAAGATCAGTTTCAAATCCCCTCAACTATAGAGCAACAAATCAATCAAAATCGGCTTCGTATGTTGCAAAACCCTAATTCGTAGCCCAATTTGTTGTTGTTTTTTTTTTTATCTATTACAGAACCACAACCTCACATAAAAATAGGATTTTCACAGTTATATGATCTGTTATATGGAAGAAGAGTTTCAAAGAATAATTGGAGTAAGGTAATGAAGTTTCTTTCTTTCTTTCTTATTTATTTTACCTGTGTCTTGGTTATATGGGTATGGGTGGGAATGAAAAAAGTGGATCTGGTGATTGGATTTATGATGGTGTTGGTGATCAAGATCAGCAATTGCATGTTTTTATGAACCTGAATCTTATGCTCACCAATTGTTCGAAGAATGTCCTCACACAAGATCTTCAGCTGAAAATTATCATACAGGTTACATGTCCCTTTGGTTTTAGTGAGTTTGATTTATCTGATATTGTGAATGATTCTTTTGTTAGAATTTTGTGAATTCTAGATTATATGATATAATCAGTCGCCGGTGAAACACATCGCCAAGGATCTGGAAGGCTATGGTCATACCACATTATATTTTTACAATTTAGAGTATCGATTTTTTTTTAATTTAGATATGAATTATCATATTAATTGCATATTATATCTTTGATCTTTCGTCAATCATTTTACTTAAGGCCATAACTGATAACTTGAGACTGGACGATGGGAGGGTGCAGGGCAAAATGATTCTTGGTTGAAACATGTTTTTTAGTGTTACTTCGGCAACCGACCTCTGGTCCAGATCTCAACCACGGTCTCTTATTCATCGTCATCTCTTTGTTTAATCTATTTTATCTTTGATTTTCGTTCATTTATTTGGCTCCAAATCAATGCTGAGCAATGACTTTCACAACCATCTCTTTCAAACGGTGCATAGGTATGCATATTTTGTGGGGTTATTTTGTCAATGGTACTTTTTTTGGGGTTAATGATCCTCGCTTTTTAATCCTTTTTAGCTTAACGAATGGTGCTTAATGTGTTTTTTGTATTACTTTTATCTTTTATCTTTTATCAGGTACTTGAATCCTTGAAGTTTATTTAAAACTTACGGTAATCTTGTGAACAACAGTTGTTGAACGGGTGGTTGTGTCACTCGAAACATTTTCACTTTTATTTTGGGAATTTCAAATGAGCTGCAAACATTTTCACTTTTATTTTCACTATGGAGGCTCGATGGTGATTTCAGCAAGGCTGCAGGAGCGGAGACAACCTTCTGCCGCTGGACCGTGGTGATTGAAGGTGGTTCGAGTGGCACAATTAGAAGCAATCTTTCTGAGCAAGTTTTCTTACCAAAGGAGTTAGTTTTCCAAATCATATTTTTTTAATCTTCAAGTCATAAACCCTAGATATAACACTAGATGACTTGTTTAAGGTTTGTTCCTAAATTCCTTCAGAACTGTTTTGGTTATTCATCTTTGCTTCGCTTGTTTAACGTAAAGATTAAAGAATAGAAGCGGTGGAAATGCATATTAGAAATATAGGGTAAATTATTACTATTGTTATTATTAATATATTGTTTTTTTTAATTTATTTACAGGAGGAAATTGTGAGGGGCGGTGAAGTCGGAAGGCTGGGATGCGGACATGGGAACCATACTCCGTGTATAAACCAGTGGTTGGGTCTCAAGAACTGGTGTCCCATTTGCAAGACTTCACCAAAACCATTATCCACACATGCTTGATATGGTACAAATTACATTTGATTTCCTTTTCTTTTATAGTCACATGTACATGAATACATAGGGATGTTGGTTTTTTGGCTTTTAGAACTTTATATTCGTCACTATTCAGTTATTTCACAAAAAAGACGCTAAACATTTTGCAAGTTTAAGTTTGGGATACTTAACACTCAATTACAATTTGAGATGCATCAGACTTTTCTTTCCTCTAAACAAAACAACTGATCAAGTATTCTATGTATAAATTTAGGGGTGTAAACGAGCCGAGCTACTTGTGAACTACTCGAGCTCGGCTCGAAAGTCCGAGCCCAAGCCTAAAAATAAGTTTGTTTCGCAAGCAAGCCCGAGCTTCACTTATCGAGCCGGCTCGCGAGCCTAAACGAGCTCTTTATTTATATAACTTTTAATTTAAATATTAAATATACATATAAATAATAATAATAATAATAATTACTATTAATTAACTATGAAAAATAACTAAATTATAGCTATAAACTAATTAATAAATATAACTACTTAATGAGCCAAGTCCGAGCAGTGTTCGAAGCATGAAAAACTATCTACGAGGGCTCAAGATTTAGAAGCAAAGCTCAAACCAAGCCGGGCTCGAGCTCAAGCTTCCATAAGTTAAATGAGCTCAAACTCAAGCCTAGTCGGGCTCGGGCTCAGCTCGGCTCGTTTGCACCACTATGCATAATTATTGAGAATTTCAATATACATTCTAGACTACATGGATGCCTAAGTATGTGCCTTGAAAAATTTGTAACTCAAAGTTTATGTTCTTTTTGTTATAGTGCATACTGTGAATAGTATTTGTTTTGGTAGAACATATCTTAGTCAAAAATCCTGCCCATGATTAGGGTAAATTCGGTGTAGCTTACTTTTGTTGGATATAGCTCTCAAGAGTATCTTGCTTTATATCTTATCCGACAAGCAAGGCCAATGGAAACTGCTATAATAATGAAATATCTTACGGGTTTTGGTAAAAAAAACCGCTTTCTATTCACATCACAGAAATAGCAGGTGGATGAAAATTTCAGTGCCATATTTAGACGCATGAAGTCATTTTCTTCTAGAGCATGTCAAGCACATATGATTTCAATAATCAAGGTTGGATTTTTACTTTTGACATCATGTTTCACATCCATTATAAGTTTAAATTATGTTTCCTTGTAAGTCCTTAGCACTGGGCACCAATAGTTCCTCTTATTAATAGTTGCATGAAAGGTGGCCCCGTTAGAAGTTGGGTTTTGGTTATCTTAATAACTAGGTGTATATTTGTAAATCCTTAAAGCAACTTGTTAATTGATGATTGATCACAACTTCAAACAGTTTAGTCACATCAAAACAATTCACAACCCATTCGGTTTCAACTAATTAGCGGATTCTGATTATTGCATATTACTTCTAAAACTCAATGCCAAACACCCTTAAAACGATTTACAAACAAGCAACTTTTAGGATACTTTTTAAACAATTCTAGCGTCTTGGATTGTTAACTTGACATGTGTGGATCTGCTGAATTAGCATGTTTATGCTTTTTACACGTTTTGTTATGGTTTTCCAGGATCATGTGCGTTAAACGGTTTAGCTTAAATAATAAGATGCTTAGGTGGTTAGGGATCTAGCTAACAGAATTGTCTTTACCAGGTTGCGGTTTCAACAAATTGAACATCACAAGTTCCAAATCTTCCGTCTCAACTGTCATGCCAAGTTTTAAATGCTACCTTACATGTATGCCCCATATATACCCATCAAATTATATACATTTTCACCTTTTATTATGCTCTCTTTTAGTTCCTTTTATTTATTGTGATGGTTTACTCAAGCGATAAAGGTTGTTCACATTGTAGAAAGGTGGTACCAGAAGTTCATTCCAGGTCTAGGTTGTTGGTACTGAGCTGGAGCTGGCTAAGGGTAGCTTATACCCGGTCTACCCATTAATTTGCATTAACACTATCCCTTGGAAGTGTCTTATTTCATTTGGTGCGCCATAGAAGGCAGAAAATCCCCTCCAAAAAGGCGCCGGTGGAAAGAGGTTTGCATTTTAATAATTTATTATGTCCGACTTGTGCTTTGCTGGACGAGGATGCAAATCACATATTGGTGAATTGCACTTTTGCAATGAACATTTAGGCTCAGTTTTGCTGCTGGATTATCCCGTTCTGTTCTCAATCTGATGTAAATATGGTGCTAGATTATTTCCAAAAATGAGCCTGCCCAAAGAAAAGGAACAATGTCATGCCCAAAGAAAAGGAACAATGTCATCTTGGTGGTGATTTTTGCTACTCTATGGATTTTGATTCAAAGAAACAACATGACTTTTAACAAGAATCTGACTTCGTAACCACTTTAGAATTCCTGTCCAGGAATGGAGAGTGGTCAGATTTCAATTTGGAGAGTCATGGCGTTTGTCTATAGTTTATGTATTCTTTTGTTGCCTTGTACAATTTTTGTCTTCTCCGGTTGCGTTGTACTTCTATGGGGTTTAATTTGGAATTCATGCCTTGTCATTTTTCAATAAAAAAGCATAGGCAGATAAAGATACCGATCTACAACTTATATATGATATTTTTTTATTGTTTTAAGGTTTGATTTATGTTCTTTCCCCGTGTTATCGACTCCGAAGCAACGCGCGGGTTCCCCACTAATTACATATAATGGATGAGCATGTCACTTGAATAAGGAAAGAAAATATATATTTATTAAAATATAATTTTTCTCTATAGTTAAAGTAAAACAATTATTAAGAAATAACTTTTTTTATAGAGTTAAATTCCTGGATAGTCCCTGTGGTTTAGCCTTTTTTTCACCTTTAGTTCCTAACTTTCTAAAATTACCTCTATAGTCCTCAAGTTTTCAGTTTTTGTTCTCGGGGCGTGGATGAGGGTTAGTTTTCTCAATTATGTATATGTGAAATTACTAAACTACCCTTACTTATTATAAAAAAATAACTAAAACCACACTATGTCACCCATTTCCTATAACCCCACCCCCTTCTTCTCTTCTTCTCCAGCGAACAAATTTAATTCAAAGATGTCAGATCAAATATCTATAATGTGTAACAGAAGTTGTAATATTCAAGAAATCATGAACTTCCAAAACTATTATGTTTGCATTAATTAGACATAAACACCTGAAGAAAGGAGCAAGAACAAGGATCCAAAGCCCAAAAAGACAGATGTGACTGCCCCTGTTGCAAGTTCTTTAGCAAGACTACGGTTTTTCCTTGAAGTGGTCGCCTCATAGATAAAGAAAGATGCGGTGATTACGAGGCCGACGACGAGCATGAGCACCGCTGGCGATGAAGAACCCCCAAATCATATATTGCATTGACCATGTCCACTGCGGCTAGGGTTTTATAGAACAGAGTATGTAACTGTGGTGCTGTTGTTGAAGTCTGTACAAAGACTTCTACGAGGCCTGGTACGGCCGTTCTGGTTCGAGACCTGGTACGAGGCTATTTTCTTCGAAACCTAGTATGTTGTTTTGGTTCGAGACGGTGGTATTGTTGCTGAGGTCAGATGCTTAATAGATCTGAAGGTCAAGTAACGCCATAGAGGCGCTGTTGTCGGAAGAAAATCACGGCGGAGTGTGGATTTGCATATTCTTGTGTGAAGGGTGGAGGCGGTGGCAAGAGGCAGCGGAGGGTGGATATGGTGGTTATGGAGAAGAAGGTTCAGAGATGTTTTAGGTTTTATATTGGTGGTTATTGAGAAGAAGGTTCAGAGATGTTTTAGGTTCTAAATATAAAAGATTGCCCCACTTAAATTATATATTAACTCTTTTATTAATTTAAATGTTATTTTTTAGTAGTAAGGGTATTTAGGTTATTTCACATCCACTTAACTGAAAAAACTAACATCCATCCACGCCAGGGACAATCCGAGAACGAAATTGAAAAAGTTGGGGACTATAGAGGTAATTTTAGAAAGTTAGCGACTAAAGGTGAAAAAAGGCTAAACCACAGGGACTATCCAGGCATTTAACTCTTAACGAAATTATTAATAATTAATTAGTAGTTACACTTTATCCCCATATAAAAAATAACCACCCCCACGATTTTTAAACAGACATAACTTTTTCGTATGTTAATAATTAAAAAAATACACCATAAACACAAGCATTTTTTTCTCTTTAATTTGAGTATAGTATTGCTATAGTTTTTAATTAATTTTTTTATATGTTACGTGATTAACAGTGTCCAGGGTGAACAATAACTGGATCATTAACCAAACCGGAATCGAAAAAAAGACAAAACTCTTGTAAAAAATTCACTAGATTGGTGATAATATTTATCCCATTTAGTTGTAATATATTTATCTAGGATTGATTCCAATTTTTAACAAAAAAGTTCAATAAGGTTTAGCCCTTGTCAAAAATTTTGGTTTGACGGATAACCAAAAAAAAAACCGAACCGAATGGCCACCAATAACGAAACCGAATGGTTTTAAAATCCACTTAACCATAACTTGGGTTTTGGTGACGGTGATGACTCAAAACCAAAAAAACTGTGTTTCCCGCCGCGTCACGTAGAAAACCAACTACCACCTGTTGCATATTTAAACATGAGGGTTAAAGGTTATTGAAAATGGTCCGAAGTTAGAAACTGTAACTCAAAGTTCAATGAGAATTGAGAATGAGTAACCACCATTGCATCTTACAAATCAATCAATCATGCCCATAGCTTTATAGCCTAATGACATTTTTGGGGTGGGATAAGATTTTGGGACCAATAGTTCCTGGGTTCGATTCCCAAAGGGGGGGGGGGGGGTTCCCATATTTTATTGGGTTTCCTCCTGAATTGGTGTGTAGGCATCATGATTAGTGGAGGTGGATATGATCGGGTGGTTCCGCTGGTGGCACGATGATACTCCAGTGGTCCGTCAGTGATCCAAATTTGTCGTTCAAAAAAAAATCAATCATAATTTGTTGATATATTATCCAAACGAGCCGAGCCGAGCTCGTTCAGACTCGAGCTCAAGCTTGGCGTGATTCAAGCTTTGTTTTTAAAGCTCGAGCTTGGCTCGTAGATAGGCTTTCAAGCTCGATTTCAGCTCGTTTAATATTTATTAATTAATTTATATGTAATTTAGTTATTTTTTCATAATACTATAAAAATATTTGTGTTGTAAAACAATGGCCTATTAGCAATCCATATACAACTATACTAAACATGAGAGAACAAGACTATAGAGAATAAGTGAATAGTCATTCTTTTTCATTGAGAGATCAACATATAATACAACGCACTCTATATATAGTGTTCTTACATTAATACAAAGGACATGAAGAGATGGTGGTTACATATGTGTGGAGAGTCAACACATTATGGTGCATTCATAACACTCCCCCTTGACTTTCCACATGATTAAATATAATAGTCTACTATTCTTTTAATACGCTAGGTGATGCTGTCTCGTTAAAAACTTAGCTAGGAAAACCCAGTGGGATAAAACCATAGCTAAGGAAAAAAGAGTGCAGCGCGTATTTTCTCCCCCTGATACTTTTGGATCAGATATGTTGGCTCATTAAAATATCTTACTAAGAAACCCCAATAAGAAAAACTTAGTCAAGGGAAAAATAGTGCACTACGCATTATACATAATTAACAACATGATTTATGATGATGTTAAATTAGTACTTCGGGACCTATAAGATAAACTGATACTACTGGATCAGTTATGTCGTCTCGTTAAAAACCTTACCAAGAAAACCCAATGGGAAAAACTTAGTGAAGGGAAAAAGAGTGCAACATTTGAGATTAGAACTGTAATCTTACCAATACATCTAGCAAGAACGTAATATCAGATGTCGTCTTGTTTGCAAGATACGTCAATGCTCTGATCGCAATTAAGTATGGTACTTCTTGACTAAGTAGTTCAACATCACTTTCTTGGGGTTGATAAGAATATTTTTTCTATGTCAAGCGATCAGACAATCGTTCATGTACTCAACGAATGAGCTTTTTCTATGTAACATCTTCTAGATGTAGTCAGATTGACGAGCAAAAATAGTACATATATACTCGAACTACAGGTCGAGAATAACTACACTTTGTAAAGGTCATTCAAAATTTTCCTCTTTAGTTTGAGAGTTCCCTCTCGATAATGTTTACATTATCACTGTAAGAGTGAAATCTTGTTAAATAGATGTAGCTCATTTTATCAAAATTATACCTCTCTTTTCAGAGTATAGTCGACTGTACCACATATGAGTTGTTTCCTTTAAGATTCATATATATAACACCTATGGGGTTATTGTTTCATAATGCTTTGAGCATTTTTAATCCTTTAGGGGGTTTTCATACAGATGTCATTTGCAATTGTCTCGTACATGTATACGGTGATGACATCCATAAGTTGTTTTATCTGAAGTCATTCTGAGATTGCGAGGCCGCTTAAACATTTAAAGATTATCGCATCCACTACAGGGGTATACGTTTCCTCGTAATCAACTGCTGGGATTTGGGAAAAATCTTTATGTTAAAATGCGTGCCTTACATCGCAAAAACTTATTATTTACGTTTCCTTTTATTTAAAGACACCCATTTATAACCTACTAGTTTGACGTCTATGGGTGTTCGAACTGCTGGTTCGAAAACGTTTAGTTTGTCGAGCAAAGTTAGTTCAACCTGAAGTCATGTAGCCATTTTGGCTATTTGTGTGCGTACACTCTTGCACACTTTCTATATACGTAATCTTTTTTTTCATCGATTGCATCTATTGCTATAGCATAATCAAATATATCATTTTACACGTGTTTCATTACGGTTCCATATTGTACTTATTTTGTACATAATTCATCGCGATCTCATATTTGTTTGGTACTAGAGTTTCTTTTAGAACTCCATTAGCCTCTTTTGGGGTTTTGACAACAACCTTCTTTAAGGTTTAGTATGCAACCACTTCTGGGGTTTTGTATGTAACCATTTATGGTGTTTTATGTGCCACCTCTTTTGGGGTTACACCAACTGCGTTACTCTGCTCTTTTTGTGTTTTGTGGGTTTTATCTTTTTGGAACTGATTTATCTCTCACAATTTATTAATATGATAATCATTTTGTGAGTACTTCCATTCGAGCAGATAAGTTTAAGCTGGTATATGTGACTTTGTCACCTTATTTGTGTTAGTGAATGCATCTTGTATTTCATTTGTTATTATTTGCAAATACACGCTCTTTCTTTTGGACTTCAGATTTGCATTGACCACTTCAGGGGTCGATATATAATATGATGCATTTTTTTTATGTTACCAGTCTTTCATTTTCTTGTCTCCCCCTAAGACTGGGAATACGATGTACATATATATATAATGGAAACTTGGTTCTCTTCAGGAGACCAGTTGTAATGGGGAGTATTTGTGATAAGAAGTTGGTTTTGAATTGATATAATCAATCGACGAATTCCGTCTCGACTACGTATGCCTCTCACTATATTTCACATTGTGCCCAACAATGGTCCCTACAATTGGGTTGTCAAAGAACCGTGTTAAACCATGTAAAAAAAACAACGTTCCATAGTGTTGGGCATATGCTACATACGGGTAGCTAAAAACTCACATGTAACCTTGTATGAATGCCACAATCCACACAACTATACATTTCAATGGTCCCATATAAGAGGGATTGTTTGTAGGAGTTTATTGTTTGGAAGGGCATAAAAAATTATTTGCCACAAAAAAAAAAACTAAAGATTTTGGGAGCAATGTTTTTAGATTACTTAGAGGTGCTAAGGTATCGGTTAGCATGTTTGATTGTTTAGCATATCATGATGCTATCTTAATGACCTATTTGGTCATGCCATGTGGTAAACGTATAAATATTCTAGTAACTTCTGGTTACTCACCATATTTGATTTAATGGAATATTGTGGAAAATTAGTATCATTTCTAGTAACTTCTAATATAGTCTTCTTGGCCATATTTACTATATGATATATTTTAGATATTTAGTACATTTTCTTTTACACCATTCCAAGGTGATGACTTTTCATTCAAACATAGTGGAAACTTAATAAATTTCTTCGGTATACATTAGAATATGATGCATTATGAATTACAAAATTCGATATCAGCGGGTAAACTATCGATGCTCTTCTGGAGCATTTAATATGCTATTAACACGTGAAATAGTATCAATAGCGTCTCTACCACGTGAAATATTATAGTTTTAGCCTTTGTTTAGAGGGAAAACATGTACTATTCATAAGGTTTTCCATCACTAGGCTATATGTTAGCCAAACACGCCAAGTGCGATGAGCTAAAGTTTGGGTTGAACTTGAAAAATCATTATTAAAACAAACGGGACTTTGTATACATATGGGAGAACTTCGGGTTCTCAACATTGATTTAGGATTCATGTGAAATTCAGTATAAATGAGCATCAACACTAACTCAAATGAATTATTATCAATCAATTTAAGTAATTAACATCAGAGTAGTTTACTTATGAACAAGAGAACAAACATAAGAAAAAGATTTCCCTCATCATTTACCATGATCATGACCTTTATAACGATCATTATATAACTTTTAGGGAATGGATTATAACCACACAACTTTCATAGTGCTATCATTACAATTGCTTTTGTTGGGGGGGGGGGGATAGTGCACGGTCCTCCCAACCGCCGGAGTGATCTCACTCCGGGAGCCGCTACCCGACCAAGCTAGCTCCGCGGTGACTTCCCCATGCCTAGTTCTTACCCTGGGCGACATATGCCACTCCCAAGACTCGAACCCGGTACCTCTGGGAAGAGGTGGGTGTCGGTGGCCAACTGGGCTACCCCAGTAGGTTTACAATTGCTTTTGTTATGTACATGATCTCGACCTTTCACTAATCTATCATTGCATTTACCTTAAGGAATGGCTTAGAGCCACACAACCTTCATTTTGGTTGTTTCAAACCTTTATATATATATATATATATATATATATATATATATTAATATTACTACTTTATAAGCATATTTGAGGTTTGATAAATGGAAATTGTTTTATTCAACCAATATAAATAATCTTTTCATCACATAACCTCAACTAGCCCCATCAAAAGAGGCACATAGCCTACTAAGTATGCAAGAGTCATGGGTGATGAAAAGTCTAACATAATTAGAGACTTAATTTTGCCATAAAATCTCTAATCAATTATCATAAAAGACATCAATACACCACATGAAAAGTACTTAATTTTGCCATAAAATCTCTAATCAATTGTCATAAAAGATATCAATACACCACATGAAAAGTACTTAATTTTGCCATAAAATCTCTAATAAATTGTCATAAAAGACATCAACACACCACATGAAAAGTACGTAATTTTGTCATAAAATCTCTAATCAATTGTCATAAAAGATATCAATACATCACATGAAAAGTACTTAATTTTGACATAAAATCTCTAATCAATTGTCATAAAAGACATCAATACACCTCATGAAAAGTAGTTAATTTTGCCATAAAATCTCTAATCAATTGTCATAAAAGACATCAATACACCTAATGAAAAGTACTTAATTTTGCCATAAAATCTCTATTCAATTGTCATAAAAGACATCAATACACCACATGAAAAGTTTATTATATTAATAGAAAATTAAACAAGTGACATAAATAACTCTACTCAAGAGTTTGTTACTATATGTAGAAATTTAATATTATTATAGGCTATTACTTTATGAACTAGAAAGGCAACAAAGTGTCACACTTTTACTTTTTGAATATCAGAATGAATAATCATAATTATAATAAAGATGATTGATGCTTAATGTAACTAATCATACATACAAGAGTTATTTTACCTTTAAAACATGTGTTATGATGAAAAACGTAAATGAAAATAATACATAAAAGTGTTGAAAGAATATAATGAAGTGGCAAAGATGTAAAACTTATCTAAATTCCTAACAAACTTTTTATTAATTATATAAACTAATAGGGAATGTTAACTGCCACTTTAAATGATTTCTTTATAGCTCTTTATGGCTAATTTAAAAATTTAATTATAGTAATTAGTTACCATCCCGTTTCTTCTTAATCCCCCTTCAATTTCTTTGGTGGTTTTAGAAAGCAATCGGCCAAACACAAAAGCATAATTCTAGATCATGTATATCAAATTATCAATTCCAACGAGATTTCAACCGGTGAAGTATATGGCCGATTAAATACATAGAAAATCAGGTTTCTTCGGCAAATATTAATTAGATATGTGCAAATTAACTTGTTTTCAAACAAAGTTTATTAGGCTCATCATCTTAAATACAATTTCTTAGTTGAAATCAAAATGTCAAAATAATTCTTAATACAAACAAATAATTTATGTGCATGTTGATGATCATATTGACCCGTTACTAGCAAATGTAAATACTATATATAACATTTAAACTTTCATACCTTTATAATGGATGAATAATAGATTATGACTAGTTAACCTAGGCAAGATTTTCATCGAGCCCATATAAGAACAACCAAAAGAAAAAATATACATAAAAATTAATGAGGTCACAAGTCATGATGACTTAATGATGATATTGGGGGAAATCTGAAATACTACAAATCTAAAATGTAGTAAATGACATGAAAGAGTCCGATTTTATAAAGTAGAAGTCACACATTTTTTATTTGATGCTAATGAAGAACGTAAGCAATTGCATGAAAAAAAATAATCTTCAAAGGCTGTAAACGTTGTTATTTATTTATTTATTGAAAACAAAACAAATCAAATATAATTTATTTTTCAGTCATTTTCTCCTCAGTTACTTTCATGCCATCAAAATATTCACAAAACTAAATCCAAATTTTCTAGTTATGATTATATACAAAAACAATAAAATAAGGACAAAACATGGAGCCATGAAGTCTAAGGTGAAAGGCTGCAGGTCAATTGTTTCTACTCTTAATTTCACTTTTCATGGATACGATAACATTATTCAAGATGTCTAAAATAATAAAACAATTACTAAGTAGAAATATGAGCTTTGTGTATTGTTACCTGAATGGATGAAAGAAAAACCAAATCATGGATATGAAGATTCAAATCATGGATATGAAGATCTTGCCGCAATTCGTGCTGATAACGTGTTGTAAAACAATGGCCTATTAGCAATCCATATACAACTATACTAAACATGAGAGAACAAGACTATAGAGAATAAGTGAATAGTCATTCTTTTTCATTGAGAGATCAACATATAATACAAAGCACTCTATATATAGTGTTCTTACATTAATACAAAGGACATGAAGAGATGGTGGTTACATATGTGTGGAGAGTCAACACATTATGGTGCATTCATAACAATTTGTTATTATTTAAATGTATATTTAATATATTGATTTTTTTTAATCCAACTTAAAATTTTATTCCAATCAGCAGGGCAAATTACATAAGGATAGCAGGTAGACGAGCAACAACTGCGCTCCCATCCCTTTCTGAATAGAAAACCCTAATCTACTAAAAACAAAGCCTCGCCCCTGAGGGGTCGAAAAGTTGCTGTGGACCACGCGCTGAACTCTAGACAAGAACCGAACTGCCTCTGGCGCCAAGGAGCCGAACATGTCAAAACTTGATTAAAGTTTATATAAATAGCGGGCTCTTTTAGGCTCGGGCTCGGGCTCGTTTTGAGGTTTTTTTGGAGCTGAGCTCGAGTAGCATTCCTAGATTTAGGAGTTCTATAAATATTAGTAAAATCAAGTTTTGGTAGTGTGTCATGGCCACAAATACTGTAGAGTTGAACAACCATGTTGTTGAGCTAAGTAGTAAAGCTGATAGTAGAATGAATGGGCTACTATAAAGTGATTCAGGGTCTTGTTAGCATTTTCTGCAGAAAACAATAATTTACTTGGAATGCATTGTCGTTATGTTTTCTACACAAAAAATAATCAACTTGGTTTAGTCTGTTTTTGAACAACCATGTTGTTGAGCTACTTAGCTCAACATATACATTGAAAATATTGATGAAGCTACATAAAAACACAACAGGAGGGAAAAAATATAGTTGTTAACTTTTAACTACAATACACTAGTGAAGTTTGTTTATTTTATTCATATGATTAGGCAAGGGATCACTCTTAAAGTTGGAAAATCATATGCCAACAATGTAAATCTGGTAAACAATATTGTAGGTCGGGTTCTTCCCTGCTAATGTTATCCGTTACTTCTCTACTTAGTTATTATTTGATGTTTTGTTATTGTTGAACTTTATAGGCACTCAAGTGTGCATTCAAAGATTACCTCAACAAGGACCATGATCCTTTCCGGAAAGTTTTTGGTGTTAACATTGCTTCTGGTGCTTCTTCTTTAGTCTTTGTGTTTGTCTTTCTCTAGATTATGTATGATGAAACTCGTTTAGCAAACGTTGCCAAGGCAGTAAAGAGGCAGGCAGGCAGGGAGGGCTAGTTGATGTGTACAAGAAGATATAGGAGGCATCAGACGGTATTGTTGGGCTTTACCGTGGGTCCTCTTTTCTACGGTTGGTATTTTCATCTACGATGCTCTTTTGTACTTTAGAATGTACGATTCTCTCAAACCAATCCTTCTCACCGGAAAGTTGCACGTCAGTTCTAATAATATAACATAATTTCTTATTAAACCTTTGCAACGATCGAAACATAAACGTTCAGAGCAACCTACCTCATGATTTAGTTTCTTTAATAAAGTGACAATGTTTACCTTTTTTGTCATTATAATAAGAGTGAATTTCAAGGATTATCCTTTATCTTTATACCTATTTTCAGGCGTTGTCCTTTATGTCCAAAATTGACGAGTTTTGTACTTTATGTTTTCAAATCATACATGTTTTGTCCTTTAAACCAAACTCAGTTAATTTTTTCTGTTAAATCTAATCACTCAAGGGCAATTTATCTTTTTATCAATTACTTTAAAAATAAGTTAATAATTAAAACAAATTTAAAAAATAATATAATATATAATATAATATGTGTATATATTTATATATAAAGAAACAACCCACTCTCTCTCTAGCTCTCTCTCTACATCTCCTTAGCCACCTCCAACAACCACCTCCGGCCACCACCCTCAATCACCTCCGGCTACCACTGCACAACCCACAACCAACAACCCACCTCCGGCCACCACCCCCACTGCACAATTTCTTTTTTCCTCTGCATATATAGAAAATTTAATTTTAGGGTGTAACATTTAAAAATAGTTTTTTTGATAAAAGATAGGAGCGTAGCATTCAAATTTAGGGTTCCTTTTTCCAGATAACGGTGGGTATGGCCGATCTGAGCACAACAACGATACCACAAAAGGCATTAAACTCCGACCAGTTCATCTTGCTTAGTCTCGAGCAGCCTCTGTTTATCACATATCCATTCAAGATTCACCTATAAATCTCTTTTAACTGTCATATGTTCAATAAAAGGAAAGAAGAAAAAAGCCTCGAAATGTGATTGCAAGGCCTAAATTTTTCAAAAATATCTTATCCGCATCTTAAATTCCTTTCACCTTCTTTTTTATTTGTCAAATCTTTCTTTTATCTCCGATCTTCCCATTTCTTCTTTCATTTTCTAGACCTTCCAGCGAGAGTGATGCAACGCGGTGCCGTAGCTTTGGCAAGCATACATCTTTAGCATAGAGGCTTTCGGTAAGCTTCGTCTTTCTATTTAATATACTTTACTTTGTGATAGTGGTCCGTGAAACCCTAACTGTTGCCCGGTTTTGCGTCTACAATCGTCTAAACTTTGAACAATTCACCCTCGTTACTTGTAGCGGTTGTGATGATTTGGTCTGAAAACCCCCAATCGCCATCTCACCACCATCGACTAGGTGGTGGTTGGAGTGATGCGGTGGGTGGGGAGTTGTTTGGCAGGTGAAGAGCAGTGGGTGGTGGTTGTACTCGATATGGTGGTGGTGTGGGGTGGATAATGGTGGTGTGGGGTGGATAATGGTGGTGGTGTGGGAGAGAGAGAGATGTGAGAAATCAGAAGAAAAATGTGGCTGTGTAACTCTTTGTATATAAATAAATATACACACATAACAAATGGTTGAGTACGCGAATACACTTAAATCTTTTTTAAAGTATTTTTTATTTGTTAAAAAGGTTAGTTATTTATATTAGAGTAGATTGCAATTTTACCCCTGGGGTTATATGTGATTGTCACTCTGACCCCCTCCTAGGAAAATTTTGTTGTCTGACCCCCCAACTAATGAGAAACTACGCAACATTACCCCCAGTGTTAAAAAACTTAACAGTTCTGTTAAATGGTATGTTAAATGACTATATTACCGTTTCTTATTACCCCCTATGATTTGTTGTACTCTGCAATATTACCCCCTGATGTTAAATGACTATATTATCCTTTCATATTACCCCCTACGCTTACCCCCTGTTGTTAAATATTTCTAGGCAACCTTACCCCCTGTAGAAAATGAAACCATTCCCGCCTAAAATGTTTGACCAGGCAAAGTCAAAGCCTGTAGAAGCGAATCCATTCCCGCCTAAATTTAACAATTTAACACTGTGATCATCTAAACACAAGGAACAACTGTGATCATCTGTGATATACAGTTATAATACACATAATTCAAAACTCAAGGAACAACTGTGATCATCTAAAAACAACCTATAAATTTGTCAAACCTGCTGCAAAAATGACCAAAATGGTCATTTTGACCTTATAAATAACTCAAACCTGCTGCAAATGACCAGAATGGTCATTTTGACCTTATAAATAAGTCAAACCTGCTGCAAATGACCAAAATGGTCATTTTGACCTGCTGCCAATGCTCAAAATGGTCATTTTGGCTAATTGATACATGCTGCAAATGATACATGCTGCAAATGATACCTGTTGCAAATGATACATGATGCAAATGATACCTGTTGCAAATGGTACATGTTGCAAATGGTCATTTTGGCAAATTGATACATGCTGCCAATGCTCAAAATGGTTATTTTTACCTTATAAAGATGTCTAGCATGCTGCCTGTGATCATCTAAACACAATCAAACATGCATTCCAGTTATAATGCACAATCAAACAGTATATACACATCAAACATAATATCAAAACACAATCAAACAGGGACACCATACAATTATAATGCACATCAAACGACAAACAACATTATTATCAACCATTTCTTGGTATCAAAACATCATGCACATGATATCAAAACATCCTACAGCAACCATATATACAGTTATCATACACATGATATCAAAACATCCTACAGTTAGCCTACATAAATACATTATATATTAGGGTCCACACAGTTATCATAACTATGTAACCATTTCCTGCTGAGGGGGAAACTAGAAGTGCAGGAATGGGCAGCCTCGCATTTTGACCACCATGGAGAACACAATCGTTCTTAATGTCACATGCATCCTTATGTCAACTGCAAACACAAATTACAAAAATATCAACTGTAATAAAACCCCTGTGATCCATTAAACCCCTGTGATACATTAAACCCTTGTTCGATTAAACCCCTATTTCAATCATGAAACTTCAAAACCCCTGTTTCAATTCATACACAGTGATTCCCCTGTTTCAATAACCCTTGTTCGATTATACCTGACATGTGGGTCAACATTTCTCTGATCGTCGAGGAGATCAGCATTTTGTATGAGCTATAGTATGATCGCCTGTGCTGTCGCCGCCGGTGGGAAGTTCGCCTGAGCTGTGATCTTTGATGGAAGGTTTTGGGAATGGAGGAATACTTGGGGGGTAAGGTGTTTACTTAAGTTATTATATAGGGTGTTTTCTTGAGGAAGCTATAAAAAAACAAGTGGAAAAGACAATAATACCCTTTAACTGTTAATAAGTTAGCTTGACTTTAAACATTTTTTAACACCTGGGGTTAATGTTGCATATTTTCTCATTAGTTAGGGGGTCAGACAACAAAATTTTCCTAGGAGGGGGTCAGAGTGCCAATCACATATAACCCCAGGGGGTAAAATTGCAGTTTACTCTTTATATTATCCACACAATTAGTCCCTACAAATATGAATTGACAAAAATGCCCTCATGCGCAAAGCATATGACCAAATTTAACTGAAAAGAGTAACTGGGTTAGGTCTAAAGGACAAAACGTGTATGATTTGAAAACAAAAGGTACAAAACTCGTCAATTTTAAACATAAAGGACAACGCCTGAAAATTGGTATAAAGACAAAGGACAATCTTTGAAATTCACTCTTATAATAATATAATATATTTTCTCTACAAAATTATGATATGCCGTTGCGACATGCTCGAACGAGCCAAATATAATTGATACAAGTGCCGGTACTGTGTCGCTACTATGACGAACACAACCGAGCCTAACCAAACAACATCGGTATCACTATATGTTTTTATGGTTTTCGATCATTATAAAACACGTGTTGATATCCTTTTGGGCATATAACAACTTTATCTTTTTAAGTTTTCACTCTCAGTTGCTATTGCGAGTGCCGGTACCGTAGCAAACTAAATTTCTACCTTGGAAATTTCTGCCGCGTAGCGCGGGGCAGTTTCGCTAGTTGTTATTATTGGATATTTAAACTACTGTATTAATTGATCTGACCTATTTGTTAATGAATATTACATGATAAATTCCTTGCCAGCTTTGCTCTGGGTTGGTTGATTACAAGCGCTGTTGGTCTTGCATCATACTCAATTGATTACAAACGGACATGAAAAGAATAATAGAAACATACATGATTAATTTAGCTAGCATGTGTGGCATTTGTAACGTATCAAAGCTTTTTGTTGGACCTTCATGTGTATTTGAAAATTGGGATGCTAATTGTCACACCCCAACCAATGGCGGAAACATCGGGATGAGACGAAGTGTGAAGATTGTTCGAGACATCATAACACTAATAATCGTGACAAGTATTTAAATAGTAAATTTCATTTCATTTCTAAGAAATCAATTACAAGAGTTTGAAACAAGTACAACATGAATAATGAAATACAATACAAATAAAATACAAATTTAAAGTGTGTATCTAAGCATCCTACTAGATTCCATGCATCATCAACATCATCGCTAAACCTGCAACATGTTTTAATAAAGTTCAATGCAAAAGCAAAGGCGAGTACACAAGGTTTGAATAAGTATAGCATAAGTATAAAAGCATTTTACTCGAATCCACATGGTAATTTGTATACAAGGTAACTAGCATGCATAACATTACGTTTTAACCCAAAGTGTCCACTAGTATTTAGCATCCCTCGCCACAAAAGTGACGAGACCGTATAGTATAATGACCTAACAAACCCCCGTCGGGTGGTGTGCTACTCCTATAGCGCTATATTTGTTAAGCGAGGGTATAACATAGTATAAAGCATGTATTATCAAGCATAACAAGTAGCATGTATAACGGATTGAGTTCATAAAGCATGTTAAGTGTGTGTGTAAGTGTAATTTTTGTAAGGTAACATGTTGCAACCCAAAAGTGGTTTAAAATGTAAATGGGTCAAGTGTACTCACAATTTGCATATGTTTTTACGATTATCCAATTGTTGACGAGTAGAGACTTAGAGTCCGAATGTATAAGGGTTAAAGTTCAAGGCATGGTTAGGGTCGAATTTCGGGATTAAGATTCAAAGAATAACAAAGTAAGTATTATGAAAATAATCTCTATGGTATTAGCACTTGTCTTTGACACTATGGTAATCCTTATGGATTGTATGTGATTTCATAGGTTCAATACCTATTAGAATCGTGACAAGGAACTATACACATAGTGATAAACTTATTAACTTGGTAGAGGATTATATAATCACTATCAAGGGTTCGGTTTTAAGGATTATTATAGTCGTATTAGGTACATAATAATATATATATAGTCATGTAGGAGGCGGGAGGTTGAACCTTCCACTTTGGTACCTCTTGGTGTCATAAGTCAAGTAGGAGGTGGGAGGTGAAACCCTCCACTTTGGTACCTCAAATGATATGTTAACATATAGGTCATGTAGGAGGTAGGGAGGCGAACCTTCCATTTAGGAACCTCATAGATATGTACAAGAAATAATACAATTTAACTAAGCAAAACATCAAGTGGTGTGTGGACATGTTTATGTAGGTTAGCCTAGGCTAGCCAAGTAGTCACACCATCTTCAAGTTCAAGACTTGGCACCACTTGTGAGTTAAGAACTCAATTAAAACAGAAAGTTTAGAGTGTTTAGACACTCATATTAAGTGTAAAACAACCTTGGTTTGGCTTTACTAATCATACAATAGACTATAAGCATAAGAACACAAGTTTGTGTGAAGTATACAAGAGTTTAGAAAGTTTTAAAACAAACAGAAAGTTTATGGACACTTTTAGGGTATTTCCAGGTCTGATTTCTCCAAGGAGAGATCAAGGAATCATGCCCAAAGATTATCCAAGCATTTAGAAAGAAGAATCAAGTGATTTGGTTGAGTTTTGAGCAAGTTATGCTCACTTTTGTTAGGAGGTATGAATCTGCCCGAATTTCAGAATTTGCAAGAGTTTGAGAGTGATTTTGTATAGATTAGAGGGTTGTGAAAGTGTAAAATGGCTTGGAGGAGGTGGGTATATATAGGGGATGAGTTTAGGGTTGATTGGAGGTGTTTAAAGGTGGATTAGAGGTGATTGGGGGAGGAGGTTTGATGGGATTTCGTGCAAAAACGCGGAAGAAACACATTCTGCCCGCCCAGCACCCCTTACGGACCGTAAGGGTGGTGGCTTACGGTCCGTAAGCCATGGCAGTCCACAAAATTTCATTTTTTTTTTGTTTTTTAATGTTTTACAACAAGTCTAGATGTTATATTTTACGTATTTTATGATCATTTTAGGGTATTTAGGCATACTTAACATGTACTAAAGATAACACAAGTATCAAATGAATAAGATTAAGTATAAGACTCGTATGTAAGTATCGTACGAAGCATGTATGTTACGTATTAGTAGGTTTATTATACGTTTGCAAGTGTTACGGATATGTAACTATTTGTTTCCCAATTAAACGTATGATTATGTATAAAGTATGTATAACATGTAATTAACAAGGTACGAGTTTTATTTATGAATCAAGTCCCGTATCTTGCAATTGATTAAGAAGAAAGGATGATTACAAGAATGCAAGTTTTCAAAAATAGAATTTCAAGTAATGATTTCTAAATACAGTCTCCCTTCCTTTAGGAAATTTCATCCCGAAATTTATTCAAGAGGTAGACTTAAAGAGTTTTGGTAAAAGTTTGAGGCTTGAAATTTTGAAACGTTTTGAAAAGTACGAAATTTTCGGAGAATAAAAATAAGTTTGTAAAATGATTTGTCTGGCTAAAATGGTTTTTGAGGCATAAACAGGGGTAAACGTGTATAGGTAAAATGATTTCGAATGGTTAAAATTGGAGTTGTTTTACAAATGTATTGTATTTATGAAGGTGGTCTTTATACAATGGTTTGAAATCAATAAAATAGATTGCGTAGGAAGTTTTAAAGATAGTATAAGACCACATATTCATAGAAATTGCTTCTCGAGTGGAACGAGGAGGTTTGGTAAGATAATGTATTAACGACCTACTAAATGCGTTTACGCAAGAATAAAGAATAGAAAATCGGTTCTAGAGGTAATAAGATAAGTTAGGATTCGAAAGTTTAAACAAGCTTGATTGTGAACGAGGTTCGTATGAAAGAAGGGATAAAGGAGAATAATACGAGTATAGAATGAACGAATGACTCTTAAAGAGTGCAAGTATAAGAATAGCATAGGTGTTGGATAGATGTACGCAGTGTGTTAAGGATGAAGTCTCGTCGTGGATAATCAGATATAATGCGTTTGTGAGTTGTCTAAAGTTGTATTAGGCCTAAATAGGTCTGTAAAACACTGAATTTCTCATGACACATTTTACGAAAGTTTGGTAACGTGGTGAAAACACTTATATATAGGAAGTACCAGCGGCGTATCCACCATGTTTTTACCACATTACGTCCGTTCCGTATTCGGTGCCATGTTACGTTCCGTGTCTTACCATACACAGTAGTACACTCTATGGTTCTCATACGCCTATCACTATAATCCCGTGTGCACCCGTGATTATATTGATCGTCGCATGATCCGCATAGCTTATACTAGTTGTGTATGAATTTGGGTAGGTACACTAAAAAAATAAGAATGTGTGCGTATAAGAATAAAGTATGTAAGCAAGTCCATGCTTAAGTATGTATAGGACCCACGTAAGCGAATCACTCGGATTACGCTCGCGTACGGGTACGAATGTATGGATCATGGGTATGAACGAAAGTATGAGCATAAGTATAAGTTTAAGTATGAATAAGCACGTAAGTATGTGTATCAACATAACACGTACGAGTAGTATGTGTATACGTATAAGCATGCAACGTATGACTATAAGTAAAAACATGAAACATATGAGTATAGGTAAAAACATGAAACGTATGAGTATAAGTATGAATACGATTATAAGTATAAACATAAAATGTATTGTTATGAATATGAGTGTGAGTGTGAGTACGAATACTAATGATTGCGTATATAGTATTAATTGAAACATAACAAAGTTAAGCAAGTAAAAGTGCTCAAGAGGTTGAGCATGTAAATACGAACGATATAAATGAAATTGTCGCGATGCAACGACTAAAACGTGTATGATGATATGCATGCATAGTTATTTAAACGAAACGTCGAGTTCATCGAATCAAAATTAGATTGGGTTTGGTTTGAAAGGTAGAATATAGTTTTCATATGTAAGAGGATATAAAGTACTCATTGGTTAAGCATAATGTATTTTGTAATGAATGGAAATGCCACTTTTGTTTTAAAAGAGTTTACATATAATGAAGGTCGGTCTCCATGAAGTCTTTTTGCCCACGTGTTTTGAGATTTAAATGACGACTTAAGCGGTGTAGAAAAGTTTTCGAAAATAATAAGTTCGCTTCATTTGCACCCAAACAAGAAATTTGAGTTTTGGAGGTTCTTGTGAAAACGTCGATCCTAAAAAAAATTTATCAAATGATTTGTTGTTGTTGAAAATAGTCTTAGGTAAAACGATCTTATAATATTTATAAGATCCTATATGTAATCGGGAAAGGTTGGTTTGGTTTCAATTAAGAATGGAAGTCTCTAAAATGACGATATAATGCGAGCATATTTTAGTGATTAAGTCGAAGATGAAGTTCATGGGCAAGAGTTTCATTGGACCGATTAAATTGATAGGTAGCATTTCGTAAGGTTTGGAAATTTGTGTAGTAAAACGTTTAAGATATGATTAAGAATCTCGTGTATATGAGTTGAGTGAAAATAAATTGTAGGATAGAAAGTACGCTTGATGAAACAATGTATTTTGTATACGTATACGTATGTATTTTGAATAATGATAACTAATTTAGGTATAAAATATGATCGAGTTTGCATAATAAGATATTTGGAAGAGACGTTTTGGTAACGATCACCTAGGTAAGGGAATCACCCCTAACTCGTTGGTGAGGTCGTTTTTAAGAAAAAGGGAGTGGAGTTAATCGTCAAGGTAAGGAAATCACTCCTATCTCGATGATATGTCCCCACTCGTCGTTACAAGGAATACGAATTTAAATTATATGAAAACATGCATATGTATAAATGTGTGAAAAGGATTTAATATGTTGGGTGTGTGTGAGGAGAAATACCGAAAGTAAATTCGTATTTGAAAGATTGCATCGTATAAAATAAATAATAGAAATACATGTTTGATCAAAATTTGGATGGTTCCAAAACGGAACCTTGACTAACCAAAGTGGTCGAAAAGTCTTTCGAATTTGAGGAGCATGCTTTGGCCTAATAGGTGAAATACTCTCGCCGACAAGTCGATTAATGGTATTTACCCTTCCGGTTACTACATGTCCCAAATCAATTGAAATTTCGAGACTTGGCGGGATTTATGAAAATCAAAGAGTGGAACTAGTCGACAAGGTGCGGGTTTCACCCCTAACTTGGAGATTTAGTATCCTAAGTGTGGTTGGTACTCGTCGGGTTAAAATTTGGTTTCAACACTTTGACGAGGGTCTACTAGAATTTTGAAATTTGAATTTCTCCATCAGGGTGAGGATTTCACTCCTAACTTGATGGTGAATTTCATGTAAAAAGAAAAAGTAGATAGATTGAGAGTCGTTCACCAAATTGTGGGTTTCACGCCTATTTTGGTGAAGTCGTCTCGTTTGTGTACTACGAGTGGTTTTGATTTTAGTATAATAACGAGTAAAAAGATGTATGTTCAAGATAATAATAAACGGTATAAGCACAATAAGCATCTCAAGAAATAATACGTAAAAGACATTTAAAGGATAGCACCTAAAGGATGGAATAATACAACAAGTATTAACAAATAATAAAGCAAGTATTAACACAAAAGTGACATATAAGTTTAAAAGGCCAAAAGAAAATAAATAATGAGCAAACAAAGTAACATGCAAGTAGTTCAAGAAAAACATAAGAATAAGGCTCTAGAACTATAGACTAGGTAAAAGGCATGGCAATCTACCTAATTCCCTATAGTTATGGCTCTGATACCAATCTGTCACACCCCAACCAATGGCGGAAACATCGGGATGAGACGAAGTGTGAAGATTGTTCGAGACATCATAACACTAATAATCGTGACAAGTATTTAAATAGTAAATTTCATTTCATTTCTAAGAAATCAATTACAAGAGTTTGAAACAAGTACAACATGAATAATGAAATACAATACAAATAAAATACAAATTTAAAGTGTGCATCTAAGCATCCTACTAGATTCCATGCATCATCAACATCATCGCTAAACCTGCAACATGTTTTAATAAAGTTCAATGCAAAAGCAAAGGCGAGTACACAAGGTTTGAATAAGTATAGCATAAGTATAAAAGCATTTTACTCGAATCCACATGGCAATTTGTATACAAGGTAACTAGCATGCATAACATTACGTTTTAACCCAAAGTGTCCACTAGTATTTAGCATCCATCGCCACAAAAGTGATGAGACCGTATAGTATAATGACCTAACAAACCCCCGTCGGGTGGTGTGCTACTCCTATAGCGCTATATTTGTTAAGCGAGGGTATAACATAGTATAAAGCATGTATTATCAAGCATAACAAGTAGCATGTTTAACGGATTGAGTTCATAAAGCATGTTAAGTGTGTGTGTAAGTGTAATTTTTGTAAGGTAACATGTTGCAACCCAAAAGTGGTTTAAAATGTAAATGGGTCGAGTGTACTCACAATTTGCATATGTTTTTCCGATTATCCAATTGTTGACGAGTAGAGACTTAGAGTCCGAATGTATAAGGGTTAAAGTTCAAGGCATGGTTAGGGTCGAATTTCGGGATTAAGATTCAAAGAATAACAAAGTAAGTATTATGAAAATAATCTCTATGGTATTAGCACTTGTCTTTGACACTATGGTAATCCTTATGGATTATATGTGATTTCATAGGTTCAAGACCTATTAGAATCGTGACAAGGAACTATACACATAGTGATAAACTTATTAACTTGGTAGAGGATTATATAATCACTATCAAGGGTTTGGTTTTAAGGATTATTATAGTCGTATTAGGTACATAATAATATATATATATAGTCATGTAGGAGGCGGGAGGTTGAACCTTCCACTTTGGTACCTCTTGGTGTCATAAGTCAAGTAGGAGGTGGGAGGTGAAACCCTCCACTTTGGGACCTCGAATGATATGTTAACATATAGGTCATGTAGGAGGTAGGGAGGCGAACCTTCCATTTAGGAACCTCATAGATATGTACAAGAAATAATACAATTTAACTAAGCAAAACATCAAGTGGTGTGTGGACTTGTTTATGTAGGTTAGCCTAGGCTAGCCAAGTAGTCACACCATCTTCAAGTTCAAGACTTGGCACCACTTGTGAGTTAAGAACTCGATTAAAACAGAAAGTTTAGAGTGTTTAGACACTCATATTAAGTGTAAAACAACCTTGGTTTGGCTTTACTAATCATACAATAGACTAGAAGCATAAGAACACAAGTTTGTGTGAAGTATACAAGAGTTTAGAAAGTTTTAAAACAAACAGAAAGTTTATGGACACTTTTAGGGTATTTCCAGGTCTGATTTCTCCAAGGAGAGATCAAGGAATCATGCCCAAAGATTATCCAATCATTTAGAAAGAAGAATCAAGTGATTTGGTTGAGTTTTGAGCAAGTTATGCTCACTTTTGTAAGGAGGTATGAATCTGCCTGAATTTCAGAATTTGCAAGAGTTTGAAAGTGATTTTGTAGAGATTAGAGGGTTGTGAAAGTGTAAAATGGCTTGGAGGAGGTGGGTATATATAGGGGATGAGTTTAGGGTTGATTGGAGGTGTTTAAAGGTGGATTAGAGGTGATTGGGGGAGGAGGTTTGATGGGATTTCGTGCAAAAACGCGGAAGAAACACATTCTGCCTGCCCAGCACCCCTTACGGACCGTAAGGGTGGTGGCTTACGGTCCGTAAGCCATGGCAGTCCACAAAATTTCATTTTTTTTTTGTTTTTTAATGTTTTGCTACTAGTCTAGATGTTATATTTTACGTATTTTATGATCATTTTAGGGTATTTAGGCATACTTAACATGTACTAAAGGTAACACAAGTATCAAATGAATAAGATTAAGTATAAGACTCGTATGTAAGTATCGTACGAAGCATGTATGTTATGTATTAGTAGGTTTATTATACGTTTGCAAGTGTTACGGATATGTAACTATTTGTTTCCCAATTAAACGTATGATTATGTATAAAGTATGTATAACATGTAATTAACAAGGTACGAGTTTTATTTATGAATCAAGTCCCGTATCTTACAATTGATTAAGAAGAAAGGATGATTACGAGAATGCAAGTTTTCAAAAATAGAATTTCAAGTAATGGTTTCTAAATATAGTAAGTATGAAAACGCAGGGCGTTACACTAATGACGTTGATCCATGTAGCTGTACCTGTTCCTAGATTTCCTTGAAAGACATTTAAGTAAGTGTATATATATTATTTGTATTTAATCATGTAGCCATTATAATCATTTATAATATATTAGATCAAAATAATATAATTATACCTTATTAATATTAGTTGGTAATTGTTGATTGATCGTATTACCCTTAATGGCTTATAAAGATTTTCCATTAGATGTATTTAAGGAGATAATAGAGAGACTTAAAAGTTACACATAACATCACTACAAGAATTTGTCCTCCTCTATATCCCAATGTCACGAGTTCATCACTTCAAGACCTCCTAATCACCATCGCTAATATACACTACACCTTAAACGGGAATCAGATCAAGCTGACATTCATATCGTCTACATCTATCTCTGTTGCAGTTGCTAGCTTACTAGGTACACTTTTACATGTTTTCCATTATGTACTTACAAAACTGATCAACAATTAAAACTAGGGGTGGCAATTCTAACACGACCCAAACATAACATGAAAATATTTAGGTTTGGGGTTATCATAACTAACCCGTTTAACAAGCAAGCCATGTTTCAGACGACCTATTTTATAAAAAAAAAAAATTACCCAATTTTATTTACATGTCGTGTTTAGGATGTTATGTTTAACCCGTTTGATTAAATGAGTCATGTTCAGAATGTAAGACCTTTTCTCTATTTTATACGATTTACATATAAACATACACTATTATTGTGTATTATCGATTTCAAACACACTTAAAAATACAATTTATTAAAACATTTTAAGAATTTAAAACATTTCAACATCTTGCGTATATATTCGCCGTTTAACATATGACGACGAAACTTTTCACGGAAGCTTTATTGTTTATGTGTTCGGTTCCTCATTGAGCTTGATCGTCCTCCTGTAAATCAAATAATACCTACATTTCATAAAAACATGAAATAAGTTAGTTTTAGGGTGTTTATAACGTGTATAAACAAGTCCAAAAGCTGAAACAACAGTTAACAAAGTTTTTTTCCAGGTCTGGGAGTCTGTCGCCGGGCACGACAGATCATATTACAGCTTTCGCGGGCCGCGAGGGCTCTCGCGTGTCGCGACAGTGACTTCGGTTGTTGTCGCGTGGCGTGACAAGTCACTTTTTCCAGTAGGTTTTGTTTAAAAACTTGCACATTTCCAGCCAAATCATATTTTATGAAAACGAGCATAAATTGCTCGTTTTTTATCCGATTTAACTCATGTTTCTTCCTACGTGATCGTAATTTAATTATCCATCATATGGACTTAACATCCGACATCCGGATTAACAAAATTTTAGACTTTTAAGCCTTCGACTTAAAAATCAAATTATGAACTTTTGACCCGTTCATGTATTAATCAAACAAACATGTTTGTTTGATCCTAATTCCTTATGAACTTCACAAGTTCAATATTGTCTATCTTATTAAGTTCAAATCACGGATTTCATAAGTATTTTCAACCCGTTTTCGCTCTTATGCTTATTTTGACCCGTTAAGGGATTTTAAGCATATTTTTGACTGAATCGCTTTCATTCGTTGCTAGCATTATATTACCACATTTCTTATCAATTAATCTTCCTCCACAACTATATTTGTGACAGATTTAATATGGTAATTTATAAATTCCAAGTTTTCCCCTCGGATCACTATTTTACGGCAAAGACTCCTATAGAGTCATTTGGCCAAAGATTTACATCTTTCTCTTTTTATACTTATTCTTAGTATTTATTAAATCATAAAACTTGTTTCCAAACAACCTTTAAAGGTCGTTTGCTCAATTTAGCTTACAAGGGCATTTTGGTCCATTTTAGCCTTTCATTTATGATGAAGGACTTTTGAAAGCATGTTTGACCCAAAATCCCTCTTTTTAGCTATGATTTTGTTTGAAAAACTATTATGTTTTCAAAACACCATGACCATCATTTAAATCCTTCAGTTTACCTATTAAAGTAACCAAATGTCTATTTTCGACTTCATTTAACTCTCATTGAACCTTACGTTCTAAATGAGTAGTTAACCTATTACACATACCTGACTCGGATCAATATATTGACCCATTTCAATAACTTGCCTTAATAGCCGCTAAGCGATAGCGATGTAAATATCCATTCGATATTTATCCCTATAATCAAACAACTCGACAAACCATTAGTCGATATTGTCAAAGGGTGATATTTTCACCTTTTGACCCGTTTGGTCTAAGTGACCGTGTATCTTTGCGAGATGGTATTTATTATCATCTCGTCTACATGACTCGCTCCAGTTTACACTATACGGTCATTTTATTTATAAACCATTTCTTAACTCATTTGACCATTATGGCTTACGCCATAAAGTGTCTTTCAAAAACTAACGGTCATCGTCAACGTATGATCGAATTACCATTTTACCCTTATTATTTATGTTGGTTTACCCTATAAGGTAACCACCTGAAACTCATTATCTATTAGCCATTGCATGACCAATTAATCATATTAGTAATTTTTAACCATTAAACATGGTTTATTATCATTGTCTTTTGTTTCGAACAGTACATATCGTGTCGGAACATCACAATTCAAATAAGACTTTATATTATTTATAACCTATAAAACCAATAGGTATTAAATAAAAGGTGTAAGCTTTACTTACCTTGCATCTTGATTATGCTTTTCTTTATACTTGATTCTTGCTCCATTTGACCCGCTTCTTCCCAAGCCTTCACCTAGCTTGTCAAGCGTCAAACTATCATTGTAAATTGTAAGATGGTTAGACTAGTCATAATCATTTACGACTATTCCATCCTACGATTCTTATGTCGAATTTATCATTCGATCATATTATTGGTTAGTTTGACTTTTTAAAAGTCAACTGCCTATTAACATAAATAATTACACGAAGTAGCTCAACTACTCGTTTAATTACTTGGTCAATTATCCGGTAAGCATCATTCTTATTGTAACGCCTGCGTCCCTGAACTTTTAGCTATTGTCAGTTTTAGTCCTTATACTATGTGACTCTTGACACTTTTGACACTTATGAATCTTTATGCTATGAAACTTGAATCTTATTGATGCTTGATACTTGATTCTATGAAACTAGATTCTTGAAACTTGATTCTTAATACTAGATTCTTGATACTTAACTCTAGACACTTGATTCTTGATACTTAATACTTGAGGCTTGATTCTTGATACTTGATTCTTGAGACTTGATTCTTGATACTTGAGGCTTGATTCTTGATACTTGATACTTGGTGTTTAACTCTTGAGGCTCGTAAAACTTTAGACTTGGTTGAACGAGGGACCGGAGACTTGTCACTGGCGAAAACTATGAAACTTGGAAACTTTTGTGTTAATCTAGTTATGTGATACTATTACATAATAATACGCAACACAACGCTTAATCTAACTCGCAAAACGAACCAAAGACGGAAAGTGGAAAGGATGGGATTAACCGAATGGCAATCCGAATGGATGACCATCCGATCGGAGGGCCACTCGATCGAACCGCCATCCGATCCGTGCCATACCGCCTTAATCCCCACTCTTGCACTATAAATAGGACCTGTCACATCATTCTCCACTGATGTGACAGCCTCCTTCGACCAGACGCACGCTCTCCCACTTTTCTTCCATTTCTCGGCAATTTCGGTATGTTTTACACTAGATTCTTGCACATCTTTGATCTATATACTATTCTCTACATGATTCTCCTTTGAAATCACACTTTTCACCATGAAATATCTGAGATTTGAGCTCTTAAGGATGACGTCATCATGGCAGTTTGTACCAAACTGTTGTGTGATGTCATTCCCGTCAAGATCTAGCTCAGATCTAAGGAATTTCATGTGCTTTACACCGGATCTTTACTAAATCTAGACTTTTTAGCTAAAACTCATGTTTTTCTCATCTTTTCTTAAACTTTTACTTAAAACAGTGGAATCCAGATCTAAACGGACTGTAGACTTGATGATTAGTCTGGAGTCTGCTTAGAAATGGATCATCGCCAGAAAAGACGGCTGGAGTACGGATTCCGACATGAATACTGTCAAGAATAGACACCTGAACGGACGGGGTGATTCCCATCCGATTAGGCAGCCTGACCTTTGACGTGTTTACAGTTGTCTCAATACGTACCATGCCGCCACCAAACTAGAAACTTAGAAATTTTACAAGGTTGCAAAAGGAACGAGGGCACCTCAATCGAATGGCAAACCGACCGGACTGTCGTCCGATCGAACAGCCATCCGATCGAAGTGGCAATGTGATTTATAACCTTCAAACACTTGAACTACTTTTGAAACAAAAACTTTAAACTTTGAAACTTACACGCGAAGGGTCATTCGACCGAATGGCCATCCGATCGGATGACCATCCGATCGAAAGACCTGGTTTGAACATTTGGTGTAAAAGTTGAACTTTTGGAAACTCAAACTTGGATCGAATGACCATTCGATCAAATGGCCATCCGTACGGATGACCATCCGATCGGATGGCAGTTCGTCCCACTCACTTATGTCAACCGACCGGATAACCATCCGACCGGATGGCCATCCGATCAAATGACTGATCCGACACTTGCACGATTCTTGTATTCTGTCTGACACTTATCTATGGTACTCTAATCAGGCTAATCCTAAGAGCTCCCTTTGATCCAAAAACAGTGTTACTGTTAAGCAATCATTGTGGGTATACCCGGTCCCTTTTCGCTTAAACTTTTGGGATGCAACATGTATTCTATGAAACTTAAAACTCGATACTTTTTTAATCTAAACTCTATCCTATGTGAATGTGAAACTTGTGATTCTTGATTCTTTATGCTATGTGAACGTTTAATCCTTGTGTGTAGTTCTGCTTTAACAATAGTAGCGCTATAGGAAGATGCACCTCCCCGTTATTCTTGGGGGTATTGTTAGGAGGATTCTAGTTTTCCTTGAATCTTGGGAAAACACCTAAAGCATCGGGACACTTGGGCTATCACTTGGATTGCGAACACTAGCATGGCTGAAACTATTTTTATCGTTTACATGATGGATATGAGTTCTTTTAATCTATTATGCTATATACTCAAACTTGTATACTCGCCAGTACGTTTTTGTACTGACTTTATTTTAATACATGTTGCAGATTGATAGGATGTTGATTCTCAAGAAACAAGCTAGGATTGACGCTTAGAAACTCGCCTAGTTAATCTAGAAACTTGAAACAATGTTTTGTTGCCGTATTTGGTACTTTGGTTCTGTGTTTGATGTTTTAGACAATGTTATCATGAAAATTAACTAATTACTATTGAAACTATTAGTGTTATGGAAACTCTTGAGCAATCTAAATGCTTAGTGCCGCACCCTGATGTTTCCGCCATCGGTTGGGGTGTGACAGATTGGTATCAGAGCCATAACTGTAGGGAATTAGGATAAGTAGGAATACTTGTCCTAGTCTATAGTTCTAGGAATCTTGACTCTTATCTGTTGTTTAAGACTTATGCATTCTACTGTATCTGCTTCCTAGCAGCACATTTCCTGTTAAACTTACATGCCTTTCCTAAGGCTGACACAATATACACTTGTAAGCTTTGGAAACACTGCTAAACAGTGTTTGTGTTTTGCACAAGATTTGCCCTCAAGTCAGGAGTGACATCCCAACCTTGATGGGAAATTTCCTTACTTTATTCTAGTAGGTCTTGTCTGTTGACAAGTACCGACGCTATTAGGGTACGATGTTGTCGAGATAGAGGTGAAACGTAGACCTTGATAACTAGTCCCACTCTTTGATTTTCATGTCTCGCCAAAGTCTTGAAATTTCCAATCAATTGGGAACGTGAAATGACCAAAAGGATGAATATCGTAGGCCTAACATCAATGACGTATTTGCCTAAGTAAGTCAAGACACGTTGCCTCAATTCGAAAGGGGTCCGAATCGCTTTGGTTAGTCACCGTTCCTCTACCCGGAACAATCCTATGTTTTATGATCCTATCTTTTATGTTATCTCAATTTTTATGTGTGGTTTTAAACTTGATTCTTCGTTTATTTTGAAGCTTTTTGCACAAATCGCACGTATGTCTGCAATCTAAGACACTAATCATAAGCTCTTAGGATCAACCTAAATTTATGAAGCTTTGTTCATCATGATAATCTATGTGGGAATCTTGATCAACTATGATACTATGTGAAGCTATCTGATGAATCTATGTGTTATTGTGGTAGTGAAGCACTAAACGTAACATGGCCCTGAAATACGGGACAAAAGTGACATGTCTGAAACATGGTGGATACGCCGCTGGTACTTCCTATATATAAGTGTTTCCAGCATGTTACCAACTTTTGTACCACGTGCCACACGAAACTTAGTGCTTTGCAGACCGGTGATGAGATTGTTGAACTCTAAGCTATGAGAAACTACTTGTGTAATCTATGTGAAATCTATGTGTAATCTACTCGTACTCTAGAGTGAATGTGTTGTTTTGAGTAACAAAATACGAAACGAAGCCTAGCCCCGAAGACGGGGTGGGCGTGGCATGTCTGAAACATGGTGGATACGCCGCTGGTACTTCCTATATATAAGTGTTTCTAGCATGTTACCAAACCTTCGTACCACGCGCTAAGTGAAGTTCGTAGTTTTGCGGACTCGGGATGAAGTTGTTGAATCTATTTGGTTAATCTATGTGTAAGTCTTGTGAGAGTAATGGAATTTAATTTTATGGTTGGCGAAGCACGACACCGATGACGAAACGGACGTGGCATGATTAAAGCATGGTGGATACGCCGCTGGTACTTCCTATATATAAGTGCTTCCATCATGTTACCGAACTTTCATAGCACGTCCCGTGTGGGGATTCATTGTTTGTGGATTATGATGAGATGGTTGAACCCTAATCTATGTGAATCTATTGGGTTAATCTAAGTGCGTATGATGATGATGATGATGATGATGATGATGATGATGATGATGATGAGTGTGTTGTTATGTTTGGCAATTGTGACATGTAACATGACACCGAGTACGAGGCGAAAGCGATGTGCCTGAAGCGTGGTGGATACGCCACTGGTACTTCCTATATATAAGCGTTTCTGACATGTTGCCAAACTTCATACAACGTGCCATGCGAAAGTCGTGGGTTTGCGGTGTTGAATCTACTGGAATCTATGTGAAACAAAAACTCGAATCTTTAAACTACGTGAAACTTGTTGAATCTTGAGTCTTAATCTATCGTGTGTGAATCTATATACTGTGAGACTTTGTGATCTAGACTTATACGATCCTCTTGTTGGATCTTTAGATGTCTTCTCGTAAGCTATTCGACACTCTCAAGAGATCTAGGGAGAAGTCTCAGAAAAAGATGATGTCCTTCATGGCCGACCAGATCGCCCGATTCATGCCAAAGATCGTCTCTGAGATCCAAGGATCGAACACTCCACCCTCTTCTGTTGACTCTAAGACAGAGAAAGAGAAGCCTACAAGGTTCAGCTACAAACACTTTGTCTCTTGCAACACTAAGCCTTTCACGGGCAATGATGGGGTGACTGCTATGCTGGAATGGTTTGACAGCATCGAGGTTACCTTCATTAACAGTGAGTGCCCAGAGCATCTAAAGGCTAGGAGTGCAACGGGAATGTTTCAAGGCAGAGCTCTAGAGTGGTGGTCAAATGAGAGAAACATCCATTCTAACGAAGAAGCCTATGCTCTTCCATGGGCTGAGGTGCGAGAATTGATGATGCTTGAATTCTGCCCTCCCCATGAACAACTGAAGCTTGAAGAAGAGTTCTGGCACTTGAAGCAGATTGGTGATGACAATCTGGCTTATACTACCCGCTTTAAACAACTCAGCTTAATCGTGCCTCACTTGGTTTCTACTCTGAAATGCATGATAACCAAGTACATCAATGGATTACCTCCTGCTATGAGAGATTCGATTGAAGCAGCTCAGCTCGAGATAATTGAAGAAGTTTATCGTCTGGCAGCAAGTTTGAACAACAATCGCGTACGTGATAAACAGTTTGGAAACTCCGCCCCTTTGAAATCCGCGAATCAAGTTACCCAGCAGCCTAGTGGCAGCAAGAACAAGAGGAGAAAGTCATAGGGTTCAGGATGCAATACGATTGTCCCTGCTGCTAAGCCTGCTCCTGTTGCTGTTATTCCAAAGCCTACTGCTCCCTAAATAAAAAAGCAGTACACTGGGCCTCATCCTAAGTGTGCAACTTGCAACTTTCATCACCCTGCTACCTCTGCTTGTCGTTTGTGTACCAACTACAATCGATATGGTCACACGACTCCTTACTGCCGTCAAGTTAACCCGACCCAACCAGCTCAGCAAGCCCCAGTTCAGGCAGCTCTACCAGCTCCTCCACAGAATCCTAGACCAGTTAACGCAGTTCGTGCATGCTACAAGTGTGGAGACACTACTCATCTCCTTAACCAGTGTCCGCAACTAAACTTGGAGCAACATCCAGCTTCTCGGGGACGAGCGTTCAATCTTAATGCTAATCAGGCGCGCAATGACAATGACGTCATCATTGGTACGTTCCTCGTCAATAACCTTTATGCTTCGATACTATTTGATACTGGTGCCGACAGAAGCTTTGTGTCCGTAGAATTTGAATCCTTGCTAAATTGTGCACGCTCGAAACTACCTAAGTCATTCTCTGTTGAGGTTGCCGATGGCAAATCCATTCTAGTTGATTCTATTCTCAGTGGTTGTTCTTTAACTCTAAACGACCACGTATATACTATTGATCTAATACCCATGCAATTGGGTAGTTTTGATGTCATAATCGGCATGGATTGGTTGCGTAAGAATCATGCCGAGATTGCTTGTAACGAGAAGTTTGTTCGTCTACCTCTTCCATCCGGTGATATCTTACACATCTATGGAGACCGACCTTCTAGAGGACTGAAGTTGATGTCATGCACTCAAGCGAACATATGCTTACGTAAACAGAACTTTGCCTTCTTGGCCCATGTGGAGGAACAAAAGGGCAAAGGAAAGGACATAAACGACATTCCAGTAGTGTGTGATTTCCCTAACGTCTTTCATGAAGATCTACCTGGTCTTCCTCTTCCTAGATCTGTTGATTTTCGTATTGATCTCATACCTGGTGCGACTCCTGATTCCAAGGCTCCCTACCGCCTTGCACCTTCTGAGATGCAAGAGCTATCTAGTCAATTGCAAGAGTTGCTCGACAAGGGATTCATTCGTCCAAGTACCTCTCCGTGGGGTGCTCCTATGCTATTCGTCAAGAAGAAAGATGGTTTATTTCGTATGTGTATCGACTACCGTGAACTTAATAAGCTCACCGTTAAGAATCGTCATCCTCTCCCTTGCATCGATGATTTGTTCGACCAACTACAAGGCGCGTCTTGCTTCTCGAAAATTGACCTTCGGTTTTGCTATCATCACCTTCATGTTCTCGAAGATGATGTACCCAAAACCGCATTTCGTACTCGTTATGGGCACTACGAGTTCGTGGTCATGCCTTTTGGTCTGACCAACACACCCGCCGTGTTCATGGATCTTATGAATCGTGTTTGTAAACCTTACCTGGATTGTTTTGTGATAGTCTTTATTGATGATATTCTCATTTATTCTAAAACTAGAGCTGATCATGCTCGTCATTTACGCTTGATGCTTGAGTTACTACGTGGTGAACGCTTATACGCTAAATTCCCTAAGTGTGAATTCTGGATTGATGAAGTACAATTTCTTGGTCACGTTGTTAGTAAGCAAGGTATTCATGTTGACCCTTCTAAAATCGAAGATGTGAAGAATTGGAGTATGCCTAAATCTGCATATGAGATTCATTCTTTCCTAGGATTGGAAGGTTATTACCGTCGATTTATCTCGGACTTCTTTAAGATCGCCGTTCCTCTTACTTCGTTGACTCAAAAAGAGAAACCTTTTGCTTGGGGTCTCGAGCAAGAGGAATCCTTTCAGACTCTTAAGACCCTTTTGTGTAATGCTCCTGTCCTTACTCTTCCTGATGGGAATGATGACTTCGTGGTATATTGGGATTCCTCGAACCGTGGCTTGGGCTGTGTGCTCATGCAGCGGGATAAATTTATCGCTTATACCTCCCGTCAACTCAAGATACATGAGAAAAAAACTATACTACTCACGATCTGGAGCTTGGTGCAGTCGTATTTGCGTTAAAGATTTGGCGACACTATCTGTATGGAACTAAGTGTGTGGTTTTCACTAACCATAAGAGCCTTCAACATATATTTAACCAGAAGGAGCTGAACATGCGACAGAGACGTTGGGTGGAATTGCTTAACGACTACAACTGCGAAATTCGCTATCATCCTGGTATGGCGAATGTCGTGGCTGACACTCTTAGTCACAAGGCTCATGTTAATATTATTCATTGTTATCATATCTCTAGTGATCTTCATGCTTGTATTCGTGAAGCTCAATATTCGTCAGCAAATGAAGGTAGTCTAGAAGTGGAAATCCAAGGCGCTAAAATCGAACAACTTGAAACGAAGTCGGATGGACTTCAATACTATCTCAATCGCATCTGGGTACCGGATCACGATAACCTTCGTGAGCTCGTTATGAATGAGGCTCACAAGTCTCGATACTCTATTCATCTTGGTGCCGATAAGATGTACCATGACTTGCGTACGATCTATTGGTGGCCTGGCATGAAAAAGGATATCACTGCCTATGTCTCGAAGTGCCTCACTTGTCTAAAAGTAAAGGCCGAACATCAACGTCCCTCAGGACTCTTAGAACAACCCGAAATTCCTGTTTGGAAATGGGATAGCATCTCTATGGACTTTATTACCAAACTACCCCGTACACCCGCTGGTCATGATAGTATTTGGGTGATCGTTGACCGTTTGACTAAATCAACCCAGTTGCTTCCTATCCGTGAAGATTATAAAGTGGAGAAACTTGCTCGAATCTATACCGATGAGATTATATGCCGTCATGGCATACCAATGACATAATCTCTGACCGTGATGGTCGATTCACTTCACGTCTTTGGCAAACTTTCCAGTCCGCTATGGGTTCTATTTTGAATCTTAGCATAACCTTTCATCCTCAAACGGATGGACAGACTGAGAGCACTATTCAAACCCTAGAGGATATGCTCCGCTCTTGTGTCATCGACTTTGGTGGTAATTGGGATGTACATTTACCATTGATTGAGTTCTCGTACAACAACAACTATTATTCCAGTATTCAGATGGCTCCTTTCGAAGCTTTGTATGGTCGCAAGTGCCGATCTCCTCTCAGTTGGCATGAGATTGGTGACAAGCAACTTACTGGCCCTGAGATCATTCAAGAGACGACAGATAAGATTCTTCAGATCTGCGATAACTTGGTCAAGGCTAGGAGCAGACAAAAGAGCTATGCTGATAAAAGGCGTAAGCCTCTGGAATTTGGTGTTTGAGATCGGGTACTGCTCAAGGTATCTCCCTGGAAGGGAGTGGTTCATTTTGGTAAGAAGGGAAAGCTCGCCCCTCGCTATGTGGGTCCTTTCATGATACTCGAAAGGATTGGCAAGGTGGCGTACCGACTCGACCTGCCACAAGAACTTAATGGTGTACATCCGGTATTCCACGTATCTAATCTCAGAAAGTGCTTGGCCAACAAGGAACTTCAGGTGCCTGTCGAAGACTTACAAGTAAACGAAACCTTGCATTTTGTGTAGAAACCGGTCGAAATCTTGGACCAGGGTGTCAAGCGATTGAGGCGCAGCAAGATTCCCATAGTTAAAGTACGATGGGAAGGCAAGCGTGGCACTGAATTCACTTGGGAACTCACGAGTGAAATGAAGACCAAATATCCGCAGCTCTTCGAGCAGTCTTCCTCTTAGATTTCGGGGATGAAATCTTCTAAAGGAAGGGAGACTGTAACGCCTGCGTCACTGAACTTTTAGCTATTGTCAGTTTTATTCCTTATACTATGTGACTCTTGACACTTTTGACACTTGTGAATCTTTATGCTTTGAAACTTGAATCTTATTGATGCTTGATACTTGATTCCATGAAGCTAGATTCTTGAAACTCTATTCTTAATACTAGATTCTTGATACTTAACTCTAGACACTTGATTCTTGATACTTAATACTTGAGGCTTGATTCTTGATACTTGATACTTGATTCTTGAGACTTGAGTCTTGATACTTGAGGCTTGATTCTTGATACTTGATACTTGGTGTTTGACTCTTGAGGCTCGTAAAACTTGAGACTTGGTTGAACGAGGGACCGGAGACTTATCACTGGCGGAAACTATGAAACTTGGAAACTTTTGTGTTAATCTAGTTATGTGATACTATTACACAATAATATGCAACGCAACGCTTAATCTAACTCACAAAATGAACCAAAGACGGAAAGTGGAAAGGATGGGATTGACCGAATGGCAATCCGATCGGATGACCATCCGATCGGAGGGCCACTCTATCCAACCGCCATCCGACCCATGCCATACCGCCTTAATCCCCACTCTTGCACTATAAATAGGACCTGTTACATCATTCTCCACTGATGTGACAGCCTCCTTCGACCAGACGCACGCTCTCCCAGTTTTCTTCCATTTCTCGGCGATTTCGGTATGTTTTACACAAGATTCTTGCACATCTTTGATCTATACACTATTCTCTACATGATTCTCCTTTGAAATCACACGTTTCACAATGAAATATCTAAGATTTGAGCTCTTGAGGATGACGTCATCATGGCATTTTGTACCAAACAGTTGTGTGATGTCATTCTCGTCAAGATCTAGCTCAGATCTAAGGAATTTCATGTGCTTTACACCGGATCTTTACTAAATCTAGAATTTTTAGCTAAAACTCATGTTTTCCTCATCTTTTCTTAAAATTTTACTTAAAACAGTGGAATCTGGATCTAAACGGACTGTAGACTTGATGATTAGTCTGGAATCGGCTTAGAAATGGATCATCGCCAGAAAAGACGACCGTAGTATGGATTCCGACATGAATACTGTCAAGAATAGACACCTGAACGGATGGGCTGATTCCCATCCAATCAGGAAGCCTGAGCTTTGACGTGTTTACAGTTGTCTCAACACGTACAATGCCGCCACCAAACCAGAAACTTAGAAATTTTACAAGGTTGCAAAAGGAACGAGGGCACCTCAATCGAATGGCAAACCGATCAGACTGCCGTCCGATCGAACAGCCATCCGATCGAAGTGGCAATGTGACTTATAACCTTCAAACACTTGAACTACTTTTGAAATGAAAACTTTAAACTTTGAAACTTGTACGCGAAATGGCCATCCGATCGGATGACCATCCGATCGAAAGACCTGGTTTGAACATTTGGTGTAAAAGTTAAACTTTTGGAAACTCAAACTTGGATCGAATGACCATTCGATCGAATGGCCATCCATACAGATGACCATCCGATCAAATGGCGGTTCGTCCCACTCAATTATGTCAACCGACCGGATGACCATCGGACCAGATGGCCTTCCGATCAAATGACTGATCCGACACTTGCACGATTCTTGTATTCTATCCGACACTTATCTATGGTACTCTAATCAGGCTAATCCTAAGAGCTCCCTTTGATCCAATAACAGTGTTACTGTTAAGCAATCACTGTGGGTATACTCGATCCCTTTTCACTTAAACTTTTGGGATGCAACATGTATTCTATGAAACTTAAAACTCGATACTTTTTGAATCTAAACTCTATCCTATGTGAATGTGAAACTTGTGATTCTTGATTCTCTATGCTATGTGAACGTTTAATCCTTATGTGTAGTTCCGCCTTAACAATAGTAGCGCTATAGGAAGATGCACCTCCCCGTTATTCTTGGGGGTATTGTTAGGAGGATTCTAGTTTTCCTTGAGTCTTGGGAAAACACCTAAAGCATCGGGACACTTAGGCTATCACTTAGATTGCGAACACTAGCATGGCTGAAACTATTTTTATTGTTTACATGATGGATATGAGTTCTTTTAATCTATTATGCAATATACTCGAACTTGTATACTCGCCAGTACGTTTTTGTACTGAATTTATTTTAATACATGTTGCAGGCTTATAGGATGTTGATTCTCAAGAAACAAGCTAGGATTGATGCTTAGAAACTCGTCTAGTTAATCTAGAAACTTGAAACAATGTTTTGTTGCCGTATTTGGTACTTTGGTTCTGTGTTTGATGTTTTAGACAATGTTATCATGAAACTTAACTAACTACTATTGAAACTATTAGTGTTATGGAAACTGTTGAGCAATCTGAACGCTTAGTGCCGCACCCCGATGTTTCCGCCATAGGTTGGGGTGTGACACTTATACCGTTTTAATCATTTACTAACCAAGTTTTTGTAATTATAATTCATCGAATTAACACAAATTTAATCCTTTTAACACATGATGATATCAAACGTCATTCTAACATTAATCTATCATCATTTTCGTTTTATCATACAAAATCCGGTTCATAGTAAGTGTGATCATAAACTCAAACACTCCATTTGTTCAAGTATTTCCTGATTATTATCAGATATGATGATTCTAATCATAATTATATCATCAAATTCATCTTATGATTAATACCCACTTAGCCTTGTGTGGTAATTCATCAAATCATTCAATTCATAGCATCATATATATAATTTTTCACTTAGGGTTTTGTTCCTAAGCAAGTATACATCACTAATTCAATCATAGCTTTAATAATTCACTCATAATTCGCGATTATGATGATTATTCAATTTTCACAACTTCACAAATCATAAAAATTTGACATACCTTATGATCCCCTAGCTTGGGTGATCATTAATTCACATTCAATTGTGAATTTGAGCTTCGCTTAAGACTTCAATTTGATGATTTTTTATGAGATTAGGGTTTTGGCTCCTGGGGAACCTCCTGGGTTCGAACAGAACATTCTTAAAACACACTAAGTGTGTGTTTTGGTTAAACTTTTGTTTTTATAACCTAACTTTCCATTTATCTGAATTTGGCCCCTCTTGTTTGGTTAGTTATTAAGTAGGCTACAACCCACTTAATTCCAATATCATTCCCACTAATTAACTAGGTTAAATATTGCTAGTTAACTTAGTGGGTTCGGGGAAATTTATGACTTAGTTTATTTTAAGTCTCGTTAGCTCGGGCCTTCTATAAACTTAATTTCTTAAAAGCCTTTATACAACTTTTATTTAATATTAGGTTTATATATTTAAAATCATAATATTCACCGGGTTACTTTTACTACTAACGGTACTTTACCCGTGTTTTAGTATTAACGTTGTCACACCCCCAAAACACCACACACGGGAACCCCCCGCGAGGCGTGTGACGTACCAAGATCTAGCCACCAATCACATTGAACTCATAATAACATTTCAAATAAAACTTTCATTTATTAACATAAGCGTTACAAGACATTAAATGTAGTTCATTGTATACAGCGGAAGCATAAATCATTTGTTAAGTGTTTCATAAATCAAATGCACGTAAACTATTAGTCTCGTCCTGCGAGTCCATGTATATCGACCCATGACCACTCCAGCCTCCCAGACAGCAAGTTCCAAATTATATAAACCTATGGACCTGCAAGCATGCAGACAAGTGTGTCAGACGACGCTGGTGAGTTCAAAGTTTTGTTAACGCGTTTAGTTACCAGATATGAGTATAAAACAGTTCAATGATTTGATTTGATGTTGTTATTAACTCGATTACCGCAGATGGCAGCTAGATTTATTTGCCCAACCCCAATGTCTCTATCAAAACATTGGTCAAGTGGTTAAGGTAATTAGTTCACGCCCGTCCTCCCCGGTACGGTGTGAGGGTGCCAAACCTAATAGCGCTATCAACTAATAACCTCGTTGCCTCCCCGGAAACTAATCGGTAGATGTAAGGGGTCTTAATGATAGAAATGAGTGTAATAACCAACATCCCAATAACCCGACGTTCCTCCCCGGAACAATTACCAGATATCCCTCCCCGGGATGCATGCTTGGAAATAGAGCAGTGAACTCACCTTAGATTTGCTCGGTATGTTACGTTACATTACCCGTTCCCAGTTGGTCAACCAAACCCTACCGTGGTTACCAAAGATAATCAGTATAGTGTTCATACATATCACGTATCTAACGTACACGTTGCACAAGTAGCAGACAAGGAAGACACACGTTCTTATACACATCGTAACTGTTTAAACATACAATCCGTTGATCTATAACCTTTATCATGAAACCATATAACAAGTGCACAGGTTTCACATGCAACTCAATCACTTAACAATGATTAACATAAAAGTGCTCTACTTACAGCAGTGTTTCATGAATCTAAGCACTCATCGTCATGTAGGCATATGAGGTTTCATTTGACTTGCCATCAGTTGCTTCCACAACAGGTTCGGTTTCAAACAGCATCAGGGTTAACCAAAACGGGGCTACTTATACAAGCTGCCATGCTGATATTATGCCTGGCGTCACCTACGCCAATCCTAAATGCCCTTTCATGAGCATCATTTCCAGTATTGTTGTTTCTGTTATGAGAATTTCCAGTACTATCGTCATCCCCTTGGTTGTTGTCCTGAATTATCAACGGCCAATCCATGTCGTAGGCACCTTCATTTCCATACTGTAGGCTATGATTACAAGTACCTTGATGTTGCCGCGACTGTTGCTTCAAATGTCGTTGCTTGAAATGGTGTGCTACGATCTTTCACCAACAGAGTCCATCCTTTCACATTCCGTGCCACGTCCTAAGGCGCTACTCATTGTGCTGACAGTTACACATTCCACCCTATAGTCGATTGTCTTTGTTTATGTCCCAATTGATGCGTAAGAGTTGACTCTCATAAGTCACTTAGGATTCGATCGAAGTCAAATTGCTGATGTTCGTTGCTGGTAATCAAGGACATCCAAATACTGAAGTCGGTAAAGTGCTACGCTCATCCCCTTGTCCATCGATCTAGCAAGTTGATTGGGTCATACACGGTATGCCGCGAGAGTGTTGCAGAGGTGATCGCACCTTGGGATCTAAGGTGTCAACGCGCTAAGTTCCAACAAACAAAAATAGGTGAGGAAGGTATAGACCAATCATCCGACGCTGAGACATCCAACTCTGGGACGTTCATACAAGCACCTAACATTCTACACAATTCGCTAGGCGTTCAGATGGGTGTTCAGGTAACACTCGGTAGCATCGAGATTCGAAAGGGTTCAAAGAGGGGTGAAAGATCACGTTCGAGTAGGAGACAATCACTGCTATGCTATGAATCCTATAGACTTGTTACATTTCACATTGATCACATAACAGAGCAGAACCCCTTTTTCACTTGTTAAGCCTCACTGGGACTCACATGCACCCCACATTATTATTGTGTGTGCACCCACAATAATATTGTGATTTGCATGCTCATCTCAGCTCCTCCTAACTCATGTCAAATGGTTCCTCAAACTCAAGTAGCAAAAAAAGAGCATCACGAAATTTAAGTCATGAATGTTTAGGGAAATACCACCCTATCAATCACATAACACATGCAAGTAATACATGAATTCATACAGTTGTGCTAAACGTGCAATCACATGCAATATCATATGTAAGTGTTACTAGTTATGCAATACAATGAGTATACGAGTGATGAACCTTGCAGTCTGGAGCTGAGTGTCACGGTCGTATTCTTGTTTTCAGAACTGTTCGGTTATAGTCTGGTTTTATAAAAACGTTTTAAAACCAAGTTCACTATAACCAGTGGCTCTGATACCAAACTGTCACACCCCCAAAATACCACACACGGGAACCCCCCGCGAGGCATGTGACGTACCAGGATCTAGCGACCAATCACATTGAACTCATAATAACATTTCAAATAAAACTTTCATTTATTAACATAAGCGTTACAAAACATTAAATGTAGTTCATTGTATACAGCGGAAGCATAAATCATTTGTTAAGTGTTTCATAAATCAAATGCACGTAAACCATTAGTCTCGTCCTACGAGTCCATGTATATCGACCCATGACCACTCCAGCCTCCCAGACAGCAAGTTCCAAATGATATAAACCTATAGACCTGCAAGCATGCAGACAAGTGTGTCAGACGACGCTGGTGAGTTCAAAGTTTTGTTAACGCGTTTAGTTACCAGATATGAGTATAAAACAGTTCAATGATTTCATTTGATGTTGTTATTAACTCGATTACCGCAGATGGCAGCTAGATTTATTTGCCCAACCCCAATGTCTCTATCAAAACATTGGTCAAGTGGTTAAGGTAATTAGTTCACGCCTGTCCTCCCCGGTACGGTGTGAGGGTGCCAAACCTAATAGCGTTATCAACTAATAACCTCGTTGCCTCCCCGGAAACTAATCGGTAGATGTAAGGGGTCTTAATGATAGAAATGAGTGTAATAACCAACATCCCAATAACCAGACATTCCTCCCCGTAACAATTACCAGATATCCCTCCCCGGGATGCATGCTTAGAAAAAGAGCAGTGAACTCACCTTAGATTTTCTCGGTATGTTACGTTACATTACCCGTTCCCAGTTGGTCAACCAAACCCTACCGTGGTTACCAAAGACAATCAGTATAGTGTTCATACATATCACGTATCTAACGTACACATTGTACAAGTAGCAGACAAGGAAGACACACGTTCTTATACGCATCGTAACTGTTTAAACATACAATCCGTTGATCTATAACCTTTATCATGAAACCATATAACAAGTGAACGGGTTTCACATGCAACTCGATCACTTAGCAGTGATTAACATAAAAGTGCTCTACTTACAGCAGTGTTTCATGAATCTAAGCACTTATCGTCTTGTATAATGGTTTATGGTTATCACATAACAGGTGTTCAAGTCACACACACAGAGGTTTGCATCAATAATACATGTTTCACATGTTCTTATTCACAAAGTCAACGTACTGTACACATATTACATTCATCACAAGGTTAATGTATAACACATAGCCTGCATATCATATATCAGCATTCAACAGTGAGTTGGTTATTCTCATTATTCAATAACAGTTTCCTCGTTTTAATTGATGTTGTTGTCATGCAGCAACCGAAACCATGTAACCAAATATTCGCATCACAAGCATCATGAACAACTCAAAACTCTACATCCTACAACCACATCCAAAGTCAATACTATCGGTACCTATTGTCAAGCTCGTATCCTTACACGACGAAACATCTAGGTGACGAAAGATCATCTTTCATCGGTATTACGGGTGACGAAACACTATGTTTCGCCGAGACTAGTTTCGTCGTGGATATCATAATCTGCAACCCTAACTGTTTCATCGTTTCATCATCAATAATCAACCTTCTGTCAAACCCAATTATTAATTCATCCAAACAACATTAGATTTTATGCAATCATTAACATTATGTCACCCTAGTTTATTAACAGCATTCTAACGAATCCATCAATATCAATTGGAGCATGAGTTCGTATCAACATACTTGTTATTATGGACCCTAGTTATTTACTAGCAATTAATCACCATAAATCAACATCACATAATCCTTCCTAGCAGTTAGTTGTTATGAAGTTGCTCATCAACCATGTTGCTAACATGTAACCCTAAGTCTTAACACCAAGCGAGAACATATCAAATGCAACCTCATGTATCAATACTACCAAGTTTATCAATTGACAAGGGAGTGATCTATTTACCCGAATACAGGAGAGACAAGGAGAGGAAAAGGGCTTCGATCCAGGGCCTGTCGTCGAGTCGTTCAAGAGAGAGACAAAGAGAGAACTAGGGTTTGTAATCTTGTGTGTTTAGAAAATTATGGGGCGCACCATATGTAATACGTATAACATGAGGGATGCATGTGGGCTTCGAGGGATGTGGGCCAAGGAGAAGGAAATGGGAGAGAAGTGTGGCCTCCGACCCAAGTGGGTGCATGTGAGTGTTAAGCGAGTTTGCGGCCCAATTATGTCAAATAACTCGCTGCCCAACTAAGTTAATTTTCTAAATTAGCCAAACGACACATGAAAGCGTTTAACGGTTTCTCGTATAGTTAATCAGTCAAACACACGTAAACGTTTAATGGTGCACGAGATAGGCAAAGACGTAAAGGTACACGCCAAAGGTTGTGGAATTTAAGTAGTGCTAACCTTAATTCTTCGGGTTGTCACAAACGTGGTTTGATTACCAAACCCATTTCGGGGTGTTACACAGATTGACTTGTTTACACAATTTGTTTAAACAATTCGATACGTTAACCCATTTAAAGTTAGAATAAGAAATAAAAAATATATTTGATGGGATGTAGTAGGGTTTTGTGTTGGTGGTTGATGTATGAACATTGGAAATTTTGCTATTTAATTTAAATTTTTAACACCTAGTGTTAAAAGACGTAAGGTGTAATGTGTTTGTCAAATAAATAATTGTGACTGTAATTATTAAAGTTAATGGTTATCCATTGCAATATGATACAAACATTATAAAAGACGAAAAATGTAATTTACCCTACTTTTTATTTAATATGATTCAGTCAATACATTATGATGTGTTTATGTTAAAAGTGTTTGTTTTGATTAAATACGATTGGAAGGTGATCTTGTTCTTCTTTGTAGTTAATGAATTCATTATGTTTTTTATATGAGTTCTAACATTTTCTTTATACAATTTTTTATCAGGTTAGGGGACGCAAAGATAAATATATGGATGTAGACATTGATGGAATTCGTGAAGAATGGTTAAGTTATGGGATTTTTAGGTGATATTTTGTATCCACAAATAATATTTTTGTAAACTTTAAAATGTTTGTTAGTATATATGAGCTATGATTATGAAATTGATTGTTTTGGTATATATGTATTTTATTAGGAAATGGATTTGTTTTGATATATTGTTTTGGTTATGACACCTCCTAGGAAAATTAGTAATTCTATAAAATAAATAATTAAAAAAAAGTTTGTTAGTATCTTTGACTTAGGATTATGAAATGAATTGTTTTGATATATATGTATTTTATTAGGAATTGGATTTGTTTTGATATATTGTTTTGATTATGATATCTCCTAGGAAAATTAGTAATTTTACAAAATAAATATTTTTTAAACACCTAAAACCATGACACGCATAAATAAGTGTCGTAAACGCAAGTCATAAATGAGTGTTATAAGGCCACCCGGGGTGGTAGCGTGATAGTTTCTATCACTCGTGGAACTATCACTCAACACCGCCGCCACTAGTTTCTATCACTCGTGATAGTATAACGCGTTGAGTGGGTAACGCGTTGAGTGGGTAACGCGTTGTAGATAAAAAAAGGAACATGTATCTTGTACATTGTGCATTAATATTTGTACATTGGAATCCCTATCACTAGTGATACCACCCCTCCTATATTTCTATCACTATCACTAGAATATTGGGTGCCACATGGCATCATTTGATTGGTTGCTTCCATCACTGGAATCTATCACTAACAAACCACCCCTACCCCCCTAAATGGGTTTCATAAAAAATTACACAAAAATGCATGTCATCATAGAGACTTTCTTTGACATGTTTTTGTGTGTCATATATACCCTTTAATGAAACCCAATGTACGTCTAAAGGTCTTTTTTCTAGTAGTGTATATAATAGTTTTCATTATTCAATCCGTGTAATATATGAGGTACATCTATATTATAATTTACTTAGGTTTGTTATATTTTTTATTTTCGTTAATCTAAATATAGTAATGAAGATACTCTGTATTTTCGTTTCTCTAGTCTGAACGAGGATAGCAAGGATATAGTGTTGAACAAATTTCGACATGTAGATAAGACCAAAGAACTTTTCTTTTTTTTTTTCAGTTTATTAGTTTTAACTGAGATTTTATATCAATAAGGTAGTGTGTGCCCGTCGTTTACTTCTAATCTAACAATAAGTCACCAACAGAGTGGTTAAAAGAGGATAGAATTTGAAAAATATTCGTGTTGTGGCCCGTTTAATAAGTTTTTTTTTTTCTTTCGCAGTATAGAAATTAGTTTACATTATATAGAAAAAAATATTTGTGTTATGGCCGGTTAATAAGTTTTGTTTTTGCTGTATAGAAATTATTTTATATGATATACACGTAAAAAAGTAAAAGTATTTCACTTAAAAAGTGATGTAAATATTGAAACGGGTGTCATGGCACTTCTTTTGATTCCTAAAAATGAGGAGCGACATCCCTACAAGAAGTAAACTACAATTGGATTATGAAGTAATCGAAGTTTGCATCATATAATATCAATAGTGAGCCACAAAGTTGAAATATATAACTAGCTTTACAACGATTAAAATTTATATAAAACGTCAAATGATTAAAGTTGATTTAAGTAATACTAGTGGGAAGGCCCGCGCGTTGCAGCGGGTGTCCCGACTAATATCAGATTCAATTATGTCTATTACGAACCACAAGTGATATTCAATACATGAATTTATGTAAGTTTCGTATATTTCTATTGTGTACCTCAACAACGGGATCAAAGGAAGATAAAAGAATTTGAACTTTTACACATCCATTTTCATCGTAAAATTCTAAATCTCTACTACATCAACTTACATTGAAAGTCAACTGAAGTCTACTAAGATAAAGAATGAACAGACAGATTTGACAAGATCCTCAAAACGTTTCAACTCTTTAACACACTCTGAAACTCTCAAATTGATTTGATACTTTGAAAACATATTGTAGACAAAAAAACATATCACAACCTCCTTCCTCTTCTCCCACTCTTTCGACGAGTGCTATATGTTGGAATTGGTGTCCACGTCCTTTGTCATCATCAAAACATACAACTTACTTATCAACTACTCCTTAAACATTAATAAAAGTTCTTCAAAGAGCAAAAATAACAAATACAAAAATTCGTATATAAAAAAATAAAGAATATAAGCATACCAATGTGACCAATCTTCATGCTAGAACGGGCAAGATCTCTGAGGGTAAACTGTGCACCTGGACCGGGTGTCTTTGTCTTGTTACCTCCAGTTGCCCATAGTTTTATGTGGAGGGCATTGATTCCAAGCTTCAGTTGTTACAACAGAAATTTGTTAGTTGTAATGTATCAAACAAAAACAAACTGCTATGATTACCATATAGCAAGACACTAAAAGAAATAAGTAAAAACCTTGCATCTTGTTGAATTGTGTACCTCAACAACGGGATCAAAGGAAGATAAAAGAATTTGAACTTTTACACATCCATTTTCATCGTAAAATTCTAAATCTCTACTACATCAACTTACATTGAAAGTCAACTGAAGTCTACTAAGATAAAGAATGAACAGACAGATTTGACAAGATCCTCAAAACGTTTCAACTCTTTAACACACTCTGAAACTCTCAAATTGATTCGATACTTTGAAAACATATTGTAGACAAAAAAACATATCACAACCTCCTTCCTCTTCTCCCACTCTTTCGACGAGTGCTATATGTTGGAATTGGTGTCCACGTCCTTTGTCATCATCAAAACATACAACTTACTTATCAACTACTCCTTAAACATAAATAAAAGTTCTTCAAAGAGCAAAAATAACAAATACAAAAATTCGTATATAAAAAAATAAAGAATATAAGCATACCAATGTGACCAATCTTCATGCCAGAACGGGCAACATCTCTGAGGGTAAACTGTGCACCTGGACCGGGTGTCTTTGTCTTGTTACCTCCAGTTGCCCATAGTTTTATGTGGAGGGCATTGATTCCAAGCTTCAGTTGTTACAACAGAAATTTGTTAGTTGTAATGTATCAAACAAAAACAAACTGCTATGATTACCATATAGCAAGACACTAAAAGAAATAAGTAAAAACCTTGCATCTTGTTGAAACATCTTGTGCAGCAAGCATAGCTGCTTATGGAGACGACTCATCTCTATCAGCCTTTACCTTCATTCCACCTAATGAAAAAAATTAAAGGATAGTAGATAAAGATTAAGATATAAAAACTATAAACCAAACACTCAATAGCATTTGAATTACAGTAAATATCTTGTGGAAAAAATATTAAAACTACAAACTACTAACCACTTTCGAAAAAAAAATCTGTTGAGAAAAAGCCTAGACAAATAAACTTAATTCATGTTCTCTTTGCAATGGATCAGAAAAACAAGGTGCATGTAATTATATCTCCCAGTATGAACAAAATAAAACATTGCTCGCAAAAAAATTGAACATACAACACATGTTCCTAGCGGAATATATATTATATACACATGAGTGTTTTTAGCATTTACTTAAGGGTTTTAACTTCAATATCAGTTACGGCTTTTGGTTTGTATATAGATTAGTGCAAGGCTAAACCCTTCAAATACTGATAGTTAATTTCCTCATCAATTCAATAAATGATGGCCTTGATGATCATTACTTATTAGTACACATAACTTTTTGAATTATTTTTATTTAAAAAAGTGCCAAAATCCCTAAAATGCCCTTAAAGTATCTTAAATTTTTTGGACAATGTGCAAGTTTACCCTCTCTAAAATAGTTTGGCTCTCTTGTACATGTTGCTTCAAAATATGTACACAATGTAAAATTACTATAAGGGTAGAAAACCTATTTATAGTCCATATAAATCTATTTATTATATTTATACATACTATTAAATCATGAAAATCCCAAATCTTGCATGTCTAACATTTAATTTAATCAATTAATTTCTTTAATTATTATAAAAGTTTTATTTAATTCCTTAATTTAATTCAATTAATGGAAAACATAAGTGGGCATGGATTCCATGAATGAAATGTCTAGATTGCCCTCAAAGTGTCTTAAAACTTTGAAGAATGTCCAAGTTTTCCCCCTCTAAAATGGCTTGCTTCATTTGTACATGGTGCTACAAGATTTGTACCTAGGCAAAATTACGAAAAGGGTAGAAAACCCACTTCTCTTAATATAGTAATTATAGATAATTGCATAAGCATAAGTTTTTAAATTGTTTTAGTTAAAAAAATTAATTTTACTTTAATATCATACTCAGCACGTTATTTATATTATAAGAAAACATAGAAAATTAATTCATATCTATATTTTGCTAACATCAAATTTGAATCACTGACGAATCGTTGGAGTATTATTATGTCACCAGCGAAACTACCCGATAATATCTATCTATATATATATATATATATAAATGAGATGGATTTGGGCTAGGTGGCATTTGATTTTGGCCATTTTTGCTGATGTGGCAAGTTTTGATGATGAGTTTAGGAGGGAATTCTCAAATGGCTTCTACAATCACGATTTTAACAAACCAAATTCTCAAAACACAAACCACAATCAATATGGACGCGGGATCCGGCTTTAGTCGGGTCGGATTTTAAGGCTTCTCGATCTATGGATTTGGATGTACTATAAATTCATTTTTTTATTCGGCTTTACACACCGTCTTTCAGAACACAAACACAATTAGGGTTTCTTCTTCAATCCCTCTGCCTCCTACATCAATGTGTGAACCCGATTGGAGAACATGCTCCTTCTCCATGATACAACATCGCAAACACTAATTCTTCAAGCTGAGCCACTTTGTGTCTAAAGATCAAGGTACGTATCTCTAACCCTAATTTCATCCGATTCATTAACAAGTATTCGAAATCTAATATTTCTGTTTATGGTTGTTTTGTAAACCCTAACCTCCATTGTTAACCCCAAAATTGATGTTTCTTTGTAGAAGATTAAAGATCGTTCTTTGTTTTTCAATGAATTATGAAGAATGACGGTCTGTGGTTCTGATTGGATTTTTGTTGACGACTTTGATGTTCAATGTTTGTGTATATTTATCGCGAATTAACAGGTATTGTACATATTTGTTCATTTTCGTTTTTTTTCTAACCGTATAATGAACGACTTTGATTCACAAAGAATTGGAAACCTTAATTTGAATTATTGGACTTCCTTCTGTTGTCATGAAGATAGCGAGGGTTCACAGGAAATTGGAGTTTTCTATGGGGATTCCCCCTTTTATCTTGAACTCATTGAAGATGTAAGTTTGTTTTCAATCAAATTGCATGTGTTGTTATGTATATTTATTTTGATTCAGGGAATTTCAATTATTATGTGTAATCTTTTATGTGACAGTCTCTATATAGACTGAGTAAATTTACCTTAGACCATTGGTATGTATCAGTGACAGTCTCTGATGGCAATGAAGTTGCTGATGTGTAGGAACGCCTTTAATCAATGATGGTGATGCACGATTGACTGTGACGACACTGAACCCTATATCACTTGCGATGATGAGATTGGTTTGATGATGTTAATTTGTTCTTTTGTTTTGATCTTCTATGTTGTTTTCCCTTTCAGATGAATCTCCTGCCTTTGGAAACTGATGTCGCGCATTAGGTAAGCAATCCTTTATTACTAATTCTTTTTTTAAAGTTTATTCTATGTCCTTTCATTAGTTGAAATTTTTGTTTATCGTTGATTTGTTGGCCTATTAGGTTTTTGGTCATCTTATCTTAGGTTCCCAGTCAAGGTTAGTATACATATTTTGTTTGTATATTTTACTATTTAAGTTTTGATTTTTGTTTTGGTTTCGATTAGGGTTTTGCTTATTATATCATTATTGTGATTCCAACAATCTATGTTTTACATTTTTCAAATGTTGTCATGTCCTTTCAAATGTGTGGTGCAGTCTTTCATATTTTATTAACATGTGTTAGATCCTGATTATTGTTTATTTTTAACACGAGGATCATATAATACTATGTGAGTATTTTTCATAAAAACATAATGTGGCTGAATGAGAGAATTCTTATGTTGGAAAAAATGATAGAAAATACAGGATTGAAACGAGAATTAACTTATGATTTAATGTTGTTTTGACGTTGGTTAAATACTTCTTTTTATTATTATGAATTGAAGTGGATTTTAGTTAACTAATAGTGTTTTTTGTATCATTTTTATAAAAAAATTTGATTACAAAATAATGAATAAATTTGTAAATTATAAAAGATTCTTTTTAAATCAATTAATTTGGGTTTTACTAAATGATGGTTACTTATACGCATATGAACTACATTTTTAGTGCACATATTTTTGCTCATGTTTCATTCGCTCATGTAGACGAAAGGGCTATATGATGATTGTTTAAGAAAGTGGTAATAATACATGTGGTAATAATAAAATCCTGAATGTGGTGCGGTTGATACACCGATCACTGAGTTCCTGCATATAAGCATATTATGAATAAAGGAAAGTTTTTACATCTTCCAGTCTTGGTTTTAAAATGCGCGCATTATGCATAATGCGCGATGCGCCCGATGTACTAATGAGAGCGCATCGCAACAGCTGATGTGATGCGTTTACGTGATGCGAGAATATTGCGCGCATTTCGCATAATGCGCTGAGATGCACGCAACATTGTTTCTTATGCTTTGTTTCCATATTTTATGAACTGTGTTCGGTTTTTCCCATAATTAACATCTTAGTATGCTTGATTTGAACCAAAAAACACAACTCTTATCTTCTAATTACGTCAGTTGTTTTACTTTAAGTATGTTTTTATAAGTTTTTATGTATAAATAATTTTTAACTATTTTTTATAAAGAACGCACCACATACGTGATGCGCTCGCATCGCGCATCACGCATCACGCATCAGATTTTTGGACTAAACGCATCGGAGTGCATCACGCAATTTAAAACCAAGCTTCCAGTTATTGATAAAGGTAAATTTTACATCATAATTAAGCTTTTTTTCCTTAATTTATTTTTTATGTGGTTATGTTAATTCTTCATGAGACTTACTCTGTTCAATTCATGTGTAAAAGTGGCTTATTTTTTGTTTAGATGGAATTGGATGTGCTCCAGATAACTGACACTGCTATAGACCTCAGCAAGTATGATGCAAAAATTTTGGGATTCTACTATGGCAGCGCCACGTGCAAATGATGATAGTGATACCAGAAGGTAACTATTAATAGCCCATGCATGTTATTAGGTCACTATTATTTGATTTATTGTTGGTCAAACTAAATATAAATGGTGATATTCTGTGGCCTTTGATCTTTTATATGGTTTTCCTTAAGTTTTTTCTCACATACGTGTAGAGCTCTCCCGCAATTGAATAGGGTTGTGTATACTTTCAGTTTGTCTCTAATACTTGTACATTAACCATAAGCCGTAATCAAAATTTTAGTGTTGTTTCATTAAGGTATTTACTTACATTTGCTATTTATAGGTCCATTGTTTGTGAAGTTGAAGGTGTTGAATGGCGAACGGTCAACGGATTCACTGGCGCAAAGTTTTGAGTTTAATTATGGCAATTTTTTTTTCCGATTTTGAGGTAGTTTTTGAAAGTTTAATTGAGGGTTTGTAAGGAGGTTTAAAGAAAAGACGTTACAGTTTTAAGGATTATTTTGTTGATGAAATGAATCAAGTGCTTTGATAAAATTACTTGTTCTATTTATAATGATGGTTATCATTATCGTTATCCAATGATTAATTTGTTATGTCTATGGTTTTCTTTGTAAAGAAAAATAACAGGAAGTTGGGAGCACATAAAGCATGGATAACAACCAATTGAAATGTGGAATAAATCATATACTAGAAGCAAAGGAGAAAGGAGAGATCAATGAAGATAATCTTCGTTACATCGCTAAGAACATCAACGTTGAGGGTATGCCATCTCCTCATTCATAATTCTTTACATTTTGATTTTATTTTTACTAATTAGCACAAGGGCTGTTAAACATGCGTGTTGGTCTTTGATACGAACCCAAATTCGTGTTAAAGCCGAACGCGACAAACTTATTTGCAGCGGGTTGACACGAACATGACAACATTGACAAGTTTGTTTGATGTGGGTTGAGTTGAACGCTACCTGTTTATACCTGTTTAATCCAAATAAATATTTAAGCTTTTTTTTTACATATTAATACTTCAAAATTCTAAAATTTCAAATTATTTTTATTTTCAAAGTAATTATGTATAAACTATGCAGATTTATTTTTTGAGTTTTAAATTAAATATTGATATAAAAAATACCCATATTCAGAGGTCCGTAAACAAAATCATCAAAGTTTGTTAGTGAATTGTGGATGTATATTGTCATTAGTAACTGACCCTAATTTGTGTTTTTTGAAAAAAAAAATCCTTAAGTTGGGTATTAATTGGATTGGTGAAATTGGATTTAGAGTAAACTTCCGTTTTGCTCCCTGTGGTTTGGTCACTTTAACGGTTTTGCCCCAAACCTTTAAAAATAGCCATTTTCCTCCAATAGTTTCCTATGGTTTTCCATTTTGCTCCCCGCCTCTAACTCCATTCAAGTTGTCTGTTTTTCCATTTTGCTCCCCGCAGAGAGCAAAATAGAAAAACCATAGCAAACTATTGGAGGAAAATGGCTATTTTTAAAGGTTGGGGCAAAACCGTTAAAGTAACCAAACCACAGGGAGCAAAACAGAAGTTTACTCTTGGATTTAATTTTTAAGTACTTAATTTCTCTATGTTGTTCTGTTTTAGGGGATTATTCCAATATTGAATTGGGAAACAGAGACTTTTAGTAAACCGGTGTTGGCAGTTTTGGTATTTGGTTAAGTGGCATTGTTTCCTCCAATGTTTATACCGTCTACTCCGTCGATGTGGGTGGCCGGAATGAGCTTCGGGTATGGTTTCGGGTTCCTTCTGATCATCGGTGGAGTGACGATCGGTGCTTCACTTCCTTATTTTATTGGGTCTCTCTTTTACCACAAGATTCAAGTGAGTATTATTCTCTTACTATTTGATTGTGGTGTTTTCGAAACTCTGGCAACCAGATAATCAGTTGATTTAAAATGTGAGTGTAAGAAGCGTATAATACATTAATGTGCACATCACATGATGCGGTGATGAGATCATGTTGATGTGACGTGGTTTGATGAGGCGCCTTATGTAGTTAACCAGTATTTGAACAATAAAGGCGCATCGGTATTTTACTGTTTTAAAGTTAACAAGTTAAAATATTATCTTTAAATATTTTTTTTAAGTATTTGTTAATAACAAACGCCTCGCATATTGCTTTGAGCATCGGCTTTTTGGATCCAAACGCATTAGAAGGGCCACACAGTTTTAAAAACCAAAAATTGAGTCTGTCATATTCTGATTATCTAATAGATTTAGTATTTACATGTAAAAATGACCCCTAAACTGATTATCTGGATGCCCAAACAGTAAATACAGATAAGCACAATGCCAAACATACCATTGCTTATCTTATAATTCCATTAATGTCACACGTATCGTCGTTATGCAGGGGTGGTTAGAAAGGTACCCGAAGAAAGCTTCATTATTGAAGTTAGCAGGTGAAGGAAACTGGTTTAACCAATTTAGAGCGGTCGCATTTAACGAAGTGCCCAAAGTGTATATTTCAATGCATAAACCAATTAAAGAGTTTTATTAAGCAAATTAGAATTAGTAGTACTGTTTTTGTGATTATATTAACCTATTTTCATGCTCAAACAGTCTATATGTGAACTTTAAAGTGATCCAATTTGATACTTTTTTTTTTACAAATTATGATAAATAAGAACCAATACGTTGAATTTAGAAGAAAAACACATCAATTTTGGATATAAAAAGAACTTGGGTTGACCTTAATAGTCAACATATGCAGGGTCAAGCGTTCTTTACAAAGAAAGATTTTGACAAATACTACCCTTTGGTGTATGGTGAAGATATTATTGCTGATGATGCAGATGAGACTGATGCAAGGTCTTTTCTGTAATTTCAACAAGTCTTGATGTTATTTTTATTTTTCGTAATATATATTCTTTCATTACAGAAGTTGTGAATGCGGCTCATTGAATGAAACTTTAGCAAAAGGTAAAATTATTCTATGTTTCCATTCGCGTGCAAGAAGCTTGGCTGCTTCAGCTGCGAAAAATGCCCATGAAGTTGGTGGTGTGGGGATCATTTTCGCACAATATCCAACCAAAGATACCACGTTGACTTTTGTGATCCCGTGTGTTCAAGTTGACTTAAGGCCATCTGCCGCTTTGTTGGTTATTAAGATCATAGGTCTATGCCATCAAATATGATTATGACTATGCCTATGTAAGTTCATTTACTTAATTAGATGAATGGGTAGGTTGGATAACTGCTCACAATGGATTCGGGTGGAAATATATTGCACTTTTCTTCGAGTTGAAAAAGTTCAAGTTGAGTTGATAAATACTCACTATAATATCAAAGTAGGTCATAGTTAAATCAAAATTTAATAAATACTCTCTAAACCTATTAACTTTTAACGATTAAATTAATAACTTATATTTTTAACTTCATCCAATTGTATATTAAATTAATAATAACGAAATATAAATTATTTTGTTACTCATTAAAAACAGACGAAACAAACCGTGAAGCATGAACTAAAGAGGCGAGTACGAACCTATTTCGATATGTTCATTATAAACGATCAGTTTAAACGTAATTTTTATGTACCATTAGTGTAATTATTGACATCTCTAAAAGATTCCATATCATGAATTATAATGTATTTATAATATCATAAATTATAAAGCTGTAACTTATATCTTTGACTTTTCAATTTCCCTTCAAGGATACAAATTTTTAGTCCGGCCAACTTACTATGTGAATTTCCACACACTTTCTTGATACAATATTTTTGGGTTTATGTTGCTTGAATGATTTTTAATCCTTATAATGTTCATTATATTTTGAAGACACCCGAATATTAGCAGGCAAAGTGGGGCCATTAGCTTAGACATTTTAAAGGACCAATGGAGCCCAATCATAACATAAATAAAGAGCAGATGTGTCTTTGGATCTTATGTGTTGTTGCCACCGTTCAATCATCAACCGGTCTTCGTGGAGGTAAGACTTTTACTCTTATGTGTGCTGCATTTATTTGACTTTTTTATTATTTTTAATAACTAACGCCTTACAACTTCGCGCATTGTTTAATAGGAATCGTTAAGAATTGGGTTTCGGAATCAAAATGCATCGGATTATTACACGCTTGATAGCACCAAGACAATAAGCACTCTTTGACACTCATTTTATGATCCATTTGGTTGAATATTGTTGCTTTTTTAAGGTGTTTTGTCAGAATACATAATACAGGCGTTTTATGATTATGTTTTAAAAAGTTGTCTTTTTTCAATATATTTTTAGTGGGTAATTCTTGAATCGTTTTATGAAATTTTCATGTTTATGAAATGTAGCAACCACGTTGTTCAAGAACGGGCCAGAGGACAAGGCAGCAAAAGCAGAACACCTTAAAAATGAGCTGAGGAAGAGGTTGATGGAGAAACAGTGTAAGCAAAGAAGTCTATTGTTGTGAAATATGGTCTAAATCATGTCACTTATCTCATCTAGCAGGTGAGCTGCTACTTAATTTTTTTGAAGCACATTTGTTTATACGTCAAAAACTTATCTTTTTTTAGTCTTATTTCAGAACAAGACACACTTTGTTATCATTAGTCATGAAAGGAGAAAGAGTTCAGGTCAACCGGAGAATTACATATTTTGAAGGCTACACTCCTTGGGCGTTCCTTTCATTTCAAAGTTTGGGTCAACTTCAAATTTTCATAATAAGTCAATGCGTACATTTTCTTTATAATCAGTATAAAAGTAATTTTTTTTATAAAATTAAGAAACATATCACTTATCAACACCGCGAAATTCGCGGGTATTAGCACTATACACTTGCGCGCTTACAAGATGAATTATTTAGACCACCCATATATATACTATGTATTATAATAATATGAATCTTTTTTTCTTGGCATGCTTTCGGCAAGTAGTAATAACTGTGTAAGCAATGGGCTGTGATGTTTCTCTTTTTGCTCATTTTATATTCCAACACATGTTATAGTAACATCTTTGAATCACTTTTGATATCTTAGTTCTAATTAAATGTTACCTACTTAATTCACCATTACAAATTAGTATGTCAGAGCAATTCGCTTAGCAAATTATACAATTAAAACATTTCTCACTACAAACGTGAAACCCGTCGCAGAGCGCAGGTACATATTGGTAGAGATTAACATTTTGGTTTTTTTAGGAACCCAAACCAATTTTTTTCTTGGTTGCTTCTTTGCCAAACTGGTTTTCGTTCGCTTCTGCCACGGTTTGGACGGTTCTTATGGTTGTTTTTGGTTCGGTTTTATTTTGGTTTCACTTCCAAATCGATTCTCGCGCACTTTTTTTAAACATTTTTTTATGAAAAAAAGGTTAAAAAACATAAAATACGAATTTTATTATTTTTATAGTTTTTGCTCTTTTTATTCTTATATATCCTACATTTGTGAAATTGGTCTCTTTTGGTTAATCTATTTCACTATTGACCGCGTTCTTTTAATGTTATTTCTTTCATTTCAGTTCATTGTAATTTAATCTTTCCATAAGTAATGGAACGTTTCTTTCATGCGACATATAGAGATGCAAACAGAGTGCGAACCTTTATCAAAGTAGCCCCAATGGCTTACTGGTTAATCTTAGAACCTTTTTTATTTCACAAGAGTAGCTCAAGGAGTTCATCAGTCAACTAATGAGAGTTAAGATAATAGAGACCATGCGATTTGTTTGATAAGCTTCATATAGTGGTATTTAAAGTATCATATCCACGAACTCCATGCACATCATAAAAGTGATTATAGATTATTATATATAATACATATAATTAAATAACTATCATGATTTTATAAGAATTATATAGATATTTATTGATTTTAAAGAACCTCTGTCTAATGTAATGAGTGGGGTAAAGTAACTAAATTTGAGTTTATGATCATTAGTACTTCAACGTTTATTTTTTTCAAGGAATATTAGCAAAATATCAGCATGATAGAATTAAGTTAATTGGGTGTAGGTTACAAAAGACCACACTCGACTCAGCTATACCACAAGTCTCTTGGGAAATGCTTGAGTTTTCATTGTGTTTCGACTATAAGACTATAATTATGTGTAGTGTAGAGTCGATAAGAAAAAAATGGAGATTTGTTATACGATTACCTCTGTGTGTGTGTGTTTGGTTTTTTAAACAAAGCATCTTGTGTGGGGTACAAGGATTGAGATTCCATTATTCGCTTTCTTGATATGCGATGAATGTTGGAAATTAAACTTAGCATCAAATAAAGAAACATTGATATTTATTATTATGTAAATCAATGTCTATTTAATTAGTATATGCTGGTATGTATATGTCAAACAGTGTGATTGGGAAGTTATGACAGTTAAGATATAACCGCCAAAATGGGTGGTTATAAATACCCATATGTGAAATTGTTTTATGTAATCTGAAGTACATGTTTTATAATGTAAATTCTCTAAAACTTTGGGTTCACATAAGACGTGAGTTTGTGTATTTTTTTTAGTCCGCAAGGGATTCTTCAATGAATCTTTAATGGGTTTGAGTAAAGAATCTGTTGATTGTATTTATAGAGAATTACGGCTTTGTATTTTGGTTGTTAATTACTCTGATCGGTTTTTTATGAGCCCAACATATAGAAGGACAAGCCAGAGATGAATCAGTTGGTTGTTGTGGCATGTTTTCTTTAGTTCCAGTCCGTTATACTTTTGAATTTTCAATTAACTGTGATGTTTAGAAATGATGTGTGGTCGGTTGTTGGTGGCCTTAGAGATGTTTACGCATTGTTGTTCAGTTTAGAAAAGGTAAGAGGTGTGTGGTTTCGACAAGACTAAATCATGATTCCAATGGCATGAACTTAAATTGGGCGTAGATGAGGAACCGGTCAATAGATTCAAAAAAGGAGGTTAGAAATTTGCAAACAATATTGAACCAACAGTACATTAAAATTATCTCAACTATAATTGTCAATTCAAAACAATTATAAAACAAAATAATATTTCAAAACATGTCGTTTATTTTATTTAATGACATAATTCGATTAATGTAAATTAAATTTTCCTACCCGCGAAGTTCGCGGGTGATAACCTAGTATTCTATATAATAAAAGAAAGTCATGGGAAACACATTTTATTCATTGAAGTCATTTATTCTTTTGTTTTCCCGTCTCTCTGCTACTTAATTATAAATACTTATTTTTTTAATTAAAGATATTATTATATCAGTAACAAATAAACTTAATATGAGATTAATTTTTAATTTTTAAACTAAACTCATATTTTTTACTTCAAAGTTTCACTTTACGTGGTTAAAATATTAAAAAGAAGAGTAACGATGACAATTGTTTTATGAGTGATTTCAAAAAAATTATATATCAAATATTTAATGTGGTTGAATGATAAGAATAGTAAAAATACAATACATTAAATAAAAAAAAATATATGGTATTAAAAATCAAAGTTTCTTATCCGGTTCAAAGAAATAATGTTTCAAAAATTAACATACAAAAATTTCTAATTGTCACGTCAATGTCTGCTTATCTTGACGACTATATATGGTAATAATTTACATTATGTTTTGTTCTATTTTTTAAAATAATACATGGGTTTATTCAACAGTACAATACATATGTTTTTTTATACATAACCTTTTTATCAACACATGTAATACATACAATAATTAGTTTAATTGGATTAATTTGTGAAAATATTAAAATCCACAAATTGTTAAGAACCCTATAATATTGGATTACAAATCAGCTGATATTGTCTTCTATCAATAGAAATTGATAGAGGGCTTTGGCAGAGGATGTAAAATAACGCAAGTTAGGCTCAAGAACTACCTTAATCGGATGAAAGACGAGTTTGAATCAGATGATTGAAGTTATGAGCCCTAGAATCTTGTTCTTCAAAATTGACAGAGAATTTGGGTGATTTTGAGAGGGGTTTTGTGCAGAGAACTTAGAAATGGTAATAGGAGAGTGTTTTGGGTTTCAGTTTATATAAAAAATATGAATTGATTGTGTGTTTGAATAAGAAATAATAGGTCTTCAAGAATGTCATAAAGATGATGATTAAAAGTGAATTGATAGTGTGTATTGATTTGGAATCATGACTAGGTTGATTACAACTGATTAGAAATTGAAATGGAGTGTTAAAACTCGAGATTAAAGGTGATTAATGGCTACAGATTGACCAAGATCATGAAACGGACCTAGTCTGACCAGCGTTCTCCCGCACGTCATGCAAGGACCAGCCCGGTCCTCTGTGAGTGCATATGTTTATCGCTCGCGTCAATCAAGTAATGTAGCTTAAAGAAATGATATAAGACTGGTGCTGAACAGAGAAAAGCATAAAGTACATATAAATGAAGTATCTTTGTATGAAGGGTGGCTTCGTACGAAGCCAGTAGCTTCGTACGAAGGGACAATACATGCCTTCGTACAAAGGCAGACCCTCTATATATAGGAGCTTAGGTCTTGGTCTTTTGTATCTTTTGGGCATTCTTGAGACGAAGCTCTGCCCGTTTGTTTTCACGGATTTGCTATTGTCAAATATAAATAGAAAACAAGTTATAATTACATCTTTGTGTTCTTATCCACACACGTGATTGGATTCCGCACATATCACGTGTTCGTACGCATTCAAGGGTTGAAAATTCGATCTAGGGTTTGAATTTACAAGTGGTATCAGAGCGGGTGATTGTTTGCACGGATCAGAGGCATGGAGATTCAAGTTTCTACATCAGATTCAGAGCCAAGATCATCATTTTCTACTCATATCTTCTTCTACACTTTTTCTACATTTTTTTGAAACTTAAAACTCAGATCTACAAAGTTTTAACGGTTAAAATCGGCTGATTTTGGAATATGTTGTGTGAAAAAACATTTTTAAACAACCCTACAAAGTTTCAGATCAAAATTCAAACAAAATCGTATTCAAATCAGTGAAAAATCATGAAAAACGTAACCTTGTTCATCGCAGCTTAGCTTCGTACGAAGGCATGAATTGTAGCTTCGTACGAACCCATTTCAGCATTTGTTATTCTGTAGAATTTTGGCTTCGTGCGAACCCCGCTTTCATAGCTTCGTATGAATCCAGTTTATTTGATCAAGTAGCTTCGTACGAACTCAACTATTACGCATTCGTATGAACCAAGACAGTTAAGTGTTTGTTGTTCGTTTTTCAAGTTTAATCAAGTGTTTGATAGTGTATTTGCAGGTTATCATGGCTGAAGAGTTTTATAACACGTTTTACAAAGCTTTCACTTCCGAGTCATGTGAGACACCAACTGTTGCACCAAAAAGTAATTCTAAAGCTATAAATGATAATATAAAACATGAAAACTTTTACAGAACTCATTCTAAACCACCAAAGCTTGATAACATTGAAGACTACACTTGGTGGAAAGAAAGGTTTCTTAACTGGGCAAAAGCGTTTGCTCATGAGAGTTGGTTCTGTTTGGAATTTGGATATCATAGACCAAAAAATGATAAAAATGAATAAATTCCACTTGCAAGCTTAGAAGATGAAGACAAAAGAAAATTTTCTTATGAACAAAAAATGATTGCATTAATTCAACAGTCGATCAGAGATGATATTTTTGCTTTACTTAATCATGATGGTTCTTCAAAGTCTGTCTGGGAAGCGTTGAGAATGAAAGCTGAGGGAGGAAAACAAATTAAAAAGAACAAAATTTCATTGCTTAAAAAGGAATTTGACTTGTTTGATAGTATAAAAGGTGAAACAGTTAGGCAAATGATTGAGAGATTTTGCCATTTAAAAATTGAACTTGATAGGTTTGGGATAAGAAAAACTAGAGAAGAAATTATTGATAAAGTTATCGAAGCCTTACCACGTGCAGATCATTGGCAGACATTTGTCTTCATATTGAAAAATGATGTGTTGTTTGATGAGATTGCTTTGGATACACTGATAGAAAAGATTGAAAGTCATGAGCTCGAGTTGCAAAAACAGAACAAAATGAGCAACTCTACCTATCAGCAAAATGTGGGTCTTTATTACAAAGGAAGCTTGCCATCAAACAATGAATCACAAAAGATTGGTACAGCTTTCAATGTCGAAAAGTTGAAAGACTCACAGAAAAGCTCATAAAGTTACAGTCCAGGTTATCATTCGTCTTCAACAGCTTCAAACTCAGAAGAACCCGAAGAGATTCTCGGCAACATTGCTCTAAAATTGAAAAATTCTCCAACAATGAGCATCAATGCGGCTAAAGATGCCATTTTCTTGAGAACCCATGGTTAATGTTATGGAGGAAAACTAATGACCTAAGGATTAAACTCCTTATCTACACTTATCATCCATCATTTGCCAATATCACAACATCACACCACAACTCTTCTCCCCTCTCTCTTATTCTCGGCCGAACATACCCCCCCCCCCATCATCATCTTCCATTAATTTCAAGCTATTCCAAGGTTCTCACAAGGTGTATCAAGCATACTTAGGAAGGTGTCAAGACATAGAAGTTGAAGAACCTTTCTTTGGAGCTAGTAACCACCCTCTTTGTGTCATCTTTTCTTCGTCATTATCAACTTGTTTCTACCCTCGCCTTGAGCTAGTAGTAAGTGTCTTAAGAACCCATTTTTCATCTTGATTTAGTAGTTAAAGCTTATATTTAACTAAAAATATAAAGATCTTACAAAACCAAGAAGATGAACTCATGAACAAAACTAAAAATCATAAGAAACCAAGTTGTTTATGTTATGTGATGAAGTTGTTTGATGATTGTTTATGTGTATGGTGATGAACACCATGTAACACCCCAAAACCTAAATGTTTATATTGTCGTATGTTCCTATAGGACATATCATGAAATAAGTAACTAGGCTAGTAACCTAGTTAAATGGGTAGTCAAAACTACTAAATAACGAAAGTTTGTGCCAATTATGTTTAATTAATAAACACGAGGGACTAAAGTGGGTTAAAACGAAAGTTGAAATATTAAAAGTAAATATAACACACACAAACACACATTCGTGTGTGTGTTCTGGATCGTTCAAGAGCTCCCCAAAGGAGCCAAACCCTAGCTCAATCTTAAATGATCAATTGAAGGGTAAATCGAAGCTCAAATTCATGAATAAACATGGATTAATGATCACCATCACAAGGGGATCATAAGGTATGTCTCAAAACTAAGATTGGTGATCTTGTATGAAGTGGGTTATGTTTTAATCCATGAATTGGGATGGAATTGAGTATGAGTATGTGTTAGTATCATGATATAGAACCTAGATTATACATGGTTTGGGTTAGTTTGATGATTAGAGGTGAAACCCATTTGTTTTGGTAAGAATGATGACTTGAATGATCATCCATGTTTAATTAATCATGATTGTTGATGTATTATGATGGATAGGATGGATTCTTGTTAGAGGAATTGAAAGAAATATGATGATAATATGTTTGAATGTTTATGTGTGAATGATATATGTTTATTAGTAGGAGGATTTGATAAATTATGTATGAAATTAGGAGATTGTGCATAAATTAGTTGTACCTTATGTTTAGAAGGTTGTACACACACAAAGGGTATAATGAAATTAGAGATAATTGAGCTTAGATCACTAGTAAGTGAATAACAATGTAGTTATGAAGTGGGTTTTGTATAATATGATGATATGTTATTGTTAATGATGTTTGAAACCACATACGTGTGTAAATGTTTAAAGGATTTCGGCTAGGATTTGATAGATTAGTATGTTTTGAGTTTGAATGATAATTTCTGAAACGAGATCCGTGTGATGAATGATGAACAAGCTAACTATCTTAAGAATGATATATGATAGTTGATGCTTGATAAGTGATATGGAAGCTTGGCAAAGAAGTGGGTCAAACGGGACTTATGCGCATGGGAAGCATATTTAGATGAGAGGTAAGTAAGCTTACACCCCTTTTGTAGAATATCTATTCGTTGTGTTGATTACGAACATGGTAAGTAAATATGTGAAGAATGATGTTCCGACAAGTATTTGATACGGGTCGGAATATGTGGGTATGATAAGAAATTAAATTTGATGTTTAAAAATGGTAAAATGGACATTTGGATCTAAACGGTCAAATGGTGGAGATGTCACCATTTGGCGTTATCGACTAATGAATAGTTTTGTCAAGTATTATGAATTCATTCACAGAATGAATAGCGAAAGGATCTCGTTGTTATCATCTAACAATTTGGTGGATGAAGTATTAAACGGATCTTAGCTTTAATCCGAGCAAGGTATGTGTGTTTAGAGTTGTAGTTAAGTGATAGGATTGGTTGAATGTGCAATGAAGTCCTTTGTTGTAAAGGATGGAGCGAAGTTGACAAAAATGCCCTTGATAGGTATATCGGGAAAACGACTTTAAAAGTATTTAGAAACAAGCCGTTTGATTAAATGATTACTTGGGACAAGTATGAAAGCGGAAAGTATGATCTTTGCAAGTCAAAGTCCTTAAAAATGCGTAAATACCCTTAACGGGTCAAAATAAGTTTTAAGCGGAAATGGGTTGGGATGTTGTAAGAAACCCGTGATTGGAACCTTATATGATAGACGACGTTGAAATTGTAAGGCTCATGGGAAATTTAGGTCAAATAAACAGTTTATTTTGATAAATGCATGAACGGGTCAAAACTTAGTAAAAAGGTGATAAATCGATAGCTTAAAAGTCTAGAATTTTGTTAATCCGGATGTTGGATGTTAACTCCATGTGATGGAGAATTAAATTACGATCACGTAGGAAAAAGAATCAGGTAAAACGGATCAAAAACGAGAAAGTTATGCCCGTTTCCGTAAAACTGAGTTATGCTGGGAATATGCAGCAACAGCTGCGAACATTCTGTTAAAAAGGGTTGGTGGCGCGACGCGACGGCGAAAACCATAGGCCGTCGCGTGACGCCACAGGCTCCAGAACATTGAAAAATTCATATTTTAATTGTATATGCAATGCGAACCCGTTTAGACCGTTTTTAAACACTTATATACTAAGTATGATTAATTTATTTCATGTTTTAGGAAAGGTAGGTATGTATGTGTGTATGTATTTACGCAAATAGGAACATATGGGCGTATGTACGTAAGTAGACGTGTATGAACATATGTACTATGTAGGTATGTATGTATGTATGTATGAATTTATGCAAGTAGGTATATATGAGCGTATGCAAGTATGTAGTCATGTATGAAGGTATGTACGTATGTAAATATGTGAGTGTGCACGTATGCAATCAGGTATGCATGGATTTTTGCAAGTTTTCAATACTACACAGTATTAACACTATTAATAGTGCACCTCGAGAATGAAGTGTAATGCAGGTACACTATTGAAGTCTCACCAGGATTGATGTTTACATGGAAAGCTTAAATGTAGAGGAATATCGGAATGAGAAGTATATGAGTATGAATCTTGGTATGTTTATAATGTGTGCTAACATAATGAACGTATGTGGTGAGTGCAGGTTGTACGAGACACGAAGGATCATCGAGGAGTAGAGATCAAGGACCGAGTCACAAGATAGATTGTACGGGGAAAGTTGGTGAATGTATATAGTAAAAAAATAAGTTATGAATTTACTTAGTAAAAGAGTTCGATTGATGTAATCATTGTAAAAGTGTTACCTTAAAATGAACTTCAAGTAAGTTAAGTTGTTTATAATGAAAGAAATTTTACGGTATGAAAATCCGCTGCGACTTTTGGTCAAATACGAATTAGGGTCTTACAAGTTGGTATCAGAGCCCTGGTTTGAGAGAATCAAGCACCAGAAGGTAAGTACTTGAACTCAAACTTGTGTGCTCTTGTGATAAGGAGCCCGTACAATCTAAGACTCGATCAAGATCCAAGGGTAGAAGCGAATGTAAGTATGCGCTTATGCATGTGAACAAAGAAACTAACGATTTTGTATGTGCAAGGTAAGCATAAGTGTTTGAAGAGGATGGTCCGTGGATACAGAATAGGATGAATACTAAGGCTGGCATGGATGCAAATAGGCTAATGAACCCCAGGTACACACTATTAATATGTATGGGTACCAATGTTAAAAGAAAAAGGAAGAAATCTCCTTGGGAGGGCAATTATTAAACGAAAGACAATGATATGGTCTTTGGGAAATTTTAGAGATTTGCATGAAACTGAAACCCATTTCTCGGACATAAGGGGATAATTACACGAAGGCACGAAACTAGTATGTGGATTGCGCACCTGGCCAGTACGCAAGAAGCATATGACGTTCGTGAGACCGTGGTAATTATCGCAGGTATGTCCGGTAGAACTGGGTAGCAGGTGGGCGTGCGGGTGAAATGGGTAGTAAGACTCTCGGGAAATTGAGAGTACTACGTAAGAGTGAAAAGTATGAGTGATAAGAATGAAGAATGTTGAATCCGTAAGAAAGTACGGATCAACAATATATGAATGAAATGTTTGAATCCACGAGACGGATTCAAGGAATGAAAGGCATGAATGGAATGTTTGAATCCGTAAAACGGATTCAAGAAAATGAGATGTATAAATGATATGTCTGAATCCGCGAGACGGATTCAACACATGAAAGGAATGAAAGCATGAATGATATGTTAGAATCCGCGAGACGGACTCGAAGCATGAAAGGAATGAAAGCATGAATGATATGTTAGAATCCGCGAGACGGATTCGAAACCAAGAAAGAATAAAAGTATGACTGAGATATTATAAACCGCACGACGGGTTCGAAACATAATGAATGATAAGAATGAAAAGATTTGAATATGTAAGTAATTACAGACTAAGCAAGTAAATATTCTTTAAAAGCGAATATTATCCAAGTTATGTCTTAAACTTATATAAATATGTGTGAATAAAGGTATATATATATATATATATATATATATATATATATATATATGAGCAAATATGTTTGTAGGCAAGAAGGGATAAAGAGACAAATGAGTCATGCGGGCCAAATGGTAATCGCCATTCAAACCTGATATATTTAATGATTTTATTTGTTAAGTTTATACTTATAGGTGAGCATAATGTTTGGCACGCAAACCTAAATTTTAACGAAAGAAAGAATCTTTAAACATGTTATGTGTTAGATGTGTTAGTAGTCGACTCTCAGGAGTTCTAGGATCGTTATGCGACCTGAATGAGTCGTTCAGAAGAGTTTGGATCCGAATCTAAGGCGGAATTAAGAGAAACGGACTTGTTTACAGCTTGATTCAATTATAATGTCTCTTGTATTGATATAATAGTCTTACAGCACCTGGAAACAATTCGGCAGAGCTTCGCTACTCAAATCCAAAAGTTACAAATGACAACCTAGGCTCCACTATATATAGGCATCTAATTTCGCACGGAATAGCCAAAGGTAATTTCGTGCGAAATACCCACTGGTAATTTCGTGCGAAATAGCTAACACACACACAAAACTCAGTTTCTAGCATCCCGAGCACTGGTTTATCCTATCTTGTTACATGACTCAATTCAAGATGAAGTCGACAGACATAGTGCACTAACAGACTCCCCCTTGGATGTTGACAAAGTCTTCAGTGTCGAGTCTTTAGCATGACACATCTTCAGTCTTGATCAGTCTTCACACTCTTTCCAAATTGTCTAACATTGTAAGCATCCATCAATCTTTATCTTCTTCCATCAGCTTCTATCTTGAATGTTATACCAGGATCTGACTCTGGCTGTTACATTAACATCTTTTAGAAACACTTTTTTCAGGCTCCCCCTTAGATCAAGCTTCCGTGCTTTTAGGGATCGACACCTTGCTTTCTGGTTACAAGCTCCCCCTTACATTGAGCTCGTCTTCAGACTCCCCCTTAGTCTTAGCTGTCGGGATCGTAGTCTGGAATCACATCTGCATCACTCAAACATTTATAAATAACAATGTTTTGAATTTCAAAGATCAAATATCATGGCTCTTTAGCAGATTTTAACAATCTAAGAATCCAACTCCCTCACAGTTAATCATCCAAGTCCAATTTAATGACCTTGGAGATATCACAAACTGTTTTTGATTTTTTATTAAAAAATTCAAATTTCAACTTAATGAACTTGTTTTATTTTCAGAAACACAATCAGCATACTTAGATTTTGAAACTTAGCACTCAGACATCGGCTGTCGAAACTAAAAACAGAATCAAAATCTTTTTGTATTTTTCTGAAACATAAAGCAGTAAAGAAATATTCACAAACATATTTACAGACAATATTTTTGTTTGAGTTTGTCTCAGAGGATCATATCAGTTTTTGACAAGTCACAAGTACCATTGAGCTTAGTTACACATTAAGAATTAAACAATTCACTTAGATTGTCGATATACTGATCCACTTAAATTTTCACACAAATTTCAACTGATTCAGGATACGAATTAGGTGTATCAAGAACTTAAACTCATTCATGTGTCCCACCTCTTGAATATACTCCCGTATCCAGATCCCAATATTCAGTCTTACAGGTGAGTATACCTAGATGATATCTGTAAAGGGTTTAAATGCGAGACCGTGAGAGCTCAGGCTATTGCTTCCGCAAAATCAGAGAGATGACGGTTCGACTTTAGGTGTGTTCCCTTTAGAGAATCTTTTCTTCAACGGCACATGATTAACATTTTGCAATGTTTCATCATTTTTTATGCTGAGGGTGTGCTTTTATTTCAAGCATGCAGAAAGTATTATACAGGGACTAGGCCATTGCTTCCGCATTATCAGAAGTCCCGGAATAATACCCCAGATATCACTAAGCATAATGACCTAGTATCTCAGAAAGAGGGGTCCTTCAAACAAGATTTCAGGGGTTACCTATATATCCAAGTAGTGTTCCCCACGAAACAAGCAAGTTTGAATTTAAGTTTATATCCCGAAAAAGTTTACTAAATGTATAAAAACCTATCGGCATATCATCAGTGAGACCGTTTAACACTATTAAATCATTACATTTCTTTAGCATACTGTAACTGTCTACTGATGTACTATCATTTTCTCTTTTTACACAAAAACTCATTTTTGAATTTTATCATGTTTTTGTCTTTTTCAAATTTTCAAATGTTTTTGGATTTTCTGACAATAATACTCCCCCTAAAATGCAAAATCATTTAAAAGAAAATTTGACAACCGGATACTGATAGCTTTGTCTCGCCATCCATTTTCTGCTTCTCATGCACTGATTTGCAGAAAATATAACGTACCCCCATGATTTACAACCCATTGATTTTTTTACAGTTTGAAAACCGTTTTTCAATCTTCTGAAATTAATCATGTTTGTTCCTACGTGAGGGTTTCGGCATATTCACTCAACATATTTTGGATTTTTCAAAAATTTTGACAAAATAAGAACATATTTTTGGTTTTAAATTTTTCAATTTTTAGGGTTTTTGAAATATTGTTTATTTATGTACAGAAATCAAACACACTCCCTGTTTCAACCAACACAGGGTTCAACAGCCTCCTCTTCTCTTAGTGCCAAGCTGCTCCGATTTCCATTTTCACAGTCTTCAATTTTCTTGAGCACCTGCATAATCAACTATTCAATCACTTGAACAATTTAGCCCAGGTCTGTTGAACCTTAGGCATTTCAACACAATATGCATCATTCAACTTCGGAAAATCTTTGTCATTTTGTACAAAGACTTTTTCAATTTTAATTTTATCTTTTTCATCATTTACTGAAACAATTTGTTTCTTAGCACTCCAAGTTTGACCTTTAGAAGTACCTCGTTTGTAAAAATGTGACTCTTTTTGAACATTTTGATTTTGAATCATAACTTTTGGTTTCCAAAACTCGTTTGATTTTGTTGCGTCAACAGTTGTTTTCCAATTCTGTGTTGTTCTTAAACTGGGTGTGTGAAAATTCCAAGTCTGTCTAGAATCGAACCTATTCGGGTTTGATTTCCAAGTTTGATTCGAAGCAAACTTGTTTGTGTTGTATTTCCAAGTTTGTTTTGAATTAAATCTGGTTGACCTTTGTTTCACATCCTCAGATTTTTATTCTTCCACATCATCAGACTTCTTTTTCTTAACATCAATAGGTTTCAGATTTGGACACTTGCGTGCAAGATTTCCAGTTTGATCACATTTGAAACATGTTCTCTTGGACACATCTTTGACCTGTGGTTGTTGTTTTTTTCTTTTTAGCATAGAACTCTTCATTAGACTGTCTTCTAAATTGGAGTTCTTTCTCTTCTTCAGAACTTGTTCCATGAACAAAATTCATCTTAGCCTGATAATTTGGCATTTCATTTCTTTTCCAACATTGTTTCTTTTTATAACCCAACCCAGCCTTCATGTTTTTCTTCTTGTAACCAGATTTGTTATAAAAAGTTTTGTGACCTTTTCCAACAAACTTTGGAATTTCAGATTTTTCAATCTCAATCATTTTGAAAACTTTGTCAATCTTTTCTGAAATCACATTCTGAATCGGGAATACAACCTCTAAGAATAATTTGTCTGATCCAATCATGGTATAAACCAATCCTTTTGAATCATCATTCAAATTTTTCTCAGATTTTGAGTTTTTCAGATATCTATCATGAAAATTACCTTCATTTTCATCCTGTGATTCAGATTTACCTGTTTCAACCGACTCTTCTTTCAACACACTTTCAACGACCTTACCTTCCACCTCTGAATCACTAGAATCATCAGATTTGGAATAGGTTACGTCAATGTTATCTGGCAATTGATCTACCATGTTGAAAGCTTTTTCGACCTTTTCATCATCATAAAATGCAAACTTTTCCGGTGGTGGAACTTGATGAAACTCTGAACCAATTCCTTTCTTGTTTTGCTCAGAATCGTTACCATCTGGTTTTATGTTGAAAATTCTTTCAAGCACATATGATGTTAGTGCACGGAATGTCTGTTGACTTCGTCTGCATTAAGTCTTGTGTCTAGAATGTTTGATTGAACACACATTAGGGTTTAAGTTAGGGTTTTTATGTTGTATACATGAGATTTCGCTTGAAAGGGTTAGGATATGCTTGAAGCGAAATCACAACACATGATTTCGCTTCAGATAGTCTCAAGCGAAATCTCACACTCTATATATAGGTGGTTAGTTCCTTGAAGGGAAATCATTAGTCATTGTATGTGAGACGAAGTGCTGACGGATCTGTATCAGAAAACCTTGTACAAGCACTCAAATCAATCAGAAAAGAAAGATTAAAAGGATTAGAGCTGTTATGACTTTAATTACGTTGATTCCGCCTTCGTAATCAGAGATGAACATCCTTAACTGACAGTTAACGGTCGTACAACGGTCCAACAAGTGGTATCAGAGCTCAGGACGAGGAGTTCATACCATAGCAGCTTGATTCTACTGGATTTTCTTATTTCTACTCATTTTTCTCTTACTTTTCTGATCTGAACAAGTTCCAATGGACAAAATGGTCTGATTTCAGAATATAACATGTAAAACTGAGTTTTAACAAAGCCTACAAAGTTTCGGATTAAAATTCAGCTTAAAAAGTGTTAAAATTGACCTAGAACCAGATTTCGCTTGAAAGTATTTCGAAGATAGCAGGTTGATTTCGCTTCAAAGTAGACTGTTTGGACTATATCGCTTGAAACTCTGAAGCGACATAGATTTCCTGAAGCGAAATAGTTGTTTTCGCTTGAACTGTTGTTGTACAGCTGAAGCGAAACTGTTTTGTTTGATTTCGCTTGTGGAATTTCGCTTGAAGGTCTGATTCGGTTGAAGCGAAACAGTTGGTCTCGCTTGAAATCAGTTAAAGTGAAATAGGGGATTTCGCTTGAATCAGTTTTTGTTGATTGATTCCGCTTGAACAGTTTTATTAAACTGTTTTCGTTTGAACTTGTTGATTTTTTAAAACTTTGAAAAATTTTCTAAGTGTTTTGTTTTGTTTTCAGGTGATATCAAAATGTTTGACGAACTGGAGAACATTAAACTTGAAAGAGTAAACAATTGGACTTGTTGTTCTCTTCTTGAGAAAAAGGAGGATTTGGTTGAAAGATTTGAACATTTTATGTGTAGGAAATATGAAAATTTTAGTGATACGTTTAAGCGATATGAAGAGTTACATAAAAGTTTTGAAATGCATTACTTAAGGATATCAAATGCTGAAAAGATATCTAAGTTTGCAGATGCGTTACCTTCAGATTGGGATGAATTTTTAGAAAAATTGAAAAAGGATTCTAGGTTTTCAAAATTTGGTTATTATGATTTCATCAGAGAGCTTAGAAAACGAAATGATGAGAATGAAGAGAAAAAGAAGGAGGTGGTAGAGAAATTAAAACGAGAATCAAATTGGTTAAGTTTGGATGTATTTCTTGAAATAATCAAAAGAATTGAAAATGGTATTGATGAAAGAAGAAAGATGAAATATGATTTCAAGAGAGGTTGTTTTTTAAATGAAGATTTGAATCCTGCTGATATGGTTAAAATTTTTCTTGCAGGAACATCAAAGAATGAAGAATCAAAGATGGATGAAACATCGAAAAGTAAAATTGTATGCTCAAAATGCGAAAAATTCGAAACAGAAAATTTCAATCTCTTGAAAGATGTGGAGAATTTGAAATTGGAAATCAAAAACTTGAAGGATGAGAAAGAATCTGATAATAAACAGATTCTTGAAATGAGAGAAAAGTGTGAGAAATTGACGTCAGAAAATGACAAACTGTTGAGTAGTTTGGACAGTTTGACATTGGAAATTAACGTTTTAAAAGAAAAAGAAAAAGATTTTGGAAAAATCAAAATTGAAAATGATAATGTTTCTTGGATAAAATTGGAAAATGAAGCGTTAAAAGGAAAAGAAACAGATTTTCAAAATCAAATCAAGATTTTAGCAGATGAGAGAGATATTTTTGGTAAAGATAATCTTGAAAAACAAATTGAAATCAATTCTCATCTTGCTAAAATCATTCAGCTTGAAAAAGAAGCTGAAAAAGCTCGGATGAAAATCAAAGAGCTTGAAGAGAAATTGAAAGGTTTTGTGAATTCTACATCACAGGTTTGTCCAAAACCTATCAATTCTGTTCTTATGAGTGAAAATGTCAAAAATTTTGACAAAGTCAAAGTCAAAATTGAAGATTGTGATGAAATATCTGATGATAAAAAAGAAGAGAATAGAAAAACATATTTGAAATTAAATGAAATGTTTAAAAATACTGTTTTACATTCTACTGAGAAAGGTGAATGCTCAACGCAAAAACCTGTAAAGAAGAATGCAGAACAGAAACAATCAGATAAATCATCCAATCGTTATGAAAAATTACAAAAATCTAAAAATCAAAACTCAAAAATAGTTGGTAATTCGTGGTGCAGGTTTGACCACAGTTCTCAAAAGCCAAATTCAACTTATAGGAGAAGATGGGATGAAGATTCTTCAAGGACAAATCATTACAATGATAGAAAACAAAGAAATGGTGATTACCACAAGGCAAATCAATGCTTTGATCTAAGTGTGTGGTATGAAGACGGTGTGTGCTATGAAAGTAGTGTAAGGTACGATAACAGAATGTGTTACAGATGCGGTTATCAAGGACACATTGCTGTTAACTGCCAAAGTCAGAGATTTGAAACAAGAAGATGCTATGAATGCCATATCAGAGGACACATTGCTAGAGATTGCCCGAGGAGATCGATGGAAAGATCGAGGGTTGAATCTCAAAGAACGGCAAAGAAGATAGTCAATGTCAAGCCCCATGAACAGAAGGTTCTAAAACCTAAAGTTCAGGATCAGACAATTCAAGAAAAGAAAGTTAAACTTTCACAGGGGCAGAAAGACAGACTGCGAAAGAAAAGGAAGAAGGTGAGAGAGTACCTCGAGAAAGTTTTGTCCTCGGATAAAACTGTTAATCCGAGTAAAAGTTCTGATGAATCAACTCACTCGACTGCAAAGCCAAGTAAATTGAATTCTTCAGATGCAAATCTGAGGACAAAGGAGAAAAAGGAGAAGAAGAAAATGGTCGGCGATGAATCTGATGCGTTAAAGTCAGACAAGCCACCATCAGGCTATGAATTTGACTTGTCAAAGTCAAAAGAGCCACAATCTGGCAATGATTCTGGTTTGTCAAAATCAGAAGAGCCATCTGTTGAGGTAAAAATTGTAAAACCCAAGGCTGGTCAGGCTTGGGTAGATCTTTTCAAATGAAAAACCTGACTTGCCGGAGCTTCCAGGTTGGTAAGTGTGAAGCAGGTATCGGCATTATTCTTGAGAAATTCACAGGATGGTAACTGTGATATTTCGATTTACAAGTGGTAAATCAGGGACATTAAGTTGTACTTGATTTTCTACTAGTGTTTGTTGTTGACACGAGTCTTAATTGTTAATACTTTAAAATGGTTGAAAAAGAACAATGTGATGAAACCCCAAGTTTGTGAAAAGACAAACAAAACTAATTTTCCGGAAAAACCATTTGATTAAAACAAACTTAAGTGTTTTGAAATCTAAATGGGAAAATAGTTTGTTGTCAGGGGGAGTTCTGATTGTTTATGTCGAGTGAATGGCGAATTGAAGTGATTTGATATCAGTTTGTCACGTTTCTTGTATAGTTTGTTTTCAAATTTTCTCAGAAAATCAAAATTGAAACATATTTTGATTTTAGGGGGAGAAAAATTTTAAAAAAATTAGAAAATTAGAAAATTTCAAAAATATTGAAAAATGAAAATGAGTTTTGTTGAGAAAAGAGGAAATGATAGTAAATCAGTGAACTATCACAGCATGCTAAGGATATGAAATGTCAAATGTGATAAACGGTCTCACTGATGATGTGCCAGTAGGTTTTTGCACATTTAGTAGATTGTGATGAGATATAAACATAAATTTCAAACTTGCTTGTTCTGTGGGTTAACAAAACTGCTTGGATATATAGGTAACCCCTGAAATCTCGTTTGAAAGGTCCCATATTCTGAGATATTAGGTCTTTATGCTCAGTGATATCTGGGGTATTATTCCGGGACTTCTGCTGAAAGGAATTTCTGACCTAGTCCTCGAATAATACTTTCTGCAAAATGCTTGAAACATAGCATCGCCCTCAGCAAGCTGATGAAACAATAAAATTGATAGTCGCTGCTGTTGTAAGCAAAAAGATCCTCTAAAGGGGACACACCTAAAAGTCAACTAGGCTCTCTGCTGAACGGAAGTTCTGACCTGAGCTATCACGGTTGCATAATTTATTCCCCTGACAGATATCATCTGTGGTATACTCACCTGTAAGACTGAATATTGGGATCTGGATACGGGAGTATATTCAAGTAGTGGGACACACGGATAAGTTCAAGTGTTTAAAACATTAATATAGTATCTCGGATCAATTGAACTTTGTGTGAAAATTTAAGTGGACCAGTATACTGACAATCAAGGTGAATCGTTTAGAGCTTAAAATGATTAAAGCTTAATGGTGCTTGTGATTGGTCTCATGAACTGATATGATCCTCTTACACAAACTCACAAAAATATTGTTTGTATATATTTGTTTACTGTTTTTTTTTTTCAAAAATTCAAAAAGATTTTCGACAACTGATGTTGAAGAGCAGATATTCAAAATTCCAAGTGCTAAACATGATGAATTGGTTTGGGAAAATATGTTGAAAACTTTGAATGTCATATTAAATTGTGTTTGAAAGTTTGAGGGGTTAGTTAATCAAGGTCATTTATTTGAACTTGATGTAACTTGTATGATTGTTAAATGTATGGTTTCTACCAGTAAGTTTTCTAAATTCAATTGATATAAATTTGTGAAACTTATGTTGTTGTAGAGATTATACAGGTTTGAACTTCATTATTCCCATGGAAGCTAAATGACAAAGCTTGAACCAGACATCTCAGATTCTAGCATATTGAGAGGGGGAGTCAATGAAAAGGGGAGTCTGGATCAACATTTAAAGGGAAGAAAGGAGTTAGAGCCAGGAGGACAAGATTCTGAAACATGTGAAAATAGAGTGTTTTTGTGGAAAAGACAGAGTTGGAGAAAAGACCAAGACTGAAGACTCAGGAGCTGAAGACTTCGTCAACATCCAAGGGGGAGTCTGTTAGTGCACGGAATGTCTGTTGACTTCGTCTGCATTAAGTCTTGTGTCTAGAATGTTTGATTGAACACACATTAGGGTTTAAGTTAGGGTTTTTATGTTGTATACATGAGATTTCGCTTGAAAGGGTTAGGATATGCTTGAAGCGAAATCACAACACATGATTTCGCTTCAGATAGTCTCAAGCGAAATCTCACACTCTATATATAGGTGGTTAGTTCCTTGAAGGGAAATCATTAGTCATTGTATGTGAGACGAAGTGCTGACGGATCTGTATCAGAAAACCTTGTACAAGCACTCAAATCAATCAGAAAAGAAAGATTAAAAGGATTAGAGCTGTTATGACTTTAATTACGTTGATTCCGCCTTCGTAATCAGAGATGAACATCCTTAACTGACAGTTAACGGTCGTACAACGGTCCAACATATGATGATGCATGATAACTTTTTAACTTGTTATTATCCTGTTCTAAATCAGCAATCTGACGTTTAAGTTTAGCAACATCCTCAATGTAAGAATTTACAACTTGTTGCTTTATTTCATACTGTCTCTTAAACATATCAGTTGTTTCAGAACAGTATCTTAATCTAGATTGAACAAGTTTCATTTGACTCTTCACATCTTCATATGACTTTTTAGTAATGTGATAAGCCAATTTTATTGAATCATATTCTTTTTTCATTTCTTGACACTCATATTCTTTTTGAGAACATTCTTCTGTCATTTTCAAAACTTTTTCTTTCAAATTTTCATTTTCTTTTTCTAAATTTTTACAATTTTCTGAAATCTTTTCATCATTATCTTTCAAAACTTTTTCATTTTCAAGCATTTCTTTGTATTTATTTTTAAAAACTTTTTCTATTTTGGTAAATTCAATATCTCTTGTCCTGAACTTTTCGTCTTTCTCAATACAAGCACTGCACGTTTCCATGCATTTCTTGCACTGTTCAACAATTTTCAAGATTTCAGAATCAGAATTTACCTTAGTGATTGGCACTTTGGTGTTTGCTTCTGTTTGCTTCAACTCAGATTTATTCTTCTTTTCTTCACCAGTACCAGCATCACCAACACTATCAGCTGAACTTTCAACCTTTAATTTAACCGATCTTTCCAACTTCTCCTCAGCTTTTTCAACCTGCTGTTCTTCAGTAACAGCTTCTTTTCCAATAACTTTTTCTTCTACCTTCTCTTCCTCTACTTTAGCTTCTTCAGCAACTTTCTTCAAATCGTTCACCACCTCATCAACATTCTTCTTTATTCTCTCTTCATCCCTCTTCCTCAGACTTGAAGTCATAACATCTCTAAGAAGTTTTTCAAACCTTTTCACATATGTTTTATCTTTTCCAACATTTGTGTAGTATTCGACTGATCGAGGGATTACTAACAGAACATCATCAAAAACTATGTCCTTTTTGGGAACAACAGGTTCACCATTTCTGTTGACATAGCATTCTCGCTTCTTGTCCCATCTTTTGTTACTCACAGCACTTTCATACTCCTCTTGCATTTCATTAATTCTGTTCCAAGCAATGTTTTTCTCTCTGTATGTTTTCTCCTCCAGAATCTATTCTCTGGTTTTCTCTTTGATCTCAGCAACAAAAACATAATGTTTGCCTTGTGATATTTTTCTTTCATGAGCTGTGATTTTTTCATCAACACAATCTTCTTCATTTCTTTTCTTGATCTCAGCAGCCAATCCAGAATCAGATGGAATGTATTTGTCCCAACTGAAACCCTCTGCCACTTTTTCATCATATTGATGTATAAGTAAGGCTTTCTTCTTGGGATTATTTTCAATCATTTTTGGCTCTTCTTTGCTACGGTGGTAAATCGCCTTTCGGTAATAATCATCATTGAATGGATTTTCATTTCCATCGACTGCAGAATTATGACATTCTCTCTTGAAATGACCTCTTTGCTTGCATTTGAAACAAGTCACTTTGGATTTATCAAATCCTAGCTTAGTTGATGGACCACCGATTGATTGCTTTCCAGTAATTTCCATATATCTCGAAGCTCTTCTAATGCAACTCGCTAAACACCAGCGAATATCGATAAGTTCCATCTCTTCCGGATCAATCTGGTCATAGTCTTCTTTGGTCAATTCAGAATTTCCAATTTTGCCAGCTACTAGACCTTCATATGATTCCAGAACAGATGCAAGAAAACTCATTTGTTGCTTGGCTGCATTGATGCTCATAGTCGGAGAATTCTTCAATTTTAGAGCAATGTTGCAGAGAACTTCTTCAGATTCTTCAACACTTGCTTTTGATGAAGACAAAAGATATCCCGGATTATAGCTTGATGAGCTTGTCGGAGGTTCTTTTGTCTTCACACCACTGAATGCTGTTTTTGGTGATTCACTAACTTTCACCGAAGGTATTGCACCTTTGTAATAAAGACCAACATTCTGTTGATGTGAAGAACTGCTCATTTTGTTTTGCTTTTGCAACTCCAATTCATGACTTTCTATCTTTTCTATCAAGACATCAAGAGAAATTGTATCATATAAAGCATCATTTTTCAGTATGAATACAAACGTTTGCCACTGATCAGCTCGTGGTAACGCTTCTATGATTTTATCAATTATTTCTTCTCTAGTTTTCACAATTCCAAAACGATCAAGTTCAATTTTTAAATGACCAAATCTCTCTATCATCTGTCTCACAGTCTCTCCTTTCAAACTATCAACCAAATCAAATTCTTTTTTTAATAATGCAATTTTATTTTTCTTGATTTGTTTACCCCCCTCAGCTTTTACCCGTAAAGCTTCCCAGACAGATTTTGATGACCCATCATGTTGAAGTAAAGCAAACAGGTCATGTCTAATTGATGATTGAATTAAAGCAATCATTCTCTATTCAGCTGAGAATTCTCTTTTATCTTCTACTGATAAAATTTTTAGCGGGGTTTCTTCTCCTTTATCATCGGTCGGCCTACTATAACCAAATTCCAAAACAAAACCAGCTTTCATGAGCGTAAGCTTTTGCCCAGTTGATGAACTGTTCTTTCCACCAAGTGTAATCTTCAATGCTTTCAAGTGTTGGTGGTTTTGAATTTGTTCCATAGAAATTATCATGTTTGATGTTTTCATTGATTGCTTTTGTAATGATTTTTGGTGTGACAGTTGAAGTTTCAGAAGACTCGGATGTAAACGCATTGTAGAACGTGTTGTAAAATTCTTCAGCCATGATTTGATCTTCTAAAATTTCCTGGAAACAAACACAATCACTTTAAACAATATCAAACAACTTGAAACAAAACTAATACTTGGTTGGTGCGAAATAATCTTGACACGAAATGTCCACTTTCAAACGAAATAGAGATTTTCAAACGAAATGAAATCTCAAGCGAAATCACTTGGGTGCGAAATGACCTTCTTCAAGCGAAATAGCAACTTTCAAACGAAATATGTGATTTCGTGTGAAATACTCAAACGAAATTCCAATTTGATGCGAAATAACTGATTTCGTGTGGAACTCTCAAACGAAATTCCAATCTGGTGTGAAATAAGGCTTATTTCGTGCGAAATTAAGATCTATATGTTGATTTCGTGCGGAATAGTAATGACTATTTCATGCGAAATAGTGATGACGTCAGCATATCGGTCCATTTTTGTCCAATTAATCCAGTAATAGGTCGAATTATGATCTGAAACTTTCAAGGATTTGTTTGAACTGTGTTTTACATATAATATGTGAAATTCAATCCATTTTGTCCGTAATATTTTGTTAATTTTGAAAAAGATGGTGTAGAAGTTAGAAATCTGATGAAATCAAACTGAATCTTGTAAGAACTCTTCCTCCTGTGCTCTGATACCACTTGTAGGATCGTTATGCGACCTGAATGAGTCGTTCAGAAGAGTTTGGATCCGAATCTAAGGCGGAATTTAGAGAAACGGACTTGTTTACAGCTTGATTCAATTATAATGTCTCTTGTATTGATATAATAGTCTTACAGCACCTGGAAACAATTCGGCAGAGCTTCGCTACTCAAATCCAAAAGTTACAAATGACAACCTAGGCTCCACTATATATAGGCATCTAATTTCGCACGGAATAGCCAAAGGTAATTTCGTGCGAAATACCCACTGGTAATTTCGTGCGAAATAGCCTTTGGCTATTTCGTGCGAAATAGCTAACACACACACAAAACTCAGTTTCTAGCATCCCGAGCACTGGTTTATCCTATCTTGTTACATGACTCAATACAAGACGAAGTCGACAGACATAGTGCACTAACAGGAGTCGTAATGAATGACGGGCTACGACTCGGACAATAGTCTAAGTATGAATGGGGAGAGCAAGTTTTGGCAAGAATATGGTAATGATGTAAAGAATGTTTGAATGAAAGGTGCTAACTGCCGATTTTGTAGATGTTACTGGTAGAATTATGAATGTGATCGAACCAATCGAATTGGTGAAAGAATGTGCATGAGTAGAAGCCCATTACAAGGATGAATGAAAGCTGGCCTGGTACGGTTAGTACTCGTGAAGAAGCAGATTGACCTGGTTTATGGATCGTTGAGTTGCGAAATGAAAACGAGGTTAGTACCATATTTAACTCATGTTGAATAGGTATGGTAGGGTGTGGTACGTGATGTTTGACTTTTAACAGTCAACATAAGGAGAAAAATTTTGTCATTAAAAAGTAAATCTCAAAAGTTTTGAACAGAAATGTCGGGTATTGATTAAACACTCGTATGATGAACTGGAATGGCACATTTACGTAAGTAGAATAAGTAATGCATGATATAAGAGTAATGGTAATGTAAAAGGAATGGGATGATTTGAAGGTAACGTGAGAGTATGTACAGTACAAATAACAATAAGAAACGTAGAATGATGTTAACTTTGGAGTTAAGCGTGTATATGTGACTAGGAAATAGTAGATCTGTTATGACGGATCATACGAATGTAAGTACGATAATAAGTGCGAAGAAGTATGTACATTGACCCACTACAAACGGGCCAAGGAAATAAGAATGTTATGTAAAAGTAAAGTATGAAAAGTATGGACTTGTTAGAAAGAGGTTAATTATATAAATAGTCATGAATTGAGAAGGGATGGTTACTTAGTATTATGATGTATTTATCAAAAATTAAACTTAGATGTGTATGTATAAATTACGAAATTAGATCGTATGGTCGATGAAAATAAAATGAATGTGGAACTAAACGAAAAAGAATGTTACTAATGGGATGTGGGAATTGTTTCACGAAAACAAAATGATATATTACACATTATATAAGAGTATTAGAAGGATAAATGAACCATTAGCTATGAAGTATGTTAGAAGCTAGCTTTATTAGTGGAAGCGACACTAATAAAAACTCCGGGATGGGTTCTTGAGAATAGAAGACTGTCACTGAGGTGGGCTAGTGGTCGTGATGATGGAGCAAGGGGGAAAGGATAATAAGTGTTTAATGGAAATGAGAAAGGTTTCGGGGACGAAACCTCATTTAAGGGGGGTAGATTTGTAATACCCCAAAACCTGAATGTTTATATTGTCGTATGTTCCTATAGGACATATCATGAAATAAGTAACTAGGCTATTAACCTAGTTAAATGGGTAGTCAAAACTACTAAATAACGAAAGTTTGTGCCAGTTATGTTTAATTAATAAACACGAGGGACTAAAGTGGGTTAAAACGAAAGTTGAAATATTAAAAGTAAATATAACACACACAAACACACATTCGTGTGTGTGTGTTCTGGATCGTTCAGGAGCTCCCCAAAGGAGCCAAACCCTAGCTCAATCTTAAATGATCAATTGAAGGGTAAATCGAAGCTCAAATTCATGAATAAACATGGATTAGTGATCACCATCACAAGGGGATCATAAGGTATGTCTCAAAACTAAGATTGGTGATCTTGTATGAAGTGGGTTATGTTTTAATCCATGAATTGGGATGAAATTGAGTATGAGTATGTGTTAGTATCATGATATAGAACCTAGATTATACATGGTTTGGGTTAATTTGATGATTAGAGGTGAAACCCATTTGTTTTGGTAAGAATGATGACTTGAATGATCATCCATGTTTAATTAATCATGATTGTTGATGTATTATGATGGATAGGATGGATTCTTCTTAGAGGAATTGAAAGAAATATGATGATAATATGTTTGAATGTTTATGTGTGAATGATATATGTTTATTAGTAGGAGGATTTGATGATTATGTATGAAATTAGGAGATTGTGCATGAATTAGTTGTACCTTATGTTTATAAGGTTGTACACACACCAAGGGTATGATGAAACTAGAGATAACTGAGCTTAGATCACTAGTAAGTGAATAACAATGTAGTTATGAAGTGGGTTTTGTATAATATGATGATATGTTATTGTTGATGATGTTTGAAACCACATACATGTGTAAATGTTTAAAGGATTTCGGCTAGGATTTGATAGATTATTATGTTTTGAGTTTGAATGATAATTTCTGAAACGAGATCCGTGCGATGAATGATGAACAAACTAACTATCTTAAGAATGATATATGATAGTTGATGCTTGATAAGCGACATGGAAGCTTGACAAAGAAGCGGGTCAAACGGGACTTATGCGCATGGGAAGCATATTTGGATGAGAGGTAAGTAAGCTTACACCCCTTTTTGTAGAATATCTATTCGTTGTGTTGATTACGAACATGGTAAGTAAATATGTGAAGAATGATGTTCCGACAAGTATTTGATACGGGTCGGAATATGTGGGTATGATAAGAAATTAAAGTTGATGTTTAAAAAGGGTAAAATGGACATTTGGATCTAACGGGTCAAATGGTGGAGATGTCACCATTTGGCGTTATCGACTAATGAATTGTTTTGTCAAGTATTATGAATTCACAGAATGAATAGCGAAAGGATCTCGTTGTTATCATCTAACAATTTGGTGGATGAAGTATTAAACGGATTTTAGCTTTGATCCAAGCAAGGTATGTGTGTTTAGAGTTGTAGTTAAGTGATAGAATTGGTTGAATGTGCAATGAAGTCCTTTATTGTAAAGGATGGAGCGAAGTTGACAAAAATACCCTTGATAGGTATATCGGGCAAACGACTTAAAAAGTATTTAGAAACAAGCCATTTGATTAAATGATTACTTGGGACAAGTATGAAAGCGGAAAGTATGATCTTTGCAAGTCAAAGTCCTTAAAAATGGGTAAATACCCTTAACGGGTTAAAATAAGTTTTAAGCGGAAATGGGTTGGGATGTTGTAAGAAACCCGTGATTGGAACCTTATATGATAGACGACGTTGAAATTGTAAGGCTCATGGGAAATTGAGGTCAAATAAATAGTTTATTTTGATAAATGCATGAACGGGTCGAAACTTAGTAAAAAGGTGATAAGTCGATAGCTTAAAAGTCTAGAATTTTGTTAATCCGGATGTCGGATGTTAACTCCATGTGATGGAGAATTAAATTACAATCACGTAGGAAAAAGAATAGGGTAAAACGGATCAAAAACGAGAAAGTTATGCCCGTTTCCGTAAAACTGAGTTATGCTGGGAATATGCAGCAACAGCTGTGAACATTCTGTTAAAAAGGGGTGGTGGCGCGACGCGACGGTGAAGGCCATAGGCCGTCACGCGACGCCACGGGCTCCAGAACATTGAAAATTCGTATTTTAATTGTATATGCAACGCAAACCCGTTTAGACCGTTTTTAAACACTTATATACTAAGTATGATTAATTTATTTCATGTTTTAGGAAAGGTAGGTATGTATGTGTGTATGGATTTACGCGAATAGGAACATATGGGCGTATGTACGTAAGTAGACGTGTATAAACATATATACTGTGTAGGTATGTATGTATGTATGTATGAATTTATGCAAGTAGGTATATATGAGCGTATGCAAGTATGTAGTCATGTATGAAGGTATGTACGTATGTAAATATGTGAGTGTGCACGTATGCAATCAGGTATGCATGGATTTTTGCAAGTTTTCAATACTACACAGTATTAACGCTATTAATAGTGCACCTCGAGAATGAAGTGTAATGCAGGTACACTATTGAAGTCTCACCATGATTGATGTTTACATGGAAAGCTTAAATGTAGAGGAATATCGGAATGAGAAGTATATGAGTATGAATCTTGGTATGTTTATAATGTGTGCTAATGTAATGAACGTATGTGGTGAGTGCAGGTTGTACGAGACACGAAGGATCATCGAGGAGTAGAGATCAAGGACCGAGTCACAAGATAGATTGTACGGGGAAAGTTGGTGAATGTGATATAGTAAAAAAAATAAGTTATGAATTTACTTAGTAAAAGAGTTCGATTGATGTAATCATTGTAAAAGTGTTACCTTAAAATGAACTTCAAGTAAGTTAAGATGTTTGTAATGAAAGAAATTTTACGGTATGAAATTCCGCTGCGAATTTTGGTGAAATACGAATTAGGGTCTTACACACCACATGAATACTTCTTAGATGATGATTAAACACATGATCTAACAAGTCTGTTAATGGATCTTGAAAGATCTATGTTAAGCATGTAATATATGAAGTATGCACTTGGAGAATAAGCATGATTTAGTGTAGAATGTGGTTCTTGCAAAGTGCAGATCATGAAAATGAAACATTTGAAATGTTAAAGTTTCAAGAAACAAAGGTTACTTCATATTAAACATGGTTTTGATTTTTGAAAATAAAAGGACTTATTACATATGTGAAAATGAAATATTGGAAGTATTTAGAACATAAAAAGTTGTAGAAAATGAATTTCTACAAAAAAGTGTCACAAGTTGTAAAGTAAGAATTTTTATAAAAATGGTTCAAATGGAAGGAAAATCATGTTTTTAAGGTTAATGGATCATGTTTAACACATAGTTTAAAAACTACAAGTTTTTACAAAATTTCAAGTTCATAACTTCATGAAGAAATGCATTTTTATGCATGTATTAGGCTTGTAAATTGTAATGGATGATTTGTTGATAATTTTGAAAAGAAAATGATATGCTTGAAATCATGGAAACCTCCATTTTTCAAGGGAAACTACAGCGAAATTTTTATAAAATTTAAACACTTAGAAAAATATGTTTTTAACAAGTTCTTACAAGCAATCTTGATTAATGATTTTAAATATAAAAATTTCCATAATTATTGGTATAAAAATACAAGTAATGGAGGTTGGTTTTCAAAAGTAAAAATGACTAAATATATATTTAGGAAAATATATATTTAGAGATCACACAAATTATGTGCTATGTGTATATTATTTGTATTAATTATACTAAATGTAGGAACTTGAAATAATATACCACACAAATACCAAAAATTGTAATTTAAAAATTACAAGAATACAAAAATATACATATCTTGGACACAAATAATGGACTTTTGGACAAATGGACTTATCGGAAAATTATATAAATATTCCGGAATTTAATTTGTAATTTAAGAAAGTCTGGTAAACGGTATTTTCAAAACCGAACAAATCACAAAGTGTGTATTTTTACAAGTACTATGAAAATATACTATATTTTGTCAAACTTGAAAGTATATTATTTTTTAGTGTAGGAAAATATTTACTTTCATAAACAACTTAAGAATATATTATTTTGGTGGAAACTAAAAATACATATATTTTCTAGTCTTGATCTTAAAAATAAATTATTTTTTAGATACATGTGAATACTTATGTTTACCAAGCCAAGGATATAAATATTTCTATAAACATATCTTAAAATGTCTATTTTAAGAATACAAGGTTTATAATTATAAGTCATGCAAGAATAATATTCCGGAAAATTTAACATATATTAAGTATGAAATACTTAATAAATACAAGAAAATACGTATTCCTATACGTACAAATACCGGTCAACATATACTACCAACACTTGGTAAAAATACCCTCATATAAGTATTATACATAAATATGAGAATACACAGAGAAATAATCAATTTATTCATAATACGAGTATACCTATACTTGGGGAAAACCTACAAATGAATAATACTCAATAAACGGTATTTTGGTTACGAAAACTACAAACACACGTATATGGAAACAATATATCACAACGAGTTAAAAATATATTATTTTTAACAAAACCCTTAAATAATATGCATGCAATGCATGCAAATAATATAAGTTAAAATATAATATTTTTAACTAATATATTAAACTTGGAATTATATATAATTATGAAAATTATATATATACATCATATACCGAAAGTGTAACTCAAAGTAAACACAATCCCAAAACAAGTCCTAATAAATAATTAAGACTAAGAATCGTTACACGACCAAGGTGTCTAATAAAACCTAGCACGTTTGTAGGTAACGACACTGTCGCAACCCCCGACCCCTACCCCGAGAGCGGGCGGCCGCGAGATCCAGATTAGTGGTATCAGTGTTTTTTAATTTGGCAGTGGAAATTAACATCAAGACCGTAGTTAGAAATAGTTTATCAGAGTTAAAATACCACACTTTTATAAATAACAAATACGAGGGAAAAAACCCAAGTTTCTATTACAATATGTTTATAGGGATAAACCCTAATTTATTGAAATAAAACTTCTTTCTTGTTTAGGTAACTTTTATAGCCACTTTTATAAGCCTTCAGTGCTCTCCAGCTAGCTTCTATTTGGCTTTCACATTTCGTTACTTGAAACGCGTTTTAAAAAGTTTTATCAGCAAGAAATACTGGCGAGTGCGTCCCAGTTTAATCAAAACAGGATTTTATATCTTTACAGTATTGAGAGCGATTACAATGTTTTTATCTACCCAATTACCAACCACGGTACTGTCAATCCTGACTTGTGGTCATGCTACTACTCATAGTGTAGTAACAAGTAATGTATACAAAACCCCAACATACCGACAGTAATTCTAGAACACATAGACTCAATCACTGCTAAATATACTTTAATATAATTGAGGTTTTGTAAAAACAGTTTACAAAAATAAGATGTACTCACAAAAGGTTTACAAAAAGGGGAATGACTCACATTACTGTTTTAGATAATACTATTGCTTTCTGGTGACTTCCTGATTATAATCTATTAAATTTAAACAATGCACGCGTGTTAGGACGATAACCCAATTTACATTAGCTATACCCCCTAGACAGAACTCCAACGACTAAGTCAGGCAGAGCCTTGACATGCGTTACGGAGCTCTAGATCAATCGGGCAGAGTAACTAATACATAATCGGGGGTTATAATACTTGCAACGGGGCAGAGCTTCCTTTTTAGGGGTATAATATCGAGCACTACTTTGCTTTTATAGGGACAGAGGAAAAGAAATGAATTAAGCGACGGAAACTGAGGCCAGAGGCCTCCTTATATAGGCTGTTCGATGGGTGGCTCGCGGCCGGCGACACCCTTTGTTATCTCCCTCGCATCCCGCGAGGGACCTAGACTAGGCCCTAGCTATGGTGAATCAACGGTGTAGGTTTGACGCGTAACGAGACACGTGGCAGCTCAGGGTTCGGCCTGGTGTCACTTGTTCGCGTCCCGCGACTCCTTGGCTTAACTGGATCGCACCCCGCGAGGACCCACCAAAATTTGTTTTATTTGATTTTTATTAATACAAAGGTATATTAGGTCCGTTTTTCGTATATGGGGTGTATTTTAGGACGTGTAGTGCATGTTTAAGGGTTTTGGGAGAGTTGTTATATCCTCCCCACCTTGTTTTGGATCTCGTCCTCGAGGTCTACTGGAACAGGTGTGGATATTTCCTTTGCATCTCTGACTCGAGCTCCCAAGTGTACTCTGGTCCTCTCTTGGAATCCCATTTTACTTTGACTAGAACTAATCTCTTGTGTTTGAGATTCTTGATCTTTCTGTCTTCAATCTGTAGGGGTTTCTCTACAAACTTAAGTTTCTCATTTACTTCTATATCCTTAAGAGGTACCACTAATGATACATCTGCTAAGCACTTTTTGAGATTATATACATGAAATACATCATGTATTCTTGCCATTTCCTCTGGCAGTTGTAGCTGGTAAGCTACTGGTCCTATTCTTCTAATAATCTCAAAGGGTCCAACACACCTGGGGCTTAGCTTTCCCCTTTTAATAAATCTGACCACTCCTTTCCATGGAGAAACTTTTAATAACACCTTATCTCCTACTTGAAATTCCAACGGTTTTCGTCTGTTATCAGCATAACTCTTTTGACGATCACGTGCTGCTTTTACTCTTTCCTTGACTTAAACAATTTTGTCTGTTGTCTCTTGTACTATCTCTGGTCCAGACAGTTGCTTTTCTCCAATTTCGGCCCAACAGAATGGAGTTTGGCACTTTCGTCCATAAAGCGCTTCAAATGGTGCAGTATTGATACTGGTATGATAGCTGTAAATGTAGGAAAATTCTATTAATGGTAAATGATCGTCCCAATTTCCTCTGAAATCAATTACACAAGCTCTAAGCATATCTTCCATTGTCTGAATTGTCCTTTCGCTTTGTCCATCCGTTTGACGATGATAAGCAGTGCTTAGATTTAACTTGGTTCCCATTGCTTTTTGGAAACTAGTCAAAAAATGAGAAGTAAAACGGCTATCTCTATCAGAAACAATAGATAAAGGAATTCCATGTAATGAAACTATTTCATTTACATATAACTTGGCTAATTGTTCCATACTGAAAGTTTCCTTCATCAGTAAGAAATGAGCAGACTTGGTTAATCTATCAACAATCACCCAGATTGTATCATTACCTTTTCGTGTCTTGGGTAATTTAGTAACAAAGTCCATTGTTATCAATTCCTATTTCCATATTGGCATTTCGAGTTGCTGCAATAAACCTGAGGGTTTCTGATGTTCAGTTTTAACCTATGAATAGGTTAGACACTTGGCAACATAGGTTGCTATATCCTTTTTCATTCCTATCCACCAGAAATTCTTTCTTAAGTCTTGATACATTTTATCATTACCAGGATGTATCGTATACTTGGACTTATGGGCTTCTTCTAATATTCGGTGGCATAGGTTTCCATGTTTGGGTATCTAGATTCTTTTCTTATGGAATCTTCAAATTCCATCTATTCCTTGTTCTAATTCCTTAATCATTCCTTTTAATTTTTCAGTATCGTCCTTGATTACTGATTCCTGTATTTCTCTAATTTGCTCGTTTAAATCTATCTGCAGATTTAATTTGAGAGAACGTACTCGTCTTGGCTTTTCATGATACTTTCGACTTAAAGCATCAGCTACTACATTAGCCTTTCTTGCATGATACTGGATATCACAATCAAAATCACTAAGAATTTCCATCCAGCGTCTTTATCTCATATTTAATTCCTTTTCCCCGAAAACATATCTTAGACTCTTATGATCGGTGAAAATAGTAAACTTGCTACCGTAAAGATAGTGTCTCCAAATTTTAAGGGCAAAAATTATGGCTCCTAATTCTATATCATGGATTGTATAATTCTCTTCATGATTCTTAAGTTGTCTAGAGGCATAGGCTATAACCTTTTGACGTTGCATCAACACGCATCCATAACCTAACTTAGAAGCGTCACAATAGACTATAAAGCCTTCAGTTCCTTCTGGTAACGCGAGTATGGGTGCGTTGGTTAATCTTTGCTTAAGAATTCTAAAAGCTTAAATGATTTATAGGTCAGTTTGGTTAATGGAATAGCTATTCTAGAAAAATCTCGGATAAACCGTCTATAATATCCTGCCAGTACGAGGAAACTTCTTACTTCCGTTGGTGATTCAGGGACTTTCCATTTAGTAATCGCCTCTATTTTTGTGGGATCCACATGAATTCCTTCATGATTAACTAGATGTCCAAGAAATTGTACTTCTTGTAACCAAAATTCTCATTTTTAGAATTTAGCATAAAGCTTCTCTTTTCTCAGCAAATTCAGAAGTATAAACAATTGCTCTGCATTATCTTCTTTACTCTTAGAGTAAATTAGAATATCATCTATAAAGACAATTATGAATTTATCCAGATATGGTTTACATATTCTGTTCATCATGTCCATAAATGCGGCTGGGGCATTGGTTAAACCAAATGGCATGACTGTAAATTCAAAATGACCATATCTTGTTCTAAAAGCAGTTTTAGGAATGTCCTCTTCCTGTACTTTCAATTGATGATATCCTGAGCGTAAATCGATCTTAGAAAAGAATCGAGCTCCTTGAAGTTGATCAAACAGATCATCGATTCTCGGTAGTGGGTATCGATTTTTAATCGTGACCTTGTTCAATTCTCAGTAATCAATGCACATACGCATTGACCCGTCCTTTTTCTTGACAAACAAAATTGGTGCTCCCCATGGTGATGAACTAGGCTGTATGAGACCTTTCTCCAGAAGTTCGTCCAATTGTTTCTTCAGTTCTTGCATCTCCACTGGTGCTAAACGGTAAGGTACCTTGGCAATTGATGCTGTCCCTGGTAGTAGGTGAATTCTGAATTCAACTTCTCTATCTGGTGGTAGTCCAGGTAATTCTTCTGGAAAAACATCGGAGAATTGAGATACTACGGGAATATCTTTCAATTCTTTTCCTTTAGTGTTAATGATTATGGAAATCATATACACTAGTGATCTTTTCCTTGCATAACTTGTTGTTTTCATCACAGAGATGAATTTTGTGGACCTAGTTGGTTTATCTCGTTTAATTGTGATCTTTTCACCCTTTGGTGAACTTACTTGTACGCACTTTTGATCACATAGAATACTGGCATGATTGGCTACCAACCAATCCATTCCTAATACGATATCAAATCCATCCAGATTCATTGGATAAATGTTAGCAATAAAATTATGGTTTAAAATTTCTATTCTTGCTCCCTACAAGATTTCAGTAATCTTAATGGATTCTCCATTTGCTGTTTCTACCAGACGTTCTTATTGAAGTTTAGGTAATGGTTGATTGAGAAGTTTGCAGAACGAAGTATTAATAAAACTTTGGTTTGCATCAGAGTCAAATAATACTTTAGCAAAAATATCATTAGCTAAAAACGTACCGACAATCACATCCGGAATCATCTTGGCTTCTTCAGCTGTCAGGACAAATGCTCTGGAGTTCTTGGTAGTTTTGCTATTTGTGGCTGGAGCTAGTTTCAGACAGTTCGGTTTGATATGCCCAGTTTCTCCATAGTTGAAGCATAGCTTATTGCTGGGTTTCTTCCTGCAGTCTTCTTCCTTGTGTCTAGACATTTTGCAGAAGTTGCAATATATGGAACATCTTCCTGAATGCTTCTTCTTGCTGTACTTACAGTAAGGTGCAGAAGTAGAACCTGTATTTTTCCCACGGCTGGAATTACCATAGCGAAATTCCTGGGTAAGTTTTTGGGCTAGGCTCTTCCTCTGGTTCTCTTCTTGTGTACGTACTAATTCATCAGTCAAGGTATTGGCTAGTTCTATGGCTTCTTCTATGGTTTGTGGTCTAGCTGCCTTGACTACGTGTCTGATTTCACTAATTAATCCCCAAATGTAACGGGAGATTAATACTGGTTCTGGTGAGGCTAGGGTTGGCACTATTCTAGCATATTCGAAGAATACGGTAGTGTAACCCTTGCAGTCTATTCCAGTCATTCTAAGGTTTTAGAACTTATTAGCGATTTGTTCTTTTTCATGAGGAGGACAAAATTTCCTTTCAACTATGTTCTTAAAATCAGTCCATTCCATATTATAAACTTTGTCACTTCCTCTAGACTGGAGAATATTATTCCACCATTCTAAGGCTGCATTCTTAAAAAGATTAGAAGCAAACAAAATTTTATCTTCATCTGCACATTTGCTTATTTTTAAGACTGCTTCTGTCTTTTCTATCCAACGTAGGGCAGCAATGGCTCCTTCATTGCCAGAGAATTCTATTGGTTTGCAAGACCATAATTCTTTGTAAGAACAACCATATGACATGGTTCTCCTTCTTTTTGGAATAGGTAATTGAAGTAGCGGTCCATTATTCATGCTGTGACTGGGTTCGGTAGGTGGTCGTTTACTTCCACTGTTAGTTTTATTATTTTCTGCTTCCTTAACAGTCTTGATAATATATGGCATAGCGTCTATGATCCTTGTGCTACTATGTGTTGGATGGCACTATTATCTATTTGGTTTCCATTATTATCATTATTCTGGTTTTCCTGATTTACTTCATTGTCCATCTGAATTATAAACATTTATCAAGTATTAGTATCACGGAATAAGATTTAACGCAAACAATCAGGCAAACAAGTTGATCAAAATCGTCGAGCATTGCGACTTTTACTCTTTACATATACATATATCTGTTACAATCTACAACTGGAATTCAAACACACTTAATAGTTATGCATCGATAGATATTGGGTTATCTAATTTAGTTGATTTTTTTTTCAAACTACACGCATTTATATATATAGATATTATTATTATTATTATTATTATTATTATTACTAGGGGTTGTGCATCCAAAACTGCATTTCTCGCTTGTCGTATTTCCACACGAGATTTTCTCCTATCTGTTTTATCCTCTCTCCTTCCTCCACTAATTCCTCACCAAATGTGCGGAGTTCCTGCACATTCTCTTCACTCATGGATGGCAGTGGTGCGGGTACTGGGTTAGGGTACTGAGGTATAGGTTCTCCATATGGGTACGGGTTATCTAACATATTCTGAATATACTGGTCGGCATTCCAATACGGATCTAAAGGATTAAGGTTGGTATACTATGCTATGGGATTTGGGATTGGTTCTCCCTGTGGATAAAGTTCCTGATATTCCCTATGGTCATCTTCCCATGGATCATATGCTAAAGGATTAGGTGCTGGGATTCTAGGTATCTCGTTAGGGTCAAATGCTGGTATGGGAAATTGGTTTCCTTGGTTAAATTCTATCTCCATTGGTTGGGTTGGGAATAGTGGCAGTGGTTGTGGTGCAATTATCTGATCAAGGTTTGGATCTGCTGCAGTGGTGGCTAGTATATGAAAGTTTGCCAACCGTCTATTAACTGCTTCTTGTGTTTGGGCATTTACTTCCCTATTGGCTGCTGCTAATTCTATTTGCTACTAAACCATCCTCTCTTTTTCGAAGGGAATGGTTCCTCGGATTGCGCCTTAAATATGAAGATTCCTTATTCAGTGTCAGCTGAATACCCCGAAGGAGTAGGCTGAGATGAAGTTCCTTCACTTTTGGGAGAACTAGCTAGGTGACGATAGGCGTCAGACGTACCTTGCTCACTCATACTGTAAACTAACAGATTGTCAAATAACACAAAACATTAATATACATGTATACACATAGTCACATAGATTATTTCCTAACATAAATGATAAAATCTTGGTGTCAGCAGAACACTTCTGTTGCTTAAATCAGTGGTTGTAGCTCTGATACCACACTCTGTCGCAACCCCGACCCCTACCCGGGAGCGGGCGGCCGCGAGATCCAGATTAGTGGTATCGGTATTTATTAATTTGGCAGTGGAAATTAACATCAGGAACGTAGTTAGGAAATAGTTTATCAGAGTTAAAATACCACACTTTTATAAATAACAAATACGTGGGAAAAACCCAAGTTTCCATTACAATATGTTTATAGGAATAAACCCTAATTTATTGAAAAAAAACTTCTTTCTTGTTTAGGTAACTTTTATAGCTACTTTTCCAAGCCTTCAGTGCTCTCCAGCTGGCTTCTATTTGGCTTTCACATTTTGTTACCTGAAATGCGTTTTAAAAAGTTTTATCAGCAAGAAATAATGGCTAGTTCATCCCAGTTTAATCAAAGCAGGATTTTATAACTTTATAGTATTGAGAGCGATTACAATGTTTTTATCTACCCAATTACCATCCACGGTACTGTCAATCCTGACTTGTGGTCATGCTACTACTCATAGTGTAGTAACAAGTAATGTATACAAAACCCCAACATACCGACAGTAATTGTAGAACACATAGACTCAATCACTGCTAAAAATAGTTTACAAAAATAAGATGTACTCACAAAAGGTTTACAAAAAGGGGAATGACTCACATTGTTGTTTTAGATAATACTACTGCTTTCTGGTGACTTCCTGGTTATAATCTATTAAATATAAAAAATGCACACATGTTAGTACGATAACCCAATTTACATTAGCTATACCCCCGAGACAGAACTCCAACGAATGAGTCAGGCAGAGCCTTGACATGCGTTACGGAGCTCTAGATCAATCGAGCAGAGTAACTAATACGTAACTGGGGGTTATAATACTTACAACTGGGCAGAGCTTCGCTTTTTAGGGGTATAATATCGAGCACTACTTTGCTTCTATAGGGACAGAGGAAAAGAAATGAATTGAGCGACGGAAACTGAGGCCAGAGGCCTCCTTATATAGGCTGGTCGACGGGCGGCTCACGGCCCGCGACGCCCTTTGTTATCTCCCTTGCGGCTCGCGAGGGACCTAGACTAGGCCCAAGCTATGGTGAATCAACGGTGTAGGTTTAACGCGTAACCGGACATGTGGCAGCTCAGGGTTCGTCCTGGTGTCACTGGGTCGCGGCCCGCGACTCCTTGGCTTAACTGGGTCGCGCCCCGCGAGGACCCACCAAAATTTGTTTTATTTGATTTTTATTAATATAAAGGTATATTAGGTCCGTTTTTCGTATACGGGGTGTATTTTAGGACGTGTAGGGAATGTTTAAGGGTTTTGGGAGAGTTGTTATAGACACGACCCAAGGACATCGACTTTGAGTACACACGGTTACGGACGCAAACTTGTGAGTTCATGTCCCCCTTTTTCTCTTAACTGTTTTTCGGATTTATAACTCTCAGGGGTGAAATACATGTCTCAATGGTATGGTTTAGCTAAGGAATGAACTGTTAGATCATGTGGACGAGTAGTATCTCTCTTAAGTGCCATTAATCTTGTTAAACCAAGGGGCAAAGGTGGGAGATCTATCAGGTGTAGCGAGCCCCACTCTTGGGTCCTTGTGTGGCCCATGTAGTGCTTTTGTTGTTCTAGCCAGATGGACCGGAGGAAATTCGCTAGGTTTGAGTGTTTCCTACGTCGTCACACATATTAATGTCCTTGCAAAACATTAATGATCTGTTCATAGACGCTTTACATACCTGTTGTTAAAAGAATCTCTCAAATGTTTACAAGTTTATTTGGAGCTCACACAAAACGCATGAACTCGCTCAACTTTTGTTGATTGTTTTCAAACTTACATGTATTTCAGGAAACTAGATGGATCTTTGGTGCTGGTGTTGTTTTCAAGCTGTGAATTTCAAGTCTACATGTCATCCACTTTTGGAGGGTTTGATTCGTATATCTCATCCTTGATGAGATATAGGATGCAATGCCTCGTGAAACTAGTCTTTTGTTAAACAAGTCCTTCTATGGAATTTTAAATCTTATGATGGTTTGTAACTTAAGCTTAATACTTGTGTTGATTGAAACATAAACAACTTATGTTTTGTAATGTTTTGAACTTATGAATGGATGAACATCGTTTATTTTAGTCACGTAGTTATTTATTATAATCTAATGCAATGAAAACTGATCAAGTCACATGCATACGCTTCCGCAAAATTCGGGGTGTGGCAGGTTGGTATCAGAGCTTCGATTGTAGTGAACTAGGATTCCTTCTCGAGTCTAGACTACAATCAATAGGATTCCCTCACGAAAACATTTTTATAACAAACAAAATGTTTTTCATTGCATTTACAAAAATGCCAAAATCCACGAACCAAACATTTTTCAAAGGAAAAACAAAGCAAGGACATTAGCTGGGGTATAGTCTATATGGGATAGACTTGCCAAACTAGAAATGACCCACATAAGAACAACGTGAATTACATGTGATATGCTGCCTTTACTTGCCTGTGTATACTAAGTAACATTGTTATTCATTGATATATATACAAATATGTGTACGGATTATTTTTCCAAGGTACCATGGTATCATCTGCTAGCAGCGGAATTTATGACGACTACGGTTACATGGACATATCTTCTGACAACGAGCCCGCCGTGGAGATTGTTTCATCCGACGACGAGGATATCGATGATTTCCAGCCCTTTGCGCTGCCCGACCCTGTCCTCGATGGAGAGCCCATAGAGGATGATGTCCTAGCTGTGGGGCCATAGCTAAACCAGTTTGTTATCATCGGCCACCCAGATAGAGCCCATATTATTGATTATATTTCTTTAGATGTTGTTCCCTTAGCTGCAGTTCCAGGAGTTATTGTTGTCTCCGATGTCGAGGATGACGTCCCCGTCATCCATGTCGGCCATTTTGATGACGAGATCGGTGATGGAGAGGTTCTCTATATAGCTATTCTGGAGGTGTCTTCACCTGTTGTTTCTGTCGTAGACATTTCTTCTTCAGATGTTAGCGATGATGCTTCTTCCTCTGACATCCCCCGAGCTGGGTTACGAGCGGATGCTACTGATAGCAGCTTTGATACTATCCCCATTGCTACCCAGTCACCTGATCGTACACTTGTTCCTATTTCAGCCCCTGTTGATACCCCCGCAGTTGCTCCACTTGATGCACAAACTCCCCACACTACCCCCGTCACTCCTATTTCTGGACGTCCACATACACCACCTACTACTGATCCCCACCATGTTGATCTACCTCCTATATTCTCCCATGAGATCCCAACACCTCGTCCAGGGGAGGGCACGTCCTGACAGCCCACTTGTTCTGACACTCGAGCACCCGTTGGACACCTGTCTGCACCTTACCTCTCTCCACACATGTCTGAGTCTGATCCATATCACCCATGTCACCACCTTGTCTACACGTCTGATGATGTTACACTCTCATTTCAGCTTCAGATTCAGGTTCTTTCTCATCGCGTCAGCGAGTTAGAGCAGTTCAGGGACTCTATGCCCCCACCCCACCAGCTTGTCCTCCACCCACTATTCGCCCACCGCCATCATCACCACCACCACCGTCTCCACCACGTCCACATCCATGTACTAGCCTTGAGGCTTGAGTGCTCACCTTGGAGCAGTGAGCCAATCTCTCAGACACCCGTATGAGTCATGTTTTGGATGAGATGGATCATATCCATAGTCTGGTTGTTCCTGCCCCACCTCCATCTCCTCCAGCACCCTAGACACTTTTGTTTGCAGGTACCTTTTGCGTGGGAGTTCCAGACCCACTTTTGTGTATGGATGAAGACCGAGCTTAAGTTAGAGACACTTGAAGACCATGAAAACCAATGTAGGAGAAAAGATTTACTACTTTTGTATTATGAACTTGTATGACCGAGGCGATGTAACCTAGAGTCCCTTTTGTTTTTCTTCTACAAAAACAATGTATCAAGTTGTTAGACATATATATATATATATATATATATATATAGGACAAAGATCCGTTAGGAACACCCTTTATTGCGAGAACCGCGAGAACCAGTGTGAACACAAACAGTAATTCCTAAAAAAATCTAAAAAACACCCAAAAAATGTTTTTTTTATTTTTTTACTATTTTTTTTTTGAAAAAATCGCTATATTTTGTTAATAAAAAAAATTAAAAAAAAATTTCAAAAAAAAAAAATTTCGAATAACAGTTATCCATGCACATGTGCATATGTATCATTTCTTTGTCAAATTCCGTAATTCATTACAAATAATAGTCAATTGCACTTTCATTTACACTACCACGTGTAATACACTACTTTTTACGTTAACAATGTTAGAAATGCACGTGTGCATCTATATGTATCAACATGAAATAAGGTGTTTTGGTACACTACTTTCTCTTTCATCTATCATTCCATCCATAATACACAAGCATGCACATGTGCATTTTTGTCATTTCTTTGACAAATTCCGTAATCCATTACACATATTAGACAATTGCACTTTCATTTACACTACCATATGTAATACACTACTTTTTACATTACCAATATTAGAAATGCACATGTGCATTTATATGTATCAACATAAAATAAGGTGTTTTGGTACACTACTTTGAATACACTTTCCCTTTCATCTATCATACCATCCATAATACACTACCGTTACCTCCTACCATCCATAATACAATACCATTACCTCCTACCATCCATAATACAATACCATTAACAATATTTTCACTTTATTACATGTATGTAAACACCATTTATACCATCCAATCAACATATTACATCAAAAATTGACAACTATAACCAAACCATCAACCACTAGATACAACTAACCAAAAAACATGTATATGGGCCTACTTCTCCATTCAAAATCACAAACTTTTTGTACTAAAACACGTTATATCATGGTTATACCTAATGATGCACATGTGCATTTTGAATATTGGTAATGTAAAAAGTAGTGTATTACTAATGGTATTGTAAATTAAAGTGCAATTGTCTATTCCTGATAACGTATTACCGAATTTGTTGAAGTAATGATACATATGCACATGTGCATGGATAACTGTTACTCGAATTTTTTTTTTTATGGTAACGAAATATAGCGATTTTTTTTAAAATATTAAAAAAAAAATAAAAAAAAAATTTGAGTGCTTTTTTGATTTTTTTTTTAGATTTTATTTTGTGTTCACATTGGTTCTCGCGGTTCTCGCAATAAGGGTGGTTCTCGCATGAACCTTACCCTATATATATATATATATATATATATATATATATATATATATATATATATATATATATATATATAAAAGCTCAGTGGTTGTTTTCTTTATCATACATAGTTGCTTATGTGTGCATGTGTTATTTATGTAATTACCTGTTTGGATGATGTGATGATCATTTGTGATTTATATATATATATATATATATACACAACATAAATGACTACTAGGGTGTTACTTATACGTAGACATTTATTTGGTGAATATTTGTCTAACCTTCCCGATACTTCTTGATAGAAGAAGATGCCGCCCAGACGGAACATAAACTCTAAACCGTTACCAAGTACTGAAGTAGAACTTAACGAGCACATCTCTCTGGCAATAGCGCAGCACGAAGCCCTCCACTCTGAACAAAGCGGTGGCACTTCAGGAAACAATCCTCCAACTGGTAATGTTAAGTCACCCAGGACACATTACAAATATCTTGGGTATTTCCATTCGTGCTTTGTTAATGTTCACTCGTGATTTGTTGATGCATATGTTTCAGGTTGCACATACAAATAGTTCCTAGACTATAAGCCCTTGAACTTTGATGGCACAGGAGGTGCCGTTGCATTCGTGCGATGGGTCGAGAAGACCGATTCAGTTCTGAGGATGAGTAAATGCCTGCCTGAGCAGAGAGTTACTTACATTTTTGGATTGTTCATAGACGGTGCACTTTCTTGGTGGAACCTTCAGGTTTAAACCAAAGGTGAAGCTGCTGCATACGCAATGAGCTGGGACGAGCTCAAAGAACTAATGAGAAAGAAATACTACTCAAGGGCCGAAATTCAGAAGCTTGAGACGGAATTTTGGAACTTAAAGATGGACGGACCGAAAATTACTGAATACATTCAACGCTTCCATGATTTGTCCAGGGTTGCTCCCTACTTAGTGGAGCCTGAGTTCAAGAGAATTAAGAGATTCATCTTGGGTATTGCTCCAGAAATCATGAGCATGGTCACTGCTTCGAAGCCTCCTACTATCGCTGAGGCTATTGATTTGATGTCACACTCACTAAAGAGGCACTCCGTTTGGGAAAATTCTTGAAATCTGGTGCAAACAAGAAAGAGACTCATGTGGAGTCTTTGAATGACAACAAGAGAAAGTTTTCGGACTTTAAAAGAGTACGCGTGCAAAAAATGATTCCAACAAGCGTAGGGATGCAAACCCGCCAGCAGAGGTCAAGACTGGCACAACAAACACTGAGACTAGCAGAAAAGGGTATGCGGGTTTCATGCCCAAGTGTGATAAATGTCGATATCATCATACGGGTCCGTGCAGGACTGGTAAGTGTGAAAATTGTGGTAGGATTGGGCATGCTAAAGATACGTGTTGGTTTGGTGCGGGACATGGAAATTGGAATCAAGGAGGAAATGGTTACCAAGGTGGTAACAACAATCAAAATGGTAATAGGAACCAAGGTGGGAATGGTAATCAAGGAGGAAATGAGAACTGAGGCGGAAACGGTAATCAAGCTGGCAATGGGAATTGAGGAGGAAACAATAATAATAATCAAGGCGGGAATGGTAATGGTCGTGGCCATGGCTGTTATGGCTGCAGAGACATGGGGCATTTCAAGAGAGATTGCCCTAAAGATAATTATGCCCGTGGAAGAGTGTTCACGATTGGAGCACGAGAAGCACGCCAGGATCCAAATGTGGTTATGGGTATGTTCCCTATTAACCAACACTATGCATCTGTTCTATTTGATACTGGCGCCGACTTTAGTTTCATATCTATAGAATTTAAGAATACACTTGGCCTAGTTTCAAGTAAGCTAGACATCCCAAATTCTATAGAACTGGCAAATGGAAAATTAGTTGAAGCTAATGAGGTAATTAAGGGCTGTACACTTGAACTTGGAGAGCGGGAATTTTCTATTGATCATTTACCAATCGATCTGGGAAGTTTCGACGTTGTCGTTGGGATGGATTGGTTGTCCGACAACTGTGCAGAAGTGGTTTGTCACGAGAAAACCATCCGCATCCCACTGTTGAATGGAGAAACACTTGTAATTCATGGGGAGAAGCGTGAAACGCCCCTACGAATTATCAATTGCATGAAGGCGCAGAAGTGCCTCTGAAAAGGCTGCATAGCCTTCCTCGCCCACGTCATCGACAAGGAGACCCAGGAGCCAAAGTTAGAAGACATCCCCGTTGTGCGAGAATTCCCAGAAGTCTTTCCCGAAGACTTGCCTGGGCTACCGCCACAGTGACAAGTGGAGTTTCGAATAGACTTAGTGCCAGGAGCAGCACCAGTGGCGAAGGCACCATACCGGCTAGCTCCGTCAGAAATGCATGAGCTGTCGACTCAACTGTAAGAGTTGTTAGACAAGGGATTTATCAGGCCGAGCTTCTAAACCTGGGGAGCTCCGGTGTTGTTTGTTAAAAAGAAAGATGGTAGTTTCCGTATGTGCATTGACTACAGGGAATTGAATAAGCTGACCATCAAGAATCGGTATCCCTTACCGAGAATTGATGACTTGTTCGACCAGCTACAAGGTTCCAGTTACTACTCTAAGATTGATCTGAGATCGGGATATCATCAACTGAGAATACAAGAAGAAAGCACACCTAAAACAGCCTTTAGAACTCGATACAGACATTATGAGTTCCTTGTCATGCCGTTCGGTTTGACCAATGCACCGGCAGTATTCATGGATCTCATGAATCGGGTGTGTAAGCCGTATTTAGATAAGTTTGTGATTGTGTTTATTGATGACATCCTTATATACTCACGAACCAAGGATGAGCATGAGCAACATCTGCGAGCTATCTTGGAACTTTTGAAGAAGGAACAACTGTATGCGAAGCTTTCGAAGTGCGAATTTTGTGATTGTGTTTATTGATGACATCCTTATATACCCGAGGACATCGACTTTGAGTACACACGGTTACGGACGCAAACTTGTGAGTTCATGTCCCCTTTTTTTCTCTTAACTGTTTTTCGGATTTATAACTCTCGGGGGTGAAATACATGTCTTAGTGGTATGGTTTAGCTAGGGAATGAACTGTTAGATCATGTGGACGAGTAGTATCCCTCTTAAGTGCAATTAGTCTTGTTAAGACCGAGGGGCAAAGGTGGTAGATCTATCGGGTGTAGCGAGCCCCACTCTTGGGTCCTTGTGTGGCCCATGTAGTGCTTTTGTTGTTCCAGCCAGATGGACCGGAGGAAATTCGCTAGGTTTGAGTGCTTCCTACGTCGCCACACATATCAATGTCCTTGCAAAACATTAATGATCTATTCATAGACGCTTTACATACCTGTTGTTAAAAGAATCTCTCAAATGTTTACAAGTTTATTTGGAGCTCACACAAAACACATGAACTCGCTCAACTTTTGTTGATTGTTTTCAAACTTACATGTATTTCAGGAAACTAGATGGATCTTTGGTGCTGGCGTTGTTTTCAAGCTGTGAATTTCAAGTCTAGATGTCATCCACTATTGGAGGGTTTGATTCGTATATCTCATACTTGATGAGATATAGGATGCAAAGCCTCGTGAAACTAGTCTTTTATTAAACAAGTCCTTCTATGGAACTTTAAATCTTATGATGGTTTGTAACTTAAGCTTAATACTTGTGTTAATTGAAACTTAAACAACTTATGTTTTGTAATGTTTTAAACTTATGAATGGATGAACATCGTTTATTTTAGTCATGTAGTTATTTATTATAATCGAATGCAATGAAAACTGATCAAGTCATATGCATACGCTTCCGCAAAAGTCAGGGTGTGACACATATGCCTTAACACCCTTACAGAGCCTAAAAATTGGGTTAAAAGGTGCTAAAAGTGACAAAACGTGACAAAACAAGTCCAGGGGTCAAATCTGCCAACTGTTGAAAGTTTCAAGAGTTCTGAGGCTCTGGCGGAGCGCGAGAGGTTGGGCCTAAGTCTCTCGCGGGGTGCGAGAGGTGCCCAGTAACAGAAAAATATGGCAAACAACTGTTTAAATAGCCTTGGAGCCCAAGATTCGTGTTCTCCAAGCTCTAGCATGATCTTGACACGTTTATGGACATGTGGAGAGATCCTAAACTGATCCATGACACTTGTAATCATCAAATTCATCCTCTACAACTATAAATAGGTGATCATTTTCATTAACAACTTGCTCATTTCACTTCTTCTTCACCTATCTGCTCTTAATTGTAGTTTGCTTCCCTTTAGAGGCCTCCTACTGAGTATTCTTGCCATCCTAGAACACAAGTAAGTGTTCTTTCCTAGTCTTGTTCATTATTTTAGCTTATTTTGAGCTAAAAGACAAAGGGTTAACTTTCTGTTTGACTTTTGGTTATGACTATAATTGGTCAAGTCAAAGTTCAATTGAACTTTGCAACGTGATCGTAATCACGAAGGTTATAATCCGTTGCGATTGCACCTTCTGATTACCACGTTTACTTGTCAAATTGACGAGTCAAAGTTTCGGTCAAAAATGCACATAATGTGCATTTTACGACGGAACTATTTTCGGGTATCAAAACACTAAGTTTTGATACCAAATCAGTTTTACAACTTAATTAGACATGTTTTAACATGTCTAACTCGTCACTTCTAGTTTAGTGCTTATTTAGGGTCGTAAGTCGAGCGGTCTTGACCACCACTTTGACATTCGAATCTGACCTGTTTGGTCGATCTTAGGATCCAACCAAACACATGTGTGTGACCATAGTTGTATAGGGAATAACCTACTGAGGTTATACCTTATGGTCACTTCGTTTGGTTAGTTATATGACAAGTCGTTACTATGTTCTTAAAAATGACCAAAATGCCCTTTTTGCGCATAAATCCATTTTAAGCATATGTAACCAAATTTTTGACATATCAACTGATGTTGAAACATTTTTAAACATGTTTTGGCATGTAAGACTTATCATAAGACTTGTTTGACCATCTGATCATACTTTTACGCAAGTGACCCGTTAAAGTATCATAAACTACCTTAACGAGTCACAACGGGTCAAAATGTCACACCCCCAAAAAAACCACCAGCGGGAACCCCCACGAGGCGTGTGACGTACCAGGATCTAGCCACTAATCACATTGAACCATAAGTAAAAATAGAAATTTCCATTAAATGAGAATAGTAATATTCAAACATCAGTTTTGAAAATAAAACGTATTCATCGGAAACATTAAATATTGTTCAATAAGTTTAACATATAAAGTTTAGAAAACAATCCAACTTAAAGTGTCTATCCCATCGCTACAACCCATGACTACTCCAGCTTCCCAGACAGCAAGTCCCATATTAGTGTACCTAATGGCCTGCAAGCATGCAAAAAAATGTATCAGCCTAAAGCTGGCGAGTTCACAGTTTTGTTACACGTTTATTTCCCACTGGACCTTTAGCTCCGCTGAAAGTCTGCGGCTTACAATCCATGAATATTTTTAACGTACACACAGGTGGATTGTTCTGGTTTTGGTTCGCAGGTTGACCTAAAACAAAAGGAAAATACGATGCACGAATGAGAATCGGGTAAAACAACTAAGGATTATGTTTTGCCTGTATGTATCGTACCAGCTTGCTGAGCTGCCAGAGCTTCAGCCACCCGTGTGTTAATCAGATCCATCAACTCCGCCTGAGTCATCACAATGTTGCCACGTCCACCGCCGCGGCCACAACCGCGTCCACCATTACGTCCGCCACGTCCGCTCATGATTCTATATAAGAAGAGTGGAAAAAGGTAAGGATCGCGATTGAGTAGAAGTCAATTATCACTATGACTTCTATAGATTATAGAATTCTACCATTATGTCGGATAGTGGACGGAACCCCCTTCACACTTGTTAAGCCTCACTGGGACTCACATGCACCCCACATTATTGTTATGTGTGCACCCATAATGATAATGCAGTTTGCATGTTTATCTCAGTTCCTCTTAACTCGTGCTAAAAGGTTCCCCATATTCGAGTAAAAAAATGAAGGATATCACAGAACTAGGGATTACGAAAGTATAAGCGTAGTATCACACTATCAAGCATCATATCACAAACAAGCAGCACATGTAGTCAAATCGTAGTGTCAAGTATGTAGTTTCATGTAATATCGTGAGTGAGTGTACACTAGGTGGGTAATGCATAAGGTAAACAAAAGACGAACCTTGCAATCTGGAGCTGAGTGTCATGGTTGTTTTCAGTATTGTTCGGTTATAGTCTGGTTTTATGAAAACATTTAAAAACCTAGTTCACTATAACCAGTGGCTCTGATACCAAACTGTCACACCCCCAAAAAACCACCAGCGGGAACTCCCGCTAGGCATGTGACGTACCAGGATCTAGCCACTAATCACATTGAACCATAAGTAAAAATAGAAATTTCCATTAAATGAGAATAGTAATATTCAAACATCAATTTTGAAAATCAAACGTATTCAGCGGAAGCATTAAATATTGTTCAATAAGTTTAACATATAAAGTTTTGAAAACAATCCAACTTCGAGTGTCTATCCCATTGCCACGACCCATGACTACTCCAGCTTCCCAAACAGCAAGTCCCATATCAGTGTACCTAATGGCCTGCAAGCATGCAGAAAAAGTTTATCAGCCTAAAGCTGACGAGTTCACAGTTTTGTTACACGTTTAGTTACCTAAAGTTTTAAGACATGTTGATAATAACTCGATACCGCAAGACGGCTATTTGTTTGCCCTTCCCCAATGCTCTATCAAACATTGGTCATGTGGTTAAGGTCATTATTTCATGCCCATCCTATCCAGGTACGTCGTGAGGGTGCCAAACCTAATAGCGCTATCAACTAATAACCCCGTTCCCCTACAAGCAACTAGTTCGGTAGTAAGATGGGACTTAAGTGATAGATGTGAGTGTATTATCCAACATATACATTAACTGAAATCTGCCTCATATCCCCTACAAGGATATGGGTTTGTAAAGTATCCCCTACAGGAATGCAAGTTTGTTTGTTTGTTCCTACAAGATGCATGCTAGTAAAGAGAGTAGTGAACTCACCTTTGATTGCTCGGTTAGACTTTTAAAGTGATTAGGAGTTGAGGTAGGTCAATCACATCCCAATACAATTACCATTTAGTTTATTAGTGTATTCATGTAGGGCACGAAACTCATACACGATCTAACACGTATCATGCAATCACGTTGACAACTTACATACATATACATATTCCACATATAATTACTTGTAATCATAGCACACAACAACTCACATAACATTTTCGTTGACATAAAACAGGTTTGATCATTCAGATAGCACAAATAACCATTTAGATACACACATAACAACTTATTACGTTTCAGCTTTGATGTCAAGAACTGGGCTGTTTTCGTGTATTTTTATAAAATATTTTCCCTATTTCAAAAATTCCAAATAATTTACAGGACGTTCCAAATGTTCCGTTTCACTTTGTTTAAAAATCTCAAGACCTAAATCCTTACCAATTATTTATTAAAAATCATCTACTAGGATGCAGTCAAATTCGTCACTTTCTGACTGCATTCCACGGAAAAATTTATTTAAAAATCATCGTCTGTCCGATTGGCGAAATTCCAGTGGGAGATTTTCGGCAACATCCGTGCCCAGCTACTATCCGAATTTCACGACCTAACTCTATCCAGTTTACATGACATAACGTAAATCATAACGTGAAATTTCTGCAGAAAAAACGCAGCTTTAGCTGCTGTACGTAACAGTTCTTTAAAAATAGTAGACGACGTCAGAAAAATGCGATTCCAACGTCATTTGAAGAGTTTTTCAAAATTGTATGTTTTAGACTTCAGAAAATCCATTTTTCGATAGGTTACGACCTGTTTACAGCCAACTAAAGTTGGCTGTTTATGCTAATCAGCTTTCAGAACGAGTTTAAATGATCATGCAACCTAGTAACATCGACTAATAACAAGTTAACCCATCAAGTATCATCTAGAATATTAAAAACCACAACAAACCCTAGTTATATAACATCATAATCATCGCAAGAACACAACTTTAACACATAAGATCATAACTAACCTTGAGTAGAGATAAAAGAACGAGAGGAAGGAATAGAAGGATGATCAATGAAGGGGGGGTGCATGTGTCTCTGCCGTCGCACACACACAAGGAGTCTAGGGCTTTCTTTTTTTTGTTTCTCCATACATACACACGTATGTATATAATAAAAACAAGGGGGTGGGGCGATTTGGGCTAGTAAGGCCGCAAGGGCATGGTGGCGGGTTGGGTTGTGGGTTTGTGCGTGAGGAGAAACAGTTCGGGCTCGGTTTCGGGTTCTGAACGTGAACGTTTGTTATAAACCGTTAAATACATGCGACATGGGATTATTATATCTATAAATAACTATATGTATATATATTTTAAAGGATAAAAAAATGTATGATATAAGGGAATCGAATCGAAACGATACCTGATTTTTCCGGGATGCCACACAAAAGCACTTAGGATCTTTTCTAAATCAAAATGTTGAGTTTATTAAATCATACCATATGAGTTCCCACACTCATTTGATTTGTAAAACTTCATTCTATCCGATCCACCGATTAAAGTCCTGACATATTAACATAGTCATCCGATGTTAGGACACACTTGATTCCTTGATCTCTTGAGCTTTGTTTACACATTCCTACAAGACTTATACGCAATCCCAAGTGAGTACATAGTTCCCCTGTTTTACTTTTTCAAATATTTTGGGGTGAAGCATATGTGCATATCATTACGTTCTTGTTTTCATGACATTATACATGCTTTGTTCATCTAGTACATATAGTACATGATTTCAATGACATTTTGCTTTGTATGTTGACCTAGCATATCTAGCACATTGATTTCAAAGACATGTTTGCTTCATATGTTGACCTATCATATCTAGCACATTGATTTCAAAGACATTTTGCTTCGTATGTTGACCTAGCATACCCAGTATGGGGTTTTCAAAGACATTTTGCTTCGTATGTTGACCTAGCATACCTAGTACGCGGTTTTTAAAATATTTTCACGACATGCTTACATTGTTTAAGACATTTGGTGCGTTGAACTCGACAATGATACATTCATTAACATTGATCACGCCGACCGGTAGTATGTAATGGTAGCATAGGATTGACAATCCCGTTCCCGCTTCCTAGGTTTGTTTAGAAGTGACCTTAGGGAACGACAGAATCCGATGAACATTGATAAACCATTGACCTGATAAAGGTTTATCCAACAGTCAACAAGGCTTGAATGTTTTCGCCAACAAACCTAATAATTGTTTATACAATAAATGCAATGGTTTATAAAACAAAACCTTTGATTAAACAATACTCTTGTTCATTCAAAAACATTGTTTTATACAAGATATTTAGGTTACACAAGACACTTTGGTTATACAAGACATTATTTCATGTTGTTTAAGCAAAGTCCTTTCGCTTACCATACAAGACATTGGTTTATACATGACATTTGTTTACACAAGACATTGTTTATACATGACATTTGGTTATTAAGACATTGGATTAAACAAGACATTTCATTTGATGGTTTATGGTAAGTGATTTAAATAACGAGACGTGTGTAATGTGATAAAAGCATGGTGGATACGCCGCTGGTACTTCTTATATATAAGTGCTTTTATTATATTACATATCGTAGCGTTGTCTAAATCACTTAGAACAAAGACAATTCGTGACATCTTTAACACAAAACACGACATCTTTTTATACAAGACATGACATATTTTATACAAGTTATTTTCATTTGGTTATTTACTTAACCATGCATCATTTCTTTTAAGTCATTTGATTTTCATATGATTTTATAAAAGAAAACATTTTTGTAAAGGTTCATGGCTACTTTTTAGTTAAATATTTCTTTTAACATTCAAAGCCATGAATCTTCAACACAAAACCTATGTTACTCACAGGTATTTTTATGTTGACGTTTCTATTTTAACACTGTTAGCTATTTTTAAGAGTCCAACCGAGCAACCAAAGGTGAGTTCACACTTTCGTCAAAGCATGGGATTCCGGGTGGTTTGGGAATGGGTTAAATAACAACTATCCCCCTTAGGTGGGATATAATCTGTGCATTCTCCTTGGGTAGAATACGTACCTCCGCTCTCCTTGGGAAGAGCGATAACCTTAAACTTACTAGACAACAACTCTATCTTAAGTCCCTCATTTTTATATTGATTTAATCGTTGGGCCATTGGCGAACGGGTCATTTGTTAAATAGTGCTATTAGGTCTGACAAGCCTCACACCATGCCGTAGAGGACGGGCGTGGACTAATGGACTTGGGCACTTAGTCAATGATGATAGACTTGACTCAGGGCACTCAACATAACTTAAGTCAGTAGTCGATATGGTACGGGTCTAGTGGTTTGAAATATTTGGGTAGCCCCCACAGCATATGGTTATGAGAACAAGGAATTAACAACTTATGGTTTTTGAAACAACTTATGGTTTCTGGAACAACTTTAAAATAGACAACCAACCGTGAACTCGCCAACCTTTTGTTGACACGTTACCACATGCTTCGCAGGTCGTTAGGTACATGGCAGGGGCTTGCATGCGGAGTGATCGTCGTGGCAAGGAACCAACTGTGGGGTTCCTAACATTAAACTTTATGTTTTAAACTATTTTTGGATTTTAGACTTTACGCTTCCGCTAACTTTTAAATTTTGTTTTGGATTTTTGGTTTGGTGAACTTAAAATATTTGGTTTGCAATGGTTTTACTTTAGTATAATTAAATGTTCAGTATGATTGGTGGTATGATCCTGGTCAGTCACACGCCTCACGCTAATACTCCGCTTGTGGATTTTGAGGGTGTGACAGATTGGTATCAGAGCCATTGGTTATAGTGAACTCGATTTTAAAAAGGTAAAAATCCTTTTGACAAAAACCAGACTATAACCTGTTCAATGCTCAACGATCCACAACGACACTTCGCTCCACGTGCAAGACTCAATATTATAGGTGGAATGATTTATGTTATTACTGCCTACTTGATAGTTTGCTTATGCATGATGTGTTGCTTATGGTATGCCTAGTTAGTGTATTAGCATGTTGCCTGTTAGCCCTAATGTGCTCTCTATGACAATCTACTGCTTACATGAAACCCTACATGCGTACCCCCTCCCGTTGTTCTTTCCACATTCCTACGTTATCATTCTCACTTGTGTTTTCTGACTGTGAAGATCATGAGTGGACGCCTCAACTTGACTCAGGCTCAACTGACAGCCCTAATCAATGAACGGGTTGCTGAGGCTTTAGCAGCAGCCCAACCAGGAGGTAAGGCCTGTCCTACCAACCTATCCTAGGATGCTAGATCCTACTCTTATGACACTCTGTCATTCTTTGTGACAACTCGTATAAATCCTTGTTACGTTTCTCTTTACTCTGTAATTACACGTACGTTAGATGAATTGGATGTGTTGTTTGATTATTTTCTTGAATGATTACGAAACTTGGTAATGTGTGATGTGAATTACGTGAAACCGAAACCTGAAACTGAGATATTGGAATATGTTATTTTGTGAAACGAAGCGTTGTAATATATTATTTTGCGATACGGAACGTTTTAATTAGTTATTCTGTGAAACTTGCGAAACCGTCACTTAGCAAACCAACCCATACCCACCCCTCCCCTTCTTGCGCCACTTATAGGCCCAAACCCCCACCCCAAGTCCCCTTATTCCGAACCTAAAGCCCAAACCCACACCCCTTGTTCCTTGCAACCCATTAAACCCAACTTCCCTTGTGTTTTATTATATACGTATGCATTGATCAAGAAATTAGAAAACAAAAACCCTAACACTCTCCCCTTGTGTGCGACGACCAAAAGGAACCCCCCCCCCCCCCGTGCGCAAAACCTCTCCTCTTGTTCAGCTTCTTGATTCGCCTTTCACTTCCTCGTAATCCCTTCTCTTGCTCCAAGGTTAGTATTCTTGATTTGGATTGTGATTCATGGTATGATTTTTGTGGAAACATGGCTGTGATTTTTTAGTTGACACGCTAGGGTTTTGTTGTTGCATGATTTAGTTCGATTGATTATGCGATTTGTTGAACTAATCGATGATATGTATGCTTAGATGATCATTGGTTGCGTTTTTTGTGAAAAATCATGATGTTTTACATCTAGGGTTTTGTCATTATTGATATGGTTAGATGGTAATTGAGGATTAGCCTACTGTTAGTTGTTATTAGGAAGAGTCGGGGTCGTTTACACACGTTTTGGTGTCGTTTAAATGTAAAATAGCATGCTGATTAACGAAAACAGCCAACTTCAGTTGGCTTTAAACGGACCATTATAAATCGAAAAATTGTTTTTCTGAAGTCTAAATTATACGTTTTCGAAAAAATATTCAAATGGCACTAGAATCATATTTTTTTTAGGTCGTTTGCTATTTTAAAGGTCCATTTTGTACAGCAGCAAAAGCTGCGTTTTTACTGCAGAAAATGTGTGTTATGTTTTTGTCATAACTTGAAATCTGGGTAGAGTTAGGTCATGAAATTCGTACAGTAGATGTCCACGGTGTCATTGTAATTACCCAACTGGAATTTCGTCAATCGGACTTACGATATATTTAAATGAATTTTTCCGTGGATTACAGTTAGAAAGTGACGAATCTGATTGCAGCCCGGTAAATGATTTTTATAAAATAATTGCTAACGAACTGAATCCCGATATTTTTACACAATGTGATGTGGATCCTTTTGAACATTCTGTAAAATTCTAGGAATTTTTGGAATAAGTTAACTATTTTATTTAAATACCCAAAAACAGCCCAGTTTTGGATGTTAAAGTTGAAACACTATAAGTGGTTATTTTGCATATCTAAATGTCGGTTATGTTATCTGATAATGATCCAACTTGTTATATGTCAACGAAAGTGTTATGTGAAGTATTGTGTGTGCTTGCCCTTGAGTAGTTATAGGTGGAATGTGTATATGGGCGTGAACTGTCAAAGTGAGTGCATGTTATGTGGTAGATGCGTGTAGGAACTTTGTGCTTTATTTGAAACCACAAATGGACTAAATGGTAATCGTACTAGGACGTGATTGACCAACCCTGACTGTTACCTATGTTTAAGAGTCCAACCGAGCAACCAAAGGTGAGTTCACACTTTCGTCAAAGCATGGGATTCCCGGTGGTTTGGGAATGGGTTAACTGACAACTATCCCCCTTAGGTGGGATATAATCTGCGTATTCTCCTTGGGTAGAATACGTACCTCCGTCCTCCTTGGGTAGGACAACAACCTTAAACTTACTAGACAACAACTCTATCATGAAGTCCCTCATTTTTATATCGACTTAATCGTAGGGCCATTGGCGAACGGGTCATTAGTTAAATAGCGCTATTAGGTCTGACAAGCCTCACACCGTGCTGCAAAGGACGGGAGTGGACTAATGTACTTGGGCACTTAGTCAATGATGATAGACATTGACGCAGGGCACTCAAACATGAATTAAGTCAGTAGTCGATATGGTAACGGGTCTAGTGGTTTACAACATGGGGTAGCCCCCACTGTATATGGTTATGGGAACAAGGAACTTAACAACTTTTTGGTTTTTGAAACAACTTATGGTTTTTGGAACAACATTAAAACAGACAATCAACTGTGAACTCGCCAACCTTTTGTTGACACACTACTGCATGCTTTGCAGGTCGTTAGGTACATAGCTGGAGCTTGCACGAGGAGTGGGCGTTGTGGCAAGGAATCAACTGTTGGATTCCTAACATTTAAACTTTATGCTTTTAAACTGCTTTATGGCTTTTAATACTTTATGCTTCCGCTAAATTTTAAATTTGGTTTTGGATTTTGGTTTGGTGCACTTTAAACGTTTGGTTTGCTATGGTTTTATTTTACTTTACTTCACTTTAATTAAATGTTCAGTATGATTGGTGGTTTGATCCTGGTCAGTCACACGCCTCGCGGTAATACTCCGCTTATGGATTTTGAGGGTGTGACAGATTGGTATCAGAGCCATTGGTTATAGTGAACTTGGTTTTAAAAAGGGAAAATCTTTTGACAAAAACTAGACTATAACCAGCTCAGTGCTCAACGATCCATAACAACACTTCGCTCCACGTGCAAGGCTCAACAGTTTAGATGGTGTGATTTATGTTATGTAGCTTACTCGTTAGTTTGCATTTGCATGGTGTGTTGCTTATGGTGTACTCACTTAACATTGTAGCATGTTACCCTTATTAGCCCCCGTGTGCTCACTTTGGCACTCGACTGTTTGCATGAACCCCTATGTGCTTACCCCCCCCCCCCCTTCTGTCATTCTTTTTCCACACTTCTGCATCAACATTCTCTTTTGGTACGTTGTGAGTGTGTATTCTTTCGTTTAACGAGTGTTACGTCATTAACTCGACAGGCATGTCTACACCATCCGCATCATCCGACCAGTCCCGGGCGCCAGGAAAGGCACCCGCTGCTACTCGTTCACCCCCACGTCGGGTGGAGACGCATGCGGCTTATCGAAAGATACTCACGTAGGGCGGGGAGTCGTCCTCCCGACCTACGCATGCACTTCCAGTTAATCAAATCAGCACCCAAACCGAGTCTGCAGTGATAAAGGATCTTAGGGATTATAACCAGATGTTTGTAGAGCAAAACCAGATCCCGATGGAACAAAATCAGTCACTACTTTAACGAGTTGCTACCCTTAAAGGGCAGGTAGGATCTCAAGGAGAGCAGATTCAGGTGCTCTTTGAGAGGTTGGTTGATTTGAAGAAAGAAGCCCTAAAGGGGGCGAGGTACAAGGTTTTATAATGGGAGGTGCTCGGGTAGATAGGGAAAGGCTGGACTCGCATGGTAATAGGATTAATATGTTGCATTGGAGGATCCATCAGTTGGAAGAGGCCCAAGAGCAAATGCCACCTGCACCTGAGCCAGCCCCAGCCCCGGCACCCCCCGAGCCGGAAGAAGAGTCTGATGAAGAACCGGAAGAGGTTCCGGAGGAAGAGCCAGAAGAGGAGGAAGAAGAGCCGGAGGAGGTCTCGGAGAGTGACGGAGACGATGACGATGGTGATGACCTCGGGGATGGAGACGTGGACGACTGACCCATCTTCCACTTGTTTATCTAATTATTTCTTTCTTTTTTTTCGTATAAACAATCATGATGATTAAAACTTTTGCGAATATTCGTTGTAGTGACTTTTATGGTTTAATTTGAACGGATTTCTTTTATTTTATTGTTTTAAAGATATTTCTCGTGCTGAGTTGTTTCCTTACCCCTTTCCCCCTTACACTACAAGAGTCGCATTTTGATCCTACGATAGTTTATCTTATATATGTGAAATCTTTTCACTAGCCTTTGTACCGACCTATGCTTGTTGATTAATGCAACGCCTAAATTTCTAATACTGAATTAGACAAAACCATCATTCCTTTACCACAGTGACTCTACGTCCTCGCTTCTCCATGCCGAGACACTAATACGAACTCACTCTAGGTTAAAGAATTTGGAAGGCTCGGCCTTCAATCACTGGTGATCACATCTTGAAACCTGAGGATGGGGATGTGTTGTTGATACGATCATACACTCTTGAACATATTTCCACGTCCTTTCTTTGAAACCTCTTGACTACACAGGCATATTTCAGATTCATTCACACGACCTAAGGAAACTCCTCCGAATTTGGTTGCTTACCAACTCGATAAATCGCAAACTCATCTAAGTTCATGGATCAAGGTGAATTATTTCTCCTTCGCATGTGGGCGACTTGACAACTTTGACGGAAGTTTCAGTGAACCTTAACACTACAAACTCGTACAACAACCATTCATCTATGGTAAATTCTTGTTATGATTGATATATCCACGTGACATCTCTATTTGACAAACGGTGTTCTTTATTTTAACCCTGTACAACTTGCGTACGACTAACTTATACCCTCGACATCAGGTAAACCCCTGCTACAGATCCTTACGCACTTACGCATCGACTGTGACTACCCTTTTTGCATACTTCCACATCCATTCATGATATACTCCTCAAATCCCATGATCCTTATCCTAACAACATTCTTCGCGAACTCTCGCTTGGAGGAGTTACTCTCTACGAACGTTACTCGAGGAGCAACGGGACATAAATACCACAGATATGAAGATATCACAAGCACTATCCTTAGAACTCGATACGACCGACATAGGTTCCCAGTCACGACATTCGAATTTAGCCTACCTTGATGCGTATAACACTTGTTCTCTTCGACGACATCCAAGAACTAGTAGGAATTCGAACGATACCTACACCTTACCATGGAGCCCCTACAACACAAACAACCTTATGTTTAGTTCCAACGAACGACTTTTGAAATTGCGAAGCCCGCTTTTCTTGATCATATGCACAAACCCTCGCAACTCTAACTTGAAGGATTACTCAGGAATCCATGTTTCAACAGTTGAAGGTGAAACTCTGTAGTACACCCATTCTTTCGTTACCAGAAAGCACAGATGATTTCGTTGTTTATTGTGACGCGTCTATCCAAGGACTTAGTTGTGTGTTGATGCAACATGAGAAATTCATTACCTACGCATCACGCTAACTCAAGACTCACGAAAAGAACTACACTACCCACGAATTGGAGTTGGGAGCAGTAGTGTTGCACTCAAGATATGGAGACATTACTTGTACGGTACCTAGTGCACTATCTACACCGATCACAAGAGTCTCCAGCATATCTTCGATCAGGAGGAGTTGAACATGCGACAGCGTCAATGGGTCGAACTCCTAAACGACTACGAGAGCGCAATCAAGTACCATCCAGGCAAGGCCAACGTGGTGGCCGATGCCCTCAGTCGGAAGGAAACTAAAAATAAGCGTGTACGTACGCTACAGCTTACTATTCCCTCTAATCTTCCTACCCAGGTCCGCAACGCTCAGGTTGAAGCATTGAAAGAAGAGAACCTTAAAGCTGAGTCCCTGCGGGACATGGAAAGGAAACTTGTACGCTAGGAAGACGGCACTTACTATTTCATGGAACGTATCTGGGTTCCATCCTATGGAAACCTATGAGAGCTTGTGATCGACGAAGCACACAAGTTTCGTTACTCGGTGCATCCTGGTTCTGACAAGATGTACCAAGACCTCAAAACGTTGTACTGGTGGCCCCACATGAAAGCCAACATAGCGACCTATCTTAGTAAATGTTTGACCTGTGCTAGGGTTAAGGTTGAATACCAGAAGCCATCAGGACTACTCCAACAACCAAAGATCCCAACATGGAAATGGGAGCAGATTTCCATGGATTTCGTCACTGGCTTACCTAGATCTCAGCGAGGAAACGACACCATCTAGGTGATCGTGGATCGACTAACCAAGTCTGCACACTTTCTGGCAACCAAGGAAACTGACAAGTTTTCTATACTCGCAGAAATCTATCTGAAAGAGGTAGTCGCCAGGCATGGAGTGCCAACTTCCATCATTTTTTATCGAGACCCACGCTTTGCCTCTGAATTGTGGCAAGCAATGCACAAATCCTTTGGCTCGCGCTTAGACATGAGCACAGCTTATCACCCTCAGAAGGATGGGCAGACTGAATGCACCATCCAGACTCTAGAAGCCATGCTTCGAGCATGTGTTATCGACTTTGGTAACGATTGGGAAAGACACCCATCTTTAGTGGAGTTTTCATACAACAATAGTTACCACACCAGCATCAAGGCTGCTCCATTCGAAGCATTATACAGGCGGAAATGCTGATCACCCCTATGTTGGGCAGAAGTTGGCGACAGCCAAATTACTGGCCCAGAACTCGTTATCGACACAACGGAAAAGGTTGCCTAAATCAGACAACGAATGGCGGCAGCTCGTGGCCGTCAGAAAAGCTACGCGGATAAGCGTAGGAAACCTCTCGAGTTCCAGGTTGGGGATCGAGTGCTACTCAAACTCTCACCTTAGAAAGGTGTGGTTCGCTTTGGCAAACGGGGCAAACTTAATCTGCGTAATGTCAGACCCTTCGAAATCACTGAGAAAATCGGCAAGGTGGCTTACAGACTGAAGAACTCAGTGGTGTTCATAATGTCTCCCACGTGTAGAATCTGAAGAAGTGTTTATCAGATGAGACCCTCATTTTTCCTTTCAAGGAACTCACTATCGACGACCAGTTGCGCTTCATCAAGGAACCGATGGAAATTATAGATCGGGAAATCAAGACTCTTAAACGAACCAAGATACCTTTTGTTCGAATTCGTTGGAACTCCTGTCGGGGCCCAGAGTTCACTTGGGAACGAGAGGACCAGATGAAACGTAACTACCCCCAGTTGTTCATGAAAGGTGAGTTCAGTACTGAAGCAACTTCAGAATTTCAGGACGAAATTCCAAACCAACTGGGGGATGATGTGATACCCTAGGAAAACGCACAACACAACGAACTTCTCCAGTGACTATGTGCTAAATTTCGGGACGAAATTTCTTTCAACTTGGGATGATGTGACAACTCGTATAAATCCTTGACTCTGTAATTACACGTACGTTAGATAAATTGAATATGTTGTTTGATTATTTTCTTGAATGATTACGAAACTTGGTAATGTGTGATGTGAATTACGTGAAACCGAAACTGAGATATTGGAATATGTTATTTTGTGAAACGAAGCGTTATAATATATTATTTTGCGATACGGAACGTTTTAATTAGTTATTCTGTGAAATTTGCGAAACCGTCACTTAGCAAACCAACCCAAACCCACCCCTCCCCTTCTTGCGCCACTTATTGGCCCAAACCCCCACCCCCAAGTCCCCTTATTCAAAACCTAAAGCCCAAACCCACACCCCTTGTTCCTTGCAACCCATTAAGCCCAACTTCCCTTGTGTTTTATTATATACGTATGCATGGATCAAGAAATTAGAAACCAAAAACCCTAACACTTTCCCCTTGTGTACGACGACCAGAAGGACCCCCCCCCCTGCGCAAAACCTCTCCTCTTGTTCAACTTCTTGATTCGCCTTTCACTTCCTCTTGCTCCAAGGTTAGTATTCTTGATTTGGATTGTGATTCATGCTGTGATTTTTGTGGAAACATGGCTGTGATTTTTTAGTTGACATGCTAGGGTTTTGTTGTTGCATGATTTAGTTCGATTGAGTATGCGATTTGTTGAACTAATCAATGATATGTATGCTTAGATGATCATTGGCTGCGTTTTTGTGAAAATCATGATGTTTTACATCTAGGGTTTTGTGATTATTGATATGGTTACAGTTGGTTGTTATTAGGAAGAGTCGGTGTTGTTTAAATATAAAACAGCATGCTGATTAACAAAAACAGCCAACTTCAGTTGGCTGTAAATGGACCATTATAAATGGAAAAATTGGTTTTCTGAAGTCTAAATTATACGTTTTCGAAAAACGCTTCAAACGGCACTGGAATCATATTTTTTTGAAGTCGTTTGCTATTTTTAAATGTCTGTTTTGTACAGCAGCAAAAGCTGCGTTTTTACAGCAGAAAATGTGTGTTATGTTTTTCATCATAACTTTAAATACAGTAGATGGCCACGAGTGTCTTTGTAATTCTCCAACTGGAATTTTGTCAATCGGACTTACGATGAATTTTAAATGAATTTTTCCATGGACTGCAGTCAGAAAGTGACGAATCTGATTGCACCCGGTAAATGATTTTTATAAAATAATTGGTAATGGATTGAGTCCCGAGATTTTTACATAATGTGATGTGGACCGTTTAAAACATTTTGTAAAATTCTGGGAAATTTTGGAATAAGCTAACTATTTTATAAAAATACCCGAAAACAGCCCAGTTTTGGATGTTAAAGCTGAAACAATATAAGTGGTGATTTACGTGCCTAAATGTCGGTTATGTTATCTGATAATGATCCAACTTGTTATATGTCAATGAAAGTGTTATATGAAGTATTGTGTGCTTGCTCTTGAGTAATTATAGGTGGAATGTATATACGGGCGTGAACTGTCCAACCGAGCAACCAAAGTTGAGTTCACACTTTCGTCAACGCATGGGATTCCCGGTGGTTTGGAAATGGGTTAAATGACAACTATCCCCCTTAGGTGGGATATAATGTCACACCCCAACTGATGGCGGAAACATCAGGATGAGACGAACAAATCGCTCAAAACATCATAACACTATTGTGACAATATAATTTAAATTCAATTTAATAAGTAACTAAATTCAAATAAATTGTTCCAAATAAAGACAAATTGTAACAAGCATAATCCAAGATTCAAATATTGTTTATTATTAATGTGGGTTTCTACATTCATCCTAACTTGATTCTTCGTCACTTCGTCTATTAACCTGCAACATGTATTAAAATAAAAATCAACAAATATGTTGGCGAGTATACAACTTTGATACATAGCATAGTAGAATAAAATGCTTAAATGTGCTCATATCCAACATGAATAAGATGATACTAGTTAACAGTTATGCCGAAACGATGTTACTCTACATGCTCAAACCAATGTTTACGCAATTAAAGTGCCTATCCCAAAAGTTTAGCCGGAGGTTAACATGTTTAACTTAACAATACCCAACGATAGCGGGCGAGGCGTTACAACCTATAGCGCTATAATTGTTAAGGTAGGCTTGATCGAAGTTAATGAGCATGTAGTCATGAAGTGTTTACATTAGCATCACATGTATAATAAGAATCAAACATTTTATGTGTAATTTGGATAGAGTGTGAATAAATAAAGTTTAACGTGTTTGTGAATTTGAATATGAATACAAGTTGCACCCAAAAGTGTTTAAAATGAAAATGGGATCATGTATACTCACAGTTTTGCATAGGAAGTACACTTAAACCACAAGGAAAGTTGGTGGAGTCTCGAGAGATTATAATTATTTATTTTAGATTGCGAAGAAGGTGCGATTCGTGTCTCCAAGCTTGGAATGAAAGTAACGTTCAAATATAAAGTTTCATTGAGAACGGAGAAGAGTTGGTAACTACCTCCGATGTAAGGAAATCACCCCTAGCTTATTGGTGAAGTTGAAAAGTGAGCGGAGCTAATCGTCAAGGTAAGGAAATCACTCCTATCTTGATGATAAGCTTCCATTTTTGGGAATATGAGTATTAGCATAAAAATTTAGAACAATCCACATGACATACTTAGTTAACAAGATTAACGTATCACTGGCATGTGAATAAACAGGTCAACCCATCGTGTACCGTAACTGAATAACTTAACATGACCTCTCGTTCACGGGTGGTGCGCTACTCCTATAGCACTACGCATAGGGCTATACATGTTAAGGTGTGGCTTCTTACGAAGTTAATGACAAGTTTATCACATAAGAATAACCCAGTAACACGAATCCAGTATAATATACTAGCATGCATGTATCGTACAAATGTAAAACACATTAAAATTGAGATAGCATAAAAGAGAGTTAACGTAAAAACGTGGATTGTTACGGAACGTAACATAAGACTATTCCAAAGTAAATCGAAGTCCTACTCGAATTAAGGAAACGTGCTTTGGCCTAATAGACAAATACTCTCATCGAGAAGCGACTAACGGTATTTGTCCTTCCAGTTACTACACGTCCTTAATCGATTGGGAAAATCAAAACTTTGGCGAGATTGAAAATCGAAGAATGGGACTAGTTAACAAGATGCGAGTTTCACCTCTAACTTGATAACATCGTACCCTAGTGTGGTTGGTACTTATCAAAAGATAAGGGTCCACTAGAATATGAAATGGAAATTTCCTTCAAGATTTGGATATCACTCCTAACTTGAGGGTAAATTTCGTGAAAAATTCAAAGTATAGCTGAGTGAAAGTCATCACCAAATGTGGGAATCACCCCTATTTTGGTGAATCGTTTCGATTGTGTTATAAGAGTGTCTTCAAAGCCTCCAAGTGTGTATTGTGTTAGCCTTAGGAAAGGCATGTATGTTAAAAGACCAAAGAGAATAGAGAGAAGCAAATAAGATAGAAGGAAAGTAGCTTTAAACAACACATGAGGATAAAGCCCCTACTTTTCCTAATTCCCTACAGTTATGGCTCTGATACCAATATGGTATCAGAGTATTCCTACTATAGACTAGGTAAAAGTATAGCAATTTTCCTAATTCCCTATAGTTATGGCTCAGATACCAATCTGTCACACCCCAACCGATGGCGAAAACATCGGGATGAGACGAACAAATCGCTCAAAACATCATAACACTATTGTGACAATATAATTTAAATTCAATTTCATAAGTAACTAAATTTAAATACATTGTTCCAAATAAAGACAAATTGTAACAAGCATAATCCAAGATTCAAATATTGTTTATTATTAATGTGGGTTTCTACATTCATCCTAACTTGATTCTTCGTCACTTCGTCTATCAACCTACAACATGTATTAAAATAAAAATCAATAAATATGTTGGCGAGTATACAAGTTTGATACATAGCATAGTAGAATAAAATGTTTAAATGTGCTCATATCCAACATGAATAAGATGATACTAGTTAACAGTTATGCCGAAACGATGTTACTCTACATGCTCAAACCAATATTTACGCAATTAAAGTGCCTATCCCAAAAGTTTAGCGGGAGGTTAACATGTTTAACTTAACAATACCCAAGGATAACGGGGGGGGCGTTACAACCTATAGTGCTATAATTGTTAAGGTAGGCTTGATCGAAGTTAATGAGCATATAGTCATGAAGTGTTTACATTAGCATCACATGTATAACAAGAATTAAACATTTCATGTGTAATTTGGATAGAGTGTGAATAAATAAAGTTTAGCGTGTTTGTGAATTTGAATATGAATACAAGTTGCACCCAAAAGTTTTTAAAATGAAAATGGGATCATGTATAGTCACAGTTTTGCGTAGGAAGTACACTTAAACCGCGAGGAAAGTTGGTGGAGTCTTGAGATCTCGAGATCGTACGTGACTTTCCTGAGGAGATACCTGGTCTTCCACCTCATCGCCAGGTCGAGTTTCAAATCGAGCTAACTCCTAGAGCAGCACCTATAGCTCGAGCACCATATCGTTTAGCTCCGTCTGAATTGGAAGAGTTGTCCACGCAATTACAGGAACTTTCGGACAAAGGTTTAATTCGTCCTAGTTCCTCGCCCTGGGGAGCTCCAGTCTTATTTGTTAAGAAGAAGGACGGTACCTTTCGAATGTGCATAGACTACCGTGAACTCAACAAGGTGACCGTGAAGAATCGTTATCCTCTTTCGCGTATCGACGATGTCACACCCCCAAAATCCACCATGCGGAGTATCACCGCTTGGAGGCGTGACATGACCAGGATCGAGCCACCAATCATATTGGACAACGTAATTAAGTAAATAAAACCAACCACAATATAATTGGTGACCTAAAGATGGAAACCGACTTTAAGTTAACAGGGGAAGCATAAAACGTAAGTCCAAAACATAAGTTCCATAGTTCATAAGTTTAAAGTTCAAAACGTAAGTTTAATAGGTTCATATGGATTAAATATTAAGCACGGGACATAACAATCCATATCCCACAACAACCTTCTCCTCGTGCAAGCTCCATAGGCATCTAGCGACCTGTAAGGCATGTAACAACGAGTCAACAACAAAGTTGAGTGAGTTCACGGTTGGTTGATTAGTTTTAAGTTGTTTCTGAAAAACGTGGTTTGACTTTCGTTGGCTTATTTGCCGTTGGGGTTACCCCATAGTTGAAACTATGTTTAACCAGTTCCTTTTAATACCCAAACCATACCCATATTCAGTGGGGGCTTCCCCATGTGAACTACTAGACCGTATGATATCGACTACTAACGAATTTTGTTGTGCCCTACGTCAATGTTCTATCATCATTGACAGTTTGCCATAGTCCATTAGTACACGCTCATTCGGACGACACGGTGTGAGGTTTGTTAAACCTAATAGCGCTATTAACTAATGACCCGCTCGCCATCGGCCTCGGCGATTAAGTCGATATAAAATGAGGGACTTAATGATAGAGTTTTGTCTAGTAAGTTTTAAGGGTGTTGTCCTACCCAAGGAGGACGAACGTACGTATTCTAAAAAGGAGAATACGCAAGATTAATATTGGCATCCTACCCATGGAGGATGGCCGTACATATCCTACCTAAGTAGGATATGTAGATCCCGTTTTAATTCTTTAACCCATTCCCAAACCACCGGGAATCCCATGCCTTAGAAAGTGTGTGAACTCACCTTGGTTTGCTCGGTTAGATTAATTACTCTAAAAATCAGGAAATCAAGCACGTCCTAATAAGGTACAGATATCAATCAGTTTCTCATGCACGACACGTATCCTACGTACGGTTTATCTACTCATTACTTCTATCACATACCACATAATTCAACTGTCAAGTTATAATGTTAAGTTACATTATTTTACCCTAAAATAATATAACTATCTCACAAAATAAACAAGCATTCACACAAGTGTCCTAGTATAAAATATATATTCTAAATATATATTTAACCATTTTATTTATAAAATCAACCTCCGGCACTTTGTATTTTTGTAAATAAAATCATGGCGAAGTTTATTTTAAAAACAAGGTTAAAATATAATTGTAGCACTTGCTAGAAAAATATTTTCTAAGTGTTGGATTTTTTTTTAGAAAAATTTCGCCAGAGTTTCCTTTGTAAATGGAGGCGTCCATGCTTACTAGCATATCATTTTCTTTTCAAAAATTCATTCAAACAATTCTCAACCAACAACATACAATCTCTATTTACCAAACTTGTCAAAAAACAAGCATAAACTATAAACTCATGAACTTGAATATGTGTAGAAATATGTAATAACTCCATTTTTAAAGAATATGATTCTTTACAACTTATGTTCATATTTTCTAAAAATACTTCTTCATGTATTTTTCTTGTTATACTTATGTTTCTTTACTTTGTTAATTACTAAAAATGATGTTTATTTATGTAAGAACCAAGATTTAGTAAAACTTGCATTCTAACTTGGTTCCTTTAAAAATCATTCATAAATATTTAGATCTATGTGTTTAACAACTTACTTTGTTTATTACTTTTCAAGAAAGCAAAGTTGTTCTTTCAAGTTCAAGACTCTAGTGAGGATGATTCATAACTTTTAACATGTTCATCCTCTCTTCTTGCTAGATTGTGTTTTTAATCATAGTCTAGCAAGGTTATATGATGGTCAACATTATTTCTACAAACAAATAATAATCAACAAGTATATCAATACTACAACAACATGATTTCTTTATATTTAAAGCTTATGTTTAAGTTTCATCTTTATGTTCTTTAGTCTTCTTGATGTTCTTCACATTTATCATTATGATTCATACTTTAACCACCTTCATAGGATGTAAAATGAGTAGATCTAAGAGACTTACCACTAGCTCAAAGCTAGGAGAGTTCAAGTGAAGAAAAGTGGTGGATAAAAGAATATAAGAGAGGTCCTTGACAATCCGTGAGCTCCACTCTTCGTGATTCACCTTGATACACCTTTGTAGATGAATGGAATGGATGGAGCTTGAAAGGAAATAATGGTGGTGTATGTAGGGGGGTTCGGCCGAAGCTTGTATGAGGGAGAGAGAGAGGAGTTTGTTGATGATGAAGATGCTCAAGGATGAGGGACTTGTGGTTATATAATAAACCTTTCCAACATCTCATTACCCATTAGACATAATGTCCCTTAAGTACATGGCAAACCAATTAAACAAATCAAGAAAATCAAGTGGGGATTCCCACTTCCAGAACCGATTTTTTTTGGGGGGGGGGGGTTGGTTTAGATGGGTGGTGATGGATGGTTAGGGAACTTACTTAGTTTCCAAGTGCTTAGTTAGGGATTTATGTGTGTTGAGTAACATATAGTGTGTTAGGGTGTTCGGGGACCCTAACTAGCTTAGAAAAATAAAAACAATGTGTTTGACAACATTTTTGTGTTTCGGGTAATGTCCGGTTGTTCGATTTGATACTGTTCTGTTAAAGTGCTTAATTAATCCGTAAAGTGTCCTATATATATATTTTGTAACATTTTTAATTCTCAATACTCAGGAAAGCATACCGGACTATTTAGTAACTTTTCTGTACACTACTAGTATGTAAACAAGCACACGTAAGTATAACACCGAAATCAGAAAGCAGTTAAATGATTCAGCACAGTCATCAAGCACTTTAATTATCAATAATAAATTGTACGGATACATGGAATTTTGAGAGTTGTCACATTCTCCCCCTGTTAAGAGAATTTCGTCCCGAAATTTAGCACGTGGTTACTGAGGAAGCTAGTTATGTTGTGTTGGTTTCTTGGTTTCCCTGGGGTGTCACATCATCCCCCTGTTGGTTTGGAATTTCGTCCCGAAATTCTGTAGTAGCTTCGGCCTCAGTAGTGGTTGCACTTTTCTTAAACAACTGGGGATACTTGAGTTTCATTTGGTCTTCTCGTTCCCAAGTATACTCTGGGCCACGATGGGAATTCCAACGAACTCGGACGAGAGGTATCCTGGTATGCTTGAGAATCTTAACATCTCGGTCAGTACTCTCTACTGGTTCCTTGACGAATCGCAGCTGGTCGTCGATAGTGAGTTCCTTGAGAGGAACTATGAGGGTCTCATCTGACAGACGCTTCTTCAGATTTGACACGTGGAATACGTTGTGAACTCCGCTGAGTTCTTCAGGTAGATTCAACCGGTAAGCGACTTTGCCAATTTTCTCAATGATTTCGAACGGTCCGACATAACGCGGATTGAGCTTGCCTCGTTTGCCAAAACGGACTACACCTTTCCAAGGTAAGACTTTGAGTAGCACTCGATCCCCAACCTGGAACTCGAGTGGTTTTCGTCGCTTATCTGCATAGCTTTTCTGACGGTCACGAGCCGCCGCCATTCGTTGTCGTATCTGAGCAATTCTCTCGGTTGTATCTACTACAAGTTCTGGGCCAGTGATTTGACTGTCACCAACCTCTGCCCAACAAAGAGGTGATCGGCACTTACATCCATAGAATGCCTCAAACGGAGCGGCCTGAATGCTGGTGTGGTAGCTGTTGTTATACGAAAACTCCACTAGCGGGAGGTGCTTTTCCCAGCCATTACCAAAGTCAATTACACACGCCCTAAGCATGTCTTCAAGGGTCTGGATGGTGCGTTCAGATTGCCCATCCGTCTGTGGATGATATGTCGTGCTCATGTCTAATCGAGAACCAAAGGACTTGTGCATAGTTTGCCACAATTCAGATGTAAAATGTGAGTCACGATCAGAAATGATGGAGGTTGGCACTCCGTGCCTTGATACTACTTCTTTTAGGTAGATGTCTGCTAGAGTAGAAAACTTGTCGGTTTCCTTGATAGCCAAGAAGTGTGCAGACTTAGTCAATCGATCCACTATCACCCAAATAGTGTCATTTCCACGCTGAGATCTAGGCAGGCCAGTAACGAAATCCATGGAAATTTGCTCCCATTTCCATGTCGGGATCTCTGGTTGTTGGAGTAGGCCTGATGGTTTCTGATATTCAGTCTTGACTCTCGCACAAGTCAAACATTTACTGGCATAGGTTGCTATGCTGGCTTTCATACCGGGCCACCAGTATGTAGTCTTTAGGTCGTGGTACATCTTATCCGAACCAGGATGTACTGAATAACGAAACTTATGTGCTTCATCCATCACAAGCTCGCGTAGGTCTCCATACAGTGGAACCCAGATGCGTCCGTTAACATAGTAGGCGTCGTTTTCCTTTCGTTCTAGCCGCTGCCTCGATCCTCGTAAGGACTCAGCCCTGATGTTCTCTGCTTTCAATGCTTCAACCTGAGCATCTCGTATCTGAGCGGGAAGGCTAGAGTGAATGGTAAGCTGTAACGCACGTACACGCTTAGGTATAGTATCCTTTCGACTGAGGGTATCGGCCACAACATTGGCTTTACCCGGATGATACTTGATCGCACATTCGTAATCATTCAAGAGCTCGACCCATCGACGTTGTCGCATGTTTAACTCCTTTTGCTTGAAGATATGCTCGAGACTCCTGTGATCGGTGTAAATGGTGCACTTGGTACCGTAGAGGTAATGTCTCCATATCTTAAGGGCGAAAACAACTGCTCCCAGCTCCAGGTCGTGCGTAGTGTAGTTCTTTCGTGAATTTTAAGTTGGCGCGATGCGTAGGCAATGACCTTGTCACGTTGCATCAACACGCAACCAAGTCCTTGGATGGAAGTGTCGCAATAAACCACAAAATCATCTGTGCCTTCAGGCAATGAGAGAATAGGCGCGCTACAAAATCTGTCTTTTAAGTGCTGAAAAGCAGATTCTTGTGCATCACCCTAACAGTAGGTGACACCCTTCTGAGTCAGTGAAGTGAGAGGTTGCGTAATCTTTGAGAAATCCTTGATAAACCTTCTGTAATAACCTGCTAATCCCAAGAATTGGCAGATTTCTGTTGGTGTACGGGGTGCAGGCCAGTTCTTGATCGAGTCAACCTTGGATGGATCAACATGAATCCCATCCTTGTTTACCACGTGGCCTAGGAAATGTACTTCACGAAGCCAAAAGTCGCATTTCGAAAACTTGGCATACAGTTGCTCTGCTCGAAGAAGTTCCAGCATAAGTCGTAGATGCTGCTAGTGTTCCTCCTGACTCTTAGAATAGATCAGGATGTCATCGATGAAAACAATAACGAACTTATCCAGGTAAGGTTTGCACACTCGGTTCATGAGATCCATGAAGACCGTGGGTGCATTCGTCAATACGAAAGGCATAACCAGAAACTCGTAATGTCCATACCGAGTCCTGAATGTTGTTTTAGAGACATCCTCTTCTCGGACTTTCAGTTGATGGTAGCCTGACCTTAGGTCAATCTTGGAATAGAAGCTCGACCCTTGCAACTGGTCGAATAAGTCATCGATGCGTGGGAGAGGATAACGATTCTTCACGGTCACCTTGTTGAGTTCGCGGTAGTCAATACACCTTCTGAAAGTACCGTCTTTCTTCTTCACGAATAGTACTGGAGCTCCCCAAGGCGAAGAGCTAGGACGTATGAAACACTTTTCCAAGAGTTCTTGTAGTTGCGTGGACAGTTCTTCTAGTTCCGATGGAGCTAGACGATAAGGTGCTCGAGCTATGGGCGCCGCTCCAGGAGCTAGCTCGATTTGAAATTCGACCTGTCGATGAGGCGAAAGACCAGGTAATTCCTCAGGAAATACCTCAGGAAAATCGCGCACAATAGGAATATCTTCAATTCTCTTCTCTTCCATTGATGCGTCAGTAACGAGTGCTAGAATGGCAGTGTGGCCCTTTCGCAAACACTTCTGAGCCTTAAGGAAAGAGATAATGCCTACGACAGCACCACTCTTGTCGCCATGAATCACGAGGGGTTCTCCACCAGAACGAGGGATGCGGACAACCTTCTCGTTGCAAATAATTTCCGCTTGCTGACGAGATAACCAATCCATCCCAATAACAACGTCGAAACTACCCAGAACGATAGGAATAAGATCGATAGAGAAGGTCTGACCAGCTAAGACGAGGTTACAACCCTTAACTGTGTGTGTGCCCTTAAGACTTTCACCATTAGCTAGTTCTACAACATGTTTGGTGTTTTAAGGGTAATGGGGTACGCTTAAGCACCTGACTAACTCTTAGGAACACATATCTAACATCTACACCCGAATCAACTAAAATAGAAACAAGGAAATTGTCTGGTAGGAACTTACCCGCCACAACGTTGGGGTTGTTTCTTTCTTCATCTTGTCCATTCAAGAACTCATGCTCACCAGTCCTGCGGTTATCCTTATTGTCTCCGTTATTGTTCCTGTTACCCTGGTTGCTGCTGTTGTCACGATTCTGCCTCATCAGCGGACAGTTCCTCTTGAAGTGGTTTTCAGCACCACATCGAAAACACCCCTTCTTGCTACTCTGCTGCTGCTGCTGGTTCCGGTTTACAGGATATGGGCTCCTGCAGTCTCTAGCCATATGTCCCATCTTCTTGCACCGATGACAACACGATCCCGCACATGACCCGCTGTGGTGTCGTTGGCACTTGCGGCATCTCGGTTTATTCCCTAGGTATCCCCCCTGATTTTGGTAGTTCAGCCCCTACTGTACTAGTTTCCTGTGCGGGTCCTGTCATATAGAGTTAGGACCCTCACCTTGGTGGTCACCCCAAATATGCTTGTTGCTATTAAAAGTGGTTGCATTAGAAACGTTACGCTTGGGCAACTTGCCCTCTTCCACCGCCTGATCGGTGAGCTGGTGCGCCAAACGAACGACTTGCTGGATTGTGGGAAGGTTGGCCGCAATTACAGACCCTTGGATTTCTGGGACTAAGCCTCTGAGGTATAGCTTGATTCATCTAGATATGGGTTGTGACATGTTAGGACATAAGGCAGCCAAGTCGTTGGTCCTTTTTGTGTATGCCTCAATCTCTGATCCTTCTATCTTCAGACCATAATACTCTATTTCAAGTTCCAGGATGTCGTCCAGGTGGCAGAATTCTTCCTTAATCAAATCCTTGAAGTCGCTCCAAAGGGTGGCATTCGCGTCTGCCAATCCGAGCATCTGAACTTGTGCGTTCCACCAAGAATACGCTTTCCCTTGCAGCATGCCAGTAGCGTACTCTACTCATTTGCTGGCAGGGCTTTCACTTTCTTCGAATGTATATTCGATTCTTCGGATCCAGTGTAGTAGGTCGATTGCTCCTCCAGTTCCATCGAAAGTGGGAGGTTTGCATTCCAAGAACGCCTTGAAAGTGCCTATGCGTGATTGGGTGTGCATGGGTTGACTCCCTGATTGGGTTGCTAAGGCTTCAGCAATCCGTTCATTAATCAAGGTTGTCAGCTGACCCTGGGTCATGTCGAGACATCCACTCATGATCTTCACATCGAAGGAACACACGTAAGAAAGGTGTCGCAAGGTGCGTAAGTGTGGAGTGACAGAAGAGAGTAAGCACACAAGGTTCAAATAGCATTTATCACATTAACTAATGCATACCATGAACAATGTACCATGTAACTTAACAAGTAGGTAATATAAACATAAACCGTATCACCTAGGATGTTGAGTCTTGCACGTGGAGCGAAGCGTCATTGTGGATCATTGAGCACTGTACAGGTTATAGTCTGGTTTTATCAAAAAGCTTTTCCCCTTTTTAAAACCAAGTTCACTATAACCAATAGCTCTGATACCAATCTGTCACACCCCCAAAATCTACCATGCGGAGTATCACCGCTTGGAGGCGTGACATGACCAGGATCGAGCCACCAATCATATTGAACAACGTAATTAAGTAAATAAAACCAACCACAATATAATTGGTGACCTAAAGATGGTAACCGACTTTAAGTTAACAGCGGAAGCATAAAACGTAAGTCCAAAACATAAGTTCCATAGTTCATAAGTTTAAAGTTCAAAACGTAAGTTTAATAGGTTCATATGGATTAAATATTAAGCACGGGACATAACAATCCATATCCCACAACAACCTTCTCCTTGTGCAAGCTCCATAGGCATCTAGCGACCTGTAAGGCATGTAACAACGAGTCAAAAACAAAGTTGAGTGAGTTCACGGTTGGTTGATTAGTTTTAAGTTGTTTCTGAAAAACGTGGTTTGACTTTCGTTGGCTTATTTGCCGTGGGGGTTACCCCATAGTTGAAACTATGTTTAACCAGTTCCTTTTAATACCCAAACCATACCCATATTCAGTGGGGCTTCCCCATGTGAACTACTAGACCGTATGATATCGACTACTAACGAATTTTGTTGTGCCCTACGTCAATGTTCTATCATCATTGACAGTTTGCCATAGTCCATTAGTACACGCCCGTTTGGACGACACGGTGTGAGGTTTGTTAAACCTAATAGCGCTATTAACTAATGACCCGCTCGCCATCGGCCTCGGCGATTAAGTCGATATAAAATGAGGGACTTAATGATAGAGTTTTGTCTAGTAAGTTTTAAGGGTGTTGTCCTACCCAAGGAGGACGAACATACGTATTCTAAAAAGGAGAATACGCAAGATTAATATTGGCATCCTACCCATGGAGGATGGCCGTACATATCCTACCTAAGTAGGATATGTAGATCCCGTTTTAATTCTTTAACCCATTCCCAAACCACCGGGAATCCCATGCCTTAGAAAGTGTGTGAACTCACCTTGGTTTGCTCGGTTAGATTAATTACTCTAAAAATCAGGAAATCAAGCACGTCCTAATAAGGTACAGATATCAATCAGTTTCTCATGCACGACACGTATCCTACGTACGGTTTATCTACTCATTACTTCTATCACATACCACATAATTCAACTGTCAAGTTATAATGTTAAGTTACATTATTTTACCCTAAAATAATATAACTATCTCACAAAATAAACAAGCATTCACACAAGTGTCCTAGTATAAAATATATATTCTAAATATATATTTAACCATTTTATTTATAAAATCAACCTCCGGCACTTTGTATTTTTGTAAATAAAATCATGGCGAAGTTTATTTTGAAAACAAGGTTAAAATATAATTGTAGCACTTGCTAGAAAAATATTTTCTAAGTGTTGGATTTTTTTTTTTAGAAAAATTTCGCCAGAGTTTCCTTTGTAAATGGAGGTGTCCATGCTTAATAGCATATCATTTTCTTTTCAAAAATTCATTCAAACAATTCTCAACCAACAACATACAATCTCCATTTACCAAACTTGTCAAAAACAAGCATAAACTATAAACTCATGAACTTGAATATTTGTAGAAATATGTAGTAACTTACTAGTGTATTTAGTAAGTCTTGTTACCCTTTAAAGTGTGATTGTTTCTTTAAAAACTCCATTTTTAAAGAATATGATTCTTTACAACTTATGTTCATATTTTCTAAAAATACTTCTTCATGTATTTTTCTTGTTATACTTATGTTTCTTTACTTTGTTAATCACTAAAAATGATGTTTATTTATGTAAGAATCAAGATTTAGTAAAACTCGCATTCTAACTTGGTTCCTTTAAAAATCATTCATAAATATTTAGATCTATGTGTTTAACAACTTACTTTGTTTATTACTTTTCAAGAAAGCAAAGTTGTTCTTTCAAGTTCAAGACTCTAGTGAGGATGATTCATAACTTTTAACATGTTCATCCTCTCTTCTTGCTAGATTGTGTTTTTAATCATAGTCTAGCAAGGTTATATGATGGTCAACATTATTTCTACAAACAAATAATAATCAACAAGTATATCAATACTACAACAACATGATTTCTTTATATTTAAAGCTTATGTTTAAGTTTCATCTTTATGTTCTTTAGTCTTCTTGATGTTCTTCACATTTATCATTATGATTCATACTTTAACCACCTTCATAGGATGTAAAATGAGTAGATCTAAGAGACTTAACACTAGCTCAAAGCTAGGAGAGTTCAAATGAAGAAAAGTGGTGGATAAAAGAAGATAAGAGAGGTCCTTGACAATCCGTCAGCTCCACTCTTCGTGATTCACCTTGATACACCTTTGTAGATGAATGGAATGGATGGAGCTTGAAAGGAAATAATGGTGGTGTATGTAGGGGGATTCGGCCGAAGCTTGTATGAGGGAGAGAGAGAGGAGTTTGTTGATGATGAAGATGCTCAAGGATGAGGGACTTGTGGTTATATAATAAACCTTTCCAACATCTCATTACCCATTAGACATAATGTCCCTTAAGTACATGGCAAACCAATTAAACAAATCAAGAAAATCAAGTGGGGATTCCCACTTCTAGAACCGATTTGGGGGGGGGGGGGGGTTGGTTTATGTGACAACTCGAAATTTAGAACCTTTCATCGTAGCTCGATGTAACATGCTTGAACGTTATGTGATTAGTTAACTTGTTGGTTTAATGAATGATATGAGTAAAATTATATGATTATGTGTTGTGTTGTATGTACGTACGTTAAATATGATTATAAGTGAACCGAGACCACAATAGACTCGACTCGAGACCACTTGGTCTCGAGTGAACAGGAAACAGTTGGGCCGGTTGGGCCGCACCTCATTTAATCCACCCGAAAGCCCATTAGGGTGCATCAACTTAGAACAAGTATATAAGCTTGTTATTAGCCAACATTGCCATTCTTTGGGCAATCTACACACACTCTCCTACACACACACTCCTACTTTTCCTCTCACTAGAACCCTAGAAACACAAACCTCCTTCCTCATTCTCGGATTCAAAACCGGCAACAAGGGTCTTCGGTTCAAGCCTAGGATCTTCTTTGAGAACTCATTCATCGATTTCCTCATACCCTCACACCTTGGGAACCTAACCGGTTAGTGATTCATGCTATGTATTGTATTTTGAGTTGATAATGATGTGTGATTTTCGGTTGATGATGATTATTTGATAACATGTTTGCTTGTTAAGATTCATACATGATAAATATATATCCTCCTTGAATAACCGGTGTTAAGATTGTTGTTGTTCATCTATGATGTATATGCTTGATTTCTAGATAAAGTCATGGTTAGGAAGAATAGAGTGGTTGTTAATGTTCATGCTAACTTGACATATGAATAAGTAGAAAAATGTTTGAATATGGTGCTATTATGTTCTCGGTTGGATGTGTGAATGATGAGGATCGATGGTGCATTAAACTAGGTGGATTATGCTAGCATAAATCGGTTAAATGAGCATGTTTGTTTAGGATGAAAACCCTAAAGATGAACTAGATGAATATGTGTTGAATATGATATGAATGTGGCTTGAATATTTGAAAACTAGTTGTTTGATCCATTTTAGTAAATTGTTAGACAAGAAAACATGTTTATATGGATAGTACATATGGCTGCATGAAATGGAAATTCTATTGGTTAGTACACTATGCAGATCAGCAGGTGCTGGGAGTCGAGACACCTGGTTTCGACTCGAGACCACCTATAAGTCGACTCGAGATCAGCGGTTGCGAGTCGAGAACCCCTAGTCTCGACTCGAGACCACAGTTCCTCACACCAGCAGCATGACTCGAGACTATGGTTGCGAGACCGGTTGCGACTCGAGACCGTATAGTCTCGACTAGCACATGCATGACTCGAGATCCCCACGATTGCGACTCGAGATCTGTAGTCTCGACTCGAGACCACGTACACACGCTCATTGAATTGGACTTGCACACTGTTACGGACTTAGATGATTGGGCTGTACTGTTGGGTCGGACTTTTGGGTTTCGTTATTTACATACATGCTACTGTTCAACTCGTATGTACTGTTGAAAACCGCCATGTTTATACGTGTATGTCATGAATGATACCGTATGCTATGTATTAGATACGTGTAGGGTATACGTGATTACTTGCACCCAAACCTGACCTGTACTGGTAACCATATTAGGACACGGTGACCAGCTTACTTAACCAAGTAAACTAAACTGCTGAGCAAACCAAGGTGAGTTCACACCCTCTACAAAGCATGGGATTCCCAGGGGTTGGGAATGGGGTTAAGGAACGTGGATTCCTCGTCCTCCTTGGGTAGGACAACATTGGTTCAGGAATGTAATTCCTCGTCCTCATGGACAGATAACTCGTACTAGACCAAAACTCTATCACGAAGTCCCTCCTTTTTATATCGACTTAATCGCCGGGCCAATGGCGAGCGGGTCATTAGTTAGATAGCGCTATTTAGGTTTGACAAACCTCACACCGTGCCGCAGAGGACGGGCGTGAACTAATGGACTATGGCACGTCGGTGATGATAGACGCCGACGCTAAGGGCACATAAACATGACTAACGTCAGTAGTCGATATGTAACGAGTCTAGTGTATACATGGGGTATCCCCCACGGCCGAAATGCCAGATAACTAACATGGGGTAGCCCCCACGGCCGGAGTGCCAGAGTAACCGGGAATAAACAAGTCACGTTTTTCAACTATGGGGTAACCCCCACGGCAGGATGCCAGATAAAGGAAACTGTTTTTGAAACAACTTAAAACGAACACCCAACTGTGAACTCACTCAACTTGTTGTTGACTCGTTACTACATGCTTTGCAGGACAATAGGTACTTAGCTGGAGCTTGCATGGAAGAGAGTCGTTGTGGGACATGGACAGTTGTGTGCCATGTTAAACTTGGGAACAATGAAACTTACGTTTTGGTTTAGACGTCATGCTTCCGCTTGCAACTTAAACTATGTTTTGTTTGGACGCCAATCGTACTGGTTGAACTTTTATAATTACTTACTTGCTTGTTCTATATGATTGGTGGCTGGATCCTGGTCAGTCACGCCTCCAAGCGGTGATACTCCGCAGGTGGATTTTGGGGGTGTGACAATTTAGTTGGGTGGTGATGGATGGTTAGGGAACTTAGTTAGTTTCCAAGTGCTTAGTTAGGGATTTATGTGTGTTGAGTAATATATAGTGTGTTAGGGTGTTCGGGGACCCTAACTAGCTTAGAAAAATAAAAACAATGTGTTTGACAACATTTTTGTGTTCCGGGTAATGTCCGGTTGTTTGGTTTGATACTGTTCCGTTAAAGTGCTTAATTAATCCGTAAAGTGTCCTATATATATATATTTTTGTAACATTTTTAATTCTCAATACTCAGGAAAGCATACTGGACTATTTAGTAACTTTTCTGTACACTACTAGTATGTTAACAAGCACACGTAAGTATAACACCGAAATCAGAAAGCAGTTAAATGATTCAGTACAGTCATCAAGCACTTTAATTATCATTAATAAATTGTACGGATACATGGAATTTTGAGAGTTGTCACATTCTCCCCCTGTTAAGAGAATTTCGTCCCGAAATTTAGCACGTGGTTACTGAGGAAGCTAGTTATGTTGCGTTGGTTTCCTGGTTTTCCTGGGGTGTCACAGACGACTTGTTTGACCAGTTGCAAGGGTCGAGCTTCTATTCTAAGATAGATCTGTGATCGGGCTATCATCAGCTGAGAGTCCGAGACGAAGACATCTCCAAGACAACATTCAGGACTCGTTACGGACACTACGAGTTTCTGGTTATGCCTTTCGGGTTGACAAACGCACCTGCGGTTTTCGTGGATCTCATGAACCGAGTGTGCAAACCATACTTGGATAAGTTCGTCATTGTTTTCATTGACGACATATTGATCTATTCTAAAAGTCAGGAGGAGCACGAGCACCATCTGCGACTTATTCTGGAACTTCTTCGATTAGAACAGCTCTACGCTAAGTTTTCAAAGTGTGACTTTTGGCTTCGTGAAGTCCACTTCCTAGGCCACGTAGTCAATAAAAATGGGATTCACGTTGATCCATCCAAGATTGACTCGATCAAGAACTGGCCTGCACCTCGTACTCCAACTGAAATCTGTCAATTTTTGGGTTTGGCAGGTTACTACCGAAGGTTTATCCAAGATTTTTCTAAGATTGCGCAGCCTCTCACTACTTTAACTCAGAAGGGTGTTACCTACCGATGGGGTGATGCTCAGGAATCCGCGTTTCAACAATTGAAGGAGAAACTTTGTAGCGCCCCCATTCTTCGTTACCTGAAGGCACAGAAGACTTCGTGGTTTATTGTGATGCGTCAATCCAAGGACTTGGTTGCGTGTTGATGCAACGTGAAAAAGTCATTGCTTACGCATCACGCCAGCTCAAGGTCCACGAAAAGAACTACACTACCCACGATTTGGAGTTGGGAGCAGTGGTGTTTGCACTCAAGATATGGAGACATTACCTGTACGTACCAAATGCACCATTTACACCGATCACCGGAGTCTCCAGCATATCTTTGATCAGAAGGAGTTAAACATGCGACAGCGTCGGTGGGTTGAACTTCTGAACGATTATGAGTGCGCAATCAAGTATCATCCCGGCAAGGCCAACATTGTGGTCGATGCCCTCAGTCGTAAGGAATCCAAACCTAAGCGTGTACGTGCATTACAGCTTACAATTCACTCCAGTCTTCCTACCCAGATTCGTGATGCACAGATTGAAGCATTGAAGGAAGAAAACCTCAAAGCTGAGTCCCTGCGGGGATTGGAGAAACGGCTAGAACTAAAGGAAGATGGTGCTTACTACTTAGCGGGGCGTATCTGGGTTCCATTTTATGGTAATCTTCGTGAGCTTGTGATGGATGAGGCGCACAAGTCTCGTTACTCGATACATCCTGGCTCTGATAAGATGTACCACGATCTCAAAACCACATACTGGTGGCCTAGTATGAAGAATAACATAGCGACCTATGTTAGTAAATGCTTGACATGTGCCAGAGTTAAGGTTGAATACCAGAAGCCATCAGGATTACTCCAACAACCCGAGATCCCAACATGGAAATGGGAGCAAATTTCCATGGATTTCGTCACTGGTTTACCTAGATCTCAGCGGGGAAATGACACCATCTGGGTGATCGTGGATCGACTAACTAAGTCTGCACACTTTCTGGCAATCAAGGAAACTGACAAGTTTTCTACACTCGCAGACATCTGTCTAAAGGAAGTAGTCTCTAGGCACGGAGTGCCAACTTCTATCATCTCTGATCGAGACTCACTCTTTACATCTGAGTTGTGGCAGGCGATGCACAAATCTTTCGGCTCACGTCTAGACATAAGCACAGCGTATCACCCTCAGATGGATGGGTAGACTAAACGCACCATCCAGACTCTAGAAGACATGCTTCGAGCATGTGTTATCGATTTTGGTAACGGCTGGGAAAGACACCTACCTTTAGTGGAGTTCTCATACAACAATAGTTACCACACCAATATCAAAGCTGCTCCATTCGAGGCTTTGTACAGGCGGAAATGTCGATCACCTCTATGTTGAGCAGAAGTTGGCGCTAGCCAAATCACTGGGCCAGAACTCATTGTCGACACAACGGAAAAGATTGCTCAAATAAGACAAAGAATGGCGGCAGCTCGTGACCGTCAGAAAAGTTAAGCGGATACGCGTAGGAAACCTCTTGAGTTCCAAGTCAGGGATCGTGTGCTACTTAAAGTCTCACCATGGAAAGGTGTGGTCCATTTTGGCAAACGGGGCAAACTTAATCCGTGATATGTCAGACTTTTTGAAATCACTGAGAAAATCGGCAAGGTGGCTTACAGACTGAATTTGCCTGAAGAACTCAGTGGTGTTCACAACGTCTTCCACGTGTTGAATCCGAAGAAATGTTTATCAGACGAGACCCTCATTGTTCCTTTCTATGAACTCACTATCGACAACCAGTTGTGCTTTGTCGAGGAACCGGTGGAAATTATGGATCGGGAAATCAAGACTCTCAAACGTACCAAGATACCTATTGTTCGAGTTCGTTGGAACTCCCATCGGGGCCCAGAGTTCACTTGGAAATGAGAGGACCAGATGAAATGCAAGTACCCCCAGTTGTTCAAGAAAGGTGAGTCCAGTACTGAAGCTACTTCGGAATTTCGGGACGAAATTCCAAACCAACGGGGGGATGATGTGATACCCCAGGAAAACGCACAACACTACTAGCTTCTCCGGCAACTATGTGCTAAATTTCGGGACGAAATTTCTTTCAACTTGGGGATGATGTGACAACTCGTGTAAATTCCTGAATGTTTCGTTTTACTGTGTAATTTCATGTACGTTAAATGAATTGAATTTGGTGATTGATTTTAATTGAACGATTGTGTGCTTGGTAATGTGTAATGTGAATTACGGGAAACTGAAACCTGAAACTGAGATATTGGAATACGTTATTTTGTGAATCGAAGCGTTGTAAAATTATTGTTCTTGCGATACGAAATGTTTTAATTAGTTATTTCATGAAACTTGTGAAACCGTCACTTAGTAAATCCAAACCAAGCCCACCCCCTCTCCTTCTTGCGCCACTTATGGGCCCAACCCCACCCCATGCTTCCCCCATGCGAAAAATAAGCCCAAACCCACACTCTCTTGTTCCTTGTAGCCCATAAGCCCAACTTTCTTGTGTTTTAATTATATGTATTTGGATTTGGGAACAAGAAAAATCAAAACAGAAACCCTAAACACCCCATAGAGTGCGATGGCCAAGAAGACCCCCCCCCCCCTTGCACAATCTTGCTCCTGTTCAGCTTCTTGATTTGCCTCCTTCTTCCTCGTTATCCCTTCACTTGCTCCAAGGTTAGTATTCTTGATTTGAATTGCGATTCATGGTGTGATTTTGTGGAAACATGGCTGTGATTTTTAGTTGTTATGCTAGGGTTTTGTTGTTGCATGGTTAATTTCGGTTGAGTATGCATTTTGTTGAATTAATTGATGATATGTATGCATAAATGATCATTGGCTGTGTTTTTGTGAAAATCATGATGTTTTATATCTAGGGTTTTGTGATTTTTTATATGATTAGGTGATAATCGATGATTAACCTGTTGTTAGTTGTTAGTAGGAAGGGTCGGGATCGTTTACACGCGTTTTGGTGTCGTTTGGTTGTAAAACAGAATACTGATTGATGAAAACAACCAACTTCAGTTGGCTGTAAACGGACCATTATAAATTGAAAAAATGATCTTCTGAAGTCTAAGTTATACATTTTCGAAAAACGCTTCAAATGGCGCTGAAATCATATTTTTTTGAAGTCGTTTGCTGTTTTTAAAGGTCTGTTTTGTACAGCAGCAAAAGCTGCGTTTTTTCTACAGAAAATGTGTGTTATGTTTATCATCATAACTTGAAATCTGGATAGAGTTAGGTCATGAAATTCTTACAGTAGATGGCCACGGGTGTCTTCGTAATTCTCCAACTTGAATTTCGTCAATCGGACTTACGATGAATTTTAAATGAATTTTTCTGTCGACTGCAGTCAGAAAGTGACGAATCTGACTGCAACCCATGTTGGGATTCAAGCACATTTGCAGCAGAAGTAATTGATTGGCTTGAATCGGTATTCATGGTTTACAAGAGATTGATATGCAGAAAGTGACGAATCTGACTGCAGCCCGAGTCAAAGTTTCAGTCAAAAATGCACATTTTGTGGATTTTACGACGAAACTATTTCGGGTATCAAAACACTAAGTTTTGATACCAAATCAGTTTTATAACTTAGTTAGACATGTTTTGACATGTCTAACTCATCACTTCTAGTTAAGTGCTTATTTAAAGTCGTAAGTCGAGCGGTTTGACCACCGCTTTGACTTTCAAATCCGACCCGTTTGGTCGATTTTAGGATCTGGCCAAACACATATATGTGACCATAGTTGTATAGGGAATAACCTACTGAGGTTATACCTTATGGTTACGTCGTTTAGTTAGTTATATGATAAGTCGTTCCTATATGCCTAAAATGACCAAAATGCCCTTTTTGCGCATAATTCCATTTTAAGCATATGTAACCAACTTTTTGACATATAAACTGATGTTGCAACTTTACTAAACATGTTTTGGCATATAAGACTTATCATAGGACATGTTTAACCATCTGAACACGCGTTTACGCAAATGACACGTTAAAGTAGCATAAACTACCTTAACGAGTCATAACGGGTCAAAAGCACTTAGGATTCATTCCAAATCAGAATGTTAAGATTGTTAAACCATTTCATATGAGTTCCAATACTCATTTGGTTTACAAGACCTCATTCTATCCGATTCTCCGATTTATGTCCCGTTACTCTAGCATAGTATCCAATACATTAGGACACGTTTGAAGCTTTGTTATTTCTCTTGATTCAAGGACTCTTTGCAATCCCAAGTGAGTACATAGCTCCCTTCTTTTATATTTTGCTAAATGTTTTGGGGTGACTCATATGTGCCAAACTACTTTTCAAGTTTTCAAAAAACAAAGTCTACGGTTTATATAAAACACGACGATTTAAATAATGTGGACGAACTTGTTGGTGCGTTATCCATAACATGAATGACATTCATTAGCTTTGGCCAAGCCGACCAGTAGTATGTTATGGTACCATAGGACTGACAACCCAGTTACTAGGCTATTCACTAGATTTCGTGGGTAGTTTGGGGAACGACAGAAACTGTTTCTGATTTACAAATCATTCGTTGATTTGTTAATCTTGTTAAAGAGACCTTTCAGGGTCTATTAAAGATACCCCATGGGTGGTATAGACAAGTCACACAGGTTTGAATGTATTCATTAAAGAACGACCAAAAGTTTTCACAATTAAAACACGGACGATTTATTTATGACACGTACAATGGTTTATGACACGTACAGTGGTTTATGATGCGTACAATGGACGATTGGTTTATGACAAGGACAAATGGTTTGAAATAATTCACACAATGATTTTCACTTAAAGATATAAACCATATATTGTTTTCTCTTAAATCGACTTATCACTTGGTTTTACAAAACAAATGTTTTCGGTCAAGATTCATGGCTACAAGGTTTTGTTTTACTTATATCAACTTGTAAAAGTTGATAAAATACATTGCAATATCAAACACTTTTTGATTTCAAGGTTCACACTCGTCGACTCTAGTAGTCGGACGAGGTATTGCAATATGAATTCAAAGCCATGAATTTGACACATAAAACCTATGTACTCGCCAACTTTCTTTGCTGACTGTTTTCACATATGTTTCAGGATTTATTGTTTGATGATATGAATGCTTACTTCACATAGGATGGATGCGGGCCTTAGTGACTTTAAAACTTGAAAGACAATTGTTTGTACTTATTTGGATACATATCAAAACAATGAGTCTATTAATGAAATAAAATATAACTTCAATTACCATGTGTTGTGAAACAATTTCCTGTAACGTGACTCCCTGATGTTTCCGCCGCGGTTTGTTGTATTACGTGATCGGGGTGTTACAATATATATATATATATATATAGGATCTGGTTCAAAAGAGAACCAAGCCGAGTTACGAGAACCGTAGGAACCACTCTCCGCTAATCAGATAATGCCACCTATACAATATTATTTTAAAACCTAAAGGATAATTTAGTAATTTACTGAAATATGTCAAATCATCTGTCTTTAAAGTCTTCTCTCTCTATCACACATAACAAGACATTCAAATCTATTTTCTCTCTCTTTCTCATATTTCAAAAGCCTCATTCTATACGCACCCCCCTCCTTCCTGATTACACCCCCCCTTGTGAGAGGAAAACTGTCGGTCCCACGCAGGCCCCACCTGTAAGTATGTGAGAGGAGGGGGTGAAAAAAGTAGATAGGGGGGTGTAGAAAGTAGCACCCTTTCAAAAATCAGTTTTCTCTCTCTTTTGCTCACTTACCGGTGGTGAAGGTGGAGAGTAGGTGGTGGTGAGCGGTCGTTGAGGCTGTGAAGGTGGGGGTAGGTGATGGTGAGCGGTGGGTGGTGGGTGGTACATCGACATTGATGGTGGGTCCGATGGTGGGTGGTGGAGGGCAGTGGTTTTTTGGTGGTGTTTAGTAGAGGTGTTTGACGGTTCATGGTGGCTGAGATGTTTTGGGTATTTTTTGGGTGGCGGTTCATGGTGGCTGGAGACGGTGGCAGCTCAAGTCTAGATTTGACATTTTTTTGGTGTATTTTGGTGGTGGGTAGAGGTGTTGCGGCGTCGTTGGGGGTGGTGGTGGGTAGAGGTATTGTGACGTTGTTTGGTAGTCCCGGTGGTGTTTACGGTGGTTGATTGCGGCGGTGGTACCGGTGGTCCCGGTGGTGTTTGCGGTGGTTGATTGCGGCGGTGGTGCTGGCGGTGCCGGTGGTCTTTGGCTTTAATCCCGTATACCCTTGGCCTTCCCTTCCCTTCCCTTCTTCTCTTTCATCCCGGTGGTGTCGGTGAGTTCTAAATTTTTGTTTGTTTTTTTTTTTTCGCTGGGCTTAATTTTTTGTGTAAGCTGTGAATGAACCAAACACTAGTACATAAATGAATTTTGAGGAGTTTGGTTTTTTTCCATATGAGGCGGTTTTCACGGTAAACAGCGACAACATCGATGCAGGTTGTATGATGGGCAGAGGTGGATGATGCTGGTGGCGCCGATGTTGCCGGTGGTTTTCATATTTTCAGTCGGTGGTTTTGGTCGCTGTCGGAAACCATGGCGGAGGTACGCCGGAGAACCGATTCAGGTCAGTGACTTTTTATGATTGTTAATTTGTTGTTTTGATGTTAATTGGTTTGTTTGTTAATTGGTTTGTGACAATCGTAAATGTAGAGGAGACGGCTGGTGTGGTGGATCTGGTGGTTAGAGCGGATTAGAGAGATAGCTAAGAGAAGGGGAGAGAAAATGGGGAAGGACTGGTCATGCATCCGATTCCGGTACAGGAACTAGTTTGAGTATGAAATAGATTTAAAATATGAAAAATGTATTCTGGGAAAACGAGGTGGTGTGATAAAATAATAGAATAATTATATTTGTTAATGGATTCATGTTGTCAATGGAATAACAATCATATGTGTTTTTTTGTCATTTTAAGTGTATATATGGTGTGTTATGCTATGGGAATGTGGTATGATGAAGTATTATATGAAAATCATACGTGATTATAGTTTTGGGCTAAAGCTGAAATGGTGATTTGTGTTGGTCAGTTCTGTTTTAGGTATAGTGGAAAACATGAAAACATACATTTGATTGCATCAGTACAGGCCAGCAGAGAATCCAGATGTAGTCGCAGCATTAGTGTTCGACATGATTGTCAGCTTGATATGGTTCCTCCTTAGGGTGCAATCTAATGATGGTGGTAAGAGAAACCGAATAAGGGAGTTCGGCTAGGAGAGAGGGGGCGATTTCATAAGTGATGTTATTGTGATTAGAGTCCAACCCTTTAACCCTCTAATTATCTCCTTATATATGCACCCAAGAGGAAACCCTAATTAGTTAATAAGGGTAATTTGGCCCATCAACAATTACCAACTAATTATTTAATAGGATTGTTATATATTTTGATCCATATAATGTAAATGATTATAATGGCTACTAGATTAAATATAAAATAATATATATTTAATCTTACATTCTCCCACTTAGCCGAGTAATCATTTACTATGAGTATTAGATAAGCCTGATCAGGAGTTAACACTCATTTTAGCCTTAAACAAGTACTATAGCAGAGAAATACAGCCGTTGAATCATTATGCGACTCAGGACCCCCATTAGTCATACTATAGCCTTAATTTAAAACCTAATCGTCATGATCAAAATATGCATAAGCCCTTTGTTTGATTTGTAACTTTATTTGTCTATATGCCATTATGTCGACTTGACATATTCTTAGAGACATACAAAATCAAACTGATGAGGAAAATTAATTAATACTTAGTCATTTATAATACGATATGCAATTGCGCATGGCCATTAATTAATACCCGTCTATGAGCTCTCTTAATAAGACTTATGGGTAATAGCCCTTCAGTTATAGGATCCTTAAGCATATCATGAATGTATTCGATACAAAACTTAGTTTCCTCAATTCGTTCATAAATGAATAATTAATTGCGTATCGAAATTTAGTGCAGCACCTTTTGAACTGTTACTGTTCAAGGAGTCATGGTAGCTGACTTTATCACACTAAGTCTTCAAAACATTAATTATATGGAGTTAATAAACTTATGAGTCCACTGATAAATTTCCAACAACATTTAGTGACTATATTATGTCGTTATAACTTAGGTTGTTATTATCAGTGCATTATGACTCCTCCATGAGATAGGTTTTGTCTGCTGACATAAAGATATACCCGAAATTACATTTTTTCATCTTTGAATATCTCAAAGTTAGAGTAATAAACCGGTTTGATTTCTCACTTCTTCTTCAAATTATAGCCTCTCGTTTCTTTAAAGATATTGTAATACTCCATTAGATGCTTCACATTAATATAGACAAATCTAGTGTGTTGCAATGTGAGTAATATCTAAACGAGTATAGACTTAAACTTACATAAGGCTTCCAATTAATGAAGCGTAAATAAATAATCTCATTTACCATATTATCCTCTGAAGAAGAGCAGTATTGATTGTTACATATGTAAGGACCCATTTAATGTTAAACTTATGGAACAGAACTAATATCCCATTGGGTCTATCTCAGTATGTTATGATATCAATCACGTAAGAGATATCTCTGAGATTTATTATATCAAAGTTTGTGTTAACAATGCTTTGACTTATGTAACATATATTTGTCAAAAGAATGTCATCTACATAGACAAGTTTATTTTAGTTGCTCCCACTCATCTTGAGGTAGGTACATTAATCCACTTGATTCTTGATGAAAATAATTACGTTAGCTTTTCATCACATTATGATGTTTGCATTAACCCATACATGGATTTTATTGGCTTACAAACAAAGTGTTCTTTAACCTTCAGTTTAGAACTTTCAGGTTGTTTTATGAACATGTAAATGTGTCAGCAGTTTGTCAGGGAAAATTCTTTTAATGTTCATCTAATGTAGCTTTAAACTATTATAAGCTACTAGAACAGTGATGATCCTCAAAGAAAACTTTTGTTAGATATGTAATAAAGATTCTTTAATAATTTATCTCTTCCTGAGTACAACCTTTGACAATCAATCATGCTTTTGAGTGTCTTAACGCTTATATTAGGATTTGGTTTTGTTATGAACACTCTTAGGTAATTCAATCAAATTCCAAACGTTATACGAACACATAAAATCAGTTTTACTTGAAAACTGTTTTATTCCATTTAAAATATTAATTGACACTAATGGCTTAATTTGAAGAGATAGGATCAGTAAACATTTCCAAAATCCATTTCAACTTCAGTTAGGGAGGTTATGTAATCATCAAAGTTAGTAGGCTTTTAAACCTAGATGACCTCCTGAGTTGATTATTGGGTTTTAAAAGTTTCAGTTTTATGGATTAGCTTTTGGTTAGGTTGCTATCATTTTCATTCTAAGTTTGTAAGAGTTGGTGCAGTATGGTGTACAAGAGGTGTAATCGGAGTTAAATTCGGAGTAAAATTTAATGACACTCTTCCCCCCGCCTCTTGTATTCCTTGCAAGTCATGATAAGGACTTTGACTGCTCCCACTGACCTTAGAAATCTTTAGGAACTCAACATGCTTAGGGTCAATATGTAACGACCAACAAATTCTAATAGAGAAACAAGTTAATGACGTTAGTCGTGATTTCTCTTGTTGAGGATTATGCTAGTTTAGGTAAGAAATCTAAGTGTGCCCACAATTAAGCAACAATGAAACTTTTGTAAGAGTAGCATTAGATTTTAAGGAGACAAGTATTGATGGAACAGTGTCGTGATGGAGCGGTGTCTTGTACAAGAGGTGCAAATTGAGATAATATGAAATTTTCACTCCCCCACCTCTTGCAACTATTTCAAGTTATTATTAAGACATTTAATGCTCCCACTGATCTTTAATATCTCTAGAATGCTACAAGAGAAGTTTCAATGAGCTACGTGACATAGGAACCTATCACATATACGTTAGACTTTATTTGATTTCTTTAATGTCCAGATATCATAAGAAAACTCAAGGACATATCTAATAGAAATCTTATTAAGTATATATATGAATAGATTTCTTCTAAGACCGTGGGCCATATGCGACAAAATTTAGATACAAGTTGATAGTCTGTTAAATGATAAATGAATTATGTCTGAATATTCCATTTGGAATAAGTTCCACAAATATCAATGAATGACTTATGATGGACCCATACTTATTCCTTAAGCCAAGTAATATTTAGGGCTATAACATCATGATTTAAAATCACTTAGAATGAGATTAGATAAAAAAATCATCCTCATTAACCATGTCATGATTTCTCATGAATTTTGTTTATAATGGATTTTGTAAGTCTCATTTTCCTTTTGTTAAATTCTCATTTACATGATGACAAAAGTTGTGAAAAATGTAAGGTATCATCTAGTTTTATCTTAGTAATGTTTCAATCCAGATATTTATAACAAATAAAATGAGAGTTTAAGGTAAGTATGACTTTATGTTGACTATGCAAACCTCACAACCTTCGTAACATTGTTTAATTATGATACCATATTCTGACTAATCTTCAGAATATATATAAGGTATCGAAAAACGTTGTTAAAAGACTGCTTATTATGGTTTTTATAGTCTTAACATTTAATTTTGTCACTAACTCTCATGTTAGTTATTTGTTGACTTCTGGTAAGGAAACCTATGGAACTAGAGTCAACTAATCATGTGTTAATTGGAATATTAAAATTAGCAGACTTAAATATCATTAGTAAGTGACTATCTAATTAATTTATCCAACTGTTCTCTAGAATAATGGATAGTCTCGTTGCTTATGTCTAGTCTAATGGCATAATTATGCACTGAGATTTTCCCTTGAAGAACCTTAAAGTTGGAATTTTTACGTGTAATTTGTCTATGGACCTTAGAACAATCCTCTTTTAAAGTATTAGTGGTTGTAAGGTGAATAACATCTTATTTTCCAGCTTCAAACATTTATTTCTTTGTACATATGTTGCTTATCAACACACTCATTATACTTTGGTACTTTTGAGTGTTATAGTTGATTTATAAGGCATCAAATTGTACAAGTGAAAATCTTAGTATGTAATGTACTGGAAAAAATGTACTTATTTCCATGCGTAAGCCCTTTACTTTATGGGTCATGGTATTGTACATTATTATGTATTCACATATACCACTTAACCTTATAGTTTAGAATTTTAAATGAAGGCATGCATCTTAGGAATTCTTGTGATTATTCCACAATTATAGATTAGTCTTAGGAAAGACTTAATCTGGAATAACTTTAGTGATAGCATTTATGTTAGAGAGATCTTGATTATCATAAGAGACATCATGTTCGATTTATCCTATTCATCATGCTCTAGTTTTCTTCTGTAGTACTTATATCAGAAGAGAGCAATAAGATTATCGTGTCTTAAGAGATAATCAAGGATTTAACTTAAGAGCTAATCTTATAGAAACTTTAAATAAAACAAAACATTTTAGGTTTAAAAAATTAGAGTGGATGAGATATAGATTTATAGAAGAAAATTACAGTGAGTAAAAATATGGGTACTAAAAATAAGGCAGACGAAATGATCATAAAAATTAATTAAGGATCATTAATATAAGGATCATTGTGTGAAGAGGTTGTGATATGTCTATTACTAACATCAAAATAATAGACTATTTAAAGTTCTACTTAAACAAAGACAAATCAGCTTTGGCCAGAAGTGTAATCATTTAAGCATGTGTGCAAAGTGGTTGTAACAAATCAGCTTTGGCCAGAAATTGAGACAATCACTTTAGTTACGCACTTGTTAAGTATGCCATCTATGAAGGAATTAAATCAGCTTTGGCCAGATATTAAGACATTCATGTTTATGATGCACACTTAACATAGCTTTCGTAATACTTGGATGATAAGTAGATGTATCAAGTCAGCTTTGGCCAGAAATGATACATCAGAAGCTCATTCAAGTAAAGCCATTTTGGTTTTGTAAAACATTATTTGATCCTTATTAATTAACTAAGTAATTACAAAAACCAATTATTTAGTAGCAAACCACCTGTTAGCGCGGATCGAACTCCGCGGTGAGTTCGCTGGGGTTTGCAGGGGAACAGCGTGCCCCCGCACGGGGTTCGGGGCGGAGCCCCGAGCTAAATCTTAGTTCACATTAAACAGCTTAAAATAATAAGATTTCGAGTCAGGTCTCGAGTCAGTTATGAGGTCTCGAGTGAGATCTCGAATTATGGAGTCTCGACTCATCTTGCAACATTATGGAGTCTCGACTCATTAATGGTCTCGAGTCGCAACCTCAGTGTCTCGAGTCGTAATCATGGTCTCGACTACTGTGTTTTATGAGATCTCGAGTGCTTGATGAGATCTCGAGTCGCAACCATGGTCTTGAGTTGTGAAGATTGAAGCCCTTAGTCGAAACCTCAGTGGTCTCGAGTCGAAACCTTATGGTCTCGAGTCGAAATCGTTGTCTCGAGTTGTAAACATTTGAGAACACTTATGATTTCGAGTAGAGTCCTTATGGTCTCGAGTAGAGACCTTATGGTCTCGAATAGAGACCTTATGGTCTCGAGTCGTTAAACAAATGATCTCGAAACTCTTGTTAACAGCTGTTAGTGTGATAAGTTTGAAATTCGAATTTTAAGGGATTTGGTATATTTTATTTCCTGTTTTAAAAGATATTTTATATTTATCCAATAATTTCGAAAATTATATCTAATAACATTAACAGATTTTTCAAAATCTTAAGGGATAAAAATTAATCAAATACAGGAAAAACATCTTCTAATCCTTAATTCATTCCAAAATAAGGGAATTTATTCGAATTTCACTAAGAACATGAAGAACCCTAATAAATAAAATAATAATTCTGGAACCCGAAACCTGAATTTTTAAGAGTTTTATACAGATTTCGGACAGTTTAGATTTACCATTATGATTCCGAGTCATTAAAAAAACATTCCTTTCCTCGAAACAGTGATCTCGAGTCGTGCTTTATGACTCGAAACCGGCTGTGATGTTCATTGAATTTCAAAACTTATGTTTTCCAGATTTCAATCCCAGAATAATGGATACGAAAACAGAACCAACTAATCAACATATGCTCTGATACCACATGTTGGTCAGTTCTGTTTTAGGTATAGTGGAAAACATGAAAACATACATTTGATTGCATCAGTACAGGGCAGCAGAGAATCCAGATGTAGTCGCAGCATTAGTGTTCGACATGATTGTCAGCTTGATATGGTTCCTCCTTAGGGTGCAATCTAATGATGGTGGTAAGAGAAACCGAATAAGGGAGTTCGGCTAGGAGAGAGGGGGCGATTTCATAAGTGATGTTATTGTGATTAGAGTCTAACCCTTTAACCCTTTAATTATCTCCTTATATATGCACCCAAGAGGAAACCCTAATTAGTTAATAAGGGTAATTTGGCCCATCAACAATTACCAACTAATTATTTAATAGGATTGTTATATATTTTGATCCATATAATGTAAATGATTATAATGGCTACTAGATTAAATATAAAATAATATATATTTAATCTTACAATTTGTTAATGGATGAATCTTGAATATGTCGATGTGTGAGTGATGCTTGAAAATAGACATAATAAAAGAGACAGAGAAGGGTCACGTTAATAACTTAATATGATTTGGATCTTGGTATTATGTCCCAATGTCGGCAACTCTGGTTAAAACTACTTTTTTGTGGTGGGTATTGACGGCAGTGCAATTTGTTGTGATGAGAGAGAGAGAGAGATAGAGGTGAGAGAGAGAGAGAGTAGTTTTTTAGAGTATTTAAAAATGGTTGAGTATTTAAGTAATTTACATATTTAGTCCTTTTAGCTTGTTATGCAAAATTTCGCAACTAATAGCTAGAAAGAAGTATGTTTTTTATAGTTTAGTTCCAGGTAGCCAAAACAAGTTTTCTTTTAGCTGTTTTAGACTCGTTTCCGGCTTCTTTAGACTTGCTTTCGTCTGTTTTAGATGTTTTTTTGGCTGGTTTAGACTGTTTACAGGTTTTGACTACTATGATTATCTAGATTTGATGCTCACATAAATAGCAGGAGTAGGCCAATAGCTTGACTAGCATTTTGGTTGATATATTAAATATTTCTGCATCTGTGATTTCTAGTTTAAAGTGTGAATTACCTTGAATTCTTGCAGTCTATATGCAACGAATGGAGAGGATTTTTTGGATGGACTTCAGATTTTCGTTCTTTGTTTTGCAAGACACTGGAAACAGCAAGAAACTTCATCACTAAGAACGGTAACTTTAACAATCTTGTTACTTAAAGAGTTATTTAATACGGGCGTAAAAAAAGTTTAAATTTTTTTAACACGGGCTTAAAAAAGTTTAAATTTGACATCATTCGTAAAAAACTTTTTTAAACATTACTTAAAAACTTTTTTAAAACTTTACTTAAAAACTTTACGCTACCCGTAAAAACTATACATGAAAAAACTGTGTATGAAAAGCTAAAAAAACTTATAAAAACTTTTTTAAAACTTTATTAAAAAACTTTAAGCTACCGTAAAAACTATACACGAAAAAAACTGTGTATGAAAAGCTAAAAAACATGTAAAAAACTTTTTTAAAACTTTACTTAAAAACTTTTACGCTACCCGTAAATACTATAAGTTAAAACAAGAGTAAAATGCACGGATAGTCCCTGTGGTTTGGTGAAATTTCACCTTTAGTCCCAAACTTTTCAAAATTACACTCTTAGTCCCTGTGGTTTGACAAGTTGTTACTCGGATAGTCCCCAAGGCGGATGGAGGTTAGTTTTTCTGGTTAAGTGGGTGTGAAATGACAAGGACTATCCGAGTAACAACTTGTCAAACCACAGGGACTATCCAAGTAACCTTCATCCGCTTTAGGGACTATCCGAGTAACAACTTGTCAAACCACATGGACTAAGAGTGTAATTTTGAAAAGTTAGGGACTAAAGGTGAAATTTCATCAAACCACATGGACTATCCGTGCATTTTACTCTTAAAACTTTTTACTACCCAACCGCATGCGTAAACTGTGTATGGAGAATTTTCGGGTCGGGTAACACATTTTGTGGCAATGCTAGTTTTCGACAAGTTACGTTTGTGTGAATAAAATTTACAACCGGGGCGTAAAAAAAGTTTACAACCGGGGGCGTAAAAAAGTTTACAACTGGGGAGTAAAAAAAGTTTAAAATGTTTTAACAGGGGCGTAAAAACAGTTTACAACTACTTTTCAACGTTGTATGTAAATAATTTGCAAAATTTACGCCATGCGCAAAATTTTCGCAGTCGACGTCTACTTAAGCAGGTGACGCCTTACGTAAGTTTTTGCAAAACTTACATACATACATACGTAGTACGTACGTACGCCTAGTTAAACAATCGACGCTTTAGGTAAATATTTTTGTAAACTTTTTTACGCCCCATGTAGAAATAACAAGGTTTTCACATACGACACCGTGCGTAAAATTATTTTTTGGATGGTTCACGTAAGAAAAAACTGTGTATGAAAAGCTAAAAAAAACTGTAAAAACTTTTTTAAAACTTTACTTGAAAATTTTACGCTACCCGTAAAATCTATACACGAAAAAACTGTGTATGAAAAGCTAAAAAAACCTGTAAAAAACTTTACTCAAAAACTTTACGCTACCCGTAAAAACTATACGTTAAAAAAAAAGTGGCATAAAAAAGTTTACAACCGGGGCCAAAAAAATTGGAACCGGGGCGTAAAAAAAGTTTACAATGTTTTAACAGAGGCGTAAAAAAATTACAACCGAGACGGAAATAAAAATTTAAAAGTTAAATGCTCTTTTTTGGAGTAAATGATATTTAATTAGTTGTAGAATGATAATTTATGATTTTTACAAGTTTTGTGTGGGGTCCGTGCAGATCTCAGACGGAGGTGCATACTATCATTTGCAAGAAACGAAAAAAGACGACTTCGCTTTATTTTATTTTAGGTTTTTTTTACATTTTTTGGTGATTTATTGCAGTGTAAATATTTACCTCAATGTATTTTTTTTATAGAGTAAACTGTCATTTTGGTCCCTGAGGTTTGGTCACTTTTGTCATTTTAGTCCAAATCTCAAACATTTTAAATCTGGGTCCCTGTGGTTTCACTTTTATTGCCATTTTGATCCAAAAATCAAATCACCTGATATTTAGGTAATAAAGTCTGGTTATTTTGTCTTTTTCCTTAGGGGCAAAATGGTCCATTTAAATTTATTATAACCTATTATTAATTAAAATAAATATCCCTTATGTATTTTCATCTTCCCCAAATTTGTAATTTTTGTCTTTCTCTCAAAACACACACAATATTCAATGGGTGCTACTTTCTACACCCCCCCTATTTACTTTTTTCACCCCCCCTCCTCTCACATACTTACAGGTGGGGCCCGCGTGGGACCGACAGTTTTCCTCTCACAAGGGGGGGTGTAATCAGGAGGGAGGGGGGGTGCGTATAGAATAAGCCTATTCAATCTCTCTATATTACTCTCTCTCTCTCACCATCTCCCACCACCACCACCATCCGCCACCACTTCTCTCCCACTCTATCTCTACAACTCTTTCTCTCTACCACTCTCTCAGATAAAATAGTCGGCTAGTAATTCAGATTAAATCATCGTCGGAGGTGGTGTTCAGGCGATGTTCAGAGCGAGATCGGCGTCGGAGGTGGTGTACCGACGATGTTCAGAGCGAGATCGACGTCCGAGGAGGTGGTGTACCAGCGATGCTTAGATCTATCTGTGAGGGGCTTAGATCCAACGGTTGTACTTCATGCAATATTGGTTGTACTTTATGCATTGTAACATGTACATTCATAGTGGCGATGCTTGGATAAACCATGGGAATTTGAAGGAAGTAAGTACAACATCTGATTAATCCATGATTTGCTTTCATTTTAACAATTGTTTTCTGTTTGTATAATGATTATCCTCTATTGACTCATGATGGTTAGTTATTTGCTACACTGATATACGAGTTATTAAATTAAGGATTTTGAACAAGACATTTTGTTTAGATCGTCATTTTTGCTAAAACATGGTCCATTTGGGTAAAGGGATATTTATTTTAATTAATTTAATTAATAATAGGTTATAATAAATTCAGATAGACCATTTTGCCCCTAAAGAAAAAGACAAAATAACCATACTTTATTACCCAAATATCAGATGATTTGATTTTTGGACCAAAATAGCAATAAAAGTGAAAACACAGGGACCCATATTTAAAAGGTTTAAGATTTGGATTAAAATGGCAAAAGTGACCAAACCTCAGGAACCAAAATGGCAGTTTACTCTTTTTTATATGAATATTTATTAATTTTAAGGACTCATGCACAGTAAATACATAAATCTCATTAATTACACAAATCTCATTGGCTCTCATTAATTAAATGCAGTTGACTTTTAATCTCATTAATTAAATGACCACAATGTTTTTTTGTCTTTTAATCTCATCCATCAAAACCACCTTGATCAATGACTAATATTGGTTCCTACGGTCTCACAACTCAAGGTGGTTCCCATTTTACCATATATATATATAGGGAGCCGCTAGAATGAGAACCACTCCCAGTTATGAGAACCATGAGAACCACTTTCAGCCAATAAGATTATGACAACTCAAAGGGTAGTTTAGTCATTTCCTTTTTATGTCTAATCTCTCCTCTCTCTCTCCTCTCTCCTCTCTCCTCTTTAAAGTTGCAGACATTATTCTCCCACCTCTCTCTCTCTCATTTAAGTTGCACATCTTCTCTCATCTTCAAAAAAACCCTGCTCCGATCTCAACCCACCACCACATCACAACCACCATCCTCCTGCTCCGATCTCAACCCACCCCTCCATCCGGGTCACCTTCAGTGATGACCGGCTGTCTTCCACCACCGCCGTCTCTATCATCGCCGCCGTGTGCGGCGGCGTCTTCGTCTTCCACCATCGCCGGGTCACCTTCATTGATGATCGGCCGAACTTCTTGTGTTGGCAACTGGTTGAACTTATTTTGTTTGTTTGGGTGATGGCTACTGGTTGAAAGAATGGGTGAGGGGGTGTCGAAACCGGTGACGGCCGGAGATACTTACAGATCTTTCTCTCCCTTCATTTGTCGGAGACTCTTTGTCGATCTGAAAATATGGGTTTTAACGGTATGTTTTTTTGGATCTCGTGTCTCTGTTTTTTTTGGGTTTTGATCATGTGTCTCTGAATTGTAAATTAGGCCCCCTTGGTTGTCGGCTACCCCCAAACACCCCACCCTTTTGTCTCTAAACCCGGTGGCGTAGTCGATGCCGGTGATGCCGTCGATGTCGGTGGTGCCGGCGATGTCGGGTGGTGCCGGTGGTGCGATCGATGTCGGTGGTGCCGGTGGTTGGGTGGTGGCTAGAGGTGGTGCCGGTTTTTGGGGGTGAATGAAGAGGGTGTTTTTTAGGGGTGGTGGCTACTGGTTTTGTGAAAAACAGTGATGTTCATGTTCCTTTTGCTGGGTTTTGGTTGAATGATGTTCATGTTCATGTTCATGTTTTGTTTTGTTTTGGTTGAATGATGTTCTGTGGGTTTTAATATGATCGATGGTGAATCTGTTTGCCTTTTGAATCTGTTGAATTTATTGAATATGTCTGAATATGTGTTGAATGATGTTTCTTGTTCCTTTTGGATGTTTAAATCGGGGTGAATCTGGTGCCTTATTGAATCGGCGGTGATGATGTAAAAAAAAACTGACGTTGGCGCGGCAAGGTTGGTGGAGGGTAGGTTTTTGAACCTGCAACCCCACTTTGCAGCCTCTGATTATCGGAAAATCTGAGCCAAAACTTCGTTTTTTTTTTCTAGAATCCACTCGTTCTTTTGATTTTTGTTTGTTGGGTTTTTTTTTTATTTTTATTTTAGGCGTCGATGATGATAACAATATATCTAAGACGCTTCACTGAGTTTGCGATTTCTGGGTGCGTACATTTTTTCGTAAAAAAGTTTGTGTAAAAAAAAATTAAACCGTAAACTTTTTTGACGTAAACCGTAAACTTTTTACTAAAAAGTTTAGGTAAAACGTAAAAACGTAAAAAGTTTAGGTAAAACGTAAAACGTAAATGTTGGGTTTTACGTAAAACGTAAACTTTAAACGTAATTGTTGGGTTTCGTGTAAAAAAGTTTTTGTGAAAAAAAGGTTCAACCGTAAACTTTTACGTAAAAAGTTTAAAACGTAAAACGTAATAAAGTTTAATGTAAAACGTAAAAAGATTAAAAAAATTAACGTAAAACGTAAACTTTTTAATGTAAAAATGTAAAGTTTTTAAAGTAAAACGTAAATATTTTAACGTAAAACGTAAAAACATAAAACGTAAACTTTTTAACGTAAAACGTAAATTTTTTAACGTAAAACGTAAATTTTTTAACGTAAAACGTAAATTTTTTAACAAAAAACGTAAACTTTTTAACGTAAAAAGTCGGCCGTAAAAGCGGCGTGTTAAAAAGCGACGCGTTAAAAAGCGACGCGTAAAAACGTAAAAGGTAAAAGGTTTTTCGTAAAACGTAAAACGTAAAAAGTTTTACGTAAAACATAAAACGTAAAAAGTTTTTCGTAAAACGTAAAACGTAAAAAGTTTTTCGTAAAACGTAAAACGTAAATAAAACGGGACTTAAAAAACGCCGCGTTAAAACGGGACGTAAAAAACGCCGCGTTAAAACGGGACGTAAAAAACGCCGCGTTAAAACGGGACGTAAAAAACGTTAACGTAAAAAACCGGGGCGTAAAACGTAAAAAACCGACGCGTAAAACGTAAAAAACCGACGCGTAAAACGTAAAAAACCGACGCGTAAAACGTAAAAAAACGGGGCGTAAAACGTAAAAAACCGACGCGTAAGACGTAAAAAACCGACGCGTAAAACGTAAAAAACCGACACGTAAAACGTAAAAAACCGACGAGTAAAACGTAAAAAAACGGGGCGTAAAACGGGACGGCTAAAACGGGACGGCAGAAAACGGGACGGCTAAAACGGGACGGCAAAAAACGGGACGGCAAAAAAACGGGACGGCTAAAACGGGACGGCAAAAAACGGGACGGCTTGTAAAAAAACGTGACGCTAAAAACGGCGCGGCAAAAAACGGGACGGCTTGTAAAAAACGTGACGTAAAAAACGGCGCGGCAAAAAACGGGACGGCTTGTAAAAAAACGGGACGGCTAAAACGGGACGGCAAAAAACGGGACGGCAAAAAGCGGGACGGCTAAAACGGGACGACAAAAAACGGGACGGCTTGTAAAAAAACGTGACGCTAAAACGGCGCGCTAAAACGGACGGCTTGTAAAAAACGTGACGTAAAAAACGGCGCGGCAAAAAACGGCGCCTAAAACCGGGCCTAAAAACGGCACTTAAAAACTACGGTCGCAAAATCGGCGTGAAAAAACGGAGCGTAAAACGGGTCGTAAAAAAACGCGCGTAAAAAACGGGTGGTAAAAAAACGCGCATAATTTTTTTTTATATAAAAAATCTGATTTTCAAAATTTTTGTTTAATAAAGAAATCTTTTTAAAAAATAAAAAGTAATATAATAAAACTAAAAAGTAATATAATAAAACAAAAAGTAATTAAAAAATAATAAAGTGAAAAAGACAAAAAAGAGTTATTTTACCAATCTACCCTTTTTTATTAAAATATAAAAGACATAATAAGACAAATTTTATTTAATATTAGTTTTTGTTACTTTTAATCTCATCCATCCATCAAGTTAATTTAAAGGCTATAAAGTGGTTCTCATGGTTCTCATAACTGGAGGTGGTTCTCATTTTAGTGATCCCCTATATATATATATATATATAGGTAGGTAGGTAGAGGATCCTGTAAAAAAGGCCTAAAGTGTGAGAAGGGTAAGAAAGAATCTCAGCCATTAGATCTTTTGATCTAATGGGTGAGATCAATAGGGACCAAATTGTAAAATATTTTCATTAATTTGGACTGATTTGAAATATCTAGGGGCAATATAGTCTTTTAAACCCACTAGAAATTAGGTAATGCACATGTAACTTCCCCCGTCTTTTTTAAACGTCAATAACTTTTTATACGTAACTTTTTTTTAAAAAAAAATTACACCATAATAACGAGCGTTTTTTTATCTTTAATATGAGTACCATATTGCTATACTTATATAGAGAAAAAAATATGTTTCGATCAGATGTTTAGTCAATGAATGGTGTTATATACTTGTTGAATGGTGTTATATACTTGCTGAATGGTGTTATATACTTGCTGAATGGTGTTATATACTCGCTGAATGCTGAATGGTGTTATATACTTGCTGAATGGTGTTATATACTTACTGAATGGTGTTATATACTTGCTGAATGCTTAATAGTGTTATATACTTGCTGAATGGTGTTATATACTTGCTGAATGGTGTTATATACTTACTGAATTGTGTTATATACTTCCTGAATGGTGTTATATACTTCATATAATTAAGGTGGCGGTTATGGGAAGTTTTTAATTAATTGAATTAATGATTAAATTACTTGTTTACCCTTTTCAATTAATTTAGATCTAATGGCTGAGATTCTTTCTTACCTTTCTCACACTTTTGGTCTTTTTTACAATAACCTTACCCTATATTTATATATATATATATATATATATATATATATATATATATATATATATATATATATATATATATATATGGGAGCGCTAAAATGAAAACCACCTCCAGTTGTAAGAATTGTGAGAACCACTCTCAACCAATCAGAAAAAGGGGTATTGTGGTCATTTACCCCAAATGTCAAATCTTCCCTCTCTCTTCATTTAAAGTCTCCGACTTTATAAAAAGCTCTCTCCTCTCTCCTCTCTCATCTCTCATTTCTCATTTACATTTCTCATTTCTCATATCCATTATTCAGATTTATCTTCATCTCCTATATCTTAATGTACCATTCAATATGCATATAAATAACACTTTCAGAGGTTATCCAAAAAGGAGCCTGTAATATTAAACAAAATCACAAAATTGAAACATCCTAGTAGGTTCTTCCACCTCTCGACTGCCAAAAATCCTACGAGATATTAGATATCTTTGATTCCCTGCTTGTAACTGGATCTGGCGTCAAAACGTTTTCCAACATAAAACCCCTAAAACTTTGAAGATTTGTTCATCACTTAGCGGGGATTTAAGCTGGTCATCACTTCCATCAAGTTTAAACCCTCTTGTCATCTAATTAACCCTAGCCGCTGTTGTCACACCCCCCCCCCCCAAAATACCACCTAGTGAATGTCCCTGTTAGGTGTGTGACGTACCAACAATGAGCCACTAATTACATTGAACCCATACAAGTTTCTAAATAAAGTTCTCAATCATTAATAAAATACCATCAACAAGTTTAAATGAAAACCAAGATGTTCAGCGGAAGCAAATAGTAAACCAAGGTTAAACAATTTCAAAACCAATGTATAGTATCAAGAAACCAATCACATGATTCCCTCCAATCGACCCATGACCACTCCAGCTACTCCAAACAGCAAGTTCCAATCCAAGACATCTAACAACCTACAAGCATGCAGACAAGTGTGTCAGACGACGCTGGTGAGTTCAAAGTTTTGTTAACGAGTTTAGTTACCAAATATATGCATAAAACAGTTTAACAATTTGATTTGATGTTGTTATTAACTCGATTACCGCAGTAGCTACAAGATGTATTTGCCCAACCCCAATGTCTCTATCAAAACATTAATCATGCTTTAAGGTAATTAGTTCACGCCCATCCTCCCCGGTACGGTGTGAGGGTGCCAAACCTAATAGCGCTATCAACTAATAACCTCGTTGCCTCCTCGGCAACTATCGGTAGATGTAAGGGGTCTTATATGATAGAAATGAGTAATAACAAACATCCCTTTAACCTGACATTCCTCCCCGGAACGTTACCCGATATCCCTCCCCGGGATGCATGCTTGGAAAAAGAGCAGTGAACTCACCTTTGGTTTGCTCGGTAAGATTTAGTTAACTACTTAATAGTTGATCACAGACGTCCTAAAATGATTACCGACAACAATTAATCTCAGTTGCACATAACCCACACGTTACGCGTACTGTCAATTCAGATATTCCATGTTCACATAATACACCGTAATTGTTCGTATAATACACTCATGCAATTCAAGTCATAGTAGTTAATCCAGTACCATCACATAATCACGTAGTACGTACGGCACACACATTGAAGTTGTACTAAATTACCAATCTCATTTATAACATATCTCGTATGCTAATTCTAGTTTTACAAATAATACTAATAACAGCCCACACATAATATGCCTACACATATACTACTCACATATTTTTCAAATCCCAATATCATATATGTGGCCCAATAAGGTAAACGAGTCCGTTTAACTGAGACCGAGGGTGCGGCCCATCATCCCAAACAGCCCACTCGACAAGTGGTCAGCTGTTGTTACTCGGCCCGCATATCCTGGCCCGCCGCCCTTGCACTGCGCGGTTTCCTCTTGCGGCCCAGCACATGTCCAAACATTATGTTTTACCAGGCCCAGTTAGTGTGAAATTAGCACAAATAAGGTCCATTAACAATCCTGAGCCATTTTATGGTTATAACCCCAAAACCCCTTAACAGTTTCACAATCCAACCTTGTGTATGCAACAATTCACTTCCGTAATAAATCTTAACATTTATTGGTGACCCTATGAACTACTAAACACCCTAAGCAATTGGTTAAAACTAGATAAGTTCTGTATTCATCAAAAGTCTCTTATTATGGCATGATCATCTAGTATTATGCAAACAAATACACACTTAATCATCTAATACAACATCATCAACAATAATATTTGGTTCAGTTTAATCAACGCCAAGTTCACAAACCACAATCATAGTTCATCGAATTGTCATATAATATCAACATAAATTTCAATATCGAAAAATAGTTATCCAGTTGAGTAATTAATCGAACAACAACAGTTCATTCATATCATCGATCTATCACAGTTCCTTGAACTTCACTAAAGACAGTTTCTCATATTCACAGCAACACATAGAGGAAATCCTACATCATGATCCAATTCCTAATAAACCGAACCATATCTTTAATTAGTATCTAATCATTATTACACATGTTTGAGTCACCGAATATCAACTCACAGGTTCATGTCATAATTTACCAATATTATTAATATTAATGAAATCTAACAGTAACAATCAACATTCATTCGGCTCTCACAACATACTCAACAAGAATTCATAAAGAGACTGGACGCTTGTAACACGTTTGCGAAACATAACCACATAGAGAACAATCAAATAAGAATAATCATAAATATGGATTTACTAACCAAGATTCTGGATTAATGGAGTGATGTCTCGAGAGAAGGGGGCGTAGACCTGCTGATGTGCGTAGAGGATGGAGGAGAATAGGGTTTAGGATTTGGTTTGTTATGATGAGATAATGAGAGTATGGGAAAGTTAGTGGGAAAGTTACGTATTCATTAATTATAAAGCCAAACTTTCAACAAGTGGGCCGGCCCCTTACCTATTTAATTAGATCACCACTGGGCCAAGTTTACTCACAGTCCACTCAGGATAGTCTGGGCTCGGTTCATGTTTGTTCGGGCCGGGCCGGAGTGAAGTGTATCACGAAGGTCGTTAACATGGCCCAATGACTTACGGCCCAAAAGTTGTCATGCACACTAAACGAACTAATAACAAGCGCGGAACGTATAGCACATCAAGGCGAAATAGTAAGGAATTAAATTAGAAAGTTAGACGTTACTAACCTCAAGGGTTCGGGTTGTCACATCATCCCCAACTTGAAAGAAATTTCGTCCCGAAATTTGACAAGTAAGCACAAAGAAATGAAGTGATAAATCAAGATTGTTGCGGATTTTCCTCAAGTGCCACATCATCCCCAACTTGAAAAGGAATTTCGTCCCGAAATTCACTAGTTTTACCAGAATTAGATTGGTCATTAGGGAAAAGTTGAGGATACGTAAGCTTCATATGATCCTCGCACTCCCACGTGAACTCTGGTCCACGTCTTGAGTTCCAACGAACTCTCACGATTGTCGTACAACTATGCTAACGAACCTTGACTTCCTAGTCCACGTTTTTGATAAATTCCTCAACATTTGCAACTTGTCTTTAACATCAGACGCTAATAAAGGTATCACAAGTGTTCCATTGAACAAACACTGCCTTAGATTCGAGGCATAAATGATATCATGTGCGTTACCCAATTCGTCGGGTAACTCGAGTTTGTAAGCGACGTGACCGATTCTTTCCAGAATTCTGAATAACTCAGTGTAACATAAATTAGGCTTGCCATGCTTCCCAAGCATACCACACCCTCCCAGGGTGAGACTTCCAATATGACACGTTCGCCTACAGCGAACTCCCGGTGTTTCCTAAGTTATCAGGGTTCCTGGCGATCACGCGTTGTCGCCACACAATTTCCAATACCGTGTGCAAGTCCTAGACCCGTGATTAGGTTGTCATCCACCTCAATCCACAAGGAGGTTGGCATTATCATCCACGCAATGCCTCAAACAGAGTAGTATGCATACTAAAACGGTAACGGCTGTAGTAGAGCTCACCCAAAGATAAGTGTCCTTCCCAAATGTTCACTAAAGTTAATCACGCACATGCTCGCAGCATGTCTTCGTGTGTCAGGATGGTTCGTTACTCTGTCCGGTTGTCCTACAATGATAAGTAATGCTCATGCCTAGATGTGAGCCAAAGGTGTTGCGTATTGCCTGCCATAAATCAGGTATGGATCAAACTCAAAGGTAACAGAGGTTGGCACCTCGTGCCTAACAACCGCCTCTCCCAGAGGGATATTCACAAGCTGTGAAGACTCGTCAGTTTCCTTGATTGCAAGAAGGTGTGCTGGTTACGTGAGGCCATCGACGATCACCCAGGTGATAACGATAATGTTTCCGTTTTGAGTTTTAGGTAGACTAGCGACAAAATCCATGGCAGTCTGTTCTCATTTCCATATGGGTGTTTCTGGTTGCTGATACTCCACCTTGACTTTTCTTACAGGTCAAGCATCACTTACATACATTGCCAGGTGGGTCTTCATGCCCGATCACCAGTACAAGATTTAGAGATCCTAATATCTCTCCTCAAAATCCAGACGACTAGAATATCGAGTTCGGCGTGCTTTGCTCGACACGAGTTTCCTACAGTTGCCGTATAATAAGATCCACATTCGTTCCATGAGGTAGCGCATATCGTCCGACCTGCCAAAGGTTGCTTCTCCATGCCCCGCATGGGTTCTACTTGAAAATCCTCTTCCTTCAGTTCTCCAGTCTGAACAGAGCGAGTGTGATCAGGTAGGTTAGAGTTGATAATGAGATGCAGAGCTCATGCACATTCAAGTTTCACAGTCATAATCATCCAAAAATTCCAACCAGCGATGCCATAAACTGATTTAGCTCTTTCGAAACCAGGGTACACGGGAGGCCCTTGTGATCGGTCTAAGTATTGCATTCGGTACCGTCCAAGTAATGCCTCCAACTTACATCCAAAGACCACGGTTTCCACCGCAGATTGTGTGTCGTGCAATTCTCCTTGTAAGTCTATTACGTAAGCTATCACCTTCTCGTGTTGCATCGGCGTATAATTGGGACTCTGATTCGAACCATCATGATATACCACTAAATCACCCGCACCCTCTGGTAGAGACGATGCTTAGTGTATTGCAGAGTTGGGATTCGAAAGCTGAAAAGACGTCCTCCTGTTTTGTCTCCCACGAACACAGCACCCTGCTGTGCAAAAGAGATTTAAGCTGCGCGATCTTCGAAAATCCTGTGATGAATCTGCGATAGCATCTAGTGAGACCAAGAAATTACTGTATCCTCGAAGGGATCTTTGGTGTCAATCAGTTTCTAACCAAAATGGATCTTAGCGAGATCCACGTGTATTCCCACTTCGTTGATTATATAACCAAAAAGGTATCCCTCGCATCCAGAAGTTACATTTATCAATACTTCGCGCGGTGTGGCTCCTCCTTCAGGAGCTCTCAAATAAGATGCAAAGCTGCCCATGATGTTCCTTTCTCCTAGAAATGATTCAACATATCGTCAATAAGCATGGTCGATTCATGTGATCCATACAGCTGCTGGTGTGATGATTAGCTCGAAGGTCTTGGAATACAACGTCGAAATGGCCGCACTGCGCTTGGTATGCCGTTGCAGGCACATTCTCCCCTTAGACTACCTTCTGACAATAGCTCGTTTGTTATTCAATCCTCGAATGGAAGCTCGACCCCCGCAACTGGTCGTCAGGTTGTCAATATATGGTCGTGGCAAACGGTTCTCAACTGTCGCCTTATTGAGTTCTTGAAAATCAGTACACATACGAAAAGGCTTATCTTCACGGATATAACTTGGGCTCCCCAACGCGAAAAGCTAGGTCCGACAAACTCATGTTCAACAATTCCTGCAGTTGATTAGACAGCTCTTGCAACCCTCCTGGTGCAAGACGGTAAGAGTGCGTGTAGTCAGGGCTGCCTCTGGCGCGAGATCAGACTGAGATTTTGCCTAACAGTTGTGGAAGTAAACCCGAAAGTTCCTTGGGTAGCACACCGAAAGGAGTCACGAATGATTGGTGGATCCTCGATCCTCTGTTTCCTTAGCCCTAACATCAGTAACGGTTACTAGTATAGCGGAGTAATCCCTTCGTAGACACTTCTGGCCTTCATAGCTGAAATGGCACTAACCTCTGCACCATTCTGACGCTTTAGAACAAATAACGATTCTCCACACAAAATTTTCTCCCCACTGGTGTATCTGCGTGATCTCTGGATAACCAATCCACACTAACTACTGTATTGCAACCATAAAGGGTAGTAGAAGCAAGGTTGACGTCGAACACTTGTCCCACAAGGTCGAGTTTACATCCCAGCGGACATATGAGGTTTCATTTAACTTACCATCTGTTGCTGCCACAACAAGTTCGGTTTCAAGAAACATCAGGGCAAACAGATCGGAGACGAAGCGAATAGCTACCCATCCAAGCTATCGTGTTGCTATTACACCTGGTATAGCATATGCCAATACTAACTGTCCTTCCATGAGCTTCATTTCCAGTGTTGTTTTCGTCACGAGAATTTCCAGTACTGCCGTCGTTCCCTTGGTTGTTGTCACCTTGACTTAACACAATCAATCCATGTCGTAGTCACCTTCATTTCCATACTGTAAGCTATGTTTCACGAGTACCTTGATGTCGTCACGACTGTTGCCTCTAATGTTGTGGCTTGTAACGGTGTCCTGTGACCTTTCACCAACAGGGTCCATCTTTTTCACATCCCGTGTCACGTCCTAGGCGTTACTCATTGTGCCGGCAGCTTCACGTTCCATACCATGGTCAATTGTCATCGTTTATGTCCCGATTGGTTCGTAAAAGTTGACTCCCATGAGTCGCTGGCTGGGGTTAAGGATTCGATTGGAGTCAAATCGCTGATGTTCGTTGCCGGTAACTAGGGTCGTTCAAATGCTGAAGTCGGTAAAGTACTACGTTTACCCTCTTGTCCATCGTTCTTGCAAGTTGACTGAGTAATACACGGTATGTTGCGAGAGTGTTGCAGAAGTGATCGCACTTCGGGATTCAAGACGTCAATACGTTAAGTTCTAGCAAACGCAGAAAGGTGAGAAGGGTATAGACCAATCATTGTCGTTGCAACATCCAACTCAAGGATGTTCGTACAAGTACCTAACATTCTACACAGTTCGCTAGGCGTTCAGATGGGTGTTCAGGTACTACTCGATAGCATCGAGGTTCGAAAGGATTCAGAGAGGAGTGAAAAGATCACGTTAAAGTAGGAGACAATCACTACCACGACTCCTATAGACTGTTGTATTTCACATCGATCAAATAACGGAACGGAACCCCTTTTTCACTTGTTAAGCCTCACTGGGACTCGCATGCACCCCACATTATTATTATGTGTGCACCCACAATAATATTGTGATTTGCATGCTCATCTCAGCTCCTCCTAACTCATGTCAAATGGTTAGGGAACTACCACCCTATCACTCACATAACACATGCAAGTAATACATGAATTCATACTATTGTGCTAAACGTGCAATCACATGCAATATCATATGTAAGTGTTCACTAGTTATGCAGTACAATGAGTATACGAGAGACGAACCTTGCAGTCTGGAGCTGAGTAGCATGGTCGTATTCACGTATTCGGAACTGTTCGGTTATAGTCTGGTTTTACATAGAAGAAATCCTACATCATGATCCAATTCCTAATAAACCGAACCATATCTTTAATTAGTATCTAATCATTATTACACATTTTTGAGTCACCGAATATCAACTCACAGGTTCATGTCATAATTTACCAATATTATTAATATTAATGAAATCTAACAGTAACAATCAACATTCATTCGGCTCTCACACACATACTCAACAAGAATTCATAAAGAGACTGGATGCTTGTAACACGTTTGCGAAACATAACCACATAGAAAACAATCAAATAAGAATAATCATAAATATGGATTTACTAACCAAGATTCTGGATTAATGGAGTGATGTCTCGAGAGAAGGGGGCGTAGACCTGCTGATGTGCGTAGAGGATGGAGGAGAATAGGGTTTAGGATTTGGTTTGTTATGATGAGATAATGAGAGTATGGGAAAGTTAGTGGGAAAGTTACGTATTCATTAATTATAAAGCCAAACTTTCAACAAGTGGGCCGGCCCCTTACCTATTTGATTAGATCACCACTGGGCCAAGTTTACTCACAGTCCACTCAGGATAGTCTGGGCTCGGTTCATGTTTGTTCGGGCCGGGCCGGAGTGAAGTGTATCACGAAGGTCGCTAACGTGGCCCAAAAGTTGTCATGCACACTAAACGAACTAATAACAAGCGCGGAACGTATAACACATCGAGGCGAAATAGTAAGGAATTAAATTAGAAAGTTAGACGTTACTAACCTCAAGGGTTCGGGTTATCACATCTGTCACTCGATCTCCCTTAATGCATAGATCCATTTTCCTTCTCGCCGTATCTCTCTCTCTCTCTCGGTGGTTGTTTTTTTTTTTTTTTTGCAGCGGAGTGTCGGTGACGGTGGACGAAGGCGGTAGTGGTGGGTCACCCACAGCTATGACGGCAACGGCGGTGGTGGGTCACCCACACCTGTGACGGCGGCCCCCACGTTTCTCCGGCGACGGTGGTTAAGGTTGCCGGTGAGGATTAATGGTGACGGTGGTGGGTTTTTGACGGAGACGATGGTGTTCCTTGATTCTGATTGTGTAAGTTGTTTTTGAAATAAATTATGATTTGTGTTTTTCTTTTGATTCTGATTGGGTGAGTTGTTATTGAACACAAATTATGATTTGAGGTTTTGAGATTTTTGGCAGTGATAGTTTTTTTATTTGCGTTTTTTGAACAAAAATTATGAAAAAATGGTGGGTGTTTGATCTGTGTTCTTGATTCTCTGGTGATTTTGAACAGTCGATATGTGTTTCTCTCTCTAGAAAAAATGGTGGGTGTTTGATCTGTGTTCCTGATTCTCTGGTGATTTTGAACAGTGAACTATGTGGGTTTGATGTGTTGGTTTTTGGCCGGTGATGATGCAAAAAAAAACGCATATTTAGATGACGATAGCGCGGCAAGGATGGTGGAGGGTAGGTTTTTGAACCTGCAACCCCACTTTTGCAGCCTCTGATTATCGGAAAATCTGAGCCAAAACCCCGTTTTTTTCAAGAATCCACTCGTCGTTTTGATTTTTGTTTGTTGGGTTTTTAAATTTTTTTGAGGCGTCAATGATGATAACCATCTATCTGAGACACCTACCGAGTTGCGATTTTCTGGGTGCGTTCGTTTTGTGTAAAAAAACTTTTAGAAAAAAAATGTTAAAACCGTAAATTTTTTAACGTAAAACGTAAATTTTTTAACGTAGAATGTAACCTTTTTAACGTAAACGGTAAAACCATAAACCTTTTAACGTAAAACGTAAACTTTTTAATGTAAAAACGTAAAGTTTTTAACGTAAAACGTAAAATTTTTATTGTAAAACGTAAAAAGTTTAACGTAAAACGTAAAAACGTAAAACATAAACTTTTTAACGTAAACGTAAACTTTTTAACGCAAAACGTAAACTTTTTAACGCAAAACGTAAACTTCTTAACGCAAAACGTAAACTTCTTAACGTAAAACGTAAACTTTTTAACGTAAAACGTAAACTTTTTAACGTAAAACGTAAACTTTTATGTAAAAACTTTTTAACGTAAAACGTAAAACTTTTTTTATGTAAATTGTAAAACGTAAAAAACGGCGCGTTAAAAAAACGACGCGTGAAAAAGACGGGCGTAAAAGCGGCGCGTTAAAAAACGACGCGTGAAAAGCCGGCGTAAAAACGACGTGTAAAAAACGGCGCGCAAAAAAAATTGTTTTGTTAAAAAATCTGAATTTAAAATGGTTTTTTAATAAGAAAATTCTGTTTAAAAAATAACAATTAATATAATAATATAAAAATAGTAATAAAAAACAATAAAGACAAAAAGACAAAATTGAGTAAATTTACTAAACTAACCTTTTGGATTAAAATATTAAAGACATAATAAGACAAAAAATATTTAATAATACTTTTTAATTATTTTTAATTTCATTCATTGATCTTGAAGATCTAATGGCTGAAAAGTGGTTCTCTCGGTTCTTACAACTGGAGGTGGTTTTCATTTTAGGGCTCCAATATATATATATATATATAGGGTTAGGTTCATGCGAGAACCACCTTTATTGCGAGAACCGCGAGAACCAATGTGAACACAACCTAAAATAGCTAAAAAAACCTAACCCCCCCCCCCCCCAAAAAAAAAAAAACCTAAACCCCCCCACCCCCCCCCCCCCCAAGCTAAATGCTAAAAACTAAAACCCCAAAAAACCTAAAAAAAACCTACCCCCCCCCCCCAAGCTAAAATGCTAAATACTAAACCCCCAAAAAACCTAAAAAAATTTAAAAAAAATCTAAAAAAATCAAAAAAAAAAAATCAAAAATTTTTTTTAATATTTTTTATGTTAAAATCGCTACTTTTAGTAGCCAAAAATTTTTTTTTTTACTACTAAAAGTAGCGATTTTTTATAAAAAATATTTAAAAAAATTTTTGTGTGTTTTTTAGCTATTTTTAAGCATTTTTTGTTGTGTTCACATTGGTTCTCGCGGTTCTCGCAATAAAGGGTGGTTCCTAACGGATCTTTGTCCTCTATATATATATATCAAACGATGAACTTCATATATTAGGTTACTACACTTCTCAAATCGGAAAGCCCCATTTTGCCCTACTCCGGCCAGACAATGTTGACTTAAGCAGGTCCACACTGGTTTCAGGGTTTGGCTTTTACGGGCAGAAATACCGCTAGCATTTTGGTAATAGATTGTTGGTGCATATGTCTGTCGACTTCGTCTTGTATCGAGTCATGTAATAGAATTGATAAACCAAGACACGTAGTTCGAGAAAAACAGGAAACAGAGCTGAACCAGCCAGTTCACACGAAGTGGCCAGTTCGTACGAACTGGACCATGACTGGTTCATGCGAAGTGGACTGTCTATAAATAGTGGTCTTGGGATTTCATTTGTAAAACTTTGGATTCCGGTAGCGAAGCTCTGCCGAAGTGTCGCCAAGCTTGTAAAACGTTGTAATATCAATCCAATCGACAGTTAAGCTACTTCTAAGTGTGAATCAAGCTGCAAGAACATCAATACGTCTGTTTCCGCCTTTTGTATTGATAGAGAACTCTTCTGAACGTCTCGTTTGATCGATTCACCGATCCTACAAGTGGTATCAGAGCTCAGGAGGAAGAGTTCTTAACATTTCAGCTTGTTTTCAAGGATAAAATCTGTTTTCTTCTCACTTCTACTCATTTTCTTCAAAATTTCAACGAATCTACGGTTAAAATGATCTGAATTTTTCATATATCACGTAAAACTGAGTTTTAATCAATCCTTGAAAAAATCAGACCTAAAATCAACCTAAAACCTGATAAAATTTGTCAAAATGATGAATTTTTGAACCAGATCGTTCGAAAATCACACAAGTTCGTGTGAAATCTGACCAAGTCGTGTGAGTTTACATCTTCAGCTCGTGCGAAGTGCATCCAGCTCGCACGAATTGCTTCAGATCGCTTGAAAGTTGCTCCAGGTCGTACGATTTGAGTATTCCAGCTCGTACGAAGTGATTAATAGTATCCAGGTCATGTGAAATTAAACCAGTTCGCACGAGGTACTCAGTCCGCAACGTTTGAAAACAAATCAGTTCTCACAGATTGCACCTAAACCAGGTCATTTGAATTCTCATCAGTTCGCACGGATTGCAGCTGAACCAGGTCGTTTGAATTCTCGTCAGTTCGCACGGATTGAACCTAGGTCTTCAAGTCGTTTGACTTTAGGTCCAGATCGTTTGAAACATTACATCAGGTCGTTTGAGGATTAATCAGTTCGTTTGAAAATCTGTTATTGTGTATTTTTGAAACCGAAACATGGAAAATGAATTCTACAACGCATTTGCTACCCCGATCACTATGGCTCAGAACGTGAATTTAGAAAATGAAATGGGCACCATGCAAAAACCGCCTAAGCTCATGAATATCGAGGAATATAACAGTTGGGAAGAACGTTTCGAAAATTGGATTCAAGCGAATCATTTAGATGCGTGGGAATGTGTTGAACAACGATATGTTAGACCAATTGATGAATACGGAGAGGTTGTTGCTATCAAAGATTTAGATGATGATGAGAAAAAGAAATACAAAAGTGAAAAGATGATGATCAGTATTTTGCAACAAGCTATTAAGGAAGACATCTTGATTTTATTGCAACACAATGGAAGTGCACACTCAATGTGGAAAGCACTAAAAACGAAGTTTGTTGGAAGTCAAGACATGATCAAGAACAAAAAATCGCTTTTGAAGAAAGAATTTGATCTATTTTGTGGATTAAAAACTGAAAACACCAAGCAGATTATAGAAAGATATTGCAATTTGGTAGTTAACATTAAGCCATTGGATATCAAGAAAGACAGAGAAGAATGGGTTGAAAAATTGGCCGATGCATTGCCACAAGATGTTTGGGGCACATATCTTATGATGTTGAAGAATAATGATGATTTTGCAAATCTATCGTTGAGTAAGTTTATTGAAAAACTCGAAGTTCAAGAGATGGAACAACGGAAGATGGCGAAAATGAAGGACTTTAATGGTGAACAGGACATTGGTTTGTACTACAAAGGAAGTACGGTTGATAAATCCAACATTGCACCAAAGATTGAAACTGCATTTAACGCAAACAATTCTTCTGGGGGTCATCTTAGGGATCAAACAACAATAAGAGATTTTCTTCATATCCATCTTTCGATCCAAATTTTTCAGCAACCAAGAATGGCCAAGTACTACAATGCAACATTGCATTAAATCTTGAGAATGGTCAAAATTTCTCGGAAGATGTTGCTAAAGGTCATATGTCTTTATTGGTGACCGTTTTAGAGTCTTATGAAAGCTTGGTGGCAGGAAGGATTGGTAATCCTATGTTGACAAAAGAGGATTATGATCAGATTGATGCTGAAGAGATGGAACTAATGGATATAAAGTGGTGTATGGCTAGTGTGTTGAGAAGAGCTGAGAAGTTTAAGCAGATCACTAGAAGAGATGATTTCCGTGATGCTAGAACTTCACCTTTAGGCTTTGATAAATCTAAAGTTACTTGTTTTCGTTGCAGGGAAAAGGGGCATTTTAAGCGAGAATGCACAAATCGCGAAGCAAGTGGAGCTCAAAATCCATTTGGCAACAATGATTATCATCGAAAAGCGATTTATCATCAAGTTGCTCCGCATCAACAATAATCACCACAAACTTCACATGCTAGGAAGGAGATCGAAGAGCCATCAAAGAGAGCTTGTTATGGTCTGATAGATCAAGATGATGAAAGAATTCCAGAAGGTTTTAGTTGGGATAATTATGATCCTAACAGACCTTCAGTCTCTAAAGCATTTGTTGCTCAAATTTTTGAAGATTCAACTGCTGAAGATGAAATAGCGTATGTTTATTACAAATCTCAGCAATACAGTCCTAAAAAGAACGAAGAAGAACCAATTTAAACAAGAAAGGCTTCAGAAAGAGCACCAATCTTTGATCACTCATCAGATGAAGAAAGTGATGATGACAGTGAAGAAATTCGAAAACTTGAATATTATACAAGAAAATTTTCATCTGATAAGGATAATTTGTGTTTTGCAGGTAAAATGGAAGAGATAAAAGAAAGACAAGCTGCAAAAGAGAAGAATAATAAGGCAACAATTGTTGAAGAAAAGGCCAAACCTGAGGAAAATGTTCGAGTGATAAAGAAGCAGGTTAAAGAAATTCCAGCTATCAAGGTTGAGAAGGAAGCAGATACTGAAAAGATGCCTGATGTAACACCTGTGCCTCCACGGCCATCAAACAAATGCCAAACCAATGAAATATTGTATTTCATACTTGGGATTTGTAAAAATATGTGTATCGATTTCACATATCAATTCTTGTTCGATTTCAAGCTTTAAATCGCTTTCTGGAGGGTTATACGCGCTCTAATGTGTAGATATAACCAGTTTAATCCAACGAACACTCCGGAATAGTGAAATAGGCTTAACATACCTTAAATAACCTTTACATAACTTAGATATAAGTTTTGGAAGGTTTGGTGTGGTAAAATCAAAGTTTAATCGCTTACAGGGACTAAAGTTGACAAACTGCGAAAGTATGCCAATTTGAACTGTAACAGACCTTCCGGAACATGACCATAAGTTAAACATACCATAAATATCCTTTACATAGCTTAGAAATAGGCTTTGAGGGGTTCGGTGTGCTAAAATAAACTTTTGGGTCATTCAGGGACTAAAAGTGTCAAAAAGTGCACAAGTTTGCATTTTTACGCATAACTTACGTTCTGAATACATCCGGACATCCAAAAATTTATGTAAGCACTAAAATATTTTATTTTAGTGTTCGCCATAAGAAAAATCCATTCGTCGCGTCATTTGGTTCGTTTTTCGCATTCGGGACCAGATTCGATGTATTAGCCGTTGTTTAATTCACAACCACACATTCTAAACACCATAACTTTGCAACACATGTGTGGATGGAATTTAAACACCTAAACACCATGACATTTCAACACATGTGTGGATGGAATTTAAACACCTAAACACCATGACATTTCAACACATGTGTGGATGGTATTTAAACACCTAAACACCATGACATTTCAACACATGTGTGGATGGAATTTAAACACCTAAACACCATGACATTTCAACACATGTGTGGATGGAATTTAAACACCTAAACACCATGACATTTCAACACATGTGTGGATGGAATTTAAACACCTAAACACCATGACATTTCAACACATGTACGGCTTGGATTAAGACACGTTTTCCATGAAACGATCTTAACGGTTCAACGAAAACTATAAATACCCCATACCCCCCATTGCTTAAACTCACAAGAATTATGATTTTGAGAGCTCTAAGTTGAAACCATTGTTTCATACCTGAGTTCTTGAGTCGGGATTAGCATTCGGGGACCCTGGGTAAGTATTCTTTCGTTCTTTTCCTTATTTTATTGCTTTTAGAGTCAGAAAGTCAAACTTTGTTTGACTTTCAGCGTTGACCAGTAATGGTCAATGCGAAGTTCGTTTGAACTTCGCAACGTGAGTGTAATCACGTTGGTCATAGTCCCTTGGGACTATGCCCACTGATTACCACGTTGTCTAGAGTCGTAGGGTAGGCGATCTGATAAATCGCCTATACCTTCGAACTCGACCCATTTGGTCGATCATTAGGATCCGACCAAATACATTAGGTGACCATAGTAGGTAGGGAATAACCTTCCGAGGTTATACCCTATGGTCACATCGTTTAAGTAGTTGTATGATAGGTAGTTTATATGCCTTAGGTAAATTACCAGAATACCCTTTTCATGTATAATTGGTAATTAAGCATATGTAACCTAAACCTTTGTCACATAACTGATTATGTAACATGTTTAGGCATATAACACTTGTCATAGTACTAGTTAGGCGGTCCGAACGCGTTTCACGCGCACGACGCGTTAAAGTAGCATAAGCTTCCTAAACGGGTCGTAATGGGTCGATAAGACTTAGGTTAAGTTTCATTTAGTATGTAGGCTTTGTTAAACCATATCATATGAGTTCCTACACTCATTTGGTTTACAAACCCTAATGCTACCCAATCTTCCGATTTAGGTCCGGTTAATTAACATAGTTACCTATTTTAGGTGCCGTTTGATTTCCGTGATCTCTAGCATTGCTTGGTGATTATCTTTAGACATCTGAGAAATCTCAAGTGAGTACATAGACCCCTCTTTTACTGTTTTTCCAAACTGTTTTGGGGTGAAACACATGTGCCTACTTGTTACTTTCATGCTTTCCTGTTTTCACATCATATACATGCTATGTTCATTAGTACACTATTAGTACATTGATTTACATGACTTTTCTGCTTCGTATGTTAACTTAGCATACTTGGTACATCATTTTACATTACATTTCATGCTAGGTGTGCCCATTGTGTGCATTACTTAGTACATTGTTTTACATTGCCTTTCTGTTGCATATGCTTATCCAGCGTATGAACACATTATATTACATTTTGAACCGTTGTAATCATTTGACTATGTGATCCGTTGATATCTGTGAACCGTTTGTAACCGTTGGACCGTGTGAACCGTTTGTAACCGTTGGACCGTGTGAACCGTTTGTAACTGTTGAACCGTTTGTATCCATTACATGATTTACATTAGACATGAACATTACTTTGGTGGTTTGGTTTGATTAAGTGATTAAGTAACGATGTGTGTGTAATATGATACAAACATGGTGGATACGCCGCTGGTACTTCCTATATATAAGTGTTTGTATGGTATTACATATCGTAGCGTTATTTGAATCATTTCAGTTTGATACATATAACATTTTATACAAATAACATACTTTTCACAAGACATTGTTTTACAAACAACTTATCTTATACAAACTCATTTTACATGGTTATTCATTTAACCATACATTATTTATACATATCATCTGATCTTATCGATTTTCAAATGATTTACAAAACAAAGCAATTAACAAGGTTCATGACTAAACATTTTCTCAAACATAAGTCATGAAACCTATTTTCACAAAACCTATGTATCTCACCGGCATTTTTATGCTGACGTACCATATTTTCACATGTGTTTTTCAGGAGCTGTTGCATAAGATGATCAAGTTACACATAGACAGACTTGGGCTTTAGTGACAATAAAAGATGCAAGACTAGTTAATTATGTTGTATTTCTTTGTTTATTATGACATTGTAACACTTTTAATCAATAAAACGAAACTTCAATTGCCATGGATTTGAAACAATTAATTCTGTTACAACACTCCCCGACGTTTCCGCCACGTTTTGTATGTTCCACGTGGTCGGGGTGTGACAGAAAAGATGGTATCAGAGCCAATGGTTATAGGGAATTAGGTTATTAGTAATGCTTTGACCTAGTCTATAACCTTCTTAGGACCCTAACGCGAGTTTACTTGCGTTTAGTCATAAAACAATACCGTCACCTATCCTTAGGCGACGACCACAACAAGAACATAAATTTCAAAACCGCTTTGAAAACTAATCATCTGTTCTAGGATGATTTATTACAAGGTTTTGAACCCTCTATTGTAAGGTTTTGAACCCTCTGTTATATGGTTTTGAACCCCTTTGAATTTTCAAAATCTCGTCAAGGTTTTGGGTTTTAAATAATGTGAACACGTGCAAACTGGAAGGGTGAATGCCTGTATTCTGGGTTTTCTGGCTAGGCAAGCACTTCGTATACATCTCATCAGACGCGAGACCAGTCGTGCTTACCTGGGAATTCTTGGGATGAGTGTTCACTTATAGGCGAGCATGTCTTCGCGATACATTATATTAACCCATTTACTTTGATTAGTCACCATCTCATTTGTTTGCCTTTGGTAACAAACAAATGGTCGCAATCTACATGCCTTGTCATTTTCTTTTGACTATCTTTCGCTTGTTTCCTCCTATGCCTTTCGTTATCTTCAAGATGCTTCTTCATCGCACCAAGACTCGAATGTCCGAACTAGGTGGTGCAATTGTCCATCGATTAGGCGTCGTACTACCAGAAGGCCGTTGACTTAGCTATCACCATGACTCGCCTCAGGGATGAAGCTGTATAAGGGAACTGTTCCTTGGTGCAATTAATACCACTGCCATTATCCAAATGAAATACCCTGTTACAAATGTACCCACGGTGGACGATGGGGACGTTTGGTTAACATATGCCGCTTTGCAAATCCAAAGCAAAGCTGTTACAAATCCTGCTGCTGCTCAACCTTCAAACTCTGCTTCATATGTCGCTTGACATATTTGGCGCCTCAACCTCATGAACTTTCTACCTTGTGTATCGACGTAAGCACGCCTAGTGCAAGGTGTCGAAACACCTCTCGTTACACAAATTGCAAAATCCATGTAGGATCTTTCTATCCTCATAATTAGATCCTTGTGGATGGGTATCATTCATCGGAGTCCTTAATTGAATTCTTTGTATGATTCAATACGTACATCACAATTCAATAAGGACAAAGCCGAATTCCTTTTAAGATTATCCTATCTTCATAGATAGATTCTTGAAAAGATTAAAGTGCCAAATGAAATCCACGAATTGGATTCCTAGTGTGCTTTAAATATCCGTGTTCAAAGATAACAAATTAATGGCCAAATTAAACAATTATGTGATTTTGTGCTTATGCGTTTTCTTATACATTTTGTGTTTCTATGTGATCCATCCAAATCCTCGAAGAATCTTCCATATCTTCGTATAAAGGATTCATAGTAGGATATCCAAAGGTACTATCTTACAATCCTTAATGGACTTCTACGTAGTAGTTAAGTTCCTTGGGTTATGAAGTACTATTCTATAATTGGACCCCTTGAGAGGTCTAGTTAAACAGATTGATCCAAAAATCTGGTTAGGGATATCATGTGATGATATAGTTGAAAGGACTCCTTGGTGGTCTAACTAAGAAGATCCTCTGTCGATCTAATTAAAAGGACCCTATGGTAGTCTAGTCACCCTCATCACAAGTTTGATATCCTTCCCCACAACATTACAAAACGAACTGTGCGGACTATGCAAGGAATTACGTAATTATGGATGCATACATAATTATGGAATTTAGTGCACAGAAATCACAGCAAGTTCTATCATGTATCTAGAGTTAACCCTATTCATTTCCAATTCTGATGAAGCATCCGTTGAGGAAAAATGAACTAGCTATTCATTTTTCACTTCTGAAGAATATCCGTTGAGGAAATGAATATCCGTTGTTTATCTTTTCATTTCCAACTCTGAGGAAATAACCGTTGAAAATGACTCCGTTAGTTCATTTTCGTTTCTGAAGATTTATCCGTTGAGGAAATGAATATCCGTTGTGTAAATCCTTCATTTCCAACTCTGAGGAAATAACCGTTGAAAATGACTTCGTTAGTTCATTTTCGTTTCTGAAGATTTATCCGTTGAGGAAATGAATATCCGTTGTGTAAATCCTTCATTTCCAACTCTGAGGAAATAACCGTTGAAAATGACTCCGTTAGTTCATTTTCGTTTCTGAAGATTATCCGTTGAGGAAATGAATACCCGTTGTTTAATCCTTCATTTCCAACTCTGAGGAAATAACCGTTGAAAATGACTCCGTTAGTTCATTTTCGTTTCTGAAGATTTATCCGTTGAGGAAATGAATATCCGTTGTGTAAATCCTTCAATTCCAACTCTGAGGAAATAACCGTTGAAAATGACTCCGTTAGTTCATTTTCGTTTCTGAAGATTATCCGTTGAGGAAATGAATACCCGTTGTTTAATCCTTCATTTCCGAACCTGAGGAAACAACCGTTGAAAATGACTCCGTTAGTTCATTTTCGTTTCTGAAGATTATCCGTTGAGGAAATGAATATCCGTTTGTCTATCATTTTCATTTCCGTTTCTGAGGAAGCAACCGTCGAAAATGACTCCGTTTGATCATTTTCGTTTCTGAAGATTTGTCCGTTGAGGAAATGAATATCCGTTTGTCTATCATTTTCATTTCCGTTTCTGAGGAAGCAACCGTTGAAAATGACTCCGTTTGATCATTTTCGTTTCTGAAGATTTGTCCGTTGAGGAAATGAATATCCGTTTGTCTATCATTTTCATTTCTGTTTCTGAGGAAGCATCTGTTGAAAATGACTCCGTTTGTTCATTTTCGTTTCTGAAGATTTTCCGTTAAGGAAATGAATCTCCGTTTGTTTATTCCTTCATTTCCGCTTCTGAAGAATACTCGTTGAGGAAAATGACTCCGTTTGTTCATTTTCGTTCTGAAGAATGTCCGTTAAGGAAATGACAGGATTATGCTTTACATATCTTTGATGGTTACTTCACACAAAGCCACAGTTAGACTCCTACGAATTAATTTCGGGACGAAATTTCCTAAAGTAGGGGAGACTGTAACACCTGTGCCTCCACGGCCATCAAACAAATGCCAAACCAATTAAATATTGTATTTCATACTTGGGATTTGTAAAAATATGTGTATCGATTTCACATATCAATTCTTGTTCGATTTCAAGCTTTAAATCGCTTTCTGGAGGGTTATACGCGCTCTAATGTGTAGATATAACCAGTTTAATCCAACGAACACTCCGGAATAGTGAAATAGGCTTAACATACCTTAAATAACCTTTACATAACTTAGATATAAGTTTTGGAAGGTTTGGTGTGGTGAAATCAAAGTTTAATCGCTTACAGGGACTAAAGTTGACAAACTGCGAAAGTATGCCAATTTGAACTGTAACAGACCTTCCGGAACATGACCATAAGTTAAACATACCATAAATATCCTTTACATAGCTTAGAAATAGGCTTTGAGGGGTTCGGTGTGCTAAAATAAACTTTTGGGTCATTCAGGGACTAAAAGTGTCAAAAAGTGCACAAGTTTGCATTTTTACGCATAACTTACGTTCTGAATACATCCGGACATCCAAAAATTTATGTAAGCACTAAAATATTTTATTTTAGTGTTCGCCATAAGAAAAATCCATTCGTCGCGTCATTTGGTTCGTTTTTCGCATTCGGGACCAGATTCGATGTATTAGCCGTTGTTTAATTCACAACCACACATTCTAAACACCATAACTTTGCAACACATGTGTGGATGGAATTTAAACACCTAAACACCATGACATTTCAACACATGTGTGGATGGAATTTAAACACCTAAACACCATGACATTTCAACACATGTGTGGATGGTATTTAAACACCTAAACACCATGACATTTCAACACATGTGTGGATGGAATTTAAACACCTAAACACCATGACATTTCAACACATGTGTGGATGGAATTTAAACACCTAAACACCATGACATTTCAACACATGTGTGGATGGAATTTAAACACCTAAACACCATGACATTTCAACACATGTACGGCTTGGATTAAGACACGTTTTCCATGAAACGAACTTAACGGTTCAACGAAAACTATAAATACCCCATACCCCCCATTGCTTAAACTCACAAGAATTATGATTTTGAGAGCTCTAAGTTGAAACCATTGTTTCATACCTGAGTTCTTGAGTCGGGATTAGCATTCGGGGACCCTGGGTAAGTATTCTTTCGTTCTTTTCCTTATTTTATTGCTTTTAGAGTCAGAAAGTCAAACTTTGTTTGACTTTCAGCGTTGACCAGTAATGGTCAATGCGAAGTTCGTTTGAACTTCGCAACGTGAGTGTAATCACGTTGGTCATAGTCCCTTGGGACTATGCCCACTGATTACCACGTTGTCTAGAGTCGTAGGGTAGGCGATCTGATAAATCGCCTATACCTTCGAACTCGACCCATTTGGTCGATCATTAGGATCCGAACAAATACATTAGGTGACCATAGTAGGTAGGGAATAACCTTCCGAGGTTATACCCTATGGTCACATCGTTTAAGTAGTTGTATGATAGGTAGTTTATATGCCTTAGGTAAATTACCAGAATACCCTTTTCATGTATAATTGGTAATTAAGCATATGTAACCTAAACCTTTGTCACATAACTGATTATGTAACATGTTTAGGCATATAACACTTGTCATAGGACTAGTTAGGCGGTCCGAACGCGTTTCACGCGCACGACGCGTTAAAGTAGCATAAGCTTCCTAAACGGGTCGTAATGGGTCGATAAGACTTAGGTTAAGTTTCATTTAGTATGTAGGCTTTGTTAAACCATATCATATGAGTTCCTACACTCATTTGGTTTACAAACCCTAATGCTACCCAATCTTCCGATTTAGGTCCGGTTAATTAACATAGTTACCTATTTTAGGTGCCGTTTGATTTCCGTGATCTCTAGCATTGCTTGGTGATTATCTTTAGACATCTGAGCAATCTCAAGTGAGTACATAGACCCCTCTTTTACTGTTTTTCCAAACTGTTTTGGGGTGAAACACATGTGCCTACTTGTTACTTTCATGCTTTCCTGTTTTCACATCATATACATGCTATGTTCATTAGTACACTATTAGTACATTGATTTACATGACTTTTCTGCTTCGTATGTTAACTTAGCATACTTGGTACATCATTTTACATTACATTTCATGCTAGGTGTGCCCATTGTGTGCATTACTTAGTACATTGTTTTACATTGCCTTTCTGTTGCATATGCTTATCCAGCGTATGAACACATTATATTACATTTTGAACCGTTGTAATCATTTGACTATGTGATCCGTTGATATCTGTGAACCGTTTGTAACCGTTGGACCGTGTGAACCGTTTGTAACCGTTGGACCGTGTGAACCGTTTGTAACTGTTGAACCGTTTGTATCCATTACATGATTTACATTAGACATGAACATTACTTTGGTGGTTTGGTTTGATTAAGTGATTAAGTAACGATGTGTGTGTAATATGATACAAACATGGTGGATACGCCGCTGGTACTTCCTATATATAAGTGTTTGTATGGTATTACATATCGTAGCGTTATTTGAATCATTTCAGTTTGATACATATAACATTTTATACAAATAACATACTTTTCACAAGACATTGTTTTACAAACAACTTATCTTATACAAACTCATTTTACATGGTTATTCATTTAACCATACATTATTTATACATATCATCTGATCTTATCGATTTTCAAATGATTTACAAAACAAAGCAATTAACAAGGTTCATGACTAAACATTTTCTCAAACATAAGTCATGAAACCTATTTTCACAAAACCTATGTATCTCACCGGCATTTTTATGCTGACGTACCATATTTTCACATGTGTTTTTCAGGAGCTGTTGCATAAGATGATCAAGTTACACATAGACAGACTTGGGCTTTAGTGACAATAAAAGATGCAAGACTAGTTAATTATGTTGTATTTCTTTGTTTATTATGACATTGTAACACTTTTAATCAATAAAACGAAACTTCAATTGCCATGGATTTGAAACAATTAATTCTGTTACAACACTCCCCGACGTTTCCGCCACGTTTTGTATGTTCCACGTGGTCGGGGTGTGACACCTGAGAAGTGTGAAAATTGTGATACTGTGAAAAGGCACAACAACAAATTGATTCATAACATGAACAGCTGAAAGAATCTTATGATGTTTTAAACAAAGCTATGAATCAATATAACAAGTCAAGCAATGAACAAGCAATAGCTATGAAGACACTCAATGGAGCGTTCATGACGAAGCAGAAAATCATCAATCAGTACATTGATAAATGTGCTGAACTTGAACAAAAATTGGAAACCCAGAGGATAGAAACTGAGAGAGTTAATAGGTTATTGAAAAGTTACTCATGTGCTTCTTATGTGATTGACAGGATTTATCCTACAGTAGAAGGCATGAAAGCGTTTGAAGAGAAAGACTCTGAAGTGAAGGATACTGGTAAGAAACATAGTGTCAATTATACAAAGTGTCCACCGCCGCTTGAAGAAGGATATTCTCCACGAAATCCTAATTCAGAAAGAGTAAAAAAGGCAACCAATTTAAAGTGGGAATCTGAACCTTCAGATGGATTGCCAGATAATATTGATGTCACATTCACATCGTCTGACACTGATCATGAGTCTGAGTTAATAAAGAAGGTGGTCGATCAGGTGTTGGATAAGGATGAGGAGTCAGAATTAAAGTTTGAATCTAACAGTTCAAAGTCAAAGTTAAAGTCTGAAACTTCAAGTCCAACAGTTGAAAAGGACAAAAGGATTTACAATAAAGATTTTCTGATGTCAAAAAATAATTTGAATGACGAAACATTCAAAGTAGCATATACTTTGAATGATTCTGACAAATTATATTCTGATGAAGAATTTCTAATAAGAGGTGTTAAAACTGAAATGATTAAAAAGGTTTTCAAATTAACAGAAATTAATACTTCTGAAATAAAAGATGTAAATCTTACTAAAAAACTTAAAAAATACACCTCAAGAGTTTAACAAAGAATGAACAAGAAAAAGGATTACAGTTCTGGTTTGGGTTATCGAAAGAAACCAAACCATAACAGTAATTTCAAAAAGAAAGGATTAGGTTTTATTCCACCAGAAAATCATGAAAAATATGTTAAAGATTTAAAATCAAAAGTTGTTTTTGTTTCAGGAGCAAGTTCTGAAGAAGAAGAAAAGAGCTCATTCTGGAAGCAATCGAACAAAGAATTCCTTGCTAAGAAGCAAGAGGGAATGAAGAATGATGTTGCTCAGAAGATTGAAAAGAGAACCTGTTATCAATGTCAAACAATTGGGCATATTGCATGGAACTGTCCAAAGGCAACCCAAACAAAACAGGGAGTCTCTGAAAAATTGAAAGAAAAATTGGTTGATAATGAACCACCAACCGAACAATTTAAAGTGTTCAAAAACTCAACATACGAAGTTGGTGAATGTTCAAAAAGGTTTTACAAAAGAAATGTGAATCTTAACAATCAAAAGTGGGTTGTTAAGAAATCAGAAGCACTTTCTGGCGATGAATCTGACTCGTCAAAGTCAGAAGAGCCACAAGTTGAGCTAAAAAGTGATAATTCCGTTCCAACAATGGATGATGCAAATTTTCCACCATTTTCAAACGGAAACTTAAAACAAAAAGTTGGCAAAGTTGAGATTTCAAATCAATTCTTTTCTGAAAAGAAAGAATTTGATGTTGAAAAAGCCTTTAACCCTAAAGTTCTAAATACTTTTGGAAAAATGGTTGACGGGAAGGTCAAAGGGGTAAAGGAATTCTATGAAAAGAACAAGAAAGGAAAGAAACCGAGTGATGATGACTCGGATTCACCCAAGGACCGTCAGGCTTGGGTGAATCTCTTTAACTGAAAATCTTGACTTGCCGGAACTCCCAGGTTGGTTATTGGGGAGTAGGAATCGGCATCTTTCTTGAGAAATTCAAAAATTATTATATTTCAACTTACAAGTGGTATTGGTTGATAAGAACCTTCAAGTGGTTAATCAAGGTCATTAAGTTGAACTTGATTTAACTTTCATTCAAGTGGAAAAAGAAAAGGAAAAGAGAATTTACAAGTGGTTGAAAAACAATGTGATGAATGAATCCCCGATCTTACAAGTGGTGTATGAATTCAACAAAACTAATTTTCCGGAAAAACCATTTTGATTAAAACAAACTTAAGTGTTTTGAAATCATAATGGGAAAATAGTTTGTTGTCAGGGGGAGTTCTGACTGTTTATGCCAAGTGGATGGCGAATTGAAGCAATTCACATCAGTTTGTCATTTTACTTTGTACAGTTTATTGCGTTTGCTTTCAAATTTTCCCAGAAAATCAAAAACACGTTATTTTTTATTTTAGGGGGAGTAAAAAATTTAGAAATTTTGAAAATTTGAAAAATCCAAAAACATGATAAAATCTAAAAAGGCCAAAAACATCGAAAATTCAAAATGAGTTTTGTTGTGAAAAAGAGGAAATGATAGTACATCAGTAGACAATCACAGGACACTAAAGAATTGGAAAGTTTAAATGTGATAAACGGTCTCACTGATGATATGCCAGTAGATTTTTGCACGCTTAGTAGATAGTTGTCGAGATATAAACCTAAATATCAAATACTTACTTATTTCGTGGGGAACATCTCTCGGATATATAGGTAACCCCTGAAATCTTGTTTGAAGGGCTTTCTATTTCTGACATACTAGGTTTTTGTGCGTGATGATATCTGGGGTATTATACCAGGACTTCTGATTTTGCGGGAGCAATAGCCTAGTCCTCGTATAATACTTTGCACTGCTTTAATCATAAAGCTCACCCTCAGCATAAAAAAATGATGAAACATTGAAAAATGCTAATCATGTGCTGTTGAAGAAAAGATCCCCAAACGGGACACACCTAAAAGTCGAGCCATCATCTCTCTGATTGAACGGAAGTTCTAGCCTGAGCTCTCATGGTCTCGCATTTACCCGTTTACAGATATCATTAGTGTACATTCACCTGTAAGACTGAATATAGGAGTCTGGATACGGGAGTATATTCTGAGGTGGGACACGCGAATAAGTTTAAGTCCATTAAAACACTAATCTCGTATCTCGAATCAATTGAACTTTGTGTGAAAATTTAAGTGAATCAGTATACTGACAATCTAAGTGAATCGTTTAGAACTTAAAGTGTTTAAAGCTCAACGGTGTTAGTGATTTGTAAAAAAAACTGATATGATCCTCTTACACAAACTCACAAAAATATTGTCTGTAAATATTTCTTTACTGCTTTTCATTAATGTGTTTTAGCATAAAATTTTGAAAACTCAAAAAGATTTTATTTCATCTTATTTTTGACAACTGATGTTGGAAAGCTGTTTTTCAAAATTCCAAGTGCTAAACATGATGAACAACAGGGTTGGGAGAGCTTTGTTTGAAATAAGAAATGATTTTGAAAAGTTTAAATGGTTTCATATTAATGAAATGTTAAATTTGAATGTTTCAAATGCAAGTGGTTAGCAGAGATTAAAATTGTTAAATTTTATAACTTGTGAAATTTACTTTTGGGTAGAGTTTGTTTGTGCAGGTGAAAAGATCTGAAAAAGCCAGGTTTTGACTCCTGGGAATATGCAGATTAGAGCCAGGTTTCTGAGAGCCAGGCAACGGTCCTGAACCTGTGAAAGCTTATCGAAAGGGGGAGTCTGAAGACATAAGAGCCAGATACAGATTTTGGATCAACATCCAAGGGGGAGTATAGCTGCTGATGCTGATAAACTTAAGGAATCAAGAGAATTAGAGAGAGGATAGAGTCAGATTGAGATTCTGAGAAAGAGAAGAGAGAAGATTGAAGGATGCTTACAGAGAGAGACATTTTGGAAAGAGCGAGGAGACTGATCAAGTCTGAAGACTCGACATACTGAAGACTCGTACCGAAGACTCGTCAATATCCAATGGGGAGTTTGTTGGTGCGTATGTCTGTCGACTTCGTCTTGTATCGAGTCATGTAATAGAATTGATAAACCAAGACACATAGTTCGAGAAAAACAGGAAACAGAGCTGAACCAGCCAGTTCACACGAAGTGGCCAGTTCGTGCGAACTGACCAGTTCGTACGAACTGGACCATGACTGGTTCATGCGAAGTGGACTGTCTATAAATAGTGGTCTTGGGATTTCATTTGTAAAACTTTGGATTCCGGTAGCGAAGCTCTGCCGAAGTGTCGCCAAGCTTGTAAAACGTTGTAATATCAATCCAATCGACAGTTAAGCTACTTCTAAGTGTGAATCAAGCTGCAAGAACATCAATACGTCTGTTTCCGCCTTTCGTATTGATCGAGATGAACTTCATATATTAGGTTACTACACTTCTCAAATCGGAAAGCCCCATTTTGCCCTACTCCGACCAGACTATGTTGACTTAAACAGGTCCACGCTGGTTTCAGGGTTTGGCTTTTACGGGCAAAAATACATCTAGCATTTTGGTAATAGATGGTATCTTTTGCGTGTGTTCATTTGATTGATGTTAAATAAGGAGATGGTTGTTTTGTTTAACTTTGAATTTAGTTTTGTTAGTTACAATAACAATAAGGATAAGAATAAAGTAATTAAGAAAAATATCATCTAATAATTAAAGAGAATGTAAAATTGTTGTAATATAATATAATATAATATAATATTAAGACTACGATAAGGTGTAGTGTTAAAAAAAAAGTAGGAATATATTGGAGGAAAGAAGAAAGACATTTACCTCGAACAGGCAAGCAGATAGACTCACCCCCCCTCCCCTCTTTCTCTCTCTCTTCTCAAGTGAATGGAGGAAGATCCGGGCAACAATGACTTGGACGACAGCGCTTGCTCTACGCCTTTCGTTAGCGCTCCATCCAGTCCCGGCCGTGGATTTTTCTATAGTGCTCCGGCGAGTCCTATCCACTTCATGCTCTCCAACTCTTGTTCCTATCTGGATTCCTCAGGCTCTTCTTCTTCTACTACTAATCCTACTCCTGTTGAAGGTTTTGAGTTTGAAGGAAGTGTTCCGGCTGGATCCATGAGCTCCGCCGATGAACTCTTCTTAAACGGACAGATCCGGCCGATGAAGCTCTCGTCGCACCTGGAACGGCCTCAGGTACTAGCGCCATTGCTTGAGAGTGACGACGATGAGGATAACCCCGGAAGAGGTAGAGATTCCAAGCTTAGCTCCAGATCCAGGAGACGAGCTAGATCTATGTCACCGATGAGGACGAACGACGCGTTTCAGTGGCTGGAGGACTCCACGGAAGAGATTAAAGAAGAAGCGGCAAAAGATGAGGTAAAAACAACCGAGGAGGATGGTGCTTCATCCGTGGGCCGGACCTCCAAACGTTGGGTGTTTTTGAAGGAGTTTTTGTACAGAAGCAAAAGTGAAGGCGGACGAAGCACCAACAAGTTCTGGTCGTCAAGTAAGAAATCATCAGACGTCAAGAACAAAGCGACCACGGAGGCGGTGAAACCAGGGGTGAGAAAGGCGGTGGTGAATGGAGCCGGTAAGAGGAGGGTGGCGCGTTCACCACACGAGCTGCATTACACAACAAACCGAGCACAAGCAGAGGAGCTGAGGAGGAAGACGTATTTACCCTACAAGCAAGGTCTATTGGGATGTTTAGGGTTTAGCTCCAAGAGTTACGGCGCCATGAATGGATTCGCCCGAGCTTTGAACCCTGTGTCTTCCAGGTAACTTTTGGTTTGTGATCATCATCATCATTGTATAAAAAAAAAAACAAATTTAGTTTATTAAAATATCCATCTCTTTCATTTTGGATGTTCCATTTCTTCTTATAAATCTATGTATTTGAATTTGAATGCTTAATTAATTTCTCTTTCTACATTACTCCTCTTGAATAATCAATCAATCTTCAGAAAGAAAAGTTCATTTTCTCCTTCAATATCTTCAACTGGGTGTTATTATTTTATTTTTATTACTTACTTGATGACAGTGACAACTCAATTTCTGTTATGATTGCATCTGGCATCATCTTCGTTGCTGGAATTATTATTACTAAACACCCCTTGTGCTGCTGTAATAACTTGTACTTGATGCATGGATACTTGTATTATAACATTCATTGTGCTTACTAAAGGTGTGACAAAACACTTGTAAATTTGGAGTTTATAAAGTTAAAGCAAGTATTTCTCCAATATGATAGAATCATCGGGCTATAGTTATGATTATTTACTTTTTGTTCTTTTACAATAATAACGACTTTAACTAATAAAAGAAAGGTTAGATATCACATAAATAAAAAGTTTAATTATTGCAACTACATCCAAACAACCCATTTATAACTTATAAATTGTGAATTAATATGGAATCTTAGTCAAATCGAACGCTGTTTGTCCAAGAATATTAACATTTTGCTTGCGTGTATTCGTTTTGGTTGTGGCTGAAATAGATTTTATAAAGGTTAGGCGAAATTCTTGTCTTCGTCTGTCTGTAAGAGAGAGAGATGTTAGGCGATAATAATAATTGGTTGATCAGAAATGAAATATAATTAACCTGTATTGAGTGATCAAATGAACTCTCAATTACATCTTACTTGTTTTGACTTTGAGTGAACTGAAAAAAGTTTGAAAGGTTTTTTGGGTGAAAAAAGTTATCATGGTTAACATTATTTAATAGTTAAACCAGTGAGCTTATACTCCAAGCTGTAAAAAACGACGAATATTCAAGTCTTCTTTCAAAAGAAATACAAGTTAACATGGATGGATAAGACTGATTGATATAAGTGGCTAAATTATAATCAAGTAATTATAAGTTTCAAGAACCCCACACACGCATATGCAGCTACAGTTGACGGTATGGATGTCATCTACAACTGATGTAAACATATATATAAAAATAAATATATAATATTCGGTTGGTACATAACAAGTGAAGCGCATGTGCTACTGTCTTGGACTGGAACTCCATTTTTATATCAAAAGGTAAGATCATCCAAAAAATATTTATTGCATGATGCAAATTGGGTGGTCGTCATCACAACTTTTTCTACAAGTGCTCATTGTGCTCTTAAAGTTGGCAACAGAGTTCTATTAAAATAAAATAAAATAAAATAAATCACTAGTCCTACATAGTAAGACTCGTATGCCCACAACTTTATAGTCTAGTGACATTTTGAGGTTGAGATAAAGCTTTCTGACTAATAGGTCATGCGTTTGATTCCAATAGGGATAGGGTGGGGGGGGGGGGGGGGTCTTCACATATTTATTGTGTTTTCTCTTGAATTGGTGTACATGTATTATGCCTAGTAGAGATAGATATGATCGGATGAATTCACTCATGCCATGATGAGACTCTAGTTTTCCGTTAATGATCCAAATTTCATATCGTATGTACCGGTTCTACCTTTCTCTATTGTTGTGCACATTAATATTTTGCAATAAATTAGTTATAACTGTCTATAGGTGTGATTACATCATTTATATCACATTTTTAAGCTGTAGGAGTTGTTAAAATTATAAAATTCATAATAATAATTTTATTTTTTTATTATTGTTTTTATTTTTATTAAAAAAACAATGATGAAAGATAGTAAAGATGGTAGCTATTGAAAGCGAGCCACAATAATGGTGACATTATTGAGGTTGGGTTGAGGTGCTAGAGGCCAACATCCTCTTGTGGTAGTTGTGTTGTGGTGTGTACCTTTTACTTACTAGTGTCTCATCCCTTCGGATTTGACGGCCTTTTATTATCATGTTTCCTGTTTTTTTTCACATAAAATGATCGTTAATAAGTTTATTAAATTTTAATTCAAAAGAAATAGTTAAGATTAGTTCTTACTGACGCAGGGCCGTCTCTGAGAATGATAAACAAATTTTGGGCCCCGTGCGAGACAAAATATTTGGGCCCATTCCTATAATATACACTCATCAATCATATATAAAAGACTACAATACGACAATAATTGTTGTAAACTAAACAAAACAAAAGTAGTGTAGCAAAATGAACAAAATTACTTGCTTAAGTGAACCGTGAGGCTTTTTTAGCATTTTTGAAAGTAAAGCTCTTGATCAAGTATTTACAATCCATGCCGATTATTCACTATATTTTTATGTATCATAATTATCCATGTTGATAGAGTGAATGCTAGCATTGATTAAAAACGATAAATCATAGTTTTATGTTACAAATAAATTAATATACCTAACATTAGTTTCAATACTCTCCATACAAGCAAAAATAACTAACACTTAAATCATTTGAACAAAAAAAACTGTAATATGTGTAAACATATCCAAACTAATTTGGCAATACAAACCTTTTCATACAAATGAAATAAACCGAGCTAGATATTGAATTCTTCTAAGTTTATATTGTAGATGGTTAAATAAGAAATAAAAAACCTACAAATTAAACATGAAAACATGTAAAGTTTATTGTGTAAATGATTAAACGAGAATAAAAAAGTTGAAAGAGCTTACAAATTTATTGAGACCTAAATTACTATATGATAATAGAAGAAGTGAATGAACAGTTCTTTAGGGTATTTTGGGGGATTTTATACTTTAACCCTTTACACGTAGTTGGACACCTCGCCCTACACCGCTCCCACTTCAAAAAGGTCCACCTTAGAGAGATGGATAGACAGAGAGAGTAGCAAGCGCGTCAGAGACAGAGAGAGAGGAGCGGCGGAGATGGAGGAACCGGCCATCGTTGTCACACCCCAACCGATAGCGGAAACATCGGGGCGCGGCACTGAGCGAAACAGATTGTCCAGAAGTTTCCATAACAACTACGATTACCAATTATTTAAAGCATCACGTCCTATACCATGACATAATAAGTAGCATAGTTATTACAGACAAAAATCAAGACAAGTAGTTCTGTTCCGACAACTCAGATTTCAAATAAAACTAAATTTTTTGTTTCTAGACTCTTTCCTAGCCTCGATTTCATCACACAGCAAACAAGGCGTCCTAGCATCTTAAGCACCTGCCACATACGTTAAAGTAAAAGTCAATACACATAGTGTAAAGGTGAGCATACAAGTTTGATAATAGCATAATAGAGTTCGAAATTGTTTACGCATAACTAGCACGTACAACGTGTAATGTGAAGCATGCAAGTTATCGACATGATCCTATCAATACCAATGACTGTGGGTCGACTGCGCAAGGCAGTTCGTAACACATATTCACCACTGCGAATCATGCGATTAATAGTCCTTAACAACCCCTGAGTGAACAGGTGCTGAGTCCAAACTATAGTACTATCGTTGCTAAGGCAGGTAGACAGCAAACTATGAGTAAACATAACAAACAAGCATTCATCGAGTCACGTATAACATGCGGTAGCGGTTAGCGTTAAAGTATTGCGTAGTGTGTCCGTTGTGATTTAGAATAAGTAACGTATGTAACACCCAAAAGTGCATAAAGCAAAAAGGGTTCGAGTATACTCACAGCGATAGAGTTAATGGATTGAAGGGAGCGCTAGAGCGGAATTAGCCTGAACAGTTAACGATAGCATAAGCGAAAGTCGGCGCGTAAAACGGTGTAGGTGTACCAAGGATCGGATGGTAATCCGATCGGATGGCAATTCGATCGGATGGCCAGTCGATCTGGTGGCAATCTGTTCGGATGGTCATCCGATCGGATGGCCATTCGATTGGATTGTCACCTCGTTTGGTGAGGATGTGTTTGTGTATGATGGTTTGCCTTTTGAAGTTTTCGTTGTAGCATTTTAAAAATAGAGAAGTATCCTGTCACACCCCCAAAATCCACATGCGGAGTATCACCGCTTGGGAGTCGTGACTGACCAGGATCAAGCCACCAATCATATTGAACATTGTAAGTAATATATAAAATCCAACACAATACAATTGGTGTCTAAACAAAACGTAGTTTAAGTTGTAAGCGGAAGCATAATGTTTAAAACCAAGTCATAAGTTTAAACGTTTCAAAAGTTTAACATGGCACACAGCTGTCCATGTCCCACAACGACTCTTCCCACTCCAATGCAAGCTCCATAGAAACCTAACGACCTGCAAGGCATGTAACAACGAGTCAACAACAAAGTTGAGCGAGTTCACAGTTGGTTGTTTAGTTATAGTGTTCGTAAATCATATGTTTATTTCGTAAACCATGTACTGTATTAATCTGTATCGCGGTTTCCCAAACATGTTTGCGATGATTAGTGGGGGCTTCCCATGTTGTATGTTACTAGACTAGTCGTATCCGTACGTGCCCTTCTTAATCCAAGGACCGTAGCAAGTATGAGTGTACGTAGGTTTTACGTACGTGCCCTTCAATCCGAGGACAGTAGTAAGTATGAGTGTACGTAGGTTTTACGTACGTGCCCTTCCCAACCCGAGGACAGTGAAAAGTAGTTTAATAGTAATGATAGTACGAGTAGTTATTCAATCCCATTCCCAACCCACCGGGAATCCCATGCCTTAGGAGTGTGAACTCACCTTGGTTTGCTCGGCAAGATTAAAGTATGTGTTCACAGTTTGATCAATCCAATCCTAGTATAGTTTTAATGCCAGTCAGTTACTTACACTTAATTCACATATTCCTATTATGTAAGTTTGAACAAGCAAGACACATATTATCACACAAGCTAAGATGCAAATTTCGGATCACATGTATTTTCCGCATTACTAACTCATTCATCAAAACACCACACATTAACAGTTCACTCTTAACTCAAAGAATCATACACACATTATTAATATCTCCAACCATATAAGGCCCCCATCAAACTCGGCGACCCATGTTTAAACCCACATAAAGTCCAGTCAAAACACCCAACCCTTGGCCCAACCTAATTCCGTCCCAGGCCCACACAAGGGTGCGGCCTGACCTGGGTGCTCGGCTAACTATAACAGAATGTGTCATTGGGCCCTGACTTGTATAACCTTTAAGTTGTTTGTAAGCTAGTGCTAAAGCCCCAATATCACATTCTGATGATTTCAAGTCCAAGTGCGAATCTATTAACATGTAAGGCCCAAGGCCCACCCTAATTCATATAACCAATTACACGATTTCAATTGACACAAACATGCAATTCATCCAACGATTTTTCATAAATCATCAATAGGCTAATAACTATTATCAAAGCTATTAATAATGTCCGATCACTTGTTATTGCTATTATGCTATTATTGGACCAAATCCTTGTAGTGGGCTGCAAGTCAACATCATTGGACCGATTTTTTTTAGCATAACAATTCTATAGGCACATAACAATTCACATATATACAATATCCAATCTCATGCAATTAAAACACAGTGACCGACAACATGATGACTACTAAACATCCCACATGCATGACAGACACAAGCATGATTTAATCACAACAATCGATACTACACATGCATGACAGGAGGTTCAATACTATATTTATGTTATTTGCACAAAAGCTATCCCTAGATAACATCATAATCAATTCGGTCAACAAGTTAAACAACACAAGAGACACTAACCGAGATTAAGAAGAGTATGATGATGGCGATCACGACGAGGGGGGGGGGTTTCTCCAGTTGCCGCACGTATGATTGAGAAATAGGGTAGGGTTTGATTATTGGTTTAGAGTTTAATCCCCTCAAGTAATATGATATTACGTATACATATACCCTGAGAGTTTGGGGCGGTTCCTACCACAACCGAGATGGGCTCAAGCCCATCCCTTTTGGGCCGTCGCACAACTGGAAGATTTTTAAGTAGTTACATCCATTACATAAATCATGTTTAACTATTATAATCAAGTTGGCCTGAATTCATATGAGCCCAAAACACTAAAAAGGCAAGTTGGGCTCGAGTAGATGGACTCAATAAGTAGCCCCCTTCATGTGCGGCCCAAGATTTACGGAGTCGTCTTACGGTACTTAACCGAGTCATTCTACGTTAGATTAACCGAGTTATCACAGAACAAAACATTAGAGCGAGATAACGAGAAGTAAATATCGTACGATAAAACGTAACTGACCTTAAAAGTTCGGGTTGTCACATCATCCCCAACTTGAAAGAAATTTCATCCCGAAATTTAGCACGTGGTTACTGAGGAAGCTAGTTGTGTTGTGTTGTTTCCTGGTTTTCCTGGGGTGTCACATCATCCCCCCGTTGGTTTGGAATTTCGTCCCGAAATTCCGCAGTAGCTTCAGTCTCAGTAGTGGTTGCACTGTTTCCGAACAACTGGGGATACTTGAGTTTCATTTGATCTTCTCGTTCCCAAGTGAACTCTGGGCCACGACGGGAGTTCCAACGAAATCGAACAAGAGGTATTCTGGTGTGCTTGAGGACCTTAACGTCCCGGTCCTTGATTTCAACTGGTTCCTCGACGAATCGCAACTGATCGTCAATAGTGAGCTCCTTCAAAGGAACTATGAGGGTCTCATCTGACAGACACTTCTTCAGATTCGACACGTGAAAAACGTTGTGAACTCCACTGAGTTCTGTTGGTAGGTTTAGTTTGTAAGCCACTTTACCTATCTTCTCAATGACTTCGAACGGTCCGACGTAATGCGGATTGAGCTTGCCTCGTTTACCAAAACGAACTACACCTTTCCAAGGTGAGACTTTGAGTAGTACTCGATCCCCAACTTGGAACTCGAGTGGTTTCCTGCGCTTATCAGCGTAGCTTTTCTGACGGTCACTAGCTGCCGCCATTCGTTGTCGTATTTGTGCGATCCTTTCTGTTGTGTCTACTACAAGTTCTGGGCCTGTGATTTGGCTGTCGCCAACTTCTGCCCAACAAAGAGGTGATCGGCACTTACGCCCATACAGTGCCTCAAACGGAGCGGCTTGAATGCTGGTGTGGTAACTGTTATTATACGAAAACTCCACTAACGGTAGATGTTTTTCCCAGCCGTTGCCAAAATCGATTACACATGCACGAAGCATGTCTTCTAGAGTTTGGATGGTGCGTTCAGACTGCCCATCCGTTTGCGGGTGATAAGCTGTGCTCATGCCTAATCGAGAGCCAAAAGATTTGTGCATTGCTTGCCACAGTTCTGAAGTAAAACGTGCATCACGATCAGAGATAATAGAGGTCGGCACTCCGTGCCTCGAAACCACTTCCTTTAAGTAAACGTCTGCTAGAGTGGAGAACTTATCCGTTTCCTTGATAGCCAAGAAGTGTGCAGACTTTGTGAGTCGATCCACGATCACCCAAATAGTATCATTTCCACGTTGAGATCTAGGTAGGCCAGTAACGAAATCCATGGAAATTTGCTCCCATTTCCATTGTGGTATTTCTGGTTGTTGGAGTAGGCCCGATGGTTTCTGGTATTCAGTTTTGACTCTCGCACACGTCAAACATTTGCTGACGTAAGTTGCTATGTGGGCTTTCATGCTAGGCCACCAATACGTAGTTCTAAGATCGTGGTACATCTTATCAGAACCAGGATGTACCGAGTAACGAGACTTATGTGCTTCATCCATTACAAGTTCTCGTAAATTGCCATAGAGTGGGACCCAGATGCGTCCTGTTACATAGTAGGCGACGTCTTCCTTTTGTTCTAATCGCTGCCTTGAGCCGCGTAAGGCTTCAGCCCTGATGTTTTCTGGTTTCAATGCTTCTACCTGAGCATCTCGTATCTGTGTAGGAAGACTAGATTGAATGGTGAGTTGTAGTGCTCGCACATGCCTAGGTGTGGTATCCTTTCGACTGAGGGCGTCGGCCACAACATTGGCTTTGTCCGGATGGTACTTGATTGCACATTCGTAATCGTTCAATAGCTCGACCCATCGACGTTGTCGCATGTTCAACTCTTTTTGCTTGAAGATATGCTCGAGACTCCTGTGATTGGTGTAAATGGTGCACTTGGTACCGTACAGGTAATGTCTCCATATCTTAAGCGCGAAAACAGCAGCTCCCAGCTCCAAATCGTGTGTAGTGTAATTCCTTTTGTGAATCTTAAGTTGGCGCGAGGCGTAAGCAATGACTTTATCCCGTTGCATCAATACACAACCAAGACCCTGAATTGACGCGTCGCAAAAAACCACAAAATCGTCTATGCCTTCAGGCAATGAAAGAATCGGTGCGCTACAAAGTCTGTCTTTCAAGTGTTGGAATGCAGATTCCTGTGTATTACCCCAATGATAGGTGACGCCTTTCTGAGTTAGCGAGGTGAGAGGTTGTGCAATCTTGGAGAAATCCTTGATGAACCTTATGTAATAGCCCGCCAAACCCAAGAATTGGCGGATTTCTGTTGGTGTGCGGGGTGCAGGCCAGTTCTTGATCGAGTCTACCTTGGATGGATCAACGTGTATCCCATCCTTGTTTACCACGTGGCCTAGAAAATGGACTTCACGAAGCCAAAAGTCGCATTTTGAAAACTTTGTGTACAACTGCTCTGCTCGAAGCAGTTCCAAAATAAGTCGTAAATGCTGCTCGTGTTCCTCCCGACTCTTAGAGTAGATCAGAATGTCGTCGATGAATACAATCACAAACTTATCCAAGTAAGGCTTGCACACTCTGTTCATAAGATCCACGAAGACTGCAGGCACGTTTGTTAACCCGAATGGCATGACCAGAAACTCGTAATGGCCGTAGCGTGTTCTGAATGCTGTTTTGGAGAAGTCCTCGTCCCGGACTCTCAGTTGATGGTAGCCTGACCTCAGATCAATCTCTGAATAGTAGCTCGACCCTTGCAGCTGGTCGAACAAGTCGTCAATGCGTGGAAGAGGATAGCGATTCTTTACGGTCACCTTGTTTAGTTCGCGGTAATCTATGCACATACGGAAGGTACCGTCTTTCTTCTTCACAAACAACACGGGAGCTCCCCAGGGCGAAGAGCTAGGATGAATGAAACCCTTATCCACGAGTTCTTGCAATTGCTTGGACAGTTCTTCCAGTTCGGTTGGAGCTAAGCGATACGGTACTCGAGCTATGGGCGCTGCTCCAGGAGCTAACTCGATTTGGAATTCGACCTGGCGATGAGGCGGTAGCCCAGGTAAAACTTCAGGGAACACTTGAGGAAAATCACGTACTACCGGAATATCCTCTAATCTCTTCTCTTTCGTTGATGCGTCAGTAAAAAGTGCTAAAATAGCGGTGTGGCCCTTACGCAAACACTTCTGGGCCTTCAGAAAGGAGATGATGCCCACCACAGCACCACTCTTGTCGCCTTGAATATCGAGAGGTTCTTTACCAGAACGGGGATTACGAACAATCTTCTCTTTTCATAGGATCTCTGCTTGCTGTTGGGACAACCAATCCATCCCAATAACAATGTCGAAACTACCCAGAACTATAGGAATAAGATCGATAGAGAAAGTCTGACCAACGAGGATAAGATTACAACCCTGAACTATGTGTGTGGCCTCTAGACTTTTACCATTTGCTAATTCTACGACATGCTTGGTGTTCAAAAGTGTTGGTGTGCGCTTGAGCATTTGACTAACTTTTAGAGACACATAACTGGTATCGGCACCCGAATCAAATAAGACAGTAACATAAAAGTCATCGAGAAGGAACTTACCTATCACTACGTTAGGATCATTCCTTGCGTCACCCTGACCCAGCACGAACGCTCGACCCCTGGCACCATTGTTTCCATCATTGTTTCCCCCGTTGTTGTTCACATTGCCCTGATTATTATTGTAGTTGTTGTTCGGATTTTGATTTAACTGGGGGCAGTCCCGCTTGAAGTGGCCTTCAGCACCACACTGAAAGCATCCCCTGTTACCTCGCTGTCGCTGCTGGTTCTGTGGAGCTGGTGGTTGTTGTTGTTGGTTCTGATTCGCAGGTCGTGAGCTCCTGCAATCCTTAGCTTCATGACCCATCTTGAGACATCTCTGACAACGACCCTTGTTGCACTGACCATTGTGGAGCCTGTTGCATGTGTTGCACTTCGGGAGGTTTCCTCGATATCCACCCTGCCCTTGACTACCAGAAGATTGCTGACCAGGGCTCTGATAGTCATAAATTTTTCGCTGCTGAGCTTGGGACTGAACTGTAGTCGAACCCTTGCTGGAGGCTCCATCCCATTTTCTCTTGTTGTCATTGGGAATAGCAGAAGTAGTAGCAGTAGTAGTAGCACCGATACGCTTAGACAGCTTGTTCTGTTCCACTGCCTGGTCTGTGAGACGATGAGCAAGACGAGTAACATCTTGAATGGTAGCAAGGTTAGCAGAAGTCACATGGATTTGAATCTCTGGTACTAAGCCTTTGAGGTACAGCTCGATGCGTTTGATGGGAGGATCCACCATAGTAGGACACAAAATTGCCAGCTCGTTTGATCTTTTTGTGTACGCTTCAATCTCTAACCCTGTCATCTTCAAGTTAAAGAACTCCACTTCCAGCTTGTGGATGTCATCACGATTACAGTACTCTCGCTTGATCAGCTCCTTGAAGTCGTTCCATGGGGTGGCGTTTGCAGCTGCCAGCCCTAACATTTGAACTTGCGTGTTCCACCAAGTCAATGCAGCACCTTCGAGAGTACCAGTGGCGTACTTCACCCTACGAGCCTCAGGGCATTCACACATTTCGAAGACCGATTCGAGCTTCTTGAACCAGTGGAGGAGTCCAACGGCCCCTTCAGTGCCACTGAAAGTACTAGGACGACAGTCCATAAAAGTCTTGAACGTGCACACAGGTGGCTGAGCGTTCTGACCTGTTGTGTGCGTAAGAATAAACAAAATTAAGCACAAGTGTTGGTTACGAGAGTAGGATCTAAAGATCCTAGAGTAAGTTGTGATGGCAGGTTATACCTCCTGCCTGGGCAGCTGCGAGTGCTGCAGTAACTTGTTCAGTGATCAAAGCCGCCAACTGGGCTTAAGTTAGGTTAACGCGTCCACTCATGATCTTCATATCAAAGGAAACATGAGTGAGAGAGGTTCGCGAAAGTGCGACGACAGAAGAGAGTAAGCACACATATGATTCAAGCAATAATAGGGTAGGGTTTGATTATTGGTTTAGAGTTTAATCCCCTCAAGTAATATGATATTACATATACATATACCCTGAGAGTTTGGGGCGGTTCCTACCACAACCGAGATGGGCTCAAGCCCATCTCTTTTGGGCCGTCGCACAACTGGAAGATTTTTAAGTAGTTACATCCATTACATAAATCATGTTTAACTATTATAATCAAGTTGGGCCGAATTCATATGAGCCCAAAACACTAAAAAGGCAAGTTGGGTTCAAGTAGATGGACTCAATAAGTAGCCCACTTCATGTGCGGCCAAAGATTTACGGAGTCGTCTTACGGTACTTAACCGAGTCATTCTACGTTAGATTAACGGAGTTATCACAGAACAAAACATTAGAGCGAGATAACGAGAAGTAAATATCGTACGATAGAACGTAACTGACCTTAAAAGTTCGGGTTGTCACATATCCCTACCTTTCAGGTCGGTCGATCGAACGGTCGTTCGATCGAACAGCAATCCGATTGGCGAGACTTCTCAGTTTGAGTACAAGTTCACAGCAGGAAGGTCACTCGATCGGATGGCAATCCGATCTGGTGGCAATCCGTACGTAATGAACATGTTGAAAATTGTTTAAGTATCCAAGTCCCAAACGTCACACGATCGGACAGTCACTCGATCGGATGGTAATCCAATCGGGTAGAAATCCGTTTCAACGTTTAGAACCTTTGAATAGCTTGAAAAATAGTTCAAGTATGGAACCAAGTGCAACCCGATCGGATGGCCGGTCGATCGGGTGGCAATCCGATCGGGTGGCAATCTGATCGGACGACAATCCGTCCCGACGATCCGTTCGTCTTGACACTTGATTCGTTTGAAGTTTTGTAGTGTTTGAACGAGACATTTTGATAACAAGCTTGAACAACAGAAACCCTATCTCGGCCCAAGTGACCTGACCGAACAGGAATCACCCTATTCCGACCGGTTCACGGTTCGAGTTGGTAGTTCATGTTCAAACCTGAAGTTAATATCTCTTGGATAGAATTCAGATCTGGAACTAATACATCACCAAGAATGGGTAGAAGATCAGAACGAGCTCCGATTCCATTGGGTTTGAGTGCATTGAGTGTAAAAGAGTTGAAAGAAAGTTGGAAAACCTTCTCTCAATCCTTTCATCCATGAATTCGTGTAGATCTAAGTGAAATCATTGATAAATGTTGTGGAAATCCTTTAGATCTAAGTTGTTCTTGGTGGAATGAAGCTAAACATTGAAGTTCATAAGAACTCCATGATGACATCACCCTAGAACACCTCAAATCCGGTGATTTCACAGTTAAAAGTTAAGATTCAAAAGATAGAAAGGTGTAGGAGTGCGTGTAGATCAAGAAAGTACAAGATTTAGGTTGAAAACTTACAAGAATCGAAAGAAATCGAGAGAAAGAGCGGCTGGAACGAGCTGAGTCGAGTGAGAGCTGTCACATCAGTGATGTGACATATCAAGGGTATTCATAGGGTTTCCCAAAATGGAAAGGGAGGAAAAAGGCTAGTCGATCGGGTGGCAGTCCGATCGGGTGGCAACCCGATCGGATGGCAACCCGATCGGATGGCAACCCGATCGGATGGCCACCCGATCAGTTGGCCACTCGATCCATGTGTTCGGCGCGGAGAGTTTTGTCGTTTCGATTCGAGTGTAGAGCTTTGCGATGCGATGCGATTCGAGCGAGCGATACGATAGAATTACCCATTAAATTACTTTTAATCCCAACTACTATATCTAACATACAATCACTATAATTGACTTGCGTTTAGCGTTCTTGATTCGATTGCGATGCGATTGGTTTGCGATTGCGATTAACACCTCAACAAAAACATAACATGCACAAGTAACACATAAGGGCACACACACATAAAACAATATCCAGAACACATAATTCGAGTTGCGAATGCGATAGCGATAAGTAATAAATTGATTAAACATGCGATTAATATGCGATTAAACCTCGATTATTAACAAGTACTCCACATAATACAACTAACGTGACAACATAAATAGACTATCTACAAGTCAAAGAAGTCAAAACAGGAGTTGAGCAAGGAGTGACAGATCGTAATTAGCAATCTTGTCTTCCTTTGACTTTGACTTTCGAAACATGGGGTGTTACAGCCTCCCCTTCTTAAGGGAATTTCGTCCCGAAATTAGGCCGAAGCCGTAACAAACAACTGCGGGTACTTCGCCTTCATGTCGCTTTCGAGTTCCCAAGTGAACTCTGCGCCTCATTTGCCTTCCCAGCGAACTTTCACAATGGGAATGCGCGAGCGTCGGAGCTGCTTGTTTTGGCGGTCCATGATTTCGACAGGCTTTTCCACGAAGTGTAGTGTTTCGTTTATTTGAAGATCCTCGATTGGTACGTGTAAATCATGCTCAGCCAGGCATTTTCTGAGGTTCGAAATGTGGAAAGTCGGGTGGACGTTGTTAAGTTCCTCCGGTAGTTCGAGTCTGTAAGCCACTTTTCCGATCTTTTCCAGAATCTTAAAGGGTCCCACATATCGAGGCGCGAGCTTTCCTCTCTTGCCGAATCTGACCACACCCTTCCAAGGTGATACCTTTAGGAGTACATGGTCGCCAATGTCAAATTCGAGGGGCTTGCGTCGTCTATCAGCGTAACTCTTCTAACGACTCTGTGCTTTCAGTAGATTGTCTCGAATTTGGAGGATTTTGTTAGTCGTTTCTTGCAATAGTTCAGGACCGGTTAATTGCGAGTGCCCGATCTCGTGCCATACAATAGGCGATCGACATCTTCTACCATACAATGCCTCAAATGGTGCCATTTGAATGCTGGGAAGATAACTGTTATTATACGAGAATTCGACTAAAGGTAAGTATGCGTCCCAATTACCATTGAAATCTATGACACACGAACGGAGCAAGTCTTTAAGGGTTCGAATCGTTCTTTCAGTCTGACCGTCGTTTTAGCGATGGAATGCGGTACTTAGATTAAGCACAGTACCGAGAGCAGCTTGAAATGTTTCCCAACAACGCGAGGTAAACCGAGCATCGCGGCCAGAAATGATGTCGCGAGGCGTCCCATGTCAACAAATGATCTCTTTGGTGTAGATTCGGGCTAATTTTTCTACCTTGTAGTCTTCCCGTATTGGCAGAAAGTGAGCAGATTTAGTTAAATGGTCAACGACAACCCAGATGCTGTCGTGACCTCAGGGTATGCGCGGAAGCTTCGTTATGAAGTCCATAGCTATACTCTCCCACTTCCACACAGGGATCTCGGGTTGAACGAGTAAGCCAGAGGGTCTTTGGTGCCCAGCCTTGACTTTCGAGCAGGTTAGGCATTTCGAAACATAGAGGGCGATATCCCTCTTCATGCACGGCCACCAGTACTTGTAGCGCAGGTCCTGGTATATCTTGTCGGCACCGGGATGAATAGAATATCGGGATTTGTGGGCTTCGTCCATCAATATCTGTCGTAAATTGGTTCGCTTAGGAATCCAAATTCAGTCCAGATAATGGAATATCCCATTCGACTTATTTTCTAGCTGGGCTCTATCGTTGAGAATCCTTTCCTTCTTCAGAGTGCGTTCATTAAAGCAGGCATGTTGGGCTTCGCGGATGAGGGTTTCGAGATCATAATGGGCTTGAATATTACGGGCGCTGTGCAAATAACTCCGTCTGCTGAGAGCGTCGGCAACGACATTTGGTTTGCCAGGATGATAATGAATCTCACAGTCATAATCGTTGAGAAGTTCTACCCACCGGCGTTGACGCATATTTAGCACCTTCTGTTCAAAGATATGTTGTAGGCTCCTATGATCGGTGAAGATCGTACACTTAGTACCATAAAGGTAGTGTCGCCAAATCTTTAACGTAAAAACAACTGCGCCTAGCTCGAGGTCGTGGGTTGTATAGTTCTTCTCGTGGATCTTGAGCTGACGAGATGCGTAAGAAATAACCTTGTCTCGCTGCATGAGAACACAACCAAGGCCAAGGTTCGAGGTATCACAATAGACAATAAAGTCATCGTTTTCGTCGGGTAAAGTGAGAACAGGAGCATTGCAAAGCATCTACTTGAGGGTTTGAAAGGCAGTCTCCTGTCCAGTTCCCCAAACAAAAGGCTTGTCTTTTTGCGTGAGAGAGGTGAGCGGCACAGTGATTTTAGAGAACCCTTCAATAAATCGGCGATAATAGCCCGCTAGTCCGAGAAAATAACGGACTTCAGACGGGTTCTTGGGTGTGACCCAACTCTTGACAGCTTCGATCTTCGCGGGGTCGACGTGAATACCTTGACTATTAACAATGTGACCGAGGAATTGAACCTCCTCCAGCCAGAATTCACACTTGGAGAACTTGGCATAGAGTCGATTCCCCCAGAGTAGCTCGAGAACCAAACGTAGATGGTGCGCGTGTTCGGCTTTCGACTTGGAATAGATCAGGATATCATCGATGAACACGATGACGACGCGTTCGAGAAAAGGTTTACACACGTGATTCATCAGATCCATAAAATCCGCGGGTGCGTTGGTTAAACCAGAAGGCACAACAACGAACTCGTAGTGACTGTATCGAGTGCGAAAAGCGGTCTTGGGAATATCATCCTCTTGTATGCGTAACTGGTGGTAGCCCGAGCATAGATCGATCTTGGAGAAGCACGTAGCACCTTGTAACTGGTCAAACAAATCATCGATGCGAGGCAGAGGGTAACGATTCTTGATTGTCAGCTTATTCAGTTCCCGATATTCGATGCACATCCGGAACGTCCCATCCTTCTTTTTGACGAAAAGGACTGGTGCGCCCCAAGGAGAGGTGCTAGGGCGAATAAAGCCTTTGTCAAGCAATTCCTGGAGCTGACTCGAGAGTTCACGCATTTCGGACGGAGCGAGTCGATAAGGAGCTCTTGCAACAGGGTTTGCTCCAGGAATGAGGTCGATGCGAAAGTCGATATCACGACTTGGAGGTAGACCTGGGATATTTTCAGGAAAAACGTTGGGGAATTCACAAACAACGGGGACGTCTTTCACTTCAGTCTTCCTTTTCTTTTCCTTCTCCGCTACTACAATATTAGTCAAGAAAGCTCTGTATTCCTTGCGGAGATACTTGCTAGCTTGGATACAAGACATGAGCTTGAGGTCCTTCGAGAAAGTTTCACCATACACACACAATTGATCACCATTAGCGAGCGAGAATCGAATCATCTTAGCGAAGCAAACAACTTCGACATGGTTTTCGCGAAGAAAGTCCATGCCTATTATGACGTCAAAACTACTGAGCTGCATCGGGATAAGGTCGATAGGAAAGATGTGATTGTTGAGTTCAAGAGTACAATCACGAAGAACAGAGTTGACGACGACGGTTCTTCCAGTGGCAACTTCAACATCGAACGTCGAGGGAAGATGGGCGCGCTTACGATTAAGAAGCTTTTCGAACTCAAACGATACAAAATAGTTATTGGCTCCAGTATCAAACAAACCCGAAGCATAAATACCATTCACAAGGAACATACCATTGACCACGTTGTTTTCAGCCTGAGCCTGGCGCACATTAATCTTGAAAGTTCGAGCACGAGCGGCTTGTTGCTGTTGTTGCTGAGGCTGCTGCTGCTGTGGTTGCTCTTGCTTCACAACCCGGTTGGGTCATATGTTTGCGAAGTGGTTGGGATCACCACAGGCAAAGCAGACTCTAGCATTGACCGCGGGTGCAGGAGCTGCTTGTTGCCCTTGAGGAGCAGGAAGTAGAGCTTGATGAGCAGTAGCTGGAGCTGGTGCTTGTCGAGGACCTGTACGGCAGTTAGCGGTGAAATGACCGTACATGTTGCAGTGTACACAAAATCTGCATGTGATTTCCACTGGGTGGTGATAGGTGCAAGTCGGGCAGGCAGGGTGAGGACCAATATAAGCACGCTTAGCCGGCGGTGCTTGGGTTACCGGTGCTTCGACCTGGCGGTGTTGAGTTTGCTGCTGAGCTGGTACAGCTTGGAGTGGGGCAGCAGTGGTTACAACACAGTTCTTGTTGCTGGAGTTGCTGTTGTTCTTCCTCTTGCGACGAGAGGCTTTTGAAGACTGAGGAGAGGCGGCGGTGTCAGCGGTTGGTGCGGTGGTAGCTTGATGTAGATTCTTGGCGGCTTTATCCCAGAAGCCAGACTTGACTCGCTTGTCGTTTATTTCAGCGGCAAGCAGGTAAGTTTCTTCGATTGTTGCGGGCTTTGAAGCTTGCACAAAATCTGCGACACAATCTGGCAGAGCTCGGATATACATCTTGATTGCCATGTTAGAGGTCTTAACTTGATCAGGAAAGATTATCCTAAGCTGCTTGAAGCGAGCGGTTAAAGCAGCGTTGTCACCCTTCTTCTGCTTGATCTGCCAGAATTCGTCCTCCAACTTTTGGCGCTCGTGGGGAGGCAGAACTCTTCCAACATGACATCCTTAAACTCATCCCACGTCAAACCATAAGCTGCATCGTTTCCGCGTTTGTTTCTCTCGGCCGTCCACCAATCTAGCACTCGGGATTGGAAGACGCCGGTAGCATTCAGAGTGCGGAGATCGTTAGGACAGCCACTCTGGCGCAGGGTGACCTCGATCGAATTAAACCATTGAAATAAGGCCGTAGGACCACCTTCGCCAGTAAATTCTTTCGGTCCGCAAGCTTTGAACTGCTTGAAGCTAAAAGCAGCTTTGGGAGTATCGGTCCTTGACTCTTCAGAATATTTTCTCACATTTTCGTACAGTTCACTGACGATCTGAGGAACAACCTTCGCCATTTTCTTAGCAACCATAGCGGCGAGGCGTTTATCTGCTTGCTTTCGGCGAGTAGCTTGAGTAGCGCGAGATCCAGATGACGACATTGTCTGCAACAGACATCGTCACAGGACTCAACACAAATTACGATTATTCCTAGTATAGTCTAGCGATTCACTATAAAGCTCAGGAACACATCTATTCATATAATCGCACAGGCAAGTAGGCACATAGGCACGTAAACACATTAGCACATAAACACGTAGAGCACGGAAGCAAGTAAACACACTATATTTCGCACGTATTTTCCTATATGTGACATACGTGGTCCCTTATCATTCAAGAGGCAGTCAGAATACAGAAACCTAACTATATGTTGCACGTATTCCCTATCCTTCACAGCGCGTACCACGATTAATTATAGCGATTGCGAATATCGAGCAGCGATTGCAAATGATGACCAGCGATTTGTTGACGATTGTGTAGTGTGGGTTGTGTGTGTTGGTCGAAATAAACAGCGAAATAAATAAATCACCAAAATCGAAACATATAAACACATAAATTTCCACATAAAATCGACAAATATCAGAGTCAGCAGTTGCGGGCTCAGAATCAAAACACATAGAAATAGAGAATAGATTGTCTTGGGTGTGATAGACGTCGACTATCCAAGATGATTCGACTATTCACAAGGAGTTTAGGTGCACACTTTGGCCTTCGGAACTATGCTCTCGCTTCGATTCGAGCGATCGGCACGCATCCTTCCAGTTACAGTGTGACCCAAGACGTTGGAGTCCGTCGAGACTTTGGTGAGAGTGTTGTAAAACCACATTTGAGAGTAGAACGTGTCATCAAGGTTCGGGTTTCACCCCTAACTTAGCGACTGCATTCCTGCTTGTGTGATAAAATTACGAGATTGATAAGAAGATTTGCGTCGAAGTATGGATTTCACTCCTAATCCAACGCAATTTCTCTTGTTTTATAGTAAAAATAGCAATTCGACGAGTAATCTGGTCGAGAGTTTGCGGTTTTCACACCTAATCTTAACCAGATCATTCGTTTGTGTGTAATCAACCTTAGGAAAGGCTGATCTTGCGCGGAACTATAGTATGCGATGTTCGCGCAAGTGTGTAGTGTACAACGAGCTCGAGCGAGAATTAGCGAGCAAGCTTGTGCAAAACTCCTACCGGGTATACACAGGTCGGTCTGTTGGTACTTAGACTATAGACTAGGTCGTTCTAAGACATCAACCCGGACTAGGTCGAGTCTTGCCTAATTCCCTATAGTTATGGCTCTGATACCAATCTGTCACACCCCAACCGATGGCGGAAACATCGGGGCGCGGCACTGAGCGAAACAGATTGTCCAGAAGTTTCCATAACAACTACGATTACCAATTATTTAGAGCATCACATCCCATACCATGACATAATAAGTAGCATAGTCATTACAGACAAAAATCAAGACAAGTAGTTCTGTTCCGACAACTCAGATTTCAAATAAAACTAAGTTGTTTGTTTGTTTCTAGACTCTTTCCTAGCCTCGATTTCATCACACAGCAAACAAGGCGTCCTAGCATCTTAAGCACCTGCCACATACGTTAAAGTAAAAGTCAATACACATAGTGTAAAGGTGAGCATACAAGTTTGATAATAGCATAATAGAGTTCGAAATCGTTTACGCATAACCAGCACGTACAACGTGTAATGTGAAGCATGTAAGTTATCGACATGATCCTATCAATACCAATGACTGCGCAAGGCAGTTCGTAACACATATTCACCACTGCGAATCATGCGATTAATAGTCCTTAACAACCCCTGAGTGAACAGGTGCTGAGTCCAAACTATAGTACTATTGTTGCTAAGGCAGGTAGACCGCAATCTATGTGTAAACATAACAAACAAGCATTTATCGAGTCACGTATAACATGCGGTAGCGATTAGTGTTAAAGTATTGCGTAGTGTGTCCGTTGTGATTTAGAATAAGTAAATGTAACACCCAAAAGTGCATAAAGCAAAAAGGGTTCGAGTATACTCACAGCGATAGAGTTAATGGATTGAAGGGAGCGCTAGAGCGGAATTAGCCTGAACAATTAACGATAGCATAAGCGAAAGTCGGCGCGTAAAATGGTGTAGGTGTACCAAGGATCGGATGGCAATCCGATCAGATGGCAATCCGATCGGATGGCCAGTCGATCTGGTGGCAATCCGTTCGGATGGTCATCCGATAGGATGGCCATTCGATTGGATTGTCACCTCGTTTGGTGAGGATGTGTTTGTGTATGATGGTTTGCCTTTTGAAGTTTTCATTATAGCATTTTAAAAATAGAGAAGTATCCCTACCTTTCAGGTCGGTCGGTTGAACGGTTGTTCGATCGAACAGCAATCCGATTGGCGAGACTTCTCAGTTTGAGAACAAGTTCACAGCTGGACGGTCACTCGATCGAATGGCAATCCGATCGGGTGGCAATCCGTACGTACTGAACATGTTGAAAATTGTTTAAGTATCCAAGTCCCAAACGTCACACGATCGGATGGTCACTCGATCGGATGGCAATCCGATCGGGTGGAAATCCGTTTCAACGTTCAGAAACTTTGAATAGCTTAAAAATTAGTTCAAGTATGGAACCAAGTGCAAAGCGATCGGATGGCCGATCGATCGGGTGGCAATCCGATCGGGTGTCAATCCGATCGGACGACAATCCGTCCCGACGATCCGTTCGTCTTGACACTTGATTCGTTTGAAGCTTTGTAGTGTTTGAACGAGACATTTTGATAACATGCTTGAACAACAGAAACCCTATCTCAGCCCAAGTCCGACCGAACAGGAATCACCCTATTCCGACCGGTTCACGGTTCGAGTCGGTAGTTCATGTTCAAACCTGAAGTCAATATCTCTTGGATAGAATTCGGATCTGGAACTAATACATCACCAAGAATGGGTAGAAGATCAGAACGAGCTCCGATTCCATCGGATTTGAGTGCATTGAGTGTAAAAGAGTTGAAAGAAAGTTGGAAAACCTTCTCTCAATCCTTTCATCCATGAATTCGTGTAGATCTAAGTGAAATCATTGATAAATGTTGTGGAAATCCTTTAGATCTAAGTTGTTCTTGGTGGAATGAAGCCAAACATTGAAGTTCTTAAGAACTCCTTGATGACATCACCCTAGAACACCTCAAATCCGGTGATTTCACGGTTAAAAGTTAAGTTTCAAAAGATAGAAAGGTGTAGGAGTGCGTGTAGATCAAGAAAGTACAAGATTTAGGTTGAAAAATTACAAGAATCGAGAGAAATCGAGAGAAAGAGCGGCTGGAACGAGCAGAGTCGAGTGAGAGCTGTCACATCAGTGATGTGACATATGAAGGGTATTTATAGGGTTTCCCAAAATGGAAAGGGAGGAAAAAGGTTGGTCGATCGGGTGGCAACTCAATCGGATGGCAACCCGATCGGATGGCAACCCGATCGGATGGCAATCCGATCGGATGGCCACTCGGTCGGTTGGCCACTTGATCCATGAGTTTGGCGCGGAGAGTGTTGTCGTTTCGATTCGAGTGTAGAGCTTTGCGATGCGATTCGAGCGAGTGATACGATAGAATTACCCATTAAATTACTTTTAATCCCAACTACTATATCTAACATACAATCACTATAATTGACTTGCGTTTAGCGTTCTTGATTCGATTGCGATACGATTGGTTTGCGATTGCGATTAACACCTCAACATAAACATAACATGCACAAGTAACACATAAGGGCACACACACATAAAACAATATCCAGAACACATAATTCGAGTTGCGAATGCGATAGCGATAAACGGTAAATTGATTAAACATGCGATTAATATGCGATTAAACCTCGATTATTAACAAGTACTCCACATAATAAAACTAACGCGACAACATAAATAGACTATCTACAAGTCAAAGAAGTCAAAACACCAGTTGAGCAAGGAGTGACAGATCGCAATTAGCAATCTTGTCTTCCTTTGACTTCAATCTTGACTTTGACTTTAGAAACACGGGGTGTTACAATCGGCTCCCGTCGGCCACCCTCTTGGCCTTCGGTCAGACCGGTGGTGGGTTGTGGTGGTTAAGTTCATATAGAAAAAGAGAAGTTGAGGAATCAAAAGGTACGGTGGTGGTTGGCGCCGGTGGCATCCGTGGGCGGAGGCCATCCTTTACTCACCACCTCTCATTTAAGACAGGTACTAATTATTCTAGGGTTTTTTTGGGCAATTGATGATCTTATTTGGGGGTTTTTGTGGTAGGTTTGTAGATAGAGAAACCAGAGGTCACACCGCACCGACACAATCTACGGCATCGACGGTGGTATTGGGTTCTCCAGTCACCGCACCAACTGTCAACAGTCGGGTTCCAAGTGGTGGATAAATTTGGGTATTGTTTGGATTTCTATACGAATCAATTCATACATAATGAATTCCTGAGAATTAAGCAGGTAACTCCACAATCTAATTAGTATTATATTTGTATAGCAATATCTGGTTTCCAATCATTTGCTGTGTTAGTAACTAAAAAGTGATGATGATTTGAGTTCTGGTGTTTGTTATTGTCATACTTTTCCCCAAATTCAAAGCAAAACGATACCTTTTTTCCTTTTGGTTTTTGACCATAACTTACCGAATTGCTAGGTATTTCTAACATGCATACATCAGTTGTAACTGAAATAGAAATCTGGATATTAAACTTACCCCAAGTTTTTGATCATTTTAGTTAAACAACTAATTTTATTCTGAAATTGAAGCGTTTGATTTTCTTATTCCTTTTTTACGTAATTTTTTATCAGTGAGAGTAATACATTCTATGTATTTAACATGAGCATAAACAATTATCTTCAAATCTGTTAATGAAATTTGTCTATTTAATTCTCAAAATGAATGTTTTTGTGTTAGTTTTGGAATGCAAGGAGAAGGATGTCCATGAGTAATTAATTAGCATGTATTTGGGATTGTGATGTTATTCTCTAAAGATGATTATTTATGTGTGGGCTGTTTGTATTCGTTGTGATTTGGGAAATGGCTTATTTGGGCTGTGAAGCCACATCGCTAAAATTCCACTGCTTCCCGTTCCATAATCTTTTGCAGTGGACAGAAAAACGAGAGAAAGAGAGAGAGAGAGTAGCGGTGATGGAGGAACTGGCCATGGTCTCCGGCCAGCTGCCCTCTTGTCCTTTTTGGGGGTTTCAACCTCCATTCGACCGCTGGAGTTTTAGCGAGTGTGTTTTAGGTGACGACGTCTAGGGTTCTAGCGAGTTTTTGGCCTGTCACCTACCCGGTGATGATGGTGAGTTGCTATTTGGTATGGCAACTCCGGTGGCAACCAAAGCACCACTGAGCCGACTTCTCTTGACAACGATGAGGAAGTGTGGCCTTTTTTCCCTTTTTTAGCGACGATGATGGTCTTTTCGGATCTGAGTCTATTGGTGTTGGCGATTTCGTTTTTGGTCACCGAAGTTCAAGGAAAAATGTTCCAGTTTCAGTTTTGGACTCATAAGTTGTAAAAAACTCACGAAGGCTGTGATGACTGTGGTAGGCGCCATTGCTTGGCTGGCATAATCAAGGACGGTAAGTGTGACATTCTCCACTGGCAACCTTTTTTTGCAGCCACGAAGGTCCGATTGCCAAATCTGAGCAGATTCGTTTAATATGTTAAATTAGTTGTAGCTTCTTAATTGAAAGTGAATATGCATGTTATCAACTCAAAAGAGGACAAAAACAAGATCAAGAATATGTATATGAAGTGATCAAGATTTCGATGGGTTGTTGGAATATATGGGGATTTATTGGTAGCTCTGTTCTTCAAGATTTAGGTTTGATAGCTCCACCTGTCACTTCACTTCAGTTAAATCTTGCTTCTTCTTTTTGTTTTATATATTAACATTTTTTTTTATTTATGATTTTTGCCATATTCATCATGTTGTTTCTTCTTTCGTATAGAATATTACTAATTGGAATTATCGTAGTTATGTAGGGGCTTGGGTTAATTTCAATATTTCAATATGCCACATTGGACCCTCTGAGCTTGATGATGAATCAACTGTAGATTTCGGACTTTGGTTCTGCAACAGATGATTTCAGAACTGATTTGGCTATTAGCAAGCAAGCAATAATACTCCCCTCCTCTTTGAAGGGTTTCTTGATGGTGTTCTTCTTCAGCTTTTGCCACATTTCGTTTAACCCACAAAGCGCAAGTGCAGCCATTTTTGAAGTCATAGCTTATGGGCCAAAAGGAGATGGAAATACAGATGATACTGTTGTAAACTACGTCTATAATTTTAAGTTAAAGAGAATGTGGTTCCATTGCATGCTATAGAACCACATGCCACTTATATGTTTTCTAATTAGGTTCATTTCTACAGGCTTTCGTTTAAGCATGGGTTGGTTTTTGTAACAACAGCTCGCGCAACCCCGACGATGGTCATGCCGCCAAGGAAGTTGTTTCAAATAGGCCCTGTTACATTCAGTGGTCCGTGCAAATCCCCTGTAGTGAATGTTCAGGTAAATTGAGTCTATAATTGAAATCATTAACGTGATTCTATTTTCTTTTTCTACAGATTGTTGTTTTGGAACAGAATGTATATAAACAAGTTTATTCTTAATGGTTCAAACATTTTTATAATATCAGTTTGCCTCTCATCAAACACCAATTCTACTTTCATGGAGCTATATTTATTATTTTTCCCTTTTTTGTTTATCGAAGCTTCATGTTATTTTATTATCATAACTTTTTAAACATAACTAGATTGTTATTAAATATGATGTACCAAAACACAACTTATACATTTTCTATTAATATTTCAGGAAAAAACCTCATTGATTGACCGATATTATATAAAATATATAATTCATATTCATATATTATATATTTTCTTATTTTACATTGTGCTTTTTTCTTGTGCTCTTTTCCTTAAAACGATTTAAGAGTAACGCTTATGTTTGTACTTTTATTGGTACAAATTAGTGTATATCTCTCTACGTCATATACATTTCCCATTAAAAATAAACATATATTCTTACACAGACATAAAATCGAATTACATTTTATTGAGGCTAACACTTTTTTCGCTACACTTTGTAACATGACAGGTCCAATAATATCTAAAAGAATTTCAAAGCTGAAACAAAGAGACTTCATATTTATCTGTAATAATACGAGTTATAAAAAGTGGGTCCCTGACCGGACGAGTGAGTTATGTTTTTCGTCCGTGGACCAGAATGTAATGCTCAACTAATTAAACCCACCCGAGCCTATTTTGATCATAACCCCGTTTCACCCAAACCATACTGAACATGTTTTTTAGGCGGCCCATTTCGACCCGTTACCCAAACTGATCCACTCAGGGCTTTGAGCGCATTCATGTCGGTACCCATTCAGGATGTAATTTTTGTATAAAACGTTTGTAACAGTTTGTTTTTGCACGCCGCAACGTGCGAGGGGTTAAATCCCTAGTTTAAATAAGAAAAACAAAAACTACAAAATTGCAAAGTTGCAATTCGTGTGACTATATGGGGCCTTTCCCCTTGTTTAATAATAATCAGCAGCAACTGAGGCCAAAGAATTAAGTAGAAAAATGATGAGCAAGGGATTCGAACCCAGCATGGCCAATTCCTTAGGGAGTTGCCGCATCCACTGAACCACAATGTGATTTTGTGTATACTTTTCTACACTATTGTATATATATTTATATATTTTAAACAATTCTGGCCCGCTAGATGTTTTGGGCCCTGTGCGGTGGCACCTCCCGCACAGGCCCAAAGCCGGCCCTGTACTGACGGCCTTGTAATGCTTTTTACGTTTAACTAGTATTAATCCTCCCGCGTTGCGGTGGAGGCGTAAAACCGTGACAAATAGCACCAAGGCCACAGCACCGTCAACGACCACCAACACTGAAGTTGCGACGTGTTAATGCGGAGAAATTAGACCGAAACATAAAACATAGAAAATAATAACTAAGTTGATTTAGGACCTGTGCGTCACGATGAACCTATCAAACGGGAAAAATTAGACGGCCATAAAAACGTTGAACCACACATGCACGTTGCGTAATGTTAACTCACAAAATTTAAAACGAAGCGTAAAACAAAACGTAAAAACGTTGAACCACGCATGAACGTGCGTTGTGTTAAATCACAAAATTTAGAACAAAACGTAAAACGGAATTTTTGCGAAATATGAAGAGTATAGGGTACCAAAGTTGAAAGTAAAAAAGTTATAAGGTTAAATTGACAAAGATAGAAAGCTTTGGGGTTAAAAGTAAACAACCAAAATAGTTTTAGATTAAAATTGTAATTATATGAAACTTTTTTGAAAACCTCCTTAAGCAAAGAGTACAACTAATCTATGCATCACAATTTTGTTAATTTATAATGGATAAATTTACAAAAATCTGATCATGTGCTTTTTGCAAAATAAAAAAGTACGCATCAATGCCGCAGAACAATGCAACATTTGAATACCAGGTCGAATCACTATATAGCTTAGAATAAAAATGGGTGGGTAAACATTATCTAAAAACGTAACTAAGAGGAAGAGTAAACTGCCAAAATGGTCTTTGAGTTTTGATTACCTTTGTCACTTTAGTTCAAAATTTAAACCTTTTGAATCTAGGTCTATGTGGTTTAAATTTTGTTGTAATTTTCATCTAAAAGCAAACCTGGTCAGATTATTCAGTTAACAACCAGCTTTTTTTGCACATGTTTTGATCATTCTCAATATGGTGTTGGTCATTGGCAAAGGTTTTGGTCATTTTCAACATGTTTTGGTTACTGAAAAATCTGGATGTTAACTGAAAAAATATGACTAGGTTTTGCTTTTGGATGAAAATGGAAACAAAATTGAAACTACAGGGACCCAGATTCAAAAGATTTGAGTTTTGAACTAAAGTGGTAAAGTAATCAAACTTCAGGGACCATTTTGACAGTTTACTCCTAAAAGGAAAGTTGAAACATGTAAGGAAAATGGTTTATAATTTGTAATATTTTTAACTGAAAATGTAACATGTAAGTAAAATACATTCTTACTCATGTTTAAATATAAAACATTACTTTTTAAAGGTACGTGTCCCTATCAAATAGAGTAGCCCCTATAATGACGTTTATAACATAAACTCAAGTCCCTCTTACTCTAAATTTAATCCCGACAATCTTGCCCCAAACAGTTGAGTTTGGGTTCTTTTGGACTAAAAAATATAAGTGTCTGGGTTATTTTAGGTTAAGTGTTATTTTATAATGGGTCTAGATGGGTAAAATAAAAATAAGAAAATGAAATAACGGGTCAGGTTGGTTCATCAAAAAAGAAACGATGGGTCAGAATGGGTTTATCTTATTTGCCCTAACTTGCAGGTCACCTGCGTTTTCTAGAATTCAGACCTTGCTCGTCTTCCTTCTTTAAAGAAAATATTTAGTGAGATGAGACTCAAATCAATTGGAGTTTTTCATTTACAGCAATGAATCTATGGAAGTAATAATTTTGAGAGAAAATCAAGAACTCTAGAACCTTCCCCGTTGATTCTGGAACGAAACCATAAATAAAGAAGGATGTTGAATAAATTCCATCAATTTCAAGGGTGTTATTTCATTAATTCAGTCGTTTTCTGGCTGGTAATTTTAGAGAGAGAGAGAGATTCCCAAAATAACAACTTAGACTAGACGGTATGCGGGATGGCCAAGGGCCGTCGAGCCCCGGCGCCGCCCCCTATGGGCCGGCCCGTCTTCACCAGCGGATCCCAGACGATCTCGCCGTCTCTCTCCAACACACACACACACCTATACATACATACATACATACATAAAGGGGCTCATCCCCCACCCCTAGGTCCATCCCCTTTAGGCCCATTTGAGTTTCGGTTTTTGATTGATTGATTGTGACTTTGAAAGTCATTAGAACAAAAAAAAAAAAAAAAAAAAAAAAAAAAAAAAAAAAAAAAAAAAGACGACTGGCAGAAATAAATGTGTTGATCACGGTTGGCGATTGGATCGACAAATTTTGACTTTGGATATATTTTGGTTTCTGCTCTCTACCTTGAGGTTTTGTTGTTTCATTTTTTTTTTTAAATTTTTTGATCAGAGAGCTTTTTGTTGTTTCAATCAATTAAACAATGAGCAAGTTACTTGGATGAAATGAGCAGTTTACCTATTTTTATTTTTTTTATATTATGATTAATGTTTTTAACCCATCATGACCATACCCAATCTGACTCAAACCCATTCTAACCCAAACATGACTCATTTTCTAATTGGCTCATTCTGACCCAAACTCATTCTAACTCAAACCCATTCTAACCTAAACTCATTCTAACTTGGTAACCAACCCAACTCGCCCATTTTGACACCTCTACTCTAGATAAGTAGCTAGTTTAGTATGGATAAAAGAATGGATAGTTTCTTTTTGTTACCTTATAGGATTTTAAATCCGAAAATTAATTATGAACCAACTGGATAGTGACTTTTAACATATATAAATTAGTACTAATATCAAAATTATATGATAGTTAGCAAGTAGAATATAAGACAAATATCAAAATTATATGAGTTAGCAAGTAGAATATAAGTCAAGGTATGTTAACACACGTGTATACATAAAAAGAGATAATGCGCTCATTTCAAAACTAAAATATATGCTGACAAATGTGAGAATCTTATTTTTTGAAAATGCAAACTTTATTAAACCATACACTCAGCTTGCAAATCACCAGATTAAAGAGTAAAACAAACCAATTACATGAAAATGAACGGATTTTTCATCCACACGATCCAACTAATTTTGAGTTTACTATACTAACTAAAACACAAAAAATACATAGAAATAATCGAATCAAGATTAAGACTATCCACTTTTTTTGCCATGAATTCTATCATTCCGATCCCTCCAAATACTCCACCAGACCGAAAAAAATAGCTTCAATCGTAATCTTCTTAACTACGAACTTGAATTAAAAACAGGAGCAAATGGGTAACACTAAAAAGTGGGGAGTCGGGAAACAGTGCATTTAACATGTTAAACATGTCAAAGAAATTCAATTTAAAACGAAAAAAAAATATTTCAAAATGTTTATCAAGCTTTTACATATAAAGATGTGTAGAAGCTATTAAAAAAATCATTTTTGTAAACTATTTTATAACCTTTTTTAACAGTTTTTAGCATTATTTTTTTTTGTTTTGTATTTTTAAGAAGGCGTCTACATGTATTTATATGCAAAAGCTTCGAGAAAAATTAAAAAAGAATAATTTTTAACATGTTAAATTTAAATTTTTATGAAATATTTAAAATGTTAAATGCTATGTTTCCCAGTTCCTCACTCTTTTAGTGTTCCCCATTAAGCCCAACTCTATATAGGGAGAGGATCAAATAGAAAAATCAATTCAAGAAGAAAATGGAATAACGGTAAAATACTAAATAGTTTATAACTCCTTACATTAATGTTTCCTTACATCAAAAATACCTAAAAAAAATCTAAAAAACCTAATTTTTTTTTGGAAAAATCGCTATATTTCATCAATAATAAAAAAAATTCAATTTTTTTCGAGTAACAGTTATCAATGCACATGTGCATATGTGCATATGTATCATTTCTTTGACATAATTCCGTAATTCATTACAAATATTAGACAATTGCACTTTCATTTACACTACCATATGTAATACACTACTTTTTACATCACCATTATTAGAAATGCACATGTGCATCTATATGCATCAACATGAAATAAGATGTTTTGGTACACTACTTTGAATACACTTTCCCTTTCATCTATCATACCATCCATAATACACTATCATTACCTCCTACTATCCATAATACAATACCATTACCTCCTACCATCCATAATACAATACTATTATCATTATTTTCACTTTATTACATGTATATCAACGCCATTTATACCATCCAATCAACATATTATATCATAAAGTGACAACTATAACCAAATCATCAACCACTAGATATAACTAATCAAAAACATTGTATATGGGCCTACTTCTCCATTCAAAATCACAAAATTTTTGTACCAAAACACGTTATATCATCGTTATACATAATGATGCACATGTGCATTTTGAATATTGGTAATGTAAAAAGTAGTGTATTACAGATGATATTGTAAATTAAAGTGCAATTGTCTATTACTGATAATGTATTACGGAATTCGTCGAAATAATGATACATATGCACATGTGCATGGATAACTGTTACTCGAAAAAAAAAGTTTTTTTTTTGTAACGAAATATAGAGATTTTTTTCAAAAAAAATATTAAAAAAAATTTGAGTGCTTTTTTGATTTTTTTTAGATTTTATTTAGATTTTATTTTGTGTTCACATTGGTTCTCACGTTTCTCACAATAAAGGTGGTTCTCTTACCCTATATATAGGAGAATGATTCGTTAGGAACCACCCTTTATTGCGAGAACCGCGAGAACCAATGTGAACACAACCAAAACAGCTAAAAACACACAAGTTTTTTTTTAATATTTTTTTTTATAAAAAATCGCTGGATTTCGTTACAAAAAAAAAACAAATTTTAAAATTTTTTTGACTACTAAAAGTAGCGATTTTAAAGTAAAAAATATAAAAAATAATAATTTGTGTGTTTTTTTTTATATTTTTTTAGGTTTTTTGGGGGTTTAGTTTTTAGCATTTTAGCTTGGGGGGGTGGGGGGTAGGTTTTTTTTAGGTTTTTGGGGGGGTTTAGTTTTTAGCATTTAGCTTGGGGGGTGTTAGGTTTTTTTTTGTGGGGGGGGGGGGGGGTTGGGGGTTAGGTTTTTTCAGCTATAAAGTTTGTTCTCGCATGAACCTTACAATATATATATATATAGGGTAAGGTTTAAAAGTGAACACTAGTGTATTTGCGAACTAAGCGAACTAATCCTGACCATACACGTGTGTAAATCAATGGTCAGGATTTGATGACAAAATACACTAGTGTACTTTACGAATTGATGATGAAATCCTAGCCATACACGTGTGTAAATCAATAGTCAGGATTTGTTCACTCAGTTCACAAATACACTAGTGTTCACTATAGAACCTCACCCTATATATATAGAGTAGGGATCCTGCGGAAAGTGTGTTTTTCCTAGAAAGTGTAGGAAGCGATCTGGGCCATTAGATGAGTGTGTTTAATGGCTTAGATCAAATGGATGGCATTTTCGTAATATCTGAGTTATATAATTAGAGACTTTTAATATAGTGAGGGTATTTTGGTAATTGGAAGTGTTTTAAATCAGTTAAGAAACTGCCATATCAATAACCAATCCCTAAAATCATGCGATTTCCCCTCTTTCTCTCTCTCTGACTCCCTCTCTAAACCCACCTCCAAAAATATTGGTTGTTTGGAGCATGGATGCCAGAGATATACATCTTTTTTTATCAATTCCGGCAACTACCGGTTGTGTCTGCTCCGTTCAAACAGGACCTTTCCGATTGGAAGGTGGTTTTCCGGTCATCGGTGAATATGGAGGTCGATCGGATGATGGCCAGATTATGTTTTTCCGGTCGATCAGTCAAGGTTTCCGGCGAGCCCTTTTCGAATCCAGGTCAGTCTCTTTAAGGTTGATGATGACAGTGTGTTTTAAAATGACATCTGAATATGTTGATGATGACAGTGTGTTTTAAGGTTTATGTGTTTTACCATTTTAATGTTGATGATGACAGTGTGTTGAAGACGAAGACACTGGGTTGTGTTGAAGGCGAAGACACTGGCAGTGTGTCCAGCAATCTGCTTGCTGTTAAAACACAATGTCAAGAAATCTGCTTGCTCTTAAAACACAGCGTCAAGAAATCTGCTTGCTGTTAAAACACAATGTCCAGCAATCTGCTTGTTGTTAAAACACAGCGTCAAGGAAATCTACTTGCTGTTAAAACACAATGTCAAGAAATCTACTTGCTGTTAAAACACAATGTCAAGAATCCTCCAGTAATCTGCTTGCTGTTAAAACACAGCGTCAAGAAATCTGCTTGCTTTTAAAACACAATGGTCAGCAATCTGCTTGCTGTTAAAACACAGTGGCAAGAAATCTGCTTGCTGTTAAAACACAATGTCAAGAAATCTGCTTGCTGTTAAAACACAATATCAAGAATCCTCCAGCAAATCTGTTTGCTGTTAAAACACAGCGTCAAGAAATATGCTTGCTGTTAAAACACAATGTCAAGAATCCTCCAGCAATGTTGTAAAATCCTCTTTTACGAATTCCTGTGAATATGTTGTATGGATTGTATGATTTAAATTGAAACTGTCAATTTAAATTAAATGGGATATTTAGTGTCCATAATTTTCCGGTTAGTTAGTTATCCTAATAAAATAATCCATAATTAAAATAATATTCAAATTACACAATTGCCCTTTTAGTTAAAATCCTTCAATGCCACATGTCGCGTTCTTATTGCTTCCTAGACTTTCTAGGAAAAACACACTCTCCACCCAACTCCTACTCTGTATATATATATATATATATATATAGGGTGAGGTTCTATAGTGAACACTGCGGAAAGTGTGTTTTTCCTAGAAAATATAGGAAGCGATATGGGCCATCAGATGAGTGTGTTTAATGGTTGAGATCATTTTGATGGCATTTTGGTAATATACGTTTCTTTAAAATAGGCTAATTTAATTGATTGGGGGTAAATGTGTCATTTAAGTTGTTTTAAATAAGGAAATAACTACCAATCATAAAACCACCTCCAAAAATGTCGCAATTTTTTTTCTCTCTCTCTAATCCCTCACATTTGAAAACACCAAATCATACAAAAAATAACGATAAATCAGATCTAGATGTTTTCATAGTAGTGTGTTTTAGCGATAAAACACAATGTGACGAACTAGTGACTGACTGCTAAAACACAACATCAAGAATGCCAAAATCATATCAACCAGTAACTGATAAAACACATTGTGATGAAATAGTAACTGGAACCAGTAACTGATAAAACACATTGTGATGAAACCAGTAATGTCACACCCCAACCGATGGCGGAAACATCCGGATGAGACAAACAAATTGCTCAAAACGTTATAACATTATGTGACAATATAATTTAAATTCAATTTCATAAAAATGCTAAACGTCATACAAAATTCAAATAGGAACAACATTGTTTCAAACATAACATCAAAATAATTGTTTAATCTAGGTGTGTTTCTTATGTGTGTAAAATGCAACATATAAATTACATCAAATGAAGCATAAAACTAACCCTTTTTAGTACTAATGTTGGAAAAAAGTGTGCTTTTGTCTTCCTTTTGTATTTTCAGGGTTAAATGAGCTTAAATGAACAAAAGAAGCAAAAATGCAGTCAAATCTAAAAATAATACAAGAAAAGGAACAAACGTGGCATGCCCGACCCCTCGACAGCATCTTCCCAAGCAAAAACAAAACATCAGAAGGCTGAACACGCCCCATGCCCAGCGGACACGGGGGCGTGCCCAAGTGTCTGCAGAAAAGACAAAGTTGTAGAAGCTTCTATTTCCCAACACGGGGGCGTGCCCAGCGGACACGTGGCCGTGGTCAACGCTAAAATTCGCAGAATCCAAGCAAATCTTGATAGTACAAATACGCTTCTACACACGGGGCTGTGCCCAGCGGACACGAGGGCGTGGTCAACTAATACAGACAAACTGCATTAAATGAATAAAGAGAAAGTGGATGGACACGGGGGCGTGTCCGGGCTTTTGTGCAGGCTATAAATAGGGGTGCTTGGTTCATTTCAAAGGCATCCCTTGGCAAACCACCTCTCTCACACTTCACCCACCCTCCACCACCATCACAACCCACATCCACCACCATCATCCATCATCCATCATATAGTGTGTGTAGTAGTCTCGGGATCCAAGATTGATAGTAAGAGTTCTTGACAATCAAAGGCCATGTTTGCCTAAGTCTCTTACATCCCTTGGTGAAGACAAGCATTTAGTGTAATACTTTTGTTTTTTAATATTTTCGCACTTTTTATTTGGTTTTGTATTAATGACTTTAATAACTAGTTTCTTATGTTGAAGGTAAAACTTCCTTATCATTTGTCCGTGGTGTCTTGGCGTTATTTTACTATCTATATAAAACAAAAGATTTACACCATTCATATCTCCATGGTCTATATGGAGATATGTTGGCTACCTGGTCGGGGGTTAAGGGAATGGTTTGGTAAGGTTCTTGCCTTGTTCAGTGTATAGATCCTGCAAGGACCTGGGTCAAGCTTACTAGGACCTCCTTCAATACCCACTGGTATTGGATGGCGGGGGTGCGAATGGCTTGATCCCCTCATATGTAAACTACTATTAATACATTAACCCGGCTACTTGGGATTGTATCCCTGCTGACTCAAACCACTTAGCCGAGGGTAACGTTACCTTCAAAAGAGGGGCCTACCACATTACGCATTAATAACTTAATTAATTATCTTCCAATAATCCAACCCTTTATGATTGTATCCTTGCTTACTCAAACTACTGGGTTGAGGGTAACGTCACCTTCAAAAGAGGGGCCTACTACTATAACTAAGATAATCTCTTAAAAAGTGCAAACGTGGAGAAAACATCAAAGGTTACACTAAAAGGCGAGTCGGATCCAAGCGATTCATCTTGTCTATCTGTTTTATTTTTATTTTCACCATTTTTAGTTAGTTTTTATTTTCATGTTTAAAAACCCTTTTCTAAAATTTTGATTTGATTAGACGTTGAGGATAAACCGGTACTAAAAGCTCTTGTGTCCTTGGACGACCTCAGTATCTTACCAACGCTATACTACGCTCACGATGGGTGCACTTGCCCATATGTGTGTTTAGTGTTAGTAAAATATCGTGTTTTATAAATTTAAAACTTGACTAAAGTGTTAAAAATGGCTAAAAATATACTTAAATATATATCACACCTAACGCACATCAAGTTTTTGGCGCCGTTGCCGGGGACACAAGGATTTTAAGAAAGTTAGGAATCAACGGCCTAATTGTTTTTCTTATTTTTCTGTTTTTTTAGGATTTTTCTTAGATTTTCGGCTTCTGCAGAGCTCAGCATGGGCCGTGGCTGGTGGGGCCACGGGCCGTGCCCAGCATTGTTACTGGCAGTTTTTATTTTCCGAGTTACAGAGAGCTAAACACGGGGCCGTGTCGGTGCAGCACGGGTCCGTGTCGAGCTCCGCCAGTAACAGGGATTCGGAAAACAATTACTGTATCTCTGACCACGGGCCGTGTTCATCTGAGCACGAGGCCGTGGTGAAACTTCTGACCAACGTTCTTTTTGTTTTTATTGCAGGACTTGGAACCCAGGCGCCACATCTGAACTTTCTACGCAGTGTATGAGCTCCAGTTCCAGTAGACACATAAAAGAACCTCTAGACGAACCCGAACACTTTCTAAGAAAAAGACTTAAAGCTAAAAACTAAGAGAAAGTTTCGGGGGACCTACTTCCTATGGCGGATCAACGTACCCTCATGGATTACCTACGACCCACTGTAGGTAATCTTGGAGCCGCTATCAATGCACCGAATGTCGAAGCCAACAACTTTGAACTTCGGCCGCATTTGATACAAATGCTCCAAAACTCCGCAACCTTCCATGGGCTTGTGGACGAAGTTCCCCATTTACATATTACCAACTTCTTGGAAATATGTGATACTTTTCGGATCAATGGAGCATCTAATGACGCCATCCGCCTCCGAATGTTTCCATTTTCACTAAAGGACTGAGCTAAGGCTTGGCTCAATACCCTCCCAGTTGGTTCGGTAAACACCTGGGATGAACTAGCCCAAAAGTTTCTATATAAGTATTTCCCTCCTGCTAAAACGGCTAAATTAATGACTGAAATTAATACATATTCACAAGAGGATGGGGAATCCTTATATGAAACTTGGGAAAGGTTCAAGGAGCTACTAAGAAAGTGTCCTCATCATGGTCTTGCGGTATGGCAACAAGTCTCCACTTTCTACAATGGGTTGCTGCCACACACAAGACAAACACTTGACTCTAGCTCCGATGGACTTTTAGGTAATCGTCGCCCTAATGAAATCTATAATCAAATTGAGGAAATTGCTCAAACCAATTTTCAGTGGCACACTCCCCGAGGCACAAAATCTATTGCCCCGGGCGCCCATAAGGTTGACGAAAGCACCTCTTTGCAATCCTAAATCGAGGCCCTTTCTTCAAAAATCAAAAAGCTAGAAATGGCAAAAACGGCCTCGGTTAAGGCTTGTGAGGGGTGTGGTGGACCACATGAAAATTGGAGTTGTATGAAAGAAATGGATAATCAAACAGAAACGGTTAACTACATTGATAATAGACCTAGGCCGTCAGGTCCTCCAACGGGTACCTACAACCAAGGATGGCGTAACCACCCTAACCTTGGTTGGAGAGAACCCGACAATGTTAGTAACCAACAAAATCTAAACCGACGGTCAAACTTTCAACAACCAAGAAACGAGTCACAAAATTTCTCTCAACAACAACAAGGGGGACGAGAGAGGCTTGAGGATACCATCTCTCGCCTCATCTCCGACACCGAAAAGAAAAACTCGGATCTATTTCAACAATTGGAATCGAACTTTAGAAATGAACAGGCTAGTATTCAAAATATTGAAAAACAAATAAACCAACTAGCTAAAAATTTCTCTGAGAGACCTCAAGGCGCGTTACCAAGCAATACCGAAACCAACCCAAAGGCGCAAGTGCATCTCATCACGTTGAGAAACCGTACCGTAGGTCCCGAGGAGGCTCCGCTACCTCCAACTGAAAAGAGCCGATCTAGCCAAACCACAACTACGCCAACGCCCCAATAAGAGACGACTCCTACACCAAATCAAGAGCCCACCAAGAATCCTCCGGTACCGTACCCCGGTCGGTTGCTTCACCAAAAGACCGATGAGCAATTCACAAAATTCGTAAATTTATTAAAAACAATTGCATGTTAATATTCCATTTGTCGAGGTCCTAACTCAAATGCCTAAATATTCAAAATTTATGAGGGACTTCCTCACTCATAAAAGGAAAATCGAATCATTGCAATTAGTTAATTTAAGTGACGAATGCTCCGCTTTGCTACTCAACAAACTCCCGCAAAAGAAGATCGATCCCGGAAGCTTTACCATCCCTTGTTCAATTGGAGAATCACCTATACGTAACGCACTAGCCGATCTTGGGGCTAGCATTAACCTCATGCCCGCATCAATGTTCGACCGACTCGGCCTAGGAAAAACGAGCCCTACAAAAATGAGCATACAACTCGCCGATAGGTCCGTTAAATATCCACAAGGTGTCACCGAAAATCTATTGGTCAAAGTCGGGGAATTTGTCTTCCCGGCCGACTTTGTCATATTAGATATGGAGGAGGATACCGAAGTACCACTCATATTAGGAAGACCATTCCTGGCCACAGCTCGCGCAATGGTGGACATGAATGGTGGAACACTAACATTAAGGGTTGGGGAAGGAGATGACGTTTGGGGTTGGGAAAAGAGTAGAAGATGACGACCCGGTCAATTACATGAAAGTCATAGACTCAAGCTTGGATGATGCTCTCCGACGGTGCAACATGGGATGCAAACCATCCCACTTGGGTAACATATGAATGGCTTTGGGTCTAGCCAAGGACCCTTATAAACGTGGCGCACCACGGAGGCATTCCGCGGAACTATCCGTAGTTTAGTTTAGATTAACCTTTATGTTTTCTAGTTTAGTTTTTAATTTTCAGGAATAAAACACACTTGGATGGTGAAGGATACTAAGAGAGAATTGAACCAACACCCCACGGACAAAAACAGAGCCTCCCGAACATTTTTCTTCATTACAGCAAGTTCAGCACGGGCCGTGCCCAGCCAACACGGCCCCGTGCTCAAGGGTCTGCAGAAAAACGCCCAGTTCAGGTAACTGGACACGGGGCGTGTTCAACGCCTTCTGTTACCTTTTGTTACTGGAAATCTGAACACGGGGCCGTGCCCGGTCACCACGGCCCGTGTCCAGCTGCCCAGTAACATAATTTTTTGCTTTAAACACACCTTTTACACATTCAATCAACCTAAAACTTATTTTTGGGACACATTGAGAACAATGTGTAATTTAAGTGGGGGGGGGGGGGGGGATGCTAAAACCTTGAATTTTGCAAGTCTTAATTACAAGCCTTACACAAAACTCCATTGGAACTGCTAAACACCCCAAATTTTTTTCAAAAAACTTTTCATTTTTTTACTTGTCTTGGTTTAAATTGGGAATAACAAGTTCTAAAAAGGTTATATTTTTACAAATTTACAACCGAAAGCGTCGTGATAAAAAGAACCAACATAAGAAAATTATGAAACAGCATGACAAATCTAATTAAAATTTGATTATATATACTTGATCACATTAAAAACCCATTCCCATAAAAAGTGAGTTTTGAGCCTTTATTGAGCATACAAATACTCATCTTTAAACTAAATGCTCACCTTTCGTTTCTTGTGTGAATAGCCGCTTGGTTCTTACAACTATAGAACTTGCCATGACGATACATTCCCGGTCCTTACCAACTTAAACCCAAGTAAGTAAATGATGGAGGCATTATGACTAACCCTTTTTCCTTTCAACACCATTATTTTTCTTTTTTACCACCTACCCAAAATCCCCCTAGTTAACCCCTTTGAGCCTAAACCCTTTTCATTTCTAAACCACAAAACAAACACCCTTTACCCATCAAAACCCTTTTTCATTTTAAACCCTTTATTTTAGTAAAAGGCTCGGTTTTCATGTGACATTCCTTATCAAAAAAAAAAAAAAAAAAAATTGATGAAGTCAAGCAATAAACAAACAAGTTCATCAAAAGAAACTTTGTTTGAAAAATACTTCATTGGAATAAAAAGTCACAAAAATAAAAAGTTTTACAAAAACCGATGCTTTTTACGCCTTTCGCCCTTTTCTACTAACCACTAACCCAAACCACCTACCTTTAACCCAAGCCTAACCCTTCCCCAAAGTCCTCTTGATATTTACAATGGTTTATAGTTAAAAATGAAGAGGATTGATTGCTTGGCAAGCATATGGTAGAAGTAAGTTCCATGCCGGTCTCGAGTGTTTCACAAAAATACATCTTCGGCCGAGTGTTGACTGATCTCCCGTGAGGTATATGAACTTGTATATAAATGGAATTTTAAAGAGGCATGCTATGCCCAAATAAGTAATTTCTCTTATGAAATGTTCTAAATAAATCATAACGAATAGGATTGTAAATAACATAAAAATAAAGCCAAATAAAGATCTTGGAATCCCGACACTCAAAGACAAGCCCAAAACCTTCTATTCTACCCATTCCATTTGGGTGTGTAAGCCACATAATAAAGAGTTTTGCTTGAGGACAAGCAAAGATTCAAGTGTGGGGGTATTTGATGTGTGTAAAATGCAACATATAAATTACATCAAATGAAGCATAAAACTAACCCTTTTTTAGTACTAATGTTGGAAAAAATGTGCTTTTGTATTCCTTTTGAAATTTCAGGGTTAAATGAGCTTAAATGAACAAAAGAAGCAAAAATGTAGCCAAATCTAACAATAATACAAGAAAAGGAACAAACGTGGCATGCCCGACCCCTCGACAGCATCTTCCCAAGCAAAAACAAAACATCAGAAGGCTGAACACTCCCCGTGCCCAGCGGACACGGGGGCGTGCCCAAGTGTCTGCAGAAAAGACAAAGTTGTAGAAGCTTCTATTTCCCAACATGGGGGCGTGCCTAGCGGACATGGGGCCGTGGTCAACGCTAAGATTCGCAGAATCCAAGCAAATCTTGATAGTACAGATACGCTTCTGCACACGGGGCCGTGCCCAGCGGACACGGGGGCGTGGTCAACTAATACAGACAAACTGCATTAAATGAATAAAGAGAAAGTGGATGGACACGGGGCCATGCCCAATGGACACGGGGCCGTGTCCGGGCTTTTGTGCAGGCTATAAATAAGGGTGCTTGGTTCATTTCAAAGGCATCCCTTGGCAAACCACCTCTCTCACACTTCACCCACCCTCCACCACCATCACAACCCACATCCACCACCATCATCCATCATAGAGTGTGTGTAGTAGTCTCGGGATCCAAGATTGATAGTAAGAGTTCTTGACAATCAAAGACCATGTTTGCCTAAGTCTCTTACATCACTTGGTGAAGACAAACATTTAGTGTAATACTTTTGTTTTTTAATCTTTTCGCACTTTTTATTTGGTTTTGTATTAATGACTTTAATAACTAGTTTCTTATGTTGAAGGTGAAACTTCCTTTTCATTTATCTGTGGTGTCTTGGCGTTATTTTACTGTCTATATAAAATAAAAGATTTACACCATTCATATCTCCATGGTCTATATGGAGATATGTTGGCTACCTGGTCAGGGGTTAAGGGAATGGTTTGGTAAGGTTCTTGCCTTGTTCAGTGTATAGATCCTGCAAGGACCTGGGTCAAGCTTACTAGGACCTCCTTCAATACCCACTGGTATTGGATGGCGGGGCTGCGAATGGCTTGATCCCCTCATATGTAAACTACTATTAATACATTAACCCGGCTACTTGGGATTGTATCCCTGTTGACTCAAACCACTTAGCCGAGGGTAACGTCACCTTTAAAAGATGGGCCTACCACATTAAGCATTAATAACTTAATTAATTATCTTCCAATAATCCAACCCTTTAGGATTGTATCCTTGCTGACTCAAACTACTGGGTTGAGGGTAACGTCACCTTCAAAAGAGGGGCCTACTACTATAACTAAGATAATCTCTTAAAAAGTGTAAAAGTGCAGAAAACATCAAAGGTTAAACTAAAGGCGAGTTGAATCCAAGCGATTCATCTTGTTTTATTTTTATTTTTATTTTCAGCATTTTTAGTTAGTTTTTATTTTCATGTTTAAAAACCTTTTCCTAAAATTTTGATTTGGTTAGATGTTGAGGATAAACCGGTACTAAAAGCTCTTGTGTCCTTGGACGACCTCGGTATCTTACCAACGCTATACTACGCTCACGATGGGTGCACTTACCCATATGTGTGTTTAGTGTTAGTAAAATATCGTGTTTTATGAGCCCAATGTAGGCAGCACTTAAACATCCATCGGATCAGTTTTAATCGATTGGATATTGTATGGTAGCAGTGATCGAGTTATTACCCTGTTATCGTAGCAGAGTTCAAGATTTTGATCGTATTTTGAAAAGAACAGAGCAGATATCAACGTACGAAAGGAATTTTTATGTCGTAACGTGCAAACAGATCAAGTCCCAAGCCCCTGGATTTATACTAAGTTTTTGTCTCTCCCACGTGTCGCGCCGGCTCCCCTGGCCTCTGGCGCGTGTCGTGACGGCGACCCGTCTAGGCTAGGGTAGCCTGGTGTCGAGTATAGCCTGGGTATGTTGTCAAAAACTCAAAAATACGTGTTCTCGCCCTGTTTTTGTGATACATAGATCAATTAGGGGATCCCCCCTTGAGTTTTAGGGGGCCCTGTTGCTGGATTCGTCCGATTTTCTGTTTCGAGTCGCACCATACTACTTGGGGGTTTCAATTAGAGTTTCTTAGTGTGCCTTTTACGAATGGAAATTTGCGAGGTTACTACATCCTCCCCACCTTGTTTAAAATCTCGTCCTCGAGATTTACTGGAACAAATAAGGATACTTTCGTTTCATTTCTGATTCCAGCTCCCACGTGTATTCAGGTCCTCTTTTTGAATCCCATTTTACTTTGACCAGAATCAATCTCTTGTGTTTGAGATTCTTGACCTTTCTGTCTTCTATTTGAGGAGGTTTCTCAATAAACTTTAACTTTTCATTTACCTCTATATCTTGAAGAGGTACTACCAGTGATTCATCAGATAAACACTTCTTAAGATTAGATACATGAAATACATCATGTACACCGGCTAACTCTTCTGGTAGTTGTAATTGATATGCGACTGGTCCTATCCGTTGGATAACTGTAAATGGTCCGACATATCTGGGACTCAGTTTTCCTTTCTTACCGAATCGGACTACTCCTTTCTAAGGAGAAACTTTCAATAGTACTCTGTCTCCAACTTGAAATTCTAACGGCTTACATCGATGGTCTGTATAACTCTTTTGGCGATCTCGAGCCGTTTTTAGTCTTTCCTTGATTTGAGTTATTTTGTCAGTGGTTTCCTGTACAATCTCAGGACCTGATAACTAACTTTCTCCTATTTTTGCCCAACATACCGGGGTTCGGCATTTGCGCCCATATAGAGCTTCGAATGGGGCAGCATTAATGCTTGTGTGATAACTGTTGTTATAGGAGAATTCTATTAATGGTAAATGGTCGTCCCAATTTCCACCGAAATCTATAATACATGCCCTTAGCATGTCTTCTAAGGTTTGAATCGTCCTTTCACTTTGTCCATCAGTCTGGGGATCGTATGCTATACTTAAATTTAGCCGTGTCCCCATTGCTTGTTGGAAACTTGTCCAAAAATGTGAAGTGAAACGACTATCCCTATCTGATACAATGGAGAGTGGAACTCCATGTAGTGATACTACCTCATCCACATATAACTTAGCTAGTCTTTCCATACTAAAGGTTTCCTTCATTGGTTAGAAATGAGCTGATTTGGTTAATCGATCTACAATCACCCAGATTGCATCGTTACCCTTTCTTGTTTTGGGTAATTTAGTAACAAAATCCATTGTTATTAATTTCCATTTCTATACAGGCATTTCTAACTATTGAAGTAAACCGGAAGGTTTCTGGTGTTCTGCCTTAACTTGTGAACAAGTTAAACACTTAGAAACGTAACTAGCTATGTCCTTTTTCATTCCTATCCACCAAAAGTTATTCCTCAAAGTCTTGATACATCTTGTTGTTACCAGGATGCATCGTATACCTAGATTTATGGGCTTCCTCTAATATTCTATCTCGTAGGTTTCCTTGTTTAGGTACCCAAATTCTTTTCTTATGGAATCTTCAAATTCCATCAGTTTCGTGTTCTAATTCCTTTATCCTTCCTTTCATTCCTTCAGCATCATCCTTGATTGCTGCTTCTTGAACACTTTTCAGTTGTTCCATTAAATCTAATTGCAGATTTAATCTAAGAGCATGCACTCGTCTTTGTTTCTCATGGTACTTACGACTTAGGGCATCGGCTATTACATTTGCTTTTCCTTCGTGATATTGAATATCACAGTCGTAATCACTTAAGATTTCCATCCTTCTTCTTTGCCTCATGTTTTATTCTTTCTTCTCGAAAATATATCTTAAACTCTTATGATCTGTAAAAATAGTAAACTTACTACCATACAGATAATGTCTCCAAATCTTAAGGGTAAAAATTACCGCTCCTAACTCTAAGTCATGAGTTGTATAATTTTCCTCGTGCTTTTTCAATTTCCTTGACGCATACGTAATCACTTTCTTGCGTTGCATTAACACACATCCTAATCCTAGTTTAGAAGCATCACAGTAAACTACGAAATCTTCTGTTCCTTCTAGTAAGGCAAGAATTGGGGCATTTGTTAATCTCTGCTTTAGAATTCTAAAGGCTTCTTCCTGCTTAGGTCCCCATTCAAACTTAACAGTTTTACAGGTTAACTTTGTTAATGGAACAACTATCTTAGAAAAGTCTTGGATAAAACGCCTACAGTATCCAGCTAATCCTAGAAAACTTCTAACTTCTGTAGCTGATTTCGGGACTTTCCAATTTGTGATAGCTTCTATTTTGGAAGGATCTACGTGAATTCCTTCATGATTAACCATGTATCCTAGAAATTGCACCTCTTGTAACCAAAATTCACACTTAGAAAATTTGGCGTAAAGCCTTTCTTTTCTTAACAGGGTTAAGAGTGCATGTAAGTGTTCATAGTGCTCGTCCTGGCTTTTAGAATAAATAAGTATATCGTCAATGAAGACAATTACAAATTTATCCAAGTACGGTTTACAGATCCTATTCATCATGTCCATAAATGTTGCAGGAGCATTTGTTAATCCAAATGGCATGACTGTAAACTCGTAGTGACCATACCTAGTCCTGAAAGCAGTTTTAGGAATGTCTTCTTCCTGTACTTTCAACTGATGATATCCGGAGCGCAAATCTATCTTAGAGAAATACCTAGCTCCTTGAAGTTGATCAAAAAGATCATCAACTCTAGGTAATGGGTATCGATTTTTAATAGTAACCTTATTTAATTCTCTATAATCGACACACATGCGCATTGACCCATCTTTCTTTTTCGTGAACAACACCGGTGCTCCCCAAGGGGATGAACTGGGTTGTATGAATCCTTTTCCTAACAATTAATCTAATTTCTTTTTCAGTTCTAACATCTCCGTGGGTGCTAATCGATAAGGTGCCTTAGCTATTGGAGCAGTTCCAGGTATTAGATGAATTCTAAATTCTACTTCCCTATCTGGTGGTAATCCAGGTAGATCTTCTGGGAATACATCAGGGTATTCTGGTACTACTGGAATTTCCTTAAGTTCTTTGCTTTTAGTGTTAATGATTAATGAAATCATATACACTATGCCTTGCTTTCGTTCGTAACGAGCGACTTTCATTACTGAAATGCACTTCATTGTCTTGCGTGGCTTATCTCCTTTAATCAGAATTATCTCTCCTATTGGCGTACGAATTTCTACGGAATTCTGATCACATAGGATTCGAGCATGGTTGGCTACTAACTAATCCGTTCCTAGCACGACGTCGAATCCTGCTAAATTCATAGGTAGAAGGTTTGTCGAGAACTTATGCCCTGATAATTCTATTTTTCCTTCTTGAAGTACCTTATCTATACTGATAGGGTTTCCTTCTGCCGTCTCTATCGTATAAACTTGATTAAGTTTGGTTAAGGGTTGCTTAAGAGCGTGGCAAACTGAAGTATTTATAAAACTTTGGTTTGCACCAGAGTCAAATAATACTTTTGCATAAACGTCATGGACAAGGAATGTACCAGCTATCACATCAGGAATCAGATCTGCCTCTTGTGTTGTCAGCTGAAAAGCTCTTGCGTTCTTCTTATTAGTTCCATCGGCCGCTTTTGCTTTGTTGTCAGCTGTCTTGACTAATTTAGGGCAATTTGGCTTAAAATGCCCTGCTTCTCCGCAATTGTAGCAGATCATAGATTTCTTCCTGCAATCTTCCTCTACGTGCCCCGGTATTTGAAGAAATTACAGTATTTCTTACATTTTCCGAAATGTTTCCTTTTACAATTTCTGCAAAATGGCGGTGTGGAAGACTGCCCGGCTCCTTTTTTCTTGGAATTATTATTATTATTACCCAAACGGAAACCTTGGGTAATCTTCTGAGCCAGTTCCTTCTTCCTATTCTGCTCTCTCGTATGAACCAATCCATCAGTCAAGGTATTGGCCAATTCGACCGCATCGTCGATAGTCTGAGGTCTAGCAGCCTTGACTATATCACGGATTTCGCTAATCAATCCCCAAATGTAGCGAGAAATAAGTACAGGTTCTGGCGAGGCCAGAGTCGGTACTATTCTTGCATATTTGAAGAATTTCGATGTATACTCACGGCATTTAACATCCACCATCCTGTGGTTCAGGAACTGGTTTGCCATTTGCTCCTTTTCGTAGGAAGGACAAAATTTCCTTTCTATTAGTTCCTTAAACTCTTCCCAACTCATGGCATAAGCCACATCACTTCCTTTAGCTTGCAGCACCGTATTCCACCATTCTAATGCCTTTTCTTTGAAAAGCTGGGACGCATACATCACCCTGTCTTCTTCTACGCACTTACTTATCTTGATCACAGCTTCTGTCTTTTCTAACCAACGTAGTGCAGTAGTTGCTCCTTCATTGCCTGCGAATTCGGTTGGTTTACAGGCGAGGAATTCTTTATAAGTGCAACCAGTCGTCATCACTTTCATCTTCTTAGGTAATGGGGCTTGAATTACATTATTATTATTGCCTCCATTTATGCTATAACTGAAATTATCGTCGCGGGTGCGTTTGCTATGGTCGGCTTTGGAAGGTTCGACTGGATTTTTAACACCTGCGACGATTGCTGGGATAGCATTGGCTATACCCTGAGCAACTATATTTTCTATATCTTCTCTATTGAGAAAAGTTTCCTGATTATTTGGTTCCGATTGATTAACTTCATTTGCCGAGTGGTTAACTGCGTTTGCCATCTGAATTATTAACACTATACATTGATTAATATCACAAAATAGATAGCAATCAAACACAATATGGCAATCACAATCACAATCACAAATTAAGTAAGCACATATAGCCAAAATTGTCGATCTTTGCGACGTTTAGATTTTTATATATATATATGCATCTGTACAAACCACATATTTACAGATGTTTTATTAGGTGATATTAAACGTTATTATTATTATTATAATTATTATTATTATTATTATTATTATTATTATTATTATTATTATTATTATTATTATTATTATTATACAAAACACCTATTCTATGGTTAACTGTCTTCAAAAGTGAAATTCCCTCTCATCGTACTTCCAGGAGAGGTTCTCACCCACAGATCGGATCCGGTTTCCCGCGTCCACCAATTCTTCGCCGTAGCGGCATAGTTCAGCAACATTTTCTGGGTTCATGGGTGGAAAAGTGGCGGGGACGGGCTCAAACTGTGGGTAATAAGGGTTTGTATTGTTCATGAGGTTTTGGAAATGCCAATCATTGGTCCCCCACTCCTCAATTGGATCAGGCAGGGGTAGTGGGTTGATAATAGGTTTAGGGATGGCAGGTTCTAGGTTTATAGGAAGTTCCTTTTGAACGGGAATGTTCACAAGGTTTTCATCACCCAAACCACAACAACACGTGCAGCACCGCCTATCACCCCCAAACCGACGGCAGGAATCTAAAGCCGATTCAATATCAAGTGAGATGACATTATTAAACCCTTTTTGGCGTGTTGGACATCCTTCACCAGATAGCCCTGAAGCAGGGTCAGGGTCAGATCTTTGAACCCAACTGCGGCGTTCACATACCTGCACTCCATTTCATTCTAACCTCCCGATAGATCAGAAGGACGAGTAGGTCTCCGAGGTTGGTGACCCATTGACAAAGATAACAACCTTTAGGCTCCAATCCCTAATCACACTGATTTTGGTGAAAAGCCATTACAACAAAGACCCGAAAACCCGACACGGTCCCACTTGCTGATGTGAACGAGCCTATTCACACATGGAAAAAGCTATCATCTTCAAATTCGTCCCATCAAGAACTGCATAAGTTTGATTAACTGAAAAAAAACCCCTTCAAAACTCAAATGATGGATCACAGTGGAGACCTGAACTATTTACATCAAAAACTCGAAATTTAGACTATGTTAACTCCTTAGAGTTATGCGCCTGCAGTCTTCATGGATCTCATGAACCGAGTATGCAAACCATTTTTCAATGCCGAGAACCTCGATCAGAGTAAGACTAGACCAGCCCCTGACACTTCGAGGCTAAAAGTGTCAATATGTGAAAACTATGAAACACGGCCCGTGTTGTCACACCCCAAAACACATCACGCACTACTTATCACCCTCAGACGGATGGTCAAAGTGAGCGAACTTCGACCTCACGTCAAATTTTGGCGCCGACCCCTCTCTTATAGGAGTTTTTTGGTGCGTAAGGAAAGACATCAAATGAATCAAAACCATCAGTGGATTCAATACCTTTAGTAGCTGCTCCACCAGAATAGTGAAGAGAAGAATTTCCTGGGCCAAAAAGGTCGCAGTTTGCCAGCTTCCTGTCTAGTTCCTCCCAGGGTGGTAAGGTCAGAGCTTGACCAGAGCTTTCTCCCACAATCTCTTTTCCCTTTGGTTCAACTGTTTTCTTCACTTTTTGAGCCGCGGGTTTCTTCTTTCTTCCCCTTTTCCAGTCTAAAAGCCTCCTTCTCTTCTTTGGTTTGAGTGTTTCCTGGGCTTGGAACACCATTGGCTCATCCGTCTTAGCTTGGTACCTGGTAGCTTCCATGTCAGTGGAATGTATAGAGAAGTTTTGGAGAGCCTCCGATAATTCATTCATACTGTTAGTCACACATAAGGAAACACAAAATTCCAAATTTAATTATTGCAATTAAATTTCACAGAAGCACAAAATTCCTAAAATTTAAGTATTTTTCAATACTTAATTTGCTTAAACCAGTAGCTCTGATACCACCTTTTCTGTCACGGCCCCCGACCCGTTTTGCCTGGTTCGGAAGCCGCGGGACAGAAACCCGTGGTACTGGTATTTATATTGGTAGCGGAAATTTCAACAGGACCGTTTGTCGGAAAATAATATCAGAGTTTTAAAGAAAACACCGAATTATTTTATTATAAATTTCGGGATAACCCCGTATTTTACAAGAAACGAATTTCACTGGGAAATCCCCTGATTACAGAAAACATGTTTATTTCTATTTACTGAACCACTTTATTTAACCCGGAGTCCTACGGGGCACTTTTCCTTTTCTTCTCAGTAAATCACATGAAACATGTTTTAAAAAGATTTGATCAGCTAAAAATACTGGCGAGTGCATTCCATTTATACAAAATACACATTATACAATATTAAGAGCTATTATAATGTTTATATCAACCAATTACCCCAAATCGGTATTTGTCACTCGACCGGATCTGTGACTATGGTCATATCACACATTGGCTAACCCATTGTCCAATGGTGAAGATTATCAAGTAGTGTATACAAAACCCCACATACCGGCAGTAATTGTAGATTACAAAGACTTAATCACTGTACTTATAACTTTGAAAATGAGTAGGGTTTTGAAAGCAATTTGGTAAAAAGAGAATGACTCACATTGCAAATTTAAACGGTCAAGCCTGCCTACTGGTTAAGCTAGTAAACCTAATTAAATATACAATGCAAACGAAACTAGGTTAGTAACTTAATTCAACATTTACAATAATCGCGAGATCGAAACCCTCATGACAAATGACAAAGTATAGCCCAATGTAGGCAACATTTAAACATCCATCGGATCGGTTTTAATCGATCGGATATTGTATCGTAGCAGTGATCGAGTTATTACCCTGTTATCGTAGCAGAGTTTCAAGATTTTGATTGTATTTTGAAAAGAACGGAGCAGATATGAATGTACGAAAGGAATTTTTACGTCATAACATACAAATAGATCAAGTCCCAAGCCCCTGGATTTATACTGAGTTTTTGTCTCTCCCACGTGTCGCACCGGTCCCCTGGCCTCTGGCGCGTGTCGCGATGGCGACCGTCTAGGCTAGGGTAGCCTGGTGTCGAGTATAGCCTGGATGTGTTGTCAAAAACTCGAAAATGCGTGTTCTCACCCTATTTTTGTGAAACATAGATCAATTATGGGATCCCCCCTTGAGTTTTAGGGGGCCCTGTTGCTAGCTTCGTCCGTTTTTCTGTTTCGAGTCGCACCGTACTACTTGGGGGTTTCAATTAGGGTTTCTTAGTGTGCCTTTTAGGAATGGAAATTTGCGAGGTTGTTACACTTAACACTTTGACAAATGACCACTAGGTCATCATCAAAGGTTTGGTTACTTGGATATTATATATGTTATATAGTATATATCATAGGTTACTTAGTCCAATAATTCTACAAGAACATCATATAAGTCATGCATGAGGTAGGAAGATAAACCTTCCATTTAGGAACCTCTTTTGTATTCACCAAGACACAAGTTTTCATACGACAACAAGGAAGGTCAAGAATATACATTAAGGAAATGAAATACATACTATCTAGCTAAGAAAACATCAAGTGATATGTGGATTTGCAAGTAGGATAGCCCAAGCTAACCATATAACCACACAACTTCAAGTACAAGACTTGTTCATCACTTGTGGGTTAAAACCCTATTAAAACAGAAAATTTTTGAGGATTAAACCTCTGGATGTTCATGTCACAACCTTGTTTTTAAGTTCCGATAGGATCTCTCAATGATATCAAACAAGACTTGTGAGAGTGCGGAAACCAATCACAAGTTAATTCAAGAATATTTAGTTGAAACCGAAACAATATAAATCAAAACAAACCGGAAACTTGCATTCACTGATTAATGGTGACTGATACAAGACTCCCCAAAACAGGTTTCGGCTGGCCCCTTGCTCTCAAATGACTGATCAACCTCAAACATGTGTTTGAGGTTTACTTAAATGCTAGATATATTGGGTCGAAACCCATTAGGCCCAAACCGATAACCATACAAGACCCATTACCACTATATCGATCCAAAACATACATTAAACAAAACATTACAAGTTCAATCCCTTAACTGACACAACCCTCTATGAATAAACCTTCAGGTTCTAACAACCCCCCTAGGTTTATGCATAGAGGTTCTTCTGACTTTAATTGCCTCCGCTACCTCCCAACCTATCTTTGAATCCACCAAATCCTTTCGTATGAATGTGTAAGACTGAAGTAACAGCAGCAGTCCAACCTTTAGCCACTTTTTCGTACTTTTTTGTAACTCTGATATGATTTCGAGCAAGCACTTCCAGATCTTCTTGATCCAAGTTCAGTAAATCCACTTGATCAACCAATCGAAAACTCACATCATCATCGCAAACAATCACAGCTTGCCCTAACCATTCATCATATGCCTAAAAATGCAAGGTCTTCAGTACACCTTTAGGAATTTTCTTGACCAAAGGAATCGTCTTGTTGGTGCGTGGATCTCTAACACCCTTAGCATGAGTGATAATGGATTCAACAGTGTGCATAGAAGGAAAACCTCGTGCAACTTCTCTCTACAATCCTTCAAAGAATAAATATCCACGCCCGCCAGGCTGATCATCCACATAAGGTGACCTTGATAGAGTAATAAAGTCCACCTTAGTGAATGTTTGAAACTGGGCAGGGTTTTTGTACCATTCAACAGGTCCAACCTTTCTCTTGATCCACTACCTACGACGATCATGATCAAAACCCCAGCTTACAATACCTAAACGGTTTCCAACTTTGTCATAATAATTTTCGCCAACATCCATCAAATGATGAGTGGCTTGAGCATCCTCATCATCAGGATTGAGATTCTTGTTTTTTAGAATCACAAACTATCTTTTCTTCTTCAATCTCTCAGCTTTTGCTTTGTCAGCATCTTTGTCAGTAACTTTCTTGAAATACTGATCCATTGGAGTTACTCTTTCAGCATCATCCTTAGCAAAAGCCCTTGCTCTATCTTCTTCAGCTTGTCTTCTACTCTCTGTGTCAGTCGGATCAGAAAATTCGTTGCCAAACTTCTTCTCCAATTTACCACATAGATCATACACCATGTTGAATAACAAACTGACATCACCTTGATGCTGATCAATCTGTTGATTCTTTTGCACAATAGTATCTTCAAGCTGAATGATTTTTGCATCTTTATGGATCGAGTCTTGCTCAAGCACAACTATTCTTTTCTTCATCTCTCTCATACTTATAAACTCATCATCATCACTTGAATCATCAACAAACGACATTCTCAGTGGTTCTTCGGGCCGTTTTCCACTTGAACTGCAAGGTTCCTCATGAACTATTCCTGACGAACTTGCAATAGCAGTAGTAACAGGTGGTGTTGACTCGGTGATTGGAGTAGAAACAGTGGTAGCAATCGGAATCTCTGTAGACGTAACATCCACATCCATTCTTGGTGTATCAACATCAAAATCAAATAGTGTTTCAGTAGCAGTAGTGGATGCATCTTTCTCAAAGTCAAAATCATACAAACCATCTTCATCTTTAGCATCAGTTATGGGTTGATCTTTGTTTTGCTCAACACACACACCAGGTCGAGGATCCCTTCTTTTTCGCTTCAATGGTTGAGTTTCAGGATCCTTTGGGTCTTTAGACGTTTGCTCTTCATTTTGAACTAAAGGATCGGAAGGAGGATTTCCTATCTTTTCAGTTAAAGACTTCAATAACTGAGCCAACCTCTCAGACGTAATCACTGGTTGAACTGCAGAAACAACATAACTAGCTTCAGCTTCAGGAGGAAGCTCAACTTCATCATCATCATCACAACTAATTTCAATGCCTTCATCGTCAGAGTTTATTGTTAGGATCTCTGTCTCAGGCTCTTCTTCAGAAGCACCTTGAACAACGTGTTCTTCAGCAATCATAGCATTAACCGGTGCCGCATTCACAGGTGCATGTTGTACTAACACTGGTTCAGCTGCTACATCTTCTGTCTCAACAAACTGACCAAAATTCTCCAACGGAATCAGTCCTTCAAACTTCTTTTCAGTACCCCTCTTAGACATGAGAGCACCAAAAACCGCAAGACCCATTGGCTTCAAATCCAAGGTGTTTCCAGATCTCTCCAACTCTGGATAACGTGCATTAAACATCATTTGTAAGAACCTCGGGTACATGATAAACTTATCCTTTCGAACGCCAATCACATTACTCTTCATGCCTTCAAAGATGTATTTCGAGTAGTTGAATGGCTGGTTTGTTATCAGAAAAACAAACGCAGCAGATTGAGTGATACTCAGCTGATCTGTTCCCCCTCTGTTTTCTGTCATACATAAGATGAACATGTGGACCAACAAGCGCCAATACTGATGCACAAACTTCTTCATTAGCGAGGGATACGTTCCTTCATAGCTCAGACGAGGCAAAATAGCTTCTATGGTTGCAGCCGGAAGATCAATGGGATCTGTCTCTTGATCGTTAAATTGTAAGACCTCCCTTATCATCTGTTCGGTTAGAGTAACGCTCTTCTTTTGAATTTCAGCAACAATCGCTCCTTTACCTCCTACTCCTAGTGCATCAAATCTGGCAGTCTTCCAGAATTCTTGAACTAGGCTTTCATAGACGACATGATTCTCTCGTAAAGTGTGAACGATTCTACAACTATTCAATCCCTTGATCAATAAGGTATACAAATTCTTGTGCTTCTCCGGAGGTGGTGCTAATTACCCCGCTTGATTATGCGTTGAAATGAACTTCAAATCCGTATCCTACACAAAACATAAAAATTAAGTATAGAATAATATTTGAATGATTTCTTGTTAACTTGGTTAAACTGGTCAACAAGTCAATGCAAGTCAACAGTCAACAACAAGTCAATAGGCAACAACTCAGATTGCAATTCAAAATAATAAAAATTTCAATTCAAACACAAGATTTGAGTCGAGACGATGAGATATTGACTCGAGACCATGAGGTTTCGAGTCGAGACCAAGTGGTTTTTGAGTCGAGTCCAAGTGATTTCGAGTCGAGACCTCAGTCGAGACCAATGAGGTTGTGACTCGCAACCAGAGGTCTCGAGTCCTCAAGTCAACTGAAGCAATCTGAGTCGAGACCACATAAACAAGTTTCAATCAATCTTGATTTGGATCAAAATCCAATAACATCCTATAATTTCTTTGAAGACCAATGTAAGTTCATAATTAGGGCTCTTTTTCATATTCAAATCTTCAAACAATCTTTAAAGAATCTTCAATCAACCTGCAGATCTTCAAACAAGCCACTTATAAAATCATAATACCTTCAACAATGATAAGTCGAGACCGGAAAACTCGTCAGAAACAAGAGAATCATAGGAATTTTGAGAGAATTTGAGAGAAACAGTGACAGGTCTTGAGTGAGAAATGAGGTCTCGACTCGAGACCTTCCTTTTATACCTCAATACATGGACCGGGCCTATGAATTGGGCAGAGACCAAGGTGTTGGGATGAGACCACATCAAATTCAGTCGAGACCAAACATATCTTCAGTTTAAGGATTTAATTTAATTTCTTTAATTGTTTCAAAAATCCCTTTAAACCAAAAACAATTTTAACAACCCATTTAACTTCCCGAGCATGTTTTACAGAAATAAAAACCTAAAAAACAAAAATAAATAATATGAACAATTATTTACAAAATAAAATAAGAAATATCGTAATTGCCCAGGGATCAAATCACGAGGTTTTGGGCTTGACTTCATTTATCAACACTGATCTACTGCTGAATAATCTAGACGATTGCCAGTATATTTGTCCATCTAGACTCATCTCCCTAGACCTTTTCCATGTAACTGCCTGTAACTGATTTTATCATGTTTTGATTTCTTAACAATGTGGACCCAAACAAATACTAATCAAATCCACATATTTCCACAAGTCCGTTCTAGACTTCTGAAACCTTAACTGGGATTAGATTGAGAAGAGAACAAAATAGATCATAAGCAGAGATGATATAATGTATAGATCAAATGAGTTTTTCTCAGTTTGATATAGGTTTCTAGGGTTTCTTTTGGGCACTTGGGGGGCCTCTTTCAGGTGTAAATTGATCTATAAGACGACAGACGCACAGCTAGGTCTTTTCTAACGCAAAACAGAAGCCAAACGCTGCCTAGAACCTCCAGGTCTTTGCTCACGCAAAACAAAGGAGATACACGACTTTTTCAGAGAAGATTTCAGAACCAGACCAAAATTGTGTGTATCGGGACATCACATGAGCATTCAAATAGAAATGAGCTAATTCCAAGTGACTTTCTTTCGTGGGGTCATTAACTAATTTAGGTTCTGAACAGAAACAGCCAATGTTTCCAGCCTTAAGGATAGAGCCTATCAACACATCATTCTAGAGTCAAACTATTTCGATACTGGTTTTACATGAGTCAGCCCTTTACCACAATGTGAAAATTCATTTCATTTCCCATGTCATGCAATGCCTCTTTTTGTATTTTTCTAAATTTTTAAATATTTTTTGTATTTTACAAAATTTTTAATGTTTTTGTAATTTTCAAAATTTCTCCCCCTAAATTTGTGCATAAATAAAAACTACATAGGAATAGAAAACTTTATGAACAAATTTACCTACGAAAAACAAAACATGCTCAGTCGGTATAACGGATCATTTTCAGAAAATCCACAAGCACTTGAAACTTCGAGCTGCTGACAGGTTTTGTGAACAAATCGGCATCATTTGCATCTATGTCGATTTATTCTAGTTTGATAAGACCTCTGTCAAAACAGTCTCGTATAAAATGAACTTTAATATCAATGTGCTTGGTTTTTTTAGTGGAAGATAGGATTTTTCACAATTTGTATAGCAGCATCATTATCGCAGTAAATGGTAGCGTTAAGATAAGTCAAACCGTAGTCCTGCAATTGATGTTGCATCCACACCACTTGGGAACAAGACGCAGAAGCCACAACGTACTCTGCTTTAGTTGTGGAAATTGCCACCGTTTGTTGCTTCTTGCATTGCCAAGAAATGAGCCTGTCACCCAAAAATTGACATCCAGCTGATGTGGATTTCCTGTCCTTGTCAGTGCCTCCAAAATTACTATCAGAAAATGCAAATAGGTCAAAATTGGAATCCCTCGGATACCACAGACCAAACCGAGTTCGGCCTTTAAGGTACTGAAAGATTCGTTTAACAGCTGTAAGATGAGAGTTTTTAGGATTAGCCTGATGTCGCGCGCAGTTTCAGACAGCAAACATGATGTCTGGACGGCTCCCTGTCAGATACATCAACGACCCGATCATAGACCTATAAAGGCGTTGATCAATAGGGGATCCTTCTGCATCTTCAGTCAGTAAAGGTCTTTCTGCCATTGGAGTTTCAGCCGGTTTTGCGTCTGTGAACTTAAATTTTGCCAGCACATCGTCCACATACTTCCGTTGATGAATAAGAATGCCTCGAGAATCCTGTTTGACTTGTAAACCCATGAACAATGTCATTTCTCTAAGCACACTTATCTCGAACTTCTTTTTCATAACTCTCTCAAATTCCTTGCACATCTCTTCGCTTGTTGATCCGAAGATAATATCATCGACATAGATTTGAACCAAGATCAGATCCTTGCCCACTCTCTTGATAAACAGAGTCTAGTCTATCGTGCCACGCGTGTACCCATGAGCCAGAAGATGTTCAGTCAGAGTTGCATACCAAGCTCTTGGTGCTTGGTGCAATCCATATAATGCCTTGTCAAGCTTATAGGCATATTCTTGATGATCTGGATGGACAAAACCCGGTGGTCCCTCAACAAAGATTTCCTCCTTCACGTCTCCATACAAAAATGCAGTATTGACGTCCATCTGATAAACAGTGAACCCCATGTAGGACGCGTATGCTAAGAAAATCCGGATGGCCTCAAGTCGGGCAACTGGGGCGTAAACTTCATCATAATCCAGTCCCTCTATCTATCTGAATCCCTGGACTGCCAATCTTGCTTTGTTTCGAACAATAACTCCTGCAGAATCTTGCTTGTTTCTGAAAACCCATCGAGTTCCAAGTTTGCGTTTCCCTTTCGGCAACTCCATAAGCTTCCATACTCCTAGCTTCTCAAACTGGTTCAACTCTTCAAGCTTAGCATCGACCCAGCCTGGTTCCTGCAAAGCTACATCAATGGTTTTAGGTTCAATTTGAGAAATGTAGCATGAGTATAAGCAAAGATTAATGGTTCCTGATTGATACCTGGTTTGAACTCCTGCATTTACAAGACCAATCACATTCTTAATAGGATGATTTCTTTAAACGCTTGTTGGAATAGAAAATTCAGGTATGATCTCGTCTTGAATTGTCTTGATGTTGCTCGACTCCCCCTCACTAGGTGCTACAGTGCTGTGAACCACATGAGTAGTAACAATACAATCTTCAGGGATGGGATCAGGAAACAAATCAGATCCAGATGCATTCGAGTGAACACCTCCTGATGATACACCTTCAGGGGATTGATGGGACGTTGGATGCTCTGTAAATCTCATTCCTGGTGGATCGATAGTATGATTTCACGAGCTCCCTTCATCATGTTCCTCTTCTTCTATATCACCAAATGAAACTAGTTGTTTCGGAGTCGACACACCTGCATCAGGGGAAACGCTAGACAAAATGTTAAAGGATTTGAACAAATCAGCATAATCATATAACCAATCTGGACCAACTCTAGCGTCCGTAGAATTTTCTTCGAGCCATTCAATGTTGCACGACTCGACGACCTTCTTGGTTACTTTTTTGTACACTCTATAGGAAGATCCTTTAGCGTATCCAATAAAGAAACATTCGTCCCCTTTGACCTCAAACTTCCCATTAGTGTCCATGAGTAACAAGACACACGGACAACCAAAGATACGGAAGTGTGAGACCGAGGGTTTACGCCTTTCCAGAATCTCGTAAGGAGTTTTCATATGACGTTTGTTTACTAAAGCATGATTCTGGATGTAACAAGCCGTGCTAACTGATTCAGCCCAGAAGAAACTAGGAAGCTTCGAGTCGGCTAGCATGGTTCGTGCCGCCTCTATAAGAGTACGATTTCGTCTCTCAGCCACTCCATTTTGTTGTGGAGTTTGTGGCGCAATGTACTGTCATTCGATTCCCTTTTCTGCGCAGAATGTATCTAAGGTGATATTCTTGAATTCCGTCCCATTCTCTGATCGAATTACTTTCACCCTTGTACTAGCTTGATTTTCAACTAGAGTGATGAACTGTTTGATTAACCCGCAGCCTCATTCTTGTGACTAAGAAAGTAAACCCACGTGTAGCGAGAGTAGTCATCTATGATCACAAGACAATACGCCTTCTTGCCAATGCTCAGCACATTTACAGGACCGAAAAGATCCATGTGTAGTAACTCAAGCATGGCTTTTGTTGAAGGAGTAGACTTGGACTTATGAGGCTTTCGATGAGCTTTTCCTTTTGCGAAAGCAACACACTTTTCTACCAGCATGAAGTCTTTGATTGGTAGATCACGGACCATTTGACCTTTAGCAAGACGATTCAGATTCTTCATATTCATGCCCAAGGTGACGATGCCACAACAGACCATCATGTTCTGAAATCTTTGAGAAAAGACAAGTGATTTCCTCACACGGTTTCTTGTTCATGTCGATAGCATACGCGTTTCCTCTTCTCTCGGCAGTCATCAAAAACCAATTCTCAGGGATCACAATTCCTGGTTTAAGCACATAACATCCCTTCTTTGTGAAATGAACCGAATTTCCTCTATCACAGATTTGTGAGATACTTAGCATATTGTGTTTCAGTTCTGGGACGTAGTTCACATTCTCGAAGCTTAATACGCCGTTTCTCACTGTTCCTTTCAACGTGATTCTGCCTGACTCTCCTCCCACAAAAGAGACATATCCACCGTCAAATTCTTTTACATTGACGAGTTGGGACAAGTCTCCTGTCATGTGCCTGGAACAGCCACTATCCATGTACCAAAGTCACGCGGTAGTCCTCCACAGCTGTTCCTGCACGATTAGCGGGATCAGTTAGCTTTAGGAACCCAACCCATAGTGGATCTGGGTTTTCCTTGAGCGTCAATGTATGTCACTTTCTGCCAAACTAAATTGTCTTTGTTCAAGAACTTTGAAGGGTTTTTATTGGCAGTTTTCTGTTGAGATATATTCGATTGAGCAGCCTTAGCTTTGGGTTTCCAATATTTATGTGGCCATTTATAATTGTAGTTATCAAAAGCTTTAGGTTGATTTCTTTGAAAATCATTTTGACGATTTTGATTTATTCGTTTAGCTACATTCCAATCTTGATCAGAAGGTTTAGCTTTACGATAGTTGTTCTTCATTGTCTCAGACTTTGCAGTCGCCATTGACTCTGAACAACGTGATCGGTCTTGCTCGACCTTCTGATTTTGTGCATTCTTATTCTTAGATTGCACACTTGGGAGTTGAACACAGTTTCTGGCGATGTGTCCAGCAATAACACAATTGAAACATGTTTGTCGTTTCAATGTGTGGAAATTTTGGTGCTTCATAGCAGATGCGGATCTGTTGGGTTTTGAAGGATAAGCCTGTTTGGTTTTTCTTGCTTGTTTAGCTTGTGCCTTTTCTGAGCATTTTGGTCCCTGCTGATCAGAAGTGGCACAAGCATGAGATATAGACGGATGATGTGTTTCATCCTTCTTACTTTTATCATGATAATTTTGAAAAATCGGTTTTGTTTTAGTTTTATCTTTCTTTTCAGAAACATTTTGTGGTGACTGTTCATTTATTTCAACCTCTTTTTCTTCTTTAACAAACTCTGATTCAGTTTTTATTTTAGAACATGTTGAAATTTCATCAACACGTGTTTCATCAACACACGTATCATGTGAATCTACTTGTGGTTTGCTTTCAGCTACGGTTTCCAACGGGGTCCCACTAGATTCAACATTATGGACGTCCACTGAGACCGATTCAGAAGAAGAATCAGGACATTCTTGATTTTCTTGAGAAGAAGTTTCAGTGGTTTCACTGAATGTATCATGAGGGACCTCACCTGTCACACTAACATCAGCTGTAGAGTTAGAAATATCATAATCACAATCATTAACTGAAAAACATCCATCACCAGACTCATTGTTTAAAGATTCAACACAAGCATCAACAGTTTTGGCCAAAACATCAGGCCCACTAGACGACACATAAGTATGAAACGAATCAAGAAAAACTTGTCCAAACACACAACCAGAATCAGTTTTATCAAAAGAAGTTTCAGAAAAATCAGAATTAAAAACTTGTTCTCCCCCAAGAATATCTCCACACTTTGAGTCTACTACTTTATCTGCACATGCAAACTAGCTATTAGGATCAAAAGTGCCTTTAGAAACAAAGCTCATTGAAGGAGTTGATCTTTTATTATCAACAGATTTGCTGTTGATTGATGACTTGTCGATTTTAGGACAATAAGTCATCTTGCTTTCATTCATCAGTTCCTCCTCAGTAATAGGTAGATATGTGTAATTGTCATTATAAGGAGGAGGAACTTGATTGAATCCCAACCCACACCCTTTCTTTCTTTTGTATGCAAGTTGCTGATCACATAGATTTTTAACCAGTTTACTGGAAGACTCATATTTTTTAATGTTAAGTTCGTTAATTTGATATCTTTCTCTGATATCTTCCATTTCTTTGATCAAAATGCATACCTTCTCTTGTGCCTCTAAGAAATGGGCTGTTTTTACACTTACATCATCCTTAAGTTTGATGATGTCTTTTCGCTGAGCTTCAATTTTATCTTTATAAAGCTTTTTATTCTTTGCTAAAGTAAATTTTTTAATGTCTTGATAATCTTGAATTTGCTCAGCGTTGTGTATTCGATATGTTTCAACCCTTTCTCGACACTCAGGGGTGCAAAAGACAGAAAGTACCTCTTCTTTGTTGACCATGAACTGGAGCTGAAAGGATCTGGGTCACGAGCGCCAAGTTTTCAGCTGAAGTCACATCCTCAGGTGTAGAATTCTGATCCTCAGGAGCTGAAGTCATGAAAGCAATGTTATCTGAGGCAGTCTGATTTTCGGGAGCTGAGATGTTCAGACGTTGAATTTCTGCATTCCAATCGAAGGTAGCATTCGGCTAAACTACCAGGGCTGAACTTTCTGTTGAAGTGTCAGTTGTAGTAACAAGATCTCTTTCAGGGTTCGGTGGAGCAGGTTGTGCTGGAGTCTGTTCTCTATTGACCTTTGGCTTAGTGCAGTTTCATGCCAGATGTCCTGGTTCATGACAATTGTAACAGCGCAGCTCAAATGGCATCTTGGTGGGTCCTGTAAAGGTGAGACCTTGCCACTTGTTTCTTCCAGTTTTTCTTACGAAGTTATTTGCTTTGAAAGCAGCCATAGCCATCTGCCATGTAATGTCCATCTCTTCTACATCATCAGGATGGTTTTGATCTAGATTATCCATAGACCATCTAGGAGGATCCAGTTTACCTGCATCAAAGGCATTCAAGCAGTTTATAACAGATGCATCAATGTCCAGATTTTCTTTAGACTGTTGTGTGAAGAAGGCAATCATCTCGTTCTTCACAGAAGGATTAGCAGCATTAGAGGCAACAGTGGATGGTGCAGCAGGAGTAGCAGGTGAGCCAGAGTAATAAGCATTTGCAGAAGTAGGTGCTGCCTTAGAAGACGCTGAGCCGCTGAACATCTGAAAACCACATTGAGATATAAGAGCAGCATTGTTGTTGTTTGATGCAGTGGGAGTAGCAGAAAATCCTGCAGCCAGCATACTATTCTTATAATTAGTTTCCCTTTATTTGTCATCTAGCTCACATGCCTTGATATGAAAAATCATCTCAGACAGACTGCATCTTGCAAGATCCTTGGTTTTCTAGATCATGGCAACATGAGGATCCCAGCTTTTAGGTAGAGCGTTCTGAAGTTGTCTATTAGTTGAAGCATTGGTTGTATGCAGCTCTTCCATCTTCATTTGAGTAACCAGCTTGACAAACCTTTGAATTTGATTATCAACAGTCTCTCCATAGATATGGTTGAAATTGTTGAAGTTCTGACTCAGCAAATTTCTTCGACTCTCTTTCATGTCTTCATTACCTTTATAGACATCTATCAAAGCTTCCCACATTTCTTTGGCTGATTTGCAAGTACGAAATCTGATAGCAATGTCTGGACCCAGAGCCATGGTCAGGTAGGAGAGAGCCCTGTCATCTTCTTCAACAATGGTGAAGTCTTCCTCAGTGTACAGATTAAGAGGCTTCTTCACTTTCACACTAGGTTCGTTACCATGGTCCATCATGATCTCTCTTGGACCTCTTAGAATGCTTCGCCAAATTTTAGCATCCTTGACTTTCACGTGTTGCTCAAAACGCCACTTCTATTCAGGGAAGTCATTTCCATCTAACAGCCTGGGAACACGAGTGGTGGTCCCAATGATAGAATCTAACTTTTGATGTTTGTTCATGGCTGCCAAGTCAACACTTTTGTTATTTGTTGTCATGTTTTTCAATTATTTGATGAATTAATTAACTGATTAATTAATTTGTCAAGTCCAAAGGTCCAAAGTCCAAGGTTCAAAGTCCAAAGTTCAAAGTCAAATTCACATTGCCCTTTTTCGTTTCGAGTCGAGACCACTGTCTCAAGTAATGGATCCGTTAGTCGAGACAGACGTTGCGAGTCGAGACCAAGAACTTTCAATATCAAAATCCTGAGTCGAGACCACTGTTGCGAGTCGAGACAGATGGTTCGAGTCAAAATGTTACAACTCAAGACCACGTTGTTGCAAGTCGAGACCTGGAAGTCTGGTAGCCACAGAATCACTATTGAGTCGAGACAGGAGTGTGATTGCGAGTCGAGACCACGTTTTTACGAGTCGAGACCAAAAATTTGACAACTCGAGACTGGCTGGTTACGAGTCGGGACTGGCTGATTACGAGTCGAGACCCTGCAAAACAGGTTGTGAGATAAAAAGACTCGTAATCCCTGATTTCCAGCACCTTCCAAAATTCAAAGATTTTGAAATCTTTAAATTTCTATCCCCAACAACTTCTGAGAAATCAGCAAACAACTTTTCTGGAATCACACGAACCAAAATTTAGCACTTTTTATGTAATATTGCGAAGAACAGTTTGAATGTTCCATAATAAGAAAACACAATCAAACCAAAACTCGTTGTAAAACAGACACTAGCAAACAAGATCAGTAATAAATAAGGCCTTCTTGAATCTGAATGATATCGAACCGAACCAAGAATTGGTTTCTTGGCTCCGATACCAATTGTGTCACACCCTCAAAAATCCACAAGCGGAGTAATACCGCGAGGCGTGTGACTGACCAGGATCCAGCCACCAATCATATTGAACAATGTAATTAAATAAATAAAAGTCCAACCACAAAATATAATTGGTTTTCAAAACAAGTTAATCAAGTTCAAGTTATCAGCGGAAGCATAAAGTTTAAAACCAAAGTATAAGTTTAAAAGTTCAAATGTTTAACATGGAACTCAACAGTCCAAGTCCCACAACGACTCCTCCTCCCATGCAAGCTCCAGCTAAGCATCTAACGACCTGCAAGGCATGTAACAATGAGTCAACAACAAAGTTGAGTGAGTTCACAGTTGGTTGTCCACTTTTAAAGTTGTTCCAAAAATCATAAGTTCTTTCGAAAACCATGTATTAACCAATTCCTTGTTTCCCAAACCATAACCAGTGGGGGCTACCCCATGTTAACCACTAGACCCAATACCATATCGACAACTGACTGGAGTCATGTTTATGTGCCCTACGTCAATGTCTATCATCATTGACTAAGTGCCCAGATCCATTAGTCCACTCCCGTCCTCTGCGGCACGGTGTGAGGCTTGTCAAACCTAATAGCGCTATTTAACTAATGACCCGCTCGCCATTGGCCTGGGGATTAAGTCGATATAAAAATGAGGGACTTCATGATAGAGTTTTGTCTAGTAAGTTATCTGTTGTCATCCTTCTTACAGAGGAATGGAGGTACGTAATCTACCCAAGGAGAATACGCAGGTTTAATGTTGTCATCCTTCCCATGGAGGATGGAGGTACATATTCTACCTAAGGAGAATATGCAGGTTCCGTTTTAGTTCCTTAACCCATTCCCAAACCACCGGGAATCCCATGCCTTATAGAAAGTGTGAACTCACCTTGGTTTGCTCGGTTTGTTAAGTTACTTGTTCTCAGTTAATCAATCAAGCCTATGATATTCATGTATGCACAATCTGTTCACATTCACAAAGTTCATGTATAAATTGTAATCACAGTGTGCATTTAGAGTCACCAATACTAAATAACACATAACCGTTATTCAATCTCATGCAATAACCAGTTTTCACTATCACCAATAGCTATTAACATCATAGTTATTCATTATCTTATGTGTTCTGAACTACAGTCTGTTCGCAAACTTAAGTCCTAATGGCAAAACCCCAAGGTGACGAAACCCTACATGTTTCGTCGACATGAGAGTGACGAAACTCCATGAGTTTCGTCGACAATGAGGTGACGAAACTTCTCATGTTTCGTCGGCACTAGAATGAGGAAACCTCTCATGTTTCGTCGGCATGCAAGGTGACGAAACTCCACAGGTTTCGTCGCATTCACAGATAACCGTATACCCACAGAAACCCTAATTACAATCTAACAGTTAATCATCAGCATCAAACCTAGCCACGAATTATATGTTACCAGATCATTGACATGTACGTAACTGTAACACATATTCATTTAACATCCATAAACAAGTGGTAACATGATATACAAACATTAACAGAACACGAGCAGTGGACATAAACGAATACCATCACAAACATCAGATCTAGTCCAATAGATTAACAATAGAACATCAAACCCTAACTATTAACCAATTCATCATTTAACCATCTCATAACAGATTATCAGATCCACCATATACAAGTATCATTCTAATCAAATGATTTAATCTTGACATACATAACCAACATAACAATCTGAACATTTCCAGTCCCTAGGTCATCGATCATCATTAATCAACAAATGAAACCAAATCATGATAACAGATATCTACACGAACAACCTAATGATTAGATCGAGTCGGGTTATCACAAACAAACCGGATGTGAGATGGGATAAGCAAGAACTTCTAGAGAGTGGTGATTGCCGTCGAATGCAGGAGAGAGGAAAAGAGCTCCTAGGGTTCGCCGGTTGTGATCTTACGTAAAGGTATACGAATAAAAGGTGTATATAACTGATGTGTGTTTGGGCCTCACCCGGGCCACAAGCCCACTGTGACAACTGTCAAATTTACATGCATCCGTATATTTATTAAATAATGATTAGTGCTTAACGACTGTACCGATTTACAATTAATTGCTAAAACTGCTTTCTGATTTCTGTATCATACATACATGTGCATCACATATTACATACTGTCACATCATTTCACATACAGACTTTAGTGACATACTTGATGCACAAAGCACTGTCAGCACAGTGAGCGGATAACTCAGAAATATACTGACAGTGCCAGTACATAGACAGACAATGTTTTAAGACCCAGTATGGGCCAAAGACAAAGTACTACACTAGTATGGAGTGTAGGGAAGTAAGGACCATAAAACTGCGTCACTAGGTGATAGTTTAAGTGCCAGAAAGTGCCTAAAACCCACTAAAAGTGCAGAATTCTGCATATTTCAGCAAAATTCAGCACTTTAACATACTAGTATTATGCAGAAAATTGACTAAATGGTCCTGTATGCTTTCCTAAGTGTCGGGAATTAAAAGTGTCACAAAAGGGTACTTAAAGAACACTAAACGGAATAACTTGACACTTTAACGAACCAGTATCTAACCGAACAACCAGACATTACCCGGAACACCAAAATTTTACTAGAAACATTGTTTATTTATTTTTGGACTAGTTATGATCCCCGAACACCCTAACACACTATATAATGTGTCATACACTTAAAACACTAGACTTTTCACTTAACCTCCAACTATTATTTAAGTTACCTTTCAAAGTTACACATAACCCCCCCTAGATTTACGGTTTTGGTGGTGGGCCACCATCAAGATCTTTGGTTGATTTACTAGATATTATTTGATATTATTTGATTCACCTAGATTTATAAAGATATTGCTTAGATTTTTCCTTGGATTTTATTGGATATTATTAGATATGGTGAAAACTTACACTTGGACCCCCTCCCCCCATATGAACTTAAGGTCACCATGGACCCACAAAAATCACCACCATACTTCCAAGATCTAGTTCTAATATTTTATTTGATTGTTGCTTGATTTCTTGGACATAATCTTGAGTGTAAGATTTTAAGTATGGAGCATGAGATTATAACATCATATCATTTCATATCTTCACTCAAACTTCACCCCACTCCCTCACACACTCTTCCTCCCTCTCGGCTTACACTTCAACCGCCACCATCACGACCTTAGCACCACCATATCCATCCATTTCAAGCTCCATTCATGTGTTAGGAGGTGCTTTGTGAAGATTGTAGCTTGTGGATCATCAAGGAGCTTCATTACTTGCTTTTTCACATCATTTTTCATCATCTTTTCACTAGAGTTCTTCCCTAGCCTTTGTGCTAGTTGTAAGTTCTTGTTTAACTCTTGTTCATCTTATTGTTATGATTAAAAGATGTAGTATAATGAAATACAAGAACACTAAAGAACAAGAACTAAAAACTTGAACATAAAGTTTACATAAATATGAAAGATAGTGAAATATTGCTAGTATGATATTGTTTTGACTATGTTGATGAATACTTGTTGATTCTTGGTTATGTGATGTTAACCACCATATGGAACTTGTCAAATGATGTTTAGAAACATGATTTAACAAGACTAGGAGGTGATTATGTGATACATGAAATAATCATCTTCTAGTTTAAGCATGAACTTGAAAGAAAATGATTTTTCTTGAAATATAAGTGAACAAAGTAAGTTGATGATCATGTAGATCCGAGTTCTACAAAAGACTTTTCCACATAAACCAAGTTCAAGAATCGATTTTTGGAAAATCATGACTTTTACATACCCTTACACCATTTTTGGAAATAAAATAAGTGTGAAAACATTTTATCTACAAGAAGAGTTCAAAAGGTTAATTTTTGTAAAAATTGTTTACAAGTTGTAAACACTTAACTCTTTCAAGAAAACGATTTTTAAAGAAGTGAATACACTTTGAAGGGTAACTAAGACCACTAAACGCTCTACCAAGTTACTACGCGTTTTCGTGATATATCAAGTTCATGATTTTTATATAAAGCATATAGTTTTTGCTCTTGGTGATATAAAGTGTCTGAAGATTGATTGTTGATGATTATTGTGATTGATCGAAAAGAAAATGATATGCTTAATAGCATGGACACCTCCGTTTACAAAGGAAACTATGGCGAAATTTTTGAAAAATCCAAACACTTAGAAAATATTTTCCTAACAAGTGTTACAAGTGTATTGTTAACTATGATCTCCCATGTAAACCTCGCCATAATTTTTGTAACCAAATACAAGTATCGGAGGTTGGTTTTTTGGAAAAATATATATTTAGAATATATATTTTATACTAAGACGCTTGTGTGAATATGTGCATGATTTGTGAACTAGTTATATTATTTTAGGGTAAAATAATATATCTTAACCAAAGACCATGAAATTACAACTCCAAAGTAATGCCAAAAATCACAAGGGATGAAATATAAGTTACACATTTAATATTGTGAAGCCGAACAATAAAACGTAACTTATGAAATATTCCAGAAGACACCGATACACTATATTTTCGGTAAATACTATTTTGGAAAACGAAAGAAGTGAAAATATGATTTTTGTACATATTACCAAGTATATCATATTTTCGACAAAGAGAAAATATATTATTTTTGGGAAATAAAAATATACTTTCTTAGCATATTATAAGATATATGATTTTGGGAAAATATATATTTTCTGGACGATACATTATTTTTGGGACAAAATGAGTTATCATATATTTTCTAAAAGTGGGACTTGGAAATATATTATTTCGGAATAATATACTGGGAATACATTGGCATATTTATATTTGGAATACTACACCGGAATACGACGCCAATACATGGCAAGTTTCACGAACATAAGAATACGAATACACAAGTATGAGATACTCCCATCCTTGGGAAGGAAATACGAATAACAATACTTGAGAAGTATTATTACAAAAATATTGAAGACACTTTAAAACGTAACTCAAAGGCACTAATCAATACTAGGACAAGGCACGAACCGTTCGTCTAATAGACGTTAGACCATTGTAGGTAGTCGTGACTGCTGAGGAGATTTGGGTTGCGAGTACTGAAGACGCAATACTGTGAATTCATGTCCCCGTTTTCTCTTAACTGTTTTCAGTTTTATACTTCAGGGGTGAAATACATGTTACAATTATTATAGATATTTTATACATGGTATGATTAGCCTAAGGAGGGTTTACTACTTAGATCATGTGAGTGGGTAGGCGGATACTTAAGGCCATTAATCCTCGTTGTAGGACCGAGGGACATGAGTGATAGATCTATTCGGGTGTAGCGAGCCCCACTCCTGAGTCCGCTGAGTGGACCATGAGGTGACTATGTCTTACCGAAGAAATCTGCTAGGTTTGAGTCTTCCTGCATCACTTCACACATATCAATAGCCTTGCAAACCATTGGTGATCTCTTTTTCCTTATTGCTGCATACCAGGGACTTTCATACATACAGACATATTTCAAAGGTTTATTCATACACATATACACATGAACTCGCTCAACTTTTGTTGATTTTTCAAACTACATGTATTTCAGGGAACTAAACGGATCTGGCAGGTGTATGCATGTGTCTACAAGCTGCGTGTTAAATAAAGGATGTCATCCGTGGTCGTAGAGTTTAAAAGATGTATCCTATTCCTGGATGGGATACATGTTTCTAAACTCAGGATTTTTAGAGTCTTTTGTTGAGTCCATTGGAACTCATTTGAACATGTTATGGTTTGTAACTAACTGGCGCCAATGTTTTCAAGACAATGGCATTGTGGTATTTTCTAAACTTTATTAATGGATGAAAATCTTTTGGTTTTATCATATAGCATTGTTATGATTGATTGCTATGGTATTAAGAAGTCACACCAAATAACCACGCTTCCGCAAAAGTCAGGGTGTGATAGCTTGGTATCAGAGCCTCGATCATAGCGAACTAGGATTCTTTCTCGAGTCTAGACTATGATCATCAGGGCTCTCACGAAAATGTTTTCAAACATTTTTACAGTGCATACACTAAACGTCCAGATCCATGGAACAAACATTTTTACAAACAAAAGGCACAAATACACATTTCAAAACTTATATTTATAATTCAGTCTTAGAGACTGAGGGAAGTTTGGTCTTAGAGACCAGGGAGTCAGTCTTAGAGACTGGGGAAGTTTGGTCTTAGAGACCAGGGAGTCAGTCTTAGAGACTGGGGAAATTTGGTCTTAGAGACCAGGGAGTCAGTCTTAGAGACTGGGGAAATTTGGTCTTAGAGGCCAGGGATTTAGTCTTAGAGACTGGGAGGTTTGGTCTTAGAGACCGGGGATTCAGTCTTAGAGACTGGGGAGGATCAGTCTTAGAGACTGGGGAGGTTCAGTCTTAGAGACTGGGTGTTTAGTCTTAGAGACTGGGTGATTAGTCTGAGAGACTGGGTGATTGGTCTGAGAGACTGGGAAGTTTAGTCTGAGAGACTAGGAAGAACAATATGAATACATGACTACATGATAAATTACTTTTATTTGCATACGCTAATTGCTAGTGACTATCATGGGTATATGTGCTATGACTAATACGTACCGGCACACATGTCACTTTGATTAAAAAGCGAATTGTCAGACGTGATGACCCTAGGGCCACCACCACAAATAATGAGAATTGCACCTGCTCCGAGGATGTTTATGCCAAACACTGAGAGTGACCCTGACATACTGACCAAGGGCGAGGATGACTTGCAGCCATCCGCGCTACCAGATTTTGGCGACGATTTACCCTAGCTGATGACTTCTCCGACAAGAATCCTCCTGTCACTCTTGTTTCAGTCCATGACCATTTCACCACTGGTCACCCCGATGGTGAACACACCATGGCTCCGATCCTCGACAATACGCCTCCTGTGGACATTCCTCCGAAGGTTGGCTACTCGACGAATAATTTACGATGACGTTGACATGTTATTGATGGTCCTCCTGATAACGCCTATGATGAGGGAAACTTAGACGAGAACGTTGTTACTAATTTCATTTCTTGAAACCCCTGTTAACATGCTATCCTCTGATTCGAAGTACACATTCGATTTCAAACTCCTTTGAGTCTGTGACATCTACAGCCTTACAGACGGCCGGATTACAGCTTTTTACTACTGACCCAGACGACGACACCACTATGACAGCTGCACTATCACCTGTTCGTGATACCACACCTTTACACGACCCAGAGTCTGCTCCTGAGCCAGCTCCTGTTCCTTTTGGGTCAGCTTGATGTTGCACCTGCTGAACCTGCACCTTTACTCGATCATGACCCTGTTTCTTTTGGTTTACCAGGCATTGCATCCCTTATACCCGACCCAGTACCTGCACCTAATGATCTTCCTATCAGTTGAGACGTTTGTTCCTGCACCTTCACCCGCTGATGTTGCTCTTGTGAAGACCGACGTCCATTGCGCCAACATGCCTATCGCTTTCTTTCAAGACATGCCCGCACCCCGGAAAGGTACTCCAGGTCAGCACCCGCGTAACGATCCTTCCGCTACAGCAGCACTTTCCCCGACCTCACAGGCCGCACCGTTTGCTACTTTCACCTCTACACCGCTGGACGAGCCATTTCGATGTTTCTTATCATACACTACGCTAATATTAGACCCTTACATTATGGAGGCTACACACGGGATGAATTACTCCTATAACATCAGCTACAGTTTGAGGATATGAGTCGCAGAGTTTTGGAGATTGAGCTGACATTACGTCCTCCACCCTGTCTATTACCAGTATACTTTGATCCTCCACATTCACCGAAGGTTCCGGTTGCACGCTCGTCTGCTGCTATTACACCATTCCCATGTTTTTGAGGCTCGTTACTTTACTGTCGAGCAGCAGATCAGTTAACTACTTCGACATATATACAAGCTCGAGGAGGAGTTCACGCATGTTAACAATTTACTTTTCTTTCCTCCTCCACCTTAGACATCGGTATAGTGGTTTCTGGATTATGCGGATTGCATTACATTTGGGTAAAGACACTAATGATAAGCTGGGATTGTGGAGACTTTTAAAGACCACTTCAGACTATGTGATTTTGATACACTGATATACTTGTTGGACAAGGGTAGGGTGACCCTGTGTCCCTCTTGATGTGATACATTTTGAAAGACGATACAATTGTGGTCGGAGAATAATGAGAGCCCAATCATCATAAAACATGCGACAATACTTTGTGGCCAATGACCAACGAAAGCTCAGTCGCTATGTCTTCGTTAAGCACGATTGTTAATCCATATATGTGTGCTGTAATTATAATGCTATGTGCTTGCTTACTATGCTTTCATTAAACATAATTACCAAATTACTTGGTTATGCTATGATTATGCTATTGCTTGATTGGCTGATATAAAAATCAAATACATGTATGTACATATGACCTCGAAACAACTATATGCATCCCCTAAACAAATATAACCTGACCTAACCAGTCTTCTTCTTAGAAGATGTCGATACAAGGGAACATTGCTACCAACAACCCTCCGCCAACAGCAGCGGCTGAACTACAAGAGCGCATCTCACAGGCCATTGCACAGCTCGAGGCCCTTCGCTCCGAACACAGCAAAGGCTGCACCTACAAGCAGTTCTTAGACCACAAGCCTCGAAAATTCGACGGCACCATGGGTGCCTTAGCCTTCGTGCACTGGGTTGAGAAAACGGATTCTGTCTTACGATTGAGCAAATATGCCCCAGAACATCAGGTCACGTACATAGCTGGACTTTTGGTAGATGGGGCTCTGTCATGGTGGAACCTTCATGTTCAGACAATGGGCGAGATAGCTGCGTATGCTTTGGCGTGGGACGAACTGAAAGAACTGATGCGTAAGAGATATTGCTCGAGGGCAGAAGTCCAGAAGTTGGAAACTGAACTGTGGAACTTGAAAATGGAAGGTCCAAAGATAGCTGAGTATGTGCAGAGATTTAACGATTTATCACAAGTTGCTACACTCCTGGTGGGACTAAAGTTTAAGAAAATTGAACGTTTCATAGGGGGATTGGCACCTCAGATTCTAAGCCTGGTAACAACATCTAAACCTTCAACGATCACCGAGGCTATCGACATAAGCGTGGCGCTCACTGAAGAAGCAGTTAGACTAGGAAAATTTTCCAGTACGGAAGAGAAAGAGGAGACTCCTGTAGAGTCATCTGGAGATAACAAGAGAAAGCTCGCAAATTTCAAAAAGATTACTCGGGCAAGTAACAAGAAGAAGGCCAAAAAGGGAAAAGACTACATGGGTATCCTACCTAAGTGCGACAATTGTCTACGCTATCATGTCGGGCAATGTAAATATGGAAAATGTGATAACTGTGGCAAGAGAGGGCATCCTAAGGAAACTTGTAGGCAAGTTACTGAACATAGAAAAGGAGGCCAAGATAGTAGCGAGAATCACAGAGGGAACAACGACAGTGACGATTATCCAGGCAGGATGAGTGACAAACAAAAACGTGCTCAAGTTTGTCTTAACTGTGGAAGCAAAAAGCATTTCAGAAAATACTGTCCTAAGAAGAACCAGGCACAAGGATGAAAAGCCCAACACCAGAGCTAGGGAGACACGCCAGGAATTCAAGTATCGGTACGTTCCGTATTACTCAACGTTATGCATCTGTATTGCCAGATACTATTGCAAATTCTAAGCTTCGCATCTCTAGAGTTTGAGAGTATACTTGGGTTAGTTGCAAGTAAGTTAGATAACTCGCACTCGATGGAACTAGCTAGGTAAAGCTAGTGGAAGCCAACGCAGTAACTAAAAACGGCAAGATAGAACCCGGAGAGAGTAAGTTTACGGTTGCTCTACTACCAGTTGAGTTGGGAAGCTTTGACGAGGTAATTGGGAAGGATTAGTTGCCAAGCGATCGAGCGAAGATTGATATCCGCATCCCGGCGACGAATGAGGGAACGATCGTGACTCATGAAGCAGGATACGCCTCTACAATTTACTAATTGCTGGAAGGCACGAAAGTTGTTGCGTAAAGGATGTGTTATTTTCTTGGCTCATGTCGGGGACAAGGGAGCCGAAGAACCAAAACTCGAAGATACCCCTGTGATAAGGAAATATCCTGAAGTCTTCCCCGAAGACTTACCAGAATTATCTCAACGATTAGTCGAATCTCGCATCGATTTAATTCCAGGCACCACACCTGTAGTCGATGCACCGTAGCGACTTACATCCTCGGGGATGCAAGGATTGTCAGAGTAACCTCAGCAGTGGATGGAGAAGGAAGATAACAGACCAAGTTCCCATTTTGGGTAACCCCAGCTCTGCTCGTCAAGAAGAAGGAAGTGATTTTCAAATGAGCATCAACTACCAGGAGCCGAACGAGCTAACCCACAAGAGTCGATAACTCTTGCTAAGGATCAACGAATTTCTTAACTAACTGTGAGAATCAAACTACTATTTCACAACTGATCGATGATCGAGTATTATTAGCTGTAAATTCAGGAATAAAGTATACCGGGGAAATTGTGGGACAATAAATTGTTTTTTAAACATACACAAAATGGTGTTTCCTATACAATGCACAAAATAGGTTTACACAGAATACGAAACCTTGAGGATCTAGAAAATATATACTTAGGACCTTTGGGAACCCAGGTCCAAGCTCGTAAAGGTTGTTACTTAGAAACCATATCTGTTAACTCAATCAAACACCATTAACATGACATATATGCCATTTTAGTTAACAAAACAGATAGTACTTCAAGTTCTTTTGTTAAAATCCTCACTTTTGCTTCTAGCGAGTAGATGTTTGCATCTCTACTCCCCTTAATGGTAGTTGCATCGCATTGATTTTCTTCGCTGAGAGCGAACACCCATTTGCTTCGAATACTTGGTCGTTTCTCCATTTTAGCAAACACTCATTGTTTCACTACTTGAAAACTCACATGTTACGCATGTACCATCTGCTACGCATGCGGTTTCATTTCAAACGCTTCATTGAAGTTCGAATATTATGTTGCTAAATCTAATCACTGGTTTGTGATCCGAATGACCTACATTATTGTAATTATTGGCTCTGTTGTTATCAAGTTAACACACTCTCTCGAAACTCCTTTTTATTTCGAGTTACATTCATGGTTTATCCTTGCAACCATGCCGAGATTCCTTTGTTAATACATACGGTTATTGTCAAGTTACGCTAAAACCAAGTTCAATTGCTTGAACTTATCCACTTCGCATATTCAATTTAAGACGCCATATGATGTATTGGGAACATCATATTCAAATATTTTTGCAAAGGTTCTTTCGTTTCGAGTCGTAGTAGATTTGATTGGTCTACGACTCCGCTAAATCGTTTGTTGGTTTCAATACCTTGTGGAGATGATTTCACAAAATTGAGCTTGCGCTAATTTGGTTACTCACTTCATACACGGATTTAAATTATTTATTTGTTCTAAATCCGCCTCGTTTATCATGATTAAAGCGGTCTTACCACAGTTGTGTGTTAAGGAAATGGTACATAGATTCATTTCATAACACAATGTACCTCCTAACGATTCTTTCATTTTCTATTGAATACCTTGCCGTACTTATTACTTGTTCATCTTCGACCAAAAAAAAAAAACAGTGGCTCTTTGATGTTCCGTGTTCAACTGGAAACTTTACGACATTGTGTAAATTAAACCTTCAGATTGTCTCAGTACACTTTCATATGATTTCAGGCACGGTGAACTTGTTCAGTCACCACTATTATTGAATCTCATCATTATGAAACCTTGTGGTGTCATTAGCTTGTGCTAATCAAGGTCAACCGTCTCACACGAAACTACACATGCTTTTGTTTGACTTATCACTTAAACATTTTCTGATGCAACTACGAATTAAGACAATGATACACCAGATTCGCTTGTACTTCATTCGGTGTATTTTCATAATTCAAGAATGACAACACACTAAACCTTACCATTCATCTATTAGGAAGTTGACAGATCATTTCTATGTTACTATCACATTTGAGTTGTTGATTATGAATTCATATAGCGAATGCTATGATTTGTGAAAACTCGTTTGCATATTGTGACCGATTGTTGAGAATCCATTAGGCAAAACTCCTTCCTTACACCCCTGTTAACTGAGTTACACTAGATTATTATCTATACATCTCATGTCTTTTGACATCAAACGCTAGAACACATATCTGTTTAACCATTGGGTTCCTGTTGTTGAAATACATGCTTGGATTTGCCTGATTTGAATAAGTTTGATTCGGTTTTGGGATACCTACCTCAGTATTATTCATGCACATACACGCACTAGGTAACCCTAAGGAGTTAAGGTAGTACAAATTTCGAGGACGAAATTTTCTTAACAGGGGGAGAATGTGACAACTGTCAAATTTGCATGCATTCGTACATTTATTAAATAATGATTAGTGCTTAATGACTGTGCCGATTTACAATTAATCGCTAAAACTGCTTTCTGATTTCTGTATCATACATACATGTGCATCACATATTACATACTGTCACATCATTTTACATACAGACTTTAGTGACATACTTGATGCACAAAGCACAGTCAGCACAGTGAGCGGATAACTCAGAAATATACTGACAGTGCCAGTACAAAGACAGACAATGTTTTAAGACCCAGTATGGGCCAAAGACAAAGTACTACACTAGTATGGAGTGTAGGGAAGTAAGGACCATAAAACTGCGTCACTAGGTGATAGTTTAAGTGCCGGAAAGTGCCTAAAACCCACTAAAAGTGCAGAATTCTGCATATTTCAGCAAAATTCAGCACTTTAACATACTAGTATTATGCAGAAAATTGACTAAATGGTCCTGTATGCTTTCCTAAGTGTCGGGCATTAAAAGTGTCACAAAAGGGTACTTAATGAACATTAAACGGAATAACTTGACACTTTAACGAACCGGTATTTAACCGAACAACCAGACATTACCCGGAACACCAAAATTTTACTAGAAACATTGTTTATTTATTTTTGGACTAGTTATGATCCCTGAACACCCTAACACACTATATAATGTGTCATACACTTAAAACACTAGACTTTTCACTTAACCTCCAACTATTATTTAAGTTACCTTTCAAAGTTACACATAACCCCCCCTAGATTTACGGTTTTGGTGGTGGGCCACCATCAAGATCTTTGGTTGATTTACTAGATATTATTTGATATTATTTGATTCACCTAGATTTATAAAGATATTGCTTAGATTTTTCCTTGGATTTTATTGGATATTATTAGATATGGTGAGAACTTACACTTGGACCCCCTCCCCCCATATGAACTTACGGTCACCATGGACCCACAAAAATCACCACCATACTTCGAAGATCTAATTCTAATATTTTATTTGATTGTTGCTTGATTTCTTGGACATAATCTTGAGTGTAAGATTTTAAGTATGGAGCATGAGATTATAACATCATATCATTTCATATCTTCACTCAAACTTCACCCCACTCCCTCACACACTCTTCCTCCCTCTCGGCTTACACTTTAACCGCCACCATCACCACCTTAACACCACCATATCCATCCATTTCAAGCTCCATTCATGTGTTAGGAGGTGCTTTGTGAAGATTGTAGCTTGTGGATCATCAAGGAGCTTCATTACTTGCTTTTTCACATCATTTTTCATCATCTTTTCACTAGAGTTCTTCCCTAGCCTTTGTGCTAGTTGTAAGTTCTTGTTTAACTCTTGTTCATCTTATTGTTATGATTAAAAGATGTAGTATAATGAAATACAAGAACACTAAAGAACAAGAACTAAAAACTTGAACATAAAGTTTACATAAATATGAAAGATAGTGAAATATTGCTAGTATGATATTGTTTTGACTATGTTGATGAATACTTGTTGATTCTTGGTTATGTGATGTTAACCACCATATGGAACTTGTCAAATGATGTTTAGAAACATGATTTAACAAGACTAGGAGGTGATTATGTGATACATGAAATAATCATCTTCTAGTTTAAGCATGAACTTGAAAGAAAATGATTTTTCTTGAAATATAAGTGAACAAAGTAAGTTGATGATCATGTAGATCCGAGTTCTACAAAAGACTTTTCCACATAAACCAAGTTCAAGAATCGATTTTTGGAAAATCATGACTTTTACATACACTTACACCATTTTTGGAAATAAAATAAGTGTGAAAACATTTTATCTCCAAGAAGAGTTCAAAAGGTTAATTTTTGTAAAAATTATTTACAAGTTATAAACACTTAACTCTTTCAAGAAAACGATTTTTAAAGAAGTGAATACACTTTGAAGGGTAACTAAGACCACTAAACGCTCTACCAAGTTACTACGCGTTTTCGTGATATATCAGGTTCATGATTTTTATATAAAGCATATAGTTTTTGCTCTTGGTGATATAAAGTGTCTGAAGATTGATTGTTGATGATTATTGTGATTGATCGAAAAGAAAATGATATGCTTAATAGCATGGACACCTCCGTTTACAAAGGAAACTATGGCGAAATTTTCTAAAAATCCAAACACTTAGAAGATATTTTCCTAACAAGTGTTACAAGTGTATTGTTAACTATGATCTCCCATGTAAACCTCGCCATAATTTTTGTGACCAAATACAAGTATCGGAGGTTGGTTTTTTGGAAAAATATATATTTAGAATATATATTTTATACTAAGACGCTTGTGTGAATATGTGCATTATTTGTGAACTAGTTATATTATTTTAGGGTAAAATAATATATCTTAACCAAAGACCATGAAATTACAACTCCAAAGTAATGCCAAAAATCACAAGGGATGAAATATAAGTTACACATTTAATATTGTGAAGCCGAACAATAAAACGTAACTTATGAAATATTCCGGAAGACACCGATACACTATATTTTTGGTAAATACTATTTTGGAAAACGAAAGAAGTGAAAATATGATTTTTGTACATATTACCAAGTATATCATATTTTTGACAAAGAGAAAATATATTATTTTTGGGAAATAAAAATATACTTTCTTAGCATATTATAAGATATATGATTTTGGGAAAATATATATTTCCTGGACGATACATTATTTTTGGGACAAAATGAGTTATCATATATTTTCTAAAAGTGGGACTTGGAAATATATTGTTTCGGAATAATATATTGGGAATACATTGGCATATTTATATTTGGAATACTACACCGGAATACGACGCCAATACATGGCAAGTTTCACGAACATAAGAATACGAATACACAAGTATGAGATACTCCCATCCTTGGGAAGGAAATACGAATAACAATACTTGAGAAGTATTATTACAAAAATATTGAAGACACTTTTAAACGTAACTCAAAGGCACTAATCAATACTAGGACAAGGCACGAACCGTTCGTCTAATAGACGTTAGACCATTGTAGGTAGTCATGATTGCTGAGGAGATTTGGGTTACGAGTATCGAAGACGCAATACTGTGAGTTCATGTCCCCCTTTTCTCTTAACTGTTTTCAGTTTTATACTTCGGGGGTGAAATACATGTTACAATTATTACAGACATTTTATACATGGTATGATTAGCCTAAGGAGGGTTTACTACTTAGATCATGTGAGTGGGTAGGCGGATACTTAAGGCCATTAATCCTCGTTGTAGGACCGAGGGACATGAGTGATAGATCTATTCGGGTGTAGCGAGCCCCACTCCTGAGTCCGCTGAGTGGACCATGAGGTGACTATGTCTTACCAACGAAATCTGCTAGGTTTGAGTCTTCCTGCATCACTTCACACATATCAATGGCCTTGCAAACCATTGGTGATCTCTTTTTCCTTATTGCTACATACCAGGGACTTTCATACATACATGCATATTTCAAAGGTTTATTCATACACATATACACATGAACTCGCTCAACTTTTGTTAATTTTTCAAACTACATGTATTTCAGGGAACTAAACGGATCTGGCGGGTGTATGCATGTGTCTACAAGCTGCGTGTTAAATAAAGGATGTCATTCGTGGTCGTAGAGTTTAAAAGATGTATCCTATTCCTGGACGGGATACATGTTTCTAAACTCAGGATTTTTAGAGTCTTTTGTTGAGTCCATGGGAACTCATTTGAACATGTTATGGTTTGTAACTAACTGGCGCCAATGTTTTCAAGACAATGGCATTGTGGTATTTTCTAAACTTTATTAATGGATGAAAATCTTTTGGTTTTATCATATAGCATTGTTATGATTGATTGCTATGGTATTAAGAAGTCACACCAAATAACCACGCTTCCGCAAAAGTCAGGGTGTGACACCCACACCACAAAACATCATGTTTCGTGTGTGGCGAAACTTCATTGTTTCGTCGAGATGGGGTTGTGGCGAAACTCCTAGGTTTCGTGGACACAAGGATGAGAACCAATGTGTTAAGTCTATTAAATCTTAGCCAAACAATATAACAATATCTCAAACATATAACAAACGTGCACAATTACAAAGCAAACAAGTTATGCAAACACAATTGCGAAACAAATAACGTGTCGAGGAAAGACCTTGAAAACTCGGGTTGTCACAGCATCCCCAACTTGAAAGAAATTTCGTCCCAAAATTTAGCACGTTGTTACTGAGGAAGCTAGTTAGGTTGCGTGTTTTCCTGGTTTCCCTGGGGTGTCACATCATCCCCCCGTTGGTTTGGAATTTCGTCCCGAAATTCCGCAGTAGCTTCAGCCTCAGTAGTGGTTTCACTTATCTCGAACAACTGGGGATACTTGTGTTTCATTTGGTCTTCTCGTTCCCAGGTAAACTCTGGGCCACGACGGGAGTTCCAACGAACTCGAACAATGGGTATCCTGGTACGCTTGAGAACCTTAACGTCTCGGTCTGTAATCTCTATAGGTTCTTCAACGAATCGCAGCTGATCGTCGATGGTGAGTTCCTTAAGAGGAACTATGAGGGTCTCATCTGACAGACACTTCTTCAGATTCGACACGTGGAATACGTTATGAACTCCACTGAGTTCTTCAGGTAGGTTCAGTCTGTAGGCCACCTTGCCAATTCTCTCGGTGATTTCAAAAGGTCCAACATAACATGGATTCAGCTTGCCTCGTTTACCAAAACGAACCATACCTTTCCAAGGTGAGACTTTTAGTAGCACTCGATGTCACACCCGCTCATAGCGGAAGCGAGAGGTGTGATCTGATCGGTTCTCATTGCATAACAATATAAGTGAACATACTAAATGAATAAAAAAAAGCTCCAATGCCATTGTCATAATCGTTTCAAAAGAACGCAACATAAGTTAAATGTATTGGTTACAAACCATCAAATGAAAATAAGTTGTCATTGTTTTATACATCAAAATGTAAGTCTTAAAATGTCAAGGCTTTGACCACTATATCACCGCAAAGAGGCGGTATATAACGGGCAAGCCCTTCAAATGGTGGCATGGAGTCTTGATACTTGCTTTCCTTGACTGAAATGTCCGCATGGTCCACTAATTTCCTGAAATACATGTTAAGTTTGAAAACATCAACAAAAGTTGGCGAGTTCATGCAGTTTAGTTGTATGAGATGCATTTGTAAAATGTGAGTTGTATAAAATGTATCCATAAAATGTGAGTTGTATAAACTGTATCCATAAAATGTGAGTTGTATAAGATGTATCTGTATGTAATGATGTAGTATGTAAAGCGTCAATGAAATCGTTGATCATTAATGTTTCGTGAGGACATTAATATGTGTGACGAATTAGGAAGCAATCCAAACCTAGACGATTTCGTGTCGACTACTATTGACTGGGACACAAACGCACTCTTCTGTATGGGTCCACGACCAAGAGTGGGGCTCGCCAATACCCATTAGATCTAACCCTCTGTACCTAGGTCCAAACTGGATTAATGGTGCTTAGATGTATGACCCTAATCGCACATGATCTAAGGTGTTTCATTCCATGACTTATCATACTATAAACATGTATTTTCCCCGATAGTTGTAAAGTTGTAAAACATTTAAAATGAATAGGGGACATGAACTCACAGAATCGCGTCCGTGAACAGAAGTAACTATTATCTCACGTGCGGTCGTCCTGAATAGTGTTGCGACCTACAAATGTTCTTATATTTCTTAGACACTTCGGTCTTTATAAATGACTTGAGTACAAGTCTTGTGTCTTGAATGTGTGTAAGACTTGTATGTCTTTGTTTTTCGTTGAACTGTGTATTAGATGTATGATTTGTTAAACTGTTATATATATATATATATATATATAGGGAGAAGATCATGCGAGAACCACCTACTATTGCGAGAACCGCGAGAACCAATGTGAACACAACCAAAAATGCTTAAAAATAGCTAAAAATCACACAAAATTGTTTTTTTTAATATTTTTTATATAAAAATCGCTACTTTTCGAAGCAAAAAAAAAAATTAAAATTTTTTTGTTTTTTTAAAATTTTTTTTTTTGCCACTAAAAGTAGTGATTTGAGCATAAAAAATATTAAAAAAAAATTTTTTTAGATTTTTTTAGGTTTTTTGGGGGTTTAGTTTTTAGCATTTTAGCTTAGGGGGGTGGGGGGGTTTAGGTTTTGGGGGGTGGGGGAGGGGGGTTTAGGTTTTTTTTTGGGGGTGGGGGGTTTAGGTTTTGGGGGGGGGGGGGGGGTGGGGGTTAGGTTTTTTTAGGTTTTTTTTAGCTATTTTAGGTTGTGTTCACATTGGTTCTCGCGGTTCTCGCAATAAATGGAGTTCTCGCATGAGCCCCTCCCTATATATATATATATGTAATCTTGTATCTTGTGAGTTGTATCATCGGGTCTTGTTCTCTTGATTTCATGTCTTGTATGAATAAATTGTATAATTGTATTTTCATCAATTATATGTCATTGGGCCGAGCCCATGTCTTAATGTTATTGGACCTAGCCCATGAATTTATGTTATTGGGCCATAATATTATTGGGCCTAAATATTATTGGGCCCAAATGTTATTGGGCCTTAGCCCATATGTTTTGTCATTGGGCTTAGCCCATGTATTCATGTTATTGGGCTTAATGTTATTGGGCCTTAGCCCATATGTTTTGTCATTGGGCATAGCCCATGTATTCATGTTATTGGGCTTAATGTTATTAGGCCTTAGCCCATATTTTTTGACATTGGGCTTAGCCCATGTTTTCATGTTATTGGGCTTAGCCCAAGTATTTTGATAAGCCCATTTATGAAGATAAGCCCAATTGTAAATATAAGCCCATTTATAAAAATAAGCCCATTTGTAAGTATAAGCCCATTTATAAAAATAAGCCCATTTGTAATTATAAGCCCATTTATAAAACATCTTTCATTTTATAAAAATCACCATACATGGAGTTTTTAGTTAAATAGAAGACATATAAGTTTCTAAAATTTCGACTTTTGTTACAGGTAATATATATGTATCCGCGTCGAAAGATCGCCTAAGCTTCGTAGTAACTCCTCGGAATGGCGATATGTTTATAGATTCGCCGTCGTCCGTTTTGACCATAAGTTGTGTCCGAAGGCTCGGAATGTCCGTAAGTTGTTTTTAAGGCGTATTTACATGTAGTCTTGTAAGACTTTAGTCGAAATGTACATTGTGTTTATTTGTATCATTGTATTCAAGCTCCTAGTTATCATACATATAACTAATACAAACAAATAACACATAGGACATAAGTTGTTAAGTTAACTAAATATATATTTTCTCAAAAATATATATTTATATCAAACGTTGCTTTTATAAAAACTATTCTTTAAAATCTTTTTAATCTAATAAAGATTTTGTCAAAAATAATAGTTTTTATAACTTATGATTTTTAAGAAAAATGGCCACATTTCCTTTGAAATATATACTTTGCCATGTTTATATAAAACATATCTTTTTCTTATAAAATCACCAATAATCTTCTCATATTTTTCTTAATAAAAACATATGAGATTTATATCAAAATCTTAACAAGATGAAATCAATAACATGTAGGGTTTTGGTATGATCATAACATAAGTTAACTAGTTCAAAATCCATGCTTTACTTCTAGTTTTAACAAACTTTTTATAAAAACCCATCTTGTATGTTTCTTTTTATAACTTTGTAAAAGTATTATTTTTAGTGAAAAACCTTATATACTTTAACAAAATCAAAGATTATGATCATCCATCTAAACATTTATGTTTAACAAAACCCTTAAACATTTTCATGTACACTTGTTAGATTATGTTTTTAAACATCATCTAACAAGTTATTTGTATGCTAATCATCAAAACTAGATCAAATATGCAAGTATTCATCCTTAAATCACAACATAAACACACTTTTATATCATGATTATTATTTTGCTTCTTTGTATTTTCATATTATTTTGTATGATTATTTAGTTTATTACATGTTCTTTAAACAAATAATGCATAAATAAGTATGAAAAAAAGATTTTTGGAGCTTACTTCTGGCACTAATGGCTAGGGATGATCTTAATGATGATTAAGAAAAAGAAAAGTGTGGATCTTGGTGTTTGGAATGGATGGAATGGCTTGCTTCTTCTTGTTGTTGCTTTAGATCACCTTAAGTAACTTCAAGCTCCATTTTGATCACCAAAAAGTGTTAAAAAGATGAATGATTTTGGTGGGTGTTATTGGCTAGGATACGAAGGTTGAGAGAGTTTCTTCACTATGTGAAAAATAAGGTGTAAAGTAAGATGAAGTGCTTTAGTGATTAAGGATCAAATGTTATAAGTCTTTCACCACATTCACCAACTTGTGCAAGTTGCAAGTGAGTAGTAAAAATCTAGATATTTATGGGAACAAAGGTTAAAAAGAGGGGGTCCCACACAAGTGGTTATAACCGTGAAGGGGGGGGGGGTACTGATGCGTGTGAAGTGTTATATATATTAGGTGTGTATTTTTAAGTCCCTTTAACACTTTTTAGCCAAGTTTTAAATTTATAAAACACGATATTTACTAACACTAAACACACATATGGGCAAGTGCACCCATCGTGAACGTAGTATAGTGTTGGTAAGATACCGAGGTCGTCCAAGGACACAAGAGCTTTTAGTACCGGTTTATCCTCAACGTCTAATCAAATCAAAAAGTTTAGAAAAATGTTTTAAACTAAGAAAAATAAAAACTAACTAAAATGCTGAAAAATAAAAAATAAAAGAAAAACAGATAGACAAGATGAATCACTTGGTTCCGACTCGTGTATAGTGTAACCTTTGATTATTTCCACACTTTTGCACTTATTTAAGAGATTATCTTAGTTATTATAGTAGGCCCCTCTTTTGAAGGTGACGTTACCCTCAACCCAGTAGTTTGAGTCAGCAAGGATACAATCCTAAAGGGTCGGATTATTGAAAGATAATTAATTAAGTTATTAATGCGAATTATGGTAGGCCCCTCTTTTGGAGGTGACGTTACCCTCGACTAAGTAGTCTGAGTCAGCAGGGATACAGTCCTAAATAGCCAGGTTATAGTATTAATAGTAGTTAACTTATGAGGGGATCAAAGAGTTTGGACCCCCGCCATCCAATACCGTTAAGCATTGAAGGAGGTCCTACTAAATTTGACCCAGGTCCATTGTAGGACCTCTAAACGCTGAACAATGGCAAGACTCTTACCAAATCGTTCCCTTAACCCCCGACCAGGTAGCCAACATACCTCCATATAGACCGTGGAAATATGAATGGTGAAAATCTTTTATTTTATATAGACAGTAAAATAATGCCAAGACACCACGGACAAACGATAAGGAAGAATCACATTCAACATAAGAAACTAGTTATTAAAGTCATTAATACAAAACCAAATAAAAAGTGCAAAAAGATTAGAAATAAAAAGTATTACAGTAGACACTTGTCTTCACCAAGTGATGTAAGAGACTTAGGCAAACATGGCCTTGATTGTCAAGAACTCTTACGATCAATCTTGGATCCCGAGATGACTCACACACTCAATGATGGACAATGGATGATGGTGGTGGATGATGGGGTTATGGTGGTGGTGGGTGGTGGGTGAAGTGTGAGAGAGGTGGTGTGCCAAGGGATGGTTTGAGCTTGAGCCAAGCACTCCTATTTATAGGCTGAACAGAAGCTCGGGCACGGCCCCGTGTCCAGTGGGCAAAAGCACACTTTTTCCAACATTAGTACTAAAAAAGGGTTAGTTTTATGCCACAATTGATGTAATTTATATGTTGCATTTTGCACGCATCAAATACCCCCACACTTGAATCTTTGCTTGTCCTCAAGCAAAACTCTTTATAATGTGGCTTTACACTCCCAAATGGAATGGGTAGAGAAGAAGGTTTTTGGGCTTGTCATAGAGTGTCGGGATTTCCAAGATTCTTTATTTAGTTTTATTTTTATTTATTTACAATCCTATTCGTCATGATTTATTTAAAACTTTTCATAAGAGAGATTACTTATTAGGGCATAACATGCTTCTTTAAAATTCTATTTATATACAAGTTCACATACCTCACGGGGATCACTCAACACTCGGCCGAAGATGTATTTTTGTGGATCACTCGAGAGCGGCATGGAACTTACTCCTACCATAGGCTTGCCAAGCAATCAATCCTCCTCCTTTTTAACTTATATACCTTTGTAAATATCAAGAGGACTTTTGGGTGAAGGGTTAGGCTTGGGTTAAAGGTAGGTGGTTGGGTTAGTGGTTAGTGGTTAGTAGAAAAAGGGCGAAAAGCGTAACAAGCGTCGGTTTTCGTAAGACTTTTTATTTTTGTAACTTTTATTTTGATGAAGCTATTATTCAAACAAAGTTATTTTTGATGAACTTGTTTGTTTATTTTCTTTTGCTTCATCATCAACACATTTTTTTTTTTTGGAAGTCATACGAAAGACCGAGCTAGTTACTAAAACAAAGGGTTAAAAATGAAAAAGGTTTTGGTGGGTAAAAGGGTGTTTGGTTTGGGTTATGAAATGAAAAGGTATAGGTTCAAAGGGGCTAACTAGGGGGATTTTGGGTAGGTGGTAAAAAAAAATAATGGTGTAGAAATAAAAAGGGTTAGTCCTAATGCCTCCATCATTTACTTACTCGGGTTTAAGTTGGTAAGGACCGGGAATGTATCGTCATGGCAAGTTCTAGAGTCGTAAGAACCAAGCGGCTATTCACACAAGAAACGAAAAGTGAGCATTTAGTCTAATGATATGTAATTGTATGCTCAATAAAGGCTCAAAACTCACTTTTGTGGGAATTGGTTTTTATGTGATCAAGTATATATAATCAAATTTTAACTAAGTTTGCCATGCCTTTTCATAATTTTCTTATGTTGGTTCTTTTTATCACGACGTTATCGGTTGTAAATTTGTAAAAATATAACCTTTTTTAGAATTTGAAATTCCCAAGTTAAACCTAGACAAGTAAAAAAAATGAAAATTTTTGAAAAAATTTTGGGTGATTAGCGGTTCCAATAGAGTTTTGTGTAAGGCTTGTTTTTAGGACTTGCAAGATTCAAGGTTTTAGCATCCCCCACACTTAAATTACACATTGTCCTCAATGTGTCCCAAAAATAAGTTTTTCGGTTAATTAAAATGTGTAAAAGTGGGTTAAAAACAAGATTTTATGTTACTGGGTAGCTGAACACGGGGTGGTGTTGGCTGAGCACGGCCCAGTGTCCAGACTGCCAGTACCAAAAGTAAACAGAAAGCTGGGCACGGGGGCGTGTTCAGTGAGCACGGCCCCGTGTCCAGGTACCTGAACTGGGCATTTTCTACAGAACCTCGGGCACGGGGCGTGTTGGGGTGAGCACGGCCCCGTGCTGAACTTGCTGTAATGAAGAAAAATTGTCGGGAGGCTCTGTTTTTGTGCATGGGTTGTTGGTTCAAGCTTCCCTTAGTATCCTTCACCATCCCGAGTGTGTTTTATTCCTGAAAATTAAAACTAAACTAGAAAATATAAAAGTTAAACTAATCTAAAACTAAGGATAGTTCCGCGGAATGCCTCCGTGGTGCGCCACGTTTATAAGGGTCCTTGGCTAGACCCACCTTATCAGGTGGTTCTGGCTCATCTTCAATTAGGGGGTCGTCATTGCCGAATGGATATTTCATTGATCGCTCAAGGTCGACACTTTTTTTGAATGCCCCTAATTGAAGACGTAGATTGTTGTACTTCCGGTTTTTCAAAGCTTCGTGTGTTTTTACAAATGGTCGTCCCAACACTAGAGGAGCGTCATCAAGGATGACAAAGTCGGTTGGGATTACCATTTGATTTGTTTGAACCAAGATATCCTCAACTATACCGATTGATTTTATTACCTTCCGATTAGATAGAAAAATGGGTATTTGAAGTGGAGAAAAATCACTAATACTTAATTTTTCGAAAATGTAGTTAGGCATTATGTTAACACAAAGATCTTTATCGATTGTGACATTACTAATAAACGAATTTTGAAAGAAACATGGAACCGGTGTAATGTTAATTTCAAATGGGTCTTCTTTTATTAGAGAGGTTTGATCGTTGGTTAACTTAACACTTACTGTTTCGTCAATTTTAGTGTTAGTGTTTAATTCTTTTAAAAACTTAGCATGAGTTGGAACTAAACAATGATTTTCAAAAGAAGGTGACAAGAGATTAATTTCTTCAAAATTAGACTCTTCTTGAATTTTAACGTTGTCGGACTCACCTTTTTCGTTGTTTAACTCATGTGTCGGTTTTTCACTTATTTGTTCTTCCATTTTTACACTTTCTTTATTTAATTCTTCTCTTGCGCGGGACTCCTCTTCCCTTGCGCGAGATTCGTTTATATAGCGATCGATAACTCTAAGGTGTTCTAATATCCTATCGGTCACTTCGGTTATAGAAAAAGGATCGGGATTTTCAAAGCTTGAATCCGGTTGTTCGATCCTTTGTTCCTCATAATGCCCATATGAAGTAGATGGTTCACACCATTGTTCTTCATTGTAAGCATATGATGGATAAGGGTCGTAATTTTGTTCTTCATAGTACTCATACGAGGTGGGTTGTTCACGCCATGGTTCCTCATAGTAAGCATACGAAGGTGGTGGCTCATATCTTGGTTCCTCAAAGTATGAGTAAGAAGGCTCATACCTTGGTTCATCAAAATATGAGTATGAGGGAGGAGGTTCATACCTTCGGTCTTCATAGGATGTGTATGAAGTTGATGGCTCGTACCTGGGTTCCTCATAGTAGGTGTATGAATTGGATGGTTGATATGAGTGACAATATTGAACCGAGTGTGGGTTACTATAATTAGTGCAATAGTTACTCCTATAATCATCCTCCTCATAGGTGTAGTTGTAACCTTCTGAGTATTGATCCATAAGAATCACTCAGCAGACCACAACCAAGTCTCGAGATCAGAAAACAAAAATAAAAACGGAAACAGAGGATGGACACGGCCCCGTGTTCAATGGACACGGCCCCGTGTACATAATCTGTATCTGGGCGTTTTAATTAAATTTACTGATCTAGTTGAGCACGGGGCGTGTTCAGTGAGCACGGCCCGTGTTCAAGCTACTGTTACTGGGTGTTTTTATGAAAATGTGCAGCACGGCCCCGTGTTCAATGAACACGACCCCGTGTACAGGTTACTGTAAATGCAAAACTAAACTAAAATGCAGAAAAATGTGCGCGCGTTTTAAAAAGGTTTTGAAAAACTGATTAGGCCGTCGATTTTAAGCTTTCTTAAAATCCTTGTGTCCCCGGCAACGGCGCCAAAAACTTGATGCGTGTGAAGTGTTATATATATTAGGTGTATATTTTTAAGCCCCTTTAACACTTTTTAGCCAAGTTTTAAATTTATAAAACACGATATTTACTAACACTAAACACACATATGGGCAAGTGCACCCATCGTGAACGTAGTATAGTGTTGGTAAGATACCGAGGTCGTCCAAGGACACAAGAGCTTTTAGTACCGGTTTATCCTCAACGTCTAATCAAATCAAAAAGTTTAGAAAAATGTTTTAAACTAAGAAAAATAAAAACTAACTAAAATGCTGAAAAATAAAAAATAAAAGAAAAACAGATAGACAAGATGAATTACTTGGTTCCGACTCATGTATAGTGTAACCTTTGATTATTTCCGCACTTTTGCACTTATTTAAGAGATTATCTTAGTTATTGTAGTAGGCTCCTCTTTTGAAGGTGACGTTACCCTCAACCTAGTAGTTTGAGTCAGCAAGGATACAATCCTAAAGGGTCGGATTATTGAAAGATAATTAATTAAGTTATTAATGCAAATTGTGGTAGGCCCCTCTTTTGGAGGTGACGTTACCCTCGATTCAGTAGTCTGAGTCAGCAGGGATACAGTCCTAAATAGCCGGGTTATAGTATTAATAGTAGTTAACTTATGAGGGGATCAAAGAGTTTGGACCCCCGCCATCCAATACCGTTAAGCATTGAAGGAGGTCCTACTAAATTTGACCCAGGTCCATTGCAGGACCTCTAAACGCTGAACAATGGCAAGACTCTTACCAAACCGTTCCCTTAACCCCCAACCAGGTAGCCAACATACCTCCATATAGACCGTGGAGATATGAATGGTGAAAATATTTTATTTTATATAGACTATAAAATAATGCCAAGACACCACGGACAAACGATAAGGAAGAATCACCTTCAACATAAGAAACTAGTTATTAAAGTCATTAATACAAAACCAAATAAAAAGTGCGAAAAGATTAGAAATAAAAAGTATTACACTAGACACTTGTCTTCACCAAGTGATATAAGAGACTTAGGCAAACATGGCCTTGATTGTCAAGAACTCTTACGATCAATCTTGGATCCCGAGACGACTCACACACTCTATGATGGACAATGGATGATGGTGGTGGATGATGGTGTTATTGTGGTGGTGGGTGGTGGGTGAAGTGTGAGAGAGGTGGTGTGCCAAGGGATGGTTTGAGCTTGAGCCAAGCACTCCTATTTATAGGCTGAACAGAAGCTCGGGCACGGCCCCGTGTCCAGTGGGCACGGCCCCGTGTCCACATCCTTCTCTTTCTTCATTTAATGCAGCTTGTCTTATTAGTTGACCACGCCCCCGTGTCCGCTGAGCACGACCCCGTGTGCAGAAGAATCTTTGTACTATGAAGATTTGCCTGGATTGTGCGAATCTTATAGTTGACCACGGCCCCGTGTCCGCTGAGCACGGCCCCGTGTCCGCTGAGCACGGCCCCGTGGTGGGCAATAGAAGCTTCTACCACTTTGTCTTTTATGCTGACACTTGGGCACGCCCCCGTGCTGGCTGAGCACGGGGCGTGTTCAGTCTTCTGTCTTCTTGTTTTGCTTGGGAAGATGCTGTCGTGGGGTCGGGCATGTCACGTTTGTTCCTTTTCTTGTATTTATGTTAGATTTTCATGTCTTTTTGCTTCTTTTGTTAATTTGAGCTCATTTAATCCTGAAAATACAAAAGGAAGACAAAAGCACACTTTTTCCAACATTAGTACTAAAAAATGGTTAGTTTTATGCCACAATTGATGTAATTTATATGTTGCATTTTGCACGCATCAGGTACCCTTGTTTTTGCTACTTGATTTCCTTAGTAAAAATGTGTTAGTTTTTAAGATGTTATGTTAGGAATACTTATATGCTCAAGTGTTTAAGTGATTAGAGGGTGTTAAGTGGCCATTACTAGACCATAATGATCCAATTAACACTAGATGGTCATTAAAAAAAGATCTGATATTGTTCGGATATTCGTTTCGAATTGTTTCGGTTAGACGTTATTTGAACGCTAAGTTGTTTAACTTGTGTGAATTGATGTAGTTATTGGTTCGGATGATACCCGAAGGTATCCTCATACGAATTATATGTTAAATAGCACTTTTACATGTTGCAAAAATATTATATGGCTGATTTCTGCAGAATTTCTGCGAAAAAGTGTTGAAATCGTCGCTTTTAGTGCTTTTTGGGCAATTTTTAGTGTTGTCGGACTTCGGTAAGGTTTTAAATCAAAACCTTGCATTCATAGTTAGGGTTTAATGTATATTAGATGTTGGACTTTCGTCTGAGTCCTAAAGATGTCATTTAGATGGTTTCTGCGGATCCTGCGCTTTCGTCGGAATACTAGTTTACTAGGTGCTTTTCTAGTAGTTTCGATGCATTGTTTAAACTGTGTCAAATGTACTTAATAAAAATGAATCATATGCATCCTAAGTAAGTATTCCATGAGTATTCTAAGTGTATGTCACGGAATACGCAGTTCGAGTGTTCAAAATGCATAAAAATATAGCTAAAATGAGTACTTTAAGTGTAAGAAAGTTACCGAAAAGTGGCAGTTGTCACATTCTCCCCCTGTTATTGAGAATTTCGTCCCGAAATTCAAGCCGAGTCATCCTTTGTAGGAGTATTCTCGAACAAGTGAGTATATTTTGCGTTGATTTGATCTTCACGTTCCCAAGTATACTCGGGTCCGTGTCAAGAGTTCCAACGAACTTTTACCAATTTGTTACGAGTTCTCCGAGTTTTCTGGATCTTCCAATCCATGACCTCAACAGGTTCTTCAGTGTATTGGAGTTTGTCGTCATTGTGAACTTCATCCGCCGGGATGATAACCGTTCTTGTGTTGGACTCTTCTTAAGATTCGACACATGAAATGTGTCGTGCACACTAGTTAGTTCTTCTGGTAACTTCAGTTTGTAGGCAACGGTGCCAATCTTCTCTAAGATTTCAAATGGTCCTACATATCGTGGGTTAAGCTTTCCACGCTTACCGAACCTTGCTACGCCCTTCCAAGTCGAGACTTTCAATAAGACTGTGTCTCCGACCTCGAAAGTTTATGGCTTCCGTCCCTTGTCTGCGTAGCTCTTTTGTCGATCGCGAGCCGTCTTGATACGGTCTCTAATCTGCAAAATTTTATCCGTAGTCTCTTGGACTAATTCCGAACCACTTAGTTGTTTATTGCCTGCTTCCGCCCAACATAGCAGAGAGCGGTACTTTCGACCATAGAGAGCTTCAAACGGTACAGTTGGTATACTTGTACGGTAGCTGTTGTTGTAGGAAAACTCAACCAAAGGTAAATGAGTATCCCAGTTGCCGCCCAAATCCAAAACACACGCACGAAGCATATCTTTGGGTATTTGGATTGTCCGTTCGCTCTGGCCGTCAGTTTGTGGATGAAAGGTCGTGCTTAGATTTAAATGAGATCCAAAGGTCTGTTGGAATGACTTCCAAATTCTTGAAATAAAGGGACTGTCTCGGTCTGAAATGATTGAAATAGGCACTCCAAGACGAGCCACTATTTCTTTGAGATAGAGTTCCGCTAGTTTCTCTGTGCTATCCTTCTCCCGGATCGGCAAGAAGTGTGTGGATTTTGTCAATCTATTGACGATTACCCATATCATGTCGTGGCCTCTTGAGGTCCTGGGTAATTTCGTAATGAAGTCCATCGATATTCGTTCCCATTTCCAACCGGAAATCTCGGGTTGTTGTAGCAAGCCCGAGGGTTTCTGATATTCAGCCTTGCCCTTCGCGCAAGTCAAGCATCTCAAAGGCCGCCAAAGAGTGGAACCCAAATTCTACCCATAAAGTATAAAGTTCCATCTTCTTTCGGCACTAATTGTTTTTATGCGACTCAAAGTGTTTCTGCTCGAATATGTTCTTCCTTGAGCGCTTCTTGTTGTGCATCATGAATTCGTGTGGTAAGATCCGTGTGAATCATCGTCTCTAATGCTCGAACTCTCAAAGTTCTAACTTGTTCCTTGCGGCTCAAGGCGTCTGCTACAACGTTCGCCTTACCCGGATGGTACTTTATTTCACAATCATAGTGGTTCAGCAATTCAATCCAATGTCGCTGACGCATATTTAGTTCTTTTTTATTGAATATGTGTTGAAGACTTTTATGATCCGTGAAAATAATACACCGAGTACCATATAAGTAATGTCGCCATATTTTCAAAGTGAATACCACTGCGCCTAACCCGAGGTTGTGAGTGGTATCGTTCTTTTCATGAACTTTTAGTTGACGCGATGCGTACGCGATAATTTTCTCCCGTTGCATAAGTACGCAACCAAAACCTTGATGCGAAGCATCACAGTAATCTACGAAGTCATCGGTACAATCGGGTAGTGATAAGATTGGTGCATCGCACAACTTATCCTTGAGAAGTTGAAATGATTCTTCTTGTTTCTCGATTTGGGTGAGGGAGGTTAGCGGTTGAGAAATTTTAGAAAAATTCTCTATAAATCTCTGATAGTACCCCGTTAATCCCAAGAATTGTTGGGCTTCAGTTAGAGTCTTGGGTGCTTCCCAGTTCTTAATTGCTTCGATCTTCGAGGTGTCTACATGAATGCCTTTCTCGTTCACTATATGCTCGAGAAATTGTACTTCACGAATCCAAAAAATCGTATTTGGAAAATTTTGCGTATAGTGTCTCCTTCTTGAGTAGTTCTAGAATGGTTCTCAAATGTTGTTCGTGCTCGTCGGCCGATCGTGAGTATATTAACAATGTCGTCAATGAACACTATGACGAATTTGTCAAGATACGGCTAGCACACGCGGTTCAATAAACCCATGAAGACCGCTGGTGCGTTCGTTTAAACCAAAGGGCATAACGAGAAACTCATAATGACCATAACGAGTTTGAAAAGCCGTCCTTAGTATGCCTTCCTCTTGTATTCGTAACTTGTGATTCCCCGATCGTAAGTCTATCTTGGAGTAGAAGCTTGAACTTTTCATAAACCATGTTAGTTGGAAATTTATTTGTAACATGGTTTAGAAATATGAATTTTCGTTCATTGAAATGTTGTGCACTTTTGCAAAACTTGCATCTCTCCCCCAAAAACTTTTAAAAAGATGTAGAATGATAAAGAGTGGGGGTTATGAACTCACAACATCCTTATTCGGTCAACTACAAGGTTTAGAAGGTGCTAATCGATATGGAGATTTGGCTACGGGTGCGTTTCCCGGTACCAAGTTGATATGAAACTCGTCTTGTCGATATGGTTATAGTCCCGGCAAGTCTTCAGGAAAGACTTCAGGAAACTTTTTTTATCACCGAAATATCTGTCAGCTTCGGCCTAACGGCCTTCTTGTCGACAACATGTGCCAGAAAGGCAACACAACCTTTCCATAAGTAGTTCTGTGCCTTCATGCAATTGATGATCCGCAATGGTGTGCCATGGTTCTCTCCATGAATAATAAGTGTCTCTTTGTTCAGTAGTGGTAGGCGAATGACCTTCTCATGACAAAAGACTTTGGATTGGTTATCGGATAACCAATCCATGCCAACTGCTACGTCGAAACTACCCAACTCAACAGGTAAGAGATCAATATTGAATTTTCGCTCGCCAAGTTCCAAGGAACATTCTCTAACAACTTCCCCTGACTCGACTAGTTTACCGTATGTCGATTCTATAGAATGAGGGGACGTCTAGCTTACTTGGCTCTAGGCCAAGTACATTTTAAATTCTGTGTGGCGAGGACTTCACTGTATAGTTTTAGGAACCCTATGTTTAATTGTAGGATAAGCCAATCCATATGCTTAGATGTAGGATAACCCGATCCATATGTTTAGATGTTGGATAACCCAACCATATGTTTAGATGTAGGATAACCCAATCCCTAATTGTAGCTAGGACAATCCCATCCCTAGCCATCAAACTCATGTATGTGAAATGTTGAGATGAAGATAAAATCGGCACCAGTATCAAATAACATGGATGTGAAATGTTGGTTGATTGGAAACGTGTCAAGTAACTACTGTTTGAGTGATCGAGGTAGGGTGGGATGATGCGGTCATGCCTCGGATCTCCAGGGCTAAATCCCAAATGTAACGCGCAATGCGTTTGAATTCGGGTGTTACGTAGTATGGAAACAACTCTTGAGATATCGTGAAAGCCTCGAGTGTAACCAACAACATTGGCTCTAATCATGATCGAGTTCTAGAATTTTGTTTCCAACCTTTGAATTTAAATCAGCGAGTAATACTCTTCTCGTATAAGATCCTTGAGTTCTTCCCCCGACAACCTCTTCACTGTATCCCTTCCTAGCGTTTGTACCTGGAGATTCCACCAAGTTAAGGTTGCGTTCAGCAGGAGACTCTCTGTGTATCTAATTGTCTACTCAGGAATGTGTTTCCTAGTATGACTAACCGACTTCATTGTCTTTACGTGGCAGACAGAACCTACCGCACCTCTCGTATTAATGACGTCTTGCCGCTTACAGTTCGAAAAGTCTTAAAATTAAGGCCTTGTGTGGTCGCATCTTCTGGTGTGGCATTGCTACTCATTCCTGATCCATCGGGATTTGAATCACTTGAACTACCAGTACCACCAGTACCGTCACTAGTGTCGTCTTGATTAACCCTATGTTGTACAATTTCTGCAGCCTCGTGTTGTTCCATAAGAACTTTAGTTTGACTGAGAGATGTTGATTAGTTAACCCCTTTTTGGGTGTAGACCATCCTCCTGGCGCCATGATCTTTTTAATATACAACATTAAAAGAATCTAGACATATTTTTTGGATAAATGTAGTCTATCATGTGCCCAAGAATGAAGAAGGAAATTGGTCATAAAATCCTCAAGATCGTATTGTTCATACATGTTTGAATAAATGATAATGTGGATAACCGTAACCAAAATTCGTAGCGCCTCTTGCGTGTACTGGTCATATGTCTAAGTGGAAAACGAAATAATTTGAGGAGGGGAAACCAACCAGTGGCCTCCGTCCCTATAGTATGCATTCCATATTCCATAGGCTTTGATCATTCGAAGTTGAGAAATTCCTTTGTCGTACTTGTCCGTGTGACGAATATGGTAATAGTGCTTGAGCTTCACGAGCTCCAACAAGATCATTAAAATCTCCATAGATGTCGAACAGAATGTAATGAGGGAGTTGTAGCATGGCTCAAGCCATACTATCCCTTGGGGGTAAGACAAATGTCGAATGACGGAGACAAGGTAAGGCGCTATGGGCACCAAAGAACCAGCCCATGTTCAAGAATTCCGAGAATGTTTGAGGAAAATCCTCCATGAGTGGTTAACAAGTTTTGCTTGTTTAGATGACTAGTCTTGAACAACTCGTGTTGTAGATTGAATGTTAGGTGCGAACAATACGTATCGTCTTCCTGTATCGTATTGTAGGGTGTGATAGTAACCATCTCGGTTAGTGTTCTACTGGATAGAAACTTGAACAACTTAAGAATTTTGAATGGATAGTGATCACTAGCTTTGCCCGCAGAGTCCACCAGAATTTCCATGCACTACAAGTTGTTATTACGTGGGCCCCTGTAATAATAAATTGTCTTGCATGGTCACCCTAGCATTCTCTTGTTTAGAGCAGGCGATCAGTCAGAGAGAGGACACTATTGTCTAAATACCTTCAACATAGAAGGAAACTTCGTGATAGTTCACGTGTCAATGTCCGTTGTCATTACTCGCAGAACGGCACGACATTAAATGAAATAAAACTAGAGAGAATTTGTAAAGATAACAACTGGAGGGGCACCTTCAAGATGAGTACTTCATCTTCCTTAACTGGACAAGAGTGTCATCAATCATGATTTGTATGAGCCACAGGGACCTCGTCCCACTAATGGAGTTGTTGTCCAAGGCTGCCACCTCCACCTCATCGTCACTATTGAAGTCATGCATCTCAGCATCCGTGAGAAAGCAACCATTCTTCCACGGGATCAATGCTTCATGGTCTCATTTAGGAACCACGCTTGTCATAAGCTCCGCAATAGACGTGAGGTCGATATTCTCATGGAAGATGTACGGTATAAAATATGTTTTGTTTTGAAATAGAGTATTATGTCTTGTGTAAAAGACGTCATGTCTTAACCATGTAATGCATGTCAAGGATGACAATGGAATTCGAAGTCGAAGGCATTTTGTTTTTGCCAAATATTTCGTACAACACATATATGAATAACCTATATATATAATCATGCAAAATCCTATCAAACAAGGATTTCTATCTAGTATAAGTTGAACTTGTAAACAATTTATAATGTGTAAAATGATAATGTAATGTGTTGTAGGCACATAGTCTGTTAATGTAATGTGTCTATTTCTCATAGACTTCACCCATGGAAATGTCCTCGCTTGATTTATGTGAAGTGAATTTTTGTTGTAGTGGACCTTGAAAAATGTTTATGCAATGAAAACCTTTTGACCTATCCAATTTTATTTATAATCTGTTCAACATGAACAAGAGGTTTTCGTGAGAGGTCCCTAGTGATTGTAGACTTAGACTCGAGAAAGAATCCTGGTTCACTACAATCGATGCTCTGATACCAATCTGTCACACCCGCTCATAGCGGAAGCGCGAGGGGTGATCTGATCGGTTCTCATTGCATAACAATATAAGTGAACATACTAAATGAATAAAAACAAGCTCCAATGCCATTGTCATAATCGTTTCAAAAGAACGCAACATAAGTTAAATGTATTGGTTACAAACCATAAAATGAAAATAAGTTGTCATTGTTTTATACATCAAAATGTAAGTCTTAAAATGTCAAGGCTTTGACCACTATATCACCGCAAAGAGGCGATATATAACAGGCAAGCCCTTCAAATGGTGGCATGGAGTCTTGATACTTGCTTTCCTTGACTGAAATGTCCGCATGGTCCACTAATTTCCTGAAACACATGTTAAGTTTGAAAACATCAACAAAAGTTGGCGAGTTCATGCAGTTTAGTTGTATGAGATGTATTTGTAAAATGTGAGTTGTATAAAATGTATCCATAAAATGTGAGTTGTATAAACTGTATCCATAAAATGTGAGTTGTATAAGATGTATCTGTATGTAATGATGTAGTATGTAAAGCGTCAATGAAATCGTTGATCATTAATGTTTCGCGAGGACATTAATATGTGTGACGAATTAGGAAGCAATCCAAACCTAGACGATTTCGTGTCGACTACTATCGACTGGGACACAAACGCACTCTTCTGTATGGGTCCAAGACCAAGAGTGGGGCTCGCCAATGCCCATTAGATCTAACCCTCTGTACCTAGGTCCAAACTGGATTAATGGTGCTTAGATGTATGACCCTAATCACACATGATCTAAGGTGTTTCATTCCATGACTTATCATACTATAAACATGTAATTTCCCCGATAGTTGTAAAGTTGTAAAACATTTAAAATGAATAAGGGACATGAACTCACAGAATCGCGTCCGTGAATAGAAGTAACTATTATCTCACGTGCGGTCGTCCTGAATAGTGTTGCGACCTACAAGAGTTCTTATATTTGTTAGACACTTCGGTCTTTATAAATGACTTGAGTACAAGTCTTGTGTCTTGAATGTGTGTAAGACTTGTATGTCTTTGTTTTTCGTTGAACTGTGTATTAGATGTATGATTTGTTAAACTGTTATATATATATATATATTTCACCAAATATATATATGTAATCTTGTATCTTGTGAGTTGTATCATCGGGTCTTGTCCTCTTGATTTCATGTCTTGTATGAATAAATTGTATAATTGTATTTTCATCAATTATATGTCATTGGGCCGAGCCCATGTCTTAATGTTATTGGGCCTAGCCCATGAATTTATGTTATTGGGCCATAATATTATTGGGCCCAAATGTTATTGGGCCTTAGCCCATATGTTTTGTCATTGGGCTTAGCCCATGTATTCAAGTTATTGGGCTTAATGTTATTAGGCCTTAGCCCATATGTTTTCACATTGGGCTTAGCCCATGTTTTCATGTTATTGGGCTTAGCCCAAGTATTTTGATAAGCCCATTTATGAAGATAAGCCCAATTGTAAATATAAGCTCATTTATAAAAATAAGCCCATTTGTAAGTATAAGCCCATTTATAAAAATAAGCCCATTTGTAATTATAAGCCCATTTATAAAACATCTTTCATTTTATAAAAATCACCATACATGGAGTTTTTAGTTAAATAGAAGACATATAAGTTTCTAAAATTTCGACTTTTGTTAACGGTAATATATATATGTATCCGCGTCGAAAGATCGCCTAAGCGTCGTAGTAACTCATCGGAATGGCGATATGTTTATAGATTCGCCCGTCGTCCGTTTTGACCATAAGTTGTGTCCGAAGGCTCCGAATGTCCGTAAGTTGTTTTTAAGGCGTATTTACATGTAGTCTTGTAAGACTTTAGTCGAAATGTACATTGTGTTTATTTGTATCATTGTATTCAAGCTCCTAGTTATCATACATATAACTAATACAAACAAATAACACATAGCACATAAGTTGTTAAGTTAACTAAATATATATTTTCTCAAAAATATATATTTATATCAAACTTTGCTTTTATAAAAACTATTCTTTAAAATCTTTTTAATCTAATAAAGATTTTGTCAAAAATAATAGTTTTTATAACTTATGATTTTTAAGAAAAATGGCCATATTTCCTTTGAAATATATACTTTGCCATGTTTATATAAAACATATCTTTTTCTTATAAAATCACCAATAATCTTCTCATATTTTTCTTAATAAAAACATATGAGATTTATATCAAAATCTTAACAAGATGAAATCAATAACATGTAGGGTTTTGGTATGATCATAACATAAGTTAACTAGTTCAAAATCCATGCTTTACTTCTAGTTTTAACAAACTTTTTATAAAAACCCATCTTGTATGTTTCTTTTTATAACTTTGTAAAAGTATTATTTTTAGTGAAAAACCTTATATACTTTAACAAAATCAAAGATTATGATCATCCATCTAAACATTTATGTTTAACAAAACCCTTAAACATTTTCATGTACACTTGTTAGATTATGTTTTTAAACATCATCTAACAAGTTATTTGTATGCTAATCATCAAAACTAGATCAAATATGCAAGTATTCATCCTTAAATCACAACATAAACACACTTTTATATCATGATTATTATTTTGCTTCTTTGTATTTTCATATTATTTTGTATGATTATTTAGTTTATTACATGTTCTTTAAACAAATAATGCATAAATAAGTTTGAAAAAAAGATTTTAGAAGCTTACTTCTAGCACTAATGGCTAGGGATGATCTTGATGATGATTAAGAAAAAGAAAAGTGTGGATCTTGGTGTTTTGAAGCTATGGAATGGATGGAATGGCTTGCTTCTTCTTGTTGTTGTTTTAGATCACCTTAAGTAACTTCAAGCTCCATTTTGATCACCAAAAAGTGTTAAAAAGATGAATGATTTTGGTGGGTGTTCTTGGCTAGGATATGAAGGTTGAGAGAGTTTCTTCACTATGTGAAAAATAACGTGTAAAGTAAGATGAAGTGCTTTAGTGACTAAGGATCAAATGTTATAAGTCTTTCACCACATTCACCAACTTGTGCAAGTTGCAAGTGAGTAGTAAAAATCTAGATATTTATGGGAACAAAGGCGAAAAAGAGGGGGTCCCACACAAGTGGTTATAACCGTGAATGGGGGGGGGGGGTACCCTTGTTTTTGCTACTTTATTTCCTTAGTAAAAATGTGTTAGTTTTTGAGATGTTATGTTAGGAATACTTGTATGCTCAAGTGTTTAAGTGATTAGAGGGTGTTAAGTGGCCATTACTAGACCATAATGATCCAATTAACACTAGAAGGTCATTAAAAAAAAGATCTGATATTGTTCGGATATTCGTTTCGAATTGTTTCGGTTAGACGTTATTTGAACGCTAAGTTGTGTAACTGGTAGGCCAGTAACGAAGTCCATGGAAATTTGCTCCCATTTCCATGTCGGGATTTCTGGTTGTTGAAGTAGGCCTGATGGTTTCTGGTATTCAACTTTGACTCTCGAACAAGTCAAGCATTTACTAACGTAGGTTGCTATGTTAGCTTTCATACTAGGCCACCAATACGTAGTCTTGAGATCGTGGTACATCTTATCCGAACTTGGATGTACCGAGTAACGAGACTTGTGTTCTTCATCCATCACAAGCTCACGTAGATTTCCATAAAATGGAACAGATGCGCCCTGTTACGTAGTGAGCGTCGTCTTCCTTTTGTTCTAACCGTTTCTTTGATCCTCGCAGGGACTCTGCCCTGATGTTCTCTGCTTTCAATGCTTCGACCTGAGCATCACGAATTTGAGCGGGAAGACTAGAGTGGATGGTAAGCTGTAACGCACGTACACGCTTAGGTTTAGTCTCCTTTCGACTGAGGACGTCGGCCACAACATTGGCTTTGCCTGGATGGTACTTGATCGCGTACTCATAATCATTCAGAAGTTCGACCCATCGACGCTGTCACATGTTCAACTCCTTCTGCTCGAAGATATGCTGGAGACTCCTGTGATCGGTGTAAATGGTGCGCTTGGTACCGTACAGGTAATGCCTCCATATCTTGAGTGCGAAAACAACAGCTCCCAGCTCCAGATCGTGGGTAGTGTAGCTCCTTTCGTGAACCTTAAGTTGGCATGATGCATAAGCAATGAATTTCTCACGTTGCATCAACACACAACCAAGTCCTTGGATTGACGCGTCGCAATAAACCATAAAATCGTCGGTGCCTTCAGGTAACGAGAGAATAGGTGCGCTACAAAGTTTTTCCTTCAGTTGCTGAAACGCGGATTCCTATGCATCACCCCAACGATAGGTGACACCCTTCTGGGTCAGTGAAGTGAGAGGCTGCGCAATCTTTGAGAAATCCATGATAAACCTTCTGTAGTAACCCGCCAAACCCAAGAATTGACGGATTTCGGTTGGTGTTCGAGGTGCAGGCCAGCTCTTGGTCGAGTCAACCTTGGATGGATCCACATGAATCCCATCCTTATTTACCACGTGGCCTAGGAAATGGACTTCACGAAGCCAAAAGTCGCATTTCAAAAACTTAGCATAAAGCTGCTCTGCTCGAAGAAGTTCCAAAATAAGTCGCAGATGATGCTCGTGTTCCTCCTGACTCTTAGAATAGATCAGGATGTTGTCGATGAAAACAATAACAAACTTATCCAGGTAAGGTTTGCACACTCGGTTCATGAGATCCATGAAGACCGCAGGTGCATTTGTCAACCCGAAAGGCATGACTAAAAACTCGTAGTGCCCGTAACGAGTTCTGAATGCTGTCTTGGAGATGTCCTCGTCTTGAACTCTCAGTTGATGATAGCCCGATCTCAGATCAATCTTTGAGTAGAAGCTCGACCCTTACAACTGGTCAAATAGGTCATCAATACGCGGGAGAGGATAACGATTCTTCACGGTCACCTTGTTGAGTTCGCGATAGTCAATACACATTCGGAAGGTACCGTCTTTCTTCTTCACAAACAAGACTGGAGCTCCCCAGGGCGAAGAGCTAGGACGAATGAAACCCTTGTCCAAGAGTTCTTGCAGTTGTGCGGATAGTTCTTCTAGTTCTGATGGGGCTAAACGATAGGGTGCACGAGCTATTGGTGCTGCTCCAGGAGCTAGCTCGATTTGAAATTCGACCTGACGATGAGGCGGAAGGCCAGGTAATTCCTCAGGAAATACCTCAGGAAAATCACGTACGATCGGAATGTCTTCTATTTTCTTCTCTTTCGTTGAGGTGTCAGTAACGAGGGCTAGAATAGCTGTGTGGCCCTTTTGTAAGCACTTATGGGCCTTAAGGAAGGATATGATGCCTGCTACCGCACCACTCTTGTCACCACGAATCACGAGAGGTTCTTCACCAGAACGAAGGATGCGGACAATTTTCTCCTTGCAAAGGATCTCTGCTCGATGTTGAGATAACCAATCTATCCCAATGACAACGTCGAAGCTACCAAGAACAACAGGAATAAGGTCGATAGAGAAGGTCTGACCAGCAAGAACGAGATTACAACCCTTAATTATGTGTGTGGCCTCAAGACTTTTACCATTTGCTATTTCTACAACATGCTTGGTGTTTAAGGGAATTGGGGTACGCTTAAGCATCTGACTAACTTTTAAGGACACATAACTAGTATCGGCACCCGAATTGAATAAAACAGAAACATAGAAGTCATCCAGTAGGAACTTACCCGTCACAACGTTGGGATCGTTCCTTGCATCACCCTGACCAATTACGAAAACACGTCCCCTGGCACCGTTGCCATCATTGTTACCCCCATTGTTTCCATTCCCCTGGTTGTTGTTGTTGTTCTAATTCTGGTTCAGCTGTGGACAGTTTCTTTTGAAGTGACCCTCAGCACCACACTGAAAACATCCATTATTACCCTGCTGTTGCTGCTGCTGGTTCTGTGGAGCTTGTGGCTGCTGTTGACGATTCTGATTAGCAGGATATGGGCTCCTGCAATCCTTTGCTGCGTGACCAAGCTTGTTACATCTATGACAACGAGCCTTGTTGCACTGCCCGCTGTTGTGCAAATTACATCGATTGCACTTAGGGTGATTCCCCTTGTACCCACCCTGACTCTGATTCCCAGAAGACTGCTGACTGGGGCTCTTGTAGTCGTCAGTCCTTCGATGTTGAGACTGAGACTGAACAGAAGTAGAACCTTTGCTTGAATTTCCATCCCACTTACGCTTGTTGTCGCTAGGAGCATCAGAAGTAGTGGCGCTAATATGCTTGGGCAGCTTGTTCTGCTCGACTGCCTGATCAGTGAGACGATGAGACAGTCGTATGACTTGCTAGATCGTAGGGAGGTTAGCTGCAGTCACATGGCTCTGAATATCTGGCACTAAACCCTTGAGTATAGCTCGATACGTTTGATAGGAGGATCCACCATAGTAGGACACAATACAACTAATTCGTTCGATCTCTTCGTATACACTTCGATTTCGGACCCCGTCATCTTCAAGTTGTAAAACTCCACCTCTAGCTTGTGAATGTCGTCGCGATGACAGTACTCCTCTTTGATCAGATCTTTGAAGTCATTCCATGGGGTGGCATTAGCAGCTGCCAACCCTAGCATTTGAACCTGTGCGTTCCACCAAGTTAACGCACCGCCTTCAAGTGTTCCAGTAGCAAATTTCACCCTACGAGCTTCAGGGCATTCACACATCTCAAAAACGGATTCGATCTTCTCGAACCAGTGTAGAAGACCTACAACTCCTTCTGTACCACTGAAGGTACTAGGTCGACAGTCCATAAAGGTCTTGAACGTACATACAGGAGGCTGAGCATGTTGACCTGTCGCGCGAGAAAGAAAAGACAAGGTTAGGTACGAGAGTTGGTTCACGAGAGTAGGATCTAAACATCTTAAGATAGGTCGGAATGGCAGGTTATACCTCCTGCAGGGGCTGCTGCGAGTGCCTCAGCAACTCGTTCATTGATTAGAGCCGTCAGCTGGGCTTGAGTCAAGTTCAGACGTCCACTCATGATCTTCATATCAAAGGAAACACAAGTGAGAGAAGTATCGCGAAAGTGCATAAGTATGAGATGACAGAAGAGAGTAAGCACACAGGGTTTCAATCAATAGTCGTTACGTTGACTAAGCATACTATGAATAATACACTATGCAAACTAATAAACATGCAATGTAAATATAAACTATATCACCTATAGTGTTGAGTCTTGCACGTGGAGCGAAGCGTCGTTGTGGATCGTTGAGCACTGTACAGGTTATAGTCTGGTTTTGTCAAAAAGCTTTTCCCTTTTTAAAACCAAGTTCACTATAACCAATGGCTCTGATACCAATCTGTCACACCCTCAAAAATCCATAAGCGGAGTAATACCGCGAGGCGAGTGACTGACCAGGATCCAGCCACCAATCATATTGAACAATGTAATTAAATAAATAAAAGTCCAACCACACAATATAATTGGTGTTCAAAACAAGTTAATCAAGTTCAAGTTACCAGCGGAAGCATAAAGTTTAAAACCAAAGTATAAGTTTAAAAGTTCAAATGTTTAACATGGAACTCAACAGTCCATGTCCCACAACGACTCCTCCTCCCATGCAAGCTCCAGCTAAGCATCTAACGACCTACAAGGCATGTAACAACGAGTCAACAACAAAGTTGAGCGAGTTCACAGTTGGTTGTCCACTTTTAAAGTTGTTCCAAAAATCATAAGTTCTTTCGAAAACCATGTATTAAGCAATTCCTTGTTTCCCAAACCATAACCAGTGGGGGCTACCCCACGTTAACCACTAGACCCAATACCATATCGACAACTGACTGGAGCCATGTTTATGTGCCCTACGTCAATGTCTATCATCATTGACTAAGTGCCGAGATCCATTAGTCCACTCCCGTCCTCTGCAGCACGGTGTGAGGCTTGTCAAACCTAATAGCGCTATTTAACTAATGACCCCCTCGCCAAGGAGAATACGTAGGTTTAATGTTGTCATCCTTCCCATGGAGGATGGAGTTACATATTCTACCCAAGGAGAATATGTAGGTTCCGTTTTAGTTCCTTAACCCATTCCCAAACCACCGGGAATCCCATGCCTTATAGAAAGTGTGAACTCACCTTGGTTTGCTCGGTTTGTTAAGTTACTTGTTCTCAGTTAATCAATCAAGCCTATGATATTCATGTATGCACAATCAGTTCACATTCACAAAGTTCACGTATAAATTGTAATCACAGTGTGCATTTAGAGTCACGAATACTAAATAACACATAACAGTTATTCAATCTCATGCAATAACCAGTCTTCACTATCACCAATAGCAGATAACATCATAGTTATTCATTATCTTATGTGTTCTGAACTGCAGTCTGTTTGCAAACTTAAGTCCTAATGGCGAAAACCCAAGGTGACGAAACCCCACATGTTTCGTCGACATGAGAGTGACGAAACTCCATGTGTTTCGTCGGCATTGAGGTGACAAAACTTCTCATGTTTCGTCGGCACTAGAATGAGGAAACCTCTCATGTTTCGTCGGCATGCAAGGTGACGAAACTCCACAGGTTTCGTCGCATTCACAGATAACCGTATACCCACAGAAACCCTAATTACAATCTAAAAGTTAATCATCAGCATCAAACCTAGCCACGAATTATATGTTACTAGATCATTGAAATGTACGTAACTGTAACACATATTCATTTAACATCCATAAACAAGTGGTAACATGATATACAAACATTAACAGAACATGAGCAGTGGACATAAACGAATACAATCACAAACATCAGATCTAGTCCAATAGATTAACAATAGAACATCAAACCCTAACTATTAACCAATTCATCATTTAACCATCTCATAACAGATTATCAGATCCACCATATACAAGTATCATTCTAATCAAACGATTTAATCTCGACATACATAACCATCATAACAATCTGACCATTTACAGTCCCCTAGGTCATCGATCATCATTAATCAACAAATGAAACCAAATCATGATAACAAACATCTACACGAACAACCTAACGATTAGATCGAGTCAGGTTATCACAAACTAACCGGATGTGAGATGGGATAAGCAAGAACTTCTAGAGAGTGGTGATTGCCGTCGAATGCAGGAGAGAGGAAAAGAGCTCCTAGGGTTTGCCGGTTGTGATCTTACGTAAAGGTATGCGAATAAAAGGTGTATATAACTGATGTGTGTTTGGCCCTCACCTGGGCCACAAGCCCACACCACGAAACATCATGTTTCGTGTGTGGCGAAACTTCATTGTTTCGTTGAGATGGGGTTGTGGCGAAACTCCTAGGTTTCGTGGACACAAGGATGAGAACCAATGTGTTAAGTCTATTAAATCTTAGTCAAACATTTAGTAGGTTTCCATTAGTTAACCAAACAATATAACAATATCTTAAACATATAACAAACGTGTACAATTACAAAGCAAACAAGTTATGCAAACACAATTGTGAAACAAACAACGTGTCGAGGAAAGACCTTGAAAACTCGGGTTGTCACAAATTGTAAGTTCCGATAGGATCTTTCAATGATATCAAACAAGACTTGTGAGAGTGCGGAAACCAATCACAAGTTGATTCAAGAATATATAATTGAAACCGAAACAATATAAATCAAAACAAACCGGAAACTTGCATTCACTGATTAATGGTGACTGATACAAGACTCCCCAAAATAGGTTTCGGCTGGCCCCTTGCTCTCGAATGACTGATCAACCTCAAACATGTGTTTTAGGTTTACTTAAATACTATATATATTGGGTCGAAACCCCTTAGGCCCAAACCGATAACCATACAAGACCCATTACCACTATATCGACCCAAAACATACATTAAACAAAACATCACAAGTTCAATCCCTTAACTGACGCAACCCTCTATGAATAAACCTTCAGGTTCCAACAGGAATGTGTTGAGAAATCTCAAGTTCAAGTAAGTTTAACAAGTGTTTAGTCAAAACAGAAAGTTTCCTTGCACTTTTCACCTTATTTGGTTGATGTTCCAGCCTTATTTTTCCATGGAAAACCCGTGGAAACACACCTAAGGTTGTTCCAAGTGCAAAGGAGGAAGAATCAATGAAAAAGATAAAGTAGAAGTGAACTTATGCTCACTTTTGTAACTTGAAACGAATCTGCCGTTGCTACTGATTTCTAGCTGAATTTGGAGTGATTAGAGAGTGTTTAAGTGAGTTTGCAAAGTGAAAATGTGTGGAGGAGGCTTGGGTTTTATAGGGGATGAATTAGGGTTAAGGTTGGTGAGTATTTAATGCAAGAAACACAATGAAAACACCAAAAACATCCCAATCCACGAGCTGACTTGAGGAGTCTGCGGATCAGACTTGCTCGCGGGCCGCGAGCCATGGAGGGGGGGGGGGGGGTGAGTTGCGGCCGGTGAGGCATCCGGGGCTAGGCATTTGTTTGTTATGTTGTCAATTTTAGTCCTTGTAGTTCCAAATTTTGATGTTTTAAGTTGTTTTAAGCACAAAAGATCATATTTAAGGGTATGTAATGTAATTGAATCATAAAAACAAATATAAACAAGTATAAATAAGTGTGTTTGTCAAGATTAAGTGTCGTATTTGCATAAATGGAGTATATAAGTCACGTATTTGTAAGTTTAACGTATTTTGCACAAATTATGATTAAAGTATCACACGATTAATTGATTCGAACGTATGAACATGCATGAAATGTGTATAACATGAATATAAAGAAATATGAATTTTATTATGATCCAAGTCTCAGATTTTACAAATATTACAACGAAAAGACGATTACAAGAGTACAAGACTTCCAAAAATAGAAATACAACAACGCTTTCTAATTATGGAAAGTACAAAAAAGCAGGGTGTTACAGGCTCCCCTCCTTTAGGAAATTTCGTTCTGAAATTTAGGAAGAAGTAACGAAAAGTTGTGGATACTTGGTCTTCATATCAGTTTCGAGTTCCCAAGTAAATTCAACACCACGTTTTCCTTCCCGTCGAACCTTAACGATAGGAATTTGACTACGCCTTAATTTCTTGACTCCTCGGTCCATGATCTCGACGAGTTTCTTCACAAAATGCAAAGTTTCATTGATTTGAAGATCTCCGAGCGGAACTTGAAGTCCTTTTTCAGCTAGGCACTTCTTGAGGTTCGAGACGTGAAACGTTGGATGAACGTTGTTGAGTTCTTGAGGTAAATCGAGTCGATAAGCCACCTTGCCAATCCTCTCGAGTATCTTGAAAGGACCAACATAGTGAGGGGCAAGTTTTCCCCTTTTACCAAAATGAACTACTCCTTTCCAAGGAGACACCTTGAGTAGTACACGATCACCAACATTAAACTCCAAAGGTTTGCGTCTTTTGTCAGCATAACTCTTTTGTCGGCTTCTAGCCTTGAGTAAGTTGCCACGGATTTGAAGAATCCTATCCGTTGTTTCTTGTATGAGCTCAGGGTCAGTAAATTGTTTATCACCAATTTCATTCCAGCTAAAAGGAGATCGGCACTTGCGACCATACAATGCCTCGAAAGGAGCCATTTGAATACTGGAGTGGTAGCTATTGTTGTACGAGAACTCGATCAATGGTAAATGCACATTCCAACTACCACCAAAGTCGATGACACAAGAACGGAGCATGTCCTCTAGGGTTTGGATAGTACGTTCAGTCTGTCCATCCAGTTGAGGATGAAAGGCCGTAAGATTCAAGTTAGAGCCCATAGTGGACTGGAAAGTTTGCCAAAGATGCGAAGTGAAACGACCATTGTGGTCAGAGATGATGTCAATGGGTATACTATGACGACATATGATTTCATCAGTGTAGACTCGAGCAAGTTTCTCAACCTTGAAATCTTCACGAATAGGAAGGAAATGAGTTGATTTGGTCAACCTTGTGATGAAACAGTAACTGAAACTAGTAACTGCTAAAACACATTGTGATTAAACCAATAACTGATAAAACACAACATCAAGAATGCCAAAATCACATCAACCAGTAAATGATAGAACACATTGTGATGAAACAGTAACTAAAACCAGTAACTGATAAAACACATTGTGATGAAACAAGTAACTGATAAAACACAACGTGAACCAATAACTAATAAAACACAACATCAAGAATGCCAAAAATCATATCAACCAGTAACTGATAAAACACATTGTGATGAAATAGTAACTGAAACCAGTAACTTCTAAAACACATTGTGATGAACCCAGTAACTGATAAAACACAACGTGAAGAAATTGTTAACGATTTGAACTTCGTAATTCAAAGTAACTGCCCTTTTGAAATTGTCAAAGAGATATACATTTCCATAAATATCTAGATAGTTAGTTTTGGATATATAATATTCCAAAATTATATTAATAATCAAATTACCATCATTCCCTTTTAAATAAAAAAAACTAAAAGCCACATGTCATCTCCCTATTGCTTCCTAGACTTTCTAGGAAACTTAGGCTTTCTAGCCAACTCCCACTCTCTCTCTCTCTCTCTCTCTATATATATATATATATATAGGATAAGGATCCGTTAGGAACCAACCTTTATTGCGAGAACCGCGAGAACCGCGAGAACCAATGTGAACGCAACCAAAATTACCTAAATATCTAAAAAACACACAATTTTTTTAAATATTTGTTTTTTTTAAAATCGCTATATTTCGTCACTAAAAAAATTTCGATTAACAATTATCGATGCACATGTGCATATGCATATGCATCATTTCTTTGACAAATTCCGTAATACATTACTAGTATTAGACAACAGCACTTTCATTTACACTACCATCCATGATACACTACTTTTTACATTATCAGTATTAGAGATGCACATGTGCATCTATATGTATGAACATCATATAACGTGTTTTGGTACACTACATTGAATACCCTTTCCCTTTCATCTATCGTACCATCCATAATACACTACCATTACCTCCTACCATCCATAATACAATACCCTTACCTCCTACCATCCGTAATACAATACCATTACCAATATGTATAATATTTTCACTTTATGCACATGTACATCAATACCCTTCTTACCATCTAAACAACATAATACATCAAAAAGTGACAAATATAACCAAACCATCAACCATTAGATATAACTAACCAAAAAACATGTATATGTGCCTACTTCATCATTCAAAATCCCAAACTTTATAACAAAACACGTTATATCATGGTTATATATAATGATGCACATGTGCATTTTTAATATTGGTAATGTAAAAAGTAGTGTATCACGGATGATAGTGTAACTGAAAGTGCAATTGTATAATACTGGTAATGTATTGCGAAATTTGTCAAAGAAATGACACATATGCACATGTGTATCGATAATTGTTACTCGAATTTTTTTAGTGACGAAATATAGCGATTTTAAAAAAAAAAAAATTGTGTGTTTTTTTAGGTATTTTTTGTGTTCACATTGGTTCTCGCAATAAACGTGGTTCTCAAATGAACCCTACCCTATATATATATAGGGTAGGGTTCATGCGAGAACCACCTTTATTGTGAGAACCACGAGAACCATTGTGATTATAAAAAAAATATCTAAAAACACACAAATTTTTTTAAATATTTTTTTTAAAAAATCGCTATATTTCGTCACTAAAAACTATTTTTTTTCTCAAGTAACAATTTTCTATGCACATGTGCATATGTATCATTTTTTGACAAATTCCGTAATACATTACCATAATTAGACAACTACACTTTCATTTACACTACCATCCGTAATTCACTACTTTTTACATTACCAATATTAAAAATGCACATGTGCATCATCATGTATGACCAAAATATAACGTGTTTTGGTAAAAAAAAAGTTTGTGATTTTGAATGATGAAGTAGGCCCATATACACTTTTATGATTAGTTATATCTAGTGGTTGATGGTTTGGTTATATTTTTCACTTTGTGATGTAATATTTTGTTTGGTATGGTATAAAGGGTGTTGATATATGATGTATGTAAAATGCAACATATAAATTACATCAAATGAGGCATAAAACTAACCCTTTTTAAGTACTAATATTGGAAAAAGAGTATTTTTGTCTTCCTTTTGTATTTTCAGGATTAAATGAGCTCAAAAACGCAAAAGAAGCAAAAAGACAGCTAAATCCAACATAAATACAAGAAAAGGAATATTAGTGGACTGCCCGACCCCTCAACGGCACCTTCCAAAGCAAAGTAGAGAAATCAGAAGACTGAACACGCCCCGTGCTCAGCCAGCACGGGGCCGTGCCCAAGAAGCAGCAGAAAAGACAAACCTATAGAAGCTTCTATTGCCCACCACGGACCGTGCTCAGCGGACACGGGGGCGTGTCGAAAGTACAGCAGACGCATTTATTGTAATTGCGAATTACAATTAATGAGGAGAGAGATTGTCAGACGGACACGGGGCCGTGCCCAGCGGACACGGGGCCGTGCCCAGCTCTTTGTTCAGCCTATAAATAGGGGTGCTTGGATTCATTTCATCTCATCCCTTGGCACACCACCTCTCTCACACTTCATCCACCACCCACCACCATCACAACACCATCATCCACCACCATCATCCATTGTCCATCGTAGAGTGTGTGAGTCGTCTCGGGATCCAAGATTGATCGTAAGAGTTCTTGACAATCAAGGCCATGTTTGCCTAAGTCTCTTACATCACTTGGTGAAGACAAAGTGTCTAGTATAATACTTTTTATTTCTAATCTTTTGCACTTTTTATTTGGTTTTGTATTAATGACTTTAATAACTAGTTACTTATGTTGAAGGTGATCTTTCCTTATCGTTTGTCCGTGGTGTCTTGGCATTATTTTACTGTCTATATAAAATAAAGGATTTTCACCATTCATATCTCCACGGTCTATATGGAGGTATGTTGGCTACCTGGTAGGGGGTTAAGGGAACGGTTTGGTAAAGGTCTTGCCATTGTTCAGCGTTTAGAGGTCCTGCAATGGACCTGGGTCAAATTTAGTAGGACCTCCTTCAATACTTCACGGTATTGGATGGCGGGGGTCCAAACTCTTTGATCCCCTCATAAGTTAACTACTATTAATACTATAACCCGGCTATTTAGGACTGTATCCCTGCTGACTCAGACTACTTAGCCGAGGGTAACGTCACCGCCAAAAGCGGGGCCTACCACAATACTGCATTAATAACTTAATTCATTATCTTCCAATAATCCACCCTTTTAGGATTGTATCCCTGCTGACTCAAACTACTGGGGTGAGGGTAACGTCACCTTCAAAAGAGGGGCCTACTACAATAACTAAGATAATCTCTTAATTATGTGCAAAAGTGCGGAAATAATCAAAGGTTATACTAGATACGAGTCGGAACCAAGTGATTCATCTTGTCTATCTGTTTTTCTTTTATTTTTATTTTCAGCATTTTAGTTAGTTTTTAATTTTCTTAGTTTAAAACATTTTTCTAAACTTTTATTTTGGTTAGACGTTGAGGATAAACCGGTACTAAAAGCTCTTGTGTCCTTGGACGACCTCGGTATCTTACCAACGCTATACTACACTCAACGATGGGTGCACTTGCCCATATGTGTGTTTAGTGTTAGTGAAATATCGTGTTTTATAAATTTAAAACTTGGCTAAAATAAGTGTTAAAAAGGGCTTAAAATATACACCTAATATATACGACACTTAAACGCGCATCAATATACATGTGCATAAAGTGAAAATATTATACATATTGGTAATGGTAGTGTATTATGGATGATAGGAGGTAATAGTAGTGTATTATGGATGGTATGATAGATGAAAGAGAAAGTGTATTCAAAGTAGTGTACCAAAACACGTTATATCATGTTCATACATGTAGATGTACATGTGCATTTCTAATATTGGAAATGTACAAAGTAGTGTATTACGGATGGTAGTGTAAATGAAAGTGTAATTGTCTAATATTGGTAATGTATTACGGGATTTGTCAAAAAAATGATACATATACACATGTGCATCGATAATTGTTACTCGAATTTTTTTAGTGACGAAATATAACGATTTTTAAAAAAATATTAATTTTTTTTTGTGTTTTTTAGATTTTTTAGATATTTTTGGTTGTGTTAACATTGCTTCTCGTGGTTCTCGCAATAAAGGGTTATTCCTAACGGATCCTTATCGTGTATACATATATATATATATATATATATATATATATATATATATATATACATATATATATATATGTTAAGAGCATTCACATTGGACCCTCCATATTTTTGTTAGTGTGTTCTCTATATGATATACAGTGGTTGTGAGTGGAGGAGAAATAAAATGTAACTATAAATGGGTACATCCAATATATTGGCTAGAGACTTGGAAAGAAGTTTACAAACATACCATTGAAACTAGTGAATGGCAATGACTTATGGCCTAAATCTGAATGCCCAACCACCTTGCTTCCTCCAAAGTATCATGTCCAAATTGGGAGGCCAAAGAAGAAAAGGATGAAGTCTGCACAGGAGGTAGCAGAGGCTAAAGTTGCAGCTCCACATGAAAAAAAAGAAGGCAAAGGCTGCAGTGGTGGTTGAAAATATCAGTAACACCATCTCAGGAACTGAAAAGCTACCAAGAAAGGGAAACTCTGTAACTTGTCAAATCTACAAGCAAGTTGGGCTTAACAAGGACACCTGTGGAAAATCTTCAAAGACTGGGGCACAAGCAAAGGGTGGGGCTAGAACAGAACCTTCTTGGGTTACTACATCGATAGGTTCAGCACATGTCTTTTAATTCAGTTGACATTTTTGTAGTTTGTGTCAAACTGTAATGTTTGCATTTTGTGTCAAACTATTTTGGTACAATGTTCATGTCAAACTGTTTAACTTTTTGTTGATTTACTCTGTATCTTTTGTTTGAACATGTTGGAAGATTGAAATAGTAATGGTAATGGTAATGGTATTTGCAGTTGGTATATTGAATATGGGTCATTTGGTCATTTGCAGTTTAGTTTGTATAGTTTGACCAACACTTGGCCATATTGGTCATTTGGAAAGTATTCGTAGTTTTGAAATTGAAGTATGGTATATTGCCATTCTTTTTGGTCATTTGGTATGTTGTTACCACAAACTGCTCGAAATATCAAGTATTGGTTACATCTTGATCATGTTGTCATTACATACAATTACAACACTATCAAACTTACAAAAGCCCCATACACTCCATTAGATTAACTTCCATTACATACAAAATACAATACATAACTCTTACAAAAGCCCAATACTTGTTCACCTAGACCAAACTAACACAACCCACATCCAGACTAGTCTTAACATAGTACCCCATGAACAAGAACCAACTAAACCCTAGGATTACTTTAAGAATCTTGTTCTCCTTAGCCAATTTTTTTACTTTAAGCATTTGATTGCATTCTCTTCATGCTTATTAATGGTGTCCAACAACCCTGGAATCATAACAACAGGGTTCTGAATCATGGGTGGCTCAGCCCAAGTAACAAAACCGTAGCTTTGACCCTGTAATGAAGTTTAGATCAATTTTAGAAGAAAATTAGGTCAAGTTATGCGTAATCGAATAACATACAAGTTTAGGTTTGTTACATCCATGGAACCGACGACCTGGGTTTTGTTTCTTCGACGAGGTGCGAAGTTGGGTTGGAGATCCATAGGTGCATACCACCATTGTTTTAATCTTTAGTTGCAGATGGCTAGGGTTGAAGAAGGACGATGGGGACTTGGGTTGAAGAAGGGACAATTAGGGTTTTATAAAGGGATTTTGTGAATTTTTCTCGTTTGTTTAATTTGTTATAATAAAACGCTAAAGGACCATTTTGCCCTTCATTGTTATAATAAAACGTTAATTTGAGTTTTGGACTAAAGTAGTAAAAGTGACCAAACCTCAGGGACCATTTTGGCATTTAACTCTTATTTAATTGTGAAAGAGAAAGAGAAAAAATATTTATTTTTAGTGTAATTATACATAGAGATAGACAGTCCAATGTGAATGCTCTAAATGAAGCAAAATGAAACATTCTTATCAGTTGAACTTTCTTATTTTTTATCTTACAAATAATTTATTCTCATTTGAACCTCAACTATACACAACACACACATATATATAGGGAGAGGATCATAAGAAAAATCTTTCTTTGTAAGAAAACTTTATCAAACGATTGATATTTGTGTTGAATTATTTCTAGGGTTTATGGTTTAATTTCTAGATGTTATGGTTTAACTTTAGCATTTAGTTTTTAGCTTTTATACGTTAGCATTTAGGGTTTGCTTTTATAGTTTAGTTTTATTGGGGGTTAGGGTTTAGACATTAAGGTTTAGAGTTTAGGGTTTAGTAATGGTTCGATAGAGTTTTCTGTCACACCATGACTTTTGCGGAAGCGTGATTATGTGTGACTTGCTTAATATCATTGTATTCAACCATAACAAACATCTATATGATAAAACTAAAGATAATCATCCATTAAATAAGTTTAAAATGTCACAAACAACATTGTTTTTGAAATCCATCACAGACCTTGAATGCATTTTACAAACCACGCAAATAGTTTTAGAGTTCCATAAGGACTCAACAAAAGACATTAATGAAAACCAGGTTTTGAACTATGCATCTTATCTAGGTTAAGATGCATAATCCAAACCCTTAGACTACGGATGACATCTTTTATTCTCAACATAACTTGAAACTTCCAAACGCCCGCCAGATCCACATCTAATTCCCTGAAATACATGTAGTTTGAAAACATCAACAAAAGTTGAGCGAGTTCATGTGTTTTGTATGTGTGCACGAATAAACCTTTGTAATCATTGTAAGTATGTATGTTTTGTAACCCTTGTATGAAAGAGAATATGAACAGATCGATTAATGATTTGCAAGGTCATTAATGTGTGTATAACGGTGTAGGAAGGCTCAATTCTTTGCGTATTTCGTACTGGGTCTCCCGGCTGGAACGACATAGTCACACATGCGGTCAACTCGCGGACCCATGGGTGGGGCTCGCAACACCCAAATAGATCTATCACTCATGCCCCTCGGTCCTTAACAAGGATTAATGGTCTCAGGTTAACGCCTACCCATTCACATGATCTAACAGTTTATTTCTTAAATAACCATACCATTTGTAATCATATGTAAACAGTTTGTAACATGTACTTCACCCCGGAAGTTATAAAACCAAAAACAGTTAAAAGAAAAGGGGGACATGAACTCACAGTCTTGCGTTCTTCGTAATCACAGTAACTCAAAGCTCATTCGGATGTACACGACTACCTACAACGTACTACGGTTTATTAGACGAGCGGGTCGTGCCTTGACTTAGTATCACTTAGTGTCTTTGAGTTACGTTTCTTTGTGTCTTCGATATTATCCCAAGTTATATAATTATTTGTTAAAATAATAAATATTTTAACTTAAATTATATTCATTAAATTTTGGAATAATTGTTAGAATAATATTTTAACTTGTTACTTTTCATGTGTTCATACATATATATCCTTCCCAAGGATGGGTGTATTCGTATTCGTATACTTGTATATTTTTGCCATGTATTGGTGTCGTATTCCGGTGTGTATATATACGTACGAAAATAGGTATTTCTTGTAATTATTAAGTATCCTTATACTTAATTTTGTATAAATTTTTCCGGAATAATATCTTTAATAGAAATTCATCAATATATATTTCCAAAATATATATTTTAAGAAATATTACTTAGAAAAATTATTTATAATTTTCCTTTGGCAAAAATATTTGTATTTTCATATAAGTTCCAAAATTAATATATTTTCAAGTCTAACTTGGAAAATATATATAAACTTATTTTTCTCCAAAAATAATATACCTTCTAATAATTCCAAGAAAATATATATATTTTTATTTGCCAAAAATAATATATTTTCTCCTTGTCAAAAATATGACATAAATTTGTAATAATTTGTGAAAATCACATTTTCATTCACTTGGTGTCCAAAATATTGTTTTCCAAAATATACTTGTGAATAAATTTTCTGGAATATTTTGTAAGTTATATTCCTTTGTTCGGTTCCTCTCATATTTTTGGGTATTCTTTGTATATTTATTCCTTGGAATTTTGGTAATATTTTGGATTGTAATTTCTTGGTATTTTGATGAGTTATATTATTTCAAGTCCTAAAATAATATAACTAATACACATAATATACAAATAATCACACACATGGTGCCTTCTAAATATATATTTCCTACATACATATTTAATCACTTTTATTTATAAAAACCAACCTCCAATATTTGTAACTTTTGTAACAAAAATTATGGCAAACTTTATGTAAAAATTCATGGTTTAAAATACACTTGTAAATATTTGTTTATAAATATTTTTCTAAGTGTTTAATTTTTAGAAAAATTTTGCCATAGTTTCCCCTAAAAATGGAGGTTTCCATACCTTGAAGGCATATCATTTTCTTTTATAAATCAACACAATCAATCAACAATCAATAATAAACAATCTACACTTACCAATCTTGCCAAAAACAAGCATAAACTACCACTTCATGAACTTGAAAATTTACAACAATGTGCAGTAACTTACTAGTGTATTTAGTAAGTCTTGTTACCCTTTAAAGTGTGGTTGTTTCTTTAAAAACATCATTTTTAAATAAGTTAGTTCTTTACAACTTATAATCACATTTTCTAAAAATGTTTCTTCATGGATTTTTCTTGTCACATATGTGCTTCTACACTTTATTAACCACCAAAAATGAGGGTTATTTATTTAAGAACCAAGATTAAGTAAAACTTGTATTTTTAGCTTGGTTTCTTGAAAAATCATCCTTGAAATTTTAGATCTACAAGACTTACATCTCATTTTAATCATCTTTTTACAAGAAAACAATATATTCTTTCAAGTTCATGTATGAGGATGATCTATTAATCTCTAACATTTTCATCCTCTCATCTTGCTAGATTATGTTTTTAATCATGATCTAGCAAGATCATGTGATGATCTATATCATTTACATAAGTAAACAACAATCAACAAGTATAACAACACATAAACAACATGATTTCTTCATGATTTAAGCTTATGTTCATGTTTCATTCTCTTGATTCTTAGTGTTCTTCAAGATTAACATTATGTATCATTCTTTAACCACTTAAATAAGATGTAAAATGAAGAGATTAGTGTTCTTACCAGTAGCTCAAGGCTAGGGATGATCAAGAGAAGAAAAGAAGAGGATAAAAGCAAATGGTGAAGGTCCTTGAACTTCCGAAATCTCCTAGCTTCCTTATGCACCTTCTAACACCTTGGTATATGGTTGGAATGTATGGAAGTTCAATGAATGATGGTGGTGTGTGGGGGGGGGGTGTTGTTCTCGGCCGTGAAAAAGCAAGAGAGAAGATAGAATAGTGGTGTTGAATGTGTTGTGATGAAATGAGTCTTATGGTTCACAAGGTTAACTCTTATAACCATTTAATGGCTTTAACTCTTGGTTTCAATGTTCTTAAAGGGCCAACAAGATCTAATAGAATAATTAAACAAAATCACAAGTGGGGCCACATGTATGGGCCGTCCAATAGGTGGGGGAGGGTATAGGTGTAGGGTTTAACCATAAGTTAGTTATTTAGTTAGAAATCAAGTATATAGTTAGGGATTTAGTTATTAGATATTTATATAGTGTGTTATGATGTTCGGGGACCATAACTAGCTTGGTAATGTTAAAACAATGCTTCTAGTGGAAATTTGGTGTTTCGGGTAGTGTCTGGTTGTTCGGTTGGTTACCGGTTCGTTAAGGTGCTAAACTATGCAGTTTATTGTGCTTTATGTACTCTTTTATGAAACTTTTGATTCCCGACACTTAGGAAAGCATTCAGGACCATTTAAGTGCATTTCTGCATGATATAAGTGTGTTTAAATGCTGAATTTGCTGATTTTCTGCAGGATTCTGCAGTTTATGTGAGTTTTAGGCACTTTCCGGCACTTAAACTATCTCTAGGAAGGCAGTTTTGTGATCCTTACTTTCCTACACACTATACTAGTGTAATACTTGGTTTCTGGCTCATTCTGTGTCTCAACACATTGTCTGTCTATGTACTGAACTCCGTCAACATTTTCCCGGTTTGTCTGATAACTGTGCTAACTGTATTTCGTGCATCATTTGAGTCAATAATATTCTCATACAATGATGATATGACATTAAGCAATATGTGATGCACATGTAGGTATGATAACAATAATCAGAAAGCAATTCAAGACATTAATTGTAATTCAGCACAGTCATTAAGCACTAATCATTGTTTAAAGTTGTACGGATACCTGGAATTTTGACAGTTGTCACATTCTCCCCCTGTTAAGAAAATTTCATCCCAAAATTTTAAGCTTTACTACTAGCTGCAGGGGTGTTGGAGAACAAATGCGGGTATTTTGCTTTCATGCGGTCTTCACGTTCCCAAGTAAACTCTGGGCCGTAACGCACATTCCATCGAACCTTGACGAGTTAAACACTACTCCTCCGAGTCTTGTTAACCTTCCAATCAGTAACCTCAACAGGCTCTTCGGTAAAGTGGAGTGTGTCGTCAATGTGAACTTCATCAGCAAGGATAACCACTGTTTCTTGTGTTGGACTTTTCTTCAGATTAGATACATGAAATGTATCATGTACATCATTAAGTTCTGCTGGTAGCTCCAACTTGTATGCTACAGAACCAACTCTTTCCACAATTCTGAACGGTCCGATAAATCATGGGTTCAACTTACCACGCTTCCCAAAGCGTGCCACACCCTTCCAGGGTGAGACTTTCAACAAAACCATATCACCCACTTCAAATTCCAAGGGTTTTCGTCTTTGGTCCGCATAGCTCTTTTGTCGATCACGAGCCTCCTTGATGCGCTCTCGGATCTGCATGATCTTATCAGTCGTTTCTTGGACCAGTTCGGGACCAACCAGCTGTCTATCACCTGCGTCTGCCCAGCATAACAGTGATCGACACTTGCGTCCATAGAGAGCCTCGAACGGTGTAGCTTGAATGCTTGTATGGTAGCTGTTGTTATAGGAAAACTCTACCAAAGGCAGGTGAGTGTCCCAACTGCCAACCAAGTCCATTACGCAAGCACGTAGCATATCTTCTAGCGTTTGAATCGTTCTTTCGCTCTGACCGTCCGTCTGTGGATGAAAGGCAGTACTCAGATTCAACTCAGAACCAAACGCTTCTTGGAAGGATTGCCAAATCCCTGACACAAATCTCCTATCTCTATCTGATATAATCGAGATAGGCACTCCATGTCATGCGACTATCTCCCTTAGGTACATCTCAGCTAGCTTACCTGTGTTATCCTTTTCTCTGATCGGCAAAAAGTGCGCAGACTTTGTCAAACGGTCCACGATTACCCAAATCGTGTCATGACCTCTGGGAGTCTTGGGCAACTTCGTTATGAAATCTATTGAGATCTGCTCCCATTTCCACATGGGTATCTCAGGTTGCTGCAGAAGACCTGAAGGCTTCTGATACTCGGCCTTCACTTTGGCACAAGTCAAACACTTCCCAACATAAGCAGCCACATCGCCCTTAAGTCTTGGCCACCAATAGTAATCCTTTAAATCTTGGTACATCTTGTCCGATCCTGGATGGATCAAGTACCTCGATTTATGAGCTTCATCGAAAATAACATCTCTAAGGCCACCAAAAAGCGGAACCCAAATTCGTCCCATAAAATACAAGGTTCCTTCCTCGTTGGATGCCAGCTTTTTCTCCATCCCACGGAGATATTCAGCCTTTAAATTTTCTTTCTTAAGAGCATCTCTCTATGCAGCACGAATATGCAACGAGAGGTCTGTCTGAATGATCATCTCTAAAGCCCTAACCCTTATGGGCTTGATCCTTTCTTTTCGACTTAAGGCGTCTGCCACCACATTCGCCTTTCCCGGATGATATTTGATTTCACAATCATAATCATTTAAACAACTCGACCCATCGTCGCTGTCTCATATTAAGCTCTTTTTGATCGAATATGTGCTGAAGGCTCTTATGATCTGTAAAGATCGTACATCGGGTAACATAAAGGTAATGCCGCCAAATCTTCAAAGCAAACACCACTGCGCCTAATTCCAAATCATGTGTGGTGTAATTCTTCTCATGAACCTTCAATTGGCGCGAAGCATAAGTGATAACCTTCTGTCGTTACATTAGCACACAGCCCAATCCCTGACGTGAGGCGTCACAGTATACCACGAAGTCGTCGGTGCCTTCAGGTAGGGATAAAATAGGTGCATCACAAAGCTTATTCTTTAGCAGCTGAAAGGCTTCTTCTTGTTTATATCCCCATTCATACTTCTTATCCTTTTGAGTAAGGGAGGTCAGTGGTTGAGCGATTTTTGAAAAATCCTCAATGAATCTGCGATAATACCCTGCTAAGCCCAAAAACTGTCGGATCTCGGTTGGCGTCTTCGGAGTTTCCCAATTCTTAATCGCCTCGATCTTGGTGGGATCCACATGGATTCCATCTTCGTTTACCACGTGACCGAGGAATTGTACCTCACGCAACCAAAACTCGCACTTTGAGAACTTAGCGTAAAGTTTCTCCTTCTTTAGCAGCTCTAAAATAGCTCTAAGGTGTTGCTCATGCTCTTCCTTCGACCGCGAATAGATCAAAATATCATCGATAAACACAATCACGAATTTATCGAGATATGGCTTGCAAACTCGATTCATCAAATCCATGAATACTGCCGGCGCATTTGTCAAACCAAATGGCATCACTAGAAACTCATAATATCCATAACGAGTTCTAAAGGCAGTCTTCGGTATACTCTCTTCTTGAATCCACAGCTGGTGATAACCTGATCGAAGATCGATCTTGGAGTAGTAACTCGAACCCTGAAGTTGATCGAATAATTCATCAATCCTCGGTAAAGGATACCGATTCTTGATGGTTAACTTGTTCAGCTCTCGGTAGTTAATGCACATACGAAAACTACCGTCCTTCTTCTTGACAAATAGGACTGGAGCCCCCCAAGGCGAGAAGCTTGGTCTAATTAATCCCTTTTCCAATAGCTCCTGAAGCTGCGTCGACAACTCTTGCATCTCTGAAGGCGCAAGTCGATAGGGTGCCTTGGCTACAGGCGCGGCGCCTAGAACCAAGTCAATATGGAATTCGACTTGTCGTTGGGGCGGTAATCCTGGCAAGTCTTCGGGGAAGACTTCAGGATATTCCCTCACTACAGGGTTATCTTCGAGCTTTGGTCCTTCGGCTTCTTTATCAACAACGTGAGCCAAGAAGGCAACACATCCTTTCCGCAAAAACTTTCATGCCTTCAAACAACTGATAATCCGTAGAGGCGTATCATGCTTCTCCCCATGAATCATGATCGTCTCTTCATTCGCCATCGGGATGCGGATAATCTTCTCATGACATATGATATCAGCTTGGTTACTCGACAACCAATCCATTCCAACTACTACGTCGAAACTTCCTAACTCAACTGGCAGCAGATCAAGCGTAAACTCACGCTCTCCAAGCTCTATCATACAGCCTCTAATTACTTCGTTTGCTTCTACTAGCTTCCCATTAGCTAGTTCTATCGAATACGGGATATCTAACTTACTGGCAACTAACCCAGGTATATCCTTAAACTCTAGAGATACGAAGCTATAGTCCGCACCAGTATCAAATAGCACAGATGCAAAATGTTGATTGATAGGGAACGTACTAGTGACTACGTTCGGATCTTGACGAGTTCCCTAGCTCCAATGTTGAAGACTCTTCCTTGGGCTTGGTTGTTCTTCGGGCAATCCCGCTTGAAATGCCCTACATCACCACAGCTAAAGCAACCTTGTCCGCGACCATTTCCATTCCCATTTCCACCCTGGTTGTTGTTTGCTCCATGGTTTCCGTTACTAGCTTGATTCCCGTTTCCATTCCGGTTTCCATTACCTCCCTGGTTGTTTCTATTCCCATAACTGTTTCCACCACGGTTACCATTGTCGTTGCCATTTCCATTTCCTCTCTGACTGCCATTCCCATGACCATTACCAACCCAACACCTTTCCTTAGAATTACCATTCTTTCCGCAGGATTCATATTTCCTAAACCTACACTGGCCGGCATGATGAAACTGACATACATCACATTTGGGCAGGGTGCCCATGTATCCTTTTCCTTTGTTCTCAGCAGTAGCAGCACTAGTCCTGACCTCGGCTGGTGGGTTAGCATCTTTACGCTTGTTAGTACCACTGTTGTTTCCTTGGGTAACCTTCTTGAAATTTGAGAACTTCCTTTTGTTCTCTCCAGACGACTCCACATGAGTCTCTTTCTTCTTCTGCTCGGTGATTGAAAACTTGCCCAAATGGATCGCTTCTTCAGTCAATGCCACGCTCAAATCAATGGCTTCATTAATCGTTGGGGGCTTAGAAGTAGTCACCATGCTCAGTATTTGGGGTGCCAATCCCCAAATGAATCGTTCAACTCGCTTGAACTCTGGCTCTACCATGTAGGGGACAACTCGAGACAGATCATGGAATCTCTGCACATATTCCGCTATCTTAGGACCATCCATTTTCAGATTCCAAAATTCGGTTTCCAACTTCTGAATTTCTGCCCTTGAACAGTACTTCTTGCGCATCAGCTTTTTCATCTCATCCCACGTCATAGCATATGCTGCAGCCTCGCCAAGAGTTTGAACCTGAAGGTTCCACCACGAACGAGCTCCATCTAGGAATAGTCCAGAAATGTAAGTGACTTGATGCTCCGGCGCATACTTACTCATTCGCAGCACAGAATCTGTTTTCTCAGCCCATCTTACAAAAGCTACAGCACCTCCAGTGCCGTCAAAGTTCAGGGGCTTACAGTCAAGGAACTGCTTGTAAGTACAGCCTGTACAAGCAACATCATTCACAGAAATCATTAGCAAACGCACATGGAATGTCCAAACGTATTGTAATGTGTCTTAGGTGACTTAAACATTACCGTGAGGTGGGTTATTTCCTGAGGTACCTTCGCTGTATTCAGAGCGTAGGGCCTCATGTTGTGCGATTGCCTGTGAAATCCGTTCATGCAGTTCTGCCTCTGTTGTAGGTAACTGATTATTCCTTCGAGGGGGCATCTTCTAAAAGAAGATTGTATGGGTCAGGTCTTATTCATATAATGACTATATAGTACGTATATAATAGCATTCATCATAGCAAGCATGTCATCATAATCAAATTACAAACATGTAAATTAACAACGTATTTAATGAGAACATGACGATTGAGCTTTCATTAATCATCGACCACAAATATCGTTACATATTTTACAAAGTGTATCATATCAAAAGGAACACAGGGTCACACTACCCTTGTCCAACAAGTCTATCCGTCTACAAAAGTCATACAATCAAAAGGTGGTCTCCAAAGGGCTTCACTAGCTCAGCTCAATAGTGGTGCTCTTATCAAAAGCAAAGCAACCTACATAAAACCAAAAACCAACTACGCTGATGGTGGTGGAGGAGGAGGTGGAGGAAAGAAAAGCAAGCTGCGCACATGCGCAAGCTCCTCCTCAAGCTCATAGACATGACGCAGCAGATAACTGATCTGCTGCTCGACAGTAAGAAATCGAGCATCGAACTCTGGAAATGGAGTAAGAGGTGCAGGAGGATGTGAAAATGGAGACGGTGATGAACGAGGGGGAACAAAAGCAGGCTGACATGGACATGGTAAAGGACGCGGTGTCATCTCAAGCTCCATAATCCTACGACTAATGATCTCATACTGAAGCTGAAGTGATAAGAGTAACTCATCCCGGGTATAACGAACAAAATGTGAGGGATGGTAGGGATCCGAAATCGGCATAGTGTATGGTGAGAACCATCTAAGAGGCTCATCAAGTGGCGAAGAAGTAAAAGGAGCAAAAGGTGCAGACTGGGGAATGTGTGGAAAAGCTGCTGAAACATGGGGGTCATGACTAGGCTGCTGGCCTAAAGTACCTTCCCTTGGATGGGGTGCGGGTATGTCCTGCAAGAAAATGATAGGTAAATCATCACGATGAACATCAGACTCCAAAGGGTGGAAAGGAGCAACATCAGCGGGTGCGGGTGCAGGTGGAGGAATAAGTGGCTCAACAACATGAGGGTCAACGGGTGCAGGAACTGGATTAGGTATGAGGGGTGCAATGTCAGGTATGCCAAAAAGAATAGGGTCATGATCAGGTAAAGGCTCAGGATCAGCAGGTGCAGCATCGGGCTGATCATCAGGAACAAAATCTAGCTCAAGATCAAGCTGAAAGTCGTGTGGAGGAGTCGGTGCAGCTGACATGGCTGTATCATCATCAGAATCAGTGGCATACGTCGTAATCCAACTGCCGGCAAGGTGGAAGACCTCACAGACTCAAAGGAATCTGAGACAGAGTGTAAACTAGAGTCAGAGGAAATCTCAATAACAGGGATCTCAGGGAGTGGACTAGCAACTAAGTCCTCATCTAGCTCTCCATCACCATGGGCATCATCGGGAGAACCATCAACAAACAGATCAAAATCATCATCAAACAGATCATCAAAAGGCCAATCCTCAGGAGGGATGACCACTAAAGAAACAGGAGCGAGGATCGGTGCCACAATATGCTCACCATTGGGATGCCCGATGATAAGATGATCGTGGACTGGAATGGGAATAACAAAAGGATCCTCGTCTGGAATACCATCAGCAAGTGGTAAGTCTTCTCCAAAATCAGGCAACGCAAACGGCTGAAAGTCATCGTCGTCTTCTGATAGCATATCTGGGTCGCCCTCAGAATCTGAGGTAAAGATCTCTAGCTCTGGTGCGATCTCGTCATCGGACACAATAGCCATAGGGTCATCAGTATCGGATAATCCGCTCTCGGATGAAGACATAGTGTCTGTAACAGAACAATCATAACATATGCACGCATATTATTCACTATCATTTAATTATGCAATCAAAGACAATGTATCACGAAATCATGTATCCTTCCTAGTCTCCCAGACTAAACCACCTAGTCTTCCAGACTAAACCACCTAGTCTCCTAGACTAAACCACAACTGTGACCTTGCATTGTGTTTCTTGTCTTTTCGTTTGTAAAAATGTTTGATTCCCTGGATCTTGGCGTTTCGTGTATGCAATGAAAACATGTTGTAAAAATATTTTCGTGAGAGCCCTAATGATTGTAGTCTAGACTCGAGAAGAAATTCTAGTTCGCTACAATCAAAGCTCTGATACCATACTGTCACACCCTGACTTTTGCGGAAGCGTGATTATGTGTGACTTGCTTAATATCATTGCATTCAACCATAACAAACATCTATATGATAAAACTAAAGATAATCATCCATTAAATAAGTTTAAAATGTCACAAACAACATTGTTTTTGAAATCCATCACAGACCTTGAATCCATTTTACAAACCACGCAAATAGTTTTAGAGTTCCATAAGGACTCAACAAAAGACATTAATGAAAACCAGGTTTTGAACTATGCATCTTATCTAGGTTAAGATGCACAATCCAAACCCTTAGACTACAGATGACATCTTTTATTCTCAACATAACTTGAAACTTCCAAACGCCCGCCAGATCCACATCTAATTCCCTGAAATACATGTAGTTTGAAAACATCAACAAAATTTGAGCGAGTCCATGTGTTTTGTATGTGTGCATGAATAAACCTTTGTAATCACTGTAAGTATGTATGTTTTGTAACCCTGGTATGAAAGAGAATATGAACATATCGGTTAATGATTTGCAAGGTCATTAATGTGTGTGTAACGATGTAGGAAGGCTTAATCCTTTGCGTATTTCGTACCGGGCCTCCCGGCTGGAACGACATAGTCACCACTTGCGGTCAACTCGCGGACCCATGGGTGGGGCTCGCAACACCCAAATAGATCTATCACTCATGCCCCTCGGTCCTTAACAAGGATTAATGGTCTCAGGTTAACGCCTACCCATTCACATGATCTAACAGTTCATTTCTTGAATAATCATACCATTTGTAATCGTATGTAAACAGTTTGTAACATGTACTTCACCCCCGAAGTTATAAAACCAAAAACAGTTAAAAGAAAAGGGAGACATAAACTCACACCCCAACCGATGGCGGAAACATCGGGGCACGGCACTGAGCGAAACAGATTGTCCAGAAGTTTCCATAACAATTATCATTACCAATTAATTTAAAGTAACATGTCCCATACCATGTCTCAAGAGTTAATACAATTATTACAGACAAAATCTAGGCAAATAGTTCTGTTCCGACAACTCAGATTTCATTTGTACAGACAACTATTTGTTGGTGTCACACCCCCAAAATCCACCTGCGGAGTACTACCGCTTGAAGGCGTGACTGACCAGGATCCAGCCACCAATCATATTGAACAAGCATATAAGTAGTCAAAAAAATCCAACCAATACAATTGGTGTTCAAACAAAACATAGTTAAGTTGCAAGCGGAAGCATAAGTCTTAAATCACAACATAAGTTTAATTGTTTCAAAGTTTAACATGGCACACAGCCGTCCATGTCCCACAACGATCCTCCTCCATGCAAGCTCCAGCTAAGAACCTAAGGACCTGCAAAGCATGTAGTGACGAGTCAACAACAAGTTGAGTGAGTTCACGGTTGGGTGTTTGTTTTAAGTTGTTTCGAAAACAGTTTCCTTTATCTGGCATCCTGCCGTGGGGGTTACCCCATAGTTAAAAACGTGACTTGATTATTCCTGGTTACTCTGGCAATCCAGCCGTGGGGGCTACCCCGTGTTAGTTATCTGGCATTTCGGACGTGGGGGCTACCCCATGTATACACTAGACTCGTTACCATATCGACTGCTGACTGTAGTCATGTTTAAGTGCCCTGAAACTGTCAATGTCTATCATCATTGACGTGCCCCAGATCCATTAGTTCACGCCCGCCCTCTGCGGCACGGTGTGAGGTTTGTCAGACCTAAATAGCGCTATCTAACTAATGACCCGCTCGCCATTGGCCCGGCGATTAAGTCGATATAAAAAGGAGGGACTTCGTGATAGAGTTTTGGTCTAGTACGAGTTATCTGTCCGTGAGGACGAGGAATTACATTCCTGAACCATTGCTGTCCTACCCAAGGAGGACGAGGAACCCATGTTCCTTAACCCCAATTCCCGACCCAGGGAATCCCATGCTTTGTAGAGGGTGTGAACTCACCTTGGTTTGCTCGGCAGATACACAGAAAAGTCAATCAAGTTGTACGTGGTCAACTACGTCCTATCATAGATACCGTACAAGTCAGGTTCGTATTTAAGCAGTACACGTATGTTTCTAGCACATTGCATTCAAGTATCACTCATGGCAGTCCATCAACATTCACGTTCAAACAGTAATGTAGAAGATCTGTGCATTAGGCCCAAGAGTCCGGCCCAACCACTTAAGCCCGTAATGGGGTGCAAGTCCAAACAGTGTGCACATGCACATGGTCTCGAGTCGCAACCAGGTGTTCTCGACTCGCAACCTGAGTCGCAAACTGCGATCTCGAGTTATCATGGTCACGGTCTCGAGTCGCAACAGGACTCGTAACCGTGGTTTCGAGTCATAAGGTTTGTGTGCTGATCAAGTATGGTCTCGAGTCGAAACTATGTGTTTGCGACTCGCAACCTATGTCGCAACCGGGGATCTCGACTCGTCATGAGTTGTTCTCGAGTCGTAACCGAAGGTCTCGACTGGACATCTGCTGATTGCTGGTACATGTACTAAACCAATAGAATTTCATGTTCATGAGATAATGTACTAACCAATGATATTTCATAAACATGTTTCCTTGTCTACTACTAACTAAAAATGGATCAAACAACAAGTTTTCAAATATTCATATTATGTTCATATCATATTCATGTTGTTCTTCATCATCATTCATAGAAACCCAAATCAACAAAACTCATGAACAACTCTTATCAATACTTAGACATATAACCAGATTTTTGTTCTTGATTACTAACATGCACCCTATGATATCAACACAATGAATTATCCTAACCATGAGCCTACCACAACCGACTACAAGCATTCGGTTTCCATTCATTAATCAATCCAACTTGTATCAACATCAAAACCCATAGAGAGCCGATAATACTCATTCATAGTCAAGCATACATTACTTATCCTAACATAATCAATACATTACCATACAATCATCATCATCATCCGAAATAAACACATAACATGCATCATTAACCTATAACATCACACATCAACACCTTTAATCATGAAAATACATGTGTTTGCAAGGAAATTACTAACCGGTTCAAGTATGGGTTTAAAGGTGTGAATGAAGCTTCCAAGTGGGTGTGTACGAGTTGGTCCGAGAGTCCTTGTGGTTGCCGGTTTGATCCGAGAGTAAAGAAGAGGAAAGGTGGTGCTTGATTCTCTAGGGTTTAAGGTTTGTAGGAGAAGGTGTGTGTGAGAGTGAGTGTGTTGTCTAAAGAAATGGCAAACATGGCTATCACTAAGGTATATATACTTGTTCCACATTTGTGCACCCTAATGGGTCTTCGAATAGGCTAAGGGTGTGTGTGGCCCAACCGGCCCATATGTTGCATTGTTCACTCGAGACCACATGGTCTCGAGTCAGGTTCTTATGTCTCGGGTCATAATAATACGCACATACATACAAGCACGACACATAACATAACACATAATCACATACGAGGTTCACTTATCATTAATCACACAAGTTAACTAGTCACGCGTTCATGTTACATTGGGATACAAGAAAGGTTCTAAATTTCGAGTTGTCACATCATCCCCAAGTTGAAAGAAATTTCGTCCCGAAATTTGGTAAGCACTCACTGAGGAAGCTAGTTAAGTTGTATGGTTTTCCTGGGGTGTCACAGTTGGCCTCTAAGACCTTATTCTAGCCTCGATTTCCTAGCAGATAAGCATCCTAAGCACCTGTCACATATGTAAAATAAAGTCAATACACATAGTGTAAAGGTGAGCATACAAGTTTGATAATAGCATATAGAGCTCGAAAGCATTACGCATAACCAGCACGTACACAGAGTGAAATGAGGCATATTAGTTATCGACATAGACCAATCGATACCAATGACTGCGGGTTGACTGCTCAAGGCAGTTCGTAATACATGATCACCAGTGTAATCCATGCAAATAATTGTCCTTAACAACCCCCGCGTGAGCGGGTGCTGAGTCCAAACTATAGTACTATCGTTGCTAAGGCAGGTAGACATCATTCCATGTGTAAACATAACAAACAAGCATTCATTTAGTCACGTAATACATGTGGTAACGGTTAGCGTTTAAATAGTATTGAGTAGTGTGTTTGATGTGATTTTGTATAAGTAACGTATGTAACACCCAAAAGTGCGTAAAGCAAAAAGGGTTCGAGTATACTCACAGCAATTGATGGATTGAAGGGAGTGCTAGAGAGTAGGGTTAGCCTGATCAGAACGATATCATAAAGATAAGCGACGCGTAAAACGATGCAAGGTGTAAGTGGCTCGGACAGCAGTTCGGTTGGATGGTAATCCGATCGGACGGCCAGTTCGTGCGGATGACAATCCATTGGGATGGTTATCCGGTCGGATGGTAGTCTGGTCAGATGACTATTCAAGTGGCTTGTTTCTTCCTATGAGAAGGATGTGTTTGTGTATGAAGGCTTGACTTTTGAAGTTTTCGTTGTAGCATTTTGAAAACATTGAAGTATCTCTACCTTTCAGGTCGGTCAATCGGACGGTCGTCCGATCGGACGGCAATCCGATAGGTTGGCACTTTAGGGGGAACAAGTTCACAGCAGGTTGTCACTCGTTCGGACGACTGTTCGTTCGGGTGGCATCCTTTGTGAATTGAACATGTTGAAAATTGTTTAAGTACTAAAATCAAAATGTCTCATGATTCGGATAGCCGTTCGGTCAGATGGTAGTCCGATAGGACAGCAATTCGTTCAACACTCAGACTCCAGATCTTGGCAATATTGGTTAGGTGTGGGACCCAAGGTGTAAGTCGTTCGGATAGCCGGTCTCTCGGATGGCTGTCCGTTCGGACAGTGGTCCGATCAGACGGCACTCCGTCCTGGCCGTTCCGTTCATCTTACACTTGGCCATTTTGATTGTTTGTCATGTTATTGAGATGTGTTGATATCTTGCTAACCAACTGACTCCCATCCTAAACTCTTGTGACCCGACTGAACAGGAACCACCCAAATTCGGTCAGTCCACCGGTTTAAGATGGTAGTTCTTGGTTAACCCGGAATCGATAGTCTTGTGGATAGAATACGGATCTTGAACTAACACAACCACACGATTGAGTAGTGAGTCGGTACAAGCTCCGATTCTTCCGGTTTTGAATGCATTGAGTGTAAAAGAGTTGAAAGAAAGTTGGAAAACCTTCTCTCAATCCTTTTCACCGTGAATATATTTAGATCTATGAAAGATCTTCGTTTGTTTATGTGGAAATCGGTTAGATCTAAGTTGTTCTTGGTGGGTTGAGGCCAAAACATGAAGTTCTTCAAGAACACATGATGACGTCATCCTAGAACACCTTGAATCTTTATGATTTCACGGTTAAAAGTTAAGATTTAAAAGATAGAAAGGTGTAAGAGTGCGTGTAGATCAAGGAAGTACAAGATTTATGACGAGATCTTACCGGGATTGCGAGAAATCAGAGAAAAAGCGAGGAACACGAGCTGATCGGACGTCACTTGCCAAAAGTGGAAAGAATGAAAGTGACATGGGGTATTTATAGGATACCCAAAGTGGAAAGGGGCGGGTCGGTCGGATGACACCTCGCCCGGATGACAGTCCGGTCGGGTGTCACCTCGTTCGGATAGCAACCCGGTCGGATAGCAATCCGGCCGGATGGCACTTGGTTCGAGTGTTCGGTGCGACGATTTTTGCTGTTTCGATTGCGATTGTGAGCGTTTCGATGCGATAGAGTTTCCTAGTCAAATTGCTTTTAGTCCCAACTATTCATATCTCGCACTATCTCTTCTCCGCCAATTATCATACCATTTCGATTGCGATTTGAGTTTGATTGCGTTAGAGTTTCGATTGCGATTCGATTGATTACCACAACATATCATAATTTAAACTTGCACAAGTAACAAATAAGGCACACTCACACGTATATCATAACCAAAAAGCTTAATTCGAGTTGTGAGTTCGATTGCGATTCGATGTTGATTAAATTGGATTGATTAGCGTTTTGTTGAGTTTATCGCATTGTTACTTCCTATAGTTTACAGTCGTACGTCGATTAAATAGCGAATAAGACACGTCGATTATTGTAATTGTTGACACTTACTCCACATAATACAGCTAAAATAAACACATAAAAGGAATTCACTACAAGTCAAGTTGCGAAATTGGTCGTTGACTTTGACCTTGACTTTGACTTTGACTTCAGAAACACGGGGTGTTACAGCCTCCCCTAGTTGAGGGAATTTCCTCCCGAAATTAGGCCGAAGCCGTAACAAACAACTGTGGGTACTTCGCCTTCATGTCGCTTTCGAGTTCCCAAGTGAACTCTGCTCCTCGTTTGCGTTCCCATCGGACTTTCATAATAGGAATGCGCGAGCGCCTGAGCTGCTTGGTTTGGTGATCCATGATTTCGACAGGCTTCTCCACGAAGTGCAGTGTTTCGTTTACTTGGAGGTCATCGAGAGGTACAATTAAATCATGCACAGCCAGGCACTTTCGGAGGTTTGACACATGGAAAGTCGGGTGAACGTTACTAAGTTCCTCCGGTAGTTTCGAGTCTGTAGGCAACTTTTCCGATCCTTTCCAGAATCTTAAAAGGTCCAACATATCGAGGCGCTAGTTTCCCTTTCTTACCGAATCTGACCACACCCTTCCAAGGTGATACCTTTAGGAGTACGTAGTCGCCAACGTCAAATTCAAGGGGCTTGCGTCGTCTATCGGCGTAACTTTTCTGTCGACTTCAAGCTTTCAACAAGTTGTCTAGAATTTGGAGGACTTTGTCAGTCGTTTCTTGCAGTAGCTCGGGACCGGTTAGTTGCGAGTGACCGATCTCGTGCCATACAATACGCGATCGACATCTTCTTCCGTATAAAGCCTCGAATGGTGCCATTTGAATGCTGGAATGATAACTGATGTTGTACGAGAATTCGACTAACGGCAGGTATGCATCCCAATTACCACCGAAATCTATAACACACGAACGGAGCATGTCTTCAAGAGTACGGATCGTTCTTTCAGTCTGACCGTCGGTTTGAGGGTGGAATGTGGTACTTAGATTAAGCGATGTACCGAGAGCCGTTTGAAACATTTCCCACAGTCGCGAGGTAAACCGAGCATCACGGTCAGAGATGATGTCGCGAGGCGTCCCATGATTACAAATGATCTCGTTGGTGTAGATTCGGGCTAATCGCTCTACCTTGTAGTCTTCCCGTATTGGCAAAAAGTGAGCAGATTTGGTTAGATGATCAACAACAACCCAGATGCTGTCGTGACCTGATGACGTGTGCGGAAGCTTTGTTATTGTAACACCCGAAAATTTTAAAACAAACAACCCTCATTAAAAACTATTATTTCTTATGATTTATAGTCCAATAGGAAACCCTAATTAAGACACCCAAGTAATTCTGTACAAACCCTAAGATTTTCAGAATTTTCAGAATCAGGATCAGGGCCCCTAAAACTCAGGGGGGGTATTCCCTACTTGATAATTATCTTAAATAACTTGCGGACGAAGTTGAATTTAATGATTCCGTCGACTCAGCTAGCCTAGTCCCACGCGTGGCAGCCCTATTGTGCTTTGGTGTCCCTTACGGACCGTAACATTGATAGGCTTACGGTCCGTAAGCACCCTTACGGACCGCAACATTGTAAGGCTTACGGTCCGTAAGCTAGTGAAATTTCGACTATAAATAGCAGACATTGGCACTTGATTCTGGACGCAAAAACGACGAATAAATTCTCTTCAGGCACCGAGTTCTGTTCTATTTACCACAATTAACACACACTAAACACTAATTAAGTATAGCGGGGTGCTGCAGATCAGGGTAATTACTCGATCGCTATTACGATTCATTGTCCGATCGATCAATATATCCAATGGATGCTTAAGTGCTGCCCACATTAGGGTTATACTTTGTTATTCGTCGTTAATTCGATGAATGAGTTTAAGTATCGTACTTTGTCGTTCATCGTTAATTCGATGGATGAGTTTAAGTATCGCACTTTGTCGTTCGTTGTGAGAATTTGATCTCGTGAGTTATCGTAAATGCTGTATTAAGTTACTTACCTAGTTTGTGCGCAAATTAGGTTAAGAGGATAATCAATAGGCTAAACTTTGCCCGTATAAATCTACAATTGAAAACAAGGTAGCATCACTTGGAAATTTTAAGGTACGGATAGACTCCTTTCTTTCGATTTACGTCGTTTGGACATTTCTGATTTTAAATTCCGTATTAAGATTAAGTTATAAAATAAGTTATAAGTTCAGTACAGATAGATTCCTTTCTTTCGATTTACGTCGTTTGGACATTTCTGATTTTAAATTCCGTATTAAGATTAAGTTATAAAATAAGTTATAAGTTCAGTACAGATAGATTCCTTTCTTTCGATTTAAGTCGTTTGGACATTTCTGATTTTAAATTCCGTATTAAGATTTAAGGTATAAGTTATAAGTTCTGTACGGATAGACTCCTTTCTTTCGATTTATGTCATTTGGATATAAGTATATCATCCCTGATTTTAAATTCCGTATTAAGATTAAGTTATGAAATAAGTTATAAGTTCAGTACGGATAGAATTCTTTCTGTCGATTTATGTCGTTTTGATATAAGTATATCATTTCTGATTTTAAGTTCCGTAGTAAGATTTAAGTTATGAAATAAGTTATAAGTTCCGTACGGATAAACTCCTTTCTTTCGATTTACGTCATTATTCCTGATTTTAAGTTCCGTATTAAGATTAAGTTACGAAATATGTGTTGGAAGTTACAAAAGTTTTGAAAAAGGTTTTGTTTTACATCAGTTATTTAGAAAATGGTTTATGAAAAGTATTCTTTTCGTATTTACAAGTATACATGTTTGTGAGTTATTTGTTTTTTTTCCTACTCTAGTGGTTCCTTATTAACGAGTCAAGGTTTTATCTTGTTTCGTTTAATAAACCACATTTTAGGGACGAAATTGTCAAGATAGGATTGATATCCATACCTTGGTGACTGGTTCCACTCTTTGATTTTAATCTCGCCAAAGATTCGTATTTTCAATCAAATTATAGTTTACAAGTTACAAGTTAAATAGCTTAAGGTTTACAAGTTACAAGTAGATAAATTACAAGTTTTATGTTATACATAAGTATTAGGTTACCCAAGTTAAATAGTTATAATACCATTAAGTTACTATGTCTTTTAAAAACTCCTCACGTCTTTGATTATCGATTCATTTGACAGTCCGTTGAATTCCTATTCTAAACTTTGAATTTAGCTTTCATGTCATGCGATAGTTTTCTGTTAAGTTGTACTCATCATCGCATGTTCCAATATATGTTCCGTTTTGTTATGAAAATAAGTTTTATAAGTTTTGTGAATAAGTTCATTCGTACTCTGTTACCCTGAGTATCGTTTCTCGTGGAGTGTCCCACGAGCATGTTGTTGTGGCATCAACCTCATGTGCTCCACCCGTGACGGAGAGATCAGTTCACGGCGTCTCTTAAGTACAAGTGTGGTACATATATTAGGAGGCGTATGGATCGAATCCTAGAATTTAAGTTAATGAGGTGGATAGCAGGTATTCCAACTGGCCATCTCATGTGATAAGTATGCAGGAGTAGCTACTTGTGTATTGTCACGTTTTCAGTTTGCTCATGGGTACTTCCGTATGATATGATTATGAAATTATGTTACTTTTAAAATAAGCTTGTGTTTTCCTCTGTCCGCACACTGGGCAAAACTTCCAAAAAAATTTTGCTCAGACGTACGTTTTTGTGTGTTTTCTTCTTTACGTCAGGTTATCAAGACAATCTGGGACGGGATATGGAAGAATGCCGAGTGATTGGAAAAGACCGTAGAAATAATGTACTGGATTAGATATCCTATTTCCATTAAGTTGTAAAGCCTTGTAATACATTTAAGTATAAATGGAATTATGTTTTTGATCTGACTACTGTTATAGTGACACGCCGGCCCGTTCCGGGACGGGGTGTTACAGCTATGAAATCCATAGCTATACTCTCCCATTTCCACATAGGAATTGGCGGTTGTTCGAGTAAGCCAGAGGGTCTTTGGTGTTCAGCCTTGACTCTTGCACAAGTCAGGCACTTTCCAACGTAGAGAGCAATAACTCTTTTCATGCCAGGCCACCAGTACTTGTAGCGAAGGTCCTGGTACATTTTATCGGCACCGGGATGAATAGAATACCGAGATTTGTGGGCTTCGTTCATCAAAATCTGTCGCAAATCGGTCCGTTTAGTTATCCAAATTCGGTCCAGAAAGTGGAATATCCCATTCGACTTATTTACAAGCTGGGCTCCATCGTGGTATATTCGTTCCTTCTTCAAAGTGCGTTCGTTAAAACATGCATGCTGGGCTTTACGGATGAGAGTTTCGAGATCGTATTGGGCTTGAGTATCACGAATGCTGAGCAGGTAGCTCCGTCTGCTGAGTGCGTCGGCAACGACATTTGCTTTGCCTGGGTGATAACGAATCTCACAGTCGTAATCGTTGAGAAGTTCTACCCATCGGCGTTGACGCATATTAAGTTCTTTCTGATCAAAGATGTGTTGTAGGCTCCTATGATCGGTGAAGATCGTACACTTGGTACCATACAGGTAGTGTCGCCAAATCTTTAACACAAAAACAACTGCACCTAGCTCGAGATCATGGGTTGTATAGTTCTTCTCGTGGATTTTGAGCTGACGAGATGCGTAAGCTATAACCTTGTCTCGCTGCATAAGAACACAGCCAAGACCAAGGTTGGAAGCATCACAATAGACAATGAAGTTGTCGTTTCCGTCGGGCAGAGTGAGAACAAGAGCATTGCAAACCATGTGCTTGAGGGTTTGGAAAGTAGACTCTTGTTCAGTTCCCCAAACAAAAGGCTTGTCTTTATGCGTGAGAGTGGTAAGCGGCACAACGATCTTTGAGAACCCTTCGATAAATCGTCGATAATAGCCCGGTAGTCCGAGAAAAGAACGGACTTCAGACGGGTTCTTAGGTGTAATCCAACTCTTAACGGCTTCAATCTTCACAGGATCGACGTGAATACCCTGTCTATTAACAATGTGACCCAGAAACTAAACCTCCTCCAGCCAAAAAATTCACACTTGGAGAACTTGGCATAGAGTCGATTCCCCTGGAGTAGCTCGAGAACCAAACGTAGATGTTGCGCGTGTTCGGCTTTCGACTTGGAATAGATCAAGACATCATCGAGTGCAAAAAGCGGTTTTAGGTATATCATCCTCCTGAATGCGTAGTTGGTGATAGCCTGAGCGTAGATCGATCTTCGAGAAACACGTAGCACCTTGTAATGATCAAACAAATCATCAATGCGCGGTAGGGGATAGCGGTTCTTGATGGTTAGCTTATTCAATTCCCAATAGTCGATGCACATCCTGAACGACCCATCCTTCTTTTTGAAGAAAAGGACTGGCGCGCCCCAAGGAGAGGTGCTCGGGCGAATGAAGCCTTTCTCAAGTAATTCCTGGAGCAGACTCGAGAGTTCACGCATTTCGGATGGTGCAAGTCGGTAAGGAGCTTTGGTAACAGGGTTGGCTCCAGGAATGAGGTCAATACGAAAGTCGATATCACGACTTGGCGGAAGTCCGAGAAGATCGTCAGGGAACACATTAGGAAATTCACGAAACACAGGACGTCTTTCACTTCTGTCTTTCCTTTCTTTTCCTTCTCTGCTACTACAATGTTAGCCAAGAAAGCTCTGTATTCCTTGCAGAGATACTTGCTAGCTTGGACACATGACATGAGTTTGAGACCTTTCGAAGCAGTTTCACCGTAGACACACAATAAATCACCATTCGTGAGCGAGAATCGAATCATCTTATCGAAGCACACAACTTCAGCATGGTTTTTGCGAAGAAAGTCCATGCCTATTATGACGTCAAAACTTCCGAGTTGCATCGGAATAAGGTTGATTGGGAAGATGTGATTGTTGAGCTCAAGGGTACAATCATGAAGAACAGAATTTACGGCGACAGTTCTTCCGGTGGCGACTTCAACATCGAACGTCGAGGAGAGTTGGGAGTGCTTATGACTAAGGAGCTTTTCGAATTCAAATGACACAAAGCAATTATCGGCTCCAGTATCAAACAAACATGAAGCATAAATACCATTCACAAGGAACGTACCATTGACCACGTTGTTGTCAGTCTGGGCTTGGCGCACATTGATGTTGAAAGTTCTGGCGTGTGCGGCTTGTTGCTGCTGCTGATGTTGTTGCTGCTGATGAGGCTGCTGCTGCTGGGGCTCTTGTTTCACAACCCTGTTCGGGCACATGTTCGCAAAATGGTTGGGATCACCACATGCGAAGCAGACTCGGGCGTCGACCTCGGGTGCCTGAGCCGCTTGTTGGCCTTGCGGGGCTGGGAGCAGAGCTTGATGAGCAGTGGCTTGAGCTGGTGCTTGACAGGGACCAGTACGGCAGTTGACAGTGAAATGGCCGTACATATTGCAGTGAGCGCAGAAACGATAGGCGAGACCCACCGGGTGATGATAAGAGCATGTCGGGCAAGCCGGGTGGGGGCCTGTGTATGCATGCTTTGCTAGTGGTGCATAAGTAACTGGTGCTGGACGGTGATGGTGCTGCTGTTGAGCCGGTACGGCTTGAAGTGAAGCAGCAGTGGTAGTGACAGCACAGTTCTTATTGCTGGAGCTGCTGTTGTTGTTCTTCTTCTTGCGTCGTGAGGATTTTGATGATTGAGCGGTGGCGGTTTCAGCAATTGGTGCGGTGGTAGCTTGATGCAGGTTCTTCGAAGTTTTATCCCAAAAACCAGCTTTTACCCGCTTGTCATTGAGTTCAGCGGCAAGCAAGTAAGTTTCTTCGATTGTTGCGGTCTTTGCAGCATGCACAAAATCCGCAACACAGTCGGGTAGAGCTCGGATGTACTTCATTATTGCCAAGTCAAACTTCTTCACTTGATCGGGACAGATGATGCTGAGCTGCTTAAAGCGAGCAGTCAGGGCAGCGTTGTCACATTCCTTCTGCTTAATGTTCCAGAATTCGTCCTCAAGCTTTTGGCGTTCATGGGGAGGACAGAACTCATCCATCATGATGGCCTTCAACTCTTCCCATGTCAACTCATAAGCTGCATCATTCCCGCGTTTGTTTCTCTCGGCCGTCCACCAGTCTAGTGCGCGGGACTGGAAGACGCCAGTAGCGTTTAGAGTACGGAGATTTTCCGGGCATCCACTCTGGCGCAGAGTGACTTTGATGGAATCGAACCATTGAAACATAGCCGCCGGGCCATCTTCTCCAGTGAATTCCTTTGGACCGCAAGCCTTGAACTGCTTGAAGCTGAAAGCAGTCTTAGTAGAAACTTTAGGAGCTTCGGTTCGAGACTCCTCAGACGATTTGCTGACGTTCTCATAAATCTCACTCACGATCTGAGGCACCACCTTGGCCACTTGTTTCGCGAGGATGGCAGCAAGGCGTTTGTCCCTCTGTTCTTGACGAGAGAGTCGTGGGTGACGGGGTCCTGATGATGGTCCAGTTGACATTGTCTGCAACAGACATCGCCATAGGTCTTAGACACATCATAATCGAATCTCACCTCACACGTCTAATACTTACTAAAGCTCAGGAACACAATGTAACATCTATCTCATAAACTCATAGGCACATAATCATAGATTCACATAAACACAGAAGCACATAAGCACGTAGGGCACAGAAGCACAGAAGCACATACGCATGTAATCACAGAGGCAGTCAGAATACAGAAACCTATCATTCAAAGTTCGACGCTCACGGACTTTTTGTTGCGAGAGTTTGCGTACAATGATTATCATAGCGTATAGTATAGTATAGTACAGTACATGCGTATAATTTAGCACAAAGTCGTCCATAGATTAGCGATTTGTCAGCGATGTGTAGTGTGTTGTGTGACTAGCGGAAGCAAAAGACGTTAGATCGAAACCAGTAGTACCTCAAAACGCTGACAATTAAACATAAATCACACAAAACACATAAAATCGACGAGTTATCAGAGTCAGCAGTTGCGGGCTCAGAATCGAAACACATAAAAATTGAGAAATAGATCGTCTGTGGCTATTAGACTTTGACTAGTCAAAGTGACTCGACTATTCACAAGGACTTGTTGTACACATTTTGACCTTCAGGACTGTGCCTTTGCCTCGATTCTTGGGCGTTTGGCACACATCCCGTTAGTCATATCGTGACTTCAGGTCGTTGGAGTCTGTCGAGACTTTGGTGAGAGTTTTGTAAAACCAAGTAAAAGTCGGAACAAGTCGTCAAGGTTAGGGTTTCACCCCTGGCTTAACAACCTCGCTCCTGTTTTTGATGAAATAAAAGAGAATTATGCGTCAAAGTATGGATTTCACTCCTATTTCAATGCAATTTCCCGTGTTTATAGATAAAAATATGGGTTGGATCAAGCAATTTAGTCGAGAGTTTGCGGTTTTCACATCTAATCTTGACTTAATCGCTTATTCATAGTCGAAAATTCGAGTGTAGTGATAGTGTAGCGTAGGCGAAGATAGCGAGAAATAGAAGCAAGCTCATACATAATCCCTACTGGACATGTACGAGTCGGTCTATTGGTTCCTAACTATAGACTAGGTCTCTAAGACATCAACCCGGACTAGGTCGTGTCTGGCCTAATTCCCTATAGTTATGGCTCTGATACCAATCTGTCACACCCCAACCGATGGCGGAAACATCGGGGCGCGGCACTGAGCGAAACAGATTGTCCAGAAGTTTCCATAACAATTATCATTACCAATTAATTTAAAGTAACATGTCCCATATCATGTCTCAAGAGATAATACAATTATTACAGACAAAATCTAGGCAAATAGTTCTGTTCCGACAACTCAGATTTCATTTGTACAGAAAACTATTTGTTGGCCTCTAAGACCTTATTCTAGCCTCGATTTCCTAGCAGATAAGCATCCTAAGCACCTGTCACATATGTTAAAATAAAGTCAATACACATAGTGTAAAGGTGAGCATACAAGTTTGATAATAGCATATAGAGTTCGAAAGCGTTACGCATAACCAGCATGTACACAGAGTGAAATGAGGCATGTTAGTTATCAATATAGACCTATCGATACCAATGACTGCGGGTTGACTGCCCAAGGCAGTTCGTAATACATGATCACCACTGTAATCCAAGCAAATAATTATCCTTAACAACCCCCGCGTGAGCGGGTGCTGAGTCCAAACTATAGTACTATCGTTGCTAAGGCAGGTAGACAGCATTCCATCTGTAAACATAACAATCAAGCATTCATTTAGTCACGTAATACATGCGGTAACGGTTAGCGTTTAAATAGTATTGAGTAGTGTGTTTGATGTGATTTTGTATAAGTAACGTATGTAACACCCAAAAGTGCGTAAAGCAAAAAGGGTTCGAGTATACTCACAGCGATTGATGGATTAAAGGAAGTGCTAGAGAGTATTGTTAGCCTGATCAGAACGATAGCATAAAGATAAGCGACGCGTAAAACGATGCAAGGTGTAAGTGTCTCGGACAGCAGTTCGGTCGAATGGTAATCCGATCGGACGGCCAGTTCGTGCGGATGACAATCCGTTCGGATGGTTATCCGGTCGGACGGTAGTCCGGTCGGATGACTATTCGAGTGGATTGTTTCTTCCTATGAGAAGGATGTGTTTGTGTATGAAGGCTTGACTTTTGAAGTTTTCGTTGTAGCATTTTGAAAACATTGAAGTATCTCTACCTTTCAGATCAGTCGATCGGACGGTCGTCCGATCGGACTGCAATCCGATAGGTTGGCACTTCAGTGGGAACAAGTTCATAGCAAGTTGTCACTCGTTCGGACGACTGTTCGTTCGGGTGGCATCCTTTGTGAATTGAACATGTTGAAAATTGTTTAAAGACTAAAATCCAAATGTCTCATGATTCGGATGTTTGTTTGGTCGGATGGTAGTCCGATCGGACAGCAATTCGTTCAACACTCAGACTCCAGATCTTGGCAATATTGGTTAGGTGTGGGACCCAAGGTGTAAGTCGTTCGGATAGCCGGTCGCTCGGATGGCTGTCCGTTCGGACAGTGGTCCGATCGGACGGCACTCCGTCCTGGCCGTTCTGTTCGTCTTACACTTGGCCGTTTTGATTGTTTGTCGTGTTATCGAGATGTGTTGATATCATGCTAACCAACTGAGTCCCATCCTAAGCTCTAGTGACCCGACTGAACAGGAACCACCCAAATTCGGTCAGTCCACCGGTTTAAGATGGTAGTTCTTGGTTAACCCAGAATCGATAGTCTCGTGGATAGAATACGGATCTTGAACTAACACAACCACAAGATTGAGTAGTGAGTCGGCACAAGCTCCGATTCTACCGGTTTTGAATGCATTGAGTGTAAAAGAGTTGAAAGAAAGTTGGAAAACCTTCTCTCAATCCTTTTCACCGTGAATATGTTTAGATCTATGAAAGATCTTTGTTTGTTTATGTGGAAATCGGTTAGATCTAAGTTGTTCTTGGTGGGTTGAGGCCAAAACATGAAGTTCTTCAAGAACACATGATGACGTCATCCTAGAACACCTTGAATCTTGATGATTTCACGGTTAAAATTTAAGATTTAAAAGATAGAAAGGTGTAGGAGTGCGTGTAGAACAAGGAAGTACAAGATTTATGATGAGATCTTACCGGGATTGCGAGAAATCAGAGAAAAAGCAAGGAACACGAGCTGGTTGGACGTCACTTGCCAAAAGTGGAAAGAATGAAAGTGACATGGGGTATTTATAGGATACCCAAAGTGGAAAGGGGCGGGTCGGTCGGATGACACCTCGCCCGGATGACAGTCCGGTCGGATGTCACCTCGTTCGGATGGCAACCCGGTCGGATAGCAATCCGGCCGGATGGCACTTGGTTCGAGTGTTCGGTGCGACGATTTTTGCTGTTTCGATTGCGATTGTGAGCGTTTCAATGCGATAGAGTTTCCTAGTCAAATTACTTTTAGTCCCAACTATTCATATCTCGCACTATCTCTTCTCCACCAATTATCATACCATTTCGATTGCGATTTGAGTTCGATTGCGTTAGAGTTTCGATTGCGATTCGATTGATTACCACAACATATCATAATTTAAACATGCACAATTAACACATAAGGCACACTCACACGTATATAATAACCAAAAAGCGTAATTCGAGTTGCGAGTTCGATTGTGATTCGATGTTGATTAAATTGGATTGATTAGCGTTTAGTTGACTTTATCGCATTGTTACTTCCTATAGTTTACAGTCGTACGTTGATTAAATAGCGAATAAGACACATCGATTATTGTAATTGTTGACACTTACTCCACATAATACAGCTAAAATAAACACATAAAAGGAATTCACTACAAGTCAAGTTGCGAAATCGGTCGTTGACTTTGACATTGACTTTGACTTCAGAAACACGGGGTGTTACAGGTTTGTTAAGGTGCTAAACTATGCAGTTTAGTGTGCTTTATGTCCCTTTTATGACACTTTTGATTCCCGACACTTAGGAAAGCATTCAGGACCATTTAAGCGTATTTCTACATGATATAAGTGTGTTTATATGCTAAATTTGCTAATTTTCTGCAAAATTCTGCAGTTTATGTGAGTTTTAGGCACTTTCCAGCACTTAAACTATCTCTAGGAAGGCAGTTTTGTGATCCTTTCTTTCTTACACACTATACTAGTGTAATACTTGGTTTCTGGCTCATTCTGTGTCTCAACATATTGTCTGTCTATGTACTGAACTCCGTCAGCATTTTCTCGGTTTATCTGATAACTCTGCTAACTGTGTTTCATGCATCATTTGAGTCAATAAAATTCTTATGCAATGATGATATGACATTAAGCAATATGTGATGCATATGTAGGTATGATAACAATAATCAGAAAGCAATTCAAGTCATTAATTGTAATTCAGCACAGTCATTAAGCACTAATCATTGTTTAATAGTTGTACGGATACCTGGAATTGTAATTCAGCACAGTCATTGACAGTTGTCACATTTTCTCAGTTTTTTCATAACCCCTCCCCTATATATATATATAGGGTAGGGATTTAGAGAAAACGGTAGAAAGTGTGAGAACGGTGAGAACGCTTATCGATCGTCTGATCAAAACAATCTATGGACTAGATTGGCGCGGTGGCGTTTTCGTAAATAACATCAATTTTATTACGTGGACGCGCTTCATTAAGGGTAAAAGGGTCTTTTGACTTCTCCACATAAAACGCCATCTCATGAAATAAAACGCCAAAAACAAAAATCACAGACCATTCTAAGAAAAAACGTCATTAGATATAAAACGCCAAACTTAATTATAGTAAAATCCCGCCTAAAAAAACCGCCAAAAAAATCCTGTATATACATCTCAGACAATCAATTAAAAACACACATAAAAACCCAAACGCCATATTTGATATATCCCATTCGCCTTAGAAACGCCAAAAAAAACCCAAACATCAAATATCTGCTAACCCAAAATGTTTTTTTGAAATTCCGTTTGGTTGTCTGTAAGATTTCGCTCAATGAAATGGACAAAATCCTTAAGTGAGGATGTTGTCCATTTCATTGAGTAAAATCTTATTGACTAATCCTCAACTTCCATCCAATTTATAACGCCAAAACATACAAAAACATTATTAAGCTTCGTTGTCAATAAAGTTTAGCTGTATAGGGTGGACAACAGTGTCAGTTATCTTTCTTAACCGAGGATTAACAATGTTGTCCATCTCATACAGCAAAACATTATTGATTTTAGCATGATCAAATTTTGAGGTTTAAGGTGCTCTTATTTCGTGGCGTTCTTTTTATCGGTAAAACGCAAAAAAAGTTAAAAAATCAAACATCGTTCATTGTGAAATTCAAGATTGTTGGCTGAAGGGTCTAAACTTAATCACATTTTGCTGCATGAGATGGGCAAATCTTCAAGAAAAAGATGCTGATGTCAGACTGTGTGCTTCCAAACAGCCACACAAAAAACTACTTGAAAAACAAAAAAAAACAAAATGAATCATACGAAAGTCGAACCAGCCAGTTAACATGATTCAAAAAAGAAGAAAGAGACTGGTGACAGTGAAGATTTGAAAGATCAATTGTTTATGTATTCTTTTATTTTATTTTCCATTTCAGTTGATTGTTATATAATAAAAACGCCACATATAATAAAAACGCCAAAACAGCCAAATGCTTGTTTAAACGATATCATCCCGTTAAACGCCCCCAAAAACTCCCAAACTATAATAAAATTACTTTGAAAAAGTATTATAAAAAACCCAAAAAAATAAATAAATAAAAAATAAAAAGCGAACTTGAAAATGTAACTAGAAACAGTAAATACAAATCAGTAATACTGAAGATAGGGAAAATTTATTATATTAGAATCTAAAACGCCAAACTTGAAAGATAGGACGTGTTACAGACTTCAGAGATGAAGCTTATCAAAAACGATAATTACAAACAGTAACTGAAAAGACGAATACTTTATTATAATAATGCACTGCCTAACTTAGGCGCCAAAAAGACATCATATAAAATGATACGTCTCAGCAACTTCCATTTGATCAAACAAAAAAAAAAAAAAACAAACGCCAATACTACTAAATACCACTCACTGTAAAACGCCAAAAAATAAAAAAAATCAAAGATGGCTAATAGCTTTCTTGGATATTCATAATTGTTCTTCGTGAAGTTTCACTGAATGAATTGTTATTAGAAGGGGGTAACTTAGAAAGATTTTGCTGCATGAGATGGACAAAAATCAAGAAAAAGATACTGATGCCAGTCATATGGCATTTTGTATTTTTTGTTCTTGAAGAAAGTTTGGATGAGGAGAAGAGATCAATGACACTGAAGAGTGGGTTGATTATAAAGATGAAGATCAAGATAAAGAAAAAGCAAAAAACCCACTCACACGTACTAGATCTATATCCCCAAACATTCACAAAAAAAAAAAAGCCAGTTCAACAGAAGAGCTAGCAAAATAATCAAACCAATGGGTTTGTTAAGTTTTACATAAAATGCCATATATTTGGTGACAGTTCTGGTACTATTAAAGAAGAGAGAGACTGATGACAGTGAAGATTGTGAAGAGAGATCCGATTAGGATTTTTAATTTATTTTCTTTCCTTGTATTTTTTTTTTCCTGTGGTTGAAATATAATCTAACAATAGTAAAACGCCAAGATAACACAAACGCCAAAATGTTTATAAAAAATAATAGAACAATGGGCCATCTTGTTTAAAACGCCTTGGAAAAAACGCCATTCAAATAGATTTCCTGACCCCCTGGGATCCAATGGCATACGATTTGAATAAACTCCATAAACGCCAAAATGTTAATATAATGAAACCATTAAACGCCATTAATTATTGAATTTGGTTAACGCCAAAAATCTTAAAAACCAAAAATTAAAACAATATTGGGAAAAGCGGAACAGAAAAGCAGAAGATGAAAGGACCAAAAAGCCCCTCCGCCCTTTTCTAAGCGGCGTGACACGTGTTGGGCCAGGAACCGTTCTCACCGTTCTCACACTTTTGAGCGTTTTCTCCCGATCCCGTTTCTATATATATATGTGTGTGTGTGTGTGTGTGTGTGTGTGTGTGTGTATAAGCGCTATGCGACAGGGAACAAATACACTTATAATCACGTAACATATTAATTTTGTTTTCTTAATCTAAAAAATTATATATACCAATAAAATGTTTGTTTTATGGTGTATTTTTTTAAATATTAGCATATAAAATAGTTATGCTCGTTTTAAAATCACGTGCGAAAACTGGTTTAAAAGTTATACTAAACTAAATGCTACATGAGTAAACATAAATACATGGCAGATAATAACATATTATCTGTATGTGAATGACGCTTCAGCTACATGAGGAGAAGTCTGAGCCCTAGGTGGACCTTGTGCCAAAATTTTCAGCCATGTTCCTACCAATTTTCATGCTTCTAGTTACAGAGATTGATGTCGACTGTACATGTTGTACAACAGATGTGTTGCTTCCATTACTACCGACTACCATAGGCAACTCAGCCAGTGCAGATGTCCACATATCACCGCCATTCACACGTGCCTATAGTCCCATAAAATAAAATAAAATCCAAACCCTACGTCAACTTTTTTAATGAAACTAGAGTTAAATGCTTGGTTGGTCCCTGTGGTTTGCAAAAATTTCATACTTGGTCCTAGTGGTTTACTAATTACACACGTGGTCCCAAAAGTTGTCAAAAATGAACTCGGTTGGTCCCCTGACGTAAACTCTGTTAAATTTCTCAGTTAACTATGTGTGAAATGACTATATTACTCTTGAACAATTAAAAGAAATAAAAAATAAATATGACCCACCCTTATCTTCTTCCTCCCATCTCTCTTTAAATTATTCAAGAAAATATCCGTTAATTGGTTTTGAGATATTTGATGAACTGATTGAATCTCTAGCTGCCATTCCTGGAGAATCAATCAAAGCCATAGTCCAGTTCTCTCTTGAGGTTTGCTCTAGTTCAAGTATACAAAATTAGCAATGGTCATCAGGCTATTCAAATTATTTCATGGCTTGCAAAATATAGATCCAGTTCACTCAAGAAGCACCATTTGATCATTCCAATCCTAAAAGTTATTTGCCCATCGCTTACAGAACCAACCGGCAATGATTTAGATGATGATCTGTCATCAGATCGAGCTGCTGCAGAAGTTCTTGATGCTGGCATCTAACTGTATGGACTTATCAATTTCGTTAGCAAAAGAAGAACCAACAGGATTAGCGTTCCGTCGCAACCACAACTGCTGCTGATTGTGTTGTTGTTGTTGTTGTCTGGACTGTGGTGCTTGCTGCCGCTGTTGCCGGTGCCACCTGGAGGATAGCGACGATTATTGTGGTTGTAGTTGTTGTTGTTCATCGGAAGATGATCGATTGGGTGAGTTGAGAAGAATTGATTGTTTGCTGATGAGTGAAGTGGTGGTGGTGAGTGAGTTTTGAGTGTTTGCAGTGGGTTATAGAGAGAGGGGAGGAAGAAGATGAGGTGCTGATGTACTAATGTTAGAGTTTTTAGAGAGAGAGAGGTTAAAGAAGATGGAGGTAGTTGCAGGTTCTTTTGTAACACCCTAAAAAATGGGTTTGGTAATTAAATCACGTTAATATTAAAGAGTGGGTAAAATACAGTTAGTGGTAAAAAGTTGACTGGATAAGCGTTAGGATTTTAAATAATTAAAGCTAACGCTAATTAAAGTGAATAAATACTTTGTAGTAAGTAAAAGTTTATAAAAGGCTCAGGTGAGTGGGACTTAAATTGAATCGGGTTGTAACACCCCAAATTTTAATTAATTTGACTAGGAATATCTAAACCTAGTCATGTAATGTTTAATTGTTAGTAGTGTTATATAGGGGTTTAAACAAAACTAAACCTAAGGGACTAATTTTGGACAATTGGAAGTAAGAAGATTAAAAGGGTAAAAACTTAAAAGAACACACAGTAGTGTGTGTTCTGGTCGATGTCCAGGAGAAAGAAAACGGGGAGCAAACCCTTACTCATCTAAGATCATCAAATTGAAGATCAATTCGAGCCCCAAATCAGTGCATGAATGCATATAAACGATCACCTAAACTAGGGGATCGTAAGGTATGTCAAAAATCTTAATTTGGTGATATTGTGAATGTAGATAGATTTCATGGATTTTAATCCATGTATGAATTTAAGAAATTGAAGTAAGATAAGAGATGTATATTTGCTTAGGAACAAACCCTAAGTGAAAATTTTAAATATATTGCTATGATTTGGGTGGTTGGATGATTTACCACACTTAGTTAAGTGGGTTTTAAATAATGAGGAAGAACATATGAATTATGAGGATGAAAATGATGTGTTAGATGTTTGATGCATTGAGTTTAGGTGCTAATTGAACATTCCAACCATTTTGATGTTATGAGTTGAATATACATGGCTAATAGTTCAATCATAGACTTGATAGAAGTAGTGTAAAAATTCAGGCCCATAAGGTGTTTGATGTAATGCATATGTGAATATTATGAACTTATATGTTTTGAAGATAGTAGAAGTATTCTTCATTATCATAGTTATTGACTATGTGAAATATTTAGCGCATGATATACATGATGATTGTTTGAGTAGTTAACCAAATGAGTTTTGACATGATTACAAGAAATTAACCTCCTTAGGTTAATTCATATACATTAGACTTATGATATAAAATCTTGATGATTGAATACAATTGAATAACATGAAGTGTGAATACATGGTTAATGTTAGAATTTAGACACATTGAGTAGGGATTAAAATGATACCCACCAAGTGTGTGCAATGAAATTTTCAAATGAGTTTGTTGAGTTTATTAGTGCATTTGCATATGTTATAAGCAGTTTGACTTTTAAAAGTCAGACAGACCTATGATAAGATCAAATGGTAATTTTGATGTAAAATGCGTAAGGTAGGATAGTTATCAGAGCCACTGGTTATAGTGAACTTGGTTTTAAAACATTTTTATAAAACCAGACTATAACCGAACAGTTTTGACAACAAGAATACGACCATGACACTCAGCTCCAGACAGCAAGGTTCGTCTCTCGTTTACTCATTACACAGCATAACTAGTGAACACTTACATATGATATTGCATGTGATTGCACGTTTAGCACAACAGTATGAATTCATGTGTTACTTGCATGTGTTATGTGACTGATAGGGTGGTATTTCCCTAAACATTCATGACCCACGTCTTGTAATGCTCTTTGTTGCTACTTGAGTTTGAGGAACCATTTGACATGAGTTAGGAGGAACTGAGATGAGCATGCAAATCACAATATTATTGTGGGTGCACACATAATAATAGTGTGGGGTGCATGCGAGTCCCAGTGAGGCTTAACAAATGAAAAAGGGGTTCCGTTCTGTTATTTAATCGATGTGAAACACAACAGTCTATAAGAGTCATAGCAGTGATTGTCTCTTACTTGAACGTGATCTTTCCATTTCCCTCTGAAAACCTTTCGAATCTCGATGCTATTGAGTATTACCTGAAGACCCATCTGAACGCCTAGCGAACTGTGTAGAATGTTAGGCGCTTGTACGAACATCCCTGAGTTGGATGTTGCAACGACAATGATTGGTCTATATCTTTCTCACCTTTCTTCGTTCGCTGGAACTTAAACGTATTAACATCTTAGACCCTGAAGTGCGATCACTTCTGCAACGCTCTGGAAACATACCATGTATAACTCAGTCAACTTGTAAGAACAATGGACAAGAGGGTAAACGTAGTACTTTACCGACTTCGGTATATGAACAACCCTGATTACCAATAACAAACATCAGCAATTTGACGCCAATCGAATCCTTAACACTAGTCAGCGACTCATGGAAGTCAACTCTTAGGAACCAATCGGGACATAAGCGATGACAATTGACCATGGTGCGGAACTGTGTAACGACTAGCACAATGAGTAGCGCCTTAGGACGTGGCACGAAAATGTAACAAGATGGACTTTGTCGGTGAAAGATGGTAGGACTTTGTTTCAAGAAACGACATTAGAAGCAACAGTTACGGCGACATCAAGGTACTCGTAATCGTAGCCTACCGTAAGGAAACAAGGGTGACTTCAAAAAGGATCGACTGTTGTTAAGTCAAAATGTCAGCAACCTAGGGAACGATGACAGTATTGGGAAATCCACATGAACGTAACAACACTGGTGGTGGTGTTTGTGGAAGGGCATTTAGGATTGGCGTAGGCAACGCCATGCATAATAACAACATGGTAGCCTGCATGGGTAGCTAACCGCTTCGTCTCGATTCTGTTTAACCTGATGCTTCTCGAAACCAAACCTGTTATGGAACCGGCTAATGGCAAGTCACCTGAAGCCTTGTATGTTCATTGGGATGCAAACTCGACCTTGTAGGACAAGTGTTCGACATCGACCTTCCTTTTTGCTATCCTTGATGGTCTCGATGCAGTAGTAGTGTAGATTGGTTATCTGGATATCGCATAGATATACCTTGAGGGAAGGAAAATTTGCGTCACTTTATACTTTGAAGTGTTAGAGTGGTGTAAGGGTTAGCATCATGTCAGCAATGAAGGCCCAGAAGTGTCTACGGAGGGAATACTCCGCTACGTTAGCAGTCGTTACTGATATTAAGACTAAGGAAAAGAGGATCGGGGATTCACCAATTGTTCGTGATTCTTTTTGGTGCGCTGTCCGAGGAGCTTTCGGGCTTACTTCCGCAACTGTTAGGCAGGATCTCAGTTTGATCACACGCCAGAAGCAACCCTGATTACTCGTACTTTTACCATCTTGCACCAGGAGGGTTGCAAGAACTGTTAAATCAACCATAGGAACCGTGGGACAGGAGTTTTGTCGGACCTAGTTTTCGCTCTGGGGAGCCCCAGTTATATCCGTGAAGGTAAGCCTTATCGTTGGACATGTGTACTGAATATCGAGAACTCGAAAAGGTGACAGTCAAGCACTGTTTGCCTCGACCATTGTATTGACAACCCGTTGACCAGTTGCGAGGGTCAAGCTTCCATTCGAGGATTGATTTACGAACAAGCTATTATCAGATGGAAGTCCAAGGGAAGGATGTTCCTGGAACGGCATATCAAACGCAATACGGCCAGTGCGACCTTGTACACCATAACTATTGGGTTAATCAACACACCAGCAGTTTTATGGACCACATGAATCGACCGTGTTTATCGACGACGTTTTAGATTATTTCCAGGAGAAAGTAACATCATGGAAGGCATTTGTAACTTATTTTAGAGCTTCTAAGGGAGGAGCCACTCCGCGCAAAGCCTTGTTAAATGTAATTTCTGGGTTCGAGAGGTACCTTTTGGACATATAATTAACGAAGTGGGAATACATATGGATCTCGCTAAGACCCATTTTGGTTAAAGCCGATCAACACCAAAGATTTCTGCGGGGATACAATAATTCTTTGGTTTCGCTAGACACTACACAGATTCGTCACAGGATTTTCGAAGATCGCGCAACTTAAATCTCTTTAGCACAGCAGGGTGCTGTGTTCGTGGAAGGCAAAACAGGAGGATGTCTTTTCAGCTTTCGAATCCCAACTCTGCAATGCACTGAGCATCGTCATTACCCAAGGGTGCGGGTGATTTAGTGGTATATCCTTATGGTTCGAATCAGAGTCCTAGTTACACGTCGACACAACACAAGAGAGTGATGACTTACGTAATGGAGTACAAGAGGAACTGCACGATGCACAATCGGCGGTGGAAACCGTGGTCTTTGGATTTAAGTTGGAGGCATTACTTGGACGGTACCAAATGCACTACCTAGACCGATCACAAGGGCCTCCCGTGGACCGCTGTTTCGAAGGAGCTGAAGCCTATAATGACATCGTTGGATGGAACCTTTGAATGACTTCAACTGTGAAACCTAGACATGTACGAGCCTCGCAACACTCCATCGACTTTAACTTACCTGATCAGATTTGCCCTGCTTAAACCGAGGCACTGAAGGAGGAGAATTTTCAAGTTGGGTCCATGCGGGCATGGAGAGGTAATTTTTGGCAGGAAGGATGATATTCGCTACTTCATGGAACCAATGTGGGTCCCACTATACGGCAACCGTATGGAACTTGTATTGAGCAAAGCACACCAGCCTCGTTATTCTAGTCGTCTGGAGCTTGATTGTAGATATTAGGATCTATAAACCTGGAACTAATAATCGGGCAGGAAGGCCCACCTTGCAATGTATGTGAATGATGTTTGGCTTGTGGGAAAGTCAAGATGGAGTATCGAAAACCTTCTAGTTGGGCCAGCAACCAGAAACACTCATATGGGGATGAGAGCAGACTGCCATGGATTCTTTCACTAGTCTACTTACAACTCGAAATGGAAACAATATCACCTGGGTGATCGTTGATTGTCTCACATTACCAGCACACTTTCTTGCAATCAAAGAAACTGACGAGTCTTCACAGCTGTGAATGTACCTCTGAGAGAGGCGGGTTTTAGGCACGAGGTGCCAACTCCTGTTACCTCCGATTTCGAACTATATATGATTCATGACAGGCAACACACAACCCCCTTGGCTCACGTCTAAACATGAACATTGCTTATCACCGTTGGCCAAACAGACAGAGTAAACGAACCATCATGACACTCGAAGACATGTTGCGAGTATGTGTGTGATTGACTTTAGTAAGAGTTAGAAGGACATCTATCTTTGGTTGAGTTTACTGCAACAGCTACCATTCTGGTATTCAGACAGTTCTGGTTGAAGCATTGCATGGACGATAATACCAACCTCATTGTTGGACTAAGGAGGGTGACAACCTAATCACAGATCCAGGATTTGTACTCGAACCTCTTCAGAAGATTGTTTAGATCGGAAACCATTTAGGGGCAACGCGTGACAGTCAGAAAAGCTGATAAGCTTAGGAAACACTGGGAGTTCGCTGTAGGAGAATGTGTTACAATCGGAAGTCTCACCCTGGGAGGGTGCAGTGCGGTACACTATAGAAAACGTGACAAGCTCAGTTTACGATGCGTTGGGACAGTCAGATTTCTAGAACGAATCGGCGACATGGCTCACAGACTCGGGATAACTAACGAATTGGATAACATTCGTGATGACATTTATGCCTCGAATCTAAGATAGCGGTTGCCCGATAAAACGCTTGTGATACCCTTAGTGGAAGCCTGAGGTTAATGACAAGTTGCAGTTGTTGAGAAATCTACCGAAATCATGGACCAGGAAGTCAAGGTTCGTTGACCTAGTCAAATTTCAAATTGTAAGAGTTCGTAGGAACTCAAGTCGTGGACTGGAGTTCAGGTGGAAACGCAATGATCGGAGTAAGCTCTAGTATCCTCAGTTGTTTAAACGGTTGTATCAACTTCTGATATCTTTGACGAATTTTGGGACGAAATTCCCATTCAAGTTGGGGATGATGTGGCACCTGGAGAAAATCCACAGTCATCCTGATTTAACATCGTGCTGTTTCGGGTTGCTTATCAAATTTCGAGACGAAATTTCTTTCAAGTTGGGGAGGATGTGACAACCCGAGACTTCAAGGCCTTTCCGTTTGTATATCATTGATCTCGCAATCCTGTTTTGTAGTTCGCCTCCCATTGTATCATCTTATTAACTTTGAATGATTTTTATGTTAGTGATTTATGTTAAATGATTATTGTTTAAAGCTTAAGATAAATGCTTAATGGAAATTTAGTGTGACAAATAATCTGAGCATTAACCTTAGACGAAGCCTAGGGACCTTTCGTCATCATGAGGCCAACGAAACATGAGTTTCGTCGGTGGGATAGAGTTTCGTCGCAAGGGGCTTGGGCCCAGAACCAGTTGTGGCCCAATGGCATGTTTTACCTATTTAAACGCGCTTAGAGATTACGAAACACTTTCTTATCAAACCCTAACCTATCTCTGGGAGTGCGACGATAACCTGTTCCTATTTGAAGCCTTTGCGTGTATTGTTATCTTTCTTTCAATCTAGTCAATCTACGTGAACAATGCTTCCCGGTTAGTCCTTGTTCTTACGATCTAGATATGACTTCCCGTGTGATCGATCTTGTTTTATTTTGAGGTTTGATGATATGAATGCTTTACAATGACAAACTGATTGGATTCAAATTGTATGAATATAAGTTGGTTGTTAAGTTAGGACTCGATAGATTGATACTAAACAAATTAACGAAACTGTGTGGTCCGTTTGTGGATTATGTTGGTTCGATTCGATTAATGATCTTATGTTAGAAATTTACTAGCGAGTAGGGTACTTGTTATGTGATTTGGATTGCTAGTTACATGAAACTAGGTTACTGGAATGATTGTGTGATGATTTGCAAATGATTGGTTGTTATGACTAGGGTTGAGAAACATGAAACTGTAGGGGAAACATGGAAACTGTAAGGCCCTCGACGAAACACCTAAGGGTTTCGCCATGCAACCCATCGACGAAACACCTAAGGGTTTCACCATGCAACCTATCGACGAAACACCAAGGGTTTCGTCACTCGAGCTATCGACGAAACCTCTATCTCGACGAAACATGCATCATGACGAATCATGAGGGTGAACGAACACAGTACTAGGCTGACTTATGTGTATGAATGATTATGATTATGTTAATACAACACGTGAACTATGAACTAGTTTGACTTATGCGTATCTACTGTTAATGACATTTAATCATGATCAAATGACATAATTCGGTTCATACACCTAGTATAGTACACATAACTGTTGAGCATTATTATGGAACATACACGTGAAGTGTGGATTGAATGGGTTATGCAACTACTATGTGCCTTTGGGAATCACTGTTTGTAATGCATACTGTTATTATATGTGAACCTTGTGAATGTAAACTGACATCGCATACGTGAATACCATAGGCTGTGACTGTTTAAGTGTGACCAAGTAACAAAACATACCGAGCAAACCAAGGTGAGTTCACTTATCTTTTTCCAAGCATGCATCCCGGGGAGGGATATCTGGTAATTGTTCTGGGGAGGAACGTTGGGTTATTGGGATGTTTGTTATTACACTCAGTTCTATCATATAAGACCCCTTACATCTACCGATAGTTGCCGGGGAGGCAACGAGGTATTTAGTTAATAGCGCTATTAGGTTTGGCACCCTCACACCATACCGGGGAGGACGGGCGTGAACTAATTACCTTGACCACTTGACCAATGCTTTGATAGAGGCATTGGGGTTGGGCAAATACATCTTGTAGCTATTTATGGTAATCGAGTTAATAACAACATCAAATCAAATCATCGAATCTGTGAAACGCTTTAATCTGGTAACTGGTATCTAAACACGTTAACAAAACTTTGAACTCACCAGCGTCATCTGACACACTTGTCTGCATGCTTGCAGGTCTATAGGTTGATATCATTTGGAACTTGCTATCTGGGATGCTGGATTGGTCATGGGTCGAGATACTTGGAATCGCAATACAAGCCTAATGGTTATGTACACATGGTTTATGAAATACTTAACAAATGAGTTATGCTTCCGCTGTATACAATGAATGATACGTAACATTTTGTAATACTTTATGTTAAGAAATGAAAGCTTTATCTAAATATATGTATGAGTTCAATGTGATTGGTGGCTAAGATCCTGGTACGTCACACGCCCGCGGTGTTTCCGCATGTGGTTTTTTGGGGGTGTGACAATAGTCGTGTTAAATGATGACTAATCTAACCATCTTACGAATGATAAATGGTAGCTTGACGCTTGGAAAGCTAGGTGGAAGCTTGGAAAGAAGCGGGTCAAACGAATCAAATACGTGGAAAAGCATAATTGGATGCAAGGTGAGTAAAACTTACACCCTTATAATAAAATATGAGTTTTGATGATAAATACTTGCTGACGCGAACCGAAACGGGTCAAACAAGTAAAAATGAATTTTGTTGATAAATACTTGCTGACGCGTACCGAAACGGGTCAAACAAGTAAAAAAAATGAGTTTTGATGATAAATAGTTGTTGACGCGAACCGAAACGGGTCAAACAAATAAAAAAGAGTTTTGTTAATAAATACTTGTTGTCGCGAACCGAAACGGGTCAAACAAGTAAAAAATGAGTTTTGATGATAAATAGTTGTTGACGCGAACCAAAACGGGTCAAACAAATAAAAAAGAGTTTTGTCAATAAATACTTGCGGACGCGAACCGAAATGAGTCAAACAAGTAAAAATGAGTTTTTGATATAAATACTTGCTGACTTGAACCGAAATGGGTCAAACGAATAAAAATATGTTGTTTTTGACATATTACTTGTTGATGCGAACCGAAATGGCTTGAGCGAGTAAAAATATGTTTTTGATATAAACCACTTGCTGACGCGAACCGAAATGGGTCGAGCGAGTAAAAAGGGCAAGTAAATCATATGTTAATGATTAAACTAATTAGTGTAAAAAGGAGACCCTATGACGAAAGTCATAACGGGTCAAATAAGCGAAATCACAAGTATATCACTCGTGTAACTATTTAAAGAATAAACGTTAAAAGACCAAACGGGACATACGGGTCAAATGGTGATGATATCACCATTTGAGCGTAGTACTTAACGCTTGTTATTGTTAAGTGTCATACTTACAGGTAGGCTTATATTACGGGCAAATATTGCTGTGACTAGTGAAAAGAATTTGCAAGGTATTGAAAACATGTCATGACTTTGAACTGCGCGAGGTATGTAAAATAGATTAGGCTCTCGGTGAGGACTTACGATCCGACTAGATTCGGTCGAGTCAAGAGTGGACATTAGACTAAAACGTCTATTAGAGCCACGGATGTGTCAACTATGTGAATATTTGACTAAAACGTTCCCGAATGATAAATCGGGCAAATTACCCCTAAGGGTAGATAAAAAAATAATAATAATGAATCCCATATTTGGGTTAGTCTTTGGTAACAAAAAAATGGGAGGCGAAGACTTTTTGGTTAATGTCTCTTAACGGGTCGTTTTTGTAAAACGTCAAACTTGAGGGTAAAGTCGGAATATAAATGTTTTCCTATAATAACCCATCACAAATGAAATTGTGTTAATAGATAAATGAAAGTCTTATTGTGAAAATAGAGGGTATGAAAAATATACGGCGATTTAAGCTTAAGTGCTTAAACCTCATAACGGGTCGAATAAACATATGCGTGAACCGGGTAACGGGAGCGCGAAACATAAAAATTGTAATTCCGGGTTATGGTTTATGGTTTAAATATGTTAAGGTATGAACCCCAAGCGATGAAAACAAGTTTGAATGACTTTAGATGGGTTTGGATGTAAAATGGGTGAAAATAAACGTGCAGAGCTGACACGGCCGGGTGGACAGCTGACACGGCCGGGCGAAGGTTCTGTGAAAAATTATATGTTTAGCTGACACGGCCGGGTGGAAACCTGACACGGCCGGGTGACGGGGCTGAAAAAAGATTATATATTTTTTAATGTTTTTCTTCAAATGTTTCTATTACTAAGCGTTTGGCCGTTTAACTTAAACACCAATTGTTTTTAGTGTTTATAATAGGCTTTCGCAAAGGTGGGAACCAGACGGACGACCAAGCACGCGAAGAACCGAACACTATTAAACTGCTAACTCTTTGGAGAGGATTATGAAAAGGTTGAAGCATGATCATGCACATCAAAATTTTTGAGTTTAGAACTTTAATGCTTTTAAACTGTGACTAAGTGTAATAGTCCGTTATGTCGGGTCATCTGGGTTATTAGTTAACTCAAACGTATAAGTTCTAAGTTATAAAATATAAAAATGGGACCAATCATCCGCATTTAATAAAATAAGTAGAAATCGGGTTAGAGTGTTACAAGTTGTATTCAGAGCTTAAGGTTAAAGGTTGAATGTGTTCGGTTCGAGGCTTGGTCGCATAATCCGGTAAGTTTTTTTTTTTTAAATATTAACGGTCTAGTATGGTTAAAAATGTTGTAAACAACACATAGGGCTATCGTGTGAACACACGTTACCCTGGATAATTGGTGAAAGACTGGTATAGTTAGCGAATTACTCATGTTAACAAGTATCGTAGAAAGCCTTGTACTTTAGTAGGGGCGCTTATTAATTTTAACATTACTAATCTTTTATAAACATTCTTGTTGAAGGACGCTCGCATCTGAAGATGGCGGGAGTCTAATGAACTATCAATATGATGACGGAATGGTCCGAAATATGACAAGTAGGCCATGCTCACCAAGGACCTAAGTCAAGTAATGATACGGAATAAGGTTGAACGACTATGAAAAACCCATTAGGGCAAATATCACCCAGGTACACACTTTAGGTTATTATATGAAATGTAATATGCATCATTCAAGTAACGAATGATGGTTGCATACGGGAATAAGAGAATTGGAAAAACTGGATAGAATATCTATCCAGAAAGAAATTCCCAAAAGAAACTGGGTGGGAAATACGCATTTTTCACAATCGTGAATAACAAAAAAACAAGAGATCAGATATAAAAAAAATTTGAATGGGGATGACCATCCAAGTAGATATTTTCAATGAGATCCTATAGAGGAAAAAGGCAACGATCACATTGATGAATGTGATTGCATAAAAGATTTATAAAAATAAAAAAAACATTTTACATGTTTTGGAATGAAAACGGGTAAACCAAATAATTGTTAAATAACAATAAAAAGGGGTTTTACCAAACAAAATCGAGGATACGGATATCAACCGAGGATTTATTTATATTGGAGTTAATGTGTTAGTTATAATAAGGTCATGCGTACCATGTGTTGATTGCTTACCCTGACCAAGTAAGTAGTAAACACATGATACCATGAACTTCTTATGATAAGCGCATATACGTCCGGTGTAATAAGGATGAGGCCAAAGGGACAATTGAACAAATAGAATATAAGGTTTGATTGTTCATAAGTGATGGATTTCACATGAACAAGTCAAATGGGTCAAATAGAATATAATGTTTGATTGTTCATAAGTGATGGTTTCACACGAACAACTCAACGGGTCAAATGAAGTATAATGTTTGATTGAAAAATGTAAACGCAAACCGGGTAACGGAAGCGTATTACATTAGAATAACGAGCCCGGTTAATGGGACGTAAAGGGAAGCGTGGAACAAATCGATGCATAAATGACTCACGGAGTCATAGAAACGGAGTATTGCCAATACGGATCAAACATGGTCATGGGCCATAGTTGGAATAGAAATAAATTAGCCTTCATGGTCGAAAGGGCCATAATTGACGGATAAAAGAAAATACGATGTAAATGATTTCCTTTTTATCCATAAAATGAGTGTGTTATCATCAAACACACTTAAAGAATGACTCGGGTAAAGGGTGGTCTACGGGATATTCGTTATCTTCAGGCCATAAATAAAGGTAAAGGTCTACGAGACCTATGTGACCTACGGGTCACAAATAAAGATGACCGCCTATGAATTAGCCTACGGGTAAAGTTAAAAAGAAGGGGGCAGATTGTTCAATTGAGTTAAGACAAGGGAACCGGTTATGATTCCCTGCATAAAATAAAATTTGAAAGAAGAAAAGAATTAGTTTTCAATTCCTTGATGCGGGTAATTGACATAAGTTAAAAAGAAAATGTTAGCCTAAAACAAGGTTTTAGTTGGTAATGACAATTTGACGATCGTAAGGAATTAATGAATAATTGGAAGATGACTTTTGATTAAAAGGAACAAGTTTTGGCACCAACAAGTGCACGACGCAAATTCTGAAAATGAATGTTTATATAAATCTAAACATGACGTAAGGATATCATGATTAAGAAAATAACATAAGATATAATTTCTTTGTAGCCCGAGCTACGGGACTGGGGATCTTAAACGCATGTAAAGCCGGGGATGGCAATGTAGTATACCAGAATGACGGGGTACAAAGTGACCGGTGACTGGCAAGTCTAACCGGCAAGACCGGTCATGGTCAGATTAAATTTAAAGCTCGTTTGATACGCTTGTCATTATAGGATTTAGCGTGGAATAAGCATGTTGACGACTCACATGAACCGAGTGGCCACATTGTTACTCGATCTAGTAAACGATAAAGACGATGAATAGTAGATGAAAGTAACGGCCCATTAGGCATTACACATAAAAGACTCATATGACATGGCCTATAATAATCCTTGACCAGAGAAACAAAGATGTTAACCAAGAAAAAGTGCAAGAAGGGAACATCAGAAGGGAACCGGACACCACCTTGGAGCCCGAAAGACACTACCATACCTTCCTGGTAAGATTATTGAATTATTAAAATGTGAGCAGTGCTCAGATGATCACCGAAACTAAGTTCACTTGGTCTAACCCAATGAACTATGTAAGAAAGGTTTCCGGGACGAAACCTCTTTAAGGGGGGTAGACTTGTAACACCCTAAAAAAATGGGTTTGGTAATTAAATCACGTTAATATTAAAGAGCGGGTAAAATACCGTTAGTGGTAAAAAGTTGACTGGATAAGCGTTAGGATTTTAAATAATCAAAGCTAACGCTAATTAAAGTGAATAAATACTTTGTAGTAAGTAAAAGTTTATAAAGGGCTCAGGTGAGTGGGACTTAAATTGAATCGGGTTGTAACACCCCAAATTTTAGGTAATTTGACTAGGAATATCTAAACCTAGTCATGTAATGTTTAATTGTTAGTAGTGTTATATAGGGGTTTAAACAAAACTAAACCTAAGGGACTAATTTTGGACAATTGGAAGTAAGAAGATTAAAAGGGTAAAAACTTAAAAGAACACACAGTAGTGTGTGTTCTGGTCGATGTCCAGGAGAAAGAAAAAGGGGAGCAAACCCTTACTCATCTAAGATCATCAAATTGAAGATCAATTCGAGCCCCAAATCAGTGCATGAATGCATATAAACGATCACCTAAACTAGGGGATCATAAGGTATGTCAAAAATCTTAATTTGGTGATATTGTGAATGTAGATAGATTTCATGGATATTAATCCATGTATGAATTTAAGAAATTGAAGTAAGATAAGAGCTGTATATTTGCTTAGGAACAAACCCTAAGTAAAAATTTTAAATATATTGCTATGATTTGGGTGGTTAGATGATTTACCACACTTAGTTAAGTGGGTTTTGAATAATGAGGAAGAACACATGAATTATGAGGATGAAAATGATGTGTTAGATGTTTGATGCATTGAGTTTAGGTGCTAATTGAACATTCCAACCATTTTGATGTTATGAGTTGAATATACATGGCTAATAGTTCAATCATAGACTTGATAGAAGTAGTGTAAAAATTCATGCCCATAAGGTGTTTGATGTAATGCCTATGTGAATATTATGAACTTATATGTTTTGAAGATAGTAGAAGTATTCTTCATTATCATAGTTATTGACTATGTGAAATATTTAGCACATGATATACATGATGATTGTTTGAGTAATTAACCAAATGAGTTTTGACATGATTACAAGAAATTAACCTCCTTAGGTTAATTCGTATACATTAGACTTATGGTATAAAATCTTGATGATTGAATACAATTGAATAACATGAAGTGTGAATACATGGTTAATGTTAGAATTTAGACACATTGAGTAGGGATTAAAATGATACCCACCAAGTGTGTGCAATGAAATGCTCAAATGAGTTTGTTGAGTTTATTAGTGCATTTGCATATGTTATAAGCAGTTTGACTATTAAAAGTCAGACAGACCTATAATAAGATCAAATGGTAATTTTGATGTAAAATGCGTAAGGTAGGATAGTCGTGTTAAATGATGACTAATCTAACCTTCTTACGAATGATAAATGGTAGCTTGACGCTTAAAAAGCTAGGTGGAAGCTTGGGAAGAAGCGGGTCAAACGAATCAAATACGTGGAAAAGCATAATTGGATGCAAGGTAAGTAAAACTTACACCCTTATAATAAAATATGAGTTTTGATGATAAATACTTGCTGACGCGAACCGAAATGGGTCAAACAAGTAAAAATGAGTTTTGTTGATAAATACTTGCTGACGCGAACCGAAACGGGTCAAACAAGTAAAAAAATGAGTTTTGATGATAAATAGTTGTTGACACGAACCGAAACGGATCAAACAAATAAAAAAGAGTTTTGTTAATAAATACTTGCTGTCGCGAACCGAAACGGGTCAAACAAGTAAAAAATGAGTTTTGATGATAAATAGTTGTTGACGCGAACCGAAACGGGTCAAACAAATAAAAAAGAATTTTGTCAATAAATACTTGCTGACGCGAACCGAAATGAGTCAAACAAGTAAAAATGAGTTTTTGATATAAATACTTGCTGACTTGAACCGAAATGGCTTGAGCGAGTAAAAATATGTTTTTGATATAAACCACTTGCTGACGCGAACCGAAATGGGTCGAGCGAGTAAAAAGGGCAAGCAAATCATATGTTAATGATTAAACTAATTAGTGTAAAACGGAGACCCTATGACGTAAGTCATAACGGGTCAAATAAGCGAAATCACAAGTATATCACTCATGTAACTATTTAAAGAATAAACGTTAAAAGACCAAACGGGTCATACGGGTCAAATGGTGATGATATCACGATTTGAGCGTAGTACTTAACGCTTGTTATTGTTAAGTGTCATACTTACAGGTAGGCTTATATTACGGGCAAGTATTACTGTGACTAGTGAAAAGAATTTGCAAGGTATTGAAAACATGTCATGACTTTGAACTGCGCGAGGTATGTAAAATAGATTAGGCTCTCTGTGAGGACTTACGATCCGACTAGATTCGGTCGAGTCAAGAGTGGACATTAGACTAAAACGTCTATTAGAGCTACGGATGTGTCAACTATGTGAATATTTGACTAAAACGTTCCCGAATGATAAATCGGGCAAATTACCCCTAAGGGTAGATAAAAAAAAAAATAATGAATCCCATATTTGGGTTAGTCTTTGGTAACATAAAAATGGGAGGCGAAGACTTTTTGGTTAATGTCTCTTAACGGGTCGTTTTTGTAAAACGTCAAACTTGAGGGTAAAGTCGGAATATAAATGTTTTCCTATAGTAACCCATCACAAATGAAATTGTGTTAATAGATAAATGAAAGTCTTAGTGTGAAAATAGAGGGTACGAAAAATATACGGCGATTTAAGCTTAAGTGCTTAAACCTCATAACGGGTCGAATAAACATATGCGTGAACCGGTAACAGGAGCGCGAAACATAAAAATTGTAATTCCGGGTTATGGTTTATGGTTTAAATATGTTAAGGTATGAACCCCAAGCGATGAAAACAAGTTTGAATGAGTTTAGATAGGTTTGGATGTAAAATGGGTGAAAAATAAACGTGCAGAGCTGACACGGCCGGGTGGGCACCTGACATGGCCGGGTGAAGGTTCTGTGAAAAATTATATGTTTAGCTGACACGGCCGGGTGGAAACCTGACACGGCCCGGTGACGGGGCTGAAAAAAATTATATATTTTTTAATGTTTTTGTTCAAATGTTTCTATTACTAAGTGTTTGACCGTTTAACTTAAACACTAATTGTTTTTAGTGTTTATAATAGGCTTTCGCAAAGGTGGGAACCAGACGGACGACCAAGCACGCGAAGAACCGAACACTATTAAACTGCTAACTCTTTGGAGAGGATTATGAAAAGGTTGAAGCATGATCATGCACATCAAAGTTTTCGAGTTTAGAAGTTTAATGCTTTTAAACTGTGACTAAGTGTAATAGTCCGTTATGTCGGGTCGTCTGGGTTATTAGTTAACTCAAACGTATAAGTTTTATGTTATAAAATATAAAAATGGGACCAATCATCCGCATTTAATAAAATAAGTAGAAATCGGGTTAAAGTGTTACATCTTTATATATTTTTTTATTTCTTTTAATTGTTCAAGTGTAATATAGTCATTTCACACATAGTTAACTAAGAAATTTAACAGAGGTTACGTCAGGGGACCAACCGAGTTTATTTTTGACAACTTTTGGGATCACGCGTGTAATTAGTAAACCACTAGGACCAAGTATGAAATTTTTGCAAACCACAGGGACCACCCAAGCATTTAACTCATGAAACTAAAAGTAAAAATAGATTAAATCGATACCAAGAAGGTCAATTTAAACTAAAAATAAGATAGATCAACACCTTAAATCCCCAACCCTAGACAAACAAGTTCACATCAATCACCATTAGATTAAGCAATTTACAGCATCGGTAGAAAGTCAGTACATGTGTACCCCTAATTTCCAGTTCAATTAAAAAAATAACGATCCACAAAACACGAAACAAATCACCTAAGAAATTGAAGAACTACAATGAAAAGGTAACCACATTTAACACTTACAATCTTGATGGCTACAATTACTTTGCACATAAAACATCAACTTTATTAAATCATTGTAATTTGAAACAAATAAACAAAACTGAGAAGCAAAATTACCAAATAAGAAAAGAAAGCATACTTAGGATCCATATTAATAATATCACAGAGCTCCATATTAATGGCCCATTCTGGACCGATCAACATATACCACCGTCATTTAACATCTTGGTGTAGGCCTAGATTTAATACGCAGATGAAACAACTAAATTACCATTCGAAACAACAAAAAATACCAACATTTAATAAAGAAAAGGCTAATGAGACTACAAAGTCTACAATTTGAGACAACAAAAGATAACCAAACGACGAATAGACTGTTGATTGAACAGAAAAGGGAAAATTAGCAATCGAAATTCCATTCCAAAATAAGTTTCTGGGAATGGGAATGCAATGCATGTAGATAATCTGTGACAAATTAATCTTCTTCGTCAATCAACCCAATCAAGAAACCAAAAAAACAAACAAATTGCTGATAGCGAAAATCCCCGCAACGCAGGGCTACCTACCAAAGACTCATGCCCTTAGAGATTTACATTAATTACCTCGTCATTATGAGTAGGGGAGAAAACCTGATGCTGGAGGATATTGAAAAGACTCTCAACACCCTGCGTAGTATCAGCATGAAGCTCAACCCGAGCAATTGTTCTTTTGGAATGGAAGAGGGTGCATTTCAAGGCTTCATTGTTGTTGGTGCATGCGTCTGTCGACATCGTCTTGTATCGAGTCTTACATTGCAATTGTTAGATCAGGGTGCGTTGTACGAGAAATGGGATAGAATTTATGTGTTTGTGAGCTAATTTCGTTTGAACATGACATGTAACACCTTCAAACGAAATTAACTAGTTTAATTTCTTTTGAAGTGAATCATGCCACCTTCAAACGAAATAGCATCCCCTATAAATACTTGATGTCTTGATTTCATTTGTAACTTTCCGGTCAGTGTAACGAAGTGCTGCCGAAGTGTTGTCAGACTGTAAATCATTATCAAATCAATCATACAACAGTTTAAAGTGTATATCTTGCTGAATTGACCTCTACATGTCTGTTTTCGCCTTTCATGTTGAGTAAAACTCTTCTGATCGACTCGTTCGGGTCTAAAAACGATCCTACAAGTGGTATCAGAGCTCAGGAGGAAGAGTTCATACCAATTCAGCTGCATTTTTCTGTTTTCTACACCTTCTTTCACAATTGAACAAGTTTTCATGGTTAAAATTGGACAATTTTCAAATATCATGTGCGCAACACTGTTTTAACAAATCCTAGAAAGTTTCAGAACTAAAATCGACCATTTGCTTGACCAATTGGACCAAAATATGATCGAAATGATGATGTCATGGTGATTTCGTTTGAAGGAACTTGGTGATTTCGTTTGAGATTACACATATCTTCTGATTTCGTTTGAAAGAATCTAGTGATTCCGTTTGAATCAAGGTATCTCGTTTGAACAACTGGTTAATCTCGTTTAACTGGTAATACCGTTTGAAGAAATTGGGTGATATCGTTTGAAGCTGCAATTTCGTTTCAAGACTGCAATTCCGTTTGAAGTTCCAAACGAAATCAGAGATTTCGTTTGAGGATAGCTATTTCGTTTGAGAAGGGTTATCTCGTTTGACAGGGGATTTCGTTTGAAGCTTGATATTTCGTTTGAGACTTGCATTTTTTGTAAAACTTTTTACCGAATCATGAGTGAAGAATTTTATAACGCATTTGCAACATCCCCGACTAGTCCAGCTGCCATTACTCAAAACATGAACATGGAAAATGAGACCGGAACCTTACAAAAACCTCCGAAGCTAATGAGCATTGAGGAATATTATGGTTGGAAAGATCGGTTTGAAAACTGGGTACAAGCAAACCATTTGAGATATTGGGAGTGTATCTTGAAAAAGTATGTACTACCACGTACTGAACTGCGAGTTGAGAAAGAAATCTCTGAATTCAATGATAAAGAACGAGACATGTACAGAGCTGAAAAGATGATGATTAGTCTACTTCAGCAAGCTATTAAAGAAGACATCTTTGTATTGCTTCAACATGACAAAACTTCAAAATCAATTTGGGATGCTCTTAAAATCAAGTTTGAAGGAAGTAATAAGATGATAAAAAGTAAAAAGTCATTGCTTAAGAAAGAATTTGATCTATTCACAAGTCTGCCAGGGGAAGATACAAAGAAACTGATTGAAAGATACTGCCACTTAGTGTGGTCTATGTCGTTGTTAACCATAACCAAAAATCAAGATGAATGGGTCGACAAGTTAGCTGATGCTTTACCTCAGAAAGAGTGGGGTACATTTTTTATGATCTTAAAGAACACTGGAGAATATGACAACTTGAGGATTTCTCAGTTCATCGAGAAGATTGAGGGTCAAGATCTTGAACAACAAAAGATTGCGAGGATGAGTAATCCGAGTGGTCAACAAGATGTGAAAATGTATTACAAAGGCAATGTTCAAGAGGTTGAAAAAAGTCCGAAGATTCAAACTGCTTTTAGTGCTGGAGACTTATCTGGAAATGTTGAACAAAGTCCAAATAGCAGCAGTGGATTTTCTTCATATCCGAATGTTAATCCGGAGAGTTCAACTTCAAGTTTTCATTCTCAAAGCTCAAAAAGTGGAAATGGTTGTGTAATACAGTGCAACATTGCATTGAATCTTCCAGATGGTCAAAGTTTTTCTGAAGAAATTGCAAAAGATCACATGGCGTTACTTGCAACGGTGTTACAATCCTATGAAGGTTTGGTTGCAGGGAGGATCGGAAATCCTATGCTGACTAAAGAGGATTACGATCAGATAGATGCTGAAGAAATGGAGCTCATGGACATTAAATGGTGTCTAGCTAGTGTTTTGAGAAGAGCTGAAAAGTTTAAAATGATCACAGGGAGAAATGATTTTCTGGATGCACATGTGTCTACTTTGGGTTTTGATAAATCTAAAGTTACGTATTTTTGATGCAGGGAGAAAGGTCATTTCAAAAGAGAATGCAAAAATCAAGAGGCTAGTGGAGCAAAGAATCCATTTGGAAAAGACGATTACTATCGGAAAGCCATATATCAACAAGTTGCTCACCAACCATATCAACAAAAAGAAACACAAACGGCGCATGGAAAAATGATCGAAGATGCAAATAAGAAAGCTTATTCTGGTATTATTGATCAAGATGATGAAAAAATGGCTCCAGGTTTCAGTTGGGAAAAATATATATCAGCTGATAGTAAAGCATGTTTAATAAATCAAGATGATGAAAAACTACCTGAAGGGTTCAGCTGGGATCAGTTTGCAGATGAGAATGGGAATTTTAAAGCTTTCATTGCTAAGATAGTTCAAGAACCTGATTTGTTTACAGAATGGATGAAAGCGATTGGTGTTCATAAGAAGAGTCAAGAAGAAAAATCTGGGTCATCCGATGAAAGTTCAGAAGAAGTAACTGATGTTGATCAAACATCATCTGATTCTGGTACTTCAGATGAGAGTTCTGAAAAGACATTAAATTTTGATCAAACACCATCAGATTCTGGTTATTCAGATGATAGTTCTGAGAAGACAATAGATTTTGATCAATCACCAACTGATGATAGTGGTGATGATGAGGAAGAAAGACATATTAATGTTGCAAAAACTCATCTATCTCCTGAAAGTTTTCAATTTTATTTTGCAGATCGCTTGGAGAAGCTGAAGGAGAGACGAGCTGAAAAAGAACAAAAGAAAATGAAGAGTGATAGTGTTGCTCAAGAAGAAGAGACTGTTCAAAAAGAAGAAGATAAAGCTGGAAAGGTGATTGATGCTGAACCAGTGATTGAGGTTAAGAAAGTCATTGAAGTTGAAAAGATTGTGGAAGTCATCAAGCCTTGCTCAAAGTGTTTGGAACCTTGCAAGCAATGTGAAGAAAAAGATGAGAAATTGGTTGAGCTTGAAAAGATGAAAGAACAATTATTGTTCAATCTCAATTATGTGAAAGAGTCGTATGATGTGCTAAACAGAATAGTAACTGGTCTACAAAAGACTAATTCAGAAAGAGAAGATGCGTTGACTATGTTGAATGCTGTGATGATGACAAAGCAAAAGGCGATTAATCATTACATTGAAGAATGTGCAAAGTTGCAGCGGGAGTTGGAAAATGAAAAGATATAGAATGAGAGAATCAGACGTTTATTACAGAGTTATTCTAGTTCTGATTATCTTATTGATCAAATTTATCCAACTGTTGCAAGTTTTGAAGCATTTAAGGATGATGAGAAGACAAAGAAGAAGGATACTGGTAAGAAACAGAGTGTTAGTTATAACAAGTGTCCACCTCCGATTTGGGAAGGGTATTCGCCTAGAAAACCAAATGAGGAGCAAGTCGAAAAAGCAGTCAATATAAAGTTAAAGTCCGATATAACTGATGAATTACCAGAAAACATTGACGTCATTTTTACATCGTCTGACACTGATCATGAGTCCGAGTTAATAAAAAAGGTGGTCGATCAGGTGTTGGATACAGATGAGGAGTCGGAGTTAAAGTCTGAGTCAAAGTCCGAGTCTGGGTGTTCAAGTTCGTCCGTCAAAAGTTCGAGTTCGTCGGTCAACAGTTCAAAGTCGTCGACTAAACGGGTTTACAATAAAGAATTTTTGTTATCAAAATCTAATTTGAATGACGAATCAGTCAAAGTGGCATATACTTTGAAGGATTCAGACAAATTATATTCTGATGAGGATTTTCCATATGAAGTGTTAATTTTGAAAAGATCAAAAAGGTTTTCAAACTGACAGAAATTAATATTTCTGAAATAAAAGATTTAAATCTTACTGAAAAACCTAAAAAGTACACTTCAAGAGTTCAACAACGTTTAAACAAGAAAAAAGGTTACGGTTCTGGTTCTGGTTTTCAAAAGAAACCAAACCATAACGGTAATTTCAAAAAGAAAGGTCTTGGATTTATTCCACCAGAAAATTATAAAAATGAAAAATATGTTCGAGATTTTAAATCAAAAATGAAATTTGTTTCAGGAACAAGCTGTGAAGAAGAATCAAAAAGCCCATTCTGGAAGCAATCAAACAGAGAATTCATTATCCAGAAGCAAGAGAGAATGGGAACTGGATTTTTTCATAGAAAAGAGACTAGAACATGTTTCAAATGCAATGAAGCTGGTCACATTGCATGGAACTGTCCTCAGACTATAAAGTCAAAACAGGGAGTCTCAGAAAAACTCAAAGAGAAAGTTGTTGAGAAAAATGAACCACCAACTGAAAAATTCAAAGTTTTTGAAAATTCAACATATGAAGTTGGTGAATGTTCAAAGAGATTTTACAGGAGAAGTGTGAATCCTGATAAACAAAAATGGGTTGTTAAGAACTCTAAGGTAAAATCTGGCGATGAATCTGATTCCACAAAATCAGAGGAGCCACAGGTAGTTAAAATTGGTGAAAACTTAGTTCCGCCTTTGGATGATGTTCATTTTCCACCATTGCGGGCTGAGAATTTAAAATCAAAAGTTGGTAAGGTTGAAATCTCGAATCAATTTTATTCGGAGAAGAAAGAATTTGATGTCGAGAAAGCTTTTAATGGAAACGTTAAAAAGATTTTTGGGAAAATGGTTGAGGGTAAAGTACAAGGGGTAAAAGAGTTTTATGAAACAAAGAAGGCAACTTACACCCCAAGTGCATGTGAGGAAGAAATATCCAAGTTTGGTGAAGCTTGGATGTCTGTTTTTCATAAGTGAGAAGTATGACTTGCCGGAGCTCCCAAGTTGGTAATCGCGGAGCATGAATCGGCATCATTCTTAGATTGTTTTTGGTAAATTGAAATTTGGTCACTAGTATGACTTGCCAGAGCTCCCAGGTTGGTAAGAATGGAGCAGGAATCGGCATATTTCTTGAGAAATTCACAGGATGGTAATTGTGAGATTTTCACTTACAAGTGGTAAATCAGGGACATTAAGTTGTACTTGATTTTCTACATATGGTTTCTTACAAGTAGTTTTTTTTTTTAAAACAAAGTGATGAATTGATCCCCTAACCTACAAGTGGTTTTATAAAATCAACAAAACTTATTTTCCGGAAAAACCATTTGATTAAAACAAACATAAGTGTTTTGAAATCAATGGGAAAATAGTTTGTTGTGAGGGGGAATTCTGATTGTTTATGCCAAGTGGATGGCGATTTAAAGCAATTCGATATCGGTTGTCAATTTACTTGTATAGTTTGTTTTCATATTTTCTTAAATGTGTTTGAATTTTAGGGGGGGGGGTAAAAATTTTCAGAAAATCCAAAAACATTTGAAAATTTGAAAAAGGCAAAAACATGATAAAATCAAAAATGAGTTTTGGTGTCAAAGAAGAGGAAATGATAGTACATCAGTAGACAGTTACAGTATGCTAAAGAAATGTAATGTTTAAATAGCGTTAAACGGTCTCACTGATGATATGCCGATAGGTTTTTACACATTTAGTAAGCTTTTTCGGGATATAAACTTAAATTCAAACTTGCTTATTTTGTGGGGAACACTACTTGGATATATAGGTAACCCCTGAAATTTCGTTTGAAAGGTTCCTCTTTCTGAGATATTAGGTCTTTATGCTCAGTGATATCTGGGGTATTATCCCGGGACTTCTGATTTTGCGGAAGCAATGGCCTAGTCCCCGTATAATACTTTCAGCTTGCTTGAAATATAGCTCACCCTCAGCATAAAAAATGATGAAACATTGCAAAATGCCAATCAATGTTGTTGTAAAAAAAAGATCCTCTAAAGGGGACATACCAAAAGTTGAAGCCGTAATCTCTCTGCTGAACGGAAGTTCTAACCTGAGCTCTCACGGTTTTTCGCATTTAACCCCTTACAGATATCATCTGTGGTATATTCACCTGTAAGACTGAATATTGGGATCTGGATACGGTAGTATATTCAAGAGGTGGGACACATGAATGAGTTTAAGTTCTTAAAACACCTAATTCATATCCTGAATCAGTTGAAATTTGTGTGAAAATTTACGTGGATCAGTATATCGGCAATCTAAGTGAATTGTTTAATTCTTAATGTGTAACTAAGCTCAATGGTACTTGTGACTTGTCATAAGCTGATATGATCCTCTTACACAAACTCGCAAAAATATTGTCTGTAAATATTTCTTTACTGTATTTCATTTTATTTAAAAAACCAAAAATATTTTAGTGTGTTTTAGCATATATTTTTGAAAAATTCAAAAAGATTTTCGACAACTGATGTTGGAGAGCTGATTTTCAAAATTCCAAGTGCTAAACATGATGAGTATGTGGTGAGGGGAAGTGTCTAAATGAGAAAAGTTTTTGAATATACAAGTGGTCATCTGAAGTTTTTAAAATGATAAATATTTCTGATTAAATTTGAAGGAGAGTTTGTATAGATAAATTTGTCAAATGTTAAATTTGTGAAATTTACTTTTGGGTAGAGAATGTGCAGATCTCTGTGAAAGAGAGCTAGGTTTCAATATCTGAGGATGTTGTGATTTCAAAAATCCAGGCTGCGATCCCATCAAATCGAAAGGGGGAGTCTGAAGACATCCGAGTAGATAAGATTGTTCGAGGAGTCTGTTGATTCTAAAGAGAAGAAAGAGATAAAGATTTGAGGATACTTACAGTGTCGGATACTTCAAAGAGTTCGAGAGGACTGATAAAGACTGAAGACGTTAAAGACTCGACACTTAAGACTCGTCAACATTCGAGGGGGAGTCTGTTGGTGCATGCGTCTGTCGACTTCGACTTGTATCGAGTCTTACATTGCAATTGTTAGATCAGGGCACTTTGTATGAGAAATAGGATAGAATTTATGTGTTTGTGAGCTAATTTCATTTGAACATGACATGTAACACCTTCAAACGAAATTAACTAGTTTAATTTCGTTTGAAGTGAATCATGCCACCTTCAAACGAAATAGCATCCCCTATAAATACTTGATGTCTTGATTTCATTTGTAACTTTTCGGTCAGTGTAACGAAGTGCTGCCGAAGTGTTGTCAGACTGTAAATCATTATCAAATCAATCATACAACAGTTTAAAGTGTATATCTTGCTGAATTGACCTCTACATGTCTGTTTCCGCCTTTCATGTTGAGTAAAACTCTTCTGATCGACTCGTTCGGGTCTGAAAACGATCCTACAATTGTCATTAAAGACGTATTTCGGGTCAACCCGGAAAAAGTTCAAGCTATCGAACGTATATCGTCTCCTTCAATGATCAAGGAGATGCAAACTCTTGCAAGACGCCTGGCCGCGCTAAACAGGTTCCTGGCCAATCATGCTACAAAATCCTTCCCATTCATCAGCACACTCCGCAACTGCTTGAAAAAGAACGAGTTCCAATGGACACCGGAAGCGGAATGGGCGTTCAGAGAGATGAAAGAATGCCTGATCAAACTCCCAACACTCACTACTCCACGCGAGAAGGAGCTACTGACCCTTTACCTATATGCTTCTAACAAGGCGAAAGGCATAGTGCTTCTTGTCGATCGGGATGGGATTCGGACACTGATTTATTACTTTAGCAGGATGCTCACCGATCCTAAAACAAGGTATTCAATCATGGAGAAACTTGTCTTAGCACTGGTACACGCATCCAGACGCATTCGCTGTTATTCACCGGTCATGTTATCAACATTCTCACAAATTATAAAATTGGGAATGTCTTGGCTAAGCCAGAAATTTCAAGTCGGTTAGCAAAGTGGGCTATAGAGTTAGGGGGATAACTTAATCTATAAGCCACGACCTTCCATCACAGGCCAAGTATTAGCAAACTTCATTGCGGAAGTGCATGAAGACAAAGTGAAAGAATGCGAGGCTGAACAAGAATCTGCACCCGCTACGCCGAGCACCGACGTTTGGGCCTTATACACCGATGGGGCCTCAAATGAAGATGGCGCAGGTGCAGGCCTCCGACTAGTCAACCTGAAAAGCAAGAATTCACGTATGCAATCTGCTTGGATTTCAAGAGCACGAACAACGAGGCAGAATACAAAGATTTTCTAGCAGGGTTGCGACTAGCAGTCAAAATTGGGGTTCAAAACATAGAAGCACATGTTGATTCGATGCTAGTTGCGGGTCAGATAAATGTTTTATATGATGCTAAAGGTGAAATAATGGCTTTATACTTAGAGCAAGCTAAAGAGCTCATACAAAAGTTCCAGTCTTTTATAATCATACATGTCAATCGCAGTGAGAACAAGTCGGCTGATGCTCAGAGCAAGCTAGCATCAACGAGTTTCCAACAGTTGGCAAAAGACGTGTGTATCGAAGTACTGAGGAATCCCTATGTCCCTTTGCGAAAGGTGAATGTCATTGAAATGAGGTCACTTTCTTCGGTGACACCCATCATAGCTTATCCCTAGTCAGGCATCCTCTCGCAAAACAAGGCAGAGGAAAGAAAGTTTAAACACAAATATCAGATGTCAGATGGGATGTTGTATCGCAGATCCTTCATGGGCCCATTACCGCGCTGCGTGGATTCTCAAGATGCAAATTACCTTATCCGAGATATTCATGAGGAAATCTGTGGAATCCACGCAGGCCCGCGTATGGTAGTGGCAAAGGTTATGAACAAGGGATACTATTGGGAAGTGTGACACCCGGCTATTATGAGCTTGTACTGTACTAGTGTGACCCATGTTATGATTATATTAAGGCACTAAATTATTAGATATGATATTAATATGAGGTATTTGAAGTATTGATGAACCCAAACTTTGTTAAAAATTACGTTGGCAACAATAAGATAAACGCCTATTGCGTAACGAACGAAATGCGAAACGAGCGTCGGTGATTGTCCGGATAAAGTTAAAATCCTATTTTTAATCATATTCGTGAAGAAAAATTAATTAAAACGCTTAAAATCCTTATTTTGCGAATTTAAGCGCGTACTGTGCAATACCGCGTGTATACTGCAAAATGCAGACAACACAACCAGTCTAGGTGAACAAAATATTTTTTAGCAATATTATGGTGAGTTAATTTTTATATAATGATAAAAATAATTTTAAACACCTTAAAACGCAGATAGAACGCGAAATAAAATACCCGGTAGCCAGTTAAATACAAGTTTTTTGCATGTATATGTGTTTGTATGCATTTTAAGAGAGAGAAAGTGTGAGAGAGGGGCAAGGTGGCGGCACACAAAGTGCACACCAAATCCCTTATGTGCCATGTGTTGGAATGTTAGAAAAACTAATCATTTCAACTTTTCTTAAACACTTAACTTATAACAATTTACAAGATCAAAATCCATTCATTTTCTTCTTCCTTTGAAAGTCTCGGCTGAAAACACACACATTCAAAAATTTCAAACTCATTTCTTTGAAGATCATGGACATTTCAAGTTAGTTTCAAGTCGGATTGAAGATTTAAAGGTGATTCCAAGGTGATTTCAAGGAGGAACAAGATTATTTTAATCAAGAATATCATCATAAACCCACTTTTGTTCTTGAAAGGTATAAAACTTTTATTTCTTTTAAACTTGTTTCTTGATGATGATGATGATGATGATTAGCATGATTCTCAAATACTTGGATTCTCACAACTCTTGGAAACAAAACAACAAATGATTTTTATAAAAATAAAAATGAGAATATTTGTGTGTGTGTGTGTATATATATATGTATGAGCCGTAGGTATGTGTGTATGGATTAGAGTTTGTATTTTGAGTTTTGATAAAAAAAGATTATTGAAATGTGATTGTTTGAACGTCTATTTCTTTTAAGAATGGCAAGAAGCCAATTGATCAAATTTGGAAACGTTCAGGAAAATCATATATCCATTAGGAGAGTTATGTTAATGATCAGAAAGACGATTGCAGACTTCAAACGGTAAACGCAATCTATTGATAGTACCATTGTGGAGAGAAGAGGTTCGAATTAGATATGAAGGCGGAAAAAAACAGAGCCCGTGGGATTTAGCTACTTTCGAGAGCTCATCTCGAGTTGGATCAACCGCTTGTAGGCTCAGGTTGCCTTTGGTATAGGACAACTTACATGTGGTACAACATGTGTCTAACCTGATAAGGTGGAACACTGACCTTACCCCTCCCGATTAGGTGCACGTAAACGATAAACCTTGTAGAAGGTGTAGAGTGATGAAATGAAAATTTAGGAGGAATGGGATTTAGTTAGTAAAAGTCCACAAGGATTCCTAGTGAGATTCAGAGTTTCCACAGAAAATACAGGACCATATTTAACAAAATTATTCTTACTCCTTCCACGAAATGCGAAAACGCAACCTGTAAGGTAAAATTTCGGGGACAAAATTTCCTAAACATGGGGAGACTGTGACACTCAGCTATTATGAGCTTGTACTGTACTAGTGTGACACGTGTTATGATTATATGAAGGCACTAAATTAATAAATATGTGGTTAACATGAGGTATTTGAAGAATTAATAAACCCAAACTTTGTTACAAATTACGTTGGCAACAATAAGAGAAACGCTTATCGCGTAACGAAAGAAATGTGAAACGAACGTCGGTGACTCTCCGGTTAATGTTAAAGTCCAAAAAATATTCCGTTATGATCAAAATCCTATTTTTAATCATATTCGTGAAGAAAAATTAATTAAAATGCTTAAAATCCTTATTTTGCGAATTTAAGCGCGTACTACGCAATACCGCGCGTATACTTCAAAATGCAGACAACGTAGGCAGTCTACGTGAACAAAATATTGTTTAGCAATATTATGGTGAGTTAATTTTTATATAATGATAAAAATAATTTTAAACGCCTTAAAACGCAGATAAAACGCGAAATAAAATACCCGGTAGCCAGTTAAATACCTGTTTCTTGCATGTATATGTGTATGTATGCATTTTCAGAGAGAGAAAGTGTGAGAAAGGGGCAAAGTGGAGGCACACAAAGTGCACACCAAATCCCTTATGTGCCATGTGTTGGAATGTTAGAAAAACTAATCATTTCAACTTTTCTTAAACACTTAACTTAAAACAATTTACAAGATCAAAATCCATTCATTTTCTTCTTCTTCCTTTGAAAGTCTCGGCCGAAAACACACACATTCAAAAATTTCAAACTCATTTCTTTGAAGATCATGGATATTTACAGTTAGTTTCAAGTCGGATTGAATATTTAAAGATGATTCCAAGGTGATTTCAAGGAGGAACAAGATTATTTTAATCAAGAATCTCATCATAAACCCACTTTTGTTCTTGAAAGGTATAAAACTTTTATTTCTATTAAACTTGTTTCTTGATGATGACGATGATGATGATGATTAGCATGATTCTCAAATACTTGGATTCTCACAACTCTTGGAAACAAAACAACAAATGATTTTTATAAAAATAAAAATGAGAATATATGTGTGTGTGTGTGTGTGTATATATATATATATATATATATGTATGTATGAGCCGTAGGTATGTGTGTATGGATTAGAGTTTGTATTTTGAGTTTTTATTGAAAAGATTCTTCAAAGGTGATTGTTTGAATGATCAAAATGATATGTGTTAAAGTATGTATGATTGAAGTGATGATGATGTCTTGGATTTTATTTGAAATAACAATAAAGGTATGTATGTATATATGGCCAAAACTAATGTGCATGTATGTTAAAGTTTGTGTTTTGATTGATCATTGATTTTGATTTATAAGAATCTTGGAAAGTATGCATGTTCAAATCAAAAGGGGTTTCTTAAAGGTGTCATAATAAAAGTCTTATGATTTGAAATAAATACAAGAAAAAGGGAAATTTTGGAAGTTATATATATATATATATGTATATATGGCCGAAATTTATGTATATGTATATGGAAAATGTAGGTTTGTTTGCATGTTCATAAATGTTAAAGATGTTACATGCATTTGATGATTTCAATGATTGATGAATGATTGAAAAAGGATGAAATATTAAACAGCTTAAAAGATCAAAATAAATGTAGGATAAGTGTATTTAATCTTGGATGATGTGTTAGAAATAACCCGTTGATGTGGCCTTACGGATCATTTGGTAACATTACCAATATGACATAACTAGTCCCCGACAATTACTTGATGGTAGTAATTGTAAATATTAATTAGTTCAAGGGGCAATTATGATTTCCCTTTAGGTACCATTACTAGAGAATACATAGAGTTTTTATAACGGATCACTATTCATGACTATTATTCATTGATCCATTATATATTGATGATAAGTGGTGATCAAAAACTCTAGTAAAAAAACACCAATACAAAAATTCTCTCTAGTGTGATCCATCAACACAAAGGTACCATAACGGGAATCATGGCTTCATCTTTATCCTCAAAGATAATCATCCCTACAAGTAAGTATCTCTAACTTGGTACCTATATTTAGATTATGATTGAATAAACATGATTAGGGTTCTATGTTTTTAACCCATGTTTAAAGATATAATCAACATGTGGTATCAGAGCACTATGTTGATTATATCTTAATTCGATTGTATGTGATCTTCATAATGAGTTTGCATTTTCTAGAATTGAAGATTAATGAACCGTTTTTCAACTTATAACATCATTGAATTAATTTAATTTTATAATCAATGAATGGTTTCACGGCAATCCATATCCCAAAAAGTAAAATTCATAATATTATATTTATGAATTCATGTATTTGTTAAATGGATGACTTTGTAGATGGATTGTACTCATATTCCTTAGCATTGATATCATCAAAGTTTATTGCCTTTATATTATGGCAAGTAATGAATATCAAAAAAGTAAGATGATATGAAATTTGTTGAAAGTTTCATAAACCCTTCATGTTCTCATCCGGTGATGTAGAATAATTTATTTATTTTTGAATTCTTATTGCAAAACAATATGCCTTTTAATATATTTGATTAAAGTTATGGAGGCATGTTAATATATATTGACAATTGAATAAATGGAAATTAATGAGACATTCTGATGCACTATGTTTGTTTCCTTCCAAGAAAATTAGGTTAAATTAATGTTTATATATATTTGATGCATGTTCATACCTCCCATGTGATATTTTCGTATAAATTATTTTATATAATTTTTGCATAACGTTTATACGAAATGTATACATTTCACATGCCTTATTTTAATTTTTGGAAGCCTTATTTTATTTAGTTTCGTATGACTATAACTTGCGAATGACCCAACTTTAATTTATACCATTTTATGTGATTATGTGTATTGTTGGATAATGAAACCAACAACTAATTGTTTGATGATGCACATAATAAATTATTAGCCTAATTTACATAAATATTTCATTTCTGGCCCAAAGGTGTTATGTTATATTTATGTGTTTTACTTTATTATTTATGTGTGTTCATAATACATGAATTTTGGTCAAAGCCAAAGCGAAGCCGGAGTTCATGTAGAACATTGAGACAGTCTATATTTATGTGTGTTCATAATATGTGAATTTTGGTCAAAGCCAAAGCGAAGCCAGAGTTCATGTAGAACACTAAAGACGGTCTATTATTTATATTTATATCGTTCATAATGCATGAATTTTGGTCAAAGCCTAAGCGAAGCCAAAATGCAGGCAGAACATTAAGTTGGTTTTATTTATTTATGTTCATAATACATGAAATTTGGTCAAAGCCAAGCGAAGCCAAAGTTCATGTAGAACAATAAGTTAGTCTATTATGTATGTTCATAATGCATAAATTTTGGTCAAAGCCAAAGCGAAGCCAAATTTATTTAGAACATCAAGACAATCTGTTATTTATGTACGTTCATAATGTCTGAATTTTGGCCAAAGCTAAAGCGAAGCCAAAATTCAGTTAGAACCTTAAATTAGTCTGTTATTTTGGTGTTATAGTAGACTATATCTTCAATATAATAATTTGTGTCTGCCTTACTTGATTACCCCATTATGTAAATCACTCCAAATTTCTTCTTAGGTTTGTATCTCATCTATTTTATCTACTCTAATTTCAAAACCTAAAATGTTTTGCTTACTAAAGAGTTTCTACAAAATTTGCTCTTGTTGGATTGTTGATTATTTCTTAAGATATGATAATCCTACCGCTCTTTTCTGATAAAAAGTATTATAGAAGAAAACTAGAGCATGACTAGTGGGATAAGTCAACCATTATATCTCTTATGATAATCAAGAACTCATTTCATTATTGCTATCATAGGAGCTATTCTAGATTCTAAATTTCCTAAGACTAATTTGTTTTCTTTGGAAGAATCAAAATAACTCCTAAGATGCATGCATTACTTAGGTTCTTACTATAATGTTTGTGGCATATGTGAATACATCATGATGTACAATACTATGACCCATAATTTAAAGGTTTACACATGGAAATCATTACACTTTTCCGGTGCATTACTTATAACTTTTCCACTAATACCATAAGTTTCCTTAATAATCAACTATAACACTCAAGAGTACCAAAGGAAAATGAGTGTGTTGATTAGCAACATATGTACAGGAAAAGGAATGCATGAAACTGGAAAATTAGATGTTGTTCATCTCACCGCCACTAAACCTGAAAGGAGGATACTTTTAAGATTCAGAGATAGTGTACAACTACTACTTCCTGCTATAAGTTTCTTTAAAGGAAAGTCTCACAGCAGGTTTATGCCATTAAACTAGGCATGAGCATCGAGACTATCCATAATTCAAACCAACTGGGGTAGCCCAGTTGGCCACCGACACCCACCTCTTCCCAGAGGTACCGGGTTCGAGTCTTGGGAGTGGCATATGTCGCCCAGGGTAAGAACTCGGCATGGGGAAGTCACCGCGGAGCTAGCTTGGTCGGGTAGTGGCTCCCGGAGTGAGATCACTCCGGCGGTTGGGAGGACCGTGCACTATCCCCCCCCCCCCCCCCGACTATCCATAATTCAATGGAACAGCTGGCTAAGATAAGTAGTAAGATATTTATGATATTTAAGTCTGCTAATGGTAATATTCTAACCAACACATGACCGGTTGAATCTAGTTCTATGTGTTTCCTTATCAGAAATCAACAAATAATTAATATGAGAGTTAGTGGCAAAATTTTATGTTAAGACTATAAGAACCATAATAAACTGTTTTATAATTGGGCTTTATGATACCTTATATATTCTGTAGAGTATTCAGAATTTAGTATCAATATAAAAGCTGCATTATGACAGTTGTGAGGTTTGCATGGTTAAAACAAAGTCACTCTTACCTTAAACTCCCATATTATTTGTCATCTCAATCTGGATAGAAACCTTATAAGATATAACTAGATGATGCTACACTTTTTCACAACCTTTTGTTATCATGAAAATGAAAATTTAACAAAAGAAAAATGAGACTTACAAATTCCATCCATTAAGACCAAATTTCATGAGAAATCATGACTAGGTTAATGAAGGATGAAATATTATCATATCTCAATCTTAGTGACTTATGAGCATGTGTTATAAGCCTTAATATTTAAATGGCTAAGGGAATAAATTAAGTTCCATTAGAAGTTATATTTAATTGGAACTTATCCCAAAATGGAATATTCAGACATAATTTATTTATCATAATATTTACTTGTATTTAATATGTCTTATATGAATAAAGGTATTAAAGAAATTAATTCATATATACTATGATTCCTTCTAAATATGTCCCTCAAAATTTTATAACATTTGGACATTAAGGAAATCAAGTCTGACATATATGACAGGTTCCCACAGCACGTAAATCATTGAAACTTATCTTGTAGCATTCCTAGAGATCTAATAGGTTAGTGGGAGCATTAAGTGTCTTAATCTTAACTTGCAAGAGTTGCAAGAGGTAGGGGAGTGAAAACTTGTTGTTACCTCAATTTGTACCTCTTGTACAAGACATTGCTTCTTCACTACTTTTCTCTTTAAGAATCTACTGCTACTCTAACAAAAGTTTCATTGTTGCTTAAACGTGGACACACTCAGATTTCTTACCAAAATTATAATCCTCAAACAGAGAAACTACAATGAGTTACATCATTAACTTGTTTCTCTATTAGAATCTATTGGCCTTCTAATGTTGACCATAAGCATGCTAAATTTTTTAATGATTTCTAAAATTAGTGGGAGTAGTAAAAGTCCATATCATGACTTGCAAGAAGTACAAGAGGCGGGGGGAAGAGACTTATTAAATTTTACTCCGATTACACCTCTTGTACACCATACTCCACCAACTCTTACACACTTAGAATCTTGAAAATGATAGCAACTTAATCAAGAGTTAATCCATAAAACTGAAACTCATAATACAACCCAATAATCAACTACGGAGGTCATCTAGATTTAACTTTGATGATTATGTATCCTCCTTGACTGAAGTTGAAATGGATGTTAGAAAGTTTACTGATCCTACCTCTTCTAATTAAGCCAATAGCATCAATCAATTTTCTAAATGGAATAAAAATTGTTATTAGCAAATTTGATTTTATGTGTCAAAATAACGTTTGGGATTTGGTTGAATTACCTAAATCCAAATGTAAACGACACTAAAATCAAGATTGATTGTTGATGGTTATGCTCAGAAGAGAATTATTTATCAAAGAATCATCTTACCTTTCTTACAAAAGTTTTTTTTTTAGGATCATTGTTGTTCTAGTAGCTTATAATCTTTTGTAGCTACATTAAATGGATATTAAAACAACTTTCCCTAAACAAAGACTTACATGTTCAAAACAACCTGAAAGTTCTAAATTGAAAGGTCAAGAACACTTAGTTTCTAAGTCGATGAAATCCATATATGGGTTGAAGCAAACATCAAAATGTGCTTAATACGATTCTTTTCATCACGAATTAAGTGGATTTATGTGTACCAACCTCAGGATGAGTGGGAGCAACTAATGTAAACTTGTCCTTATATAGATGACACTCTTTTGACAAGTATATGTTACATAAGTCAAATAATTTCTCACACATATTTTGATATAATGAATCTCGGAAATACCACTTACGTGAGAGATATCAAAATATACCGAGATAGACCCATTGGGGCATTAGTTTTGTGCCATAAGCTTTACTCTAAAGTAGGTCCTTACATATGTAACAAACAATATTGCTCTCATTAAGAGGATAAATGATAAATGAGATTACTTCCTTATGCTTCATTAATTAGAAGCCTTATGAAGGTTCAAGTCTATACTCGTTTAGATATTGCTCACATTGATGAACATTAGATCACTCTAGATTATTGTGAAGCATCTTACAATATCTTTAAGAAACGAGAAATACCATAAGAAGAGTTTGATTATTCTTGCCTTGATTTTATGATGTTCAAAAGAAACTAAAAGTTAATTTGGGGTAATCCTTATGTCTGCGGACAAATCTATCTCATGGAGGAGTTATGAGAAACTGTTAACAACAACCTAAATTATAATGACATAATATGTTGTTGATTAACAACGCAATTGTCACTAAATGTTGTTGAAATTTTATCAGTGGACTCATAAACTTATTAACTCCATATAAATACTATATTGAAGACTTACTGTGAAAAGTCAGTTACCTTATTTCCTCGAACAGTAACAGTTCGAGAGGTGTTGCATTAAACTTCGATACAAAATTATTGTTCGTTTATGAACAAGAAGAGGAACCTAAATACTTGTATCGAATACATTTACATTTACATTTACATTTACATTCATGATATGCTTGCGGATCCGATAACTAAGGTCTACACCCAAAGTCTTTTTAAGAGCTCATAATAAAGACGGGTTTTACTAAAGGCCTTACATAATAGCATATCGTACATATGAATGATTAGTTATTATTTTTCCTCAATTATACAATTTGTTTGTCTATAAATATGTATGTGCACCTAATGACGTATAGACAAGAATTATACAAATTAATTTTAAAGGGCTTACCTCAGTCATTTTGGTCTTAAATTTATGTATGTTTTGATTTGGGGTTGTAACATGATTAATGGGGGTCTTGAGTTGACAATAACTCAATGACTGTATTTTCTGTTGCAATTTCAATTTGAAACATTGATTAATGTTTTAACTTGGCCAAACTTACTTATACTTATCACAAATGATCACTCGGCCAAGTGGGAGAATGTTAGAAATAACCCGTTGATGTGGCCTTATGGATCATTTGGTAACATTACCAATATGACATAACTAGTCCCCGACAATTACTTGATGGTAGTAATTGTAAATATTAATTAGTTCAAGGGGCAATTATGATTTCCCTTTAGGTACCATTAATAGAGAATACATAGAGTTTTTATAACGGATCACTATTCATGACTATTATTCATTGATCCATTATATATTGATGATAAGTGGTGATCAAAAACTCTAGTAAAAAAACACCAATACAAAAATTCTCTCTAGTGTGATCCATCAACACAAAGGTACCATAACGGGAATCATGGCTTCATCTTTATCCTCAAAGATAATCATCCCTACATGTAAGTATCTCTAACTTGGTATCTATATTTAGATTATGATTGAATAAACATGATTAGGGTTCTATGTTTTTAACCCATGTTTAAAGATATAATCAACATGATGATGATGAAGTAAATGTACGTGCATTAGATGATTGTACATAGGCTTGCATGATGATTAAATGATCATAAGAGAATGAAAATGTTATGGTATGATAAAGAAGCATACAAATCAGAATAGAAACTTATAAAATGATGTTAGATGATGTGTTTTGATGTTATAAAAATTATGTCATAAACTTGGTAGCTTTGCATGTTGTACATGTAGCTTAAAAAGTAGTAAAATGAGTGAAATTGCATGATTTATGTGTCATACATGAGACCTGCACTATCATGGGTATAATTACCATTTTAACAGTAGATAAAATGCGTTATGTCAAAATATCAAGTCGTGATGATTAGGGATGGTTACAGTAAAATTCGGTACAAGACTATGCGTTAAAAACGATAAAAATTGGCTCTTAAAGTTATTTTTGCAAAACTGTTTTAAAACAGATTATAAACTGATATTTTTATAATAAATATAAGTATTTTAACTTATATTAAGTATATTTGGTGTTTGGTTAGTCATATGTGACATTCGATGCCCGAAAACGCTACCGAAACGGTAAAATACGCATATTTCAACGTACGCGAAAACGGGATGTTCAAGGGTGAACTTTATGTGTTTTAAAATGATATGTGAATATGAGTATGTGTAATGTGACTTGTTAAGTGATTACATGATAATATGAATTGATGCCATGTTTAGGTGTTTGTGCGATAAAAACGGTAAACTAGATAAAAAATCACGTTATGTGTGTAAATTGTGATGAACATGAAAAATAATGCTTAAGTTAACTTGATGAGCTATTCGACATTTAAGTGTTTAAGAATTATATATGTGTGAAATGATGTACTATGTGAATTACGATATCAGTCGAATATGTCCATACTTATGCATATATATTACGAAGCGCAAATCGTAGATATATTGTGAATAAGTAGACATAATAACAAATAAAGGGTCACCACTAAAATCATTCAAATCGCAAAAATCTTAATATGTATATATATATATATATATATAGGGTCAGGATTTAGGAAAAACGGGGAAAAGTGTGAGAACAGTGAGAACGGTTATGGATCGTCCGATCAAAACAATCTATGAACTAGATTGGCGCGGTGGCGTTTTCATAAATAACAACAATTTTATTAAGTGGACGCGCTTCATTAAGGGTAAAAATGTATTTTACTGCTCAAATTCAAAACAACAACTAAGATGATAACACGCCATTCAAAACAAATAAAACGCCATTAATACAAAACGCCAAAGATTAGTAATAAAACGGTTGGAGATTACAGGAAGAGGAAACAACACAGTAACTGAAAATTCAATTATTAACATTTATTAGAAGAAATTCCCTCCTAAATTTCATGCCAAAAACATCATTATATAAACGACGTTAAACATGGCTTCTATAATCACTTCAATCCATCATTCTAAAAACATCTTTTACCAAAAACGCCAAGTTTAACCAAAACACCAAAAATGGCAAGCATCGTTTCATGGAGATACACTCTGAGAATCAGAAGATTCGTCATACATTTTGACAACAGAAGTAGGGTGTATGTTAGGACAATCAAAGCAATTTTGAAGATGGAAAAAGAGGTACAGAGGGGTATCCTATCGCTTGGCATCGCTCTGGATAACGAATGTCATGAAACACATAAGCTTATGAAAATATTAACAAGGAAATTTTGACCAAGCAAAGCATATGGAAAAACGGACCTAGTCATAACATCATGGCGTTTTGATGAGGAAACAGACATGGTGACTGTTATATGTGACAACGGAGAGTAGGAAGACTATCTGCTTGAAAACATCATGACAAAGCAGGGGATTGGGTTCATGGAAGAATTGCACAACGCCACTTGTTTGAACACAGACATGGACTTAAAAATGGCGTTGATGCAGGACATGTTCAAATGGAGACTCCAGAATCTTCAACAACAAGAAGCCGATGAAAGTGAAAGTGATGACATGGATGAAAGTCTAGATGAAGAGTCCGAGGAAGAAGACGAAGAAAGTGATGGATACTTCTCAGATAAACTACCTTATGACGAGGAGTTTTAATTCTTTTTTTTTTTGGTTTTCTTCTATGTAATCTTTTTTTTAAGATAATAAAATGCTATATTTCTCCATTTAGTTTCAAAATGCCAAAAAAATACTATAAAAAGTTATTGCTTACAAAACGCCAAAAATAATAAAAAGTATTTTTCATGTTTAATATTTTATCTGTTATTGTATTTTTTATTGTATTTTTTCATCTTGGTCTACATAACGCCATTAAAAAAATGCTAAACTTGGAAGATGGGACGTCTATCACCCTAAAACTGATAAAGCTGAACAAAACAGTAAATACACACAGTAACTGAAAAGACGGTTACTTTATTACTATCATTTATTATAATAAAAATTCCGCCTAAACTGCGTGCCAAAAACATCCTATAAGAGAGAGGTCTCTAGAAAATGAATTGATCACACCCAGAAAACAAACACCATGTTTCCTAGAAACCACTCACTTTAAACGCCAAAAGAATAGTTAAAAAAACCATAGATGGCAAAGCTCGTTTCTTCTATATTCACTATTGTTCTGCATGAAGTTTCACTGAATGGATTCTTCTCTGAGGTGAGTATCTCTATAAGCTTTTGCTGAATGAGATGGACAAATATTCAAGATAAACAGACTGATGACAGTGATATGTCATCATGTGAGCTTTGTTCTTGATGAATATATGCATGGCACGAAGGGATCAATACCAGTGTAAGATGCTATTTTGGACTCCATTATTATAAATAGTATTCAAGCATGAGTTGATCTTCAATGACATGTCACCAAAGAAGAATATCACACCAAAAAAACAGGATGCCACTAATAAGCTTCGTCTAAAAAGACGGGCGTTATGTAGGAAATTAGCATCTAGCTAAGGTATTCAAAGGTTCAAAACGCCAAAACAAATTCAAGAAGAAGAGGCTGATGACAGTGAAGATTTGGATGAGAAATTAGATTAGCATTTTTAATTTTTTTTTTCATTTCTATTGTTTTGTTATCTAATTATCTGTTGTTTGTTATCTAATTCTCTACCAATAAAATATATTATTATATAAAACGCCAAAAACTATAAACACCAAAACCTTAATAGTATGAAAACTATGAGAACGGATGCTGGCAAAGCACTTTGTTACTATATAAAACGCCAAAAAAAATGCCAAAACAATGTATTATTAAAAACACCAATAATTGACTAAACGCCAATAAAAACATTTGGTCTTATTGTAATCTTATGAAAATATTAATGAATCGTAATGAATTATTAATAACACCACGAACGCCAAAAAATTGACCTGGGAAACGCTATAACACCAAAAAAATTATCCATGTGACACAAAAACAGTTAATTCAACGTGACAGATCCAAGAAAAACAATAAAACGCCAAGAGTTAATGAATATAATTAACGCCAAAATAATCTTAGACGCCAAAAATGAAGCAGCATGTTACACGAAATTGGGAAATAAAGAAGATTGAAAAGACAAAAAAGCCCCTCACGCCATGATTATATCCCACGCCACGTGTTGGGCCAGGATGCGTTCTCACCATTCTCACACTTTAGGGCGTTTTCTCCTGATCCCGTACCTATATATATACATATATAAATGCCAACATAATCAAAACAAAGACTTTTTGTAAAAAAATTTCAAAGATATGTGAAAATTCTAAGTATTGGAAAAACTTGATTGTTTGTAGAACAGTTAGTTATTAAATCATTCCCATTTAAATTAGGATATGTAGATTCAATTTGAGGGATTGCGATAATAAAAACGCACTCAATGGTGAGTGTCACGAAAACCTCTCTTTTTTACTGTTTTATATACTGCTTTGGGGGAAGAACACGCCTTTAAAAAGGGTAATTTAATGTTTAGTGTGAAACATGCTTTTGAATAAATGTGTTTTAGTGAGTATCATTAAGCCCCACTTTTTACTGTTTTATACATTGTTTTAGTGGAAAGAACACTTTGTAATGAAGGATAAGTATATGTTTTTGCATAAAATATGCTTTTGAATTATATAAAATATATTTTCATGTAAAATATGATTTTTGGAATAATATAATATGTTTTATGGAAAACATGGATTTGAAAAGGTGTATGACTTAAACTGTTTTCGAGATATACATGGACACATACACACACACACACATATATATACATAATGCCAACATATTCAAAACAAATACTTTTTGCAAAAAAATCTCAAAGATATGTGAAAATTGTAAGTATTGGAAAAACTTGATTATTAGTAGAACAGTTAGTTATTAAATCATTCATATTTAAATTAGGATATGTGGATTCAATCTGAGGGATTGCGATAATAAAAACGCACCCAAAAGTGAGTGTCACGAAAACCCCTCTTTTTACTGTTTTATATACTGTTTTGGGGGAAGAACACGCCTTTAAAAAGGGTATTTTAATGTTTAGTGTGAAACATGCTTTTGAATAAATGTGTTTTAGTGAGTATCACTAAGCCCCACTTTTTACTGTTTTATACATTGTTTTGGGGGAAAGAACACGTCGTTATGAAGGATAAGTATATGTTTTTGTATAAAACATGCTTTTGAATTATATAAAATATATTTTCATGTAAAATATGAATTTTGGAATAATATAATATGTTATATGGAAAACATGGATTTGGAAAGGTGTATGACTTAAACTGTTTTCGAGGAAAAACGGGTTTTGATTGATATAAATATGTTTTCAGGGAAAACAGATTTTGATTACGGTGTTTTGTGTAAAACGATCGTGGAATAAATTGAATTTTGGTTGGGAAAAATTTATCGGGTCTCAAGAGTGTAAGCGGCGGTGAGCCTTACACTGCGTGGGGGACAGCGGAAATTTGTACAACATAAGATATTAAATTGTTGATTAGTAGGTTATATATATTAATGAATTGGGGTGGCACAAAGGAAATATCCATGCCATAATGTTTAATCATATAAGTAAAGTACGCGTGGAATTGCTGATAGATCTATCGGGTTGACTACCCCGTCGTGACCGGTAGCTTCAGTCCACATAGCGACGAATTGATATTCTTTAATTGTCTAGTATTGATTAGAAACTCAATCGTAATTTATAGCTCGTAACGTCTTGCAAACTTACGAAACCGAAAGTACGGCTGAATTTAATATTGAAACCGTGGGTACAAGTTTTCATCAGGAGATATGCTTGCCGAGCTTATCCCGGATGATTCAACCAGGGCTTTTATAAAGGAAATAAAATTGACTTTCTTAAGCGTATATGAATGTTTTTAAAATTATTAAAATTCTATATTAAGAAAGTTTTTCTTTAAACAAATTGTTACGAATTTAATATGTGAACTCACCCTCCTTTATGTTGACATTTGATTTTTACGTGTTCTTCAGGTACATGACTTCGGCTTCGGGAATTTTGGCTTGTGTTGGCATGTGGTTATGTGATGTTAATGTAATTAAATAATATTTGGACACTTTTAACTACTTTTGGGACCGTGTGTAATAAGACCCCTAAGGGCCAAACAACTATGACTTGGTTGTGATGAATGTGGTAACTTAAAAACTATGTATTAAAATAAACCAAATGTCCAACATAATTATTGCATCGACCACTAAGACCTTTATGGGTACCAACCTCCGTCACCGCCACATTTGTATTTCCGCTTCGACGTTTTTGGGGTGTGACAGCATGGGATGCTCCTCGACGTAGTTAAAATTCCATGTAAATGCCATTTATGCCAAAGGCACACACCCAACACCCTGCTCCCCAAAAATGCTTTAGTACCTGTCACCACTGCCTAGCCTTTTAACCAACGGGCCATAGAAATGGTGGGACCATTTCCAGATACGCCCAACGCAACAAAAAAATCATCCTGTGGATCATTTCACCAAGTGGATTGAAGCAAAGGCACTTGCGTCCACAACAACAATGGTGGTCAGGAAATCATCTGGGAATACATCATTTGTCATTTCAGCCTACCTTTGTGTATCGTCACTGGCAATGGTACCAACTTCACTCACGAAGACCTTCAAGAAGGCTGCAAGGCCTATATATCGAACGTGTTTTTTCATCTGTGGCCCACCCGCAAGGGAATGGCCAAGTTGAAAGTGTAAATCACAGCATTGTCGAAGACATCAAGGCGAGGTGGGGAATTGCACGTAAAGGTTGGGTTGATGAGCTCTCAAGAATCCTTTGAGCACATCAGACCATGCCTAAAACCAGCAACAGTGGAACGCCCTTCTGCCTAACTTATGGCTCAGAAGCGGTTATCCCGACCGAGATTGGTCTCTCTTCGCCACGCATGCTCACAATAAACTCCATTTAAAATGAAGCAGATCGTCGCCTATACTTGGACTTATTAGACGAACAACGCGAAAAAGCTGCCACCAACGAAGCTAAATACAAGTCCATGCTAGAAAACTACGACGACGTGCGCGTCTGCATTTGTACTTTCAACGCAGAATATTACGTCTTTCGTGACAATGAAGCCTCTAACGCAAAGCGTTCACATATACTATCCCCGAAATGGGAAGGACCCTATGTCATACATGAAGTCATTGGAAAAGGCGTACACAAGTTGTGCAAGTTAGATGGCACCATCATTCCACGAACATGGAATGCTCAGTAATTACAAAAATGTTATATGAAAGACACATACGATTGTAATCAAGGCATGACTACCAAAAGTCCTTATTAATACAAAAAATGTCTTCTACATTATTTTCATGCTTATGTCAATACTAACTGTTCAACAAATACGTGCACCACTTTGGGTATATGTCGCAACGCCTGTCCCCTATCTACCCGGGAACAGGCGGCCGCGGCCAGTATCAGTGGTATCGGTGTTTATCAATTTGGTAGCGAAAATTACATCAGGACCGTAGTTAGGAAATATTTTATAAGAGTAAAACACCACATTTTATATTAATAAATATATTGGGATAAACCCAAGTTTTCATTACAAACTGATTTATAGGGATAAACCCTATTTTATTGAAATAAACAACTTCTTTATTTAGGTAACTTTTATAGCCATTTTTCCAAGCCTTCAGTGTTGTCCATCTGGCTTCTATTTGGCTTTCACATTTTGTTACCTGAAACGCGTTTAAAAACATTTTTTCAGCGGGAAATACTGGTGAGTGAATCTCAATTTAATCAAGAAGAGTTTTATCATTTAACAGTATTGAGAGCGATTACAATGTTTATATCTACACAATTACTCATTCAGTAATGTCAATCCTGACTGGTGAGTCATAATACACATTGGCTAACTCGTTGTCCAATGGTAACGTGTTCCACATTTTGTATACAAAACCCCAACATACCGGCAGTAATTGAAGAATTACAAAGACTCAATCACTGCTAATCACATTGTAAAATATTTAAGGTTTTGTAAAAACAGTTTACAAAAAGGTTTACAAATAGGAGATTACTCACATTGCAACTTTAGGGTTTTCCTTAGTGATTTCCTGGTTATTATCTATTAATTACACAATGCGCACGCGTTGGTATAATAACCCAATATTTACATTAGTTATACCCTCCCCGAGACAGAACTCCAACGACTACGTCGGGCAGAACCTCGACAGCCGTTATGGAGCACTAGATCAATCGGGCAGGGTATCTAATACATAACCGGGGGTTAAAATACTTACAACGAGGCAGAGCTTCGCTATTTAGGGGGTATTATGCCCGAATATTATGCCTATACTACAGAATTTGAGAGAGAAATTCGAGGTGTGAGCGACGGAAAATGACTGCCGAAGCTCCCAATTTATAGGAGCTAATTCTGGTTTTCTCGCTGCCCGCGTAAGAGACAGAGGGGGTCTTCTCGCCCCGCGACGTAGGCCGGGTAGGCCCTAGCCTGACCCGGTCACTGATCTAGCTTCAACACGCGTTTGGCACGTGGCACCTCAGGGTGCGGCCTGATCTCCTAACTCTCGCGGCCCGCGTAAGCCGAAGGCTATGCCTTCGCGGCCCACGAGCGCCACAGAAATTTGGTTTTTATTTATTTTTAATTATATAAAGGTATTTAGGGTTATTATTCGTATAAGAGGTGTATTTTAGGACGTATAGGGCACTCTAAATATTTTAGGGGTGTTGAAAATATTTTAGGAGGGTTCTTATATCCTCCCCACCTTGTTTTAGAACTCGTCCTCGAGATCTACTGGAACAGGTGTGGATATTTCCTCTGCATCTCTGATTCAAGCTCCCAAGTGTATTCTGGTCCTCTCTTGGAGTCCCATTTTACTTTGACCAGAACTAATCTCTTGTGTTTGAGATTCTTGACTTTTCGGTCTTCAATTTGTAGCGGCTTCTCTACAAATTTAAGCTTTTCATTTACCTCTATGTCCTTAAGAGGCACTACCAGTAATTCATCAGCTAAGCACTTTTTGAGATTGCATACATGAAATACATCATGTATTCCTGCCATCTCCTCTGGCAGTTGCAGCTGATAGGCTACAGGTCCTATTCTTCTAATAATCTTAAAAGGTCCAACATACCTAGGGCTTAGCTTTCCTCTTTTGATGAATCTTACCACTCCTTTCCAAGGAGAGACTTTTAATAACACCTTGTCTCCTACTTGAAACTCCAACGGCTTTCGCCTGTTATCAGCATAACTCTTCTGTCGATCACGTGCTGCTTTCAGTCTTTCCTTGACTTGAATAATCTTGTCGGTTGTTTCTTGTACTATCTCGGGTCTAGATAGTTGCTTTTTTCCAATTTCTGCCTAACAGACTCGAGTTTGGCACTTTCGCCCATAAAGTGCTTCGAATAGCGCAGCATTGATGCTAGTATGATAGCTGTTCTTGTAAGAAAATTCTATTAATGGTAAGTGATCGTCCCAATTTCCTCCAAAATCAATTACACAAGCTCTAAGCATATCTTCCATGGTCTGAATTGTCCTTTCGCTTTTCCGTCCTTTTGAGGATGATAAGCGGTGCTTAGATTTAGCTTGGTTCCCATTGCCTTTTGGAAACTTGTCCAAAAATGAGAGGTAAAACGGCTATCTCTATCAGAAACAATTGATAGAGGAATTCCATGTAATGAAACTATTTCATTTACATATAACTTAGCTAATGGTTCCATACTGAAAGTTTCCTTCATCGGTAGGAAATGAGCTGACTTAGTTAGCCTGTCTACAATCACCCAGATTGTATCATTACCTTTTCTTGTTTTGGGTAATTTGGTAACAAAATCCATTGTTATCAATTCCCATTTCCAAACCGGCATTTCTAACTGCTGCAATAACCCTGAGGGTTTCTGATGTTCAGCTTTGACCTGTGAACAGGTTAGACACTTGGCAACATAAGCTGTTATATCCTTTTTCATTCCTATCCACCAGAAGTTCTTTCTTAAGTCCTGATACATTTTATCACTTCCAGGATGCATAGTATATTTAGACTTATGGGCTTCTTCTAATATACGGTGGCGTAGGTTTCCTAATTTGGGTATCCACATTCTTTTCTTATGGAATCTCCAAATTCCATCTGTTCCTTGTTCTAATTCCTTAATCATTCCTTTTAATTTCTCAGTATCATCCTTGATTACTGATTCTTGTGCTTTCCTAATCTGTTCTTTTAAATCTACTTGTAGATTTAATTTAAGAGAACGTATTCTTTTTGGCTTTTCGTGATACTTTCTACTTAAAGCATCAGCAACTACATTAGCCTTTCCTGCATGATACTGGATATTACAATCATAATCACTCAATATCTCCATCCAGCGTCTTTGCCTCATGTTTAATTCCTTTTGCCCGAAAACATACCTTAAACTCTTATGATCGGTAAAAATGGTGAACTTACTACCGTAAAGGTAATGTCTCTAAATTTTCAGGGCAAAAATTATAGCTCCTAATTCTAAATCATGGGTTGAGTAATTCTCTTCATGATTCTTAAGTTGTCTAGACGCGTAGGCTATAACCTTTTGACGTTGCATCAACACACATCCATAACCTAACTTAGAAGCGTCACAATAGACTACAAAGTCTTATGTTCCTTCTGGTAACGCTAGTATGGGTGCGTTGGTTAATCTTTGCTTAAGAATTCTAAAGGCTTCTTCTTGTTTTGGTCCCCATTCAAACTTAACGGATTTACAGGTTAACTTAGTTAAAGGGATGGCTATTCTAGAGAAATCTCGAATAAATCTTCTATAATAACCGGCCAATCCTAGGAAACTTCTAACCTCTGTTGGTGACTCAGTGGTTTTCCATTTAGTAATTTCCTTAATCTTTGTGGGATCCACATGAATTCCTTCGTGGTTGACTAAATATCCAAGAAACTGTACTTCCTCTAACCAGAATTCACACTTCGAAAACTTGGCATAAAGCTTTTCTTTTCTCAGCAAATTTAGGAGTGCATGCAGATGCGCTGCATGTTCCTCTTTACTCTTAGAATAAATGAGAATATCATCTATAAAAACAATTATGAATTTATCCAAATATGGCTTACATATTCGGTTCATCATGTCCATAAATGCAGCTGGGGCATTGGTTAAACCAAATGGCATGACAGTAAATTCATAATGGTCATACCTTGTTCTAAAAGTGGTCTTAGGAATATCCTCTTCCTGTACCTTTAATTGATGATATCCTGAGCGTAAATCGATCTTCGAAAAGAATCGAGCTCCTTGTAACTGATCAAACAAATCATCGATTCTTGGTAATGGGTACCAATTTTTAATTGTGACTTTATTTAATTCACGGTAATCAATTCACATTCGCATTGACCCGTCTTTCTTTCTGACGAATAAGATCGGTGCTCCACATGGTGATGAGCTTGGCTGTATGAATCCTTTTTCCAACAGTTCGTCTAACTGATTCTTCAATTCTTGCATTTCTGCCGGTGCCAAACGGTAGGGTGATTTGGCAATTGGTGTTATCCCTGGTAACAGATGAATTCTAAATTCAATTTCCCTGTCTGGCGGTAGTCCTGGTAATTCTTCCGGGAACACATCTGAAAATTGTGATACTACTGGAATATCTTTCAGTTCTTGTCCTTTAGTGTTAATGATTACGGAAATCATATACACTAATGATCCTTTTCTTACACAACTTGTTGTTTTCATCACAGAGATGAATTTCGTGGATCTAGATGGCTTATCTCCTTTAATTATGATATTTTCACCTTTTGGTGAATTTACTTGGATTGACTTTTGATCACATAAAATACTGGCTTTATTGGCTATTAACCAATCCATTCCTAATACAACATCAAATCCTGCCAGATTAATTAGGTAAAGGTTTGCAATAAACTTTTGATTTAAAAATCCTATTCTTGCTCCCTGCAAGATTTCGGAAATCTTAATGGTTTCTCCATTTGCTGTCTCTACAAGACATTCTTGTGGGAGTTTAATTAATGATTGATTGAGAAGTTTGCAAAATGAAGTATTAATAAAACTTTGGTTCGCAGCAGAGTCAAATAATACTTTAGCAAAAATATCATTAACTAAAAACGTACCGGCAATCATGTCCTGAATTATTTTGGCTTCTTCTGCAGTCAGAAAAAATGCTCTAGCATTTTTAGTAGTCTTGTTGTTTGTGGCCGGAGCTAGCTTTGGACAGTTTGGCTTGATATGACCTTGTTCTCCGTAGTTGTAGCATATCCTATTGTTAGGTTTCTTCCTGCAGTCTTCTTCTTTGTGTCCTGATATTTTGCAAAAAATACAGTATATGGAGCATCTTCCAGAATGCTTCCTTTTGCAATACTTGCAGTAAGGTGCAGAAGTAGAACCTACACTTTTCCCACGGTTGGAATTTCCATAGCGAAATTCCTGGGTAAGCTTTTGAGCTAGGTTCTTCCTCTGGTTTTCTTCATGGGTACGCACTAATTCATCAGTCAAGGTATTTGCTAGTTCTACAGTTTCTTCTATAGTTGGTGGTCTAGCTACCTTGACTACATGCCTAATCTCACTAATTAATCCCCAGATGTAACGGGAGATTAATACTTGTTCTGGTGAAGCAAGGGTTGGCACTATTCGAAGAATGTAGTGGTGTAACCCTTACTATCCACTCCAGTCATTCTAAGGTTTAAGAACTTATTTGCTATCTGTTCCTTTTCATTGGGAGGACAGAATTTCCTTTCAATCATATTCTTAAATTCATCCCATTCCATATTATAGACTCTGTCACTTCCTCTAGATTGGAGGCAAACATTATCTTATCCTCTTCTGCGCACTTGCTTATTTTCAAGACTACCTCAGTCTTTTCTATCCAGCGTAGAGCTGCATTGGCTCCTTCATTGCCCGAGAATTCCATTGGTTTACAAGACCAGAATTCTTTGTAAGAACAACCATAAGACATGGTTCTTCTTCTTTTTGGAATGGGCACTTGAAGTATTGGTCCATTGTTTACGCTGTGTTCAGGTTCAGTAGGTGGTCGTTTACTGCCATTATTACTTTTATTATCTGCTTCCTTAACCGTTTTGATAATATATGGCATTGCGTCTATAATCCCTTGTGCCACTATGTGTTGGATGGCACTGTTATCTACTTGGTTTCCATTATTATTGTTATTCTGGTTTTCTTGATTCACTTCGTTGTCCATCTGAATTTTAAACATTTACCACGTATTAATATCACAAGAAAATATCTAACACAAACAATCACATCACACGCATATTGATCCAAAATCATCGTCATTGCGACCTTTACTCTATTTTATATATTATGCATCTATATCTATTATAAATACAACTGGAATCGAAATACAATACTAGTATGCATCAATAACTATAGGATTATCTATTTTAGTTGATTATTATATATTTTTATAAAAACATTTTTTTTCAAACATACACACATATATATTATTATTATTTTATTATTATTATTATTATTATTATTATTACTATTACTGTTATGGGTTCATCCAGAATTGCATATTACGCTCGTCATATTTCCAGACGAGCCTTTCACCTATTTGTCTCATTCTTTCACTTCCTTCTAAAATCTCCTCACTAAAGGTGCGGAGTTCTTGCACATTCTCAGTGCTCATGGGTGGTGCGGGTGCTGGTATCGGGTCTGGGAACTGTGGCATGGGTTCTTCATAAGGGTACGGGTTTTCTAGAATCTCCCTGATGTATTGGTCATTATTAAAATAGGGGTCTAGAGGGTCAAGGTCTGGGTAGGGTGCTACTGGGTTTTGCATGGGTTCGTCTAGTATTGGGTAGCGTTGTTCATAATCCCTATGGTCGTCAAACCATGGGTCATAGTCTGGGGGATGAGGTGCTGGTACTCTAGGGATCTCAGCTGGGTCAAAAGCAGGCATTGGAATTTGGTTTTCTAGGTTGGCTTCGATTTCCATAGGTTGTGTGGGAAACAGTGGTAACGGCTGGGGTGCTGTGAGTCGTTCTAGATTCAGGTCTGCAGCTGTAGTTGCTAAGATATGAGAATTTGCTAGCCTCCTATTGATCATATCCTGTGTTTGAGCATTTATTTCTCTATTAGCGGCTGCTAAAGCTCGCTGTTGCTGTAACTTGTTCATCCTTTTTCTACTCTCGTGAGCTCCTCTGTTGAACCATCCTCTCTTCTTGGGAGGGAATGGCTCTTCAGATTGTGCTTTGAACACGAAAATCCCTTCTTCGGTGTCAGTCGAATACCCCGAGGGGGTAGGCTATGAAGAGGTGCCTTCGTCGCTAGGTGAGCTGGACAACTGATGGTAAGCGTCTGAAGGTCCTTGGTCACTCATACTGTAAACTAACAAATTGTCAAATAACACAAAACAATAATATACAGATATGCACGTATCCATGTAAATTATATCCTAACATATTGAATAATATTTTGATGTCAGGAGAACACTTATGTGGCTGAATCAGTGGCTATAGCTCTGATACCACCTTCTGTCGCAACCCCCATCCCCTATCTACCCAGGAACAGGCGGCCGCGGCCAGTATCAGTGGTATCGGTATTTATCAATTTGCCAGCGGAAATTACATCAGGACCGTAGTTAGGAAATATTTTATCAGAGTAAAACACCACATTTTATATTAATAAATATATTGGGATAAACCCAAGTTTTCATTACAAACTGATTTATAGGGATAAACCCTATTTTATTGAAATAAACAACTTCTTTATTTAGGTAACTTTTGTAGCCACTTTTCCAAGCCTTCAGTGCTGTCCAGCTGACTTCTATTTGGCTTTCACATTTTGTTGCCTGAAACGCGTTTAAAAACATTTTGTTAGTGGGAAATATTGGTGAGTGAATCTCAATTTAATCAAGAAGAGTTTTATCATTTAACAGTATTGAGAGCGATTACAATGTTTACATCTACACAATTACTCATTTACTACTGTCAATCCTGACTGGTGGGTCATATTACACATTGGCTAACTCGTTGTCCAATGGTAACGTGTTCCACATTTTGTATACAAAACCACAACATACCGGCAGTAATTGAAGAACTACAAAGACTCAATCACTGCTAATCACATTGTAAAATATTTAAGGTTTTGTAAAAACAGTTTACAAAAAGGAGATTACTCACATTGCAACTTTAGGGTTTTCCTTTGTGATTTCCTGGTTATTATCTATTAATTACACAATGCACACGCGTTATTATAATAACCCAATATTTACATTAGTTATACCCTCCCCGAGACAGAACTCCAACGACTACGTCGGCCAGAACCTCGACAGCCGTTACGGAGCGCTAGATCAATCAGGCAGCGTATCTAATACGTAACCCGGGGTTAAAATACTTACAACGAGGCAGAGATTCGCTATTTAGGGGGTATTATGCCCGAATATTATGCCTATACTACAGAATTTGAGAGAGAAATTCGAGGTGTGAGCGACGGAAAATGACTGCCGAAGCTCCCAATTTATAGGAGCTGATTCTGGCTTTCTCGCGGCCCGTGTAAGATACAGAGGGGGTCTTCGCGCCCCGTGACGTATGTCGGGTAGGCCCTAGCCTGGCCCGGTAACTGTTCTAGCTTCGACACGCGTTTGACACGTGGCACCTCAGGGTGCGGCCTGATCTCCTAGCTGTCGCGGCCCGCGAGGGCCACAAAAATTTGGTTTTTATTTTATTTCTAATTATATAAAGGTATTTAGGGTCATTATTCGTATACGGGGTGTATTTTAGGACGTATAGGGCACCCTAAATATTTTAAGGGTGTCGGAAATATTTTGGGAGGGTTGTTATAGTATACACAAAATGCATTGGTCACATTACAACTCCACACAACGTGTCATCTTCATGGCATGCAACTACTCCCTGAACACTTGATAGATCACATGATGCACCGCTTGAACTTGAACGAATCTTCATTCGCGATATACCTACACAAAGTAGTAATCCACACACAAATATTTTAGAAACAACAGTTTAAAACAAACATTTTCAGTTATATTAACAATAACAAAACATGATCCCTTCATTGATATGAAGGGATAAACCGCGGGCATATCCCCACAATCAACAGAGATCATGGGGAGAAGGTCATTGTTATCAAAATAACTTTACCGCTCAACCAACAGAGGAAGAGGGGTATGGGAATTTGTCTTTGCACCTGAGGATACAAGTTCCCAACATATAGGCATGGCCCCAACCACAGAAACTTGTTTAACACACCAAGGAAACTTGTCCGTATATCTCACACTATTAGACGACGCATGTCCCCAACCACGGCCCATGGGCTGGGTTGCTGCAGGATTCACTCCAACTCATCAACACCGACACCCGCGCCGTTACTACCGGCACCACTAGTGCCCCCTCCATTCCCACCTGCAGGGTTGGTTTCTACAAGCATTACATGTCGAGAATCCAAGACCAGTCCTTTTTTCCACAATTTATCGATGGTCTTCAAGATCCCATACTCAAGCTTGTCAAACTCTCATTGTTTTTCCTTAAAGAGGATAGCACAATCTTGAACATGCACCTCAAAGTGGTTATCTGGGATCTTTTCCAAAACGAAGGATTTCCCTTCAGCAAGTCCATCCTTACGACCATCATTATATGCAGCTCACGCAAGTTCCACCATATATGTCGTCAATTCGTTCGAAGTCAACAAAGCGTCAGCCATCTACAATGACAGGGGAACGCGAGTCAGGGGAATGTTTTATACATTAATGTCAGCAAGAAAAATACTAACCAAAGTAACTCCACGACTTAAAAGTCACTTACAGTCAGAGCCCACCTCATCAGAAATATTGTCTACCTCCATAATATGTTCCTTGAGTTTCATAATCAGATCTTTCAGGTCAACCACATGGGAGGCCGATTCATCACGCTTGCTTTGCAGTTTATGATTTAAGCATCTTTCAATTTTGAATACACTTCCAATTCCTTCACGCGCTGCTGCGACGCAATCAACTAGGTATTCTTTTCCTCAACAATAGCACCCAACCTTTTCGCTTAATATTCATGCTTGTCCCTTTCCCTTTTGAGCTTCACGATATCATCTTACACCTGTTACATCTCCTTGTTAGTTTTCGCACAAGCTAATACATTGCGCATTGATTTCCTGCGCTTCATCATTTTTCTGCTCAGCATCTGCAATCCACCATTTCCGACCTTTGCTATCATCATTGAACTTCTCTTGTGCAGCACAAAAATCCATTTGCTCCTTGATGAATTCAGCCACTTCTTCTCCAATGTTCTTCCAATCGCGGGTGATTTCCTTACTCATGGACAAAGCGTTGAGAATCTCCTCCGCATGAGAGTCATAAAGCTTCAAGCGATTGTGATTCTTCTGATAAATTCACTCAGTCGGGGAAAGGGCAGTGGCGTAAAACTCATGGCAATTTTCTAGCGTCTAAAACCGGGAACCCTGAATTAACTTCCAGTTAGGCTCATGAGGCAAATTACCACAATCAGGATTGTATCCAGAATCATATCGGTTAACTTCAGCACCAATTAAGCAACCGGCTCCACGACCGACCGAAGAACTACGACCCCTGCCTTCTCCCCTGGATGAAGCACGTCTTGTGTAGATGGTTTTTTGGGGAGGGGTCTCTTCATCCTCTTCGGTCCAATCAGTCACAACTCCATCTTTAAACTGGTGCACATTTGTATCGGGAACCTTCATCACCGGAGTCTTAGTTCTCGCAACCTCCGTCTCAATCGGCTACACCACTCCTTTGGTGTCCTTCTTCCCCTTGTCTGGACCATTTTGGGAACAGGACAAACCGGGGGAAGGTGGTAACGACAGAAGTGACTCGCTAGTCTACGCCACAGGTGCCGAGACATCAGCTTCTTTTCAGTTTTGGTAGGCGCAAAACATTTGATGGTGATCTTTTGGCTCGATCCATACTACCCACCAACGGAACCTGGGCACAATAATACACAAAGTCAAATAACACACTCAATTACATAAGTACTTAGTGGCAACACATAAGAGCATGAAACACTCACCTATAGTAGTTTTCTTCACTGATTGAGAGAACATGGCATCAAGTTTGTTTTTTACTTTCTTCGTCTAGAATATGGAAAAAACAACATCCCCTTCTATAGGGGCAGACCCTTCAATATGTTGCAGTAACCTCCATTTATTAGTTGACACCTTCAAAACAACCTCCATGTCTAATTTACGCTTCATCTTTTCAAAATTTTTCCATTCAACAATCTGGGTTATGGTCTCCTGATCACTACCTGAACCTTTAACACCACGACCTATCCTTGCTTCTAGGCCATGGAGCGTATCAGACACAACAAAATAATCAAGACAAGGCCTCTTCTTAGAGCACTTACCGGAACTAGGATCTCTTGCACATTTGTAAGAGACACAGTCTTTGACCCACCCTCATCATGGGAAGACCCTGCATCTTTATTCGATGTTGCCTTGAAAGACTCCCTTGACTCATCATCACGACCGCCAGCCCTCTTCGATCAGTCACCGCTACCACCTACATTGGCTGAGCATCGTTTACAAATAAGACGGTCACCAGATGAGGCTACAGACTCCTCATTGGAGAGGATCTTAATCTCCTCCCAGATGGTGCCATAACAGTTTTTGGTTTGACAAGAGGGGTTGGAGGAGCACCTGTAGTAACATTGGTAAAGTATGCCAATCTCTCCTCAGTTAGATGGTGAAATAAATCATGTATATGATCTAACCAAGGAAGCTCATCTTCATGTAGGTTCTTGGTGGTCATCTCTCCCTCAATAGTGTCAACCAACGTGTTTATCAAATCATGTTATGCGAAGACAATAAAGCATTGTTAACACACAACAATATAAAACAATACATAGGAAGGCGCAAGCTTACCACGTCCATCATAAAAAAAACTTATGTTTCCAATCGTGTAAACTCTTTAGGGGATCACTACCTAAAGGTAGAACCTTCCCACCACGAGCATTGAAGGAATAAAACCTAGAGTTTATGTCCAGATAGTAGAAGATGTTGAACATGTCAAACGATAGCACTAGATTCTGAGCTCTACAAACAAACTCAACGTGATTGATGTGAGGTATCCCCACAAGGCTCACTTGTGACATATGGATCCCATACCAGGTCATAATCTCCCCAACAAGCTTGGTCATTAGCAACCGGAAATTCCCCTACCAGAAGAATACAACATACTAGCTCATGTACCCAGGCGAGGGGGGGTTGTACTCCTAGAAAAAGGAAACTTAGCACCCCAATTGGCCGGAAATTACATCTACTAGCAAAGTTGTTGAAATTCTTCATATTTCCAGTTAATGAGAGCACACACAGCCATCATTGGCTCCATAGATCTCTTGCCCTTCTTAGGACCGCCACCTGCTAGGCTCGAAGATGAAGACATATTGGTGCCAAAGCAAGGCGCAGAGAAAATGAAAGAAATTATGAGGAAGATAGTGAAGATCTACAAGAAACGGGAAGATCTTTGAAGGTTTATTGGAGAAGAGGTGCATAACGAAGTAGAGGTGAAGGCCTTTAGGGTTTCTAATGACCTATTTATACCCATCGCAATAAACGTAATGGGTAAACGTGTCTACAAGTTGAAGTCAAAGGACCAATGAGGTGACATCACGTCAGGAGGGAAAATTGAAACGATGATAATCGTGGGCGATTGGCCACCACGCGCCTATTGAAACCGAAAAGCATGCTGACCTAACCATTGTCATCATCCTGTTGTGCCAGTTCCCCCTTCCCTGAGATGACAGACATCCCCTATCCTTTGTCAAGAGTCACATCACGGCTCAGCTAGCACGAAATTCACTTTCCTTTATCCAAATACTCAAAAACATATCCAAGAAGAAACATGCCCGACCACTAAGTATGCATGCGTTGTTTTGGCTTAATCCACTACCTTCCAGTACGCATGGACCGAATTGGTTCCTGTGCACCTGCTACCTTCCGCTACGCGTGCGCCGTTTTGGCTCAATCCTACATGTCTGCTACCTTGCGATACGCATATACCATTTTGGATCCACACTGCATGCCTGCTACCTATAGAGTTCAATCACTTTATGTTTAGAACTCTTTGTTTCACATATATAACGCACATTTTGCCATACATCATAATTATGCGTTTTTAACTTAAACATTTCAGTTTCAAGCCTTCTTTGAGGCATTTCAACAAACATTTCAAGGGCAGATTTTACATGATTACATAACCAATCCCTAACTTATCATTTAGCCCAAATTTTATCAATCAAGCTTTCATATATAAGATTTAACATTCAGATTTCAGAATTCTCTTCCTAAGGACCACATTACCCTAGGAAATTGCTCAAAACCCTAGTGTTCATCAACTTCACACAAAATCCATGAATGACCTTCAATGTATTCATGAAATTTCCAGAATTTAGGCATGTTTTCACATGTTTTTGTCTAGGTTTTTTCTCCTAGACACTACATCATTCCTATTCAATCCAAATAACACACATGCAACATCTAATTTCAGATTTTCCAAATTCATGAGAATTTCAAGTTGAGAGTTTTCTCAAAATTTTACATACCTTGTAATCCTCTTGTGATGAGGATCAGTAATCTATGTTCGGATTTTGATTTGGGACAGAATTTAGCCTTCAATTGATTGATTTTGTGAAGTTAGGGTTTGGTGAGGAGTCCTGGTCGCTCCCCTGCTTTCTTGATCGACCAGACACACTAATTTGTGTGTTTGGTTTTTATTTATTTTGTTTTAATCAATTCTAGTTTCAAGTTCTACAACTTAGGTCCCTCCACTTTTGTTTATCTAAAAGTTTTGGTAATTTTAACCCTATTTCAAGTTATTTCTAAACTTGTAGTTAAATAGGTTAAAATTCCTAGTTAGTAAATTCTTGTTTATTTATACTTTACAATCCTAATATAAAGTTTTATATTTTCGGGGTGTTACAAGTCCACCCCTCTTAAAAAAGGGTTTCATCCCCGAAACCTAATTTGTCACACCCTGGCTTTGCGGAAGCGTGGTTAATTTTGGTGTGACTTCTTAATACCATAGCTTAACCATAACAAAGCTATATGAAGTAAAATCATGCAAGATCATCCATTTGATTAAGTTTTAAAACCAGAGTAACATAACATTGTCTTAAGGACTTACAACCTCATAACGTAAAACATTGTCTTGAAAACCATAAACATCAACATGAATTAAGCGCAGTTTAAGATTTGTGACTTGTCCAGGAAAGAGTCACATTTCCTAAACTGGGATGACCTTGGAACCCTTATGCAGCGGGAAAACATAACATACCGCGCCAGATCTTTAATTTCCTGAAATACATGTAAGTTGAAAAATCAACAATAATGTTGAGCGAGTTCATGTGTAAGTGAGTAAGTAAACCTTTGTGAGTATAAAAATAGTCTTGGTATGTAGCAAATAAGGGAATTGAGATCACCAATGGTTTGCAAGGCCACTGATATATGTGAAGTGCAAATAGGGAGACTCAAACCTAGCAGATTTCGCCACGGCATTAGTATGTGGACAAAGTCACCCCGAGGTCCGTTTCTAGTTTGGCCTGGGGCTGGGCTCGCTACACCCAGATAGATCTACCGCTCCTGTCCCTCGGTCCCGCCATGAGGACTAATGGCCTCATGTTGCTCCTACCCACTCACATGATCTAAGTAGTAAACCTCCTTACGCTAACCATACCGTGTATAAAGTACTCGTAATCATAGTAACATGTATTTTACCCCCGCAGTTAAGAAAACTGAAAACAGTTAGAGAAAAGGGGGACATGAACTCACAGTGAAGCGTCTCTACCAAGTATCTCCTGCTCACGCAGCTGTGCGACGACCTACAGGTGCTAATTTCTATTAGACGGACGGCCGTGCCTTAGCTTTATAGTTTAAGTCTTTGGGAAATAGTTAGACAACTATTTCGTGTTTACATTCTGTATATACTTGGTAGTTAATCTCCTTCCCAAGGATGGGGGATTCAATACATGTGCGTTTAAATGATATCATTAAGTCTCACTTAATATATACATATTTCCAATTCCAAAATATAAGTATTTTTCTCAAAAATATTATATTTTCATTTCACATAATTTTTCTCCAATAATACGTTGTTAAAATACGCGTTCATAAATATTTCCGTAAGTGCGTAAGTTACGTTTTAACAATCGAGTGGTAATATAATTACCGGTGTAACTTATATATTTATGGTGAAAGCGTTCGTATTATTTTGGATTCGTTAACGTTCGTAAATATTATTTTTACTCTAAAAATAATATTTATGTATTTCACAAAATAATCATAAACAGTGTGTGAAAAATATATATATTTATCACGTTAAATTTTGTGAAAATCCCACCTCCGAATATTTAGTAAATAAAGTCATGGCGAAATTTATGTTTCGAAAACATGTCAAAAATAATTCTAACACTTGTAGTGCAAATAGTTCTAAGTGTTAGGTTTTTAGAAAAAATTTGCCAGAGTTTCCTTTGTAACTGGAGGTGGCCACGCTTTCAAGCGTATCATTTTCTTTAACAAATCAACTCAACAATTTTCTTTATTTGATCAGAACAACTTTTATCACAACAACAAATCAACATATGTGTAAATTGCCAAAAATTACATGAACTTGCAGTTTTTCCCAAAACTGTGGTGTAAACCCCTTAAATTTAGTAGATCTTTATATAAGGTAATTTGATCTTGTAAAAACCTCGTTTTTAGAGAAAATCCGTCTTTACAACTTCCAGTCATCTTTTACAAAAACTGTTATTCTGTCGGATCTTTTCATTTCACAAGTGTTTACACACTTGTGGTTTATAAAAATCATGCTTGTTAGTGTAAGATCTATCTTTTAAAATACATGATTTCTTTGATACGTGGTTCTTGGAAAATACCACTTGCAGATGTGTAGATCTGCTAGTTTTAAACATAACTTTAACAAGTAAAACTCTTTTACACAAGTTCATGATTCGCGTGTGGTAGAGTTTCACCTTTTAACCCTTGTATTATTCAAAACAAGCTTATGTTAAGATCCATGATCTTACCAAACCGGGTTAAACGATGATCCGAGCTACCACATCATAGATCGGGCCTAAATGAACACAACTTTCAATTACTACAACATTTACACAACTTATGTGCTATTAACCACCATTTTTAGTGTTTTTAGTAAACTTTAAAGCATCAACTTGCATGTTAACGAGTTTTAACCGATACAAATCCTTTTAACCACTTTAGATTAGTTCAAGAAGGTGTTTTAAGCATTATACCTCTAGCTCGAGGCTAGGGAAGAATCTACGCGCAAAAGAGGTGGATAAAAGCTAAGTAGAGAGGTCCTTCGCGTTCCGTTTGCACCAAGCTTCCTAATACGTGACCCTTAACACTTGTAGATGCTTGAAATATGAAGATTAAGATCGAAAATATGATGGATGGAATAGGGGATGCTTGGCCGTAAGCTTTGAGAGAGAAAGAGAGAGTCTTGAGTGATTTGTGAAAGTGATTATGTGATGGTGGGTTTAGAGATGAACTTATAGATAATTTCATGTGTAATTAACCAATGGATATTGTGCCTCCTAGATATTAAGCATATGATTAAAATAATCAAAAAGAGTACAAAGTGTGTTCCCCATGGTTGGGGACGGTTAGGAGGGGGGGTAAGCTAGTTCGATTCCAAGTATTAGTTAGGTTATAATTAAGTTAAGTAGGTTAGTTAAGTACTTAACTTGGTTAGTTGTGTATAGTGTGTTACAATGGGTGTTAGGGCATACGGGGACCCTAGCTGGCTCAGAAAAAGATAAATAATGAAAATAACAATATTTTCATGTTTCGGGTATTGCCCGGTTGTTCGGTTGGATAGTAATCCGTTAAAGCTCTTAATAAAGCTTTAAAGTGTCGTTATTGTTATATTTTAGTGACACAACTTATTTCCGACACTTTGGAAAGTGTCTAGTAATATTTTTCTCATGTTTTGGCACTTTACTAGTTAGCTAGAAGCCGGATTGTTATGTAAAGTGCTGAGTTTTGTGCTTAGAGTACGTTTTAGGCACATCCAGTCATTGTAACTTATTCCTAGAGACGCAGTTCTACAACCCTTGTATCCCTACACTCACCATTAGTGTAGCAATTATCTCAGGCTCTTACAGGCCTTTAGAGGCAGTGTCTGCCTGATGCTGGCTTTTTCAGCATGTTCAATAGGTTATCCGTTATTGTGCTACTGTGCTTTTTGTGCATCATGTTTGTCACTAAGGTTCAGTATGTAAGTATTGTAGTGACGACAAGTAAAGTATGATGCAAGTAAGTACATGTATCAGATATCAAGTAGCAGTTCATCAGCTAGTTCAAACAAGCACAGTAATTAAGCAGTAATTAATCAATAATTAAGTCGTACGGATACCTGGTTTAGTGCGGGTTGTCACATTCTCCCCCCGTTAAATAAATTTCGTCCCGAAATTTAAGTTCTGCTACTAGATGCAGGGTTCTTAGGAAAAAGGTGGGGGTATTTTTCTTTCATTCGGTCCTCCCGTTCCCAGGTGTATTCAGGACCATGTCTGGCATTCCAACGAACTTTGACGAGCTTGACACTGCTCCGGCGGGTCTTGTTAACTTTCCAATCTGTAACCTCGACCGGTTCTTCAACGAAGTGGAGCGTGTCGTCAACATGAATCTCGTCGGTGGGAATGGCAACGGTGACTTGAGTTGGACTTTTCTTTAGATTGGATACATGAAATGTATCGTGAACACCATTCAGTTCAGCAGGTAGGTCCAACTTGTATGCTACTAGTCCTATTCTTTCCAAAATTCTGAAGGGACCAATGTAGCACGGATTTAACTTCCCACGCTTTCCGAAGCGTGCCACACCCTTCCAGGGTGAAACTTTCAATAACACCATTTCTCCAACTTGGAAATCCACATGTTTCCGGTTTGGATCCGCATAGGCCTTTTGTCTGTGGCGAGCTGCTTTGATGCGTTTAAGAATCTGTGCAATCTTGTCTGTCGTCTCTTGGACGATTTCGGGACCAGCAAGCTGCCTATCACCTGCGTCAGCCCAACATAAGGGTGATCGGCACTTGCGTCCGTGAAGGGCTTCAAATGGCGCGACACCAATACTGGTGTGGTAGCTGTTGTTGTACGAAAATTCGACCAAAGGCAAATGCTTGTCCCAGCTACCGCCCAAATCCATAACACACGCTCTCAGCATGTCTTCCAAAGTCTGTATCGTTCGCTCGCTCTGGCCGTCAGTTTGCGGATGAAACGCAGTGCTCAGATTCAATTGTGAGCCAAAGGCTTCTTGGAAGGATTGCCATATCCTTGACACAAACCTTCCGTCTCTATCAGAGATGATTGAGAGAGGTACTCCATGGCGCGCGACGATCTCTCTCATGTAAATTTCAGCCAATTTGCTCGTATTATCCTTCTCTCTGATAGGTAAGAAGTGTGCTGACTTCGTTAATCGATCCACTATCACCCAGATAGTGTCATGGCCTCTTGGCGTTCTTGGCAATTTCGTAATAAAGTCCATGGAGATTTGTTCCCATTTCCACTTGGGAATCTCAGGTTGTTGCAGAAGTCCTGAAGGCTTCTGGTATTCCGCTTTAACCTTAGCGCATGTTAAACATTTGCTCACATAAACAGCAACATCGCCTTTCATCCTAGGCCACCAATAATAATCTTTGAGATCCTGGTACATCTTATCCGCTCCTGGATGGATAGAGTACCGCGATTTGTGAGCTTCATTGAAAATAACTTTCCTTAGATCACCAAACAGAGGAACCCAAATCCTTTTCTCAAAACATAACGTTCCTTCTTCGTTTGGTACCAAAAGCTTCTCCATCCCACGGAGATATTCTTCTTCAAGGTTTCCTTCCTTGAGAGCTTCTTTCTGCGCGGCACGAATGCGCAAGGAAAGATCGGTTCGTATAATCATTTCTAAAGCTCTAACCCTTATGGGCTTGATTCTCTCTTTACGACTTAGGGCATCGGCGACCACGTTCGCCTTCCCTGGATGATACTTTATCTCGCAGTCGTAATCGTTCAGCAACTCAACCCATCGTCTTTGCCTCATATTCAACTCCTTCTGGTTGAATATATGCTGTAGGCTCTTGTGATCTGTAAAGATTGTACACTTCGTACCATAAAGGTAGTGTCTCCAGATCTTTAAAGCAAAAACCACTGCGCCGAGCTCCAAATCGTGTGTGGTATAGTTCTTTTCATGCACTTTCAGTTGACGCGATGCGTAAGCAATAACCTTTTGGCGTTGGATCAGCACACAACCCAATCCTTGACGCGATGCGTCGCAGTATACCACAAAATCATCAGTACCTTCCGGTAGAGCTAAGATTGGCGCATTGCAGAGCTTACCTTTCAATATCTGAAACGCTTCATCCTGTTTGATTCCCCAATCAAACTTCTTATCCTTCTGCGTGAGGAGCGTCAATGGTTGAGCGATCTTTGAAAAATTCTCAATGAATCTTCGATAATAGCCAGCCAAACCCAAGAATTTCCGAATCTCGGTTGGCGTCTTTGGCGTTTCCCAATCCTTGATCGCCTCGATCTTGGTTGGATCCACGTGGATTCCATCTCCATTTACCACGTGCCCAAGGAATTGGACTTCACGTAGCCAAAATTCGCACTTGGAGAATTTGGCATACAGCTGTTCCTTCTTTAGCAGCTCCAAAATAGCTCTTAGATGTTGTTCGTGCTCGGCCTTTGTTCTTGAAAAGATCAAGATGTCGTCGATAAACACAATCACGAACTTGTCCAAGTACGGCTTGCAAACTCTATTCATTAGATCCATGAATACCGCAGGTGCGTTTGTCAAACCGAATGGCATAACGAGGAACTCGTAGTGTCCATAACGAGTTCTGAAGGCTGTCTTTGGGATACTCTCTTCTTGTATCCTTAACTGATGGTATCCAGATCGAAGATCGATCTTTGAATAAAAGCTTGAACCTTGCAGTTGGTCAAACAGATCATCAATTCTTGGCAGAGGATACCTATTCTTGATCGTCAGCTTGTTCAATTCCCGGTAGTCGATGCACATTCGAAAACTACCGTCCTTCTTCTTGACAAACAGGACCGGAGCTCCCCAAGGTGAGAAGCTTGGTCGGATAAAACCCTTGTCTAACAACTCTTGAAGTTGTGTCGACAATTCCTGCATCTCAGACGGAGCAAGTTTGTATGGTGCCTTAGCCACAGGCGCGGCGCCTGGAACTAAGTCAATGTGAAACTCTACTTGCCTCTGAGGTGGCAGTCCAGGTAAGTCTTCTGGGAAGACTTCTGGGTATTCCCTCACGACAGGGATGTCTTCGATTCTTGGCTCAGTAGCCTTCTTATCCACAATGTGTGCCAGGAAGGCAACACATCCTTTCCGCAAACACTTCCTTGCTTTCAAGCAGCTGATAATTCTCAACGGCGTCTCACGCTTCTCTCCGTGAACCACAATTGTTTCGCCATCTTCGGTTGGGATACGAACAATCTTTTCATGACAAACTATCTCTGCCTTGTTGCCTGATAGCCAATCCATTCCTACTACCACGTCGAAGCTTCCCAACTGGACTGGTAGTAGATCTAAGGCAAACTCACGCTCTCCTAATTCGATCACACAACCTCTGATAACTTCATTGGCTTCTACTAACTTCCCATTAGCTAATTCGATCGAGTACGGAACATCTAACTTAATAGCGGCTAACCCAAGCATATTCTTAAATTCTAACGACACGAAGCTATAATCGTCACCAGTATCAAATAAAACGGATGCATAGCGTTGGTTCACAGGGAACGTACCAGTAACGACATTGGGATCCTGGCGCGCTTCCCTTGCTTCGATTTGGAACACTCTTCCACGGGCTTGGTTTAACTCTGGGCAGTTCTTCTTAAAATGCCCGATATCACCGCAGTGAAAACACCCAAGTCTTTGCCCGTTTCCACCAGCTTGATCATTCCTCTGATTACGATTCACAGTGCCCGCTTGGTTAGCATTGTTGCCTCGATTCTCGTTACCTCCATAGTTTCCTTGTGGGCGATTTCCATTCCCACCCCGGTTGTAACTTCTGTTTCCGAATCCTCCCTGGCCTCCCTGACCAGCAGTGGCCCAACAAGTGTCCTTCGAGTGACCACGTTTCCCACATGCTTCGCATACTTTCGGCCCGCAATGACCAGAATGGTGGCGCTGGCAGGTGTTGCATCTGGGCTGGGTGCCCATGTATCCCTTTCCTTTCTTCCCTCTACCAGCTGTAACCTGAGCTGGCATGTCTGATCCTCCTTTCTTAACCGCCACACTGGCGCCCTGCTTGAAGTTTGAGAACTTCCGTTTGTTACCTCCTGATGACTCAACATGAGTCTCTTTCTTCCTTTGCTCAACATCACCAAACTTGTTTAGGCGGATCGCCTCCTCAGTGAGAGCTACGCTCAAATCGATCGCCTCAGTAATGGTCGCAGGCTTGGATGAGGTTACCATGCTTATGATTTGAGGAGCTAGTCCCCAAATGAAACGTTCAATTCTCTTGAACTCAGGAGTGACCATGTAGGGTACCACATGCGATAAGTCAAGGAACCTTTGCACGTATTCTGCGATCTTTGGACCGTCCATTTTCAAGTGCCAGAACTCGGTCTCCAATCGCTGGATTTCTGCGTGGGAACAGTACTTTTTGCGCATGAGTTCCTTCAGTTCGGTCGAGGTCAGCGCGTAGGCAGCAGCTTCGCCTAGTGTCTGAACTTGTAGATTTCACCAGGATAGGGCTCCATCTAGAAACAGCCCTGAGATATAGGTGACTTGCTGATCCAGCGCGCATTTGCTCATGCGAAGAACAGATTCGGTTTTCTCAGCCCAACGAACAAAGGCGACAGCACCTCCTGTGCCATCAAAGTTTACGGGCTTGCAGTCTAAGAACTGCTTGTAGGTGCACCCTGCACATACGTTGTAACATATGAACGGCATTAGCATCATTGCTAAAGATATCCAATTAGGTCATGGTAGGTCTAAATGACTTGGTATTACCATGAGGTGGATTATTGTTGCCATTGTTATTCGTGCTGCTTCCGCTGGGTCCTCCTTGTGAAGCGGCGTATTGTGCGATGGCAGCAGTGATAATTTGCTGGAGTTCTACCTCATTGGTAGGCATGCGTGTCTCACATCTCGGCGGCATCTTCTAAAAGATGGTTTACGTTGGTCAGGCCATAGTTAGTAGAGTGTACGTAAGTATACCACAATATCAACACATAACATCTCATGTTATCAATCACATAACATCTCATGTTATAAATAGATCACCCATATTGATAGCTTCTGCAATGGTTGAGGGCTTTGAGGTAGTAACCATACCCCTGATCTGGGGTGCAAGTGTCCAAATGAATCGTTCAACCCTTTTGAACTCCGGTTTGACTAAGTAGGGGGGGCGACCCTAGATAAGTCATGCGATCGCTGGACAAGTTCAGGAATTTCTGGTTCGTCCATTTTCAAATTCCTGAATTCCACCTCAAGCTTCTAAATTCCAGTCCTAAAACAACATTTCTTCTCAATCGTTTCCTTGAGCTCGTCCCAGCTCAGTGCATAAGCAGCGTCTGTGCCAAGGGTCTGAACCTGAAGGTTCCATTAAGAGAGTGTGCCATCTAGAAATATCCCCGAGATATAGGTAACACTCTGTTGGGGCGAACAGTTACTCATTCTTAGAATGGAGTCGGTCTTTTCGGACCAACGAACAAATGCAACGACGCCTCCTGTTCCATCAAAGTTCAAAGGCTTGCAGTTCAGGAACTGTTTATAGGTGCAGCCAGTTGGAGGGTTATTTCCAGTAATGCCATCGTTGTACTTAGAGCGGAGGGCTTCATGTCGTGCATTTATCTGTGAGATGCGTTCTTGCAGCTCGGCTTCTGTCCTTGGCAACGTACTGGTGTTTGTGTCACGTCTGGGCGACATTCCCTTTTGTCGAAGTGGTGTGAAGCGGGTTCGACAACGTTTCAATTGTCTATGAGGTGTATATAGTAACATATGCCATCATGTATTCACCCAATTCCACACGCAAATATACTCACTGTATGAGTGGGGAAGTAAATTTCTGAGCCTTCACATAGGCTTGCCAATTTGGCTTGTTGCTCGTAATAGAATGAACTCGAGGCTACATCGCCTTGGTCATTCGTGTTTAAGTTATTTCCTGCTGCATTGGTTATCATTAGCTTGACCCGCAGAGTCCACCAGGATTCCTATGCACTACAAATCGTTATTACGTGGGCCCCCGTAATAATAAATTGTCTTGCACAGTTACCCCAAATTTTCTCTCGTCCAAGCAGATGATCAATCAAGGAGCAACAGTAGGTGCATTGGCATGAACAGGGTCATGCTCCAATGCGGGGTCAGGAGCAGCGCCTGGCTCAGGGGTCACGGCCGGCTCCGGATCAAAAACTCCATCTCAAGATCAGCTGGATTAATAAACACAGGGGGTTACAGGATCCTCCAAGGGCTGGTCCAAGTGTATGAACTCAAGGTCATGGTCTGGATCAAAACCAGGTGGAAAAGCAGGATCAACCTCAATATCGTGATCAAACTCAAAGTTGTAGGCGGGATCCGGTGCAGCTGATGATGCCATATCAGGGTCGGCGTCGTGTGAGTGGTGCTGCATTCCCTGTATGTGCGAAGATGCGGATGTCAGAAACTCAAATGAGTCTGGGATAGGGGAATGGACATGAGTTTCCCCTACAGGAGCGTCCGCATGCAGTAGTCTAATACTAGCAGCAACAGGGCCCTGCCCTCGAATGGGTCCTCCTCCAGTAGATCGTTATCGTCGTCAGAGGCCACGTCAGGGGGGGGCATATCAACAACAGGATAAGCGGCAAGGGGGCAAATTCCCAACAAGATGGCCATCAGTAGGCTCTGCTACGACTTCAGGCAGCGCAATAGGGCTGAAAGTCGTCATTGTCTGTGCCGGTAGTATCGGAAATGTACACCTCGTGCTTCGATGAAACTATGTCGGCTGATACTATGGCCATGGGATTCGTAGTGTCCATCTTTCTAGTACATGATGAAAGCACGGCGTTTGTAACACAAACACGTATACGTATAATAATCAATCATATAAACATGTCAGTCAATCAAATAATTCTCCTAGTCCCACTAGCCTCCCAGCCTCTCAGACTGCTCTTCCTAGTCTCACTAGCCAATTCTCCTAGTCCCACTAGCCAATTTCCCCCAGCCTCTCAGACTGCTCTTCCTAGTCCCACTAGCCATTTCTCCTAGTCTCACTAGCCAACTACCTCGATCTCTCAGACCGAGCCTCGGCCTCTCAGACCGAGCCTCAGCCTTTCCAGACTGAGCCTATAAATAGTAAAATGTGCTCAACATTTGTTTGTAAAAAGTTTTGGATCTGGACTTAAGTGGTATGCAGAAAAATGTTTTCGTGAGAGCCCTAGTGATCATAGTCTAGACTCAAGAAAGAATCCTAGTTCGCTATGATCAGAGCTCTGATACCAAGCTGTCACACCCTGGCTTTGCGGAAGCGTGGTTAATTTTGGTGTGACTTCTTAATACCATAGCTTAACCATAACAAAGCTATATGAAGTAAAATCATGCAAGATCATCCATTTGATTAAGTTTTAAAACCAGAGTAACATAACATTGTCTTAAGGACTTACAACCTCATAACGTAAAACATTGTCTTGAAAACCATAAACATCAACATGAATTAAGCGCAGTTTAAGATTTGTGACTTGTCCAGGAAAGAGTCACATTTCCTAAACTGGGATGACCTTGGAACCCTTATGCAGCGGGAAAACATAACATACCGCGCCAGATCTTTAATTTCCTGAAATACATGTAAGTTGAAAAATCAACAATAATGTTGAGCGAGTTCATGTGTAAGTGAGTAAGTAAACCTTTGTGAGTATAAAAATAGTCTTGGTATGTAGCAAATAAGGGAATTGAGATCACCAATGGTTTGCAAGGCCACTGATATATGTGAAGTGCAAATAGGGAGACTCAAACCTAGCAGATTTCGCCACGGCATTAGTATGTGGACAAAGTCACCCCGAGGTCCGTTTCTAGTTTGGCCTGGGGCTGGGCTCGCTACACCCAGATAGATCTACCGCTCCTGTCCCTCGGTCCCGCCATGAGGACTAATGGCCTCATGTTGCTCCTACCCACTCACATGATCTAAGTAGTAAACCTCCTTACGCTAACCATACCGTGTATAAAGTACTCGTAATCATAGTAACATGTATTTTACCCCCGCAGTTAAGAAAACTGAAAACAGTTAGAGAAAAGGGGGACATGAACTCACAGTGAAGCGTCTCTACCAAGTATCTCCTGCTCACGCAGCTGTGCGACGACCTACAGGTGCTAATTTCTATTAGACGGACGGCCGTGCCTTAGCTTTATAGTTTAAGTCTTTGGGAAATAGTTAGACAACTATTTCGTGTTTACATTCTGTATATACTTGGTAGTTAATCTCCTTCCCAAGGATGGGGGATTCAATACATGTGCGTTTAAATGATATCATTAAGTCTCACTTAATATATACATATTTCCAATTCCAAAATATAAGTATTTTTCTCAAAAATATTATATTTTCATTTCACATAATTTTTCTCCAATAATACGTTGTTAAAATACGCGTTCATAAATATTTCCGTAAGTGCGTAAGTTACGTTTTAACAATCGAGTGGTAATATAATTACCGGTGTAACTTATATATTTATGGTGAAAGCGTTCGTATTATTTTGGATTCGTTAACGTTCGTAAATATTATTTTTACTCTAAAAATAATATTTATGTATTTCACAAAATAATCATAAACAGTGTGTGAAAAATATATATATTTATCACGTTAAATTTTGTGAAAATCCCACCTCCGAATATTTAGTAAATAAAGTCATGGCGAAATTTATGTTTCGAAAACATGTCAAAAATAATTCTAACACTTGTAGTGCAAATAGTTCTAAGTGTTAGGTTTTTAGAAAAAATTTGCCAGAGTTTCCTTTGTAACTGGAGGTGGCCACGCTTTCAAGCGTATCATTTTCTTTAACAAATCAACTCAACAATTTTCTTTATTTGATCAGAACAACTTTTATCACAACAACAAATCAACATATGTGTAAATTGCCAAAAATTACATGAACTTGCAGTTTTTCCCAAAACTGTGGTGTAAACCCCTTAAATTTAGTAGATCTTTATATAAGGTAATTTGATCTTGTAAAAACCTCGTTTTTAGAGAAAATCCGTCTTTACAACTTCCAGTCATCTTTTACAAAAACTGTTATTCTGTCGGATCTTTTCATTTCACAAGTGTTTACACACTTGTGGTTTATAAAAATCATGCTTGTTAGTGTAAGATCTATCTTTTAAAATACATGATTTCTTTGATACGTGGTTCTTGGAAAATACCACTTGCAGATGTGTAGATCTGCTAGTTTTAAACATAACTTTAACAAGTAAAACTCTTTTACACAAGTTCATGATTCGCGTGTGGTAGAGTTTCACCTTTTAACCCTTGTATTATTCAAAACAAGCTTATGTTAAGATCCATGATCTTACCAAACCGGGTTAAACGATGATCCGAGCTACCACATCATAGATCGGGCCTAAATGAACACAACTTTCAATTACTACAACATTTACACAACTTATGTGCTATTAACCACCATTTTTAGTGTTTTTAGTAAACTTTAAAGCATCAACTTGCATGTTAACGAGTTTTAACCGATACAAATCCTTTTAACCACTTTAGATTAGTTCAAGAAGGTGTTTTAAGCATTATACCTCTAGCTCGAGGCTAGGGAAGAATCTACGCGCAAAAGAGGTGGATAAAAGCTAAGTAGAGAGGTCCTTCGCGTTCCGTTTGCACCAAGCTTCCTAATACGTGACCCTTAACACTTGTAGATGCTTGAAATATGAAGATTAAGATCGAAAATATGATGGATGGAATAGGGGATGCTTGGCCGTAAGCTTTGAGAGAGAAAGAGAGAGTCTTGAGTGATTTGTGAAAGTGATTATGTGATGGTGGGTTTAGAGATGAACTTATAGATAATTTCATGTGTAATTAACCAATGGATATTGTGCCTCCTAGATATTAAGCATATGATTAAAATAATCAAAAAGAGTACAAAGTGTGTTCCCCATGGTTGGGGACGGTTAGGAGGGGGGGTAAGCTAGTTCGATTCCAAGTATTAGTTAGGTTATAGTTAAGTTAAGTAGGTTAGTTAAGTACTTAACTTGGTTATTTGTGTATAGTGTATTACAATGGGTGTTAGGGCATACGGGGACCCTAGCTGGCTCAGAAAAAGATAAATAATGAAAATAACAATATTTTCATGTTTCGGGTATCGCCCGGTTGTTCGGTTGGATAGTAATCCGTTAAAGCGCTTAATAAAGCTTTAAAGTGTCGTTATTGTTATATTTTAGTGACACAACTTATTTCCGACACTTTGGAAAGTGTCTAGTAATATTTTTCTCATGTTTTGGCACTTTACTAGTTAGCTAGAAGCCGGATTGTTATGTAAAGTGCTGAGTTTTGTGCTTAGAGTACGTTTTAGGCACATCCAGTCATTGTAACTTATTCCTAGAGACGCAGTTCTACAACCCTTGTATCCCTACACTCACCATTAGTGTAGCAATTATCTCAGGCTCTTACAGGCCTTTAGAGGCAGTGTCTGCCTGATGCTGGCTTTTTCAGCATGTTCAATAGGTTATCCGTTATTGTGCTACTGTGCTTTTTGTGCATCATGTTTGTCACTAAGGTTCAGTATGTAAGTATTGTAGTGACGACAAGTAAAGTATGATGCAAGTAAGTACATGTATCAGATATCAAGTAGCAGTTCATCAGCTAGTTCAAACAAGCACAGTAATTAAGCAGTAATTAATCAATAATTAAGTCGTACGGATACCTGGTTTAGTGCGGGTTGTCACATAATTACGTACCGAATAAAATAGGGTAGAGGCGTCGCATCTCCTCCTCGGACTCCCACGTAGTGTCCGAGCCTTTTCTATGCTCCCACTTGATCTTAACTTGATCGATTTGTTTATTTCGTAAGTGCTTGACCTTTCGATCTAAAATCTCTATGGGCCTTACAATATAATTCAAGCGATCATCCACTTCGATATCATCATAATGAATATAAGTTGTCTCATCCGCTAGACATTTCCGAATATGTGACACATGAAATGTGCTATGGATTCCGCTTAGTTCCTCCGGTAGTTCAAGGCGGTACGCTACCCTTCCTACCCGTTCTACAATCGCAAACGGCCCGATAAACCTCGGGCTTAATTTTCCTCTTTTTCTAAACCTGATAACCCCTTTCCATGGGGATACTTTGAGCATGACCTTGTCGCCAACCTGGAATTCGATTGGCCTGTTCCTTTTGTCAGCATACGCCTTTTGTCTATCTTGAGCCGCTTTCAAGTGTGCCCGAACCACATCAATCTTTTCATTAGTGGCTCGTACTATATCTTGGTGGGCGAGTTCACGTGGACCCACTTCACCCCAACATACCGGGGTTCGGCATTTCCTACCATAGAGCATTTCGTACGGCGCCATCTTAATACTAGCATGGTAGCTGTTGTTATACGAAAACTCGACCAATGGTAGGTAAACATCCCAACTTCCTCCAAAGTCGATTATACACGCCCGTAGCATGTCCTCCAATGTTTGTATTGTTCTTTCACTATGTCCATCTGTTTAAGGATGGTACGCAGTGCTAATGAACAATTTGGTTCCCATCTGCTCTTGGAAATCTCGCCAAAAATTTGAAGTGAACCGAGTATCCCTATCAGACACGATGGATACCGGTACTCCATGACGTGCTATTATCTCATTAGTGTAAACTTCTGACATCTTTTCTGACGTATAGGTCTCACGAATCGGAATGAAGTGAGCACTTTTCGTCAATCTATCCACCACTACCCATATGGCATCGAAACCGCGGTTTGTCTTTGGTAGTTTGGTTAATAGGTCCATCGTAATATGTTCCCATTTCCAAACCGGAATTTCCAACGGTTGAAGTTTACCGTATGGTTTTTGGTGTTCTGCCTTGACTTTTAAACATGTCAAGCATTTTTCTACGTACTTCACCACATCTCTTTTCATTCCGGGCCACTAATAGTTTTGCTTTAAGTCGTTATACATTTTGGTCGCTCTCGGATGGATGGAATAACGGGACTTATGAGCTTCATCGAGTAGAAGCTTTTTAACTCCATATGTGTTAGGAACCCAAATTCTGTTGAAACGTGTTTTCAAACCATGGTTGCCCATTTCGAGATCTTTAACTTGGCCAACAATCCTTTCCTTTCTCCAGTTTTCCGTCTTTATTGCTTCGTCTTGTGCTTCTCGAATTCATTCAAGTAAGCCCGAAGTCACAACGAGTTGCAATGATCGTACTCGTATCGGGACATAATCTGTCTTTCTGCTTTGGGCATCCGCCACCACGTTTGCCCTTCCGGGGTGATAGTGTATTTCACAGTCGAAATCTTTCACCGTTTCTGACCATCGCCTTTGTCGCATATTTAACTCCTTCTGATCGAAGAAGTATTTCAAACTCTTGTGATCGGTGAATATGGTGCACTTTACCCCATATAAGTAGTTCCTCCATATTTTTAATGCAAATACCACCGCAGCTAACTCAAGATCGTGCGTGGGATATTTCTTCTCGTGTATCTTCAATTGCCTCGAGGCATAAGCTATTACTTTGCCCCGTTGCATCAACACGCATCCGAGCCCTGATAGTGAAGCATCCGAATAAACCACCAAGTCTTCAACCCCGTCCGGCAACGTCAATACCGGAGCTTGAGTTAACTTCTCTTTTAGCGTCTGAAACGCCCTTTCTTGTTCGGCACCCCAAATGAACTTTTCTTCTTTCCGAGTTAGCTTTGTTAGTGGTGACGCAATCTTGGAGAAATCTTGAATGAATCTCCTGTAGTATCCCGCAAGCCCCAAAAAGCTTCTAATTTCCGAAGGGTTCTTCGGAGGAATCCATTTAAATACGGCCTCGATCTTTGACGGATCCACCAATACTCCGTCGGCACTTATGATGTGGCCAAGAAATTGTACCTCTCGTAACCAAAAGGCACACTTAGAGAATTTCGCATACAACCTTTCTCGTCTAAGCATCTCTAACACCTCTTGTAAGTGGTGTGCATGTTCAGCTTCGGTTTTCGAATACACCAAAATATCATCGATAAACACGATGACTGACTTATCCAACATTGGCTTGCAAACCCGGTTCATGAGGTCCATGAAAGCCGCGGGTGCATTTGTTAGCCTAAATGACATCACGAGGAATTCGTAATTTCTGTATCTCGTGCGGAAAGCCGTCTTCGGCACATCTTCCTCCTTGACCTTTAGTTGGTGATACCCCGATTTAAGGTCAATTTTTGAAAACCAGTTCGCACCTTGTAATTGGTCGAATAAATCATCTATCCTCGGAAGCGGGTATCGGTTCTTTACCGTGAGTTTGTTTAACTCCCGGTAATCGATACACATGCGCATGCTTCCGTCTTTCTTTTTCACGAACAGTACCGGTGCGCCCCAAGGAGACACACTCGGCCTTATGAATCCTTTATCAAGCAGGTCTTGAATTTGGGGCATCAACTCTTGTAATTCCGACGGTGCGAGTCGGTACGGTGCTTTTGCTACGGGTTTTGCGCCCGGAATCAATTCGATCCCGAACTCTACTTCCCGTTCAGGCGGTATCCCCGGTAAATCCTCCGGAAACACATCTTCATAGTCTCGTACTACCGGTACGTCTTCAATCTTCCGTGATCCTTTCTCGGGCTCATTTGCGTATATCATGAATGCTTTGCATCCTCGCTTCATAAGCTTGTGAGCTTTCAACATTGAGCATATTATAGAGTTGCCTCCTTTTTCGCCATAGATAGTGACGTGTTTCCCGCTCGGAGATATTAGCTTTATCTCCTTACGAAAACACACGACCTTCGCATGGTGCTGAGATAGCCAATCCATCCCAACGACTACTTGAAATTCCCCCATTGACATCGGGATTAGATCTATCAAGTATTCCTCGTCGTCTATGTTTAATTTGCAGCTTCGACAAACGTCACAAACTATAAAACTTTTGTTGTCCCCTATTTCAACTTCTAAGGGCACAGATAATTTTGTCAATACAAATGAAGGATGTCGAATAAATCCATGCAAAATGAAGGATTTATTCGCACCCGTATCAAACAATACACGCGCTGGAATTGAGTTAATTGTGAATATACCTGAGACCACATCGGGTTCTATCTTTGCTTCGGCCGCGGTAAGTTGGAAGGACCTAGCCTTTGCTTTGGGAGCTTCTGCAGGAGACTCTTTTGTGTCTCTCTTTCCAACCAACTCGGGGCATTCAGACTTTTTGTGACCGGGTTGATAGCATTTGTAACAAACGGAAACTTTTCCGGGACATAGCGATGCAGTGTGCCCCGTCTTCCCATATACCGGACACGGCTTGTCTTTGAAACGGAACTCACCTTTGTGCCCCTTTCCACATACTTTTCAACTTGGTGACCCGCCTTTAGCCTCCACTTTCTTCCCCGATTCAGCAGTTCTAGCTTTCTTTGTGGGGCTTGGATTCACATCCTGTGCCCTTCGCTCACCCCTTTCAACTTGCTTCTTTAACTCGATTTCCTGCTCCCGGGCGGTGTTGATGATTTCTGTGAGAGTTTCATATTTTGAGGGAGTCATAAACTCTCGGTATTCAGCACTCAGCATGTTGTAATAGTAGTACATCTTCTGCTCTTCAGTGGTGACTAACTCGTCACAAAATCTCAGCTTATCCATGAAGATGCCCGTGATCTTATCAATTGATTCTCCCTTTTGTCTTAACTGGATAAATTCCTCTTTGATCCTGTTGATAACTGCTTTGGGACTATGGTGTTTAAGGAACGGCACCTTAAACTCATCCCAAGTCATGACCCTTGCCGCTTCGGCTCCCATTTCCTTCTTTTTATTGTCCCACCAATCCTTGGCTTGATTTCTCAATTGACCCGTTCCGTAAGCAACAAAGTCACCTACGTCACAGTGGGTTCGTTCAAACACTCCTTCGACGTCACTTATCCATCTTTGGCAGATTATCGGGTCAACTTCCCCGTTATAGATTGGCGGTTTTCACGCCATAAATTCTTTATATGAGCACCCTTTACGTTCTCCCATTTTATCTTTCATAAGGTTGACACTATCCTCCAACCTTTTAACTCGCTCTTCGACAAGCGACAACACTGTGTTTTGAATTTTGTCTATAAACCCGGATAGACTTCCTTCAATTGCCTTCCCTACTTCTTCGGCAATTATCTCTTTCATTTGTCCGGTGCTTGTTTGCACCGGATTATCATCGTTTCCATCAGACATCTTGAAACTAAAATGTTTACATTTAAACGTTAAACATTTCATTCATAACATTGCTTCATTTTTTTCGGTTTAGCCAAGTTCTCAACTTGCTTTAACCGTTCACATTTAATGCACTTTCCGGGTTTGAGTGTGTTAACACGCTCTTCCCATGCACATCCATTCCTTTCTCATTCTTACATAAGACATAATTTGTTAACATAATAAGTTAATTCTTACCAGACGATCGATCAATCTTGAACCGAACACTTTGTTGACAACCTTAAGCTCTGATTACCAACTTGTAACACCCGTCTTTAATTTACAAGAAATTAATGCAAATATGCGATATAGATATAAATTTTATAACCCATTTTATATCATAAGTTCCAAAAGTAAAGTTTTAAAGTAACAAACATTAGTCAACTGCTGACTAATTCAATCATTCAAAAGTATTTAGCAAAAACGTTACATCATAGACATTATCTAAACAAAGTTAACTTAAGCGGAAGCTTCAAAAGTGCGTGTTCGGTTCTTCAAAACATGCTTGATCGTCGTCCACATACTTGTTGTACCTACAAACTAAAATTTTGTCCAATATTAGTATTAAAGTTCTTGGAATTGTTTCTTATCGAATCTATGCTTAGAAACGGATTCAATTAACCATAAAATGCAAATTTTAACAAGGAATTCTTCACTCTACCGTAACTTACGGTATCTACCGTAAGTTACGGTAGACATGAAATTTCACCAGTCACCGTAACACAGTACAGATGCACCGTAAACTCCTGATCACTACCGTAAGTTACGGTGGGTACCGTAACTTACGGTAGCCCCTGTAACTTTGTGTTTTGACCTTTTTGTTCGTTTTGCCCACAACCCATTCTCTGGTTTCTCATTCTAACAAACCACACATTGAATTCTCATATTCTAATATGACCTTTATTATCAATTACAATGATCAAGTAACCATATTATGATGCGTTATCCACGCATTATTTGACTATCCGACCCGTTTGGCTCATCTACGGAATCCTCCATTACGATGACTACCAACGTGGTTCCAACCAATTCTTGACTTATTATACAATTTAGCGAATTCTATCACTTTAAATCAACAAAATCTTTATTCTACAATTCTATTACACATATGCTAGTTATCAAAATTATCCAATGTAACGAGTCAAGTTACATACCTTTAAAGCAAGCCCTTCAAACGTGCGTCCACACCGGTTTGCCCGCTCGATGCCCCGGCTTCTTTTCCTATAGAGTTCAATCACTTTATGTTTAGAACTCTTTGTTTCACATATATAACGCACATTTTGCCATACATCATAATTATGCGTTTTTAACTTAAACATTTCAGTTTCAAGCCTTCTTTGAGGCATTTCAACAAACATTTCAAGGGCAGATTTTACATGATTACATAACCAATCCCTAACTTATCATTTAGCCCAAATTTTATCAATCAAGCTTTCATATATAAGATTTAACATTCAGATTTCAGAAATCTCTTCCTAAGGACCACATTACCCTAGGAAATTGCTCAAAACCCTAGTGTTCATCAACTTCACACAAAACCCATGAATGACCTTCAATGTATTCATGAAATTTCCAGAATTTAGGCATGTTTTCACATGTTTTTGTCTAGGTTTTTTCTCCTAGACACTACATCATTCCTATTCAATCCAAATAACACACATGCAACATCTAATTTCAGATTTTCCAAATTCATGAGAATTTCAAGTTATGAGTTTTCTCAAAATTTTACATACCTTGTAATCCTCTTGTGATGAGGATCAGTAATCTATGTTCGGATTTTGATTTGGGACAGAATTTAGCCTTCAATTGATTGATTTTGTGAAGTTAGGGTTTGGTGAGGAGTCCTGGTCGCTCCCCTGCTTTCTTGATCGACCAGACACACTAATTTGTGTGTTTGGTTTTTATTTATTTTGTTTTAATCAATTCTAGTTTCAAGTTCTACAACTTAGGTCCCTCCACTTTTGTTTATCTAAAAGTTTTGGTAATTTTAACCCTATTTCAAGTTATTTCTAAACTTGTAGTTAAATAGGTTAAAGTTCCTAGTTAGTAAATTCTTGTTTATTCATACTTTACAATCCTAATATAAAGTTTTATATTTTCGGGGTGTTACACACTTAGACAATGATGGGTAACCGATCACATTGCACCTCGTCACCTCCACCTGTGTAGATGTACCTGTCTTGCCAACGGAGACCAAATGGATATTCTTCGATAGTGACAGCTGTGTGAAGGCCCATCAACTTGCAATTTATCTCCTTCCCCCTGCTATAAATACTAGACTCCTCCAAAGGTTCAAGGATCTGAACTTTAGCTCTCTCACTCTTATCACACACTTATTTCCTTTCTCCATTGAAAGAACAATACTTATTCTCACGCCCGATGATGGTTACTAGAAGAACTCCCCACATCGCCTTGTCGTAACGTACTTCATTGTGTTCTTTATTTTGTAGATCCCTTCTCATAACAAACTTAGTCATTGATTCCTTAAGGATTAACCATCTTGTCGAGACTACATCCCTTAAGCCTAAACCCTACGATTTAGACTTAGTATTTTATGTATAGGCATTTTGCATAAAAATATCCAAACATTTTTTTCCCATATAAAGTGTGTAAGTTTATTTTATTCTATGTAAACAAACATTTAAAGGATCTTCTTTTGTTAATTATTATGATTGATTAAAAATATTCTTCTATATTTCATTAAAAGAATAAGTTAGAAAATCTCTTCTCAATGAATTTTTATAGTTTTAAGTTTTTATTTTCTAGTCATTGAACTTTTTTATAGATGTATATTATAACAAAAATAAATCTTAATATCCCATGAAACAAAGAGTTGTCAGATTACTTTATTGGTAAAGATTAAATAAATATTATCTTTATTAACTATTTACTTACTTTTAGTGGAGACGACAAAAGAATATCTATCAACATCAATATAGTTTGTTGGCCATAAACATCTCAACTCCATATGTCAATTATTCAATCCAGGAGATACTTGAAAGTTATGTTAACAGAATTATAAGGGTGTAAGGAGTGGTTAAACACTTTGGAATGGTAAACTAAAAAACCGACCAATTAGAGCGCGCTATGTCAATCAGGCAAAAGTGTTTAAACTTTGCTGAAAATTGTTGGCAATGGTTTAGACACTTTGTGAAGTGATAAACTATTTAAAAAAAAAAGGAAAAAGTTGTGATTGGTTGAGATAGGAATGGACCTCACCCCACCACACACACCCTCTACTTCACCGCATCGGCATCACACCACCGATTTGGTAAACTTGGAAGCGACAAACTTTGTTGGTGGTGGTGTTTACCGAGTGGTAAACTAGTTTGCCACTCCTCCCCACACCCCACTCCGGACACCCTAACTAACAAACAAAACTAAAGAAATCCACCATGAAATGCCTTTAAATAAAAATAAGTTATTAATTTCGCTAAATTAAAAGGGGGCTACTTAGGTAATTATAGCTTTTGGAAATTATTGATGTAACACTCTAAAACCGGGTGTTTAAGAGTCGGATCATATTCAAAAACACTTAATATATTTATATTAATTAATAAATACAAAGCGGAAGTCGTTAAAATAAAAATACACAAAACGCATGAAAATCCAAATTGAAAATATAAAAAAAAAATAATGTCTAAATTCATTTATTAAATAACATCTTTAACTAGAAACACCAACCTTAAATGTCGGGTAGCTTCATGCAATATACAAGTGGCCATTCGTTCATCCAACTAAACTAACTTGAATTAATTTAACATGCATGCAAAAGTCAATCCGGTTGAGTGAGTTCAAGTTTTAGACAATTTAATACAATAAAAATAGTTGTAAAATTCTTTATACAATTTATAGAGTCAAACACAAGACATGGGTCTCATCACCTTTATTTCGAAACCCTATTTCCAGCTTTTAGTTCAATTTAAATAACTACATAGGCTTTCAATCCATATGAGCTACTTACTTAAAGGCTTCATTCTTAACCAGTTTTCCAATTGCTGCCACAACAGCTTCTAACTCATGTTGTTTCCATCTGGTAGAACCCTAGCAATTAGAAGTCATGTACCTCCATTCAGTCAACTTCTCATACAGTAGCATTCAAATGCTACCATAGTAATTATCGTCACAAGAAAAACCCTGCTAATGCCAATTATCCATTCTTACTATAAGACTTCAAGAATTCGGATGGGCCCTTCGAGGTGACCATCCATTCGTGGGTGATAAGTTGTGCTAATATGGAATTTAGACCCCGCCTCTTATGTAATTTCTTACACACTTAGTAGTGAAACATGTGTCCTTAGCAAATTTAGTCATAACAACAGTTTTTCAAATAACAAAAGTTCCTTGTACCAAAGGACGTGAACAATTTTAGTCATCATATCCACAACCACCCAATTGGTGTCGTAACCCTAAGTTGTAAGTGGTAGTTTAGTTAAGGAGTCCCTTGAAGGGTGTCCTTATTTCCATTCGGGTACCTCTAACAGTTGGATTTTACTAAACAATTTAATGATACTTAGCCTTCACCTGAAGGTAGGATGAACATTCACTTACATAAGATGTTCCCTCACACTTCATGCTTTGTTTCCGATCATCCTCCCTTCAAATATTGTTACCTCTTGGTAGCACCTAGACGATTCATGTAACGCGTCTTGTGAGCCTCATCAATAATATTATCTTTGAATTCCCATAGCAAGTAGCATTAGGTATTTGATCATTGTATGAGTTTTGCTAACTATTGCCCAAAACACTGATTAAGTGGCTCCATTACCATAGTTATTCAAGTGTCGCCGAGTCAAAGTCGAGCGCAACGAAGTCGATGCGTTAGTCAAAATGAGAAGACCGGGTGAAGATTTGACGTGATATCAAGACAATGTATTTGGTCGAAGGATTGGCGTGTGCGTTCGAGTTTTGAAAAAATGTTGATTCCTGGTTTTATTTTTTAAGACACAGTTATTAGTAAAATCTCTAGGGACTTCAAGTGTAATTAGCCTAATTATGTGTACGTTATAAGTAGTAAGTGATTTGGGTTTTTTGGTCAACACACATATTAGAGATGTTTAGGTTTCCATTGTATTCATCATTTAAAAATCAATCTAGTGGGTTTTTTAAGGTTTATCTTATGTGATCGTATTGTTCTTCATCTTTCTTACATTTTAAGGTCTAATCATCAAATAGGTTGATGTTTTAGATCTAGATGTTAGTTGTAAACATCACTAGCACTGTTAGATCCAGGTTTTGAGACTTAAACCTTTTGAAGTATATTATCTACCGCAAGCTATAACATCCGCTAAAAACGGATCCAAGAACCCGACCCGTTTGTAAACCAGATTCAAATCCTAATAAATAAAAATGCGAATTTATATTATTTGTTATTATTTATTATGTTATAATTTGATATAGCTGATTATTTCATTAACTATTAACATATATGAACAACACTATCTAAACAACATCGCCCAATATTCATCACAAACGACTACCACCTTAGCGATACCATGTCATTCCAATCGATACCATCTTAAACGATACCATTACTTCTAAACTACACCCCCTCTAAATGATACCCCTCCCCCATCCTAAACAAGACCCTCACTTTCCAAAGTCCTTCACTTTAAATGACATCACCATCCACTTCAAGCGACACATCACAAATCCAAACGATATCTTGTTATTTCCAAACGATATGCCCAACTCCCCAAACAACATCATCCTTTCACTCAAACCAATCGACACCAACAAAATTCAAACGACATGTGTTGGCTACCCATCTTCCATTCCAAAACACGAATACCCAACCCACAAGGACAGGTGATCTTGGAACAATCTCGGATTCAGGAATATTTATTCTTTTAAGGACATCCAACTGGATTATGTTCACCGAGCTTCCCCCATCGATGAGGATTCTGCGAACAAAATGGTTAGAAATAAATAATGTAATGACTAAACCGTCGTGATGAGGATCTTGTATGTCTACACGGTCGTCCTCATCAAATGATATCACTTTCTGCTGGGTAAGAATGGAAGTTTGAACAGGTCTGTCCCCATTCTCCATCTTTGTTTCCTTAGTGTGTCTCTTAGCTGCTGAGAATGAAGTTCCACAAATATCAGAACCTCCGGAGATGAAATGGATGATTTGGGCATCAGCTGGTGATGAAGGAGCCTTTTTAGGAATTTTCTCAGAATCTTGGATCCTAGACTTTTTCCTTCCAAGCAACTCCTTCAAGTATCCTTTGCTCAAAATGTAACCTATCTCCTTCCTTAATGCTATCCACTCATCTGTGAGATGACCAAAATCCTCATGATAAGCACACCACTTCGACTTGTCTTTGGTAGCAGCCGGTTTGTCACTCTTCCTTGGCCATCTGGCCTTGTCACCTAAATTCTGCATGGCAAGGATTAGTTCACTGTTATCAGCAGAAAAACAATATTCAGAGATAGGAGGATAATCTTCATCATCTTCCTCTTGTTCCACAGCATGCACATTCTGGTTGTCAGGTTTAGTGTATGGTTTGGATCGGTTATTCTTGAAATAGGATCATTGCTTCTCCTGTTTTGAGGATCCTGACAACCTTTCCTGGATCCTTTTGTCATCCTCTAAACGGATGAACCTTAAGGCCCTGTTCCTTACTTCATCTAGGTTCCTGCAAGGTGTCATAACAAGATCATCATAGAATTGAGAATCTTTTAGTAAACCCATTTTAAAAGCTACAACAGCAGTGGCAATATCCAAGTTAGGGATTTCTAAGGATTCTTTACTAAATTTAGTTATATAATCTCTTAATGACTCATTATGACCTTGGGTGATCATATATAAGTCACTAGTTAACCTTTCAAATGTTCTACTACATGAGAATTGATTATTGAACAAGTTAATTAAATGAGAAAATGAAGAAATTGAGTAAGGAGGAAGACTTAGCAGCCATTTCAAAGCTGATCCAGTTAGTGTGGATCCGAAGCCCTTGCATAGATAGGCTTCCTTCAAGAATGGGGTTGATCTCCATTCTCTCCCTGTATCGTTGATAAGTGGTAAAATACACATATTTGTCCCGTGTAAATTGTATAATTATTGTGTAGGATTTATTTATTTTTATTTAGTTTTAGTATTATATTACATGCTTTTGTGTTTTGCCAGGTCCTGGTGCAAATGCAGCGAAAACGAGTAATATGGAAATGACCTGCCAGTTGGGCAGCGTAGAATGCCAGTGACCGAAGTAAAATTGACGCTATTTTCTGTGAGTGGACCGAACCCACTATCTCTAATTAATCTACAAAGGTCTCTACATATATATTAGTTTTTGATGGGCCATAGGAATCAGTCCAGCGAATTTAATGCAGTTTAGAGTTGGTCCATGTGAATCCATTGACTTCAAAGAAAAGAAAGTTGGAAAAAATAGATGGATATTATTATTGTTTTCGAGGAACATCAAACGGCAGCAAGTGGACTTCTAATATAATATTTTCGAAAACAAGGGATGATGGCCATTATTTAATTTTGTTGGGCCGAAGCCCATTTAATTGGGAATTGGGGGGTGAGGACCGATAACAGCAGCAATTTCGTGAATCTCAGACATTGGGTCGCGATAAAATTGACAACGTGCACCGACTTGAAATCAGCAACGGCTAATAGGTTTCTTAGGTTATAAAATCATGATCTTCATCAACAGCCGCAAATAGACACGAATTTTGGAGTTCCTGGACACCATTAGAGGCCGATTGAAGTGCTTGGAAGCTTTGGGATTGCTTGGAATCATCGGGTAACAATCGGGAGCACTAGGGATCAAAGCATTCGGGTTTATTCTTCCCGTTATCTTCTTTGTTCGTTTGTTTTCACTTGTTTTATGATGAATTCAGATTTTATATTGCTTGATACTATGTTTTTGATCATGATTAGCGGCTAAAACTTCATAAACTACCTAGGCTAATGACAATAGTTAAATAAAGTTTGGTTCTTTATTCGATTTTGGCGTGGTTGTGGATTTTTCTTGTATTGTAAAAGCTTCGGGAATTTAACTTGGTGCATATGCGTGCTTGACGATTATTTTATCACTGTTTATTGCTTCGTATAATCCTTGGTGACGGTCTTTATCACATAATAGGGTTGTGCTAGGGTTCTTGATTTAGGTGACGGTCTTTATCACGTAATAGATCATTAATCCTTTAGGGTGAAAATCGAGTAAGTAACCTTAGAAGTAATATTCGGTAATTTAATAAAATCAAGTGTTCTGCTAAACTTGCCGCTGTGAGGCTCGAGGTTATTAATAGGTCTCGGTTTGGTTATAAGTCCTTAACATTCCATTGTCTATTAAACCAAGATTAAAACCCGTAGTTGCTTTAGACGTTCGCGCTGTGAGGTAGAGCGTCTTATATAGGCACTTTCAAGAAACTAGAGGACTGTGAGGAAATCTATAAAACCGGTGAGCGTAACAGCCTAGGTAGTGCCACAAGAATCGCCTTGAGAGTGTTTGAGGGGCTTAGTGGTGTCTTAATAGGTTTAGTATCTAAAGATCCCGGTTCCACACCACAAAATCATCGAATAGAAATCCGTTCTGAGTTTAGCTTGCGTCTAGCCTACGTAGTCTTCATCATCTCTGGTCAAAGTCTTCGTTCGAGTTCGTGTTAGTTATTTAGCTAATCTAGTTATTCGTTATTTGCATTCTTAGGATTTTTTAGAAACCCCCCCCCCCCCCCAATCAATAAACAAACAGTTAGAGTCCGTGTCAGTCTAAGTCTAGGTAGAGTCGTTAACGTAATTAGAGAGTCTCGTGGGTTCGATACTCGGACTTACTTTAGCTATACTACATTGATCGGTACACTTGCCGGTTGTGTGGTCTAGGTTTTAGAGAGTCTTAGTTTATAAATTTAAAACTTAGAGAGTCTAGTTTAGGGTTTAATTTAGTTAATTTAATTAGACCACTTTGTGCACATCAAGTTTTTGGCGCCGTTGCCGGGGATTCTTTGGCGATTGCGTTGATTACTTTATTTGGACTTAATTGACATCATACGTGCTACTTGCTTTTGTTTGTTTGAGTCATAGGAGTCTAATTGTCCGTGTCTTTTCTTTATCTTGAGTCTTAGTGTCAGTTATGTGTCAGATTTGTGGAGGGCCCCATTCCACTATTCATTGTCCAAATTCACCGGGGTACTCTACGGATTATTATGCTAACCGATTTGTGCAGCCGCAACCATATTATTCACAGGGGTATCCTTCGTATTATTACAATGATTCGTATCAGCAGCCACAGTACAACGAGGGTCAGTATTATGATCACTATTCTGGTAGCAACTCTGTAGGGGGTAGTCTAAGTAGGATTAAGGAGATGTGTGCTCAGTTAATGGCGAGAAATCAGGGGTATTCCACATATCAGTATGATGACCCGTACCAGCAGTCACATCGAGCAGAAAGGAGCCCATTTTTTGAGGAAATGCTTCGACAGCAAGAAGTTTTTGAAGTTGAATCAGCAAAAATATGGAAAACACTGAACGCCCTAAAAGCAAAGGTAGAACCGGAGACTACAATGGATGTCTCAGTCCTACCTCCGGTTCAGCATGAAGACCGAGAAGAGAATACGGGTCAGTTAATAATTGATTTCTCGTGTAGTAATGAAGAGATAGATGCCCAATTGGCTGCATATAAGAGATGGAAGAGAGAAGACCTAGAGGAAGTAGAAGAAGAGGTAGAAAAGGAGAAAGTGCAGCCTGAGAAGCCGACAACTGGTTATACATATGATGCGGAAGGGAAAGAGCTGCTATATGAGGATTGGTCAGATGAAGAGATCACTTCAGCTACGGAGACGAAAATGGACGCTGAAGTCCAACCTCCGCTTCCATAGGTTCCAATTATTAATTACTGGAATGACTCTGATGACGAGATAGATGAAAAAGAATGGGCGGCGTATCAGAGGTCGTTAATGAAGAAAGAAATTATTGAAGAAGAAGTGGAATTAGGGGATTCCACTGGTTGGATGTTTAATGAAGATGAGGAGGTTGATGAGTTCAGTGAGGAGTTAAAACGTTTACCGGTTTACGAAGAAGTAGAAGAATTTGATCCTCTTTGTGATATCGCATATGTGGAGGAATTGCTTGAAGGTAAACCGACGGAGATGTTTGAACCTACCCCAGACGAAGAGACTAAGTGTGGTGATCATCCTGAGAAAATGGTGGAAGAAGAAGAACACCACAGCTGGCCCCTGGTGTTAGTAATAAGTGAAACTGAAAAATCAACAAAACCACGGGAGAAGGCAAAGAAAAGAAAGAGAAGGGATCTAAACCGGAAGAGGATCGAAGGTTGGGGCGAGATGGAGATGAAGGAGCCATTCACGCATGATCAGTCTTCTCGCTACATGTCGCACATTCGGTTTCTTTCAGGTAAGTTTAAATTTTGGTGGTCTGACCCGTTTAAATTTTTTAAAATATTTTATAATTCCACCATTAAATTTTTAAATATTTTTGAGGATCGGGTGGAATTAAACGGGTTAGATAGGGTCCAGATCAAAGAAAAGCCTCCTGATTAAATTCAAGTGTGGGGAGGTTTTGTAGAGTTTGTATTTTGAGTCGTAGTTTTTGTATAATGAGTCTTAGCTAGTAGTTTTTGAGTCGTTTTTTTTTTAGAGTCGGTATTGCTTTGGTTTGTGCTTGTTTTTGGTTATGCAGGTTTGAATATGTACCACACGTACTCAATCTCCATTCGGGTGATTTTGGAGCTGCTTATTAGATTTCAAGCATTTTCCAAGTGTACCAGTCAGAGTCAAAGCCGATCGCGAATGAAATGCTATACGATCCAGCTGGATTGGACGAGAGTTTTGGAGCATATGCGCTAATTAAACCAGCTAAGTCCTTTCCAAATTTGCCCTTTGTTTTTTTTTTATTTCTTATTTATTTTTAGTTTGTTGAGTCGGTTTCCATCCTACATTGAGGGCAATGTAGAGTTTAAGTGTGGGGATGGGAAACTATCGTTTAGTGTCGTTGGTTAGTAGAGTCTTGAGTTATAGAAAGTCGAAAAATACAAAAAAAAAATTTCAAAAATCCAAAAAATAAAAAAAAAATTAAAAAAATAGAAAATGTCTTTTGAAATAAGAAGTTGCAAATAAAAACGGAAAATGATAGAAAAGTCGGGTTTTTGTTCGGGTTCAAATAATAATAATATGAGATAATTTAATTGAGCTTGTGTCTAGTTTGGGATGCGCGGGTAGGCTCGATTCGGTTCTAGGTTCCTTTGATCTTAAAATATACCTAATTGTCGGTCTACTAGTGGGTTCTCATCTAGGGAAAGTGGAGAAATTGAAACCGCCAAAAATAGTATAAGGGATGCGGTTATAAGCTAAGATCGTTAGAGTTTTTGGTCATTATCTCGTTGAAAAAAAAACGAGCTAGAAACTAAATGAAAGTAACCATTTCTATGTAGTCTGTGGTTGGGGATAGCGACTCTACAGCCGGATTACCTCTAGGGTGTGTGAAATCGATCTTGCAAAAGAAAATAAAAAGTACCGAAGCCTAAGTAATCATAGTTGGGGATAGCGACTCTACAGCCGGAATGCCTCTGGGTTAGGGAAAGCAACGTCTACGCTCGAAAAAATAAAAAGAAAAAAAAATGAAAAAGTGATGAAAAAAAATGGAAAGAAAAAAAAGAATAGATTTGATTTTAAACTCTCTTGATCTTGGTATAAAACGGTTAGGAAATAACCCAGTGGTTGTTCCTTTTGTCCTATAATTTTGAGGGGGGATTAGGTGGACTTGCGATTCTTAGCGTGAGACCCTAGGTAGATTGACCATAATTGAACTAAACTTGCATGATAAGGGCTTGGAACCGGGTTTGGGTTTAAGAGGATCAAAATACTTGCAATCGCGGCTAACACGAGTTTCGATTTTAATAAGTAATATAAGCTTTTGTCCCGAATGATTATTCCGACCATGATTCCGTTGCATAATTCTTTTTCGGGGACGAAAAAAGGTTAAATGTGGGGATATTTGATAAGTGGTAAAATACACATATTTGTCCCGTGTAAATTGTATAATTATTGTGTAGGATTTATTTATTTTTATTTAGTTTTAGTATTATATTACATGCTTTTGTGTTTTGCCAGGTCCTGGTGCAAATGGAGCGAAAACGAGTAATATGGAAATGACCTGCCAGTTGGGCAGCGTAGAATGCCAGTGACCGAAGTAAAATTGACGCTATTTTCTGTGAGTGTGCCGAACCCACTATCTCTAATTAATCTACAAAGGTCTCTACATATATATTAGTTTTTGATGGGCCATAGGAATCAGTCCAGCGAATTTAATGCAGTTTAGAGTTGGTCCATGTGAATCCATTGACTTCAAAGAAAAGAAAGTTGGAAAAAATAGATGGATATTTTTTTTATAATAATTTAATAACTATTAAAGAGAAAGGTCGGTGGTGACCTTTCTCTTGAATTGTGAATGTAATATGTTGACCAGCAGACCAGAGTTCTAGAAAGAGCAGAGCACACATTATTTTTATTACTATTATTTTTAGAACGGCAATTGTTCTATAATATAACAAATACAATAAATTATAATTTATGTCATACTTATTTGTATTTTCTTTTTTCTTTTTTTTTCGTGTTTCCCCCTTTTTTGTTTTATCTTATTTGTCTTTTACTTCCCTATTTTTTTCATGTTTTTTACTTTTTTCTTTTCTTTTATTTCGCGTATAAGCCGTAAATCTATTTTATGATAGGAAACGAGCGGGGTCAAATAAAATACGTTTTCATTCGATGGTATAAATTCGAGTTAGTTTATATTTTGACGTTTCGACATAATTTTTTTACAAAAACAAGTCGAGTCAAATATAATATGTTTTTATGTTTATTATTATGTGTGGGTGTAAATTAACGTTTCAACGTAAACGATATAAATTCACGTTTCGAAATAATTTTTTTTTTGAAACGAGTCTGGTCAAATATAATACGTTTTCGTACTTATTTTTGTGTACCTTTTGGTTGGTCTACGTTCTTTTACTTAAATTGTTCTCGGAAACGAACGGGGTCAAATAAAATATGTTTTCATTCGACGATATAAATTCGAGTTAGTGTACATTTTGACGGTGCTAGGTCTTGATACAAAAGTAAGGGTGATGTAGTGGTTAAATGGAACCCTCACTAAATAAACGACCCTGGGTTCGATTCCGTTTCTTTTGTAACCACAATGCTTATATAGGTTACACCGAGTTAGATCGGATACGTCGAAACACGCGTTTTCATATAATTAACGCATCACATAACGTGTCGTCAGCTATAAACAACTAAGGTGCCGCCGACGTAACGCGCTGTGTATCGCAGTTTTAATGTACATGTCGTTTTAAAATTCACGTTTCAACGTAAATGACTCACGTTTTGATATAAACTTTTTTCTCAAGTGAGTCTGGTAAAAAATAATACGTTTTATACTTATTTTGTGTACGTTCATAAACTGTATTTGAAGCAAGTCGGGTCAAATATAATATGTTTTCATTCGATGGCGATGTAATTTTTTAAGTAAAGAGTCGGGTCAAATATACAGTATAAATACGAGTTACTTTAACTTTCGACGCCGCCGCAACGCGCGGCGGGTCCAAATCCTAGTTATTATTGTTTTCGAGGAACATCAAACGGCAGCAAGTGGACTTCTAATATAATATTTTCGAAAACACGGGATGATGGCCATTATTTAATTTTGTTGGGCCGAAGCCCATTTAATTGGGAATTGGGGGTGAGGACCGATAACAGCAGCAATTTCGTGAATCTCAGACATTGGGTCGCGATAAAATTGACAACGTGCACCGACTTGAAATCAGCAACGGCTAATAGGTTTCTTAGGTTATAAAATCATGATCTTCATCAACAGCCGCAAATAGACACGAATTTTGGAGTTCCTGGACACCATTAGAGGCCGATTGAAGTGCTTGGAAGCTTTGGGATTGCTTGGAATCATCGGGTAACAATCGGGAGCACTAGGGATCGAAGCATTCGGGTTTATTCTTCCCGTTATCTTCTTTGTTCGTTTGTTTTCACTTGTTTTATGATGAATTCAGATTTTATATTGCTTGATACTATGTTTTTGATCATGATTAGCGGCTAAAACTTCATAAACTACCTAGGCTAATGACAATAGTTAAATAAAGTTTGGTTCTTTATTCGATTTTTGGCGTGGTTGTGGATTTTTCTTGTATTGTAAAAGCTTCGGGAATTTAACTTGGTGCATATGCGTGCTTGACGATTATTTTATCACTGTTTATTGCTTCGTATAATCCTTGGTGACGGTCTTTATCACATAATAGGGTTGTGCTAGGGTTCTTGATTTAGGTGACGGTCTTTATCACGTAATAGATCATTAATCCTTTAGGGTGAAAATCGAGTAAGTAACCTTAGAAGTAATATTCGGTAATTTAATAAAATCAAGTGTTCTGCTAAACTTGTCGCTGTGAGGCTCGAGGTTATTAATAGGTCTCGGTTTGGTTATAAGTCCTTAACATTCCATTGTCTATTAAACCAAGATTAAAACCCGTAGTTGCTTTAGACGTTCGCGCTGTGAGGTAGAGCGTCTTATATAGGCACTTTCAAGAAACTAGAGGACTGTGAGGAAATCTATAAAACCGGTGAGCGTAACAGCCTAGGTAGTGCCACAAGAATCGCCTTGAGAGTGTTTGAGGGGCTTAGTGGTGTCTTAATAGGTTTAGTATCTAAAGATCCCGGTTCCACACCACAAAATCATCGAATAGAAATCCGTTCTGAGTTTAGCCTGCGTCTAGCCTAGGTAGTCTTCATCATCTCTGGTCAAAGTCTTCGTTCGAGTTCGTGTTAGTTATTTAGCTAATCTAGTTATTCGTTATTTGCATTCTTAGGATTTTTTAGAAAACCCCCCCAATCAATAAACAAACAGTTAGAGTCCGTGTCAGTCTAAGTCTAGGTAGAGTCGTTAACGTAATTAGAGAGTCTTGTGGGTTCGATACTCGGACTTACTTTAGCTATACTACATTGATCGGTACACTTGCCGGTTGTGTGGTCTAGGTTTTAGAGAGTCTTAGTTTATAAATTTAAAACTTAGAGAGTCTAGTTTAGGGTTTAATTTAGTTAATTTAATTAGACCACTTTGTGCACATCAATCGTGCTACATGTTCCTCTGGATCGGTGGTACCATCGTATAGTTTCATATTAGGGGTTTGGAACCGTTTTGGTATCTCAGCATTACATATGGGCGGTGCAAAGCGAGACACCCTATGACTTCCATCCAGGATCTCAGGAATGGGTTTAACCACTCCCGGGATACTGGATATCATATCCTTGAGCTTTTGCAACTCCTTAGCCATGGCTTGATTGATCCCTGGTTCCTGCATAAAACCATGATTCGTGCCAAAAGATGTATTGAAATTGTTACCTCCTGATTGGTTTGGAATTGGCATCCCAGAAGTGTATCCAAAATGAGGCATCTCTGGTGTAAGAGTGGGACCAGATGAAGCAATAGTTTGCATGGGAATGAAGTGTCCTAAGTGAACTTCAGAACTTCTGGACGGTTGATTCCCTATGGATCCTTGATCCTGGAAGATGTTGGATCCAGGATACATCGGTGCTGAAGGCCTTGGAGGATACTCCATGGATCCTTGAACCTGTGATGAGGATCCTTGATGCTAAGGGTAGGATCTTTGAGCTGAAAGTGTCCCTATGTATCCTCTTGAACTAGAAAAGGATCCTTGATGCTGAGAAGAGGATCCTTGAGGCTAGAAATGGATCCCTGAGTCTGTGTTGCTTGTAACCCCAGCGTTTTGATACTTTTATTATCTCGGTAAGTCTTGTCGTACTTCCCATCGTGTACTCTCGAGACGATCGATGATAATGAATATGAGACTGTTTGAATCGTAATTTTGGTTAAACTATGTGAAACAATGTGATGCTTCTTATGTGTGAACGATATGATTCTTGACTCTTATGATGCTTATAAATGTATTGAACGATGTATTTACCCTAGATTCTTAACTCTTTGTGATGCTTTGATACTTACTGCACGAGAAACTAGCTTAAACGTGAACTTGAAACACAGAAACATCTTCTGTTATTTATGTTATTCGAACATCTAGATGTAATAATACTACATACGCAACGCAACGCAGCACTTAACCTCGCTCGCAAAATGAACCAAAGTCGGAAAACTAACAAACGCGAATCGGCTGTCCGAATGGACAACCGATCGGATGACCATCTGCTCGGATGACCATCCGACCGGATGGCCATTCGACCGGAACGCCATTCGACACCTGACACTTGCACCGACTTAACCCCATTCGATCGAGATCGTTCGACTAGCCCTGTCACTGTCATCTATAAATAGAGTCCTGAGCAAGAGGAATCTTTTCAAACTCTTAAGGACCTGCTTTGTAACGCTCCTGTACTTGCTCTCCCTGATGGGAATGATGATTTCGTGGTATATTGCGATGCCTCGAACCGTGGACTTGGCTATGTGCTCATGCAGCGGGACAAGGTTATCGCTTATGCCTCTCGACAGCTTAAAATACATGAGAAAAACTATACTACCCACGATCTTGAGCTGGGCGCAGTTGTTTTTGCGTTAAAGATTTGGCGACACTACCTATATGGTACTAAGTGTGTGGTTTTCACTGACCATAAAACCCTGCAGCACATCTTTAACCAGAAGGAACTGAATATGCGTCAACGACGATGGGTAGAGTTGCTTAACGACTACGACTGGGAGATTCGCTACCATCCTGCAAAGCGAATGTCGTGGCCGACGCTCTTAGTCGTAAGACTCATGTTGGTAGCATCCGCTGTGACAACTGTCAAATTTGCATGCATCCGTACAATTATTAAATGATGATTAGTGCTTAATGACTGTGCTGATTTATAAATTTATGACTTGAATTGCTGTAACACCCCGAAAATATAAAACTTTATATTAGGATTGTAAGGTATAAATAAACAAGAATTTACTAACTAGGAATTTTAACCTATTTAACTACAAGTTTAGAAATAACTTTAAATAGGGTTAAAATTACCAAAACTTTTAGATAAACAAAAGTGGACGGACCTAAGTTGTAGAACTTGAAAGTAGAATTGATTAAAACAAAATAAATAAAAACCAAACACACAAATTAGTGTGTCTGGTCGATCAAGAAAGCAGGGGAGCGACCAGGACTCCTCACCAAACCCTAACTTCACAAAATCAATCAATTGAAGGCTAAATTCTGTCCCAAATCAAAATCCGAACATAGATTACTGATCCTCATCACAAGAGGATTACAAGGTATGTAAAATTTTGAGAAAACTCTCAACTTGAAATTCTCATGAATTTGGAAAATATGAAATTAGATGTTGCATGTGTGTTATTTGGATTGAATAGGAATGATGTAGTGTCTAGGAGAAAAACCTAGACAAAAACATGTGAAAACATGCCTAAATTCTGGAAATTTCATGAATACATTGAAGGTCATTCATGGGTTTTGTGTGAAGTTGATGAACACTAGGGTTTTGAGCAATTTCCTAGGGTAATGTGGTCCTTAGGAAGAGATTTCTGAAATCTGAATGTTAAATCTTATATATGAAAGCTTGATTGATAAAATTTGGGCTAAATGATAAGTTAGGGATTGGTTATGTAATCATGTAAAATCTGCCCTTGAAATGTTTGTTGAAATGCCTCAAAGAAGGCTTGAAACTGAAATGTTTAAGTTAAAAACGCATAATTATGATGTATGGCAAAATGTGCGTTATATATGTGAAACAAAGAGTTCTAAACATAAAGTGATTGAACTCTATAGGAAAAGAAGCCGGGGCATCGAGCGGGCAAACCGGTGTGGACGCACGTTTGAAGGGCTTGCTTTAAAGGTATGTAACTTGACTCGTTACATTGGATAATTTTGATAACTAGCATATGTGTAATAGAATTGTAGAATAAAGATTTTGTTGATTTAAAGTGATAGAATTCGCTAAATTGTATAATAAGTCAAGAATTGGTTGGAACCACGTTGGTAGTCATCGTAATGGAGGATTCCGTAGATGAGCCAAACGGGTCGGATAGTCAAATAATGCGTGGATAACGCATCATAATATGGTTACTTGATCATTGTAATTGATAATAAAGGTCATATTAGAATATGAGAATTCAATGTGTGGTTTGTTAGAATGAGAAACCAGAGAATGGGTTGTGGGCAAAACGAACAAAAAGGTCAAAACACAAAGTTACAGGGGCTACCGTAAGTTACGGTACCCACCGTAACTTACGGTAGTGATCAAGAGTTTACGGTGGATCTGTACTGTGTTACGGTGACTGGTGAAATTTCATGTCTACCGTAACTTATGGTAGATACCATAAGTTACGGTAGAGTGCATAATTCCTTGTTAAAATTTGCATTTTATGGTTAATTGAATCCGTTTCTAAGCATAGATTCGATTAAGAAACAATTCCAAGAACTTTAATACTAATATTGGACAAAATTTTAGTTTGTAGGTACAGCAAGTATGTGGACGACGATCAAGCATGTTTTGAAGAACCGAACACGCACTTTTGAAGCTTCCGCTTAAGTTAACTTTGTTTAGACAATGTCTATGATGTAACGTTTTTGCTAAATACTTTTGAATGATTGAATTAGTCAGCAGTTGACTAATGTTTGTTACTTTAAAACTTTACTTTTGGAACTTATGATATAAAATGGGTTATAAAATTTATATCTATATCGCATATTTGCATTAATTTCTTGTAAATTAAAGACGGGTGTTACAATTGCTTTCTGATTACTGCATTGTACATACATGTGCATCACATATTGCAAATGACACATCATTGACTGCATGCAAACATATTGACATAAATGATGCACAAAGCACAGTTAGCACAGTTAACAGACAAACCGGGAAAATGCTGACGGAGTTCAGTACATAGACAGACGTTGTTTGGACACAGTATGAGCCAGAAACTAAGTACTACACTAGTATAGAGTGTAGGGAAGTAAGGACCACAAAACTGCATTTCTAGGTGATAGTTTAAGTGCCGGAAAGTGCCTAAAACTCACATAAATTGCAGAATTCAGCACAATTCGGCAAAAATCAGCATTTTAACATGCTAATATTATGCAGAAACATGACTAAATGGTCCTGAGAGCTTTCCTAAGTGTCGGGAATTAAAAGTGTCATGAAAGGGTACATAAAGAACACTAAACTGTATAGTTTAGCACTTTAACGAACCGGTATCTAACCGAACAACCGGACACTACCCGAAACATCAAAATAACACTAGAAGCATTGTTTTAATGTTTCCAAGCTAGTTATGATCCCTAAACATCATAACACCCACTAAAAATATCTAATAACCTAGACATGTAATTAATGTTTGAAATTGAACTAGATGTAACCAATTTAGTTTAACCTAAGCTAATACCCCCCCCCCCCCCCCCACCTATGTAATCGGCCCAAATGGCCCCACCATCAAGATCCCATAAGATTTTAATCTTAGATCTTGTATGTACTTCTAGTGACATAATACCCATTGGATAAAGCACTTGTTGGAGGATTATATGTAAACTCACTAGTTCATCACTTTCATTTCTATCACAAATCACCAACAAACTCTTCTCCTTCCTCTCCCCACTACCTTCGGCCGAGATCACCACCCCACACACCACCATCATTCATTCAACATCATACAATTCCACATATATTCAAGGGTGTTAGAGGTTGCATAAGGAAGCTAGGAGCTTTCGGAAGTTGAAGGACCTTCACCGTTTGCTTTTATCCACTTGTTATCTTCACTTGAATCATCCCTAGCCTTGAGCTAGTGGTAAGAACTTCATACACTCCATTGTACATCTTATATTAGTGGTTAAAAGAAGATTCATGTTGATTATTATGAAGAACACTAAAGAACATAATATGAACATAAGCTTGACATATGAAGTAATCTTGATGAAACTATGTTGTTTTAGTATATATGTGATACTTGATGATTGATTCTTGTGTTTATGATGTTAGACATCATATGAAACCTACTAGATTGTGATTAAACACATGATCTAGCAAGTTGAGGTGATGATCTTGTGAAAGACCAAGATGATCATACTTTATGTAGACATGAACTTGAATAATAAAATTTGTTTTCATATGTGATGATGATTTAAACACAATACAAGCCTTGTAAATGGATGATTTCCAAAATAGTTTTCTCAAGAAACTAAGTTAAATAACAAGATTTACATAAACTTTGTTCTTACATAAACCAAGCTTGTTTTTAATGGTTAAATAAGTGTAGAAACACTTGTGTAACAAAAGATTACATAGAGAAGCATTTTTAGAAAATATGTTTGGAAGTTGTAAACACCCAACTTCTTTAAAAATGAAGTTTTTAAAGAAGTAAATACATTTTAAAGGGTAACTAAACCTACTAAACACTCTACCAAGTTACTACAAGTTTTTATAAAAGCTCAAGTTCACGTTGTTGTATAAATTGCATGATTTTAGCACTAGGTAAGTGTTGATTGAGTTGTCGATTGTTTGTGATGAATTTAAAAAGAAAATGATATGCTTTGAAAGCATGGGAACCTCCATTTTTAGGGGAAACCATGGCAAAATTTTCTAAAAATATAAACACTTAGAAAAATATTTTTAAACAAGTATTTACAAGTATATCTTTAACTATGATTTTCATATAAACCTTGCCATAATTTTTGTTACAAAAATACAAATATTGGAGGTTGATTTTTTTTAATAAAAGTGGCTAGGTATATATATTTAGAATGTATATACATTGAAGACACACATGTGTGATTACTTGTATATTATGTGTAGTAATTATATTATTTTGGTGCTTGAAATAATATAACACATTAAAACATCAAGAAATTACAATCCAAAATATTACCAAAATCTCAAGGAATAATTACACAAGTTACACACACAATATTGTGAAACCGAACGAAAGAATGTAACTTACAAAATATTCCGGAAAATACATTTATAAATACATCTTTGGTAAATATTATTTTGGATACAAAAGAAATGAAAATATGATTTTTCCAATTATTAGAAAGTTATATCATGTTTTTGACAAGGAGGAAAATATATTATATTTGGAAGTAAAAATATATTTTCTTGGATAAACTTGAAATACATTATTGATGAATAAAATAAGTTTATATATATATATTCTAAAGTGGGACTTGAAAATATATTATTTTGGAACTACAATTATTTTTGCCAAAAGAAAAATTAAGGATAATTTTTCTAAGAAATACTTTTTGAAATATATATTTAGAAATATATATTGAATACTTATTAAAGATAATACCCGCCGGGATACGACACCAATACATGGCAAGTTGTACAAATACAAGAATACGGATATACATGTATGAGATACACCCATCCTTGGAAGGAAATACGAGTATAAATACTTGAGAAGTATTATTACAAATATTGTTTAACAATTATTCCAAAACTAAATAAATATAATTTAAGTAAAATAATTATTATTTTAACAAAGTAATTATAACTTGGAATAATAACGAAGACACTTTAAAACGTAACTCAAGGGCACTAATCAATACAAAGACAAGGCATGACCCGCTCGTCTAATAGACCATAGTACATTGTAGGTAGTCGTGTACACCAGAGGAAACTTTGAGTTACAGGCGGATTCGAAGAACGCAAAACAGTGAGTTCATGTCCCCCTTTTCTCTTAACTGTTTTCAGTTTTATAACTTCGGGGGTGAAGTACATGTTTCAAATGATTACAAAATGCTTACAGACAAATACAATTGGTATGGTTAGCTAAGGAAAGTACAGTAGATCATGTGAATGGGTAGGCGCAGACTTAAGGCCATTAATCCTCGTAGTAGGACCGAGGGACAGGAGTGATAGATCTATTTGGGTGTAGCGAGCCCCACCATGAGACCGCTGAGTGGACCATGAGGTGACTATGTCTTACAGCCGGAGGCCCGGTACAAAGTCTGCTAGGTTTGAGTCTTCCTGCACTATGTCACGTATATTAATGTATTAGCTACACATTAATCGATCTGTTTCCTTGTTGCTTTCATACCGGATTTCAATTACAAATGTTTCAAAGGTTTATACATACACACAAACGAACACATGAACTCGCTCAACTTTTGTTGATGTTTCAAACTACATCTATTTCAGGGATTTAGTAATTGGATCTGGCGGGCGTTGGAAGTTTTATGCTGCGATAGGAATAAAGATGTCATCCCATGGTCTTTGGGTTTGGTCAGTGTGTCTTATTCCTGGACGAGACACGTCTTCCAAAACCTTGGTTATATTTAATATCTTTTGACAAGTCCTTAGTGAACTCATAAACAATTTGTATGGTTTGTAAAACCTGAATTTGAAGTCTGCGTTGTAAAACAATGTTGTCATGTTCTAAACTTATTTAATGGATGACAAATCTATGGTTTTATCATAGAGTTGTTGTTATGATTGAATGCAATGGTATTAAGACAGTCACACCAAATTCACGCTTCCGCAAAAGTCAGGGTGTGACATCCGCTGTTTTCAGATCATTAGTGATCTTCATGCTTGTATCCGTGAAGCTCAATACTCGTCAGGCAACGAAGGTAGTCTAATCATTGAAATACGAGGTGCTTCGATTGACCAACTCGAAACGAAGTCTGATGGACTTCAATACTATCTCAATCACATCTGGGTACCAGATCACGATAATCTTCGTGAGCTCATCATGAATGAGTCTCACAAATCCAGATACTTTATTCATCCAGGTGCTAATAAAATGTACCATGACTTGCGTACATCCTATTGGTGGCCTGGTAAGAAGAAGGAAATCGTCGCGTACGTCTCGAAGTGTCTCACCTGCTCAAAGGTCAAAGCCAAACATCAACGTCCTTTAGGTCTTCTCGAACAACCCGAAATCCCTGTTTGGAAATGGGATGGCATTGCTATGGACTTTATAACTAAACTCCCTCGAACACCTTCCGGTCATGATAGTATATGGGTAATCATCGACCGTTCGATCAAATCAGCCCACTTTCTTCCTATTCGTGAAGATTTCAAAGTGGAGAAACTTGCTCGAATTTACACTGATGAAATCATATGTCGTCATGGTATACCCATTGACATAATCTCTGACCGCGATGGTCATTTCACTTCACGTCTTTGGCAAACTTTTCAGTCCGCTATGGGTTCTCACTTGAATCTTAGTACAGCCTTTCATCCTCAAACGGATGGACGGACTGAACGTACTATACAAACCCTAGAGGATATGCTCCGTTCTTATGTCATTGACTTTGGTGGAATTGGGATGTACATTTACCATTGATCGAGTTCTCGTAAAACAACAGCTACCATTCCAGTATCCAGATGGCTCCTTTCGAAGCTTTATACGGTCGCAAGTGCCGATCCCCCAGTTGGCATAAGATTGGTGACAAGCAACTTACTAGCCCTGAGATCATTCAAGAGACGAGGGATAAGATTCTTCAAATCCATGATAACTTGATCAAGGCTAGGAGCAGACAAAAGAGCTATGCTGATAAAAGGCGTAAGCCTCTGGAATTCAATGTTGGAGACCACGTTCTGCTCAAGGTATCTCCCTGGAAAGGAGTGAAACGCTTTGGTAAAAAAGGGAAAGCTTGCCCCTCGCTATGTGGATCCTTTCAAGATACTCGAAAAGATTGGCAAGGTGGCTTACCGACTCGATTTACCTCAAGAGCTCAGCAATGTACATCCGATGTTTCATGTCTCTAATCTCAGGAAGTGCTTAGCAGATGAGGAACTTCAAGTTCCCATCGAAGACTTGCAAATCAATGAGACTCTTCATTTTGTGGAGAAACAAGTCGAAATCATGGACCGAGGTACCAAGCAGCTAAGGCGCAGCAAAATTTCCATAGTTAAGGTTCGATGGGAAGGAAAGCGTGGCGCTGAATTCACTTAGGAGCTCAAGAGTGAAATGAAAACCAAGTATCCACAACTCTTTGTTCAGTCTTCCTCTTAGATTTCGGGGACGAAATCTCCTAAAGGAGGGGAGACTGTAACGCCCAGCGTTTTGATACTTTTATTATCTCGGCAAGTCTTGTCGTACTTCCCATCCTGTACTCTCGAGACGATCGATCATAATGAATATGCGACTGTTTGAATCGTAATTTTTGTTAAACTATGTGAAACAATGTGATGCTTCTTATGTGTGAACGATATGATTCTTGACTCTTGTGATGCTTATAAATGTATGTGAACGATGTATTTACCATAGATTCTTGACTCTTTGTGATGCTTTGATACTTACTGCACAAGAAACTAGCTTAAACGTGAACTTGAAACACGGAAACATCTTGTGTTATTTATGTTATTCGAACATCTAGATGTAATTATACTACATACGCAATGCAGCACTTAACCTCGCTCGCAAAACGAGCCAAAGTCGGAAAACTAACAAACGCGAATCGGCTCTCCGAATGGACATCCGATCGGATGACCATCCGCTCAGATGACCATCCGACCGGATGGCCATTCGACCGGAACGCCATTCGACACCTGACACTTGCACCGACTTAACCCCATTCGATCGAGATCATTCGACTAGCCCTGTCACTGTCATCTATAAATAGGGCACTTAACTCTTCATTCTCACCTTTCCCTCTGCCATTCCCTCACACGCTCTCAGACGCTTTCCTTCGCGATTCAAGGCAAATTGTAAGCTTTTTACCTCCATTCTCTTCTAATCTTCATCTTTAATCATTTCTACACCATTTTCTTCATCAAAATAACACGAACACTTCAACTTTTTCTCGAAAACCAACTGATTTGGGCCTCTTGAAAGTGGTTTCCACTCGGTTGCTTATGCAAACTGTTGTGGAGCACCGTTTAACCAAGATTGGTTCCAGATCTAAAGGATTTTCACAACTTTTATACAAGATCTAAAGGATTATCACACCTTTATGCCAGATCTAACGAAATATCACATGTTTCCAGCTCGGATCTGATAAACTTCACGTTTTACAACTGATTTCCAAACTTTTCTTCTGATTTACACGAAACACTGGTGAAATCGGACTCAAACAGACTCTCGACTCGTTTCTTAGTCGAGAGCCGGCTTGAAAGCTGATTTCCACCGAAAAGATGGACCGATTTACTGGTCAAACATGAAATTCCATCAAGAACAGTTCGTCGGTTCGAAGGGGTAGTACCCATTCGGTCGAACGAACTGGTTTTGGTGTATTCCCGTTGTTTGATGCGTTATCACGCCGTCTCCGTCAATTCAAGACTTTTACTTAGAAATTTTACGAAACTTCACACACTGACCATCTGTTCGAATGGCCATCTGATCGGATAACCATCTGTCCAGATGATCTGCCAATGATAACACTTGTGTTTGTTTTTACAGGACACTATGATCAAAACAACAAGAACTTTAACAGTTCACAGACACCCACGCACTGTTCGAATGGCCATCCGTTCGAATGGTCATCCGTTCGGATGACCATCTGATTGGATGGAGCCCATCCGTTCGAATGGCCATCCGTCCGGATGACCATCCGCTCGGGTAGTCTGTCAGACACTTTAACTAGATTTTTCGCACTATTCGACACTCTGTTCCCGACCGGGTCAGCACTTAGAGGACTTATGCTCTGTTTGTGACAACCCTCACTAAACCAGGTATCCGTGCAACTTAATTAACAATTAATTACTGCTTAATTACTGTGCTTGTTTGAAATTACTGATGAACTGCTACTTGATTTCTGATACATGCATATACCTGCATCATACTTTACTTACCGTCACTACATTATTTACATGCTGAACCTTAGTGACAAACATGATGCACAAAAAGCACAGTAGCACTATAAACGGATAACCTATTGAACATGCTGATAAAGCCAGCATCAGGCAGACACTGCCTCTAAGGCCTGTATGAGCCAGAAATATTTTACTACACTAGTGGTGAGTGTAGGGATACAAGGGTTGTAGAACTGCGTCTCTAGGAATAAGTTACAATGACTGGATGTGCCTAAAACGTGCTCTAAGCACAAAAACTCAGCACTTTAATAAACAATTTAGCATCTAGCTACTCAATAAAGTGCCAAAACATGAGGAAAATATTCCCGACACTTTGGAGGAATAAGTTGTGTCACTAAAAAGGGTATTAACGACACTTTAAAGCTTGTTTAACGCTTTAACGGATTACTATCCAACCGAACAACCGGACTTTACCCGGAACATAAAAATATTGTCATCAACACTGTTTTTCTTTTTCTGAGCCAGTTAGGGTCCCTGAATACCCTAACACCCGTCACAACTTACTACACACTAGTAACCGGGTTAATCTCTAAACTAACTAAACTTAACTTAACTAATTACCTAATGTTTGGTTGGATTTGAACTAGGACCCCCCCCCCCAACCGAATTCGGTCACCACATGGTGACACATTGTCCTTTATTTGATTATAATAATCTTGTATGCTTAATATCTAGCTAGCACTAAATCCATTGGATAATGGTGGTGATAATTGCCTATAAGATCAAGGTTTAACACAACATAACTTTCCACCACACTTAGAAGTTTCACACTACTCTCTCCCTCTCTTTCACTCTCGGCCGAAGACACAAGCACCCCCACCGCCATCTTTCGATTTCCTTCAACCAATTTCAAGATCATTCAAGTGTTAAGGATCACCTACAAGGAAGCTTGGTGCAATCGGAAGGCGAAGGACCTCACTCTATTGCTTTTATCCTCTCATTTTGCGTCTAGATTCTTCCCTAGCCTCGAGCTAGTAGTAAGTTGCTTGAATCACACTCTCGAACTATTTTGAAGTGGTTAAAATGATATGTAACGGTTAAAAGTCGCAAACATACAAGATGAAGCATAAAAGTCTACTAAAAACACTAAAAATGATGGTTAAAAGCTTGAATGATGTGTAAATCTTGTAGTATTTGATTTGTGTGGTTATTTAGGCCTGATCTATGTTGTGGTAGCTCGGATCATCGTTTAACCCGGATTGGTCATGATCATGGATTATGACATAAAGCTTGTTTAAGTGTAACAAGGGTTAAGTGATGAAACTCTACCACACATCAAACTTGAACTTGTGTAAAAATGATTTTACTTATGAAATAGTGTTTAAAACTAGTAGATCTATGGATCTACAAACGGTATTTTCAAAGGACCACGTGTCAAGAGAAAACATACTTTTAAAGACGCATCTTTCATAAACAAGAATGATTTTAGTAAACACACTAGTGTGTAAACACTTGTGTAACACTAAGTTTCGACAAGGAAATTGTTTTGTCAAATTTTACAAAAAATTGTAAAGATGGAATTCCTTTAAAAACAAGGATTTTACGAAACCGGGATTGGTTTATACAAAAGATCCACTAAAAATATTGGGATTTACTTCATATTTTGGATAAATCACAAGTTCATGTAATTTATGCGATTTATATATATATTTTGACTAGTTGATGCTTTGAACATTGTTTTGATTGAATAAGAAGATTGTTGGTTTGATTTATAAAAGAAAATGATACGCTTAAAAGCGTGGCCACCTCCAGTTACAGGGGAAACTCTGGCGAAATTTTCCAAAAACCTAACACTTAGAAATATTTTCACCACAAGTGTTAGAAATACATTTTCGACTTGTTTTCAAAACACAAGTTTCGCCACGACTTATTTACAAAATATCGGAGGTGGGATTTCACAAAATAAAACGTGATAAATATATGTATTTAGTAAATATATATTTTTCACAACATCACTTGTGTAAATGTTTATGATTATTTTGTGAACTACGTAAATATTATTTTTAGATTAAAAATAATATTACTAAGTATTATTTTGGGAGAATCACATGTATTAAAATATAATATTTTTGGGAAGAATATTTATATTTTGGAGTTAGAAATAAAATATATTAAGTGAGACTTAATAGTGTAATTCGAATGTTACGAACACGCATGTATTAAATCCCCCATCCTTGGGAAGGAGAATAATTACCAAGTATTTACAAAAATATAAACACGAAATAGTTGCCTAACTATTTCCCAAAAACTTAAACCTTAAAGCTAAGGCACGGCCGTCCGTCTAATAGAGTTAGTACGTGTAGGTCGTCACACAGCTGCTTGATTTGGAGGTATACTTGGTAGAGACGCACCACTGTGAGTTCATGTCCCCCTTTTCTCTTAACTGTTTTCAGTTTTCTAAACTACGGGGGTGAAATACATGTTACTTTGATTACAAGTACTTTATACATGGTATGGTTAGCGTAAGGAGGTTTACTACTTAGATCATGTGAGTGGGTAGGAGCAACATGAGGCCATTAGTCCTCATGGTAGGACCGAGGGACAGGAGCGGTAGATCTATCTGGGTGTAGCGAGCCCAGCCCCAGGCCAAACTAGAAACGGACCTCGGGGTGACTTTGTGCCCGACGCATAAATCTGCTAGGTTTGAGTCTCCCTACTTGCACTTCACACATATCTGTGGCCTTGCAAACCATTGGTGATCTCAATTCCCTTATGTGCTACATACCAGGATTTTTATACTTACAAAGGTTTATTTACTCACTTACACATGAACTCGCTCAACATTATTGTTGATTTTTCAACTTACATGTATTTCAGGGAATTAAAGGATCTGGCGCGGTATGACACGTTTTCCCGCTGCACTAGCTACGAGGTCATCCGGGTTTAGGGAATGTGACTCTTTCCTGGACAAGTCACAGTCCTTAAACTATGCTTATGTTATGTTTGTTGAACAATGTTTATGTCGTTAGGATGTGTTTCCGTTAAGACAATGTTATTGTATTTGGTTTTTAAAACTTAATCGAATGGATGATCTTGCATGGTTTTATTTCATATAGCTTTGTTATGGTTAAGCTATGGTATTAAGAAGTCACACCAAATTAACCACGCTTCCACAAAGCCAGGGTGTGACAGCTTGGTATCAGAGCTCTGATCATAGCGAACTAGGATTCTTTCTCGAGTCTAGACTATGATCACTAGGGCTCTCACGAAAACGTTTTTACTGCATGTGACAACCCGCACTAAACCAGGTATCCGTACGACTTAATTAAGGATTAATTACTGCTTAATTACTGTGCTTGCTTGTACTAGCTGATAAACTGCTACTTGAATACTGATACATGTACTTACTTGCATCATACTTGCTTGCTGTCACTACATTATTTACATGCTGAACCTTAGTGACAAACATGATGCACAAAAAGCACAGTAGCACAATACACGGCTAACTTATTGAACATGCTGATAAAGCCAACATCAGGCAGACACTGCCTCTAAGGCCTATAAGAGCCTGAGATATTTGGCTACACTAGTAGTGAGTGTAGGGATACAAGGGTTGTGGAACTGCGTCTCTAGGAATAAGTCACAATGACTGGATGTGCCTAAAACGTACTTTAAGTACAAAACACAACACTTTAATAAATAATCCAGCTTCTAGCTGACTAGTAAAGTGCCAAATCATGGGGAAAATACTACTAGACACTTTCTAAAGTGTTGGAAACAAGATGTGTCACTAAAAATAACAATAACGACACTTTAAAGCTTTTGTAACGCTTTAACGGATTACTATCCAACCGAACAACCGGACTATACCCGAAACATGAAAATATTGTTATTTTCACTATTTATATTTTTCTGAGCCAGTTAGGGTCCCTGATTACCCTAACACCCGTTGTAACATACTACACACAAGTAACTAAGTTAATTACTTAACTAACCTAACTAAACCTCCTAACCACCTACTTGAGATCGAACTAGGTACCCCCCCCCCCTCTTGACCGAATTCGGTCCCCTAGGGGACATAAATGGTACTACAAGATCTCCTAATCTTGCTTGCTAAATATCTAGTTAACATAATTACCATTGGTTAATACCTACAAGAATTGTCTATAAGTTCATGAGGTTGCACATATGATCATTATCACAACACAACACCTTCACAACTCTCTCTCTTTCTCTCTTGCTCACTCTCGGCCGAACCCCCTCCCCTACATCCACCCATTTTCGATTTCAAGCAAGCCTTTCCATCATCATTCAAGCATTAAGGGTTGCATATTAGGAAGTCTGGAGCAAGCGGAACACGAAGGACCTCTTTCTTTAGCTTTTATCCACTCGTTTTTCGCCAAGAATCTTCCCTAGCCTTGAGCTAGAGGTATATTGTTTACAACTCATTCTTGAACTAATCTAAAGTGGTTAAAAGGAATTATGTCGGTTAAATCTCGTTAAAATGCTAGATGATGCACAAAAGTTTACTAAAAATACTTAAAATGGTGGTTAATAGCATATGGAATGTGTAAAAGTTGTAGTATTTGAAATATGTGGTTATCTAGACCCGATCTATGATGTGGTAGCTCGGATCACCGTTTAACCCGGTTTAGTAAGATCATGGATCTTAACATAAGCTCGTTTTTGAATGATACGAGGGTTAAAAGGTGAGACTCTACCACACACGAAGCATGAACTTGTGTAAAAATGCTTTACTTGTGTAAACATGTTTAAACTTGTACAAAGATGTTTAAAACTAGTAGATCTACGTATCTACACCCGGTATTTTCAAAGGACCACATATCAAGGAAACCATGTATTTTGAAAGATGGATCTTACAATAATAAGCATGATTTTATAAACCACAAGTGTGTAAACACTTGTGAAATGAAAAGATCCGACAAAGAACTAGTTTTGTCAAATGTTACTAGAAGTTGTAAAGACGGATTTTCTCTAAAAACAAGGTTTTTACGAAATCGGATTATTTACACAAAAGATCCAGTAAAAGTAAAGAGATTTACTACATATTTTAGACAAACCACAAATTCGTATATTTTTGCCATTATGTCTATCTTTGACTAGTTAAAATGTTGGAAAGTTGTTTGATAATGTTGAGAACATTGATTGATTGATTTGTTAAAAGAAAATGATACGCTTGAAAGCGTGGCCACCTCCAGTTACAGAGGAAACTCTGGCGAAATTTTTTCTAAATACCTAACACTTAGAAATATTTGCACAACAAGTGTTAGAATTATTTTTGACATGTTTTCGAAATATAAATTTCGCCATGACTTTATTTACTAAATATTCGGAGGTGGGATTTTCACAAAGTTTAACGTGATAAATATATATATGGTCACAACACTGTTTATGATTATTTTGTGAAAATACATAAATATTATTTTTTTTGAGTAAAAATAATATTTACAAACGTTGACGAATCCCAAAATAATACGAACGCTTTCACATGAATATATAAGTTACACCGGTAATTATATTACCACTCGATTATTAAAACGTAACTTACGCACATGTATTGTATCCCCCATCCTTGGGAAGGAAATTAACTACCAAGTATATACAAAATGTAAACACGAAATAGTTGTCTAACTATTTCCCAAAAACTTAAACTATAAAGCTAAGGCACGGCCGTCCGTCTAATAGAATTAGCACTTGTAGGTCGTCGCACAGCTTTCTGATTTGGAGATACTTGGTAGAGACGCTTCACTGTGAGTTCATGTCCCCCTTTTCTCTAACTGTTTTCAGTTTTCTTAACTGCGGGGGTGAAATACATGTTACTTTGTTTACAAGTACTTTATATACGGTATGGTTAGCGTAAGGAGGTGTTTTATTCCGATCATGTGAGTGGGTAGGAGCAATATGAGGCCATTAGTCCTCATGTCGGGACCGAGGGACAGGAGCGGTAGATCTATCTGGGTGTAGCGAGCCCAGCCCCAGGCCAAACTAGAAACGGACCTTGGGGTGACTTTGTCCACATACAAATGCCGTGGCGAAATCTACTAGGTTTGAGTCTCCCTATTTGCACTTCACATATATCAGTGGCCTTGCAAACCATTGGTGATCACAAGTCCCCTTATTGGCTACATACCACGATTATTTCTATACTCACAAGTGTTTTACATACTCACTTACACATGAACTCGCTCAACATTATTGTTGATTTTTCAACTTACATGTATTTCAGGAAATTAACGAGATCTGGCACGGTATGGCATGTTTTCCGCTGCACTAGTTTCCGAGGTCATCCGGGGTTTAGGGGATGTGTCTCTTTCCTGGACAAGACACAATCCTTAAACCATGTTTATGTTATGATTAAGTTTGTAATGTCTGTTGAACAAGGTTATGGTTGTTAGGGAATGTTCCCGTTAAAACAATGGTACTGTATTTGGTTTTTAAAACTTAATGGATGATCTTGTATGTTTTTAACTCATATAGCTTTGTTATGATTAAGCTATGGTATTAAGAAGTCACACCATAATTAACCACGCTTCCGCAAAGCCAGGGTGTGACAGCTTGGTATCAGAGCTCTGATCATAGCGAACTAGGATTCTTTCTCGAGTCTAGACTATGATCACTAGGGCTCTCACGAAAACATTTTTACTGCATACCACTTAAGTCCAGATCCAAAACGTTTTTACAAACAAATGTTGAGCACATTTTATTCTTTATTATAGGCTCAGTCTGAGAGGCTGAGGCTCGGTCTGAGAGGCCGAGGCTCGGTCTGAGAGAACGAGGTAATTGGCTAGTGGGACTAGGAGAATTGGCTAGTGGGACTAGGAGAGTTGGCTAGTGAGACTAGGAGAATTGGCTTGTGGGACTAGGAAGAGCAGTCTGAGAGGCTGGGAGGCTAGTGGGACTAGGAGAATGATTTGAATGCTTACTTGGTGACCTATGTGATTATTTGATTATATGATTAACTGTTTGTGCATGTTGGTGTATATGTTACAGACACATGGATTCTACAGACACTGGTGGTTCAGGCACCACAGGCCCTAGGCCTATCGTATCAGACGACCTTGAGTCATCGGAGCACGAGGTTCATACGTCCGACGTCACGAGCACAGATGAGGACGATTTCCAGCCCTTCGCATTACCTAACAGTGCTGGCGAGCTCGCAAATGGTCCTTTGGCCGGGGATCTGCCACTGGCAGTGATCCCTGCTCCTATACCGCTTGCTTCGTACCCTATTTATGATTTGCCTATCGACGACGAGGATGATGATGTCGATATGTTTGAGGAGGAGCCTTTCGAGGAGGATGCTCAGGGCGAGGCCCTACCTGCTGCTGATAGTCCCTTGTTGATCGCAGATGCTCCCGCCGCGGAGTCACCTGCTCACTCCCCAGTCCCAGACTCCTTTGAGTCTGTGGCCTCTGTACCCTCACACATCCAGAGTGCGCAGCACTTCTCTCATGTGTCAGATCCTGATCAGGCATCTTCTGTTGCCCCTATCCCCAGTTTTGTTTTCGACCATGACGATGAGGGGGATTCCGATCCTATGTTTCCCCCAGGATTCGACCCAGATCGTGACTTGGAGTTTCTTCCCATGGATCAGTTTATGGAGGATCCAGTAGACCTTGAGGACCCAGTGGATCCTATCGACCCAGATTTTGGTTTCGAGATGGCTTTTGATGACCTCGAGCCTGCCATTGCTCCAGAGCAGGCAGCCGCTCTAGACCCCATACCTGAGCATGACCCAGTACATGCTGACATCCCTTTTGAGCCTGTTGCTGATGATCTCCCCGTGGGTATTCCTTTGATGGAGGGCGATCATGTCATTGTTGATCCTTTACCCGTTGTCGCTATACCTGTTGACCCTCCCGTGGAGCACATTGCACCTGTTCACCCTGTTGTTGCTCCCCCACTTGATCCCGTTCCACTAGAGCCCGAGCATGCACTATTCGCGGCACGCATGGATCCACCAGATGAGCATGCACAGCACGGTTGGATACCTGCTGATGAGGATGTACCGCCTTTTCCCCCTCAGATCCCTGTTTCGCGACATGTTGATTTTTCCTTTCAGATTCCACAGTTTGTACCTCCAGCGAGGCCTGGAGAGGGTTCTTCAGCCCATCCTGTTGGGCATGTACCGATGCCTATCCCTTTCATGCCACAGATGTCACCTGTTCCACCCACTGTTGCTCCATTTCACGTGGCACCTTTCGACCCTACTAGTGAGCCGTTTCTTTGGGCACCAGACTCTGGTATGCCACCTACTGATCCCTACCATGCTTTTCACATGGGACACACTATCGAGGACGTCTTGATGTCTTTTGTAGCTCAGTATGAGTCACATACGCAGCGCATCCAGGAGCTCGAGAGAGCTCAGCGGCCACCGTGTCCATGCCATGGTCAGACACACTCCCCTCTGCAGCCATTTCGACCTTTACCTCCAGATTATGCTGCCCGTCTCTCTACATTGGAGCAGCAGATTGCTTCCATCATTCGTACTCAGCAGGCTATGGAGGCGGACTGGCTACAGTTACGCCGCTTGTTTTACACCCACTTTCCCCCTCCTCCACCACCATCTGTATAGAGCTCATCAGTACTGTTTGGGTAAACGAGGATGAGAAGACGGCGATTGTTGGATTGCACAGTATTTTTGGAGACTACTTTATGATTCTGACTTTTGTTGACATGTATTTGATGTTGTATTGACACTGATTTAGCTTTTGGACAGGGGTGATGTAGCCCCTAGTTGATTGATGATTGTATGATACAGGGATGTACTGATACACTTACTATGTGGTCTCGATATATGGCAATCGCAGTATTCTCATCATATTTGATTCGCTTGATTGCTTATTTGTATTTATGACATGGGATGTTGTGTGATTGATATTTGTGATGTATTGATAACATGAGATGTTATGTGCTATTACTATTACTATATACGTACGTTTTTACTATGGCCTGACCAACGTGAACACATCTTTTAGAAGATGCCGCCGAAACGCCCAACACCAATGCCTACTAATGAGGCAGAGCTACAGCAAGTCATTGCAGCTGCCATAGCACAATACGCAGCATCTCAGCCAGGAACGAGCGGAAGTATTAACCAGGGCAACAACAATCCACCTCACGGTAATACTAAGTCATTAAGACATACCGTGACCTAATTGGATATCTTTAGCAAGGATGCTAATACCATTCATATGTTATAACGTATGTGCAGGGTGCACCTACAAGCAGTTTCTAGACTGCAAACCGGTCAACTTTGATGGCACAGGAGGTGCTGTTGCCTTTGTTCGTTGGGCTGAGAAAACCGAATCTGTACTTCGCATGAGCAAGTGTGCGCTGGATCAGCAAGTCACCTATATCTCAGGGCTATTTCTAGATGGAGCCCTCTCTTGGTGGAATCTACAAGTACAGACACTAGGCGAAGCTGCTGCCTACGCGCTGACCTGGACCGAACTGAAAGAACTTATGCGCAAAAAGTACTGTTCCCGCGCAGAAATCCAGCGATTGGAGACCGAGTTCTGGCACTTGAAAATGGATGGTCCAAAGGTAGCGGAGTACGTTCAAAGGTTCCATGACTTATCTCAAGTGGTCCCTTACATGGTTACACCAGAATACAAGCGAATCGAGCGCTTCATTTGGGGTTTGGCTCCCCAAATCATAAGCATGGTGACCTCATCCAAGCCTGCAACCATTACTGAGGCGATTGATTTGAGCATAGCCCTCACTGAGGAGGCGATTCGCCTGAACAAGTTTGATGAGATCAAGACAAAGAAGGCAGAGACTCACGTCGAGTCATCAGGGGGTAACAAACGGAAGTTCTCAAACTTCAAGCAGGGCGCCAGTGTGGCGGTGAAGAAAGGAGGATCAGCTAGCAGTGGGAAGAAAGGAAAAGGATACCAGGGCACCCAGCCCAAGTGTAATGTCTGTCAACGCCATCATACGGGGCATTGTAATGTGAAAGTATGTGAAGCATGCGGGAAGCCAGGCCACTCGAAAGATTCTTGTTGGGCTAGTGCTGGCCGGGGAGGCCAGGGAGGATATGGAAACAGAAACTACAATCGTGGTGGTACTGGAAATCGCCCACAAGGAAATAATGGAGGGAACGGAGTCAACAATGCGAACCAAAACAACCAGCAAGTTGGGGATGGCGCAGGAAGCGGTCGAAAACTTGGATGTTTTAACTGCGGTGATGTTGGGCATTTTAAGAAGAACTGCCCAGATTTAAACCAAGCCCGTGGAAGAGTGTTCCAACTCGAAGCTAGGGAAGCGCGCCAGGACCCCAATGTTGTTACTGGTACGTTCCCTATCAATCAACGCTATGCATCCGTTTTATTTGATACTGGTGCCGATTATAGCTTCGTATCATTAGAGTTTAAGAGTATGCTTGGCCTAGCCGCTAGTAAGTTAGATATTCCTTACTCGATCGAATTGGCCAATGGGAAGTTAGTAGAAGCTAATGAAGTTATCAGAGGTTGTGTGATTGAATTGGGAGAATGTGAGTTCACTCTAGATCTACTACCAGTCCAATTGGGAAGCTTCGACGTGGTGGTAGGAATGGATTGGTTATCAGGAAACAAGGCTGAGATAGTATGTCACGAGAAAGTTGTTCGTATCCCAACCGATGATGGTGAGACCATTGTGGTTCATGGAGAAAAGCGTGAGACGCCGTTGAGGATTATCAGCTGCTTGAAAGCAAGGAAGTGTTTGCAGAAAGGATGTGTTGCCTTCCTGGCACACATTGTGGATAAGAAGGCTGCTGAGCCGAGAATCGAAGACATCCCTGTTGTAAGGGAGTATCCAGAAGTCTTCCCAGAAGACTTGCCTGGACTGCCACCTCAGAGGCAAGTAGAGTTTCGCATCGACTTAGTTCCGGGCGCCGCGCCTGTGGCTAAGGCACCTTATAGACTTGCTCCGTCTGAGATGCAGGAACTGTCGACGCAACTTCAAGAGTTGTTAGACAAGGGTTTTATCCGACCAAGCTTCTCGCCTTGGGGAGCTCCGGTCCTGTTTGTCAAAAAGAAGGACGGTAGTTTTTGAATGTGCATTGACTACCGGGAGTTAAACAAGCTGACGATCAAGAATAGGTATCCTCTGCCAAGAATCGACGATCTGTTTGACCAACTTCAAGGTTCAAGCTTTTATTCAAAGATCGATCTTCGATCTGGATACCATCAGCTAAGAATACAAGAGGAAAGCATTCCGAAGACAGCCTTCAGAACTCGTTATGGACACTACGAGTTCCTTGTTATGCCGTTTGGTCTGACAAACGCACCTGCAGTCTTCATGGATTTAATGAATAGAGTTTGCAAACCGTACTTGGATAAGTTCGTGATTGTATTCATCGACGACATTTTAATCTATTCAAAGACGAAGGCTGAACACGAACAACATCTTAGAACCATTTTGGAGCTACTAAGGAAGGAACAGCTGTATGCTAAATTCTCCAAGTGCGAGTTTTGGCTACGTGAAGTCCAATTCCTTGGGCACATGGTAAATGGAGATGGAATCCACGTGGACCCAACAAAGATCGAGGCAATCAAGGATTGGGAAACGCCAAAGACGCCAACCGAGATTCGGCAATTCTTGGGTTTGGCTGGCTACTATCGAAGGTTCATTGAGGACTTTTCGAAGATCGCTCAACCATTGACGCTACTCACCCAGAAAGATAAGACGTTTGATTGGGGAATCAAACAGGATGAAGCGTTTCAGGTATTAAAAGAAAAGCTCTGCAATGCGCCAATCCTAGCTCTACCGGAAGGTACTGACGATTTTGTGGTATACTGCGACGCATCGCGACAAGGATTGGGTTGCGTGTTGATGCAACGCCAGAAGGTTATTGCTTACGCATCGCGTCAGTTGAAAGTGCACGAAAAGAACTATACCACACATGATTTAGAGCTTGGCGCAGTGGTTTTTGCTTTAAAGATCTGGAGACACTACCTTTATGGTACGAAGTGCACAATCTTCACAGATCACAAGAGCCTACAGCATATATTCAACCAGAAGGAGTTGAATATGAGACAAAGACGATGGGTTGAGTTGCTAAACGACTACGACTGCGAGATAAAGTATCATCCAGGGAAGGCGAATGTAGTCTCCGATGCCCTAAGTCGTAAGGAGAGAATCAAGCCCATAAGGGTTAGAGCTTTGGAAATGATTATACGAACCGATCTTTCCTTGCGCATTCGTGCTGCACAAAAGGAAGCTCTCAAGGAAAGGAATCTTGAAGAGGAATATCTCCGTGGGATGGAGAAGCTTTTGGTACCAAACGAGGAAGGAACGTTATGTTTTGAGAAAAGGATTTGGGTTCCTCTGTTTGGTGATTTAAGGAAAGTTATTTTCGACGAAGCTCACAAATCACGGTACTCTATCCATCCTGGAGCGGATAAGATGTACCAAGATCTCAAAAATTACTATTGGTGGCCTAGGATGAAAGGCGACGTTGCTGTCTATGTGAGCAAATGTTTAACTTGCGCGAAGGTTAAGGCGGAATACCAGAAGCCTTCAGGGCTGCTGCAACAACCTGAGGTTCCCAAGTGGAAATGGGAACAAATCTCAATGGATTTTGTTACCAAATTGCCAAGAACGCCAAGAGGCCATGATATGATTTGGGTGATAGTTGACCGCCTAACAAAATCCGCACACTTTCTGCCAATCAAAGAAAAAGACAGCACTAGTAAACTCGCGGAAATTTACATGAGAGAGATCGTCGCACGTCATGGAGTGCCTCTCTCAATCATCTCTGATAGAGACGGAAGGTTTGTGTCAAGGATATGGCAATCCTTCCAAGAAGCCTTTGGCTCACAGTTGAATCTGAGCACTGCGTTTCATCCGCAAACTGACGGCCAGAGCGAGCGAACGATACAGACTTTGGAAGACATGCTGAGAGCATGTGTTATGGATTTGGGCGGTAGCTGGGACAAACATTTACCTTTGGTCGAATTTTCATACAACAACAGCTACCACACCAGTATTGGTGTCGCGCCATTTGAAGCCCTTTACGGACGCAAGTGCCGATCACCCCTATGTTGGTCTGACGCAGGTGATAGGCAGCTTGCTGGTCCCGAGATCGTCCAAGAGACGACAGACAAGATAGCGCAAATTCTTAAACGCATCGAAGCAGCTCGCCACAGACAAAAGGCCTATGCGGATCCAAACCGGAAGCATGTGGATTTCCAAGTTGGAGAGATGGTGTTATTGAAGGTTTCACCCTGGAAGGGGGTGGCACGCTTTGGAAAGCGTGGGAAGTTAAATCCGCGCTACATTGGTCCTTTCAAAATTCTGGAAAGAATAGGACTAGTAGCATACAAGTTGGACCTACCTGCTGAACTGAATGGTGTTCACGATACATTTCATGTATCCAATCTAAAGAAAAGTCCAACTCAAGTTGACGTTGCCATTCCCATCGACGAGATTCATATTGACGACACGCTCCACTTCGTTGAAGAACCTGTTGAGGTCACGGATTGGAAAGTTAACAAGACCCGCCGGAGCAGTGTCAAGCTCGTCAAGGTTCGTTGGAATGCCAGACATGGTCCTGAATTCACCTGGGAGCGTGAGGACCGGATGAAAGAGAAATACCCCCATCTTTTTCCTAAGAACCCTGCTTCTACAAGCAGAACTTAAATTTCGGGACGAAATTTATTTAACGGGGGGAGAATGTGACAACCCGCACTAAACCAGGTATCCGTACGACTTAATTAAGGATTAATTACTGCTTAATTACTGTGCTTGCTTGTACTAGCTGATAAACTGCTACTTGAATACTGATACATGTACTTACTTGCATCATACTTGCTTGCTGTCACTACATTATTTACATGCTGAACCTTAGTGACAAACATGATGCACAAAAAGCACAGTAGCACAATACACGGCTAACTTATTGAACATGCTGATAAAGCCAGCATCAGGCAGACACTGCCTCTAAGGCCTATAAGAGCCTGAGATATTTGGCTACACTAGTAGTGAGTGTAGGGATACAAGGGTTGTGGAACTGCGTCTCTAGGAATAAGTCACAATGACTGGATGTGCCTAAAACGTACTTTAAGTACAAAACACAGCACTTTAATAAATAATCCAGCTTCTAGCTGACTAGTAAAGTGCCAAATCATGGGGAAAATACTACTAGACACTTTCTAAAGTGTTGGAAACAAGATGTGTCACTAAAAATAACAATAACGACACTTTAAAGCTTTTGTAACGCTTTAACGGATTACTATCCAACCGAACAACCGGACTATACCCGAAACATGAAAATATTGTTATTTTCACTATTTATATTTTTCTGAGCCAGTTAGGGTCCCTGATTACCCTAACACCCGTTGTAACATACTACACACAAGTAACTAAGTTAATTACTTAACTAACCTAACTAAACCTCCTAACCACCTACTTGAGATCGAACTAGGTACCCCCCCCCCCCCTCTTGACCGAATTCGGTCCCCTAGGGGACATAAATGGTACTACAAGATCTCCTAATCTTGCTTGCTAAATATCTAGTTAACATAATTACCATTGGTTAATACCTACAAGAATTGTCTATAAGTTCATGAGGTTGCACATATGATCATTATCACAACACAACACCTTCACAACTCTCTCTCTTTCTCTCTTGCTCACTCTCGGCCGAACCCCCTCCCCTACATCCACCCATTTTCGATTTCAAGCAAGCCTTTCCATCATCATTCAAGCATTAAGGGTTGCATATTAGGAAGTCTGGAGCAAGCGGAACACGAAGGACCTCTTTCTTTAGCTTTTATCCACTCGTTTTTCGCCAAGAATCTTCCCTAGCCTTGAGCTAGAGGTATATTGTTTACAACTCATTCTTGAACTAATCTAAAGTGGTTAAAAGGAATTATGTCGGTTAAATCTCGTTAAAATGCTAGATGATGCACAAAAGTTTACTAAAAATACTTAAAATGGTGGTTAATAGCATATGGAATGTGTAAAAGTTGTAGTATTTGAAATATGTGGTTATCTAGACCCGATCTATGATGTGGTAGCTCGGATCACCGTTTAACCCGGTTTAGTAAGATCATGGATCTTAACATAAGCTCGTTTTTGAATGATACGAGGGTTAAAAGGTGAGACTCTACCACACACGAAGCATGAACTTGTGTAAAAATGCTTTACTTGTGTAAACATGTTTAAACTTGTACAAAGATGTTTAAAACTAGTAGATCTACGTATCTACACCCGGTATTTTCAAAGGACCACATATCAAGGAAACCATGTATTTTGAAAGATGGATCTTACAATAATAAGCATGATTTTATAAACCACAAGTGTGTAAACACTTGTGAAATGAAAAGATCCGACAAAGAACTAGTTTTGTCAAATGTTACTAGAAGTTGTAAAGACGGATTTTCTCTAAAAACGAGGTTTTTACGAAATCGGATTATTTATACAAAAGATCCAGTAAAAGTAAAGAGATTTACTACATATTTTAGACAAACCACAAATTCGTATATTTTTGCCATTATGTCTATCTTTGACTAGTTAAAATGTTGGAAAGTTGTTTGATAATGTTGAGAACATTGATTGATTGATTTGTTAAAAGAAAATGATACGCTTGAAAGCGTGGCCACCTCCAGTTACAGAGGAAACTCTGGCGAAATTTTTTCTAAATACCTAACACTTAGAAATATTTGCACAACAAGTGTTAGAATTATTTTTGACATGTTTTCGAAATATAAATTTCGCCATGACTTTATTTACTAAATATTCGGAGGTGGGATTTTCACAAAGTTTAACGTGATAAATATATATATGGTCACAACACTGTTTATGATTATTTTGTGAAAATACATAAATATTATTTTTTTTGAGTAAAAATAATATTTACAAACGTTGACGAATCCCAAAATAATACGAACGCTTTCACATGAATATATAAGTTACACCGGTAATTATATTACCACTCGATTATTAAAACGTAACTTACGCACATGTATTGTATCCCCCATCCTTGGGAAGGAAATTAACTACCAAGTATATACAAAATGTAAACACGAAATAGTTGTCTAACTATTTCCCAAAAACTTAAACTATAAAGCTAAGGCACGGCCGTCCGTCTAATAGAATTAGCACTTGTAGGTCGTCGCACAGCTTTCTGATTTGGAGATACTTGGTAGAGACGCTTCACTGTGAGTTCATGTCCCCCTTTTCTCTAACTGTTTTCAGTTTTCTTAACTGCGGGGGTGAAATACATGTTACTTTGTTTACAAGTACTTTATATACGGTATGGTTAGCGTAAGGAGGTGTTTTATTCCGATCATGTGAGTGGGTAGGAGCAATATGAGGCCATTAGTCCTCATGTCGGGACCGAGGGACAGGAGCGGTAGATCTATCTGGGTGTAGCGAGCCCAGCCCCAGGCCAAACTAGAAACGGACCTTGGGGTGACTTTGTCCACATACAAATGCCGTGGCGAAATCTACTAGGTTTGAGTCTCCCTATTTGCACTTCACATATATCAGTGGCCTTGCAAACCATTGGTGATCACAAGTCCCCTTATTGGCTACATACCACGATTATTTCTATACTCACAAGTGTTTTACATACTCACTTACACATGAACTCGCTCAACATTATTGTTGATTTTTCAACTTACATGTATTTCAGGAAATTAACGAGATCTGGCACGGTATGGCATGTTTTCCGCTGCACTAGTTTCCGAGGTCATCCGGGGTTTAGGGGATGTGTCTCTTTCCTGGACAAGACACAATCCTTAAACCATGTTTATGTTATGATTAAGTTTGTAATGTCTGTTGAACAAGGTTATGGTTGTTAGGGAATGTTCCCGTTAAAACAATGGTACTGTATTTGGTTTTTAAAACTTAATGGATGATCTTGTATGTTTTTAACTCATATAGCTTTGTTATGATTAAGCTATGGTATTAAGAAGTCACACCATAATTAACCACGCTTCCGCAAAGCCAGGGTGTGACAGCTTGGTATCAGAGCTCTGATCATAGCGAACTAGGATTCTTTCTCGAGTCTAGACTATGATCACTAGGGCTCTCACGAAAACATTTTTACTGCATACCACTTAAGTCCAGATCCAAAACGTTTTTACAAACAAATGTTGAGCACATTTTATTCTTTATTATAGGCTCAGTCTGAGAGGCTGAGGCTCGGTCTGAGAGGCCGAGGCTCGGTCTGAGAGAACGAGGTAATTGGCTAGTGGGACTAGGAGAATTGGCTAGTGGGACTAGGAGAGTTGGCTAGTGAGACTAGGAGAATTGGCTTGTGGGACTAGGAAGAGCAGTCTGAGAGGCTGGGAGGCTAGTGGGACTAGGAGAATGATTTGAATGCTTACTTGGTGACCTATGTGATTATTTGATTATATGATTAACTGTTTGTGCATGTTGGTGTATATGTTACAGACACATGGATTCTACAGACACTGGTGGTTCAGGCACCACAGGCCCTAGGCCTATCGTATCAGACGACCTTGAGTCATCGGAGCACGAGGTTCATACGTCCGACGTCACGAGCACAGATGAGGACGATTTCCAGCCCTTCGCATTACCTGACGGTGCTGGCGAGCTCGCAAATGGTCCTTTGGCCGGGGATCTGCCACTGGCAGTGATCCCTGCTCCTATACCGCTTGCTTCGTACCCTATTTATGATTTGCCTATCGACGACGAGGATGATGATGTCGATATGTTTGAGGAGGAGCCTTTCGAGGAGGATGCTCAGGGCGAGGCCCTACCTGCTGCTGATAGTCCCTTGTTGATCGCAGATGCTCCCGCCGCGGAGTCACCTGCTCACTCCCCAGTCCCAGACTCCTTTGAGTCTGTGGCCTCTGTACCCTCACACATCCAGAGTGCGCAGCACTTCTCTCATGAGTCAGATCCTGATCAGGCATCTTCTGTTGCCCCTATCCCCAGTTTTGTTTTCGACCATGACGATGAGGGGGATTCCGATCCTATGTTTCCCCCAGGATTCGACCCAGATCGTGACTTGGAGTTTCTTCCCATGGATCAGTTTATGGAGGATCCAGTAGACCTTGAGGACCCAGTGGATCCTATCGACCCAGATTTTGGTTTCGAGATGGCTTTTGATGACCTCGAGCCTGCCATTGCTCCAGAGCAGGCAGCCGCTCTAGACCCCATACCTGAGCATGACCCAGTACATGCTGACATCCCTTTTGAGCCTGTTGCTGATGATCTCCCCGTGGGTATTCCTTTGATGGAGGGCGATCATGTCATTGTTGATCCTGTTGATCCTTTACCCGTTGTCGCTATACCTGTTGACCCTCCCGTGGAGCACATTGCACCTGTTCACCCTGTTGTTGCTCCCCCACTTGATCCCGTTCCACTAGAGCCCGAGCATGCACTATTCGCGGCACGCATGGATCCACCAGATGAGCATGCACAGCACGGTTGGATACCTGCTGATGAGGATGTACCGCCTTTTCCCCCTCAGATCCCTGTTTCGCGACATGTTGATTTTTCCTTTCAGATTCCACAGTTTGTACCTCCAGCGAGGCCTGGAGAGGGTTCTTCAGCCCATCCTGTTGGGCATGTACCGATGCCTATCCCTTTCATGCCACAGATGTCACCTGTTCCACCCACTGTTGCTCCATTTCACGTGGCACCTTTCGACCCTACTAGTGAGCCGTTTCTTTGGGCACCAGACTCTGGTATGCCACCTACTGATCCCTACCATGCTTTTCACATGGGACACACTATCGAGGACGTCTTGATGTCTTTTGTAGCTCAGTATGAGTCACATACGCAGCGCATCCAGGAGCTCGAGAGAGCTCAGCGGCCACCGTGTCCATGCCATGGTCAGACACACTCCCCTCTGCAGCCATTTCGACCTTTACCTCCAGATTATGCTGCCCGTCTCTCTACATTGGAGCAGCAGATTGCTTCCATCATTCGTACTCAGCAGGCTATGGAGGCGGACTGGCTACAGTTACGCCGCTTGTTTTACACCCACTTTCCCCCTCCTCCACCACCATCTGTATAGAGCTCATCAGTACTGTTTGGGTAAACGAGGATGAGAAGACGGCGATTGTTGGATTGCACAGTATTTTTGGAGACTACTTTATGATTCTGACTTTTGTTGACATGTATTTGATGTTGTATTGACACTGATTTAGCTTTTGGACAGGGGTGATGTAGCCCCTAGTTGATTGATGATTGTATGATACAGGGATGTACTGATACACTTACTATGTGGTCTCGATATATGGCAATCGCAGTATTCTCATCATATTTGATTCGCTTGATTGCTTATTTGTATTTATGACATGGGATGTTGTGTGATTGATATTTGTGATGTATTGATAACATGAGATGTTATGTGCTATTACTATTACTATATACGTACGTTTTTACTATGGCCTGACCAACGTGAACACATCTTTTAGAAGATGCCGCCGAAACGCCCAACACCAATGCCTACTAATGAGGCAGAGCTACAGCAAGTCATTGCAGCTGCCATAGCACAATACGCAGCATCTCAGCCAGGAACGAGCGGAAGTATTAACCAGGGCAACAACAATCCACCTCACGGTAATACTAAGTCATTAAGACATACCGTGACCTAATTGGATATCTTTAGCAAGGATGCTAATACCATTCATATGTTATAACGTATGTGCAGGGTGCACCTACAAGCAGTTTCTAGACTGCAAACCGGTCAACTTTGATGGCACAGGAGGTGCTGTTGCCTTTGTTCGTTGGGCTGAGAAAACCGAATCTGTACTTCGCATGAGCAAGTGTGCGCTGGATCAGCAAGTCACCTATATCTCAGGGCTATTTCTAGATGGAGCCCTCTCTTGGTGGAATCTACAAGTACAGACACTAGGCGAAGCTGCTGCCTACGCGCTGACCTGGACCGAACTGAAAGAACTTATGCGCAAAAAGTACTGTTCCCGCGCAGAAATCCAGCGATTGGAGACCGAGTTCTGGCACTTGAAAATGGATGGTCCAAAGGTAGCGGAGTACGTTCAAAGGTTCCATGACTTATCTCAAGTGGTCCCTTACATGGTTACACCAGAATACAAGCGAATCGAGCGCTTCATTTGGGGTTTGGCTCCCCAAATCATAAGCATGGTGACCTCATCCAAGCCTGCAACCATTACTGAGGCGATTGATTTGAGCATAGCCCTCACTGAGGAGGCGATTCGCCTGAACAAGTTTGATGAGATCAAGACAAAGAAGGCAGAGACTCACGTCGAGTCATCAGGGGGTAACAAACGGAAGTTCTCAAACTTCAAGCAGGGCGCCAGTGTGGCGGTGAAGAAAGGAGGATCAGCTAGCAGTGGGAAGAAAGGAAAAGGATACCAGGGCACCCAGCCCAAGTGTAATGTCTGTCAACGCCATCATACGGGGCATTGTAATGTGAAAGTATGTGAAGCATGCGGGAAGCCAGGCCACTCGAAAGATTCTTGTTGGGCTAGTGCTGGCCGGGGAGGCCAGGGAGGATATGGAAACAGAAACTACAATCGTGGTGGTACTGGAAATCGCCCACAAGGAAATAATGGAGGGAACGGAGTCAACAATGCGAACCAAAACAACCAGCAAGTTGGGGATGGCGCAGGAAGCGGTCGAAAACTTGGATGTTTTAACTGCGGTGATGTTGGGCATTTTAAGAAGAACTGCCCAGATTTAAACCAAGCCCGTGGAAGAGTGTTCCAACTCGAAGCTAGGGAAGCGCGCCAGGACCCCAATGTTGTTACTGGTACGTTCCCTATCAATCAACGCTATGCATCCGTTTTATTTGATACTGGTGCCGATTATAGCTTCGTATCATTAGAGTTTAAGAGTATGCTTGGCCTAGCCGCTAGTAAGTTAGATATTCCTTACTCGATCGAATTGGCCAATGGGAAGTTAGTAGAAGCTAATGAAGTTATCAGAGGTTGTGTGATTGAATTGGGAGAATGTGAGTTCACTCTAGATCTACTACCAGTCCAATTGGGAAGCTTCGACGTGGTGGTAGGAATGGATTGGTTATCAGGAAACAAGGCTGAGATAGTATGTCACGAGAAAGTTGTTCGTATCCCAACCGATGATGGTGAGACCATTGTGGTTCATGGAGAAAAGCGTGAGACGCCGTTGAGGATTATCAGCTGCTTGAAAGCAAGGAAGTGTTTGCAGAAAGGATGTGTTGCCTTCCTGGCACACATTGTGGATAAGAAGGCTGCTGAGCCGAGAATCGAAGACATCCCTGTTGTAAGGGAGTATCCAGAAGTCTTCCCAGAAGACTTTCCTGGACTGCCACCTCAGAGGCAAGTAGAGTTTCGCATCGACTTAGTTCCGGGCGCCGCGCCTGTGGCTAAGGCACCTTATAGACTTGCTCCGTCTGAGATGCAGGAACTGTCGACGCAACTTCAAGAGTTGTTAGACAAGGGTTTTATCCGACCAAGCTTCTCGCCTTGGGGAGCTCCGGTCCTGTTTGTCAAAAAGAAGGACGGTAGTTTTTGAATGTGCATTGACTACCGGGAGTTAAACAAGCTGACGATCAAGAATAGGTATCCTCTGCCAAGAATCGACGATCTGTTTGACCAACTTCAAGGTTCAAGCTTTTATTCAAAGATCGATCTTCGATCTGGATACCATCAGCTAAGAATACAAGAGGAAAGCATTCCGAAGACAGCCTTCAGAACTCGTTATGGACACTACGAGTTCCTTGTTATGCCGTTTGGTCTGACAAACGCACCTGCAGTCTTCATGGATTTAATGAATAGAGTTTGCAAACCGTACTTGGATAAGTTCGTGATTGTATTCATCGACGACATTTTAATCTATTCAAAGACGAAGGCTGAACACGAACAACATCTTAGAACCATTTTGGAGCTACTAAGGAAGGAACAGCTGTATGCTAAATTCTCCAAGTGCGAGTTTTGGCTACGTGAAGTCCAATTCCTTGGGCACATGGTAAATGGAGATGGAATCCACGTGGACCCAACAAAGATCGAGGCAATCAAGGATTGGGAAACGCCAAAGACGCCAACCGAGATTCGGCAATTCTTGGGTTTGGCTGGCTACTATCGAAGGTTCATTGAGGACTTTTCGAAGATCGCTCAACCATTGACGCTACTCACCCAGAAAGATAAGACGTTTGATTGGGGAATCAAACAGGATGAAGCGTTTCAGGTATTAAAAGATAAGCTCTGCAATGCGCCAATCCTAGCTCTACCGGAAGGTACTGACGATTTTGTGGTATACTGCGACGCATCGCGACAAGGATTGGGTTCCGTGTTGATGCAACGCCAGAAGGTTATTGCTTACGCATCGCGTCAGTTGAAAGTGCACGAAAAGAACTATACCACACATGATTTAGAGCTTGGCGCAGTGGTTTTTGCTTTAAAGATCTGGAGACACTACCTTTATGGTACGAAGTGCACAATCTTCACAGATCACAAGAGCCTACAGCATATATTCAACCAGAAGGAGTTGAATATGAGACAAAGACGATGGGTTGAGTTGCTAAACGACTACGACTGCGAGATAAAGTATCATCCAGGGAAGGCGAATGTAGTCTCCGATGCCCTAAGTCGTAAGGAGAGAATCAAGCCCATAAGGGTTAGAGCTTTGGAAATGATTATACGAACCGATCTTTCCTTGCGCATTCGTGCTGCACAAAAGGAAGCTCTCAAGGAAAGGAATCTTGAAGAGGAATATCTCCGTGGGATGGAGAAGCTTTTGGTACCAAACGAGGAAGGAACGTTATGTTTTGAGAAAAGGATTTGGGTTCCTCTGTTTGGTGATTTAAGGAAAGTTATTTTCGACGAAGCTCACAAATCATGGTACTCTATCCATCCTGGAGCGGATAAGATGTACCAAGATCTCAAAAATTACTATTGGTGGCCTAGGATGAAAGGCGACGTTGCTGTCTATGTGAGCAAATGTTTAACTTGCGCGAAGGTTAAGGCGGAATACCAGAAGCCTTCAGGGCTGCTGCAACAACCTGAGGTTCCCAAGTGGAAATGGGAACAAATCTCAATGGATTTTGTTACCAAATTGCCAAGAACGCCAAGAGGCCATGATATGATTTGGGTGATAGTTGACCGCCTAACAAAATCCGCACACTTTCTGCCAATCAAAGAAAAAGACAGCACTAGTAAACTCGCGGAAATTTACATGAGAGAGATCGTCGCACGTCATGGAGTGCCTCTCTCAATCATCTCTGATAGAGACGGAAGGTTTGTGTCAAGGATATGGCAATCCTTCCAAGAAGCCTTTGGCTCACAGTTGAATCTGAGCACTGCGTTTCATCCGCAAACTGACGGCCAGAGCGAGCGAACGATACAGACTTTGGAAGACATGCTGAGAGCATGTGTTATGGATTTGGGCGGTAGCTGGGACAAACATTTACCTTTGGTCGAATTTTCATACAACAACAGCTACCACACCAGTATTGGTGTCGCGCCATTTGAAGCCCTTTACGGACGCAAGTGCCGATCACCCCTATGTTGGTCTGACGCAGGTGATAGGCAGCTTGCTGGTCCCGAGATCGTCCAAGAGACGACAGACAAGATAGCGCAAATTCTTAAACGCATCGAAGCAGCTCGCCACAGACAAAAGGCCTATGCGGATCCAAACCGGAAGCATGTGGATTTCCAAGTTGGAGAGATGGTGTTATTGAAGGTTTCACCCTGGAAGGGGGTGGCACGCTTTGGAAAGCGTGGGAAGTTAAATCCGCGCTACATTGGTCCTTTCAAAATTCTGGAAAGAATAGGACTAGTAGCATACAAGTTGGACCTACCTGCTGAACTGAATGGTGTTCACGATACATTTCATGTATCCAATCTAAAGAAAAGTCCAACTCAAGTTGACGTTGCCATTCCCATCGACGAGATTCATATTGACGACACGCTCCACTTCGTTGAAGAACCTGTTGAGGTCACGGATTGGAAAGTTAACAAGACCCACCGGAGCAGTGTCAAGCTCGTCAAGGTTCGTTGGAATGCCAGACATGGTCCTGAATTCACCTGGGAGCGTGAGGACCGGATGAAAGAGAAATACCCCCATCTTTTTCCTAAGAACCCTGCTTCTACAAGCAGAACTTAAATTTCGGGACGAAATTTATTTAACGGGGGGAGAATGTGACAACCCGCACTAAACCAGGTATCCGTACGACTTAATTAAGGATTAATTACTGCTTAATTACTGTGCTTGCTTGTACTAGCTGATAAACTGCTACTTGAATACTGATACATGTACTTACTTGCATCATACTTGCTTGCTGTCACTACATTATTTACATGCTGAACCTTAGTGACAAACATGATGCACAAAAAGCACAGTAGCACAATACACGGCTAACTTATTGAACATGCTGATAAAGCCAGCATCAGGCAGACACTGCCTCTAAGGCCTATAAGAGCCTGAGATATTTGGCTACACTAGTAGTGAGTGTAGGGATACAAGGGTTGTGGAACTGCGTCTCTAGGAATAAGTCACAATGACTGGATGTGCCTAAAACGTACTTTAAGTACAAAACACAGCACTTTAATAAATAATCCAGCTTCTAGCTGACTAGTAAAGTGCCAAATCATGGGGAAAATACTACTAGACACTTTCTAAAGTGTTGGAAACAAGATGTGTCACTAAAAATAACAATAACGACACTTTAAAGCTTTTGTAACGCTTTAACGGATTACTATCCAACCGAACAACCGGACTATACCCGAAACATGAAAATATTGTTATTTTCACTATTTATATTTTTCTGAGCCAGTTAGGGTCCCTGATTACCCTAACACCCGTTGTAACATACTACACACAAGTAACTAAGTTAATTACTTAACTAACCTAACTAAACCTCCTAACCACCTACTTGAGATCGAACTAGGTACCCCCCCCCCCCTCTTGACCGAATTCGGTCCCCTAGGGGACATAAATGGTACTACAAGATCTCCTAATCTTGCTTGCTAAATATCTAGTTAACATAATTACCATTGGTTAATACCTACAAGAATTGTCTATAAGTTCATGAGGTTGCACATATGATCATTATCACAACACAACACCTTCACAACTCTCTCTCTTTCTCTCTTGCTCACTCTCGGCCGAACCCCCTCCCCTACATCCACCCATTTTCGATTTCAAGCAAGCCTTTCCATCATCATTCAAGCATTAAGGGTTGCATATTAGGAAGTCTGGAGCAAGCGGAACACGAAGGACCTCTTTCTTTAGCTTTTATCCACTCGTTTTTCGCCAAGAATCTTCCCTAGCCTTGAGCTAGAGGTATATTGTTTACAACTCATTCTTGAACTAATCTAAAGTGGTTAAAAGGAATTATGTCGGTTAAATCTCGTTAAAATGCTAGATGATGCACAAAAGTTTACTAAAAATACTTAAAATGGTGGTTAATAGCATATGGAATGTGTAAAAGTTGTAGTATTTGAAATATGTGGTTATCTAGACCCGATCTATGATGTGGTAGCTCGGATCACCGTTTAACCCGGTTTAGTAAGATCATGGATCTTAACATAAGCTCGTTTTTGAATGATACGAGGGTTAAAAGGTGAGACTCTACCACACACGAAGCATGAACTTGTGTAAAAATGCTTTACTTGTGTAAACATGTTTAAACTTGTACAAAGATGTTTAAAACTAGTAGATCTACGTATCTACACCCGGTATTTTCAAAGGACCACATATCAAGGAAACCATGTATTTTGAAAGATGGATCTTACAATAATAAGCATGATTTTATAAACCACAAGTGTGTAAACACTTGTGAAATGAAAAGATCCGACAAAGAACTAGTTTTGTCAAATGTTACTAGAAGTTGTAAAGACGGATTTTCTCTAAAAACGAGGTTTTTACGAAATCGGATTATTTATACAAAAGATCCAGTAAAAGTAAAGAGATTTACTACATATTTTAGACAAACCACAAATTCGTATATTTTTGCCATTATGTCTATCTTTGACTAGTTAAAATGTTGGAAAGTTGTTTGATAATGTTGAGAACATTGATTGATTGATTTGTTAAAAGAAAATGATACGCTTGAAAGCGTGGCCACCTCCAGTTACAGAGGAAACTCTGGCGAAATTTTTTCTAAATACCTAACACTTAGAAATATTTGCACAACAAGTGTTAGAATTATTTTTGACATGTTTTCGAAATATAAATTTCGCCATGACTTTATTTACTAAATATTCGGAGGTGGGATTTTCACAAAGTTTAACGTGATAAATATATATATGGTCACAACACTGTTTATGATTATTTTGTGAAAATACATAAATATTATTTTTTTTGAGTAAAAATAATATTTACAAACGTTGACGAATCCCAAAATAATACGAACGCTTTCACATGAATATATAAGTTACACCGGTAATTATATTACCACTCGATTATTAAAACGTAACTTACGCACATGTATTGTATCCCCCATCCTTGGGAAGGAAATTAACTACCAAGTATATACAAAATGTAAACACGAAATAGTTGTCTAACTATTTCCCAAAAACTTAAACTATAAAGCTAAGGCACGGCCGTCCGTCTAATAGAATTAGCACTTGTAGGTCGTCGCACAGCTTTCTGATTTGGAGATACTTGGTAGAGACGCTTCACTGTGAGTTCATGTCCCCCTTTTCTCTAACTGTTTTCAGTTTTCTTAACTGCGGGGGTGAAATACATGTTACTTTGTTTACAAGTACTTTATATACGGTATGGTTAGCGTAAGGAGGTGTTTTATTCCGATCATGTGAGTGGGTAGGAGCAATATGAGGCCATTAGTCCTCATGTCGGGACCGAGGGACAGGAGCGGTAGATCTATCTGGGTGTAGCGAGCCCAGCCCCAGGCCAAACTAGAAACGGACCTTGGGGTGACTTTGTCCACATACAAATGCCGTGGCGAAATCTGCTAGGTTTGAGTCTCCCTATTTGCACTTCACATATATCAGTGGCCTTGCAAACCATTGGTGATCACAAGTCCCCTTATTGGCTACATACCACGATTATTTCTATACTCACAAGTGTTTTACATACTCACTTACACATGAACTCGCTCAACATTATTGTTGATTTTTCAACTTACATGTATTTCAGGAAATTAACGAGATCTGGCACGGTATGGCATGTTTTCCGCTGCACTAGTTTCCGAGGTCATCCGGGGTTTAGGGGATGTGTCTCTTTCCTGGACAAGACACAATCCTTAAACCATGTTTATGTTATGATTAAGTTTGTAATGTCTGTTGAACAAGGTTATGGTTGTTAGGGAATGTTCCCGTTAAAACAATGGTACTGTATTTGGTTTTTAAAACTTAATGGATGATCTTGTATGTTTTTAACTCATATAGCTTTGTTATGATTAAGTTATGGTATTAAGAAGTCACACCATAATTAACCACGCTTCCGCAAAGCCAGGGTGTGACACTGCATACCACTTAAGTCCAGATCCAAAACGTTTTTACAAACAAATGTTGAGCACATTTTATTTATTATTTATAGGCTCAGTCTTGGAGGCTGAGGCTCGGTCTTGGAGGCCGAGGCTCGGTCTGGGAGATCGAGGTAGTTGGCTAGTGAGACTAGGAAGAGTAGTCTAAGAGGCTGGGAGAATTTGGCTAGTGAGACTAGGAAGAGCAGTCTAAGAGGCTGGGAGAATTTGGCTAGTGAGACTAGGAGTATCAGTCTAGGAGACTGGGAGGCTAGTGGGACTAGGAGAATTATTTGAATGCTTACTTGGTGACTTATGTGATTAATTGATTGTATGATCGACTGTTTGTGCATGTTTGTGTTTATGTTACAGACACCATGGACACCTCTGGCACAGGTGACTCAGACACCACAGGACCTAGACCTATAGTATCAGATGACCTAGAGTCTTCAGAGCACGAGGTCCACACATCCGACGTTACTAGCACGGACAAGGACGACTTTCAGCCCTTTGCTTTACCTGATGGTGCTGATGAGCTCGCTGATGGCCCTTTGGCCGGGGACCTACCGTTAGTGGAGATCCCTGCTCCCATACCACTTGCTTCATATCCTGCTTACGACTTGCTTCTCGACGCCGACGATGATGACGACGTCGATCTGTATGATGATGAGCCCTTAGAGGAGGATGTTCAGGGCGAGGCCCTTCTTGCTGCTGGTGATCTCTTGAGGATCGCAGATGCTCCCGCCGAGGAGTCACCCGCTCACTCTCCGGTCCCAGACTCTTTCGAGTCTGTGGCCTCCGCACCTTCACACACCCAGAGTGCGCAGCACTTCTCACATGGATCAGATCCCGACCAGGCATCCTCTGTTGCCCCTATTCCTAGTTTTGCTTTCGACCACGATGATGTGGAAGATTCCGATCCTGTCTTTCCCCCAGGATTCGACCCAGATCAGGATTTAGAGTTTATACCCATGGATCAGCCTATGGAGGATCCAGTCGACCCAGTAGACCCAGTTGATCCCATCGATCCCGAGTTTGATTTTGGGATGGCCTTTGATGACCCCGAGCCTACCATGGCCCCTGAGCAGGTAGCCGCTCTAGACCCTGCGTTTGAGCACGACCCAGTTCATGCTGACGCACCTATTATTGATCCTGTCATTGCTGACCCACCTATTGATGATCACCCAGTGGATGCTCCATTGTTGGAGGGCGATCATGTCATTGCTGCTGATCATGTTGATCCCCCACTTGTCGCTGATATACCTGCGGACCCTCTTGTTGCACCTCACCTTGACCCTATGCCTGTACAGTTTGATCGAGCACTTTTTGAGGCACAGATTGACCCACGAGATGAGCACGCCCAGTGTGGGTGGATTCCTGCAGATGATGAGGTTCCACCTATTCCCCCTCAGATCACTGATACCCGTCACATTGATACCTCCTTTTCATTTCCTCGGTTTACACCTCCAGCGCGACCTGGAGAGGGTTCTTCGGCTCACCCTTTTGGACATGTACCGGTATCTATCCCTGCTATACCACCGTCTGCTACTTTTCCCCCTGTTTCTCCATTTCATGTGGCACCTTTTGATCCCACCAGTGAGCCGTTTCTCTGGTCATCACCACCTGCCATGACACCGACCGACCCTTACCATCATTTCCATATGGGATATTCCATTGAGGATGTTTTGATGTCTTTTGTCGCCCAGCACGAGGCACACACGCAGCGCATTCAGGAGCTTGAGAGAGCCCAGCCGCCGCCGTGTCAGTGCCAGGGTCAGACCCACTCTCCCTTGCAGCCCTCTCGACCTTTACCACCAGACTATGCTGCACGCCTTTTTGCCCTAGAGCAGCAGGTTGCTTCTTTCTTGCGTACCCAGAGAGCCATGGAGGAGGACTGGCTCCAGTTGTGTCGCTTGTTTTACACTCACTTTCCCCCTCCTCCACCGCCATCCGTGTAGAGCTCTTCAGTACCGTATGAGTAGACGCTGGTGAGAAGACGGCTATTGCTTTTGACTGCACAGCATTTTTGGAGACTACATTTTGATTCTGACTTTTGTTGATCATGTATATGGGATGTATTGACACTGATTTGATATAGTTTTTGGACTAGGGTGATGTAGCCCCTAGTCGACTGATGTTGTATGACACTGTGATGTACTTGTACGCTTACTATGTGGTCTCAATATATGGCAATCGCAGTATTCTCATCATATTTGATGCTTGATTTGGTTATCTATATTCTATGACATGGGATATTGTGTGCTTGATGTTTGTGACATGGGATGTTGTGTGATTGATATGATTATAACATGAGATGTTATGTACTATTACTATCATAATAAAGCGTATGTATTATAACATGGGATCTTTATTATGGCCTGACCGACGTAAACCCATCTTTTAGAAGATGCCGCCGAGACGTCAAACGTCGATGCCTACCAATGAGGCAGAACTCCAACAAGTCATCGCTGCTGCCATCGCGCAACACGCCGCCTCGCAAGGAGGACCCAGCGGAAGCAGCTCAAACAACAATGGCAACAACAATCCACCTCATGGTAATACTAAGTCATTTAGACATACCATGACCTAATTGGATATCTATAGCAAAGATGCTAATGCCGTTCACATGTTACAATGTGTGTGCAGGGTGCACCTACAAGCAGTTTCTAGACTGCAAACCGGTCAACTTTGATGGCACAGGAGGTGCTGTCGCCTTTGTTCGTTGGGCTGAGAAAACTGAATCTGTTCTTCGCATGAGCAAATGTGCACCAGACCAGCAAGTCACCTACATTTCTGGGCTATTTTTGGATGGAGCCCTATCTTGGTGGAATTTACAAGTACAGACACTTGGTGAAGCTGCTGCCTACGCACTAACCTGGACCGAACTGAAGGAACTTATGCGCAAAAAGTACTGCTCTCGCGCGGAAATCCAAAGATTGGAAACTGAGTTCTGGCATTTGAAAATGGAAGGTCCAAAGATCGCAGAATACGTTCAGAGGTTCCATGACTTATCGCATGTGGTACCCTACATGGTCACTCCGGAGTTCAAGCGGATTGAACGTTTCATTTGGGGATTAGCTCCTAAAATCATTAGCATGGTGACCTCATCCAAGCCTGCGACAATTACTGAGGCAATTGATCTGAGCGTGGCTCTCACAGCGGAGGCTATTCGCCTGAACAAGTTCGATGATGCTGAGCCTAAGAAGAAAGAGACTCACGTCGAGTCATCAGGAGGTAACAAACGGAAGTTCTCGAACTTCAAGCAGGGCGCCAGTGTGGTGGTTAAGAAAGGAGGATCAGGCACGCCAGCTCAGGTTACAGCTGGTAGTGGAAAGAAAGGAAAAGGATATATGGGCACCCAGCCCAAGTGTAATACCTGCCAACGCCACCATTCTGGCCATTGTAGTGTGAAAGTATGCGAAGCATGTGGAAAGCCGGGCCACTTGAAGGATACTTGTTGGGCCACTGCTGGCCAGGGAGGCCAGGGAGGATTCGGAAACAGAAATAACAACCGGGGTGGGAATGGAAATCGCCCACAAGGAAACAATGGAGGTAATGGGAATCGAGGCAACAATGCTAATCAAGCGGGCGCCGTGAATCGTAACCAGAGGAATGATCAAGCTGGTGGAAACGGGCAGAGACCCGGATGCTTCAACTGTGGTGATCTTGGGCATTACAAGAGGAACTGCCCAGAGTTAAACCAAGCCCGTGGAAGAGTGTTTAATATTGAAGCGAGGGAGGCGCGCCAGGATCCCAATGTTGTCACTGGTACGTTCCCTGTAAACCAACGCTATGCATCCGTTTTATTTGATACTGGCACCGATTATAGCTTCGTGTCGTTAGAGTTTAAGAATATGCTTGGTTTAGCCGCTAGTAAATTAGATATTCCGTACTCAATCGAATTGGCTAATGGAAAGATAGTAGAAGCCAATGAAGTTATCAGAGGTTGTGCAATCGAATTGGGAGAACGTGAGTTTACTTTGGATCTACTACCAGTCCAGCTGGGGAGCTTTGACGTAGTAGTAGGAATGGATTGGTTATCAGGCAACAAGGCTGAGATAGTTTGTCACGAAAAGGTCGTTCGTATCCCAACCAAAGATGGCGAAACAATTGTGGTTCACGGGGAGAAGCGTGATACGCCGTTAAGAATTATCAGCTGCCTGAAAGCGCGAAAGTGTTTGCAGAAGGGATGTGTTGCCTTCCTGGCACACATTGTGGATAAGAAGGCTGCTGAGCCTAGAATAGAAGACATCCCTGTCGTGAGGGAATATCCAGAAGTCTTCCCAGAGGACTTACCTGGACTGCCACCTCAGAGACAAGTAGAGTTCCGCATTGACTTAGTTCCAGGCGCCGCGCCTGTGGCTAAGGCACCTTATAGACTTGCCCCGTCTGAGATGCAAGAATTGTCGACACAACTTCAAGAGTTGTTAGACAAGGGATTTATCCGACCAAGCTTCTCGCCTTGGGGAGCTCCGGTCCTGTTTGTCAAGAAGAAGGACGGTAGTTTTCGTATGTGTATTGACTACCGGGAACTGAACAAGCTGACGATCAAAAATAGATATCCTCTGCCAAGAATTGATGATCTGTTTGACCAACTGCAAGGTTCAAGCTTTTACTCAAAGATCGATTTGCGATCTGGATACCATCAGTTAAGGATACAAGAGGAGAGTATCCCGAAGACAGCCTTCAGAACTCGTTATGGACACTACGAGTTCCTAGTTATGCCGTTTGGGTTGACAAACGCACCTGCAGTGTTCATGGATTTGATGAATAGAGTTTGCAAGCCGTACTTGGATAAGTTCGTGATAGTGTTCATCGACGACATCTTGATTTATTCAAAGACGAAGGCTGAGCATGAGCAGCATCTAAGAGCTATTTTGGAGCTGCTGAAGAAAGAACAACTGTATGCCAAATTCTCTAAGTGCGAATTTTGGCTACGTGAAGTCCAATTTCTTGGACATGTGGTTAATGGAAATGGAATCCATGTTGATCCCACAAAGATCGAAGCGATCAAGAATTGGGAAACGCCTAAGACGCCAACCGAGATTCGACAATTCTTGGGTTTGGCTGGCTACTATCGAAGGTTCGTTGAGGATTTTTCAAAAATCGCTCAACCATTGACGCTCCTCACGCAGAAAGATAAGAAGTTTGATTAGGGAATCAAACAGGAAGAAGCGTTCCAGATATTGAAGGATAAGCTCTGCAATGCGCCAATCTTAGCACTACCGGAAGGTACAGATGATTTTGTGGTATACTGTGACGCTTCGCGTCAAGGATTGGGTTGTGTGTTGATGCAACGCCAAAAGGTTATTGCTTACGCATCACGTCAATTGAAAGTGCACGAAAAGAACTATACCACACATGATTTGGAACTTGGCGCAGTGGTATTTGCATTAAAGATCTGGAGATACTACCTTTATGGTACAAAGTGTACAATTTTTACAGATCACAAGAGCCTACAACACATATTCAACCAGAAGGAGCTGAATATGAGGAAAAGACGATGGGTTGAGTTGTTAAATGATTACGATTGCGAGATAAAGTATCATCCAGGGAAGGCGAATGTGGTCGCCGATGCCCTGAGTCGAAAAGAGAGGATCAAGCCCATAAGGGTTAGGGATTTAGAAATGATTATCCGAACCGATCTTTCCTTGCGCATTCGTGCCGCGCAGAAAGAAGCTCTCAAGGAAGGAAACCTTGAAGAAGAATATCTCCGTGGGATGGAGAAGCTACTGGTACCAAACGAGGAAGGAACGTTATGTTTTGAGAAAAGGATTTGGGTTCCTTTGTTTGGGGGTTTAAGGAAAGTTATTTTCGATGAAGCTCACAAGTCGCGGTACTCTATCCACCCTGGAGCGGATAAGATGTACCAGGATCTCAAAGATTATTATTGGTGGCCTAGGATGAAAGGCGATGTTGCTGTTTATGTGAGCAAATGTTTAACATGCGCTAAGGTTAAAGCCGAATATCAGAAGCCTTCAGGACTTCTGCAACAACCCGAGATTCCCAAGTGGAAATGGGAACAAATCTCCATGGATTTTATTACAAAGTTGCCAAGAACGCCAAGAGGCCATGACACTATTTGGGTAATAGTGGATCGATTAACAAAGTCAGCACACTTCTTACCTATCAGAGAGAAGGATAATACGAGCAAATTGGCTGAAATTTACATGAGAGAGATCGTCGCACGTCATGGAGTACCTCTCTCGATCATCTCCGATAGAGACGGAAGGTTCATATCAAGGATTTGGCAATCCTTCCAAGAAGCCTTTGGCTCGCAATTGAATCTGAGCACTGCGTTTCACCCGCAGACCGACGGGCAAAGCGAGCGGACGATACAGACTTTGGAAGACATGCTGAGAGCGTGTGTTATGGATTTGGGCGGTAGCTGGGATAAGCATTTGCCTTTGGTCGAATTTTCATACAATAACAGCTACCACACCAGTATTGGTGCCGCGCCATTCGAAGCTCTTTACGGACGCAAGTGTCGATCACCCCTATGTTGGGCTGACGCAGGTGATAGACAGCTTGTTGGTCCCGAAATCGTCCAAGAGACGACAGACAAGATTGCGCAGATCCGAAAACGCATCGAAGCAGCTCGTGAAAGACAGAAAGCCTATGCAGATCCAAACCGGAAACACTTGGAATTCCAAGTTGGAGATATGGTTTTATTGAAAGTTTCACCCTGGAAGGGTGTGGCATGCTTCGGAAAGCGTGGAAAGTTAAATCCGCGCTACATTGGTCCTTTCAGAGTTTTGGAAAGAATAGGACTAGTAGCATACAAGTTGGACCTACCTGCTGAACTCCATTCAGTTCACGATACATTTCATGTATCCAACCTGAAGAAAAGTCCAACTCAAGATACCATTGCCATTCCCATCGACGAGATTCATGTTGACGACACGCTTCATTTCGTTGAAGAACCGGTTGAGGTTACGGATTGGAAAGTAAACAAGACCCGCCGGAGCAGTGTCAAGCTCGTCAAAGTTCGTTGGAATGCCAGACATGGTCCTGAATACACCTGGGAGCGTGAGGACCGGATGAAAGAGAAATACCCCCACCTATTTCCTAAGAACCCTGCATCTACAAGCAGAACTTAAAATTTCGGGATGAAATTTTTCTAACGGGGGGAGAATGTGACAACCCTCATTAAACCAGGTATCCGTGCGACTTAATTAACAATTAATTACTGCTTAATTACTGTGCTTGTTTGAAATTACTGATGAACTGCTACTTGATTTCTGATACATGCATATACCTGCATCATACTTTACTTACCGTCACTACATTATTTACATGCTGAACCTTAGTGACAAACATGATGCACAAAAAGCACAGTAGCACTATAAACGGATAACCTATTGAACATGCTGATAAAGCCAGCATCAGGCAGACACTGCCTCTAAGGCCTGTATGAGCCAGAAATATTTTACTACACTAGTGGTGAGTGTAGGGATACAAGGGTTGTAGAACTGCGTCTCTAGGAATAAGTTACAATGACTGGATGTGCCTAAAACGTGCTCTAAGCACAAAAACTCAGCACTTTAATAAACAATTTAGCATCTAGCTACTCAATAAAGTGCCAAAACATGAGGAAAATATTCCCGACACTTTGGAGGAATAAGTTGTGTCACTAAAAAGGGTATTAACGACACTTTAAAGCTTGTTTAACGCTTTAACGGATTACTATCCAACCGAACAACCGGACTTTACCCGGAACATAAAAATATTGTCATCAATACTGTTTTTCTTTTTCTGAGCCAGTTAGGGTCCCTGAATACCCTAACACCCGTCACAACTTACTACACACTAGTAACCGGGTTAATCTCTAAACTAACTAAACTTAACTTAACTAATTACCTAATGTTTGGTTGGATTTGAACTAGGACCCCCCCCCCCCCAACCGAATTCGGTCACCACATGGTGACACATTGTCCTTTATTTGATTATAATAATCTTGTATGCTTAATATCTAGCTAGCACTAAATCCATTGGATAATGGTGGTGATAATTGCCTATAAGATCAAGGTTTAACACAACATAACTTTCCACCACACTTAGAAGTTTCACACTACTCTCTCCCTCTCTTTCACTCTCGGCCGAAGACAAAAGCACCCCCACAGCCATCTTTCGATTTCCTTCAACCAATTTCAAGATCATTCAAGTGTTAAGGATCACCTACAAGGAAGCTTGGTGCAATCGGAAGGCGAAGGACCTCACTCTATTGCTTTTATCCTCTCATTTTGCGTCTAGATTCTTCCCTAGCCTCGAGCTAGTAGTAAGTTGCTTGAATCACACTCTCGAACTATTTTGAAGTGGTTAAAATGATATGTAATGGTTAAAAGTCGCAAACATACAAGATGAAGCATAAAAGTCTACTAAAAACACTAAAAATGATGGTTAAAAGCTTGAATGATGTGTAAATCTTGTAGTATTTGATTTGTGTGGTTATTTAGGCCTGATCTATGTTGTGGTAGCTTGGATCATCGTTTAACCCGGATTGGTCATGATCATGGATTATGACATAAAGCTTGTTTAAGTGTAACAAGGGTTAAGTGATGAAACTCTACCACACATCAAACTTGAACTTGTGTAAAAATGATTTTACTTATGAAATAGTGTTTAAAACTAGTAGATCTATGGATCTACAAACGGTATTTTCAAAGGACCACGTGTCAAGAGAAAACATACTTTTAAAGACGCATCTTTCATAAACAAGAATGATTTTAGTAAACACACAAGTGTGTAAACACTTGTGTAACACTAAGTTTCGACAAGGAAATTGTTTTGTCAAATTTTACAAAAAATTGTAAAGATGGAATTCCTTTAAAAACAAGGATTTTACGAAACCGGGATTGGTTTATACAAAAGATCCACTAAAAATATTGGGATTTACTTCATATTTTGGATAAATCACAAGTTCATGTAATTTATGCGATTTATATATATATTTTGACTAGTTGATGCTTTGAACATTGTTTTGATTGAATAAGAAGATTGTTGGTTTGATTTATAAAAGAAAATGATACGCTTAAAAGCGTGGCCACCTCCAGTTACAGGGGAAACTCTGGCGAAATTTTCCAAAAACCTAACACTTAGAAATATTTTCACCACAAGTGTTAGAAATACATTTTCGACTTGTTTTCAAAACACAAGTTTCGCCACGACTTATTTACAAAATATCGGAGGTGGGATTTCACAAAATAAAACGTGATAAATATATGTATTTAGTAAATATATATTTTTCACAACATCACTTGTGTAAATGTTTATGATTATTTTGTGAACTACGTAAATATTATTTTTAGAGTAAAAATAATATTACTAAGTATTATTTTGGGAGAATCACATGTATTAAAATATAATATTTTTGGGAAGAATATTTATATTTTGGAGTTAGAAATAAAATAAATTAAGTGAGACTTAATAGTGTAATTCGAATGTTACGAACACGCATGTATTAAATCCCCCATCCTTGGGAAGGAGAATAATTACCAAGTATTTACAAAAATATAAACACGAAATAGTTGCCTAACTATTTCCCAAAAACTTAAACCTTAAAGCTAAGGCACGTCCGTCCGTCTAATAGAGTTAGTACGTGTAGGTCGTCACACAGCTGCTTGATTTGGAGGTATACTTGGTAGAGACGCACCACTGTGAGTTCATGTCCCCCTTTTCTCTTAACTGTTTTCAGTTTTCTAAACTACGGGGGTGAAATACATGTTACTTTGATTACAAGTACTTTATACATGGTATGATTAGCGTAAGGAGGTTTACTACTTAGATCATGTGAGTGGGTAGGAGCAACATGAGGCCATTAGTCCTCATGGTAGGACCGAGGGACAGGAGCGGTAGATCTATCTGGGTGTAGCGAGCCCAGCCCCAGGCCAAACTAGAAACGGACCTCGGGGTGACTTTGTGCCCGACGCATAAATCTGCTAGGTTTGAGTCTCCCTACTTGCACTTCACACATATCAGTGGCCTTGCAAACCATTGGTGATCTCAATTCCCTTATGTGCCACATACCAGGATTTTTATACTTACAAAGGTTTATTTACTCACTTACACATGAACTCGCTCAACATTATTGTTGATTTTTCAACTTACATGTATTTCAGGGAATTAAAGGATCTGGCGCGGTATGACACGTTTTCCCGCTGCACTAGCTACGAGGTCATCCGGGTTTAGGGAATGTGACTCTTTCCTGGACAAGTCACAGTCCTTAAACTATGCTTATGTTATGTTTGTTGAACAATGTTTATGTCGTTAGGATGTGTTTCCGTTAAGACAATGTTATTGTATTTGGTTTTTAAAACTTAATCGAATGGATGATCTTGCATGGTTTTATTTCATATAGCTTTGTTATGGTTAAGCTATGGTATTAAGAAGTCACACCAAATTAACCACGCTTCCGCAAAGCCAGGGTGTGACACTGTTCCCCACACGCTGGCTGATCCAGCGCTCCCTTCGATCCAATTAGGCAGTGTTTAGTTTAAGAACCCACTGTGAGTATACTCGATCCCTTTTTGTTTTAAACACTTTTGGGATGCAACATGTATTCTATATGAAAACACGTGACACTGGAAACTTATTTGAAACATACTATGTCCGTTATGAAACATGAGAACATGATAATTGTGACACTTTTGATACTTGTGAGACTTTTATGCTATGTGAACGTGAATCTTATGTTTAGCCACCTTGACAATTATAGCGCTATAGGAGTAACGCACCGCCCTTGAGTCTTGGGGTATTGTCGAGTCAAACATGTTAACCTCCCGCTATTCTTTTGGGACAGACAAGATTAACGCGTTGGAAACTTAGGTTAACATATTGATTACGCTAGCTGGCATGTTGAAATTTGTTATATGTTATCATGTTGGACACGGGTTTTAAACTATATATGCTATGTATTAAACTTGTATACTCGCCAACATTTTTGTTGATTGTATTTTAATACATGTTGCAGGTTGATAAGTATGGGCGTTGAAGGAATCAAGCTAGGATGACCTTAGAAACTCATCTTAGAAAGACAATATTTTGAACATGTTTGAAATTTTGATCCATGTTTTTGATACAATTTTGATCATGTTTGGTTGTTATGACAATTTAAGTTTATTATGAAATTTTGACTAATCTATATCGAAACAGTAGTGTTATGGATTCTCTTGAGCAATCTGATTCACTTAGTGCCGCGCCCCATGTTTCCGCCATCGGTTGGGGTGTGACATTGTTGTTAGTGATCCATACTGCAAACTTGATGATCCTTGATACTGAACACCTGATGCTTTGGAATGCTGGATTGTTGTTGGTGGAGTAGTGAAATCCAACGATCTGGGCATCAATGGGGAGTGATCCTTGTCACACCCTGTCTTTTGCGGAAGCGTATGATGTGTGACTAGCTTGTTATCATTGCATTCAATCGTAATAAACAACTACATGATCAAAACGATGTTCATCCCTTTATAAAAATTTAAGTATCACAAACACTTGTTTTTTAAGTTTTCAAAACACGACCTTTGACAAGGTTACAATTCAACAAAAGTGGACGACATCTAAACTTGTAGTCTACTTCTAGTTATGACACTTGCGCCCAAGATCCATCCTGTCACCTGAAATACATGTAATTTTGGAAAACATCAACATAAAGTTGAGCGAGTTCATGCGTCTTGTATATCTTGTATGAAAACATAGTTTGTAACCTCTACAAATCAAGTATTCATTGTATAAATCACGTTTTCTTGTGTACACCACGTACTAAATGAGTGTTTGAGCAAGGACATTAAGGCATGTGAGGACATAGGGAGCTTTAGTATTTTCTTCTTTCACTGTGTCGATTTTCCCTCGACTGTGTCGATTAACCTCGACTGCGTCAATTTTTCTTGACTGTGTCGATTTCCCTCGACTGTGTCGATTAACCTCGACTGTGTCGATTTCCCTCGACTGGGACACCGAAGCACTCAAGTGGTCACATAAGGACCCTGAGTGGGGCTCGGCCGTACCCGTTAGATCTAACCCTCGTCCCTAATTAAGTATTAATGGCATTTCTGTATTTAGTCTATGCTCACATGATCTAGTATTTTCTAGGCTTTTCTCAAAGCTCGTCATGTTGCACTCACCACGAGTGCTTCTCGTATTTTTACCCTTTGTAAAAATTATAATATTTGTAACATGTATTTCACCCCCGAGAGTTATAAAAACTGAAAACAGTTAAAGAAAAGGGGGAGCATGAACTCACAACTTTGCGTTCCTTGCGTCGTAAACTTCACCGGATTTGCTTAATTAACGTCATAACCTATACGCGTTTTCTTAACGTTAGTCACTAGACTTGCGTCGCACAAGTACAGTCACTCTCTTTTGTACATATTCTTGTGTTAAAAAAATATTCTATATTTTTAACTAAGTGTTTTACTTATATTATTTTCTCAAAAATTAATATAAGTATCTCATGTTTTGCACTTTGCACCCGAATTATGTATCTTGTATGTTGTATGTGTATTTTTTATGTTTATACCCCTCATGAGTATTTAGTGTATTTTTAAGTCTTAATACACTAGCACGTATAACACATACTATATACACTTAGCACAAAAGTTGGTGATAAAATAATATATATTTTTCTCTAAAAAAAATATACATACTTATATCCATTTTTATTCTTGAAGAAATTCTCATTTCTTATCACCAAAAATTAGGGAAACCTTGGTAATACTTTTAAATACCTTTTTAGGGAATAAGTTTCTCAAAAACTTATATTTTTCTAAGTGTAATTTTGACAGAGTTTCCCCTAAAAATGGAGGTTTCCCATGTTTTCAAAACATGTGTTTATTTTCTTTTAAATCGTCAACAACAATTATCAACAATAATCATCAACAAAGATCACTAATTTCTCCATTTCATGAACTTGAATATTTACGAAAATGTGTAGTAACTTACTAGCACATTTAGTAAGTCTTGTCATCTTTAAAAATAAGTTTAGTTTCTTAAAAACTTTATTTTTAAAGAATATGAAGTTTCACAACTTCTAGTCAAGATTCACAAAAATATTTCTTTGTTGAACTTCCTTGTTACACAAGTGTTTACACACTTGTTTATTTACTAAAAATATATTTAGTTCATGTAAGATCCGGGTTTTAAACAAGACTAATATTTTTGCTTGGTTCTTCCGAAAAACCACTTGTAGATCTTTGGATCTACATGTTTAGAGTCTTATTTTACAAGAAAAATTACTTTTACTCAAGTTCATGTTTAGTGTGTAGTAGAGTTTCATCATTTAACCCTTTTCCTTCTTAACATATTCTATGTCATGTTTCATGAACATGACTAATCCGGGTTAGATGATGATCCGAGCTACCACAACATAGATCGGCACTAAATAATCATAACAAGACAAGTCTTACAAGATTTACACAACAACATAGCTTTTATCCAACATTTTTAACATTTTAGTAAACTTTTAGCATGGCTTCTTGTATGTTCATAGTTTTTAACCGACAAAGTTCTTTTTAACCACTCTAGACAAGATCAAGAAGGTGTTTTAGAACACTTACTACTAGCTCAAGGCTAGGGAAGTTCAAGAGGGCAAATGAAGTGGATAAAAGCAAACGGTTGAGGTTCTTCAAGTTCCGAAAGCTCCAAGCTTCCTAACTTAGCTCTATACACCTCTAGATCACCTTGAAATGCATGGAAGGAGGTTGAAAATGAAGGTGGTGTGAAGGTATGGTGTGGCCGTGAGTTTTGGGAAGAAGAAGATGGATTAGTGTGTTTTTGGTGTGTGAAATTATGGTCTTCCATGTTTCTCTTATATTCAAGTTTAAAGAATACCCATTGTGTAATGTGTCCTCCAAGTACCAAACATGATCTTTTGCATATCAAATGAAGATCTACTAGGATCATTAGGAGATTACACAAATCTTGGGGTGGGGCCCTCTTGGGTGAGCCGTAAGTTAGCAATGGGGGGGGGGGTTAAATGTAAATTCCAATCCCTAATTACAATTATAAGTTAAGTTTCAAGTATAAGGTTTAGGGATTTAGTGTGTTATTATGTTATAAGGAGTGTTATGGTATTCGGGGACCATAACTAGCTCAGAAACATTAAAACAATGCTTCTAATAATAATTTAGTGTTTCGGGTAATGTCCGGTTGTTCGGTTAGATACCGGTTCGTTAAAGCGCTAAATTGCACTTTTTAGTGTCTTATAAGTACCTTTTTGTATCCTTTCAATTCCCAACACTTAGGGAAATATTCTGGATAATAAAACGACATTTCTGCGAAATATTCATATGTTTAAATGCTGAATTATATAAATTCTGCACTTAAAGTGCGTTTCGGGTGCTTTTTAGTGCTTATTTTTGCTTTCGCAACGTCTATAAATTAAACCCTTATATGTACTCTTGGGTTTTAATGTACTTTTGTCGTCGGACCTACACCTAGGCCTCAATTCTAATGTCTGACTGCTTTCTGCAGTTCTGTTGACACAGTGTGTCTTACCGGTGAGTTTACTAATATTTTGACGCAACGCTATCATAACGTAATTCTTGTAGCATATATCATGCATGAATTCACTTGTATGGAATTCAGAAATTTATTTGTCTGGTAAACCAGATCATGCACAGTCATTTAAGCACAAATTACTGTTCATTTCGTGTACGGAATGTACGGAAAAGTGACGGTTGTCACAGTCTCCCTCCGTTAAAAGAATTTCGTCCCGAAATTCAAGCGATGCCATCGGTCGCAGGGGAGTTGTGAAACCAATATGGTCACTTAGATTCATGATTTGTCTTCATGTTCCCATGAAATCTCTGGGTCATGTCATGAATTCTATCATACTCAAATAAGTCGATCATGATTTTTCTGTATCTTGTGGACTCTTGGTCCATAACCTCAACAGGTTTCTGTAGTATCACGGACTCTTGGTCCAAAACCTCAACAGGTTTCTATAGTAATTCTTGTCGTTTGTCATTGACGTGAATCTTATTTGTGGGAACAACGACTGTTCCTTAAGTCAGACTCCTCTAACGATTAGACACATGAATGTGTCGCGATCACTACTGATCTTTTTCTGGGAGTTTCATCTTGTGAACAATGGTTCTGATCCCTACACCGGGGATTCAACCTTTTCTTTTTTCAACTCACACTATGCCTTCTCTAGGCGAGGCTCTCATTTAAGTCATACTTCTTGTCTCATATTCTTACGATTTCTGCCGCTCATCGGCGTAATCTTTCTGTATTCTACGGGCTGTCCTGACATGATTACATATCTGAAGGATCTGGCCTCTAATTTTCCTGGGCCATCTCGGGCCGGTTGATTGTTTATTTCTCGTCTCCGTTCAACATGACGGGAATTTACTCATTATGTTCCGTCTAAAGCTTTACACAAAGCGGTTTAGACGACGGTGTGATAGATACCGTTGTAGGAAAACTCCACTAAGGCAAGTGAGTGTTCCGACTTTTCATCAAAGTTTATCACACAAGAACATATTGTGTTCGTACAGTCTGCTTTGTTCAGCAGCTCAGTTCATATTCGAGTTATTACGATCATCGGAGTGTTGCAATCCTTGTGATCAATAAAGATCGTGCAACGTTTTCTTTCCGGTAATGACGTCCAGTTGCGGGGCGCAATCACTGTATCTATCTCAAGATCTCTTCTCGTGATTCCTTAATCAATGTGCCGCGTGTGCAAAGTCGTGGTCTCATTGCATCGACGTAGAATCGAGACTTGTCGAGAGACGTCACATAATTGCAACTCTAGCTCTTTAGCTCTTGGTTGCAGGGTTGGCGTGAATTTCGTTCTTATCCACCATGTATCTTAAAGTTCTCCCTTCGCGAACTCGAAATCCGCTTTTCGTCATCATTGCACATAACTGTGCTTTCTCTAAGAGTTGCAAGGTAAATTGCAGCTGTTGCTCACGACCTTCCTTGGTCGTTGGCCATATAAGAATGTAGTCAATAAGTATATGACTTATCCAGGTATGGCTCACATGTTCGATTCATGAGGTCCATGAATATTGTCGATGCATGTGTTAAGCCAAATGATACGACAAGGATCTCGTAATGCTCGAATCAAGTCCTAAAGGTCGTTTTAGGGATATTTCCTCTTGTATTCACAGTGGAGGACCTCTTGTCCTCAAGTTGATCCTTGGCAAAGGATTCTGGTTCTCAATTTTCTGAAGTTTATGTAAAGTGGAGACTACCAACTTTCTCTTTATCTCCTTAACTAAGGATGTTACGTTCTTAATTTCCTCTGTCTAGCAGCTCTTGCAGTTATATCAGAGGTTCATGCTTTGCTGGTGAAGCTAGTCGGTATGGCGTCATTCGCCACTGGTGCTGCTCCTGGCACACGATTTATCCCAAACTCCTCTCGTCGCCACAGAGAGGCGTTCCTGGCAAGTCTTCTGAAAAGGCTACTGGGACTTCTTCCATCACGGGGATGTTCTCAGGCTCTGCAGTCTACTCGGAGGCGTTTCTATGCCTCCTCGACTAGTGAGGGATGTCGTAGATCTGCCGCCTTGTGGGGTCTAGCATCCTTGCACCTATCGCAGGGAGTTTGGGTTTCATCATTCGCAAGAGGGATGCGACTGATTTTCTCCTATCAAACGACGTCAGCTGTGTACTTGGATTTCCGATCCATGCTGACTATCATATTATGACTTCGCGAGTCAAGGGTAACAGAAGGTTCAGGCCTTCTGAGTCCCTAAAATATAATTCCCTACTTGCTTCGTCGGCTTCAACTAGCCTTCTATATGCCTATTTCGAAAGAATATGGGACGTCTATTTTACTTGAAACTAGGCCAAGCAGTTTCTTATGTTCTAAGCATGCAAGGTTAAAGTTGGTGCCAGTATTAAAAGTAGATGCATTAGGTTGGTTAATAGGGAACGTACCATTAACCGCATCTGGATCCTGGCGTGCTTCACGAGTTTCAATCGTGAAAACCCTTCCTTGCTTGTTTCTTCCTAGGGCAATCTTTCCTAAAGTGCCCTGCTTCACCACATTTGTAGCAATCCGGTATTCTCTTATTTCTTCCATCTGGGTCCTTCGCCCAACAGGCATCCTTGCTGTGCCCTTCTTTTCCACACTTTCCGCACCTAGGCTTCAGACATCGACCTTCATGGTGAAAATTGCATTTTCTGCACTTCGGCTTACTTCCCGAGTAGATTTTACCACCGGCCTTATAAGTGGCTCCATCAGTTTTCCTGTCATGCGGCGGTTTTACTTTCTTTCTTTTGCCTGTTTTAGAGCTTCCATAGTTGACTTGGGTGCTCATCTTTAGGTTTGAGGACTTCCTCTTCTTGTTGCTTGACGACTCCACATGAGTCTCTTTCTTGTTATCCTTAGATTCCGAAAATTTTCCCGCACGAAGAGCTTCTTCAGTAAGGGTGACACTCATATCGATAGCCTCTGCAATGGTTGAGGGCTTTGAGGTAGTAACCATGCTCCTGATCTGAGGTGCAAGTCCCCAAATGAATCGTTCAACCCTTTTGAATTCCGGTTTGACTAAGTAGGGGACGACCCTAGACAGGTCATGAAATCGTTGGACGTATTCAGGAATCTTCGGTCCATCCATTTTTAAGTTCCAGAACTCCACCTCAATCTTCTGGATTTCAGCCCTAGAACAGTATTTCTTTTCCATCATTTCCTTGAGCTCGTCCCAGCTTAGTGCATAAGCAGCATCCGCACCAAGGGTTTGAACCTGAAGGTTCCACCAGGAGAGTACGCCATCTACGAATAACCCTGAGATATTGGTAACGCTCTGTTGGGGCGAACAATTACTCATTCTTAGAATGGAGTCAGTCTTTTCTGCCCAACGAACAAATGCAACGGCACCTCCTGTGCCATCAAAATTCAGTGGCTTGCAGTCCAGGAATTATTTATAGGTGCAGCCAGTTGGAGGGTTATTTCCAGTAGTGCCATTGCTGTGCTCAGAGCGGAGGGCTTCATGTCGAGCAATTGCCTGCGAGATGCGTTCTTGCAGCTCGGCTTCTGTCCTTGGCATCGTACTGGTGTTTGTGTCTCGCCTGGGCGGCATTCTCTTCTGCCAAAAAAAGGTATGAAGTAGGTTAGACAACATTTCAATTGTCTATGATATACATAGCACCATAAGCCACCCAATTTCACACGTATATATAACCAGTGTATAAGCGAGGAAACAGTTATTGAGCCTTCACATAGGCTTGCCAACTTGGCATATTGTTTGAAATGAACTCGAGGCTACATCGCCTTGGTCATTCAAGTTTCAGTTATTTCCTGCTACATTGGTTTTCTTAGGTCTTTAGCTTTACTGGTGCGTATATTTCCCCTTTGATGGGGTTGTTTGTGTAGAGGTGATAGGGAGTGTATCGTCACTGATTCTTTCCTGAATGTCATTCCACCTCTCTTGCTTAAATATCGTCTTCTCAAACGTCTCGTATGCAGGTAGAAGCGTCAGTCACGAAGTAGGCTAAGACAGGCTTCCTACTTTCTAACGTGCTAAAGCACTGATCTATGTGTCGTTCTACCAGATGAAGGTGAGGACACCTATAGATTAATTTTGTATGGTTTTCATTAGCTCGGCCCGCAGAGTCCACCAGGATTTCTGTGCACTACAAGTCGTTGTTACGTGGGCCCCCGTAATAATAAATTGTCTTGCACAGTTACCCCAATTTTCTCCCGTCCAGCAGATGATCAATCACAGAGGGGACACCACTGTCCTTATACCTCTGTCATGGAAAGGACCTTTGCGATGGTCCACGCGTTAACATTCATTATCGTTACGCGCGTATAGGCACGATGATTAGATGGAATAGGAATAGAGAGAATTCCTAGTAGTTGGAGGGGCACCTTCGAGATGAATACTTCATCTTCCTTTTCTGGTCAAGTATGTCGTCAATCTTGCTTCACATAAGCCGCAGGGATCTCGTCCCGTTGATTGAGAATTTGATCAAGGTTGCCGCCTCTGCCTCGTCGTCATCACCGTAGTTAGGCATCTTCACGATCGAGAGGGAAGAGCAGCCATCTCCTACGGAAGCAAGCTCAGCATCTTGTTTGGTAATCACTCCCAGCCATGAGCTTTGCAAAGGACGCGAGGTCGGTAGCTTCACCGTGCGAGTCACGTACAGTAATAGGAGTCGGAGTCGAAAGTATATTTATTCACGTCAATAATCATTCCGTACACTTATTTGTATGTATGTATATCAATAACATATATGCTACTTAGCAAAATCAAGCATTTTAATGCATTATATCACGTATAACTCTCGTTTTTGGGGGTCATTTTGTTTTTGGCAAGTCTAACTCGTGTAGACTATGCTTTGATTGGCACCTTATTTTAAAGGTATTCCTCACTAATGTCCTTGCCTTGTATTTTCTTTGTAAAGTGTCTGACTCGTGGATCTTGGCGCTTTTGTGAATGCAATGAAAACCTTTTTGAAAAATGTTTTCGTGAGAGAACTCTAGTGATTGTAGTCTAGACTCGAGAAAGAGTCCTAGTTCACTACAATCGAAGCTCTGATACCAAACTGTCACACCCTGTCTTTTGCGGAAGCGTATGATGTGTGACTAGTTTGTTATCATTGCATTCAATCGTAATAAACAACTACATGATCAAAACGATGTTCATCCCTTTATAAAAATTTAAGTATCACAAACACTTGTTTTTTAAGTTTTCAAAACACGACCTTTGACAAGGTTACAATTCAACAAAAGTGGACGACATCTAAACTTGTAGTCTACTTCTAGTTATGACACTTGCGCCCAAGATCCATCCTGTCACCTGAAATACATGTAATTTTGGAAAACATCAACATAAAGTTGAGCGAGTTCATGCGTCTTGTATATCTTGTATGAAAACATAGTTTGTAACCTCTACAAATCAAGTATTCATTGTATAAATCACGTTTTCTTGTGTACACCACGTACTAAATGAGTGTTTGAGCAAGGACATTAAGGCATGTGAGGACATAGGGAGCTTTAGTATTTTCTTCTTTCACTGTGTCGATTTTCCCTCGACTGTGTCGATTAACCTCGACTGCGTCGATTAACCTCGACTGCGTCAATTTTCCTTGACTGTGTCGATTTCCCTCGACTGTGTCGATTTCCCTCGACTGTGTCGATTAACCTCGACTGTGTCGATTTCCCTCGACTGGGACACCGAAGCACTCAAGTGGTCACATAAGGACCCTGAGTGGGGCTCGGCCGTACCCGTTAGATCTAACCCTCGTCCCTAATTAAGTATTAATGGCATTTCTGTATTTAGTCTATGCTCACATGATCTAGTATTTTCTAGGCTTTTCTCAAAGCTCGTCATGTTGCACTCACCACGAGTGCTTCTCGTATTTTTACCCTTTGTAAAAATTATAATATTTGTAACATGTATTTCACCCCCGAGAGTTATAAAAACTGAAAACAGTTAAAGAAAATGGGGAGCATGAACTCACAACTTTGCGTTCCTTGCGTCGTAAACTTCACCGGATTTGCTTAATTAACGTCGTAACCTATACGCGTTTTCTTAACGTTAGTCACTAGACTTGCGTCGCACAAGTACAGTCACTCTCTTTTGTACATATTCTTGTGTTAAAAAAATATTCTATATTTTTAACTAAGTGTTTTACTTATATTATTTTCTCAAAAATTAATATAAGTATCTCATGTTTTGCACTTTGCACCCGAATTATGTATCTTGTATGTTGTATGTGTATTTTTTATGTTTATACCCCTCATGAGTATTTAGTGTATTTTTAAGTCTTAATACACTAGCACGTATAACACATACTATATACACTTAGCACAAAAGTTGGTGATAAAATAATATATATTTTTTCTCTAAAAAAAATATACATACTTATATCCATTTTTATTCTTGAAGAAATTCTCATTTCTTATCACCAAAAATTAGGGAAACCTTGGTAATACTTTTAAATACCTTTTTAAGGAATAAGTTTCTCAAAAACTTATATTTTTCTAAGTGTCAAAATTTATAAAAATTTTGACAGAGTTTCCCCTAAAAATGGAGGTTTCCCATGCTTTCAAAACATGTGTTTATTTTCTTTTAAATCGTCAACAACAATTATCAACAATAATCATCAACAAAGATCACTAATTTCTCCATTTCATGAACTTGAATATTTACGAAAATGTGTAGTAACTTACTAGCACATTTAGTAAGTCTTGTCATCTTTAAAAATAAGTTTAGTTTCTTAAAAACTTTATTTTTAAAGAATATGAAGTTTCACAACTTCTAGTCAAGATTCACAAAAATATTTCTTTGTTGAACTTCCTTGTTACACAAGTGTTTACACACTTGTTTATTTACTAAAAATATATTTAGTTCATGTAAGATCCGGGTTTTAAACAAGACTAATATTTTTGCTTGGTTCTTCCGAAAAACCACTTGTAGATCTTTGGATCTACATGTTTAGAGTCTTATTTTACAAGAAAAATTACTTTTACTCAAGTTCATGTTTAGTGTGTAGTAGAGTTTCATCATTTAACCCTTTTCCTTCTTAACATATTCTATGTCATGTTTCATAAACATGACTAATCCGGGTTAGATGATGATCCGAGCTACCACAACATAGATCGGCACTAAATAATCATAACAAGACAAGTCTTACAAGATTTACACAACAACATAGCTTTTATCCAACATTTTTAACATTTTAGTAAACTTTTAGCATGTCTTCTTGTATGTTCATAGTTTTTAACCGACAAAGTTCTTTTTAACCACTCTAGACAAGATCAAGAAGGTGTTTTAGAACACTTACTACTAGCTCAAGGCTAGGGAAGTTCAAGAGGGCAAATGAAGTGGATAAAAGCAAACGGTTGAGGTTCTTCAAGTTCCGAAAGCTCCAAGCTTCCTAACTTAGCTCTATACACCTCTAGATCACCTTGAAATGCATGGAAGGAGGTTGAAAATGAAGGTGGTGTGAAGGTATGGTGTGGCCGTGAGTTTTGGGAAGAAGAAGATGGATTAGTGTGTTTTTGGTGTGTGAAATTATGGTCTTCCATGTTTCTCTTATATTCAAGTTTAAAGAATACCCATTGTGTAATGTGTCCTCCAAGTACCAAACATGATCTTTTGCATATCAAATGAAGATCTACTAGGATCATTAGGAGATTACACAAATCTTGGGGTGGGGCCCTCTTGGGTGAGCCGTAAGTTAGCAATGGGGGGGGGGTTAAATGTAAATTCCAATCCCTAATTACAATTATAAGTTAAGTTTCAAGTATAAGGTTTAGGGATTTAGTGTGTTATTATGTTATAAGGAGTGTTATGGTATTCGGGGACCATAACTAGCTCAGAAACATTAAAACAATGCTTCTAATAATAATTTAGTGTTCCGGGTAATGTCCGGTTGTTCGGTTAGATACCGGTTCGTTAAAGCGCTAAATTGCACTTTTTAGTGTCTTATAAGTACCTTTTTGTATCCTTTCAATTCCCAACACTTAGGGAAATATTCTGGATAATAAAACGACATTTCTGCGAAATATTCATATGTTTAAATGCTGAATTATTGCTGAATTATATAAATTATGCACTTAAAGTGCGTTTCGGGTGCTTTTTAGTGCTTATTTTTGCTTTCGCAATGTCTATAAATTAAACCCTTATATGTACTCTTGGGTTTTAATGTACTTTTGTCGTCGGACCTACACCTAGGCCTCAATTCTAATGTCTGACTGCTTTCTGCAGTTCTGTTGACACAGTGTGTCTTACCGGTGAGTTTACTAATATTTTGACGCAACGCTATCATAACGTAATTCTTGTAGCATATATCATGCATGAATTCACTTGTATGGAATTCAGAAATTTATTTGTCTGGTAAACCAGATCATGCACAGTCATTTAAGCACAAATTATTGTTCATTTCGTGTACGGAATGTACGGAAAAGTGACGGTTGTCACAATCCTCCACTGACTTCTTCAGTTTCTTGATTTCGTCAATTTCACGAAGGATCCTTCCATTAGTTTCATCCTGCTGTTGCATGTAACCTTTCATCCGCAAAATCAAAGTATAAAGATCACTTTTAGTAGGTGTAGAGGAAGAAACAGCAGTTGGTTTTGTGAAAACAGGGGTTGTTTTCTTCGGAGCATTCTCAGCATTCTTCTGGAATGTAGGGGGAACAAGAGGCAATGGTGGAATGCCCTGTGATGAGGTAACCGCCGGCATGGAACTTGAAGTAGTTTTTCCCTGAGAATCCATGTGGTTGGTGGTAATGCACAGAAATGAATGAAATGAACAAAATTTTCAGAATTGAAGCACCAATTGCCCCACGGTGGGCGCCAAACTGTTTCAGTCAAAAATCTGATTAAGGATAATGTAACCAAACTTTGAATGTGAGGTAGAGTGCTTGTTACATTGATCAAATGTATGAACAATTATCAATCAGAAATGACAATGAACACAAGGATTTATACGAGGAAAAAGCCCTTGATCAATGAATGATCTCTTGCATAAAAAACCTCGGATAGTGAAAACTATCACTATCAAGTATATTGAATGGAAAAGTTTACAACTTTGGATAATATTGAGCTCGTTACAATAAGATTGCTAGTGTGTTTGTAGGCTGTGTTTGAGAGAGAGTCTGCGAGAGTGTGAGTGTGTGTTCTTTATGTTAATTCAAGCTCAATATCCCACTATAACGTTCAACTAATCTAGCTAAACTAACTATCTGAAATTCTTGGCATGTTCCCACGTTCTCCATCAACGGCCCTTGACCCATGCACGTGACGAATACAAGAGCATATTCCCCTTGATTCTCGGTTAGAATAAGTACTCTTCAAAATGCATATGCAAAACAAGGCCAAAGGATGTTGGAAACAACTGTTAGTTTATTAGAATAATAATGAGGATCCGTGATCCTTAGTCTTCTTGCACCATTTTTTGAAGATCCGTGATCCAGGCCAAACAAAGGATACATGATCCATAAGCATTAAAATTCTATCCCCAACAATAATTATTATTTAGTTAGTCACGGTTTTTGGGTTTATTATTATATTAAACTAAATTAAACATTAAATTAAATAATAAACATACGATTTTAAAGTAGCGATGAATAGTGATAACAATTTCTTTTTTTTTTTTTTGAAAAGAAGTGATAACAATTTCTTACGTATTCGTTTTAGTTTTCCTAATAAAAGATTATTCATTATTTAATTTGAATGGTGATTAATTTTTTAGGATAGCAATTTTTTAAATATCTGTTTTAGTTTTTTCAATAACAACAGATCATCCATTATCTAGTTTTAATAGTAATTATAATTTTTAGGTATTTGTTCTAACTTAAGGTAACTTTTTTAATAACTCTAACTCCATATCTGTGTTTATTTTTGTTTCAACATTAATATAAATTTTAATGAAACTGGATACCGTTTCACTGTAATCATATTAAACGGACCCGAAACTGACGATGAATGGTAATTCATTATTCTTAACATGTGATATAATGATGTCGTAATGAACTGTTTTAACTTGCGTATGGAATGAAAATGGATACCGTTCCGTTATCGTATCAAACCAAACCGAAACCGGCGATGAATGGTAATTTATTAGTTTTAACTGGTGACATATTGATGCAGTAATGAACTGTTTTAACATGCGTACGTTAACAGTTAAAAAAAACTAACTCCAAACTGTGTTTTTCTTCAAAATCATGATATAAGTTTTATTGAAAATGGATACTGTATTGTTGTCGTACCAAACCGAACCGAAACCGACGATGAATGGTAAGATATTATTTTAAACTGGTGACGTATCAATGCCATAACGAACTGAACTGCTTTCGACCGAACAATATCATTACCGCTATTCATTTTCGTTGTTTTCGATTGATGTAAACATGTGTCGAAATCCTTTTTGATATGTCACGACTTTATTTTATATTTTATTCTTTCTCTTTCGATTGCCATAACAAGTACCGATACTGTAACGTGATCGAATTCCCGCCACGTAACGCATGGAAATCCCACTCGTTATTATTAAAACCACCAAGTGAAAAATGAAAAGGGGAAATCTGTTGGCACACCTGATTATCTATCAGCACACCTTACTTTTTCAATACGCATCGTATAGGCCTATACGATGCGTATTGGTTCAAAAGTCAAAAGTCAAATCTGCATGTGTCAGCTCTTGTCTGGCGGCTGGCTGGACCAATACGGGTCATATAGGCCTATACGGGTCGTATTACTTTGGTTTTTTTTTACAAATTTCTGTATACATTTAATTATAGTTTTAACAAAGTTTAATAAAAGAATTCTTTTATTTTTTAAACAAAAAACATTTTTTAAAATTTATCATGTCGTATAGGTTTAGTACATGTTTATTATACTATGCTATCTATGTTGTAACCGTATTATATACTACACTTTTTTTACATATTTTTGTAAACATTTAATCATAGTTTTAACAAAGTTTAATAAAAGAATTCTTTTATTTTTTAAACAAAAAACATTTTTAAAAATTTATCATGTCGTATAGGTTCGGTACATGTTTTATTATACTATACTATCTATGTTATAACCGTATTATATACTACATTTTTTTTTTAATTTCTACTTACAAGTAAAACATTTAAAAAAAACTAAGATATGGAACATTTTTTTATACTTTATAAAACAGAAAAGAAAAAAAACATGAATTTTGAATCAATACGCTGCGTATAGGATCATACGCATCGTATCGAATAATCTAATACGCATCGTATAGGCCTGTACGATGCGTATTATATCCCTGAAATTACTGAAATACCCCTGTTTTTTTTTTTTTTTTGATAAATTCAGGGGTATTTTTGAGAAACTCAGAGGTTAATACACATTGTATAGGTCTATACGATGCGTATTAATCTGCTATACGATACAACATAGGCCTATACGATCGTATATGGCATAATAAGAAAATTTGTTTTTATCGTGTTTTCCTCGGTTCGACGCGTATATATGTCGTTTTTTGACGAACTTTCGCATATTTTGTCATTTTATGACGTATACCTTCAACATGCGTCGTTTTGGTCACGTTCGGTTGCGTGCGATTATTGTATTCAATGATTACGTACAGTTTTGTTTGAAATCCACTTGTATTGTATAGTGCCGTGTTATATGTATACGCGTGTGGAAATATCATTAGTTGCGTATTTTGACGTATTTTTGCGTATTTTAACGTATTTTATCGTATTGTTGCATATTTTAGAGTATTTTGACATATTGCAGCGTATTCTGACGTATTTTAGCTTATTTTAACCTATTTTTAGGTTATTTTAACATATTTCGGCGTATTTTAACGTATTTCGGCGTATTTTAGCGTATTTTATCGTAATTTGACGTATTTTAGCGTATTGCAACGTATTTTAGCATATTTTCATGTATTTTGGCGTATTTTAACGTATTTTTTGCGTATTTTAGCGTATTTTTGCATATTTTAGCGTACTTTAGAGTATTTTAGCGTATTTTAGCATATTTTAGCGTATTTTGACATATTTTAGCGTACTTTATAGTATTTTAGCGTATTTTCGCATATTTTAGCGTATTTTAACGTATTTTTACGTATTCTAGCGTATTTTAGAGTATTTTAGCGTAGTTTAACGTACCTTAGCATATTCTGTATATATACGTGTTGTATGATATCATTACTTGGTATATTTTGTCGTTAAATGTCGTATTATGACGTATATTGTCAATATGTTCCATATTATGGCATATATTAACCGTACGGGTCGAGTCGGTGACGTTTGGTATTGTCACGTTTATTGTCTGTAAGTGTCGTATTAGGGTGTAGATGCGATACATATACGGGACATTTACTACACCTATATATGCTCATACAGGACCTATACCTCATCTATACTATACTACATTGTACGTGGTATTCTTAAAAAAAATAAGGAAGTTTTTATTTAAAAGAAATAAATATTTCTTAGAAAACTTTGTTAAAACCATAAACAAATGTATAGAAAAAACTGTAAAAAAAAGACTTAACCAATACGACCCGTGCTCATACAGGACCTGTATCTCATCTATACTATACTACATTGTACATGGTATTCTTAAAAAAAATTAAGGAAGTTTTTATTTTAAAAAATAAATATTTTTTTAGAAAACTTTGTTAAAACCATAAACGAATGTATAAAAAATATTGTAAAAAAAAAAAAGACTTAACCAGTACGACCCATGCTCATACAGGACCTACATTGTACATGGTATTCATAAAAAAAATTAAGGAAGTTTTTAGTTAAAAAAATAAATATTTTTTTAGAAAACTTTGTTAAAACCATAAACAAATGTATAAAAAATTTGTAAAAAAAAAATTGTTAACCAATACGACCCGTATAGGTCTAATCAAATAGACAAAATCTGACACATCAATCTTTATTGGAAATTAAAAAAGTAATACGACCCGTATAGGGCTATACGACCCGTATTGAAGGTGTCGATTTAGAAGTTCAGGTGTGCCAGTAATGGACCCAAATGAAGATGGAAGTGTTGTTGCGGTCATGAAGACTGCGAGAGAGATCGAACGAAGAATCCTCCAGCACCTCCATGGGCACCGCAGTCGGATCCATCTTACCCAAATTCACGCTCATTTCCTCCGCCACCACCTCCATCAATCCAACCTCATCCTCTCTCACTTCGTCTCCGTTTGCGCCTCACTCCGCCAGATGGACTACGCCCATCTCCTCTTTCTCCAAACCCAACACCCCAACATCCTCCTCTTCAATTCAATCATCAAAGCCTACTCTTTGTCACCCCCTTCCCATAACTCACTTCACTTGTTTTCCCACATGAAGAAACGTCGAATCTGGCCTGATCAATTCACTTTTGCTCCTCTACTCAAGTCTTGTTCCAATCTTTGCGATGTTAACTTCGGGAAAACGGTGCATGCTCAAGTCCTTTCACTCGGGTTTCACTGCTTTCGTGCTGTTAGGATTGGATTAGTTGAATTGTATGTTAATTGTCACACCCCCAAAATCCACAAGCGGAGTACCACCGCTTGGAGGCGTGACATGACCAGGATCAAGCCATCAATCATATCAAACATAGTATTTAAGTGCAAAAGTAGGAACATGTAATTCATCGTGACATGACTGATGTTCATAACCAAACATTGTTTTAAATAGCGGAAGCATAATAATAAAAACCCAAAGTAAGTTATAAGTTCAAATATGTCATAAAGTTTAACAACACATTCACGATCCATGTCCACAACGACCGTGCCTCCCGTGCAAGCTCCAAAAGTACCTATGGTCCTGCAAGGCACGTAACAGAGAGTCAACAACTAGTTGAGCGAGTTCACAGTTTGTTATTCAGTTATAGAATTCGTTTCATAATTCAGTTGTTCGTTTTGTAAACCATGTTTCTTATTAATTCCCATCGCGGTCCTCCAGACATCTGTGCGAAGATTAGTGGCCGTATCGCGGTCCTCCAGACATCTGTGCGAAGGTTAGTGGCCGTATCGTTTAGGTTGTTGTCCTACCGGACGAACGTACAGGTTGTTGTCCTACCGGACGAACGTACAGGTTGTTGTCCTACCGGACGAACGTACAGGTTGTTGTCCTACCGGACGAACGTACAGGTTGTTGTCCTACCGGACGAACGTACAGGTTGTTGTCCTACCGGACGAACGTACAGGTTGTTGTCCTACCGGACGAACGTACAGGTTGTTGTCCTACCGGACGAACGTACAGGTTGTTGTCCTACCGGACGAACGTACAGGTTCCATTATAGTTTCATAACCCATTCCCAACCCACCGGGAATCCCATGCCTTGGTAAGAGTGTGAACTCACCTTGTTTCGCTCGGTATGCTAGGTATGTGCTCAAAGTAAGTCAATCACGTCCTAAAGTACGCACGTATACATAATCAGTTTGTGTTCAAGTTGTTCATGTGTAAGCAGGTAACATGTAATCACAATCATACCAGTAATGTTAAACATTTAACAGCAGTTACATATTCCAGTTAACACTTAACAGAATTAACTCAAGTTACTGCACAGATCAGCTATTCGGCGAAACACGCATGTTGGCGAAACACAGATATTGACGAAACACATAAGTTGGCGAAACACACAGTTGACGAAACACGTTCTGTTTCGTCGTGGTCTTAATTGGCGAAACAGGATTCTAATTCGTCGATGACTCTTGGCGAAACACATTCTGTTTCGCCGAGAGTCCTGTTTCGTCGGACAGTTCAGCTTCGCAGACATCAGTTACAGCAGATGCGAATAACGCATAAACCCTAATCATTCTAGCAGCCGTCAACAATAACAGAAATCATATGAAGATCATTGTGCATATCGAATCATCATAAATCAACCATCCAAGAATCATTGTCTAGCATAAACCCTAGTTTATGTGTATAGCATATCAAATAACATACAACATCATCACATCGAAATCTATATCATCACCATCATACTAGAATCGCAGCAACAACACGCATCAATCATTTACACAAACATGAATCGAGATGGTACAGAATCAAGAAACCGATTAACGAACACACAACTAACCGAGATATGAGAAATACGAGTCGATCGCTAAGATATCTTCGGGAACCTCCACTGCCGTCACACAGGAGAGAAAGGGGCTCTAGGGTTTCGGTTGTTTTGTTGCAGATGTAAAACTGATGTTGTTTCACGTTTTAAAACTCAAAATAACGTGTTGGGCCCGAACTGGGCTTTGGTGAAACTGGGCTCGGCGAAACAGCCTGTTTCGTCGAGAAGGTGTTGACGAAACTGATCTGTTTCGTCGAGATCGATCTTGGCGAATCTCACTTGTTTCGTCGAGTTGTTCTATGGTTTACAAGTCTAAGTTTTTCAAACAGTATGCAAGCTATCATATTACACATAACCATGCAAGTACACTACATTTTATCATAACACAAAGTGTACAGTTACGAAGTCAAACAGGTCAACAACTAAACAGTCAAAATCAACGTGCAATAAATGCAAATCAAGAATGTCGGAAATTCGAGTTGTCACATTATCCCCAACTTGAAAGAAATTTCGTCCCGAATTTAGCATGCGGTTACTGAGGAAGCTAAGTAAGTTGTATCGTTTACTGGTTTTCCTGGGGTGTCACATCATTCCCCCGTTGAGTTGGAATTTCATCCCGAAATTCTGTAGTAGCTTCAGCCTCAGTAGTAGTAGCATTGTTTTCGAACAACTGGGGATATTTGAGTTCCATTTGGCCTTCTCGTTCCCAGGTATACTCTGGGCCGCGACGGGAGTTCCAACAAACTCGTACAAGAGGGATTCTCGTGTTCTTGAGGACCTTAACATCCCGGTCCGTGATTTCAACAGGTTCCTCGACGAAGTGCAACCGCTCGTCGATAGTGAGTTCCTTCAAGGGAACTATGTGGGTCTCATCTGACGTACACTTCTTCAGGTTCGACACGTGAAAGACGTTGTGAACTGCACTGAGTTCAGCTGGTAAGTTCAGTCTGTAGGCCACTTTACCTATTTTCTCTGTAACTTCGAATGGTCCAACATATCGTGGATTGAGTTTGCCTCGTTTGCCAAAACGAACAACACCCTTCCAGGGTGAAACTTTGAGTAGTGCTCGATCCCCAACTTGGAATTCGAGTATTTTCCTGTCTTTATCGGCGTATACTTTCTGACGGTCACGTGCTGCCGCCATGCGTTGTCGTATTTGAGCAATCTTTTCAGTAGTATCAACTACCATTTCTGGACCTGTGATCTGACTGTCACCCACCTCTGCCCAACAAAGAGGTGATCGGCATTTACGCCCGTACAATGCCTCAAATGGAGCAGCTTTAATGCTGGTGTGGTAGTTGTTGTTATACGAATATTCCACGAGTGGCAGATGTTTCTCCCAACCATTGCCAAAGTCAATTACGCATGCCCGAAGCATGTCTTCTAGAGTTTGATTAGTTCGCTCAGACTGCCCGTCGGTCTGAGGATGATAAGCTGTGCTCATGTCTAAACGAGAGCCAAAAGATTTGTGCATTGCTTGCCACAGTTCTGAAGTAAAACGTGCGTCACGATCAGAGATGATGGAGGTGGGCACTCCGTGCCTCGAGACCACTTCTTTTAAGTAAATGTCTGCTAAGGTAGAGAACTTGTCTGTCTCTTTGATTGCCAAGAAGTGAGCAGACTTTGTGAGTCGATCCACGATCACCCAAATAGTATCATTTCCGCGCTGAGATCTAGGTAAGCCAGTAACAAAATCCATGGAAATTTGTTCCCATTTCCATTGTAGTATTTCAGGTTGTTGGAGTGGACCTGAAGGTTTCTGATACTCCGCCTTGACTCTAGCACAAGTCAAACATTTGCTAACGTATGTTGCTATGTGGGCCTTCATGCTAGGCCACCAATATGTAGTCTTAATATCGTGGTACATTTTATCCGAACCAGGGTGTACCGAGTAGCGAGACTTGTGAGCTTCATCCATTACCAGCTCGCGTGAGTTGCCGTACAGTGGGACCCAAATGCGTCCTGTGACGTAGTAAGCACCATCTTCCTTCTGTTCTAAGCGTTGCCTTGAGCCGCATAGGGCTTCAGCCCTGACGTTTTCTGGTTTCAATGCTTCTATCTCTGATCCCGTCATCTTCATGTTAAAGAACTCCACTTCCAACTTGTGGATGGCATCATAACTACTGTATTCACGTTTGATCAGTTCCTTAAAATCATTCCATGGGGTAGCATTAGCAGCCGCCAACCCCAGCATCGTAACTTGCGCGTTCCACCAAGTTTGCGCAGTGCCTTCGAGAATATCAGTGGCATATTTCACCTTACGAGCCTCAGGTCATTCGCACATTTGAAGGCCGATTCGAGTTCCTCGAACTAATGGAGGAGTGCAACAGCTCCTTCAGTGTCGTTGAAAGTAGTAGGACGACAATCCATAAAAAGTCGTGTATATGCATACAGGTGGCTGAGCGTGTTGACTTGTCGTGTGCGTAAGAGTAATCAAAATTAAGCACGAGTGTTGGGTTACGAGAGTAGGATCTAAAGATCCTAAAATAAGTGGTGATGGCAGGTTACACCTCCTGTCTGGGCAGCTGCGAGTGCTGCGGTAACTTGTTCAGTGATCGAAGCCGCCAACTGGGCTTGAGTTAGGTTAACGCGTCCACCCATGATCTTGACATCAAGGAGAACATGTGGGTGAGAGGTTCGCGAATAGTGCGAAGAGAGTGAGCACACAGTATTCTCAAGCAATAACTTATAGTAGGTTCTGTAATCTGAGCATACCACGAGCAAAGTTCTATGTAATTCTAGCAAGTAGGTAAAGTAACATGAATAGTAATACCTATGGTGTTGAGCCTTGCACGTGGAGCGAAGCGTCGTTGTGGATCGTTGAGAGCACTGTTCTGGTTATAGTCTGGTTTTAATAAAAATCGTTTTCCCCATATTAAAACCGAGTTCTCTATAACCAATGGCTCTGATACCAATCTGTCACACCCCCAAAATCCACAAGCGGAGTACCACCGCTTGGAGGCGTGACATGACCAGGATCAAGCCATCAATCATATCAAACATAGTATTTAAGTGCAAAAGTAGGAACATGTAATTCATCGTGACATGACTGATGTTCATAACCAAACATTGTTTTAAATAGCGGAAGCATAATAATAAAAACCCAAAGTAAGTTATAAGTTCAAATATGTCATAAAGTTTAACAACACATTCACGATCCATGTCCACAACGACCGTGCCTCCCGTGCAAGCTCCAAAAGTACCTATGGTCCTGCAAGGCACGTAACAGAGAGTCAACAACTAGTTGAGCGAGTTCACAGTTTGTTATTCAGTTATAGAATTCGTTTCATAATTCAGTTGTTCGTTTTGTAAACCATGTTTCTTATTAATTCCCATCGCGGTCCTCCAGACATCTGTGCGAAGATTAGTGGCCGTATCGCGGTCCTCCAGACATCTGTGCGAAGGTTAGTGGCCGTATCGTTTAGGTTGTTGTCCTACCGGACGAACGTACAGGTTGTTGTCCTACCGGACGAACGTACAGGTTGTTGTCCTACCAGACGAACGTACAGGTTGTTGTCCTACCGGACGAACGTACAGGTTGTTGTCCTACCGGACGAACGTACAGGTTGTTGTCCTACCGGACGAACGTACAGGTTGTTGTCCTACCGGACGAACGTACAGGTTGTTGTCCTACCGGACGAACGTACAGGTTGTTGTCCTACCGGACGAACGTACAGGTTCCATTATAGTTTCATAACCCATTCCCAACCCACCGGGAATCCCATGCCTTGGTAAGAGTGTGAACTCACCTTGTTTCGCTCGGTATGCTAGGTATGTGCTCAAAGTAAGTCAATCACGTCCTAAAGTACGCACGTATACATAATCAGTTTGTGTTCAAGTTGTTCATGTGTAAGCAGGTAACATGTAATCACAATCATACCAGTAATGTTAAACATTTAACAGCAGTTACATATTCCAGTTAACACTTAACAGAATTAACTCAAGTTACTGCACAGATCAGCTATTCGGCGAAACACGCATGTTGGCGAAACACAGATATTGACGAAACACATAAGTTGGCGAAACACACAGTTGACGAAACACGTTCTGTTTCGTCGTGGTCTTAATTGGCGAAACAGGATTCTAATTCGTCGATGACTCTTGGCGAAACACATTCTGTTTCGCCGAGAGTCCTGTTTCGTCGGACAGTTCAGCTTCGCAGACATCAGTTACAGCAGATGCGAATAACGCATAAACCCTAATCATTCTAGCAGCCGTCAACAATAACAGAAATCATATGAAGATCATTGTGCATATCGAATCATCATAAATCAACCATCCAAGAATCATTGTCTAGCATAAACCCTAGTTTATGTGTATAGCATATCAAATAACATACAACATCATCACATCGAAATCTATATCATCACCATCATACTAGAATCGCAGCAACAACACGCATCAATCATTTACACAAACATGAATCGAGATGGTACAGAATCAAGAAACCGATTAACGAACACACAACTAACCGAGATATGAGAAATACGAGTCGATCGCTAAGATATCTTCGGGAACCTCCACTGCCGTCACACAGGAGAGAAAGGGGCTCTAGGGTTTCGGTTGTTTTGTTGCAGATGTAAAACTGATGTTGTTTCACGTTTTAAAACTCAAAATAACGTGTTGGGCCCGAACTGGGCTTTGGTGAAACTGGGCTCGGCGAAACAGCCTGTTTCGTCGAGAAGGTGTTGACGAAACTGATCTGTTTCGTCGAGATCGATCTTGGCGAATCTCACTTGTTTCGTCGAGTTGTTCTATGGTTTACAAGTCTAAGTTTTTCAAACAGTATGCAAGCTATCATATTACACATAACCATGCAAGTACACTACATTTTATCATAACACAAAGTGTACAGTTACGAAGTCAAACAGGTCAACAACTAAACAGTCAAAATCAACGTGCAATAAATGCAAATCAAGAATGTCGGAAATTCGAGTTGTCACATTATCCCCAACTTGAAAGAAATTTCGTCCCGAATTTAGCATGCGGTTACTGAGGAAGCTAAGTAAGTTGTATCGTTTACTGGTTTTCCTGGGGTGTCACATCATTCCCCCGTTGAGTTGGAATTTCATCCCGAAATTCTGTAGTAGCTTCAGCCTCAGTAGTAGTAGCATTGTTTTCGAACAACTGTCACATTATCGAACCATCAAATCAAGCCAAAGCTGGAGCATTATGGGTGCATGGTTGATCTTCTTGGGCGCGGGGGGTCGGTGAAAGAGGCTTATGAGTTAATTTTATCAATGCCCATGAAGCCAAATGCTGCGCTATGGGGTGCATTACTAAGTTCGTGTCATAAACATGGTGAGATGGAGGTCGCAGAAGTAGCAGTTAAAGAGCTTATGATTCTGGAACCTAGGAATTCTGGTCATTATGTGTTGTTATCAAATATATATGCAGAAAAGGGGAAATGGGATGAAGTTGAAAAGATTAGATTGTTGATGATGAAAAGGAACATTAACAAGTCAGCAGGGCAGAGCATTTTTAGGTGACTGTCTTAAAAGCAATGTACTTGTTATAGGAAAATTCCAAGTATCATTGGATCCTTCTTTTATACAACTCTATGAAAGATGCATTATTTTTTTACAATTTGTGACTCCATGTTGGATTATGATCCGTGCTAGTTGTGAGTGTTGGTTCTCGGCTTGAATCGATATTGTTGATCAGTTACTAACCAATGTCTTGGATGTTTTGGTTGTCCGCTTAAATCCATATTAATACAATGCAAATTTGTTTATTACAACATTAAACATGCATTTAGCTTTCTTTATTTGAGTATAAAATGAAAATACGAGTCCCATGTGAATTTATGACAACTACAAGCATAACAAAATTTTATGAGATCTAGAGCATATTAGAATTTATTAAGACCACACGGTATGGCCGTCGAACAGCAACGTTGTTGTCAGTCAACGCCCACAAAACCACACTGTCCCCCATGTTGTGCTCGGGGTTGTGACATGGGCTCCAAATTCTCCACCTGCATTGAGGGCCAACATAGAACAACGTGGACGATGTTGATTGGTTGTTTGAAACTAGTCGTTTAATGCCCTCTTCCACGCCCCTTCCCACACCCCCCCCCCCTTTTTCCACCACGCCACTATTCTGACGCACGCTGACGTGGCGTCCACATGTCGAATAACACCCATTCTTTAAACCCCTCCACACCGTGTGGTCTAAGATGCATGAGCAACTCGTACCTTTCACAATACTAGAGATGGGTACTCTCTAGTTGTTTCATTCAATTCTTCCTTTTCATAAACAATATAAAAACACCAAAAAACACGATGCTATATTAGACAAGTGTCCTCTTCTCCGGCCATAACTACTTCTCCGGTTGTTGTGTCATGTTAGACAAACGCGTTCATAAATCCTCAACCAACGTTCAAACCTTAGTTTCTTTGCAACCAAAATTACTGTTAAAAGTTCTTGTAAAAGACATTGCATTGAATCACATTAATGTTTATGTAACATTTATTTTACATTTCTTCTCATTCGCTTTTTGTTATGTACTATCTTCGTAAATGCGGGGCGGGGGAGACTATCTTATTATTTTAATTTATTTTCCGATTTTACATATTCATATATGATACCCAAAAGGCTCTTTTGATATTAGATTTTTTATAATAGTAATCAAATTTTAACTTATGTTAAAAATTTATTATATAAATAATTGAAATCACGGTCAAACCCATGCGAACCAAATCAAATCATATGATCAAATATGAAATTACATGTATAAACTCCAAAAAAAAAAAATATACGAACTAAATTTAAAAAAAAAAAGTTTGATTTTGACTAAAAAACCTCAATTTGACAAAATGAAAATTTTGACTAAAAAACTCAATTTGACAAAATGAAAACAGAAAAAAAAAAACCGGTAGTTGTGGTTTTTAGGTCCGCTATTTATTATCAAACATTTCCTCTTAAATTTAAATTAGAGTAACTGTAATTTTACCCCCTGGGGTTTCATGTGATTGGTAACCTTACCCCCTACCATGAAATTTTTGTTGTCTTACCCCTCAACTATTGAAAAACGCTGCAATATTACCCTCTGAGGGGTAAAACTGTAACATTACAAAAAGGGTATTTTCGTAATCTTACCCATATTTATATAGTAAACTTCAATATTACCCCCTGTGCTTTACCTAAGACGACACGTTTAAACCCTGTTTTATTAAAGTCTCTTCTCCGGCGATATTCCAACCACCGGAGATGCGTATTCCGACACTCCGACGATATTCCGACCATCGGAGAAGCCTCAAAATCTTCTGGTGAATCCACATGCTCACCAGCTCAAACAGAAACATGCTGAACTAAAAGCACCACCGTTGTCACTTTGATAAGTCGGCAACTCTCTTCCGACTTATTATTTTTCTTTGTAAAAAGTGTCGTGCCAAGTTATCAAGACTTTGGAAAGGTTGAGAAGAGACTTTTTTTTTGGGGGGGGGGGGGGGGGGTTCATTGCTCCTATTGAGTATGGGGGCTTGGGTTTCGGTTCGCTTCGTGATGCTAATCTTTGTATGCTTGCCAAGTGGTGGTGGAGGTTTAAGATTGATCCGGAAGGGTTATGGAGGAAAACTATTTGGGCTCTACATCATAATTCCAGGTCTTGGCAAGCTATTCCGGCTAAGGTCTCCAATATTGGTCCTTGGAAGCACATATATGGGATTTTGAATTGTAAGATTAAATATATTATGTATTAATATTTAATCTATAGCCATTATAATCATTTACATAATATAGATCAAAATATATAATAACCTATTAAATAATTAGTTTGTAATTGTTGATGGACCATATTACCCTTATTAACTAATTAGGTTTCCTCCTGGGTGCTTATATAAGGAGAATTATGTGGAGGTTAAGGGGTTACTCAGTTACACAATTAGACACACCCCATTAGTCATAACATCATCATCGACCTCCTCTCTTAAGCCGATACCCCTTTTCGGTTTTCTAAGTCCCCATCATCAGTCAGCACCCTAAGGAGGAACCAGATCACGATGACAAGCATGTCGAACTCCATTACTGGATTCTCCACTGCACTGTCTGCGGTGACATGTATGTTTTAATGTTTTCCCTCATGTATAAACAGAACTGAACCAACATGTGGTATCAGAGCATATGTTGATTAGTCAGTTCTGTTTTGTATCCGTAAATCTGGATTAAAGCAGGAAAACAGGATATGAAAACCGAAAAGGGGTATCGGCTTAGGAGAGGAGGTCGATGATGATGTTATGACTAATGGGGTGTGTCTAATTGTGTAACTGAGTAACCCCTTAACCTCCACATAATTCTCCTTATATAAGCACCCAAGAGGAAACCTAATTAGTTAATAAGGGTAATATGGTCCATCAACAATTACCAACTAATTATTTAATAGGTTATTATATATTTTGATCTATATTATGTAAATGATTATAATGGCTATAGATTAAATATTAATACATAATATATTTAATCTTACATTCTCCCACTTAGCCGAGTAATCATTTACTATGAGTATTAGATAAGCCTGATCAGGAGTTAACACTCATTTTAGCCTTAAACAAGTACTATAGCAGAGAAATACAGCCGTTTAATCATTATGCGACTCAGGACCCCCATTAATCATACTATAGCCTTAATTTAAAACCTAATCGTTATGATCAAAATACGCATAAGCCCTTTGTTTGATTTGTAACTTTATTTGTCTATATGTCATTATACCGGTTGAACATATTCTAAGAGACATACAAAATCAAACTGAGGAAATTTCATTAATCATAAAACATAAGCTAGTACAATATGCTCAAATAAGGTCTTTACTAAATCCCATATTCCGAACATGTTCTTCATAAACCTTAGGAGGGAGACCTTTAGTCATCGGATCCGCAAGCATATCTTTAGTACTAATATACTCGATACAAAGATTATTTTCCTCAACTCGTTCTCGTACGAACAGATATTTTATATCGAGATATAAACCAGCTCCAGTCGAACTGTTACTGTTCGAGAAACTAACGGCAGCTGAATTATCACAATAAAGCTTCAATGGTCTAGAAATGGAATTAACGATTTTGAGCCCAGTGACCAGATTTCTAAGCAACATTCCATGACAGGTTGCGTTATAAACAGCAATGTACTCTGCCATCATTGTGGAAGTTGTGGTCAACTGTTGTTTATGACTCTTCCATGAGATAGGGCCGCCTGCTAACATAAAGATATAGCCCGAAGTGGATTTCTTGTCATCTTTGCACTTTGCAAAGTCAGAATCAGAATAGCCCACCACTTCTAAATGATCACTTCTTCTATAAGTCAGTTTATAGTCTTTCGTCCCTTGCAGATATCGAAGTACCTTCTTAGCTGCTTTCCAGTGATCTAGGCCAGGATTAGTCTGATAACGGCCTAGCATTCCAGCAATATAAGCGATATCTGGGCGAGTACAGACTTGAGCATACATCAAGCTCCCGACTACTGACGCGTAAGGTATCTGGCTCATTTGCTCCTTCTCAACCTCTGTTGTCGAACACTGGAATGAACCGAAAACATCTCCCTTAACTACTGGAGCGACGGAGGGTTTGCACTGTTGCATGTTGTAACGTGTAAGGACACGATCTATGTAAGCCTTTTGGGACAATCCTAAGATCCCTTTGTGTCTATCTCGGTGAATTTCGATGCCAATGACGTAAGAAGCATCTCCGAGATCCTTCATGTCGAAGTTATGCGAGAGTAACCGCTTCGACTCAAGCAACATATCTAAACTATTACTTGCCAATAGAATATCATCTACGTAAAGGACAAGTATAGTAAAGTTGCTCCCACTCATCTTGAGGTAGGTGCATTGATTCACTTGATTCTTCATAAAACCTTGTTTCTTCATGACTTCATCAAACTTGAGGTACTATTGACGTGATACTTGTTTTAACCCGTAAATGGATTTCTTCAACTTACAGACTAGATGCTCCTGACCTTCAGGTTTAAAGCCTTCAGGTTGTTTCATGTAAACATCTTCGTCCAAATCTCCGTTAAGGAAAGCAGTTTTAACGTCCATCTGATGTAACTCCAAATCAAAATGAGCTACTAAGGCCATGACGATCCTTAATGAATCTTTACGAGAGACAGGTGAAAACGTCTCTTGATAATCAATTCCCTCTTTCTGAGTGTAGCCCTTTGCAACCAATCTCGCTTTGTAGCGTTCAACGTTCCCATTCGGATCCAGTTTTGTTTTGAACACCCATTTACATCCTACGGGTTTCACACCGTTGGGTAATTCAACCAAATCCCAAACGTCATTTTTCTTCATGGATTCAAGCTCTTCAATCATTGCTTTATTCCATTCAGAAGACTGATCACTGCTAATGGCTTCATTGTAAGAGATAGGATCATTGAGCTTTCCGGGATCCATTTCAGTCAGGTAGGTAACATAATCATCCCAATTAGTATGGCTTCTTTGCCTAGATGACCTCCTGAGTGGATTATCGGGTTCAGCGTTTTCTTGGTTTTGAGCGTTTGATGTGCCTTCGTCATGAGGTATAATGGGTTCTGATTGTAGAGGTGAAATTGGAGTTGGTGCAGTAGCTTCAGGTGCAGTAGTTGCATTGGGTACAAGAGGAGTAATCGGAGTAATGGTAAGCGACGAGTCTCTCCCCCCCGCGTCTTGTACTTCTTGCAATTCTTCGTAAGGGTTAGTACTGCTCCCACTGACCTTGAAAGCCTCCAGGAACGCAGCACGCTTGGTTTCAACAATACGGGTGACATGGGAAGGACAATAAAAACGATAACCCTTTGAATTCTCAGGATACCCGATAAAGAAACATGTAACTGTTTTAGGGTCAAGTTTCCTTAGGAAAGGATTGTAAAGTTTTGCTTCAGCAATGCAGCCCCATACTTTCATATATTTAAGACTCGGTTTCCTTCCTGTCCAAAGTTCATAAGGAGTTTTAGGGACAGACTTAGAAGGAACTCTATTGAGTATATGAACAGCTGCTTTTAACGCTTCAGTCCAGAGGAATAATGGTAAATTAGTGTTGGCTAACATACTGCGCACCATGTTCATAAGGGTACGGTTTCTTCTTTCAGCCACACCATTCTGCTGAGGTGTACCAGCCATTGTGTATTGGTTCACAATCCCCTGGCCCTTACAAAACTCATAAAATGGACCAGGAGCTTGTCCCACATCAGTATGTCTTCCATAATATTCACCGCCTCTATCTGATCTCACAACTTTAATCTGACGATCTAATTGCTTTTCAACTTCAGCCTTATAATCTTTAAAAGTTGTAAGAGATTCAGATTTCTCCTTAATTAGATATAAGTACATGTAACGAGAATAATCATCAATGAAAGTGATAAATGAAGTATGTCCTGTTATGCCAGCGATTTGGTAGGGACCACTAATGTCAGTACGAATGAGTTCTAATAAATTAGAACTCCTAGTGGCACCTTTCTTATTCGCTAATGTCATTTTACCTTTAAGACATTTGACACATGTTCCAAAATCAGAGAAATCGAGAGGAGGTAAGACTTCATCCTTTACGAGACGATTTAATCGTTCTCTAGAGATGTGGCCTAAACGTTGATGCCACAACATGGACGAAGTTTCTAAGTCTCATTTCTCTTCCATCTTTGTGAGTGATTCATTAATGTTATATGACAACAAAGATTTGGAAAAGCCATCTTCTAGTTCTAATCTATAGAGACCACCATCCAGAACACCAGTACCATAAAGAACAGAATCATAGAGGATAGAGAGTTTGCGATGACCATGGGAAACAATAAAACCGTCCATGTCTAACTTTGGTCCTGATACAAGGTTCCGAGTTACCTCAGGAACATATAAGGTATCATAAAGTTTAATACATAAACCAGTTTTCATAACTAATTGTAATGTTCCAATGGCCTTCACTTCTAATTCTCGATCATCCCCAACCTTAAGTGTTCTTTGGTTTCTTTCCAGCTTCCGGATTGAAAGGAATCCCTGAGTTGAATTGGTAACATGAACCATAGAACCAGAATCAAACCACCTAGAATTAGCAGGAACACTTAAATTATAGGACTCAAGTATCATAAAATAATTGTTACCTTTCTTAGCCAGCCACTCCTTAAAATCAGGGCATTCCTTCTGCATGTGTCCTGTCTTTTTACAGAACTTGCAGCGGATACTGCCTAAGAAGTTCTTAGAGCTGGAAGGTGCACTTGTATTAGGATTAGGATTAGGCCTTTGGACTTTTGAAGCATCCTTCCTCTGATAATTTTTCTTCCTTTTCTTAGAATTGGAGGTGGTGAAGTTTGCAACATCAGTATGGCGATCCATCCTCATACGCTCTTCCTCCTGTACGCACATGGCGACCAGCTCACTCATCGTCCATTTGTCCTTCTGAGTGTTGTAATTGATCTTGAACGCTTCAAAGGACGAAGGAAGCGAAGTAATGATGAAATGAACGAGAAAACCATCACTGATTTCCATTTCCAGCCCCTTCAGCTTATTGGCCATGTCATTCATCATCATGATGTGCTCACGAATGCCGCTCCTCCCATCATACTTAGTTGTCACCAGCTTGAGGATAAGGGTACTAGCGTGTGCTTTAGACGTCCCCTTGAACTGCGTCTCCACAGAAGCCAAGTAGGTTTTAGCATCTTCAGAATCAGGAATAGCTCCCCTGATTGCATTGCTTATGGACTGCTTCATAAACATGAGAGACATGCGGTTACACCTAGTCCACTTTTCATGAGTTAACTGCTCAGCAGCAGTACTTTGAGTGGTAAGGTCCGCTGGCTTATTCTCTCTTAGAGCATAATCAAAATCCAGCAATCAAAGTGTAAGCATGAGAGCATCCTTCCATGCAGCAAAGTTATCACCAGTCAAAGGTGGAATCCCGCAATTGGGCGCTGATAGTGGAAATAAGATGAGTAAGTTATGATACTAAGGAAGAAGTCCTAATGTGATCTAAGGGCACGTTAAACTAAGGCAGGCATAAATAACGACCATTTTACATTATGAAGCTGTGATATTGTCTATTACTAACATCAAAATAATAGACTTAGTTAAAATTCTACTTAAACGAAGACAAATCAGCTTTGGCCAGAAGTGTAATCATTTAAGCATATGTGCAAGGTGGTTGTAACAAATCAGCTTTGGCCAGAAATTGAGACAATCACTTTAGTTATGCACTCGTTAAGTATGCCATCTATGAAGGAATTAAATCAGCTTTGGCCAGATATTAAGACATTCATGTTTATGATGCATACTTAACATAGCTTTCGTAATACTTGAACGATAAGTAGATGTATCAAGTCAGCTTTGGCTAGAAATGATACATCAAAACTCATTCAAGTTAAGCTATTTCGGTTTTGTAAAACATTATCTGATTCTGATTAATTAACTAAGTAATTACAAAACCAATTATTTAATAGCAAACCACCCGTTAGCGCGGATCGAACTTGTGCGATCAGTAATGCCCAAGTTTTGTGCGATCAGTAAAGCCCAAAAACTTGTGCGATCAGTAAGGCCCAAAAACTTGTGCGATCAGTAAGGCCCAAAACTTGTGCGATCAGTAATGCCCAAAAACTTGTGCGATCAGTAATCATTTACATAATATAGATCAAAATATATAATAACCTATTAAATAATTAGTTGGTAATTGTTGATGGACCATATTACCCTTATTAACTAATTAGGTTTCCTCCTGGGTGCTTATATAAGGAGAATTATGTGGAGGTTAAGGGGTTACTCAGTTACACAATTAGACACACCCTATTAGTCATAACATCATCATCGACCTCCTCTCCTAAGCCGATACCCCTTTTCGGTTTTCTAAGTCCCCATCATCAGTCAGCACCCTAAGGAGGAACCAGATCACGATGACAAGCATGTCGAACTCCATTACTGGATTCTCCACTGCACTGTCTGCGGTGACAGGTATGTTTTAATGTTTTCCCTCATGTATAAACAGAACTGAGATGCTTTGTTAACATCCGACTAGAGATGCTTTGTTAAAAAGAAACGTTCCGGTTGAATCTGAGTTTTGTTGTTTTTGCGGGGAATGGCGAGAGTCGAGTGAACACATCTTCATTTCTTGCAGCCTCGCGCAGTATTTTTGGCAGATTATTTTTCAGTGGTGTAAATTCCCTCATCATTTTCTTTTCGATCTCAAAGATTTACTCGATCTGCAGCAGTACATGAACGGGTCAAAGAAACGGAAGAAAGCTTTTTATGCGATAATCTTAACCGGAGTATGGAGCCTTTGGAGAATGCGGAACGAGGTGATTTTCAACAATAAAAGTGTATCGTTGCCAGAAACAGTGGAGGAGACGAAGGCAATGTCTTACTAGTGGGTAAAATACCGTTTGAAATCGATCAGTATGTCCATGGAGGATTGGAGGAAGTTTAGTGTTTTGGTCAAAAATTACCGAAGCAATTAAGTGATCAAATTAGTAAAGTGAGGTAGTGTGCTAGAAAGTGTGTTGAAAATATGCTGGTTAAGTTATTTAGAAAATCAGTATTCAGGATACGGCTCAGGATATTGAGCTGTATCTATGATCAAACTATGAGCAAAAAGTAAAGTAAATGACACGAGATGTACGAGGAAAGCCCTTGATCAATCTAGATCGCCGGCATAAAACCTCGGGAGCTGACAATCGCAGCTGCCTTGTTCTTCTTATTGCTTCAAACGTCAGGATACAGTGCAGGATATAGACCAGATCGCTAAGTGTTACAATGCTTTTGTATGAAAGTGAAAATTGCTAGAGAGCGAGTGTTAGAGTGTAGCGAGTGTGAATGTGATGTCCTATTCGACCTGGTATACCCACCTATTTATAGTTACAAATTAGAAACTAAAATTCCTATAAATAAGGGATGCTCCCGAATATTCCATAAATAGCCGTTTGGAACCAAATAAAGCGGGCTCAACATCTTTCCTTGAACAACTTGGACCAAGTCTTCCGCGGAATGAGTCCTTGTGAACGTTGCTAGCTTCTAACCCACGTACCTGCACATGATCCGTTAGTAATCCTGAGGATACCATTCAGGATGTTACCAATATCCTGAATCAGCATCCCGGATGTAAACAGTTACTATATAACCAAAATATAAATCAAGATACTTTCCAGGATATGGGCTCAGAATTTCACCCATAACAATTGTCCCCAAAAATGTTACCGTTTGATATCCTACACTAACGGTTACATTTTTCACGGTGGCCGAGGTAATTAATAGATAAGACTAATGATGTGACCGTTTTCAACTACCCAGCCTATATTTACTCATCATGCCCTATATCTTCTCATCCTCATCTCTTTTTTAATCATAATCGACAAGGAAAAGGTAATATTCTCTCCCTCATCTTCATATTCATCTTTATCATCTTTCTCCGGCGAAAAATTCAGGCGACCAAATGCCAAGGCAAACAAGGTCCAGTTCAGGTGACTCGGCTCCCACATTCATCCAACGGAACCTTCTCCAAGAACCGGAGAAGGAGATATGCACCTTTGACAGTGCCCACCTGTCGGCCTTAAAATCCTCCGGTGTCTTCCCGGAAGGAACCGTATTTAGACCGTTTGACCGGGAAATCTGGTCAGATATGGTCTCCAGCGAGTGGATATGCTTCAGTGCTTTCCCTTTTACCCTAGGGTTACAATTCCCCTTTCCGGACTTCATCACCGAATTCTTTAATATCACCAAAATCTCTTTCAGCCAAACCATGCCAATGCTCTGGCGTGTTTTGTCTGTTCTTGACCAGATCAAGAGAAACCACATTCCTAATCTTTCCGTCCATGTGTTAGGGGAGGATTTTCTAACAATTAGTGATCCTTACTTGTTATCCTAATAAATGATCCTTACTTCTGTGACAGACAGTGATCCTCAGAAGAGCTTCAGGATCATGGATCACCTTAAGGATCCTCATACTAACGATTGTTTGTTTGTGTTTCGTATTATTTTGCAGGAGTAACAAGCTTGACTTGGTCTTGGCAACGTTACTATGGAATATTCCACGGGTATTTCGCACATGTTTGACTGGAAATGGACGTTGTGGAGAACGTGGGAGCATGGCACAAAAGTCGGATAGTTTGTTAGCATAGTTAACTTCTATTTTTAAAAGGGGTTACGAGCTAGTAATTAGAACACTTAGCCATTTTCAGCTACACACACTTTCGTACAATTGCACTCTTGAAGCTCTCGACAAACACTTAACAGTTTTCACCCACTCTTACACATTTCACCATAGTGATCCTTGTACCTAGCTCCTTACTATCCGAAGTTGTAAACATTCATTGATTTATTTGAGCTTGGTGATCGGTAGTTTCCATCACCCGGGGTTTTTTATGTCGGAGATCAACTCTTGATCAAGGGCTTTTTCCCCGTATAAACCTTGTGTCACTTGTTATTTATTTTTCATAGTGATCCTTATTGCTATAAACCAATTCAAGCATCATACCCCGTAACAGAGAGTTTGGTTGCATTATCCTCATCAGATTTTTTGACCAAAACAGTTTGGCGCCCACCGTGGGGCAATTGGTGCTTCATTCCTAAGAAGTTTTTCTGTTGGTGATCATTCCGGTTCATTGCATACAAATACATGGCTTCATCATTGAAGAATACCTCTACTGCAATGTCTGCGGTCAATTCATCTCAGGGCATTCCACCTTTGCCTCCACCACCTTCTGGACCTCAGAAAAATGCCGAGAAGAAACCAACTCCCATTTTCTCCAAACCTCCAACTTCTTCTGCTTCTTACACTCCCACTACTAGTGACATGTTTACTTTGATTTTGCAGATGAAGGATCATATACAGCAACAGGATAAGACCAATGAAAGGATTCTCAAAGAAATCGGAGATCTCAAGAAACAAAAGAAAACGGCAGAGGATCATTCCCCACTGGTGCCCAGATCTTTGAATTTTGATACTCCGGTGATTACTTCTCAGCCATCAGTGGCTCCAGATGTTCAATATGTGGGCGGACCAAAAGGAGTGCACTATGGAGCAACAGCAGTGACCCAGGCATTAGGTTCATATTTCCAGCCAGCAGGATCCTATCCTCAGCATATGGGATCCTTCATGAATTCAGGAGGATACTCAGGAGCGCAGCAGATTCAAAGATCTTCCTTTGTTCCAGGATCATCCCAGGTTCAAGGATCCTCCTTTGTTCCAGGATCATCCCAGGTTCAAGGATCCTCCTTTGTTCCAGGATCATCCCAGGTTCAAGGATCCTCCTTTGTTCCAGGATCGTCCCAGTTTCAGGGATCCTTCCAGATGCCAGGATCCTTGAGGAGTTTGCAAACAGGGAGTTCAGATGTCCATCAGGGATATTTTATTCCGATGCAGACCATTGCTTCTACTAGTCCTTCGATCATTCCAGAGTCCCAACAATATGGATTCACATCCATTCTTCCTAATTTGAATCCAATGGGAGGTAACACTTTTAATAATTCTTATACTACTAACCATGGCCTTATGCAGGATCCAGGTATCAATCATGCCATGGCCAAGGAATTGCAAAAGTTAAAGGATATGATATCAAGTGTCCCAGGAGTGGTCAAACCTATCCCAGAGATTGCAGATGGAAGCCATAAGATATCTCGTTTTGCACCACCAATTTGTGATGCTGAGATACCCAAAAGGTTCCATGTGCCAACCATGAAGCTGTATGATGGTTCAACGGATCCTGAGGAACACATAGCACAATACAGGGAGAGGATGGAGATCAATCCGATCCCAGAAAGGTTAAAGGAAGCATGCTTGTGCAAGGGATTCGGATCCACTCTTACTGGATCAGCTCTCAAATGGCTGCTAAGTCTTCCCCCCTACTCTATTACCTCATTTGCTAATCTAGTTAACCTATTTAATAACCAGTTTTCTTGTAGTAGAAAATTTGAACGATTAACTAGTGATCTATATAGAATAACCCAGGGTCATAATGAATCATTAAGGGATTACATTACCAAATTCAGTAAAGAATCCTTAGACATTCCCAACTTGGATATAGCCACGGCTGTTGAGGCCTTCAAAATGGGATTGCTTAGGGATTCATTGTTCTATGATGATCTTGTTATGACACCATGCAGGAACCTAGATAAGGTAAGAACCCGGGCACTCAGGTTCATCCGGCTAGAGGACGATAAGAGGATCCAGGAAAGATTAGCAGGATCCTCAAAGCAAGAGAAGCAAGGATCCTCATTCAAGAACAAGTTCAGATCCTATAATAGATCTGATAACCAGAATGTGCATGCTGTTGAACAAGAAGAGGATGATGAGGATTATCCTCCAATCTCTGAATATTGTTTTTCTGTTGATAACAATGAACTAATCCTTGCGATGCAGAATCTAGGTGATAAAGCCAGATGGCCCAGAAAAAATGACAGACCAGCTGCAACCAAAGATAAATCAAAGTGGTATGCATACCATGAAGATTTTGGGCATCTTACAGAAGAATGCATTGCACTAAGAAAGGAAATTGGATACTTGTTGAGCAAGGAGCATCTAAAAGAATTGTTGGGTAGAAAAAAGTCAAGGACTCAGGATCCTGAAAGGATCCCTGAGAAGGCTCCAGCCCCTCCAGCAGATGCACAAGTAATAAACTTTATTTCTGGAGGATCAGACATTTGTGGAACATCCTTCTCGGCAGCTAAAAGGCATGCAAAGGAAACTAAAATGGATAGTGGAGAAAGACCCGTTCGAACATCAAGTGTCTCCGAAGGAAAAGTCATAACCTTTGATGAGGATGATCGTGTTGATATCCAGGATCCTCATCACGATGGTTTAGTTATTACTCTTTTCATTTCTAACCATTTTGTCCGCAGGATCCTTATAGACGGAGGAAGCTCAGTGAACATTATCCAGCTTGATGTTCTAAAGAAGATGGGTATCCCTGAATCAGATATCATACCAAGATCCTCCGTGCTCGTAGGATTTAGTGGCGAAACTAAGAATACTCTGGGGGACATTAAGCTCCCAATATACATCGAAGGCCTACATTCTTATCAAAAATTTTGTGTTATTGACTGTTTATCTTGTTGTAATGTTATCCTTGGCAGGCCCTGGATACACGATATGAAGGCAGTCCCATCTACTTACCATCAATGTGTGAAGCTCCCTAGTCCTTGGGGAATAGTCAAGATTGATAGTGATCAGCAAGAGGCTAAGAATTGCTATACTTCATCGATGAAACCAGCCTCGAAGTCAAGGGAGCAATAGCAATCAAAGTATCCTCCAAGGGACGTCTTGGAGGCAAGAGAACAGGATGTAGTAGAAATCCATATGGATCCTGATGATCCTGAATCTATAGTTTATATAGGATCAGGGATCCTTGGCGAAATGAAGGAAGACCTCATATTCTTCCTCAAAAGGAGAAAGACTACCTTTGCATGGAAACACGAAGACATGACAGGCATATCTAAAGATGTAATCACTCACAAACTTGGCATTGATAGGTCCTTCAAACCAATCCATCAAAGGAGAAGAAAGTTTGCACCGGAAAGAAATGCCATTATCCAGGAAGAGGTAGAGAAATTGCTCCGGGCAGGTATGATTAGAGAGGTTAAGTATCCAAGATGGTTGGCCAATGTGGTTGTTGTTCAAAACAAAAATGGAAAGTGGAGGGTATGTGTCGATTTCACATATTTAAATAAGGCATGTCCCAAGGATCCTTTCCCATTACCCCACATTGACTCCATGGTGGATGCAACGGCGGGTCATGAACTGTTGACTTTTATGGATGCTTCATCTGGATTTCAACAAATTCAGATGGATCCATCTGATCAAGAGGATACGTCCTTTATGACTCCAACCGGTATATATTGTTATATTGCTATGCCATTTGGATTAAGAAATGCAGGTGCAACTTATCAAAGACTAGTGAATATGATGTTCAAGGATCAGATTGGACAAACTATGGAAGCTTACATAGACGATATGGTGGTAAAATCCAAAAAGGCTGAGGATCACCTAAGAGACTTGGAGGAAGCATTCAATATCCTTGATAAATATAATATGAAGCTTAATCCTTCAAAATGTCACTTTGGTGTTAAAGCAGGTAAATTCTTAGGATACATGGTGACCAAGAGAGGCATTGAAGCTAGCCCGGAACAAATCAAAGCCTTAGTGAATATCAAATCTCCGGCCAATGCTAAGGATGTCCAAAGGCTAACAGGCAGGATAGCAGCTTTGAACAGATTTATATCCAAATCCTCAGAGGAGTGCAAAGAATTCGATGATATCCTAAGGAAGAACAAGAAATTTGAGTGGACTGAGAAGCATGAAAATGCCTTAAGAGCTCTCAAAGATTACCTATCCTCAGCCCCGGCCTTGATGAAACCAGAAAAAGGCGATGTGCTATCCTTGTATCTTGCAGTATCCTCAAAAGCAGTAAGTGCGGTCCTTGTTAAGGATCATGAAGGTACACAACATCCTGTCTATTATGTAAGTAAAAGTTTACTTGATGCCGAATCCAGGTATTCACACCTTGAAAAGCTTATTCTTGCATTAATTATGGCATCTACTAAGTTGAGACATTATTTTGAAACTCATGTTATTGTTGTTAAAACTAATTTTCCAATTAAGAATGTCCTCAGGAAACCAGAGATGTCAGGAAGGATGGCTAAGTGGGCAGTGAAGCTTAGTGCCTATGATATAAGATATGAGCCTAGGACAGCCATCAAATCCCAAGCATTAGCTGACTTTGTGGCTGATTTCAGTAGTGATTTACAAAAAGAAGCTGAGTTAGAAGTCCAGCAGCTAGAGGAGACCAAGGATCCTTGGATACTCTATACTGATGGATCCTCAAATGTCAAAGGCACAGGGCTTGAAATACTACTAAAATCGCCACAGGGGGACATAATACCCCACTCTATAGCTTGTGAGTTCCAAACCACTAACAATGAGGCTGAATATGAAGCCTTAATTGCTGGTTTGCAAATTGCTAAGCATATGGGGATCAGGTATCTTGAGGTACATGTAGATTCATTGTTAATTACAAACCACTTTAATGGATCCTATGCTGTTAAAGGTGAAAAGCTAACCAAATATTTAGAGATAGTCAAAGAATTGGCACTCTCCTTTGTTTCCTTTAGTTTGACACAGGTACCAAGGGAAGAAAATACAGAAGCTGATGCATTGGCTAACTTAGGATCATCTCTGAAGATCCCGGAGGATATCAGGATCCCTATTATCCATATCCTGGCCCCGGCTATCGAGGATCATGTGGCTATGGAGATAGGAAAGAATTCTGCAATTATCCCTAGTGAGGATACTCAATCCCATTCAGGATCATGGATCTCACCAATCATGAGATACTTACAACATGGAGAGATTCCTACAGAAGAAAACCCTAGGGCTTTCAAAATTAAGGTATCTCAATTCACAATTTTAAATAATATGTTGTATAAGCGATCTCTTGCAGGACCATACTTAAGATGCATTGAGGATCCTGAAATTCAAGAAGTTTTAAAAGACTTCCATGAAGGAGATTGTGGAAACCACACTGGGGGCAGGGCATTATTCTCAAGGATCCTGAGGACAGGATACTACTGGCCAACTATGAAGAGAGATGCTGTGGAGTATGCTAAGAGATGTGATCCTTGTCAGAGACACAGCAATATCCTTCATCAACCAGCTGAATTTCTGCATCCTATATCCTCCTCTTGGCCATTTATGAGATGGGGTATGGATATAGTTGGTAAGCTCCCTAAGGCACCTGGTGGAAAGGTATTCATGCTTGCTATGACTAATTACTTCTCCAAGTGGATAGAGGCTGAAGCTTTTGCCCAAGTCAGAGAAAAGGAAGTTATATCCTTCATTAAAAGAAATATTATAACTAGATTCGGTATTCCTTCTGAAATTATATGTGATAATGGTTCCCAATTCATTGGGGGCAGAACCACTAACTTTTGTGACAGCTGGGGGATTAAGATGATAACATCAACACCAGTCCACCCACAAGCTAATGGTCAGGCAGAATCCTCCAATAAGATCATCATCAACAATTTGAAGAAAAAGCTTGGATCCAAGAAAGGGAAATGGGCAGAAGAACTACCTTATGTGCTTTGGGCTGATAGGATAACCCCTAAGAATGCTACTGGTCAAACGCCATTCTCTTTGGTATTTGGGGCAGAATCAGTGATCCCAACAGAAATGGTGGTTCCAACTGCTAGAACAAGTACCCGTGATCCTGAGAAAAATGATGAGAACTTGGCTCAAGACTTGGATACTATTGAAGAAATCAGGGATCTGGCTAGGATAAGGATGGCCAGTTATCAACAAAGAATGGCTGGTGCTTACAACAAAAATGTCAGGATCAGGAAGTTTCAAGTCGGAGATATGGTATTAAGGAAAGCATTTCAGAATACCACCAATCCTGCTGATGGAAAACTGGCTCCAAAATGGGAAGGCCCATATTTGATTGAAGCTGGAGCAGGAAAGGGGGCATATAGATTGCTAACTATGGAAGGTGATTTGCTACCAAGAGCTTGGAATGCTGTCCACTTGAAGAAATATTTCATGTGAGCAGGATCCTCATGGCACAGATGATCCTTGCGTTAGGGGTATCCTTGAAGGATCCTTAAAGTATCGGTGATCCTTACTTTGGTAATGTCCTAATCCTGAACTATTTCATTTCCTTATTTTCTCATAAAAGGATAAGGATCATGTGTCCTTTATCCATCTCTCACGTGATTTTAAGTTTTGAAAGTTCAGGTATCCTTAGCAAAATGTTAGTTATCTGTAGAAGCAATCCGTTCCTTGGATTTAACTCCAGTTATTTGGGCTTGACCCTAGTTCCGCCTGTAGCGCATGATGATCCTGGTATAGTTCAAGGCAGTGGGACCAGTACTCGCTTTAGGGGCTGATAATTCCATTGTACTGGCTATATCCAGGATCCTACGTATAATGGTAGACATACCATACATCCGTTCCTAAGGTTTCTAACGTTTTCACGTTAGCTAAGGTTTTGACATTTTCGTGTCACTAAGTTTGGATAGTCGCCAGTTAGGGCCATACTCCAGTTTACATACGATCCTTGGGCTTGTCCCCAGTTATCCTTGGGCTTGTCCCCAGTTATCTTTGGGCTTGTCCCCAGTTATCCTTGGGCTTGTCCCCAGTTGCTAACTCTTATCTTATATTGGCTTAGTCCCAAGTTATGCTCTATTTCAGGTCCTTGAAGATAAGCAACTAGGGATCCTTGATCCTTACTTCTCTCTAAGGTTTATCTTATAGTTATCCTGATTATGGTTAGGATCCTAACTTGGATCCTCAGGTATGATCTTTAACTATTTTTTAATTCTATTCATTGTTTATTTGAATAACCCTTAAAATTTGACAACTAAACTTGTGATCCTTAAAATATATTACTTTTTAGGATTCTTCAACTATAGGATATTTGATCATGGATCATAACCTAAATATTTTCCATCTGACTTATTCAAAATTGCTTATTCAATAAGTGTACATCAAAACAAGTGAGAATTAAAAAGGATAACAATACAAGATAAGCGACAAAAGATTAAGGTTTTATTAACAAAAGATTAACCCTTAAAAGGTTGTCAAAATTACCTACCCCGAGCATCTACCAGCAATACGTGGCCCGTCCGCTGGGGTAGGTAAAGGGTGTCCATGATAATAGGTTCAAAGTAGTGCAGGAATATAAAGGCGGCATGATCACAATGGCTTCATCCCCCAAACACAGGATCCCTCCACCATTTGCAATCCTACCTATTGTCCAAAGGATCATACATGATCCTTAATCCTAAAAACTATTGTTCAGTACAAACCATCAAATTGTTCAACAAAACAACCATCAAACTAAAAAAAAAAAATTGGGCTCCGGCTATGTCTAGAAGTTTCCATCATCGCCCAATCATGCAACCTAAACCTTCCCTGCATCACCACCTCCGGCTCCACTTGCTTCACCACCTTCACCCTTGCCTCCAGCCTCGATTGCCAAAACCTCCTCAGCCTCTTCATCATCTTCAAGATCAGCCAACCTTGCTTTCCAGTCCTCAACATCCCAGCTGCTTCTGTCGAAGTTAGGATCTTGAGCTTCCTGGGACATCTTTAGTTTTGTCTGATACATTGTGATGGCAGCAGAGACCTTTGCACCTTCTATGAGATCATGCTTTTCATAGTCAAGGTCGATCAGAAGTTTAGCCGTCTTAGTCTTGGCATCCTGGAGCTCCTTCTGAAGATCAGCAATTTTGAGGTCCTTTAGCAATGCAACCTGCTGGAGGTCGGCAATCTTCCTATCCTGATCCTCAACGTGGCCAACATAATCCTCAATCTAAGTGAATTTCTGCAAAGGGGATAAAAGATAAGGTCAGCAGGACAGTGATCCTCAAATCAGCAGGATATATCAGCAGGATATGTCAGCAGGATATACTAGCAGAGACAGTGATCCTTACATCGTTGAAGTACTCGAGGAATTGGTGGCGGATCAGAGGCAGACCCTGCAGATCCTCAGCTTCAGAGGCCTTTCTCTTCTTGATTCCCTTTCCTTTGAGGGGTGCCTTGGGGAGTGAAGCTGTCGGGCTGGTAGGAGCCTTTCTTTTGGAGGATCTGACGGTGGTGAGATCGGTGACATTGAACTTTGAAGCAGACTTGGTGGATTTTCCAGCACCTATACAACCAAAACAAGATAAGTATCTTTACTTCACTTATATTTCACTATTTATTTAAATTTTTAAACAAAGATACTTACTTGACATCATGACAGAGCCTGAGGATACCTCCTGAGAATCCTGGGTGGTTGTCTTGAAAGTTCTTGTTTCAGGATCAAGTTTCTTGAAAGCGATGAGTCTCTCTTTGGCAGCAGGAGACAGTCTGAGGTGTGAGACGGTGATAGCTGCATAACAAGAAAGCAAAAATATATAAGTGATCCTTATATCAAAAGAAAGTTCTCTGGTGATCCTTCTCAGGATCCTCCACCCTACCATGGGTAGCCCATTTCTTGGGTAGATCCTTTCCGTCATCAATAGAATCTCTCTTGACGAAAAAGAAACGCCGCTTCCAGTTAGTATCATTCTTGGTAGCTTTGAAGATCGGGTGTTCCTCACCAGGTTTACGTTTAAACAAATAGCGATGAGAACCAAAGGTAGTAAGATCATACAGCTCTCCCAGCTCTGACATTCCTAGGTCTATCCCTTCCTGCTCGATGATCCTTTCAAGGGTATACAAAACCCTCCATATCATCGGCATGGCTTGGATATAAGAGATGCCGGTTAGGGAAAAGAAAGATTGGGTGAAGGCTGGAAAAGGATATGTATAGCCTATGGTGAACGGAGTGACAGGAAAAGCAACCCACTTGTCGGAAATATGATCACTCAGGGCATTGGGATCAAAAGATTTAAACTCGGTGTTCGCCGGGAAACAGTGGCGGATCCTATCAATCTGCGGATCGGTGAAACAGCAGCGTTCTTTTATGGAATCTTCGATAATCCCCTGGCTCTTCAGTGGGCTGTTTTTAGGGTGATCCTTAGCTGGGGAGTTTCGGAGCAACATTTTTGACAGAATGATGGAAAGAGACGAAAAACAGAGCAAAAGAAGGAGGAAGATGAAGAGAGAATACCTGTTTATCTTCGGATGCAGTTATAAAGGGAGTATCTCTAAAATTTAAATGCAAACGATCCTATCTATATCTCCTATTTATAATCATGATTGTGCAGGGTTGTCACTTCTGTGACGTCATAGTTGCAACCGATAGTTCTACAACAACAGCTATATTTACGATAGTTAGTTGCGGATAAGATCAAGAAAATATAATTCGCTCATTTTACATATCACTCCTTATATTTTGGGGGCAATTGTTAGGGGAGGATTTTCTAACAATTAGTGATCCTTACTTGTTATCCTAATAAATGATCCTTACTTCTGTGACAGACAGTGATCCTCAGAAGAGCTTCAGGATCAGGATCATGGATCACCTTAAGGATCCTCATACTAACGATTGTTTGTTTGTGTTTCGTATTATTTTGCAGGAGTAACAAGCTTGACTTGGTCTTGGCAACGTTACTATGGAATATTCCACGGGTATTTCGCACATGTTTGACTGGAAATGGACGTTGTGGAGAACGTGGGAGCATGGCACAAAAGTCGGATAGTTTGTTAGCATAGTTAACTTCTATTTTTAAAAGGGGTTACGAGCTAGTAATTAGAACACTTAGCCATTTTCAGCTACACACACTTTCGTACAATTGCACTCTTGAAGCTCTCGACAAACACTTAACAGTTTTCACCCACTCTTACACATTTCACCATAGTGATCCTTGTACCTAGCTCCTTACTATCCGAAGTTGTAAACATTCATTGATTTATTTGAGCTTGGTGATCGGTAGTTTCCATCACCCGGGGTTTTTTATGCCGGAGATCAACTCTTGATCAAGGGCTTTTTCCCCGTATAAACCTTGTGTCACTTGTTATTTATTTTTCATAGTGATCCTTATTGCTATAAACCAATTCAAGCATCATACCCCGTAACAGAGAGTTTGGTTGCATTATCCTCATCAGATTTTTTGACCAAAACACCATGATCTTCCCTTAGCTTACAAACTTAGATGCCATGGATCATGTAGATTTCAGTTTTATTCTACTTCCGGTGACCCACTGATACTTCGTGCCACCAGGAACGAGGATGGTTGGCAATCCAAGTTTTTCTTTGTAAAAAGGGACTCAATCCCTGGTGGAACGGATTATCCGATGAGATGGTTGAAGAAGGGTATGATTTAGGGTTTAAAGATGATCCTGCCTCTTATCCTGTTTTATATCCTGAACTGACCAATTTTATTTTCTCTGTTGTGTATGCAGCTGATTTCAGGAAGATTGCACCTCCCCTTGCTGATTCTCAAAAAAGAATAGACGCCATCAGACTCCTTTCAGAGGCAGAGAGAAGCTTCAACCCATCTCCACCAACTCCAAGCCCTCTTTCAAGCGCAAACATGTCTGGTAAGGATCCTGCAAGATATCCTGTACACACATGTTTTTATTTGATATTCTTAGGAGAGATTTAGAATTTTACTCCCTGTGTGCAGACTCCAGCAAAGTTCCAGTCTATCTAGATCTCGACGAACTCGACAGCTACCCAACTCCAGCCACAGTCAAGAAAGAAACTCCTGCTGCTACTAGCTCCAAGCCACTCCCGGCCCCCAAGGCCAATCCAAGGACTCGTGCTTCCACAGCAAAAAAGAGGAAAGGTCTTGAAGTCAGTGCTCCAGGTTCAGAAGGGTTCTCCTATGATGAACTCAGTTTCTCTGATTCCTTAGAGCCAATGACATCCTTCCTTAACAAGGTAATATCCTGACGCATATCCTGCACATATATCCTGCACGTATTTCCTAATAGGATATCCTGACAGGATATCCTGGTCAATATATTCTAACTCATACCTGAAATTGATGTGCAGGGCCTCCAGCATTTGCTCCACTTGTATAATGATGCCTGTGGTACTGTTGCACTCCATGAAGCCAGGATCAAGCAGCTTGAAAGCACCGTCGCTGACCAAGGTGCCATTGCCGAAGCGAAGACCCGGCACTACGAAAGCCTGCTGAAGAAGGTCACCCAAGATGCTGAGCTTAAACTTGCCACCGTTCAAATGGATCATGATCAAGCCTTGGTCAATTTCCGGGAGGGAATCAAGGCTTCCGCTATCGTCTCCTTGTTACAAGCACGCATCAAGATGGCCTACGAGGCCAAGGAGACGGGCCTTGTTTGTCCATCTTGGCCAGTTGAATCATGGGTGGCCAAGCTAAAGGAGCTCGGAGGCAAGGCTGTGCCACTTCCTGTTGAAGCTGGTGAGTCTTCTAAGTCAGCAGAGGTGGTGATCCAGGCTGGAGACAAGAAGGATGCTGGAGCAGATGCTGGGATGGATACTGGTGAGGATGCTGCTCAGGATGCTGGTGCTGAGAAGTCTGAGAAGGTTGGAGAAGATGCCGCTGTGTGAGGGCATTTAGGTGGGCGATGACGGATATACGTGCCAAGGCCAGAGCCCACCTTTTTAAATTTGAATGTTGGTCTGTAATCCCTTAAACAATTTACTTTTCTGCACTTTACTTTTCTGCACCTGAACAATTTACATTTCCTGCATGCTTTTTGAACAATACAACAGTTGGAGGTGGATGGGTCTCGGTTTGAGATGAAACCTTCAACTGTTGGGTAAATATGGTAAGGAACTATTAGTGCTCTTAGTGGATGGGCCTTGTTTTGAGGTGAAACTAAGAGCACATCTTTTGGTATGTTAATAATATAACTTCTCTTTTGACTTTATTATTGTTGTCATTGATATACAAATTCTACTTGTGAAAACTGTTTTGTTTGGACATTTTTTAGGAACATATTGCAAACGTATCCTAGAAGATATCCTGAAAGATATCTTGATCAGGATATTGACATACAACCTATTAATTGTCCAAATAAAAAGGAGAGATCATACCAGAGATTCTTAGAAATCAATTTCAATCTTCCATCATAAGTTTGTCCCCAGTGCATACTTATAAACTTGGATCTATCCTTTGAATAGTATAACGTATATCCCCTGTGTTCGACACAGAAACGCAAATGTATTCATACTTTGATTTGAATAAATTCCGAATACCCTAGGGCAAAACCCCTGATATCCTGAAATGAATCCTTAGCATACTGGGGATAAACCCTAAATTTCATGCGCTACAGGCGAGAGTGTATAAACTCCAATTCTTAGAAATGTGAAAACCTTTAAACCTTAGAGAGTATGAAAATACTCTTTCGTGAGAGAGGGTGATCAATCCTCATATACCTTCAGGATCCAGGATATAGCCAACAGTAACGAAATTGTCAGCCACTTTTACATGAACTGGTCCCGCTACCTTGAACTATACCTAGATAACTTGCGCTCCAGGCGAGGTGTTTAAACCCAATTCGTAAGAAAGGTGAATACCTTTAAACCTTTGAAGGGACCAGGATCCCTTAAACGTGAGAGAGGGGGCCAATCCTCTAATCTTTCGAGTTATCCTGAGTACATATCCTGGAGCTATATCCTGAAACATATGCTGCAAAACAATTGTAAACTAAGGTGGGTGTTAGCTTGGCTAACACCCCTCCGATGCTTAAGTCAGTATTGGGTTCAAGATAATAAACAAATATATTTAAAATAGAATACATACCATTCCGAGATAGAAAATAAATTCTATTCTTACTTGAAATAGAGCTTTAAATGTATTGCATTCCAGGATCTTGGTAGCATATCCCCTTCCATGTTCTTGAGTCGATATGCTCCTTTCCCTGCTTCTGACTCGACTTCATATGGTCCTTCCCATTTTGGAGCTAACTTGCCATCGGCAGGATTAGTGGTATTTTGAAAAGCCTTTCTTAGCACCCAATCACCAACTCGAAATCTTCTAGTCCTTATGTTCTTATTATATGCTCTGGATATTCTTTGTTGATATGCTGCTATCCTTAGTCTTGCTGCATCTCTTTTTTCATCTATAGTATCCAAATCTTGACACAAGACTTCAGGATTTTGTTCAGGATTCTGTAGCATAGATCTTGCAGTAGGTATCGTCATTTCTGTTGGAATCATTGCTTCCGCTCCAAATACCAAGGAAAACGGGGTTTGGCCGGTTGCATTCTTTACCGTTGTCCTATCAGCCCACAAAACAAAGGGTAACTCTTCGGCCCATCTTCCTTTTTTGGCTCCAAGCCTCTTCTTTAAGTTACTGACTATTATCTTGTTTGAGGATTCAGCTTGCCCATTCGCTTGAGGATGTACCGGAGTAGATGTGATCATTTTGATTCCCCAACTTTTGCAAAAGTCAGTAGTCCTTTTGCTTATAAACTGGGACCCATTATCACAAATGATCTCAGCTGGTACCCCAAACCTAGTCAGGATATTCCTCTTTATGAAGGATACTACTTCTTGATCTCTAACTTGAACAAATGCTTCAGCCTCAACCCACTTAGAGAAATAATCCGTCATTGCTAACATAAAGACTTTTCCTCCCGGAGCTTTTGGTAACTTCCCTACTATATCCATCCCCCACTTCATGAATGGCCAAGGGGAAACTACAGGATATAACGGTTCAGCTGGTTGATGTAGTATGTTACTATGCCTTTGACATGCATCGCATCTTCGAGCATATTCTGCAGCATCTTTCCTCATCGTTGGCCAATAATATCCTGTCCTTAATACTTTCGAGAACAATGATCTGCCCCCAGTGTGATTACCACAATCCCCTTCATGTATATCCTGAAGTACTTCTTTGGCTTCAGGATCCTCCAAGCACCTCAAATACGGTCCTGCAAGAGATTTCTTGTAGAAAACATTATTTATAATAGTGAATCGTGATACCTTCATCCTAAATGCCTTAGGATTTTCATTTCCGGGGATGTGTCCTTCTTTGAGATATCTCACAATTGGAGCCGTCCAGGATTTAGGATCCTGTTCAGGATATTCCGCTCCAGGATCCCGAATACCCGCTACTTCTTTATCCTGAGGATTCGTTGCAGGATATAAGACATGTAATATTGGTATTTGGGTCCCTTCAGGTATCCTGATCGATGATCCCAAATTTGCTAAGGCATCCGCTTCAGCATTATCCTCCCTTGGTACCTGTTCAAGTGTAAAAACATCGAAATATCCTGCTAATTTTTTGAGAATATCGAGATATTCAATTAATTTCTCACCCTTAACTGCATAGGATCCATTAAAATGGTTAGTAATTAACAAAGAGTCAACATATACTTGCAAATTTTTGATACTCATGCTCTTAGCCAACTCTAATCCTGCAATTAAAGCCTCATACTCTGCTTCATTATTAGTAGCAGGAAATTCACATCTAATAGCCTGGGGTAATATGTCCCCCTGTGGTGATTTTAGTAGTATTCCCAATCCTACTCCTCTTACATTAGATGCACCATCAGTATATAATGTCCAGGATCCTGAGGATTCTCTTAACTGTTGAACTTCTAGGTCTACCTCATCCTGAATGTCACTACTAAAATCAGCCACAAAGTCAGCTAAAGCCTGAGACTTTATGGCATTTCTAGGTTCATATACTAAATCATAAGCACTCAACTTTACTGACCACTTAGCCATCCTTCCTGACATTTCTGGTTTCCTAAGTACATTTTTAACAGGATAATTTGTTTTAACATGAATCCTATGTGTCTCAAAGTAATGTCTAAGTTTCGTTGATGCCATGACTAATGCTAGTATCAATTTTTCTAAATGAGAATATCTAGTTTCAGCATCTAGCAAGCTTTTACTAACATAATAAACAGGATATTGCTGACCTTCATGGTCCTTTACAAGGACGGCACTTACAGCATTCCCTGATACTGCGAGGTATAGGGATAATGGTTCACCATTCTCAGGCTTCATCAGTAGAGGTGCGGTTGAAAGATATTGCTTTAAATCCTGTAGGGCCGCTTCATGCTTCTCACCCCATTCGAATTTTTTGTTCTTCTTCAGGATATCATAAAAATCTTTGCATTTCTCTGATGATCTTGAGATAAATCTGTTTAATGCTGCCACTCGCCCTGTTAATCGTTGAACATCCTTCATATTTGAGGGCGATTTAATATCCAAGATGGCTTTAATCTGCTCCGGGCTCGCCTCTATTCCTCTTTTGGTCACCATATATCCTAGAAATTTTCCTGCCCCCACTCCAAAATGGCACTTAGCAGGATTTAGCTTCATGTTATACTGATCCAGGATATCAAATGCTCCTTTAATATCCTGAAGGTGATCCTGAACTTTCTTTGATTTTACCACCATATCATCAATGTACACCTCCATGGTGTCCCCCAGTTTGTCTTTGAACATCATGTTTACCAATCTTTGATATGTTTCACCTGCATTTTTCAAACCAAAAGGCATAGCTGTATAACAATAAATACCTGTTGGTGTCATGAAGGCAGTATCCTCCTGGTCAGAAGGCTCCATTTGGATCTGTTGAAATCCTGAGGATGCGTCCATGAAGGTCAGCATTTCATGCCCGGCAGTGGCATCTACCATTGCATCAATGTGGGGAAGAGGAAATGGGTCTTTAGGACAAGCTTTGTTCAAGTCTGTGTAGTCTACACAAACTCTCCATTTCCCATTTTTCTTCTGTACCACAACCACGTTTGCTAGCCACCTTGGGAACTTAACCTCTCTGATCATCCTGGACTTCAATAATCTCTCAACTTCCTCTTGGATAATCGTATTCCGCTCAGGAGCAAACTTCCTTCTTTTTTGCTGAACAGGCTTGAATGATTTATCAATTCCAAGCTTGTGAGTGATAATGTCTTTGGATATGCCTGTCATATCCTCATGCTTCCATGCAAACGTTGACATCCTGCATTTCAAAAAGTTAACTAATTGTTCTTCAATATCCTGAGGGATATTGGTTCCTACGAGCACCGAGATATCAGGATTATCTTGATCCAGGATAATTTTCTTCACATCCTGCTCCGAATCCTCCACGATATCCTGGGCCCGCATCTTTAATTGCTATGCTGTACTAGGCTTGGTTGAGGATTTCATCGAGGATGAGTAGCATTCTTTCGCCTCCTGCTGATCACTATCAACTTTGACAACTCCCCAAGGGGTAGGGATCTTGATGCATTGGTGATACGTTGATGGCACAGCCTTCATATCGTGAATCCATGGTCTTCCCAGTATGATGTTATAGCAGGATAGAGAATCCATCACACAGAAACGTTGTATCGAGTTGACTCCTTCAACGTATACTGGTAATTTTATCTCTCCCACTGTGTTTCTAGCCTCTCCACTGAACCCAACAAGCACGGTAGACTTTGAAGTGATATCCATTGGAGATACATTCATCCTCTTCAGAGTCTCTAGTTGGATTATGTTAACGGAGCTGCCGTTATCAACCAATATCCTGCGTACAAAATGGTTAGCCACATATAATGTTATTACCAGAGCATCATGGTGAGGATCCTGGACAGTATCCCTGTCATCAGCATCAAATGTGATCACTTTGTCAGTTGTGAGGGTAGCCATCCTGACAGGTTTGTCTCCCCTTTCGGCCTTAGCTTCTTTTGCTTGTCTCTTTGCTGCCGAATACGAAGTCCCACAAATGTCGGATCCTCCCGAAATGAAGTTGATTATCTTGGCATCCGCGGGAGGTGACGCTGCTCGCTCAGGATCCTTCTCGATATCCTGACCCTTATTCTTCTTCCTTCCTAAGAGATCTTTCAGATATCCCTTGCTTAGAAGATAGCTTATCTCTTTCCTTAGAGCGATGCAATCCTCAGTCATATGTCCGAAATCTTCGTGGAAAGCACACCATTTGGACTTATCTTTCCAATCAGCTTTTTGTTGACTCTTTCGAGGCCATCTAGCCTTGTCTCCTAGACCCTGCATGGCATACATTAATTCAGGAATGTTAACAGAAAAGCAATATTCAGACAACTCAGGATACTCTTCAGGATCCTCGTCTTCGACAGCATTCACTTTCTTATTTTCATTTCTACCATATGGCTTAGGCCGATATGGCTTGAATGAGGATTCAGACTTCCTGTTAGTTGACTCATAGGTGTTGGATGAATTCATTCTCTCTTGCATCTTCCTGTCATCCTCCAATCGAATATATCTTAGGGCCCTGTTTCGAGCTTCATCCAAGTTCCTGCATGGGTTCATTACAAGATCTTGATAAAATTGAGAATCTTTTTGCAGCCCCATCTTGAAAGCTTGCACAGCTGTTGCAACATCAAGATGTGGAATGTCTAAGGATTCCCGGCTGAACTTGTTCACATAATCCCTAAGGGATTCCTGAGGCCCATGTGTTATCCTGTAGAGGTCACTTGTTAGTTTCTCAAAGCTTCTACTACAAGAAAACTGACTATTAAATAAATTTACTAAGTGAGCAAAAGATGTAATCGAATGCGGAGGAACATTCAAGAGCCATTTCAAGGCTGATCATGTTAAGGTAGAACCAAAACCCTTGCACAAGCATGCTTCCTTGAGATCCGGGGGGATAGGGTTAATCTCCATTCTTTCCCTATACTGAGCAATATGCTCCTCAGGATCCGTAGTTCCGTCGTAAAGCTTCATGTTGGGGGTTTGAAATCTCTTTGGGATCTCAGCATCACAGACAGGATATGCAAAACGAGATATCTTGTGGCTGTCTTGGGACACTTCCGGGATCGGCTGGACCACCCCAGGTACACTAGATATCATGTCCTTCAACTTCTGAAGTTCCCTAGTAAGTGCTGATGTTACACCTGTATCCTGCAAAGATCCACTATTGTTAGTAGCATGAGTATTATTATTATTTGACACGTTACCCGTTGGAGGATTTTGCCCATATCCTGAAGCATATCCTGAGCTCCTCATGGTTGACATCCTGACCGAGGAGGGTATTTCAGGAGTATGATTCTGAGGAAGGCTGGGCACAATATTCCCCCTGTTATCCTCAGTATACACAGCTGAACTGAAGTTCAAAGTTCTGGGATGTAATGGAGTGACAATATCCTCAGCAGATCTGCTCGAGCCAGACTTCAGGAGTTGTATTTCCCTCAATAGCATTTGGTTTGTTTCCTGTTGCTGCCTCAGCAGATCTGCTCGAGCCAGACTTCAGTAGTAGCAGAAGTCATAGCAGACACAGTGGAGGAACTCATGTTTGATCTTGAGGCCATTATGGACAATGTGGCAAAAAGTTTTGAAAATAGAAAACCGATTAGCGATTTGACAAAAAATTTTAGTAAAGAGAGCACCACTTGCCCCACGGTGGGCGCCAAATTGTTTTGGTCAAAAATTACCGAAGCAATTAAGTGATCAAATTAGTAAAGTGAGGTAGTGTGCTAGAAAGTGTGTTGAAAATATGCTGGTTAAGTTATTTAGAAAATCAGTATTCAGGATACGGCTCAGGATATTGAGCTGTATCTATGATCAAACTATGAGCAAAAAGTAAAGTAAATAACACGACATGTACGAGGAAAGCCCTTGATCAATCTAGATCGCCGGCATAAAACCTCGGGAGCTGACAATCGCAGCTGCCTTGTTCTTCTTATTGCTTCAAACGTCAGGATACAGTGCAGTATATAGACCAGATCGCTAAGTGTTACAATGCTTTTGTATGAAAGTGAAAATTGCTAGAGAGCGAGTGTTAGAGTGTAGCGAGTGTGAATGTGATGTCCTATTCGACCTGGTATACCCACCTATTTATAGTTACAAATTAGAAACTAAAATTCCTATAAATAAGGGATGCTCCCAAATATTCCATAAATAGCCGTTTGGAACCAAATAAAGCGGGCTCAACGTCTTTCCTTGAACAACTTGGACCGAGTCTTCCGCGGAATGAGTCCTTGTGAACGTTGCTAGCTTCTAACCCACGTACCTGCACATGATCCGTTAGTAATCCTGAGGATACCATTCAGGATGTTACCAATATCCTGAATTAGCATCCCGGATGTAAACAGTTACTATATAACCAAGATATAAATCAAGATACTTTCCAGGATATGGGCTCAGAATTTCACCCATAACATTTAGTATTTTTGAAAATTGATTTTTGGTTTGTTTTTGTGGATGTCTGTTTTTCTGTTTTGCTGGTGTTTGTTGTGGGTGGCCTAGCTGCTGGCTAGGCACCTCTGTATACTTTCAATAAAATCCCTGTTTTTTGTTGGCCGTTCCAAAAAAAGATGTTTGGATTATCGCCATTGGTAAAAAAAACCATCAATACATGATATAAAATATATAATATAAACCGCACATGGGTCATAACTCATAACGTCTTTATATGTTGATCATCTCCAAAAAAAAAAAAAAAAAAAAAATCAATACATTACAATATACGATATATCTTAACATGTGTCTAAATGAGATGTTATATAGTTGTCTAGACATCACTGCTTAAATACCAAACTCAACTTGTGTGTAGTTGGTTATCTATGCTTCACTGAAATTTGTTGTTTGTTAATGATACACGAAAAAAAGATGACGGAAGTATAAAATGTTAGTAAACTCACCCCTAAAGAGTTGATTCTCGATAAAATATAAAAGAGCATTGATAGCATTATTTGTACCTGTCCCTCATTGTGCTTATTCTCTATTTCTTGAATACCTTCTTCCCTTCTATCTTCAAATGCTATAACTGACTCTATAGCTTCTATTTCTTTTCATCAAAATTCAATGCATCCATCCAAACACTAGATGTACATGCCCGTAGAACTGGCAAACGGGTCAGTTCAGGTCGGGTCATGGGTCAAAACGGGTTCGGATCAATTACAAAAAAAGGGTTGTTTTGGTTCGGGTCAGAACGGGTTCAAGTTGAAACGGATCAGGGTCAGAACAGGTTTCGGGTCAGGTCGGGTTGGTTAAAAATTGCTTTCTTTCACGTCTAAGTTAGAAAAATGAATAGATTTGGTTAGCCAAACACTTACAATTAGAAGATTAACCATTTGAACCAAGGCTCTAACTCACATTTAAAGGAAGCCTCAATTTGTTCACCACAACAATCCAATTGAAAATATCACTCTCCACTTACAAAGCATTCCAAAAGTACACATGAACTACCAAACTAAAATTACTAGTTAATGACCCACAAACCAAAACCAAAACCAAAACCAAAACACAAAGCATATATATATATGCATACCATCAAGTAAGAACACTTTTGTAAAAACCAACCATATTCCTTGTGATGTTTTTATTTCCTACTTGATATACTGAGAAACCCACTTAAAGCCATCACCATAACCCATTTTCCTGACAATGCTACACATGAATACCTCAATAGGCCTAACGCCCGAGTTTTCCAAGTTGACCTTGCCTTTACCTGTAGTGAGCCCGGTGAGCCCCATGTGATAAAGTAACTCCTCTTCCGAGGCTGCATATAGGATGTCAATCTTGTTGCCTAAAATCAAGAAAGGTACTGTTGCCAAAGATTCATCTGACAGCAGTGCGTCTAGTTCTTTCTTTGACTCTGCAAATCGCTCTTTGTCGTACGCATCCACTAGGTAAACAACAGCATCCACCTTTAGATGATACACAACACACAAGTGATAGTTAGATAGATGTCTATCAATGTGGAAACAACTTTTGAAAGCACATCAAACAAACATTACAAAAGGAACATCCAGAATGATGTTTATAAGTGGCACCAAGTGCCGTAAAAATACACACAAAAATACAAATACACTGTGTGTATATATATATTTATACGAATCTTTTGGTGTTATGCATGTATGTATCACTTTGTATGCAAATTATTATCAGTTAGGTATTAATTAATATGAAAATGGCAAAACTAAAAATCAAAGTGCCCTTTTCCTTTAAACACTGGCTGGAAAGGAGTTGCTCAAGAATTTACCCATGAGTTTCAACTTTCAATGCAGTTTAGACGGTCAGTTTTGATTTACTGTGTTTACCCAACATCTTATTGCTAGAGAATTGGATGGATAAGTCAAAGAAAGGTAATTTGAACACAAGAGTTGATGGAGAAATCATAGAGTTACAAATAAAGTCACCTTGGTACAAGTATTAAGGAGCTAAAGGTGATTTGTAATACCAATAAGAGATTGCAAATGTGGTTTGTTCCTTGAATATAGAGGTTGTAGTACATGCAATGTTCTTTCTCTCCGTCCATTACAAAAAAGGGACCATCTTGGACTAATTCAAGGTTGAATATAAGGGTATACGGTGTGGTAGTTGGCAAAGGGTGGCAAACGGGTTTGCCGATCGGCAAACACCGCCGCCGACCCGATGCCGACGCGGCAAGGCAACACGATCGGGGACCGCTTGCCGATTCGGGAACCATCTTTTTTGACCGTTGTGATGTTTCCAACGGTAATAATACCGTTCAAAGTAAAAAAAAAAAATTATTTTTTGTTTTAAAAAATTACACTATAAATACTAACCAAATATCTTCATTCTCATCCTCTTTTACTACATTTCAATCTGTAACTTTCAAATATTTTGAAAAAAAATGGAAGGCTCAAACAAGGGTGAAGGCAAGAAGAAAATGGTAGGGTCCGGTTCGAAGTCGAGGGCTCAAGATAAACGTGGTTCGGGTGGTACTAGTGTCCCGTTTAATCCGCACCTTGGGTTTGCGAATCAAACCCAACCTCCATTTTATTTTAACCAACCCATGCATCAACCTTTCGGTTATGATACCCAACCCACCCAAAATTGGATGCAACACGGTCCGAGGATGACTCAACCCGGTTATTATGAATACTCCCCAGAAGCGCAAAATGCTTTTGACCCGTTTGCTTTTCAAAACCCAATGTCACAATCACCGAGAGACGTACAACATGACGCCGATGAGGAGTTCGTGCCGGAAACCCAAGAACAAGAGTTAGATGATGATGAAGATGTTGCGGTTGAACCGGAAAGAAAAGGAAAAGCCAAACGGGAAACTTGGACGCCTAGACAAGAAGAGGCGTTGGCAAAGGCTTTTGTTCATTGCACTTTGAATAAAAAGAAAGGCAATCAACAAAAGGCGGATGTGTTTTGGAAGAAAGTTCTAAACCACTACAATGAAACGGTCGGAGGAAGTAACCGAACCCACCACCAAGTTCGCTCAAAATGGATGACGATGCAAACAAAAATTAACACATTCAACCGGGGATATCATCAAGCGGTAATTTTTTTTTATACGGTTTATTTTTTAACGAAATATTTGGATTTAGTTGTTGATAATTTATTATTTTAGGATCGTTTAGGTCCTAGCGGGAGTGACGATGCTTATGTAATGAAGCAAGCGCTAAAGGATTACAAAAGCAAAGAAAAAATTGATTTCGCTCATGTTGCGGCTTGGGAGGTTGTTAGAACAAATCAAAAGTGGTCGCCGGTACCTTTGTTGAATGAAGAAAGCTCCGGCTCGGGTCGAAAAAGAAAGTCTTCGGATTCGGGAAATTATACACGAGGATCACCGAATGTCGAAATCTCGAGCGGATTCGATATTCCCGACATAAACGAGGATCCTTCACCACCACCAAGACGACAAACGAGGAAGGAGAAAAAGGACAAAGGGCCGTCTTCAAGAAATGAAGATCCAAAAGATATAACACACAAATTCGAAGAGTACAAGGCCATGAAAAAAGAGATAATGGAAATTAAACGTATACGAGAGGAAAAATACTTGACCTTGGCGGATGAGCAACGAGAGGCGTTGCGACAAACAATGTTCGACAAGGACTTGGAGACGTATAATCGGCCTACCGACAATGTTCACCCTGCTATGTTGGCAATCACACTCGCTAGAAAACGTGTGATCGCAAAAAAATATGGATGGCCTTGTGATTTTTAGTTTTTTTTTTAAGTTAGATTTTATTTAAAATGTAATGTTTTATTTTTATTTAAGATGTAATGCTTTATTTTTATTTAAAATGTAATGCTTTATTTTTATTTATAAAAAGTTTATGTTTTTTCCATTTTATCTTAAATTAAAAAAAAAAACATAAAATAAAAAAAAAGTTTGCCACTCAGCAAGTGTTTAAACCATTGCCAACAATTTTCAGCAAAGTTTAAACACTTTTGACTGATTGACATGGCGCGCTCTGATTGGTCGGTTTTTTGGTTTGCCACTCCAAAGTGTTTAACCACTTCCTACACCCTAACACTAAACCTAACTTAGATCAAGGTCGTGGAATGTGATTAGGTGGGTGTAGGTTAATGATTGTGGTGATGGCTGGCAAGTGTGACAGTGAAAATGTGATGGAATGTGAAAAAGTGAGGCGTAAAAAAAAGGTGTTCTAAAGTCTAAACTAACTACTCCCTTTTATGTATACATCTTTTATACAACTGTATAAATAAAGTGCCACACTCCCGTATACAAGTTCAATATGCCACGGCGGGGAACCCATGACCTAGTGGTATGATTGTATGGTGTCCCGGTACAAATGGAGGTTGTGGGTACAATTGCAAGGTAAAGGTGGAATTTATTTAATGTGTTAAAAAAAACATAGGGTACATTTAGATAGAGAGATTTGGCTAAACTCAAAAGGTGAAGTAGAAAATTATGAGACACAAGAAAGAAAGAAGAAGAAAGAAAGAAAGAAAGAAAGAAAGAAAGAAAAGAATGATGATCAACTCAACAGATATGAAAGTATACCTTGGCGTAGTAATCTTTCCAGACCCTGCGAGCGATCTGATGACCTCCCAAATCAAAAGCTTTAAACTTAATTTTCCCAATACTCAGTTCTTCAGATGTCGGATACTGTGTTGGCTGATGCTGAACCAGCCTCTGCACACAACAAACAAATTAGATGATTGATGGATGATACCTTGCTTGAGTCAAAAAACAACAACCCAACCGAACCTCACCTCGTCTTTCAACATATGAAGCAAAGTAGTTTTTCCGGCATTATCCAGCCCTAGAAACAAGATTTTAGCCTCCTTTTGCCATAGACCTAACGATGCCAACACTCCATAAAACCAATCCACCAAAAACATGCTTCCTTCCTATCTATCTATCTATCTATCTATCTATCTGGATACTGCCAACAGCAACAGCCCAACTGATCGATTTAACCAACACAGAGGCTCGTAAATCACTTTATTTATTATGATCCAACTTGCAGAAAGGCCTTCGTGATATATATGTATATGGTAAACCCTAAAGCAAGAAAGGTAGAACAGAAAAAAATTGAATGTGTTGTGTCACAATTTGGAAATTATATCTACCAAAGGGAGGGAGGGAGGGGAGTGTGTGGTGTGGGTAATTGTCAGCCGTTGGATCCAGCTGATTATAAATTGTGTGGGTATTGGACCAATAAGAATTGAGAGAAACGAAATTGTTGTGTCATCGAATGAATTTAAGCCGTTAGATTGATTGTTGGAATTAGCTTACCTGTGCTTAAAGAGGAAACTATCATTTTGGTCCATGAGGTTTAGTTACTTTTGCATCCGGTCTATGTGGTTTCATATTTATTGTCATTTTGGTCCAAAAGTGAAATCATGTCATATTTATTTTATAAAATCCTACTATTTTTCCTTTTTCTCAAGGGCAAAATGGTCCTTTTAACTAAAAATCCTGCTATTTCTTCTTCATCTCCTTAATCGTTTCACCAAATTCTCTCCCAATATAACCCTTCTTCTGCAACATCAATAACAATGGCTTCACGGTGGCCAAATCCTCTTCATCTCCTTTGTCACGATGGTTTATGGCAGTGTTGACATTGATGCGTGCAAAATGCAACATATAAATTATATCAATTGTGGCATAAAACTAACCCTTTTTTAGTACTAATGTTGGAAAAAGTGTGCTTTTGTCTTCCTTTTGTATTTTCAGGATTAAATGAGCTCTAATTAACAAAAGAAGCAAAAAGACATCAAAATCTAACATAAATACAAGAAAAGGAACAAACGTGAGATGCCCGACCCCACGACAGCATCTTCCCAAGCAAAACAAGAAGACAGAAAACTGAACACGCCCCGTGCTCAGCCAGCACGGGGGCGTGCCCAAGTGTCAGCAGAAAAGACAAAGTGGTAGAAGCTTCTGTTGCCCACCACGGGGCCGTGCTCAGCGGAAACGGGGCCGTGGTCAACTATAAGATTCGCACAATCTAGGCAAATCTTCATAGTACAAAGATTCTTCTGCACACGGGGGCGTGCTCAGCGGACACGGGGGCGTGGTCAACTAATAAGACAAGCTGCATTAAATGAAGAAAGAGAAGGATGTGGACACGGGGCCGTGCCCACTGGACACGGGGCCGTGCCCGAGCTTCTGTTCAGCCTATAAATAGGAGTGCTTGGCTCAAGCTCAAACCATCCCTTGGCACACCACCTCTCTCACACTTCACCCACCACCCACCACCACCATAACACCATCATCCACCACCATCATCCATTGTCCATCGTAGAGTGTGTGAGTCGTCTCGGGATCCAAGATTGATCGTAAGAGTTCTTGACAATCAAGGCCATGTTTGCCTAAGTCTCTTACATCACTTGGTGAAGACAAGTGTCTAGTGTAATACTTTTTATTTCTAATCTTTTCGCACTTTTTATTTGGTTTCGTATTAATGACTTTAATAACTAGTTTCTTATGTTGAAGGTGATTCTTCCTTATCGTTTGTGTTAACATAATGCCTAACTACATTTTCGAAAAATTAAGTATTAGTGATTTTTCTCCACTTCAAATACCCATTTTTCTATCCAATCGGAAAGTAATAAAATCAATCGGTATAGTTGAGGATGTCTTGGTTCAAACAAACCAAATGGTAGTTCCCACCGACTTTGTCATCCTCGATGACGCTCCTCTAGTGTTGGAACGACCATTTGTAAAAACTCACGAAGCTTTGAAAAACCGGAAGTTCAACAATCTACCTCTTCAATTAGGGGCATTTAAAAGAAGTGTCGATCTCGAGCGGTCAATGAAATATCCATTCGGCAATAATGACCCCCTAATTGAAGATGAAGATGAACCACCCGATACAAGTGAAGAGATTGACCACTTTGTTGAAGAAGAGGTCGCCATAGAACAAACTTTTAAAGTTCTTGATCAAAATGAGCAACCAAATAAGGAGTCTCCTAAGGACCCACCACTTGAGCTCAAAGAACTTCCAAAAGGTTTGGAATATGCTTTTCTAGACAAAGATGGTAATTTACCTGTAATTATTTCGTCTAAATTAGATAGCTTAGAAAAAGAAAAATTAATTAGTCTTTTGAAAAAACATAAAAACGCAATAGCTTGGAAACTTGTAGACATAAAAGGAATTAGCCCTTCCATGTGCACGCACAAAATTTTAATGAATGATGACTACAAATCGGTAATACAACCACAACGTCGAGTAAATCCAAATGTTCAAGAAGTGGTTAAAAACGAAGTCATCAAATTACTTGACGCCGGACTTATCTATCCTATCTCTGATAGCCCTTGGGTAAGTCTCGTCCAAGTAGTTCCAAAGAAAGGAGGTATGACGGTGATAACTAACGAAAAAAATGAATTAATACCCACGAGAACCGTCACATGATGGAGAGTATGTATAGATTATAGACGATTAAATGAAGCAACAAGAAAAGATCACTTTCCTTTACCCTTCATTGATCAAATGTTAGAAAGATTATCCGGTCATAAATTTTACTGTTTCTTGGATGGTTTTTCAGGTTACTTTCAAATCCCGATAGCACCCGAAGACCAAGAAAAGACAACTTTCACATGTCCCTATGGAACTTTTGCTTATCGACGCATGCCGTTTGGTCTATGTAATGCCCCCGCAACATTCCAACGTTGCATGGTAGCCATCTTCCATGACATGATAGAAAAGACAATGGAAGTCTTCATGGACGACTTTTCTATCTTTGGGGATTCATACGACCAATGCCTCGACAACCTTGAACGAATGCTATCCCGATGTGAGGAAACTAACCTTGCCCTTAATTGGGAAAAATGCCATTTCATGGTAACGGAGGGAATAGTACTCGGTCACAAGATCTCAAGCGAAGGAATGGAGGTGGATCGAGCCAAAATAGATACCATTTCTAGACTACCACCTCCATCTTCCGTAAGAGCTATCAGAAGTTTCCTAGGGCATGCCGGATTTTATAGGCGAATTATCAAAGACCTTTCCAAAATCTCAAGGCCTCTAACAAAATTACTCGAAAAAGATGCCCCTTTCATCTTTGACAATGATTGCAATCAAGCATTTCTAACCCTAAAGGAAATGTTAGTCAATGCACCTATCATGATAGCGCCTGATTGGAAATTTCCTTTCGAAATCATGTGTGATGCTAGTGACTTTGCAGTTGGAGCTGTCTTGGGACAAAGAAAAGCATTTCCACCCAATTTATTATGCTAGTAAAACACTAAATGATGCACAGGAAAATTACACAACAACTGAAAAAGAATTACTAGCTGTGGTATTTGCTTTTGATAAATTTCGTTCTTATCTTGTTCTTTCTAAAACTATAGTCTATACAGATCATGCAGCCATTCGATATCTCTTCAAAAAGCAGGACGCAAAACCACGTTTGATTCGGTGGATTCTACTCCTCCAAGAATTTGATATTGAAATAAAAGACAAAAGAGGAGCAGAAAATACCGCAGCAGATCATCTTTCGCGCTTAGAAGACCCAACTTTGGAGGCAACCAGGGACGAGCAAATCAACGAAAAATTCCTGACTGAGTCCCTAGAAATGGTGGAATATAAGGAAGAACCATGGTACGCCGACTATGCTAACTACCTAGCTAGCGGTATAGTCGCAAAAGGTTGGTCACATCATCAAAGAAAAAAATTCTTTGCCAATGTGAAACACTATTTTTGGAAAGATCCATATCTTTTCAAAATGTGTGCCGACCAACTCGTCTGACGATGCGTACATGGTAGCGAAGCACGAAGAATTCTCCGCCATTGTCATGAAGGTCCATACGGAGGGCATCATGGTGCCGCTAGTACCGCACGAAAGGTATTTGATTCAGGATTTTATTGGCCAACGATTTACAAGGACGCCCAAAGTCTTGTCAAAACATGTGATGCTTGCCAAAGAACAGGTAATATTTCTTCCAAAAACGAAATGCCACAAAATGGCATTCTTGTTTGTGAAATTTTTGATGTGTGTGGACTCGACTTTATGGGACCCTTCCCACCGTCGAAAGGAAACAAATATATACTTGTGGCAGTTGACTACTTGTCTAAATGGGCCGAGGCCGAGGCACTTCCAACGAATGATGGAAGAGTCGTGGTAAGATTTCTGAAGAAATTATTCTCTCGTTTTGGCACCCCTAAAGCATTAATAAGTGATAGAGGTACCCATTTTTGCAACCATCAACTTGAAAAAATTTTAACAAGATATGGGGTCTATCACCGGGTCTCAACAGCATATCACCCTCAAACAAACGGACAAGCCGAAGTGACTAATAGAGGTTTAAAACGAATACTCGAAAAAACCGTAGGGTTAAATAAAAAGGAGTGGGCAGATAAATTAGATGATGCTTTATGGGCTTTTCGAACTGCTTATAAAACAACGATAGGTACAACCCCATATAAGCTAGTCTATGGAAAAAGTTGTCACTTGCCAGTAGAAATTGCACACAAAGCCTACTGGGCAATTAAAAATGTAAACTTAGATTTAGAATTTGCTGGTAAAAATCGATTTTGTCAATTAAATGAATTAGACGAACTTAGGAATTATGCATACTCAAACTCCGAAATTTATAAGGAAAGAATGAAAGATTTGCATGACAAACATATTAAACCTAATGAATTTCGAGTAGGAGATCTAGTTCTTTTGTTTAATTCACGACTTCGATTGTTTCCTGGTAAATTAAAGTCTAGGTGGTCAGGACCTTTTTCCATCACCCATATTTTCCCACACGGTGCAGTAGAAATTAAATCTCGGAATGGACCTCCATTCAAAGTCAATGGCCAACGGCTGAAACTCTATCAAGGATTCATTGAGGATGAAGAGGAGGAGATCTCGCTTCAAACGGTTGAAGAATGAAACCATCATCATACCTGGTAAGTTACGAACGATCGGGACGATGTCTAAAGCGGTAAGTTTTCTAACCAAAGTTTATGGGAAACAAGGGCACTCACACGAGCACTAAAAAAAAAAAAAAAAACTGTGCTCGGCACGGGGCCGTGTTCGCGATGCAGTCGGGATATATCCCCTTTTTCATAACAGTTACAACATTCCACACGCCCCGTTTCCCCGAAAAAGCTCTGGTTCCAGGCGATTTTCCACAGATTTTCGACGTCTCCTCTTGTTCTAACAACGTCAAGGTATGATTCTTACATCATTAGTAGTTAGATTAGTTACTTGCATGTAGTTAAAACACCAAAAATTTGGGGAAAAATCTAGGGTTCTTGAATTTCATCCGGATCGAACCTCAAATTTTTGTTTAGATCTGTTTGCATTTAGTTAGATTAGTGTTATGGGAAGTAAATCCACTTGTATTGTTCATAGATTCGCCCGATTTCTCATAAAAACCCCAAACCCTTATTTTTGAACCGAAAAAGATGAAATTGATAGGGTAAGCGGGTTATTTTGGGGAAAACGGAGCTTGGGGTTTCAATTTCGGGGAAAACCGCGCCTAAAGGACCAAAAATTTTCAAGTTTTCGAAACCGGGTCGAAAAATGGAATTTTTGTGTAACAGACGCCTGGACATGGGGCCGTGTCCACTGAATACGGGGTCGTGTCCAGCCCACTGTTAACAGTTTTGTCCGAAAATGCTAATGTTTCGTGCTAACTTGTGGTGTATTCTTTCAGATGGCTAGGAAGTTCACAAGGTTTAACGCCAATGAGCTCGATGAGAGGGCTAGATACGAAGTTCTTCAGACAAGGCCGGAGGAATACCCAAGGCAAGCATGCACGGATTTGTTATCATTGGTGAACCAACTCGACCGCTTCAATAACCTTGTCACAGGACCACTAAGAGTTGCCTTAACAACTCGACTCCGTTCTGTCCACGAATGCACTTTGGAATTCTATAGCACCTTCACGTTCAACTCGAGGTGCGACCCATTCGACAATGATGGGGTAGCATTCCGATGTGGCGGAACTAAGTATTCGATCTCTATGGCATAATTTGGATCGATTGTCGGGTTGTATGCGGAATAAGATGCAGGTAACGAGGAAAATACTGGAGGGATGCGAGAGATAGGTGAAAACGATCGCCAAGCCGCGTGGGCTCAGATTGGTGAAGGGTATTACAATCCGAGCAGCACTAAGAGTACGAAGTTGAGGGATCCGCTCTACAGATACGTCTATAGGCTCCTCGGCTACTCTCTTAGTCAAAGACACGATAGCGGTGGCGTCGTCGGGTTAAGAGATTTGGTTGTCATCCACTGCATCCACAACCGCAGGCCGCTCGATGTTCCGTTCCTCATGCTCCGAAACATGCATCATAACCGCCTTGCTAGTGCACCGACCCCTATCTTCTTTGGGGGATGGGTGTACCGTCTCTTCAGGCACTTCACCCGCATACCTAGGTCATTTGACAGGAGCCCATGGTCGGGTAGGGTTGATATACACATCTGCCGCTTAATGAACCTAATCTATGAGGCTGAAGACGGGACGGTAAGCTTTCAAAGGATGCAAGGTCATGCATGGAACCCGCAAGAAGCACTTGTCCGCCACGCTCCGCAACATCATCAGTATCAATACCAGCCCCATGGTGACCCGGGCCAATCCTCCTCCTCAGGAGGCGGTTTTCCTAACTTTCAAAGTTTACATGATTTGTTGCAGGAAAACCTCATGTGCACCAGGAACACCTACAATATGGCAAGCAACACGTACAACCGGGTTGGGGCGATCGAGAGAAACATATCCGATATCCAAGATGATATTGGAAATATCCGGGAGTACATGGCTGGCCATGGTGGGGAGGATGATGATGAAGACGAGGACATGGATTAGGCGGGAGGAGCGGAGGAAGAAGCGGTTGGTTGGTGATTCCCCAGGTTAACCTTTTCCATCTTGAACAATTTGAGGCATGCGTGCCATTGAACAATTTACTTTCCCTAACTTCTTTTATTTTCTGCATTTATTTTCCTTTTAACTTTGACATGGATGTTAAACTTGGTAAAATTAGGATGTTTGCTATGGTATGGTTTGGTGTTTATTGATTAAGCAGGTACATACGAGGCTTAGAGTACTAAGCATAAGTACTACTAAAGCCGGGACAGGAAAACTGAAGAAAGAAACCTGTTTTTCAACCTCGCAGATTGTCCGCACGAGGCCGTGTCCAGCCGACACGCCCCCGTGCCCACTCCCCTGAACCTGCTGTTTGTTTTAATTCTGCAGGCCTTGACAGACACGGGGACGTGCCCACCCAACACGCCCCCGTGTCCACTTTCTGTAAGTTTTCGTTACTGGCAACTGAACACGGGGTCATGCCCACCAGGCACGGGGCCGTGTCCAGTGCCCAGTAACACAAAATTTTTTGCTTTTTACACCTTTTTACACATTTAATCAACCTAAAAACTTGTTTTTGGGACACATTGAGGACAATGTGTAATTTAAGTGTGGGGGGGATGCTAAAACCTTGAATCTTGCAAGTCCTAAATACAAGCCTTACACAAAACTCTATTGGAACCGCTAATCACCCCAAATTTTTTTGAAAAAAATTTTCATTTTTTTTACTTGTCTAGGTTTAACTTGGGAATTTCAAAGTTCTAAAAAGGTTATATTTTTACGAATTTACAACCGATAGCGTCATGATAAAAAGAACCAACATAAGAAAATTATGAAAAGGCATGACAAGCTTAGTTAAAATTTGATTATATATACTTGATCACATAAAAACCCATTCCCACAAAAGTGAGTTTTGAGCCTTTATTGAGCATACAATTACATATCATTAAACTAAATGCTCATTTTTCGTTTCTTGTGTGAATAGCCGCTTGGTTCTTACGACTCTAGAACTTGCCATGACGATACATTCCCGGTCCTTACCAACTTAAACCCGAGTAAGTAAATGATGGAGGCATTAGGACTAACCCTTTTTATTTCTACACCATTATTTTTCTTTTTTTTACCACCTACCCAAAATCTCCCTAGTTAGCCCCTTTGAGCCTAAACCTTTTCATTTCATAACCCAAACCAAACACCCTTTTACCCACCAAAACCTTTTTCATTTTTAACCCTTTGTTTTAGTAACTAGCTCGGTCTTTCGTATGACTTTAAAAAAAAATGTGTTGATGATGAAGCAAAAGAAAATAAAACAAACAAGTTCATCAAAAATAACTTTGTTTGAAAAATAGCTTCATCAAAATAAAAAGTTACAAAAATAAAAAGTCTTACGAAAACCGACGCTTGTTACGCTTTTTCGCCCTTTTTCTACTAACCACTAACCACTAACCCAACCACCTACCTTTATCCCAAGCCTAACCCTTCACCCAAAAGTCCTCTTGATATTTACAAAGGTATATAAGTTAAAAAGGAGGAGGATTGATTGCTTGGCAAGCCTATGGTAGGAGTAAGTTCCATGCCGCTCTCGAGTGATCCACAAAAATACAATTTCGGCCGAGTGTTGAGTGATCCCCGTGAGGTATGAGAACTTGTATATAAATAGAAATTTTAAAGAGGCATGTTATGCCCTAATAAGTAATCTCTCTTATGAAAAGTTTTAAATAAATCATGACGAATAGGATTGTAAATAAATAAAAATAAAACTAAATAGAGAATCTTGGAAATCCCGACACTCTATGACAAGCCCAAAAACCTTCTTCTCTACCCATTCCATTTGGGAGTGTAAAGCCACATTATAGAGAGTTTTGCTTGAGGACAAGCAAAGATTCAAGTGTGGGGGTATTTGATGCGTGCAAAATGCAACATATAAATTACATCAATTGTGGCATAAAACTAACCCTTTTTTAGTACTAATGTTGGAAAAAGTGTGCTTTTGTCTTCCTTTTGTATTTTCAGGATTAAATGAGCTCTAATTAACAAAAGAAGCAAAAAGACATCAAAATCTAACATAAATACAAGAAAAGAAACAAACGTGACATGCCCGACCCCACGACAGCATCTTCCCAAGCAAAACAAGAAGACAGAAAACTGAACACGCCCCGTGCTCAGCCAGCACGGGGGCGTGCCCAAGTGTCAGCAGAAAAGACAAAGTGGTAGAAGCTTCTATTGCCCACCACGGGGCCGTGCTCAGCGGACACGGGGCCGTGGTCAACTATAAGATTCGCACAATCCAGGCAAATCTTCATAGTACAAAGATTCTTCTGCACACGGGGTCGTGCTCAGCGGACACGGGGGCGTGGTCAACTAATAAGACAAGCTGCATTAAATGAAGAAAGAGAAGGATGTGGACACGGGGCCGTGCCCACTGGACACGGGGCCGTGCCCGAGCTTCTGTTCAGCCTATAAATAGGAGTGCTTGGCTCAAGCTCAAACCATCCCTTGGCACACCACCTCTCTCACACTTCACCCACCACCATAACACCATCATCCACCACCATCATCCATTGTCCATCGTAGAGTGTGTGAGTCGTCTCGGGATCCAAGATTGATCGTAAGAGTTCTTGACAATCAAGGCCATGTTTGCCTAAGTCTCTTACATCACTTGGTGAAGACAAGTGTCTAGTGTAATACTTTTTATTTCTAATCTTTTCGCACTTTTTATTTAGTTTTGTATTAATGACTTTAATAACTAGTTTCTTATGTTGAAGGTGATTCTTCCTTATCGTTTGTCCGTGGTGTCTTGGCATTATTTTACTGTCTATATAAAATAAAAGATTTTCACCATTCATATCTCCACGGTCTATATGGAGGTATGTTGGCTACCTGGTCGGGGGTTAAGGGAACGGTTTGGTAAGAGTCTTGCCATTGTTCAGCGTTTAGAGGTCCTGCAATGGACCTGGGTCAAATTTAGTAGGACCTCCTTCAATACTTAATGGTATTGGATGGCGGGGGTCCAAACTCTTTGATCCCCTCATAAGTTAACTACTATTAATACTATAACCCGGCTATTTAGGACTGTATCCCTGCTGACTCAGACTACTTAGTCGAGGGTAACGTCACCTCCAAAAGAGGGGCCTACCATAATTTGCATTAATAACTTAATTAATTATCTTTCAATAATCCAACCCTTTAGGATTGTATCCTTGCTGACTCAAACTACTGGGTTGAGGGTAACGTCACCTTCAAAAGAGGGGCCTACTACAATAACTAAGATAATCTCTTAAATAAGTGCAAAAGTGCGGAAATAATCAAAGGTTACACTATACACGAGTCGGAACCAAGTGATTCATCTTGTCTATCTGTTTTTTCTTTTATTTTTATTTTTCAGCATTTTAGTTAGTTTTTATTTTTCTTAGCTTAAAAACATTTTTCTAAACTTTTTGATTTGATTAGACGTTGAGGATAAACCGGTACTAAAAGCTCTTGTGTCCTTGGACGACCTCGGTATCTTACCAACGCTATACTACGCTCACGATGGGTGCACTTGCCCATATGTGTGTTTAGTGTTAGTAAATATCGTGTTTTATAAATTTAAAACTTGGCTAAAGAAAGTGTTAAAAGGGCTTAAAATATACACCTAATATATATAACACTTCACACGCATCAACATCTTTATTGCTTTAGTTGTACAAAGCTCAGACATGAATAAAAATCACAAATCTGAAAAAGCTTCACTTCTTCTTTACCTGAAACGAGCGTTGTTGCTTCATTAGAGAGTTCATCCCTTTGCTCTAAGGTATGCATTGTTCTAAAATTTCTAATCCGTTAGTTATTTTCTATTTATTAATATTCTAACATTAGTGAATTTACAAATGATCAATAGGGAATAGTTCCCATAAAATAGTAGATTGCTTGGTGAGATTTTCCAACCCATCAAAATAGAACATGAGCTGCAAATTTCGAGGTGAAAATTGTCATGTAAACCGAACAAAACACCCCTCTTCCAACTAGGGATGTAAACAAGCCCAGAAGCTCGAGAGCTACTCGTGATCGGCTCGGTTAAAAGCTCGAACTAGCCGAGCCTTAACGAGCCCGAGCCCGAGCTCGAGCCTGAAATAGAGCTCGTTTTGTTATCGAGCCCGAGCTCAAGCCTAAACGAGCCCATACAAAATTTTAATTTTTTTATATATATTATATTAATAATGATGATAACATTGATGAGTCGAGCTAGAGCCGAGCTTTGGCTCGTTTAAGCGATGTTGAAGTGAAGAGGTATGGCCCCAATTCTTTGCCTACATGGCAAGGACCACACCACTTTTCCATCCAACATGACGCCTACATCAGCAAGCGAATCCAGAAGCTTCTAGAAGCTTCTGGAAGATGTCAAGGTGGCACCAAAGATGCTCCTTCCGACAGAAAGGACAACACCTGTCACCAGTCTTCAAGCGCCATGTAGGCCTGCAGCAAATCCAGGAGCAGACCGACAGTAGCAGTACGATGTTTCCAGCATGGACGAATATAGGCGCGCCACGTGTACCACCACCCTGACCACGGCAGAGGGGACCAAGAGGATATTCCCCTTGGTCGGACAGCTGGCGCCCTATAACAGCTGGCAAGGTTGCTCCTCCCTCTTTCATCCTCCGGCTATAAATAGGACCCTTCATCATTCAGGTTAAGGCTATTCGATTCCTCACACTCTCACTCTTAACACACACTGTTTTATTACTCAGAACAGTACTTATTCTCACGCCGGAGCCTGGTTAAGAGGGAAACCCCCATATTCCCCTCTTAACGAGTTAACGGTGTTGCTGTTTTGCAGGACTCAGCCTTTCGGCGAGTAGGAAAGGAGATTGAACTCATAAAAGAGACGACCCAGCTAGTTCACCCACGGTGTTAACCAGTGTTTCATCATTGGCGCCATCCATAATTTTTACAAACCACTTTCATCTCCTTTTTCTTCGAAAAACTCTCTAAAATGACTGAACCAACCCCTTCTCCTCAAATGGACGGAGAAGTCTCTTCCTTTGAACTCATCACAGACACTGCGCGCGTCCAAAAAGTCCAGGGGAACGAGACCATCCAAGAAGGGCGAGCGAACAACGATTTTCCTGATATCTTTGGAAGTGCATCCAGAGCGGTTAGCCAAACCACAAATGGAGCCACTTTTCAACCCCCACCCAGGGTCATCAACCAAACCACAAATGGAGCCACTTTCCAACCTCCACCGGGGGTAGTTCACCAAACACCTCCAGCAGTTCAAACACCAAACCATGGAGTTGGCCCCTCAGCCCCATCGGACCAAACACAATTGAACTTTTCTGCACTTTTAGGGCTACCCGAAGGAAGAACTCTGGCTTCATGGTATGCCGAACAAATGGCGTCTATAAACCTTGTTTATACACAACTCAGCGCACAACAAGCTTTGCTCCAAGCACAAGCCAACCAGTCCGCCTTTGTTACCCCACCGCAAAGGCCTCCGAGCACCCACATGCCTCAGCAGGCCAATGCGAGGAATTTAAATTATGAAAAAGCACCTATACCAAACGTAAGGAGGCAAAGCACGTACGACACACACGATACCTACGGTGAAACGGAAAGCAATTATGTGCAGTACTCTCACCAACAAAGAAAACCAGTGCAACGTCGTTTAGCCCGCGCAATATAAACGACGAATGGGGCAGTTATAAGGAGGAAGACGATCCAACGTACAAAGAAAGCACAGTATTCAGTAGGTTACCACCAGAACACGAGGTGTGCGAAAAGATGACACAATGTAGGCAAATACAACGGCTTGACAGATCCTGACGACCACCTCCAAGTCTTCAACGGCGCAGGATTAACAGGTGGTTGGAACTTACCAACTTGGTGTCATCTTTTCGCACAAACCTTTGTCGGCGCGGCGTGCGTCTAGTTTGACAGCCTACCAGCAGGAAGAATTAAGTCATGGATCGATTTTCGAGACAAGTTCCTCGCGCACTTCTGTCAACAGCGCAGGCACACTAGAGATCTGGTCTATTGTCTGAATATATGGAGGAAAGACCATGAAAGCGTGGAATATTTCATCACCAGGTATAACAAAGAATGTCTGGAAATCGGTGATGTGGGTGAAAAGATGATGCACGCACATTTATGAGGGCAGTAAAGTGCGACGACCTGATCAAGCGATTGAAAGGAAGAGATGGAGGCCCCAAAGATTGGGAAACCTTCATTGAAGCAGCAAAAACAATTGCGCGCACTGACAAACAATTGACCGGTGACGACAACCGTCAATACAGTTACAACCATAACGATCGGCGCAACAAGAAAGGCAAAGGCCAATCATGGAAAACATCCGGTTATAGAGAAAGAAGCCCGGTAAGGGAAGACGTGCGCTATACAATCAACCAGATTGCTCATCGCAAGGAGATCAAAAGGGAGAACAGAGAAAAACAGTGGACACCCTTAACAAAAACTCATTCCGAAGTTTTGTCAACCGATAATCACCAGTTCAAACCTCCTCTACAGATGCGAAACAAGAGGGGCCAAGACCCAAATCTTTTCTGTGAGTTCCACAAAGACACAGGTCACCTGACCGACGATTGTTTTAGCTTAAAACAAGAGATAGAAAGGGCCCTGAGAGATGGCAGACTTACCCATCTGGTGAAAGGCGGAAAGCGCGACCACCGCCAAATTCAGCGAAGGGAAGAAGGGCAAGACAACAAGAAGCTCTGAAAATTAGAAACTCACATGGTCAAGGAGGTCCACGAAGGCCAAGAAAGAACTATAACAAGCGCACACAAGACGACTCTTGGCGCGAGAGACAAGTTGTTTTTCCCATAGTGAGAGGAGGTCCAAGAGAAAGACGGCCCATAGTTATATCTGGTGTAATCGGTCATTACCAAACCGGCTACATTTTCATTGACCCAGGGAGCACTGCAGATATCATCTACGAACAATGCTTCAACCAATTTGACCAAGAGGACAAAGCGCGCTTAGAGCCGGTCGACTACCCACTAACTGGTTTCTGCAACGAAGCCGTTTTTCCTCTCGGCTAGATATTGTTCCCAGTGCTGCTCTCAGACGGAAGAAATTCGAGAACGAAGGAAGTCACGTTCATGGTACTACCAGCACATTCAAGACATGATATCCTGTTGGGAAGAGAATCCCAAGGAGATTTCAGTATGATTTGCTCCGGACCGCATTCAGCTGTTGGGTTCCCAACAGAGACAGGGGTAGCACTAATCTATGCAAGCAAAGAAGTCTTGGCAACAGACGAAATCAGGCCAGCAAAAGCGAGCAAATCGGTACCACACGCGGAAGCAGAAAAATGGGTGCTAAACAGCAAATACCCAGAACAAACGGTCACCTTGGGCCCTGCAATGTCTGACCTCACGCGCGCGGCGCTAAAAAAGTTGTTATTCAAAAACATGGACGTGTTCGCCTGGACACCAGCTGACATGGTAGGTGTTCCACGGCACATAGCAGAGCACAGATTAAACATCTCAGAGAGTGCCAAACCTGTGGTACACGCCAAACGCCATCTAGGAGATATAAAGCATGACGCCATGCAAGAACAAGTCACGGAGCTGTTAAACGCTGGCATCATCAGAGAAGTCCGATACCAAACTTGGGTGGTGAGCCCAGTAATGGTACAAAAAGGAAATGGCAGTTGGAGAATGTGTGTAGATTACAAAGATCTAAACAAGGCATGCCCGCGCGACTGTTATGCTTACCAGATATTGATGAGAAGATCGATTCGCTAGCAACCTTCAGATGGAAATGTTTCCTTGACTGTTATAAGGGATACCATCAGGTACAGATGGCCATCCAAGACGAGGACAAAACCACATTCCGCACACCGACAGGGCTATACTGCTACACCAAAATGCCCTTCGGTCTAAAGAATGCTGGTGCGACTTATTAGAGACTGATGAATGAAACGTTCAGCAATGCTATTGGCAAATACATCGAAGTGTATATGGATGACCTAGTCATCATGAGCAAGGAGGAAAGTATGATGATGGCAAATATCCAAAAAACGTTCGACACACTGCGTGGAGTAAGCATCAAGCTAAATCTAGCGAAATGTTCCTTCGGCATGGAAGAAGGAAAGTTCCTGGGTTTCATCGTCACAAAGGACGGGTTTAAGGTCAATCCTGAAAAGGTGCAAGCGATCGAGCGGATGCCTTCACCGTCAACAATCAAGGAAATGCAGAAATTGGCCGGACGGTTAGCGACACTCAACCGTTTCCTAGCCAATCATGCAGCTAAATCTTTCCCATTTATCAAGACACTCCGCAATTGCATGAAGAAAAGTCAGTTCCAGTGGACTCCGGAAGCCGAACATGCATTCCCAGAAATGAAAGATTGCCTCATAAAACTGCCAACACTAACGGCGCCAGTGAAAGGAGAACCCCTAGTGATGTATCTGTCAGCATCTGATAAAGCAGTCGGAGCAGTCCTGCTCGTAGACCGACAAGGCATTCAGACACCAGTCTATTATGTGTCTCGCACTCTGAACGATCCAGAAACAAGGTATGCTATAATGGAGAAACTGGTGCTGGCACTGATTCATGCATCAAGGCGGTTGCGCAGATACTTCGCCAACCACGTCATTCATGTGTTAACAAATTACAACATCGGCAACATCCTTGCAAGGCCCGATATTTCTGGAAGATTAGCAAAGTGGGCTATAGATCTAGGGGGCCACAACGTGGTCTTCAGGCTAAGACCACCAATCAAGGGCCAGGTGTTGGCCGATTTCATGACAGAGGTGCCTGACGACAGAGACAGAGAATGTAAGGCAATGGAAAGAGCTGAGAAGCAACAGTCAGAAGAACCATGGCTACTGTATATGGATGGCGCGTCCAACGAGGACGGTGCAGGCGCAGGACTTAGGTTGGTAAGTCCATAAAAACATGAATTCACGTATGCCATCCGATTAGACTTCAAGAGCACGAATAATGAAGCAGAATACGAAGCTTTTCTTGCCGGTCTAAGGTTAGCGATCAAGATGGGAGTCAAACACATCGAGGCGCATGTGGACTCCATGTTAGTAGCTGGGCAGATCAACGGCCAGTACGATGCCAAAGGAGACGTAATGGCATTATACCTAGACCAAGCGAAAGCATTGCTGCAAAACTTCAATTCATACAAGGTGCATCATATCAACCGAAGCGAGAATAAACCAGCAGACGGACTAAGTAAACTCGCATCCACCAGCTTCCAGCACCTGGCCAAGGATGTACACATTGAAGTTCTGAGCAATCCATCGGTACCGCTAAGGCAAGTGAGCGTTATTCAGCTGGGAACGACATCTTGGATGACACCCATAATCATGTATCTCCAGTCTGGAATACTACCGGAAAACAAAGCTGAAGCAAGGAAAGTGCAGTACAAGTCCGAGCACTACCAGATGGTTGATGGAATTCTGTACCGAAAGTCATACCTCGGACCGTTATTGAGATGCGTCGATCCAGAGGATACAAAATACCTGATCCGGGAAGTGCATGAGGGAATCTGTGGCATTCACGTGCGGCCCAAGAATGGTAGTAGCAAAAGTGATGAACGCCGGGTACTACTGCCCCGGAATGCATCTGGACGCAGTAAAGGTTTTGAGGAAATGCAGCGGGTGCCAGAGACACGCTCCGAAAACGATGCGCCCCAAAAACGAACTAGTCCCCGTCACAACGGTGTGGACATTTCAACAATGGGGAATAGATATGGTTGGTCCCTTTCCTGAAGCCCCAGGAGCAGTGAAATTTATCATAGTCGCGGTAGACTATTTCACAAAATGGGTGGAAGCAAAGGCGCTAGCGTCAACCACATCTACCGTAGTGCGACGTTTCATCTGGGAACAGATAATCTGCAGATTCGGGCTGCCTCTGAGAATCATCACCGATAACGGAACAAATTTTGCTGCAGAAGACCTTCAACGCTGGTTCAAAGAGTTACACATAGAGCATACCTTCTCCTCGGTTGCGCACCCGCAGGGGAATGGTCAGGTTGAAGCCGTCAACAAGAGTATTGTAGACGGTATAAAGGCACGGTTGGGAACACAAAGAAGAGGCTGGGTTGACGAGCTACCCAGCATATTATGGGCTCATAGGACGATGCCAAAATCAAGCAATGGAGAGACACCGTTCAGTTTAGTCTACGGGTCCGAGGCCGTGATACTAGCAGAGATCGGACTGCCGTCGCCAAGAATGCTCTCCATGAACATGATCAACAATGAAGAAGAAAGGAAGTTAGACCTTGACCTCCTAGAAGAAAGAAGAGAGATGGCGGCAATTAGTGAAGCGAAATACAAAACCAAAGTGGAAAAATATTACAACTCCAAGGTCCAAATTTGCACGTTCAATCCCGGAGATTACGTCCTAAGGGACAATGAGGCGTCCAACGCCGTAAAACCCGGAAAATTAGCTCCCAAGTGGGAAGGGCCTTATGTTGTAGATGAAGTCCTTAGAAAAGGGGCGTATAAGCAACGCACCCTGGACAACAAAGAGGTCCCAAGAACCTGGAATGCTCAGCAGTTAAGAAGATGCTACATGTAGACAGTCAACATTTATCGTACTTGTAATGGCTGCGCGCCAACACATTTAATACTAATACAAGAAGTGTTCGGCTATCTTATCTCATGCGAATTTTTGTCACAACTGCATATATTACTTTGGGCATACACGAAAACATCAATGGCTCAAAATTAGGAAACGTTGTAGACCTCCAATGTCACACCCCCAAAATCCACACGCTGAGTATCACCGCTTGGAGGCGTGACTGACCAGGATCAAGCCACCAATCATATTGAACAAGCATATAAGTAAACAAAATTCAACCACAATATGAAAGGTGTCCAAAAACCAAAGCATAGTTAAGTGTTTAGCGGAAGCATAATTGTAAAACCCATAGCATGTGTTAAGTATGAAATAAAGTAATGTTTAAAGCATGGCACACACTGCCATGTCCCACAACGACTGTTCCTCCCTGTGCAAGCTCCATGAGTACCTAATGACCTGCAAGGCATGTAGCAACGAATCAACAACAAAGTTGAGCGAGTTCACAGTTGGTTGTTTGATTATCGTGTTCATTTCGTGAATCGTATGTTCGTTTTGTAAACCATGTATCGTATTAATCCGTATCGCAGCCAATCCGGGCATGTGTGCGATGATTAGTGGGGGCTTCCCATGTATTACTAGACCACGCGTATCGACCGCTACGAAAATGTAAGAGGTGCCCTAAGTCAATGTCTATCAGCATTGACCCTTTGCCCATAGTCCATTAGTACAAGCCCGTTCGGACGACACGGTGTGAGGTTTGTTAAACCTAATAGCGCTATCTACTAATTACCCGCTCGCCATAGGCCTCGGCGATTAAGTCGATAAATGAGGGACTTCAAATGATAGAGTTGATGGTCTTATGATCGTGTACGTAGGCTTTAAATACGTACTCTTAAATCCGAGGACAGTAGTAAGTATAACTGTACGTAGGTTTTACGTACGTGCCCTTCAATCCGAGGATAGTAATAATTAGTTTAATAGTAATGGTTGTACGAGTAGTTATTCAATCCCATTCCCAACCCCTGGGAATCCCATGCCTTGGCTAGTGTGAACTCACCTTGGTTTGCTCGGTATGCTAAAGAAATACACGCTCACAAATAATCAGTCACGACCTATAGTACGCACGTATACTCAATCAGTTCAAGTTCGTAAAGTTTCACGTACAATCAATACCATAGAGTGGTTTGGCATTTAACATCAAATAATACATAACCAATTTGCCAATCATACCAGGTTCAAAGTTACATGCAAGTTCCTTAACTAATTGTCATGCTTAACAGAGTTAATATGTTTAACTGAGTTAACACAGTTTACACCTAACAGGGTTAACCACTTAACTCTCATAACAGAGTTAACAGGTTTAATAGAGTTAGCATACTAGTAAAGTTGATACACTATCAGAGTTATCATTACTGACTTAACAGAGTTAACAATTTAACAGAGTTAACTTCCAGCAGAACTAATAAAATAACAGAGTTTGCTGAACTACCAGAGTTAATACTTAACAGAGTTACAAACTAACGGAGTTAACAAGTAATGGTTCAACATACTAGTTACAGATCATAAGCCGAAAACACTTTGGGCCGAAATCGCCTTGGGCCGAAACCCCATATATTGACGAAGACACCTTTGGTTTTCGGCTGGCTTGTGTTTTCGTCGACACATCATCACCAACAGCAGTCACGCACAACAACTCTAATCTCATCTAATAGTTACATGGTTAATCATCTACGAAGTCCTTTAATCAATCATTGATATGTAACATATAAATTGCCAAATCATGCGAGACCAAGATTACAGTTCAATCCGTAGATCATCATTAAAAATCAACAATGGCCGACAAGTTTATATTGTTGTCATGTTGCTATTTGACCAATATATATTGGACCGATTGTTTGCATGATCTATATCACTTGTTTATTGCAATGTATGTATGAAAAATCATGTGCAATGTCAGAGATTATTCGAAACATAAAGAATCATCATTCAACTCATCATTTAGGAATAAATATATGTATCATCCATACATACAAGACATTAATACGAAATCCTTCAATACTGGATTAATATGATTATCACACATTAATTTGAGCATGTATCGAGATCTATCCAACTGCTATCATAACATCAGATCTACACCGAACATATATATAACATTTAGAATGCATAAACAAAAGAATCAAGAAGTAATACCTAGCAGCCTATGTAGATTAGATGTGGTCTTGAAGGCAAACTTGAAGTCCCATGGACTCTAGTTGTCGTCGACAGAAGCAAGAGGAGAGAAAGATTCGTAGTTGGCAGGTTAGGGTTTATGCTTTTGAAGTTATGTGATAATAATCATTAGGTCACGTAACTAATAATGGGGCAAAGGGTGTGGGCGGTTTGGGATTTAATGTGGGCTGAAACAAAATAAGTTTGATGTGGGTTTATTGGGCCACAAGTAATTTTAGTGGAGCAAGATGCTTGGACTCGACAACAGGAAGTAGTATTGTTTGTGAATCAAGCTAGTAAGCTCATAGCTCAATTAATTAAGTTTGCTAGCAGGTAGGTCTTTTATCTCTCATGAATTCATGTTGGTAAACAAGCAAGCAAACACACACCTAGCTGACAAAGTCTACGTGTATTAAATATAACCAAGCTAGCAAGCATGCACCTCAATAATTATAGAACACACTTAGCAAATACATACGAAGTTAAATCGGATAGAGACCTTGAAAACTCGGGTTGTCACATTATCCCCAACTTGAAAGAAATTTCGTCCCGAAATTTAGCACGTAGTTACTGAGGAAGCTAGTTGTGTTGTGTAGTTTACTGGTTTTCCTGGGGTGTCACATCCAAGGCTTGTCACAACCAAGTGCACAGCCGGGTCAAAAACACAACCAAAGCCTAAAAAACGCCAAATAAATACTTCATGCCCACATTAACACGAAAGCATCAAAAACATGGTAAACAAACATTGTAAGACCCCCAAAGCTGAACACAGCCGGGTAAACACAATAACATGTAACTCGATCACTTCGTATACAAGAATCAACCTGCGCGCTTAAATGATAGAACATATGTTGTAACTAACACAACACAACCTGTCAGCGCCATCATTTATTCGTGATACCTAATCAAAGTAATTACACATGCACATATTGTAATGATAACAAAATTCACAACGAACAAAGAAGCAAAGCCAAATATTAACATGAAATATGTCAAATATAACAAAATAATAGCAGATATGACAGCTATAGACAAATTGTTCACGAAGCATAAAGTTAAATTGTTCACGAAATTGTCAGTTGGTTACAAGGCTATCAAAGCCCATACACGGCGTGCAAGCCGGAATCCTTCATTCCTGATGACTAGTGCCAACACCCCCAGCCTCAAGATCTTCATCACCAAGCGCCCTTTTCAACAAGGCAATGCCGTTGGGTTTCCGAGACAATTTTCCTACAGCTTTAACAACACCAAATTCAAGAGATTCAAACTCTTGACGCTTTTCAGCATAGCGAGCAACACAGTCAGTCTTGAATAATTCAAAGTCCTCTAACGGCTCATTTGACTCAGCAGCTGCCCTTCCTTCAGCATACCCTTCCTTGCGACCAAGATCACGTGCAGCTTCACCAAGCTCATACACGTACTTGGCCAATTCTTCAAAACCGGCGATACGTTCGGCGATCTGCAAAGATAATACACACATGAAGGAAATGGCGAGGAATACCAAAAACAAACAAATAGCAAATATTACCAGAGGCATTGCACGAGCAAGTAACCACTTGCAATTAGCAGACATTTCCTCAGCTAAAATCTCAGAAGCCTTGTTTTCAGCAATCTTTTTCTCAATAAACTCTTCCAACTTAGCTATGCGCTCGACATACTCCTGCTCTCGTTTTCGATGCGCAGCGCGCTCTTCTTCAGCTTCTTCACTAATTTTGGCCTTCTCACCAGACAATCTAACAATAGCATCACGTTGCGATTGCAACTCCTTATTGGTCCGCTCACAAGCGACCTCCCAATCTTTTTGTTTGTTGGATTAATATGTTTCTCTTGTGCAAGCTTTTGTTCAGCATCAGACACCCGCCATAACAAACCCTTCCTCTCAGCATTGAACTTCTCCCTCTCTTCAGCAAATGCCTTTTTATCATTTTCAAATTCAAGAGTCTCCTCCCCCTTCAGCTTCCATTCTCGAACAATCTCCTGGGAGGTAGCAAAAAAGTTGACCCCGACATGAATATGATCATCCAAGAGATCAAACCAGTTGCGCCTTTTCTGAAATAACCTCTCAGCAGGGGGGAGGGACAAGGAGAAGAACTCTCAGCAGTTATTGTGATCATTCATCCGAGAGCCCTGAGTTAAGTTCCACCGAGGAGCATGCGGCAGATCATCACATGCTGGGTTATGAGTATCCCAGGATCCAGCTTGGACATTTTCAAACTCATGAATCCGAGGTACTCCCGAAGTAGCACCACCACCAGAGGCCGGTGGACGTCTAGTATAGATGGTTTGGCGATGTGTAGCCTCACTAGACTCCGCCTCGGTGTCAACACCCTTGCCTCGACCATCAACACCAGCACCATCACCACCACCTTCTCCGACTTGTTCAACTTCCACATGACCTTGTTTCTCCTTCTCACCCAGATCTTCAGGGGGGGGGACAGACCAAAAGTCCTAGAAGGTGGAGAGGTAGGAGGAGTAATCTTTGAAATGTCAGTTTTACGGGAAGCTTTCCCTGACTTCACACCTGCCGCCAGACAACCATGATAGTCAAAGACAAGATCAAAAGCCAAATAATAAGACCTAGAAGTGCAAAGTCTTTACCCAGAGGAGCAGAAGCAACGTATATTTTCTCCAACAGATTACCACGCTTCGCGCTAAAAACACCCATGTCAATCTCAGACTCCGAGGGTGCAGGAGGAGTTTCCTTTTGAAGTTTAGATTTCTTGGCAGCAAGAGCAGCGGCAGCTCGTTCGTCGAGCTCTTTCTTTTTGGCATCAAGGGTTTTTCTTCTCTTCATAATCTCGGTCAAAGTTTCATCATCTTCAGGGTCGCGTTCAGTACGTTTGCTCCCTGCGCCTAAACCAGATAGGATATCAGAAACGACAACATAATCCAGGAAAGGAAGGGTAGAAGGTTCCTTACGAGGAGTTTCGGTAACATTCTCCTCAGCCTTCTTCTCCTTCTCCTTAGACTTATCCACCTTCTTCTTCTTCCTGGTTTCTAACTGCTCAGCAGTTTCCACCGGGGGATCAACATCAACATCAACATCAACGGGCTCATTCACGGGCTCGTTCACAGCCCCTTGCGCTGGACCTCCATGAGGGGAACGGGGGATTAGGCCTTCATGTGATCTGTCAGAAGCCTCACTCGAGAGAACAATAACTTCCTCTCGAGTAGGATCAACAGTGTCATCATGCTCATCTTCATCATCTTCACCTAAAATAGTATTCGCATAAGCGGCAAAACTCTCGCTGGTAGGATGCAAAAAATGGTTTCGGATCTGGTCTAACCACACAGGTTTATCCCCAGTAAACACCGCTTCAACCATGGCACCGACTACCTTTGGATCAAGAACGTTCAACAAACTATATCCAACTCTAAAACGGAAGAACATAAGGAAGGGCATAAAGAAGTCAAAATAAACAAAAACATAAAGGAACAACAACATTACCTTTCCCATCATAACCATAAACAGGGACGCCCTTAGGGTTCTTCGGGACCCACAACATGCTCATGCCAGCCCCCACCAACGCCCTCTCCTCAATCTGACTAATAGAAGTGGCTTTCCGTGTTAAAGTTTTATACCACTCTTGCTCAGAAAAATTTACAGTTACATCTACCTTGGGAATCCCTTCACTCTCCGCTCGATAATGCATATCCACCGGAATAACCCCACGGGGAATATAGAAGAACTTCTGTTTCCAATCGTGCAAGCTCTTCGGAGGATTGGAACTGCAAGGGACAACATTACCGGTCCGGGAGTTAAAGGAGTAAAAACCACCGGTGTAGCTCACGTTGTAGAAGACATTAAACATCTCAAAGGTAGGCTCAATACGGTTGGCCCTACATATAAATTCAAAATGGGTAACACGAGGAAGCCCCAACGCATTGATTTGAGAAATATGAAGTCCATAATTCATCAAAACCTCAGCAGTAAACTTCGTCATCGGGAGACGGAAGTTACCCTCCCGGAAGAAGGCCGTATATAACGCTATATAACCAGGAGGGGCATCCAGAGCGGTAGAATGTGGGGTTGGAAACTGAGCACCCCACTCAGAACGAAAACCCATATCTCTAACCAAGTTTTAGAATTCGTCTTCTTTCCAACTTATCTCCGCTCGGTCAGGACCCGGAGGATTCCTACCCTTGTACTTTCTCTTCATGGTCAGAGGATTGGCTCCGGTAGACATAGTGTAAGAAATAAACAAAGGAGATAAGGATGATCTTGGCAAAGAAGAAAGATAGAGAAGTATGAGAGCAAAACGAAGTTCAAATTTTGAAAAGTGAAGGAAAAGGATAGAACCACCATATATTTATACCCATCGCATTTAATGCGATGGGTAAGGGGTCGTCAGGAATTCAGAACGTCAGCCAACAGGAGAAAGACATGTCAGCAGAGAGAGAAACCGTCACCTCCTTTTTCAGGAGCATAGGCGGCACACGTCTGACACCATGATGGAAAGTAACTGACACCACTGAAAAGGCGCCTGTTCACCTCCGACAAGACAGGGACATCAGACAGTCACATCAGTTGTCTTCATTCAAAGAGAGGAAACTTCTTTCAGAAGGAAGTACCATCACGCCATGTGCCACGCGTCCAGTTGGCTCAACTTTGTAAAGTTACCAACACGCCATGCGCCACGCGTCCAGTTGGCTCAACTTTGTAAAGTTACCAACACGCCATGCGCCACGCGTCCAGTTGGCTCAACTTTGTAAAGTTACCAACACGCCATGCGCCACGCACCCACTTGGCTCATTTTTTTTTCAGAATCACCATTGTACGGCACACGCCATGCGACCACTTGGCTCAACCGCGCAAAGTAGCAAACATACATTTCAAGAAGGCCAATAATCACTACCATTATAAGTCCAGAATCCCTCCTAGACGATCAACTCAACTAGAAGGCACACTGGACTCGGGGGACTTGAAGAGGTATGGCCCCAATTCTTTGCCTACATGGCAAGGACCACACCACTTTTCCATCCAACATGGCGCCTACATCAGCAAGCGAATCCAGAAGCTTCTAGAAGCTTCTGGAAGATGTCAAGGTGGCACCAAAGTTGCTCCTTCTGACAGAAAGGACAACACGTGTCACCAGTCTTCAAGCGCCATGTAGGCCTGCAGCAAATCCAGGAGCAGACCGACAGTAGCAGTACGATGTTTCCAGCATGGACGAATATAGGCGCGCCAAGTGTACCACCACCCTGACCACAGCAGAGGGGACCAGGAGGATATTCCCCTTGGCCGGACAGCTAGCACCCTATAGCAGCTGGCAAGGTTGCTCCTCCCTCTTTCATCCTCCGGCTATAAATAGGACCCTTCATCATTCAGGTTAAGGCTATTCGATTCCTCACACTCTCACTCTTAACACACACTGTTTTATTCCTCAGAACAGTACTTATTCTCATGCCAGAGCCTGGTTAAGAGGGAAACCCCCATATTCCCCTCTTAACAAGTTAACGGTGTTGCTGTTTTGCAGGACTCAGCCTTTCGGCGAGTAGGAAAGGAGATTGAACCCATAAAAGAGACGACCCAGCTAGTTCACCCACGGTGTTAACCAGTGTTTCATCATTGGCGCCATCCATAATTTTTACAAACCACTTTCATCTCCTTTTTCCTCGAAAAACTCTCTGAAATGACTGAACCAACCCCTTCTCCTCAAATGGACGGAGAAGTCTCTTCCTTTGAACTCATCATGGACACTGCGCGCGTCCAAAGAGTCCAAGGGAATGAGACCATCCAAGAAGGGCGAGCGAACAATGATTTTCCTGATATCTTTGGAAGTGCATCCATAGCGGTTAGCCAAACCACAAATGGAGCCACTTTTCAACCCCCACCCAGGGTCATCAACCAAACCACAAATGGAGCCACTTTCCAACCTCCACCGGGGGTAGTTCACCAAACACCTCCAGCAGTTCAAACACCAAACCATGGAGCTGGCCCCTCAGTCCCATCGGACCAAACACAATTGAACTTTTCTGCACTTTTAGGGCTACCCGAAGGAAAAACCCTGGCTTCCTGGTATGCCGAACAAATGGCGTCTATAAACCTTGTTTATACATAACTCAGCGCACAACAAGCTTTGCTCCAAGCACAAGCCAACCAGTCTGCCTTTGTTACCCCACCGCAAAGGCCTCCGAGCACCCACATGCCTCAGCAGGCCAATGCGAGGAATTTAAATCATGAAAAAGCACCTATACCAAACTTAAGGAGGCAAAGCACGTACGACACGCGCGATACCTACGGTGAAACAGAAAGCAATTATGTGCAGTACTCTCACCAACAAAGAAAACCAGTGCAAAGTCGTTTAGGCCCGCGCAATATAAATGACGAATGGGACAGTTATATGGAGGAAGACGATCCGACGTACAAAGAAAGCACAGTATTCAGTAGGTTACCACCAGAACACAAGGCGTACGTACCCCGCAAGCGCGCAGGGTACAATCTGAAAGCAGAACATGATTACACACTGAGCTATTGCCCAGATGGCATAGCTGAAAACTCAAAGTTCATCAGAGAGATTGCAACAGCCGATATCGACAAGACAAAATTACCACTCAAAGTTCGAGCCGAGATTTTAGCTCGTTTAAGGTTGTTCTCAAAATAGTTCGAGCCGAGCTCGAGCTTTGGGTTTTACTCGCGATCCGAGCTCGAGCTCAAAGAAGTAGGCTCGAACCGAGCCGAGCTCGAGCCCGAGCTTCATAAAAAAATAACGAGCCAAGCTCGATCCTGGTCGAGCTCGGGCTCGGCTCGGCTCGTTTACACCCCTACTTCCAACCTAAAAACACCCTCGTAGCTGCTGAAATTACTACCCCCTTTACTTGCAAAATTGTCAAGACAAACGCCCCTCTTCGAACTTAAAAACACACAGATCCTCCACCTCCTTCATCCGCCCTCAATCGGTCTCTCTTTGCGTCTCTCTCTCTCTCGTTGGAAAACCAAACATGACATTTTTTTAAACTACCTAATTTAATAAATGAAACTTAATGTTAACAAAGTAAAAATACATTAAATTAAAAAAAACATTACATTAAAATAAACTAACTAAAATAACATTGACTAAATTAAAAAAAAAGACATTACATAAAATTAAACTTACTAAAAAATAAAACCATAAAAAATTTAGAAACTACATGGTCATCCATATTTTTTTTGCGATCACGCGTTTTCGGGCTAGTGTGATTTCCAACATCTCAGGTGGAACATTGTCGTGTGACCTGTTAAACGTCTCCAGATCCTTATCAAATCGAATTGATCTCAACGTCTCTCGATGTTCATCCACCAACTCGATATATTTTTCCTCTCGTTTCTTTTTAATTTCCAACTCTTGTTTCATAAATTTGTATTTGTTAGTGCATATGTCTATTGACTTCGTCTTATGTCTTGTATCGAGTCATGTAACTAGAATAGATAGACCAGGACACGTTGTATGAGAGAAATGGGAAACAAACCTGAATCAGCCACCCCTCACCAAGTGGCTAGGCCACCTCGCACGAGGTGACCAAGTTCGTGCGGTCTGGCCAGTTCGTGCGACCTGGGCCAGCTCGTGTGGACTGGTTCATGGGGTCTGGCATCTCCTATATATATGTGGTCTTGGGTCTTCATTTGTAGAACTTTTGGATTCTAGTAGTGAAGTTCTGCTGAAGTGTCACCAGCTCGTGTAACTTTGTCAAATCAATACAATCGACATTTAAAGTGATTCTACATGCAAATCTAGCTGTTATAACATCAATACGTCTGATTCCGCCTTTCGTATTGATCGAGAACTCTTCTGAACGACTCGTTTGATCGAATCCCGATCCTACAGTATTCTTGGAGCTTGTCGGACATACCAACTGACTTTTTGCTCGACGTTGTGGGTCCTTTATCTTTTTTCTCTTTCTTTTTTTTCCTTGTTGGAGAAGGGTCTACGTTTATGTCGGGTGTATCACTACCCGCTTGATAGTTACTCGAATCGGATGACTTTCTTTTTTTCCCCGAATCACCACTATCCTCACCCACCAATGGTACCGAGGCCCATTTCTCATGCTTTCTAACCACCTCCCACACCTCAATATGAGGAAAGCCACCCGAATGTCGTTTTTGGTAATCTTTTAGCGCTTGTTTCATAACATGAGCATCGTCACTCCCGCTAGGACGTAAACAATCCTATAATAAAAATACAAATTATATTAATGTAAAAAATAAGAATATATTTTATGATAAAAAATAAAAACTATGTAAACGTTAAAAGCTATACCGCTTGATGCAAAAAACCGTTGAATTCGTTCAACTTTGCTTGCATATTTTTCCATTTCGGACGGACTTGATGAACACTCCGTAAGCTTCCTCCAACGGTTGCATTGTAGTGTGCAAGAATTTTCTTCCAAAAACTTTCTAATTTTTGGGCATTTCCTTTTTTTCTTGTTAAGACTACAATGCACATACGTCATCGCTAAAGCATCTTCTTGCTTCTTTGTCCATCTTTACGGATCCGCCCTACCCCCTTTCCTTCTCCTTCATGTTCGGCTTCTTCTTCACCTTCAAGATCTTCCTCTTCGTCGACTTCTTCTGTCACACCCGGTCATAGGCGGAAGCACGAGGTGTGATCGTGATTGATTCTCATTGTATACGAATTAGCAAACATACTAAATGATTTAAAATAAACTCCAAATGCCATTCCATAAGTTTCATAACACAAACAAAGTTAACAATATTGTTTACATCACTTTCCAAAAGGAATTTAGTTTTTTTAAGTTAACATAGTTCAAATTTTTAAAAGTCTAGGTTTAATCCTCATATCACCTCAAGAAGGCGGGATATAACAAACAATCCTTTCAAAAGTGGCATGGAGTTAATACACATGACTTCTTGAAGCAAAGATCCCGCAAAGATTCCACTAATTTCCTGAAATACATGTCAGTTTGAAAAACGTCAACAAAGTTGGTAAATTCAAGCAGTTAATTTGAATTAAATGTATATTTGTAAAATATGAGATGTATTTGTATGAAAAGTGGTATGTAAATGTAAATGAAATCATTGATCACTAATGTTTCGCAAGGACATTAATATATGTGACGACATAGGAAGCAATCCAAACCTTGGCGATTTTTGTGTCGATTACCCTTCGACTGGGACACAAATGCACTATTCCGTGTGGGTCAATGTGGACCAAGAGTGGGGCTGCCAAAACCCAATAGCTCTACCATTTCTGTTCCTTGGTCTAAACTTAGATTAATGGTGCTTAAGTACAACCATATTCGCACATGATCTAATTGTTTCATTCCCTTAGTCTAGCATACCATTTCTGTTCCTTGGCCCCACCTTTGTAACTGTCCCTAGAGTGGGGGGGGGGGGGTCTTGTTGAGTTTCAATTACTAGTTAAGCATGATAGTTAGATTTCAAGTATGATGTTTAGTGTTATAGGTGTTATATGTTTATAAGGTGTATTATGGTGTTCGGTGACCATGACTAGCTCGGAAATGTTAAAACAATGCTTCTAGTGAAAATTTGGTGTTTAAGGTAGTGTCCGGTTGTTTGGGTGGTTACCGGTTCGTTAATGTGCTAAATTGCGCAGTTTAGTGTGCTTTATGTAGGCTTTTATGACAGTTTTGATTCCTGACACTTAGGAAAGTATTCTGGACCATTAAACCATAATTCTACATTATATTTTGAGGTTAGAAAGCTGATTTTTGCTGAATTTGGTTGTTTTCTGCAGAATTCTGCAGTTTTAGTGTGTTTCTAGCACTTTTCGGCACCTAAATCATCACTAGGAAGACAATTTTGAAATCCCTACTTTCCTACACACTATTCTAGTGTAACACTTGGTTCCGGGGCTCATTCTATGTCTTCACATCATGTCTGTCTGGGTACTGAACTCCGGTCAGTATTTCTAGTTTGTCTGATAACTGTGCTAACTTTGTTTTGTGCACTAATTGAACCATATTGTGTTGCATGTAATAATGATGAACAATCTTGCAACATGAAATGCCTTTGTATGTATATGACAGTAATCAAAAATTCATTCGTCTTGTTAATTAAATCATGCACAGTCATTAAAGCAGAGATCACTGTTTGTTTTTGTACGGAATACATGGAAAAGTGCCAGTTGTCACATTCTCCCCCCGTTAAAAGAATTTCGTCCCAAAATTCAAGCTATGTTATCAGTCGCAGGGGAGTTGTGAATCAATGTGGATACTTAGACTTAATTTGATCTTCATGCTCCTAAGTAAACTCTGGGCCATGATATGAATTTCAACGAACTTTAACAAATTTAATACGACTTCTCCGTGTTTTGTGGACTTTCAGTCCGTAACCTTAACAGGTCCTTTAGTAAATTGGAGTTTGTCATTGATGTGAATCTTGTTTGCGGGAATGACGACTGTTTCTTGAGTCGGACTTTTCTTAAGATTAGGCACGTGAAACGTATCATGGACACTACTAAGTTTCTTCTGGAAGTTTTAGCTTTGAAAACAACAGTTCTGATCCTTTCCAGGATCTTGAAAGGTCTAACATATCGTGGGTTCAACTTCCCACGCTTTTCCAAATCGTGCCACGCCTTTCCAGGGCGAGATTTTCAATATAACCATATCTCCAAACACAAATTCCAATGGTTTCCACCGCTTGTTGGCATAGCTTCTCTATATACCACATGCTTGACTTGATACGATCACGTATCTGAACGATCCTATCTGTAGTTTCCTAAACCAACTCGGGGCCAGTAAATCGTTTATCTCCGGTCTCCGCCCAACACAAAGGGGACCGATACTTACGTTCATATAAAGCTTCACACGAGGCGGCCTAAACGGCGGTGTGCTAAACATTATTGTAGGAAAAGTCCACTAAGGGGCAAGTGAGTATTCCAACTTTTCATCAAAGTTCATTACACAAACACGTAGCATGTCTTCCAAAGTCTGTATCATCCGATCACTTGGACCGTCTGTCTGAGGGTGAGAGGCAGTACTAAGGTTCAACTGTGATTCGAATGATTTCTGAATCGTTTACCATTTCCTCGGCATAAAACGACCATCTCGGTCGGATATGGTAGAAACAGGCACTTCATGACGTGCCACAATCTCTCTAAGATAAGTCTCTGCTAGTTCCCTTGTGCTGTCTTTCTCACTGATCGGTAGGAAATGTGCAGACTTGGTGAGTTGATCCATAATCACCTAAATCATATCATGTCCTCTTTGTGTTCTTGGTAGCCTTGTAATGAAGTCCATGGAGATCTGTTCCCACTTCCAGACGGGAACCTCCGGTTGTTGCAGCCTTAACTTTGGCACAAGTAAGGCAGTTACCCACATATACAGCGGTGTCGGCTTTCATCTTGGGCCACCAATACCAATATTTTAAGTCTGGGTACATCTTTTCGGATCCAGGACGGATCGAGTACCTTGACTTATGAGCTTCGTCCAGAATAAGTGCTCGTAGATTGCCGAAGGATGGTGCCCAAATTCGTTCTACGAAATACATTGTTCCATCTTCCTTTGGAACCAATTTCACTTCCATACCACGCAACGATTTTCGCTCGTAAGTTCTCTTGTTTAAATGCTTCCTGCTGGGCTTCATGAATCCGAACGGTGAGATAGGTTTGTGTTGTCGTCTCTAAGGCTCGCGCCCTTAGAGACTTTGCGTGTTCCTTACGACTCAAGGCGTCGGTTACAACATTGGCGTTACACGGGTGTTATTTGATCTCACACTCATAATCATTCAACAGTTCAACCCATCTACGCTATCTCATATTCAAATCCTTCTGATCGAAAACGTGTTGCAAACTTTTATGATCTTGTAAAGATCATGCAACAAGCATTATACAGGAAATGACACCGGATCCTCAACGCGAAGATCACAACACCTAGTCCAAGGTTGTGCGTCGTGTAGTCCCTCTCATGCACCTTTAATTGACGTGACGCGTAAGCGTTGACTTTGTCTTGTTACATCAACACGCAACTGAGACCTTGTCAAGAGGCGTCACAATAAACCGCAAATCCATCGGTGCTGTCAGGTAAAGAAAAGATAGGTATCGTCTGGTTTAGGGTTGTTAGAGGTTGAGCAATCCTTGAAAAGTATTCTATGAGTCGTCTGATATAGCCTACAATCCCCATAAATTGTCATATCGTAGTTAGCGTCCTTGGGGCTTCCTAGTTCTTGATTGCTTCATTCTTAGCAGGGTCGTTGTGAATTCCATTCTCATTTACCATGTGACTTAGGAATTGCACCTCACGAGATCAAAATTCGCACTTCGACAGCTTCGCATACAACTACTCCTTCTTCAAGAGTCCTAGGGTAGCTCGCAGGTGTTGCTCATGTTCCTCCTGGGTTCGCGAGTAAATAAGGATGTCGTCAATGAACATATCCACATACTTATTCAAATATGGCCTGCACACCCTATTCATGAGGTCCATGAACTCAGCTGGTGTGTTTGTTAAGCCAAATGGCATGACAAGGAACTCGAAATGTCCATATCGAGTCCTAAAGGCCATTTTATGGATACTTTCTTCTTGTATTCGCAGTTGATGATACCCTGAACTCAAGCCGATCTTCGAGTAGTAACTAGAACCTTGTGATTGGTTGAACAAGTTATCAATCTTTGGCAAAGGATACCGGTTCTTGATATTCAATTCTCTGAAGTCGATGCACAAACAGAAACTGCCAACTTTCTTCTTAACGAATAGCACTGGAGCTTCCCAAGGCGAGAAGCTTGGTCTAATGAATCCTTCGTTCTAGTAGTTTTTGTAGTCTAGTCGTTAGTCCTTGTATCTCGAACGAAGCTATTCGGTAAGGTGCCTTCGCCACGGGTGCCACTCCTGGCACTAGGTTTATCCTAAACTCCACTTGTCGCTGTGGAGGTAACCAGGCAAGTCTTCGGGAAAGACTTTTGGGAATTCCTTCACAACGGGGATGTCTTCTAGCTTTGGCTCCTTAGTCTCTTTTTCGACAATATGAGCAAGGGAGGATATGCAACCCTATTCGAAGGTGCTTATGTGTCCCTATGACCAATGTGGGATGTAGAAATCCACCGCCTTATGGGACCCAGCGTCCTTGCATCAACTGCATGAAGGTCATGGACTAAGTGTTTCATCATTCGCAAGAAGGATGCGAATGATTTTCTCATGACAAACAACTTCGGCTCCATCTTTGGATAGCTAATCCATGCTGACTACAACATCATGACTTCCCAAGTCAACAGGTAATAGAAGGTTCCCGCTCTCTAAGTTCCAAAATAGAATCCTTAATCACCTCATTTGCTTTATCTAACCTTCCATTTGCCAATTCTAAAGAATACGGGACGTCTATCCTACTTGAAACTAAGCCAAGTAGGTTTTTAAGTTCTAAGGATACAAGGTTAAAGTCGGCACCAGTGTCAATCAGAATGAATGCAGAGAGTTGGTTAGTAGGGAACGTACCCGTAACCACATTTGGATCCTGGCGTGCTTCACGAGCTCCGATCGTGAAGACTCTTCCTCGCTTGGTTCTTCCTAGGGCAATCTTTCCTAAAGTGCCCCACATCACCACATTTGAAACAACCTGGAACTCTACCATTGTCATTTTCGTCTTGGTTGCAGTTATCATTTCCTTCTTGTTTGGGATATTTTACCCAACAGGCATCCTTGTTGTGTCCTTCTTTTCCTCGTTTGTCGCACTTAGGCCTTAGACATCAACCTTCATGGTGAAACTTGCATTCGTCACATCTCGGCTTAGTTCCCAAATAAACCTTACCACCAGCCTTATTAGCGGCTCCATAAGCTTTCATGCCACGAGGCGGGTTCACTTTCCTTCTTTGGTTTGCATTAGAGTTGTCGTAACTGACTTGGGTGCCTTTCTTTAGGTTCGAAAACTTTCTTTTGTTGTTGCCCGAAGACTCCACGCGAGTCTCTTTCTTGTTTGCTTCGGATTCCAAAAACTTTCCCGTTCGAAGAGCTTCTTCGGTAAGTGTAACACTCAATTCGATAGCCTCTGTGATGGTTGGAGGCTTTGCGGCAGTAACCATGCTTAGGATTTGAGGCGCAAGTCCCCAAATGAACCGCTCGATTCTCTTGAATTCCGGCTCGAAGAGATAGGGGACGACCCTTGATAAATCATGGAAGTGCTGGATATATTCGGCTATTTTTGGACCCTCCATCTTTAAGTTCCAGAATTCCGTTCCCAATTTCTGAATCTCTTCTCGAGAACAGTACTTTTTGCGCATTAACTCCTTCAGTTCATCCCACATTAATGCATATGCAGCAGCTTCACCGAATGTCTGCACCTGGAGGTTCCACCACGAGAGCGCTCCGTCAAGAAACAGCCCAGAAATGTACGTAACCCTTTGTTCTGGAGCACATTTGCTCATTCTCAATACGGAGTCCGTTTTCTCCACCCAACGTACGAAGGCGACAACACCCCCAGTGCCATCGAAATTAAGGGGCTTGCAATCCAAGAATTGTTTATAGGTGCAGCATGTATTACACGCAACACAATTCTCGAGTGAGCATTGACAAGCACAATTGGAAATATCCAAAAGATTTTGTAACGCCCCAAAATCCAAATGTTATATACTCGAAATATGCCCTTATGCGTTATATTATGAAATAAATAACTAGGCCATTTAACCTAGTTAAATGCCCGGTGTAGACTATTGAAAGAGAAAAGTAGTGCACGTTATGTTTTAAAGGCAAACCCGAGGGACTAAAGAGGGATAAAATGAAAGTTTAATTATGAATTTAAAAGAATATATCCACACACATTACACACACTTCGTGTGTGAATGTTCTGGATCGATCAAGAGCTCCCCAAAGGAGCCAAACCCTAAACTCAACCAAAGCATCAAATTGAAGGGTGAATCGAAGCTCAAATTCACAACCGAACACGAATAAATGATCACCTTCACGAGGGGATCATAAGGTATGTTAAATTTTGATGTTTAATGAAGTTGAGAAATCTTGATAATCATCACTAGCGGTGATTTAGGTATGAATCATGAAGGTTATGGCCAAATTAGTGATGTATGCATGTTTAGGAACAAACCCTAAGCGAAGACTCTGAGTAAATTGCTAGAATTTAGGTGTTTGGATCAATTACCACAATTAGTTAAGTGGGTTTATGTTTAATCCATGAAATGGTATGAACTTGATTAGGAATATGTGTATATGTGATGTGTATTTGTATATAGAGTGATTATGGTATGTAATTTGTATGATGTTTACTTGAGATGATAAATGAAAGTGATGATTAGGAAGAAACACATGAAATACTTGTACATCATGCTTGGAAAGCAGTACGCACACCAAGTGTTTGATGAAATGTCTAAATGACAGTAATATGTGAAATTGTATGCAATTAATGGGTAAACATGTATAGAGTGTGGTAATAATGAAATTGATAGTAAACTAACATGAGGAATGCATTTTAGATATAGTTCATGAGAAGGTTATGTTAGGTCGATGTTGAGTATGCTTCATGCTTGTTTGAATTGACTAATGAAAGTCGTACATGAGATATGAATTTGAGATGATCGTTCATACATACTATCATGTATGCTAACAAGAATGTGAATGTAATGACATGTACGGATAGGAGTCATGTCAACGCGGACATAAGCATGGAAGGGCAACGGGTCAAGGATAAACACGGAAGCTATGCTTGAACTCGGACGCACAAGGTAAGTGATTCCCATAATCACTTCTTAGTTTGTTTAAGTAATATAGTGTTTTAATTAAATTAAACATGATGTTTGAAGTTAAGTATATGTTGAAGTCTTTCGTCGTAAATGATGGAAATTAAAGTTGACCAAAACGCCCTTGATGGGTGTTTTGGGCAAATGATCTTAAAAGTAGTTTTAGAAACAAATTATTTGATTAGCGTAATGTTATGGTCGAGTATGAAAGTGGGGAGTATGGTTTGTTAGTCATAAACCATTTAATGCGCAATTACCCTTAACGGGTCAAAAATAAGCTTTTGGGCGTAAAACGGGTGGAATGAGATATAAGATATCCGGGAATGAATTTTTATGATAAATGAGCTTGAAATTATCTAGTTATATGAAGTTTAGGTCAAACAAATAAGTTATGTGGGTAAATGCATGAACGGGTCAAAATTATGGAAAAGGGTAATAAGTCGAGGGCTTGAAAGTTATAAATTTCGGTAGTCCAAATACGGGATTTTTACTCCATGTGATGGAGAATTAAATTACGATCACGTAGGAAAAAGAATCGGGCAAAACGGATCAAAAATGAGGAAGTTATGCTCGTTTCCGTAAAATCCGGACGTGCAGGGAACATGCAGCAACAGCTGCAAATCTTTCTGTCTTTTTGGGGGGGTCGCGTAGCGCGACGGGTGCTGTTTCTCCGAAAATTGTTTCTGAGCCTCGTTTTGTCTTGGGAACTCATTTAAACGCGTTTTAAGTTACGTACGACTAGTTTAACTTACGTTTTTTTGAATTTAAGTGTATGCCCATACTTGCTAGGTATGTATGTATGTTTATAAGTACGTAAGAAAGTATACGTGGATATATGAGGGTATGTTTGAGAGTAGGCGTGTATGAGTTCGGTATGTTGCACAAGGGGATTATGTATGTATATAGGTATAGTGTCATGGGTGTACGTAATGATGTAGGTATGTGTGGATGTAGATACGTATATAATGATAGAGGTGTGGTTATAGGTAGATATGCATGTTGGTTGGCGCAAATGTGTGTGTATGTATGCAAGTAGGTGTGTATGCGCATGTGTACGTAAGTATGCATGGAAATAATATGTATGAAGTTTAGGCACGAATGTAAGTTATTCAGTATGATTAAGTTTTACTTGTTATTCGCGTACCTAGAGTTTTAGGTGTAATGCAGGTACAGTATCGAAGACTCACCAGAGGTGAGGTACGCGGGAAGAAATGTTTAATGTAAAGGAAGAATGGGATGTAAATAATTCAAGGATAAGTATCGTTCTTATTGCTAACATACTAATGACTTGTATGTGTTGGTGAGTGCAGGTTGTTCGAGCCAGATTATCTTATGAGGAAGGAGCGATCAAAGGTCGAGTCACAAGATAGATTGTACGGGAGTGAAGCTAGGTTAAGTTTTTCTTATTGTAAATGAGTATAATAAACGTATTTATTGTAAAAGGATTAACCTTAGAAATGATTTTAAGTGCATCAAGGTGTTTGTAACGAAAGAAATTATATGGTACGAATTTCCGCTGCGATTTTTAGTCAAATACGTATTAGGGTCTTACAGATTTGTAATGTGTCCTGGGTGACTTAACATTACCAGTTGGAGGGTTATTTCCAGAAGTGCCACTGCTATGTTCAGAGAGGAGGGCTTCATGCTGCGCTATAGCTTGGGAAATGCGCTCATTGAGTTCGGCCTCAGTTCTTGGTAACGTATTGGGGCCTGTGTCACGTCTGGGCGGCATTTCTTATGGTAAAAAGGTATGGGGTAGGTTAGACAACAGTCAATAATCGTCTATGAGGTATATATCACCACAAGCAAGCATGTAATCAGCTAACATCACATGCATATAAAATCAACAATGTATAAGTAAGAAACAACCACTAAGCTTTCATATATGCTTGACAACTTGACTTATTGTTTTTAACAGGAAAAACAAAATGAACTCGAGGTTACATCACCTCGGTCATACAAGTTCCATAATATGAAAGTAGTAGTTATTTTTCTTCTACATTGGTTTTCTTAGGTCTTTAGCTTAACAAAGACGGGTATACTTCCCAAGAGATGGGGATTGTACATATAGGGGTGATAGAGAGTGTAAAGTTACTGAATCTTTCCCGAGTGTTAGCCATCTTCACTTGCTTAGATATCGGTTCCCAAACGACTCGTATACGGGTAGAAGTGTCAAACATGAAGTAGGCAAAGACAGAATTTCCTACTTTGTAGAGTGCTATAGCAACTATCTAGGTATTGTTCCATTAGATGGAGGTGTGAACACTTAGAAATTTTTGGATTGGTGGTGATCATTAGCTTGACCCGTAGAGTCCACCAAGATTCCTTATGCACTACAAGTTGTTATTACGTGGGCCCCCGTAATAATAAATTGTCTTGCATGGTCACCCTAATTTTCCCTCGTTCAAAGCAGATGGTCAACCAGAGAGGGGACACTACTGTCCTCATACCTTCAACATGGAAAGGACCATTATGGTGGCCCACGCGCTATCATTCATTATCGTTACGCGCGAATAGGCACAATGCTTAGACATAATAGGAATAAGGAGAATTCCTAGTAGTTGGAGGGGCACCTTCAAGATAAGTACCTCAACTTCCATGACTGGACGAGAGTGTCATCAATCTTGTTTCACAAAAGCCACAGGGACCTCGTCCTGCTGATAAGGTAAGGTTGTTATCCAAGGTTGCCTCCTCCGCCTCGCCGTCACTACCGTAGTCAGGCACCTTCACATTCGAGAGGGAAGAACAACCATCTTCTACGGAAACCAGCTCAGGATCTCGTTTGGTAATCACTCCAGCCATGAGCTTCGCAATAAACGCGAGGTCGATAGTCTCATCGTGCGAGTCAAGAACAATAATAGGAATCGAAGTCGAAGGTATCTCGTTCACGTCAATAATTATTCCGTACACTTATACACATATATATATATATATATATATATATTAATGAATAAATATGTTACTTAGTATAAACAGGCAAATAAATGCATCATGTCACATATAACTCTCGTTTGCCCTTTCGGGGGGGGGGTCATTTCGTCTTTGGCAAGTCTATCTCACGTAGACTATACCTCATTTGGCATGTCTGTTGAGGTATTTTCTGTCACACCCCGACCACGTAAAACAACAAAACGTGGCGGAAACGTCGGGGAGTGTTGTAACAGAATCATTGTTTCAGAACCATGGAATAAATAATTTCGTTTTATTTAAATTATTGAACTGATTTTTTTATTACAAATCAGATAAATGCAACTATTATCTTTCAAGTTTTAAAGTCGCTAAGGCACGAGTCCATCCTAAGTGTAGCATGTATCAACAATCATCACAAAGCAACACCTGAAACATGTGTAAAAATAGGTACGTCAGCATAAAAATGCCTGTGAGATACATATGTTTTATTGATTTAGGATTCATGACTTATAAGTTTACAGAAAAATGTTTAAGAAAAGTTAGTCATGATCCTTGTAAAATGTTTTTGTTTTGTAAATCATATAAAAATCGATAAGAAAACAGATGATATAAAAGAAAGATGTATAAATAAATAATTAAGTAAAAATGAGTTTATATATATATATATATATATATATTGTTTGAAAAACAATATTTTGATGAAAAGGTTCATAGTATATATAAAAATATACTTTGGTTTTAAGAAAGTCAAATAAGTAATATATTAAAATATATTTCAGTTTCAAAATAGTCAAACAGATAGTATATTAAATATACTTTAGTTGTCAAAATAACAGTTTTCAGTAGTATATCAAAAGTATACTTTGGTTTTATTAATAACATATTAACTATGCTTTGGTTATTATAACTAACATATCAAAATATGCTTTGGTTTTATGAATAACATATTAAACTATGTTTTGGTTATTATAACTAACATATCAAAATATGCTTTGGTTTTATAAATAACATATTAAACTATGTTTTGGTTTTATAAATAACATATCAAAATATGCTTTGGTTTTATGAATAACATATTAAACTATGTTTTGGTTATTATAACTAACATATCAAAATATGCTTTGGTTTTATAAATAACATATTAAACTATGTTTTGGTTATTATAAATAACATATCAAAATATTCTTTGGTTTTATGAATAACATATTAAACTATGTTTTGGTTATTATAACTAACATATCAAAATATGCTTTGGTTTTATAGATAACATATTAAACTATGTTTTGGTTATTAACAAAATATATGTTGGTTTTGTACAATATCACATATGAGAGCATATCAAACTATACTTTTGGGAGTATAACTAAATATACCAAAAATAATGTGATTTAAGAATTCATTCAGACCTAGTGCATCAAACTACACCTTTGAGACTATAGGAATACCACAAAGGCAATCCCTATTTAGATAAAAATAAATTGGTTTCAGACATTCCATGACAACAGGAATGGGGTGTCAAATCCTATAGCGCTATATCATACTACCAACCGGTCTGGTGAACATAAAATAAGTACTATCCAACAATTTAATTTTAAAATCTTTGGAAAAATTAGAGTTTAAACCATAAATAATCATTTAGTTTGTAAAAAGATAAGTACTAATATGTATAATCAATTATACTTTTAAAAACAAGAACATAACAAATAGGTACACGTGCTTCACCCCAAAACGTTTGAAAACAGTAAAAGAGGGGACTATGTACTCACTTGAGAGTGCTTAAAAGTCTTGAACAACTACCAAGCAAGCTAGAGGGAGCACGGAATCATACGACACCTAATATAGGTAACTACATAAATAAACCGGACCTAAATCGGGAGATAGGATGAGGTCTCGTAAACCAAATGAGTGTGGGAACTCATATGATATGGTTTAACAAGGCCTACATACTAAAAGGAAACCTAACCTAAGTCCTTACGACCCATTACGACCCGTTTAGGTAGCTTATGCTACTTTAACGTGTCGTTAGCGTAAAACGCGTCCGGACCGCTTAACTAGTCCTATGACAAGTAAAATATGCCTTAACATGTCTAATATAGTTACCTAATCAGTTTAGATGTCAAAATTTAGGTTACATATGCTTAAAATGAATTTATGTGTAAAAAGGGTATTTTGGTAATTTTCCTAAGGCATATAAACTACCTATCATACAACTACTTAAACGACGTGACCATAAGGTATAACCTTGGAAGGTTATTCCCTATACAACTATGGTCACCTAATGTGTTTGGTCGGATCCTAATGATCGACCAAACGGGTCGGGTTCGAAAGTATAAGCGATTGATTAGATCGCTTACCTTATGACCCTATATAAGCACTAAATCTAAAGTGACGAGCTAAACATGTTAAAACATGTTTAACGAATTTAGAAAATAGGTTTGATATCAAAACAAACGGCTTTGATACCCTAAAGTAGTTTGGTTACAAAATACGCAAGAATGCGCATTTTGGCCGAAACTACGACTCGTCACTAAGCCTAGATAATGTGGTAATCAGTAGGTATAGTTACTAGGGACTATAACCATCGTGATTACGCTCATGTTATGAAGTTCAAATGAACTTCACATTGACCATAAACTGGTCAATGCAGAAAGTCAAATGCAGTTTGACTTTTAAGCTAAAAACGCATAAAAAAAAGAACGAAGGAATACTTACAAAGGGTCCCCGCAAGTTTTGATCCGATTTACCCTCAGGTATGAAGTGTATACTCCAACTTAGAGGGCCAAAATCAGATTAAATGTGGGTTTTGCAACAATGAAATGTGGGTATTTATAGATTTGGCACAACCGTTAAGATCGTTCATCGAATAACGTGCTTCAATCTAGGCTGTACACATGTGCCCATGGTTTTGTGAAACCATGGGAGCCCCTAGAATGGCCCATAGTACCAAAAATACCATTAAATACCAGCCCATGGTTTTGCAAAACCATGGGTTAAAACCATTAACACTTCATAATTTGACTAGGTTCATTGAATCTGGTCAGAAATTTCAAAAATGGTCCCTGCACTTGTAAAATTTGATTTTTTTTGAACTTTTAAGCCCCGTTAACCCAATTTCAAGGCTCTAAAATAAAGTTAAAGTATAGAGAACTTAAAATATGCTCAAAAACATCTCGGATGTCTGTTCGTTTGGTCGTACGGTTGCGTTGTTCGGTTAATTACTACGTAAATCGTAATGAACGCAAAAACGATCCAAATTACGCGACGAATGGAATTTTATCATGCCAATCACTAAAATAAAATATTTTAATAATTACATAAATTTTTGGATGTCCGGATATATTCAGGACGTAAGATATGCGCGAAAATGCAAACTTATGCACTTTTGACGCTTTTAGTCTCTATTGATCAAATAAGTTCATTTTAGCATACCGAACCCCTCAAAGCCTATTTCTAAGCTATGTAAAGGATATTTAGGGTATGTTTAACTTATGGTCATGTTCCGGAATGTTCGTTACTATACAAATCGGTATAGTTTCGCAGTTTGACGCAAATAGTCCCTGCGATCGAACAAACTTGATTTCAACACACCAAACCATCCAAAACTTATTTCTAAGTCATGTAAAGGTTATTTAAGGTATGTTAAGCCTATGTCACTGTTCCAGAGTGTTTGTTGCATTAAACTGGTTATATTTACGCATCAGTTCGCGTATAACCTTCCAGAAAGCGATTTAAGGCTTGAAATCGAACAAGAATTGATATGTGCAAACGATACACATATTTATACAAATCCCAAGTATGAAATACAATATTTCATTGGTTTGGTATTTGTTTGATGGTTGAAGTGACACAGGTGTCACATTTTCCTCCCTACTAATGTCCTTGCTTTGTCTTTTCTTTGAAAAATGTTTGACTCGTGGATCTTGGCGCTTTCGTAAATGAAATGAAAAACCTTTTTCTAAAAATGTTTTCGTGAGAGAGTCCTAGTGATTGTAGTCTAGACTCGAGAATGAATCCTAGTTCACTACAATCGAAGCTCTGATACCAAACTGTCACACCCTGACTTTTGCGGAAGCGTATGCGTGTGACTTGATTGCATCTCATTGCATTCGATTATAATAAACAATTATACGATCAAAATGATGTTCATCCATTCATAAAGTTCAAAACATTACAAACACCAGTCATTAAGTTTCAAACAACACAACCTCTATTTAAGTTACAAACCAACAAAAGTGGATGACAACTAAACTTGAAATTTACATCCAAAAACAACACCAGCACCCAAGATCCAACTTGTTTCCTGAAATACATGTAATTTTGAAAACTTCAACAAAAGTTGAGCGAGTTCATGCGTTTTGCATGAGTACTGGTATACTTGTAAACATTTAAGAGACTCCTTTGAAAACAGGTATGAAAAGCGTCTATGAACAGATCAATTAATGTTTTGCAAGGACATTAATGTATGTGAAGACATAGGGAGTACTCAATCCGAGTAGACAATTATCGGTGTCGAATCCCCTCGACTGTGTCAAATCCCCTCAACTATGTCAAATCACCTTGACTGTGTCAAATCCCCTTGACTGTATCAAATCACCTTGACTGTGTCAAATCCCCTTGACCGTTGTCGAATCACCTCGACTGGGACACTAAAGCACTCTAAGTGGTCACATAAGGACCATGAGTGGGGCTCGGCCGTACCCGTTAGATCTAACCCTTGTCCATGATTCTTATGAGAGTTATTGGAATTTCAGTTTCAGCCTATGCCCACATGATCTAATAGTTCATTTCATAGCCAAATCATCCCATTGAAACATATGTAACATGTATTTCACCCCGGAGAGTTATAAATCCGAAAACAATTAAGAGAAAAGGGGGACATGAACTCACAAGTTTGCGTCCAGCTGTCTCGTATATTCAAAGGTCCTCCTACGAGTCGTACAACTACCTACACACGTGCCATGTTTTATTAGACGTTTTAGGTCATGTAACGACTCTTTGTCTTAGTTGTTCATTAAGACTTGTTTTGGAAATCTTGGTATATTTTGAGTTACATCATTGATGTATATTATAATATTCCAAAGTATATAATTATTAGTTAAAATATTAATATTTTAACTTAAATTATATTTATCTCATTATTTGAAATATTGTCAAAATAATATATGTTTGCCTTAGTTCGTTTTGTAATTCTTTTCATGGATATTTCCCAAGTATGGGTATAATTATACTTGTGTATTTTGCCAAGTAATTGTGGTGTATTCCGGTGTGTATTTGTACGTACGAGAATACGTATTTTCTTGTATTCATTAAGTATTCCTATACTTAATTATGTATTAGATTTTCCGGAATATTATTTTTAATCAAATAAAATCATCACTTCATATTCATAAAATGTATACATTTTAAGAAACTTTTATAGGAGATTATCTATAATTCTTCCTTGGCAAAAATAATTATATTTTCATTTAATCCTCAAAAATAATATATTTTCAAGATTAACTTAGAAAATATTCATAATTCCATTTTTCACCCAAAATAATATATTTTTGGTTTGTTTAAGAAAATATTTATTTTCCTCAAAATAATATATCTTCTAATAATTCAAGAAAATATATATATATATATATATATCTTTTCTTTATTAAAAAATAATGTATTTTTTTTACTTGACAAAAATATGATATATTTTTGTAACACTTGTAAAAATCATATTTTCCGTTCTCTTGGTTTCCAAAATACCGTTTAACTCGTTTGTCGAAATATGAATTTAATTCCGGAATATATATATATATATATATATATATATATATATATATGTATATATATATAGTGTGAGGTTCATTGGGGAACACTAAAAAAGTGGGGAACCGACTCAAACGAACTCCGATTGGACTCATTCCAGCGGCGTTGGAACCGTCTCGTCGAACCCTAACTAGGATCTCTTAACCCTAAACCCTAAATCATAACCCCTAAACCCTAAATATATTAGGGTTTGGCTTTTAGGGTTTAGCTTTAGGGTTTAGCCTTAGGGTTTAGCTTTAGGGTTTAGCTTTAAGGTTTAGAGTTTAGCTTTAGGGTTTAGGGTTTAGCTTTAGGTTTAGCCTTTAGGGTTTAGCCTTTAGGGTTTAGCTTTTAGGGTTTATAGTTTAGATTTTACGGTTTAGCTTAGGTTTTAGCCTTATGTTTTATCTTTAGGGTTTAGAGTTTAGGAGTTAGGATTTAGAGTTTAGGGTTAAGAGATCTTAGTTACGGTTCGACGAGCCGGTTCCAACGCCGCTGGAATGAGTCCAATCAGAGTTCATTTGAGCCGGTTCCCCGCTGTTCCCCACTTTTTTAGTGTTCCCCAATGAACCTTCCCCTATATATATATTCATAGTCAATAGTCATTGTCCGGTTTGTCCAATATTCGGGTATAAACTATATATTTGTTTTCTTGGAATTTTGGCATTATTTTGTATTACAATCTTTGGTTTTTGGTAAGTTACATTATTTCAAGTTCCTAAAGATAATATAATTAATACACATAATATACAAGTAACACACAAATTGTGACATCTAAATATATTTTCCTAAATATATACTTAGTCGCTTTTATTTATCAAAAATCAACCTCCAATGTTTGTAATTTTTGTAACAAAAATTATGGCAAATTTCATAAGAAAAACCATGATTAAAATTTACTTGTAAACACTTGTTTAGAAATATTTTTCTAAGTGTTTAAATCCTACAAAAATTTTGCCATAGTTTCCCCTTAAAAATGGAGGTTTCCATGCTTTCAAAGCATATCATTTTCTTTTAAAAACATCACTAATCAACAACAATTCATCCAAGACTTACCATGAGCCAAAATAATGCCATTTACACTACACCATGAACTTGAAGTTTTGTAAAAATTTGTAGTAACTTAGTATGTTGTTAAGTAAGCTTAGTTACCCTTAAAAATGTGGTTATTTGGTTATAAATATCATTCTTGAAAAATTTAGTCTTTCACAACTTATAAGATGATTTTCTAAAAATATTTCTTCTTGAATTTTTCTTGTTAACAACATGTTTCTAGTCTAGATTTAACACTAAAAACATGATTAGTTTCTTTAAAAATCATGATTTTGTAAATCTTGCAAGTAACTTTAGTTTCTTGAGAAAATTAGTTTCGTAATCATCCATTTACAAGACTTAATACATGTATCAAACTTCATTATACACAAAATCATCTCCATTTTCAAGTTCATGTGAAACATAAAGGATGGTCATCTTGTTTTTCACAAGATTCATCCTCTCACTTGCTAGATCATGTGTTTAATCACAATCTAGCAAGCTTCTTATGATGTTTAACATTATAAACACAAGAAATCAACAACCAAGATTCACACATACACTAAAACAACATAGATTCTTATGATTTTAAGCTTTATGTGAGAGATTATCTTCTTGTTCTTTCATGATCTTTATGTTAACCACTTACATAATCTTTTAACTAATCAAAAGAGAAGTAAAATCAAGTTATAAGAGTCTTACTACTAGCACAAAGTCTAGGGAAGAAATCAAGTTGAAGAAGATGATGAACTAGGTGGATAAAAGCTCTAGGAGAAGGTCCTTCCACTTCCAATGCTTCCAAGCTTCTTAGTTATGCTTCTTACACCTTAGGGAACCCTTAGATTGTATGAGAATGAGTTGAAAATGGTGGTTGTGTGGTGAGTGTATATGAGCCAAAAGTTGGGAGGAAGGAGGAGATGTGGATTGTGTTGAAATGATTTTTAGAATGAAGGACTTGAGGTCTTTAAAGATATTCTTCCAACAACCATTTAAACTTTGGATATTATGTTTCAAGATCTCCTAACAAATCAAATAAAATATGCAAGAAAAATCCCAAGTGGGACCCACCTTTGTAACCGTCCCTAGAGTGGGGGGGGGGGTCTTGTTGAGTTTCAATTACTAGTTAAGCATGATAGTTAGATTTCAAGTATGATGTTTAGTGTTATAAGTGTTATATGTTTCTAAGGTGTATTATGGTGTTCGGTGACCATGACTAGCTCGGAAATGTTAAAACAATGCTTCTAGTGAAAATTTGGTGTTTCGGGTAGTGTCCGGTTGTTCGGTTGGTTACCGGTTCGTTAAGGTGCTAAATTGCGCAGTTTAATGTGCTTTATGTAGGGTTTTATGACAGTTTTGATTCCCAACACTTAGGAAAGTATTTTGGACCATTAAACCATAATTCTGCATTATATTTGATGTTAGAAAGCTGATTTTTGCTGAATTTGGTTGTTTTCTGCAGAATTCTGCAGTTTTAGTGTGTTTCTGGCACTTTCCGGCACCTAAATCATCACTATGAAGGCAGTTTTGAAATCACTACTTTCCTTCACACTATTCTAGTGTAACACTTGGTTCTGAGGCTCATTCTATGTCTTAACATCATGTTTGTCTGGGTACTGAACTCCCATCAGTATTTCTAGTTTGTCTGATAACTGTGCTAACTTTGTTCTGTGCACTACTTGAACCATATTGTGTTGCATGTAATAATGATGAACAATCTTGCAACATGAAATGCCTTTGTATGTATATGACAGTAATCAGAAATTCATTCGTCTTGTTTATTAAATCATGCACAGTCATTAAAGCACAGATCACTGTTTGTTATTGTACGGAATACATGGAAAAGTGCCAGTTGTCACAACTCAAGATCATCTCCAAGTATCCTCAAAAACCATGACCATGTGTTGGTTATTTCAGCTTCAATAATGGCAAAGGCAAGTGGGTGAATGCCATTGTTTCCATCAATTCCAACTGCAGAAAGGACACCATCCAAACCAATGAGCTCCCTCTCAATGAGATTGAGACCCTCCTTCAAAGCACCATATCATACATATATTTTCCTGAATTGTCTTGTGGGACTACTAGGATTAGATCCAGGCTCTACATCAATCTTGATAGTGGTCCCAAGGTTGGCTCTAACAAGTTCCTTACAGTACTGCCTAAGTTGCCCATATTGATCCCTATAGTCCCCATTTAACTTTTCCATAGCAATCTTCTTAGCCCTCCACAATTTAGGAAGTGACACTTTAACCTAGTGTTTCTTCTCAAGTAGATCTTGAATAAACCTCATGTGAATGTCCGGATTTGGCTGTAGGAGTGCCTCCACCTCTTTAGCAATAAAACTCATGGTGTACAAACCGACCTCCCTTGTGTGCAGACATTGGTATGAATGTTTCAAATGTTTTAACGCACTAGTGATCTTCAGTTGTGGGACCGCTTACTTGCATCACCCATGGACAGGTTGGTTTAGATGGCTTCTTCTTTATTTTCTTAGGGGTTGCCTCATCAATGCCCTTTTTTTGCCCTACTAACCACATGAGTTTTTTCTTGACTATTTTGGTCCTCACAGTTTTGAGGGGTTGTCAAAGTTGGATTTTCCCCATGCACACCACCCTAAACCTTAGCCTGACGTTTTTGGTAATATGCAATTGTCTCCTAGACTAAAGAGCATATGATCTGACCATGTTACTAAGCTTCGCCTTTTCAGGAATCAAATGCCTGATGAAAAATAGATTACATGCTACATCAGAACCTATAGACTTCAATGTAGATCTTCTAGTCTTCAATATCAGAACCTAATACTGTTTGATCTTCAACTTCAATATCAGTTTCAAAGTTATCTAGATCCACATCAAGGTCAACCTCAAACACATCTTCCTCGCTTCCATTCTCCTCTACATCAGAGTAAACGTTGTTTCTGAATTTTAGCATGTCAACATCTACATCATACAACGAATTATCCTCTTCTACCAAGTAATCAGGATCATCTTGAACATATGCATCACCACCTACTTGTTTCTTTTCTTCTAAATCAGCTTCATCCTCTTCATTAAAATCCTGATCATCACTTTCCTCATCTTCATTTTCCTCATTCTCCTCACCTGCTTGATCACTCTCTTCCTGATCATCTTCATCTACATTTTCAATATATGGTAATGACATTCAAACATATCAACAAAGGGAGCATCATTCCCTTCTGCATCTTGGCTTTCAGGGGGAGGACAATGGGAACTCTGTGTGATGACTTCTTCATCACAAGGTATCATCAACAGACGAGACGTCCAGTGTTCAACATAAATTTCAATCCGTTTTACTCCACCGCGGACATGCTCAAACAATCTTAAAAATCGTTCGAGTTCGCCTAATCTTAAAGAAATACACCAACATAACTAAAAATAAAAACATTCTCGAGAAAGCAAAATGTTGTGTGAAAAATCATAAGTTGGATAAAAACTTAGGATTGTAGGTTATTTGGTCAATAAAACTTTCTTGTTTGAATTAGGACGTGTCGATCAAATTTAATTGTGGAATAAATTGCTAGAATTAGATGCTCTAAAAGGTGAGTTTCACGACCCCACTTTTTACTGTTGTTGTAACTGTTTTGGGTGAAAGACATGCTTAAAATGATTTATTGTGTTTTTAAATTGTTGTTTGTACGAGCCTTCATGACCTCACGGAAATGAATTTTTATAAACCTTTTTGACGAAGACTCGTAGATTTTGCAAAGAGATAAGATTAATTTTTTTGACAAGGTAGGAATATATATTGCTCATAAGGGAGGTATCATCATGTACCTCTGTATGGTACTATTCGCAAACCCTAGCCGCCGTAATCATTAGCCTTTAAGGGCGAAGACGTGTTGTTAGATCTGTCAGGTTTGATAACCCAACCACTAGTCGCAATGGTTATCGTGGTGATGAACTCCATTCTTGTATTATCTAGTGTTAATTATGATCTTGTGTAGTTTAAATATATGTCATATTCTTAACTAGTTTACGAATCTAAAAAGTTGACTATAAAATTCAATTTATCAATGTTTCGAAAGGGAAGTTGGATAAAGTAACTTGCCTAAAATGTTTTATAAGGAAGTTAGATAAAGTAACTTACCTAAAACGTTTTATAAGGAAGTTGGATAAAGTAACTTGCCTAAGATGTTTTGGATAAGGAAACTTTGGTTAAGAAAATTTGCCTAAATGTTATTTGAACTCATCAACCAATGTTTCGACACTTGTTAGCATGTTTTTCAGCTACATAAATTTGGCTTCGAGATTTTTGGCAAAGTATGTGTTTGGTGAATGCATTATTAATAAACTTACGGTTTGGAAAATGTTTTGATTTGGGACCTATGTATTAAGATCTTTGATGGATCAAAACAACTATGTTGCGTTTATGTTTTTCTCAAACCCATGATGACTAATGAGATCACAAAGATAAAACGTCCAAAAATAAATAATGTATCATTCACTAAATACCAATGGGGACCAACCTTCGTCACCGCCATGTCTGTATTTCCGCTGCGAGATTTTCAGGGTGTGAGAAGGATTGGGCTAGAACAATGATTTAAGGTTTTTTTTTTGTTTTTTTGTTTTTTTTTTTGTTTCTCATGAAGACCATTGATGACATGGAGAACTAGATCTTCATCTTTGACATGTTCACCAATATTGGCCAGTGTAGTGCATTTTTCTGAGCATTGTTGCATTGTTAGCTTTAGAAGTTGTATTTTAAGCATGAAGTTTGAGATGAAGTGTGCAATGCAAAAGCCCATTCAAGAGAAAGCCATAAGTCACGAGTTTTTGTAACCTAAACATGAGTAAATGAGGCTTCAGGGATTGTGGAAATGATGATCATCCTAACTTGTGCATCATTATGGATCTAGGCTGTATAGATGGGATTGTGGGTGACAATTTTAGCTACATTATGAGTTCCAACTGTCACATTATTTGTAATAAGGAAGGCTCAATCATGGTTTTCTAGTAACCATAGTTGGTTGAGGACAAAGTGAACACAAATTCATGAGAGTTGTGTGAGGCTTTCTCTTATGGAGAAAATGGGGCGATTGTGGCTATTGTATGTATGTTGTGATAGAGTGTATCGTGATGTCGCAGGTGTGTCATCGGACTTCACTGAGCTTGTGTTGCTCAGTCTGAACTTGTGTTTAGCAATTTTTGCTAGGAAATGTCATCTAACTCAAGTATCTTCGGGAGTATCACTGTGATGTGTCGCTTACAATGTCACTGTGAGTTGAACTTGCGTTCACAAGAGAGAGTGTCACCTAGAGTGTCACTAGAACTTCATGTGAGTGTCACCGACGGTTGAAGGTAGTGATGCTAAGGCGTCGGTGTGGTGGTGCAGGAAGAAAGATCTTGAACCAAATTAAACATCTTGTGTGTATGTAATGTGATTTGTATTGTATTGTATTGTATTGTATTGATTGTTGTGAGAATATGGTTACAAGAGACGAGTGTTGGAATTCGTAGAGACCGTCGATACCAAATTGCATAGGTAAAGGGTCTAAAATGTCAATAGGGAAATCAACAAGTCAAGGGACTTAAATGTAATTAATGAAAAGAACAAAAGGGAGGCATATTTAGTGGGAATCTGAAATACTTATAAGTACGCTGGGCATGATTTAGTATATATATGGATTTAATGCATGATTAGGTTTTTTACGGGTCTTAGTGTGCATGTAATCAAAGTAAGTGGCATCCTTGTAATCATCTTAGCAACCCAAGGGCTAAATCAGTGTTATCAAATGGGAATTCATCTTTTGTTATATGTTTTTTTTTTCAATCAAACACTAGGAACAAGCTCAATACGATTACAAACTAATGGCAGATAGGCGAGCAACAAGCTGCGCCGCTACCCCATTCTAAATAGCAAACCCTACCCTGCTAAACACAAAATTTTGTCCTTTATATGTTTGTGTGTCAGTTTTCTATTTCTACTAGTTTCTTTCGAGTTTCATTGTTTATACAAATTCAAACACGTAATTCATAGGTGTTTGTGTGTGAGTCGATTGTTGATTATACCATTAAACTTAAACATGGGTCAAAATAATAGAACCTCAAACATAATCAATCAAAGACATAAACATGAATGTCAAATTAGATATACATACTTGTAGGGTTGGGGATCGTTATCTTTGAAGAGAAAGATGAAGCCATGATTCTCACTACGGTACCTTGTGTTGATGGGTCACATTAGAGAGAATTTTAGTGTGGTGTTTATTTCACGAGTTGTTCATCTCTTATGGTCGATATATATTTAAGATCAAATGAATGATGATCATGAATATTGATCGGTTATGAAAACTTTTTACATTCTCTATTAAAGGTACCTAAAGGGAAATCATAATTGCCCATTGAACTAATCAATATTTACAATTACTACGATCAAGTAATTTTTAGTGACTAGTTAGGGTGAAGGGAGTGGTTAAACAGATGAAAGTGGCAAACTTCAAAATGGGCCAATCAGAGTGTGCCATGTCAGCAAGTGTGAAGAGTTTAAACTTTGGTGAAAAATGTTGGCAATGGTTAAACACTTGAAAGTGGTAAACTTTTTTTTTTTTTTTTTTATAAATTATATGTTAAATAAATTGTTGCACACACAAACACACACATCAATCATCAACATTCCCTTTTCCCGATCGGTAAGTGCTCCCCGATTTCACATGTTTGCCGGGCGGTAAAGGAGGCCGGCGGCGGTGTTGCCGCGCGGCAAACTCCTTTGCCGCTTTGTTCACCGCACCACTCCCTTCACCCTTATGTCATATTGGTAACGTTACTCAAATGATCCGTTAAGCCACATTAATTGGTTACTTCTAACATCTATCATTATCACTTTTGAACCGTAGTAATTGGGATCTAGTAGGAGTATATATAATACTCATATTTCACAAACTACCCTTTGACAATGACTAATTGCAAATGTGATCTAATATATTCTAGTAACGTGTTTAGGTTTGTATGATCCCATTATAATATACACCTCCTTATCTATCTTTATTTATGCGTTTATGTTTCAATTTAAAGTTTTAAAACGATCAAAATCCGTTATAATTTGGTTTTCCGGTCAGTTTAGAAAGCTTCAAACCGATTTGGTTTACGGTTTAAAGCATGGAAATCAGTAAAAAAATAACTGAACAGTGAGACTTTGATTTTCGTGTTTTTTAAGTTTGTACTCAGCCTTCAATTATTTTAATTAGGGATGGCAAAAAAAACTCATGCCTGGCGGGTATACCTGAAACCCAAGACATCCAGGACAGTTATACCCGATGCCAGACGGGGTATGGGATCGGGTATGAGATTAGTGGTAAAAATATCAAAGGATATAGAATTAGGTGATATATCCGTCCTGATTACCTGAAACCATATGCCCAATGGGTATAAGAATAGTTTTTGTATTATTCGTTTTCCCTTTTTATGCTCATACCTACAATAACTTTGCGTATTTTGAGTTTGATTCAAATATCATTATTTAGATTTATTATTTAGATGTAAGGGGTTTTTACATATTTCTCCCTCCTAAGTTAGCTTATTACATATTTATCCAATGAAAAAATTCAATTACATAGTTCCTCTTCCTAACCCATTATATTACATATTTCCTCTTTTCGTTAAAAATACCTTTTTTATGACTATTTTACCCTTAATGAACTAATTAAATGAATATTTACATATTTCTCCTTTCTAATATCCTCAATCAATTACATAATTTCCCCCATTCATATAGTATTTCTCCAATTATTCTACTTGCTACACTTCTCAAACAATACCATAATACATATAGTAAAAAAACACTAATGAGCACATACACATTATGTCACCTAAAATTGGCTATTATTTTACAAGTGAATATTACATTAATACCTTCTTTTTTGCGTAGCCAAATGAAAAGATATAGATCTGTTTGATTTTTTTTTTTTTTTTGGACAGAGCAGTAAAATTAATTAGCATGCATAATTTAAACACTTAATCATCCCACAGGTTCATTGATCGAGGTCACATTTACATATAGTTTTCATTTAATTTTATTGTCTAGGATCATGTCAGAAAGCAAAATATTAAGAGGAAAAAGGTCAAACATGACCATGTTTCTTATGAACGGTAAATGTAAAGTGGTTTAATTGGTAAAAAAATGTATTTGTATTAGTTGGATGTCTTGAATCTAGTGGTCTATAATCGGTAAAAATGCCTTTGTATTTATTATGAAGATGGGAGAAGATTATTAAGAAAAGGGTAATTGAGTAATTTCTCAAAAAAGGGGAAATATGTAATTGTTTTTTTTTTTTTTTTGGTTGGGGAAATATGTAAGAGGGCTTATTAGATATGATGGATCTCATATTGTCCGCATGCTCAAACCTACAATAACTTTGCGTATTTTGAGTTGGATTCAAATATCATTATTTAGATGTAACATGTAAATATGATGGACCTCATATTGTCCGCTTGCCATTTGCCTTTTCCAAACTATAATTGTTTAGATGCAATAAACATTTATGCATGTATTCTGTTATTTTGCTTGTTTACATAGACCGAAGCCTAATACACAATACTACACTAGGCTAGTTACTAGTAGCTGAATGAATGTTTTAATCATATGGAATATGGAAAATGATTTTTCTTAATGAGTGCGTATACTCGATACTCGTGGGTATGTCTAATACCTAACAGGTAAACACCTGATATATACCATAATGAGCTAGGTATGGGACATGATTTTACAATCAAATATAGGATGGAAATTAGCATTTGTAATTTGAATTTCGACTCTGTACATGGCTAGTCTTTTACGTCAGTAGGCAGCAATGGCATTTGACCTCTTTTTAAAGATATTTGATGGGGACATTGAATTTAACGTGAGACTTAATCCAATTGGTTGCAGCTTTTTCCATGTTGGTCTTGAATTCAAACATCATTTGGGAGTAATTTACTCATGTTGTTGATGTTTTTAGCCTGTTAATTCAGTATGGATATCCGTCTACTCGTTAAACATTATTTAAAGTGACAAAACACATCAAAATATTTAGGGGAATTGGCCTGTAATAATCTCACCTAGACCTTATTGGCCATTAATAATCCCACCTCAGAATATTACCCCCACCAGTCCCACCTTTCACCTATTTTTCCTACAATGATCCCCCGTTAAAAAAACTTAACAGAGTTAAGCTTTTTTCCAAATTACAAACAGATTTTTTAGGGCTTTTGATCAGAACGATGATACTAGTCCATTGATGTAAAATTTACTTCGAAATAGTGTTCCAAGTGACTTGATTTTGGTTAATTGGAAATTTAAACACCTGAATTGAAGCGCCGTTTTCATCGTTTGAAGCACCGTTTCGAGGCAAGTTTTACATAAATGGACTCATATCGTCGTTCTAATCAAAAACCCTAAAAAGTATGTTTGTAATTTGGGAAAAAAACTAACTCCATTAAGTTTTTTTTAACGGGGGATCATTGTAGGAAAAATAGGTGAAAGGTGGAACTGATGGGGTGAATATTAAGGTCCAGGTGGGATTAGATTACAGGCCAAATTCCCAAATATTTATGATTTTTGAAATAAAGAAGGTAATTTTGGAAAAAAAACAAACACATAATTCTAATTAGATTTTCAAAATAAGGTCATAAAAAGCAGATTGGAGTAGATGGAACTTAGAACTGAATAGATTATGCGAATGTCAAGTGGTCCTTTAATTGAAAAACACACACACAAATGCTCCCGTTTTTCTTTCTAACAACACTCTTGACTCTTCCATGGCAATTGAAAACAAAGACATAAGAAGAAGAAGATATCTATCCCAAGGCCAAGCCCTAACAACACAAAACTACATAAAAAAGCTCACATTATCGCCATTGCCAGCCACCTTATAGTTCATCCTGTATATATAACAAAATTTCTTTATAAATAAAAACTAAAAGAAGAACTAAAAATTTAAATTAGAATAGAAGTATGAATCTCTTACTACCTTGATATCACTTTCATCTGCTCCTTCCTCATCATCCTCAGCCCCGGCATCATCACTCTCATTGCCCTCATCCTCATCAGCCTGATCCACACCACCACATTTGTATCAAATTTAATTCTTCCATCAATAATTATAAACCAAAAAAAGATGCAACACTTACATCAGAATCGGCTGGGTCATCCTTTGATTCCTGAAAGGAGAAATAGATCAAACATTTATTTATATTTTTACATTTCAATAATAATTATTAATAATGTATTAAATAGGATAATAAAAACTATAGCATAAAAACAACAATCCCATTAAGAAGAATACGCACTTTCGACCCTACAACGGCAACCTAACTGGACGGGCAGCAATGTGCTTAAAAAACATGTGTTCCTACTATCTTTTGGGGGCACTTTAACGTTAGGAAAGGTGTGTGCTGGATTTGCCTACATTTCTAGAATGGCTAGCCCTTGTAGATTCAAGCTGATTTACATGCCTAACTGGTTATCAATAATTGCCGGACTCAAATTAACGCATGTTTTGTTTGATATAGGAGAAACTTTTCTAGTTGGTAAATATAGCACTATCCACAAAAGTTTCTTTCTATGCTTGATAACATGGATTATCATTGTACCTCTTCTTCTCGTTTCTTTTCTAGCTCTTCAAATGCCGCCTTCTCAGCCTAAAACAAGGTAAATGAAAATAAGAAAGAGACAACGGTAACATAAATTAGTAAGTTTATAGATATAGAAAAGAAACATACATCTTTTTGTTTGCCCCATGTTTCTTCTGCCACTTGTTTGGCGTATTCCGGATCATCACATATCAACACATTGTCAAACAGAGTTCCAGATTTCACCTGAAAATTAACCGTAAGCATGCCATTCTCAGAGATGAACACATAAGGCAATCAACAAATAATTACCTGCCATAGTTCGATGCCAACATACTTCAACTTGGGGAAAACATACAGATCCGGGTCATCCTTGAAATCTATATTTAGAAAAAATTCTTCAAACTACCAGCAGATATTAAATAAACATGATTAGATATAATGTAAAGACTTCAGGACACAAACCTGGGTTGTCAATCATGGGTGCCTTCCAATTCCCTTGGTAGTTCGGGTTCTTGATTTTCTGTCAAGCGGAAAACATGCTTATGTAACATTTATAAATATGGAATTTAAATGTTAATTATTTAATCCACAAACCTTTGCTTTCCACGGACCCTTGTACTCGGGGTTTGGAATAGTTGGAACTGTCCACTCACCATCTTCCTCGTCATCCCAATCTTCTGGCTGAAATTTTACTCAGAAATTAACCAATAGCGATACGCTATATCCGTCAAACCAGAACGTTTGAAAGAAGAATGAATTACCTTTTTAGCATCTGGATCAGGAATTTCCTTTAGGATGTCATCATAACCCTAGTATTATAGAAGAATAACAATTCAGAGTTAGATTTCACTTGAATCTTTAAGAGGGAATCAGAATCAAATATTTTCTTACCTCGGGTTTCTTATCTTCAGGATCGGGAATGAACTCCTTATCGTCCCAGTCTTCAGGCTACATTTGTAATAGGAATACGAGTCAACATTGACAAACAAAGGCACACTACCCATGTGTAAATTTACCTTTTTAGCCTCGGGGTCCTTTATCTGCTTTGGTGGGAGAAGGTCCCAGTCAGAGTACAAGCTTCCTGTCTGCTTCTCTACATTATCAATTAAGATGGTGTAGGTAGCATCAGGGCGGAGAATGAAAGTGTAAACATGTGAAAGCTGGTCAGTCTCACAAGGAACATCTTTCTTGATCAATTTGTTTTCCCCATTGTATGTGAGAATTGCATGAACTTTCTTTGTAGCATAACCACAAATATCAGGTCCAAACATGATACTATAATCAACATTAACAATTAAAATATAAGAAATAGTAACATGAAAAAAATAAAAATGAAGGCAAGAGTTGTTGTATATGTAGATAACCTGTATGGGGTATCACCACCAAATTTCTTCTGATCCACATCACCACTTAGTAATTTCATGTAGCCACCACCACAATCAAGCTTCTGCTCATGCTTCACAGAAAACTGGAAGACTAGTGTCTTGTCCTTGTTGCTGAAGTCAGGATACTCAGCAGATATGGCGTAAAACCTGTAGTCTTCACTGGTCTGTATACCTATTGTTCAAGGAAAAGAAAATAAAAAGTGTCAGCAACTTATAAACATTCTTCAAAACAGATGGGTTACCTTTGTCATTGGCATCTCCATTCCATTTACCAGAAGTGTAGTTCCATTCTCCAGCCATGTTATCTTCTTTCTTCCAGTCAGAATTAACCCACCGGCTTTCCCACCCATCTGATGAAACAAAACAAATAAGTTTATTTAAAGCAACCAAAACAAATGTAACACTACAGCTTAAAACTAAGAAAACTAAGTTTTGCATATGATTAATTCATAATCTAGAGGTTTCTCCTGACAATTTGTCAAAGCATTACTTACAGGAAACACCATCTAATGTCTAGCCACAAACCAATTTGATACCAACGCACCTAATAACAACAGATTTGACACTTGTACATAACAGAAAGCTTCACACACTCAAATCATGTATAGATATGATCACTGATCATCATGTCCAAAATCTCGATTGACATATCAATAACCTAACTAATCAGATATGAAAAGATATCTAAATAAAGAGCAAACGCAAAGTCAAGTTGAATTCAAAACGGAATAGCAGAGTTCAATTGAAATTACCGTCAAAACGTTCCTCGAAGAAGACTTTAGCAGAAGCAACCGATAGAAGCAGCAGTAGAGCTATGAAGGCGATGCCGCTACTAGGGTTTAATCTCTGCGTCGCCATGACTATACAAGTCTGTCTGTCAGAGAGAGAGAAAGAAGCAGATCGATCGTAGGGTTATAAAGTAGCTAGCTAGCTGGTAATATTTCAGTGAGGTGGACGAATAACATCTGAACACGTCAGATTGGCGTGTCACTATGTGCAACGTGGTACGTGGCGATTGGGTTTTACGGCCACCAAAGATGTATAATTTTTGTAACTATAAATTTAGGGTCCTAATATTAACACATGGGAAAACTTATTTACACATGGTGTATACGGGCCGTATACACCATGTGTAAATAAGTTTGTCTGGTCGTATACAATGTATACAAACGCGTATACGGGCCGTATACTCTTATACGGCCCGTATGGAACGAAAATTTTATTTTTCTCAATGTATTTAAGGGATTTAAGGTGTAAATCACACTAGATATTTTACAGTCGTGAGGTGCTCAAACCTTTCTAAAAGTAGAAAAAAATAAAACATTAACAAGTAACAAAGATTAAAGAACAAGAAAACGTGTCGTATGACTGTAATAAAACGGAAGCTATCAACGCGGGATTACGTGCATGGTGTTATTCTTTATTTAATATTTATAGAATAAAAGGAATGGTGAGGCATTTGATGAGAGTTGTAAGGAGTCTGAATCTTCGGTTTCATCAACCTGTACCGAAGAAACCAAATTCGCAACAATGAGTGTGAGTCCATTGTTGTTCGTGAATCTTTCGAATCATCATAGAAGACGTGTCGGGTTCTTCTGCTAGTGGTCGGGCTTACAATGCTCACACAGGGTGATAGTGTATTGCAGTTTGGAAAGATGACCGAATAGAGATCTGAATAACAAACTATGGAGAACTTGTTTGCGTTATCCACCAACAATCCGTTCATTATCTGTTGTTGTCTAAAACAATATCAATTAACGTTCAGTTGTGTACACAAATTCATCACCGGTTTCTACAGCACAAGCACATACACAGGGAGAATGTTCTCGAAATTGAAGGAAAAGAAAAAAATGGTTGCTGATGTTTTTCACTATCAGGATTTGTTGGTTTGTTTGAGAACCTGATTCCAATGTCCTACTACTACAATCCTTCCTACATTATTGAAAATTACTATATCACCCGCCATTCTCTTGCACCTGTATACATTGATTGTGGATTTAACTTGCAAGAATTGTGGATTTCGATTGGTTCAGATCTCGGAAGTACTGAACAACAGAAATACAGTTTCGGTTTCATCAACCGGCTTTGAAAACCAGACGGAATCTACGAAGAAACTGTTGGATTTGAAGGAAAAGAAAAAATGGTTGTATACTATTATACAATCTTTTTTCTTGAGTCGTCGGGAAAACTTTTCCTCAGGGGAGGGTGAGTAGTATGAGTCTGAGTCCATTGTGGTTCGTGAATGTTTCGAATCATCATAGAAGACGTGTCGGGTTCTGCTAGAAGACTATCAGGATTTTGTTTGAAGTATTCTTGGTTCAATACCAACTCTTCTGAAAGACAAGAATACAACGTTCATGTATCACAAGGAATGACCGATCTAAGGCAAATGAAGTATTATCTGTCCTTGTTGCCTCTTCGGTTGGTAAAAGACATAGGATGGTTTCTAATACAGGCTCTTTGTCAGTTGTGGTTGATTTATAGGAGGAGGTTATGAAACGAATATATGTTTATGCGAATTCCCAACATCCTTGCTTTATTCTCTTTAATCCATTAGAACGATCCTTGACTTGAATTTATGGATTTCGGTTGGGTCAGAAACTTAACAAGAGAAGCAACTAAAAAAATACAATTGATTACTCGGTCGAATAATGGGTCCGTTCAAGTTGAGCTTCCTGATGCAATTTTTTACCGATCGTATACATTGTATACGATGATTGTATACGGGCCGTATATTGTTATACGGCCCGTATACTATGGGTAAAAAATGGTAAAAAAGGGTTTATTCTCTTTAATCTATTAGAACGATCATTGTCTTGAGAACCTGATTCTGATTTAAACAATGGAATTTGTGGATCAACAGAAATAACTGAAAAGAACTCGCCATTCTCTAAGGCAGAGAACCTGATTTAGATACACAAATTCATCATCGGTTTCTACAGCACAAGCACATACGCCATTATTAAAAGATGTTAGTTTCTTGACAGTATGGTTTCTTGACAAATGAAGTATTATCTGTCATCATCTGTTCATCATTGTTCTTGAAGATGAAGATGAAGAAACGAGAGTTAACATTCAGATTCAGATTCAGGAAGCAGATGATTTTGTAGTGTTTGTTTGAGAAACTAACAAGGTAAACCTGAATTTTTAGATTTTTAGACACTTACTTGAACAGTTAGTAATGATAGAAGATACATATCGTCCGTTGGTTCGAAACATTCCGAATAACTAGCAGCAGAACCCGACACGTCTTCTGTGATGATTCGAAACATTCCGAATAACTAGCAGAAGAACCCGACACGTATTCTTCATAGCCATATTCCCAGTCACAAGTTGTTGATACATATCGTCCGTTCAAGTTGAGCTTCAGTTGTGTACCCTTCAATCTTCTTGAGTATTTTTCTAACTTTATGCTTGCATCCACCACAGTGAATATTAACTTTGAGTGAAAGAGTTTGGAAACCGGACGGAATCTACGAAGAAACTGTTGGGATTTGTGGATTTCGGTTGGTTCAGAAGATCTTTCTCGGCACTTTTATATTTAATCTGATTTCTTGGAGTTAAACAACATGAATTTAAAATGGCCAATAATCCGTTCATAATCGTCGACGACGTCACTGCGGTTTTTTCTCTTCCGGTTACCAGGCTTATCATCTCCATCTACGTTTGGTTTCCTCAACGAAGAACCATCAGCCATTATCGTGTGTTGTAGTTTGGAAAGATGACCGAATAGAGATCTGAATCAATGTAAACGATAATGGGTCCGTTCAAGTTGAGATTCCTGATGCAATTTTCACAGTGGTACCAATGTCCTACTACTACTACAATCCTTCCAACGCCTGATTCCGATACAACACTTGATGTTGAAACCGGTTTTACCTCATGAAAAGGAAAGAAAGAAATTTTTTACCATATGTATACGGGTCGTATACGGTTTATACGAACGTATACTCTTGGTAAAAAATATTTTTACCGATCGTATACATTGTATACGATGATTGTATACGGGCCGTATATTGTTATACGACCCATATATAGTTGGGTAAAAAATGGTAAAAAAGGGTTTATTCTATTTAATCTATTAGAACGATCCTTGTCTTTCGTTTTTTGGATCGGCCCTCACCCTCACAAAGTTGTCATTTTCAAGTGTGAGATTAGACAACCGAGGATGAAAGATACTCAAACCATCTGATCCCGTTGTTGCAAACTCCTTTAATGTGAGATTCTTCAAGTTTGCACATTTTGAGAAAATACCAATGTGTTTGTCAGCTTTGTCAACACACAAAGTGACAGAATGAAGATCCAATGTTGTTAATGTTGGAAAGATGACCGAACAGAGATCTGAATCAAGATTTACGTCTGATGTCCAAGTTTGATGACAAAGTTACTTTGTTCTTCGTTTTTGGATCGTTGTAATAGATTAAAGATACATATCGTTCGTTCAAGTTGATATAGGAGAGTTGATGCAATTCTCTTTAATCTATTAGAACGATCCTTGTCTTGATTTTGAGGGTGAGGGTTTTGATTTGATTCCTCAACGAAGAACCATTAGCCATTATCAGCCCTTTTTCCTTTGGTTTCTGGTTGATTTTGAGGGTGAGGGTTTTGAATTGATTCCTGCGCTCAAGTTTCAACTACTGGAGTGAAATATTTGTTGGAATTTGTGGATCAACAGAAATAATTTATCGTGAGTTGTAGTTTGGAAAGATGACCGAACAGAGATCTGAATCAAGATTTACGTCTGATGTCCAAGTTTGATCACATATAGGAGAGTTGATGCAATTTTCCAAGCATTTTATCGTGTGTTGTAATTTTAATGAAGCAATGAAGATTGAATATGCAAACCGCATCCGTCTTCTGTTATGATTCGAAACATGCCCACCTTGACCAGAATAGATAAGTGTATCACTCGATCCACTTACATTCGAATAACGCTGAGAATCCACAACGCTTATGGCAAGATTCTTTCCTTCAATCTTGGCAAAATCAATGCCTGCTTGTTTTATTATCAAGAAAGTACTGAACAACCGAGATAACAGCTCCGGTATTTATCACCAACTCATCTTTAGTAGTCTTTGCTTCGTCCACTAGAACTATTTGTGTATGCATTCTTTTGTTAGTTAACAACGCTAATTAGAAAAAAATCTGTAAAATTAATCATATCGATTGCTATAACAGGATGGATGTGACACACATAGATAGATAAACTGTCACAGTTGTCAAGACTGTTTGTCGGGTTTCCAATGCTCACACAGGGTGATAAACAACGCTGATACACGTAACATCTAGTTATATTCAGATTTAAACAATGCCCGCCTCAACTGAGATAACGGACATCCATCAAGCTCAAAAAGAAAACTTGTGTTTCCCATAGTCACAAAAGATTGCGGTTTGTATTTCGCATAGCCACCGTTTCCGTAGTAAAAAACGGTTGGGTTTGCACATTCAATCTTCAATACTTCATTAAAATACCAGTACAAGAACCCGACACGTCTTCATGTAATGGAGAATGTTTTAGAAATTGAAGGAAAAGGAAAAAATTTGTTGAAATCGAATTTGACAACTATGACAGCTTATTAAAAGTAGCAATCACCTCCAATCATTTCCTGGTCAAATCACACAATATAAAGTTTAAAGTTATCGTGTGTTGTAGTTTGGAAAAATGACCGAATAGAGATCTGAATAACAAACTGTGGAGAACTTGTTTGTGTCGGGTTCTTCTGATATTTATTCGGAATCGATAAATAACCAACACGAAGATCTCTGCGATCGCTAAGGTTTCCATCAACGGACTGATCGGTAACGTTACTCTACCTGTGCTCCGATTTAAGCGGCATGTTCCGATCAACGTTTATCGACATTGTTAAAGGTGATGAAAAGTTTAGAAACCCTAGAATGATTGTGTTTTTACGGAAAAAATCGTGATATTTGAAAAAACGCCATTATATACGGCCCGTATAAATGTGTTAACATCAAAAACCCACAAAAATAAATCCATTGAGCCGTATACGTTTTACAAATCGTATACACATGTATACGACTCGTATAACTATATACGAGCCGTATATAATAAAATAAAAAAAGCATTCCCTGCGCATTTTCCTATTAAAAAACATTCCATACGGGGCCGTATAATTGTATACGGCCCGTATACAATAGAGGGTGTGAAAATAAGATATAGGGTATGTGGGAATTAGGGGAGCCTAAATTTATCCATTTCATTAAAACTACTTTTATTAAATAAATATTTTACTTTTTTCAACTTGTTAAATCACTAATTACATATTTTCTCTTCTTAAACTATATTTTCATCTTCCATCATGAATCAAAACTAATAAACCAACCAGCAAGAGTTCAACTTATTCACGTCCAACGCTTAAAGATTTGTAAACATTTTTGTCAAAAGGTCACAGTTATAATAATCCATGTACATTCATGTGGAATATAACCAAGTGATTTTAGTTACTATACTATTACAATCGACCTTTTTTCGTAAATAATTTCAATCAATGAAAGTATGAAACAACTTAGATCTTTCACCTGCATAAAATGAAAATTGCAAGCCAAGCATTAGATACAACCCTATATCAACACTTTTCTTGAAATTTGAAAATATAATGGTTTTTACTTTTAACAACCTGAACTTAAAGCAAGAAACTACAAATACAACGATTAGACCCCCAGCAAGGAACTAGCGGTTAAACAATAAACTCAACCAAAGTCTAGCACCAAAATAAACAAACAGATGCATCTAGAAATATAACCAAGATTTTCGACTAAAATAACAAAAATCATCTATAGATTTTCAATATTAAACACACAATTTCCATACTATAAATTTTCAAAAATTGTATGCATAGAGTGGGTATACCTACCCAATGCTTAGGGGGATTTTCAAAAGAAAAACTTGATTTTTCACTTTTAACCCAAACTTATTTAATTTTTTTACTTTTAACCCAAAAATTTTCGTCTTTCGCAATTTAACCTCACAATTTTTTTATTTTCAACTTTGATCTCTTATATTTTCCATCTTACGCAATTTCTTCATTTTACGTTCCGTTTCTACGAGTTAACAAGGCGCAAACTTGTGTGCGGTTCAACATTTTTACGTTGTCTATTTTGTGCAGTTTTATAGGTTCGTTGCAACGCATGAATCCTAGGTCAACTTAGTTATTAGGGTTTCTACAAAATTGGTCTTCCCAAATAACAACCATTCGATTTAAGGTTTGATTAGAGAGTTTGCTCTATTCGTCTTCTACCCGAAATTAGGGTTTTCATGTATAGTTTTCTTTACATCTTGTTGATATTATGCCAATATGTAATCTTCCTGTTTTATAAAATTGGGTAAATAAAATCATGTGGTTTAGGTATCACTATTCTCTGTGTATCAATTTGTGTTTTCTTGACATGGTATATGGCTCTATTATCGTTCGTTGATTACTAGTTTTGTGTCAGATTTCATTGTTTATCGATTCTAGGTTATGTGGTATAACAATCTGACCAGGGATGTTATTTTTTAGTGCTCCAATAGTTAAGATCTAATCTCAATGATTGGGCCAAAATTTTGGTGATTCAAGCATTCTTTCAATTTCTTCTAGTTGCAATAGTTCCACGGGTTATAAAAGTGTAACGAGTGATTCGTGGTTTACACAATATGATTGGGACTCGTCTTTATCTCGGTCTATTATGATTGTTCTTGGTAAAAAACTCATCGAAAACTAGGGTATCTGTGTAGATTAACCCTCACTCGAGAATCAGAGTAGTATCCAATTTGTGATAAGTGTCTTTGTATACAATCGGTGGTTTTTTTTGTTCAACTTTTCATCAATTAGTACCAAGATTGAAGAAGTCTAGTTGGTTCAGTCAAATTAAGTTGGTTTGTTCCATGTTGGCCAAATTTGGGGTTCTTGGTATTGCTACTCATTTTGATTCTCGATGTTTGTTGACTCGGATGGAAGATAAGTTGTGTTGAGTGTCGTGATCTATTGGTTGTTGATTTTGTATATGTTTTGTTGCGTAGTTGACTCTCTGCCTATAACCTTTAGTGAAGGTTCTTAGTTGCGATATGTTGAAAATCGATCTTGGTGATCTGGTTTTCTTTCTTCAAAATGGGATGTTCATTCGTTGTTTTTTGCTAGTGTAATATAGAACTCATGTTGCTATCATTCATGACTGGTTGCTCATCCTAAGAAAACACAGGTTGTTAATGTTTGTGTGTCTTTTCTGGTAATGCTCTCATCGATTAAGGGTATGAAGGTTGTTGTTTGATCGATTAAGTGAACATGCTGGTAGTATTATGTATCTATGTTGTTTTTGGTGTTTCAGTGGTCTTGAAAGTTGACATCACAACAATGTAAGTGTTTTGTATGAGTTTGCCTTGAAGGGGGCTTGTTGTAAGTTTTCTCTTCCGTGTCTTTAAACTCTGGTCAGAGGCGTCTCTGAGAATCCATGTACCCTGTTCGAGCTTGAAAATTATGCCCTTCGGTACAGTGGCAAAGCTTGAGATTTCCAACCGGGGGGTCGAAAATGTATATACATAATAAAATTATAAAACCAGGGGGTCGAAAACGTATATACCTAAAAAATTCTATACGAAAACTACATACCGGACAATAATGAGCGAAAAGTTCGGGGGGTCGGGCGCCCCGGCCCCTACAAAGTTGCGCCCCTGCTTCCGTAATGTTTTATTATTATTTAAAAATAATAATCAAATTAGTATTTGGCTCAATAAACCTAATGCCAAGTGGGCTAAATTCTAAACCATAAAAAAATATTTGTAAATGGGCCTGTATTGGAATTGGTATGTGTTTACTATTTAAAAAACTAACATACCTATATCGGATTTTTTTAAATCGCGTGCCCCTCAAAATCAAAGGCCTTGTGCGGAGGTCCTCTCCGCAGACCATCAAAGCTGGCAGTGACTCTGGTTATCACTTGGATGAGGATTTGGACAGGCTTATGCATTCTTCTTGTTATTTGTACATTTTGCATTGTTTTTTCTATGTGTACGTTTGCTTCTACCAAATTATTTTTAATATAACATTATTGATCTAAACATTATTAAAACAACTCTTTCATTTATTGATTGTTTTTCTTAGGAGCGAACTGAGCTCATGATTTTTTCCCTCATGTTTTAAATCAGGTTGATATATACTTTAAAAAAAACTAAGAAGATTTGGGGATAAAATATAAACAGGAAATGCCTACGTTTGTCTTGGCTCATTTTAGAGATTCCTTTCATTTTGACCTACTTCTATGGTTTTTATGTGGTGGATCTAAGACAACTAATTCCATGGTCTAATATTCTTGTTCGACCCTTTATTTAGTTCTTGTTAGGTATTCAACACCTTAATTAAAATTTACTAGACTTTTCCAATCATGTCTATAATCAAGATTTTTTTTTGTAGTTGTCATTTTTCTTTTGGCTTATAATTGTGAAGTCGATCAGTTTCCACTGTCTCATAGTTGATGTGGTTAAGTTTGTGTTCTATCTGTTTCTAAGTTCATAATATGTTCATATGCGATGTTTTTTTCTCTAATGTGAAGATTATATCTGATCAATGCCACATATTTTTCAAAGTTTTACATGATTCAAAAATTTTTTCCTCTACCGAATAAAACAGGTAAAACTTTTCATAGGTGTGTTCATAATTTTTTTTTGTTGCCATGTGTACTTTTAAAAGTTTTTTTTGTTTAAAAGATGAAGGTTTCATAAGGTCCCATAAATTATTTAGTTATGTGTTTTTGTGAAGTTGTTTTTTTTATAAAAAAAGGGTCATAAGATGTGAAATTAAATGTGTTGTATGGTTTGTTACCATCGTTGTGGATGGTTTTTCTTGTTGAAGTGTTGAGATATTTTTTCAATCTTCTTTCTCCATATAGTTTTCTACATCAAAATCTAGGGTTTTTGTCACTGTTGTCTTGCAACCTCTTCAATTCGTTCTAGGATTTGGACATTGTTTGTTCGTTTATCTGTTAGATCGAGTGTTGAGATTATAGATCGGCGTGTTAATGATCTAATAGGTTAGCTGTGGATCAGTACAATTCTTGTGAAACTTTTAGATCTTGTTTGATTTTGTAATGAAAACTGTCTAATGAAAACTGTGTATGGGGTTTTATTATATATTCAACACATATCAATTTTTGCATGTTCTCATATTTTATTAGCATGATTGTAAGAGCTTATTTTCCTGGTTAAAAGGGTTATCTTGATTGAAATTTTGTGATCTGATTGTTGAATCATGAAGTTGAAGTTCGATGTATTTGTTCAAGATTTTTTCTTGAATATAGTTACAACCTTTTTCTTATCTTGTGTAAGAGATATGTTTTTCTGGTTTTAAAAATCATGTGATTTTCTATTTTACCAGAATATGTTTTGATAAAATTGTTATCTGATATATGTGTATGTGTATACTTCTTGTTTTATCAGTTTTAGTTTAGATCTTGTGATTCTTTTTTCTATGGTACAGTGTTCAATCTGAACTTGCTTTCTAGTTAATTGTGTGAAATGTTTTTTTTCTTGATGAACTGTATGGTTTACAATGTGGTTTGAGTGTTTCCAACCAGTTGTGTTTTCATGATTGTTCTTGAAAATTTTACAGCCTTGTGTTTTTCTTGTATATGAGATGTTTTCTGATTACAAATTGTGTGAATTTGTGTTTTATCGGAATTTGTTTGATTGTGTCGTTATTGTCTGATGTAGATCTTGTTATTCTAATTTCTATCAAACTTATCTCTGAATCTTGTGATTCAATATTTGTTGTGAGGTTGTAAAAGGTTTTTGTTTGAATCAAATTGTTTTTTTATGATCTTCACAAGTTAATTTTTGATATATTTCTTGTAAAGTTGTAAAAGTTTTTATTCAAATCAAAATAGTCTTTAAGTTCCTCACATATTTGTCTTTCAAATGTGATTCTGCTGTTTAAAAGTCACGTGACTTTCTGTTGTCTTGAATCGTGTGATTTGAAGTTTTCAGACCTGAGGAAGAGTCTTTTGACTCATGCTATTAGATGTGTTTCTCATATGGCGTTTTGAATGGTGTGATTCATTGTATGATCTGAGATCATTCTGCACACACTGTTACACATAGTTTAGATCATTTTCTCTCATGTCTCATTCGAGAGTTTTAGGATGTCTTGTATCTCTATTCATTTTGAGCAGATTGATTTCTCGTTAAGCATCTGCAAGTCTTGTACCTATCTTCTCATCTGCATGTTTTGATTTCTTAATATTGGAGTGAATATATATGGTTTAGGCATTCTCTGTTGTTTGATGCATGTTTCTCGGCATGTATGAGAAAATGTTTTCTAAGTGTTTTCTTTCTGTATGTACAAGAAGTTGTTTACGTATGTTGACATGTGGATTTAAGTTTTTTTTTTTGGTGTTGAAGTCAACTCTCTTGTTTGTTTGTGTCTTTCTCGAAGTCTATTTCTTTGCGTTTTCACTTGATTGATCTAAGGTTGTTAGGTTCATGATTGAGTCTATGAATTTGTTAGATCTTTGTAGAGATTGTTGTGTTGATAGTCAGTGTTTGTAGAGAAAGTTGATTGAGAATGTTTTTATGAGGGTTGTTTGTTGTATACGTCTGTTTGGATTCTTTGATTTTTGAATATCTATAGAGTTACTTGAACTTATGTGGTGGGATTTGTGCAAATAAAATGAAACTTGTAAGGACTGTGTAGCTACATACTACCCAAATACAGGTTTAAAGTATCCAATGATGGTGTGGAGCATTGTGATATCTAGACTATACATAATGGTCTATGTGGAAACCAAAGGCCCGGGTATTTCTACTAAGTGATGCTGTAAAGGTCTGTATTTTTTTTTCTGCCACTATGAAGACATGGAAGTTTATATATCTTTATTCTTACATGTGTATTTTTTCTGAGTTAATTTTTTTTAACTTGTGAATTTGTAAAACATGAAGGTTTTTGAGGAAGGATTGGCCGAAACTTGGAGGCTTGTTTCTTCGGTAGCTGGTTAATGTAGGGCAATTATGAAGTTGTATGGTTGATAAATGTTCTGAGTGGACTAAATGTTGTTATTAGGCTGTCAGTATCTTTATGAGAAACTCTGTGTAAGATTGGATTGTTTAGTGTATTTGGCTATTGAATAGAAGGGGGGATGTTGAAAACAAAGGTTTGTTTTTATTCTATTCAATATTTCCAATTACTTAATTTCTAATGATTGATTCTAATGTGGTTTTCGTTTGTTTTTTTGTGAGTATTGTTGAGCTTATTAGAAAAGCTCGGGAGTTTAAGACTTGATGCTGTGCTGGGCTTAGGAGTTTGTAGCTGGGCTTAGAAATTTGAGTCGTTGGATGTGCACATGGGCCTTGTCTACTATGAAATACTTCTAGGGCTTTGGCGTTTGGCCACCTATAAAAGAGTGGGGTCTGTCCTATTCTCACTTGGCCGAGATTTTCTTTCTACACAATAAACACATGCCTTCGTCTTGCTTAGATAGTTTATATTAGGGTTTCTACAAAATCGGTCTCCCCAAATAACACTCAATCGATTTAAGGTTTGATTAGAGAGTTTGTTCTATTCGTATTCTACCCGAAATTAGGGTTTTCATGTATAGTTTTCTTTTCATCTTGTTGATAGTATACCAGTCTGTAATCTTCCTGTTTTATAAACTTGGGTAAATAAAATCATTTGGTTTGGGTATCACTATTGTCTGTGTATCAGTCTATGTTTTCTTGATAGAAAACACATTACAAAGAAATCAAATAAAACACAAATCACATATTACAAATCCGAAAGCTACCATCATTCGAAGCTTCAAGAAACGTGGTTCTAAAAGATGCATTACATAAATCAAACACGAAGAAAGGGATAACAGAGCAAAAAAAAAAAAAAAGAGAGAATATCTGCAAAAAACAATATAACCTTATTTTGCAGTAGACGATTATTGGTTCCAACAAGACGAAGAAACTTCTTTATGGACAAGATGGCCGAAAATGGAGAAACCCATAAAGTAATGTCGACCAAAAGCAGCATACCGGGAGAAAGTGTAGGTTTGAAGGGGATACAAGGGTAATTAGGTAATTTACTAGGGAAAGGAGAAATATCTTATTGATTTTAAAGATCGGGTAAATATGTAATAAAGACACTTAGTAAGGGGATATATGTAAAAATAATTTTTTTATTCTTAAACAGAAATTTTGATAACATTTATTTGTTCAAAATCTTGAATTTAATGCTTAAAGATTTTTTTTGTTGGATTCAGGCTCATAGTTGAAGTTTTTAACATCTTTTTAGTGGCGAAAAAAATCTATGATATGTAGGAAAAGTGAAAAAGAAAATCACACCCAAAAAATATGTAAAAGGAAGAGTTAATTACGTTGTTAGTCCCTGTATTTTATAGAAATTAACAACCTAGGGTACTAATAATTTAAAGTAACATTCTAAGTTATTAATCTTTCAATTTGTAACAAACTAGGGTACTGATACTTAACATAATTTAATTTTAACAAATTATAAGAGTAATTAGGCCCTTTTACATTTTCCATTTATTAAAACTAATAAAAAACCCTTAGACGCAAGAAACCTTAAAAAATAATCATTTATGAAAATATGAAAATGTTTTGGTATAGAATCATTTATTATGAAAATATGTAGCATTTCTGTCTATACTTATTTTGGTATATCATCATTTATGAAAATATGTTCAAGAAACCAATTTAATGCTTTCCTGTAAAGGAGTACCTAAATTTACACTTCCCGCTCTCCAGACAGCAAGTTCCAAAGCGTAGTGTATCTGTGAGGAATCTGGAGAACTTGGCGATTTCAGGAAACTCTAGCTTCTTCAATTCAATCCTGATCTTGATCGATTTTGATTAGCAACTAGGGTTTGTCGATTTCTTTATTGGTAAGGAATCTGGACTGTACCTTTGTTTCTAATTGATTGAAGTTCGGATTAGGGTTTTACATCTAGGGTTTCTGTTCTTTTTGTTTTTTTCGGCTATAGAAACTTTGCATGGTATTCTAAATCTTGTTGCACGATCATACAATCAACTAGGGTTCCGACTGCATACTGTCTGTTTTTATTTTCATTATCTGCTGATGTTTACATTATGATCCCTAAACCTGCTAGTGTGCAAGGTTTACGGGGGAAACCTCCGAACCTGAATAAAGGTATTGCGAATAAAGTTCTGAACATTGATGGGAACATTGTGTTACCTAGACGTGGAATAATGAAGAATGCATAATCTACTGAACCTAGAATGATCAATATCATTGATGAATTAACGAAAGTAACGAATCTGGTACCGTTGGAAAAGGCCTCGGTAAAAACTACTGAACCTAAACCAAACACTATGGGCAATGTGGAAGCTGGTGATACTCCATAGGATGATGAAACTAAGGGAGCAAAGCCAAGAACATATGCTGAATCAGTTTCAAATTCCAACGAAAGGAAGGTAAATTTTCGACATCTTACTAGTTCTGAGACACATAATGGATGTGATGTGGTACTGCCACATGAATCTGCTCGTGTGGTTCAAGAAAAACTTGCGAATACGTTGTATGGTTATTTCTTGGGAGATCGGGTGGCATATCCAGTTGTGGAGTACTTTGTCAGAAAAAATTAGAAGAAATTTGGATTGCAAAAGTCTATGATGAATGCTAATGGGTTTTTCTTTTTCAAGTTTGCGGAACAAAAGGGAATGATGAATGCTCTTGAAGCAGGTTGTGACAACTGGCACAAAACCGGTAATTTCTGTACAATTTAATTATTATCTAATATCTGCAATTATGTGCTTAAATGTCAACATTGTCTGATTACATGCTATACATGTGAATTCATGCACGTTTTATACTTCAAATATTGCTTTATGCATTATTGTTAGCGTTGCGTCAGAAAGACTCGTAAACTCACCGGTAAGACACATTGTGTCAGCAATTCTACAGAAAGCAGTCGGACAATAGAATTGGGGCATAGGAGTAGGTCCAACATCTAAAATACATTAAAACCCAAGTATGGATACAAGGGTTAACATATAGACTTTCCGGAAGCTAAAATATGCACTAAAAAGCACCCGAAACACACTTTAAATACTGAATTTTGCATATTTCAGCATATTTCAGCAAAATTCAGCATTGTGACAAGATAGTAACATGTAAAAATATGACTAAATGGCCCTGAATGCTTTCCTAAGTATCGGGAATTAAAAGTGTCACAAAAGGGTACTTAAAGATCACTAAACGGAATAGTTTGACACTTTAACGAACCGGTATCTAACCGAACAACCGGACATTACCCGAAACACCAAAATTATACTAGAAGCATTGTTTTAATATTTCTGAGCTAGTTATGATCCCTGAACACCCTAACACACTATATAACACCATATATGCATAACACCTAAACATTACACTTGAAATCTAATTAGATTACTTAACTATCCATCAAACTTACACTTTACCCCCCCCCCCCCCCTTTGGTTGTGGACGATCACAAGGGTGTGGACCCACCCTTGATTTCCAAAGATCTCCCTTGATCCTTCTTGATCTTGCTTGATTCACTTAAAGATCTTGTTATGTACTTAAGAGACATAATGACCTATGGACAAAACTAAAACATGGTTATAAGTAAACTTGAGCTCTCATTCATCACCCACACTTCATCCACCATCTTTCTCCCTCTCCTCTCCCCACTTTCGGCCGTAGCCAACCACCAACACCACCACCATCTTCAATTCAAGTTCAACCAATCTCAAGTGTACACAAGGTGCAATAAGGGTTACAAGCAAGCTTGGTGGTCTTGGATCTTGAAGGAACTCTTCCATTTGCTATTATCCATCACTTTTGTCACCTTCATCTTCTAGTGTTCTTCCCTAGCCCTTGTGCTAGTAGTAAGCTTCTATTCACTTGATTTTACTTCATATATTGTTGGTTAATAGATGATGAACATTGTTAAACATGATGAACACTAAAAGACATAATCATAAATCTCTAACATAAGCTTATAAACATGTGAATACTTGTTGATTTGTGTTTATTTGCTTCTTGTTGATTGATTACTAGTGTTAGTGATGTTAGACATCATAAGAAACCTACTAGATTGTGATTAAACACATGATCTAGTAAGTTAAAGTGATGATCTTGTGAAAGACCAAGATCATCATGCTTTATGTTTTCATGAACTTGAATGATGAAATTGGTTTTCATATGTAAAGATGATTTAAACAAAATACAAATCTTGTAAATAGATGATTACAAAAATAATTTTCTCAAGAAACCAAGTTTATTTATAAGATTTACAAAGTCATGGTTTCTAAATAAACTAATCATATTTTTAGTGTTTAAACAAGACTAGAAACATGTGTGTAACAAGAAAAATACAAAAGAAATATTTTTAGAAAAACCATCTTACAAGTTGTAAATGACCAAGTCTTTTAATAATGTGATTTACAAACAAATAAATATGTTTTAAAGGGTTACTAAACCTACTAAATAACATGGTAAGTTACTACAAGTTTTTACAAAAACTTCAAGTTCATTATGTAGTGTAATTTACATGATCTTGGCTTATGGTAAGTCTTCATTGTGTTGTTGATGATTGATGATGATTTTAAAAGAAAATAAACACATGTTTTGAAAACATGGGAAACCTCCATTTTTAAGGGAAACCATGTCAAAATTTTTATAAAATTTTGACACTTATAAAAATATAAGTTTTGGTGACACTTATTCCCTAAAAATTTACCTAAAAATATTTACCAAGGTTTCCCTAATTTTTGTGTAAATTTCAGGTTAAGAAATGATGATTTCTTCAAAATAACAATAGATATTAAGTATGTATATTTTTGAGGAAAATATATATATTTATTGGTCACCAAATTTTGTGCTAAGTGTATGTAATGTGTATTATATGTAATAGTGTATTAGGACTTGAAAATACACTAAATATTCCTAAGGAGTAAAAATACAAAAGATACACATACAACATGCATAAACGAATACAAGAGAATATATTTATGAAAAATATATTTCTTAAAAGACTATGTAACTTGGACAAGTTACGAACTTAAAATGTCTTTTTGGACGAAAATATATAACTCGGGTGAAAAATACAAGATACTTATATTTATTTTTGAGAAAATGATATAAGTAAGATACATAGTTAAAAATATAAATTATTTTTAACAACAAAGAACATATACATAAAAGATGGTGACTTGTACTTGTGTGATACAAGTCTAGAGACTAACGTTAATAAAACACGTATAGGTCACGACGCTAAATAAGCAAACCCGGTGAAGTTTACGGCGCAGGAAACGCAAAGTTGTGAGTTCATGTCCCCACTTTTAAACTTTTACATGCTTTTTAAACTTGGGGAAAATACATGTGTTATGGTATGTTGGATACAAAAACTAAGGAATGATACTTTAGATCATGTCACGAATAGGGTGTCATAAGTACCATTAATCGTTTACATACCAAGATCGCGGAACAAAAGGTTAGATCTAATGGGTTTCAGGCAGCCACACTCTTGGTCATAACTAGTACCAAGCAGTGCTTTTGTGTCTCTAGTCGTGAATCGACAGTCGTGGATTCGACAGCTAAATGCCTATGGTTTGGATGCTTCCTATGTCGTGTCACATGTTAATGGCCTTGCAAACCATTAGCGATCTCGATTTCCTTATATTTACAGAAATACTTGTTTCATACAAATTACATACCATGTTTTCATACGAGTATACAAACGTTCAATACAAAAACTGCATGAATTCACACCAACATTATGTTGACGATTTTCCAAAAACTCACATGTATTTCAGGTAACTAAAGTGGATGTGCGCGCGATCTGACTCTTGCTCTTGGAAGTTGTTTATGTTTTTAACTATCTTGTGTCAAGACTCCAATGCCGGTTTTTGTGGGAATTGGTTATTATATTTCATTCTACGTGGGATATAAGAACCAAGTCCTCGATGTTCGTCTTTTAAATAAGTTGTAAACTTATCAAACAATATGTTGTCTTGTGATATAAACATTTAATTTATGTTATGTTATGGCATTTGGAGTTATTTTACGAGCATGTAGTATGTTTACCTTTCGTATGCAATGAGACCTTTCAAGATCACACCTCGTGCTTCCGCTTTAGAAAGGGGTGTGACAGATTGGTATTAGAGCTGCGATTGTAGTGAAACAGGATTCCTTCTCGAGTCTAGACTACAATCTTTAGGATCCTTTCACGAATTTTTTTTTTTCAAAAAGTTTTCATTGCATAAAACTTTCCGCGACATCCACTACCTGAAACTGTTTTCAAAGAGTCAAGTAAGGACACTACGAGACTTAGGGTGCACTGGAGTAGCACTTGTCTTTGACTAGAAATTACTTGCAACTATGTGTAATAATTGATATATACATATACTAGAAATAGAATATCTCAGGTACTCGTGACTTTACCTGAAAACAGTGTCCTATCTGAAGGAAGTGATCCGACGATGAAACGAACTGTGCGGACTGTGCAAGGACTTACATAATTATGGATGCATACATAATTATGGAATTCAGTGCACAGAAACCACAGCAAGTCTTGTCACGTATCAAACAAGATTCCTTCAATACAAAAAAAAGTCAAACGTGAATACCCTCACCCCTCCCCCAGCCTATTAAATACTCTGTTGGAGTAATAATTTAGGGTATAAAGACAAGAACCGCCAATGTGAAGTAAGATATTTTGTCCTTTACATATATTAAACTTGTACTTTGGGGAGATGTAACCCTTATGCATTTTGTTTACTTCGCAAACAATGATGTAACAAGTTGTTCTGATATGTGTAAAGACTCGGTGAATATCTTATGACACGCCAGTATTTATCTATTTATACATGCTTGTTGCTGTATGAATTGATTTATACGTTGGGCGGATTGTTTGATGTCACTTATGTGGGTATATGTCTGTGTATATATACTATTACTGTCTCGTATGACGATATCAAACGAATGTCTAACTATGTTGTGTTATGTTCCGACAGAACATGGCACCTAGGAGAGCTATGAACAATCAGGATTCTGATCAACCCCCTCCTCCTCTTCTACCGAGGACTGCTGAAGAATTGAACGCCCTACTGGAAGAAAGGATCTCCGCAGCTATCGCCTAATACGAGGCGAACCGCACTGAACAAAGTGGAGGACCAAGCAATGCTAGACGTAATGGGCAGGGAGATACATCTGGAGGAAACACAACTCAAGGCTGCACCTTCAAGCAGTTTCTTGACTGCAAGCCACTGAACTACGACAGCACTAGAGGTGCAGTGGCGTTTGTACGCTGGACAGAGAAGACTGACTCCACTATCCGTATGAGCAAGTGTACCGCAGATCAACAAGTCACTTTTGTTACGGGGTTGTTTGTTTATGAAGCTTTGACTTGGTAGAATTTGCAAGTCCAGACTCTAGGTGATGATGCTGCGTACGGTATGACGTGGGATGAGCTAAAGGAACGAATGAGAGAGAAGTATTGCTCTCGTGTTGAACTCCAAAGGTTGGAGACTGAGTTCTGGCATTTGACCATGGAAGGTGCTGACATTACTGGTTATACCCGAAGGTTCCACGATTTGTCAAGAGTGATCCCTTATATGGTGACTCCCGAATTTAAGCGCGTTGAATGCTACATCTGGGGATTGGCTCCGGAGTTTCGCAGCATGGTAACTTCGGCCAAACCTGAAACGATCACTCAGGCTGTAACTCTGGCTGTCAGCCTTACTGAAGATGCTGTCCGAATGAAGAAGTTATCACTGAATCCAACTGAAAGGACCGAGACGTATGCTGAGTCGTCTGGTGACAAGAAAGGAAGCATGCGAGCCTGAATTAAGCAACATGTAACAACAAGGGTTCCAACATGTAACAACCCGCCTCAGGAGGCGAAAACTCTTGCAACCATGAATGACGCTCCTGCCAGAGGATACCTGGGAACTCTGCCCATCTGCAACCAGTGCAAGCGTCATCACGAAGGAGTTTTTCGCGTTCCAAAATGCGAAAAGTGTGGAAAACTGGGTCACCATACTGAGAACTGTTGGGGAAAAGGAAATGGAAATGGTAATAGAAACGGGAATGGAAACCGCAACGGTGCTGGTAATAGAAATGGTGGTGGAAATGGCAATGGCAATGGTAACCGGAATGGTAATGGAGCTGGGTAGAACCAAGGATACTTTGGTTGTGGAAGCAAGGATCATTTCATGAAAGATTGCCCAAGGGGGAACAATGCTCAGGCTCGAGCATTTGTGATTGGAGCAAGGAACGCACGCGAGGACCCTAATGTGGTCACCGGTACGTTTCTCGTTAACAATCACTTTGCATCCATACTATTTGACACTGGTGCCGATTATAGCTTCATGTCTGTGGAATTTAAACGTATGCTTGGAATAGAATCTAGTAGATTAGATATTCCTTATTCCATAGAACTAGCCAATGGTAAACTTGTTGAATCGGGCGAAGTTGTTAGAGGTTGCTCATTAGAACTTGGTGAGCGAAGATTTAGCATCGACCTCTTACCTATCCAATTGGGTAGCTTCGATGTAGTGGTCGGAATGGACTGGTTGTCCAAGAACAAAGCTGAAGTTATTTGTCACAAGAAAATCATTCGCATCCCTCTGGCGAATGATGAAACTCTCATCGTGCATGGAGAAAAACAAGACGCGCCTCTGCGAATCATCAGTTGCATGAAGGCGCATAAGTGTTTAAGGAAAGGATGTGTTGCTTTCCTGGCGCACGTTGTAGATAAGAAGGCTGAGGAGCCGAAACTCGAAGACATTCCTGTGGTGAAGGAATTCCCTAATGTTTTTCCCGAAGATCTGCCAGGACTACCTCCGCAATGACAAGTCGAATTCCATATAGACTTGGTTCCAGGAGCCGCTCCTGTAGCCAAGGCACCCTATCGGCTTGCACCATCCGAGATGCAAGAATTATCTACACAACTCCAGGAGTTGTTGGATAAAGGATTCATAAGGCCAAGCTTCTCGCCTTGGGGAGCTCCAGTATTGTTCGTAAAGAAGAAGGATGGAACACTACGGATGCATATCGACTACAGAGAACTGAATAAGCTCACTATCAAGAATCGGTACCCACTACCGAGGATTGATGACTTATTTGATCAGTTGCAAGGATCAAGCTACTATTCCAAGACCGACCTTCGATCTGGATACCATCAGTTAAGGATCCAAGAGGAAAGCGTACCAAGACTCCATTCAGAACACGTTATGGGCATTACGAGTTCCTTGTGATGCCATTCGGATTGACGAATGCACCAGCGGTATTTATGGATCTAATGAACCGCGTTTGCAAACCATATCTTGATAAATTCGTGATTGTTTTTATCGATGATATCCTGATTTACTCGTGAACGAGAGAAGAGCACGAGCAACATCTCAGGACCATTTTGGTACTACTGAAGAAAGAGAAACTTTATGCGAAATTCTCCAAGTGCGAATTTTGGATTCACGAAGTACAGTTTCTTGGTCACGTTGTAAATGAGAAGGGCATTCATGTAGACCCAGCCAAGATAGAAGCAATATAGAATTGGGAAGCCCCCAAAACCCCAACTGAAGTTCGACAATTTTTGGGCTTAGCGGGCTATTACCGACGATTTATCGAGAATTTCTCCAAGATAGCTCAACCCATAACAACCCTTACGCAGAAAGATAAAAAGTACGACTGGGGTGATAAGCAGGAAGAAGCCTTCCAACTGCTAAAAAATAAGCTATGCGATGCACCGATACTATCCTTACCCGAAGGCACTGAAGACTTCGTGGTATACTGCGACGCTTCACGTCAAGGTTTGGGTTGCGTGCTCATGCAACGCCAAAAAGTCATCACTTACGCTTCAAGACAGTTGAAGGTGCATGAAAGGAACTATACCACTCACGACCTAGTGCTAGGCGCAGTGGTATTCGCCTTGAAGATCTGGCGACATTATTTATATGGTACACGATGTACAATCTTCACAGATCACAAAAGCCTGCAACACATATTTGATCAGAAGGAATTAAACATGCGTCAGCGACGATGGATTGAGTTGCTGAACGATTATGACTGTGAGATTAAGTACCATCCTAGAAAGGCAAACGTTGTAGCAGACGTGATAAGCCGAAAAGAAAGGGTTAAGACCCTTAGAGTTCGAGCATTGGAAATGACTATTCGGACGAACCTCACTGCACGCATTCGTGACGCACAACAAGAAGCCCTTAAGGGAGAAAATCGTAGAGCTGAATACCTCCGAGGTATGCTGAAGAATTTGGCGCCAAACAAAGAAGGAACCCTATACTTTAAGGGGCGTATTTGGGTTCCGCTCTATGGCGGTATTCGAGAAGTCATTCTTAATGAAGCTCACAAGTCGAGATACTCGATCCATCCAGGATCGGACAAAATGTATCTAGACTTAAAGGAATACTATTGGTGGCCGAGGCTTAAAAGCGATGTTGCTGTTTATGTTGGAAAATGCTTAACCTGTGCTAAGGTTAAGGCTGAATATCAGAAACTGTCCAGACTACTGCAACAACCAGAGATACCCATGTGGAAGTGGGAGCAAATCTCGATGGACTTCATAACAAAATTACCCAGGACCCCGAGAGGGCACGATATGATATGGGTGATAGTCGATCGGTTAACGAAATCTGCGTATTTCCTACCTATCCGAGAGAAGGATAGCACTGGAAAGCTTGCTGAGTTGTACCTGAAAGAAATCGTGGCACGTCATGGAGTGCCTATCTCAATTATCTCAAACAGAGATGGACGTTTTGTCTCAAGGATCTGGCAATCCTTCCAAGAGGCCTTTGGATCTCAACTAGATCTAAGCACGGCCTTCCATCCATAAACAGACGGCCAGAGCGAACGAACCATACAAACGCTAGAAGATATGCTTCGCGCATGTGTTATGGACCTAGGCGGCAGCTGGGATACTCACCAACCTTTAGTTGAGTTTTCCTACAATAACATTTACCATACGAGCATAAAAGCCGCACCGTTCGAAGCTATATGGTCACAAGTGCCGCTCGCCATTATGTTGGGCAGGCACTGGAGACAAATGTATGGTTGGTCCTGAACTTGTACAAGAGACAACCGACAAAATCATGCAGATCCGAGAGCGCATTAAGGCGGCTCGGGATCGACAAAAGAGCTACGCTGATCGAAGACGAAAACCCTTAGAATTCTAGGTGGGAGACAAAGTTTTGTTAAAGGTCTCACCTTGGAAGGGCGTAGCAAGATTCGGAAAACGTGGGAAGCTGAATCCACGATACATCGGACCATTCAAGATCTTGGAAATAATTGGTACCGTGGCTTACAAGTTGGAATTACCGGAAGAACTTAACGGAGTACATAATACGTTTCATGTGTCCAACCTTAAGAAGAGTCCAACCCAAGAAACAGTGATCATCCCTGCGGATGAAGTGCATGTTGATGACACACTCCGATTTACAGAACAACCCGTTGAGGTTACAGACTGGAAAGTCAACAAGACCCGGAGGAGTAGTGTCAAACTTGTAAAAGTACGTTGGAACTCTAAGCACGGACCCGAGTACACGTGGGAATGTGAAGACCAGTTTAAAGAAAAGTACCCCCACCTGTTTAAGAAAAATCCTGCGAGAGATAGCTCAGCCTGAATTTCGGGACGAAATTCTTTTAACTGGGGGAGACTGTGACAACTGGCACAAAACCGGTAATTTCCGTACAATTTAATTATTATCTAATATCTGCAATTATGTGCTTAAATGTCAACATTGTCTGATTACATGCTATACATGTGAATTCATGCACGTTTTATACTTCAAATATTGCTTTATGCATTACTGTTAGCGTTGCGTCAGAAAGACTAGTAAACTCACCGGTAAGACACATTGTGTCAGCAATTCTGCAGAAAGCAGTCAGACAGTAGAATTGGGGCCTAGACAGTAGAATTGGGGCCTAGGAGTAGGTCCAAAGTCTAAAATACATTAAAACCCAAGTATGGATACAAGGGTTAACATATAGACTTTCCGGAAGCTAAAATATGCACTAAAAAGCACCCGAAACACACTTTAAATACTGAATTTTGCATATTTCAAAAGCTTTAATTCGGCCAAACCACTCAAGTTCAGTGGTTCTGAAGGGGCAACTGGGCTTCTTCAATGGTTCTAGAGCATTGAGAGTACATTCCGTCACGTTCTGTGTCCTGAGAATCGGAAAGTCGAGTTTGCATAAAGCGTGTTTCAGAAGAGGGCTTTCACATGGTGGAGCGGGGTTATGAGAGACCGTGGTGCTGAGGTTGCTTTAGCACAAACATGGGCTGAACTTAGGGCGCTTATGATGAGGGAGTTTTGTCCTCGTCATGAACTGCGAGCTTTAGAAAGGGAATTTAATGACCTGAAACAGGATAGTGGCCAGCACCGGGCGTATACTGATAGATATGAGGAGCTGAGTTTGTTATGCCCAACAATGGTTACCCCACTCGAGAAGGCTATCGAGAGGTATATCGATGGCCTACCTGACTCTGTACAAGACATCGTTACTGGTAGTAACCCTACCACAGTCCGTCAGGCAATCGAGCTATCAGAGACATTGACTGAGTCGCAAGTTCGAAAGGGTAAGCTGCATAGAAAAGGTGACAAGGGTAAGAAGCAGTCGTCTGAAAAAGAGGATAGCAAGAAAGGTAAAAACAAGAAGGGTAAGGATTCTGGTTCCTCGAAGGGTTCTAGGAAGTGTAAGGCTTCCCAAAATTTTGCCGTTACTGCACAAGCTGCACCAAATCAGCCTGCACAGCCACTTGCCAAGAAACCTTATCTTGGCAATGCACCTTTGTGCAACAGATGTAACGGTCATCATTAACCGCACCTCCAGTGCCGTCATTGCACCAATTGTGGAAGATCTGGTCATCTTGCTGACACATGCCGCATTCCTGCTAATCAAAATCGGGCAATTCAGAACCCGGCTCAACAAGTTGCTCAGCCTCTTGCTCAGCAACAAGGTCAAGCTGCACGACCTCACTACCCACCAGGTTCTTGTTATAACTGTGGGGATCTGACCCACTACCGTAATCAATGTCCAAGATTGGTGAATGCGAATCCAGCTCAGGCTCAGGCCCGAGGTCGAGTCTTCAACATGAATGCACAAGAGGCGCGAGCAGACAATGAAGTGGTTAACGGTACGTTCTTTGTTAATAATCAACCCGCATCTGTTCTTTTTGATTCTGGTGCCGATAAGAGTTTTGTGTCATTATCCTTTGAGCCATTGCTTCGCATGTCTAGAACGAAACTAGGTAAGCCTTTGACAATAGAAATTTCTAGTGGTGATCCCGTTGTTCTTGATTCTGTTCTTCGCAATTGCCAATTGAACCTTAACAACCATCTTTTTCCTATTGACCTCACGCCAATGCAACTTGGGAGTTTCGACATTATTGTGGGTATGGATTGGTTAGCCAAGCATCACGCAGAGGTAGTTTGTTTTGAGAAGATTGTTCGTGTTCCACTCTCGACAGGTGAGATCCTACAGGTTCGTGGTGAGAAACCTGTTAGTAGTCTCAAGCTCATATCTTGTTTTCGAGCTCGGAAGTATCTGCGAAAGAACTATGTGGCCTTCTTGGCACATGTTGTAGCAGATAAAGGCAAAGGTAAGCCTATTCAAGATATCCCTGTCGTTCGGGATTATCCGGAGCTATTTCCTGAGGAGTTACCTGGATTACCCCCAGCACGCCAAGTCGAATTCCGTATTGATCTTGTACCTGGTGCAAATCCTATTGCCAGATCTCCATATCGTCTTGCACCGTCTGAGATGCAAGAGTTGTCTAAGCAGCTTCAGGAGCTTTCAGATAAAGGTTTTATTCGTCCTAGTTTTTCACCTTGGGGTGCTCCCGTTCTTTTTGTCAAGAAAAAGGATGGATCTTTCAGAATGTGCATTGATTACCGTGAGCTTAACAAGCTTACCATCAAGAATCGATATCCCCTACCCCGCATTGATGATCTCTTTGATCAGTTACAGGGCGCTTCTTATTTTTCGAAGATTGATCTGCATTCTGGGTATCATCAACTTCGTGTGCATGAAGAAGATATTCCCAAGACAGCGTTCCGCACTCGTTATGGGCATTATGAGTTCACAGTTATGCCATTCGGTTTGACTAATGCTCCTGCTGTTTTCATGGACTTGATGAATAGGGTTTGCAAGCCTTATTTAGATAAGTTCATCATCGTTTTTATTGATGACATTTTGATATACTCTAAGACGCAAGCTGATCACGAGCAACATCTTCGTCTTACTCTGGAACTCCTGAAGAAAGAGCAACTTTTCGCCAAATTCTCCAAGTGCGAATTTTGGCTCAAAGAAGTTCAATTTTTGGGTCATATCGTCAACGAACAAGGTATCCATGTAGATCCCTCCAAGATCAGTGCGATTAAGGATTGGGATACGCCTACTACTCCTACTGAAGTTCGTTCTTTTCTTGGTCTCGCGGGTTATTACCGCCGCTTCATCGAAAATTTCTCGAAGATTGCAGTTCCCCTAACTGCTCTAACTCAGAAGAATAAGCCCTTTGAATGGGGTACTAAACAAGAAGAAGCGTTTCAGACCTTGAAGCAGAAGCTTTGTGATGCGCCTATCCTATCTTTGCCCGAAGGCAATGATGATTTTGTCGTGTACTGCGATGCATCAAATTTGGGACTTGGCTGTGTTCTGATGCAAAGGAAGAAAGTCATAGCATATGCATCGAGACAGTTAAAGGTGCATGAGAAAAACTACACCACTCACGATCTTGAGTTGGGTGCAGTTGTGTTCGCTCTTAAGATCTGGAGACATTATTTGTATGGCACAAAATGTGTGGTTTTCACCGACCACAAAAGTCTTCAGCATATCTTCAATCAGAAAGAACTCAACATGAGGCGAAGACGTTGGGTTGAACTTCTAAATGACTATGACTGCGAAATTCGCTACCATCCTGGTAAGGCGAATGTTGTGGCTGACGCATTGAGTCGTAAGGAATGTACTAAGCTTCATTGTGTTCGTGTTCAATCTGATATTCAAGCTCGATCTGATATTCAAGCCCGCATCTCTCAGGCTCAACATGCTTGTGTTTCACAAGACTTGATGGGTAAGGAATTACCCTATCACATTAAGCCTGATCTTGAACTGAAGGACGATGGATCGTATTATTTCATGGACCGTTTGTGGGTCCCAAGCCTAGATGATCTTCGCACCTTGCTTATGGATGAAGCTCATAAGTCTCGTTATTCTATTCATCCTGGCTCAGATAAGATGTATAAGGATCTTCGTACTCAGTATTGGTGGCCTGGTATGAAGAAAGACATAGCCTTATACATTTCAAAATGCCTTACTTGTCTTAAGGTTAAGGCTGAACACCAACATCCTTTGGTCTTTTGGAGCAACCAGAGATTCCAGTTTAGAAATGGGAAAACATTGCTATGGATCTCATTACTAAACTTCCGTGCACTAAGAAAGGTCATGATGCCATCTGGGTAGTTGTTGATCGTCTTACTAAATCAGCGCATTTCTTACCTATCCGTGAGGATCTATCTGCTGAAAAGTTGGCTAAAATTTATGTGGATGAAATCGTATCTCGACATGGTGTTCCTTTGAACATTATTTCTGATAGAGATGCTCGCTTCTCTTCTCGTTTTTGGAGAACCATGCAATCTGCTATGGGGACCCAACTTAATCTGAGCACTGCTTATCATCCGCAATCTGATGGTCAATCTGGAAGAACAATCCAGACTTTGGAGGATATGCTTAGAGCTTGCGTGATCGATTTTGGTGGTAGTTGGGATTCACATCTTCCATTAATTGAATTCTCCTATAACAATAGTTATCACTCCAGCATCAACATGGCTCCTTTCGAGGCTCTCTATGGTCGAAAATGTCGTTCACCAGTCTGCTGGAATGAGATCGGTGAGGCTCAGCTTGCTGGACCTGACCTCATTCTAGAGACAACTGATAAGGTTAAGAAAGTTCGTGATAACCTCCAGACAGCTCGAAGCCGTCAAAAGAGTTACGCGGACCAACGACGCAAGCCCTTGCAATTTCAATTCGGTGATCGTGTATTACTTAAAGTCTCACCTTGGAAAGGTGTGATCAGATTTAGAAAGACAGGAAAACTTGCACCTAGATATGTTGGACCATTCAAGATCGTCGAAAGAATCGGTAAGGTAGCCTACAGACTTGAGTTACCTCCTGAACTTGGAAATGTTCATCCAACCTTTCACGTGTCCAATCTCAAGAAGTGACAGCTGATGAGAACCTCCACATACCGCTTGATGAAATTCGTGTGGATAACACGATGCATTTTGTTGAGAAACCAGTGGAAATCATGGACCGTATAGTCAAATGGCTTAAACGCAAGCGCATTCCATTGGTCAAAGTCCGCTGGGAGTCTAAGCGTGGACCTGAGTTTACTTGGGAACGTGAAGATCAAATGAAGGCGAAGTATCCGCATCTTTTCTCACGAGTTTCCTCTAAACAAATTTCGGGACGAAATTTCCACAAGTAGGGGAGACTGTGACATCTGTGCTTGTAATCATTGTAAACAGTTCAGTTATCAATGAAATAAAGTTATTTGATCCCAACGTTTGTTTGTTTATGTTTGATGTTTTTCATGTTTTGACTTCTATTCAATTTCAAACTCTATATCGCTTTCTGGAGAATTATACGCAAACTGGTGCGTAAACGTAATCAGTTTAACGCAACAAATACTCCGGAACATCAATCTATGCTTAACATACCTTAAATAACCTTTACATAACTTAGAAATAAGTTTTGAAGGCTATGGTATGGCAAAATCAAGTCTATTCGCTTATAGGGACTAAATTCGACAAACTACGAAAGTATGCCGATTTAAACTGTAACGGACATTCTGGAACTTGATTATAAGTTAAACACACCCTAAATATCCTTTACATAGCTTAGAAATAGGCTTTGAGGGGTTCGGTGTGCTAAAATAAACCTTATGCTCATTCAGGGACTAAAAGCGTCAAAAAGTGCATAAGTTTGCATTTTCGCGCATAACTTACGTTCTGAATACATCCGGACATCCAAAAATTTATGTAAGCATTAAAATATTTTATTTAAGTGTTTGGCATGATAAAAATCCATTCGTCGCGCAATTTGGATCGTTTTTGCGTTCGTTACAACTCCCGTCGTAATTAACCGAACAACGCAACCGTACGACCAAACGAGTCGACATCCGAGATATTTTTGAGCACATTTTAAGTTCCCTATACTTTAACTTCATTTTAGAGCTTTGAAATGGGGTTAACGGGGCTTAAACGTGTCAAAAATGCATCAAAAACCAAGTTTGGGGCTTCAGGGACTAAATCTGCCATTTTTGAAAGTTGCTGGTCTGCAAGGTCCTTACTGACCGTATGGACATATGCTTACGGTCCGTAAGCCTTCCCCAGAACCACAGAATTGCAGAAACAATGAATCTAGCCTATTCCACTTGCTCAAATGGTTTTTACCCCTTGAATTACACACTATGGGCTGGTATTTGATGTCCCCATGGTATTCAAAACCTTGTGCCCAAGTGTAAGGCCAAGATCATTCCCTCTTCTCCAAGAAATGATCCTAATGGTTGTGAAATTCCTATAAATAGCAACCCCATTTCACTTCATTCTCACACCTTGATCAGATTTTTTCTCTAAGTTGGAGTGGAAACACTTCATACCTGAGAAATTTTTAGATCAAACATCCTTCTTGGACCCTTTGTAAGTCTCCTTCATGCTTGTTCTTGTATTTCAAGCATGAAAGTCAAACTATATTTAACATTCAGCTTTGACCAGTCAATGGTCAACACAAAGTTCCGTTGAACTTTGCAACGTGAGCGTAATCACGATGGTTATAGTCCCTAGTGACTGACTATACCTACTGATTACCACGTTGATTAGGTGTAGTGACGAGTCGTAGTTTCGGTCAAAATACGCTTAAGCGCGTATTTTGTAACCAAACTACTTTTGGGTATCAAGACCCTTTGTCTTGATACCAAACCTGTTTTCAAACTTCATTAAACATGTTTTAACATGTTTAGCTCGTCACTTTAAGATTTGTGCTTGTCTAGGGTCGTAAAGGTAAGCGATCTAATCAATCGCTTATACTTTCGAACCCAACCTATTTGGTCGATCATTAGGATCCGACCAAACACATTAGGTGACCATAGTTGTATAGGGAATAACCTTCCGAGGTTATACCTTATGGTCACGTCGTTTAAGTAGTTGTATGATAGGTAGTATATATGCCTTAGGTAAATTACCAAAATGCCCTTTTTACGCCAAAATTCATTTTAAGCATATGTAACCCAAATTTTGACATCTAAACTGATTTAGCAACAATATTAGACATGTTGAGGCATATTTTACTTGTCATAGGACTAGTTAGGCGGTCCAAACGCGTTTTACGCAAACGACGCGTTAAAGTAACATAAGCTACCTAAACGGGTCGTAACGGGTCAAAAGCACTTAGGTTAGGTTTCATTTTGGTATGTAGGCTTTGTTAAACCATATTACATGAGTTCTTACACTCATTTGGTTTACGGACCCTCATACTATCCGATCCTCCGATTTAGGTCCGTTTATTAACATAGTTACCTATATTAGGTGCCGTTTGATTCCGTGATCTTCTAGCTTTGCTTGGGGGTTATCCTAGGACTTCTAAGCAATCTCAAGTGAGTACATAGACCCCTCTTTTACTGTTTTCCAAACGTTTTGGGGTGAAACACATGTGCCTACTTGTTATTTTCATGCTTTCCATGTTTTCATATCATATACTTGCTATGTTCATTAGTACACTATTAGTACATAATTTCATTTTCTTTTGCTATGTATGTTTACTTAGCATACTTAGCACATTGATTTACATTACATCTTCTTTTGCTATGTATGTTAACTTAGCATATTTAGCACATTGATTTAAATGACTTTTCTGCTTTGTATGTTAACTTAGCATACTCAGTACATTACTTTCATTACATGTTTACAATTTGATATGACATTTGGTTTGTTCAACGGGTCTAAATTACATTCATTAACATTAGCTACGCCGCTCGGTAGTAAGTAATGGTACCATAGGACTTGACAAATCCCGTTCCTGACATCCTAGGTTTTTTGGATGTAAGGAATGACTGAATCCGAAAACATTTTTCTTTGATAATCTTTACTCTAAGGTTATCCTGCTGTCTCAAGGCTTGAATGTATGCGTTAACTTACTGCATAAGTGTTTGTATCAGTAAAACATGTATTTATCTTACAAAACATAACTTTTGATTTATTTAAAATACTTTGTTTTGTACATTTTTGCTTGTGGTTTAAGTAGTCTCATTTTACTTACCATACATGACTTTTGCTTATACATTACATGGTTTACATTGACAATAGACTTGGTTTACTCATAAACATTTGACAATTGGTTTAAACATTACAATTTGGTGGTTTGTTGGGTAAGTGATTTACGTAACGAGGCGACGTGTAGTATGATAAAAGCATGGTGGATACGCCGCTGGTACTTCCTATATATAAGTGCTTTTATAATATTACATATCATAGCGTTATTTAAACCATTTCATTTATACATATTACATTTACAACATATTTTCACCTAAACATTGTTTTACAAATAACTCAATTTATACAAACTCATTTTACTAGGTTATTCATTTAACCATACATTATTCTTTTATATATACATATCATCTGATTTTGCTAACGTTTTTCAAATGATTTATAAACCAAAACAATTAACAAGGTTCATGACTGAATCTTATTAAATATTTCTTTAAACTCAAGTCATGAATCCTATTTTCATAAAACCTATGTATCTCACAGGCATTTTTATGCTGACGTACCTATTTTCACATGTGTTTTCAGGAGCTGTTGCTTCGGATGTTCGTGACACACTAGGGCGGACCTGTGCCTTAGAGACTTAAAATGAAGCTAGACTAGTTAAAACATGTTATGTACTTTTTGGTTCTTGTTTTAAGACAATGTATTCCACCCTTGGTTTTTGAATAAAATGTAATTTTAATTACCTTGGTTGTGGAACAATAATTCTGTTGCAACACTCCCCGACGTTTTCGCCACGATTTGATGTTTTACGTGGTCGGGGTGTGACAGGAATGGTAATGGAGCTGGGCAGAACCAAGGATACTTTGGTTGTGGAAGCAAGGATCATTTCATGAAAGATTTCTCAAGGGGGAACAATGCTCAGGCTCGAGCATTTATGATTGGAGCAAGGAACGCACGTGAGGACCCTAATGTGGTCACCGGTACGTTTCTCGTTAACAATCACTTTGCATCCATACTATTTGACAGTTGTGCTGATTATAGCTTCATGTCTGTGGAATTTAAACGTATACTTGGAATAGAATCTAGTAGATTAGATATTCCTTATTCCATAGAACTAGCCAATGGTAAACTTGTTGAATCGGGCGAAGTTGTTAGAGGTTGCTCATTAGAACTTGGTGAGCGAAGATTTAGCATCGACCTCTTACCTATCCAATTGGGTAGCTTCGATGTAGTGGTTGGAATGTACTGGTTGTCCAAGAACAAAGCTGAAGTTGTTTGTCACAAGAAAATCATTCGCATCCCTCTGGCGAATGATGAAACTCTCATCGTGCATGGAGAAAAACAAGACGCGCCTCTGCGAATCATCAGTTGCATGAAGGCGCAGAAGTGTTTAAGGAAAGGATGTGTTGCTTTCCTGGCGCACGTTGTAGATAAGAAGGCTGAGGAACCGAAACTCGAAGACATTCCTGTGGTGAAGGAATTCCCTGATGTTTTTCCCAAAGATCTGCCAGGATTACCTCCGCAATGACAAGTCGAATTCCATATAGACTTGGTTCCAGGAGCCGCTCCTGTAGCCAAGGCACCCTATCGGCTTGCACCATCCGAGATGCAAGAATTATCTACACAACTCCAGGAGTTGTTGGATAAAGGATTCATAAGGCCAAGCTTCTCGCCTTGGGGAGCTCCAGTATTGTTCGTAAAGAAGAAGGATGGAACACTGCGGATGTGTATCGACTACAGAGAACTGAATAAGCTCACTATCAAGAATCGGTACCCACTACCGAGGATTGACGACTTATTTGATCAGTTGCAAGGATCAAGCTACTATTCCAAGACCGACCTTCGATCTGGATACCATCAGTTAAGGATCCAAGAGGAAAGCGTACCAAAGACTGCATTCAGAACGCGTTATGGGCATTACGAGTTCCTTGTGATGCCATTCGGATTGACGAATGCACCAGCGGTATTTATGGATCTAATGAACCGCGTTTGCAAACCATATCTCGATAAATTCGTGATTGTATGTATCGATGATATCCTGATTTACTCGCGAACGAGAGAAGAGCACGAGCAACATCTCAGGACCATTTTGTTACTACTGAAGAAAGAGAAACTTTATGCGAAATTCTCCAAATGCGAATTTTGGATTCACGAAGTACAGTTTCTTGGTCACGTTGTAAATGAGAAGGGCATTCATGTAGACCCAGCCAAGATAGAAGCAATAAAGAATTGGGAAGCTCCCAAAACCCCAACTGAAGTTCGACAATTTTTGGGCTTAGCGGGCTATTACCGACGATTTATCGAGAATTTTGTGACAATGGCAATTAACCGACAATTCCGTACAAACTAATCACTATTTTATTTACATAATCTCATGCATTTAGCGTAATTTAATTACGTAACTGTGTCGTTTATTAGATTACAGTGTTAGGACAAGAAAACAACGCTAAAACATATGTTGGTTTTCGTCGTATTGCGAAACCAAGCAAACAATGTCCTAAAAGTGTTGGTAAGAAGTGCTATGCGCACTATTCACGGTTACACTATTCATGCCAGCAAAACCGTGAAAACAGAACAAAACACGGAAAAACGACACACAGATAACATAACTGAGTCCATTTTTATAAGAAAACACTATTATGAAAACATATCTTGCAAAGATACAAGACTTTCCGGTATAACGCCCTAATTGCAAAAATTTCCGTTTCGACAAAAAATATGACATTTTAACTCATCCGAAACCATAATTTAGCATTTCCGGAACTCTGGAATTATGACAAATGATATCAAGCATATGAAAACAATATAAGTATGATAACGGGGTGTCTAAAATCATAAGCTTCCGATATTATATCGCTATGCACTAAACTAGTCCGTTAGCGAACCGACGAACTAGCAAGCGATATTTCCGCCACTATAACAACCAAATGAAAATTCTAGCGAACTAGTTAAGCCAAATTTGGAACTCGGAATTGCTTCATACATCACTTAGACGTGAAATAACAACTTGCGAAACGTCCGTCGGTACGCCACAAAAGTGCCGTAAACCCACCGACGACCGAATGAAAGGCATCCAAGGCATCAAAAGATGATTTTTACTAGTTTAGTGAACTAGTTAATAATAATTTTGGTTCCGAAACACTAATTACCCCTTAATGGTGTAATTAAACCCTTAATCACCCTACTTTAATTAATGACCAAAATATCTACTTTTTAACATTTTTTTTATAAAAATGTTACACTTACCCCCCCTCATTATTTACGAAATCAAGGGTGGTCCCCACCCCTTGATCTTGTTTGAAAATATGAGGATTCGAAGTATGGCATTGGGTAGTTGTTGTTGAAATTAGAGATTTATATCATCACTTCACCATACTTGTTGATCTTATCATATTCTATCATATTCATATCCACAAAGTGAACTCAAAAATCCTCCTTTCACACCCCAAAAATTCGGCAGCCCCCAAGTCCCATTAACCCACCATAAAAATCTCATTAAACACCCTAAATTCACTAAATCTAGCCATTTCAAGATCATCCACCCATGGAGTAAACATGGAGCATCATTAGGAGTCTTCTTGGAGCTGATTTTCTTCTTATTTTCTTATCTTGGCTTGTGCAAAGTTGTAAGACTTCTAAACACCATATTTATGCTTCTTATTACTAGTTAATCTCAAAAGTACAAGTTGATGATCTTGAAATTAAAGTTAAACATAAACAAAAACCCTAATCTCAAAGCTAATAAACACTAAATCTAACTATATTATGTGTTGATATGTGTAGATTAGTGTAGTTAGTTTGTATGATCATGTTGTGTATGTTGATTTTGTTAATATTAGTGAGTTAAAGTTTATGTTTATGATGATCTTGCTAGTAGATTAATGTAGTGTTCAAGATTAGTGTTCATCTTGCCATGATGAACATAAAAATGTGATTTAAACACGGTTATGTTTAAATCTTGAAAGATCATCATACTCATTTTCATGAACTAATTATATAATTTTTATGTTTTCATAAAGAAGCAAGTGTTTAAATGGATTTAACACTTAATTTTGGGAGTTTATTAAACTTTGTTCTTACAAGTTAAGTTTAACAACTTGATTTTTATGAAATATCACCATAAAAAGTCTAGTAATCAAAGGGGTTAAAGTGGGAAAACTTGATTTGAACTTATGACAAAAATGATGTCTTCAAAAAGTCTAGTAAAAATGTGAAGATTATTTGTTAAACAAGTGGTTAAAATACACTTATAAAGTTCATGGAAATGAGGGTTAAAATGTATGATATCATGCATGTAAAGTTGGGATAATGAAACTTGATTTGGAAATTGATTATGATTATGGGTTTAAACATGGTTTAAACGCGTTTTTATAACGTGGGAAACATCATAGTTTTAGGGGAAACTATGGCGAATTTTCTAAAAATCTAATCGTGATTAAAGAGGGGATTAAAGGGTGATTAACAATGTTAAATACGATTAGTGGTCATAAACGTCATTTTGGAAACCGTAATGAGAATATTTAAGCCTTAAATATTCAATAAGTTTTATGGACTTAAACTTATTCTTTTACAAAAATAAATGGTTAAAAATGTAACCATATATGTATATATAATTTTTGGTAAAAATTATATATATTTTTTTTGAAACTTGTCAAGTGCATGTAATATGTGTTATATGTGTATGTATTAGATACCTTTAGGGTGATCAAAATAAATACACATACATGTTCCTACATGGTCCAAGAAATGCTAGTAAATCGGACAATTAAATAAAATGGCCGAAATGGAAATACTTAACACTTGACGACAACAAATTGGACGTATTGACATCGTGAACAAGTTACTACAAAGTCGAGTCTAAAATAACATATTTTAGACATTAAAACGAGCACATATCTAAACGATCGATAACAAGAATCCGGAAAGTCGAAAACTATACAAATTACCAAGTATTTTTCATAGGAAAAATGAACTTATTTAAAGTTTACTACTTGGTAACATTTTGGTAAAAAAATTGCAAGATTATGTTAATGGACTCATAAAGTTAGAATTGGGCCTATCAAAGCTAGTAATGGGCTAGACCCAAATTCCTTAATACATGGGCTAGGGCCCAATGACAATATAACATGGGCTCGGTCCAATAACAATAAAACATGGGTTAGGCCCAATAACATAGATAACATGGGCTCGGCCCAATGACATGGGCTCGGCCCAATAACAATGAAACATGGTTTAGATACGATAACATAGATGACATGGGCTCGGCCCAATGACATGAGCAAGGGCTCAATTACACGCGTGTGCTGCACGAAGACATATGAAGGGTGAAGCCCGTTCATCTAGAATTCAATACGTATAGAATACATGTATATACATAACAAACGAGCGAGTAAACTATCAACGCTCTAAAATACAAAGTTGTTCCAAAGATGAAAAACGAGAACATAATAAAGAATTCAAGATGAACAACTTGTACGAGGTCCGAAAGACCTAGTGTCTAACGAGATTAGTACACATGTAGGTTATTGACACGTACGGACGCTCACTTCGATATCATAGTACACGGAATGCAAACTTGTGAGTTAATGTCCCTCCTTTCACTGATTTCAATGTTTTGTTTTCAAAAACATCGAGGGGAAATACATGCTAAACTATTGGTATGTTAGTTACGGAGTAGAAGATAACATGATCAATGTGCATAAGTAGGATGATAACATTAGTAACCATTAATCACATAGTGACCAAGGTGCAAAAGGTGTAGATCTATTGGGCTTGAGGCACGCCCCACTCCTAGTTGTTAACCATGGAGTGCTTTTGTGATCCCAAATGATAACAAAGTGTTCTCGGTTTGGTTATTTACTTATGGTACATTTTGTCAGGGGGCTCGCTACCCACTGATAGATCCTTAAACAGACTCCATGTATGAATCAGAACATACCATGATTACAAGATAACATTTATGAGATTTCATATGATAACAATAACTGCATGAACTCGCTCAACTTTTGTTAACTTTTTAAAACTACATGTATTTCAGGAAACAGGTCTTGAGCCGGTGATATGTCACACCCCGACCACGTAAAACATCAAATCGTGGCGGAAATGTCGGGGAGTGTTGTAACAGAATTATTGTTTCACAACCATGGCATTTAAAAGTTATGTTTTATTCATCAACAAAGAGTTGCATTGTCTTAAAATAACTGAAACAAAGAGTACACCACATAATTAAACTAGTTCTTGTCACACCCCGACCACGTAAAACAACAAAGCGTGGCGGAAACGTCGGGGAGTGTTGTAACAGAATTATCGTTTCATAACCATGGATACAAAAAGTGTTTCATTTTATTGATAATATTAAACATTAACATTGTTTTAACATAGAACAACAAGTTTTATATCGTCTATCATAGATATTATGTCACTAAGGCCTCGTCCAGATCCTATGTGACGCATGCATCCTAGAACATCAATCAAGCAACAACACCTGAAACATATGTAAAAACAAAGTCAGCAAAGAAATGCTGGTGAGTACATAGGTTTTATAAGAGTATCGGAATCATGGCTTGTATTCTTATATTGCAATACCTCGAAAACCTTGTTTTTAAAATGTGTATAATATTGCAACATGATTAACCAACTCAAATCGAGATGATTAAAATTTATAAAATTTCGTAGCCATGATTCTTAACCCAAAAGCTTTTTGTTTTTAGAAAACCATCTTGTAAAACATCTCGTATAAACTCGTTAATAAAACTCGTACATTATTTCGAAAACATCGTTGAGTGACATCGTTTCAGTATCGTTTACCCAAGTGAACTAAATAACGCCACGGTATATAATATGTTGAAAACACTTATATATAAGAAGTACCAGCGGCGTATCTACCATGTTTTCACCACATTACACCCGTCCCGTTATCTAAACACTAGCCATAAACCAATCGTTTACCCAAACCGTTTAACATCGTTTCCAAATCGTTCCCAAATCGTTTACTCGTTTAAATCGTCCTCGTTTTAATTGTGAAAACTTATATATGGTCGTCTCGTTAATAACATTCAAACCTTTGTGACTCGTTCATCGTTCAACTCATTCTTGCATTAACAAACCTCCAAAGGGTAAGTTAATAATCATCAGATTCAGTCGTTACCCACAACACCCACACATAACCATGGGTATAGTGCAATAACGGGATTTGTCATATCCTATGGTACCATAACCTAATACTGGTCGGCTTGATCAATGCTAATGAATGTCGTTCGTTATGTAACTACAACCAACAATTTCGTTCACATTATCGAAATCGTTAATAGTTTAGTATAAATCGTTCTATTCGTTTTTGAAATCATCGTTTAAACCTTGAAAACATTTTGTACATATGAATCACCCCAAAACAATTGAAAACAGTAAAATAGGGGAACTATGTACTCACATGTAGTGCAAGGTATCCTCAATCAATAGTACTTCAACAAACTCGAGTAAACCAGAGAAATCACGTAGCACCTAGTAATTGAATCACTAGTCAAACAATAGATGCCTAAATCGGAAGATCGGATAGAATGAGGTCTTGTAACCCAAATGAGTGTTGGAACTCATGTGATATGGTTTAACAAGGCCTACAACCTAAATGAAACCTAACCTAAGTGCTTTCGACCCATCGCGACCCATTAAGGTAGCTTATGCTACTTTAACGCGTCGTTCGCGTGAAACGCGTTCGGAACGACTAACTAGTCCTATGATAAGTAAAATATGCCTCAACATGTTTAATATTGTTGTCTAATCAATTTAGATACCAAAGGTTATGCTACACATGCTTAAAATAAATTTTGGCGTAAAAAGGCATTTTTGGTAATTTACCTAAGGCATATAAACTACCTATCATAAAACTACTTAAACGAAGCGACCATAAGGTATAACCTTGGAAGGTTATTCCCTATACACTATGGTCACCTAATGTGTTTGGTCGGATCCTAATGATCGCCCAAACGGGTCGGGTTCGAAAGTATAAGCGATTGTTTAGATCGCTTACCTTTACGACCCTAGACAAGCACAAAACTAAAAGTGACGAGCTAAACATGTTAGAACATGTTTAACAAGGTTTGAAAACAGGTTTGGTATCAAAACAAACGGTTTTGATACCCACAAGTAGTTTGGTTACAAAATACGCAAGAATACGTATTTTGGCCAAAACTACGACTCGTCACTGAGCCTAGATAACGTGGTAATCAGTAGGTATAGTCACAAGGGACTATAACCATCGTAATTACGCTCACGTTATGAAGTTCAAATGAACTTCACATTGACCATAAACTGGTCAATGCAGAAAGTCAAACGCAGTTTGACTTTAACGCTAAAACGAATGAAAAGAATGAAAGAAAACTTACAACGGGTCCAAGAATGGAAGTTTTGAATCCGAATATGTCACACCCCGACTTTCCACGTATTACCGGTGGGCCCGGTGGGGAGTATCGTGACGTGGTTGGCAACATAATAGTCAAACAACACAATATTTAAATGCACAGCGGAAGCAAACGAAAGATATATTTCAATCGAATATAATATTGTAATATCAAGTATCACAACAGTCGAAAGTTTATCCACAGGTGGATTAAAAATAATATGGAAACAGTAGTTCAACAGACTTTAGGCATCTTAAGCTTGCGAGACTCTTTATTGATGCTAGGAGTAGCCAGCCTAGTTCGCGTAGTACCTGCACTTAACCTTTTTGGGAAAATACGTCAGTTTACACTGGTAAATACAATTAACCGACTCATTTTAAAAATGATTAAAAATTGATTTGGATGCACGTGGCACAAACATTTTATAACTTGGGATAATTATTTAAACATATAAACTTGTAAAAGGATTACATGTTCCTTATGCGTTCAGTATCCCGGTTCATGCCGGGTTAAAGATCAATAGACACACCACATTATTTATTTATGCACTGACGGGTGTACGCCTACACCCCGCGCTTAGGTCGTGGCCATTTCGTAAAATGATGCCAAGGATATCCGGGACATGGTCATTAACCCCCCAAAGGCGTTAAGCAAACAAAACATATTTAAACGGGTCATCTCGATAATACTTAACCACCAATCGATTAAGGTCGAATGCCCGACCAAGCGGTATTTTATATACCGTACCCCAAGCCCGTATAAGGGAAAATAAGTTAAAAGTATTTACCTTTGCAAGTATAATTCACAAACAGCAATTGCAAGTAGCTTTTACTGGTCCTCTTATTCTGGAACGAAGGTTTATAATAACCTATTAGAATCCTAACGGGTTTTTAATTAAGCCTAAACTTAGACCGGTTAGTTTTAAAGATACGGTTCGTACGCACGATTAAGCGAAGACCGGGATAGAATGTGATTTAGACCCGACAAGTTTGAAGACTTGCTTAATATAGGTATATTATACACATTCTGGATTTTGAGATAAAAACGATAAGGTTTGACCCGTTTCGGCTAGTTTATGCAAACTAGTTACATAAACCGTACCGAACGCGCAAGAAGCGTAACGGGTAACCGTAAGAGCCATATACAGGTTTCCTAAGTTAATATGCCTCAAATATGTTGTGACATCAGTAAGATATCTTTTATTATGCCCGAAACGAATTTAAACACAAACTATGCCCCGTAGGGGCATTTTGGTCATTTATAAGGTTATAAAAGAGTTCAAGTATTAACCTGAGTTACAGGTCTGATATAATCAGCAAAAATACTTAATTTACTAAGTTATAATAGTAGGGTATTGCATATATGTGAAATTTATCAATTATAACCAAACTATGTACCGTAGGGGCATTTTGGTAATTTCACATAATCTGAAAAGCTCAAAACTGAAGTCTGAGTTAAACAACTTTTGCTTACTATTAAATTATTATAATTTACCTAAAATATCAGTAGGTATCAACCCTTGTATGTTTAAATTAGTTTTAGTACATACTATGCGTTAAAAACGCTTAAAAAGGCGATTAGAAGCCGTTTCTGGGTTCTATATAGGAAGCTGATATTTTTATTATCCCAGAAGGTTTAAAATAATTTATTTATCATATGAAATCAGTAGCAAAATGTTTGGGGTCAAAAAGATATGTAAAACTCATTTTATAGCCCAAAAGGGCAAAACCGACAATTACCGAATTAAGCTTATGACTCTAAGTTATGCTCAGCCTAAAATTAATTAAAAATCTTCAAAAATCCCAAAATAATATATTATATCAGTGGGTAAATAGTTTGATATCAAAAAGTGGGTTTAAATAGGCTATATGCTAATTATGCCGTTTAATCGCTAAAAAGCTTTCTAATTACGCTAATGAGCATAACTCTCAATCTACACCTCAAACTGATGTCAAATTTTGGGTGCAAGTTTATAAATCAGTAATTAAGGTTTCTACTCTTTTACATCTTTAAAAATCACGTTTTATGGTGAAAAGGGCATAATAGTCAACATATGAGCAATTAACGGAATCATGCATATTAATCGGATAACTAATGAACCATGGTGTATAATCACAGAGGGTTATACTAGCATGTAACCTAGTCCAAACGGGTCAGAACTGAAAGTCAAAGCAAAAGTCAAATTATGCGACTTTCGGTTCCGAACCGGGTCTCTACTGAAAATTTGTCGGGTTGAACATGTTTAGACATGTTCTTACATTAATTACCAAGTTATATTAATGATCAAACAGGTTGTATGGGTTCTACATTGCTAATTATGCATAAATTGGAAATTAAGCATTCTGTTGACTTTTTAATAACAAGTTTGACCCGACATTTGACCTAGTTAGAGTGGGAATCAGAGGGTGCCCTTTTAAGGGTTTATTGCCCACATAATTACCAACTTATAACTACTTTCAATTCGACTAATCACTGGACCATCAATGATTAATCGCTAAGTCAAACGGTAATTACGACGGTTTGACTTTTAAGCTAAAACTAAGCAAAAACTTAACTAAGAAAGGTTAAGCATACTTACTGAAGTCCTATGCACGATTAGGAAAGACTTGGGTCTGCTCTTAAGCTCCAGGAAGCTTCAGAAATGCAGAAGTGAGGTGTGATCAATGGTTGCAACATGAAGCCTTTATATAGTGTTCAAAATCTCATAGATCATTGACACACAAGCCTAGCAATGGCCATGGATCATACACAGATGTCCCTAAGGGCGTAGGGGTTATTTAGGGGTCGCCCATGGAGTGAAATATCTGATTAAAGTCGGTTATTGCGTGAAATCAGGCTGCTGTCCAACTTTTCTATAACTGGGGATCGGACGCGGCCCGCGTAAGGTATTGTTAGGGCTTACGCGGCCCGCCTGAGCCTCGTATTCAGATTTCACATTTTCAAGTTGTTGCATCTTTGTCTCTTGGCCTTTCGAAGGGTCAACCAAACTTATTTCTTGCATTTTGAGCCCTCCAAATTTACCTATAAGGGCTTTAAGACTTATACCCACTTTGTTAAGTCCTTGGTCACTTCATGTTTACCCAAAAAGTCATAATTTTCAACGTTGACGCTTTAACCCCTTGTATACGAATTTGATCATAACTTTCTCATACGATAACGAAACTTTATGAAATTTATATCGTCCATTCTAGTGAGCATAATTAACCGTTACAAAGCTTCGGGTTTGCTAAAAGGTCACTCAGAGGTATACTTTAAACATGTTGACACATTTAACCCCTGTAGTTTGTAATCTCTCACTTTCTTTCATATTTAGCTTCGTATGATCCATGATTTATTCGTTTGAAGATATGAGCATCATGTAGGGTTATTGTAAAGTATATTTATCCCTTGTTGACAAATTGACCCCTTATATTCACATACTTTCCAGGTTTGTCAACTTTAGTCCTTCTAGAACATTCGTTAACACGTTCAAACCTATGACACGTGTCAATACATTATATGACGCGAATTTTCGAGGTGTTACAGAATATTCTCAGGTATGAAGTGTTGAACACATCAACTTAGAGAACAAATTCAGATTTCAAAGGTGTGGGTTTTTGGGGTTGAGATCATGGGGTATTTATAGATTCCCTTGAACCGTTAGGATCGTTTATCGTAAACTGAGCTTTAATCTGGACCTTACATGTGTGCCCATGGTTTTCTAAAACCATGGGAGCCCCTAATATGGACTATGTTCATTGAATACCAGCCTATGGTTTTGCAAAACCATGGGTTAAAACCACCAATACTTCAAAATGGACTAGGTTCATTGAAACTGCCAGAAATTTCAAAAAAAGGTCCCTGCACTTGTAAAACTTGATTTTTGGCACTTTTAAGCCCCGTTAACCCCATTTCAAGGCTCTAAAATAAAGTTAAAGTATAGGGAACTTAAAATATGCTCAAAAACATATCGGATGTCGGTTCGTTTGGTCGTACGGTTGTGTTATTCGCTTAATTACGACGGAAGTCGTAACGAACGCAAAAACGATCCAAATTAAGCGACGAATGGAATTTTTCTTATGCCAAACACTAAAATAAAATATTTTAGTGCTTACATAAATTTTTGGAGGTCCGGATATATTCAGAACGTAAGATATGCGCGAAAATGCAAACTTATGCACTTTTTGACGCTTTTAGTCCCTGAATGAGCATAAAGTTTATTTTAGCACACCGAACCCCTCAAAGCCTATTTCTAAGCTATGTAAAGGATATTTAGGGTATGTTTAACTTATGGTCATGTTCCAGAATGTTCGTTACTATACAAATCGGCATAGTTTCGCAGTTTGACACATAGAGTCCCTGCGATCGAACAAAGTGGATTTCGACACACCAAACCATTCAAAACTTATTTCTAAGTTATGTGGAGGTTATTTATGGTATTTTAAGCCTATGTCACTATTCCAGAGTGTTTGTCGTGTTATACTGACTGCGTTTACGCACCAGTTTGCGTATAACCTTCCAGAACGCGATTTAAAGCTTGCAATCGGAATCGAATCGAATTGAAAAATCAACAAACACAAATACACACATAGAAACACCAAAACACATATAATAACACCAAAGAAAATTGTTTTATTAATAATCATCATTGTTTTACATCGTACATCGATTACAGAACACAGTTGTCACAGTCTCCCCTACTTCAGGATATTTCGTCCCGAAATTTTAACTAGAGGAAGCTTGTGAGAACAAATGCGGATATTTCATCTTCATCTGTTCCTCACGCTCCCAAGTAAACTCTGGGCCACGTTTGGATTCCTAGCGAATCTTGACCAAATGAATTCGTTTGTTCTTCAACTATTTGAAAGTACGTTCCACTATCTCCACAGGTTTCTCGACAAAGTGCATTGTTTCATCGATTCGAATCTCGTCGAGAGGAATGTGTAGATCAGCGTCAGCTAAACATTTTCGCAGATTGGACACGTGAAAAGTCGGGTGAATATTTCCAAGCTCTGGAGGTAGCTCTAGTCGATAGGCAACCTTTCCAATTCTTTCCACAATCTTAAATGGTCCCACATATCGAGGTGCAAGTTTTCCTTTCTTTCCAAATCTCACGACTCCTTTCCAAGGTGAAACCTTGAGTAGGACACGATCTCCGACTTGAAATTCTAAGGGCTTGTGTCCCAGATCCGCATAACTCTTTTGACGGTTTCGAGTTGTCACAAGATTATCGCGGATTGTCTTGATTTTGTCTGTTGTTTCCAGAACGAGCTCAGGTCCAGTAAGCTGAGCTTCACCGGTTTCGTTCCAACAGACAGGTGAACGACATTTTCGACTGTAGAGAGCTTCGAATGGTGCCATTTTAATGCTAGTGTGATAACTATTGTTGTAAGAGAACTCGATCAGTGGCAGATGAGAATCCCAATTACCACCAAAGTCTATCACGCATGCTCTAAGCATATCCTCCAAAGTTTGAATCGTTCTCTCAGATTGGCCATCTGTTTGGGGATGATAAGCAGTGCTTAGATTCAGTTGGGTTCCCAAAGCAGATTGCATGGCCTTCCAGAAATGAGATGAAAATCGAGCATCACGATCAGAGATGATATCCAATGGCACACCATGTCGTGTCACAATCTCATCAATATAAATCTTTGAAAGTTTATCAGCAGATAGATCTTCGCGAATCGGAATGAAATGAGCTGATTTCGTTAATCGATCGATAACAACCCAAATAGCATCATGACCCTTAGATGTACGCGGTAATTTAATGATGAGATCCATCGCAATGTTCTCCCCCTACCAAACTGGTATCTCTGGTTGTACAAGCAAGCCAGAAGGTCGTTGATGTTCGGCCTTGACTTTGAGACAAGTTAGGCATTTCGATACATACAAGGCAACATCCTTCTTCATACCAGGCCACCAGCACTGAGTACGAAGATCCTTGTACATTTTATCAGCACCAGGATGGATAGAATATCGAGACTTATGAGATTCGTCCATTACCAAGGTGCGAAGATCGTCTTGTTTCGGAATCCACAATCGATCTTTAAAATAGAGCAAACTATCGTCTTTCGCTTCGAGCTTAAGCTCAAGTTGACGTGGTAATTCTATACCCATCAAATTTTGTGAAACACAAAATTGCTGAGCTTGAAGAACACGAGATTGAAGATCAGATAGAGTTCGAACAGAATGAAGCTTGACTCGTTCTTTTCGACTAAGCGCATCAGCTACGACATTCGCCTTACCAGGATGGTAGCGAATCTCGCAATCATAGTCGTTTAAGAGTTCAACCCAACGTCGTTGCCTCATATTCAGCTCTTTCTGATTAAGAATATGCTGGAGACTTTTGTGGTCTGTGAAAACCATACACTTCGTTCCATAGAGGTAGTGTCTCCAGATTTTAAGCGCGAAAACCACAGCTCCTAACTCAAGATCATGAGTCGTATAGTTCTTCTCGTGAACTTTCAATTGTCTAGATGCATATGCTATAACTTTACCTCGTTGCATAAGGACGCAACCAAGACCTAAGTTGGACGCATCGCAATAGACAACGAAATCATCGCTTCCCTCGGGCAGAGATAGAACAGGAGCATTACATAACTTCTGCTTCAGCGTTTGGAACGCTTCTTCTTGCTTGGGTGCCCACTGGAAAGGCTTATTCTTCTGAGTCAAAGCAGTGAGTGGAACCGCAATCTTTGAGAAATTTGAAATGAATCGACGATAATAACCAGCAAGACCAAGAAAATATCGAATCTCTGTAGGCGTCGTCGGTGTATTCCAATCCTTAATAGCAGCAATCTTGGATGGATCCACATGAATACCCTGCTCATTGACTATATGACCCAAGAATTGAACTTCTTTAAGCTAGAATTCACACTTGGAGAATTTAGCAAAAAGTTGTTCCTCCTTTAGGAGTTCCAATGTTAAGCGAAGGTGTTGCTCGTGCTCGGCTCGAGATTTTGAATAAATGAGAATATCGTCGATGAACACAATAATGAACTTGTCCAATTAAGGTTTGCAGACCCTATTCATTAAGTCTATAAAGATAGCTGGAGCATTCGTCAAACCAAAAGGCATGACAGTGAACTCGTAATGCCCATATCTTGTGCGGAAAGCAGTTTTGGGAATATCTTCTTCGAGAACACGAAGTTGATGATACCCAGAACGCAGATCAATCTTGGAAAAACATGAACCACCCTGCAGCTGGTCGAAGAGATCATCAATTCGAGGTAGGGGATATCGATTCTTGATGGTGAGCTTATTAAGCTCACGATAATCGATACACATTCAAAAGGATCCGTCTTTCTTTTTCACGAAGAGGACAGGAGCTCCCCAAGGTGAAAAGCTCGGTCGGATGAATCCTTTATCAGATAACTCTTGAAGCTGTTTCGATAACTCTTGCATCTCCAACGGTGCAAGACGATAAGGTGCTTTTGCAATCGGGTTGGCAATGGGTACAAGGTCAATATGAAACTCGACTTGACGAACTGGAGGCAAACCAGGCAGTTCATCAGGAAACACCTCCGGATAATCCTGAACAATCGGAATATCCTGAATACTCTTGCTCTTGCTTTTCTCCTTGGTGACATGTGCTAGAAAAGCAACATATCCTTTTCGTAAATACCTTTGGGCTTCCATACACGACATAAGCTTCAAACCACCAGAAGGTTTCTCGCCACGAATTTCCAAAACATCGCCGGAAGACAAAGGAATGCGAACAATCTTATCGAAACAAACCACCTCAGCGTGGTGTTTGGTTAACCAATCCATTCCAATGATAATATCGAAACCCCCAAGTTGCATCGGTGTGAGGTCAATAGGAAAAAGATGGTTATCAAGGTTCAACTGACAATCACGAATAATAGAATCGAGAACAAGAGATTTACCAGTAGCAACCTCGACAGATAAGGGTTTCCTCAGTTTAGTTCTAGGTATCGCAAGCAAAGGCTCAAATGACAATGAAACAAAACTTCTATCGGCACCAGAATAAAAAAGAATAGATGCAGGTCGATTGTTAACAAGAAACGTATCGTTAACCACTTCGTTGTCGACCCTCGCTTCGTTTGCATTCAGATTATACGCTCACCCACGAGCGGGATTCACATTGACGTAGACATTCGGATAAACAAAAAGAGGTATTGAAAACATCGACAAAACACAAGGAAGGCGATCATTTGTTTGTCACCTCGAACAAACAAACGACACGCAGTGACTAATCAAAGTAAATGAACCAAAATAATGTATCGCGAAGACATGCTCGCCTATAAGTGAACACTCACCCCAAGAGTTCCCAGGTAAGAGTGACTGGTCCGATTATGTGGATTTGTACGAACACTCTAGCCTCAGACAGAAAACTCAGGGTACAGGCATTCACTCTTCCAGTTTGCATGTATTCACATTATTTAGACCCAAACTTTGACGAGATTTTGAAAACTTAGAGGGTTCAAAACCTTATAACAGAGGGTTCAAAACCTAGTAATCAATCATCCTAGAACAGATGATTAGTTTTCAAAGTGGATTCGGAAATTTTGTTCTCGTTGTGGTTATCACCTAAGGATAGGTGACAGTTTTGTTTTAAAAATCTAAACACAAGTAAAATTGCGTTGGAGTCATAAAAGTTATAGTCTAGGTCAAAGCATTACTAATAACCTAATTCCCTATAACCATTGGCTCTGATACCAACTCTTCTGTCACACCCCGACCACGTAAAACAACAAAGCGTGGTGGAAACGTCGGGGAGGGTTGTAACAGAATTATCGTTTCATAACCATGGATACAAAAAGTGTTTCATTTTATTGATAATATTAAACATTAACATTGTTTTAACATAGAACAACAAGTTTTATATCGTCTATCATAGATATTATGTCACTAAGGCCTCGTCCAGATCCTATGTGACGCATGCATCCTAGAACATCAATCAAGCAACAACACCTGAAACATATGTAAAAACAAAGTCAGCAAAGAAATGCTGGCGAGTACATAGGTTTTTATAAGAGTATCGGAATCATGGCTTGTATTCTTATATTGCAATACCTCGAAAACCTTGTTTTTAAAATGTGTATAATATTGCAACATGATTAACCAACTCAAATCGAGATGATTAAAATTTATAAAATTTCGTAGCCATGATTCTTAACCCAAAAGCTTTTTGTTTTTAGAAAACCTTCTTGTAAAACATCTCGTATAAACTCGTTAATAAAACTTGTACATTATTTCGAAAACATCGTTGAGTGACATCGTTTCAGTATCGTTTACCCAAGTGAACTAAATAACGCCACGGTATATAATATGTTGAAAACACTTATATATAAGAAGTACCAGCGGCGTATCTACCATGTTTTCACCACATTACACCCGTCCCGTTATCTAAACACTAGCCATAAACCAATCGTTTACCCAAATCATTTAACATCGTTTCCAAATCGTTCCCAAATCGTTTACTCGTTTAAATCGTTTAAATCGTCCTCGTTTTAATTGTGAAAACTTATATATGGTTGTCTCGTTAATAACATTCAAACCTTTGTGACTCGTTCATCGTTCAACTCGTTCTTGCATTAACAAACCTCCAAAGGGTAAGTTAACAATCATCAGATTCAGTCGTTACCCACAACACCCACACATAACCATGGGTATAGTGCAATAACGGGATTTGTCATATCCTATGGTACCATAACCTAATACTGGTCGGCTTGATCAATGCTAATGAATGTCGTTCATTATGTAACTACAACCAACAATTTCGTTCACATTATCGAAATCGTTAATAGTTTAGTATAAATCGTTCTATTCGTTTTTGAAATCATCGTTTAAACCTTGAAAACATTTTGTACATATGAATCACCCCAAAACAATTGAAAACAGTAAAATAGGGGAACTATGTACTCACATGTAGTGCAAGGTATCCTCAATCAATAGTACTTCAACAAACTCGAGTAAACCAGAGAAATCACGTAGCACCTAGTAATTGAATCACTAGTCAAACAATAGACGCCTAAATCGGAAGATCGGACAGAATGAGGTCTTGTAACCCAAATGAGTGTTGGAACTCATGTGATATGGTTTAACAAGGCCTACATCCTAAATGAAACCTAACCTAAGTGCTTTCGACCCATCGCGACCCATTAAGGTAGCTTATGCTACTTTAACGCGTCGTTCGCGTGAAACGCGTTCGAAACGCCTAACTAGTCCTATGATAAGTAAAATATGCCTCAACATGTTTAATATTGTTGTCTAATAAATTTAGATACCAAAGGTTATGTTACATATGCTTAAAATAAATTTTGGCGTAAAAGGGCATTTTTGGTAATTTACCTAAGGCATATAAACTACCTATCGTAAAACTACTTAAACGAAGCGACCATAAGGTATAACCTTGGAAGGTTATTCCCTATATACTATGGTCACCTAATGTGTTTGGTCGGATCCTAATGATCGCCCAAACGGGTCGGGTTCGAAAGTATAAGCGATTGTTTAGATCGCTTACCTTTACGACCCTAGACAAGCACAAAACTAAAAGTGACGAGCTAAACATGTTAGAACATGTTTAACAAGGTTTGAAAACAGGTTTGGTATCAAAACAAACGGTTTTGATACCCACAAGTAGTTTGGTTACAAAATACGCAAGAATACGTATTTTGGCCGAAACTACGACTCGTCACTGAGCCTAGATAACGTGGTAATCAGTAGGTATAGTCACAAGGGACTATAACCATTGTGATTATGCTCACCTTATGAAGTTCAAACGAACTTCACATTGACCATAAACTGGTCAATGCAGAAAGTCGAACGCAGTTTGACTTTAACGCTAAAACGAATGAAAAGAACGAAAGAAAACTTACAACGGGTCCAAGAATGGAAGTTTTGAATCCGAATATTCTCAGGTATGAAGTGTTGAACACATCAACTTAGAGAACAAATTCAGATTTCAAAGGTGTGGGTTTTTGGGGTTGAGATCATGGGGTATTTATAGATTCCCTTGAACCGTTAGGATCGTTCCTCGAAACTGAGCTTTGATCTGGACCTTACATGTGTGCCCATGGTTTTCTAAAACCATGGGAGCCCCTAATATGGACTATGTTCATTGAATACCAGCCCATGGTTTTGCAAAACCATGGGTTAAAACCACCAATACTTCAAAATGGACTAGGTTCATTGAATCTGCCAGAAATTTCAAAAAATGGTCTCTGCACTTGTAAAACTTGATTTTTGGCACTTTTAAGCCCCGTTAACCCCATTTCAAAGCTCTAAAATAAATTTAAAGTATAGGAAACTTAAAATATGCTCAAAAACATCTCGGATATCGGTTCGTTTGGTCGTACGGTTGCGTTATTCGCTTAATTACGACGGAAGTCGTAACGAATGCAAAAACGATCCAAATTAAGCGACGAATGGAATTTTATCATGCCAAACACTAAAATAAAATATTTTAATGCTTACATAAATTTTTGGATGTCCGGATGTATTCAGAACGTAAGTTATGCGCGAAAATGCAAACTTATGCACTTTTTGACGCTTTTAGTCCCTGAATGAGCATAAAGTTTATTTTAGCACACCGAACCCCTCAAAGCCTATTTATAAGCTATGTAAAGGATATTTAGGGTATGTTTAACTTATGGTCATGTTCCGGAATGTTCGTTACTATACAAATCGACATAGTTTCGCAGTTTGACACATATAGTCCCTGCGATCGAACAAAGTGGATTTCGACACACCAAACCATTCAAAACTTATTTCTAAGTTATGTGGAGGTTATTTAAGGTATGTTAAGCCTATGTCACTATTCCAGAGTGTTTGTCGTGTTATACTGACTGCGTTTACGCACCAGTTTGCGTATAACCTTCCAAAACGTGATTTAAAGCTTGCAATCGGAATCGAATCGAATTGAAAAATCACCAAACACAAATACACAAATAGAAACACCAAAACACATATAATAACACCAAAGAACATTGTTTTATTAATAATCATCATTGTTTTACATCGTACATCGATTACAGAACACAGTTGTCACAGTTCTATCTTCATTTTAAGTCTCTAAGGCACAGGTCCGCCCTAGTGTGTCATGATCATCCTAAGCAACAGCTCCTGAAAACACATGTGAAAATAGGTACGTTAGCATAAAAATGCCTGTGAGATACATAGGTTTTATGAAAATAGGATTCATGACTTGAGTTTGAAGAAATGTTTAATAAATTTCAGTCATGAACCTTGTTAATTGTTTTGTTTTATAAATCATTTGAAAAACGTTAGCAAAATCAGATGATATGCATATATAAAAGAATAATGTATGGTTAAATGAATAACCAAGTAAAATGAGTTTGTATAAATTGAGTTATTTGTAAAACAATGTTTAAGTGAAAATATGTTGTAAATGTAATATGTATAACTAAAATGGTTTAAATAACGCTACGATATGTAATACCATAAAAACACTTATATACAGGAAGTACCAGCGGCTTATCCACCATGCTTTTATCATACTACATGTTGCCTCGTTATGCAAATCACTTACCCAAACAAACCACCAAAATGTAATGTTTAAACCAATTGTCAAATGTTTATGAGTAAACCAAGTCTATTGTCAATATAAACCATGTAATGTATAAGCAAAAGTCATATATGGTAAATAAAATGAGACTACTTAAACCATATGAAAAATGTACAAAACAAAGTAAAATAAATCAAAAGTTATGTTTTGTAAGATAAATACATGTTTTACTGATACAAACATTTATGCAGTAAGTTAACGCATACATTCAGGCCTTGAGACAGCAGGATAACCTTAGAGTAAAGATTATCAAAGAAAAATGTTTTCGGATTCAGTCATTCCTTACATCCAAACAAACCTAGGATGTTAGGAACGGGATTTGTCAAGTCCTATGGTACCATTACTTACTACCGAGCGGCGTAGCTAATGTTAATGAATTTAATTTAGACCCATTGAACAAACCAAATGTCATATCAAATTGTAAACATGTAATGAAAGTAATGTGCTAAGTATGCTAAGTTAACATACAAAGCAGAAAAGTCATGTAAATCAATGTGCTATCATGCCAAGTAAATATACATAGCAAAGGAAGATGTAATGTAAATCAATGTGCTATCATGCCAAGTAAACATGCATAGCAAAACAAAATGAATTTATGTACTAATAGTGTACTAATGAACATAGTAAGTATATAATATGAAAACATGGAAAGCATGAAAATAACAAGTAGGCACATGTGTTTCACCCCAAAACATTTGGAAAACAGTAAAAGAGGGGTCTATGTACTCACTTGAGATTGCTCAGAAGTCCTAAGATAACCACCAAGCAAAGCTAGAAGATCACGGAATCAAACGACACCTAATATAGGTAACTATATTAATAAACGGACCTATTCGGAAGATCGGGTAGCATGAGGGTTCATAAACTAAATGAGTGTAGGAACTCATGTAATATGGTTTAACAAAGCCTACATACTAAAACGAAACTTATCCTAAGTGCTTTTGACCCGTTATGACCCGTTTAGGTAGCTTATGCTACTTTAACGCGTCGTTCGCGTAAAACGCGTTTGGACCGCCTAACTAGTCCTATGATAAGTAAGATATGCCTTAACATGTTTAATATTGTTGCCAAATCAGTTTAGATGTCAAAAGTTACGTTACATAGGCTTAAAATGAAATTTGGCGTAAAAAGGGTATTTTGGTAATTTACTTAAGGCATATATACTACCTATCATACAACTACTCTAACGATGTGACCATAAGGTATAACCTTGGAAGGTTATTCCCTATACAACTATGGTCACCTAATGTGTTTGGTCGGATCCTAATGATCGACCAAATGGGTCGGGTTCGAAAGTATAAGCGATTGATTAGATCGCTTACCTTTACGACCCTATACAAGCACAAATCTAAAAGTGACGAGCTAAACATGTCAAAACATGTTTAACGAGGTTTAAAAACAGGTTTGATATCAAGATAAAGGGTCTTGATACCCAAAAGTAGTTTGGTTACAAAATACGCAAGAACGCGCATTTTGGCCGAAACTATGACTCGTCACTAAGCCTAGATAACGTGGTAATCAGTAGGTATAGTCACTAGGGACTATAACCATCGTGATTACGCTCACGTTATGAAGTTCAAATGAACTTCGCATTGACCATAAACTGGTCAATGCAGAAAGTCAAACGCAGTTTGACTTTAACGCTAAAACGAATGAAAAGAACGAAGGAATACTTACAGAGGGTCCCCACAAGTTTGATTTTCCAAGTTTTTCTCAGGTATGAAGTGTTTCACACATCAACTTAGAGAAAATCTCAGAAACCAAGTGGGTTGCAACAAAAGGGGTGGGGGGTATTTATAGATTTCTTAGGACCATTAGGATCGTTTCTCGATTCCCGAGCCTTAATCTCAGCCGTACACCTCATGCCCACAGATTTACAAAACCAAGGGAGCCCCTAGAAATGCTTAAAACCATGTGCAAAGGTGGGATCAAGCTGGAAAGAGCTGTAACCAACTTTTTGCTGATCTGGGCAAGCTTTACAGACCGTATGTGGTCCCTTACAGTCCGTAAGGACCATGCTTGCTGGCAGAAAGTTTGGTAAAGTGGCAGAACAGGCCCCTGAGTCTCCGAACTTGATTTTTGATGCGTTTTGACACGTTTAAGCCCCGTTAACCTCACTTAAAGGCTCAAATATGAAGTTAAAGTATAGGGAACTTAAAATATGCTCAAAAATATATCGGATGTCGGTTTGTTTGGCCGTACGGTTGCGTTGTTCGGTTAATTACGACGGAATGCGCACAAGCGCGAAAAACGATCCAAATTGGGCGACGAATGGATTTTTCTTATGCCAAACACTAAAATAAAATATTTTAGGGCTTACATAAATTTTTGGATGTCCGGATGTATTCAGAACGTAAGTTATGCGCGAAAATACAAACTTATGCACTTTTTGATGCTTTTAGTCCCTAAATGAGCATAAAGTTTATTTTAGCACACCGTCCAAACAATTAATTATCATTTCCGAGACTTCGGAATTATGACAAATGATGAAAAACATATGAAAACAATATGAGGATATCAATGGGGTGTCCAAAACATAAGCTTTTGGCGCTACGTCGCAACCCCCATAACTTGTCCGTTTTTGAACCGACAAGCTACTTAACAACGTTTTCTTTGCCAAAACAACTAAACGAATAACTTGGCAAACTAGTTAAGCTTATTTAGGGATTCCGAATCACTTCATATATCATTTGTTACAGAATTACAACTTGCAGAAAACCTTCGTCGATAGGAATTAAAAGTGCCATTAACGAACCGACGACTAAACTGAAGCCATTTAAGGTATCAAAATACAATTTCTATTAGTCTAGTGAACTAGTTAAGACCATTTAGCATTTCAAATCCCTAATTACCCCCATAATGGTGCAAAAATGTCACACCCCGACCACGTAAAACAACAAAACGTGGCGGAAACGTCGGGGAGTGTTGTAACAGAATCATTGTTTCACAACCATGGAATAAATAATTTTGTTTTATTGAATAAATGAACTTATTGTTTTAATACAATCAAATAAGTACAACTATTATCTTTCAAGTTTTAAAGTCGCTAAGGCACGAGTCCATCCTATGTATAGCATGTGTAAAAATAGGTACGTCAGCATAAATGAACTTATTGTTTTAATACAATCAAATGAGTACAACTATTATCTTTCAAGTTTTAAAGTCGCTAAGGCACGAGTCCATCCTATGTATAGCATGTGTATCATCAATCATCACATAACTGCACCTGAAACATGTGTAAAAATAGGTACGTCAGCATAAAAATGCCTGTGAGATACATAGGTTTTATTGTAATTAGGATTCATGACTTATGAGTTTAAAGAAAAAGTTTTAATAAAAGTAGTCATGATCCTTGTAAAAGGTTTTCTTTTATAAATCATTTATAAGAAATCAGATGGTATAAAATAATAATACATAGAAAATTTAATAAGTAAGTAAAATGAGTTTGTATAGAATATATTGTTTGAAAAACAATATTTTGATAAAAAGGTTTATAGTAAATATAAAAATATACTTTGGTTTTTAAGAAAGTCGAATAAGTAATATATTAAAATATATTTCAGTTCCAATATTGATAACCCAAGTGTACTAAATAACAACACGGTATGTAATGTGATGAAAACACTTATATATAAGAAGTACCAGCGGCGTATCTACCATGTTTTCATCACATCACACCCGTCTCGTTATCTAAACACTAACCAAAACTCAATTGTAAAACGAATAGTATATTAAATATACTTTAGTTGTTAAAAATAATAATTTTCAGTAGTATATCAAAAGTAGACTTTGGATTTATAAATAACATATTAAACTATGTTTTGGATTACAAATAACATATTAAACTATGTTTTGGATTACAAATAACATATTAAACTATGTTTTAGATTTTTAACAAAATATATGTTGGTTTTGTACGATATCACATATGAGAGCATATCAAACTATACTTTTGGGAGTATAACTTAATATACAATAATAATGTGACTTAAGAATTCATTCAGACCTAGTGCATCAAAATACACCTTTGAGACTATAGGGATACCACAAAGGCAATCCCTATTTGGATGGAGAAACAAATTGGTTTCAGACATTCCATGACAACAGGAATGGAGTGTCAAATCCTATAGCGCTACATCATACTACCAACAGGTCTGGTGAACAAAAAAAAGTATTACTCCAAACATTTATTTTATAATCTTTGAAAAATTAGAGTTTAAATCATAGATAATCATTCAGTTTGCAAAAAGATAAGTACAAATATGTATAATCAATTATACTTTTGAAAACATGAAAATAACAGATAGGTACACATGCTTCACCCCAAAACAGTTTGAAAACAGTAAAAGGGGGGACTATGTACTCACTTGAGGGTGATTAGAAGTCTTGAACAACTACCAAGCAAGCTAGAGGAGTCCCGGAAATCAAACGGCACCTAATATAGGTAACTACATAAATAAACCGGACCTAAAACAGAGGATCGGATAGGATGAGGTCTTGTAAACCAAATGAGTGTGGGATCTCATATGATATGGTTTAACAAGGCCTACATACTAAAAGGAAACCTAACCTAAGTGCTTACGACCCATTACGACCCGTTTAGGTAGCATACGCTACTTTAACGCGTCGTTCGCGTAAAACGCGTTCGGCCCGTCTAACTAGTCCTACGACAAGTATTATATGCCCTAACATGTTTAATTATGTTGCATAATCATTTAAATGACAAAAGTTTGGGTTACATATGCTTAAATATCAATTATGCATAAAAAGGGCATTTTGGTCATTTTCCTAAGGCATACAACCTACCTATCATACAACTTTCAAAAATGATAGATTTAGTCCCTGAAGCCCCAAACTTGGTTTTCGATGCATTTTTGACACGTTTAAGCCCCGTTAACCCCATTTCAAAGCTCTAAAATGAAGTTAAAGTATAGGGAACTTAAAACATGCTCAAAAATATCTCGGGTGTCGGTTCGTTTGGTCGTACGGTTGCGTTGTTCGGATAATTACGACGGGAGTCGTAATGAACGCAAAAACGATCCAAATTAAGCGACGAATGAAATTTTATTATGCCAAACACTAAAATAAAATATTTTAATGCTTACATAAATTTTTGGATGTCCGGATATATTCAGAACGTAAGATATGCGCGAAAATGCAAACTTGTGCACTTTTTTTGACGGTTTTAGTCCCTATTTGACCAAAAGTTTATTTTAGCATACCGAACCCCTTAAAGCCTATTTCTAAGCTATGTAGAGGATATTTAGGGTATGTTTAACTTATGATCAAGTTCCGGAAGGTTCGTTACTATACAAATCAGTATAGTTTCGCAGTTTGACACAATTAGTCCCTGCGATCGAACAACTTGATTTCAACACACCAAACCATCCAAAACTTATTTCTAAGTTATGTGGAGGTTATTTAAGGTATGTTAAGCCTATTTCACTATGCCGGAGTGTTCGTTGCATTAAACTGGTTATATTTACGCATCAGTGTGCGTATAACCTTCCAGAAAGTGATTTAGAGCCCGAAATTGAACAAGAATTGATATGTGCAAATGATACACATAATTATACAAATTCCAAGTATGAAACACAATATTTCATTGGTTTGGTATTGTTTGATGGTCACAGTGACACAGGTGTCACAGTCTCCGCTACTTTAGGAAATTTCGTCTCGAAATTTAATTTTAGGAGAAACTTGTGAGGACAACTGTGATGTTTTCGCTTTTGAATGAATCCCTTGAACCCTAAGTTGAACTCTGGGCCATGATAGGGTTCTTAGCGAAATTTTCAACCCTCAAAGTGAAGTCCTTGTAGTAATAAAACATGGAGTTTCGAACTACGGACAGAAGAACGTTTCTTATGAAGACTCATCAAAGGAAACTTGGTGTGTGCTTAAAATCAGGATTGGGGAGTGTAAGATAAGATGACATCGGTCAAGGTCCAAGACTTCTCCCGTATCATTACTCTTGTCGCTATAGGTCTTAACACACGACAAAACTTCCTGTGGTTTCTGTGCACTGAATTCCATAATTATGTAGGCCTCCATAATTACGTAATTCCTTGCACAGTCCGCACAGTTTATTTCATAATGCGTAGGGGAAAAATCAATTGAATAAACATGAAGCGTCTTGACTAGACCACCAAAGGGTCTTTTTAACTAGATCAACGAACGAGCTTTTTAACTAGATCAACACATGATCTTCTTAACTAGACCGTTGTATAATCTTTTTAAATAGACCACTTTAAAGGGATCTTTTCAATTATATCATCTCATGATATTCCTAACCAGATTTTCAAAATCAATCTGTTTAACCAGACCATTCAAGAGGTCCAATTGTAGAATAGTACTTTATAACCCAAGGGACTTAACTACAATGTTGAAGTCCATTAAGGATTTAAGATAGTACCTTTGGATATCCTATTATGAATCTCTCATATGAGATATGGAAGATTCTATGAGGATTTGGATGGATCACATATAAACACAAAACATATAAGAGAACACATAAGCACATAATCACATAATTAATTAACTTGATTTTTAATTTGTTATCTTTAGATACGGGTATTTAAAGCACACCAGGAATCCAATCCGTGGATTTCATTTGGCACTTTAAACACAAGAATCTAACTATGGAGATAGAAAGATCTTAAGAGGAATTTGGCTTTGTTTCTTAAAAGAAACGAGTATTTAAGATTCTTGGGGAGATCACAAGTGATCATAAAAATGACAGAACCATACGAGTAGTTTGTCTTTGTGTTGGCATCATAAGGTTGTATCAAACATTCACACAATCGTATCAGTTTTGCAAAAATAAAAACGACGAATTTTTATTTATATAACAACTGACTTGTCTTTAAATGTCAAAAGATAACAACTAAAGGAAATAACAAAACACTAATTGTTCACTGCTAGATCATTGTTCACGTTTGCCTCATTGATGTTAAACACTCGTCCACGTGCTGGAGGTATGTTAACAAGTCTTGGGCAATTATTTCTGTAGTGAGTAAGGTCACCACAGTTATAACATGACCCCGGAGGGAACCGTGCTTGAACAGCAGCAGGGTTTGCAGCAGCTTGATTTGCATAACGACAAACATTGATCAAATGTCCCAACCGCCCACAGTGGGTACATTTGTGACATTGCTCTTGCTCCAGATGATGACGGTTGCATTTATTGCACAAAGGTGCGGTACCAACATAGTTTTGCCTTTTGCGAGGTTGTGCTGGCTGGTTTGGTGCAACCTGTTTGTCTTGAGCAGTTATGGCGCAGTTTTGAGAGGCCTTGCGCTTCTTCTTCTTGGATACCTCAGCCTGTTTTTCCTTTGGCTCAGCTTGAGCAGTCTTGTCAGATGGTCTTGGGTCGCCTTTTCGAAAAAGCTTACCCTTCCTGATGTGGGATTCAGTTAGGGTGGCAGGCAATTCAATGGCTTGTCTGACAGTAGTAGGGTTGCTGCCAGTAACAATATCCTGAACTAGGCCAGGAAGACCATCAATGTATTTCTCAATCGCCTTATCCAAAGGCGTAACCATAGCAGGACATAGCAGGCTCAATTCTTCATAACGGTTAGTATAGGCTCGATGTTCACCACTATCTTGCTTTAAGTCATCAAATTCCCTTTCTAAAGCTCTCAATTCATGACGAGGACAAAACTCCTTCATCATAAGAGCCCTAAGCTCAGCCCAAGTCTGTGCTAATGCAACCTCAGCACCACGGTCCCTCATAACTCCGTTCCACCACGTAAGATCCCTCTTCTGAAATACACTGGAGGCAAACTCGACTTTCCAATTTTCAGGACATTGAACGTGACGAAACGTACTCTCAATGCCCTCGAACCACTGTAGGAGCCCAGTTGCTCCTTCAGAACCACTAAACTTGAGTGGGTTAGCTGAATTGAAGCTTTTGAAATTGCATGGAGCATTCTGGTTATTGATGGCTTGATTCATTTGAGCAAAAATATCTGGGAGTACAGCAGCCATATGTTGTGCCATAATATGTGCCATATCGGCATTTGGGAGCGGATTTTCGCGTCGAGGAGGCATTCTAAAAGGGAAAACAGGAAGGAAAACAAGTGAAAGGATTAGACGAAAAGAATGAAATGAGACAAAATTTGATGAAAGCAAAGATGGTGGTCATTTGTTTGTTACTACGAAGCAACAAACGACACACAGCGATTAATCAAAGTAAATGGGTCAAAAATAATGTATCGCGAAGACATGCTCGCCTATAAGTGGACACTCACCCCAAGAGTTCCCAGGTAAGAGTGACTGGTCCGATATTGCGGATTTGTACGAACACTCTAGCCTTAGACAGAAAGCTCAGGGTACAGGCACCCACCCTTCCAGTTTGCACGTGTTCACATTATTTAGACCAAACTTTGACGGGATTTTGAAAACTTAGAGGGTTCAAAACCTTACAATCAATCATCCTAGAACAGATGATTAGTTTTCAAAGCAGGATTGAAATTTGTGTTCTTATTGTGGTTGTCACCTAAGAATAAGTGACGGTATTGTTTTAAAACTAAACACAAGAAAACTAATTCCCTATAACCATTGGCTCTGATACCAACTTTTCTGTCACACCCCGACCACGTAAAACAACAAAACGTGGCGGAAACGTCGGGGAGTGTTGTAACAGAATCATTGTTTCATAACCATGGAATAAATAATTTTGTTTTATTGAATAAATGAACTTATTGTTTTAATACAATCAAATAAGTACAACTATTATCTTTCAAGTTTTAAAGTCGCTAAGGCACGAGTCCATCCTATGTATAGCATGTATCATCAATCATCACATAACTGCACCTGAAACATGTGTAAAAATAGGTACGTCAGCATAAAAATGCATGTGAGATACATAGGTTTTATTGTAATTAGGATTCATGACTTATGAGTTTAAAGAAAAAGTTTTAATAAAAGTAGTCATGATCCTTGTAAAAGGTTTTCTTTTATAAATCATTTATAAGAAATCAGATGGTATAAAATAATAATACATAGAAAATTTAATAAGTAAGTAAAATGAGTTTGTATAGAATATATTGTTTGAAAAACAATATTTTGAAAAAAAGTTTATAGTATATATAAAAATATACTTTGGTTTTTAAGAAAGTCGAATAAGTAATATATTAAAATATATTTCAGTTCCAATATTGATAACCCAAGTGTACTAAATAACAACACGGTATGTAATGTGATGAAAACACTGATATATAAGAAGTACCAGTGGCGTATCTACCATGTTTTCATCACTCACACCCGTCCCGTTATCTAAACACTAACCAAAACTCAATTGTAAAACGAATAGTATATTAAATATACTTTAGTTGTTAAAAATAATAATTTTCAGTAGTATATCAGAAGTAGACTTTGGATTTATAAATAACATATTAAACTATGTTTTGGATTACAAATAACATATTAAACTATGTTTTGGATTACAAATAACATATTAAACTATGTTTTGGATTACAAATAACATATTAAACCATGTTTTAGATTTTTAACAAAATATATGTTGGTTTTGTACGATATCACATATGAGAGCATATCAAACTATACTTTTGGGAGTATAACTTAATATACAATAATAATGTGACTTAAGAATTCATTCAGACCTAGTGCATCAAAATACACATTTGAGACTTTAGGGATACCACAAAGGCAATCCCTATTTGGATGGAGAAACAAATTGGTTTCAGACATTCCATGACAACAGGAATGGAGTGTCAAATCCTATAGCGCTACATCATACTACCAACCGGTCTGGTGAACAAAATAAGTACTACTCCAAACATTTATTTTATAATCTTTGAAAAATTAGAGTTTAAATCATAGACAATCATTCAGTTTGCAAAAAGATAAGTACAAATATGTATAATCAATTATACTTTTGAAAACATGAAAATAACAGATAGGTACACATGCTTCACCCCAAAACAGTTTGAAAACAGTAAAAGGGGGGGGGGGGACTATGTACTCACTTGAGGGTGCTTAGAAGTCTTGACCAACTACCAAGCAAGCTAGAGGAGTCCTGGAAATCAAACGGCACCTAATATAGGTAACTACATAAATAAACCGGACCTAAAACGGAGGATCGGATAGGATGAGGTCTCGTAAACCAAATGAGTGTGGGATCTCATATGATATGGTTTAACAAGGCCTACATACTAAAAGGAAACCTAACCTAAGTGCTTACGACCCATTACGACCCGTTTAGGTAGCATACGCTACTTTAACGCGTCGTTCGCGTAAAACGCATTCGGCCCGTCTTACTAGTCCTTACGACAAGTATTATATGCCCTAACATGTTTAATTATGTTGCATAATCATTAAATGACAAAAGTTTGGGTTACATATGCTTAAATATCAATTATGCATAAAAAGTGCATTTTGGTCATTTTCCTAAGGCATATAAACTACCTATCATACAACTACTTAAACGAAGTGACCATAAGGTATAACCTCGGAAGGTTATTCCCTATACAACTATGGTCGCCTAAAGTGTTTGGTTGGATCCTAATGATCGACCAAACGGGTCGGGTTCGTAAGTATAAGCGATTGTTTAGATCGCTTACCTTACGACCCTACATAAGCACTAATCTAAAAGTGACGAGCTAAACATGTTTAAAACATGTTTAACAAAGTTTGAAAACAAGTTGGATATCAAAACAAACGGTTTTGATACCTAAGAGTAGTTTGGTTACAAAATACGCATAAACACGCATTTTGGCCGAAACTACGACTCGTCACTACACCTAAACAACGTGGTAATCGGTAGGTATAGTCACTAGGGACTATAACCATCGTGATTACGCTCACGTTGCGAAGTTCAAACGAACTTCTCATTGACCATAGACTGGTCAATGCAGAAAGTCAAACAAAGTTTGACTTTTAAGCTAGAAAGTGATAAAAGAACGAAAGAGGACTTACAAAGGGTCCAAATAGATTTGGTTCCAAGTATTCTCAGGTAGGTAGTGAATAATCACAACCACTTAGAGAAATCTCAGACCAAATGTGCAGAAAATGAATGAGGGACATGGCCTTATATAGTTTTTCGCAAACCGTTAGGATCATTTCTTGGAGAGGAGGGAATGATCTTGGCCATACAATTGTCAAAGAAAGATTGGGGGACTTGTTCTCCACACAAACCAGCCCATAGCATGAAAAACCATGGATCAAAACCATTGGAACAAGAGGAAATGACCAGATTCAATGTTTCTGCAACTCTGATGTGCTGGGCAATACTTACGGACCATAAGCAAAGCTCCATACGGACCGTAAGGGACCTGCAGACCAGCAACTTTCAAAAATGATAGATTTAGCCCCTGAAGCCCCCAACTTGGGGTTCGATGCATTTTTGACATGTTTAAGCCCCGTTAACCCCATTTCAAAGCTCTAAAATGAAGTTAAAGTATAGGGAACTTAAAACATGCTCAAAAATATCTCGGGTGTCGGTTCGTTTGGTCGTACGGTTGCGTTGTTCGGTTAATTACGACAGGAGTCGTAATGAACGCAAAAACGATCCAAATTAAGCGACGAATGGAATTTTATTATGCCAAACACTAAAATAAAATATTTTAATGCTTACATAAATTTTTGGATATAAAATATTTTAATGCTTACATAAATTTTTGGATGTCCGGATATATTCAGAACGTAAGATATGCGCGAAAATGCAAACTTGTGCACTTTTTTTGACGGTTTTAGTCCCTATTTGACCAAAAGTTTATTTTAGCATACCGAACCCCTCAAAGCCTATTTCTAAGCTATGTAGAGGATATTTAGGGTATGTTTAACTTATGATCTAGTTTCGGAAGGTTCGTTACTATACAAATCGGTATAGTTTCGCAGTTTGACACAATTAGTCCCTACGATCGAACAACTTGATTTCAACACACCAAACCATCCAAAACTTATTTCTAAGTTATGTGGAGGTTATTTAAGGTATGTTAAGCATATTTCACTATTCCGGAGTATTCGTTGCATTAAACTGGTTATATTTACGCATCAGTGTGCGTATAACCTTCCAGAAAGCGATTTAGAGCCCGAAATTGAACAAGAATTGATATGTGCAAATGATAAACATAATTATACAAATCCCCAGTATGAAACACAATATTTCATTGGTTTGGTATTGTTTGATGGTCACAGTGACACAGGTGTCACAAAAAAACCCCTAATCACCATACTTTACTTAATCACCAAAATATCTAATAAACCAATAACTTTTATAAAACATGTTACACTTTACCCCCTTATAAAATCGGTTAAAGTGGGCCCCACCCACTAGATTTTCTTGTTGAAATTTTAGATTACATGTCTGGGGAAATATATGGAGTATGGCCATGAAATTATATGTTGAAAGACACTTGAAAGACACTTGAAAGACATGAGACATCACCTACCATTCTCTTATCAATTCACAACATTTCTCAAACACCAAAAACTCCATTTGGAGCTTCTTTGGTCCTGGCTCAAAGAAGAGCACTAACACCCACCATTTTTAACCAATAATCACCACATTCCAGCTTAAATCAATATATTTTGAGATCATCTAAGCATGGAGGATCATTAGGAGCTTGGTTGGAGCTTAAATCTCTTCTTAATCTTATCATTTGGCTTGTGCAAAGTTGTAAGCTCTCAAACCATCATATTTAAGCTTCTTATTACTAGTATTTACTAGATGTACAAGTTGATCATCTTAAAAATCAAGAAAAACATAACCAAAAACCCTAATCCTAAACTTAATAATCTACTAATCATGATTGTTTATATGATTATTTGTGTAGATTAGTGTAGTTAGTTGATGTAATCTTGATGATTATGTTAATTTTGTAGAGATTAGTGGTTTAAAGTTTACCTTTATGATGATTTTGTGATTAACTTTATGTAGTATTTTAGATTAGTGTTAATCTAGTCATGTTAAACTTAAAAATGTGATTTAAACATTTGAATGTTTAAATCACACAAGATCATCAACTTCAAATATTATTAGCATGTGTATGTAAACATGATTAAGTAAATTTTAAACCAAGAATAACCATGTGACCAAGTCTTAAAAACTTTAATGAACTTGATTTTCACATAAAGCAAGCTTATGGAAATGTTTACTTTACAAAGTGAAGCATAAAAGAGTCTTAAGAATTTTTACAAAAACATGGAAATTTTTAAGAATGAAAAATAACGAGAATCAAGTTTATTTAACGATGAACTTGAAAAAAAGGTTATTTTAAATTCTTGGATAGATTGTGCAAAATGCTACAACGAAAACTTCAAAGTTCAAAAATTTCACAAACACGCTCTTTCCAACGAATGACCCTCCGACCGAATGGTCATCCGTCTTGTGATTAATGCTTGAAAAATGATTTTTGGAAAGCTTGAAGAATTAATGATGATTTGGAAATTGATTTGGTGATATAAACGCGTTTTGAAAACGTGGGAAACGTCATAGTTTAGGGGAAACTATGGCGAAATTTTCTAAAATCTAATCGCGATTAAAGTGTGATTAATGGGGGATTAACAAGGTTAAACACTATTAGCGGTCTTAAACATCATTACGGAAGCTTTGATGAAAATGGTTAAGTCCCAAATATTAAAGAGTTCTTATGAACTTGAATATATATTTTCACAAAAATAAATGGGTGAAATTAATAACCATATATAAGTATAATCTTTGGCAAAAATTATATATTTTGGAAAGTCATCAAGTATATGTATTATGTGCTATGTGTATGTACCTAGATACACTTAAGGTGATCAAAATAATACACCCATGATGCCAAGAAATACTTGTATGAAACAAGTGTAAAAAGACACAAAAATACATTTACATGTTTCCTACATGTTCCCAAAGAAATGCAATGAAAACGGATATAAATAAATCCTAAACGTATTATATCCATCAGTGAATAAACGGACGAAAAAACAAATCGGACAACGGACGAGTCCACGAAAATATATTCTTACAAAATAATGTATAATTCAAGCCGATAAGTAAGACACATAATTTATTTCGGTAAATAAAAGAATATATATCGTCACTGATGACAAAGAGGCATGGCGTCATCACGAGAAGATTACTACGACACTTGGGCGTTTCGTTGACACAAGAAATATATATTAAACGATCACAACGACGTGTCTAAAAAATATATTTTTTTGACACCGAAATAATATATATTACCGACGACAAAAACCCGAAAGGTTTAAAAAGTATAAAATTACTAAGTGATTTATATTAGTATATCAATATACTTGAGAAACCATAACTTAGTAAAAATAACAAGTTTAAGATTTCCCACTAAATGGACTCCATTAATTGTGATGGGCTAGGCCCAATGACAAGATAAGATGGGCTAGGCCCAATGACAAGATAACATGGGCTAGGCCCAATAACAACATACATGGGCAAGGGCCCAATGAAAAAATACATGGGCCAAGGCCCAATGACATTAATACGTGGGCAAGGGCCCAATGACATAAAAACGTGGGTTAAGCCCAATGAAATTAAAACGTGGGCAAAGGCCCAATGACATTAAAACGTGGGCAAAGGCCAAATGACATAGAAACGTGGGTTAAGCCCAATGACATAGAAACGTGGATTAACCCCAATGACATAGAAACGTGGGGTAAGCCCATTGACATGGGTTCGGCCCAATGACACGTGTGCGAAGCACGAGGACACGTGAAGGGCGAGGCCTGCTCACACATGATTCAATACATACAAAATATATGTATACACTTACGAAATAAATACATATAACAATTAAACAAACTACCAACACTCTAAAATACAAAGTTGTTCCAAATATGACAAGTGAAAACATAATAAGAATTCAAGATGAACAACTTATACGAGGTCCGATAAGACCTAGTGTCTAATAAAGTTAGTACACATGTAGGTTAATCACGCGTACGGATGCTCACTTACGATATTACATACAAGGAACGCAAACTTGTGAGTTCATGCCCATCCTTTCAATGATTTCAATGTTTTGTTTTTAAAACAATCGAGGGGAAATACATGTTAAAACTACAAGGTATGTTAGCTATGGGTTTAGATGATAACACGATCAATGTACGTAAGTAGGATGATGACATAGTAACCATTAATCACTTAGTGACCAAGGTGCAAAAGGTGTAGATCTATAGAGCTTGAGACGCGCTCCACTCAGGTTGGTGCCATAGGAGTGCTTTTGTGGTCCCAGAAATGTCAAAGTTGTCTCGGTATGGTTACGTACTTATGGTACATAATGTCAGTGTGTTCATGACACTCTGATAGATCCTTAAACTCCATGAATGCTAATAACATACCATGATTACATTACAAGAATACAGATTTCATATGAGAACAATAACTGCATGAACTCGCTCAACTTTTGTTGACCTTTTAAAACTACATGTATTTCAGGAAACAAGTCTTGAGCCGGTGATACACTACGGGAAACGGGAAAGTCAATGACAACGATAGCCGCTTTTAGAGGATTTGTCTTTTATATCCCAACTTCGTATGGGTTTATAGGGGACAAAACCTCTCTATGTCTTATGTCAAAAACAAGCTTTTGTTATGTGTAAAATAACTTATAACTATGCTATGTTTAACGTTGTAAACGTTGTTGAAACTTGGAAACTATGTTGGAAAACTTGTAATCTTTTGTTGAACTCAATATATATATGGCATTGTTATTAGTTTATATGTTTACACATTTGGATGCAATGATTACCTTTCTTACGTCACACACAATACGCTTCTGCTACTAGCAGGGTGTGACAGATTGGTATCAGAGCTCCGATTGTAGTGAACCGGGAAAAACTTTTACAAAGTTTGGTCTACAATCACTATGGGCTCTCACATGAAAACAAAGTTGATAACATTACAAAAATGATTTCAGAAATATGACAAAATGACAAAAGGTTTTCATTGTGTCCTGATAACACAAGGATCTATCATGCGAGCTCAATCATAAGTAACAAAGAAGGATCAATGCAGGGTTAGTCTATGAGGAATAGACTTGAAAACATTAAGGATTACATGTGAAACACGAGAAACAAAAAACAACTTGAGATTTAGTGATTATATATATATATATATATATATAATGTATTTATATATGTGTTGTACGGAACATTTTGCCATGATGAAAATACCTTCGACTACGAATTCTATTATTATAATTGACTCACGCGATGAGAATGACGACCTCGTGGCTATTACAAAGCTTATGGCGGACGTGGTCCCTAAGAGAAACCCTAAAGCATTGATCCCGTGGAACATGGTTGTTTACCCTCGGGTGGTATATGCCTGGCTTCGGTAGTGACAACGAGCCAGAGGTGGCGGCCTTGGAAAACAACTCTACTAGTGGGACGAGGTCCCTAAGATTCATATTAGTTATGCTCGATTACATTCCTGTCCAGACAAGGAAGATGAAGTACTCAACTTGAAGGTGCCCCTCTAGTTGTTATTATTACGAATTCTTTTATTTCCATTTCGGCTAACGTTGTGCCCTTTCACGAATAATGACAAAAGGGCGTTAGTTCGTGGACCATCACGAAGATCCCTCGTATGTTGAAGGTATATAGACAACAATGTCTTCTCTTTGACTGATCGTCTGTTTGAACGAGAGAATGCTAGGGTGACCATGCAAGACAATTTATTATTATGGGGCCCACGTAATAACAACATGTAGTGTATGGAAATCCTGGTGGGCTCTGCGGGTTAAGCTAACGATCACTATCCATTCGAAATTCTTAAGTTGTTCAAGTTTCTATCTAGTAGAACACTAACCGGGATGCTTACTATAGCACTCTACGATACAGGAAGACCACATGTATTATTCACACCTAACATTCGATCTATAACGCGAGTCATTCGACACTAGTCATCGAAAGCAAACAAAACTTGTTAGCCACTCATGGAGGATTTTCCTCAACATTCTAGGAGTTCTTGTACATGGGCTAGTTCTTTGGTGTCTATGATACCTTACCTTATCTTAGTCATTGGAAATGATTACATTAAATTCTATCGTTTGACATTTGTCTTATTCCAAAGGATGATATGGCATGAGCCATGCTACAACCCCTTCATTGCATTATTCGACATCTATAGAAATCATGACAATTTTGTTGAAGCTCATGGAGCTCAACGGATATCAACGTATTCGTCACACGGGTTAGTGCAGCGAAGGATTTTCCTACGTGGGACGGTCGAGGTCTACAAGGTAGGAAATACATACTGTAAGGATTGAGATGACCGTTTGGTTTCTCCTCCTTACCGAATTACCTCTTTTCACACTTAGGAATATGGTCAATACATGCAGGAGGTATTGCACATTTTCGGTTGCGTTTATTCATGTTATCATTGTTTCAAATATGTATGAACAATGCGATCTTGAGGTTTCCATGATCGATTACATTCGTAATTCTTAGGCGCATGGTAGGCTAAATCTGTCCAGATACAAGTCTAGATCCTTTGATATGATGTATCAAAAATAACATGGTGCCGAAAAGAAAATCTACACGCAAAAAGGGTCAGTTAATCAGCAAGCTACTATTAAAGTCGAACTTGAGTTTTTATTGAACAACATGAGGTTGCGGAGATTGCACAACATGGGGTTGTTGAGTCGACACTAATGATGGTACTGATGTTACCGGCAGCTCAAGTTGTTCAAATTCCGATGGGACGAGAACGAGTGGCAATGCTACACTTGGAGATGCAATCACACTAGATTTTAATTCTAAGGCATCTCTGGATTACAAGCCGCGAGACCTCATCGATACGAGAGGTGCGGTAAGTTATGTACGCTAAATAAAGACATTGAAGTCAGTTAACCATGCTAGTAAATGTACTCCTAAATAAACGATTTATTAAACGAATAGTCATCTGTTGAGGGAGACGATAACTTGGTGGAATCTCCAAGTGCAAACTATAGGGAGTAATACAATAAAGAGGTTATTGTGGGAAGAACTCAAGGATCTTACGAGAGAATAGTATTGCTCGCTAGTGGTAAATTCCAAGGTTGGGAACCGAACTCTAGAACTCGATTATGATTAGAGCAAACATAGGTGGTTACCCCGACGCCTCTACGATCTCTAAAAGATTGTTGTATACTAGATAACACCCGAATCCAAACGCGCTGAGCGCTACATTTGGGGTTTAGCCCTGAGATATGAAGCTGGCATCAAGGAGTACGCTAATAACTTGCCAAAAATTCTGAGTGAGATAAGTAAAACTCTCACCATGAGGGCACTTGCAAAAGTGCCAAGAGTAGCAGTGTGGTGATACTGGGCACAAAACGGAAACTAATGAGTTAGATATACTCAAGAAAGAACCAGGAGACTTTAACTGTGGCAAAGAAATCACGATAAGCATGGATGTCTAAGGACGAATCAAGCAAGTGAATAAGTGAGTCTATGAGTAGAGCTAGGAATACTCCCCAAAATCCCAATGTTGCCATGGGTATGTTCTACTCTACAACTAGCATGTATTAATTCCTTGGATACCAACATTGGCTTAGCTTAGTGTCTTTAGATACTAAGCATATATATATATATATATATACAAGTTAGAGTCATGTAGGTTAGACATGTTTTACTCTAGCAAGTTAGCTAAAGGGGAATTAGCAGAGTCATGTGAGGTCATTAAGGGTCGTCGATACGTTTCCTACCAACCGACCCGTTGCATCCATTTTGGTTAATACCAGTGTCAGTATTAGTTTCATCCCCCTAGAATTTGAAATATACTTGTCCAAGAGTCAAGTAAGCTAGACGTCCCCCTCATTCCATAGTATTGGCCAACGGTAAATTAGTTGAGTCGGGAGAAGGCACTAAAGGATGCACACTCGAACTTTGAGCACATAAATTTAACATTGGCCATCTTACCCATTCAATTGGGTTGTTACCACGCAGATTTTGACATAGATTAGTTATCCGATAACCAAGCCGCAGCCATATCTCATGAGGAGATCATTCGCATCCCCCTGTCCGACAAGAGAACATCTTTTAGTGCTCGGTGAGAATCAAGACACGCCACTACAAATTATTTGTTGCATGAAGGCTCAAAAATGTTTGAGGAAAGGATGCATCACCTTTCTTGCCCATGTGGTGGACAAGAAGGCCGAGGTGCGCAAGGTGGAAGGCATACTTGTAGTGAAGGAGTATCCCTAAGTCTTTCCGGAAGACTTGCCGGGACTGCCTCCACAACGACAAGTGGAATTCCGTATTGATCTAGTGCCAGGAGCGGCACCGTTGGCAAAAGCTCCGTATAGACTGGCGCCCTCGGAGATGCAGGAATTATCTACTTAGCTTCAGGAACTTCTTGACAAGGGACTCATTAGACCAAGTTTCTCACCTTGGGGAGCTCCGGTGTTATTTGTCAAGAAGAAGGATGGAACCTTTCAGATGTGCATAGATTACAGAGAACTAAACAAGCTAACTATCAAGAATCGGTATCCCTTATCGAGGATCGACGAATTCTTTGATCAATTACAAGGTTCCAGCTTTTATTCCAAGATTGATCTAAGATCCGGATACCATCAGCTAAGAATTCAGGAAGAAAGCATTCCTAAGACGACATTTAGGACTCTCTATGGGCATTACGAGTTCCTTGTTATGCCATTTGGCTTAACAAACGCTCCCGCCGTATTCATGGATTTGATGAATTGAGTATGTAAACCATACCTCGATAAATTCGTGATCGTATTTGTCACACCCCGACGTGTTAAAACAACAAACCGCGGCGGAAACGTCGGGGAGTGTCGTAACAGAATCAACGTTTCACAACACATGGATTGAAGTTTCATTTTATTGAATTAAGTTTATTACATTGTATTGAAATCAGAAACAAAACTTGAACAAATTGACTTGCATTGTTATTGAGTCACTAAGGCCTCGTCCATTCCTACGTGAGTAAGCATCATAATCATCGTCAAACATCATCAAATTATGGTACCTGAGGCATATGTGAAAAATACGTTAGCATAAAAATGCCTAAGAGTACATAGGTTTTGTGAGTGTGTCAGATTCATGGCTTTGAACTCATATTGCAATACCTCGTCCAACTATGGGAGTTGTCGAGTGTGTACCTTGAAAACAAAAGAGTTTGATATTTCAGTATGTTTCTATCAACTTTTACAAGTTGATATATGTATAAATCAAAACCATTGTAGCCACGAATCTTAATTGAAAACATTTGTCGTTGTAAACCAAGTTGTAAATCGTTCTCGTAATAAAACTCGTATGGTTTATATAGTTAAGAAAACCTTGTAGTGTAACTTCGTTTTGTAAACATTCGTCCAAGTGATCTAGATAACGCAACGATATGTAATGTGTTAAAAGTACTTATATATAGGAAGTACCAGCGGCGTATCCACCATGCTTTTATCACATTACACCCGCCCCGTTACCTAAACACTTACCATAACCCAATCGTTCAATAGTTCAAATAGTTCACATAGATCAAATAGTTCCAATGGTTCAACAGTTCAAATAGTTCACATAGTTCACATAGTTTACATAGTTCACATAGTTCCAGTGGTTCAATAGTTCACATAGATAAGTAGTTCCAGTGGTTCAATAGTTCACATAGTTCCAGTAGTTCAATAGTTCACATAGTTCCAGTGGTTCAATAGTTCATATAATTGAAATAGTTGTGTTCAGTATAAACCATAGCATTCGTTTTAGAAAACTCGAAATCGTTTGACACAGATGAATCACCCCAAAACATTTGAAATCGGTAAAGGAGGGGAACTATGTACTCATTTGAGATTGCAAGGGATCCTCGATTAAAGTGAGCTAACAAGCTTGGGCAATCAAGGAATCAAGTGGCACCTAGTATCGGATCACTAGTTAATAAATTGACACCTAAATCAGAAGATCGGGTAGAATGAGGTTTTGTAAAGCAAATGAGTATTAGAACTCATGTGATATGGTTTAACAAAGCCTACATTCTAGATCGAAACCTATCCTAAGTGCTTACGACCCGTTACGACCCATTAAGGTAGCTTACGCTACTTTAACGCGTCGTTCGCGCGAAAGCGCGTTCGAGGCGCCTAACTAGTCCCATGACAAGTATTATATGCCTAAATATGTTGCATAATCAGCTTAAGTGGCAAAAGGTAAGTTACATATGCTAAAAATTCAATTATGCATGAAAAGGGCATTTTGGTCATTTACCTAAGGCATATAATCTACCTATCATACAACTAATTTAGACTAAGTGACCATAAGGTATAACCTCGGAAGGTTATTCCCTATACAACTATGGTCACTAAATGTGCTTGGACGGATCCTAACAATCGACCAAATGGGTCGGGTTCGAAAGTCTAAGCGGTTGTTAAGACCGCTTATCTTACGACCCTATACACGCATTAGACTAAAAGTGACGATTTAAACATGTTAAAACATGTTTAACTAAGTTAGAAAACAGGTTTGATATCAAAACAAAGTATTTTGATACTTGAAAATAGCTTCGATGCAAAATACGCATAAACACGTATTTTGATCGAAACATTGACTCGTCACTTCGACTAACCGACGTGGTAATCAGTAGGTATAGTCACAAGGGACTATAACCATCGTGATTACGCTCACGTTGCAAAGTTCAAATGAAATTTGTGTTGACGAAATAGTGGTCAAAGCAGAAAGTCAAACACTATTTGACTTTCACACTTAGAAAGCAATAACAAGCATGAAAGAAACTTACAAAAGGTCCAAGCAATGAAGATTTTGATCCAAAATACTCAGGTATGAAGTTTTGAACTTCAACTTAGAGCAAATTCAGACCAAAAGTGTGAGAAATGAGTGAAATTAAGTGGGTATTTATAGATTTTCAAGAACCGTTAGGATCATTTCTCGTAATTCAGGCTTTAATCTAGACCATACAAGTGTTGCCCATGGTTTATAATACTTGGGGAACTTGAAAACCATCAAATGGTATTCCAAATTAGTGATCAAAACCATCAAAACCAGCTCAAATGGCCAAGTTCAATGTTTCTGTCTGGCATGTTGTCACGGGCCGCGAAGACCTACACATGGTCTTACGCGCCCCTCCTAGACTAGTTTGACAGATTGTCAAGTTTAGTCCCTGCAAGCCCAAAACTTGGTTTTTGATGCATTTAAGCCCCGTTAACCCCATTTCAACGCTCTACAATGGAGTTAAAGTATAGGGAACATGAAATATGCTCAAAAAAATCTCGTATGTCGATTCGTTTGGTCGTACGGTTGCGTTGTTCGGTTAATTACGACGAAAACTCGAACGGACGCGAAAACGATCCAAATTGCGCGACGAATGGTATTTTTTCATTCCAATCACTAAAATAAAATATTTTAATGATTACAAAAAATTTTGGATTCCCGGATATGTCCAGAACGTAAGATGTGCTTGTAAATGCAAACTTATGCACTTTTTGACGCTTTTAGTCCCTATTGATCAAATAAGTTTATTTTTGCACACCAAACCCCTCAAAGCCTATTTCTAAGCTATGTAAAGGATATTTGGGGTATGTTTAACTTATGATCAAGTTCCGGAATGTTCGTTACTATACGAATCAGTATAGTTTCGCAGTTTGACGCAAATAGTCCCTGCGATCGAATAAACTTGTTTTCAACACTCCAAACCATCCAAAACTTATTTCTAACTTATGTAAGGGTTATTTAAGGTATGTTAAGCCTATGTAACTATTCCAGAGAGTTTGTCGCGTTAAACTGATTATGTTTACGCATCAGTTCGCGTATAACTTTCCAGAAAACGATTTGAAGCTCGAAATTGAACAAGAATTGATATGTGCAAATAATACATATATTTATACAAATCCCAAGAGTGAGACACAAGATTTCATTGGTTTTGTGTTCGTATGATGGTCGTAGAGGCACATATGTCACAGTCTCCCCTACTTTAGGAAATTTCGTCCTGAAATTTATTCGTAGGAGTCTGTCTGTAACGTTGTGTTAAACAATGGTCTTGCATGGAATCTAGGGTGTTATCTATTTGCATAGAGTAACCCCTCAAAGATTTCTATGTAAGACAAAATTTTATCATTCCCTAGTGGGTGCTTCCTTAGATATAGCAGGAAGTGGGAACGAGTGATTTGATTAATGATAAAGATCAAACTAATCAGTAGCTGAGAGTATCTTTTAAGAATCTAACTTATTAAAACAGAAAGATCTTGTAAGGATTTGTATTTCATTTCTCCAGTGGATATTCTTCAGAAGCGAAAATGAATGGATGATTCACTTTCTCCAATGGGTTCTTCGTTAGATGTGGAAATGAAATACGAATAGGTTATTCATTTCCAATGGATATTTCTTCAAAAGCAGAAATGAATGGATAATTCAATTTCTCCAATGGATACTTTTATCAGAAATGGAAATGATGGAATGTATAAGTTGTTCATTTCTCAATGGTTATTTCTTCAGAAGCGAAAATGAATGGATGATTCATTTTTCTCAGTGGATACTTCGTCAGAAGTAGAAATGAAGGATTATTGCAAAGAATATTCATTTTCCCCGATGGATTTTTCTTCAGAAGCGAAAATGAATGGATAATTCATTTTCCTCAGTGGATACTTCGTCAGAAGTGGAAATGATGGAATCGATACAGGATTATTCATTCCCCAGTGGATATTTCTTTCGAAGCGAAAATGAATAGATGATTCATTTTCTTCAGTGGATACTTTGTTTGAAGTGGAATGAATTTATTCATTTTCCTCTGTGGTTATTTCTTCAAAAGCGAAAATGAACGGATAGTTCATGTTCCTCAGTGGATACTTTATCAGAAATGAAAATGACGAATTTAATGCAGGATTATTCATTCCCTCAGTGGATATTTCTTTAGAAGCGAAAATGAATGATCAGTTCATTTTTCCTCAGTGGATACTTCACCAGAAATGGAATGAATTTATTCATTTTCCTTAGTGGATATTTCTTCAGAAGTGAAAATGGACAGATAGTTCATTTTCCTTAGTGGATACTTCATCGGAAACGAAAATGAATTTGTTCATTTTCCTCAGTGGGTATTTCTCAGAAGCAAAAATGAATGGATGATTCATTTTCTGCAGTGGATACTTTATAAGAAACAAAAATGAACACGGTTCATGAATAGATTATTCATTTCCCTCAGTGGATATTTCTTTCAGAAGCGAAAAATGAATAGCTAGTTCATTTTTCCTCAGTGGGTACTTCAGGAGAAACGGAAATGAATATAGTTAACTCTTGTTTCTTGTTTATTGTTGATACATGACAAAACTTTCTGTGGTTTCTGTGCACTGAATTCCATAATTATGTATGCATCCATAATTACGTAATTCCTTGCACAGTCCGCACAGTTTATTTTATAATGTGTAGGGGATAGAATCGGTCAAAACATAACACATAAGCACATAATAGTCACACAATTGTTCACTTGGTTAGCAATTTGTTATTAGTTTGTTATTAATTTGTTATTAACTTGTTGTCGATTTGTACATGGGCATTTAAAGTATACCAGGAATCCAATCAATGGACTTCAACTAGCACTTTAAACATCCTCAAGAATTCTATCTTATAAAGATAGGGCAATCTTATAAGGATTTGATTTTGTTCACAAGCAATCGTAACATTCGAATTAGCACACAAAGAATCCAATTAAGGACTTTGATTATGCGCTTTGAACATCCACGAGGATCTAATTATGAAGAAGATCCTATAAGGATTGGAATTCGTAGCGAGAGAAGTTTAGGAACCTTGTACTAAGTATGCTAAGACCACATACGAAGTATAGTGTTTATGGAAATTGCATGCCAAGTATGCTAAGACAACATATGGGCGGATTGTTTTTGAAAGCTATGCTTGGAATTGTTAAAAATATGTTTTTGAAAACCTTTTGTAATGTTTTTGAAATCATGTACTAAGTATATTAGGTAAACATTTTTATGAAATGTTTTAAAACCATATGAGATGATTTAGAAAACATGTATGAGGTTTTCGAAAACATGCATAATCTTTTGAAATCATATACTGTGTAAAATATCGTGAAGTCGGGAAGACATGACTTGTATATCGCGTAAGACCAATTAAGGACTCACAGAAGTACCCTTGGGTATCCAAATAAGGATTTAAAGCGGTAATTTGGGTATTCGTTCAAAGTTGTAACTTGTACCTTGCACTTCGTTTCGTAGAAGAAACGAGTATTTAGGATTTTTCGTTGGAGATCGCGAACGATCATAAAAATGGAAGAACTACGAGAGTAGTTTTCTTGGCAAGGAACAAGTTCCTTGGTGTCGTTATTGAAGGGATAAGTCGTTCGTACATGAAATCACACTTGTTTTCGTACATCGCAATGCAAATAAATGTTTATTTATATACAAAAATAACTTGTTTCATAAACTTGGATAACAAAAGAAAATAATACATAAAGTTTGATTGTTTCTAAACAACATCGTCTTCCAGTCAGTCGAATGCTCATCCACGTGCTGGATTTGCATTAGCAAGCTTTGGGCAATTGTTTCTGAAATGGCCCATCTCGCCACAGTTGTAGCAAGAACATGGTGGAAAACGAGCTTGAACAAGGTTGTTATCAACTTGATTTTGTGCAGCTGCAGCTTGGCAAACCCTAGCTGTATGACCAGCAAGTCCATAATTTAAACATTTGCGGCATTGCACATTAGCGTGATGATGAAGGTTACATTGGTTGCACAAAGGTGCAGTTCCGTTGTATGGCTTCTTAGCAGGGGGTTGAGCTGGTTGGTTAGGGACAGCTTGATCGTTTTGAGCAACCACGACAAAGTTCTGAGAAGCCTTACGCTTCTTTGACTTCTTGGAAGACTCAGTCTGCTTATTTTTCGGTTTCGTTTCATCGGTTGGTTTCTTGTCTCCTTTTTGGAAAAGTTTACCCTTTCTGATATGAGATTCAGTCAGGGTAGCGGATAGCTCAATGGCCTGTCTAACTGTGGTAGGGTTGCTACCAGTAACAATGTCCTGAACTGAGTCAGGGAGGCCATCAATATACTTTTCAATTGCCTTGTCCAAAGGCGTAACCATGGTTGGGCATAGCAGACTTAGCTCCTCATATCTGTCCATGTAGGCTCGATGCTCACCACTATCTCGCTTGAGATCGTCGAATTCCCTTTCCAATGCCCTGATTTCATGACGAGGACAGAATTCCTTCATCATTAGGGCTCGAAGCTCTTCCCAGGTTTGAGCCAATGCCACATCGGCACCCCTATCCCTCATCACGCCATTCCACCATGTTAAGGCTTGTTTCTCAAAAACACTATATGCGAATTCAACCTTTCGTTCATTTGGACACCGAACATGTCTGAATGTGCTTTCTAGACTCTCGAACCATTGTAGGAGCGCAGTTGCTCCTTGATACCCAGAAAATTTCGATGGCTTAGCTGAATTGAATGTTTTGAAGTTACACTGAGCATTGTTATTGTTATTCGCTTGGTTTATCTGGGTAATGAGGTTTGGAATCACAACAGCCATTTGTTGAACGATTGTGGCTGTGAGGGCAACATTTTCAGTTTGATCGCGTCTAGGAGGCATTTTCTAAAAAGAACAAGAAAACATGAGAAATGAGTGAGATTGACAATTGGATAAACAAAAGAGGTATCGAAGATATCGACGAAACATAAGGAAGGTGATCATTTGTTTGTTACCTCGAACAAACAAATGACGCACAAAGGCTCAACAAAGTAAATAGGTCCTTATAATGTATTGCGAAGACATGCTTTAGCCTATAAGTGGATATTCACCCCAAGAGTTCCCAGGTAAGAGTGACTGGTCCGATTATGTGGATTTGTACGAACACTCTAGCCTTAGACAGAAAACTCAGGTTACAGGCACCCACCCTTCCAGATTGCACGTGTTCACATTAATAAGACCCAAACTTTGACGAGATTTTGAAAACTTTGAAGGTTCAAAACCTTATAATAAATCACCTAAGGAGAGATGATTAGTTTTCATGTCGGATTCGTAATTCGTGTTCTTGTTGTGGTTATCACCTAAAGATAGGCAACGGTATTGTTTTAAGACTATACACAAGGTAACTTGTGTTGGGGTCCTAGGAAGGTTATAGTCTAGGTCAAAGCATCACTAATAACCTAATTCCCTATAACCATGAGCTCTGATACCAACTCTTCTGTCACACCCCGACCGCGTTAAAATAACAAACCGCAGAGGAAACGTCGGGGAGTGTCGTAACAGAATCATTGTTTCACAACACATGGATTGAAGTTTCGTTTTATTGAATTAAGTTTATTACATTGTATTGAAATCAGAAACAAAACATGAACAAATTGACTTTCATTGTTATTGAGTCACTAAGGCCTCGTCCATTCCTACGTGAGTAAGCATCATAATCATCGTCAAACATAAACAAATTATGGTACCTGAAACATATGTGAAAAATACGTCAGCATAAAAATGCCGGCGAGTACATAGGTTATGTGAGTGTGTCAGATTCATGGCTTTGAATTCATATTGCAATACCTCGTCCAACTACGGGAGTTGTCGAGTGTGTACCTTGAAAATAAAAGAGTTTGATATTGCAGTATGTTTCTATCAACTTTTACAAGTTGATATATGTATAAATCAAAACCATTGTAGCCATGAATCTTAACTGAAAACATTTGTCGTTGTAAACCAAGTTGTAAATTGTTCTCGTAATAAAACTCGTATGGTTTATATAGTTAAGAAAACCTTGTAGTGTAACTTCATTTTGTAAACATTCGTCCAAGTGATCTAGATAACGCAACGATATGTAATGTGTTAAAAGTACTTATATATAGAAAGTACCAGCGGCGTATCCACCATGCTTTTATCACATTACACCCGCCCCATTACCTAAACACTTACCATAACCCAATCGTTCCATAGTTCAAATAGTTCACATAGATCAAATAGCTCCAATGGTTCAACAGTGAAAATAGTTCACATAGTTCACATAGTTTACATAGTTCACATAGTTCCAGTGGTTCAATAGTTCACATAGTTCCAGTGGTTCAATAGTTCACATAGATCAATAGTTCCAATGGTTCAATAGTTCACATAGTTCCAGTGGTTCAATAGTTCGTATAATTAAAATCGTTGTGTTCAGTATAAACCATAGCATTCGTTTTCGAAAACTCGAAATCGTTTGACACATATGAATCACCCCAAAACATTTGAAAACAGTAAAGGAGGGGAACTATGTACTCACTTGAGATTGCAAGGGATCCTCGATTAAAGTGAACTAACAAGCTTGGGCAATCAAGGAATCAAGTGGCACCTAGTATCGGATCACTAGTTAATAAATTGACACCTAAATCAGAAGATCAGGTAGAATGAGGTTTCGTAAACCAAATGAGTATTGGAACTCATGTGATATGGTTTAACAAAGCCTACATTCTAAATTGGAACCTATCCTAAGTGCTTACGACCCGTTACGACCCATTAAGGTAGCTTACGCTACTTTAATGCGTCGTTCGCGCGAAAGCACGTTCGAGGCGCCTAACTAGTCCTATGACAAGTATTATATGCCTAAATATGTTGCATAATCAGTTTAAGTGGCAAAAATTAAGTTACATATGCTTAAAATTCAATTACGCATGAAAAGGGCATTTTGGTCATTTACCTAAGGCATATAAACTACCTATCATACAACTAATTTAGACTAAGTGACCATAAGGTATAACCTCGGAAGGTTATTCCCTATACAACTATGGTCACTAAATGCGCTTGGTCGGATCCTAACGATCGACCAAACGGGTCGGGTTCGAAAGTCTAAGCGGTTGTTAAGACCACTTATCTTACGACCCTATACAAGCACTAGACTAAAAGTGATGAGTTAAACATGTTAGAACATGTTTAACTAAGTTAGAAAACAGGTTTTGATATCAAAACAAAGTGTTTTGATACTCGAAAATAGCTTCGATGCAAAATACGCATAAACACATATTTTGACCGAAACTTTGACTCGTCACTTCGACTAACCGACATGGTAATCAGTAGGTATAGTCACAAGGGACTATAACCATCGTGATTACGCTCATGTTGCAAAGTTCAAACGAACTTTGTGTTGACCAAATCGTGGTCAAAGCAGAAAGTTAAACATTGTTTGACTTTCACGCTTAGAAATCAATAACAAGCATGAAAGAAACTTACAAAAGGTCGAAGCAATGAAGATTTTGATCCAAAATACTCAGGTATGAAGTTTTGAACTTCAACTTAGAGCAAATTCAGATCAAAAGTGTGAGAAATGAGTGAAATCAAGTGGGTATTTATAGATTTTCAAGAACCGTTTGGATCGTTTCTCGTAATTCGGGCTTTAATCTAGACCATACAAGTGTTGCCCATGGTTTATAATACTAGGGGAACTTGAAAACCATCAAATGGTATTCCAAATCAGTGACCAAAACCATCAAAACCAGCTCAAATGGCCAAGTTCAATGTTTCTGTCTGGCATGTTGTCACGGGCCGCGAAGACCTACACATGGTCTTACGCTCCCCTCCTAGACTAGTTTGACAGATTGTCAAGTTTAGTCCTTACAAGCCCAAAACTAGGTTTTTGATGCATTTTTGACGCGTTTAAGCCCCGTTAACCCCATTTCAAGGCTCTATAATGGAGTTAAAGTATAGGGAACATTAAATATGCTCAAAAACATCTCAGATGTTGGTTCGTTTGGTCGTACGGTTGCGTTGTTCGGTTAATTACGATGAAAACTCGAACGGACGCGAAAACGATCCAAATTGCGCGACGAATGGTATTTTTGCATTCCAATCACTAAAACAAAATATTTTAATTATTACAAAAATTTTTGGATGCCCGGATATGTCCAGAACGTAAGATATGCACATAAATGCAAACTTATGCACTTTTTGACGCTTTTAGTCCTTGTTGATCAAATAAGTTTATTTGTGCACACCGAACCCCTCAAAGCCTATTTCTAAGCTATGTAAAGGATATTTGGGGTATGTTTAACTTATGATCAAGTTCCGGAATATTCATTAGTATACGAATCGGTATAGTTTCGCAGTTTGATGCAAATAGTCCCTGCGATCGAATAAACTTGTTTTCAACACTCCAAACCATCCAAAACTTATTTCTAAGTTATGTAAGGGTTATTTAAGGTATGTTAAGCCTATGTCACTGTTCCAGAGTGTTTGTCGCATTAAACTGATTATGTATACGCATCAGTTCGCGTATAACTTTCCAGAAAACGATTTAAAGCTCGAAATTGAACAAGAATTGATATGTGCAAATAATACACATATTTATACAAATCCCAAGAGTGAGACACAAGATTTCATTGGTTTGTATTCGTATGATGGTCGTAGAGGCACAGATGTCACAGTATTCATTGATGACGCCTTAATATACTCACGAACCGAGGCAGAACATGAACTACACTTGAGAACTATTCTGGAGCTACTTAAGTAAGAACAATTGTATGCCAAGTTCTCAAAATGCAAATTTTGGATTCGCGAGGTACAATTTCTCGGTCACGTGGTGGATGAGAACAGAGTACATGTTAACCCAGCTAAGAAAGAAGCCATAAAGAACTGGAATGCTCCAAAAACCCCAACGGAAGTGAGACAATTTCTGGGTTTAGCGATTTCTGGGTTTAGCGGGATACTATCAAAGATTCATTGAGAATTTTTCTAAAATTTCTCAACCGCTAACCTTACCCACGCAAAAGGATAAAAAGTTCGATTGGGGTGAAAAACAAGAAATGGCATTCAAACACTCAAGGATAAACTATGTCAAGCGCCAATCTTATCACTCCCGGACGGTACCGATGACTTTGTGGTGTATTGTGATGCATCGCACCAAGGCTTGGGTTGTGTGTTAATGCAACGTGAAAAAGTCATCGCGTACGCGTCACGACAGTTAAAAGTCCATGAAAAGAACTATACCACTCATGACCTAGGATTAGGCACGGTGGTATTCGCTTTAAAGATTTGGCGTCATTATCTTTATGGTACTAAGTGTACCATACTCACCGATCACAAGAGTCTTCAACACATATTCAATCAAAAGGAATTAAACATGCGCCAACGGCGATGGGTAGAATTGTTGAACGACTATGACTGTGAAATCAAGTACCATCCGGGCAAAGCAAATGTTGTAGTGGATGCTTTGAGCCGGAAAGAAAGAGTCAAAACATTACGGGTACGAGCTTTAGAGTTGACAATTCAGACGAACTTCACCACTCGAGTGCACGATGCACAACAAGAAGCTCTAAAGCCAGAAAACATTCGAGTAGAATCCTTGCGAGGATTGGAAAAACAACTAGAAACGAACAAGGATGACACTTCATATTTCATGGGAAGGATCTGGATTCCATACTTTGGCGGTCTACGAGACTTGGTGCTGGACGAAGCACACAAGTCAAGATATTTAACACATCCAGGATCCGATAAAAGGTTATCAAGATCTAAAAGAATACTATTGGTGGCCTAATCGCAAGGGAGATATTGCGACCTATGTTGGGAAATGCCTAACATGTGCAAAGGTCAAGGCCGAATATCAAAAGCCATCTGGCTTATTACAGCAACCCGAGATTTCTGTTTGGAAATGGGAACAGATATCAATGGACTTCATTACAGGACTCCCACGGACCTCTCGAGGTCATGACATGATATGGGTTATCATTGATCGATCAACCAAGTTGGCTCACTTCTTACCTATTCGTGAAAAAGACAGTACCGAGAAGTTAGCTGAAATTTACATCAACGAGATTGTGGCACGTCATGGAGTGCCTATTTCAATAATCTTGGATCGGGTTGGTCGCTTTGTGTCAAGGATTTAGCAGTAATTTCAAGAATCGCTTGGATCTCGTATGGATCTAAGCACAGCATTTCATCTACAAACCGATGGCCAAAGCGAACGAACCATCCAAACCTTGGAAGACATGCTTCGTGCATGTGTGATGGATTTAGGCGGTGACTGGGATACTCATTTACCTCTGGTAGAGTTATCATATAATAACAGTTATCACACAAGCATAAAGTTGCCCCATTCGAAGCACCATACGGACGAAAGTGCCGATCACCGCTGTGTTGGGCGGAAGTCGGAGACAAACAACTCATTGGCCCCGAACTAGTCCAAGAGACTACTGACAAGATATCAAAAATACAAGACCGTATTAAAGAAGCTCGTGAGAGACAAAGAGCTACGCGGATAGAAGATGCAAACCATTAACCTTCGAGGTCGGAGACAAAGTCTTACTAAAAGTATCGCCTTGGAAAGGCAAGCGAGATTCGGGAAACGCGAAAAAAACTAAACCCGAGATACATTGGGCCTTTTGAAATTCTGGAAAAGGTTGGCACTGTTGCTTACAAGCTAAAGTTGCTCAAAGAACTTAATAACATACATGACACATTTCATGTGTCGAATCTTAAAGAAAAGTCCAACCAACGAAAACAGTTATCATCCCAGCGGATGGAATTCACGTAGACGACAAACTCCAGTTTACTAAAGAACCCGTTGTGGTTATGGACTGGAAAGTCCACAAGACAAGGGGAAGTCGTATTAAACTAGTCAAGGTCCGCCGGAACTCACATCACGGACCCGAGTATACATGGGAACATGAAGGTCAGATCAAGACAAAGTACCCCCACCTGTTCGAGAAAAACTCCTTTAAAGGGTAACTCAACGTGAATTTCGGGACGAAATTCTTTTTAACAGGGGGAGAATGTGACAAATGGCAAATAACCGTTCATTCCGTACCATCTAATCACTATTTTTAGTATATAATCTCATGCAATTAGCGTAATTAAATTACGTAACCGTATCGTACATTAGATAATAGTGTTAGGACAAGAGAACAATACCATAACATATGTTGGTTTTCGTCATGTCGCAAAACCAATTAAACTATGTCCTAAAAGTGTTGGTAGAAAGTGCTCCGTGCACTATTCACGGTAACACTATTCATGCCAGCAAAGTTGCTGAAACAAAACGAAACGATGAAAAATGACATACGAATAAGATAACTGAGTCCATAAATATATGAAAACACTAATGTGGAAATACATCTTGCCATATTACACAACTTTCTGGTATAACGCCCTAATCACAAAATCGTCCGTTCGGCTAAAAATATAACAATTTTTACTCGTCCGAACTATTAATTATCATTTCCGAGACTCCGGAATTATGACAAATGATGACAAACATATGAAAACAATATGAGGATATCAATGGGGTGTCCGAAACATAAGCTTTCGGCGCTACGTCTTAACCCCGTAACTTGTCCGTTTTTGAACAGACAAGCTAGTTAACAACGTTTTCTTCGCCAAAACAACTAAAGGAATAACTTGGCGAACTAGTTAAGCTTATTTTGGGATTCCGATTCACTTCATATATCATTTGGGTGCGGAATTACAACTTGCAGTAAACCTTCGTCGGTAGGAATTAAAAGTGCCATTAACGAACCGATGACTAAGCGGAAGCCATTTAAGATATCAAAATACAATTTCTATTAGTCTAGTGAACTAGTTAATACCATTTAGCATTTCAAATCCCTAATTACCCCCTTAATGGTGCAAGAAACCCCTAATCACCATACTTTACTTAATCACCAAAATATCTAATAAACCAATAACTTTTATAAAAAAAAGTTTACACTTTACCCCCCCCCCCCCCCCATTTATAAAATCGGTCAAAGTGGGTCCCACCCACTAGATTTTCTTGTTGAAAATTTAGATTACATGTATGGGAAATATATGGAGTATGGCCATGAAATTGTATGTTGAAAGACACTCGAAAGACATGAGACATCACCTACCATTCTCTTATCAATTCACAACATTTCTCAAACACCAGAAACTCCATTTGGAGCTTCTTTGGTCACGACTCAAAGAAGAGCACAAACACCCACCATTTTCAACCAATAATCACCACATTCTAGCCTAAATCAATACATTTTGAGATCATCTAAGCATGGAGGATCATTAGGAGCTTGGTTGGAGTTTAAATCTCTTCTTAATCTTATCATTTGGCTTGTGCAAAGTTGTAAGCTCTCAAACCATCATATTTTAAGCTTCTTATTACTAGTATTTACTAGATGTACAAGTTGATCATTTTAAAAATCAAGAAAAACATAACCAAATACCCTAATCCTAAACTTAATAATCTACTAATCATGATTGTTTATATGATTATTTGTGTAGATTAGTGTAGTTAGTTGATGTAATCTTGATGACTATGTTAATTTTGTAGAGATTAGTGGTTTAAAGTTTACCTTTATGATGATCTTGTGATTAACTTTATGTAGTATTTTAGATTAGTGTTAATCTAGTCATGTTAAACTTAAAAAGGTGATTTAAACATATGAATGTTTAAATCACACAAGATTATCAACTTCAAATATTATGAGCATGTGTATGTAAACATGATTAAGTAAATTTTAAACCAAGAATAACCATGTGACCAAGTCTTAAAAACTCTAATGAACTTGATTTTCACATAAAGCAAGCTTATGGAAATGTTTACTTTACAAAGTGAAGCATAAAAGAGTCTTAAGAATTTTTATAAAAACATGGAAATTTTTAAGAATGAAAAATAATGAGAATCAAGTTTATATAATGATGAACTTGAAAAATGGTTATATTAAAGTCTTGGATAGATTGTGCAAGTAATATGCTCATAAGAATTTGAAGGTAAAATTTTGTGATTAATGCTTGAAAAATGATTTTTGGAAAGCTTGATGAATTAATGATGATTTGCAAATTGATTTGGTGATTTAAACGCGTTTTGAAAACGTGGAAAACGTCATAGTTTAGGGGAAACTATGGCGAAATTTTCTAAAAATCTAATAGCGATTAAAGTGTGATTAATGGGGGATTAACAAGGTTAAACACAATTAGCAGTCTTAAACGTCATTACGGAAGCTTTGATGAAAATGGTTAAGTCCCAAATATTCAATAGTTCTTATGAACTTGAATGTATATTTTCACAAAAATAAATGGGTGAAAATAATAACCATATATAAGTATAATCTTTGGCAAAAAATATGTATTTTGGAAACTCATCAAGTACCTAGATATACTTAAGGTGATCAAAATAATACACCCATGATGCCAAGAAATACTTGTATGAAACAAGTGTAAAAAGACACAAAAATACATATACATGTTTCCTACATGTTCCCAAAGAAATGCTATGAAAACGGATATAAATTAATCCTAAACGTATTATATCCATAAGCGAATAAACGGACGAATAAACAAATCGGACAACGGACGAGTCGACGAAAATATATTCTTACGAAATAATGTATAATTCAAGCCTACAAGTATGACACATAATTTATTTCGGTAAATAAAAGAACATATATCGTCACCGATGACAAAGGGGCATGACGTCATCACGAGAAGATTACTACGACACTTGGGCGTTTAGTTGACACAAGAAATATATATTAAACGATCACAACGACGTGTCTAAAAAATATTTTTTTTGACACCGAACTAATATATATTACCGACGACAAAAACCCGGAAGGTTTAAAAAGTATAAAATTACTAAGTGATTTATATGAGTATATCAATATACTTGAGAAACCATAACTTAGTAAAAATAACAAATGTAAGATTTCCCACTAAATGGACTCAATTAATTATGATGGGCTAGGCCCAATGACAAGATAACATGGGCTAGGCCCAATAACAAAATACATGTGCAAGGGCCCAATGACAAAATACATGGGCCAAGGCCCAATGACATTAATACGTGGGCAAGGGCACAATGACATAAAAACGTGGGTTAAGCCCAATGACATTAAAACATGGGCAAAGGCCCAATGACATTAAAACGTGGGCAAAGGCCTAATGACATAGAAACGTGGGTTAAGCCCAATGACATAGAAACGTGGGGTAAGCCCAATGATATGGGTTCGACCCAATGACACGCGTGCGAAGCACGAGGACACGTGAAGGGCGAAGCCCGCTCACACATGATTCAATACATACAAAATATATGTTTACACTTATGAAATAAATACATATAACAATTGAACAAACTACCAACACTCTAAAATACAAAGTTGTTCCAAATATGACAAGTGAAAACATAATAAGAATTCAAGATGAAGAACTTGTACTAGGTCCAATAAGACCTAGTGCCTAATAAAGTTAGTACACATGTAGGTTAATCACGCGTACGGATGCTCACTTACGGTATTACATACAAGGAACACAAACTTGAGAGTTCATGTCCCTCCTTTCAATGATTTCAATGTTTTTTTTAAACAATCGAGGGGAAATACATGTTAAAACTACGGGTATGTTAGCTATGGGTTTAGATGATAACACGATCAATGTACGTAAGTAGGATGATGACATAGTAACCATTAATCACTTAGTGACCAAGGTGCTAAAGGTGTAGATCTATAGAGCTTGAGATGCGCTCCACTCCTGGTTGGTGCCATAGGAATGCTTTTGTGATCCCAGAAATGCCAAAGTTGTCTCGGTTTGGTTACGTACTTATGTTACATAATGTCAGTGTGTGCGCGACACTCTGATAGATCCTTAAACTCCATGAATGCTAATAACATACCATGATTACATTACAAGAATACAAAGATTTCATATGATAACAATAACTGCATGAACTCACTCAACTTTTGTTGACTTTTTAAAACTACATGTATTTCAGGAAACAAGTCTTGAGTCGGTGATACACTACGGGAAATGGGAAAGTCAATGACAATGATAACCGCTTTTGGAGGATTTGACTTTTATATCCCAACTTCGTATGGGTATATAGGGGACAAAACCTCACTATGTCTTATGTCAAAAATAAGCTTTTGTTATGTGTAAAAAAACTTATAACTATGCTATGTTTAACATTGTAAACGTTGTTGAAACTTGGAAACTATGTTGGAAAACTTGTAATCTTTTGTTGAACTCAATATATCTATGGCATCGTTGTTAGTTTATATGTTTACACATTTGGATGAAATGATTACCTTTCTTACGTCACACACAATACGCTTCCGCTACTAGCTGGGTGAGAAAATATGTGGACGAGATAGTGTCCCTACGTGGTGTGCAAGTATCTATTGTATCTAATAGAGATACTAGATATACTTCTCATTTTTAGAAAAGTTTCCAGCAATCCTTAGGCACAAGATTGAATTTCAGTAAAACTTACCATCCTCAAACAGATTTACAGAGTGAGCGTACTATCCAAACATTGGAAGACATGCTTAGGGCATGTGTGATCGACTTGGGTGGTAGTTGGGATGACTATCTCCCCCTAATAGAATTCTCATACAATAATAGTTATCATACAAGTATCAAGGCTGCTCCTTTCGAGGCCTTGTATGGGAGAAAATGTCGAACGCCCATCTGTTGGGCTGAAGTTGGGGAAGCCCAACTATCTAGACCAGAGATTGTCTTGGAGACCACAGAGAAGAATGTGCAAATCCGTGATCGTCTCAAAGCTACCAGGGATAGGCAGAAAAGTTATGCTGATAAGAGGCGTAAACCTCTTAAGTTCCAAGTAGGGGACAAAGTTTTGCTGAAGGTATCACCCCGGAAAGGCGTAATGCGCTTTGGAAAGAAGGGCAAGTTAAGCCCGAGATATATCGGACCATTCGAGATAATTGAATGCGTCGGATCAGTAGCTTATAAGCTAAATCTGCCGGGGGAGCTTAGTGGAATTCACAATGTGCTCCACATCTGTAATTTAAAGAAATGTCTAGCCGATGAGTTGCTAGCAATGTCACATCAAGATGTGCAAATTGATGAAAACCTGAGGTTTGTTGAGAAACCAATTTCGATCGAGCATCGATAGGTTAAGAAGCTCCGAAGGAAGTTTATACCTATTGTAAAGGTTAAATGGGATGCCCGTCGAGGCCCCGAATATACGTGGGAGGTCGAGTCCACTATGCGACAAAAGTACCCCCATCTTTTTGAATAAAATCTTGAGGTCGAGATTTCTTTTAAGGGGGTGAGGATGTAACACCTCGTAAATTCATGTCCAGTCATATACTAACACGTGACTATACTCTCATTTGTGCCTAATGTTGGACGAGAAAGACAAATTTTGACAATATATGAAATTTTGAATGTGGAGGGACTAAAGGTGTCAACATGCTTAAACTTTGCCTCTGAGTGACCCTTTACGAACCGTAAGCCTTAGGGCTTACGGACCGCAGACCATTTTTATTTTTGTTCCTGATGATCGGTTATGGACCGCAAAGCATTACAGCTTACGGTCCGTAAGCAATCTGAAAACCATGTGCGCACCAGGTCCTTATGGACTGCAAAGGGATATCCCCTACGGTCCGTAAAGGACCGCCAGAGACAGAAAATGCAGGCTGCCCAAGGAATGATGCATGGATGCCACCTATTCAAATTTCAGAGCTTCTAAGCTGGTCTTGACACGTCCCTATACACTTGTGATGATCCTAACTGGGTGCTAACACCTATAATGATCCCCCTCAAGCTCCACAAGTATAACTAGGGTCTTGATCTTTCATTTTCACTTGTACATATCTTCAAACACTTCTCTACTCTCCTCTGGAAGTTACTGATCATATAGGAGCTTCCCTCTAAGTTATAATCATTCTCTTAGACCACTTGTAAGTGCTCCATCCTTGTTCTTGCAGTTTATAAGCTTTTATTAAGCCAAAAGTCAAGCAAATTGACTTTTGCTTTGACTTTCGGTTTAGACCATTATGGTCCAGCCATTTATCACACCCCGACCACGTAAAACAACGAATCGTGGCGGAAACGTCGAGGAGTGTCGTAATAGAATCATTGTTTCACAACCATGGATTAAATAGTTTCGTTTTATTGAATTATTGAACTCATTGTTTTATTACAGATCAGATAAATACAAATAATTGTCTCTCAAGTTTTAAAGTTGCTAAGGCACAAGTCCATCCTATGTGTAGCATGCAACAACGATCATCACATAGCAGCACCCGAAACATATGTGAAAATAGGAACGTCAGCAGAAAAATGCCTGTGAGTAACATAGGATTTGTGTATTAGACTCATGGCTTTGGATAACACAAGAAAAGGTTTTATATTTTCAAAAATAGCAATGAATCCTTGTAAAAGTTTTGTTTCTAAAATGCGTCGTTTTGGTAAAATGTTTATAGTATATACGAGAATATACTTTGGTTTTGAGATAAGCGGATGAGTAGTATATCTAAATATACTTTAGTTTTGAAATAGATAAATAGATCCGGTAGTATATCATAACTATACTTTGGTTTAAGAATGGAAAACATCGGTAGTATAATACATTATACTTTGGTTTTGTAAATAACGTATTATTTAATGCTTTGGATTTGAAAATAGCACATCAACTATGCTTTGGTAGTATATTAAAATATAATTTGGTTTGTGAAATAACAATGTCGGCAGTATATCAAATATACTTTAGTAAACAATATCACATTGGTAGTATGTCGAAACATACCTAATATCGTGGTTTGGTAATATATCAACTATATTTTAGTAAACAATAGCATATCAAATTATGCTTTAGCAAACAGTATCACGTTGGTAGTATATCGAAATATACTAGATATCGCGATTTGGTAATATATTCAAACCTTAGTGCATCAAACTACACTTTAGAGACTATAGAAATACCACAAAGTCAATTTCTATTTGGTTAAAATTTGGTCTCTGACATTCCATACAACAGGAATGGGGTGTCTAGCCCTATAGCGCTATATCGTACTACCAATCGGCTTGATCATTGTTAATGAATGTATACAAAACATACGAATGAACAAATAGTCATAACAAACTTTGGAAATTAGTGTTTAAACCATGGATAATAGTTCAATTCGTCAAGAGATAGTACTATGCATGTGTAATCATATAGTCGAAATCATGAAAATAGCCTATCGGCACATATGTATCACCCCAAAACATTTGAAAATGTAAAAGAGGGGACTATGTACTCACTTGAGATTGTAAGTATCCTCGATTAAGTGTCCTAAGAAAGCTCGGAAATCAAGGAATCAAGTGGCACCTAGTAATCGGATCGCTAGTTTAACAATCGGCACCTAAATCGGAAGATCGGGTAAAATGAGGTTTCGTAAACCAATTGAGTATTGGAACTCATGCAATATGGTTTAACAAAGCCTACATTCTAATTCGGAACCTATCCTAAGTGCTTAAGACCCGTTACGACCCATTAAGGTAGCTTACGCTACTTTAACGCGTTGTTCGCGCGAATGCGCGTTCGAGACGCCTAACTAGTCCTATGACAAGTATTATATGCCTAAACATGTTTAATTATGTTGAATAATCAGTTTAGGTGACAAAAATTAAGTTACATATGCTTAAATACCAATTATGCATGAAAAGGGCATTTTGGTCATTTACCTAAGGCATATAAACTACCTATCATACAACTAATTAAACTAAGTGGCCATAAGGTATAACCTCGGAAGGTTATTCCCTATACAACTATGGTCACATAATATGCTTGGTCGGACCCTAATGATCGACCAAACGGATCGGGTTCGAAAGTTTAAGCGGTTGTTAAGACCGCTTATCTTACGACCCTATACAAGCACTAGACTAAAAGTGACGAGTTAAACATGTTTTAACATGTTTAACTAAATTAGAAAATGGGTTTTGATATCAAAACAAAGTGTTTTGATACCCAAGGATAGTTTCATCTCAAAATGCGCATAAACGGCATTTTCACCGAAACTTTGACTCGTCACTTCGACTAATCAACGTGGTAATCAGTAGGTATAGTCACAAGGGGCTATAACCATCGTGATTACGCTCACCTTGCAAAGTTCAAACGAACTTTGTGTTGACCAAAACCTGGTCAAAGCAGAAAGTCAAACACTGTTTGACTTTCATGCTTAAAAAGCAATAAAAGCATGAAAGAAGCTTACAAAATGTCCAAGTAAGGAAGATTTGATTCAAATTACTCAGGTATCAAGTATAAAAATCCAACTTAGAGCAGATTGAATCAAAGTGTGAGCTGAATGAATGAAAAATGGTGGGTATTTATAGAATTCCAAGAACCGTTAGGATCGTTTCTCGTAATTCGTTGTCACACCCCGACCACGTAAAACAACAAAACGTGGCGGAAACATCGGGGAGTGTTGTAACAGAATCCTTGTTTCATAACACATGGAAATTGAAATATTGTTTTATTGATTAAAGTAGTTACAATGTCTTGACAATCAAAGAAACATAACATAAATAACTAGTCTTGCATCTTTTATTGTCTCTAAGGCCCAAGTCCGCCTAAGTGTATCTTGATAAATCCTATGCATCATATCCTGAAACACATGTGAAAATAGGTACGTCAGCATAAAAATGCCTGTGAGATACATAGGTTTATGAAAATAGGATTCATGACTTATTGTTTAAGAAAATGTTTAGTCATGAACCTTGTAATTTGCTTTGTCTTGTAAATCATTTGAAAAATGATAAATAAACCAAATGATATATGTGTATAAAAGAATAACACATGGTTAAGTGGATAACCATGTGAAATGAGTTTGTATAAATTAAGTTGTTTGTAAAACAATGTATTGTGAAAAGTATGTTATTGGTATAAAATGTTATATGTCCAAATTTAAATGATTCAAATAACGCTACGATATGTAATACCATACCATACAATCACTTATATATAGGAAGTACCAGCGGCGTATCCACCATGCTTGTATCATATTACACATGCCTCGTTACTTAAATCACTTACTCAAACCAAACCAACAATGTAAGATGTCTATGTTTAAACCAATTGCCAAACGTATTGAATAATATGTCAAAATGTTTATGTCAAGATGTAAGTCATGTAATGTATAACCAATGTCAAATATGTTCATGTGTCAAATGTAAATCATGTAATGTGTAACCAATGTCAAATATGTTCATGTGTCAAATGTAAATCATGTAATGTGTAACCCAAAATGATATGTATGGCTAGTGAAATATATCAACTAAACCATATGCACAAAAACAAAGTATTGAAGTAAAACATGGTTTAAATCAAAGCTATGTTTTTGTGGAACAAATGCATGCTATACTGATATAAACATCTATGCGGTATTGTGAAAATGCATACATCCAAGCCTTGAGACTGTGGCGATAAACCCTTAAACAATTTAAAGGTTTATCTAAGTTATGTATATCGAATTCGGTCATTCCTTCCAATCCAAACCTACCCAGGATTTCAAGAACGGGAGTTGTCAATTCCTATGGTACCACTACCTACTAACGAACGGCGAAGCTAATGTTAATGAATGTATTGCTCCATTTTAAACAACCCAAATGTCATACCAAAATGTAAACATGTGATGAAAACAACTGTACTAAGTATGCAACAAATGGACATACATAGCATAAAATGTAAATGTAAAACAATGTACTAAGTACGCACGCAATGGACATACATAGCATGTGAACTGTAATGTAAAACAATGTACTAAGTACGCACGCAATGGGCATACATAGCATAAAATGTAATGAAATCATGTACTATAAATGTACTAATGAACATAGGAAGTATATGATGTGAAAACAGGAAAGCATGAAAGTAACAAGTTGGCACATGTGTTTCACCCCAAAACAGTTTGGAAAACAGTAAAAGAGGGGTCTATGTACTCACTTGAGATTGCTCAGAAGTCCTAAGATAACCACCAAGCAATGCTAGAGATCACGGAATCAAACGGCACCTAATATAGGTAACTATGTTAATAAACCGGACCTATATCGGAGGATCTAGATAGAATGAGGGCTCGTAAACCAAACGAGTATAGAGACTCGTGTCATATGGTTTAACAAAGCCTACATACTAAATGAAACCTAACCTAAGTGCTTTCGACCCATCGCGACCCATTAAGGTAGCTTATGCTACTTTAACGCGTCGTGCGCGTGAAACGCGTTCGGACCGCCTAACTAGTCCTATGACAAATAGAATATGCCTTAACATGCCCAATATTGTCGCCAAATCAGTTTAGATGTCAAAAGTTATGTCACATATGTTTATAATGAATTTTGGCATCAAAGGGGTATTTTGGTAATTTACCTAAGGCATATAAACTACCTATCATACAACTACTTAAACGTCGTGACCATAAGGTATAACCTCGGAAGGTTATTCCCTACCTACTATGGTCACCTAATGTATTTGGTCGGATCCTAATGATCGACCAAATGGGTCGGGTTCGAAGGTATAAGCGATTTATCAGATCGCTTACCCTTACGACCCTAGACAACGTGGTAATCAGTAGGCATAGTCCCAAGGGACTATAACCATCGTGATTACAATCACGTTGCGAAGTTCAAACGAACTTCGCATTGACCATAAACTGGTCAACGCAGAAAGTCAAACAAAGTTTGACTTTCGGACTCGAAAAGCAATGAAAGAACGAAGGAATACTTACGAAGGGTCCCCGAATGCTAATCTAGATCAAAATAACTCAGGTATAAAACAATGGTTCCAACTTAGAGTCTTTTAGATCAGATTCTTGTGAGTTTGAAGCAAATGGGGGTGGGGTATTTATAGTATTTCCCGAACCGTTAAGATCGTTTCTTGGAAAATGTGATCGAATCTCGTGCGTACACTTGTTGGAAAGTTGTGGTAACTAAAAATGGCCCCTAATGAGCTGAAAGGGCGAGTGTGGGTTTGTGGTTGTGGGTTAAACAGCTGTAATCTGCTGATTAAGCGATCTTATCTGATCTGGGACACTGACGCGGGCCGCGTAAGGATCAGCCCAGGTCTTACGCGGGCCGCCTGGAGCTTCTGATCAGAAAACAAGTTTCCAAAATGACAGTTTTGGTCCCTGTTGGTGTTTAAGCTCATTTTCGTCACTTCTAAGACCCGTCAAGCCAACTTTAAGGCCCTAAAATGATTCCTAAATATTGTGGTCATGAAACATGCTTAAAAATATGCCGGATGTTGGTTCGTTTGGTCGTACAATCGCGGTGATCGCTTAATTACGACGGAATGCGCATAAGCGCGAAAAACGATCCAAATGATGCGACGAATGGATTTTTCTTATGCCAAACACTAAAATAAAATATTTTAGTGCTTACATAAATTTTTGGATATCCGGATGTATTCAGAACGTAAGTTATGCACGAAAGTGCAAACTTATGCACTTTTTGACGCTTTTAGTCCCTGAATGACCCAAAAGTTTATTTTAGCATACCGAACCCCTCAAAGCCTATTTCTGAGCTATGTAAAGGAGATTTATGGTATGTTTAACTTATGGTCATGTTCTGAAATGTCTGTTACAGTTCAAATTGGCATACTTTCGCAGTTTGTCAAATTTAGTCCCTGTAAGCGAATTAACTTGATTTCGGCATACCAAACCTTCCAAAACTTATTTCTAAGTTATGTAAAGGTTATTTAAGGTATGTTAAGCTTATGTCACTATTCCAGAGTGTTTGTTGCATTAAACTGGTTATATTTACGCATCGGTGCGCGTATAACCTTCCAGAAAGCGATTTAGAGTTTGAAATTGAATAAAAATTGATATGTGCAAATGATACACATATTTATACAAATCCCAAGTATGAAATACAATATTTCATTGGTTTGGTATTTGTTTGATGGTCGCAGTGACCCAGGTGTCACATTCGTGCTTAAATCTGGACCTTACATGTGTTGCCCATTGTTTATAATACAATGGGAACCTCAAAACTATCAAATGGTATTAGAAATCATTGATTAAAACCATCAAATTCAGCTCAAATGGCCAAGTTCAATGTTTTTGTCTGACAGTCTGTCACGGGCCGCGTAGACCCAGACATAATCTTACGCGCCCCTCCTAAGCAAGATTCACAGATTGTTAGTTTTACTCACTGCAAGTCCAAAACTCAATTTTTGATGCATTTTTTACACGTTTAAGCCCCGTTAACCCCATTTCAAGGCTCTACAATGAAGTTAAAGTATAGGGAACATGAAATATGCTCAAAAATATCTCGGATGTCAGTTCGTTTGGTCGTACAGTTGCGTTATTCGGTTAATTATGCGAAAACTCGAATGGACGCAAAAACGATCCAAATTACGCGACGAATGGTATTTTTGCATTCCAATCATTAAAATAAAATAATTTAATGATTACAAAAATTTTTGGATGTCCGGATATGTTCAGAACGTAAGATATGCGCGAAAATGCAAACTTATGCACTTTTTGACGCTTTTAGTCCCTGTTTGATCAAAAAGTTTATTTTCGCATACCGAACCCCTCAAAGCCTATTTCTAAGCTATGTAAAGGATATTTAGGGTATATGTGACAACTGTGTTCTGTAATCGATGTATAATGTAAAACAATGTTAATTATCAATAAAACAATGTGTTTTGGTGTTATTATATGTGTTTTGGTGTTATTATGTGTGTATTTGTGTTTGATGATTTTACGATTTGATTCGAGTTCGATTTCAAGCTTTAAATCGCTTTCTGGAAGGTTATACGCAAACTAGTGCATAAACGTAGTCAGTTTAACGTGACAAACACTCCGGAATAGTAAAATAGGCTTAACATACCTTAAATAACCTTCACATAACTTAGAAATAAGTTTTGGATGGTTTGGTGTGTTGAAAACAAGTTTGTTCGATCGCAGGGACTATTTGTGTCAAACTGTGAAACTATACCTATTTGTATAGTAACGAACATTCCAGAACTTGATCATAAGTTAAACATACCATAAATATACTTTACATAGCTTAGAAATACGCTTTGAGGTGTTTGGTATGCTAAAATAAACTTATTTGATCAATAGGGACTAAAAGCGTCAAAAATTGCATAAGTTTGCATTTTCGCGCATATCTTACGTTCTGAATATATCCGGGCATCCAAAAATTTATGTAATCATTAAAATATTTTATTTTAGTGATTGGCATGATAAAATTCCATTCGTCACGTAATTTGGATCGTTTTTGCGTTCGTTACGACTTCCATCGCAATTAACCGAATAACGCAACCGTACGACCAAACGAACCGACATACAAGATGTTTTTGAGCATATTTTAAGTTCCCTATACTTTAGCTTCATTTTAGAGCCTTAAAATGAGGTTAACGGGGCTTAAACGTGTAAAAAATGCATCAAATATGAAGTTTTGGACCTGCAGGGGCTTAATTGTAATTCTGCCAAACTTGGCTAGGCGGGCAGCGTAAGTTGGGAGCTATTCCTACGAGGGGCGTGACAGACCTGCAGACATAAACATTGCATCTGGTCCAATTTTGATGTTTTGATGGTTTTTAACCCCAAGTTTTGGATGCTATGGGCTGGTATTTGATGGTTTTAAGTGTTCCCATGGTTTTGAATACCATGTGCCCACTTGTAAGGCCAAGATCGAAGCACATTTTTTGAGGAACGATCCTAACAGTTTATCGAAAACTATATAAACCCATGCTCTCATTTCATTTCTGCTCACACTTTGGTTCAACTTGCTCTAAGTTGAAGTTATTACTTCATACCTGAGTTATTTGAATCAAAACTTCCTAGCTTGGACCCTTTGTAAGTATTCTTTCGTGCTTTTATTACTTTTCAAGCATGAAAGTCAAATAGTGTTTGACTTTCTGCTTTGACCAGGTTATGGTCAACACAAAGTTCGTTTGAACTTTGCAACGTGAGCGTAATCACGATGGTTATAGTCCCGTGTGACTATACCTACTGATTACCACGTTGATTAGGCGTAGTGACGAGTCATAGTTTCGGTCAAAATGCGTATTTATGCGTATTTTGCAACCAAACTATCCTAGGGTATCAAAACCTGTTTTCTAACTTAACTAAACATGTTTTAACATGTTTAGCTTGTCACTTTTAGTCTTGTGCTTGTTTAGAGTCATAAGTCAAGCGGTCTAAACCACCGCTTAGACTTTCGAACTCGACCCGTTTGGTCGATCATTAGGATCCGACCAAGCATGTTTAGTAACCATAGTTGTATAGGGAATAACCTTCCGAGGTTATACCTTATGGTCACATAGTTTAAGTAGTTGTATGATAGGTAGTTAATATGCCTTAGGTAAAATGACCAAAATGCCCTTTTCATGCATAATTGGATTTTAAGCATACGAAACATAAAATTTTGTCACTTAACTGATTATGCAACATGTTAGGCATATAATACTTGTCATAGGACTAGTTAGACGTCTCGAACGCGCGTTTGCGCGAACGACGCGTTAAAGTAGCGTAAGCTACCTTAATGGGTCGTAACGGGTCGAAAGCACTTAGGATAGGTTCCGATTTAGAATGTAGGCTTTGTTAAACCATATCACATGAGTTCCAATACTCGTTTGGTTTACAAGACCTCATTCTATCCGATCTTCTGATTTAGGTGTGGATTATTTGACTAGTGATTTGATTACTAGTTGCTACTTGAATTTCTTTGTTTTGCTTGAGCTTGTTGAATTCTTTGGATTGAGGATACTTTGCACTTCGATGTGAGTACATAGTTCCCCTATTTTACTGTTTTCAATTGTTTTGGGGTGATTCATATGTGATAAATGAGTTCGAGGTTTAAACGATGGTTTCAAAAACGATTAAAATGGTTTATATTAAACAAATAACGATTTCGATAATGTGAACAAACTTTTTGGTTATAGTTACATAACGAATAACATTCATTAACATTGATCAAGCCGACCAATATTAGGTTATGGTACCATAGGATCTGACAAATCCCGTTATCAGACCGCACCCATGGTTATGTGTGGGGGTTGTGTGGGTAACGACTGAATCTGTGATTGTTAACTTACCCTTTGGTGGATTGTTAATTCGATTTGAACGAGGGACGAGTTGCGAAGGTTTGGATGTTATTAGAGAGGCGACCAAAAGTAGTTTTCACAATTAAAACAAGAACGATTTTGGGATGGGTTAAACGATTTGAACGATTTTGGAAACGATTGGTACAAGTTAAACGATTTGAACAAACGATTGGTTTTGGGTGGTGATTAGGTAATGGGATGGGTGTAACATGATAAAAGCATGGTAGATACGCCGCTGGTACTTCTTATATATAAGTGTTTTTATCATATTACATTTCATGTCATTATTTAGTTCACTTGGATAAACGATTTTGAAACAATGTCACATAACGATGTTTTCTAAATGATATAAACCATACGAGTTTTATTAACGAGTTTTTACGAGGTGTTTTACAATTTAGGTTGTAGGATCACGTGCAGACCTAAACGAGTCAATCAAAGGTGTTCTAATCCATTTCAGGTGCGGAAAACAAGAAACGGACACGGAAAACAGCTTGTTTCGCTAAAAATTGCCTTGTATATTGATTTCACAGCTATTACAGATCAGATGGCACTTCGGCAGCAGTTCGGTACCGGAAACAAGGACCTTCTTACTGATTTCGCTCAAGAGGGGTTTACATAGTGAAGGGGTTCCGCTCCTAATGACATTGTGTCATTTCGAGCGAAATCACTAACTTGTGATTTCGCTCCAAATGACATAATGTCATTTCGAGCGAAATTAACCTCTCGGGCGGAATCAGAACATTTACATACTAACTCAATCTATTTTCTCGTACAACGTGTCCTGATCTAACATTCTAAGTCTAAGACTCGATACAAGACGAAGTCGACAGATGTATGCACTAACAGACTCCCCCTCAGATGTTGACGAGTCGCACGTGTCGAGTCATTGCATCTTTAGTCTTGATCAGTCTTCGGGCTTCCAGAATCTCTATCTATCTCTTGCATCTTCCAATTCTTTCTCTAGCAGACTCCCCGTCAAAACATGCTGGGATCGTAGTCTGTCTTTTACAAAATCAGAATCGCAACCTGGCTAGCTACTCTCAATCAGAATCTCAGGTATCGGAACCTGACTCTCATCCAGCTCAGGTTATCCTGCACATCCTCTACCCAAAACATAAGCTTCACAAATTTATAATTTGACAAACTTTATGCTTTTTCAAGAATTCTGTCTGAAAGATTTAGCATTAAATATATCTGATAACCACTTATAAAAACATCTTTTAACAAAAATTTCTTCCCAAACCTGTTCATCATGTTCAACACTTGGAATTTTGAAAACCAGTTCTTCAATATCAGTCGTCTAAAATCTTTTTGAGTTTTCAAAACAATTTATGCTAAAACACTCCGAAAATCTTTTTGGATTTTTGAAATAACAGAAATGAAATGCAGTAAAGAAATATTTACAGACACTATTTTTGTGAGTTTGCGTAAGAGGATCATATCAGTTTATGAGACCAAACACTAGCACCATTAATCTTTAAACATTTTCAGCTCTAAACGATTCACGTTGATTGACGATATTGTTGTCCACAAAAAATCAATCTAAAAACTTTCGAAAAGCTTACCGATACGTTTAGATATATTAATTATGCACTAAGTTCTTATGGACCCCACGATCTCAGCATATCCCCTCATCATGCAATACACTGACCTAAGTAATGCCTTTAAACTTTCATCAACTGTGATATGTGCGAAAATAAAGCAGAATGTTTAAACATTAACAATCAGGTCGATACTTCCGTATACGCAGAGAAAGTCCAATGTTTAAACAAAATAAGAAAAGTAAAACAAGTTGAAATTGTTTAGGCTTTAACCACCAGGTCGATACTCACGTATACGCAGAGGATGTCCAATGCTTAAACAAAATAAAGAAATAAAACAAGTTTAAATCTTTGAAAAAAAAATGCACAATCACAGCGACTTTTCAGCAAAGTTGTGAAAGTTCACAAACTTAACCAGTTTTATGTCTTTCGACAATCAGCGATTACTGAGTAGGCACACAATCAAGAAGGACAAAACTAAGTACAAAAAATGCACAATCACAGCGACTTTTCAGCAAAGTTGTGAAAGTTCACAAACTTAACCAGTTTTATGTCTTTCGACAATCAGCGATTACTGAGTAGGCACACAATCAAGAAGGACAAAACTAAGTACTATGCTTTCAACCGCGTTTCCCACTAGAACTAGGCTTTTCATTTTAGTTTGTATCGTTATCGCAAATCTACTAGTCTAGCTGAGCCTATCGTCACATCTTTAGTGAGACCATTTATCACATTTTATCTATCCATTTCTTTAGCATGCTGTGATCGTCCACTGATGTACTATCATTTCCTCTTTTATACAACAAAACTCATTTTTGTTTTTATCATGTTATTGGCTTTTTCAAATTTTTTAATGTTTTTGGATTTTCTGAAAATTTTTACTCCCCCTAAAATGCAAACACATTTTAGGAAATTTGAAAATAAACTGTACAATAAAGTGACAACCGATATCAAATCGCTTCAATTCGCCATCCACTTGGCATAAACAATCAGAACTCCCCCTCACAACAAACTATTTTCCCATTGTGATTTCAAAACACTTAAGTTTGTTTTAATCAAATGGTTTTTCCGGAAAATTAGTTTTGTTGATTTTAATAAATCATTTGTAGGTTAGGAATTCATCACATTGTTCTCCAAAATACCACTTGTAAGTATGGTCCAATCAAGTTCAACTTAATGACCTTGATTAACCACTTGTAGGTGAAAAACCTCTTTCAACCACTTACAGGTTCATTTCACCAACCATAACCACTTGTAAATCAAAATATAACAATTTAAATATACCACCTGTACTTTACCAACTGTACCACTTGTAGGATCATTTGCTAAGAAAGATGCCGATTCCTGCTCCACTCTTACCAACCTGGGAGCTCCGGCAAGTCTGGTTTTTTACTCAAACATAATGTCCACCCAAGCCTCACCAGCCTTGGGTGATTTTGGAACACATCTGTCCCACCAACATTTTGATTTATAAAACTCTTTAGCACTCTTTACCTTTCTATCTACCATCTTTCCAAAAATATGTTTGACTTTCCCATTGAAAGCCTTCTCAACATCAAATTCTCCTTTATCAGCGAAGAATTGATTTGAGATCTCAACCTTACCAACTTTCTTCATCAAATTTTCCTTTGACAATGAAGGAAAATTCTCATCGTTCACCACAGGAACAGAATTTTCAACCTTTTTCTCAATCAAAGACTCCTCTGATTTTATGGAATCAGATTCATTGTCAGAACAACTATCTGTTTTAACAACCCACTTTTGTTTACTCAAATCACCTCTTCTTTTGTAAAACCGTTTTGAACTTTCTCCTTCCTCAGAAGTAGAATTTTCAAACTTTTTAACATTTTTCACAGGTTGTTCTTTCTTATCAACACAAGTCTTTCTCATAACAGAGTTAGAAGAAACTTCCTGTTTTTGGTAGTTGGTCTTGGGGCAATTCCAAGCTATGTGTCCAACTTCTCGGCATTTGAAACAGGTTCTTCTGTCAACTCTTTGAGCAAACTTTCTCACATTCTTCTTCACTTCAGCAAGAAACTCTTGATTTGATTGTTTCCAGAATGGTTTCTTCTGTTCTTCTTCAGCACTTCCACCTGCAACAAATGCTGTTTTTGGTTTATAATTTTTCTCATTTTTATAATTTTCTGAAGAATTAAAACCTAGACCTTGCCTTTTGAAATTTATGTTGTGGTTTGGTTTCTTTCGATAACCTGAACCATAACCGTAACCCTTTTTCTTGTTCAATTTCTGTTCAACTCTTGAAGTGTACTTTTTAGGTTTTTCATGAAGATTTAAATCTTTTATTTCAGAAATATTAATTTCTATTAATTTGAAAACCTGTTTGATCATTTTAGTTTTGACACTTCTTATTGGAAATTCATTATCAGAATATAATTTGTCTGAATCATTCAAAATATAAGCCAAATTGATTGATTCATCATTCAAATTAGATTTTGATAATAAAAATTCCTTGTTGTAAACCCTCTTAACCGGTGAACTCGGACTCTTCTCAGACGAACTCGAACTATCTGACTTAGACTCCGACTTTGACTCTTCATCCATATCCAACACCTGATCGACAACTTTCTTAACTAACTCAGACTCATGATCAGTGTCAGACGCTGTGAATGTGACATCAATATTGTCTGGTAATTCATCAATGATTTCAGACTTTAACTTGATGTTTAGAGCCTTGTCTACTCGTTCCTCATTTGGTTTCCTGGGGGAATAACTCTCAAAGATAGGAGGCGGACATCTGTTATACTTGACACTTGTTTTCTTACAAGTATCAGTATCTTCAGTCTTTTCTTTCTTGAAAGCCTCAAGACCTGCAACAGTAGGATATACACGATCAATCAAATAATCACAAGTAGTATAACTCAACAGTAATCGTTTAATCCTTTCACTCTCAATCTTCTCAAGTTCCAACTCCTTCTTCAGCTTAGCACAATCTTCAATGTAATCATTGATGACGCTCTGCTTTGTCATTAAAGTTGCACTCATTTTGTCATTTGCTTTTTCAATTTCTGAATTCGTTCTTTTCAAACTATCAACTGTCCTGTTCAGTACATCGTATGACTCCTTCACATACTTCACATCAGACAGTAAATCTTCTTTCATCTTCTCTATTTCAGCAATCTTCTTGTCTTTCTCCTCACAATCTTTGCAAGATTCTGAACATTTTAAACATGGTTTTTCAACTTCAACCACCTTTTCAACTATCTTCTCAACTTTGATAGTCTTTTCTACTTCAACAACTTTCTCGACTTCAACAATTTTTTCTATTTCAACAATCTTTTCAACAATTTTCTCAACTTCGACAATTTTCTCTACCACTTTCTCCACTTCAATAATCTTTGTTGCTTTCTCAGTAACTGCTGCAACTTTTGTTTCTCCAGTTTCTATCTTTGCCTTTCCATCAGCGAGTAACTTTGCTGCTTCCAGCTCTCTCCTTAAACGAGCAATCTTCTTCTGATTCAGCATTTCAACTTTATCTGCATAGAAAAAATTAAAACTGTCAGGATCAATACTTTTTCTACATTTGCTAAGATATTCTTCCTCATCATCAGTATCAACATCGCTTCCAAGATCTGGAAAAATCGGAATTCTTTTCGAACAATCTTCTTTTTCATCCAAAATTCTGGTAACAAGAGCCACATCAGATCTAGTCACACCAAGCATATACTTGTCCCAACTAAAACCCTCTGCAACAAACTCATCACTTTGATCTATTATCCCATAATAAGCTTTCTTATTTGCTTCTTCGATCATTTTCCCATGAGCATGTGTCTGATCCTTTTGTTGAGGTTGTTGTTCGATCTGATGAAAGATTGATTTCTGATAATAATTGCTCTTATCTTGACTCCCAGTTGACTCTTGGTTTTTACACTCCCGTTTAAAATGACCTTTTCCTTTACATCGAAAACAGGTAACCTTTGACTTGTCAAAACCAAGTGGAGAGGTAGCCATTCCTCGAAACTCATCTCGGCCAGTAATTTGTTGAAATTTTTCAGCTCTCCTACAAGCACTAGCCAAACACCACTTCACATCCATCAGCTCAAGTTCTTCAGCATCTATTTGGTCGTAATCTTCTTTCGTGAGCATCGGATTACCAATTCGTCCTGCAATCAAGCTTTCATACGACTCTAACATGGCGACAAGAGATGCCATGTGTTGCTTAGCCACTTCAGGAGATAGATTTTGACCATTCTGAATGTTCAAGGTCACATTGCACTGCAGATTTGTAGAATTTTGCTTCTGAGGGCTAGGTGTGTTGCTGTTTGGATCAAAGCTTGAGAATGATGAAGTATATCCACCACTTTGAGTTGTAGTGCTAGCATTTGGACTAGATGAACCATCAGCACTAAAAGCCGTACTAATCTTTGGACTCTGGCTAGGAGTAGCCTCAAACTTGTTCCCTCGGTAGTACAAACTGACATCCTGTTTCGCATTTGGATTTGTCATGATAGCTGTCTTTTGAATATCCAATTCCTGTTCTTCAATCTTTTGAATGAATTGTGCCAAATTCATACTCTCAGACTTCCTCATGAGTTTCACAACCATCAAATATGTTCCCCACTTATGCTGTGGTAACGCCTCAGCTAGTTTATCGACCCACTCATCATCCTCTTTCTGAATATCCAATCTACCCATTTCCAGAACCAGATGACAGTATCTATCAATGGTCTGCTTGGTTGTTTCATGATCAAACGCAGTAAACATGTCAAACGATTTCTTCAATAATGCCTTTTTGTTTTTGATCATATCAGCACTCCCTCTGAATTTCTGAATCAAAGCCTCCTAGATTGACCTAGCTGTTCCGTTATGTTGAAGTAACACAAAAATATCTTCTTTAACTGCTTGCTGAAGAATGCTAATCATCATCTTTTCACTTGTGTATTTCAACTTGTCAGCTTCTGTAAAATCATTAAAACCCTTTTCTAACCCGCGTTCATTCTTTGGTCTCTCATAATCTTTTAGCAATGAACACCAGGCATCGAATCTGTAAGCTTGAACCCAGTTCTCAAATCGGTTTTTCCAACCCTGAAAATCCTCAATGTACATCAGTTTCGGTGGTTTCTGATGAGTACCCGTCTCATTCTCACTATACACTGTTTCAGCAGCAGTTACCGGGGCAACAGGTGTCGCGAATGCATTGTAAAACTCTTCAGCCATTATTTGGTAACACGTATTTCAAAAACAGTGGTAAACTCCTTTCGAGCGGAATAGCTGATCTCGAGCGAAATCACAGTATTCTTTCTGGGGCGGAATCACAATTTTAACTTGGAGTGAAATCTGATCTGGTTATCCTGGAACGAAATCAGAAAGATCTCTGGAGCGGAATCACCATGATAACAAACTCGAGCGGAATCTGATAAATCAATTTGGAGCGGAATCAATATGATATTTTGGAGCGGAATCAACCTTTTCAGACGAAATCAAGCAATCTAGAGCGGAATCAGACTATATTTTGGAGCAGAAACAGGTTGTTTCGGGCAGAATCAGAAAAGATCAGTTCGAGCGGAATCAACTCGGGGTCCAATTTTATCCATTTTTAGTTTGATTTTAGCTGTGAAACTTTCAAGGGTTTGTCTATGTCCAATTTTAAACAATCTGTGAAAATTTGAACCGCTTTGACCGTGAAATCTTCCTGAACGAATGAAAGAAGGTGTAGAAGACAGAAAATGAAGCTGTTTTGGCAAGAACTCCTCGTCCTGAGCTCTGATACCAATTGTAGGATCACGTGCAGACCTAAACGAGTCAATCAAAGGTGTTCTAATCCATTTCAGGTGCGGAAAACAAGAAACGGACACGGAAAACAGCTTGTTTCGCTAAAAATTGCCTTGTATATTGATTTCACAGCTATTACAGATCAGATGGCACTTCGGCAGCAGTTCGGTACCGGAAACAAGGACCTTCTTACTGATTTCGCTCAAGAGGGGTTTATATAGTGAAGGGGTTCCGCTCCTAATGACATTGTGTCATTTCGAGCGAAATCACTAACTTGTGATTTCGCTCCAAATGACATAATGTCATTTCGAGCGAAATTAACCTCTCGGGCGGAATCAGAACATTTACATACTAACTCAATCTATTTTCTCGTACAACGTGCCCTGATCTAAAATTCTAAGTCTAAGACTCGATACAAGACGAAGTCGACAGATGTATGCACTAACATAGGTTACTAAAACAAATGTTTTGGGGTTAAGAATCATGGCTACGAGATTTTATAAATCATAATCATCTTGATTTGAGTTGGTTAATTATGTTGCATTACTATACACTTTTCAAAACAAGGTTTTTAATAAGGTATTGCAACATGCAAACGAGCCATGAATCCGATACTCTCACAAAACCTATGTGCTCACCAGCATTTCTTTGCTGACTTTGTTTTACATATGTTTCAGGTGGTGTTGAATGATGTTGATTGCTAGGATGCATGTTCACATAGGATCTGGACGAGGCCTTAGTGACATAATAACAATGATAGTCGATGTGTAACTTGTTTGTTTTGTTTAAAACGAGGTAATTTACTTAATGAGTCAATAAAACGAAACTTTTGTAATCTATGGTTGTGAAACAATAATTCTGTTACGACACTCCCCGACGTTTCCGCCGCGGTTTCGTTGTTTTAACGCGGTCGGGGTGTGACAGAAGAGTTGGTATCAGAGCCAATGGTTATAGGGAATTAGGTTATTAGTAATGCTTTGACCTAGACTATAACTTTCTAGGACCCCAACGCAAGTTTACTTGCGTTTAGATTTTAAAACAAAACCGTCACCTATCCTTAGGTGATAACCACAATGAGAACACAAATTTCGAATCCGCTTTGAAAACTAATCATTTATTCGTAAATGATTTGTTATAAGGTTTTGAACCCTCTAAGTTTTTAAAATCTCGTCAAAGTTTGGGTCTTATAATGTGAACACGTGCAAACTGGAAGGGTGAATGCCTGTACCCTGAGTTTTCTATCTAAGGCTAGAGTGTTCGTACAAATCCACATAATCAGACCAGTCACTCTTACCTGGGAACTCTTGGGGTGAGTGTTCACTTATAGGCGAGCATGTCTTCGGCGATACATTATATTGACCCATTTACTTTGATTAGTCACTGCGTGTCGTTTGTTTGTTCGAGGTAACGAACTAATGATCGCCCTCCTTGTGTTTTGTCGATGTTTTTAATACCTCTGTTGTTTTTCCAATTGTCGATCTCACTTGTTTCTCATGTCTCCTTGTTCTTTTTAGACAATGCCACCTCGACGTGATGCACAACCTCTAACTAATGAAGAAGTCGCAGCCCTTGTCGCTCAACAAATGGCTGTTGTGCTTCCAAACGTAGTAACCCAGATCCATCAATTATACAACAACAATAATGCACAGTGTAGTTTCAAGACTTTCAATTCGGCTAAACCGTTGAAGTTTTCTGGGTCTCAAGGAGCAACCGCACTCCTGCAATGGTTTGAAAGTTTGGAAAGCACATTCAGACATGTGCAATGTCCGAATGAGCGTAAGGTTGAGTTTGCATCCAGTGTGTTCGAGAAGCGTGCTCTTACATGGTGGAATGGTGTGATGCCTGATAGGGGTGCCAACGTGGCTATGGCACAAACTTGGGAAGAGCTTCGAGCTCTCATGATGAGAGAATTCTGCCCCCGTCACGAAATTCGAGCTTTGGAACAAGAATTTGATGATTTGAAACAAGATGGGGGAGAACACCGTGCTTACACGGATCGTTATGAAGAGCTGAGTTTGTTGTGTCCTACTATGGTTACCCCGTTGGAGAAAGCAATAGAGAGGTATATCGATGGTTTGCCCGATTCTGTGCAAGACATTGTGACTGGCAGTAATCCTACCACTGTTCGTCAAGCGATTGAATTAGCTGCTACCCTGACCGAGTCTCAGGTCTGAAAAGGTAAATTGACCCGCAAGGGTGATAAGAAAAAGTCAGCTGATTCCACACAAGAAAAGGGTAAATGTAAGGGAAAGAAGAAGGGTGAGTCTTCTAAGAAGTCAAGGAAGCGCAAGGCTTCCCAGAACTTTGCTGTCACAAACCAGAACCCTCAGAACCCACCAGCACTACCTCCTGCGAAGAAACAGTATGCTGGTACTGCACCTCACTGCACTCGATGCAATGGTCATCATGCTACCCAACAGGCGTGTAAGCAATGTACTACGTGTGGTAAACTTGGGCATCTAGCCAACATTTGTCGTCTGGTTCAGGTTCAAGCTGCTCAGGTTCAAGCACAGGTTCAGGGGAATGCTGCTAGATTCCCACCTGGTTCGTGTTACAATTGCGGAGAAATGGGTCATTTCCGCAAAAACTGTCCGAGGTTGGTGAATGTGAATCCAAATGCAAATGCGAATGTCAATACGAATGCCAATGTGAATCCCGCTCGTGGACGAGCGTACAATCTGAATGCAAATGAGGCGAGGGCTGACAACGAGGTTGTCAATGATACGTTCCTTATTAACAATCGACCTGCATCTTTTCTTTTTGATTCTGGTGGCGATAGAAGTTTTGTTTCATTGTCATTCGAGCCTTTGCTTGTGATACCTAGAACTAAACTGAGGAAACCCTTATCTATCGAAGTTGCTACTGGTAAACCTCTCGTACTCGATTCTGTTCTTCGTGATTATCAGTTGAACCTCGATAACCATCTTTTTCCTATCGACCTCACACCGATGCAACTTGGGAGTTTCGATATTATCGTGGGGATGGATTGGTTAACCAAACATCATGCTGAGGTGGTTTGTTTCGATAAAATTATTCTTATTCCTCTTTCGTCTGGCGATGTTCTGGAAGTTCGTGGCGAGAAACCATCAGGTGGTTTGAAACTCATGTCGTGTACGAAAGCCCAAAGTTATTTACGAAAAGGATATGTTGCTTTTCTGTCACATGTCACCTAGGAGAAAGGCAAGAGCAAGAGTATTCAGGATATTTTGATTGTTCAGGATTATCCAGAAGTGTTTCTAGATGAACTGCCTGGTTTGCCTCCAGTTCGTCAAGTCGAGTTTCATATTGACCTTGTACCCAATGCCAACCCGATTGCGAAAGCACCTTATCATCTTGCACCGTCTGAGATGCAAGAATTATCAAAACAGCTTCAAGAGTTATCTGATAAATGATTCATCCGTCCAAGCTTTTCGCCCTGGGGTGCTCCTGTCCTCTTTGTGAAAAAGAAAGATGGGTCTTTTCGAATGTGTATCGATTATCGTGAGCTTAATAAGCTTACCATCAAGAACCGATATCCCCTACCTCGAATTGATGATCTATTTGATCAGCTGCAAGGTGCTACCTACTTTTCCAAGATCCATCTACATTTTGGGTATCATCAACTTCGTGTTCTCGAAGAAGATATTCCCAAAACTGCTTTCTGCATAAGATATGGGCAGTATGAGTTCTCTGTCATGCCTTTTGGTTTGACGAATGCCCCAGCTGTCTTCATGGACTTAATGAATAGGGTCTGTAAACCTTATTTAGACAAGTTCATCATTGTGTTTATCGACGATATTCTTGTTTATTCGAAGTCTCGAGCCGATCACGAGCAACACCTTCGTTTGACTCTGGAACTCTTAAAGAAGGAACAACTTTTTTCTAAAATCTCCAAGTGTGAATTCTGGCTTAAAGAAGTTCAGTTTTTGGGTCATATAGTCAACGAGCAGGGTATTCATGTGGATCCATCCAAAATTGCTGCAATTAAGGATTGGAATACACCAACGACACCTACAGAAATTCGTTCTTTTCTTGGTCTCGCTGGTTATTATCGTCGCTTCATTTCAAACTTCTCGAAGATTGCGATTCCTCTCACTGCTTTGACTCAGAAGAATAAGCCTTTTGAGTGGGGACCCAAGCAAGAAGAAGCGTTCCAAACGCTGAAACAGAAGCTCTGTGATGCTCCTGTTCTATCTTTGCCTGAGGGAAATGATGATTTTGTTGTCTATTGTGACGCGTCGAATCTAGGACTTGGTTGCGTTCTTATGCAACAAGGTAAAGTGATAGCTTATGCGTCAAGACAGCTGAAAGTTTACGAGAAAAACTACACCACTCATGATCTTGAGGTAGGTGTTGTGGTTTTTGCCCTAAAAATCTGGCGACACTATCTTTATGGCACGAAGTGTGTGATTTTCACAGACCACAAAAGTCTCCAGCATATTCTCAATCAGAAGGAGCTGAACATGAGGCAACGCCGTTGGGTTGAACTCTTGAATGATTATGATTGTTAGATTCGCTACCATCCTGGTATGGCGAATGTCGTAGCTGATGCGCTTAGTCGAAAGGAGCGAGTCAAGCTTCATTCTGTTTGAACTCTATCTGATCTTCAAACTCGTGTTCTTCAAGCTCAACAATCTTGTGTTTCACAAAATTTGATGGGTAAGGAATTACCACGTCAACTTGAGCTTAAACTCGAAGTGAAGGACGATGGTTTACTCTATTTCAAGGATCGTTTGTGGATTCCGAAACAAGATGATCTTCGCACTTTGGTAATGGACGAATCTCATAAGTCTCGATATTCTATCCATCCTGGTGCTGATAAAATGTACAAGGATCTTCGTACTCAGTACTGGTGGCCTGGTATGAAAAAGGATATTGCCTTGTATATATCAAAATGCCTAACTTGTCTCAAAGTCAAGGCTGAACATCAACGACCATCTGGTTTGCTTGTACAACCAGAGATACCGGTTTGGAAGTGGGAAAACATTGCGATGGATCTCGTCACTAAATTACCGCGTACATCTAAAGGTCATGATGCTATATGGGTTGTTATCGATCGATTAACGAAGTCAGCTCATTTTATTCCGATTCGCGAGGATCTATCTGCTGATAAACTTGCAAAGATTTATGTTGATGAGATAGTATCTCGACATGGTGTTCCTTTGGATATCATTTCTGATCGTGATGCTCGATTTTCATCTCATTTCTGGAAGACCATGCAATCTGCTATGGGAACCCAACTAAATCTAAGCACTGCTTATCATCCCCAAACAGATGGACAATCTGAGAGGACGATTCAAACTTTGGAGGATATGCTTAGAGCATGCGTGATAGACTTTGGTGGTAATTGGGATTCTCATCTTCCATTGATCGAGTTCTCTTACAATAATAGTTATCATGCTAGCATCAATATGGCACCATTCGAAGCTCTCTATGGTCAAAAATGCCGTTCACCTGTCTGTTGGAATGAGATCGGTGAAGCTCAGCTTACTGGACCTGAGCTCATTCTGGAAACAACAGACAAAATCAAGAAAATTCGCGATAATCTTGTGACAGCTAGAAGCCGTCAAAAGAGTTATGCAGATGTGGGACGCAAGCCCTTAGAATTTCAAGTCGGAGACCATGTCCTACTCAAGGTGTCACCTTGGAAGGGAGTGGTGAGATTTGGAAAGAAAGGAAAACTTGCACCTCGATATGTTGGACCATTTAAGATTGTTGAAAGAATTAGAAAGGTTGCCTATCGACTAGAGCTACCTCCAGAGCTTGGAAATATTCACCCGACTTTTCACGTGTCCAATTTACGAAAGTGTTTAGCTGATGCTGATCTTCACATTCCACTCGATGAGATTCAAGTTGATGAAACGATGCACTTTGTCGAGAAACCTGTGGAGATAATGGACCGTGCAGTCAAATAGTTTAAGAACAAACGGATTCGATTGGTCAAAGTTCGCTGGGAGTCCAAACGTGGCCCAGAGTTTACTTGGGAACGTGAGGACCAAATGAAGGCGAAATATCCGCAATCGTTCTCACAAGTTTCCTCTAATTAAAATTTCGGGACGAAATTCCCTAAAGTAGGGGAGACTGTGACAACTGTGTTCTGTAATCGATGTATAATGTAAAACAATGTTAATTATCAATAAAACAATGTGTTTTGGTGTTATTATGTGTGTATTTGTGTTTGATGATTTTACGATTTGATTCGAATTCGATTTCAAGCTTTAAATCGCTTTCTGGAAGGTTATACGCAAACTAGTGCATAAACGCAGTCAGTTTAACGCGACAAACACTCCGGAATAGTGAAATAGACTTAACATACCTTAAATAACCTTCACATAACTTAGAAATAAGTTTTGGATGGTTTGGTGTGTTGAAAACAAGTTTGTTCGATCGCAGGGACTATTTGTGTCAAACTGTGAAACTATACCGATTTGTATAGTAATGAACATTCCAGAACTTGATCATAAGTTAAACATACCATAAATATCCTTTACATAGCTTAGAAATAGGCTTTGAGGTGTTCGGTATGCTAAAATAAACTTATTTGATCAATAGGGACTAAAAGCGTCAAAAATTACATAAGTTTGCATTTTCGCGCATATCTGACGTTCTGAATATATTCGGACATCCAAAAATTTATGTAATCATTAAAATATTTTATTTTAGTGATTGGCATAATAAAATTCCATTCGTCGCGTAATTTGGATCGTTTTTGCGTTCGTTACGACTTCCGTCGTAATTAACCGAATAACGCAACCGTACGACCAAATGAACTGACATCCGAGATGTTTTTGAGCATATTTTAAGTTCCCTATACTTTAACTTCATTTTAGAGCCTTGAAATGAGGTTAACGGGGCTTAAACGTGTCAAAAATGCATCAAATATGAAGTTTTGGACCTGCAGGGGCTAAATTGTAATTCTACCAAACTTGGCTAGGCGGGCTGCGTAAGCTGGGAGCTATTCCTACACGGGGCGCGACAGACCTGCAGATAGAAACATTGCATCTGGTCCAATTTTGATGTTTTGATGGTTTTTAACCCCAAGTTTTGGATGCTATGGGCTGGTATTTGATGGTTTTAAGTGTTCCCATGGTTTTGAATACCATGTGCCCACTTGTAAGGCCAAGATCGAAGCACGTTTTGCGAGGAACAATCCTAACGATTTACCAAAAACTATATAAACCCATGCTCTCATTTCATTTCTGCTCACACTTTGGTTCAACCTACTCTAAGTTGAAGTTATTACTTCATACCTGAGTTGTTTGAATCAAAACTTCTTGCTTGGACCCTTTGTAAGTATTCTTTCATGCTTTTAATGCTTTTCAAGCATGAAAGTCAAATAGTGTTTGACTTTCTGCTTTGACCGGGTTATGGTCAACACAAAGTTTGTTTTAACTTTGCAACGTGAACGTAATCACGATGGTTATAGTCCCGTGTGACTATACCTACTGATTACCACGTTGATTAGGCGTACTGACGACCAAACTATCCTAGGGTATCAATGTTGGGTTTTTCACATGTTTATCAAAGTTATTTTATCCTTATAAAATAAAAACGCAGCGGAATATATGTTTAAAACATGTTTACTTTCAAGATATAAAACCCATTTTATATGCAAAACCCAATCCCCGGATCCATATACGAACATGCATGCTATCAAAATCACAACCATAGGGTGTTGTAAGAATACTACCTTCCAAATAGCAAGAGATATGAAGAGGATGATATTCTTGAATGAAAATCTTCAAGGGAGAAGACCTCAACCTTGCATACCCCAAGCCTCCAACAAAACACCTTATGTTGCTAGGATTTGTACACTTGAAACTCACTTGAAAATCCCTCTTGATCAAACCACCTTGGTCGAAATCTTGAGAGGATTTTTAGAGTTTTGCACTTGATAATTCAAACTTGAAAAACCCTCATTGACAACCTTATGCTGGCCGAAAATTATGAGAACAATTATTAGAGTTCTTGCACTTGAAAATTGATCTTGAAAATTCCCTCATGGAACCCTTCCATAACCGAATTTTTAGAGAGAATTCTATCAAATTCTTCTAGTTCATCTCTTGAATTTTTATGATAAAAATTCTATATAAAACTTGTGAGAGAATTGCCACCATTCTTGGCCAATGATGGAGCATCTAACACATGCAAATGCATCCATCCCTATTGGACCAAAATGGTTTTGGGAAGATCATCCAATCAAGAGGCTTCTAACTTATGACAATTGCATGTGTCTTGATTGGTGGAAAACCCTTGAGAAGAACAACAAGGGGGCGGCCCATGTGCCTTCAATTTCTCACCCAATCAAAATTTTCCTAACTTATTTTTATGTCTTGTATTAAGTTTTATAACTTTTATAAAACATAACACAACATTTTATAAGTTTTTATGCAATAAATCATAACTTTTATAATGTTATTTAACCCATTAAATAACAAAATAAAATATTCTCTCATAATAAATTATCCATATAATTTATTTGTTTGTCAAGTGCAATTATTTAGAAAACCAATTTCTAAATATTATAAGTGTTAATATTTATTTGTTTGACCATAAATAAATATTGTAAGTGTTTGTCTAGCTTGTATTTGGGTATGACTCGACTTGGATCATAACGTACTAGCCACATCAATTTAATATGTGTCTTGGGCATACAGAGTCCAACAATCTCCCACTTGCACAAGATACATAGAAGATTGATGCAAGCAGTAAATGACGCCTAACTATGGTTTACTACCCCCAATACGTATGATTATATTTGCCATTCAATAACATCATCGCCTTCAAGTCCCTTACTTGAACATGATTTAGGTGAATCTATCATTTATCCCTTTGTTGCAGATGTCATGTTAGATCCAGAGACATAGAGTGATCACTCTCTGTTGATTTAACTTTAGCCGGCCTTAGACATCTTACTCTCAACGAATAAGAGGAACAAATCCCTTCTTGACTACATACGTCTCTCACAATCACCTTGTATCACACCTGAGCTCAGCCTTGTGTACTGTCATATTACTGACAGCGAAGAAATAAGTCAAGGTATAATACTTGGTGAATATCAAGACCCAATATGTATCTCAGGTCTGAGGATACTATGATATTCTCCTTTACTCAAATTTACTTATGATCAATCACAAATGATTCCATGCAGTAATATTCGAGAGCGAGTCAGTCCAATATTTGTAACCCACAAATATCTATGAACTTTGGCAGCAACACTTTGCTCTATATTCATACCTAATGAATATCTACCAATCCTAGTTCATAATAGTCTTACATTCATATTTGTTCCCACAAGTATGATCGACTATGAACATTTAGAATAAGTAACTTATTCACGGATTTAAACATGCTAAAATGGAACATAACTCAAAATACCATGTAAAAGAGTTATATAAACAATTGTTCCAATATCCAAATACAAAATGGATCAAATCCAATCACTAGAATATCGAAGTCCTATGGCACAAGTATGACCCTCTCATGCTTTGCCCGTTCAAGGAGCTTCGTGAGTGGATCCGCAATATTTTGATCAGTGTGAACTTTGCGAATACATGTCTTTCCCTTTTCAACTTCATCCCTTATGTAGTTGAAAATCCGCTCAATGTGCCTAGTCTTTTGATGTACACGAGGTACCTTGATTTGAGCAATCGTACCATCGTTATCACAAAGATCTCTAAGGTCCTGAATGGTAGGGACTACCCCTAGATTGGCAATAATTCAAGTGGCAGATCCATATGAATTATCTCAATCAAAGAAGCGGCGATGTATTCTGATTCGGTAGTGGACAATGCTACCCTGATTGTGATCGAGAACCATCTCGATCAGTTTGGAAACTCGTACCCATGTAACCCTTTACAACGAATTCCGAAACTCGCATCCCTGTAACCCCTTACAACGAGTTCTTCTTCACCAGATCTATATATTAGAAATATATCCTTAGTCCTTCTGAGGTATTTCAATATATTTATAACAGTCACCCAATGACCGTTACTTGGATTTCGCTGGTGTCTTCTCGTCATGCTTAATGCGCACGACATGTCCGGTCTAGTGCATATCATTACATACATAATGAATCCTATAGCAGACGCATATGGGATTCCTTTCATTCTTTCTTGCTCATCCTTTGAGCTTGGACATTGAGACGCACTCAATATTGTCCTCTCTTGAATAGGTACCAAACCTTTCTTAGAGTTCTCCATCTTGAACCTTTTCAAGACTTTGTCAATGTATGCACTTTAGTTTAAACCTATCAAGCGCCTCGATCTATCCCTATAGATCTTTATTCCCAAAATATAGGCGACTTCACCATGATCCTTAATGGAAAAACAACTTCCAAGCCAGGCTTTTACATCTACCATGGTTGGAATATCATTTCTATATAGTAGAATGTCATCGACATACAATACTAAGAAAGTAATAATGCTCCCACTAGCCTTCTTATACACACAAGCTTCATCGACGTTCTTGATGAATCCATATTCACTAATCTCTTCATCAAAACGGTGATTCTAACTTCTAGATGCTTGTTTCAATCCATAGATTGATTTCTTTAACTTGCATACTTTGTTAGGATGTTTTGGAATGACAAAACTTTCAGGCTTAACCATATAGACATCTTCCTCAAGATATCTATTAAGGAAAGCCGTTTTGACATCCATTTGCCAAATCTCATAATCATATTATGCAGGTATGGAAAATAATACCCTAATCAACTTTAGCATCACCACAGGCTAGAAGGTCTCATCACAATCAACCCCTTGAGTTTGATTGAAACTTTTTGCTACAAGTCTTGCTTTATAAGTATCCAAGTTACCATGCATATCCGTTTTCTTCTTGAAAACCCACTTACTTCCAACTACTTTGGAGTTAAGAGGTGGCACAACCAATTCCCAAACTTGGTTGTCATACATGGATTGCATCTCTACGTTCATAGCTTCAAGCCTTTTTTCATAATTGACATTGCATCATGGTATGTGGTTGGTTCACCCGAATCTACCACGTAGCATCCATTCATGAAAAATCCATATCTTTCAGGTGGACTACTAATTCTACCAGATATGTGAACGTTTTTGTGTGTATTGATCAACCACTTGATCGTTTTTCAACAACCTCTTGTTGAGTGCTAGTATCAACCAAACGTGTATCGGCTTGTGGTTCTTGATCCTCATCAAGTTCCACTGTTCTACTAATTCCTTCCACAAGGAACTTAGCTTCCAAGAACTCAGCCTTTCGAGCAACAAATACCTTTTGTTCTGTTGGATCGTAGAAATAATATCCTATACCATCTTTAGGATATCCTACAAAGATACACTTAGTGGATCGTAATTTTATTTGGGGTGTATTGCTTCACAGAAGCTTCACAACCCATACCTTTAAATATGATAATGATGGAGCCCTTCCATGCTATATTTCAAAAGGGTGTCTTATCCACTTTCTTGGTTTTGGGCCATATTTAATATACGGACCACGGAGAGCAAAGCGTAACACCAAAATGATAGGGATAATGCGCTCCTAGCTATCATAGATCAAACCATATCCAAATAGAGTTCGATTCCTCCTCTATCGGAACAAAGAACTTTAATTGAGTTGATTTAATACTTCATCTTTTGAAGGCTTTGAACATTTCAAAACTTCAACTTTGTGTCTTAGCAAGTACACATAACCATAACTACTATAGTTGTCGGTAAAAGTAATGAAGTATCTTTCACCATTCCTAGTCATTGGCTTAAAAGGATCACATACATCGGAATGTATGATACCTAATAAATCTTTTGCCCTTTCCCACTAAAGGGTTTTTTAGTCATTTTACCTTTTAAACAAGATTCGCATATATCAAATGAACCAATTTCATTTGTTTCCAAAAGACCATTCTTTTGAAGTGTTTGTATGCGATTCTGTTTATATGACCAAGGCGATAATGCCAAAGATAGGTCTTACTCAAATCCGTTTTTGAGTTTCTGGGTGATTGGTTGGTACATTAAACTATCAAATGATGTATTATTATGAACCAATTCATAAATATCATTTGAAGGCATAGGTTTGAAGTAAAACATGTCATTCATCGAAATATAAATGTCATTGTTTACAAACTTCAAATCAAAACCATATTGTCTTATAAGGGAAACTTGAAATAATGTTCCTAGTCAAACTAGGAGCATTCAAAACATTTTTAAAACAATTTCCAAACCATTTGGAAGTTTCAAAATATAGTCTCCTTTCTTGTAATGTTTATTTCTTTTGAACCTTTTGCAACGAATTGCAAACATGAGTTCCACATCCGGTATCTAATACCCATGTGTTAGAAGAAATAACATTAAGGTCAATATGTATCATTAAGATTGTACCTGAGGTTTGCCTAGCATTCCTCTTAGTTTTTCAACTCTTTGAGATAGGTTGGACAATTCCTATTTAAATGCCCTATCTCACCACACTCAAAGCATGGATCGTTCATGGCAACCTTTGCCTTTTTCTCTTTTGGTTTCGGTGGTTTTGCTTTAGTCTTTCTAATCATTTCCCTTTGAATTACCCGTTTCCATTTTCAACATTTGCTTTGGTGTCGGGGTGATGCCCTTTCTAGTTGCCACCCTCATTGATCGTTAGAATGGATAAAACCCTTTTATCCATATTGAGCCTTTCGAGGTGATCAATGTGGCTTTTCATCTTAAAGACATAAGATGAGTCCGATTGGGTTTCCTCCATTTGACATGCATGAAGCGCTCGAACCGTTTTGAAGCGTTCTACCCTTAGGTACATTTCCTACAATAGGGTAATCATGTCGTGTGCTCATGATGTTCAAAACCTTTTGAATCTCGGGAATCATAATTCCTAACATGAGGCAAGAGGCTGCGTAGTATCCTCGATATACTTAATCCAATCGTCATAGGCATCCTTATCGTCCATAAGAGGTTCATCGGGATTAGAATCGTTTTCAATGATAGGTTACGGACGGTTTGGGTAATATTGTTAGCGGCCATCTACAAAATTTTACAACGTTCAATTTTAGTATTTTCGATATTATTATATTTTAATCATTAATACCCTTTTGTGTCTTATAGACAATTAATAATTATAATCTAGAATCCAACGTTATATTTAAATATTGGTTAGGTGACCTTTATCCCATTATTTAAATTAACAAGGTCGTCAACGTTTGACGATTGCAACCCTTTGCAACTTCTAGCCATATGGGATTGGTTAAACATCTTTATGTTTAGTTGGCATGCTTAATCCCATCAACACCTTTTGTTCCCCATGCTTTGGTGACCCTAAGTTCATGGTTTCCAAATCAAGTCGTCCAACTTACACACACGTGTAAGTTTATACACATAAGTGGTTAGGTGACCTTTATCCCACAAACATGGTAAACCCACCTCGAATATACAAGTTCCCTCAAATGTGGTTAGGTGACCTTTATCCCACAAAAGAGTTCCCAAGTGATTCGAGTGTTGTATAGAAGGATGGTGTTTGACTTGTTTTATAAAAGGGATTTTGAGTTTTCAAAATTCTAGTTTAGAAAACTTTATGTACCATACATTTGCATGCATTCAAATCCTTGGTACTTTTGTAAAACCTATTTTCAAGGTTCTTTTAATAAAACCCATTTTATTATAAAATCATTAATTTTTAATAACCTTTTATTAACCTCTTTAATGATTTTGTTAAGAACCAATTTTAAGCTTGTTACAGATTATTAGTTGTTAAGCATGCATATCCAAATATCATCCAAACAACCATAAATAAAATAACCATACAAGCATAACACATATATCAAAAGGTGCATAACCATAGCCAACTATTTTGACCACACTTGTTAGCCGAAACAAGTGTGTCAAAAGGTCCTTCCTAAAGGGTGAATATTGACATAAATAATGTGTCGTTGAACTCCCACTTGATCCCGCATCCAAATGCTTCAAGTCTTCTTCTTGTGTTGTGATTTCTTCACATTCTTTGTGCTTCCAAATGTCTTTTATATTCAGCTCCAAACTCCTTTGGACTTCAAAATGTGTTTTGGTTATCGGGCAAAAATCCCGTTAAGAACTATGAAGTCCTTTAGGCCCGAAATTAGCCAAAACCAAAACCGCATTTTTGTGTGCATCTTCATTTACAAAAGGTATCCTAATACATTTTTCTAGTAAAAATAAAATGCATCTAATCTATTTATTTACATACCAAATGAAAATAAATAAATCACATATTTTTACAAATGGAAAACAAAATTAATAATTATTACAACCCATTGAATAATTAAATAAAATCACAAACACAAACATTCAACATATTCACATAAGGTCATGGCTAGGTTATGTACACCAAAATATATATATCCAAATATATATAAAATTCAAGAGCAAAAATGGTTTCCTTTTACAACCTACATTTTTTCGGTCAAGAATGAAAAAACAGAAAAAAGTGGGTTTTTGTCCAAACAAAAAATCATCCAAATGACATAATTTTTCAAGATACTTTTATGCATGTATTAAAATAATCTTGAAAAACAAAAGGATAACCATATATAAAATTTCGGCCATAGGGTTTCAACCAAACCCGAAACCCGAAAATTTCATATCCTATGAAGCATGCACTCATATAAGCGGCTCTAGATGCCATTGTTGGGTTTTTCACATGTTTATCAAAGTTATTTTATCCTTATAAAATAAAAACGCAGCGGAATATATGTTTAAAACATGTTTACTTTCAAGATATAAAACCCATTTTATATGCAAAACCCAATCCCCGGATCCATATACGAACATGCATGCTATCAAAATCACAACCATAGCGTGTTGTAAGAATACTACCTTCCAAATAGCAAGAGATATGAAGAGGATGATATTCTTGAATGAAAATCTTCAAAGGAGAAGTCCTCAACCTTGTATACCCCAAGCCTCCAACAAAACACCTTATGTTGCTAGGATTTGTACACTTGAAACTCACTTGAAAATCCCTCTTGATCAAACCACCTTGGCCGAAATCTTGAGAGGATTTTTAGAGTTTTGCACTTGATAATTCAAACTTGAAAAACCCTCATTGACAACCTTATGTTGGCCGAAAATTATGAGAGCAATTATTAGAGTTCTTGCACTTGAAAATTGATCTTGAAAATTCCCTCATGGAACCCTTCCATAACCGAATTTTTAGAGAGAATTCTATCAAATTCTTCTAGTTCATCTCTTGAATTTGTTGGTGCATTCATCTGTCGTCTTCGTCTTATGTCGAGTCTCAGGTTCGTTGCAGTTTGGAAGAAGGATGATGTCATCATTATTGATGATGACATCATATCAATGATATCATCTATGACATCAAGTGAAGACAAAATGCTCAAATGAAAACAGATTCCATGATTCGGTCAAACAAGTCGGTTTCGCTTGAAAAGTTAGTTTGTGGATTTCGCTTGAATGTAATCATGTATGTGTCAAGCGAAACCGTGAGGACTATATATAGGGGTCATGTCATTTCATTTGTAACGTTTTCTGAAATTCCATACCGAGGTGCTGCCGGTGTGAGGACTGATTGTAAACGATAGTATATCAATATAATCAGTGTTAAAGTGATAAGCAAGCTGTTTCGCAATCGGTTTCTTAGTTTCCGCCTCTGAAACTGATAAAATCTCTTCTGAACGACTCGTTCGGGTCACAAACCGATCCTACAAGTGGTATCAGAGCTCAGGAGGAAGAGATTTCGCCAAAACAGCTCGTTTTTGTCACTTTTTCTGATTTTCTACACCTTCTTTCAAAATCGAACACATTTTTACGGTTAAAAATGGCTCAAATTCACATATCTTGTGCGTAATCATGTATTAATGAATCCTGAAAAGTTTTAGCATTAAAATTGGATTAAATATTGTTCAATCGGACCAAAATCAGATCGTTTTGCTGACATCATCATGATTTCGCTTGAGATTAGTTAATAATTTCGCTTGAAAGTTCACAATTTGCAGATTTCGCTTGAAAATCACGTAATTTTCGCTTGAAAAAGTTTGAGATTTCGCTTGAAACATAGTGTTAATCTCGCTTGAAAGTTAATAGTGTCTACCACGTGATTATCATCAGTCAATCTTATCGCTTGAACTGTTTTTTGTTTTTCACGAGAAAGTGCATCGTGTGTTGTGTGAAAACATTAAACAAAATCATGTGACTTGTGTCAGGATTGCATCGGTTTGATTAAGTGAACAAAGTTGTGCTTTGAGTAGTGTGAACTGATTGAAAGTTCTCGATTATTGTGAATCATTTTGATCAAAGTTGTCAGTAAATTGGGAATAGAAATCACATGTTTGTATTAGTTTGAAAGTGATTCTCGAGAATAGTATTAATCGGTTCAAGTTTTATTTGTGTTAAAAGTCTTTGTCTGCCATTGTGTTCAAGTACCGATATAGTGCATGTGATTCTCATATATTATCAAAGTTGTCAGCTGCCTACTTTGATTAATGTCACAAAGTTAGTTCAAAGTGTGCATGTATGCATATGCTTGTTGTCAGACATTTAAATGAATTACATGTGATAAAAACTAGAGGCTCAATGAGAATTTACACATCATAATTTTGTCGGCTGATAATCTTGATATTGGAAAAGTCATCACGTGATCTATTACATCGATTCTATAAAAAATTGAAAAGTGAAAGATAATTGTCGACAAAAGTGTTTGATCATATCCAGTTTGCATGTGATTCTGTTTGTGTCAGACTTTAATAGATATAGGCCCGATTATACAATTGATATTGTTTCATTACATGCGTTTTTACGGCCAAATAAGATTCTTTGTGTGATGTATTAAATATACTCGGCCCATGTGATTGTTTCATACTCTCGGCCCAATCATTGTGTAGTGCAATCCACTTTATATTCGGAACAAGTGAAAGTGTGTTTTGAGTGAGATTTGTCGGGATTGTTTGAAAAAAATGGACAAGATGTTTGATGAGATGGAAAATCATGATCTTGAAAGATTAAATGATTGGTATATGGGGTATTTGGACGATAGCTATAGAAATGTGAAAAAGGATGTTTGGGTCAAAAGGTTTAAATATTTTGCATGTTTGAAAAATGAAACATTGGAAGAATTAGAGAACCGATATGGAGTCTTACTTGGTTACTTAAAAAATCATGAGATATTTCTATCAGATGCTGAAAAGATAGAAAAATTTGCAGATGCTTTACCTTTTGAATGGAGTGAATCTTTAAAAATTTTAAGAAAGGATTCAAATTTTTCAAAATTACAGCTAAAAAGGTGCATCAGTATACTTAAAACTCATGAATTTGAAAATGGAAAGAAAAGGAAAGAATTGTGTAAAGCTTTGGAAAGTAATTTGATGAAAATGGATTTGAATTTGATTCTTGAAATGAAAAGAAGAGTTGATGTATGTCTTGCTGCAAAAAGTAATCTGACATACGATATGAAAAGGGGTTGTTATATTGATGAGAATCTGAATCCTCTTGATTTCGTTAAAATTTTTTGTGCAGGAACATACAAAACAGAGATAAAGGAAATGTCAAAGAAGGAAGAATCTGTAAAGAATGAATCTTCAAATTCTGCATCAGTGTGTTTTACATGTGACAGCTTAAAGACGGAAAATGATAAACTTGTGAAAGATGCGGAAAGTTTGATTTTGGAAATCAAAGAGCTGAATGATAAGAAGCAAGCTGATGATAAACAGATTCTTGGTTTGAAAGAAACATGTGTAAAGCTGAACTCTGAGAATGACAAACTGTTAAGTAACTTGAACAGTTTGACATTGGAAAATCAGAAGTTGAAAGAAAATGCAAGAAATTTTGAAGATAAATTGAAAGTTTTTGAAATAGAAAAATTAAAATTGGAAAAAGAATTTCAAAGTCAAATAAAAATTCTTGAAAATGGGAGAGATGTGTTTAGCAAAAATAACATCGAAAAGCAAAAAATGATAAATTCCCATCTTCAGAAAATTATCAAACTTGAAAAAGAAGGAGAATGTGCTCGAAAGAAAATCAAAGAGTTAGAAGAAAAGGAGTTAAATTCAGAAAAGGAAGATTTCTGGATAAAGCTTGAGAATAAGAATCTGAAAGCAAATGAGACAAAATTTCAAGAACAGATAAATGTTTTGGAAAATGAAAAGTCTGTTCTTGAAAACATGAAGAATGAGAATGAAAAATCAATCAAGTCTCATCTTGAAAGAATCTCTCAGCTTGAAAATGAAGCTGAAAATTCAAGAAACAAGATTGATGAACTTGAAAGGAAATTGAAAGGTTTTGTGACTTCATCAGATAGTTTGAATTTTCCTTGTCCAAAACCTATCAATTCTGTTCCAATAAGTGACGAAGTCACAAACTTTGGCAATGTCAAAGTTGAAGATTGTGATGAGAAATCTGATGATGAAAAAGATAAAAGTGAAAAACAAAAATTGTTTTTGAAATTAAAAGAAAAATTTCAAGAAACTGTTCTGCAATCGACTGAAAAAGGTGAATGCTCTAAGCAAAAACCTTTGAAGAAGAAAGTGGAACAGAAACAAAAAATTAAAAATGAGAAAAATGTACAAAAAGATAATAGAAGCTCATCAGATCGATCATCCAATCGCAATGAAAAATTACAAAAAGTAAAAAATGAAAACTCAAAAATTGTTGGTAATAAGTGGTGCAGGTCGGACCACAGTGCTTCAAAGCCAAATCTAGCTTACAAGATGAGAGATGGATATCACCAAGCCAAACAGTGCTATGATTTGAATGTTTGGACTGAAAATGGTGATTGGTACGATAACAGAGTGTGTTACCGATGTGGTTATCAAGGACACATTGCTGTTAACTGCCAAGGTTGGAGTTATGAGACGAGGAGATGCTTTAACTGCAACATCAGAGGTCACATTGCCAGAGATTGCCCAAGAAGATCAAATGAAAGATTGAGGGTTACTTCTCAGAAGATGGCAAAGAAATCAGTCAATGTCATGCCCAAAGAACAGAAGGTTCAAGAACCTAAAGTTCAAGAAATGAAAGTGAAGCTTTCTCAGGGGCAGAAAGACAGACTGAGGAAGAAGAGAAATAAGGCTAGAGAGTATCTAGAGAAGATCTTGTCCTCGGGTTCATCTGTTAAAAATAAGAGTTCTGATGAATCGACTCCCTCGATTGCAAAGTCAAGCAAGACGAATTCATCAGATACAAATCTGAGGACGAAAGAGGATAAGAAGAAGAAGAAAATGGTCGGCGATGAATCTGCTGTGTCAAAGTCAGACAAGCCACCATCAGGCAATGAATCTGACAGATAAAAGTCAGACAAGCCATGTACAGGCAATGATTCTGGTTCGTCAAAGCCAGAAGAGCCTGTTGTTGAGGTAAATCTGAGAATTCAGGTTTAACTATGGATGATGCAAATTTTCCACCATTGTTGAACAAGAATTCAAAAGCACCCAAGGACTGTCAGGCTTGGGTGAATTTGTTTAAATGAAAAACCTGACTTGCCGGAGTTCCCAGGTTGGTAAGCGTGGAACATGTATCGGCATATTTCTTGAGAAATTCACATTTGTGATATTTCGACTTACAAGTGGTAAATCAGGGACATTAAGTTGTACTTGATTTTCTACAAGTGATGTTTGTGGATTGATCTTAAAAATGTTAGTTTTTACAAGTGATTGAAGAAAACAAAGTGATGAAAGATCCCCGAATTTGTGAAAAGACACGTAAAACTTATTTTTCGGAAAAACAATTTTGATTAAAACAAACTTAAGTGTTTTGAAATCACTATGGGAAAATAGTTTGTTGTCAGGGGGAGTTCTGATTGTTCAAGCCAAGTGAATGGAGAATTGAAGTGATTCTTATCATGTTGTCAAGTTTGTACAGTTTGTTTTCAAATTTTCCTAGAAAATCAAAATTGAGACATATTTTGATTTTAGGGGGAGTAAAATTTTAAAAAAATTAGAAAATTTGAAAATGTCAAAAACATTGAAAAATGAAAAAATGAGTTTTGTTGTGAAAAAGAGGAAATGATAGTAGATCAGTTAGACTGTCACCGCATGCTAAAGAAATGGAGAGATAAAATGTGATAAACGATCTTACTAAAGATGTGACGGTAGACTCAGCTAGATTAGTAGATTTGCGATAACGATACAAACTTAAATGAAAAAGCCAAGTTCTAGTGGGAAACATGGTCGAAAGCATAGTACTTAGTTTTGTCCTTCTTGATTGTGTGCCTACTCAGTAATCGCTGATTGTCGAATGACATAAAACTGGTTAAGTTTGTGAACTTTCACAACTTTGCTAAAAAGTCGCTGTGATTGTGCATTTTATTTTGCAAAGATTTAAACTTGTTTTATTTCTTTATTTTGTTTAAGCATCGGACATCCTCTGCGTATACGTGAGTATCGACCTGGATGTTGTTGCCTAAACGTTCTGCTTTATTTTCTTTGGTGTTTCGTTTAAGCTTTGGATCACCTCTGCGTATACGGAAGTATCGACCTGGTGGTTAAAGCCTAAACAACTTCAACTTGTTTTATTTTTCTTATTTTGTTTAAACATTGGACTTTCTCTGCGTATACGGAAGTATCGACCTGATTGTTAATGTTTAAACATTCTGCTTTGTTTTCGCACAAATCACAGTTGATAGAAGTTTAAAGGCATTACTTGAGTCAGTGTATTGCATGATGAGGGGATATGCTGAGATCGTGGGGTCCATAAGAACTTAGTGCAAAATTAATATACCTTAACGTATCGGTAAACATTTCGAAAGTTTTTAGATTGAGCTTGGGTGGACAACAATATCGTCAATCAACGTGAATCGTTTAGAACTGAAAATGTTTAAAGCTTAACGGTGCTAGTGATTTGTCTCAAAAACTGATATGATCCTCTTGCACAAACTCACAAAAATAGTGTCTGTAAATATTTCTTTACTGTATTTCATTTACATTCAAAAATCCAAAAAGATTTTAGTGTGTTTTAGCATAAATTTTGAAAAATAAAAAAAAGGAAAGATTTTCGATAACTGATGTTGGAGAGCTGATTTTCAAAATTTCAAGTGCTGAACATGATGATCAGGTTTGGGAGTGTGAGTTTAACAGAAGAAATTTGTTTTAAGAAAGAAAAGTTTGATTAGTTAATCGAGATCATTAATTTGAACTTGATGTAACTATTTCTAGTAAGTTTTTCTTATTGTTTTAAGTGAAAACTTATGTTTTGGTGAGAAGTGTGCAGGAGTTGAGCTGAACAGAGATAAAGCCAGGGATTGATCTCAAGGTGATAGCTAATTCCAGACAGCGATCCCATCATGATGAGAGGGGGAGTCTGACGAAGTTAGAGCCAAAGAGAAGATCCTGGTATATTCTAAGAAAGAAAAAAGACTGAAGATTGAGAATACTCGACATTTAAGACTCGTCAACATCTGAGGGGGAGTCTGTTGGTGCATTCATCTGTCGTCTTCGTCTTATGTCGAGTCTCAGGTTCGTTGCAGTTTGGAAGAAGGATGATGTCATCATTATTGATGATGACATCATATCAATGATATCATCTATGACATCAAGTGAAGACAAAATGCTCAAATGAAAACAGATTCCATGATTCGGTCAAACATGTCGGTTTCGCTTGAAAAGTTAGTTTGTGGATTTCGCTTGAATGTAATCATGTATGTGTCAAGCGAAACCGTGAGGACTATATATAGGGGTCATGTCATTTCATTTGTAACGTTTTCTGAAATTCCATACCGAGGTGCTGCCGGTGTGAGGACTGATTGTAAACGATAGTATATCAATATAATCAGTGTTAAAGTGATAAGCAAGCTGTTTCGCAATCGGTTTCTTAGTTTCCGCCTCTGAAACTGATAAAATCTCTTCTGAACGACTCGTTCGGGTCACAAACCGATCCTACAGAATTTTTATGATAAAAATTCTATATAAAACTTGTGAGAGAATTGCCACCATTCTTGGCCAATGATGGAGCATCTAACACATGCAAATGCATGCATCCCTATTGGACCAAAAAGGTTTTGGGAAGATCATCCAATCAAGAGGCTTCTAATTTATGAATATTGCATGTGTCTTGATTGGTGGAAAACCCTTGAGAAGAACAACAAGGGGGCGGCCCATGTGCCTTCAATTTCTCACCCAATCAAAATTTTCCTAACTTATTTTTATGTCTTGTATTAAGTTTTATAACTTTTATAAAACATAACACAACATTTTATAAGTTTTTATGCAATAAATCATAACTTTTATAATGTTATTTAACCCATTAAATAACAAAATAAAATATTCTCTCATAATAAATTATCCATATAATTTATTTGTTTGTCAAGTGCAATTATTTAGAAAACCAATTTCTAAATATTATAAGTGTTAATATTTATTTGTTTGATCATAAATAAATATTGTAAGTGTTTGTCTAGCTTGTATTTGGGTATGACTCGACTTGGATCATAACGTACTAGCCACATCAATTTAATATGTGTCTTGGGCATACAGAGTCCAACAATCAAAACACTTTGTTTTGATATCAAAACCTGTTTTCTAACTTAACTAAACATGTTTTAACATCTTTAGCTCATCACTTTTAGTCTTGTGCTTGTTTAGAGTCGTAAGTCAAGCGGTCTAAACCACCGCTTAGACTTTCGAACTCGACCCATGTGGTCGATCATTAGGATCCGACCAAGCATGTTTAGTGACCATAGTTGTATAGGGAATAACCTTCTGAGGTTATACCTTATGGTCACATAGTTTAAGTAGTTGTATGATAGGTAGTTTATATGCCTTAGGTAAAATGACCAAAATGCCCTTTTCATGCATAATTGGATTTTAAGCATATGTAATATAAACTTTTGTCACTTAACTAATTATGCAACATGTTAGGCATATAATACTTGTCATACGACTAGTTAGACGTCTCGAACGCGCGTTTGCGCGAACGACGTGTTAAAGTAGCGTAAGCTACCTTAATGGGTCGTAACGGGTCGAAAGCACTTAGGAGAGGTTCCGATTTAGAATGTAGGCTTTGTTAAACCATATCACATGAGTTCCAATACTCGTTTGGTTTACAAGACCTCATTCTATCCGATCTTCTGATTTAGGTGTCGATTATTTGACTAGTGATTCGATTACTAGGTGCTACTTGAATTTCTTTGTTTTGCTTGAGCTTGTTGAATTCTTTGGATTGAGGATACTTTGCACTTCGATGTGAGTACCTAGTTCCCCTATTTTACTGTTTTCAATTGTTTTGGGGTGATTCATATGTGATAAATGATTTCGAGGTTTAAACGATGGTTTCAAAAACGATTAAAATGGTTTATATTAAACAAATAACGATTTCGATAATGTGAACAAACTTATTGGTTGTAGTTACATCACGAATAACATTCATTAACATTGATCAAGCCGACCAGTATTAGGTTATGGTACCATAGGATCTGACAAATCCCGTTATCAGACTGCACCCATGGTTATGTGTGGGGGTTGTGTGGGTAACGACTGAATGTGTGATTGTTAACTTACCATTTGGTGGTTTGTTAATTCGAGTTGAACGAGGGACGAGTTGCGAAGGTTTGGATGTTATTAGCGAGGCGACCAAAAGTAGTTTTCACAATTAAAACAAGAACGATTTTGGGACGGGTTAAACGATTTGAACGATTTGGAAATGATTGGTACAAGTTAAACGATTTGAACAAATGATTGGTTTTGGGTGGTGATTAGGTAATGGGATGGGTGTAACATGATAAAAGCATGGTAGATACGCCGCTGGTACTTCTTATATATAAGTGTTTTTATCATATTACATCCCGTGCCATTATTTAGTTCACTTGGATATACGATTTTGAAAAGATGTCACATAACGATGTTTTCTAAATGATATAAACCATACGAGTTTTATTAACGAGTTTTTACGAGGTGTTTTACAATTTGGGTTACTAAAACAAATGTTTTGGGGTTAAGAATCATGGCTACGAGATTTTATAAATCATAATCATCTTGATTTGAGTTGGTTAATTATGTTGCATTACTATACACTTTTCAAAACAAGGTTTTTAATAAGGTATTGCAACATGCAAATGAGCCATGAATCCGATACTCACACAAAACCTATGTGCTCGCCAGCATTTCTTTGCTGACTTTGTTTTACATATGTTTCAGGTGGTGTTGAATGATGTTGATTGCTAGGATGCATGTTCACATAGGATCTGGACGAGGCCTTAGTGACATAATAACAATGATAGTCGATGTGTAACTTGTTTGTTTTGTTTAAAACGATGTAAATTACTTAATGAATCAATAAAACGAAACTTTTGTAATCCATGGTTGTGAAACAATAATTCTGTTACGACAGTCCCCGACGTTTCCGCCGCGGTTTCGTTGTTTTAACACGGTCGGGGTGTGATAGTATGTTTAACTTATGATCAAGTTCCGGAATGTTCGTTACCATACAAATTGGCATAGTTTCGCAGTTTGACGCAAATAGTCCTTGCGATCGAATAAACTTGTTTTTGACACACCAAACCCTTCAAAACTTATTTCTAAGTTATGTAAAGGATATTTAAGGTATGTTGAGCCTATGTCACTGTTCCGGAGTGTTTGTTGCATTAAAATGATTACATTTACGCATCAGTTCGCGTATAACCTTCCAGAAAGCGATTTAAAGTTCGAAATCGAACAAGAATTGATATGTGCAAGTAATACACGTATTTATACAAATCCCAAGTATGAAACACAAGATTTCATTGGATTTGAATTTGTATGATGGTCGTAGTGACACAGGTTCACAGTCTCCCCTACTTTAGGAAATTTCGTCCTGAAATTTAATTTTAGAGGAACTCTAGGTCACGTTTTGATTCTTAGCGAATTTGTTAATTGTCAAAGTGTTGTCGTTGTTGTAACAAAAACATGGAGCTTTGAACAACGGATAGGGGAATGTTTCCTATGAAGACTATTATAGGAAACTTGTGTGTGCTTGAAATCGGAGTCGGAGATTGTAAGATAAAATAACATTGGTCAAGGTCCAGGACTTCTAGTAACTTAAATAACGCTACGTTCGCAATGTAATGAGGAACATTTATATATAGGAAGTACCAGCGGCGTATCCACCATGCCCTTTTTACATTGTTCCCGTCTCGTTATTCTTATCACTATAGGTCTTAACACATGACAAAACTTGCTGTGGTTTCTGTGCACTGAATTCCATAATTATGTATGCATCCAAAATTACGTAATTCCTTGCACAGTCTGCACAGTTCATTTCATAATGCGTAGGGTAAAATCAATCGAACAAATATGTAATGACTTGACTAGACCACCCAAGGATCTTTTTAACTAGATCGACGAACGATCCTTTTAACTAGATCAACACATGATCTCCTTAACTAGACCGTCGTATGATCTCTTTAAATAGACCACTAAAGGATCTTTGTAACTTTGAATCAAATAATCATTTTGAAATAGTACTTTGGAATCCAAGGTTCTTACTATTTGCATAGAAAAGCCCCTTAAGGAATTTAAGATAGCACTTTGAGTATCCTTCTGAGAATCTAACGTATGAAAATACGGAAGATTCTACTAGGACTTAGATAGCGAGCTTTAGAATTACACATAAACACATAATCTCATAATCACGTATTCGTTAATTTAGTTATTAGCTCGTTTATTAACTTGAATCAAATGCATTTAAAGTACACCAGAAATCCAATCACGGACTTTAATTGGTACTTTAAATATCCCCAAGAATCTAACTATGAAGATAGGAAGATCTTATAAGGATTTAGATTTGTCTTTGTCGTATCGTAACATTCGTATTAGAAAACATAAGGAATCCAATTAAGGACTCACGATAGTACCTTTAGATATCAAATCAGGGATTTGAAATGGTACTTCAAGTATCTGTTTAAGAATTTGTAACTTGTACCGTGTACTTTGTTTCTTAAAAGAAACGAGTACTTAGGATCTTTGGGGATATCACAAGTGATCATAAAATGAAAGAATCACACGAGTAGTTTGTTTTGTAAGGAACACAGTTCCTTGGTGTCGGCATCGTAGGGGTATGTCAGACATACACACAATCGTATCGGTTTCGTAAAATAAAAATTGAAACAACAAATTTTATTTATATAACAGCTGAATTGTTTCAAAAGATAATAACAAAGAAAATACAAAGTCTAATTGTTCACTGCTGCATTTTCGTTTGCGTTTGCCTTGTTTATGTTAAACACTCATCCACGTGCTGGATTTGCGTTAACAAGTCTTGGGCAATTGTTTCGGTAGTGAGTAAGATCACCACAGTTATAGCACGACCCAGGTGGAAACTGTGCTTGAGCAGCGGCAGGATTTGCAGCAGCTTAGTTTTGGTTAGCATAACGGCAGGTATTGACCAAATGTCTCAATCGCCCACAGTGGGTACATTTGTTACACTGTGTTTGCTCCAGATGATGACAGTTGCATTTGTTGCACAAGGGTGCAGTACCAACATAGTTTTTCCTTGTACGAGGTTGTGCTGGCTGGTTTGGAGCAACCTGATTGTTCTGAGCAACTACAGCGAAGTTTTGTGAAGCCTTACGCTTCTTCGACTTTTTGGAGGACTCAGTCTGTTTATCCTTCGGTTTTTCTTGTGTAGATTCATCAGATGGTTTCGGGTCGCCCTTTCGGAAAAGCTTACCTTTCCTGATCTGGGATTCAGTCAGGGTAGCAGATAATTCAATGGCTTGTCTGACGGTAGTAGGGTTGCTACCAGTAACGATATCCTGAACCAGGTCAGGGAGACCATCAATGTACTTTTCGATCGCCTTATCCAAAGGCGTAACCATGGTTGGACATAACAGGCTCAGTTCCTCATAACGGTCAGTGTAGGCTTGATGTTCACCGCTATCTTGCTTTAGATCGTCGAATTCCCTTTCCAAAGCCCTGAGTTCATGGCGAGGACAAAACTCCTTCATTATTAGAGCTCGAAGCTCTTCCCAAGTTTGTGCCAATGCCACATCGCACCCCTATCCCTCATTACACCGTTCCACCATGTAAGTGCTCTTTTCTGGAATAAGCTCAATGCAAACTCAACCTTTCGCTCGTTTGGGCATTGCACATGACGAAACGTGCTTTCGAGACTCTCAAACCATTGTAGGAGCCCAGTGGCCCCTTCAGACCCAGTAAATGTGAGTGGCTTAGCTGAGTTGAATGTCTTATAGTTGCATGGAGCATTGTTGTTATTGTTGTTGTTTGCTTAGTTTACTTGGGTTATCAGGTTTGGGAGTACAGCAGCGATTTGATGAGTGATAATAGCTGCGAGTTCGGCGTTATTTTGAGGTTGTGCATCACATCGAGGAGGCATATTCTAAAAGAGCAAAGAAACATGAAAAGGAAACGAGTGAGATGATATCGGATAGTGAAAATTGAATGCTTAAAAGAATGTCGAACAAGCATGAAGATTGTGATCATTTGTTCGTTACCTAAAACAAACAAATGACACTGTGACAAATCAAAGTAAATGGGTCATACTAATGTATCGCGAAGACATGCTTTAGCCTATAAGTGGACACTCACCCCAAGAGTTCCCAGGTAAGAGTGACTAGTCCGATTATGTGGATTTGTATGAACACTCTAGCCTTAGACAGAAAACTCGAGGTACAGGCATCCACCCTTCCAGATTGCACGTGTTCACATTATTTAGACCCAAACTTTGACGAGATTTTGAAAACTTTGAAGGTTCAAAACCTTATAATAAATCATCTAAGAAGAGATGATTGGGTTTCGAAAAACGGATTCGTAATTTGTGTTCTTGTTTTGGTTGTCACCTAAAGATAGGCGACAGTATTGTTTTAAGACTAAACACAAGATAACTTGTGTTAGGGTCCTAGGAAGGTTATAGTCTAGGTCAAAGCATTACTAATAACCGAATTCCCTATAACCATTGACTCTGATACCAACTTTTCTGCCACACCCCGACCAAGTAAAACAACGAATCATCACAGAAACGTCGGGGAGTGTCGTAACAGAATCATTGTTTCACAACCATGGATTAAATAGTTTCGTTTTATTGAATTATTGAACTCATTGTTTTATTACAGATCAGATAAATACAAATAATTGTCTCTCAAGTTTTAAAGTTGCTAAGGTACAAGTCCATCCTATGTGTAGCATGCATCAACGATCATCACATAGCAGCACCTGAAACATATGTGAAAATAGGTACGTCAGCATAAAAACGCCTATGAGTAACATAGGATTTGTGTATTAGACTCATGGCTTTGGATAACACAAGAAAAGGTTTTATATTTTCAAAAATAGCCATGAATCCTTGTAAAAGTTTTGTTTCTAAATGCGTCGTTTTGGTAAAATGTTTATAGTATATACGAGAATATACTTTGGTTTTGAGATAAGCGGATGAGTAGTATATCTAAATATACTTTAGTTTTGAAATAGATAAATAGATCCGGTAGTATATCACAAGTATACTTTGGTTTAACAATGGAAAACATCGGTAGTATAATATATTATACTTTGGTTTTGTAAATAACATATCAACTTATGCTTTGGATTTGAAAATAGCACATCAACTATGCTTTGGTAGTATATTAAAATATACTTTGGTTTGTGAAATAACAATGTCGGTAGTATATCAAATATACTTTAGTAAACAATATCACGTTGGTAGTATGTTGAAACATACCTAATATCATGGTTTGGTAATATATCAACTATATTTTAGTAAACAATAACATATCAAATTATGCTTTAGCAAACAGTATCACGTTCGTAGTATATCGAAATATACCAGATATAGCGATTTGGTAATACATTCAAACCTTAGTGCATCAAACTACACTTTAGATACTATAGAAATACCACAAAGGCAAATTCTATTTGGTTAAAATTTGGTCTCTGACATTCCATACAACAGGAATGGGGTGTCTAGCCCTATAGCGCTATATCGTACTACCAATCGGCTTGATCATTGTTAATGAATGTATACAAAACATATGAATGAACAAATAGTCGTAACAAACTTTGGAAATCAGTATTTAAACCATGGATAATAGTTCAATTCGTCAAGAGATAGTACTATGCATGTGTAATCATATAGTCGAAATCATGAAAATAGCGTATTGGCACAAATGTATCACCCCAAAACATTTAAAAACATAAAAGAGGGGACTATGTACTCACTTGATATTGTAAGTATCCTCGATTAAGTGTCCTAAGAAAGCTCGGAAATCAAGGAATCAAGTGGCACCTAGTAATCGGATCGCTAGTTAAACAATCGGCACATAAATCGGAAGATCGGGTAAAATGAGGTTTCGTAAACCAAATGAGTATTGGAATTCATGCGATATGGTTTAACTGTGACAACCCTCAAATTTACATGTAACCGTACAATCTATTATTGCTAATTAAAGTACTTGATGACTGTGCTGAATCATTTAACTGCTCTCTGATTTCTGTGTAATGCCTACATGTGCTTGTTAACATACTAATAGTGTACAGAAAAGTCATTAAACAGTCCTGTGTGTTTTCCTAAGTGTTAGAAATCTGAAGTGTTACAAAAATATATATAAAAGACACTTTTCGGATAAATTAAGCACTTTAACGGAACAGTGTCAAACCGAACAACCGGACTTTACCCGGAACATGAAAATATTGCCAAAGACTTTGTTTACACTTTTCTGAGCTAGTTAGGGTCCCCGAACACCCTAACACCCTTTATATTAAATAACACATAAATATCCTAACTAATTGTCATTAGATTTCAACTAGATCTTAACCACACCATTACACCCCAACCCTAACCCCCCCCCCCCCTTCTACGGTTTGGTGGAATGGGGACACACCCACTTTTCTTGATTATTTTATTAGCTCATGCTTAGTATCTAATGGACACATTATATGTTGGGTAATAGTGAAATTTGGATTATAAGTTAACTCAAGAGTTAACCTTTCTCTCTCATTCACAAATCACCAACAACAAACTACTCCCTTCTCTCCTTCCTTTGTTCGGCTGCCATCATACCACCACCATATCATCACCTTCAAGTCCATTTCAAGCATTCTAATTACTTCCAAAGGTGTAAGAGATCATACAAGAGAGCTCGGTGTGTTCGGAAGCTCAAGAACCTCTCTAGATTTCTTTTATCCACCACATTTATACCTTGTTTCTTCCCTACCCTTGTGCTAGTAGTAAGTGTTCTAAATCACCATCTTGTTCTTGATTTTAGTGGTTAATAGATGTTTGTATGATGAAATATGAAGAACACTAAATAACATAACATAAAGTCTTGAACATAAGATGAATAAGATGAATAAAGAGAAGTTATGTGTGTAAATCATGTAGATCTTGTGTTGTTATGATTCTTGGTTGATTATCTGATGTTTTTCTGGTCAATATTGATGTTTGATGTTGTTATAATCACTAAACATGTTAACGGAATCAATCGAACACAAGTTATAAAGCTAAAAGCTGAAACAGAAAGCTGGTTGGTTTTTACAGCCAACTGAAGTTGGCTGTAACCAGACCATAACTTAACGAGAAATGTATTTTCTGAAGCCTAGATTTATGTATTATGAAATACGGTTCTAATGGCACCGGAATCATAATTTTTGGACTTCGTTTACTATTTTTAAAGTGTCATTTCGTAACAGCAGCTAGAGCTGCATTTTTCTGCTGAAAATATGCGTTTTATCTTCTGTCATAACTTGAGTTCTGTGTAGAGTTAGATCATGAAACTTGTACTGTAGATGACCAACGATGTATTTGTAATTCTCTCACTGGAATTTCGTAAATCGGACTCCCGATGAATTTTAAATAAATTATTCCGTGGTCTATGGTCAGAAAAAGATAAACTGGACCCCGATATTTTTACACAATAAAATTTGGAACGTTTAAGACATTCTGTAAAAATTTGGGAATTTTTGGAATAAGTTAACTATTTTATTAGAATGTCCGAAAACAGCCCGGTTTTGAATATTTAAGCTGAAACGACAAAAGTTGTAATTTGCGTGTCTAGATGTCGAGTATGCTATCGGTGAATGATCTAACATGTTATATGTGTTATGTGTATTATCATATGTTTATTTATGAACGGGAATTGATGGGAAGTTTATATGGGAATAAACCGCCAAAGTAATGAATGTTATGTGATAGATACGTGTAGGAACTTTGTGCTCTAATTGAAAATTACTAAATGACTAACTGGTAATCATATTAGGACGTGATTGACCGACCTTGACTGTTAGCTATATTTGCGAGTCTAACCGAGCAAACCGAGGTGAGTTCACACCCTTACTAAGGCATGGGATTCCTGGTGGTTTGGAATGGGATTGAATAACTATTTATATTATCAACACTACTAGACTACCTACTATTGTCCTCGGATTGAGAAGGGCACGTACGTAAAACCTACGTACATTCATACTTACTACTGTCCTCGGATTGAGAAGGGCACGTACGTAAAACCTACGTACATTCATACCTACTACTGTCCTCGGATTGAGAAGGGCACGTACGTAAAACCTACGTACACTCATACTTACTACTGTCCTCGGATTGAGAAGGGCACGTACGTAAAACCTACGTACACTCATACTTAACACCGTCCTCGGATTGGGAAGGACACTTATGGATACGCCTAGTCTAGTAACATACATAATGGGAAGCCCCCACTAAATATCGTAAAGGTTTGGGAATCAAGGATAATGGGTAATACATGGTTATGAAAAGAACTTATGATTTCTGATACGAACTCATTAACTGAACAACCAACTGTGAACTCGCTCAACTTTGTTGTTGATTTGTTGTTCATGCCTTGTAGGTCGTTAGGTACTTATGGAGCTTGCGCGAGGAGGAGGTCGTTGTGGAATAGGGACTGTTATGTCCCGTGCCTAATAAATAAAATTTATGAACTTATGATTTGGATTTATGTTTTATGCTTCCGCTGTTAACCTAAAGTCAGTTACTTATATTTTGGTCACCAATTGTATTACGATTGGCTTTATTAACTTAAATTACGTTGTTCAATATGATTGGTGGCTCGATCCTGGTCACGTCACGCCTCCAAGCGGTGACGCTCCGCATGGTGGAATTTGGGGGTGTGACAGATTGGTATCAGAGCCATTGGTTATAGTGAACTTGGTTTTAAAAAGGGAAAAGCTTTTTGATAAAACCAGACTATAACCTGTACAGTGCTCAACGATCCACAACGACGCTTCACTCCACGTGCAAGGCTCAACACTATAGGTGATATGGTTTATGTTTATATTATTACCTACTTGCTAGTTACATAGAACTTTGATTATGGTATGCTTAGATGAACGTAGCAACTATTGATTGAAAACACATGTGTGCTTACTCCCTTCTGTCATCGCACTTTCGCGAACCTCTCTCACTCATGTTTTCCTCTGACATGAAGATCATGAGTGGACGCGTTAACCTAACTCAAGCCCAGTTGGCGGCTTTGATCACGGAACAAGTTACTGCAGCATTCGTAGCTGCCCAGGCAGGAGGTCAGAACGCTCAGCCACCGGTGTGTACATTCAAGACTTTTATGGACTGTCGTCCTAGTACTTTCAGTGGCACTGAAGGGGCCGTTAGACTCCTCCACTGGTTCGAGAAGCTCGAGTCGGTCTTCGAAATGTGTGAATGCCCTGAGGATCGTAGGGTAAAGTATGCTACTGGTACTCTTGAAGGGGTAGCGCTCACGTGGTGGAACGCTCAGGTTTAGCTGCTGGGGTTGGTTGCTGCTAATGCCACCCCATGGAATGACTTCAAGGAGCTGATCAAGGAAGAGTACTGCAGTCATGATGACATCCACAAACTAGAGGTGGAAATTTTCAATCTGAAGATGACGGGGTCTGAGATTGAGGCGTATACTAAGAGGTCGAATGAACTGGCCATCCTGTGCCCTACTATGGTGGACCCTCCTATCAAACGTATTGAGCTTTACCTCAAGGGCCTTGTACCCGAGATTCAGAGTCACGTGACTTCGGCTAACCTGGGTACCATTCAACAAATCATCAAGTTGGCTCACCGTCTCACCGACCAGGCAGTGGAACAAAACAGATTACCCAAGCGTATTGGTACTGCTACTACTGATACCCCCAATGATCACAAGCGAAAATGGGATGGAAATTCGGGCAAAGGCTCTACCTCTGTTCAGTCTCAGCAACGAAGGACTGAGGACCATAGGAGCCCTGGTCAGCACTCTTCTGGTAGTCAAGGGTAGGGTGGATATCGAGGAAACCACCCAAAGTGCAACAAATGCAACAGACACCACAGTGGTCAGTGCAACAAGGGACGCTGTCAGAGGTGTCTCAAGATGGGTCATGAAGCCAAGGATTGCAGGAGCCCACGTCCTACGAATCAGAATCGTCAGCAGCAACAGCAAGCACCGCAGAATCAGCAACAGCGACAGGGCAACAAGGGATGCTTTCAGTGTGGTGCTGAAGATCACTTCAAGAGACACTGCCCGCAGTTAAATCAGAATCAGAATCACAACCAAGGAAACGGGAACAATAATGGGGGCAACAATGGAGGAAACAATGATGGCAACGGTGCCGGGGGTCGAGTGTTCGTGATTGGTCAGGGTGACGCAAGGAATGATCCTAACGTAGTGATGGGTAGGTTCCTTCTCGACGACTTTTATGTTACTGTTTTATTTGATTCGGGTGCCGATACCAGTTATGTGTCTCTAAAAGTTAGTCAAATGCTTAAGCGCACTCCAACACTTTTGATCCCCAAACACACAGTAGAGCTAGCAAACGGTAAAAGTCTCGAGGCCACGCACATAATCGAAGGTTGTAACCTCGTCTTAGCTGGTCAGACCTTCTCTATCGATCTTATTCCTATCCCACTGGGTAGTTTCGACGTCGTTATTGGGATGGATTGGCTATCTCACCATCAAGCGGAGATTGTTTGCAAGGAGAAAATCGTCCGCATTCCTCGCTCTGGTGAAGAACCCCTCGTGATTCATGGCGACAAGAGTGGTGCTGTTGTAGGCATTATCTCTTTCCTTAAGGCCTAGAAGTGTTTGCGAAAGGGCCACACTGCCATTTTGGCACTCGTTACTGACACATCAACGGAAGAGAAAAGAATTGAAGACATTCATATTGTGCGCGACTTTCCTGAGGTATTTCCTGAGGAATTACCTGGTCTTCCGCCTCATCGCCAAGTTGAGTTTCAAATCGAGCTAGCTCCTGGAGCAGCACCAATAGCTCGAGCACCATATCGTCTAGCTCCATCAGAACTCGAAGAATTGTCTGCGAAACTACAAGAACTCTTGGAAAAGGGTTTTATACGTCCTAGCTCTTCGCCCTGGGGAGCTCCAGTCTTGTTTGTGAAAAAGAAAGACGGTACTTTCAGAATGTGTATTGACTATCGCGAACTCAACAAGGTGACCGTGAAGAATCGATATCCTCTTCCACGTATTGACGATTTGTTCGACCAGTTGCAAGGGTCGAGCTATTACTCTAAGATTGATTTGAGATCGGGATACCATCAGCTGAGAGTCCGAGATGAGGACGTCTCCAAAACAACATTCAGAACTCGCTACGGCCATTACGAGTTTCTGGTTATGCCTTTCGGATTGACGAATGCACCAGCGGTCTTCATGGATCTCATGAACCGAGTATGCAAGCCTTACCTGGATAAGTTCGTTATTGTGTTCATCGACGATATCCTGATCTATTCTAAGAGTAAGGAGGAACACGAGCAGCATCTACGACTTATGCAGGAACTTCTTCGAAAAGAGCAGTTGTATGCCAAGTTTTCGAAATGTGACTTCTGGCTTCGCGAAGTCCACTTTCTAGGCCATGTGGTAAACAAGGATGGAATTCATGTGGATCCATCTAAGGTTGAATCGATTAAGAACTGGCCTGCACCCCGCACACCAACAGAAATCCGCCAATTCTTGGGTTTTGGCAGGATATTACAGAAGGTTTATCAAGGATTTCTCAAAGATTGCGCAACCTCTCACTTCACTGACTCAGAAGGATGTCACCTATCATTGGGGTGATGCATAGGAGTCCGCATTTTAGCACTTGAAGGATAGACTTTGTAGCGCGCCTATCCTCTCATTGCCTGAAGGCACAGATGATTTTGTGGTTTACTGCGACGCTTCCATCCAAGGACTTGGTTGCGTATTGATGCAACATGACAAGGTCATTGCCTACGCATCGTGCCAACTTAAAGTTCACGAAAGGAACTACACTACGCATGACTTGGAGCTGGGAGCAGTTGTTTTCGCACTTAAGATATGGAGACATTACCTGTACGGTAACAAGTGCCCCATTTACACTGATCACAGGAGTCTCGAGCATATCTTCAAGCAAAAGGAATTAAATATGCGACAACGCCGATGGGTCGAGCTCTTGAACGATTATGAATGCGCTATCAAATACCATCCGGGCAAGGCCAATGTTGTGGCCGACGCCCTCAGTCGAAAGGATACTATACCTAAGCGTGTACGTGCATTACAGCTTACCATTCACTCTAGCCTTCCCGCTCAGATTCGCGATGCTCAGGTCGAAGCATTGAAAGCAGAGAACATCAGGGCTGAATCCCTACGAGGATCGAGACAACGGCTAGAACAAAAGGAAAACGGCGCCTACTATGTAAACGGACGCATATGGGTTCCACTTTATGGAAACTTACGCGAGCTTGTGATGGACGAAGCGCACAAGTCTCGTTATTCGGTACATCCTGGTTCAGATAAAATGTACCACGACCTCAAGACTACGTATTGGTGGCCCGGTATGAAAGCCAGCGTAGCAACCTACGTCAGTAAATGTTTGACTTGCGCTAGGGTTAAGGTCGAATACCAGAAACCATCAGGCCTACTCCAACAACCGGAGATCCCGAAATGGAAATGGGAGCAAATTTCCATGGATTTTGATACTGGCCTGCCTAGATCTCAACGCGGAAACGATACCATTTGGGTGATCGTAGATCGACTGACCAAGTCTGCACATTTTCTGGCTATCAAAGAAACGGATAAGTTTTCTACTCTTGCAGACATTTACCTAAAGGAAGTGGTATCAAGGCACGGAGTGCCAACCTCCATCATTTCTGATCATGACGCGCATTTTACTTCGGAATTGTGGCAAGCTATGCACAAGTCTTTTGGCTCACGTTTAGATATGAGCACCGCTCATCATCCACAGATGGATGGGCAATCTGAATGCACCATCCAAACCCTCGAAGACATGCTTAGGGCATGCGTAATCGACTTCGGCAATGGCTGGGAAAAACACCTCCCGTTAGTGGAGTTTTCATATAACAACAGCTACCACACCAGCATCCAAGCCGCTCCATTCGAGGCATTGTACGGACGCAAATGCCGATCACCTCTCTGTTGGGCAGAAGTTGGTGACAGCCAAATCACTGGCCCAGAACTTGTAGTAGATACAACCGAGAGAATTGCTCAGATACGACAACGAATGGCGGCAGCTCGTGACCGTCAGAAAAGCTATGCTGATAAGGGAAGAAAACCACTCGAGTTCCAGGTTGGGGATCGAGTACTACTCAAAGTCTCACCTTGGAAAGGTGTAGTCCATTTTGGCAAATGAGGCAAACTCAACCTGCGATACGTCGGACCCTTTGAAATCATTGAGAAGGTTGGCAAGGTGGCCTACAAGTTGAATCTACCTGAAGAACTCAGCAGAGTTCACAACGTATTCCACGTGTCAAATCTGAAGAAGTGTCTGTCAGATGAGACTCTCATAGTTCCTCTCAAGGAACTCATAATCGACGACCAGCTGCGATTCGTCGAAGAACCAATAGAGATTACGGATCGAGATGTTAAGATTCTCAAGCACACCAGAATACCTCTCGTCCAAGTTCGTTGGAATTCCCGTCGTGGCCCAGAGTACACCTGGGAACGAGAAGACCAAATGAAACTCAAGTACCCCCAGCTGTTTAAGAAAAACGCAACCACTACTGAGGCTGAAGCTACTACAGAATTTCGGGACGAAATTCCAAATCAACGGGGGGATGATGTGACACCCCAGGAAAATCAGGAAAACAACGCAACTTAACTAGCTTCCTCAGTAACCACACACTAAATTTCGGGACGAAATTCTCTTAACAGGGGGAGAATGTGACAACCCTCAAATTTACATGTAACCGTACAATCTATTATTGCTAATTAAAGTACTTGATGACTGTGCTGAATCATTTAACTGCTCTCTGATTTCTGTGTAATGCCGACATGTGCTTGTTAACATACAAATAGTGTACAGAAAAGTCATTAAACAGTCCTGTGTGTTTTCCTAAGTGTTAGAAATCTGAAGTGTTACAAAAATATATATAAAAGACACTTTTCGCATTAATTAAGCACTTTAACGGAACAGTGCCAAACCGAACAACCGGACTTTACCCGAAACATGAAAATATTGCCAAAGACTTTGTTTACACTTTTCTGAGCTAGTTAGGGTCCCCGAACACCCTAACACCCTTTATATTAAATAACACATAAATATCCTAACTAATTGTCATTAGATTTCAACTAGATCTTAACCACACCATTACACCCCAACCCTTACCCCCCCTTCTACGGTTTGGTGGAATGGGGACACACCCACTTTTCTTGATTATTTTATTAGCTCATGCTTAGTATCTAATGGACACATTATATGTTGGGTAATAGTGAAATTTGGATTATAAGTTAACTCAAGAGTTAACCTTTCTCTCTCATTCACAAATCACCAACAACAAACTACTCCCTTCTCTCCTTCCTTTGTTCGGTTGCCATCATACCACCACCATATCATCACCTTCAAGTCCATTTCAAGCATTCTAATTACTTCCAAAGGTGTAAGAGATCATACAAGAGAGCTCGGTGTGTTCGGAAGCTCAAGAACCTCTCTAGATTTCTTTTATCCACCACATTTATACCTTGTTTCTTCCCTACCCTTGTGCTAGTAGTAAGTGTTCTAAATCACCATCTTGTTCTTGATTTAAGTGGTTAATAGATGTTTGTATGATGAAATATGAAGAACACTAAATAAAGTCTTGAACATAAGATGAATAAGATGGATAAAGAGAGATCTTGTGTTGTTATGATTCTTGGTTGATTATCTGATGTTTTGCTGGTTAATATTGATGTTTGATGTTGTTATAATCACTAAACATGTTAACGCAATCAATCGAACACAAGTTATAAAGCTAAAAGCTGAAACAGAAAGCTGGTTGGTTTTTATAGCCAACTTCAGTTGGCTGTAACCAGACAATAACTTAATGAGAAATGTATTTTCTAAAGTCTAGATTTATGTATTATGAAATACGGTTCTAATGGCACCGGAATCATAATTTTTGGACTTCGTTTACTATTTTTAAAGTGTCATTTCGTAACAGCAGCTAGAGCTGCATTTTTCTGCTGAAAATATGCGTTTTATCTTCTGTCATAACTTGAGTTCTGTGTAGAGTTAGATCATGAAACTTGTACTGTAGATGACCAACGATGTATTTGTAATTCTCTCACTAGAATTTTGTAAATCGGACTCCCGATGAATTTTAAATAAATTATTCTGTGGTCTATGGTCAGAAAAAGATAAATCTGAGTTTAGTCGGGAAAATGAATTTTTGTAAATTATTAGTAATGAACTGAACCCCAATATTTTTACACAATATAATTTGGAATGTTTAAGACATTCTGTAAAAATTTGGGAATTTTTGGAATAAGTTAACTATTTTATTTGAATGTCCGAAAACAGCCCGGTTTTGAATATTTAAGCTGAAACGAAAAAAGTTGTAATTTGCGTGTCTAGATGTCGAGTATGCTATCGGTGAATGATCTAACATGTTATATGTGTTATGTGTATTATCATATGTTTATTTATGAACGGGAATTGATGGGAAGTTTATATGGGCATAAACCGCCAAAGTAATGAATGTTATGTGATAGATACGTGTAGGAACTTTGTGCTCTAATTGAAAATCACTAAATGACTAACTGGTAATCATATTAGGACGTGATTGACCGACCTTGACTGTTAGCTATATTTGCGAGTCTAACCAAGCAAACCGAGGTGAGTTCACACCCTTACTAAGGCATGGGATTCCCGGTGGTTGGGAATGGGATTGAATAACTATTTATATTATCAACACTACTAGACTACCTACTATTGTCCTCGGATTGAGAAGGGCACGTACGTAAAACCTACGTACATTCATACTTACTACTGTCCTTGGATTGAGAAGGGCACGTACGTAAAACCTACGTACATTCATACCTACTACTGTCCTCGGATTGAGAAGGGCACGTACGTAAAACCTACGTACACTCATACTTACTACTGTCCTCGGATTGAGAAGGGCACGTACGTAAAACCTACGTATACTCATACTTAACACCGTCCTCGGATTGGGAAGGTCACTTATGGATACGCCTAGTCTAGTAACATACATAATGGGAAGCCCCCACTAAATATCGTAAAGGTTTGGGAATCAAGGATAATGGGTAATACATGGTTATGAAACGAACTTACGATTTCTGATACGAACTCATTAACTGAACAACCAACTGTGAACTCGCTCAACTTTGTTGTTGATTTGTTGTTACATGCCTTGCAGGTCGTTAGGTACTTATGGAGCTTGCGCGAGGAGGAGGTCGTTGTGGAATAGGGACTGTTATGTCCCGTTCCTAATAAATAAACTTTATGAACTTATGATTTGGATTTATGTTTTATGCTTCCGCTGTTAACCTAAAGTCGGTTACTTATCTTTTGGTCACCAATTGTATTGCGATTGGCTTTATTAACTTAAATTACGTTGTTCAATATGATTGGTGGCTCGATCCTGGTCACGTCACGCCTCCAAGCGGTGACGCTCCGCATGGTGGAATTTGGGGGTGTGACATTAACAAAGCCTACATTCTAAATCGGAACCTATCCTAAGTGCTTACGACCCGTTTGTTGGGTTTTTCACATGTTTATCAAAGTATTTTATCCATATAAAATAAAAACGCATCGGAAAATTATTATTTAAAACATGTTACTTACTTGATATAAAACATGTTTTATATGTAAAACCCAATCCCGGATCCATAGAGTGTTTAGAATACTACCTTCCAAGGAGTAATGGATATGAAGAAGATGATGCTTCTTGAATGGTTGCCTTCAAGTGTAGAAGACCTCAAGCTTGCATACCCCAAGCCTTCCGATAAACACCTTTGTTTTAGCTAGGATTTGAACACTTGTGAACTCACTAAAACTTCCTTCTTGGAGCCAACCCTTGGCCGAAAATTCCACTAGGGAATATGAGAGTTCTTGGCACTTGAATTACAAACTTGAAAACCTCTTGAACCAACACTTGTTGGCCGAAATTTAGAGAAGAAATTCTCTAGTTTTCTTTCAAGTTCATAAGTCTTGCACCTTCTTGCATTTGACATCTAAGTATTTATAGAACCATGAGAGAGAATTGCCACCCACCTTGACCAATCATGTGCCAACTTACACATGTAAGTGCATGAAACCCCATTGGACCAAAATGGTCTTGGTTAGACCACCCAATCAACTCTTCTCTAGCTTATGACAATTGCATGTCATCCCATTGGACAAAAAGGTTTAGGAAGAACACCATGGGGGGTGGCGGCCTAGCTTTTATTTTATAAAAAAAATACAAATTCTTTTATAAAATATAAGTCTTGTATATATTTTATAACATTTATAAAATATAACATCATATGTTCACAAGACTTTATACAACTTTTATTAAGTTACTTAACCCATTAAATAACAAAATAAAATATTCTCTCAAAATAAATTATCCATATAATTTATTGGTTTGTCAAGTGCAATTATTTAGAAAACCAATTTCTAAATATTATAAGTGTTAATATTTATTTGTTTGATCATATCATAAATAAATATTGTAAGTGTTTGTCTAGCTTGTTATTGGGTATGGCTCGACTTGGATCATAACGTACTAGCCACATCAATTTAATATGTGTCTTGGGCATACAGAGTCCAACAATCTCCCACTTGCACAAGATACATAGAAGATTGATGCAAGCAGTAAATGACGCCTAACTACGGTTTACTACCCCCAATACGTATGACTATATTTGCCATTCAATAACATCATCCCCTTTCAAGTCCCTTACTTGAACATGATTTAGGTGAATCTATCATTTATCCTTTCGTTACAGATGTCATGTTAAATCCAGAGACATAGAGTGATCACTCTCTGTTAATTTAACTTTAGCAGGCCTTAGACATCTTACTCTCAACGAATAAGAGGAACAAATCCCATCTTGACTACATACGTCTCTCACAATCACCTTGTACCACACCTGAGCTTAGCCTTATGTACTGTCATATTACTAACAGCGAAGAAATAAGTCAAGGTACAATATTTGGTGAATATCAAGACCCAATATGTATCTCAGGTCAGAGGATACTATGATATTCTCCTTTACTCACATTTACTTATGATCAATCACAGATGATTCCATGCAGTAATATTTGAGAGCGAGTCAGTCCAATATTTGTATCCCACAAATATCTATGAACTTTGGCAGCAACACTTTGCTCTATATTCATATCTAATGAATATCCACCAATCCAAATTCATAATAGTCTTACATTCATATTTGTTCCCACAAGTATGATCGACTAGGGACATTTAGAATAAGTAACTTATTCATGGATTTAAACATGCTAATATGGAACATAACTCAAAATACCATAAAGAGTTAAAATAACAGTTGTTCAAATATCCAAATACAAAATAGATCAAATCCAATCACTAGAATATCGAAGTCCTAAGGCACAAGTATGACCCTTCATGCTTTGCCCATTCAAGGAGCTTCGTGAGCGGATCCGCAATATTTTGATCAGTGTGAACTTTGCGAATACATATCTTTCCCTTTTCAACTTCATCCCGTATGTAGTTGAAATTCCGCTCAATGTGCCTAGTCTTTTGATGTACACGAGGTACCTTGATTTGAGCAATCGTACCATCGTTATCACAAAGATCTCTAGGGTCCTGAATGGTAGGGACTACCCCTAGATTGGCAATAATTCAAGTGGCAGATCCATATGAATTATCTCAATCAAAGAAGCGGCGATGTATTCTGATTCTGTAGTGGACAATGCTACCCTGATTGTGATCGAGAACCATCTCGATCAGTTTGGAAACTCGTACCCATGTAACCCTTTACAACGAATTCCGAAACTCGCATCCCTGTAACCCCTTACAACGAGTTCTTCTTCACCAGATTTATATATTAGAAATATATCCTTAGTCCTTCTGAGGTATTTCAATATATTTATAACAGTCACCCAATGACCGTTACCTGGATTTCGCGGGTATCTTCTCGTCATGCTTAATGCGCACGACATGTCCGGTCTAGTGCATATCATTACATACATAATGAATCCTATAGCAGACGCATATGGGATTCCTTTCATTCTTTCTTCCTCATCCTTTGAGCTTGGACATTGAGACGCACTCAATATTGTCTTCTCTTGAATAGGTACCAAACCTTTCATAGAGTTCTTTATCTTGAACCTTTTCAAGACTTTGTCAATGCACTTTTGTTTAAACCTATCTAGCGCCTTGACCTATCCTTATAGATCTTTATTCCAAAATATAGGCGACTTCACCAAGATCCTTAATGGAAGAACAACTTCCAAGCCAGGCTTTTACACCTTCCATGGTTGGAATGTTATTTCCAAATAGTAGAATGTCATCAACATATAATACTAATAAAGTGATGATGCTCCTGCTAGCCTTCTTATACGCACAAGCTTCATCAACGTTCTTGATGAATCCATATTCCCTAATCTCTTCATCAAAACGGTGATTCCAACTTCTAGATGTTTGTTTCAATCCATCGATTGATTTATTTAACTTACATACTTTGTTAGGATGTTTTGGATCCACAAAACCTTCAGGCTGAACCATATAGACATCTTCCTCAAGATATCCATTTAGGAAATCCATTTTGTCATCCATTTTCCAAATCTCATAATCATATTATGCAGGTATGGCAAATGATATCCTAGTTGACTTTAGCATCGCCACGGGCGAGAAGGTCTCATCATAATCAACCCTTTGAGTTTGAGTGAAACCTTTTGCTACAAGTCTCGCTTTACAAGTATCCAAGTTACCATGCATATCTGTTTTCTTCCTGAAAACCCACTTATTTCCAACTATTTTGGAGTTAAGAGGTAGTACAACCTATTCCCATACTTGGTTGTCATACATGGATTGCATCTCTACGTTCAAGGCTTCAAGCCATTTGTCACAATCGGATTTTGGCATTGGATCATGGTATGTGGTAGGTTCACCCGAGTCTACCACGTAGCATCCATCCATATCTTTCAGTTGGACTACTAATTCTACCAGATCTGCGAACGTTTTGTGTGTATTGATCAACCACTTGATCGTTTTCAACAACCTCTAGTTAAGTGCTAGTATTAACCAAAATGTGTATCGGCTTGTGGTTCTCGATCCTTATCAAGTTCCACTGTTCTACTAACTCCTTTCACAAGGAACTTAGATTTTAAAGCAACAAATACCTTTTGCTCTGTTGGATCATAGAAATATCCTATACCATCTTTAGGATATTCTACAAAGATACACTTAGTGGATCGTACTTCTAATTTTTTTTGGGGTGTATTGCTTCACATAAGCTTCACAACCCATACCTTTAAATATGATAATGATGGAGCCCTTCCATGCCATATTTCAAAAGGGTGTCATATCTACTTTCTTGGTTTTGGGCCATATTTAATATACGGACCACGGAGAGCAAAGCGTAACCCCAAAATGATAGAGATAATGTGCTCCTAGCCATCATAGATCGAACCATATCCAAATAGAGTTCGATTCCTCCTCTATTGGAATGAAGAACTTTAATTGAGTTGATATTGTACTTCACCTTTTGAAGGCTTTGAACATTTCAAAACTTCAACTTTGTGTAAGTACACATAACCATAACTACTATAGTTGTTGGTAAAAGGTAATGAAGTATCTATCACCATTCCTAGTCATTGGCTTAAAAGGATCACATACATTCGAATGTATGATACCTAATAAATCTTTTGCCCTTTCCCACTAAAGGGTTTCTTAGTCATTTTACCTTTTAAACAAGATTAGCATACATCAAATGAACCAATTTCATTTGTTTCCAAAAGACCATTCTTTTGAAGTGTTTGTATGCGATTATGTTTATATGACCAAGGCGATAATGCCAAAGATAGGTCTTACTCAAATCCGTTTTTGAGTTTCTTGGTGATTGCTTGGTACATTAAACTATCAAATGATGTATTATTATGAACCAATTCATAAATATCATTTGAAGGCATAGGTTTAAAGTAAAACATGTCATTCATCGAAATATAAATGTCATTGTTTACAAACTTTAAATCAAAACCATATTGTCTTATAAGGGAAACTTGAAATAATGTTCCTAGTCAAACTAGGAGCATTCAAAACATTTTTAAAACAATTTCTAAACCATTTGGAAGTTTCAAAATATAGTCTCCTTTCTTGTAATGCTTATTTCTTTTGAACCTTTTGCAACAAATTGCAAACATGAGTTCCACATCCAGTATCTAATACCCATGTGTTTGAAGAAATAACATTAAGGTCAATATGTGTCACTAAGATTGTACCTGAGGTTTGCCCTGCATTCCTCTTAGTTTTTTCAACTCTTTGAGATAGGTTGGACAATTCCTTTTCAAATGCCCTATCTCACCATATTCAAAGCATGGATCGTTCATGGCAACCTTTGCCTTCTTCTCTTTTGGTTTCGGTGATTTCACTTTAGCCTTTCTTTTCTTTTCCCTTTGAATATTGCCCGTTTCCATTTGCAACATTTGCTTTGGTGTCGGGGTGATGTCCTTTTTCTTGTTGCCACCCTCATTACTCGTTAGAACGGATAAAACCCTTTTACCCATATTGAGCCTTTCGAGGTGATTAATGTGGCTTTTTCATCTTAAAGACTTAAGATGAGACCAATTGGGTTTCCTCCATTCGACATGCATGTAGCGCTCGAAGCGTTCTACCCTTGCATATTGTAGGAACATTTCCTTCAATTTGGGTAATCATGTCGTATGCTCATGGTGTTCAAAATCCTTTTGAATCTCGGGAATCATAATTCCTAAAATGAGGCAAGAGGCTTGCGTAGTATCCTCGATATACTTAATCCAATCGTTATAGGCATCCTCATCTTCCATAAGAGGTTCATCAGGATTAGGATCGTTTTTAGTGATAGGTTACGGACGGTTTGGGTAATATTGTTAGCGGCCATTTACAAAATTTTAACTAGGTTCAATTTTAGTATTTTCGATATTATTATATTTTAATCATTAATACCCTTTTGTGTCTCATAGACAATTAATAATTAAAATCTAGAATCCAACGTTACATTTAAATATCGGTTAGGTGACCTTTATCCCTCTATTTAAATTAACAAGGTAGTCAACGTTTGACAATTGCAACCCTTTGCAACTTCTAGCCATATGGGATCGGTTAAACATCTTTATGTTTAGTTGGCATGTTTAATCCCATCAACACCTTTTATTCCCCATGCTTCGGTGACCCTAAGTTCATGGTTTCCAAATCAAGTCGTCCAACTTTCACACACGTGTGAGTTTATACACATAAGTGGTTAGGTGGCCTTTATCCCACGAACATGGTAAACCCACCTCGAATATACAAGTTCCCTCAAATGTGGTTAGGTGACCTTTATCCCACAATAAGAGTTCCCAAGTGATTCGAGTGTTGTATAAAAGGATGGTGTTTGACTTGTTTTATAAAAGGGATTTTCGAGTTTTCAAAATTCTAGTTTAGAAAACTTTATGTACCATACATTTGCATGCATTCAAATCCTTGGTACTTTTGTGAAAATGAATTTTCAAGGTTGTTTTTAATAAAGCCCATTTTATTATAAAATCATTAATTTTTTAATAACCTTTTATTAACCATTTTTAATGATCTTTTAAAGAACCAATTTTAAGCTTGTTGTTGATTATTAGTTTGTTAAGCATGCATATCAACATATCATCCAAACAACATAAATAAACAACCACACAAGCACAACACACATATCAATAGGTGCATAACCATAGCCAACTATTTTGACCACACTTGTTAGCCGAAACAAGTGTGACAAAAGGTCCTTCCTAAGGGTGAAAAATGACACAAGAAATGTGTCGTTGACCTCCCACTTGATCCCGCATCCAAATGCTTCAAGTCTCCTTCTTGTGTTGTGATTTCTCCACTTTCTTTGAGCTTCCAAATGTCTTTTATATTCAGATCTAAATCCCGTTAAGAACTATGAAGTCCTTTTGGCCCGAAATTGGCCAAAACCAAAACCGCATTTTGTGTGCATCTTCTTTTACAAAAAATATCCTAATACATTTTTCTAGTAAAAATAAAATGCACCTAATCTTATTTATTTTACATACCAAATGAAAATAAATAAATTACATATTTTTTACAAATGGAAGACAAAATTAACAATAATAATTATTACAACCTTTGAAATAATTAAATACAAATCACAACCACCAACATAAGGTCATGGCTAGGTTATGAACACCAAAAATATATATATCCAAATATATAAAATTCAAGAAGCAAAATGGTTCCCTTTTACAACCTACAATTTTTCGGTCAAGAATGAAAAACCGAAAAATGTGGGTTTTTGTCCAAACAAAATAATCATCCAAATGAAATATTTTTTCAAGATTCATTTATGCATGTAAGAATATGATCTTGAAAAACAAAGGGATAACCATGGTGAAAATTTCGGCCATAAGGTTTTACCAAACCCGAAACCCGAAAATTTCATATCCTATGAAGCATGCACTCATATAAGCGGCTCTGATACCACTGTTGGGTTTTTCACATGTTTATCAAAGTATTTTATCCATATAAAATAAAAACACAGCGGAAAATTATTATTTTAAACATGTTACTTACTAGATATAAAACATGTTTTATATGTAAAACCCAATCCCGGATCCATATACGAACATGCATGCTATCAAAATAAAAATAACCATAGAGTGTTTAGAATACTACATTCCAAGGAGTAATGGATATGAAGAAGATGATGCTTCTTGAATGGTTGCCTTCAAGTGTAGAAGACCTCAAGCTTGCATACCCCAAGCCTTCCGACAAACACCTTAGTTTTAGCTAGGATTTGAACACTTGTGAACTCACTAAAACTTCCTTCTTGGAGCCAACCCTTGGCCGAAAATTCCACTAGGGAATATGAGAGTTCTTGGCACTTGAATTACAAACTTGAAAACCTCTTGAACCAACCGAAATTTAGAGAAGAAATTCTCTAGTTTTCTTTCAAGTTCATAAGTCTTGCCACTTCTTGCATTTGACATCTAAGTATTTATAGAACCATGAGAGAGAATTGCCACCCACCTTGACCAATCATGTGCCAACTTACACATGCAAGTGCATGAAACCCCATTGGACCAAAATGGTCTTGGTTAGACCACCCAATCAACTCTTCTCTAGCTTATGACAATTGCATGTCATTCCATTGGACAAAAAGGTTTGGGAAGAACACCATGGGGGGTGGCGGCCTAGCTTTTATTTTATAAAAAAAAATACAAATTCTTTTATAAAATATAACATCATATGTTCACAAGACTTTATACAACTTTTATTAAGTTATTTAACCCATTAAATAACAAAATAAAATATTCTCTCAAAATAAATTATCCATATAATTTATTGGTTTGTCAAGTGCAATTATTTAGAAAACCAATTTCTAAATATTATAAGTCTTAATATTTATTTGTTTGAACATATCATAAATAAATATTGTAAGTGTTTGTCTAGCTTGTTATTGGGTATGACTCGACTTGGATCATAACGTACTAGCCACATCAATTTAATATGTGTCTTGGGTATACAGAGTCCAACACCGTTACGACCCATTAAGGTAGCTTACGCTACTTTAACGCGTTGTTCGTGCGAATGCGCATTCGAGACGCCTAAGTAGTCCTATGACAAGTATTATATGCCTAAACATGTTTAAATATGTTGCATAATCAATTTAGGTGACAAAAATTAAGTTATATATGCTTAAATACCAATTATGCATGAAAAGGGCATTTTGGTCATTTACCTAAGGCATATAAACTACCTATCATACAACTAATTAAACTAAGTGACCATAAGGTATAACCTCGGAAGGTTATTCCCTATACAACTATGGTCACATAATATGCTTGGTCGGATCCTAATGATCGACCAAACGGGTCGGGTTTGAAAGTCTAAGCGGTTGTTAAGACCGCTTATCTTACGACCCTATACAAGTACTAGACTAAAAGTAACGAGTGAAACATGTTTTAACATGTTTAACTAAATTAGAAAACAGGTTTTGATATCAAAACAAAGTGTTTTGATACCCAAGGATAGTTTCATCTCAAAATGCGAATAAACGGCATTTTGACCGAAACTTTGACTCGTCACTTCGACTAATCAACGTGGTAATCAGTAGGTATAGTCACAAGGGACTATAACCATCGTGATTACGCTCACGTTGCAAAGTTCAAACGAACTTTGTGTTGACTAAAACCTGGTCAAAGCAGAAAGTCAAACAACTTTCATGCTTAAAAAGCAATAAAAGCATGAAAGAAGCTTACAAAAGGTCTAAGCTTTGATTCAAATTACTCAGGTATGAAGTATAAAACTCCAACTTAGAGCAGATTAAATCAAAGTGTGAGCTGAATGAATGAAAAATAGGGAGTATTTATAGAATTCCAAGAACTGTTAGGATCGTTTCTTGTAAATCGTGCTTAAATCTGGACCTTACATGTGTTGCCCATTGTTTATAATACAATGGGAACCTCAAAACTATCAAATGGTATCAGAAATCAGTGATTAAAAACATCAAATTCAGCTCAAATGGCCAAGTTCAATGTTTCTGTCTGACAGTCTGTCACGGGCCGCGTAGACCCAGACATAATCTTACACGCCCCTCCTAAGCAAGATTCACAGATTGTCAGTTTTAGTCCCTACAAGTCCAAAACTCAGTTTTTGATGCATTTTTGAGACGTTTAAGCCCCGTTAACCCCATTTCAAGGCTCTACAATGAAGTTAAAGTATAAGGAACATGAAATATGCTCAAAAATATCTCGGATGTCGGTTCGTTTGGTCGTACGATTGCGTTATTCGGTTAATTACGATGAAAACTCGAATGGACGCAAAAACGATCCAAATTGCGTGACGAATAGTATTTTTTGCATTCCAATCACTAAAATAAAATATTTTAATGATTACAAAAATTTTTGGATGTTCTGATATGTTTAGAACGTAAGATATGCGCGAAAATGCAAACTTATGCACTTTTTGTCGCTTTTAGTCCCTGTTTGATCAAAAATGTTTATTTTCGCATACCGAACCCCTCAAAGCCTATTTCTAAGCTATGTAAAAGATATTTAGGGTATGTTTAACTTATGATCAAGTTCTGGAATGTTCGTTACTGTGACAACCCTCACTAAACCAGGTATCCGTACAACTTAATTAATAACTAATTACTGCTTAATTACTGTGCTTGCTTGAACTTGTGAATAAACTGCTACTTGAACACTAATACATGTACTTACCTGCATCATACTTTACTTGCTGTCACTACATTATTTACATGACTGAACCTTAGTGACAAACATGATGCACAAAAAGCACAGTAGCACTATAACGGATAACCTATTGAACATGCTGATAAAGCCAGCATCAGGCAAACACTGCCTCTAAGGCCTGTAAGAGCCTGAAATATTTTGCTACACTAGTGGTGAGTGTAGGGATACAAGGGTTGTAGAACTGCGTCTCTAGGAATAAGTTACAATGACTGGATGTGCCTAAAACGTACTCTAAGTACAAAATTCAGCACTTTACATAACAATTCAGCTTTTAGCTAACTAATAAAGTGCCAAAACATGAGAAAAATATTACTAGACACTTTCCAAAGTGTCAGAAATGAGTTGTGTCACTAAAAAGGGTATTAACGACACTTTAAGCTTTGTTAAGCACTTTAACGGATTACTATCCAACCGAACAACCGGACTATACCCAGAACATGAAAATATTGTTATTTTCATTATTTATCTTTTTCTGAGCCAGTTAGGGTCCCTGAGTACCCTAACACCCACTGTAACGCGTGACACACTAATAACTGGGTTAAACACTTAACTAACTTGGTTTAACCTAACTAATACCTAACTAACTAGTTGGAAACTAATCAAACTACCCCCCCCAACCGAATCGGTCACCAAGTGACCCCACTCTTGTACCATGTTGATTTACTTAATCTTCTATGTCCAAAATCTAGAGGACACATGACCCAAAGGTTAATTACCTTAACTTTGTCTATAAGATCCTCACTAAACCCACCACAACATAATCACTTTCCCAAATCACACAAACACACTCTCTCCCTCTCTTGCTCATTCTCGGGCGAAGACACAAGCCATGCCACCACCACCTTTCGATTTCCATCATCACATTCCAAGCATCTACAAGTGTTAAGGGTCGCATATTAGGAAGCTTGGTGCAATCGGAAGGCGAAGGACCTCTCTACTTAGCCTTTATCCACCTCATTTGCGCGTAGATTCTTCCCTAGCCTCGAGCTAGTGGTATGTTACTAAAATCACCTTCTTGAACTATTCTAAAGTGGTTAATACAATTTGTAACGGTTAAAACTCGAAATCTTACAAGATGATACTTTAAAGTCTACTAAAAATGCTATAAGTGTTGGATAAAAGCTCACTAGTTGTGTAAATGTTGTAGTAATTGAAATTTGTGATTATTTAGACCCGATCTATGTTGTGGTAGCTCGGATCACCACTTAACCCGGTTTGGTCATGATCACGAATCATGACATAAGGTTGTTTTGAATAGAACAAGGGTTAAAGGGTGAAACTCTACCACACACAAATCATGAACTTGTGTAAAAGTGTTTTAGCTTGTACAATAGTGTTTAAAACTAGCAGATCTACGTATCTGCAAGTGGTATTTTCAAAGGACCAAGCGTTAAAGAAATCATGCTTTCTAAAAGACGGATCTTACAAGAATGGTTTTTAGAACACACAAGTGTGTAAACACTTGTGTAACACAAAGTCTCGACAAAATAACTATTTTTGTAAAAGTTGACGAGAAGTTGTAAAGACGGAACTTCCATAAAAACGAGGTTTTTACAAAATCGGATTGTTTTACATAAAGATCCACTAAAAGTAATGAGATTTACTTCACAGTTTGGATAAATCACAAGTTCATGAAATTTATGCGATTTATATACATATTTTGACTAGTTTGTGATTTGAACATTGTTTTGGTTGAATGAGAAAATTGTTGGTTGATTTGTAAAAGAAAATGATACGCTTGAAAGCGTGGCCACCTCCAGTTACAGAGGAAACTCTGGCGAAATTTTTCCAAAAACCTAACACTTAGAAATATTTTCACTATAAGTGTTAGAAAGACATTTTGGCTTGTTTTCAAAATATAAGTTTCGCCACGACTATATTTACAAAACATCGGAGGTGGGATTTCACAAAATAAAACGTGATACATAAATATATTTAGTATATATTTTTCACAACATCACTTGTATAAGTGTTTATGAATATTTTGTGAACTATGTAAATATTATTTTTAGAGTAAAAATAATATTACTAAGTATTATTTTGGGAAAATCACATGTATTAAAATATAATATTTTTGGGAAGAATACTTATATTTTGGAGTTGGAAATAAAATATATTAAGTGAGACTTAATAGTGAAATCTGAATGTTACGAACACACATGTATTAAATCCCCCATCCTTGGGAAGGAGAATAACTACCAAGTATATACAGAACGTAAACACGAAATAGTTGCCTAACTATTTCCCAAAAACTTAAACCATGAAGCTAAGGCACGGCCGTCCGTCTAATAGAGTTAGCACGTGTAGGTCGTCATACAGCTGATTGATTTGGAGGCATACTTGGTAGAGACGCACCACTGTGAGTTCATGTCCCCCTTTTCTCTAACTGTTTTCAGTTTTCTTAACTGCGGGGGTGAAATACATGTTACTTTGATTACAAGCACTTTATACATGGTATGGTTAGCGTAAGGAGGTTTACTACTTAGATCATGTGAGTGGGTAGGCAGAAACTGGAGGCCATTAATCCTCATTGTAGGACCGAGGGACGTAAGCGGTAGATCTATCTGGGTGTTGCGAGCCCAACTCTATGCCCAACAGAACGGACCTCTGAGAGGCCCAACAGAACGGACCTTGGAGTGACTTTGTACCCAACGCTAAATCTGCTAGGTTTGAGTCTTCCTACTTGCACTTCACATATATCAATGGCCTTGCAAACCATTGGTGATCTCTTTTTCCTTATTTGCTACATACCAAGACTATTTTTATACTCACAAAGGTTTACTTACTCACTTACACATGAACTCGCTCAACATTATTGTTGATTTTTCAACTTACATGTATTTCAGGAAATTAAAGATCTGGCGCGGTATGTTATGTTTTCCCGCTGCATAAGGGTTCCAAGGTCATCCCAGTTTAGGAAATGTGACTCTTTCCTGGACAAGTCACAAATCTTAAACTGCGTTTATTTCATGTCGGTGTTTATGTTGTTCAAGACAATGTTTTATGTTATGAGGTTGTAAGTCTCTAAGACAATGTTGTGTTACTCTGGTTTTAAAACTTAATCGAATGGATGATCTTGCATGGTTTTATTTCATATAGCTTTGTTATGGTTAAGCTATGGTATTAAGAAGTCACACCAAAATTAACCACGCTTCCGCAAAGCCAGGGTGTGACAGCTTGGTATCAGAGCTCTGATCATAGCGAACTAGGATTCTTTCTCGAGTCTAGACTATGATCACTAGGGCTCTCACGAAAACATTTTTACTGCATACCACTTAAGTCCAGATCCAAAACTTTTTACAAACAAATGTTGAGCACATTTTATTATTTATAGGCTCAGTCTAGAAGGGCTGAGGCTCGGTCTGAGAGGCCGAGGCTCGGTCTGAGAGATCGAGGTAGTTGGCTAGTTGGACTAGGAAGAGTAGGCTCAGTCTTGGAGGCTGAGGCTCGGTATTGGAGACCGAGGCTCGGTCTGAGAGATCGAGGTAGTTGGCTAGTTGGACTAGGAAGAGTAGGCTCAGTCTTGGAGGCTGAGGCTCGGTATTGGAGACCGAGGCTCGATCTAAGAGGTCGAGGTAGATGATAGAGCAGTCTGAGAGGCTGGGAGGCTAGTGGGACTAGGAGAATGATTTGAATGCTTACTTGGTAACTTATGTGATTATCTGATTGTATGATTGACTGTTTGTGCATGTTTGTGTTTATGTTACAGACACTATAGACACCTCTGGCACTGGTGATTCAGACACCACAGGACCTAGACCTATAGTATCGGACTACCTAGAGTCTTCTGAGCGCGAGGTTCACACATCCGACGTTACGAGCACGGACGAGGATGATTTCCAGCCCTTCGCTTTACCTGATGGTGCTGATGAGCTCGCTGATGGCCCTTTGGCCGGGGACCTACCACTTGTAGTGATCCCTGCTCCCATACCGTTGGCTTCATATCCTGCTTACGATTTGCTTCTCGACGCTGACGATGATGACGAGCCTTTGGAGGATGATGTTCAGGGCGAGGCCCTTCTTGCTGCTGGTGATCTTTTGATGATCGCAGATGCTCCCGCCGAGGAGTCACCTGCTCACTCTCTGGTCCCAGACTCTTCTGAGTCTGTGGCCTCCGCACCTTCACGCACTCTGAGTGCGCAGCACTTTTCTCACGGATCAGTTCCCGACCAGGCATCCTCTGTTGCCCCTATTCCTAGTTTTACTTTCGACCACGATGATTTGGAGGATTCCGATCCTGTCTTTCCCCCAGGATACGACCCTGATGAGGATATAGAGTTTATACCCATGGATCAGCCTATGGAGGATCCAGTCGACCCAGTTGATCCCATCGACCCTGAGTTTGATTTTGAGATGGCCTTTGATGATCCCGAGCAGCCACTAGACCCTGCTCCTGACCCAGCACTTGAGCATGACCCAGTTCATGCTGACGCACCTATTATTGAGCCTGTCTTTGCTGACCCACCTATTGATGATCACCTTATAGATGCTCCATTGTTGGAGGGCGATCATGTCTTTGCTGCTGATCATGTTGATCCCCCACTTATTGCTGATGCACCAGTTGACCCTCTTGTTGCACCTCACCATGATCCTATACCAGTTCAGTTTGATCGTGCGCTTTTTGAGGCACGGATCGACCCCCGAGATGAGCACGCCCAGTGTGGGTGGATTCCTGCTGATGACGAGGTCCCACCTTTTCCCCCTCAGATCACTGGTACCCGTCACATTGATACCTCTTTTTCATTTCCTCGGTTTACACCTCCAGCACGAGCTGGAGAAGGTTCTTCGGCTCACCCTTTTGGACATGTACCGGTATCTATACCACCGTCTGCTACTTTTCCCACTGTTTCACCAGTTCATGTGGCACCTTTTGATCCCACCAGTGAGCCGTTCCTTTGGGCACCACACTCTGCTATGCCACCGACTGACCCCTACCATTCTTTCCACATGGGGTATACTATTAAGGACGTTTTGATGTCTTTTGTCGCCCAGCACGAGGCACACACACAGCGCATTCAGGAGCTTGAGAGAGCTCAGACGCCGCCGTGTCCGTGCCAGGGTCAGACCCACTCTCCGTTGCAGCCCTCTCGACCTGTACCACCAGACTATGCTGCACGCCTTTTTGCCCTGGAGCAGCAGGTTGCTTCATTCTTATGCACCCAGAGAGCCATGGAGGAGGACTGGCTCCATTTGCGCCGCTTGTTTTACACTCACTTTCCCCCTCCTCCACCGCCATCCATGTAGAGCTCTTCAGTACCGTATAGGTAGACATTGGTGAGAAGACGGCGAATGCTTTTGACTGCACAGCATTTTTGGAGACTACATTATGATTCTGACTTTTGTTGACATGTATTTGATGTATTGACACTGATTTGATATGGTTTTTGGACTAGGGTGATGTAACCCTTAGTCGAGGATGATTGTATGACACTGTGCTGTACTTGTACGCTTACTATGTGGTCTCAATATATGGCAATCGCAGTATTCTCACCATACTTGATGCATGATTTGGTTATTTGTATCTTAGGACATGGGATGTTGTGTGATTGATATGATTATAACATGAGATGTTATGTACTATTACTATCGTTATATACATACGCTAAATTATGACCTGACTTATGTATTATAACTATGGCCTGACCGACGTAAACACATCTTTTAGAAGATGCCGCCAAGACGTCAAACGCCGTTGCCTACCAATGAGGCAGAACTCCAGCAAATTATCGCTGCTGCCATTGCACAATACGCCGCCTCTCAAGGAGGGACTAGTGGAAGCAACTCTGGCAACACTGGCAACAACAATAATCCACCTCATGGATGCACCTACAAGCAGTTTCTAGACTGCAAACCGGTCAACTTTGATGGCACAGGAGGTGCTATCGCCTTTGTTCGTTGGGCCGAGAAAACTGAATCTGTTCTTCGCATGAGCAAATGCGCACTAGATCAGCAAGTCACCTATATCTCAGGGCTATTCTTGGATGGAGCCCTCTCTTGGTGGAATTTGCAAGTAGAGACACTTGGTGAAGCTGCTGCCTACGCGCTAACCTGGACCGAACTGAAGGAACTTATGCGCAAGAAGTACTGCTCTTGCGCGGAAATCCAAAGATTGGAAACCGAGTTCTGGCACTTGAAAATGGATGGTCCAAAGATCGCAGAATATGTTCAAAGGTTCCATGACTTATCACATGTGGTACCCTACATGGTCACTCCGGAGTTCAAGCGGATTGAACGTTTCATTTGGGGACTAGCTCCTCAAACCATAAGCATGGTGACCTCATCCAAGCCTGCGACAATTACTGAGGCGATCGATTTGAGCGTGGCTCTCACAGAGGAGGCCATTCGCCTGAACAAGTTTGATGATGCTGAGCTTAAGAAGAAAGAGACTCACGTCGAGTCATCAGGAGGTAACAAACGGAAGTTCTCGAACTTCAAGCAAGGCGCCAGTGTGGTGGTTAAGAAAGGAGGATCAAATGCGCCAGCTCAGGTTACAGCTGGTAGTGGGAAGAAAGGAAAGGGATACATGGGCACCCAACCTAAGTACAACAACTGCCAACTCCACCATTCTGGTCGATGCGGGCCAAAAGTATGCGAAGCATGTGGAAAACGTGGCCACTTGAAGGACACTTGTTGGGCCACTGCTGGCCAGGGAGGCCAGGGAGGATTCGGAAACAGAAATAACAACCGGGGTGGGAATGGAAATCGCCCACAAGGAAACAATGCTAACCAAGCGGGCGCCGTGAATCGTAATCAGAGGAATGATCAAGCTGGTGGAAACGGGCAAAGACTTGGATGCTTTAACTGCGGTGATATCGGGCATTTTAAGAAGAACTGCCCAGAGTTAAACCAAGCCCGTGGAAGAGTGTTCCAAATCGAAGCAAGGGAAGCACGCCAGGACCCCAATGTCGTTACTGGTACGTTCCCTGTAAATCAACGCTATGCATCCGTTTTATTTGATACTGGTGCCGATTATAGTTTCGTGTCGTTAGAATTTAAGAATATGCTTGGTTTAGCCGCTAATAAGTTAGATATTCCCTACTCAATCGAATTGGCTAATGGGAAGTTAGTGGAAGCCAACGAAGTCATCAGAGGTTGTGTGATCGAATTAGGAGAGCGTGAGTTTGCTTTGGATCTACTACCAGTCCAGTTGGGAAGCTTTGACGTAGTGGTAGGAATGGATTGGTTATCAGGCAACAAGGCTGAGATAGTTTGTCACGAAAAGATTGTTCGTATCCCAACCGAAGATGGCGAAACAATTATGGTTCACGGGGAGAAGCGTGATACACCGTTAAGGATTATCAGCTGCCTGAAAGTGCGAAAGAGTTTGCAGAAAGGATGTGCTGCCTTCCTGGCACACATTGTAGACATGAAAGCTGCAGAACCGAAGATCGAAGACATCCCTATCGTGAGGGAATATCCGGAAGTCTTCCCAGAGGACTTACCTGGACTGCCACCTCAGAGGCAAGTAGAGTTTCACATCGATTTAGTTCCCGGCGCCGCGCCTGTGGCTAAGGCACCTTATAGACTTGCTCCGTCTGAGATGCAGGAACTGTCAACACAACTTCAAGAGTTGTTAGACAAGGGATTTATCCGACCAAGCTTCTCGCCTTGGGGAGCTCCGGTCCTGTTTGTCAAGAAGAAGGACGGTAGTTTTCGTATGTGCATCGACTACCGGGAGCTGAACAAGCTGACGATCAAGAATAGATATCCTCTGCCAAGAATCGATGATCTATTCGATCAGTTGCAAGGCTCAAGCTTTTATTCAAAGATCGATCTTCGATCTGGATACCATCAGTTAAGGATACAAGAGGAGAGTATCCCGAAGACAGCCTTCAGAACTCGTTATGGACACTACGAGTTCCTTGTTATGCCGTTTGGTTTGACAAACGCACCTGCTGTCTTCATGGACTTGATGAATAGAGTTTGCAAGCCGTACTTGGACAAGTTCGTGATTGTGTTCATCGACGACATCTTGATTTATTCAAGAACAAAGGCCGAGCACGAACAGCATCTAAGAGCTATTTTGGAGTTGCTGAAGAAAGAACAGTTGTATGCCAAGTTCTCTAAGTGCGAGTTTTGGCTACGTGAAGTCCAATTTCTTGGACATGTGGTTAATGGAAATGGAATCCATGTTGATCCCACAAAGATCGAAGCGATTAAGAACTGGGAAACGCCAAAGACGCCAACCGAGATTCGACAATTCTTGGGTTTGGCTGGCTACTATCGGAGGTTCATTGAGGATTTTTCGAAGATCGCTCAACCATTGACGCTCCTCACGCAAAAAGATAAGAAGTTTGATTGGGGAATCAAACAGGAAGAAGCGTTCCAGATATTGAAGGATAAGCTCTGCAATGCGCCAATCTTAGCACTACCGGAAGGTACAGATGATTTTGTGGTATACTGTGACGCCTCACGTCAAGGATTGGGTTGTGTGTTGATGCAACGCCAAAAGGTTATTGCTTACGCATCGCGTCAACTGAAAGTGCACGAAAAGAACTATACCACACATGATTTGGAACTTGGCGCAGTGATATTTGCATTAAAGATCTGGAGACACTACCTTTATGGCACAAGGTGTACAATCTTCACAGATCACAAGAGCCTACAACACATATTCAACCAGAAGGAGCTGAATATGAGGCAAAGACGATGGGTTGAGTTGCTGAACGATTACGACTGCGAGATAAAGTATCACCCAGGGAAGGCGAATGTGGTCGCCGATGCCCTAAGTCGAAAGGAGAGGATCAACCCATAAGGGTTAGGGCTTTAGAAATGATTATCCAGACCGATCTTTCCTTGCGCATTCGTGCCGCGCAGAAAGAAGCTCTCAAGGAAGGAAACCTTGGAGAAGAATATCTCCGTGGGATGGAGAAGCTACTGGTACCAAACGAGGAAGGAACGTTATGTTTTGAGAAAAGGATTTGGGTTCCTTTGTTTGGAGGTTTAAGGAAGGTTATTTTCGATGAAGCTCACAAGTCACGGTACTCTATCCATCCGGGAGCGGATAAGATGTACCAAGATCTCAAAGATTATTATTGGTGGCCTAGGATGAAAGGCGATGTTGCTGTGTATGTGAGCAAATGTTTAACATGCGCCAAGGTTAAGGCCGAATACCAGAAGCCTTCAGGACTTCTGCAACAACCCGAGATCCCCAAGTGGAAATGGGAACAAATCTCCATGGACTTTATTACGAAATTGCCAAGAACGCCGAGAGGCCATGACACTATTTGGGTAATAGTGGATCGATTAACGAAGTCAGCACATTTCTTACCGATCAGAGAGAAGGATAATACGAGCAAGTTGGCTGAAATTTACATGAGAGAGATCGTCGCGCGCCATGGAGTACCTCTCTCGATCATCTCTGATAGAGACGGAAGGTTTGTGCCAAGGATATGGCAATCCTTCCAAGAAGCCTTTGGCTCATAATTGAATCTGAGCACTGCGTTTCATCCGCAAACTGACGGTCAGAGCGAGCGAACGATACAGACTTTGGAAGACATGCTGAGAGCGTGTGTTATGGATTTGGGCGGTAGCTGGGACAAGCATTTGCCTTTGGTCGAATTTTCATACAACAACAGCTACCACACCAGTATTGGTGTCGCGCCATTCGAAGCTCTTTACGGACGCAAGTGTCGATCACCTCTATGTTGGGCTGACGCAGGTGATAGACAGCTTGCTGGTCCCGAAATCGTCCAAGAGACGACAGACAAGATTGCGCAGATTCTTAAACGCATCGAAGCAGCTCGCCACAGACAGAAGGCCTATGCGGATCCAAACCGGAAACATGTGGAATTCCAAGTTGGAGAAATGGTGTTATTGAAAGTTTCACCCTGGAAGGGTGTGGCACGCTTCGGAAAGCGTGGGAAGTTAAATCCGCGCTACATTGGTCCTTTCAGAGTTTTGGAAAGAATAGGACAAGTAGCATATAAGTTGGACCTACCTACTAAACTCCATTCTGTTCACGATACATTTCATGTATCCAACCTGAAGAAAAGTCCAACTCAAGATGACATTGCCATTCCCATCGACGAGATCCATATTGACGACACGCTCCACTTCGTTGAAGAACCGGTGGAGGTTACGGATTGGAAAGTAAACAAGACCCGCCGGAGCAGTGTCAAGCTCGTCAAAGTCCGTTGGAATGCCAGACACGGTCCTGAGTACACCTGGGAGCGTGAGGACCGGATGAAAGAGAAATACCCCCACCTTTTTCCTAAGAACCCTGCCTCTACAAGCAGAACTTAAATTTCAGGACGAAATTTATTTAACGGGGGGAGAATGTGACAACCCTCACTAAACCAGGTATCCGTACAACTTAATTAATAACTAATTACTGCTTAATTACTGTGCTTGCTTGAACTTGTGAATAAACTGCTACTTGAACACTGATACATGTACTTACCTGCATCATACTTTACTTGCTGTCACTACATTATTTACATGACTGAACCTTAGTGACAAACATGATGCACAAAAAGCACAGTAGCACTATAACGGATAACCTATTGAACATGCTGATAAAGCCAGCATCAGGCAAACACTGCCTCTAAGGCCTGTAAGAGCCTGAAATATTTTGCTACACTAGTGGTGAGTGTAGGGATACAAGGGTTGTAGAACTGCGTCTCTAGGAATAAGTTACAATGACTGGATGTGCCTAAAACGTACTCTAAGTACAAAATTCAGCACTTTACATAACAATTCAGCTTTTAGCTAACTAATAAAGTGCCAAAACATGAGAAAAATATTACTAGACACTTTCCAAAGTGTCAGAAATGAGTTGTGTCACTAAAAAGGGTATTAACGACACTTTAAGCTTTGTTAAGCACTTTAACGGATTACTATCCAACCGAACAACCGGACTATACCCAGAACATGAAAATATTGTTATTTTCATTATTTATCTTTTTCTGAGCCAGTTAGGGTCCCTGAGTACCCTAACACCCACTGTAACGCGTGACACACTAATAACTGGGTTAAACACTTAACTAACTTGGTTTAACCTAACTAATACCTAACTAACTAGTTGGAAACTAATCAAACTACCCCCCCCAACCGAATCGGTCACCAAGTGACCCCACTCTTGTACCATGTTGATTTACTTAATCTTCTATGTCCAAAATCTAGAGGACACATGACCCAAAGGTTAATTACCTTAACTTTGTCTATAAGATCCTCACTAAACCCACCACAACATAATCACTTTCCCAAATCACACAAACACACTCTCTCCCTCTCTTGCTCATTCTCGGCCGAAGACACAAGCCACGCCACCACCACCTTTCGATTTCCATCATCACATTCCAAGCATCTACAAGTGTTAAGGGTCGCATATTAGGAAGCTTGGTGCAATCGGAAGGCGAAGGACCTCTCTACTTAGCCTTTATCCACCTCATTTGCGCGTAGATTCTTCCCTAGCCTCGAGCTAGTGGTATGTTACTAAAATCACCTTCTTGAACTATTCTAAAGTGGTTAATACAATTTGTAACGGTTAAAACTAGAAATCTTACAAAATGATACTTTAAAGTCTACTAAAAATGCTATAAGTGTTGGATAAAAGCTCACTAGTTGTGTAAATGTTGTAGTAATTGAAATTTGTGATTATTTAGACCCGATCTATGTTGTGGTAGCTCGGATCACCACTTAACCCGGTTTGGTCATGATCACGAATCATGACATAAGGTTGTTTTGAATAGAACAAGGGTTAAAGGGTGAAACTCTACCACACACAAATCATGAACTTGTGTAAAAGTGTTTTAGCTTGTACAATAGTGTTTAAAACTAGCAGATCTACGTATCTGCAAGTGGTATTTTCAAAGGACCAAGCGTTAAAGAAATCATGCTTTCTAAAAGACGGATCTTACAAGAATGGTTTTTAGAACACACAAGTGTGTAAACACTTGTGTAACACAAAGTCTCGACAAAATAACTATTTTTGTAAAAGTTGACGAGAAGTTGTAAAGACGGAACTTCCATAAAAACGAGGTTTTTACAAAATCGGATTGTTTTACATAAAGATCCACTAAAAGTAATGAGATTTACTTCACAGTTTGGATAAATCACAAGTTCATGAAATTTATGCGATTTATATACATATTTTGACTAGTTTGTGATTTGAACATTGTTTTGGTTGAATGAGAAAATTGTTGGTTGATTTGTAAAAGAAAATGATACGCTTGAAAGCGTGGCCACCTCCAGTTACAGAGGAAACTCTGGCGAAATTTTTCCAAAACCCTAACACTTAGAAATATTTTCACTATAAGTGTTAGAAAGACATTTTGACTTGTTTTCAAAATATAAGTTTCGCCACGACTATATTTACAAAACATCGGAGGTGGGATTTCACAAAATAAAACGTGATACATAAATATATTTAGTATATATTTTTCACAACATCACTTGTATAAGTGTTTATGAATATTTTGTGAACTACGTAAATATTATTTTTAGAGTAAAAATAATATTACTAAGTATTATTTTGGGAAAATCACATGTATTAAAATATAATATTTTTGGGAAGAATACTTATATTTTGGAGTTGGAAATAAAATATATTAAGTGAGACTTAATAGTGAAATCTGAATGTTACGAACACACATGTATTAAATCCCCCATCCTTGGGAAGGAGAATAACTACCAAGTATATACAGAACGTAAACACGAAATAGTTGCCTAACTATTTCCCAAAAACTTAAACCATGAAGCTAAGGCACGGCCGTCCGTCTAATAGAGTTAGCACGTGTAGGTCGTCATACAGCTGATTGATTTGGAGGCATACTTGGTAGAGACGCACCACTGTGAGTTCATGTCCCCCTTTTCTCTAACTGTTTTCAGTTTTCTTAACTGCGGGGGTGAAATACATGTTACTTTGATTACAAGCACTTTATACATGGTATGGTTAGCGTAAGGAGGTTTACTACTTAGATCATGTGAGTGGGTAGGCAGAAACTGGAGGCCATTAATCCTCATTGTAGGACCGAGGGACGTAAGCGGTAGATCTATCTGGGTGTAGCGAGCCCAACTCTAGGCCCAACAGAACGGACCTCTGAGAGGCCCAACAGAACGGACCTTGGAGTGACTTTGTACCCAACGCTAAATCTGCTAGGTTTGAGTCTTCCTACTTGCACTTCACATATATCAATGGCCTTGCAAACCATTGGTGATCTCTTTTTCCTTATTTGCTACATACCAAGACTATTTTTATACTCACAAAGGTTTACTTACTCACTTACACATGAACTCGCTCAACATTATTGTTGATTTTTCAACTTACATGTATTTCAGGAAATTAAAGATCTGGCGCGGTATGTTATGTTTTCCCGCGGATCTGAAGGTAAATGATAATGGTCATGTTCAAGCTAACGTGAGTGATTCGGTCGATGAAACTATTATCCAAGGGGTTACCAGGAAAATCTTTAATGAAGGGAAGGATGGTGTGGGCCAAAAGAAGAATAGTATGAAGACGAACAGAAGACAAATGGGTCACCGGTGGGACAGGAAAGGCAGAAGAAGAGACAACGAGAAGGGGAGGATCCATTGACGTGGACAAACTTATTTTTGTGGTTAATAATGGACCGATGACAAATGGGAGGGATCATGATGACCCGCCTCCTGAGTTTCATACTCCGGAATTAAACCATCCGTCAGTCGCGTGTAAAGTCGGTCATGTTAATGGGAAGTGGAGTCAAATTCTTGTGATAAAGCAATGGAGGTTCAGGATGAAGTGCATGAGACCATAGCTTTCGCCAAGGTGTTGGGGGTGGATAATTTAGATATGTTTGAGGAAGCTCTTGTGACGACTGTGAACGATGAAGGATTTCAACCTCAATGAATATTTTATCGGTTAATATTCGAGGGTTGGGTGGCGACAGGAAGGGTGATTGGGTTCGAAACTTGTAGATTTCTAATGAGATCGGGTTTGTCATGTTACAAGAGACGCAATTCTCGTCTCTGGAAGGGGTTGATATTGGTAGGTTTTGGGGTAGAGGAGAGTATTTATTTGATCATGTTGACGCGACGGGTAGATCGGGTGGTCTTGTTTCAGTATGGAATCCGAGGTTGTTTGGTTTAATCTCAGTTGTTAAACATAGGAGGTTCCTTCATGTTCATGGAAAGATTAAAGGGAGTGGGAGAATTGTTAATATAATCAATGTGTATGCGCCTCAGAAGTCTCAGGAAAAGAAAGAGTTATGGGTCGAGTTAAATCGGCGTATAGAACAAGACGACAACTATTGGATAGTGGGCGGAGATTTTAACTGTGTTCGAGATAGAAGTGAGCGAAGGAACTCGAATTTTAATGCGTTGATGATGAATGATTTTAATGATTTCATATGGGTTAAAAGGCCGTAAATTTACATTCGTGTCCGGGAATAAATGTAGCAGAATTGATAGGTTGTTCGTGTCGTGGAACTTCCTTAACGAGTGGCCAAATGCAGAGTATCTGGCACTTGCTCGGGAGAATTCGGATCACAGTCCGATTGTGTTAAAGGTTGAATATAGAAATTATCGTACTAAACCTTTTAAAATTTTCAATTCTTATATGTTCAAGGAAGGTTTTGAAGATCTTGTGATAAAGACCTGGTCCGAATTCCGTGAAGATGGGCCGACTGATTTGTCTTTTAATAATAAGCTAAGAGCAATCGAGAATGCTATTATAGAATGGAGGAAATCAATGGAAGTAAAAGAAAAAGAGGAACAAGAGAAATTATTACAGGAGGTTTTGGTATTAGACAGTGCTAAGAAAGAGATCTGTCAGAAGCATAACAGTGGGTTTACGACGAAGCGAAGGTTAGGATTCGAGAGTTAGAGGCATTCAAAGTTAAAGATCTTTGCCAAAAAGCGAAGGTTCGATGGGCCAAGGAAGGAGACGAGAATACTAGTTTTTTTCATGGGATGGTTAATAAAAGAAGAGTATCTAACAATATTCCGGGGTTGACGATTAATGGAGGTTGGGTGACAAAACCTTCGTTGATCAAGAAAGAAGTGTATGGTTTTTTCAAGAAAAAGTTTGTGGAAGAAATGAAGGAAAGGCCGTCTCTACAATGTTATGGTTTGAAGGAGTTATCAGAGGATGCGGCTTCGTCTTTGATTCGTCCTTTTTCAATGGATGAAATTAAAGATGCGGTGTTTGATTGTGGTAGTGTTAAGAGCCCGAGCCCGGGCCCAGACGGTTTCAATTTTCGATTTGTGAAAAAGTTTTAGGTGCATATGGCGGGTGATTTGATGATAGTCTTTGAGAAATTTTCCAAATCCGGTTACATTAGTAAAGGAGTTGGTTCGTCGTTGATTACGTTAATACCCAAAGTTAGTAATCCTGTGGAACTTGGGGAGTATTGGCCTATAAATCTAATTAGAGTGGTGAGCATGGTTATCTCGAAAGTTCTTGCCAATAGATTACGGTTAGTGATGGGAGATATTACACAAGAGACGCAATCCGCTTTCTTATCGGGCAGGTATATTCTTGATGGGCCTTTAATTATTAGTGAAATCTTATCATGGGCAAAGAATATGGGGAAAAACTTATTTTTGTTCAAGATTGACTTCGAAAAGGCGTTTGACAATGTCCATTGGGAGTTTTTATTATCGGTGATGAGGCAAATGAAATTTCCCGAGACTTGGTGTAGGTGGATTCATGGGGTTTTAGCTTCTACTCGTTCTTCGGTATTGGTGAACGGCTCTCCAACTTTTGAGTTTAGTTGTGAAAAAGGTTTAAGACAAGGGGACCCGATATCTCCATTTTTATTTGTTATTTTTATGGAGGCGTTCTCTAGTATTATTAGAAAGGCTTGTGACATTGGTGCTTTTAATAGGGTCCGTCTTCCGAATGGTGGACCGGTGGTGTCTCATCTTCATTATGCGGATGATGCAATGGTTATGGGAGAGTGGTCTCATTTTAATTTTAAGGCCCTTAGGAGAATGTTAAGGATATTCCATTTGTGTTCGGGATTGCGGATAAATATTCATAAGTCAATTATTTTTGGGGTTGGAATGAACCAAGAAGAAATTATTTTAGAGGCGAATATTTTGGGATGTAGATTGGGGGTTATGCCTTTTAAGTATTTGGGCATCCAAGTGTGTCACGGCCCCTAGCCCGGTTTGACCCGGTCCAGAAGCCGCGAGACAGAAACCCCGTGGTATTTATTCAATTTGGCAGCGGAATACTTAACAGGATCATTTAAAACTTGAAAATGCCCGATTATTTTATTCCATAATTAGGGACAAACCCCATAATTTACAATAAGGGAATTTCCCTGGGAACCCCTATTTTACAAAAACATGTTTCCTTGTTTTTATTAAGCCACTTCTTCAAGCTTGTAGTGCTACACTGCACTTTTTCCTGGATCACAGCAGATCACCTGAAACATGTTTTAAAAATGTTTTATCAGCAGGGAAATACTGGAGAGTCATTCAAGTTGCACAAAATGACACATTGTTATAATATACAGTATTAAGAGTGATTACATTGTTTATATCAACCAATTACCCCAAATCAGTATTTGTCACTTGACTGTATCTGTGACTATGGTCAGATCACCCGTTGGCTAACTCGTTGTCCAATGGTGACGGGAAACAAGTAATGTATACAAAACCCTACATACCGGCAGTAATTAAAGATTACAAAGACTTAATCCCTGTAATTATAACCTTGAAAACATTTACGATTTTGTAAAGTAATTTGATAAAAAGAGAATGACTCACATTGCAGATTTAAACGGGCAGAGTTTAGCCTACTGATTAGCCTTGTAACCTAATTTAAATAACAATGCACACGAACTAGGTCAGTAACTAATACAACATTTACGATATCTCACGAGATTAAAATCCTCACAACGAATGACAAAGTGCATACTTAAACATCCATCGAATTCACGACGAATGACAAAGTATAGTGTCACACCCCGACCACGTAGAACATACAAAACGTGGCGGAAATGTCGGGGAGTGTTGTAACAGAATTAATTGTTTCAAATCCATGGCAATTGAAGTTTCGTTTTATTGATTAAAAGTGTTACAATGTCTTAACAAACAAGGAAATACAACATAATTAACTAGTCTTGCATCTTTTATTGTCACTAAAGCCCAAGTCTGCCTATGTGTATCTTGATCATCTTATGCAACAGCTCCTGAAAAACACATGTGAAAATAGGTACGTCAGCATAAAAATGCCTGTGAGATACATAGGTTTTGTGAAAATGGGTTTCATGACTTATGTTTGAGAAAATGTTTAGTCATGAACCTTGTTATTTGCTTTGTTTTGTAAATCATTTGAAAAACGATAAGATCAGATGATATGTATAAATAAGAGAAAAATGTATGGTTAACTGAATAACCATAGTAAAATGAGTTTGTATAAGTTAAGTTGCTTGTAAAACAATGTATTGTGAAAAGTATGTTATTTGTATAAAATGTTATATGTATCAAACTGAAATGATTCAAATAACGCTACGATATGTAATACCATACAAACACTTATATATAGGAAGTACCAGCGGCGTATCCACCATGCTTGTATCATATTACACACGCATCGTTACTTAATCACTTAATCAAACCAAAACACCAAAGTAATGTTTAACAGTTGTAGAAATGTTTATGTATGGTCAAAGACGGTTCACACGGTTCATAGATACAAACGGTTCACAGATACAAACGGTTCACATATAAAAACGGTTCACAGATACAAACGGTTCACAGATACAAACGGTTCACAGATACAAACGGTTCACAGATACAAACGGTTCACAGATACAAACGGTTCACAGATACAAACGGTTCACAGATACAAACGGTTCACAGATATCAACGGATCACATAGTCAAATGATTACAACGGTTCAATATGTAGTATAATGTGTTCATAAGCTGGATAAGCATATGCAACAGAAAAGCAATGTAAAACAATGTACTAAGTATGCACACAATGGACATACGTAGTATGAAATGTAATGAAATCATGTACTATAATGTACTAACGAACATAGCAGGTATATGATGTGAAAACAGGAAAGCATGAAAGTAACAAGTAGGCACATGTGTTCCACCCCAAAATAGTTTGGAAAACGGTAAAAGAGGGGTCTATGTACTCACTTGAGATTGCTTAGTAGTCCTTGAGTAACAACCAAACAATGCTAGAGATCACGGAAATCAAACGGCACCTACTATAGGTAACTATGTTAATAAACCGGACCTAAATCGGAAGATCGGGTAGCATGAGGGTTCGTAAACCAAACGAGTGTAGAGACTCGTGTCATTTGGTTTAACAAAGCCTACATACTAATTGAAACCTAACATAATTGTTTACGACCCATTACGACCCGTTTAGGTAGCTTATGCTACTTTAACGCGTCGTTCGCGTGAAACGCGTTCGGACCGCCTAACTAGTCCTATGACAAGTAGAATATGCCTAAATATGTTACATATTCAGTTATGTGACAAAGGTTTAGGTTACATATGCTTAATTACCAATTATACATGAAAAGGGTATTCTGGTAATTTACCTAAGGCATATAAACTACCTATCATACAACTACTCAAACGATGTGACCATAGGGTATAACCTCGAAAGGTTATTCCCTACCTACTATGGTCACCTAATGTGTTTGGTCGGATCCTAATGATCGACCAAATGGGTCGGGTTCGAGGTATAAGCGATTTATTAGATCGCTTACCCTACGACCCTAGACAACGTGGTAATCAGTAGGCATAGTCCCAAGGGACTATAACCAACGTGATTACACTCACGTTGCGAAGTTCAAACGAACTTCGCATTGACCATTACTGGTCAACGCTGAAAGTCAAACAAAGTTTGACTTTCTGACTCGAAAAGCAATAAAATAAGGAAAAGAACGAAAGAATACTTACGAAGGGTCCCCGAATGCTAATCCCGATCCAAGAACTCAGGTATGAAACAATGGTTTCAACTTAGAGCTCTCAAATCAGGATTCTAGTGATTTTAGCTATGGAATGGATTGGGTATTTATAGGAATACCCGAACCGTTAGGATCGTTTCATGTAAAACGTGCCATGATCCAAGGCGTACACTTGTCGGAACCTTATGGTGACTAAAAATGATCCTTATCTTCATGACTAGATAATTGGAAACATGTGGGTGAGAATCAAACAGCTGCAACCTGCTGTGAAATACACTGCATCTGGTCTGCTAACAGGCTAGCGCACCGTTACTTAATAAGTGTAGCGGTGCGCTACTTACAAGTTTGGCAGAATTACATATTTGGTCCCTGAACTGTATTTAGGCCATTTCCGACACGTTTAAGGCCCGTTAACCCCATTTCAAAGCTCTAAAATGAAGTTAAAGTATAGGGAACTTAAAATGTGCTAAAAAATATCTCGGATGTCGGTTCGTTTAACCGTACGGTTGCGTTGTTCGGTTCATTACGACGGAATGCGCATACGCGCGAAAAACGATCCAAATGACGCAACGAATGGATTTTTGGCAAGCCAAACACTAAAGCATAATATAGTCATGCTTACATAAATTTTTGGATGCCCGGATGTATTCAGAACGTAAGTTATGCGCGAAAATGCAAACTTGTGCACTTTTTGACACTTTTAGTCCCTGAATGACACAAAAGTTTATTTTAGCATACCGAACACCTCAAAGCCTATTTCTAAGCTATGTAAAGGATATTTATGGTATGTTTAACTTATGGTCATGTTCCGGAAGGTCTGTTACAGTTCAAATTGGCATACTTTCACAGTTTGTCAACTTTAGTCCCTGTAAGCGATTAAACTTTGATTTCACCACACCAAACCTTCCAAAACTTATATCTAAGTTATGTAAAGGTTATTTAAGGTATGTTAAGCCTATTTCACTATTCCGGAGTGTTTGTTGCGTTAAAATGGTTATATCTACACATCAGAGCGCGTATAACCCTCCAGAAAGCGATTTAAAGCTTGAAATCGAACAAGAGATGATATGTGCAAATGATACACATATGTTTACAAATCCCAAGTATGAAATACAATATTTCATTGGTTTGGCATTTGTTTGATGGTTGAAAAGACACAGGTGTTACATATAGCCCTAATGTGGGCAGCACTTAAACATCCATTGGATTGATTTCAATCGATCGGATATTGAATCGTAGCAGCGATCGAGTTAATACCCTGTATCGTAGCAGTGCCTTGATACTTTAAAACTTTGAATTTATGTAGTAAACTTCGTTTTTGATTGAGAATTTCGAACACAGATGAAAGCCCATGCCCTGATCTATTTATAGCAACCTATTGGGTTTTACACGGCCCGCGTAAACCCACACTTAATCTTTACGCGGCCCGCGAGGGGCCCTAGTCTACGTGTAGGCCTGATGGGTCACGAGTAGGGTTGCCATGTGTGAGACACCTGGCCCGGCATGCTTATCTGGTCAACATTAAGTTGACGCGGCCCGCGTAAGGGTCGGCTTATTGTTTACGCGGCCCGCCTGAGAACCAAAAACCTTGTTTTCTTGGTTTTTCATGCACACTAGGGTTTCAGGGGTCCGGGTTTCCACTTACGGGTCATTTTTGGGACATTTTTGCAAGTCCTTACATCCTCTCCACCTTGTTTAAGATCTCGTCTTCGAGATTTACTTGAAATAAGTGAGGATATTTTCGCTTTATTTCAGATTCCAGCTCCCAGGTGTATTCGGGTCCTCTTTTTGAATCCCATTTGATCTTGACTAGTACTAGTCTTTTGTGTTTGAGAAACTTGACCTTTCTGTCTTCTATTTGAAGCGGTTTCTCCACGAACTTCAACTTTTCATTTACCTTTATGTCTTGAAGAGGTATTACCAGGGATTCGTCAGATAAACATTTCTTGAGGTTGGATACATGAAATACGTCATCTACCCCGGCTAACTCTTCTGGTAATTGTAAACGATAGGCAACTGGTCCTATACGTTGGATTATTGGGAATGGTCCTACGTACCTTGGACTTAGCTTTCCCTTCTTCCCGAATCGAACTACTCCTTTCCAAGGAGAAACTTTTAAGAGTACCTTGTCTCCAACTTGAAATTTTAGTGGCCTGCGTCGATTATCGGCATAACTCTTCTGGCGATCTCGAGCCGTTTTCAGTCTTTCCTTGATTTGAGTGATCTTGTCAGTGGTTTCTTGTATGATTTCAGGACCTGATAATTGACTTTCTCCTATTTCTGCCCAACAGACTAGAGTTCTACATTTACGTCCGTATAGTGCTTCGAACGGGGCAGCTTCGATGCTTGAATGGTAACTATTGTTATAGGAGAATTCAATTAAAGGTAGGTGGTCATCCCTGTTTCCACCAAAATCTATTACACATGCCCTGAGCATGTCTTCCAGGGTTTGAATCGTCCTTTCACTTTGGCCGTCTGTTTGGGGATGATATGCAGTACTTAAATTTAATCGTGTCCCCATGGCTTCTTGGAAACTTGTCCAGAAATGTGAAGTGAAACGACTATCCTTATCTGATACAATGGAGAGTGGAACTCCATGTAAAGATACTACATCGTCTACATATAACTTGGCTAATCTTTCCATGCTAAAGGTTTCTTTCATGGGTAAGAAATGAGCTGATTTGGTTAATCGATCCACAATTACCCAAATCGCATCGTTACCTTTTCTGGTTTTGGGTAACTTAGTAACAAAGTCCATTGTTATGAGCTCCCATTTCCATACAGGCATTTCTAATTGTTGGAGTAATCCTAAAGGTTTCTGGTGTTCTGCTTTAACTTGTGAGCAAGTTAAGCACTTAGATACATATCTGGCTACGTCTTTCTTCATTCCTATCCACCAGAAATTATTTCTTAAATCTTGGTACATCTTATTATTACCAGGATGCATGGTATACCTAGATTTATGGGCTTCTTCTAAAATTTTATTTCTTAACTCTTCTTGTTTAGGTACCCAAATCCTTTTTTTATGGAATCACCAAATTCCATCAACCCCTTGCTCTAATTCTTTTATTCTTCCCTTCATTCCTTCAGCATCATCCTTGATTGCTGTTTCTTGAATGTTTTTCAGTTTTTCCATTAAGTCTAATTGCAAACTTAACCTAAGAGCACGAACTCGTCGTTGTTTCTCATGATACTTACGACTTAAAGCATCTGCGACTACATTTGCTTTTCCTCCGTGATATTGAATATCATAGTCGTAGTCGCTTAAAATTTCCATCCATCTTCTTTGTCGCATGTTTAATTCTTTTTTCCCAAATATATATCTTAAACTCTTATGATCTGTATAGACAGTAAACCTACTTCCGTACAGATAATGTCTCCAAATCTTAAGGGCAAAAATTATGGCTCCTAATTCTAAATCATGAGTCGTATAGTTTTCCTCGTGCTTCTTCAATTGCCTTGAGGCATACGTAATTACCTTCTTGCGTTGAATTAACACACATCCTAATCCTAGTTTAGAAGCATCACAATAAACTTCAAAATCTTCTGTCCCTTCCGGTAAAGCAAGAATTGGGGCGTTTATTAATTTATGCTTTAAGATCTTAAAAGCTTCCTCTTGCCTAGGTCCCCATTCAAACTTCACTGCTTTACAGGTTAGCTTAGTTAACAGCACAGCTATGTTGGAAAAATCCTTAATGAATCGTCTATAATATCCAGCTAACCCTAGAAAACTTCTAATTTCCATAGCTGATTGCGGGACCTTCCACTTGGTGATCGCTTCTATTTTGGAGGGATCTACGTGAATACCTTCGTGATTCACCATATGTCCTAAAAATTGTACCTCCTGTAGCCAAAATTCACACTTTGAGAATTTGGCGTAAAGCTTTTCCTTTCTTAACAAAGTTAAGAGTGCTCGTAGATGTTCACAATGCTCGTCCTGACTTTTGGAATAAATAAGTATATCGTCGATAAAGACAATTACAAATTTATCCAAGTACGGTTTACAGATCCTATTCATCATGTCCATAAATGTTGCAGGAGCATTTATTAATCCAAAGGGCATGACTGTAAACTCGTAATGACCATACCTAGTTCTGAAAGCAGTTTTAGGTATGTCTTCTTCTTGTACTTTCAACTGATGATATCCGGAGCATAAATCTATCTTAGAAAAATATCTAGCTCCTTGAAGTTGATCAAAAAGATCATCAATCCTATGTAATGGGTATCGATTCTTAATTGTAACTTTATTCAATTCCCTGTAATCAATACACATTCTCATTGACCCATCTTTCTTCTTTACAAACAACACTGGAGCTCCCCACGGGGATGAACTAGGTTGTATAAATCCTTTGCTTAATAATTCATCTAACTGCTTTTTCAGTTCTAACATTTCGGTGGGTGCTAACCGATAAGGTGCCTTGGCTATCGGTGTAGTTCTAGGAATTAGATGAATTCTAAATTCTACTTCCCTATTGGGTGGTAATCCCGGTAGTTCTTCTGGGAATACATCCGGGTATTCTGATACTACTGGAATTTCTTTGAGTTCCTTACCCTTAGTGTTAATGATTACCGAAATCATATACACTATTTCTTGTTTTCTTGAATAACTGGCCACTTTCATTACTGAAATGAATTTTAGTGGCTTACGTGGCTTATCTCCTGTAATCACCACTAATTCTCCTGTAGGTGTATGAATTTCTATGGAATTTTTATCACAAAGAATTCAAGCATGGTTGGCTACTAACCAATCCATTCCTAACACAACATCAAATCCAGCTAAATTCATAGGTAACAGGTTTGCAGAAAATTTATGACCTAAGAGTTCTATTTTTCCGTTTCGCAAAACTTTATCTATGTTAACAGAATTTTCATCTGCCGTTTCTACCGTAAAAATTTGCCTAAGTTTGGTTAAGGGTAGGTTAAGAGCTTGGCAGAATGAAGTATTTATAAAACTTTGGTTTGCACCAGAGTCAAATAATACTTTTGCATAAACGTCGTGAACTAGGAACGTACCCGCTATCACGTCAGGGATTAGCTCTGCTTCCTGAGTAGTCAACTGGAAGGCTCTTGCGTTTTTCTTGGTAGTTCCTTCTGCAGGTTTAGCCTTGTTATCTGCTGGTTTGACCAACTTAGGGCATTCTGGTTTGAAATGCCCAGCTTCTCCACAGTTATAGCAGACCCTTGTTTTCTTTCTGCAATCTTCTTCACGATGTCCTATCGCTTTGCAGAAGTTGCAGGTTGCATTACATTTGCCAAAATGTTTCTTTTTACAGTTTCTGCAGAACGGTGGAGTGGAAGATTGCCCAGTTCCTCTTTTCTTGAAATTGCTATTATTACCCACACGAAATCCTTGGGTAATTTTCTGAGCCAATTCCTTCTTCCTATTTTCTTCTCGCGTACGCACCAGTCCGTCAGTCAAAGTGTTGGCTAATTCCACCGCGTCATCGATCGTGCAGGGCCTTGCAGCTTTGACAATATCACGAATTTCGCTAATTAAGCCCCAGATGTAGCGAGAAATAAGTATCGGTTCTGGCGAAGCCAGAGTAGGCACAATTCGAGCATATTCGAAAAACTTCAAAGTATACCCTCGGCAATTAACATCCACCATTCGGTGGCTCAGGAATTTGTTCTCCATCTGCTCTTTTTCTATTCTGGGCAGAATTTTCTTTCCACCAGACGCTTAAACTCCTCCCAACTCATGGCATAGGCCATGTCACTTCCCTTGGCTTGTAATATCGTATTCCACCATTCTAATGCTTCTTCCTTAAAAATGTGAGAAGCATACATGACTTTATCCTCCTCGGTACATTTACTTATTTTGATTACTACCTCGGTTTTCTCCAACCAACGCAGCGCCACAGTCGCCCCTTCATTGCCTGCAAACTCAACAGGTTTACAGGCAAGGAATTCCTTGTAAGTGCAACCAGGCGTTGCAGCTTTCATTCTTTTGAGAATTGGGGCTTGTAGTACATCATTATCATTATTATTAATGTTACCGCCTCCATTTACGCTATTACTGAAGTTGTCTTCATGAGTACGTTTGCTAGGAATAATTTGTTGAGGTTCAACTGGATTTCGAGCAGCAGCAAGGATTGCTGGAATAGCATTGGCTATTCCCTGAGCAACGATATTCTCGATATCTTGCCTATTCAGAAATTGATCTTCATGGTTTTGTTCAGATTGGTTAACTTCGTTAACGGGTTCATTACCAGCGTGTTCCATCTGGTAATTAATATATATAAGTGATTAGCAGAAAATAATTAACAACAAAACATAACAAAACAATCGCACATAATTACATCAACATGTATAGCCAAAATTGTCGATTTTTCGACGTTCGATATTTTATATATTATAATAGGCATCCGTACACACTAGTTATCTTACAAAAGTTTTAGTTTTTTAAGTTATTTCACATAATTATATTTTTATTATTATTTTATTATTAAACACACGATCCCACAACCACATTTGATCCTTGTTAGATGGCATTTCAAAAACGACGTTCTCTCTCGTCGTACTTCCAGGATATCCTTTCTCCCATATCCCTAATTCGGTTCGCTGCATCAATCAGCTCCTCGCCATAATGGCGGAGTTCAGCCAAATTCTCGGAGCTCATAGGTGGGTGTAATGGAGGCTCCGTATCAAATTGGGGGAAAAAGGTATTAGGGTTATTCAGGAGATTTTGAAACTGCCAGTCAGTGGTCCACCATTCCTCCAGCTCTCCTAAAGGTCGAGGGTTAACAAGGGGATCGGGAATAGCAGGTTCCAGATTGACTGGAAGTTGGGCTTCAGCTGGGTAATTGAAAAGAGTCTCATCGGCAGGTCCGATGAGGTCGCTATTTGCTAGTTGGCGGTCCAGTTCTTCCCAGGGTGGTATTTCTTGAGCTTGCTCTGAACTCTCCCCAATCTCTATTCCTTTGCCCTTAGCTTTGGGATCCTCAGACTTTATAACTTTTTGTGTTTCTGGCCTCTTCCTACGCACACGCCTCCAGCCTACAAGTCTTCTTCTTTTCTTCGGTTTAGGTTTTTCCTGAGGTTGTGCTTGGAATACTATTGGCTCTTCAATGTCAGCTTGATAGTCCGTAAAGGTATTGGTGATATCCATATCCAAACTATGGATAGAAAAGTTTTGGAGTGCTTCTGATAGTTCATTCATGCTGTTAATCATAAATGAAGAAACATACAAAATTCTAAGTTAAAATTTGATAAATTAAATTTTCACAGAATGGCAATCAGAAAATTAAGTATTAATTACAAATATCTAATACAATTATTAAGTAAAACGAAATATTGCGATTATATATATATATATATATATATATATATATATTACAAATTACAACTGAAATTCGAAATATACTAGTGGTTATGCATCCGTAAATTATTTTAGTCTGGCTAGGTTATGGGAGTATTATGCTTAACATGCGTTTATTCTGTCTCTTTCTTCTACTAGGTTGTTATCTAATGGATGAAGTTCTTTTAAAGTTTATGGCTCGTAGGTGACATAGGTGCTAGTACTGGTTTGGCAATTCAACTACAAGTTAACATTTACTGCTGTAGTGGCTAACATGTAGAGATTTTCCCATTGTTCGTCTAATTCATCTTCCCATGGTGGGTTATTACCTGTTTCCTGAGTCTCCTTATTAATTATCACTTCTGTTGTTTGTGACTTCTTTATTTTTCTTGACTTTTTCTAATAATCCAACTTCTTTTCTTAATGGTAAGTGGTTTCTCAAACTGTGCCTTACGAATAAATATTCCTTCCTCAGTATCTGCTGAGTATCTTGAGGAATTTGATTGGAATGAAGTTCCCTTATCTTTTGGTGGACTATCTAATTGACGATAGATGTCTGAAATTATTTGCTTACCCATACTGTAAACTAACAAATAGTCAAAGAACATAAAAACACATAATCACAAAATGAAAATCAGAAAATTAAGTATTTCTAAATACTTAATTGGCTTAAATCAGTGGCTCTGATACCACCTTTTTCTGTCACGGCCCCTGGCCCGGTTTGACCCGGTCCAGAAGCCGCGAGACAGAAACCCCGTGGTATTTATTCAATTTGGCAGCGGAATACTTAACAGGATCATTTAAAATTTGAAAATGCCCGATTATTTTATTCCATAATTAGGGACAAACCCCATAATTTACAATAAGGGAATTTCACTGGGAACCCCTATTTTACAAAAACATGTTTCCTTGTTTTTATTAAGCCACTTCTTCAAGCTTGTAGTGCTACACTGCATTTTTTCTTGGATCACAGCAGATCACCTGAAACATGTTTTAAAAAGGTTTTATCAGCCGCGAAATACTGGCGAGTCATTCAAGTTGCACAAAATGACACATTGTTATAATATACAGTATTAAGGGTGATTACATTGTTTATATCAACCAATTACCCCAAATCGGTATTTGTCACTTGACTGTATCTGTGACTATGGTCAGATCACCCATTGGCTAACTCGTTGTCCAATGGTGACGGGAAACAAGTAACGTATACAAAACCCCACATACCGGCAGTAATTGAAGATTACAAAGACTTAATCCCTGTAATTATAACCTTGAAAACATTTAGGGTTTTGTAAAGCAATTTGATAAAAAGAGAATGACTCACATTGCAGATTTAAACGGGCAGAGTTTAGCCTACTGATTAGCCTTGTAACCTAATTTAAATAACAATGCACACGAACTAGGTCAGTAACTAATACAACATTTACGATAACTCACGAGATTAAAATCCTCACAACGAATGACAAAGTGCAATACTTAAACATCCGTCGAATTCACGACGAATGACAAAGTATAGCCCTAATGTGGGCAGCACTTAAACATCCATTGGATTAATTTCAATCAATCGGACATTGAATCGTAGCAGCGACCGAGTTAATACCCTGTATCGTAGCAGCGCCTTGATGCTTTAAAAGTTCAAATTTATGCAGTAAACTTCGTTTTTGATTCAGAATTTCGAACACAGATGAAAGCCCATGCCCTGATCTATTTATAACAACTTTTTGGGTTTTACACGGCCCGCGTAAACCCACACTTAATCTTACGTGGCCCACGAGGGGCCCTAGTCTACGTGTAGGCCTGATGGGTCACGAGTAGGGTTGCCATGTGTGAGACACCTGGCCCGGCATGCTTATCTGGTCAACATTAAGTTGACGCGGCCCGCTTAAGGGTCCACTTATTGTTTACGCGGCCCGGCTGAGAACCAAAAACCTTGTTTTCTTGGTTTTTAATGCACATTAGGGTTTCAGGGGTCCGGGTTTCCACTTACGGGTCGTTTTTGGGACATTTTTGCAAGTCCTTACAAAGTGGGGGCTAATATGAATCGTATTAATATTTGGGATCTGGTAGTGAAGGTGTTTGCTAGTCGGTTGTCGAGGTGGAAGGCTAATACTTTATCTATGGAAGGTCTACTAGTGCTCATAAAGTCGGTATTAGAGAGTCTTCCATCATATTATTTTTCACTTTACAAAGCTCCGGTTGGAGTGGTAAATAAGTTGGAGTCTATGATGAAACGCTTTTTATGGGGTGGAAAAAACGAGATCCATAAGGTTCATTGGGTATCATGGGAAAAGGTGACCAAGACGATAAAAGAAGGAGGACTTGGGATTAACAAGTTGGAAATAAGCAATAATGCACTCCTTTTGAAGTGGTTGTGGAGATATCGAATAGCAAATGATGCATTGTGGTGAAAAGTGATCGACACTATCCATGTTTCAAGTAGGAGATGGAATGAGTTTCCTTTGAGTAGAGTGATATCGAGTTCGTGGTCTAAAGTGGTTCGACTTGGGTATAGAGTTAATATCCAAGGAGTTAATTTTGTGACAACTATCAAATTTGCATATGTCCGTACAGTTAATTAATATTAATTTGTGCTTAATGATTGTGCTTAATTACAACCGATGATATAAACTGCTTTATGATTTCTGCATCATACATACATGTGCATCACATTTCATACTGTCACAACATTTACTACATACAAACTTTAGTGACATACTTGATGCACAAAACAAAGTTAGCACAGTGAGCGGATAATACAGAAACATGCTGACAATGCCAGCACATAGACAGACAATGTTTTGAGGCCCAGTATGAGCCAGGGACAAGGTACTACACTAGTAGGGAGTGTAGGGAAGTTAGGACCATAAAACTGCGCCACTAGGTGATAGTTTAAGTGCCGGAAAGTGCCTAAAACCCACTTAAAGTGTAGAATTCTGCATTAATTAACAAAATTCAGCATTTTAACATGCTAATAACATGCAAAAATATGGCAAAATGGTCCTGTATGCTTTCCTAAGTGCCGGGAATTAAAAGTGTTATAAAAAGATACATAAAGGACACTATACGGAATAACTTAGCACTTTAATGGAACGGTATCTAACCGAACAACCGGACATTACCCGGAACACCAAAATTATACTAAAGACACTGTTTTATTATTACTGAGCTAGTCATGGTCCCCGAACACCCTAACACCCACTAAAATATCTAGTAACTAATTACACTAACTAGATACTTGAAATATTTATTACAAGGTAACTACATTGATTCAAATTTTACAATTAGACCCCCCCCCCCCACATAGAGGTGGACGGTCACATGTGACCCACCAAAATTCCCATAATCTTGCAAGATATGAATAAGATTTCATTGGATTTGGCAAGAGATATGGTCATATACTTAGGGGACACTAAAACCAATGGTCATTAATATTGAATGGAGATATAAGAACACTTAACTCACACATTTCACCACACTTCTTTCCTCCTCCTTCATCCCTTAAGCTCACGGCTATCCACCATCACCATACATTTTTTTTTCTAGCTTCCATCCATATGATCTAAGGTGATTTAAGGGTGTAAGGTGTCACACCCCGACCACGTAGAACATACAAAACGTGGCGGAAATGTCGGGGAGTGTTGTAACAGAATTAATGTTTCAAATCCATGGCAATTAAAGTTTCGTTTTATTAAACAAACATGAGAGTTTACATTGTTTTAAATAAGAACCAAAGAGTACATAACATAAATTAACTAGTCTTGCATCTTTTATTGTCACTAAGGCCACAGTTCGCCTAAGTGTATCTTGATAAGTCCTACGCATCATCACCTGAAAACACATGTGAAAATAGGTACGTCAGCATAAAAATGCCTGTGAGATACATAGGTTTTGTGAAAATTGGTTTCATGACTTATGTTTGAGAAAATGTTTAGTCATGAAACTTGTAATTTGCTTTGTTTTGTAAATCATTTGAAAAACGATAAGATCAGATGATATGTATAAATAAATGTAAGGTTAAATGAATAACCATGTAAAATGAATTTGTATAAGATAAGTTGTTTGTAAATCAATGTCTTGTGAAAAGTATGTTATTTGTATAAAATGTTCTATGTCATAAACTGAAATGATTCAAATAACGCTACGATATGTAATACCATACAAACACTTATATATAGGAAGTACCAGCAGCGTATCCACCATGCTTGTATCATATTACACACGCCTCGTTACTTAATCACTTACTCAAACCAAACTACCAAAGTAAAATGTTCATGTCTGATGTAAATCATGTAATATGTATCCAAAATGTAAGCATGTGATGAATAACAAAGGTACTAAGTATGCAACAAATAGACATACGTAGCATGTGACCTGTACTAAGTATGCAACAATAGACATACGTAGCATGTGACCTGTACTACGTATACAACAATAGACATACGTAGCATGTAATGTAATGTAAAACGATGTACTAAGTAATGAACACAATGGGCACACCTAGCATAAGATGTAATAAAATCATGTACTATAATGTACTAATGAACATAGCAGGTATATGATGTGAAAACAGGAAAGCATGAAAGTAACAAGTAGGCACATGTGTTCCACCCCAAAACGTTTGGAAAACAGTAAAAGAGGGGTCTATGTACTCACTTGAGATTGCTCAGTAGTCCTTGAGTAACAACCAAACAATGCTAGAGATCACAGATATCAAACGGCACCTAATATAGGTAACTATGTTAATAACCGGACCTAAATCGGAAGATCTGATAGAATGAGGGTTCGTAAACCAAACGAGTATAGAGACTCGTGTCATATGGTTTAACAAAGCCTACATACTAAATGAAACCTAACATAATTGTTTTCGACCCATTACAACCCGTTTAGGTAGCTTATGCTACTTTAACGCGTCGTTCGCGTGAAACGCGTTCGAACCGCCTAACTAGTCCTATGACAAGTGTTATATGCCTAAACATGTTACATAATCAGTTATGTGATAAAAGTTTAAGTTACATATGCTTAATTACCAATTATACATGAAAAGGGTATTCTGGTAATTTACCTAAGGCATATAAACTACCTATCATACAACTACTCAAACGATGTGACCATAGGGTATAACCTCGGAAGGTTATTCCCTACCTACTATGGTCACCTAATGTGTTTGGTCGGATCCTAATGATCGACCAAATGGGTCGGGTTCGAGGTATAAGCGATTTATTAGATCGCTTACCCTACGACCCTAGACAACGTGGTAATCAGTAGGCATAGTCCCAAGGGACTATAACCAACGTGATTACACTCACGTTGCGAAGTTCAAACGAACTTCGCATTGACCATAACTGGTCAATGTAGAAAGTCAAACAAAGTTTGACTTTCAGACTCGAAAGACTCGAAAAGCAATAAAAGAACGAAAGAATACTTACGAAGGGTCCCCGAATGCTAATATAGATCACAATAACTCAGGTATGAAACAATGGTTCCAACTTAGAGTCACTTAGATCAGATTCTAGTGATTTTTAAAGTAAAATGGGTTGGGTATTTATAGGAATACCCGAACCGTTAAGATCGTTTGTCGAATATCGTGCCTTAATCGTATCCGTACAAGTGTTGCAAAGTTGTGGTGGCTAAAAATGGTGCTTATCAGCTGAATATGCAAGTTGTAAGTGTGTGGTGGTGGTTAAAACAGCTGGAAGTTGCTGACTGTTCGGTATTATCTGATTAGAGAGGCGTACGCGGCCCGCTTGAGGATCAGTGAAAACTCAGGCGGGCCGCCTGAGACTTCTGATCAGCAAACATGTTTCCATTTTGACAGTTTCAGTCCCTGCATGTGTTTAAGGCTATTTCCGACACTTCTAAGGCCCGTAAAGCCAACTTTAAGGCCCTAAAATGTTTCCTAAACATTGTGGACATGAAACATGCTCAAAAATATGTCGGATGTTGGTTCGTTTGGTCGTACTAACGCGATGTTCGCTTAATTACGACGGAATGCGCACAAGCGCGAAAAACGATCCAAATGGCGTGACGAATGGATTTTTCTCATGCCAAACACTAAAATAAAATATTATAGTGCTTACATAAATTTTTGGATGTCCAGATGTATTCAGAACGTAAGTTATGCGCGAAAATGCAAACTTGTGCACTTTTTGACACTTTTAGTCCCTGAATGACCCAAAAGTTTATTTTAGCTCACCGAACCCCTCAAAGCCTATTTCTAAGTTATGTAAAGGATATTTATGGTATGTTTAACTTATGGTCATGTTCCGGAAGGTCTGTTACAGTTCAAATTGACATACTTTCGCAGTTTGTCAAGTTTAGTCCCTGTAAGCGAATTAACTTGTTTTTGCCATACCAAAGCCTTCAAAACTTATTTCTAAGTTATGTAAAGGTTATTTAAGGTATGTTAAGCCTATTTCACTATTCCGGAGTGTTTGTTGGATTAAACTGGTTATATCTACACATCAGAGCGCGTATAACCCTCCAGAAAGCGATTTAAAGCTTGAAATCGAACAAGAGTCGATATGTGCAAACGATACACATATTTTTACAAATCCCAAGTATGAAATACAATATTTCATTGGTTTGGCATTTGATTGATGGTTGGAGTGACACAGGTGTCACAGTCTCCCCTACTTTAGGAAATTTCGTCCCGAAATTAATTCGTAGGAGTCTATCTGTGGCTTTGTGTGAAGTAACCATCAAAGATAAGCTAGGCAAAATCCTGTTATTTCTCTTAAACGGACATTTTTCAGAATTGAAAAATGAACGGAGTTATTTTCAACAGGCATTCTTCAGAAACGAAAATGAACGAAATGAGTATTTTTCCACAACCTCTTCAGAACCGAAAATGAACAAAATGAGTCATTTTCCACAACCTCTTCAGAACCGAAAATGAACAAAATGAGTCATTTTCCACAACCTCTTCAGAACCGAAAATGAACGAAAAGAGTCATTTTCCACCAGTTCTTCAGAACCGAAAATGAACGAAAAGAGTCATTTTCCACCACTTCTTCAGAACCGAAAATGAACGAAAAGAGTCATTTTCCACCATTTCTTCAGAACCGAAAATGAACGAAAAGAGTCATTTTCCACAACTTCTTCAGAACCGAAAATGAACGAAAAGAGTCATTTTCCACCATTTCTTCAGAACCGAAAATGAACGAAAAGAGTCATTTTCCACAACTTCTTCAGAACCGAAAATGAACGAAAAGAGTCATTTTCCACCATTTCTTCAGAACCGAAAATGAACGAAAAGAGTCATTTTCCACCATTTCTTCAGAACCGAAAATGAACGAAAAGAGTCATTTTCCACCATTTCTTCAGAACCGAAAATGAACGAAAAGAGTCATTTTCCACCATTTCTTCAGAACCGAAAATGAACGAAAAGAGTCATTTTCCACCATTTCTTCAGAACCGAAAATGAACGAAAAGAGTCATTTTCCACAACTTCTTCAGAACCGAAAATGAACGAAAAGAGTCATTTTCCACCATTTCTTCAGAACCGAAAATGAACGAAAAGAGTCATTTTCCACCATTTCTTCAGAACCGAAAATGAACGAAAAGAGTCATTTTCCACCATTTCTTCAGAACCGAAAATGAACGAAAAGAGTCATTTTCCACCATTTCTTCAGAACCGAAAATGAACGAAAAGAGTCATTTTCCAGACACACGACCAAACTAGTTGTGGTTTCCGTGCACTGAATTCCATAATTATGTATGCATCCATAATTACGCAATTCCTTGCATAGTCCGCACAATTTGCTTGTAATGTGAAGGGGAGGAAAATCAAACCTGTGATGAGTGTGACTAGACTACCATAGGGTCCTTTTAATTAGATCGATAAATGATCCTTTTAATTAGGCCACCAAGGAGTCCTTTCAGCTATATCATCACATGATATTCCTAACCAGATTTTTGGATCAATCTGTTTACCTAGACCACTCAGGGGTCTAATTATGGAATGGTACAATATAATCCAAGGGTCTTTACTATTACGTACAAGCCCATTGAGGATTTAATATAGTACCTTTGGATATCCTACTATGAATTCCTTATACGAAGATATGGAAGATTCTACGAGGATTTGGATAACAAAACTTGGATTACACAAAAAACATAAAAGGAAACACATAAGCACATAATCACATAGTTGTTTAACTTGGTTATTGATTTGTTATCTTTGGACGCGGATACTTAAAGTACACCAGGAATCCAATTCGTGGATTTCATTTGGCACTTTAATCATTTCAAGAATCCATCCATGAAAATAGGATGATCTACCAATAATTCGATTTTCGTTTTCAGGAAAACGCAATATTCGAATTAAAGTACACAATAATTTAGGACATACGGAAATACCCTTGGGTACCCTATTAAGAATTTATAGTGGTACTTGGGGTATTCGTACATAATTATAACTTGCACCTTGTACTTCGTCTCTTTACAAGAGACGGGTACTTAGGATCTTTGTGTAAAACGCAAGAGATTGTAAAATGGAACAATTTTGGGAGTAGTTTGCTTTTCAAGGAATATGATTCCTTGATTGTCGGTATTGTAAGGGATATGTTGTTTATGCATACAACCACATAAATACATTGCAATGTAAATAAAAGATTTATTTATAAACAATGTTAACAACTGTTTCATGGACCTTGACAACAAAATAAAATAATACATAAGACTTGATTATTTCTAAAAGGTGTTGTCTTCTAGTCGGTCAGATGCTCATCTCTGTGCTGGATTAGCATTAGCACGCCTTGGGCAGTTTCTTCGGAAATGTCCCATCTCGCCACACTTGTAGCAAGAACCTGGTGGAAAGCGAGCTCGAGCAGGTTTGTTGTTAGCTTGATTTGGTGCAACTGCTGCTACGCAAACTTTTGCTGTATGACCTTTACGTCCACAAATTTGGCATTCGCGGCACTTCACCATAGCATGATGATAAAGGTTACATTTGTTGCACAAGGGTGAAGTTCCATTGTATGGCTTCCTAGCACGGGGTTGAGCTGGTTGTTTGGGGATGGCTTGATCGTTGTGAGCGACCATGGCGAAGTTCTGAGAAGCCTTTCGCTTCTTTGACCGCTCAAGGGATCCAGACTGTTCATCCATGGTCTTTGATTCCTCAATTGGCTTTGATTCCTCGACCGGTTTCTTGTCACCTTTTCGGAAAAGCTTACGTTTCCTGATCTGAGATTCAGTCAAGGTTGCAGCTAGCTCAATGGCCTGCCTAACCGTAGTGGGGTTACTACCAGTAACAATGTCCTGAACTGAGTCAGGGAGACCATCAATGTATTTTTCGATCGCCTTATCCAAAGGCGTAACCATGGTAGGACACAACAGGCTCAGCTCCTCATATCGATCAGTGTATGCTCGATGTTCACCGCTGTCTTGCTTAAGGTCGTCGAATTCTCTTTCCAAGGCCCTGATCTCGTGACGAGGACATAATTCCTTCATCATTAGTGCTCTAAGTTCTTCCCACGTTTGAGCCAGTGCTACTTCGGCACCCCTATCTCTCACTACACCGTTCCACCACGTCAAAGCTCGTTTCTCAAAGACACTAGATGCAAAATCTACCTTTCGCTCGTTTGGACATTGAACATGCCTGAAGGTGCTCTCTAGACTCTCGAACCATTGCAGAAGTTCAGTCGCTCCTTGAGACCCAGGAAACTTTGATGGCTTGGCCGAGTTGAACGTCTTGAAGCTGCAGAGGGCATTATTGTTGTTGATAGCTTGGTAACATTGAGCAACGACGTTCGGGATTGCAGCAGTCATTTGCTGTGTAATGACAGCTGCCAGCTCATCAATAGATACCGGATTTTCGCGTCGTGGAGGCATTCTAAAAGAGGAAACATGAAAGGAAACGAGTGAGAGAATTAGACGAAAAGAATGAGATGAACAAATCTGATGAAAGCAAGGATAGTGGTCATTTGTTTGTTACTACAAAGCAACAAACGACACACAATGATTAATCAAAGTAAATGGGTCAAAAATAATGTATCTCGAAGACATGCTCGCCTATAAGTGAACACTCATCCCAAGAATTCCCAGGTAAGCACAACTGGTCTCACGTCTGATGAGATGTATACGAAGTGCTTGCCTAGACAGAAAACCCAGAATACAGGCATTCACCCTTCCAGTTTGCACGTGTTCACATTATTTAAAACCCAAAACCTTGACGAGATTTTGAAAACTCAAAGGGTTCAAAACCTTATAATAGAGAGTTCAAAACCTTACAATAGAGGGTTCAAAACCTAGTAATCAATCATCCTAGAACAGATGATTAGTTTTCAAAGCGGTTTTGAAATTTATGTTCTTGTTGTGGTCGTCGCCTAAGGATAGGTGATGGTATTGTTTTATGACTAAACGCAAGTAAGCTCGCGTTAGGGTCCTAAGAAGGTTATAGACTAGGTCAAAGCATTACTAATAACCTAATTCCCTATAACCATTGGCTCTGATACCATCTTTTCTGTCACACCCCGACCACGTAGAACATACAAAACGTGGCGGAAATGTCGGGGAGTGTTGTAACAGAATTAATGTTTCAAATCCATGGCAATTAAAGTTTCGTTTTATTAAACAAACATGAGAGTTTACATTGTTTTAAATAAGAACCAAAGAGTACATAACATAAATTAACTAGTCTTGCATCTTTTATTGTCACTAAGGCCACAGTTCGCCTAAGTGTATCTTGATAAGTCCTACGCATCATCACCTGAAAACACATGTGAAAATAGGTACGTCAGCATAAAAATGCCTGTGAGATACATAGGTTTTGTGAAAATTGGTTTCATGACTTATGTTTGAGAAAATGTTAAGTCATGAAACTTGTAATTTGCTCTGTTTTGTAAATCATTTGAAAAACGATAAGATCAGATGATATGTATAAATAAATGTAAGGTTAAATGAATAACCATGTAAAATGAATTTGTATAAGATAAGTTGTTTGTAAATCAATGTCTTGTGAAAAGTATGTTATTTGTATAAAATGTTCTATGTCATAAACTGAAATGATTCAAATAACGCTACGATATGTAATACCATACAAACACTTATATATAGGAAGTACCAGCGGCGTATCCACCATGCTTGTATCATATTACACACGCCTCGTTACTTAATCACTTACTCAAACCAAACTACCAAAGTAAAATGTTCAAGTCTGATGTAAATCATGTAATATGTATCCAAAATGTAAGCATGTGATGAATAACAAAGGTACTAAGTATGCAACAAATAGACATACGTAGCATGTGACCTGTACTAAGTATGCAACAATAGACATACGTAGCATGTGACCTGTACTACGTATACAACAATAGACATACGTAGCATGTGACCTGTACTACGTATACAACAATAGACATACCTAGCATGTGACCTGTACTACGTATACAGCAATAGACATACGTAGCATGTAATGTAATGTAAAACGATGTACTAAGTAATGCACACAATGGGCACACCTAGCATAAGATGTAATAAAATCATGTACTATAATGTACTAATGAACATAGCAGGTATATGATGTGAAAACAGGAAAGCATGAAAGTAACAAGTAGGCACATGTGTTCCACCCCAAAACGTCTGGAAAACAGTAAAAGAGGGGTCTATGTACTCACTTGAGATTGCTCAGTAGTCCTTGAGTAACAACCAAACAATGCTAGAGATCACAGATATCAAACGGCACCTAATATAGGTAACTATGTTAATAACCGGACCTAAATCGGAAGATCTGATAGAATGAGGGTTCGTAAACCAAACGAGTATAGAGACTCATGTCATATGGTTTAACAAAGCCTACATACTAAATGAAACCTAACATAATTGTTTTCGACCCATTACGACCCGTTTAGGTAGCTTATGCTACTTTAACGCGTCGTTCGCGTGAAACGCGTTCGAACCGCCTAACTAGTCCTATGACAAGTGTTATATGCCTAAACATGTTACATAATCAGTTATGTGACAAAAGTTTAGGTTACATATGCTTAATTACCAATTATACATGAAAAGGATATTCTGGTAATTTCCCTAAGGCATATAAACTACCTATCATACAACTACTCAAACGATGTGACCATAGGGTATAACCTCGGAAGGTTATTCCCTACCTACAATGGTCACCTAATGTGTTTGGTCGGATCCTAATGATCGACCAAATGGGTCGGGTTCGAGGTATAAGCGATTTATTAGATCGCTTACCCTACGACCCTAGACAACGTGGTAATCAGTAGGCATAGTCCCAAGGGACTATAACCAACATGATTACACTCACGTTGCGAAGTTCAAACGAACTTCGCATTGACCATAAATGGTCAATGTAGAAAGTCAAACAAAGTTTGACTTTCAGACTCGAAAGACTCGAAAAGCAATAAAAGAACGAAAGAATACTTACGAAGGGTCCCCGAATGCTAATCTAGATCACAATAACTCAGGTATGAAACAATGGTTCCAACTTAGAGTCACTTAGATCAGATTCTAGTGATTTTTGAAGTAAAATGGGTTGGGTATTTATAGGAATACCCGAACCGTTAAGATCGTTTGTCGAATATCGTGCCTTAATCGTATTCGTACAAGTGTTGCAAAGTTGTGGTGGCTAAAAATGGTGCTTATCAGCTGAATATGCAAGTTGTAAGTGTGTGGTGGTGGTTAAAACAGCTGGAAGTTGCTGACTGTTTGGTATTATCTGATCAGAGAGGCGTACGCGGCCCGCTTCAGGATCAGTGAAAACTCAGGCGGGCCGCCTGAGACTTCTGATCAGCAAACATGTTTCCATTTTGACAGTTTCAGTCCCTGCATGTGTTTAAGGCTATTTCCGACACTTCTAAGGCCCGTAAAGCCAACTTTAAGGCCCTAAAATGTTGCCTAAACATTGTGGACATGAAACATGCTCAAAAATATGTCGGATGTTGGTTCGTTTGGTCGTACGAACGCGATGTTCGCTTAATTACGACGGAATGCGCACAAGCGCGAAAAACGATCCAAATGGCGTGACGAATGGATTTTTCTCATGCCAAACACTAAAATAAAATATTATAGTGCTTACATAAATTTTTGGATGTCCGGATGTATTCAGAACGTAAGTTATGCGCGAAAATGCAAACTTGTGCACTTTTTGACACTTTTATAGTCCCTGAATGACCCAAAAGTTTATTTTAGCACACCGAACCCCTCAAATCCTATTTCTAAGCTATGTAAAGGATATTTATGGTATGTTTAACTTATGGTAATGTTCCGGAAGGTCTGTTACAGTTCAAATTGACATACTTTCGCAGTTTGTCAAGTTTAGTCCCTGTAAGCGAATTAACTTGTTTTTGCCATACCAAAGCCTTCAAAACTTATTTCTAAGTTATGTAAAGGTTATTTAAGGTATGTTAAGCCTATTTCACTATTCCGGAGTGTTTGTTGGATTAAACTGGTTATATCTACACATCAGAGCGCGTATAACCCTCCAGAAAGCGATTTAAAGCTTGAAATCGAACAAGAGTCGATATGTGCAAACGATACACATATTTTTACAAATCCCAAGTATGAAATACAATATTTCATTGGTTTGACATTTGATTGATGGTTGGAGTGACACAGGTGTCACATAAGGAGCCATATTAGAAGGTTTGGTGATCTCGGATCTTGAAGGACCTCCACTACAAGCTTTTATCCACTCCATTTTCATCTTGTTTCTTCCCTAGCTTCAAGCTAGTTTTAAGACTTCTTTACACTCTTGTTACTTCACATTTTTTATGGTTAATAGATATATTATGATGAGATCATAAGAACACCATAAGAGCGTAAACATAAATCATGAAACATAAGCTTACAAAAGATGAAACATAATGAAATAATGCTAGTATGATGTTGTTTTGAATGTGTTGATGATTACTTGTTGATTGCTAGTAATATGATGGTTGATCATCATATGGAACTTGTTAAAGTATGATTAAAAACATGGTTTAACAAGTTAGAGATGATTATGTGCTTACATGAAATAATCATCTTCTAGACTAACATTAACTTGAAACTAAAAATGATTTTTGTTACAAAGTAATAAACCTAGTGAACTAGTAAACTTGTAAACCCAAGGCTTGTGAATGATTTTTCTAGACCAACCAAGTTTAAAAGACGGTTTTTGAAAGATCATAATTCTTACATACACTTGCACTATTTTTGGAAATAAAATAAGTGTAGAGATGCTATTAAAACAAGAAGATGTTGTAAATAAATATTTTTGTAAATTATGTTTACAAGTTGTAAACACCAAATCTCTTCAAGGATGAGATTTTAAAAGAAGTAAACACACTTTGGAGGGTAACTAAACCCACTAAACACTTCACCGAGTTACTACGCGTTTTTATAAAACATCAAGTTCATGTTACTATGTAGTGCATTGAAGTGTAATATTGTTTAGAGTATGGTCGTTGATTGATTTGAAGGATTTTTGAAAAGAAAATGATATGCTAAATAGCATGGAGACCTCCAATTACAAAGGAAACTATGGCGAAATTTTCTAAAAATTCCAACACTTAGAAATTATTTTCTAAACAAATGTTACAAGTATATTCTTAACTTTGTTTTTCAATATAAACTTTGCCATAGATTTTGTTACAAAAATACAAAGTATGGGAGGTTGGTTTTTGTAAATAAAATGGACAAATATATATTTAGAATATATATTTTATACTAAAGACACTTGTGTGAATATTTGTATACTTTGAGGAATAGTTATATTATTTTAGGGTAAAATAATATAACTTAACAAATACCATGAAATTTACAACTCCAAAATAATACCAAAACTCACAAGGAATAAATATTTAAGTTACACGCTTAATATTGTGAAGCCAAACACAAAAACGTAACTTACAAAATATTCCGGGAAATGCTCTTACAAATATATTTTTGGTAAACGTTATTTTGGATACGAAAGAGGTGAAAATATGATTTTTGTACGTATTACCAAGTTATATCATATTTTTGGGCAAGGAGAAAATATATTATTTTTGGAAGATAAAATATATTTTCTTGGATATTCAGAAGATATATGATTTTGGGAAAAATATATATTTTCGGGAAATACAGTATTTTTGGATAAAATAAGTTTATATATTTTCCAAATGGGACTTGAAAATATATTGTTTTGGAAATATATATTGGGAATATATCGGTATATTTTTAATGGGAATAATACACCGGAATACGACGCCAATACATGGCTAAATACACACATGCAAAAATACAGATACACATGTATGAGATACCCCCCCCCCCATCCTTGGGAAGGAGATATGAATATAAATACTTGAGAAGTATTGCCACGAGAATATTGATTAACAAATATTCCATAATTTATAAATATAATTTAGAGTTAAAATATTGATTATTTTAACAAATAAATTATATACTTGGAATACTACCAAAGACACTTTAAAACGTAACTTAAAGGCACTAATCAATACTAAGACAAGGCACGACCCGCTAGTCTAACAGACCGTAGTACGCATGTAGGTAGTTGTGCGTTCTAGTGGAAGCTTCGAGTTACATTGGATACGAAGACGCAAAACAGTGAGTTCATGTCCCCCTTTTCTCTTAACTGTTTTCAGTTTTATACTTCGGGGGTGAAATACATGTTACAATTATTACAAACGTTCATTACATGGTATGATTAGCTTAAGGAGGGTTTTACTACTAGATCATGTGAATGAGTAGGGCGATTAAGGCCATCAATCCTCGTTGTAGGACCGAGGGGCATGAGTGATAGATCTATTTGGGTGGAGCGAGCCCCACCTCTGCGTCCGCTGAGTGGACCATGTGGTGACTATGTCTTCCAGTCGGGAGCCCGGTACAACTTTGCTAGGTTTGAGTCTTCCTGCATTACTTCACACATATCATTGGCTTTGCAACCCAATGGTGATCTCTTTTTCCTTATTGCTACATACCAGGGACTTACATACATACTTACAACATTTCAAAGGTTTATACATACACACAAACAAACACATGAACTCGCTCAACTTTTGTTGATGTTTTTCAAACTACATGTATTTCAGGGAAATTATAAAGTGGATATGGCGGGCGTTGGAAGTTTTTATGCTGCGTTAAGAATAAAGATGTCATCCATGGTCTTTGAGTTTGGTTAGTGTGTCTTATTCCTGGACGAGACACATCTCCCAAACCTTGGTGTTATTCAATAACTTTTTGACGAGTCTTTAACGAACTCATAAACAATTTGTAAGTTTTGTAAAACTTGAATCTGAAGTCTACGTTTTAAAACGATGTTGTTATGAATTACACTTATGTAATGGATGACAAACCTATGGTTTTATCATATAGTTGATGTTATGATTGAATGCAATGATATTAAGAAAGTCACACCAAATAAACCACGCTTCCACAAAAGCCAGGGTGTGACAGCTTGGTATCAGAGCCTCGATCATAGCGAACTATGATTCTTTCTCGAGTCTAGACTATGATCATCAGGGCTCTCACGAAAACATTTTCAAACATTTTTACATTGCATACACAAAACGTCCAGATCCAAGGAACAAACATTTTTATAAACAAAAAGGCACAAATACACATTTCAAAATTTATGTTTATAATTCAGTCTTAGAGAATGAGGGAGGATCAATCTTAGAGACTGAGGGAGGATCAGTCTTAGAGACTAAGGGAGGATCAGTCTTAGAGACTGAGGGAGGATCAGTCTTAGAGACTGAGGGAGGATCGGTCTTAGAGACCAGGGAATTAGTCTTAGAGACTGGGAAAGTTGGTCTTAGAGACTAGGGAATTAGTCTTAGAGACTGGGAAAGTTGGTCTTAGAGACCAGGGATTTAGTCTTAGAGACTGGGGAGATTTGGTCTTAGAGACCAGGGATTTAGTCTTAGAGACTGGGGAGATTTGGTCTTACAGACCAGGGAGTTAGTCTTAGAAACTGGGGAGATTTGGTCTTAGAGACCAGGGAGTTAGCCTGAGAGACTAGGGAGTTCAGTCTGAGAGGCTGGGTGGGATAGTCTGGGAAGACTGGGACGAATATGTGAATACATGATTACATTATGAATTGTCTTTATTTGCAATACACAAAGTGTTAAAGATTACTGTGAATATGCATGCTACGACTATTATGTACCGGGACACACGTCACCTTCCTCAGGGAACGAATTGTCAGATGATGACGACCCTATGGCCACCGCCACAGATGATGAGACTGTACCTGTGCCAGAGATAATTACGTCAGACACTGAGAGTGACCCTGACATGCTGACCAAGGGCGAGGACGACTTGCAACCATCCGCGCTACCAGATTTTTGGCAACAATTTACCCTAGTTGATGGCTTCTCTGACAAGAATCCTCCTGTCACTCTTGTTTCAGTCCATGGCCACTTCATCACTGGTCATCCCGATGGTGAACACACAATGGCTCCGATCCTCGACAATGCGCCTCCTGTGGACATTCCTTTCGAAGGTAGGCTACTCAGCGAATAATTGATGATGACATTGGCATGTTATTGATGGTCCTTCTGATAACACCTATGATAATGGAAAGTTAGGCGAGAACGTTGTTACTAATTTCACTTCTTAAGACCCCTGTTAGCAGGCCACCCTCTGATTCTAGCATGTATTCGATTTCAGACTCCTTTGAGTCTGTGACATCTGCAGCCTTACAGACAGCCGGATTACAGCTTTCTACTACTGACGCAGACGACGATGACATGACTACTGCACTATCATCTGCTCAAGGCACCACACCGTTAGACGACCCAGAGCCTGCTCCTGAGCTAGCTTCTGCACCTTTTGGGTCAGCTTGATGTCGCACCTGCTGAACCTGCACCTTTACTTGATCATGACCCTGTTTCTTTTGGTTTACCAGGCATTGCACCCCTTATATCTGACCCAGTACCTGCACATGACGATCTCCTTATTGGTTGAGACGTTTGTTTTTGCACCCGCAACCGATGATGTTGCTCCTTTTCCCCTATGGAGACCGACATCCATTGCACTGGCATGCCTATCGCTTTCTTTCGAGACATACCCGCACCCCGGAAAGGTACTCCAGGTCAGCACCCACGTAACGATCCTTTTGCTACAGCAGCATTTTCTACAGCCTCACAGGCCGCGCCGTTCGCTACATTCACCTCTGCATCGCTGGACGAGCCATTTCGATGGTTCCTATAATACACTATACTAATTTTAGACCCTTACCATCCCTCACTTTATGGAGGCTAAACACGGGATGAGTACACCTGTCTCATCAACTAGGGTTTGGGTTATAAGCCGCAGAATGTTGAAGCTTGAACGGATACCATGTCCTCCACCCTGTCTATTGCCAGTATGCTCTGGCCCCCCACATTTATCAAAGATTCCTTTTAAACTCTCGCATGCCGCTGTTACACCTTTCCCAGGTTTTTGGTTGCTCGCTTCTTCACTGTCAAGCGGCAGATCAGCTAATTACTTCGACGTATATACAAGCTCGAGGAGGGACTCACGCATGATAACAGTTTACTTTTCTTTCCTCCTCCACCTCAGTCACCAGTATAGTTGGATTCTGGATTATGCAGATTGCATTACATTTGGGTAAAGACACTACTGATAAGTCGGGATTGTGGAGACTTTTGAAGACCACATCTGAATACGTAATTTTGATACCCTAATATATTTAATGGACAAGGGTAGGGTGACCCTGTGTCCCTGTTGATATGATACATTTTGGAAGACGATACAATTGTGGTCAGGGAATAATGAGAAGCCAATCATCATTAAACATGCGACAATACTTTGTGACCAATAACCAACGAAAGCTCAGTCGCTATGTCTTCGTTAAGCACGTTATTGATCTATGTGTGTGTGCTATAACGCTACGTGCTTACTTGCTATGTTCTCATTAAACATAATTGCCAAATTACGTGGTTATGCTATTATTATGCTATTGCTTGATTGATTGGTATGATAACCTATTATGTGTATGTAGAAATGACCACTAAACAACTATATGCACTCCCTGAACAATAAGACCTGACCTAACTAATCTTCTTTTTAGAAGATGTCGATACAAGGGAACACCGCTACCAACAACCCTCTGTCGGCGACACCGGCAGAAATACAAGGGCGCATCTCACAGGCCATAGCGCAGCTCGAGGCCCTTCGCTCCGAACACAGTAAAGGCTGCACCTACAAGCAGTTCTTGGACCACAAACCTCGAGAATTCAACGGCACTGGGGGTGCCTTAGCCTTCGTGAGCTGGGTCGAGAAGACGGATTATGTTTTGCGATTAAGTAAATGCACCCCAGAACACCAGGTCACGTACATAGCTGGACTGTTTCTATATGGGGCTCTGTCATGGTGGAACCTTCAGGTTCAGGCAATGGGCGAGACTGCTGGGAATGCTTTGACGTGGGACGAACTGAAAGAACTGATGCGTAAAAGATATTGCTCTAGGGCAGAAGTCCAGAAGTTGGAAACTGAACTATGGAACTTGAAAATGGAAGGTCCAAAGATAGCTGAATATGTGCAGAGATTTGGCGAATTATCACAAGTTGCTTCGCGTTTGGTGGAACCAGAATCTAGGAAGATCGAACGTTTCATCGGGGGACTGGCACCTCAGGTTCTAAGCCTGGTAACAACATCTAAGCCTTCAACAATCATCGAAGCTATTGACATGAGCGTGGCACTTACTGAAGAAGCAATTAGACAAGGAGAATTTTCCACTACGGACGAGAAAAAGGAGACTCCTGTAGAGCCATCTGGAGATAACAAGAGAAAGCTCGCAAATTTCAAGATGGTTATTCGGGTGAGTAGCAAGAAGAAGGCCAAAAAAGGAAAAGACTACATGGGAATCCTACCTAAGTGCGACAATTATCTACGTTATCATGTCAGGCGATGTAAATATGGAAAATGTGATAACTGTGGTAAGAGGGGGCATCCTAAGGAAACTTGTAGGCACGACACTGAACGTAGAAATGGTGGCCAAGATGGCAGCGAGAATCACGTAGAAAACAACGACAACGACAAAGGCAGGGCGAGTGACAAACAAAAACGTGCTCAAGGTTGTCTTAACTATAGGAGCAAGAAGCATTTCAGAAAATACTGCCCTAAGAAGAATCAGGCACAAGGATAAAAGCTCAGTAGCAGAGCTAGGGGAGCACACCAGAAATCCAAGCGTGGGTATCGGTACGTCCCATAATACTCAACGTTATGCATCTGTGCTGCTAGATACTGATGCAAATTTTAGCTTCGCATTTCTAGAGTTTGAGAGTATACTTGGTTTAGTAACAAGTAAGTTAGATAATCCGCACTCGATAGTACTAGCTAATGGGAAGCTAGTAGAAGCCAACGATGTAATTGGAAATGGCAGGATAGAACCCAGAGAGCATGAGCTTATGCTTGATCTACTGCCAGTTGAATGGGGAGGCTTCGACAAGGTAATTGGATGGATTGGTTGTCAAGTGATCGAGCGGAGATTGATATCCGCGTCCCAATGGTGAACGAAGTAACGATCTTGACTCATGAAGCAGGGTACTCCTCTACAAGTTACTATTTGCTTGAAGGCACGAAAATTGTTGCGTAAGGAATGTGCTGTTATCTTGGCTCATGTCGTGGACAAGGGAGCCGAAGAACCAAAACACGAAGATACTCCTGTGATGAGGGAATACCCAAAAGTCTACCCCAAAGACTTACCAGAATTATCTCCTCAACGACAAGTCGAATTTCGCATCGATTTGATTCCAGGCGCCGCGTCTGTAGTTAATGCACTCTAGCGACTTACACCTTCGGAAATGCAAGGATCGACAGTGTAGTTTCAGTAGTGGAGAGAGAAGGAAGATAACAGACCAAGTTTTCCGTTTTGAGTAACCCCAGTCTGCTCGTCGAGAGAAAGGACGATAACTTCCGTGTGAACATCAGACTACCAGGAGCCGAACGAGCTAACCAACAAGAGTCGGTGACTCTTGCTAAGGATTAACGAATTACTTATTTAACTAACCGTAAGGATCCAACTACTATTACATGACTGATCGACGATCGAGTGTCATTAGCGGTGAATTCAGGAAGAAAGTATACCGGGAAAATTGTGGGACAATAATTTGTTTTAAACGTACACAAAAATGGTGTTTCCTGCACGATGCACAAAACAGTTTTACACAAAATACGAAACTTTGAAAACCTAGGAAGCATGTACTTAGGACCTTTGGGAACCCAGGTCTAAACTCGTAAAGGTTGTTACTTAGGAATCATATCTGTTAACTCAAGCAAACACCACTATCCTGACATATATGCTATTTCAGTTAACCAAACAGAAAGTGTTCAAATTCCTTTTGTTGAAACCTTCACTTTCGCTTCTAGCGAGTAGATGTTTGCATCTCTACTCCCCTCAATGGTAGTTGCATCGTGATAATTTCCTTCGCTGAGAGCGAACACACATTTACTTCGACTACTTGGTCATTCCTCCATTTTAGCAGATACTCATTATTTCTTGGAACTTATAGGTTACGCATGCACCATTTGCTACGCACGCGGTTTCATTTCGAATAAATGCTTCATTGAAGTCCAAATATTAATTTGCTAAAGCTATCTATTGGTTTGTGATTCGAATGACCTACATTATTGTAATTGTTGGCTCTTTTGTTATCAAGTCAACACACTTTCTTGAAACTTCATTTATTTCAAGTTACATTCGTGGTTTATCTTTGTGACCATGCCGGGATTCCTTTGATTGATACATACGTTTATTGCCGGGTTACGCTGGAACCAGGTTCAATTGCTTGAACTTATCCATTTCGCATATTCAATTTTAGACGTCATATGATGTATTGAGAGCATCATATTCAAATAATTGGCAAAGATTCTTTTGTTTCAAGTCGTAGTAGACTTGTTTGGTCTACGACTCCACTAAATCGTTTGTTGGTTTCGACACCTTGTGGTGATACTTTCACAAAAATAAAGCTTGCGCTAAGTTGGTTACGCACCTCATACACGAACTCAATTGCTTATTTATTGACTTGCTCTAAATCCGTTTTGTTTATCACAACCAAAGCAGTCTCAACACAGTTGTGTGTTAAGGCAATGGTACATCGATTCATTTCATATCACAATGTACCTCTTAACGATTCTTTCATTACTGGTCAAACGTCCCGCAGTAATTATTGCTTTTTCAGCGGAAACAGTGGTTCTTTGATGTTCCATATTCAACTGAAAGCTTTATGGCATTGTGTAAATCAAATCTTCAGATTGTTTCAGCATACTTTTATTTGATTACAAACACGGTGAACTTGTTCAGTCACCACTAAATTTGGATCTTGTCACTACGACACCTTGTGGTGTCATTGAAAATTTGTAGCTTGTGCTAATCATGGTCAACTGCTTCACACAAAACTACACATACTTTTGACTTGTCATTTAAACAGTTCTGATGCAACTACGAATTAATACAATGATACACCAGGTTCGCTTGTACTTCATCCGGTGTATTTTCGCAATTCAAAAATGTCAACATGCTAATCCTTACCATTTATTTATTCGAAAGTTGACAGATCATTTTCATATTCAAGTTATTGATTTTGAGTTCATATAGCGGATGCTATGGTTTGTGAAAACTCGTTTGCACATTGTGACCGATTGTTTGAGAATCCTATCGGTCAAAACTCCTCTTTTGTGGAACCCCTGTTAACTGGATTACGCTAGACTATACATCTATACATCTCGTGTCCTTTGACGTCAAAAGCTAGAACGCATACCTTTTGACCATTAAGTTATTGTTGTTGAAATACATCCTTGGATTCACTTGATGTGAATAAGATTTGATTCGGTTTTGGGTAGTTATCTACCTCAGTACTATTCATATACATACACGCATGATGTAACCATAAGGAGTTAAGGTAGTACAAATTTCGAGGTCGAAATTTTCTTAACAGGGGGAGAATGTGACAACTGTCAAATTTGCATATGTCCGTACAGTTAATTAATATTAATTTGTGCTTAATGATTGTGCTTAATTACAACTGATGATATAAACTGCTTTATGATTTCTGCATCATACATACATGTGCATCACATTTCATACTGTCACAACATTTACTACATCCAAACTTTAGTGACATACTTGATGCACAAAGCACAGTTAGCATAGTGAGCGGATAATACAGAAACATGTTGACAATGCCAGTACATAGACAGACAATGTTTTGAGGCCCAGTATGATCCAGGGACAAGGTACTACACTAGTAGGGAGTGTAGGGAAGTAAGGACCATAAAACTGCGCCACTAGGTGATAGTTTAAGTGCTGGAAAGTGCCTAAAACCCACTTAAAGTGCAGAATTCTGCATTAATTAACAAAATTCAGCATTTTAACATGCTAGTAACATGCAAAAATATGGCAAAATGGTCCTGTATGCTTTCCTAAGTGCCGGGAATTAAAAGTGTCACAAAAAGATACATAAAGGACACTATACGGAATAACTTAGCACTTTAACGGAACGGTATCTAACAGAACAACCGCACATTACCCGGAACACCAAAATTATACTAAAGACACTGTTTTATTATTACTGAGCTAGTCATGGTCCCCGAAAACCCTAACACCCACTAAAATATCTAGTAACTAACTACACTAACTAGATACTTGAAATATTTATTACAAGGTAACTACATTGATTCAAATTTTACAATTAGACCCTCCCCCCCCCCCCCCACATAGAGGTGGACGGTCACATGTGACCCACCAAAATCCCCATAATCTTGCAAGATATGAATAAGATTTCATTGGATTTGGCAAGAGATATGGTCATGTACTTAGGGGACACTAAAACCAATGGTCATTAATATTGAATGGAGATATAAGAACACTTAACTCACACATTTCACCACACTTCTTTCCTCCTCCTTCCTCCCTTAAGCTCACGGCTATCCACCATCACCATACATTTTTTTTTCTAGCTTTCATCCATATGATCTAAGGTGATTTAAGGGTGTAAGGAGCCATATTAGAAGTTTTGGCGATCTCGGATCTTGAAGGACCTCTACTACAAGCTTTTATCCACTCCATTTTCATCTTGTTTCTTCCCTAGCTTCAAGCTAGTTGTAAGACTTCTTTACACTCTCGTTACTTCACATTTTTGATGGTTAATAGATATATTATGATGAGATCATAAGAACACCAAAAGAGCATAAACATAAATCATGAAACATAAGCTTACAAAAGATGAAACATAATGAAATAATGCTAGTATGATGTTGTTTTGAATGTGTTGATAATTACTTGTTGATTGCTAGTAATATGATGCTTGATCATCATATGGAACTTGTTAAAGTATGATTAAAAACATGGTTTAACAAGTTAGAGAGGATTATGTGCTTACATGAAATAATCATCTTCTAGACTAACATGAACTTGAAAGTAAAAATGATTTTTCTTACAAAGTAATAAACCTAGTGAACTAGTAAACTTGTAAACCCAAGGCTTGTGAATGATTTTTCTAGACCAACCAAGTCTAAAAGACGGTTTTTGAAAGATCATGATTCTTACATACACTTGCACTATTTTTGGAAATAAAATAAGTGTAGAGATGCTATTAAAACAAGAAGATGTTGTAAATAAATATTTTTTTAAATTATGTTTACAAGTTGTAAACACCAAATCTCTTCAAGGATGAGATTTTAAAAGAAGTAAACACACTTTGGAGGGTAACTAAACCCACTAAACAGTTCACCGAGTTACTACGCGTTTTTATAAAACATCAAGTTCATGTTACTATGTAGTGCATTGACTTTACACTTGGTAAGTGTAATATTGTTTAGAGTATGGTCGTTGACTGATTTGAAGGATTTTCGAAAAGAAAATTATATGCTAAATAGCATGGACACCTCCAATTACAAAGGAAACTATGGCGAAATTTTCTAAAAATTCCAACACTTAGAAATTATTTTCTAAACATGTGTTACAAGTATATTCTTAACTTTGTTTTTCAATATAAACTTTGCCATAGGTTTTGTTACAAAAATACAAAGTATCGGAGGTTGGTTTTTGTAAATAAAATGGACAAATATATATTTAGAATATATATTTAATAATAAAGACACTTGTGTGAATATTTGTATAGTTTGTGGAATAGTTATATTATTTTAGGGTAAAATAATATAACTTAACAAATACCATGAAATTTACAACTCCAAAATAATACCAAAAATCACAAGGAATAAATATTTAAGTTACACGCTTAATATTGTGAAGCCAAACACAAAAACGTAACTTACAAAATATTCCGGGAAATGCTCTTACAAATATATTTTTGGTAAACGTTATTTTAGATACGAAAGAGGTGAAAATATGATTTTTATACGTATTACCAAGTTATATCATATTTTTGGGCAAGGAGAAAATATATTATTTTTTGAAGATAAAATATATTTTCTTGGATATTCAGAAGATATATGATTTTGGGAAAAATATATATTTTCGGGAAATACAATATTTTTGGATAAAATAAGTTTATATATTTTCCAAATGGGACTTGAAAATATATTGTTTTGGAAATATATATTGGGAATATATCGGTATATTTTTAATGGGAATAATACACCGGAATACGACGCCAATACATGGCTAAATACACACATACAAAAATACCGATACACATATATGAGATACCCCCCCATCCTTGGGAAGGAGATATGAATATAAATACTTGAGAAGTATTGCCACGAGAATATTGATTAAAAAATATTCCATAATTTATAAATATAATTTAGAGTTAAAATATTGATTATTTTAACAAATAAATTATATACTTGGAATACTACCAAAGACACTTTAAAACGTAACTCAAAGGCACTAATCAATACTAAGACAAGGCACGACCCGCTCGTCTAACAGACCGTAGTACGCATGTAGGTAGTCGTGCGTTCTAGTGGAAGCTTCGAGTTACATTGGATACGAAGACGCAAAACAGTGAGTTCATGTCCCCCTTTTCTCTTAACTGTTTTCAGTTTTATACTTCGGGGGTGAAATACATGTTACAATTATTACAAACGTTCATTACATGGTATGATTAGCTTAAGGAGGGTTTTACTACTAGATCATGTGAATGAGTAGGGCGATTAAGGCCATCAATCCTCGTTATAGGACCGAGGGGCATGAGTGATAGATCTATTTGGGTGTAGCGAGCCCCACCTCTGCGTCCGCTGAGTGGACCATGTGGTGACTATGTCTTCCAGCCGGGAGCCCGGTACAACTTTGCTAGGTTTGAGTCTTCCTGCATCACTTCACACATATCATTGGCTTTGCAACCCAGTGGTGATCTCTTTTTCCTTATTGCTACATACCGGGGACTTACATACATACTTACAACATTTCAAAGGTTTATACATACACACAAACAAACACATGAACTCGCTCAACTTTTGTTGATGTTTTTCAAACTACATGTATTTCAGGGAAATTGTAAAGTGGATCTGGCGGGCGTTGGAAGTTTTTATGTTGCGTTAAGAATAAAGATGTCATCCATGGTCTTTGAGTTTGGTTAGTGTGTCTTATTCCTGGACGAGACACGTATCCCAAACCTTGGTGTTATTCAATAACTTTTTGACGAGTCTTTAACGAACTCATAAACAATTTGTAAGTTTTGTAATACTTGAATCTGAAGTCTACGTTTTAAAACAATGTTGTTATGAATTACACTTATGTAATGGATGACAAACCTATGGTTTTATCATATAGTTGATGTTATGATTGAATGCAATGATATTAAGAAAGTCACACCAAATAAACCACGCTTCCGCAAAAGCCAGGGTGTGACAAATTTCGTGAATAATTCGGGGAGTTATAGGTGATGGGAAGCGAGTGAAATTCTGGATTGATCCTTGGGTTTCGAATGAACCGTTAAAGGATATTTTTAAGAATTTATTTCGGTTGGATAATAATAGATGGTGCAATGTTTCTGATAGAGTGGAAATGCAACACACAACAGAATCATGAATTGGGATTGGAGATCGTATCCGGCTTCGGAAGCTGAGGTAGTGGAGGCGATTGAGTGTCACAGGTTGCTTGGATAAATTCGATTAATCAACAAGAAGGATGAATGGGTTTGGAACGGTGGTTCGAGTAGAGAATATTCGGTAAAAGCGACTAGAGAATGGCTTAACGGGGTTGTTTCGAGGGACTTAGAAGGTGAGTTTAAGTGGTGCAAGTGGCTCCCGAGCAAATGTAACTTATTTATGTGGAGGGCGAATATAGATAGGATCCCTACGATGTCCGCTTTAAGAAGAAGTAACATGAGGGTAGGGGACGGTCAATGTGTTTTTTGTGGTGATGCAGACGATAATACGGACCATATTTTCTCGGCATGTCGGTTGGCGTGTGGAGTTTGGTGTGGTGTAGCGGCGTGGTGCAGATTGCCTCCGGTGTACTTATTTTCGGTCGTGGATGTGCAGAATTTTACTAAACAGTTGGAAGTTAATTACAAGAAGAAAGAGATCATGTATGGATTGTTCGTGTTGACTTGATGGCGTATTTGGAAAGCTCGAAACGACAAGATATTTTGGAATCACGAAGCTAATGTCACCCATATAGTGTCCGATGTAAAAGGGTTGGGTTATCTTTGGTATAGGAGTCGGTCGAGAGATGGTAACGTTGATTGGAAAAAATGGTGTAAATTCTCTTTTGATTTGATGTAATTTGTTTTTGGGCGGTTTTCTCCTTCTTGGAGATCCGCGGTGTTTAATGAAGTTCAAGTTTCAAAAAAAATAATAAGTCAATCTGGAGATTTGAGGAATTAAAAATTGTGAATCGATATCTGAAAGAATATATAGTAGGTTTGAAATTTTGATTGGATTACATTGTGAATTTTATTAATTGTGAAACAATTTTTTCCTACAAATATTAGTTCGTTAGGGCCAAGAATTTTAAATTTTGGGCTGATTATACAAAATTGTTGAAGTTGTTTTGGGCTGCAAAATTTGTAGTGTGGGCTGAAAATTGTCAACTGAATTGTGTTTTGGGCTATAAATTTTAGTTGTTTTTGTGGAAATTAAAATTTGTGGACTTTGAGCTAAAAACAATTTTTGAACCAAGTCATTTAACAAAGAAATTGTGTTTAAAATGTTTGACGAAATGGAAAATAATAAGCTTAAAAGAATAAATGATTGGTTTGATATGTGTTGGGATATGAGGAAAGAAGATGAGAAAAAGAATGCTTGGGTTAAAAGATTTGAATATTTTTTGTGTAAGAAAAATGAAACGTTGAATCAGTTGCAAAACCGGTATGATGAATTACTTGACAATTTAAAAAGGTTCAAGATAAGGATGTCAAATGCTGAAGAGATATCAAAATTTGCAGATGCGTTACCTTCAGAGTGGGATGAATTCTTGCTTGAATTGAAGAAGGATTCCAGATTTTCAAGTTTTCTCTACATGAATTCTTCAATAAGCTTAAATCACATGATTACGAAATTAATAAGAAAAAGAAAGATTTGATAAAAGAAATAGAAAAGAAGTTAGATAAAATAAGTTTGGATGTGGTTCTTGAAATAAGCAGAAGAATCAATATATGTTTTGAAGCAAAATATGTTATGAAATATGATTTTAAGAGGGGTTGTTATATAGATGAAAATATGAATCCTCTTGATTTTATTAAAAAAATTTCTGCAGGTACATTCAAGACAGATTTAACTCCAAAGAATGAAAAATCTGAGAAAAACCATGTTGACAATGCTCACCAAGAAAAGTCTAAACAAGATGAGTCAACTGAGTTATCACAGAACGATGAAGTCAAAGAATTAAGTGCATCAACAAATGAAACTTCAAGTTCTGAACCCGTGTGCTCAAATTGTGAAAAAATGAAGATCTGAAAATGTCAAACTGTTGAGAGATGTGGAAAGTTTGACATTAGAAAACAAAAATATTATAAAATTAGAAAATGATTTGAATAATCAAATAAAAATTCTAGAAAATGAAAAATCAGTTTTAAATAAAAATGATTTTGAAAAATAAAATACAATAAACTCGCATCTTGAAAAAATCACGCAACTTGAACAAGATGTTGAGATTGCAAGAAAGAAAATTGAAGATTTAGAAAATAAATTGAAAGGTTTTGTTGCTTGTCCTTAATGCTTGATAATATAGTTCCAAAACCAATCAATAAAAATGAAGAAATTGGGGAGGACGAATACGAATTATGTAACCGTGGTATTGGGTATCAACCGTCAGGAAAGGGCAAAACAAAGACGGTTGTACCACATAACACGAAAAACAAAACTCCCTCTGGGAAAACTCCAATAAGTGACAATGTCACAAATTATGACGAAGTCATAATTGTCACACCCCGACCACGTAAAACAACAAACCGTGGCGGAAACGTCGGGGAGTGTTGTAACATAATCATCGTTTCACAACCATGGTAATAAAAAGTTTCATTTTATTGATTTATTAAATAATTTACATTGTCTTTGAACCAAACAAACAAGTTACATATCGTCTATCATTGTTTTTATGTCACTAAGGCCACATCCCGATCCTAAGTGAACACGCTTCCTAGCAATCAACATCAAGCAACGTTACCTGAAACATATGTAAAAACAAAGTCAGCAAAGAAATGCTGGCGAGCACACAGGTTTTAGAAGAGTATCGGATTCATGGCTCGTTTATGTGTTGCAGTACCTTATTAGACTACAAGAGTCAAAAGTACAAACCTCGTTTTGAAAAGTGTATTGCAACATAATTAACCAACTCAAATCAAACTGGTTATAGTTTATAAAATCTCGCAGCCATGATTCTTAACCCCAAAACATTTGTTTTAGTAAACCAATTCGAAAAAAACATCTCGTAAAAACTCGTTAATAAAACTCGTATGGTTTATATCATTTCGAAAACCTCGTTGTGTGACATCGTTTCAAAATCATTTCCCAAGTGAACTAAATAATGAAATGAAATGTAATATGATAAAATCACTTATATATAAGATGTACCAGCGGCGTATCTACCATGCTTTTATCATGCTACACCCATCCCATTATCTAATCACTACCCAAAACCAATCGTTTAGTCAAATCGTTTAAGTCGTCTCAAATCGTTTATCTCGTTTAGGTCGTCTCAAATCGTTTAACTCGTCCCAAAATCGTTCTCGTTTTAATTATGAAACTACTTTTGGTCATCTCGCTAATAACATTCAAACCTTCGTGACTCGACTATCTCGAAACTCGTATTAACAAACCACCAAAGGGTAAGTTAACAATCATCAGATCCGGTCATTACCTACATAACTCCCACACATAACCATGGGTGTAGTCTGATAACGGGATTTGTCAGATCCTATGGTACCATAACCTAATACTGGTCGGCTTGATCAATGCTAATGAATGTCATTCGTTATGTAACTACGTCCAACAAGTTTGTTCACATTATCGAAATCGTTATTAGTTTAATATAAACCATCTTAATCATTTTTGAAACAATCGTTTAAAAATCGAAATCGTTTTAATACATATGAATCACCCCAAAACAATCAAAAACAGTAAAATAGGGGAACTATGTACTCACATTGAAGTGAAAATATCCTTGATCTAAAGACTCAACAAGCTCAGGCAAACCAAGGAAATTCAAGTAGCACCTAGTAATCGAATCACTAGATACATAAATTGTGACAACCCGTAATTTCAAGGTAAGAACAATTCGTTTTGCTTTAAAAAAATTAGTTATATACTTATTCAATTTATAGTGTGCAAACGATTATTCGTAACCAAATCCATATCGTGTTGAACCGACCCAAACCGTTTGAACTAACGTGTCTCGCTTGTTGATCCAACTCGCTAACGTAACTCGAAACTCGTGAGGTCCAAACCATAGCATAAATATTATAGATGTATATTTGTTGGTTGTGTTAAAATAATACTTAAAATTATAATAAATAGAATAAGCAAATGTTGTAGATGTATAATTAGTGTGCAGCCATAATTGCATCTTTTGCAATCGACTTGCAGCCCAAACCCCACTCATGTTCTCGGTTCATTAAAAACCCAAACCGCCCACCCATGTTCCCTCTTTATGCATTATACGTAAATAATACAAAACACATTTAATTCATCACAAACCCTACTTCCTCTCACTTGACTTGCGTACGGCAGATGCCCCCCTTTTCGAACAACCACACACCGGCGACCAGCGTCGTTTTCCGGTGACCAGAAAAGCCGCAGGTGGCAGCGGCAGTGAAGGGGTGTAGTGAAGACGGAAGTGATGGTTTTGATAAGGAGCTCCAGCTTTCGCAAATGGTATGCAATCAGTTTTATATAAGCCCCAATCACATATGATTTATCCGGCCCCAATCAGTATGAATAAATATTTGGTGTTCACTGTTGGTTTTATATAGGCATTATAGTGTGCATATGTGCTACATAAACTGATTTTGAATTAATATTTCGTGTTCACTGTGTTGTTTTATGTAGCATGCTTCCTATTTCAATAAACAGCTTTTGTTTTTCCTTTCCACTAACAGTTGTATAAGTTGAAGTGGAGATTGCTTACTTTAATCACTGAAAAGTTATTTAAAGCTTTAAATCTGGTCCGTATGCTTAAGAAATCATGTAGATGAGATAATTTGTTTGCTCTTTTGTGGATTGTTGCATAGGAGTTGTAAAAAAAAATGGTTTGATGTTTATTTAATAACAAACTGTTAGCTTGGGCGTACTCAGATGATTGTTGAGTTATTGAATGATCTCACAAATGGGTCATGATATTTGCTGGTTAAATGTGTTCTTCTTTTGTTGTCTGATGTTTGTAATGATGATGCAAGTTACTACTCCTTTGGTTGGTGTCTTAGAATTAACGATGCGTGAGTGTCTAGGATTTTGATGTTTGGGTAGTAACGTATGTTTACTCACTTGTTTAAACAACTTATCTACTGGGAAAAGATTGAATAAGGAATTAGGAATATGTTAGTATAATTCCTGCTACATAAATGGGTGACCTTAGGATAGGAATTGTCAATGATGATTTAGGATAAGATAATTTAATGTAAACCGTTTGATTTAAATCTGGTTCGCACGCTCCCGTGCCGTACAACCCTTGGTTGAACATTGTATCACCGGACTAAGCTAAGCCGCACACACATATGAACCGCACAATTTACGTATTGTTGTTTCTAGCGCACCATACAACTCAACTATGCATGACCGCACACTTGCCAGGCCTGTCGTACACTCCAGTGTGGGCCGCGCACTGGCAAGTGGGCCGCATAGTTTCATTGGGCCAGACACAGTGATGGGCCGCACACTAGTAATGGCCCTTATTTTATTTGTTTAACCACACACTCATACAATACATTTGGATTATAAATAACTGTGATAATGTGATTTTTTTTTTGAATGTATATACATGTTAGTAAAAAGTACAATGGTTGATACTTGTACACTACTCGATGAAGACGTGATAGATACGTGTAGCTTATACGTGATTACTTATTTACCGTCCTAACAAGGGGTAACCATAATAGGACATGGTTGATCAACTTAGGGCAAACGCTTTATCTACCGAGCAAAGCAAAGGTGAGTTCACACTCCTAAGGCATGGGATTCCCGATGGGTTGGGAATGGGATTGAATAACTATTTATATTATCAACAATACTAGACTACTTGCTACTGTCCTCGGATTGGGAAGGGCACGTACGTAAAACCTACGTACACTCATACTTGCTACTGTCCTCGGATTGAGAAGGGCACGTACGTAAAACCTACGTACACTCATACTTAACACTGTCCTCGGATTGGGAAGGACACTTATGGATATGACTAGTCTAGTAACATACAACATGGGAAGCCCCCACTAAATATCGTGAAAAGGTTTTAGGAAACAAGGATACTGGGTAACACATGATTCTGAAACAAACTTACGATTTCTGAAACGAACTCAATAACTGAACAATCAACTGTGAACTCGCTCAACTTTGTTGTTGACTCGTTGTTACATGCCTTGCTGGTTATTAGGTGCATATTAATTGGAACTTGCTGTCTGGGAGGCTGGAGTGGTCATGGGTCGAGATACATGGAAACGCGAGATGAACTTAATGGCTATCACACGCTTGGTTTATGAATTTTTTTAATTAATGTATTATGCTTCCGCTGAACGTTAAATAATGTTTTGTAACACTTCTATCAATAATAAATGGAAGTTTTATTTGGAACAACTATTATGAGTTCAACATGATTGGTGGCTTGGATCCTGGTATGTCACACGCCCCGAGTAATTCCGCGTGTGGTATTTTGGGGGTGTGACAAATTGGTATCAGAGCCATTGGTTATAGTGAACTTGGTTTTAAAAAGGGGAAAACGTTTTTATAAAACCAGACTATATCCGAATAGTTCTGAAAACAAGGATACGACCATGACACTCAGCTCCAGATTGCAAGGATCGTCTTTCTTACTTGTTGCATACATTACGTGACTAGTACACATTTGTTTACGATGAAACATACGAACACACACTCATCACTATAGCATGATGGCATGGATTTCTTGCTTACCTTATGATGCATTGATAGTATACCATAGTCCTTGGATTGTTGTGATCCTATTACTTTGACGACCTCCGTTTGACATCTGAGTTTGAGGAACCATTTAACATGAGTTAGGAGGAACTGAGACGAGCGTGCAAATTGCAATATTATTGTGGGTGCACACACAATAATAATGTGGGGTGCATGTGAGTCCCAGTAAGGCTTAACAAGTGGAAAAGGGGGTTCCGTTCCGTTATTTGTTCGATGTGAAACATAGCAAACTTATAGGGGTCATGGCAGTGATTGTCCCCTACTCGAACGTGAACTTTTCATTCATCTCTGGATCCTTTCGAATCACGATGCTATCGAGTATTACCTGAACACCCATCTGAACGCCTAGCGAACTGTGTAGAATGTTAGGTGCTTATACGAACGTCCCTGAGTTGGATGTCGCAGTGTCGAATGATTGATCGATGCCTTTCTTACTCCTCTTCGTTTGCTGGAACTCATGTATTGACGTCTTAAATCCCGAAGTGTGATCACTTCTGCAACACTCCCGCAACATACTGTGTATTACTCAAAACAACTTGCAGCGACTCATGGGAGTCCACTCCTACGGAATAATCGGGACATAAACGATGACAACTGACCATGGTGTGGAATGTGTAACTGCCAACACAAGGAGTAGCGCCTTAGGACGTGGCATGGACATGTGACAAGATGGACCCTGTCTCCGTTTCAAGCAACGGCATGAGAGGCAACAGTCACGGCAACATCAACGTACTCGTAATCGTAGCCTACAGTATGGAAACAGGAGTGACCTCGACAAGGATCGACTGTCGTTAGGTCAAAATGTCAACAACCAAGGGAACGATTACAGTATTCAGAAATCCACGTGATCGTAACAACACTGTTAGTGGTGCTTGTGGAAGGGCATTCAGGATTGGCGTGGGCGACGCCAGGATTGTAATAACATGGTGGCATACACTTTCTTGGTAACGAATCACTTCGTCTCTGTTCTCTATAACCCTGATGCTTCTTGAAACCCAACCTGTTGTGGAATCGGCTGATGGCAAGACAATGGAAACCTCATATGATCGTTGGGATGCAAACTCGACCTTGTGGGACAAGTGTTCGACATCGACCTTTCTTCTGTTGTTCTTGAAAGATGTACCCTGTGAGGAGACGATCCTACGTATCTCTCTCCTTCGTGGAGGATTGTATTCTGTTCTAACGCGTCAGAATGGTGCAACGGTTAGCGTCATTTCAGCAACGAAAGCCAGGAGTGTCTACGGAGGGATTACCCCGCTATGTTAGCAACTGTTATTGGCATAGGTTAGGAAAAAGAGGATCGAGGATCCACCAGTTGTCCGTGTTTACCCTCCATGTGCCACCCGAGGAACTTCCAGGATCATCTCTACAACTGTTAGGTAGGAACTCAGTTTGACCTCGCGCCAGAGACAGTTCTAACTACTCGTACTCTTTACCGTCCTGCACCAGGAGGGTTGCAGGAGCTGTTTAACCAACTACAGGAACTGTTGGATAGGAGTTTTCACGGTAAGGAGTCCTCGCTATACCCATAAATAGAAGCCTTTTCGTATGTGTACTGATTAGCGAGAACTCAACAAGGTGACAGTCAAGAACCGTTTGCCTCGACCACGTATTGACAACCCGTCAACCAGTTACGAGGAACAAGCTTCCATTCTAGGATTGGCTAGTGAACGAACTATTATCAGATGGAAGTCCAAGAGGAGAATGCTCTTAGAACAGCATGTCGAACACAATGCAGCCATTTCAACTTTGTACACCATGATCATTGAGTTGATCAACACACCAGCAGCTTCAGGGATCACATGAATCGACCGTATTTATTGACAATGTTCTGAATCATGGCCAGGAGAAAGGAACACCATGGGTGGCATGTGTATCCTATCTCAGCGCTTCTATGGGAGGAGCCATTACGTGCGAAGTCTTGTTAAATGTCACATTCGAGAGCTGCATTTTGATCATGTAGCCAACAGAGTGGGAATGCACGTGGATCTCGCTGAGATACTTTTGTTAGAAACTGATCGACACCAAAGATTTCTTCGGGGATGCAGCAATTCCTTGGTTTCGCTAGATACTATCGCAGATAATCGCAGGATTTTCGAAGGTCGCGCAGCTTAAATCTCTCTAGCACAGCAGGGTGCTGTGTTCGTGAAAGACAGAACAGGAGGACGTCTTTTCAGCTTTCGAATCCCGACTCTGCAATGCTCTGAGCATCGTCTTTACTCGTGGGTACGGGTGATTCATTGGTATATCCTTATGGTTCGAATCAGAGTCCCAATTACACGTCGACGCAACACAAGAGGGTGATGACTTACGTAATGAAGTTACAAGAGGAACTGCACGACACAACAGGTGGTGGAAACCGTGGTCTTTGGATTTACTTAGAGGCATTACTTGGACGGTACCGAATGCGTTACCTAGACCGATCACAAGGGCCTCCCGTGTATCGCTGTTTGAAAGAGCTGAAGCATGTAATGACATCGCTGGATGGAGCGACTGTGAAACCTAAACATATACGAGCTCTGCAGCTCGCTATCGACTCTAACTTACCTGATCAGACTCGCTCTGTTCAAACTGGAGAGCTAAAGGAAGAGGATGTTCAAGTGGAAACCATGCGGGGCATGGAGAAACAACCTGTGACCGGTCGGACAATACCCGTTACCTCATGGAACAAATGTGGGTCTCATTATACGGCTACTGAAGGGAACTCATGTTGAGCAAAGCACACCGGCTTCGATATTTTAGTCGTCTGGGTTTTGATGAGAGGCATTAGGATTTATAAACCTTGTACTGGTCATCGGGCATGAAGGCCCACATAGCTAGGTATGGGAATGATGTTTGACTTGTAGGAAAGTCAAGGTGAAGTGTTAGCAACCAAAAACACCTATATGGAAAGCGAAAACAGACTGCCATGGATTTGGTCGCTAGTCTACTTACAACTCAAAACGGAAACAATATCACCTGGATGATCGTTGATTGTCTCATGTGACCAGCATGCTTTTTAGCCACCAAGGAAACGGATAAGTCTTCTACACTCGCAGTCATCTACCTGAAAGAAGTGGTTGCTAGGCATGAGGTGCCAGCCTCCATTATCTCTAATCGCGACCCACGATTTGCATCTGATTTGTGGCAAGCGATGCACAAGTATTTTGGCTCTCGATTAGACATGAGCACAGCATATCACCCGCAAATGGATGGGAAGTCTGAACGCACCATCCAAACCCTTGAAGACATGCTTAGGGCATGTGTGATTGATTTTGGTAACGGCTGGGAACGGCATCTACCTCTGGTGGAATTTTCGTATGACAACAGTTACCACACCAGTATCCAGGCTGCTCCATTTGAGGCAATGTACGGACGTAAGTGCCGATCACCTCTTTGTTGGGCAGAGATTGGCGACAACCAGATCACTGGCCCAGAATTCGTCGTAGACACAACAGGGAAGATTGCTCAGATACGACAACGAATGGCGGCAGCTCGTGACCGTCAGGAAAGCTACTCTGATAAGCGCAGGAAACCACTCGAGTTCCAGGTTGGGGATCGAGTGCTACTTAAAGTCTCACCTTGGAAAGGTGTAGTTCGTTCTGGTAAACGAGGCAAACTCAACCCGCGATATGTTGGACCTTTCGAAATCACTGAGAGAATTGGCAAGGTGGCCTACAGGCTGAATCTAACCGAAGAACTCAGTGGAGTTCACAACGTATTCCATGTGTCAAATCTGAAGAAGTGTCTGTCAGATGAGACCCTCATAGTTCCTCTCAAGGAGCTCACTATTGACGATTAGTTGCGATTTGTTGAAGAACCAGTGGAAATCTTGGGCCGGGAGGTCAAGATTCTCAAACGCACCAGGATACCTATTGTTCGAGTTTGTTGGAACTCCCGTCGTGGCCCAGAGTTTACCTGAGAACGAGAAGACCAAATGAAACACAGATATCCCCAGTTGTTCGAGAACAATGAAACCACTACTGAGGCTGAAGCTACTGCGGAATTTCGGGACGAAATTCCAAACCAACGGGGGCATGATGTGACACCCCAGGAAAACCAGGAAAACTACGCAACCTAACTAGCTTCCTCAGTAACTACGTGCTAAATTTCGGGACGAAATTTCTTTCAAGTTGGGGATGATGTGACAACCCGTAATTTGGAGGTAAGAACAATTCGTTTTGCTTTAAAAAAAATTAGTTATATACTTATTCAATTTATAGTGTGCAAACGATTATTCGTAACCAAATCCATATCGTGTTGAACCGACCCAAACCGTTTGAACTAACGTGTCTCGCTTGTTGATCCAACTCGCTCACGTAACTCGAAACTCGTGAGGTCCAAACCATAGCATAAATATTATAGATGTATATTTGTTGGTTGTGTTAAAATAATACTTAAAATTATAATAAATAGAATAAGCAAATGTTGTAGATGTATAATTAGTGTGCAGCCATAATTGCATCTTTTGCAATCGACTTGCAGCCCAAACCACCCAGCCCAAACCACACTCATGTTCTTGGTTCATTAAAAACCCAAACCGCCCACCCATGTTCCCTCTTTATGCATTATACGTAAATAATACAAAACACATTTAATTCATCACAAACCCTACTTCCTCTCACTTGACTTGCGAACGGCAGATGCCCCCCCCCCTGTTCGAACAACCACACACCAGCGACCAGCGTCGTTTTCCGGTGACCAGAAAAGCCGCAGGTGGCGGCGGCAGTGAAGGGGTGCAGTGAAGACGGAAGTGATGGTTTTGATAAGGAGCTCCAGCTTTCGCAAATGGTATGCAATCAGTTTTATATAAGCCCCAATCACATATGATTTATCCGGCCCCAATCAGTATGAATAAATATTTGGTGTTCACTGTTGGTTTTATATAGGCATTATAGTCTGCATATGTGCTACATAAACTGATTTTGAATTAATATTTCGTGTTCACTGTGTTGTTTTATGTAGCATGCTTCCTATTTCAATAAACAGCTTTTGTTTTTCCTTTCCACTAACAGTTGTATAAGTTGAAGTGGAGATTGCTTACTTTAATCATTGAAAAGTTATTTAATGCTTTAAATCTGGTCCGTATGCTTAAGAAATCATGTAGATGAAATAATTTGTTTGCTCTTTTGTGGATTGTTGGATAGGAGTTGTAAAAAAATGGTTTGATGTTTATTTAATAACAAACTGTTAGCTTGGGCGTACTCAGATGATTGTTGAGTTATTGAATGATCTCACAAATGGGTCATGATATTTGCTGGTTAAATGTGTTCTTCTTTTGTTGTCTGATGTTTGTAATGATGATGCAAGTTACTGCTCCTTTGGTTGGTGTCTTAGAATTAACGATGCATGAGTGTCTAGGATTTTGATGTTTAGGTAGTAACGTATGTTTACTCACTTGTTTAAACAACTTATCTACTGGGAAAAGATTGAATAAGGAATTAGGAATATGTTAGTATAATTCCTGCTACATAAATGGGTGACCTTAGGATAGGAATTGTCAATGATGATTTAGGATAAGATAATTTAATGTAAACCGTTTGATTTAAATCTGGTTCACACGCTCCCGTGCCGTACAACCCTTGGTTGAACATTGTATCACCGGACTAAGCTAAGCCGCACACACATATGAACCGCACAATTTACGTATTGTTGTTTCTAGCGCATCGTACAACTCAACTATGCATGACCGCACACTTGCCAGGCCGGTCGCACACTCCAGTGTGGGCCGCGCACTGGCAAGTGGGCCGCACAGTTTCATTGGGCCAGACACAGTGATGGGCCGCACACTAGTAATGGCCCTTATTTTATTTGTTTAACCGCACACTCATACAATACATTTGGATTATAAATAACTGTGATAATGTGATTTTTTTTGAATGTATATACATGTTAGTCTAAAGTACAATGGTTGATACTTGTACACTACTCGATGAAGACGTGTTAGATACGTGTAGCTTATACGTGATTACTTATTTACCATCCTAACAAGGGGTAACCATAATAGGACATGGTTGATCAACTTAGGGCAAACGCTTTATCTACCGAGCAAAGCAAAGGTGAGTTCACACTCCTAAGGCATGGGATTCCCGGTGGGTTGGGAATGGGATTGAATAACTATTTATATTATCAACACTACTAGACTACTTGCTATTGTCCTCGGATTGGGAAGGGCACGTACGTAAAACCTACGTACACTCATACTTGCTACTGTCCTCGGATTGAGAAGGGCACGTACGTAAAACCTACATACACTCATACTTACTACTGTCCTCGGATTGGGAAGGGCACGTACGTAAAACCTACGTACACTCATACTTAACACTGTCCTCGGATTGGGAAGGACACTTATGGATACGACTAGTCTAGTAACATACAACATGGGAAGCCCCTACTAAATATCGTGAAAAGGTTTTGGGAAACAAGGATACTGGGTAACACATGATTCTGAAACAAACTTACGATTTCTAAAACGAACTCAATAACTGAATAATCAACTGTGAACTCGCTCAACTTTGTTGTTGACTCGTTGTTACATGCCTTGCAGGTTATTAGGTGCATATTAATTGGAACTTGCTGTCTGTGAGGCTGGAGTGGTCATGGGTCGAGATACATGGAAACGCGAGACGAACTTAATGGCTATCACACACTTGGTTTATGAATTTTTTAATTAATGTATTATGCTTCCGCTGAACGTTAAATAATGTTTTGTAACACTTCTATCAATAATAAATGGAAGTTTTATTTGGAACAACTGTTATGAGTTCAACATGATTGGTGGCTTGGATCCTGGTATGTCACATGCCCCGAGGTAATTCCGCGTGTGGTATTTTGGGGGTGTGACATAAATCGACACCTAAATCGGAAGATCGGACAGAATGAGGTCTTGTAATCCAAATGAGTATTGGAACTCATGTGATATGGTTTAACGAAACCTACATTCTAGATCGGAACCTAATCTAAGTGCTTTCGACCCGTTACGACCCATTAAGGTAGCTTACGCTACTTTAACGCGTCGATCGTGCAAAAGTGCGTTCGAGACGTCTAACTAGTCCTATGACAAGTATTATATGCCCTAACATGTTTAATTATGTTGCATGATCAGTTATGTGACAAATGTTTAGGTTACATATGCTTAAAATCCAATTATGCATGAAAAGGGCATTTTGGTAAATTACCTAAGGCATATAAACTACCTATCATACAACTACTTAAACTAGGTGACCATAAGGTAATACCTCGGAAGGTTATTCCCTATGCAACTATGGTCACTACTCATGCTTGGTCGGATCCAAATGATCGACCAAACGGGTCGAGTTCGAAAGTCTAAGTGGTGGTTTAGACCGCTTGACTTACGACTCTAAACAAGCACTAAACTAAAAGTGATGAGTTAAACATGTCAAAACATGTTTAACCTACTTAGAAAACTGATTTGGTATCAAAACAGAGTGTTTTGATACCCAAAAGTAGTTCCGTTGCAAAATGCGTGCTAAAACGCATTTTGACCGAAACTTTGACTCATCACTACACCTAGTTAACGTGGTAATCAGTAGGTATAACCGCTAAGGATTATAACCGTCGTGATTACAATCACGTTACAAAGTTCAAACGAACTTTGTGTTTACCATTGACTGGTCAAAGCTGAAAGTCAAACACTGTTTGACTTTCTCGCTAGGAAAGCGATAAAAGAACGAAGGAAGCTTACAAAAGGTCTGTCACACCCCGACCACGTATAACATACAAAACGTGGCGGAAAACGTCGGGGAGTGTTGTAACAGAATTAATTGTTTCATAACCATGGCATACAAAGTTGTATTTTATTTATCAACATAAGAGTTACATTGTTTTAAACAGAAATCAAAGAGTTTATAACATAATTAAACTAAGTCTATTTTCATTTTAAGTCTCTAAGGCACAGGTCCGCCCTAGTGTCACAATCATCCTCCTATGCAAAAGCACCTGAAAACACATGTGAAAGTAGGTACGTCAGCATAAAAATGCCTGTGAGATACATAGGTTTTGTGAAAATAGGATTCATGACTTAAGTTTAAGAAAATGTTTAATAAAGTTTAGTCATGAACCTTGTAAGTTGTTTTGTTTTGTAAATCATTTAAAAAGCGATAAGATCAGATGATATGTATAAATAAAAGAATAATGTATGGTTAAATGAATAACCAAGTACAATGAGTTGTATAAAATAAACTGTATTGTAAACCAAAGTCTTGTGAAAACATGTTACTTGTGTAAAATGTATAAGTCCAAAATGAATGAATTAAATAACGCTATGATATGTAATATAATACAAACACTTATGTATAGGAAGTACCATCGGCGTATCCACCGTGCTTGTATCATATTACTCACATCTCGTTACTTAAGTCACTTAAACCAACCAACAATGTATAATGTCTATGTTTAAACCAATTGTCAAAAGTTCTTGTATAAACCATGTCAAATGTTGATAGTCCAAAAGTAGTCAAGTAATGTGTGACATATGTTATGTATTGTAAGTAAAGTATTGTCACATAATCCAAATGTAGAAATGTACAAAACAAAGTATTTTGAATATATCAAAAAGTTATGTTTTGCAAAGTGATGCATGTTACATTGATACAAACATTTATGTGGTAAGTTAACGCATACATTCAAGCCTTGAGACAGTCGGATAACCCTTTCAGTCAAGGTTATCAAAAGAAATGTTTTCGGATTCAGTCATTCCTTACATCCAAACAAACCCGGGATGTCAGGAATGGGATTTGTCAAGTCCTATGGTACCACTACTTACAACCGAGCGGCGTAGCAAATGTTAATGAACGTATAATAGTCTTGTTTGTGCAAACCAAATGTTATAGCAATTGTATACAAGTCATATGAAAACAATGTACTAAGTATGCTAAGTTAGCATACAAAGCAGAAAAGTCATGTAAATCAATGTGCTAGCATGCTATCAGTTAGCATACATAGAAGAAATGTAATGTAAAACAATGTACTAACTAACATAACAAGTATATGATGTGAAAACAGGAAAGCACGAAAGTAACAAGTAGGCACATGTGTTCCACCCCAAAATGTTTGGAAAACAGTAAAAGAGGGGTCTATGTACTCACTTGAGATTGTTCAGAAGTCCTAAAGTGACCACCAAGCAATGCTAGAAATCTCGGAATCAAACGGCACCTAATATAGGTAACTATGTTAATAAACCGGACCTAAATCGGAGGATCGGATAGAATGAGGGTTCGTAAACCAAACGAGTATGGAGACTCGTGTAATATGGTTTAACAAAGCCTACATACTAAATGAAACCTAACATAAGTGCTTTCGACCCATCGCGACCCATTAAGGTAGCTTATGCTACTTTAACGCGTCGTGCGCGCAAAAGCGCACTCGAGACGTCTAACTAGCCCTATGACAAGTGTTATATGCCTAATCATGTTACATAATCAGTTATGTGACAAAAGTTTAGGTTACATATGCTTAATTACCAATTATACATGAAAAGGGTATTCTGGTAATTTACCTAAGGCATATAAACTACCTATCATACAACTACTTAAACGAAGCGACCATAAGGTATAACCTCGGAAGGTTATTCCCTATACACTATGGTCACCTAATGTATTTGGTCGGATCCTAATGATCGACCAAATGGGTCGGGTTCGAAGGTATAAGAGATTTATTAGATCGCTTACCCTTACGACCCTAGACAACGTGGTAATCAGTAGGCATAGTCACAAGGGACTATAACCATCGTGATTACAATCACGTTGCGAAGTTCAAACGAACTTCGCATTGACCATAAACTGGTCAACGCAGAAAGTCAAACAAAGTTTGACTTTCGGACTCGAAAAGCAATAAAAGAATGACGGAACACTTACAAAGGGTCCCTGAATGCTAATCTCGATCCAAGAATCTCAGGTATGAAACAATGGTTTCAACTTAGAGTTTCTCAAATCAAAATTCTAGTGGGTTTTGCAATGGATGGGGTTGGGTATTTATAGTGTTTCCCGAACCGTTAGGATCGTTTCTTGGAAAACGTGATCGAATCTTGGCCATACACTTGCACCCATGGTATTGTAATACCATGTGCACATCAAAGCAGCCCATAGTATTGAGAAATACCATGTGCAAGAGTGGAAAGGACCAGATTCAAAGTTTCTGCATGTTTTTGCTGTCTGGGAGTCTGACGCGGGCAGCGTAAGGATATACACAAACCTTACGCGGGCCGCCTGGCCTGTCTGATCAGCAAACATCTTTCAGAATTGACAGTTTTGGTCCCTGTTGTGTTTTAAGGCCATTTCCGACACGTTTAAGGCCCGTTAACCCCATTTCAAAGCTCTAAAATGAAGTTAAAGTATAGGGAACTTAAAATGTGCTCAAAAATATCTCAGATGTCGGTTCGTTTGGCCGTACGATCGCGATGTTCGCTTAATTACGACGGAATGCGCATAAGCGCGAAAAACGATCCAAATGACGCGACGAATGGATTTTTCTCAAGCCAAACATTAAAATAAAATATTTTAGTGCTTACATAAATTTTTGGATTTCCGGATGTATTCAGAACGTAAGTTATGCGCGAAAGTGCAAACTTGTGCACATTTTGACGCTTTTAGTCCCTGAATGACCCAAAAGTTTATTTTAGCACACTGAACCCCTTAAAGCCTATTTCTAAGCTATGTAAAGGATATTTAAGGTGTGTTTAACTTATGGTCATGTTCCGGAGTGTTCGTTACAGTTCAAATTGGCATACTTTCGCAGTTTGTCAAGTTTAGTCCCTGTAGTCGAATTAGCTTGTTTTTGCCATACCAAAGCCTTCAAAACTTATTTCTAAGTTATGTAAAGGTTATTTAAGGTATGTTAAGTATATGTTGATGTTCCGGAGTATTTTTCGCATTAACTAAGTACGTTTATGCACCAGTTTGCGTATAACTCTCCAGAAAGTGATATAGAGTTTGAAATTGAATAAAAGTCAAAACATGAAAAATGTAAAACACAACCAAACAAACATTGGGATCAAATAACATTGTTTTATTGATAACTGAACTATTCACAATGATTACAAACACATATGTTACAGTCTCCCCTACTTGTGGAAATTTCGTCCCGAAATTTATTTAGAGGAAACTCGTGGAAAAAGATGCGGATATTTCGCCTTCATTTGATCTTCGCATTCCCAAGTAAACTCGGGTCCACGTTTAGCTTCCCAGCGAACTTTGACCAAAGGAATTCGCTTGCGTTTAAGCCACTTGACTTCACGTTCCATGATTTCCACTGGCTTCTCAACAAATTTCAGTGTTTTGTCAACACGAATTTCGGCAAGCGGTATGTGGAGGTTCTCATCAGCTAAACACCTCTTGAGATTGGACACGTGAAAAGTTGGATGAACATTTCCAAGTTCAGGAGGTAACTCAAGTCTGTAGGCTACCTTACCGATTCTTTCGACGATCTTGAATGGTCCAACGTATCTAGGTGCAAGTTTTCCTTTCTTTCCAAATCTGATCACACCTTTCCAAGGTGAGACCTTAAGTAATACTCGATCACCGACTTGAAATTCCAAGGGCTTGCGTTTTGGGTCCGCGTAACTCCTTTGACGGCTTCTAGCTGTCTGAAGGTTATCACGAACTTTCTTAACCTTATCTGTTGTCTCTAAAATGAGGGCAGGTCCAGTAAGTTGAGCCTCGCCGATCTCATTCCAGCAGACTGGTGAATGACATTTTTGACCATAGAGAGCCTCGAAAGGAGCCATTTTGATGCTGGTGTGATAACAGTTGTTGTAGGAGAATTCAATTAACGGAAGATGTGAATCCCAACTACCACCAAAGTCGATCACACAAGCTCTAAGCATATCCTCCAGAGTCTGGATTGTTCTTTCAGATTGACCATCCGTTTGTGGATGATAAGCTGTGCTCAGATTAAGTTGGGTCCCCATAGCAGATTGCATGGTTCTCCAAAAATGAGAAGTGAAACGAGCATCTCTGTCAGAAATGATGTTCAAAGGAACACCATGTCGAGCTACAATTTCATCCACATAGATTTTAGCAAGTCTGTCAGCAGGAAAATCCTCACGGATTGGCAAGAAATGTGCTGACTTAGTAAGGCGATCAACAACTACCCAGATGGCATCATGACCTTTCTTTGTGCGTGGAAGTTTGGTAACAAGATCCATAGTAATGTTTTCCCATTTCCAAACTGGGATCACTGGTTGCACCAATAAACCAGAAGGACGCTGATGTTCAGCCTTAACCTTAAGACAAGTAAAGCATTTTGATACGTATAAGGCAATGTCTTTCTTCATACCAGGCCACCAATACTGAATACGAAGATCCTTATACATTTTATCTGAGCCCGGATGAATAGAATAACGAGACTTATGGGCTTCATCCATAAGCAAGGTACGAAGATCATCCTGGCTTGGGACCCACAAACGGTCCATGAAGTAATACGATCCATTGTCCTTCAGTTCCAAATCAGGTGTTATGTGTTAGGGAAATTCCTTATCCATCAAACCTTGTGAAACACAAGATTGTTGAGCCTGAGAAATGCGGGCTTGGATATCGGATCGTGCTTGAATAACAGATTGAACACGAACACAATGAAGCTTAGTACGTTCCTTTCGACTCAAAGCATCGGCTACGACATTCGCCTTACCAGGATGGTAGCGAATTTCGCAGTCATAGTCGTTTAGAAGCTCCACCCAACGTCGTTGTCTCATGTTGAGTTCTTTCTGATTGAAGATATGTTGAAGACTTCTGTGGTCCATGAAAACCACACATTTTGTACCGTATAAATAGTGTCTCCAGATCTTTAGAGCGAAAACAACTGCACCCAACTCAAGATCATGAGTGGTGTAGTTCTTCTCATGTATCTTCAACTGCCTCGATGCATATGCTATGACTTTGTTCCTTTGCACCAGAACACAACCAAGGCCCAATTTCGATGCATCACAATACACGACAAAATCATCATCACCCTCAGGCAATGATAGAACAGGCGCATCGCAAAGCTTCTGCTTCAAGTTTTGAAAAGCTTCTTCTTGTTTGAATCCCCAATCAAAGGGTTTGTTCTTCTGAGTTAGAGCAGTTAGAGGAACTGCAATCTTTGAGAAGTTTTCAATGAAGCGGCGATAATAACCCGCTAGACCAAGAAAAGAACGAACTTCAGTAGGAGTAGTAGGCGTATTCCAATCCTTAATCGCACTGATCTTGGAGGGATCTACATGAATACCTCGTTCGTTGATAATATGTCCTAAGAATTGAACCTCTTTAAGCCAGAATTCACACTTGGAGAATTTGGCGAAAAGTTGCTCTTTCTTTCGGAGTTCCAAAGTAAGACGAAGATGTTGCTCGTGATCAGCTCGCGTCTTAGAATAAATCAAGATGTCGTCAATAAAAACAATGACGAACTGATCCAAATAAGGCTTGCAGACCCTATTCATTAAGTCCATGAAAACAGCAGGAGCATTAGTCAAACCGAATGGCATGACTGTGAATTCATAATGCCCATAACGAGTACGGAACGCTGTCTTGGGAATATCTTCTTCATGCACCCGAAGTTGATGATACCCAGAACGTAGATCAATCTTCGAAAAATAAGAAGCGCCCTGTAGCTGATCAAAGAGATCATCGATGCGAGGTAGGGGATATCGATTCTTGATGGTAAGCTTGTTAAGCTCACGATAATCGATACACATCCTAAAGGATCCATCCTTCTTCTTGACAAAAAGAACGGGAGCACCCCAAGGTGAAAACCTAGGACATATAAAACCTTTGTCAGAGAGCTCCTGAAGCTACTTAGACAACTCTTGCATCTCAGATGGTGCAAGACGATATGGAGCTCTGGCAATGGGATTTGCACCAAGTACGAGATCAATACGGAACTCGACTTGGCGTGCTGGAGGTAGACCAGGTAAATCTTCAGGGAATACTTCAGAATAATCCCGAACAACAAGAATATCTTGAATAGACTTACCCTTGCCCTTATCCGCTGTGACATGTGCCAAAAAGGTCACATAGTTCTTTCGTAGATACTTCCGAGCTTTAAAACAAGACATGAGTTTAAGACCACCAGTAGGTTTCTCACCACGAACCTGTAGGATCTCGCCTGTCGAAAGTGGCACACGAACAATCTTCTCAAAACAAACTACCTCTGCGCGATGCTTGGCTAACCAATCCATACCCACAATAACGTCGAAGCTTCCAAGTTGCATAGGCGTGAGGTCGATAGGAAAAAGATGATCATTAAGGTTCAACTGGCAGTTGCGAAGAACAGAATCAAGAACAATGGGTTCACCACTAGCAACTTCTACTGTCAAAGGTTTACCTAGTTTCGTTCTAGACACGCGAAGCATTGGCTCAAAAGACAATGACACAAAACTCTTGTCGGCACCCGAATCGAAAAGAACAGATGCAGGCTGATTATTAATAAAGAACGTACCGTTCACCACATTATCGTCCGCCTGCGCCTCTTGGGCATTCAAGTTAAAAGCTCGCCCTCGAGCCTGAGCCTGATTTTGGTTTGGATTCTGATTCTGGTTGGTTAGTCTTGGGCACCGGTTTCTGTAGTGGGTCAGATCCCCACAATTGTAGCACGAACCAGGAGGAAAATGAGGTCGTGCAGCTTGACCTTGTTGCTGAGCAAGAGGCTGAGCAACTTGTTGGGCTTGGTTTTGAACTGCCTGGTTCTGATTAGCAGGAATGCGGCAGGGGGCAGCAAGATGACCAATTCTCCCACAGTTAGTGCAATGATGACATTGGAGATGTGGTAGGTGATGGCCGTTACACCTGTTGCATACAGGCGCAGTGCCAAGATATGGCTTCTTGGCTAGTGGTTGCGCAGGCTGATTTGGTGCAGCTTGGGCCTGTGCAGTAACCGCATAGTTTTGGGAAGCCTTTCGCTTCCTAGAACCCTTTGAGGAACCAGAATTCTTCCCATTCTTGTTTTGACCTTTCTTGCTATCTTCTTTGTCAGACGCCTGCTTCTTACCCTTGTCACCCTTTTTATGCAGTTTTCCCTTTCGAACCTGCGACTCAGTCAATGTCGCTGCTAACTCGATCGCCTGACGGAGTGTGGCAGGGTTACTACCAGTAAGGATGTACCTTTCGATAGCCTTGTCGAGTGGGGTAACCATAGTTGGGCAAAGCAGACTCAACTCCTCAAACCTATCAGTATACGCCCGATGCTTACCACTATCTTGCTTCAAATTATCAAACTCTTTCTCCAAAGCTCGCAGTTCATGACGAGGACAAAACTCCCTCATCATAAGAGCTCTAAGTTCAGCCCAGGTTTGTGCTAGAGCAATTTCTGCACCACGGTCTCTCATAACCCCGTTCCACCATGTGAGAGCCCTCTTCTGAAACACACTCGAAGAAAACTCGACCTTGCGATTGTCAGGACACTGCACGTGGCGAAAAGTATTCTCAATGCTCTCAAACCATTGGAGAAGCCCAGTCGCTCCTTCAGAACCACTAAACTTGAGTGGTTTAGCCGAGTTAAAATCATTGTATTTGCATGGAGCATTGTGGTTGTTGTTGGCTTGGTTCCATTGAGCAAAGAGGTTTGGAAATTGAGCAGCCATTTGCTGCGCAATTATTTCTGCCAATTCGGCAGTCGCTATCTGGGTTTCGCGTCGAGGAGGCATTCTAAAAGAGGAAACATGAAAGGAAACGAGTGAGATGATTGGATGAAAAGAATGAGATGATAAAAACAAGAATTGACAACAGCAAAGATGGTGGTCATTTGTTTGTTACCATAAGGCAAACAAACGACACACAGTGACTAATCAAAGTAAATGGATCAAAAATAATGTATTGCGAAGACATGCTCGCCTATAAGTGAACACTCATCCCAAGAATTCCCAGGTAAGCACAACTGGTCTCGCGTCTGATGAGATATATACGAAGTGCTTGCCTAGACAGAAAACCCAGAATACAGGCATTCACCCTTCCAGTTTGCACGCGTTCACACTATTTAAAACCCAAAACCTTGACGAGATTTTGAAAACTCAAAGGGGTACAAAACCATATAACAGAGGGTTCAAAACCTTACAATAGAGGGTTCAAAACCTTGTAATAAATCATCCAAAAACAGATGATTGTTTTTCAAAAATCGTTTCGGAAAAAATTGGTTCTTGTTTTGCTAATCACCTAAGGATAGGTGATGTACTTGTTTTAAGATCTAAACACAAGATAACTTGTGTTAGGGTCCTAGAAAGGTTATAGTCTAGGTCAAAGCATTACTAATAACCTAATTCCCTATAACCATTGGCTCTGATACCAACTCTTCTGTCACACCCCGACCACGTATAACATACAAAACGTGGCGGAAAACGTCGGGGAGTGTTGTAACAGAATTAATTGTTTCATAACCATGGCATACAAAGTTGTATTTTATTTATCAACATAAGAGTTACATTGTTTTAAACAGAAATCAAAGAGTTTATAACATAATTAAACTAAGTCTATTTTCATTTTAAGTCTCTAAGGCACAGGTCCGCCCTAGTGTCACGATCATCCTCCTATGCAAAAGCACCTGAAAACACATGTGAAAGTAGGTACGTCAGCATAAAAATGCCTGTGAGATACATAGGTTTTGTGAAAATAGGATTCATGACTTAAGTTTAAGAAAATGTTTAATAAAGTTTAGTCATGAACCTTGTAAGTTGTTTTGTTTTGTAAATCATTTAAAAAGCGATAAGATCAGATGATATGTATAAATAAAAGAATAATGTATGGTTAAATGAATAACCAAGTACAATGAGTTGTATAAAATAAACTGTATTGTAAACCAAAGTCTTGTGAAAACATGTTACTTGTGTAAAATGTATAAGTCCAAAATGAATGATTTAAATAACGCTATGATATGTAATATAATACAAACACTTATGTATAGGAAGTACCATCGGCGTATCCACCGTGCTTGTATCATATTACTCACATCTCGTTACTTAAGTCACTTAAACCAACCAACAATGTATAATGTCTATGTTTAAACCAATTGTCAAAAGTTCTTGTATAAACCATGTCAAATGTTGATAGTCCAAAAGTAGTCAAGTAATGTGTGACATATGTTATGTATTGTAAGTAAAGTATTGTCACATAATCCAAATGTAGAAATGTACAAAACAAAGTATTTTGAATATCTCAAAAAGTTATGTTTTGCAAAGTGATGCATGTTACATTGATACAAACATTTATGTGGTAAGTTAACGCATACATTCAAGCCTTGAGACAGTCGGATAACCCTTTCAGTCAAGGTTATCAAAAGAAATGTTTTCGGATTCAGTCATTCCTTACATCCAAACAAACCCGGGATGTCAGGAATGGGATTTGTCAAGTCCTATGGTACCACTACTTACAACCGAGCGGGGTAGCAAATGTTAATGAACGTATAATAGTCTCGTTTGTGCAAACCAAATGTTATAGCAATTGTATACAAGTCATATGAAAACAATGTACTAAGTATGCTAATTTAACATACAAAGCAGAAAAGTCATTTAAATCAATGTGCTAGCATGCTATCAGTTAACATAGCAGAAATGTAATGTAAAACAATGTACTAACGAACATAACAAGTATATGATGTGAAAACAGGAAAGCACGAAAGTAACAAGTAGGCACATGTGTTCCACCCCAAAATGTTTGGAAAACAGTAAAAGAGGGGTCTATGTACTCACTTGAGATTGTTCAGAAGTCCTAAAGTGACCACCAAGCAATGCTAGAAATCTCGGAATCAAACGGCACCTAATATAGGTAACTATGTTAATAAACCGGACCTAAATCGGAGGATCGGATAGAATGAGGGTTCGTAAACCAAACGAGTATGGAGACTCGTGTAATGTGGTTTAACAAAGCCTACATACTAAATGAAACCTAACATAAGTGCTTTCGACCCATCACGACCCATTAAGGTAGCTTATGCTACGTTAACGCGTCGTGCGCGCAAAAGCGCACTCGAGACGTCTAACTAGCCCTATGACAAGTGTTATATGCCTAATCATGTTACATAATCAGTTATGTGACAAAAGTTTAGGTTACATATGCTTAATTACCAATTATACATGAAAAGGGTATTCTGGTAATTTACCTAAGGCATATAAACTACCTATCATACAACTACTTAAACGAAGCGACCATAAGGTATAACCTCGGAAGGTTATTCCCTATACATTATGGTCACCTAATGTATTTGATCGGATCCTAATGATCGACCAAATGGGTCGGGTTCGAAGGTATAAGCGATTTATTAGATCGCTTACCCTTACGACCCTAGACAACGTGGTAATCAGTAGGCATAGTCACAAGGGACTATAACCATCGTGATTACAATCACGTTGCGAAGTTCAAACGAACTTCACATTGACCATAAACTGGTCAACGCAGAAAGTCAAACAAAGTTTGACTTTCGGACTCAAAAAGCAATAAAAGAACGAAGGAACACTTACAAAGGGTCCCCGAATGCTAATCTCGATCCAAGAATCTCAGGTATGAAACAATGGTTTCAACTTAGAGTTTCTCAAATCAAAATTCTAGTGGGTTTTGCAATGGATGGGGTTGGGTATTTATAGTGTTTCCCGAACCGTTAGGATTGTTTCTTGGAAAACGTGATCGAATCTTGGCCATACACTTGCACCCATGGTATTGTAATACCATGTGCACATCAAACCAGCCCATAGTATTGAGAAATACCATGTGCAAGAGTGGAAAGGACCAGATTCAAAGTTTCTGCATGTTTTTGCTGTCTGGGAGTCTGACGCGGGCAGCGTAAGGATACACACAAACCTTATGCGGGCCGCCTGTCCTGTCTGATCAGCAAACATCTTTCAGAATTGACAGTTTTGGTCCCTGTTGTGTTTTAAGGCCATTTCCGACACGTTTAAGGCCCGTTAACCCCATTTCAAAGCTCTAAAATGAAGTTAAAGTATAGGGAACTTAAAATGTGCTCAAAAATATCTCAGATGTCGGTTCGTTTGGCCGTACGATCGCGATGTTCGCTTAATTACGACGGAATGCGCATAAGGGCGAAAAACGATCCAAATGACGCGACGAATGGATTTTTCTCAAGACAAACACTAAAATAAAATATTTTTGTGCTTACATAAATTTTTGGGTGTCCGGATGTATTCAGAACGTAAGTTATGCGCGAAAGTGCAAACTTGTGCACATTTTGACGCTTTTAGTCCCTGAATGACCCAAAAGTTTATTTTAGCACACCGAACCCCTTAAAGCCTATTTCTAAGCTATGTAAAGGATATTTAAGGTGTGTTTAACTTATGGTCATGTTCCAGAATGTTCATTACAGTTCAAATTGGCATACTTTCGCAGTTTGTCAAGTTTAGTCCCTGTAGTCGAATTAACTTGTTTTTGCCATACCAAAGCCTTCAAAACTTATTTCTAAGTTATGTAAAGGTTATTTAAGGTATGTTAAGTATATGTTGATGTTCTGGAGTATTTTTCATGTTAACTAAGTACGTTTATGCACCAGTTTGCGTATAACTCTCCAGAAAGTGATATAGAGTTTGAAATTGAATAAAAGTCAAAACATGAAAAATGTAAAACACAACCAAACAAACATTGGGATCAAATAACATTGTTTTATTGATAACTGAACTGTTCACAATGATTACAAACACAGATGTTACAAGGTCCTTGCTAGGGAGAACTTGATCTTATAATTCTCAGGTATGAAGTTATACAACCTCAACTTAGAGAATTTAGATCAAGGGTGAATTGAAATGAATGGAATGGCATGCTATTTATACTAGTTGATGAAGAACAAGATCATGACACTTGTTTATGTGGCCATCAAGCAATAAATCTCAACCATCCAAATGTGAAGAGCAGGTTAGAAGCCTTGGAGAGGTGTTAACTTGGTTAACACACCAAGAAATTTGCATAAACAGCCCCTAAACATCAAACAGTTTGCTGAAAATGACCTGCCATTGCTGAAACTGATAATTCTATCACAAGGTCGTGGCGTCATGCCACGGCACCACCCCTATTATGGTCGCGTGATGCCACCATAGCCCAGTTCCAGAAACCTTCGAAAAATGGCAGAAATGGTCCCTACAGCTCGTTTAGGCCATTTTTGATGCGTTTAAACCCCGTTAACCCATTCTCAAGGCTCTACAAGGATGTTAAAGCATAGGGAACATAAAACATGCTCAAAAATATCTTGGATGTCGGTTCGTTTGGTCGTACGGTCGCGTTATTCGGTTAATTACGACGGAAGTCGTAATGAACGCCAAAACGATCCAAATCAAGCGACGAATGGAATTTAATCATGCCAATCACTAAAATAAAATATTTTAATGATTACATAAATTTTTGGGTGTCCGGATATATTCAGAACGTAAGATATGCGTGAAAATGCAAACTTATGCACTTTTTGACGCTTTTAGTCCCTATTGATCAAATAAGTTTATTTTAGCATACCGAACCCTTCAAAGCCTATTTCTAAGCTATGTTTAGGTTATTTATGGTATGTTTAGCTTATGTTCAAGTTCTGGGCTGTACGTTACTATACAAATCAGTATAGTTTCACAGTTTGACGCAAATAGTCCCTGCGATCGAACAAACTTGTTTTCGACACACCAAACCATCCAAAACTTATTTCTAAGTTATGTGAAGGTTATTTGAGGTATGTTAAGCCTATGTCACTATTCTGGAGTGTTTGTTGCATTAAACTGACTGGGTTTACGTACCAGTTTGCGTATAACTTTCCAGAAAGCGATTTATAGCTCGAAATCGGAATCGAATCGTAAAATCATCAAACATGAATACACACATAATAACACCAAAAAACATTGTTTTATTGATAATTAACATTGTTTTACATTGTACATCGATTACAGAGCACAGTTGTCACAGTCTCCCCTACTTTAGGAAATTTCGTCCCGAAATTTTAACTAGAGGAAACTTGTGAGAACAATTGCGGATATTTCGCCTTCATTTGGTTCTCACGTTCCCAAGTAAGCTCTGGGCCACGTTTGGTCTCCCAGCGAATCTTGACCAATCAAATCCATTTGTTCTTCAACTGTTTGACAACACGGTCCACTATCTCCACAGGTTTCTCGACAAAGTGCATCGTTTCATCGACTTGAATTTCGTTGAGAGGAATGTGAAGATCAGCGTCAGCTAAACACTTTCGCAAATTGGACACGTGAAAAGTCGGATGAATATTTCCAAGCTCTGGAGGTAGCTCTAGTCGATAGGCAACCTTTCCAACTCTTTCAACAATCTTAAATGGTCCAACATATCGTGGTGCAAGTTTTCCTTTCTTTCCAAATCTCACCACTCCCTTCCAAGGTGACACCTTGAGTAGGACATGGTCTCCGTCTTGAAATTCTAGGGGCTTGCGTCGCATATCCGCATAACTCTTTTGACGGCTTCTAGTTGTGACAAGATTATCGCGAATTTTCTTAATTTTGTCTGTCGTTTCTAGAATGAGCTCAGGTCCAGTAAGCTGAGCTTCACCGATCTCATTCCAACAGACAGGTGAACAACATTTTCGACCGTAGAGAGCTTCGAATGGTGCCATATTAATGCTGGCATGATAACTATTGTTGTAAGAGAATTCGATCAATGGAAGATGAGAATCCCAAGTACCACCAAAGTCTATCACGCATGCTCTAAGCATATCCTCCAAAGTGTGAATCGTCCTCTCAGATTGTCCATCTGTTTGGGGAAGATAAGCAGTGCTTAGATTTAGTTGGGTTCCCATAGCAGATTGCATGGTCTTCCAAAAAATGAGATGAAAATCGAGCATCACGATCAGATATGATGTCCAAAGGAACACCATGTCGAGATACAATCTCATCAACATGAATCTTTGCAAGTTTATCAGCAGATAGATCCTCGCGAATCGGAATAAAATGAGCTGACTTCGTTAATCGATCGATAACAACCCATATAGCATCGTGACCTTTAGATGTACGCGGTAATTTAGTGATGAGATCCATCGCAATGTTCTCCCACTTCCAAACCGGTATCTCTGGTTGTACAAGCAAACCAGATGGTCGTTGATGTTCAGCCTTGACTTTGAGACAAGTTAGGCATTTCGATATATACAAGGCAATATCCTTCTTCATACCAGGCCACCAATATTGAGTACGAAGATCCTTGTACATTTAATCAGCACCAGGATGGATAGAATATCGAGACTTATAAGATTCGTCCATCACCAAAGTGCGAAGATTGTCTTGTTTCGAAATCCACAAACGATCCTTGAAATAGAGTAAACCATCGTCCTTCGCTTCGAGTTTAAGCTCAAGTTGACGTGGTAATTCCTTACCCATCAAATTTTGTGAAACACAAAATTGCTGAGCTTGAAGGACACGAGTTTGAATATCAGATAGAGTGCGAACAGAGTGAAGCTTGACTCGCTCCTTTCGACTAAGCGCATCAGCTACGACATTCGCCTTACCAGGATGGTAGCGAATCTCGCAATCGTAGTCGTTTAAGAGCTCAAACCAACGTTGTTACCTCATGTTCAGCTCCTTCAGATTAAGAATGTGCTGGAGACTTTTGTGGTCTGTGAAAACCACACACTTTGTGCCATAAAGATAGTGTCTCTAGATTTTGAGAGCGAAAACCACAGCACCCAATTCAAGATCATCAGTCGTGTATTTCTTCTCGTGAACTTTCAATTGTCTAGACGCATATGCTATAACTTTGCCTCGTTGCATGAGGACACAACCAAGGCCTAAGTTGGATGCACCGCAATAGACAACGAAATCATCGTTTCCATCAGGCAAAGATAGAACAGGAGCATCACACAACTTCTGTTTCAGCGTTTGGAAAGCTTCTTCTTGTTTGGGTCCCCACTCAAAAGGCTTATTCTTCTGAGTCAAAGCAGTGAGTGGAACCGCAATCTTCGAGAAGTTTGAAATAAATCGACGATAATATCCAGCAAGACCAAGAAAAGAACGAATCTATGTGGGTGTCGTTGGTGTGTTCCAATCCTTAATTGCAACAATGTTGGATGGATCCACATGAATACCCTGCTCGTTGACTATATGACCCAAAAACTGAACTTCTTTAAGCCAAAATTCATACTTGGAGAATTTAGCAAAAAGTTGTTCCTTCTTCAGGAGTTCTAGTGTCAAACGAAGGTGTTGCTCGTGATCGGCTCGAGACTTTGAATAAATGAGAATATCGTCGATGAACACAATGATGAACTTGTCTAAATAAGGTTTACAGACCCTATTCATTAAGTCCATGAAGATAGCTGGGGCATTCCTCAAACCAAAAGGCATGACAGTAAACTCGTAGTGCCCATATCTCGTACGGAATGTAGTGTTGGGAATATCTTCTTTGAGTACACGAAGTTGATGATACCCAGAAAGCAGATCGATCTTGGAAAAACAGGTAGCACCTTGCAGCTGATCAAAGAGATCATCAATTCGGGGTAGGGGATATCGATTCTTGATGGTAAGCTTATTAAGCTCACGATAATCGATACACATTCGAAAATATCCATCTTTCTTTTTCACAAAGAGGACAGGAGCTCCCCAAGGTGAATAACTTGGTCGGATGAATCCTTTATCAGATAACTCTTGAAGCTGTTTCGATAACTCTTGCATCTCAGACGGTGCAAGACGATAAGGTGCTTTCGCAATCGGGTTGGCATTGGGTACAAGATCAATATGAAACTCGACTTGACGAACTGGAGGCAAACCAGGCAGTTCATCAGGAAACACCTCTGGATAATCCCGAACAATCGGAATATCCTGAATACTCTTGTTCTTGCCTTTCTCCTCGGTGACATGTGCCAAAAAAGCAACATATCCTTTTCGTAAATAACTTCGGGCTTTTGTACACGACATGAGTTTCAAATCAACAGATGGTTTCTCGCCACGAACTTCTAGGACATCGCCAGAAGAAAGAGGAATACGGATAATCTTATCGAAACAAACCACCTCAGCATGATGTTTGGTTAACCAATCCATCCCCACGATAATGTCGAAACTCCCAAGTTGCATCGGCGTGAGGTCAATAGGAAAAAGATGGTTATCGAGGTTCAATTGACAACCACGAATAACAGAATCGAGTACAAGAGGTTTACCAGTAGCGACTTCGACAGATAAGGGTTTCCTCAGTTTAGTTCTAGGTATCGCAAGTAAAGGCTCAAAGGATAACGAAACAAAACTCCTATCGGTACCAGAATCGAAAAGAACAGATGCAAGTTGATTGTTAACAAGGAACGTACCGTTAACAACCTCGTTGTCAGCTCGAAACTCGTTTGTATTCAGATTGAATGCTCGTCCACGAGCAGGATTTACATTCGCGATCGCGTTCGGATTCACATTTGCATTTACCAACCTCGGGAAGTTGTTGGGGAAATGACCCATTTCTCCGTAATTAAAACACGAACCAGGTGGGAATCTCGCAGTATTCCCCTAAACTTGTGCTGAAACCTGAGCAACCTGATTCTGGCCCAAACGATAAATGTTGGCCAAATGCCCAAGTCTACCACACGTAGTGCACTGTTTACAGGCCAGCTGTGCAACATGGTGACCGTTGCATCGGGCACAGTGAGGTGCGGTACCAGCATATTGCTTCTTCACGGGAGGTAGGGCTGGAGGGTTCTGAGGGTTCTGTGCAGTGACTGTAAAGTTCTGGGAAGCCTTGCGCTTCCTTGACTTTTTGGAAGACTCACCCTGCTTCTTACCCTTACCCTTACCCTTGTCTTGTGTAACACCTGTGCCTCCACGGCCATCATACAAATACTGTAGCAATGAAATATTGTATTTCATACTTGGTATTTGTAAAAAATATGTGTATCATTTGCACATATCAATTTTTGTTCAATTTTAAACTCTAAATCACTTTCTGGAAGGTTATACGCGCACCGATGCGTAAATATAACCAGTTTAATGCAACAAACACTCCGGAATAGTGACATTGGCTTAACATACCTTAAATAACCTTTACATAACTTAGAAATAAGTTTTGAAGGCATTGGTATGGCAAAAACAAGTTAATTCGTCTACAGGGACTAAATTTGACAAACTGCGAAAGTATGCCAATTTGAACTGTAACAGACATTCCGGAACATGACCTTAAGTTAAACATACCATAAATAACCTTCACATAGCTTAGAAATAGGCTTTGAGGTGTTCGGTGTGCTAAAATAAACTTTTGGGTCATTCAGGGACTAAAAGTGTCAAAAAGTGCACAAGTTTGCATTTTCGCGCATAACTTACGTTCTGAATACATCTGGACATCCAAAAATTTATGTAAGCATGACAATATTATATTTTAGTGTTCTCCTTAAGAAAAATCCATTCGTCGCGTCATTTGGTTCGTTTTTCGCATTCGGGACCAGATTCGATGTATTAGCCGTTGTTTAATTCACAACCACACATTCTAAACTTGCTTAGTCAGCGGATAAGGATGGAATTTAAACACCTAAACACCATAACTTTGCAACACATGTATGGATGGAATTTAAGCACCTAAACACCACAACTTTGCAACACTTGTACGGCTTGGATTAAGACACGTTTTCCATGAAACGATCTTAACGGTTCAACGAAAACTATAAATACCCCATACCCCCCATTGCTTAAACTCACAAGAATTCTGATTTTGAGAGCTCTAAGTTGAAACCATTGTTTCATACCTGAGTTCTTGAGTCGGGATTAGCATTCGGGGACCCTGGGTAAGTATTCTTTCGTTCTTTTCCTTATTTTATTGCTTTTCGAGTCAGAAAGTCAAACTTTGTTTGACTTTCAGCGTTGACCAGTAATGGTCAATGCGAAGTTCGTTTGAACTTCGCAACGTGAGTGTAATCACGTTGGTCATAGTCCCTTGGGACTATGCCCACTGATTACCACGTTGTCTAGGGTCGTAGGGTAGGCGATCTAATAAATCGCCTATACCTTCGAACCCGACCCAGTTTGGTCAATCATTAGGATCCGACCAAACACATTAGGTGACCATAGTAGGTAGGGAATAACCTTCCGAGGTTATACCCTATGGTCACATCGTTTAAGTAGTTGTATGATAGGTAGTTTATATGCCTTAGGTAAATTACCAGAATACCCTTTTCATGCAAAATTGGTAATTTAGCATATGTAACCTAAACTTTTGCCACATAACTGATTATGTAACATGTTTAGGCATATAACACTTGTCATAGGACTAGTTAGGCGGTCCGAACGCGTTTCACGCGCACGACGCGTTAAAGTAGCATAAGCTTCCTAAACGGGTCGTAATGGGTCGAAAGCACTTAGGTTAAGTTTCATTTAGTATGTAGGCTTTGTTAAACCATATCATATGAGTTCCTACACTCATCTGGTTTACAAACCCTAATGCTACCCAATCTTCCGATTTAGGTCCGGTTAATTAACATAGTTACCTATATTAGGTGCCGTTTGATTTCCGTGATCTCTAGCATTGTTTGGTTGTTACTCAAGGACTACTGAGCAATCTCAAGTGAGTACATAGACCCCTCTTTTACTGTTTTCCAAACTGTTTTGGGGTGGAACACATGTGCCTACTTGTTACTTTCATGCTTTCCTGTTTTCACATCATATACATGCTATGTTTGTTAGTACATTATAGTACATGATTTCATTGTTTTTATGCTAGGTGTGCCCATAGTGTGCATTACTTAGTACATTGTTTTACATGACATTTTATGCTAGGTGTGCCCATAGTGTGCATTACTTAGTACATTGTTTTACATCACATCACATCACATCACTTCACATGCTATGTATGTTCATTTGTTGCATACTTAGTACAGATTCATTTCATCACCTGCTTACATTTTGGTATGACATTTGGTTTGTTTAAATGGGACAATACATTCATTAACATTAGCTACGCCGTTCGTTAGTAGGTAGTGGTACCATAGGAATTGACAACTCCCGTTCCGGACATCCCAGGGAAAGGGGACAGAAAGGAATGACCGAATTCGATGATATTTACACAGATAGACCTTTAATTTGTTTAAGGGTTTATCACCTCAGTCGCAAGGCTTGGATGTATGCATTATAACACACCGCATAAATGTTCATTATCAGTATAGCATGCATTTACACAAGACATAATATTGATTTAAACCAAGTTTTACTTCAATAATTTGCTTTTGTGCATATGGTTTAGTTGAGACATTTCGCTAGCCATACATGACATTTTGACATAGGCATTTGACATAGACATTTCGACATAGACATTTTAACATGATTTACATTGATCATGCATTTACACATTACATGATTTACATTGATCATGCATTTACACATTACATGATTTACATTGATCATGCATTTACACAAAACATAACGTTGATTTAAACTAAGTTTTACTTCAATACTTTGTTTTTGTGCATTTCACCTATGGTTTAGTTGATGCGTTTTCACTAGCCATACATATCATTTAGGTTACACATTACATGATTTACATTGATCATGCATTTTGACATATTATTCAATACATTTGACAAATTCATTTATACATGGACAATTTACATTGTTGGTTTGGTTTGATTAAGTGATTAAGTAACGATGCGTGTGTAATATGATACAAACATGGTGGATACGCCGCTGGTACTTCCTATATATAAGTGTTTGTATGGTATTACATATCGTAGCATTATTTGAATCATTTCAGTTTGATACATATAACATTTTATACAAATAACATACTTTTCACAATACATTATTTTACAAGCAACTTATCTTATACAAACTCATTTTACTTGGTTATTCATTTAACCATACATTATTTATACATATCATCTGATCTTATTGTTTTTCAATTGATTTACAAAACAAAGCAAATAACAAGGTTCATGACTAAACATTTTCTCAAACATAAGTCATGAAACCTATTTTCACAAAACCTATGTATCTCACCGGCATTTTTATGCTGACGTACCATATTTTCACATGTGTTTTTCAGGAGCTGTTGCATAAGATGATCAAGATACACTTAGGCGGACATGGGCCTTAGTGACAATAAAATATGCAGACTAGTTAATTATGTTGTATTTCCTTGTATGTTAAGACATTGTAACACTTCAATTGAATAAAACGAAATTTCAATTGCCATGGATTTGAAACATTAATTCTGTTACAACACTCCCCGATGTTTCCGCCACGTTTTGTATGTTCTACGTGGTCGGGGTGTGACAGAAAAGATGGTATCAGAGCCAATGGTTATAGGGAATTAGGTTATTAGTAATGCTTTGACCTAGTCTATAACCTTCTTAGGACCCTAACGCGAGTTTACTTGCGTTTAGTCATAAAACAATACCGTCACCTATCCTTAGGCGACGACCACAACAAGAACATAAATTTCAAAACCACTTTGAAAACTAATCATCTGTTCTAGGATGATTAATTACTTGGTTTTGAACCCTCAGTTATAAGGTTTTGAATCCCTTTGAATTTTCAAAATCTCGTCAAGGTTTTGGGTTTTAAATAATGTGAACACGTGCAAACTGGAAGGGTGAATGCCTGTATTCTGGGTTTTCTGTCTAGGCAAGCACTTCGTATACATCTCATCAGACGCGAGACCAGTTGTGCTTACCTGGGAATTCTTGGGATGAGTGTTCACTTATAGGCGAGCATGTCTTCAGTGATACATTAATAAGACCTGTTTACCTTGATTAGTCACCGTCTCATTTGTTTGCCTTAGGTAACAAACAAATGATCGCAATTTTCATGCGTTATCATTCTGTTTTGATTGTCCAATAATCTTTCACCTGTTTCTCCCTATGCCTTTCTTTTTCTTCAAAAATGTCTCTTCATCACGATGACGCTCAGATATCTGAGCAAGCAGCCAAATTCGCTCAGCGAATAGGCGAAGTAGTCCTGAAGACTGTTGAATTAGCTACTGCCATGTATTATCTCCAGGATGAAGCCACTCAAGAGTCACCAAGACAGGCAGGACCTAGCCAGGTGACAACACCATCAGCCAATAAACCAATCGCGGAATCAAAGACCATGGATGAACGATCCCCTAAGAAGTCAAAGAAGCGAAAGGCTTCTCAGAACTTCGCCATGGTCGCTCACAATGGTAAAGCCGTCCCCAACCAACCAGCTCAACCCCCTGCTAGGTGTGTATGGCTTTTCCTATGATACCTACATCAAGGAACTATGTACATTACAAACTACTCTTGTGATTTCTTTCTTTCAAATGATTGCTCATGATTCCCTCGAAAATTTTAAGTACTCGTTTCACTCTAAGAAACAAGGTACAGAAAATTAAGTGACATTATGAGTAATCGTGCTTTTCGCACATCTGTGCCTTTAAATCCTTGGTTAGATAACTAAGGGTATTTCCAAATCTCATACCCATTACGTTTAGATTTTTCAACATACACAGTACCAGTATTTCAAAACAATCTTCATGATCTCAAAACATTTCATATAGTTTGAAAACAATTTTTTCTAGATGCATTGTCTATGTTATTTCAAAAACATTGGCCATGTTATCAAAACCAACCTTCCAAATTTCAAAATATTTCATATAGTCTGAAGACAATATTAACACAATACATTTTCTTATCAAGTGCATGATTTCGAAAAGCATCATTCATGTCTTTTAAAAAAAACCTTATACATAATTTCAAAAGTCATCTCTCATGATTTTAAAACATTTTTGTAAATATATCTATCTAATACACCTACTTTATTTCAAAAAGTATTATATATAAGGTTTCAAAAACGGTAAACACATTTTTTTTTTCTTAAAAGAACCCCATGCACAGTTTTCAAAAATATTTTCCTTGTACATTTACATAACCTTCAAATTCTGCTTCATATGTCGCCTTGACATATCTAGCATTTCAACTTCATAAGCATTTTACTTCATGTTTTGACTTAAGCACATCCCGTGCAAGATTTCAAAACATCTTCAACTTCTAAAATCCATATGGGATCTTTTTATTAGACCCTTGTGGATGATCATCATTCAAATCAGAGTCCTTAATTGGATTCCTTATGTACCTTAATTCGAACATTTCGGTTCTTTATAATCGAAATCGAATTTTCTCTTCAAAAAAAAAAAATCTTTCTATCTTTATAGTTAGATTCTTGATAACGTTTAAAGTACCAAATGAAATCCGCTGAATGGATTCCTAGTGTGCTTTAAATGCATGTATGCAAGTAACAAGACAAATTAACAAACAATTTTGTGGTTATGTGATTATGTGTTTACATATTTGGTGTTTTTCATTTATACATTTTTGTGTTTTTGGTATACTCTGGATATTCGTTATCCAAATCCTCGTAGAATCTTTCATATCTTCATATGAGGGATTCGTAGAGGGATATTCAAAGGTACTACCTTAAATCCTTAATGGGCTTCTATGTAATAGTTAAGACCCTTGGATTATATAGTACCACTCCAGACCCTTTTTAGTGGTCTAGTCAAAAGATTGATTCACAATCTGGTTAAAGAATGACATCTAGTGATGTAGCTGGACAGACTCCTTGATAGTCTATTTAGATCATTTATTGATTTAGTCAAAAGGACTCTATGGCGGTCTAGTCACACTCATCACAGGATTGTTCATTTGGTTTTACCCTACGCATTATAAAATAGACTGTGTGAACTGTGCAAGGAATTGTCTGATTATGGACGCGTACATAATTATGAAATTTAGTGCACAGAAACCCAGTAAGATTTATTATGTGTAAGAACCGATAGCGACAACAATAACAAAATGAGAACGATGTAATGGAGGTACGGTGGACGCACCAATGACGCTTCATATACTTGTATATAAGTATCCCTCTTACATTGCAATCATGATGTTATTAAAGGTTACTAGAAGTTCAGAACCCTAACCAATGTTGTTCGATCTTTTCAACTTCATGTTTTCAAGCTCTCACAAGTTTCCTCTAAATAAATTTCGGGACGAAATTTCCTAAAGTAGGGGAGACTGTAACACCTGTGCCTCCACGGCCATCATACAAATACTGTAGCAATGAAATATTGTATTTCATACTTGGTATTTGTAAAAAAATATGTGTATCATTTGCACATATCAATTTTTGTTCAATTTTAAACTCTAAATCACTTTCTGGAAGGTTATACGCGCACCGATGCGTAAATATAACCAGTTTAATGCAACAAACACTACGGAATAGTGACATTGGCTTAACATACCTTAAATAACCTTTACATAACTTAGAAATAAGTTTTGAAGGCATTGGTATGGCAAAAACAAGTTAATTCGTCTACAGGGACTAAATTTGACAAACTGCGAAAGTATGCCAATTTGAACTGTAACAGACATTCCGGAACATGACCTTAAGTTAAACATACCATAAATAACCTTCACATAGCTTAGAAATAGGCTTTGAGGTGTTCGGTGTGCTAAAATAAACTTTTGGGTCATTCAGGGACTAAAAGTGTCAAAAAGTGCACAAGTTTGCATTTTCGCGCATAACTTACGTTCTGAATACATCTGGACATCCAAAAATTTATGTAAGCATGACAATATTATATTTTAGTGTTCGCCTTAAGAAAAATCCATTCGTCGCGTCATTTGGTTCGTTTTTCGCATTCGGGACCAGATTCGATGTATTAGCCGTTGTTTAATTCACAACCACACATTCTAAACTTGCTTAGTCAGCGGATAAGGATGGAATTTAAACACCTAAACACCATAACTTTGCAACACATGTATGGATGGAATTTAATCACCTAAACACCACAACTTTGCAACACTTGTACGGCTTGGATTAAGACACGTTTTCCATGAAACGATCTTAACGGTTCAACGAAAACTATAAATACCCCATACCCCCCATTGCTTAAACTCACAAGAATTCTGATTTTGAGAGCTCTAAGTTGAAACCATTGTTTCATACCTGAGTTCTTGAGTCGGGATTAGCATTCGGGGACCCTGGGTAAGTATTCTTTCGTTCTTTTCCTTATTTTATTGCTTTTCGAGTCAGAAAGTCAAACTTTGTTTGACTTTCAGCGTTGACCAGTAATGGTCAATGCGAAGTTCGTTTGAACTTCGCAACGTGAGTGTAATCACGTTGGTCATAGTCCCTTGGGACTATGCCCACTGATTACCACGTTGTCTAGGGTCGTAGGGTAGGCGATCTAATAAATCGCCTATACCTTCGAACCCGACCCAGTTTGGTCAATCATTAGGATCCGACCAAACACATTAGGTGACCATAGTAGGTAGGGAATAACCTTCCGAGGTTATACCCTATGGTCACATCGTTTAAGTAGTTGTATGATAGGTAGTTTATAGCCTTAGGTAAATTACCAGAATACCCTTTTCATGCAAAATTGGTAATTTAGCATATGTAACCTAAACTTTTGCCACATAACTGATTATGTAACATGTTTAGGCATATAACACTTGTCATAGGACTAGTTAGGCGGTCCGAACGCGTTTCACGCGCACGACGCGTTAAAGTAGCATAAGCTTCCTAAACGGGTCGTAATGGGTCGAAAGCACTTAGGTTAAGTTTCATTTAGTATGTAGGCTTTGTTAAACCATATCATATGAGTTCCTACACTCATCTGGTTTACAAACCCTAATGCTACCCAATCTTCCGATTTAGGTCCGGTTAATTAACATAGTTACCTATATTAGGTGCCGTTTGATTTCCGTGATCTCTAGCATTGTTTGGTTGTTACTCAAGGACTACTGAGCAATCTCAAGTGAGTACATAGACCCCTCTTTTACTGTTTTCCAAACTGTTTTGGGGTGGAACACATGTGCCTACTTGTTACTTTCATGCTTTCCTGTTTTCACATCATATACATGCTATGTTTGTTAGTACATTATAGTACATGATTTCATTGTTTTTATGCTAGGTGTGCCCATAGTGTGCATTACTTAGTACATTGTTTTACATGACATTTTATGCTAGGTGTGCCCATAGTGTGCATTACTTAGTACATTGTTTTACATCACATCACATCACATCACTTCACATGCTATGTATGTTCATTTGTTGCATACTTAGTACAGATTCATTTCATCACCTGCTTACATTTTGGTATGACATTTGGTTTGTTTAAATGGGACAATACATTCATTAACATTAGCTACGCCGTTCGTTAGTAGGTAGTGGTACCATAGGAATTGACAACTCCCGTTCCGGACATCCCAGGGAAAGGGGACAGAAAGGAATGACCGAATTCGATGATATTTACACAGATAGACCTTTAATTTGTTTAAGGGTTTATCACCTCAGTCGCAAGGCTTGGATGTATGCATTATAACACACCGCATAAATGTTCATTATCAGTATAGCATGCATTTACACAAGACATAATATTGATTTAAACCAAGTTTTACTTCAATAATTTGCTTTTGTGCATATGGTTTAGTTGAGACATTTCGCTAGCCATACATGACATTTTGACATAGGCATTTGACATAGACATTTCGACATAGACATTTTAACATGATTTACATTGATCATGCATTTACACATTACATGATTTACATTGATCATGCATTTACACATTACATGATTTACATTGATCATGCATTTACACAAAACATAACGTTGATTTAAACTAAGTTTTACTTCAATACTTTGTTTTTGTGCATTTCACCTATGGTTTAGTTGATGCGTTTTCACTAGCCATACATATCATTTAGGTTACACATTACATGATTTACATTGATCATGCATTTTGACATATTATTCAATACATTTGACAAATTCATTTATACATGGACAATTTACATTGTTGGTTTGGTTTGATTAAGTGATTAAGTAACGATGCGTGTGTAATATGATACAAACATGGTGGATACGCCGCTGGTACTTCCTATATATAAGTGTTTGTATGGTATTACATATCGTAGCATTATTTGAATCATTTCAGTTTGATACATATAACATTTTATACAAATAACATACTTTTCACAATACATTATTTTACAAGCAACTTATCTTATACAAACTCATTTTACTTGGTTATTCATTTAACCATACATTATTTATACATATCATCTGATCTTATTGTTTTTCAATTGATTTACAAAACAAAGCAAATAACAAGGTTCATGACTAAACATTTTCTCAAACATAAGTCATGAAACCTATTTTCACAAAACCTATGTATCTCACCGGCATTTTTATGCTGACGTACCATATTTTCACATGTGTTTTTCAGGAGCTGTTGCATAAGATGATCAAGATACACTTAGGCGGACATGGGCCTTAGTGACAATAAAATATGCAGACTAGTTAATTATGTTGTATTTCCTTGTATGTTAAGACATTGTAACACTTCAATTGAATAAAACGAAATTTCAATTGCCATGGATTTGAAACATTAATTCTGTTACAACACTCCCCGATGTTTCCGCCACGTTTTGTATGTTCTACGTGGTCGGGGTGTGACATCTTGTGCCGAATCGGCTGATTTCTTCTTGTCACCCTTACGGGTCAATTTACCCTTTCTGACCTGAGACTCAGTCAGAGTAGCAGCCAATTCAATTACTTGACGGACAGTGGTAGGATTACTGCCAGTCACAATATCTTGCACAGAATCGGGTAACCCATCGATATACCTCTCTATTGCCTTCTCCAATGGGGTAACCATCGTTGGACACAACAAACTGAGCTCCTCATATCGATCTGCATAAGCACGGTGTTCTCCCACGTCTTGTTTCAAATCATCGAATTCTCGTTCTAAAGCTCGAATCTCGTGACGGGGACAGAATTCTCTCATCATGAGAGCTCGGAGCTCTTCCCAAGTTTGTGTCATCGCTACATCGGCACCCCTATCACGCATCACTCCGTTCCACCATGTAAGAGCACGCTTCTCGAACACACTCGTTGCAAATTCAACCTTACGCTCATTCGGACATTGCACATGTCTGAATGTGCTCTCCAAACTTTCAAACCATTGCAGGAGCGCGGTTACTCCTTGCGACCCAGAAAACTTCAATGGTTTAGCAGAATTGAAGTTCTTGAAACTACATTATGCATTATTGTTGTTATATAACTCATGGATCTGGGTTACTACGCCAGGAAGTACTGCAGCCATTTGCTGAGCGACAAGGGCTGCGACTTCTTCAGCAGTAAAAGGTTGAGCATCGCGTCGAGGAGGCATTGTATAACAAGGAAACAGGGGAATCGAGTGAGATCGACAATTGGAAAAACAAAAGAGGTATTGAAAACATCAACAAAACACAAGGAGGGCGATCATTCGTTCGTTACCTCGAACAAACAAACGACACGCAGTGACTAATCAAAGTAAATGGGTCATAATAATGTATCACCGAAGACATGCTCGCCTATAAGTGAACACTCACCCCAAGAGTTCCCAGGTAAGAGTGACTGGTCTGATACTGCGGATTTGTACGAACACGCTAGCCTTAGACAGAAAACTCTGGGTACAGGCATTCACTCTTCCAGTTTGCACGTGTTCACATTATTTAGACACAAACTTTGACTAGATTTTGAAAACTCAGAAGGCACAAAGCCAAAAATGAATCAAACTGGAAGGGTTCAAAACCTAGTAATCAATCATCCAGGAATAGATGATTAATTTTTGAAGCGGATTTGTTATTGTGTTCTCGTTGTGGTTATCACCTAAGGATAGGTGACGGTATTGTTTTAAAATCTAAACGCAAATAAACTTGCGTTAGGGTCCTGGAAAGTTATAGTCTTGGTCAAAGCATTACTAATAACCTAATTCCCTATAACCATTGGCTCTGATACCAAATCTTTGGTCACACCCCGACCACGTAAAACAACAAACCGTGGCGGAAACATCGGGGAGTGTTGTAACAGAATCATCGTTTCACAACCATGGTAATAAAAAGTTTCGTTTTATTGATTTATTAAATAATTTACATTGTCTTTGAACCAAACAAATAAGTTACATATCGTCTATCATTGTTTTTATGTCACTAAGGCCACGTCCCGATCCTAAGTGAACACACTTCCTAGCAATCAACATCAAGCAACGTTACCTGAAACATATGTAAAAACAAAGTCAGCAAAGAAATGCTGGTGAGCACATAGGTTTTAGAAGAGTATCGGATTCATGGCTCGTTTATATGTTGCAGTACCTTATTAGACAACAAGAGTCAAAAGTACAAACCTCGTTTTGAAAAGTGTATTGCAACATATTTAACCAACTCAAATCAAATTGGTTATGGTTCATAAAATCTCGCAGCCATGATTCTTAACCCCAAAACATTTGTTTTAGTAAACCAATTCGTAAAACATCTCGTAAAAACTCGTTAATAAAACTCGTATGGTTTATATCATTTCGAAAACCTCGTTGTGTGACATCGTTTCAAAATCGTTTCCCAAGTGAACTAAATAATGACATGAAATGTAATATGATAAAAGCACTTATATATAAGATGTACCAGCGGCGTATCTACCATGCTTTTATCATGCTACACCCATCCCATTATCTAATCACTACCCAAAACCAATCGTTTAGTCAAATCGTTTATCTCGTTTAAGTCGTCTCAAATCGTTTAACTCGTCCCAAAATCATTCTTGTTTTAATTGTGAAACTACTTTTGGTCGTCTCGCTAATAACAATGAAACCTTCGTGACTCGACTATCTCGAAACTCGTATTAATAAACCACCAAAGGGTAAGTTAACAATCATCAGATTCGGTCGTTACCTACATAACTCCCACACATAACCATGGGTGTAGTCTGATAACGGGATTTGTCAGATCCTATGGTACCACAACCTAATACTGGTCGGCTTGATCAATGCTAATGAATGTCATTCGTTATGTAACTACGTCCAATAAGTTTGTTCACATTATCAAAATCGTTATTAGTTTAATATAAACCATCTTAATCGTTTTTGAAACCATCGTTTAAATATCAAAATCGTTTTAATACATATGAATCACCCCAAAACAATCGAAAACAGTAAAATAGGGGAACTATGTACTCACATTGAAGTGCAAATATCCTTGATCTAAAGAACTCAACGAGCTCAGGCAAACCAAGGAAATTCAAGTAGCACCTAGTAATCGAATCACTAGATACATAAATCGACACCTAAATCGGAAGATTTGACAGAATGAGGTCTTGTAATCCAAATGGGTATTGGAACTCAGGTGATATGGTTTAACAAAACCTACATTCTAGATCGGAACCTAATCTAAGTGCTTTCGACCTGTTACGACCTATTAAGGTAGCTTACGCTACTTTAACGCGTCGTTCGCGCAAAAGTGCGTTCGAGACGTCTAACTAGTCATATGACAGGTATTATATGCCCTAACATGTTTAATTATGTTGCATAATCAGTTATGTGACAAATGTTTAGGTTACATATGCTTAAAATCCAATTATGCATGAAAAGGGCATTTTGGTAAATTACCTAAGGCATATAAACTACCTATCATACAACTACTTAAACTAGGTGACCATAAGGTAATACCTCGGAAGGTTATTCCCTATGCAACTATGGTCACTAATCATGCTTGGTCGGATCCTAATGATCGACCAAACGGGTCGAGTTCGAAAGTCAAAGTGGTGGTTTAGACCGCTTGACTTACGACTCTAAACAAGCACTAAACTAAAAGTGACGAGTTAAACATGTCAAAACAGGTTTAGCCTACTTAGAAAACTGATTTGGTATCAAAACAAAGTGTTTTGATACCCAAAATTAGTTTCGTTGCAAAATGCGTGCTAAAACGCATTTTGACCGAAACTTTGACTCGTCACTACACCTAGTTAACGTGGTAATCAGTAGGTATAACCGCTAAGGATTATAACCGTCATGATTACAATCACGTTACAAAGTTCAAACGAACTTTGTGTTGACCATTGACTGGTCAAAGCTGAAAGTCAAACACTGTTTGACTTTCTCGCTAGGAAAGCGATAAAAGAACGAAGGAAGCTTACAAAAGGTCCTTGCTAGGGAGAACTTGATCTTATAATTCTCAGGTATGAAGTTATACAACCTCAACTTAGAGAATTTAGATCAAGGGTGAATTGAAATGAATGGAATGGCATGCTATTTATACTAGTTGATGAAGAAAAAAATCATGACACTTATTTATATGGCCAACAAGCAATAAATCTCAACCATCCAAGTGTTAAGAGCAGGTTAGATGTAACACCTGTGTCACTCCAACCATCAAACAAATGCCAAACCAATGAAATATAGTATTTCATACTTGGGATTTGTAAAAATATGTGTATCGTTTACACATATCAATTCTTGTTCGATTTCAAGCTTTAAATCGTTTTCTGGAGGGTTATACGCGCTCTGATGTGTAGATATAACCAGTTTAATCCAACGAACACTCCGGAATAGTGAAATAGGCTTAACATACCTTAAATAACCTTTACATAACTTAGATATAAGTTTTGGAAGGTTTGGTGTGGTGAAATCAAAGTTTAATCGCTTACAGGGACTAAAGTTGACAAACTGCGAAAGTATGCCAATTTGAACTGTAACAGACCTTCCGGAACATGACCATAAGTTAAACATACCATAAATATCCTTTACATAGCTTAGAAATAGGCTTTGAGGTGTTCGGTATGCTAAAATAAACTTTTGTGTCATTCAGGGACTAAAAGCGTCAAAAAGTGCACAAGTTTGCATTTTTACGCGTAACTTACGTTCTGAATACATCCGGACATCCAAAAATTTATGTAAGCACTAAAATATTTTATTTTAGTGTTCGGCATAAGAAAAATCCATTCGTTTCGTCATTTGGATCGTTTTTCGCGCTTATGCGTATTCCGTCGTAATTAACCGAATATCGCAACCGTACGGCTAAACGAACCGACATCCGAGATATTTTTGAGCATGTTTTAAGTTCCCTATACTTTAACTTCATTTTAGAGCTTTGAAATGGGGTTAACGGGCCTTAAACGTGTCAAAAATGGGCTGAATGCATGACAGGGACCAAAACTGTAATTCTGCCAAACTTGTACCATACGATGCGTATGGTGTTTATACCCTACGATGCGTATGGGGTGTTCTGACCAGATTCAGAGTTTTTAACAGCCTGTTTGCAGCTGTTTAATCCTCCTCCACATGTTCTAAGTTGCTTAGTCAGCTGATAAGGATGGAATTTAGCTTCCATAACCTTTCCACAAGTGTACGGATGGGATTAAGGCACGTTTTCCATGAAACGATCTTAACGGTTCAACGAAAACTATAAATACCCCATCACCCCCAACCTCATTACTTACAAGAATTCTGATTTTAGAACCTCTAAGTTGAAACCATTGTTTCATACCTGAGATTCTTGAATCGGGATTAGCATTCGGGGACCCTTCGTAAGTATTCTTTCGTTCTTTTCCTTATTTTACTGCTTTTCGAGTCAGAAAGTCAAACTTTGTTTGACTTTCAGCGTTGACCAGTAATGGTCAATGCGAAGTTCGTTTGAACTTCGCAACGTGAGTGTAATCACGTTGGTTATAGTCCCTTGGGACTATGCCTACTGATTACCACGTTGTCTAGGGTCGTAGGGTAAGCGATCTAATAAATCGCTTATACCTCGAACCCGACCCAGTTTGGTCGATCATTAGGATCCGACCAAATACATTAGGTGACCCTAGTATAGGGAATAACCGTCCGAGGTTATACCCTATGGTCACATCGTTTAAGTAGTTGTATGATAGGTAGTTTATATGCCTTAGGTAAATTACCAGAATACCCTTTTCATGTATAATTGGTAATTAAGCATATGTAACCTAAACTTTTGTCACATAACTGATTTTGTAACATGTTTAGGCATATAACACTTGTCATAGGACTAGTTAGGCGGTCCGAACGCGTTTCACGCAAACGACGCGTTAAAGTAGCATAAGCTATCTAAACGGGTCGTAATGGGTCGTAAACTCTTAGGTTAAGTTTCATTTAGTATGTAGGCTTTGTTAAACCAAATGACACGAGTCTCTACACTCGTTTGGTTTACAAACCCTAATGCTACCCGATCTTCCGATCTAGGTCCGGTTATTAACATAGTTACCTATAGTAGGTGTCGTTTGATATCCGCGATCTCTAAGCATTGTTTGGTTGTTATTCAAGGACTACTGAGCAATCTCAAGTGAGTACATAGACCCCTCTTTTACTGTTTTCCAAACTGTTTTGGGGTGAAACACATGTGCCTACTTGTTACTTTCATGCTTTCATGTTTTCACATCATATACATGCTATGTTCGTTAGTACATTATAGTACATGATTTAATTACATTTCATGCTAGGTGTGCCCATTGTGTGCATTACTTAGTACATCATTCTACATTACATTTCATACTACGTATGTCCATTGTGTGCATACTTAGTACATTGTTTTACATTGCTTTTCTGTTGCACATGCTTATCCAGCATATGAACACATTATACCACATATTGAACCGTTGTAAACATTTGACTATGTGAACCGTTGTAATCATTTGACTATGTGATCCGTTGATATCTGTGAACCGTTTGTATCTCTGAACCGTTTGTATCTGTGAACCGTTTGTATCTCTGAACCGCTTGTATCTGTGAACCGTTTGTATCTGTGAACCGTTTGTATCTGTGAACCGTTTGTATCTGTGAACCGTTTGTATCTGTGAACCGTGTGAACCGTATTTGACTATACATAAACATTTCTACTACTGTTAAACATTACTTTGGTGGTTTGGTTTGATTAAGTGATTAAGTAACGATGCGTGTGTAATATGATACAAGCATGGTGGATACGCCGCTGGTACTTCCTATATATAAGTGTTTGTATGGTATTACATATTGTAGCGTTATTTGAATCATTTCAGTTTGAGACATAGAACATTTTATACCAGTAACATACTTTTCATAATACATTGTTTTACAAGTAACTTATCTTATACAAACTCAGTTTACATGGTTATTCATTTAACCATACATTATTCACTTATTTATACATATCATCTGAACTCATTGTTTTTATTAAATGATTTACAAGACAAAGCAAATTACAAGGTTCATGACTAAACATTTTCTCAAACATAAGTCATGAAACTTATTTTCACAAAACCTATGTATCTCACAGGCATTTTTATGCTGACGTACCTATTTTCACATGTGTTTTTCAGGAGCTGTTGCATAAGATGATCAAGATACACATAGGCAGACTTGGGCTTTAGTGACAATAAAAGATGCAAGACTAGTTAATTATGTTGTATTTCTTGTTTGTTAAGACATTGTAACCCTTTTAATCAATAAAACAAAACTTCAATTGCCATGGATTTGAAACGATTAATTCTGTTACAACACTCCCCGACGTTTCCGCCACGTTTTGTATGTTCTACGTGGTCGGGGTGTGACAGAAAAGATGGTATCAGAGCCAATGGTTATAGGGAATTAGGTTATTAGTAATGCTTTGACCTAGTCTATAACTTTCTTAGGACCCTAACGCGAGTTTACTTGCGTTTAGTCATAAAACAATGCTGTCACCTATCCTTAGGCGACGACCACAACAAGAACATAAATTTCAAAACCGCTTTGAAAACTAATCATCTGTTCTAGGATGATTTATTACAAGGTTTTGAACCCTCTATTGTAAGGTTTTGAACCCTCTGTTATATGGTTTTGAACCCCTTTGTATTTTTCAAAATCTCGTCAAGGTTTTGGGTTTTAAATAATGTGAACACGTGCAAACTGGAAGGGTGAATGCCTGTATCCTGGGTTTTCTGTCTAGGCAAGCACTTCGTATACATCTCATCAGACGCGAGACCAGTTGTGCTTACCTGGGAATTCTTGGGATGAGTGTTCACTTATAGGCGAGCATGTCTTCGCGATACATTATTTTTGACCCATTTACTTTGATTAATCACTGTGTGTCGTTTGTTGCTTTGTAGTAACAAACAAATGACCACAATCCTTGCTTTCATCAGATTTGTTTCATCTCATTCATTTCGTCTAATTCTCTCACTCGTTTCCTTTCATGTTCTTCTCTTTTAGAATGCCTCCACGACGTGAAAATCCAGTATCTGTTGACGAGCTGGCAGCTGTCATTACACAGCAAATGACTGCTGCAATCCCGAACGTAGTTGCTCAATGTTACCAAGCTATCAACAACAATAATGCCCCCTGCAACTTCAAGACGTTCAACTCGGCTATGCCATCAAAGTTTTCTGGGTCTCAAGGAGCGACTGCACTTCTGCAATGGTTCGAGAGTCTAGAGAGCACCTTCAGGCATGTTCAATGTCCAAACGAGCGAAAGGTAGACTTCGCATCTAGTGTCTTTGAGAAACGAGCTTTGACATGGTGGAACGGTGTAGTGAGAGATAGGGGTGCCGAAGAAGCACTGGCGCAAACATGGGAAGAACTTCGAGCACTGATGATGAAGGAATTCTGTCCTCGTCACGAGATCAGGGCATTGGAAAGAGAATTCGACGATCTTAAGCAAGACAGCGGCGAACATCGAGCATACACTGATCGATATGAGGAGCTGAGCCTATTGTGCCCTACTATGGTTACGCCTTTGGATAAGGCAATCGAGAAATACATTGATGGCCTCCCTGACTCAGTACAAGACATTGTGACTGGCAGTAACCCCACTACGGTTAGGCAGGCCATTGAGCTATCTGCAACTTTGACTGAATCTCAGATCAGGAAGCGTAAGCTTTTCCGAAAAGGTGACAAGAAACCGGTCGAGGAATCGAAACCAATCGAGGAATCAAAGACCATGGATGAACAGACTGGATCCCCTGAGCAGTCAAAGAAGCGAAAGGCTTCTCAGAACTTCGCCATGGTCGCTCACAATGGTCAAGCCGCCCCCAAACAACCAGCTCAACCCCGTGCTAGGAAACCATACAATGGAACTTCACCTTTGTGCAACCAATGTGGCCTCCATCATCATGCTAATGTGAGGTGCCGCGAATGCCAACTTTGTGGACTTAAAGGTCATACAGCAAAAGTTTGCGTAGTAGCTGTTGCACCAAATCGAGCTGACAACAATCCTGCTCAAGCTCGTTTTCCACCAGGTTCTTGCTACAAGTGTGGCGAGATGGGACATTTCCGAAGAAATTGCCCGAAGCTTGCAAATGCAAATCCAGCGCAGGGATGAGCATATGATCAATCAGAAGACAACATCGTTTAGAAATAATCACGTCTTATGTATTATTTTCTTTTGTTGTCAAGATCCAAGAAACAGTTGTTATCGTTGTTTATAAATAAATCTTTTACATTGCAATGTATTTATGTGATTGTATGTGTAAACAACATATCCCCTACAACACCGACAATCAAGGAACCGTATTCCTTGAAGAACAGACTACCCCCAAAAATTCTTCCATTTTACAATCTCTTGCGTTTTACACAAAGATCCTAAGTACCCGTCTCTTGCAAAGAGACGAAGTACAAGGTACAAGTTATAACTCTGTACGAATACCCCAAGTACCACTATAAATTCTTAATAGGGTACCTAAGGGTATTTCCGTATGTCCTAAATTATTGTGTACCTTAATTCGAATATTGCGTTTTCCTGAAAACGAAAATCGAATTTTTGGTAGATCATCCTATCTTCATGAATGTATTCTTGAAATGATTAAAGTGCCAAATGAAATCCACGAATTGGATTCCTGGTGTGCTTTAAGTATCCGCGTCCAAAGATAACAAATTAATAACAAATTAAACAACTATGTGATTTTGTGCTTATGTGTTCCCTTTATGTTTTTGGTGTGATCCAAATTCTTGTCATTCAAATCCTCGTAGAATCTTCCATATCTTTGGGTGCTATATTAAATCCTCAACGGGCTTGTACGTAATAGTAAAGACCCTTGGATTATATTGTACCATTCCATAATTAGACCCCTGAGTGGTCTAGGTAATCAGATTGATCCAAAAATCTGGTTAGGAATATCATGTGATGATATAGCTGAAAGGACTCCTTGGTGGCCTAATTAAAAAGGATCCTTTGTCGATCTCATTAAAAGGACCCTATGGTAGTCCAGTCACACTCATCATAGGTTTGATTTTCCTCCCCTAAAACATTTCAAGACAAACTGTGCGGACTATGCAAGGAATTACGTAATTATGGATGCATACATAATTATGAAATTCAGTGCACAGAAACCACAGCAAGTTCTGTCGTGTATCTGAAGTTAACCATGTTCATTTTTGTTTCTGGAGAAATAGTAAAAAATGACTCATTCTGTTCATTTTTGTTTCTGAAGAAATAGTGAAAAATGACTCATTCTGTTCATTTTTGTTTCTGAAGAAATGGTGAAAAATGACTCATTCTGTTCATTTTTGTTTCTGAAGAAATGGTGAAAAAATGACTCATTCTGTTCATTTTTGTTTCTGAAAAAATAGTGAAAAATGACTCATTCTGTTCATTTTTGTTTCTGAAGAAATAGTGAAAAATGACTCATTCTGTTCATTTTTGTTTCTGAAGAAATAGTGAAAAATGACTCATTCTGTTCATTTTTGTTTCTGAAGATGTTGTGGAAAAATGACTCATTCTGTTCATTTTTGTTTCTAAAGATGTTGTGGAAAAATGACTCATTCTGTTCATTTTTGTTTCTGAAGATGTTGTGGAAAATGACTTAATCTGTTCATTTTTGTTTCTGAATAATGCCTGTTGAAAATAACTCCGTTCATTTTTCATTTCTGGAAAATGTTCATTAAAGAGAAATTACAGGATTATGTCTTGTTCATCTTTGATGGTTATTTAACACAAAGTCACAGATAGACTCCTACGAATTAATTTCGGGACGAAATTTCCTAAAGTAGGGGAGACTGTAACACCTGTGTCACTCCAACCATCAAACAAATGCCAAACCAATGAAATATAGTATTTCATACTTGGGATTTGTAAAAATATGTGTATCGTTTACACATATCAATTCTTGTTCGATTTCAAGCTTTAAATCGTTTTCTGGAGGGTTATACGCGCTCTGATGTGTAGATATAACCAGTTTAATCCAACGAACACTCCGGAATAGTGAAATAGGCTTAACATACCTTAAATAACCTTTACATAACTTAGATATAAGTTTTGGAAGGTTTGGTGTGGTGAAATCAAAGTTTAATCGCTTACAGGGACTAAAGTTGACAAACTGCGAAAGTATGCCAATTTGAACTGTAACAGACCTTCCGGAACATGACCATAAGTTAAACATACCATAAATATCCTTTACATAGCTTAGAAATAGGCTTTGAGGTGTTCGGTATGCTAAAATAAACTTTTGTGTCATTCAGGGACTAAAAGCGTCAAAAAGTGCACAAGTTTGCATTTTTACGCGTAACTTACGTTCTGAATACATCCGGACATCCAAAAATTTATGTAAGCACTAAAATATTTTATTTTAGTGTTCGGCATAAGAAAAATCCATTCGTTTCGTCATTTGGATCGTTTTTCGCGCTTATGCGTATTCCGTCGTAATTAACCGAATATCGCAACCGTACGGCTAAACGAACCGACATCCGAGATATTTTTGAGCATGTTTTAAGTTCCCTATACTTTAACTTCATTTTAGAGCTTTGAAATGGGGTTAACGGGCCTTAAACGTGTCAAAAATGGGCTGAATGCATGACAGGGACCAAAACTGTAATTCTGCCAAACTTGTACCATACGATGCGTATGGTGTTTATACCCTACGATGCGTATGGGGTGTTCTGACCAGATTCAGAGTTTTTAACAGCCTGTTTGCAGCTGTTTGATCCTCCTCCACATGTTCTAAGTTGCTTAGTCAGCTGATAAGGATGGAATTTAGCTTCCATAACCTTTCCACAAGTGTACGGATGGGATTAAGGCACGTTTTCCATGAAACGATCTTAACGGTTCAACGAAAACTATAAATACCCCATCACCCCCAACCTCATTACTTACAAGAATTCTGATTTTAGAACCTCTAAGTTGAAACCATTGTTTCATACCTGAGATTCTTGAATCGGGATTAGCATTCGGGGACCCTTCGTAAGTATTCTTTCGTTCTTTTCCTTATTTTACTGCTTTTCGAGTCAGAAAGTCAAACTTTGTTTGACTTTCAGCGTTGACCAGTAATGGTCAATGCGAAGTTCGTTTGAACTTCGCAACGTGAGTGTAATCACGTTGGTTATAGTCCCTTGGGACTATGCCTACTGATTACCACGTTGTCTAGGGTCGTAGGGTAAGCGATCTAATAAATCGCTTATACCTCGAACCCGACCCAGTTTGGTCGATCATTAGGATCCGACCAAATACATTAGGTGACCCTAGTATAGGGAATAACCTTCCGAGGTTATACCCTATGGTCACATCGTTTAAGTAGTTGTATGATAGGTAGTTTATATGCCTTAGGTAAATTACCAGAATACCCTTTTCATGTATAATTGGTAATTAAGCATATGTAACCTAAACTTTTGTCACATAACTGATTTTGTAACATGTTTAGGCATATAACACTTGTCATAGGACTAGTTAGGCGGTCCGAACGCGTTTCACGCAAACGACGCGTTAAAGTAGCATAAGCTATCTAAACGGGTCGTAATGGGTCGTAAACTCTTAGGTTAAGTTTCATTTAGTATGTAGGCTTTGTTAAACCAAATGACACGAGTCTCTACACTCGTTTGGTTTACAAACCCTAATGCTACCCGATCTTCCGATCTAGGTCCGGTTATTAACATAGTTACCTATAGTAGGTGTCGTTTGATATCCGCGATCTCTAAGCATTGTTTGGTTGTTATTCAAGGACTACTGAGCAATCTCAAGTGAGTACATAGACCCCTCTTTTACTGTTTTCCAAACTGTTTTGGGGTGAAACACATGTGCCTACTTGTTACTTTCATGCTTTCATGTTTTCACATCATATACATGCTATGTTCGTTAGTACATTATAGTACATGATTTAATTACATTTCATGCTAGGTGTGCCCATTGTGTGCATTACTTAGTACATCATTCTACATTACATTTCATACTACGTATGTCCATTGTGTGCATACTTAGTACATTGTTTTACATTGCTTTTCTGTTGCACATGCTTATCCAGCATATGAACACATTATACCACATATTGAACCGTTGTAAACATTTGACTATGTGAACCGTTGTAATCATTTGACTATGTGATCCGTTGATATCTGTGAACCGTTTGTATCTCTGAACCGTTTGTATCTGTGAACCGTTTGTATCTCTGAACCGCTTGTATCTGTGAACCGTTTGTATCTGTGAACCGTTTGTATCTGTGAACCGTTTGTATCTGTGAACCGTTTGTATCTGTGAACCGTGTGAACCGTATTTGACTATACATAAACATTTCTACTACTGTTAAACATTACTTTGGTGGTTTGGTTTGATTAAGTGATTAAGTAACGATGCGTGTGTAATATGATACAAGCATGGTGGATACGCCGCTGGTACTTCCTATATATAAGTGTTTGTATGGTATTACATATTGTAGCGTTATTTGAATCATTTCAGTTTGAGACATAGAACATTTTATACCAGTAACATACTTTTCATAATACATTGTTTTACAAGTAACTTATTTTGTACAAACTCAGTTTACATGGTTATTCATTTAACCATACATTATTCACTTATTTATACATATCATCTGAACTCATTGTTTTTATTAAATGATTTACAAGACAAAGCAAATTACAAGGTTCATGACTAAACATTTTCTCAAACATAAGTCATGAAACTTATTTTCACAAAACCTATGTATCTCACAGGCATTTTTATGCTGACGTACCTATTTTCACATGTGTTTTTCAGGAGCTGTTGCATAAGATGATCAAGATACACATAGGCAGACTTGGGCTTTAGTGACAATAAAAGATGCAAGACTAGTTAATTATGTTGTATTTCTTGTTTGTTAAGACATTGTAACCCTTTTAATCAATAAAACGAAACTTCAATTGCCATGGATTTGAAACGATTAATTCTGTTACAACACTCCCCGACGTTTCCGCCACGTTTTGTATGTTCTACGTGGTCGGGGTGTGACATTAGAAGCCTTGGAGAGGTGTAAACTTGGTTAACACACCAAGAAATTTGCATAAACAGCCCCTAAACATCAAACTGTTTGCTGAAAATGACCTGCCATTGCTGAAAATGACCTGCCATTGCTGAAACTGATATTTCTGTCAAAACAAGGTTGTGTGACGCCACCATAGCCCAGTTCCAGAAACTTTCGAAAAATGGCAGAAATGGTCCCTGCAGCTCGTTTTGGCCATTTTTGATGCGTTTAAACCCCGTTAACCCATTTTCAAGGATATACAAGGATGTTAAAGCATAGGGAACATAAAACATGCTGAAAAATATCTCGGATGTCGGTTCGTTTGATCATACGGTTGCGTTATTCGGTTAATTACGACGGAAGTCGTAATGAACGCAAAAACGATCCAAATTAAGCGACGAATGGAATTTAATCATGCCAATCACTAAAATAAAATATTTTAATGATTACATAAATTTTTGGGTGTCCGGATATATTCAGAACGTAATATATGCGCGAAAATGCAAACTTATGCACTTTTTGACGCTTTTAGTCCCTATTGATCAAATAAGTTTATTTTAGCATACCGAACCCTTCAAAGCCTATTTCTAAGCTATGTTTAGGTTATTTATGGTATCTTTAGCTTATGATCAAGTTTTGGACTGTACGTTACTATACAAATCGGTATAGTTTCACAGTTTGACACAAATAGTCCCTACGATCGAACAAACTAGTTTTCGACACACCAAACCATCCAAAACGTATTTCGAAGTTATGTGAAGGTTATTTAAGGTATGTTAAGCCTATGTCACTATTCTGGAGTGTTTGTCGCGTTAAACTGACTGTGTTTACGCACCAGTTTGCGTATAACTTTCCAGAAAGCGATTTAAAGCTCGAAATCGGAATCGAATCGAATCGTAAAATCATCAAACACGAAAACACACATAATAACACCAAAAAACATTGTTTTATTGATAATTAACATTGTTTGACATTGTACATCGATTACAGAGCATAGTTGTCACAGTCTCCCCTACTTTAGGGAATTTCGTCCCGAAATTTGAACTAGAGGAAACTTGTGAGAACAATTGCGGATATTTCGCCTTCATTTGGTCCTGACGTTCCCAAGTAAGATCTGGGCCACGTTTGGACTCCCAGTGAATCTTGACCAATCGAATCCGTTTGTTCTTCAACTGTTTGACAGCACTGTCCACTATCTCCACAGGTTTCTCGACAAAGTGCATCGTTTCATCGACTTGAATTTCGTCAAGAGGAATGTGAAGATCAGCATCAGCTAAACACTTTCGCAAATTGGACACGTGAAAAGTCGGATGAATATTTCCAAGCTCTTGAGGTAGCTCTAGTCGATAGGCAACCTTTCCAACTCTTTCAACAATCTTAAATGGTCCAACATATCGTGGTGCAAGTTTTCCTTTCTTTCCAAATCTCACCACTCCCTTCCAAGGTGACACCTTGAGTAGGACATGGTCTCCAACTTGAAATTCTAGGGGCTTGCGTCGCATATCCGCATAACTCTTTTGACGGCTTCTAGCTGTCACAAGATTATCCTGATTTTTCTTGATTTTGTCTGTCGTTTCCAGAATGAGCTCAGGTCCAGTAAGCTAAGTTTCACCGATCTCATTCCAACAGACATGTGAACGACATTTTCGACCATAGAGAGCTTCGAATGGTGCCATATTAATGCTGGCATGATAACTATTGTTGTAAGAGAATTCGATCAATGGAAGATGAGAATCCCAATTACCACCAAAGTCTATCACGCATGCTCTAAGCATATCCTCCAAAGTTTGAATCGTCCTCTCAGATTGTCCATCTGTTTGGGTATGATATGCAGTGCTTAGATTTAGTTGGGTTCCCATAGCAGATTGCATGGTCTTCTAAAAATGAGATGAAAATCGAGCATCACGATCAGATATGATGTCCAAAGGAACACCGTGTCGAGATACAATCTCATCAACATAAATATTTGCAAGTTTATCAGCAGATAGATCCTCGCGAATCGGAAAAAAATGAGCTGACTTCGTTAATCGATCGATAACAACCCATATAGCATCATGACCTTTAGATGTACGCGGTAATTTAGTGATGAGATCCATCGCAATGTTCTCCCACTGCCAAACCGGTATCTCTGGTTGTACAAGCAAACCAGATGGTCGTTGATGTTCAGCCTTGACTTTGAGACAAGTTAGGCATTTCGATATATACAAGGCAATATCCTTCTTCATACCAGGCCACCAATATTGAGTACGAAGATCCTTGTACATTTTATCAGCACCAGGATGGATAGAATATCGAGACCTATGAGATTCGTCCATCACCAAAGTGCGAAGATCGTCTTGTTTCGGAATCCACAAACGATCCTTGAAATAGAGTAAACCATCATCCTTCGCTTCGAGTTTAAGCTCAAGTTGACGTGGTAATTCCTTACCCATCAAATTTTGTGAAACACAAAATTGCTGAGCTTGAAGGACACGAGTTTGAATATCAGATAGAGTTCGAACAGAGTGAAGCTTGACTTGCTCCTTTCGACTAAGCGCATCAGCTACGACATTTGCCTTACCAGGATGGTAGCGAATCTCGCAATCGTAGTCGTTTAAGAGCTCAACCCAACGTCGTTGCCTCATGTTCAGCTCCTTCTGATTAAGAATGTGCTGGAGACTTTTGTGGTCTGTGAAAACCACACACTTCTTGCCATAAAGATAGTGTCTCCATATTTTGAGAGCGAAAACCACAGCACCCAATTCAAGATCATGAGTCGTGTAGTTCTTCTCGTGAACTTTCAATTGTCTAGATGCATATGCTATAACTTTGCATCGTTGCATGAGGACACAACCAAGGCCTAAGTTGGATGCATCGCAATAGACAAGGAAATCATCATTTCCATCAGGCAAAGATAGAACAGGAGCATCACACAACTTCTATTTCAGCGTTTGGAACGCTTCTTCTTGTTTGGGTCCCCACTCAAAAGGCTTATTCTTCTGATTCAAAGCAGTGAGTGGAACCGCAATCTTCGAGAAGTTCGAAATAAATCGACGATAATATCCAGCAAGACCAAGAAAAGAACGAATCTCTGTGGGTGTCGTTGGTGTGTTCCAATCCTTAATTGCAACAATGTTGGATGGATCCACATGAATACCCTGCTCGTTGACTATATGACCCAAAAACTGAACTTCTTTAAGCCAAAATTCACACTTGGAGAATTTAGCAAAAAGTTGTTCCTTCTTCAGGAGTTCTAGTGTCAAACGAAGGTGTTGCTCGTGATCGGCTCGAGACTTTGAATAAATGAGAATATCGTCGATGAACACAATGATGAACTTGTCTAAATAAGGTTTACAGACCCTATTCATTAAGTCCATGAAGATAGCTGGGGCATTCGTCAAACCAAAAGGCATGACAGTAAACTCGTAGTGCCCATATCTCTTACGGAATGCAGTTTTGGGAATATCTTCTTCGAGTACACGAAGTTGATGATACCCAGAACACAGATCGATCTTGGAAAAATAGGTAGCACCTTGCAACTGATCAAAGAGATCATCAATTCGGGGTAGGGGATATCGATTCTTGATGGTAAGCTTATTAAGCTCACGATAATCGATACACATTCGAAAAGATCCATCTTTTTTTTCACAAAGAGGACAGGAGCTCCCCAAGGTGAATAACTTGGTCGGATGAATCCTTTATCAGATAACTCTTGAAGCTGTTTCGATAACTCTTGCATCTCAGACGGTGCAAGAGGATAAGGTGTTCTCGCAATCGGGTTGGCATTGGGTACAAGATCAATATGAAACTCGACTTGACGAACTGGAGGCAAACCAGGCAGTTCATCAGGAAACACCTCTGGATAATCCCGAACAATCAGAATACCCTGAATACTCTTGTTCTTGCCTTTCTCCTCAGTGACATGTGCCAGAAAAGCAACATATCCTTTTCGTAAATAACTTCGGGCATTTGTACACGACATGAGTTTCAAATCAATAGATGGTTTCTCACCACGAACTTCTAGGACATCGCCAGAAGAAAGAGGAATACGAATGATCTTATCGAAACAAACCACCTCAACATGATGTTTGGTTAACCAATCCATCCCCACGATAATGTCGAAACTCCCAAGTTGCATCGGCGTGAGGTCAATAGGAAAAAGATGGCTATCGAGGTTCAATTGACAACCACGAATAACAGAATCGAGTAAAAGATGTTTACCAGTAGCGACTTCGACAGATAAGGGTTTCCTTAGTTTAGTTCTAGGTATCGCAAGTAAAGGCTCAAAGGATAACGAAACAAAACTCCTATCGGCACCAGAAACGAAAAGAACAGATGGAAGTTGATTGTTAACAAGGAACGTACCGTTAACAACCTCGTTGTTAGCTCGAGCCTCATTTGCATTTAGATTGAATGCTCGTCCACGAGCGGGATTTACATTCGCGATAGCGTTTGGATTCGCATTTGCATTTACCAACCTCAGGCAGTTGTTGCGGAAATGACCCATTTCTCCTCAATTAAAAAACGAACCATGTGGGAATCTCGCAGCATTCCCTTGAACTTGTGCTGGAACCTGAGCAACCTGATTCTGGCCCAAACGACAAATGTTGGCCAAATGCCCAAGTCTACCACACGTAGTGCACTGTTTACAGGCCTGCTGTGCAACATGGTGACCGTTGCATCGGGCACAGTGAGGTGCGGTACCAGCATATTGCTTCTTCGCGGGAGGTAGGGCTGGTGGGTTCTGAGGGTTCTGTGCAGTGACTGCAAAGTTCTGGGAACCCTTGCGCTTCCTTGACTTTTTGGAAGACTCACCCTGCTTCTTACCCTTACCCTTACCCTTACCCTTGTCTTGTGCCGAATCGGCTGTTTTCCTCTTGTCACCCTTACGGGTCAATTTACCCTTTCTGACCTGAGACTCAGTCAGAGTAGCAGCCAATTCAATTGCTTGACGGACAGTTGTAGGATTACTGTCAGTCACAATATCTTGCACAGAATCGGGTAACCCATCGATATACCTGTAGGATCGTGTTCTGACCCGAATGAGTCGTTCAGAGGCGTTCTTCTCTGTTTCAGGTGCGGAATAACAAGAAACGGGGGTAGAAATAGCTGATTCTTCAATTTAACTACTGTTTGTATTGATTATAACACGAATACAAGTAGTTCTTCACACCGGCAACACTTCGGTATGGAATCGTACAATGTTTCAAATGATTTCGCTCAAGACCCTATTTATAGTGTTGGTGGTTTCGCTCATATGTACATGTACATATAAGCGGAACCCCTACATGTCCATATAAGCGGAACCCCTACATGTCCATATAAGCGGAACCCCTACATGTCCATATAAGCGAAACCCCTATATGACCATATAAGCTAAACCCCATGCTAAAGACCCTATGAGCGAAATCAGCACCTAAGACACATACATTCTCCTATTATCTCGTAAATCGTGCCCTAATCTATACAATTCAATGTAAGACTCGATCCAAGACGAAGTCGACAAATGTAGTGCACCAACAGACTCCCCCTCAGATGTTGACGAGTCGACTATCGAGTCACGACAATGCTGTGTCTTCATTTCTTCAGTCTTGATCAGTCTCTGGGCTTTTCTCTCTCTATCTTCATCAACAGACTCCCCTTCTAACCATATCTGCTTGAAAATCTTCAGACTCCCCCTCTCGATCTGCTGGCATTTCTTTATTCTTCAGCAATATCTGGTTCAAACTACAGAGTCTTCAATTTCCAGGATCGAAACTTGGCTCTAGTTCTGTTCATAGAATCTTCAGGATCGATACCTGGCTAAACCTGCACATTCTTAATCCAGAAATAAATTTTCTAAATTTAACAATTTTTATGCACCAACACTAATTCTCTTAAACATGTGCACCAACAAACACTCTCCCTCAGATCACAAACTCATGATGAACCACTTGTTGATTTAGAAAATATATTTTGACATTTAAGACACACTCCCCCTCACAACAATGTCATCATGTTTAGCACTCGGAACTTTGAAAATCAGCTTTCCAACATCAGTTGTCGAAAATCTTTTTGACTTTTTCAAAAGTTTATGCTAAAACACACTCAAAATCTTTTTGGATTTTTCTGAAAGAAAGTAACTAACACCACTTGCAGAAACAACAAAATGCAGAAATGAAATATTTACAAACAATATTTTTGTGAGTTTGTGTAAGAGGATCATATCAGTTTACGACAAGTCACAAGTACCGTTGAGCTTAGTTACACATTAAGAATTAAACAATTCACTTAGATTGCCAATATACTGATCCACTTAAATTCTCACACAAATTTTAACTGATTCAGGATATGAATTAAGTGTTTTAAAGACTTAAACTCATTCATGTGTCCCACCTCTTGAATATACTCCCATATCCAGATCCCAATATTCAGTCTTACAGGTGAGTATACCACAGATGATATCTGTAAGGGGTTAAATTGCGAGGGCCGTGAGAGCTCAGGTCGATACTCCCGTATAAGCAGAGAGATGACGGCTTCGACTTTTGGTGTGTCCCCTTTAGAGGATCTTTTGAATTACAACAGCAATGACTATCAATTTTATTGTTTCATCAATTTGCTGAGGGCGGCGCTATATTTCAAGCATGCGGAAAGCATTATCCGGGGACTAGGTCAGAATTTCCATTCAGCAGAAGTCCCGGGATAATACCCCAGATATCACTGAGCATAAAGACCTAGTATATCAGAAAGAGGGACCTTTCAAACGAGATTTCAGGGGTTACCTATATATCCAAGTAGTGTTCCCCACGAAATAAGCAAGTTTGAATTTAAGTTTATATCCCGAAAAAGCTTACTAAATGTGTAAAAACCTATCGGCATATCATCAGTGAGACCGTTTAACTCTATTTAATCATTACAATTCTTTAGCATACTGTGACCGTCTACTGATGTACTATCATTTCCTCTTCTTTGACACAAAAACTCATTTTTGTATTTTATCATGTTTTTGCCTTTTTCAAATTTTCTAATGTTTTTGGATTTTCAGAAATTTCTACTCCCCCTAAAATGCAAACACGTTTCAGGAAATTTGAAAACAAACTGTACAGAAAAATGACAACCGATATCGAATCGCTTCAAATCGCCATCCACTTGGCATAAACAATCAGAACTCCCCCTTTCACAAAACTGTTTTCTCATAATGATTTCAAAACACTTAAGTTTGTTTTAACCAGAATGATTTTTCCGGAAAATAAGTTTTGTTGATTTTACCACTTGTAAAATTAGGGGTTTGGTTCATCAAATTGTCCTTCACATATACGTATCAGAATTACATCAAGTTCAAACTAATGACCTTGACGAATCACTTTGTAATATCCACCCTCTTACCACTTGTAAAAATATCCAAATCATATAACCACATGTAGGAATAAAACATCTACACAAACCATTTTACCAATAAATATGCCGATTCCTGCTTCACACTTACCAACCTGGAAGCTCCGGCAATTCACACTTATCCTGTAAAAATTCAATTATTTTAAGATTCAATTAACAATCAATTACTAAGAAAGATGCCGATTCCTGATCCACGATTACAAACTTGGGATCTCCGGCATAGTCCTAAGACTTCAAGGGAAACAGACTTCCATCCAAGTCTTCTCAGACTTGATGACTTTCAATTCTTGCGCAGTGGGGTTGTAAGTTGCCTTTTTAGTTGCATAAAAATCTTTAACCCCCTTAACTTTCCCATTCAACATTTCCCAAAAAATTTCTTAACACTCCCATTGAATGTTTTCTCGACATCAAACTTAGTTTTATCTGTGTAAAACTGATTCGAGATATCAACCTTACCAACTTTCTGTTTAACTTCTTCAAATTTCAGTGATGGAAACTCATCATCATTCACTGAAATTTTCATCTCAACCTGTGGCTCTTCTGGCTTTGTGGAACCAGATTCATCGCCGACTTTCTCATCAACTTTCTTAACAACCCACACTTGGTTGTCTTTCTCTTTCTTTTTATAAAAATTCTTTTTAGAACACTCACCAACCTCATAAGTTGAATTTTCAAAAAATTTAAATTTTTCAGTTGGTGGTTCAATATCAACAACTTTTCCTTTCAACTTGTTAGAAACTCCCTGTTTTGACTTGGCATTTTTCGGACAGTTCCATGCAATGTGACCAGCTTCATTGCATTTGTACCAGGTTCTAGTTTCTTTTGAGTGACAAACTTCAGTTCCATTCTTCTTCTTTTCAGCAAGAAACTCCTGATTTGACTGTCTCCAGAATGGTTTCTTCTGTTCCTCTTCTGCACTTCCACCTGACACAAATTCTGTTTTTGTTTTAGAATTTTTCAAATTTTTATGATTTTCTGGTGGAATAAATCCAAGGCCTTTCTTTTTGTAGCTACGATTTTGGTTTGGTTTCTTTTGAAAACCAGAACCAGAATTGTAACCCTTTTTCTTGTTTAATCGTTGTTGTACTCTTGAAGTGTACTTTTTAGGTTTTTCAGTAAGATTTAAATCTTTTATTTCAGAAATATTAATTTCTGTCATTTTGAAAACCTTTTTGATCATGTCAAAACAAACACTTCTTATTGGAAACTCTTTGTCAGAGTATAATTTGTCCGAATCATTTAAAGTGTATGCAACTTCAAATGCTTCATCATCCAAATTTGCTTTTGATAACAAAAAATCTTTACTATAAGCCTTTTTGACTGATGACTTTGGACTGTTAACTGGCGAATTTGACCCTCCAGACTCAGACTTTGACTCAGACTCCTCCTCAGTATCCAACACCTGATCGACCACCTTTTTTATTAACTCAGATTCATGATCAGTATCGGACAAGGTAAATGTGACATCACTGTTATCTGGTAAAACGTCAGTTGTGTCGGTTTTTAGCTTTATATTGACTGCTTTTTCAAGTTGCTCCTCATTTGGTTTTCTAGCAGAATACCCTTTCCAAATTGGAGGCGGACACTTGTTATATCTAACAGTCGGTTTCTTACCACTATCTTTCTTCTTTGGCTTCTCATCTTGAAAAGCTTCCATACCTGCAACAGTTGGGTAAATACGATCAATGAGATAATCAGAACTAGAATAACTTTGTAATAAACGTCTAATTCTCTCATTCTCGATCTTTTCTGTTTCTAAATCTTGCTTCCATTTAGCACTCTCTTCGATGTAAAAGTTGATGGCTTTCTGTTTTGTCATCATCACAGCATTCATCATCGTAAGTGCTTGTTCTCGTTCTGAGTTTGTCTTTTGGAGACCAGTTACTGTTTTGTTCAAGACATCATAAGATTCCTTTACATAGTTGAGATTGAACAGTAACTACTCCTTCTTCTTCTCATATTCAGCTATTATCTCGTCTTTTGCTGCACATCCCTTGCAAGCTTCCAAACACTTCATGCAAGGCTTTACAACTTCAACAATCTTCTCAATCTCGATTGTCTTTATCACTTCAATCACTTTTTCTTCTTCTTTCACCTTCTCAGTTTCAATCATCTTCTCAACAACACCTTCAACATTCTCTTTCTGAACAACATCTTCAGATTTCATTTGTTGTTGTTCTTTAGCAGCTCGTTTCTCCTTCAGTTTCTCCATACGTTCTGCAAAATAGAAATGAAAACTTTCAGGAGAAAGATGAGATTTTGCAACATTTATATGTTTCTCTTCCTCATCATCACTGCTACTATCAACTATTGACTGATCAAACTGTACAGATTTTTCAGAATCAGCATCTGATAAACCAGAATCTGACGGTGTTTGATCAAAGATAACTTCCTTTTCTGAAATAACAACATTTTGTACACTCTCATCTGAACTCTGTGAACTTTCATAAGCACTTAATGAACTTTTATCAGAAACAACAAACTCTTCTTTCACATTCTTCACAGTCTCACCAATAGACTTCACCCACGTGGTAAACATGTCTGGTTCTCTGACAATCTTAGCGATGAAAGCTTTAAAATTTCCATTCTCATCTGCAAACATATTCCAACTGAAGCCTTCAGGTAGCCTCTCATCATCTTGATCGACTATGCATGCTTTGCTATCAGGAGAGATATAATTGTTCCAGTCAAAATCCACCACACACGCTCTTTTTGAATCCTCGATTCTTCTACCATGAGCCGTCTGTGAATCTTGTGATTGACCGACCTGCTGATAAATGGCTTTACGGTAATAGTCGTCTTTTCCGAACGGATTCTGAGCGCCACTAGCTTCTCTGTTCTTGCACTCCCGCTTGAAATGGCCTTTCTCCCTGCAACGAAACAAGTAACTTTAGATTTATCAAAACCTAAAGTAGATACATGAGCATCAAGAAAATCATTTCTCTCGGTAATCGTTTTGAACTTTTCAGCACGTCTAAGAACACTCGCAAGACACCATTTGATATCCATCAGTTCCATCTCTTCTGCGTCTATTTGATCGTAATCCTCTTTGGTGAGCATGGGATTTCCGATCCGACCAGCCACTAGACCCTCATAAGATAACAACACAGAACCAAGTAGAGCCATGTGGTCTTTAGCAGTGTCTTCTGAAAAACTTTGACCTTCTGGAAGATTTAAAGCGATGTTGCACTGAATCACATAACCATTTCCTGTCTTTGTGCTCTGAGACTGAAAACTTGTATTTGACTCTTTAGGATTAACACTCGGAAATGATGAGAATCCGCTACTGCTTTTGTTTGAACTCTGATCAGCTTTTTCTGATGAATCACCCGCACTAAACCCAGTCTGAATTTTCGGACTTCTCTCAGCTTCTGGAACCGGAACACTACCTTTGTAATACATTTTTACATCCTGTTGACCACTTGGACTGTTCATCCTCGCGATCTTCTGCTGTTCCAAATCTTGACCCTCAATCTTTTCGATAAACTGACCAATTGTTAACCCATCATAAACCCCTGTATTTTTCAGGATCATCAAATAAGTTCCCCACTCTTTTTGCGGTAACGCATCAGCTAATTTGTCTACCCACTCTTCAGGATCCTTTTTTATACTAAGCATTGACATTGATCGTACAAGGTGACAGTATCTCTCAATCAGCTTCTTCGTATCTTCACCCGGTAAACTGCTGAACAAATCGAACTCTTTCTTAAGCAACGCCTTTTTGCTCTTTATCATGTTCTCACTTCCCTCAAATTTGACTTTAAGTGCATCCCATATTGATTTTGCAGTTTTGTCGTGCTGAAGCAGAATGAAAATGTCTTCCTTGATAGCTTGTTGAAGCAGACTAATCATCATCTTTTCTGCTTTATACATAACCCGTTCTTGATCTGTGAACTCTGATAACTCTTTTAGAACTTGCAAATTTGTTCGAGGCAACACGTATTTCTTCAGTATACATTCCCAAGACCTAAGATGGTTTGCCTGAACCCAGTTCTCGAATCTGTCTTTCCACCCGTAATATTCTTCAATACTCATCAATTTCGGGGGCTTTTGGGTGGTTCCCGTCTCGTTTTCTATATTCATAGCTTGAACAACGGCAGCTGGACCAGACGGTGTTGCAAACGCATTGTAGAATTCAGTATCCATGATGACTTAGCATGTCACGGCCCCCGTCCCGGTTTTACCCGTTTCAGGAGCCGTGGAACAGAAATCCCGTGGTATTTATTTAATTGAGTTTAACAGCGGAAGTTTATCATCAGAATCGTTTTAAAGCTAAAATTTTCCCGATTATTTTATTTCACAATTCGGGATAAAACCCCGGTAATTTACAATATTATGATTTCACGGAGAAATCTTATTTTTACAAAACATATTTCTTTATTTTATAATAAGCCACTTTCTTAAGCTTGAAATGCTCCATAGCACTTTTCCTGAATTACAACAGATCACCTGAAACATGTTTGAAAAAGGTTTTGTCAGCGGGAAATACTGAGTGAATCATTCATTTTACTAAAACGACACGTTTGTTATAATTTACAGTATTAAGAGCAATTACAATGTCTCTATCTTTTTAAATTAACTGATCCAGTTGTCACTTGACCGGACGTGTGACTGTGGACATATCACTTGCTGGGTCCGTTCACCCACAAGTGATAAATAATTAGTAGCTATGTGCACATCCCCCCACATACTGGCAGTAATTTCAGATTACATAGAATTAATCCCTGTAATTATAATCTTAGAATATAAACATGCTTTTGTAAAGTAATTTGATAAAAAGAGAATGACTCACATTGCAGATTTAACACGGATAGAGTTTACCCTACGGATTAGCCTTGTTAACCTAATTTAAATAATAATGCACACAAAACCGGGTTAGTAATCAATACAGCATTTACGATAACTCACGAGATCAAATTCTCACAACGAACGACAAAGTGCGATACTTCATCCATCGAATTAACGACGAACGACAAAGTATAACCCTAATGTGGGCAGCACTTAAACATCCATTGGATATATTGATCGGTCGGAAAATAAATCGTAATAGCGATCGAGTTATTACCCTGAATTGTGGCAGCGCTACGTGAATCGTTTGTTTTGGACTGTTTATATAATAACTCGGAGTATAATTTGAAACAGAACGTCGCATCAACGCAGAATTGCATCAAACAGACGATACTATTTATACAAGAAAAATGTCCCCCTCGCGCCACGCGAGGGGTTCTCTCGTTCCTGTCGCGTGGCGCGACAGGCCCTACTCTACCCTAGGTTAGCTTCGTGTCACAGTAGCTTAGCTGAGTTGGTTTCGTGAAATTTTAAATTTTTGACAGCAAACTGTGTGGATTTTACCGAGTGGGGTTTACCCCCCTGAGTTTTAGGGGCCCTGATCCTGATTCCGATTATTCTGAAAATTTTAGGGTTTGTTCAGAATTACTTGGGTTTCTCAATTAGGGTTTCCTATTGGACAATTAAAGTAATAATTAGTACTTTTTGAGGAGAGTTGTTACATTCTCCCCACCTTAATAAAAATCTCGTCCTCGAGATTTACCGGAATAAGTGAGGATACTTTTGCTTCATTTCTGATTCCAGTTCCCAAGTGTATTCAGCTCCTCTCTTTGAATCCCATCTGACTTTGACTAGAACTAATCGTTTATGTTTGAGAAACTTGATCTTTCGATCCTCAATTTGAAGAGGTTTCTCAACAAATTTCAGATTTTCGTTTACCTCTATATCTCTAAGAGGTACTACCAAAGATTCGTCTGATAGACATTTCTTGAGATTGGATACATGAAATACATCATGTACTCCAGATAATTCTTCTGGTAGTTGTAACCGATAAGCAACTGGTCCTATACGTTGGATCACTGAAAATGGTCCTACGTACCTTGGACTTAGTTTTCCTTTCTTTCCGAATCTAACTACTCCTTTCCAAGGAGAAACTTTCAACATTACTCTGTCTCCCACTTGGAATTCTAATGGCTTACATCTATTGTCTGCATAACTCTTCTGGCGATCTCGAGCAGTCTTCAGTCTTTCCTTGATTTGAGTAATCTTATCAGTCGTCTCTTGCACAATCTCCGGACCTGACAATTGACTTTCTCCTATTTCTGCCCAACAAACTGGAGTTCTGCACTTTCTTCCATATAGTGCTTCAAATGGGGCAGTTTCAATGCTTGAATGATAGCTATTGTTATAGGAGAATTCAATTAATGGTAAATGATCATCCCAACTTCCACCAAAATCTATTACACATGCTCGGAGCATGTCTTCTAGAGTTTGGATTGTCCTTTCACTTTGTCCGTCTGTTTGTGGATGATATGCAGTGCTTAGGTTTAGTCGAGTTCCCATTGCTTGCTGGAAACTTTTCCAGAAATGAGAAGTGAAACGACTATCCCTATCTGATACAATGGAGAGTGGAACTCCATGTAGAGATACGACTTCATCTACATACAGCTTTGCCAGTCTTTCCATGCTAAAGGTTTCTTTCATTGGTAGAAAGTGAGCCGATTTGGTTAATCGATCCACAATTACCCAAATTGCATCATTACCTTTTCTGGTTTTGGGTAACTTAGTAACAAAATCCATTGTTATAAGTTCCCATTTCCATACTGGCATTTCTAATTGTTGTAGTAGACCTGAAGGTTTCTGATGTTCTGCCTTAACTTGTGAACAAGTGAGACATTTAGAAACATATCGTGCTACATCCTTTTTCATTCCTATCCACCAAAAGTTCTTTCTTAAATCTTGGTACATCTTATTGTTTCCTGGGTGCATAGTATACCTAGATTTATGAGCTTCTTCTAAAATATTAGGTCTTAAGTCTCCCTGCTTAGGTACCCAAATTCTACTTTTGTGGAATCTCCAAATTCCATCTGCTCCTTGCTCTAATTCTTTGATTCGTCCTTTCATTCCTTCAGCATCATCCTTGATCGCTGTAGTTTGAACCTTCTTCAATTGTTCTATTAAATCTATTTGTAGATTTAATCTGAGAGCACGAACCCGTCGTTGTTTCTCATAATACTTACGACTTAAGGCATCTGCAACTACATTTGCTTTTCCTTCATGATACTGAATATCACAGTCGTAATCACTTAGGATTTCCATCCATCTCCTTTGCCTCATGTTTAATTCTTTTTGCCCAAATATATATCTTAGACTTTTATGGTCTGTGTAGACAGTAAATTTACTTCCGTAAAGATAATGTCTCCAAATTTTAAGGGCAAAAATTACGGCTCCTAATTCTAAATCATGAGTCGTATAGTTTTCTTCGTGCTTTTTCAATTGCCTTGAAGCATATGCAATCACCTTTTTGCGTTGCATAAGCACACATCCATATCCTAGTTTTGAAGCATCACAATATACTTCAAAATCTTCAGTTCCTTCTGGTAAGGCTAAGATTGGAGCATGGGTTAATTTCTGCTTCAATATTCTAAAGGCTTCTTGTTGCTTAGATCCCCATTCAAACTTAACCGCTTTACAGGTTAACTTAGTTAATGGTACGGCTATCTTGGAAAAATCCTTAATAAACCGTCTATAATACCCAGCTAATCCTATAAAACTTCTAATTTCCATTGCTGTTTGTGGAACCTTCCATTTGGTAATTGCCTCTATCTTAGCAGGATCTACATGAATACCTTCGTGATTCACCATGTGTCCTAAGAATTGAACTTCTTGCAACCAAAATTCACACTTCGAGAATTTGGCATAAAGCTTTTCTTTTCTTAACAAAATTAAGAGTGCATGCAAGTGCTGACAATGTTCGTCCTGACTTTTGGAATAAATAAGTATATCGTCTATGAAGACAATTACAAATTTATCCAAGTACGGTTTACAGATCCTATTCATCATGTCCATGAATGCAGCAGGTGCATTTGTTAACCCAAAGGGCATGACTGTAAACTCATAATGACCATACCTAGTTCTGAAAGCAGTTTTAGGTATATCTTCTTCTTGTACCTTCAATTGATGATATCCGGAGCGTAAATCTATCTTAGAAAAATATCTAGCTCCTTGAAGTTGATCAAAAAGATCATCAATCCTAGGTAATGGGTATCGATTCTTAATTGTAACCTTATTCAATTCTCTATAATCGATACACATTCTCATTGAACCATCCTTTTTCTTCACAAACAACACTGGCGCTCCCCAAGGGGATGAGCTAGGTTGTATGAATCCTTTACTTAGTAATTCATCTAATTGCTTTTTCAGTTCTAACATTTCGGTGGGTGCTAACCGATAAGGTGCCTTAGCTATTGGTGTAGTTCCTGGAATTAGATGAATCCTAAATTCTACTTCCCTGTCTGGAGGTAATCCTGGTAAATCTTCTGGGAATACATCATGATATTCGGAGACTACTGGTATTTCCTTAAGATTTTTACCCTTAGTGCTAATGATTACTGAAATCATATACACTATTCCTTGTTTTCGTTCATAATTGGCAACTTTCATTACCGATATAAACTTCATAGGCTTACGTGGTTTATCTCCTGTGATCCTAATTATTTCTCCATTGGGTGATTGAATTTCTATGGAATTCTGATCACAAAGGATTCGAGCATGGTTGGCTACTAACCAATCCATTCCTAATACAACATCAAATTCAGCTAAATTCATTGGCAATAGTTTTGCAGAAAATTTATGTCCTAAGAGTTCTATGTTTCCTTCTTGCAAAACTTTATCTATTTTAACTGAATTTCCGTCTGCTGTCTCAACTGTAAAAATCTGCCTAATATTGGTTAAAGGTAAACTAAGAGCTTGGCAGAATGAAGTATTTATAAAACTTTGGTTTGCACCAGAGTCAAATAATACTTTGGCGTAAATGTTGTGAACTAAGAACGTACCCGCTATCACATCTGGGATGAGTTCTGCTTCTTGTGTGGTCAGCTGAAATGCCCTGGCATTCTTCTTAGTAGTTCCTTCTGTCGCCTTGGTTTTATTGTCTGCTGGTTTGATCACTTTAGGACATTCTATTTTGAAATGTCCTGCCTCTCCACAATTGTAACAAATTATGGATTTCTTCCTGCAATTTTCTTCACGATGCCCTACCGTTTTGCAAAAATTGCAATATACTTTGCATTTTCCAAAATGTTTCTTTTTGCAATTTTGACAGAATGGCAAAGTTGAAGATTGCCCTATTCCTCTTTTCTTGAAACTGGTATTATTACCCATACGAAATCCTTGGGTAATTTTCTGAGCCAAATCTTTCTTTCTGTCTTCATCTTTTGTACGCACCAGTTCATCAGTTAGGGTGTTAGCTAATTCCACAGCATCCTCAATAGTGTGAAGTCTCGCAGCTTTAACAATATTGCGGATTTCACTAATCAGTCCCCAAATGTAGCGAGAAATGAGTACCGGTTCTGGCGAGGCCAGCGTTGGTACCACTCTAGCATACTCGAAGAATGTCGAAGTATAACCGCGACAATCTACACCCATCATCCTATGATTTAGGAACTTATTAGTCATTTGTTCCTTTTCATACTCGGGACAGAATTTCCTTTCTACTAAACCCTTAAATCCTTCCCAAGTCATAGCATAAGCTATTATTCTTCCTTTTGATTGTAACACAGTATTCCACCATTCAAGTGCTCCTTCTTTGAAGAGATTTGATGCGTACATGACCTGATCATCTTTAGCACATTTACTTATTGCAATGACTGCTTCGGTTTTCTCTAACCAACGCAGTGATGCAGTTGCTCCTTCATTGCCTGCAAATTCAGTGGGTTTACAAGCAAGGAATTCTTTGAAAGTGCAACCAGGCGTTGCAGTTTTCAGTTTCTTAGGCGCGTGCTGTGGTTCATTATCATGATTAACATGATTATTGCCTCCGTTTACACTATTACTGAAGTTATCTTCAGTAATATGTTTACTAGGGACAATTTGTTGCAGTTCGATTGGATTCTTTATAGCAGCAACGAATGCTGGAATAGCATTGGCTATCCCTTGAGCAACAATATTTTCGATATCCTGCCGAGTCATATATTGATCTCCTGGATGTTGCTCAGACTGATTAACCTCATTTACTGGTTCATTTTCAATGTTTGCCATCTGATAATATATATATAATTTTTATTAGTATCTGTTAAATAACAATTATACAAAAAAACAATCAAACAATTTTCAACATACGTATAGGCAAAATTATCGATTTCTCGATTACATTTTATATATTTTTGATAGTATGCATCATTACACACCAATATCTTACAGAGTTTTATTCGTAGCTATTTTACAGACTGATTTTATTATTACTTTTACTATTACACAACCACAGTTTTACCATCCTACTTTCTCTCGTCACTTGTCGTCCTAAAAACGAAGCTCCTTTTCATCATATTTCCAGGCAATTTGTCCCCCTATCCCCCTGATTCTATTTCCCGCATCCATCAACTCTTCACCAAAATGGCGAAGTTCAGCCATGTTTTCATTACTCATGGGTGGATTAGGTAGGGGTTCTGGATCGACTTGTGGAAAAAAGGAATAAGGATCGTTGACAATATTTTGAAATTGCCAATCATTTGTCCACCATTCGTCCATTTCTAAAGGTTGGGAGTGAACTATGGGTTCTGGGATTGCTGGTTCAAAATTCATAGGGAGTGGATTTTCAATAGGATTGGTAAAAATATTAGTATTAACAGGCTGAATCGTCTCACAGCTTGCCAATAGAAAATCTATCTCATCTTGAAAAGTCCTTCCCTGGTTTTGATTGGAGCTCTCTCCGATTTCTATTTGGGTTGGTCTAGAGCCTTGCCCAACTTCCATTTCTATATCCTTGGAATATTCCTCAAACTGCATTTCCATTTGCCTAGACTCTTTCGTGACTTCAGGTTCCATCTCCTGCTGTTTAGAACTTTCCTTGGTTATAGTTTCTTTTCCTTTTTCTAAAGGATTATTTATTTTATGAAGTTTTGGAACTGGCTTTTTTCTACGTATACGACTTCCCCACACGTAATTCTTCTTTTTCTTTCGTTTTGGCTTGTTCAAAGGTGGAGCCTTGAATTCTACCGGTTGTTCTACATCAGGAAAGTATCCAGTAAATTCTTTGGACACTTCTATATTCACCGGGTAAAGATTTAGGTTATGAAAAGCTTCAGATATCCCACTCATGCTGATGTGGCATATATGCAAAATGCAATAAATACTAAGTTAAAATCTTACAATAAATTTAAATATTGTTGCATATTGCGCACTAATTTATTACAAAGATAACTGGAATACATACTAGGGTTTATTGTAAATTTATTTATTTATTGCAGAAGGTTTCTAGATTTGTAAGGGTAAGGTGCTAAAACTTTAAAATATTTAACGATTTATATTTTCTGCTACTGTGGCTAGCATATATAAATTTGCCCATTTCTCATCTAGCTTATCTTCCCAAGGTGATTTATTGATCAATTCTTGGGTTTCCCGTTTAATCTTCTTTTCTCGGATTTTCTCTTTACTTTTCTTAAGAATCATCTCCCTTTTTCTAGGAGAAAGTGTTTCCTCGTAATGTGCCTTTCGCACAAATATTCCTTCTTCAGGAATTTCAGCCTGATTCGAGGATTTGGTTCGGGATGAACTTCCCTTCTCGTTGGATGATCTATCTAATTTAAGATAGATACTTGACAGCTTTTGTTTACCCATACTGTAACTAACAAATAATCAGTTAATAAAACACATAATCACAGAATAGTAATCAGGAAAAATTAAGTATTTCTTAATACTTAATTAGCTTAACTCAGTGGCTCTGATACCACCTTATTTCTGTCACGGCCCCCGTCCCGGTTTTACCCGTTTCAGGAGCCGCGGAACAGAAATCCCGTGGTATTTATTTAATTGAGTTTAACAGCGGAAGTTTATCATCAGAATCGTTTTAAAGCTAAAATTTTCCCGATTATTTTATTTCACAATTCGGGATAAAACCCCGGTAATTTACAATATTATGATTTCACGGAGAAATCTTATTTTTACAAAACATATTTCTTTATTTTATAATAAGCCACTTTCTTAAGCTTGAAATGCTCCATAGCACTTTTCCTGAATTACAACAGATCACCTGAAACATGTTTGAAAAAGGTTTTGTCAGCGGGAAATACTGAGTGAATCATTCATTTTACTAAAACGACACGTTTGTTATAATTTACAGTATTAAGAGCAATTACAATGTCTCTATCTTTTTAAATTAACTGATCCAGTTGTCACTTGACCGGACGTGTGACTGTGGACATATCACTTGCTGGGTCCGTTCACCCACAAGTGATAAATAATTAGTAGCTATGTGCACATCCCCCCACATACTGGAAGTAATTTCAGATTACATAGACTTAATCCCTGTAATTATAATCTTAGAATATAAACATGCTTTTGTAAAGTAATTTGATAAAAAGAGAATGACTCACATTGCAGATTTAACACGGATAGAGTTTACCCTACGGATTAGCCTTGTTAACCTAATTTAAATAATAATGCACACAAAACCGGGTTAGTAATCAATACAACATTTACGATAACTCACGAGATCAAATTCTCACAACGAACGACAAAGTGCGATACTTCATCCATCGAATTAACGACGAACGACAAAGTATAACCCTAATGTGGGCAGCACTTAAACATCCATTGGATATATTGATCGGTCGGAAAATAAATCGTAATAGCGATCGAGTTATTACCCTGAATTGTGGCAGCGCTACGTGAATTGTTTGTTTTGGACTGTTTATATAATAACTCGGAGTATAATTTGAAACAGAACGTCGCATCAACGCAGAATTGCATCAAACAGACGATACTATTTATACAAGAAAAATGTCCCCCTCGCGCCACGCGAGGGGTTCTCTCGTTCCTGTCGCGTGGCGCGACAGGCCCTACTCTACCCTAGGTTAGCTTCGTGTCACAGTAGCTTAGCTGAGTTGGTTTCGTGAAATTTTAAATTTTTGACAGCAAACTGTGTGGATTTTACCGAGTGGGGTTTATCCCCCCTGAGTTTTAGGGGCCCTGATCCTGATTCCGATTATTAGGATGACAAAAGAGCGGAACTACCAAGGTAATTTGGAGCGGAACCTCTCAATAAGATGACACAAGAGCGAAATATGATGTTCAGATAAGCGGAACTACTCTATGTCCAGATAAGCGGAACCAAGTCCGAAGGTAATTTCAACCATTTTTAGTCCATAATTTGGTCCGAAACTTTCAAGGGTTTGTCTATGTTCAATTGCGCACAGTCTGTGAAATTTTGAACGAATTCCGACCGGTAAAATTTTCTGAATTGATGAAAGAAGGTGTAGAAGCAAGAAAACAAGATAAATTCCAGCTAATCTCTGCAGAACTCCTCCTCCTGAGCTCTGATACCAATTGTAGGATCGTGTTCTGACCCGAATGAGTCGTTCAGAGGCGTTCTTCTCTGTTTCAGGTGCGGAATAACAAGAAACGGAGGTAGAAATAGCTGATTCTTCAATTTAACTACTGTTTGTATTGATTATAACACGAATACAAGTAGTTCTTCACACCGGCAGCACTTCGGTATGGAATCGTACAATGTTTCAAATGATTTCGCTCAAGACCCTATTTATAGTGTTGGTGGTTTCGCTCATATGTACATGTACATATAAGTGGAACCCCTACATGTCCATATAAGCGGAACCCCTACATGTCCATATAAGCGGAACCCCTACATGTCCATATAAGCGAAACCCCTACATGACTATATAAGCTAAACCCCATGCTAAAGACCCTATGAGCGAAATCAGCACCTAAGACACATACATTCTCCTATTATCTCGTAAATCGTGCCCTAATCTATACAATTCAATGTAAGACTCGATCCAAGACGAAGTCGACAAATGTAGTGCACCAACAATACCTCTCTATTGCCTTCTCCAATGGGGTAACCATCGTAGGACACAACAAACTGAGCTCCTCATATCGATCTGTATAAGCACGGTGTTCTCCCCTGTCTTGTTTCAAATCATCGAATTCTCGTTCTAAAGCTCAAATCTCGTGACGGGGACAGAATTCTCTCATCATGAGAGCTCGGAGCTCTTCCCAAGTTTGTGCCATCGCTACATCGGCACCCCTATCACGCATCACTCCGTTCCACCATGTAAGAGCACGCTTCTCGAACACACTCGAGGCAAATTCAACCTTACGCTCATTCGGACATTGCACATGTCTGAATGTGCTCTCCAAACTTTCAAACCATTGCAGGAGCGCGGTTGCTCCTTGCGACCCAGAAAACTTCAATGGTTTAGCAGAATTGAAGTTCTTGAAACTACATTGTGCATTATTGTTGTTATTATTGTTGTTATATAACTCATGGATCTGGGTTACTACGCCAGGAAGTACTGCAGCCATTTGCTGAGCGACAAGGGCTGCGACTTCTTCAGCAGTAAAAGGTTGAGCATCGTGTCGAGGAGGCATCGTCTAACAAGGAAACAGGGGAATCGAGTGAGATCGACAATTTGAAAAACAAAAGAGGTATTGAAAACATCGACAAAACACAAGGAAGGCGATCATTCGTTCGTTACCTCGAACAAACAAATGACACACAGTGACTAATCAAAGTAAATAGGTCATAATAATGTATCACTGAAGACATGCTCGCCTATAAGTGAACACTCACCCCAAGAGTTCCCAGGTAAGAGTGACTGGTCCGATACTGCGGATTTGTATGAACACTCTAGCCTTAGACAGAAAAATCAGGGTACAGGCATTCACTCTTCCAGTTTGCACGTGTTCACATTATTTAGACCCAAACTTTGACGAGATTTTGAAAACTCAGAAGGCACAAAGCCAAAAATGAATCAAACTGGAAGGGTTCAAAACCTAGTAATCAATCATCCAGGAATAGATGATTAATTTTCGAAGCGAATTTGTTATTGTGTTCTCGTTGTGGTTATCACCTAAGGATAGGTGACGGTATTGTTTTAAAATCTAAACGCAAATAAACTTGCGTTAGGGTCCTACAAAGTTATACTCTAGGTCAAAGCATTACTAATAACCTAATTCCTTATAACCATTGGCTCTGATACCAACTCTTCGGTCACACCCCGACCACGTAAAACAACAAACCATGGCGGAAACGTCGGGGAGTGTTGTAACAGAATCATCGTTTCACAACCATGGTAATAAAAAGTTTCGTTTTATTGATTTATTAAATAATTTACATTGTCTTTGAACCAAACAAACAAGTTACATACCGTCTATCATTGTTTTATGTCACTAAGGCCACGTCCCGATCCTAAGTGAACACGCTTCCTAGCAATCAACATCAAGCAACGTTACCTGAAACATATGTAAAAACAAAGTCAGCAAAGAAATGCTGGCGAGCACAAAGGTTTTAGAAGAGTATCGGATTCATGGCTCGTTTATATGTTGCAGTACCTTATTAGACTACAAGAGTCAAAAGTACAAACCTCGTTTTGAAAAGTGTATTGCAACATAATTAACCAACTCAAATCAAATTGGTTATAGTTCATAAAATCTCGCAGCCATGATTCTTAACCCCAAAACATTTGTTTTAGTAAACCAATTCGTAAAACATCTCGTAAAAACTCGTTAATAAAACTCATATGGTTTATATCATTTCAAAAACCTCGTTCTGTGACATCGTTTCAAAATCGTTTCCCAAGTGAACTAAATAATGGCATGAAATGTAATATGATAAAAGCACTTATATATAAGATGTACCAGCGGCGTATCTACCATGCTTTTATCATGCTACACCCATCCCATTATCTAATCACTACCCAAAACCAATCATTTAGTCAAATCGTTTATCTCGTTTAAGTCGTCTCAAATCGTTTAACTCGTCCCAAAATCGTTCTCGTTTTAATTGTGAAACTACTTTTGGTCGTCTCGCTAATAACATTCAAACCTTCGTGACTCGACTATCTCGAAACTCGTATTAACAAACCATCAAAGGGTAAGTTAACAACCATCAGATTCGGTTGTTACCTACATAACTCCCACACATAACCATGGGTGTAGTGTGATAACGGGATTTGTCAGATCCTATGGTACCATAACCTAATACTGTTCGGCTTGATCAATGCTAATGAATGTCATTCGTTATGTAACTATGTCCAACAAGTTTGTTCACATTATCGAAATCGTTATTAGTTTAATATAAACCATCTTAATCGTTTTTGAAACCATCGTTTAAATATCGAAATCGTTTTAATACATATGAATCACCCCAAAACAATCGAAAACAGTAAAATAGGGGAACTATGTACTCACATTGAAGTGCAAATATCCTTGATCTAAAGAACTCAACAAGCTCAGGCAAACCAAGGAAATTCAAGTAGCACCTAGTAATCGAATCACTAGATACATAAATCGACACCTAAATCGGAAGATCGGACAGAATGAGGTCTTGTAATCCAAATGAGTATTGGAACTCATCTGATATGGTTTAACGAAACCTACATTCTAGATCAGAACCTAGTCTAAGTGCTTTCGACCCGTTACGACCCATTATGGTAGCTTACGCTACTTTAACGCGTCGTTCGCGCAAAAGTGCGCTCGAGACGTCTAACTAGTCCTATGACAAGTATTATATGCCCTAACATGTTTAATTATGTTGCATAATAAGTTATGTGTCAAATGTTTAGATTACATATGCTTAAAATCCAATTATGCATGAAAAGGGCATTTTGGTAAATTACCTAAGGCATATAAACTACCTATCATACAACTACTTAAACTAGGTGACCATAAGGTAATACCTCGGAAGGTTATTCCCTATGCAACTATGGTCACTAATCATGCTTGGTCGGATCCTAATGATCGTCCAAACGGGTTGAGTTCGAAAGTCTAAGCGGTGGTTTAGACCGCTTGACTTACGATTCTAAACAAGCACTAAACTAAAAGAGAAAACTGATTTGGTATCAAAACAAAGTGTTTTGATACCCAAAAGTAGTTTCGTTGCAAAATGCGTGCTAAAACGCATTTTGACCGAAACTTTGACTCGTCACTACACCTAGTTAACGTGGTAATCAATAGGTATAACCGCTAAGGATTATAACCGTCGTGATTACAATCACGTTACAAAGTTCAAACGAACTTTGTGTTGACCATTGACTGGTCAAAGCTGAAAGTCAAACACTGTTTGACTGTCTCGCTAGGAAAGCAATAAAAGAACGAAGGAAGCTTACAAAAGGTCCTTGCTAGGGAGAACTTGATCTTATAATTCTCATGTATGAAGTTATACAACCTCAACTTAGAGAATTTAGATCAAGGGTGAATTGAAATGAATGGAATGGCATGCTATTTATACTAGTTGATGAAGAACAAGATCATGAAACATGTTTATATGGCCAACAAGCAATAAATCTCAACCATCCAAGTGTTAAGAGCAGGTTAGAAGCCTTGGAGAGGTGTTAACTTGGTTAACACACCAAGAAATTTGCATAAACAACCCCTAAACATCAAACAGTTTGCTGAAAATGACCTGCCATTGCTAAAACTGATATTTCTGTTAAAACAAAGCCATGGCGTCGCGCCACAGCACCACCCCTATTATGGTCGCGTGACGCCACCATAGCCCAGTTCCAGAAACTTTCAAAAAATGGCAGAAATAGTCCCTGCTGCTCGTTTAGGACATTTTTGATGCGTTTAAACCCCGTTAACCCATTTTCAAGGCTCTACAAGGATGTTAAAGCATAGGGAACATAAAACATGCTCAAAAATATCTCAGATGTTGGTTCGTTTGGTCGTATGGTTGCGTTATTCGGTTAATTACGACGGAAGTCGTAATGAACGCAAAAACAATCCAAATTAAGCGACGAATGGAATTTAATCATGCCAATCACTAAAATAAAATATTTTAATGATTACATAAATTTTTGGGTGTCCGGATATATTCAGAACGTAAGATATGCGCGAAAATGCAAACTTATGCACCTTTTGACGCTTTTAGTCCTTATTGATCAAATAAATTTATTTTAGCATACCGAACCCTTCAATGCCTATTTCTAAGCTATGTTTAGGTTATTTATGGTATGTTTAGCTTATGATCAAGTTCCGGACTGTACGTTACTATAAAATCGGTATAGTTTCACAGTTTGACACAAATAGTCCCTGCGATCGAACAAACTTGTTTTCGACACACCAAACCATCCAAAACTTATTTCGAAGTTATGTGAAGGTTATTTAAGGTATGTTAAGCCTATGTCACTATTCTGGAGTGTTTGTTACGTTAAACTGACTGCGTTTACGCACCAGTTTGCGTATAACTTTCCAGAAAGCGATTTAAAGCTCGAAATCGGAATCGAATCGAATCGTAAAATCATCAAACACGAATACATACATAATAACACCAAAACACATTGTTTTATTGATAATTAACATTTTTTTACATTGTACATCGATTACAGAGCACAGTTGTCACAATAATTGAAGATTGTGATGATGAATCTGTCACACCCCGACCGCGTAAAACAACAAACCGTGGCGAAAACGTCAGGGAGTGTCGTAACAGAATCATTGTTTCACAACACATGGTACTTGAATTTTGGTTTTATTAATTAAAGTGATTGACTAAGAATTTACAGAAACATAATCATGAATTAAACTGGCTTTCATAGTTTTAAGTCACTAAGGCCCTCGTCCAGTCCTATGTTTGCATCATGATCATCTAATAACAGCACCTGAAACACATGTGAAAATAGGTACGTCAGCATAAAAATGCCTGTGAGATACATAGGTTTAGTTGATGAAGGATTCATGACTTGTAATTAAAAGAAATTTTTAACAAAAGTAGTCATGAACCTCATAAAAAATGTTTTTGTTTATGAAATCATACGAAACTCGATAAGAAATCAGATGATATAAATGAATAATGCATGGTTAAATAAATAACCAAGTAAAAATGATTTTTGTACAAAATGTGTCGTTTGTAAAACAATGGCTTGTGAAAATATGTTATTTGTATAAAATGTATCATGTTTTGTTGAAATGATTTAAATAACGCTACGATGTGTAATATCATAAAAACACTTATATATAGGAAGTACCAGCGGCGTATCCACCATGCTTTTATCATATTACACACGCCTCGTTATGTAAATCACTTATCATTAACCACCAAAATGTCTTGTTCAAACCGATGACAAAATGTTTATGTGTAAACAATATCGAATGTAAATCATATCTTGTATAATCTAATGTTATGTATGGCAAGTAAAAAGTAACTACTCAATCCATAGGTAGAATGTACAAACCAATGTATTTGAATAAATCATAGTTTAAGTCAAAAATTATGTTTTGCAAAATCAATGCTTTACTGATAAGAACATTTATGTGGTATGTTTATCGTATACATCCAAGCATTGAGACAGAAGGATAAACCCTTATCAAGTTAAAGGTTTATCAAAATGTTTTCGGATTCTGACATCCCTTACGTCCAAACAAACCTAGGATTCCAGGGATGGGAGTTGTCAATTCCTATGGTACCACTACATACTACCGAGCGGCATGATCGGTGTTAACGAACGTATTTTAGTTTCGTTAAACAAACCAAATGTTACACCAAATGTAAGCATGTTATATGAAAATAATGTACTAAGTATGCTAAGTAAACATACACAACAGAAATGTTTATGAAATCAATGTGCTAGCGTGTTAATTAAACATACATAGCATAAACATAGATTAAATCATGTACTATATGTGTACTACATGAACATAGCAAGTATATGTTATAAAAGCACGAAAAGCACGAAAGTAACAAGTAGGCACATGTGTATCACCCCAAAATATTTGAAAATGGTAAAAGAGGGGACTATGTACTCACTTGATATTGCTTAAAAGTCCTTGAATAACAACCAAATAATGCTTGAAAGATCACGGAATCAATCGGCACCTCATATAAGTAACTATGTTAATAAATCGGACCTAAATCGGAAGATTGGATAGAATGAGGTCTCGTAAACCAAATGAGTATTGGAACTCATATGATATGGTTTAACAAAGCCTATATTCTAAAATGAAACCTATCCTAAGTGCTTATGACCCGTTATGACCCGTTTAGGTAGCTTACGCTACTTTAACGCGTCATTTGTGCAAAAGCGCAAATGAGTGGCCTAAATAGTCCTATGACAAGTATTATATGCCCTAACATGTTTAATAATCAGTTTATATGGCAAAAAATAAGTTACACATGCTTAAACTGGAATTATGCGCAAAAAGGGTATTTTGGTCATTTTTCCTAAGGTATATAACTACCTATCATAAAACTAAGTAAACTAAGTGACCATAAGGTATAACCTCGGAAGGTTATTCCCTATACAACTATGGTCACAAAATATGTTTAGTCGGATCCTAATGATCGACCAAACGGGTCGGGTTCGAAAGTCTAAGCGGTTGTTTAGACCGCTTATCTTACGACCCTATATAAGCACTAGACTAAAAAGTAACGAGTTAAACATGTTAAAACATTTTTAACTAAGTTAGAAAATAAGTTTAATATCAAAACAAAGTGTTTTGATACCCAAAGATAGCTTTGTTGCAAAATACGCATAAACACGTATTTTGACCGAAACTATGACTCGTCACTACGCCTAATCAACGTGGTAATCAGTAGGTATAGTCATAAGGGACTATAACCATCGTGATTACGCTCACGTTGCAAAGTTCAAACGAACTTTGTGTTGACCATAGACTGGTCAAAGCAGAAAGTCAAACACTGTTTGACTTTCATGCTTGAAAAGCATAAAAAGCATGAAAGAAGCTTACAAAAGGTCCTAGCAAGGAAGATTTGATTCAAATTGCTCAGGTATGAAGTATAGAACTCCAACTTAGAGCAAATTTATGAACCAAGTGTGAGGAATGAGAATGAAACCCACTTCTATTTATAGGAAGTTAGGATCAAGGAGATCATTCCATGTGTTTAGAGGGTGTAATCTTGACCCTACACTTGTGGAACATGGTATTTGATACAATGGGAGCTTAAAACCAGGCAATAGTATTGAGAAAGTTGCACAAAAGACCCACCCTCGAATTCAAGCTAGTTGCTGAAAATGGATTATTCTGTCAAAATGCACCCGTCGCGTCACGCCACGGCAAAGGGGGGTACCCCGTCGCATGACGCCACCCCTTTACCTGGGCCAGAAACTTTTGAATATTGCCAGAAATGGTCCCTGCAGCTCATTTAAGCCATTTTCGACGCGTTTAAACCCTGTTAACCCATTTTCAAGGCCCTACAAGGATGTTAAAGCATAGGGGACTTGAAACATGCTTGAAATTATCTCGGATGTCGGTTCGTTTGGTCGTACGGTTGCGTTATTCGGTTAATTACGACGAAACACGAACGGACGCGAAAAACGATCCAAACTACGCGACGAGTGGTATTTTTTGCATTCCACTCACTAAAATAAAATATTTTAATGATTACAAAAATTTGTGGATGTCTGGATATGTTCAGAACGTAAGATATGCGCGAAAATGCAAACTTATGCACTTTTTGACGCTTTTAGTCCCTATTGATCAAATAAGTTTATTTTCGCATATCGAACCCCTCAAAGCCTATTTCTAAGCAATGTAAAGGATATTTATGGTATGTTTAACTTATGATCAAGTCCCGAAGTGTACGTTACTATATAAATCGGCATACTTTCACAGTTTGACGTAAATAGTCCCTGCGATAGAATAAACTTGATTTCGACACAACAAACCCTCCAAAATGTCACACCCCGACCACGTAAAACATCAAATCGTGGCGGAAACGTCGGGGAGTGTTGTAACAGAATTATTGTTTCACAACCATGGCATTTAAAAGTTATGTTTTATTCATCAAACAAAGAGTTACATTGTCTTAAGATAACTGAAACAAACAGTACATCACATAATTAAACTAGTTCTATCTTCATTTTAAGTCTCTAAGGCACAGGTCCGCCCTAGTGTGTCACGAACATCCTAAGCAACAGCTCCTGAAAACACATGTGAAAGTAGGTACGTCAGCATAAAAATGCCTGTGAGATACATAGGTTTTATGAAAATAGGATTCATGACTTATAAGTTTAGAAAAAGTTGTTTAATAAAAATAAGTCATGAATCTTGTTAAATGTTTTGTTATTGTAAATCATTTGAAAAGCGATGGAAATCAGATGATATGTATAAATAAAAGGATAATGTATGGTTAAATGAATAACCAAGTGAAATGAGTTTGTATAAATTGAGTTATTTGGAAAACAATGTTTAAGTGAAAACATGTTGTAACTGTAATAAGTATAACTGAAATGGTTTAAATAACGCTACGATATGTAATATCATAAAAACACTTATATATAGGAAGTACCAGCGGCGTATCCACCATGCTTTTATCATACTACATGTCTCCTCGTTATGTAAATCACTTACCCAAACAAACCACCAAAATGTAATGTTTAAACCAATTGTCAAATGTTTATGAGTAAACCAAGTCTATTGTCAATATAAACCATGTAATGTATAAGCAAAAGTCATGTATGGTAAGTAAAATGAGACTACTTAAACCACAAGCAAAAATGTACAAAAGAAAGTATTTTAAATAAATCAAAAGTTATGTTTTGTAAGATAAATAAATGTTTTACTGATACAAACACTTATGCAGTAAGTTAACGCATACATTCAAGCCTTGAGACAGCAGGATAACCTTAGAGTAAAGATTATCAAAGAAAAATGTTTTCGGATTCAGTCATTCCTTACATCCAAACAAACCTAGGATGTCAGGAACGGGATTTGTCAAGTCCTATGGTACCATTACTTACTACCGAGCGGCGTAGCTAATGTTAATGAATGTAATTTAGACCCGTTGAACAAACCAAATGTCATATCAAATTGTAAACATGTAATGAAAGTAATGTACTAAGTATGCTAAGTTAACATACAAAGCAGAAAAGTAATGTAAAAACAATGTACTAAGTATGCTAAGTTAACATACAAAGCAGAAAAGTAATGTAAAAACAATGTACTAATAGTGTACTAATGAACATAGCAAGTATAGGATATAAAAACATGAAAAGCCCTAAAATAACAAGTAGGAACATGTGTTTCACCCCAAAATGTTTGAAAAACAGTAAAAGAGGGGACTATGTACTCACTTGAGATTACTCAGAAGTCCTAAGATAACCACCAAGCAAAGCTAGAAGATCACGGAATCAAACGTCACCTAATATAGGTAACTACATTAATAAACGGACCTATTCGGAGGATCGGGTAGCATGAGGGTTCGTAAACCAAATGAGTGTAGGAACTTATGTAATATGGTTTAACAAAGTCTACATACTAAAACGAAACTTATCCTAAGTGCTTTTGACCCGTTACGACCCGTTTTGGTAGCTTATGCTACTTTAACGCGTCGTTCGCGTAAAACGCGTTCTGACCGCTTAACTAGTCTTATGACAAGTAAAATATGCCTTAATATGTCTAATATAGTTGCCAAATCAGTTTAGATATCAAAAATTATGTTACATATGCTTAGAATGAATTTTGGCGTAAAAAGGGCATTTTGGTAATTTACCTAAGGCATATAAACTACCTATCATACTACTAACTAAACGCCGTGACCATATGGTATAACCTCGGAAGGTTATTCCCTATATAACTATGGTCACCTAAAGTGTTTGGTCGGATCCTAATGATCGACCAAATGGGACGAGTTCGAAAGTATAAGCGATTGATTAGATCGCTTACCCTTACGACCCTAGACAAGCACAAAACTAAAAGTGACGAGCTAAACATGTTAAAACATATTTAATGAGGTTTGAAAATAGGTTTGGTATCAAAACAAACGGTTTTGATACCCACAAGTAATTTGGTTACAAAATACGCTAGAATACGCATTTTGGCCGAAACTACGACTCGTCACTGAGCCTAGATAACGTGGTAATCAGTAGGTATGGTCACTAGGGACTATAACCATCGTGATTACGCTCACGTTATGAAGTTCAAACGAACGTCGCATTGACCATAAACTGGTCAATGCAGAAAGTCAAACACAGCTTGACTTTAATGCTAAAAACGAATGAAAAGAACGAAAGAATACTTACAGAGGGTCCCCGCAAGCAAATCTTGATCCAAGTAGCTCAGGTATGAAGCAAAGGCTTCAACTTAGAGCATTTCAGATCAGATTTGAGTGAGGATGAATTGAAGTGGGTGGGGTTTATATAGAGTTTGGAGGACCGTTAAGATCGTTCCTCGTAATCCGAGATTCAATCACAGCCGTACACCTCGAGCCCATTGTTTTGTGAAACCTTGGGTACCCCTAGAAATGTCCCATAGTTTGCTAGATACCAGTTGCAAGTGGAAAACATGAGTATAACAGCTGTAAACAGGCTGCAAAACACATTCTGCACATCTGGGAGGCTCACATAGCCCGCGTAAGGGGCCTGCAGATGTTTACGCGGCCCGCCTGGGTGACCCAGATCAGCAACATGTTTCAGAAATTGCAGAAATGGTCCCTGTTATGGTTTAAGCTTATTTCTGACATGTTTAAGGCCCGTTAAGCAAACTTTAAGTCCCTAAAATGATTCTTAAACATTGTGGACATGAAACATGCTCAAAAATATGCCGGATGTCGGTTCGTTTGGTCGTACGATCGCGATATTCGCTTAATTACGACGAAATGCGCACAAGCGCGAAAAACGATCCAAATTGCACGACGAATGGATTTTTCTTATGCCAAACACTAAAATAAAATATTTTAGTGGTTACATAAATTTTTGGATGTCCGGATATGTTCAGAACGTAAGTTATGCGCGAAAATGCAAACTTATGCAGTTTTTGACGCTTTTAGTCCTTGAATGAGCATAAAGTTTATTTTAGCACACCGAACCCCTTAAAGCCTATTTCTAAGCTATGTAAAGGATATTTAGGGTGTGTTTAACTTATGTTCAAGTTCCGGAATGTCCGTTACAGTTCAAATCGGCATGCTTTCGCAGTTTGTCGAATTTAGTCCCTGTAAGCGAATAGACTTGATTTTGCCATACCAAAGCCTTCAAAACTTATTTCTAAGTTATATAAAGGTTATTTAAGGTATTTTAAGCATATTTTGATGTTCCAGAGTATTTTTCGCGTTAAACTGATTACGTTTACGCACCAGTTTGCGTATAACTCTCCAGAAAGCGATATAGAGTTTGAAATTGAATAGAAATCAAAACATGAAAAATGTCAAACATAAACAAACAGACATTGGGATCAAATAACTTTATTTCATTGATAACTGAATTTTTTTACAATGATTACAAGCACAGATGTCACAGTCTCCCCTACTTGTGGAAATTTCGTCCCGAAATTTGTTTAGAGGAAACTCGTGAGAAAAGATGCGGATACTTCGCCTTCATTTGATCTTCACATTCCCAAATAAACTCAGGTCCACGCTTAGATTCCCAGCGAACTTTAACCGAAGGAATGTGCTTGCGTTTAAGCCATTTGACTATTCGGTCCATGATTTCCACAGGTTTCTCAACAAAATGTAGTGTTTTATCAACACGAACTTCGTCAAGTGGTATGTGGAGGTTCTCATCAGCTAAACACTTCTTTAGATTGGACACGTGGAAGGTTGGATGAACATTTCCAAGTTCAGGAGGTAACTCAAGTCTGTAGGCTACCTTGCCGATTCTTTCGACGATCTTGAATGGTCCAACATATCTAGGTGTAAGTTTTCCTTTCTTTCCAAATCTGATCACACCTTTCCAAGGTGAGACCTGTAACCTTCTTGGTTTTCACACATGTTTTGTTTTGACTTGCATTGTAACAAATACCGTATTTGGAATGAAACTTATTTGAACATACTTGCTTTGTGCTTATACATGCTTATACCAATACAAACACGTGAAACAATTGCAAATTTGTTGAGATTTATGCTATTAAACAAGGTTACATAAACTATAAGGGCCTATTGTGACATTTTTTGAAACTACAATCTAAGGGACCTATTTGTCATTCTTTGAAACTTTATAAATACAAGAGTTAAAAGCGCAATTATTGAAAACTACAAGTTTAAGGTCCTTTTGGTAATTTTTGAAACTTATTTTATAAAAGAAATACATAGATATTTTTGAAATAAAATTCCAAGGTTCATTTGGTCATTTTCTCAAACTTAAACTCTAGGGACTAGAACTGACTTTTAGAAACTCATTTTAACTGAATTATGTTAACTGAGTTAGTCCTCATATAATAAATCCTTCTTTAAAACTTAACCCAGTTAGTTTAACTAACTGACTATTACAGGGACCATTTATGTCATTTTCGAAACTTCAGGGACCAAACATGTATTTTATCTGAAAGTTGAGGGACTGTTTTTGTAACTTTTTGAAAGTTCAGGGACTATTTTTGTAAAAAAATGAAACTAGAGGGGCCTAAGTGTAAATAAGTCAAAATCTGGTCAAAAAGGGTCAAACCCATCGAACCGGTCACAGGTGGGACTCGAACCCGCGCCTCTCGCACAACACCAACACACACAACCAGCTGATCTATCAGCTTGGATGTGTTATATTCTGAAACGTATAATATATATATATAAACATTAAAAACGGATCTGATTATAAAACCAGCACAACAGGTCGCGGATCCGACCAAAAACTCACCAAAACCGATTTTAATTCATTCTTTTGACCTGTAAAGCTTACCCACATGATCCCCAACCCATCCCAACTTGTTCTAATCATTCAAACGACATATCTTAGTGCCTAAAACACTCAAAAAGAAAAGAATTTTTATAAAAATAAAAAGTGGATCTAATCCACTAATTTGTGTCGAATCTGAGATCCAAACTTCGTGTATTTAAGTTCCCTACATTCCTAGCAACATTCTACACCATTTCACAATCACTCAAACATCCGAAATCGCCGGAATTCGAACCTGCAACTCGCCGGAAGTTTCAACGTCGCCAGAGTTTAACTGATTCGTCATTTCACACATTACCGGTTCGTTTTTATTCTTCCAATTAGTTCCATTATACTTGTACAATGATTCCTAGGATTTAATTTAGATATAACATAGGTTTACCCGTAGAAATCACGAGTTTGACTTTTAGTTTGACCGGGTCTTCTGACTTTGACTTCTCTTTGGAGAAGATGACCAGGTCCTGTTTGGTTATAAGTTTAGCAGTCCTAAACCAAACACAAACAGAAGCTTAGCCCAGTGGTTAAGACTCTGTTTGGTTTCAATACAGACCCGGGTTCGAACCCAGGGGTCTGCATTTCTTTTTAAACGTTTTATTTTTAATATTTTTAACATTTCAATAATTTTTATTACATTGTGAGACACTATTAATTTTATTAAAAATATAAAATCTGTAAAATTATTTATAAAACTAATTTTTATAATATTAAAACAGTTTAATATTTAATAAATCATAATAAATCGATTTTTATGAAATAAAAACTGATAATTTCAGATTAATTATTTTAAATGCTAAAATTTACAAAAATAATACTTTTACTGATATTTTATATAATTTTGATATTTATATAATTAAATCAGTATTGTTACTTATAAATATAGTTTAATTTAATGTAATTAAATTATATAACTATATAATTTTTATTCAAAAGTATTTTTATGACAAAATATGCATTATTCTGAGTTTATATAAATTTAGAATCTGAATTTTTATTATATTTAATTATTTAGATAATTAAACTTATATAAACTTATTTATTGTTATTATAATCATTTTAATTCATCTTATTTATTTAAAATGATTCCAAGGCCATAATAATTATTTTAAGTCAGTAATATTCAAGTTTAATAATTAAAAATATTATTTTTAATTATTCAGATTTAATATAATTATTTTGATAATTAATTATCACATTATTCCTTTTAAACAAAATATTATTCATTTAACAAATAATATATATTTTAACCATCTAAATTAATTTATAATTTTAATAAATTAATTATATCACTTGTACAACATTTTGCCAATAATCATTATATTTAATTATGTAAATTAATTATATTTCATTTATTATTACAAATGTTTATATTAAACCAATTACATATTTTTGCAATTTTATTATTTATGTTAAATTAATATTTTTCATAACTAAATCCTTTACCTCATATTCATTCTCCGAGTTCTCTATTAGGTTATCCAAACCTTATAGTCACCATTTAGACAAACCATACCAAAACCTATAGATTTAGGATTTCCAATTATCCAATTAAACATTATTGTTGATACATATTCCATATTGTTGCATGTTCAATCAATTAGAGTGACGTGGAATCTTAATTCCAAGAACTCTCACACTTTGCATACTTGTTTGGACTTACCCGAAATCAAGGTGAGTTCATAGTCCATTTTCACGTTATTTTTGGGATGATACATATGTTACAATGTGATACAAACTATTTGCTATTTTGTGGTTTCCCCCGATTGCCTTTGCATTTGCTTAATACTTGTTGTTGTTGCTTTGAGAAGTTTACGTTCATTAACTTGCAAAAGCCCAACGGTTATATTATAGCGCTATAGGATTGACGCCCCATCTCACTTCTCTTTTTGTTGCTTAGAAGCGAGACCCGTCTCACTTCTCATTTTGTTGCAGTTGTTGTGAAACTTAGGAGTGAGGTGATAGACCCGTGTTACGTCATAACGCAGGCTTGAATGTACCATTAAGTAACTACTTGTATTACTCTTTTGCTTAAAGACATATCGCATGCCATAGTGTTAACTCATTTTCATATCACATTGTTATTTTTGCCTAACAAAACCTATGAATTCACTCAACCGTTTGTTGACCCAAATATTTTCCCTAACATATGTTTCAGGTGACAATGTTTGATGACATGATTTGCAAGAATATTTACATAGGATTGATCAAGACTTTTGCCTTAGATTAAATCCGAACTTATCATTTATGAAACAATTTATGTTGTATTTGTTTATGTACACTTATATTTTCAGATGTGAATGCAATCTATTGAATTGAACTTAAATTATATTTCAACTTAACATAATCTCCATGTGCTCAATTGCATTCTATCAAGTTTCGTGACACCTTTGGCTTTTCCGCCTCCGGCCGGGGTGTTACAGATTGGTATCAGAGCCATGGTTATAGGGATTTAGGTTATTAGAAATTACTTTTGACCTAGACTATAACTTACCTAGGACACTTTCCATTAGTAACTCTTCCGTTATCTTTGCGTTTGACTTCATCACTATCCTTACCTTTTGTAACCAAAGCCTCGTCACTATGGATTTCATCTTTAGACTTTTTAAGTTATTCAAATGCTCATCACCTATCCTTAGGTGATTATTTTCAAAATCTCCTTTGATTTTCAAATTCTCATCAAAGTCTTGGGCTCTAATAATGAACTCGTGCAATCTGGAAGGGTGGATGCCTGTATTCGGGGTTTTCTGTCTAGGCAAGCACTTCGTATAAATTCCAACTCGAGGAACCAGTTGTGCTTACCTGGGAATTCTTTGGATGAGTGTCCACTTATAGGCTAAAGCGTGACTTCACTTAGTTATAAGAACCCAACTACTTTGACTTGTCATTGATGTTGTTTATTCGTGGAATAAATGATATCCATCTTGTTACGTGTTTTCTCTTATCCTCATTGATTTTATGAAACCACTTTACCCCTTTATGAAATCACTATAATCTTTCTTTCATAAAATGCCTCCACGACGAGACACACGTTTGCCTACCTGGGAACTACGGATGAGAGTACAGAATACCTATAGGCTCAAGGCATGTTACCCTAATTCGAAAGGATTTTTTTTTTCTTTTCTCCATTTCAGAACAATCCAAGTTTTAATCGACCTACGTTGTACTATTATCAATTTTATACGATACGATTCCCCCTTTTTCAAGTTTCAAAATTTTCTCGAGACCATACATTTCAGATTCAAATTTTCAAACTAGCTGCAGTAAACTGTTTTAGAATGTATCACGGGAGCCTTAACCGATCGTATGGTGTAAGCCTAAATTTCCTTATCTATATAAGAAACTCACCACTCGAACTAATCTACACAAGAACTACAACTTCTGATATAACTCAACACATACCCAAACTTTTCTTAGTTCAACAAAACCCCATATCCCAATGACAAATCTCCCAGCAGCATATGCTGAACTTCAAATGCAGCAAAAATTCATCCCTTCCTTCAGTTTACTAATTTACACAATAGAGAGAGGTATCAAAAACTCAAGCATCATGAAGTTTTTACTATTAGCGGTATTGATTGGCAACGAATGGGAACGATTGATTCCAGTGGTTTACTGGCAAGATTACTATTACCTAATACGCCCTGGCGCCGTTTCTTCGACATCCTAGAACCATCATACGATGAACTGGTGTATGAGTTCTTGTCCACTTTCTATTACAAATACAATAAAAATCTTACCAATGAATCCATTCATTTTTAACTTCTTGGGCAACCTCATACTATGTCATTAACAGAATTCGCAGTTCATCTGGGCATATATACAGATGAAGAAGTTAAACAACCCATTTTTACGGAGGCATCAACCTCTTATTCCTCCGTGGATATGGTAGATTATTGGCATTGCCATTCATTAAAAGAATGGTGTGGCCACAATAATTCTATGAACTTCACAGACCCTTGTTATCAATATATGCACCGTGTTTTACCCAACACTATCACGGGGCGCAAGTATAATCAACAAAGGGTTAGAACAATCGAACTTTTCCATCTGTATAGTATTTTTGAGCAAGTTCCTCGTAATATTGCCCACGAGCTTGCTGTATATTTTTCTAGTCAACAATCACATCCTCTGAGAAGTCTCATGGGAGGGTCTTACATTACAAAAATAGCAAAATCATTAGGTGTCTTAAGTGATCAGATTATCCAAGGATTATCTCCACCAAAGGCACCTGGGATTGTAAATTTTTACACCATTAGGCTAACCCCTGTTCATATTGATACACTAACTCAACCATCCCAGTCGGAGGGAGCTCCAGTTATCTTAGAAAGTACCTCCCCACAAAATTTACAACAATCATTGTTGCAGTTTCCTCAATCGTCTTTTTATTAATTTGATATGCAACCACCGCTGCCATACATACAAGAACATATTACAACTAACTTATCCCAACCATCAACACCAAACTTCTTACAAAGCTTCTCACCGATAGTTTTCGAGGAGGATCCAACGACGCAAGAAGCTTTGTTTGATGAAAGCATGATGATCCAAGATCAATTAGTATCGGAATCATTTTTGCAATCACAGTTACTGCCACAGTCTTTCCAGTCACTATTGAACGAAGTAGAACAACTGCCACCAACTGATATAGCAGGCCCAAGTACGATGCCTCAAATGCATCTACCGCCATATTCAATGGGAGTCGAAGTGACTAGGTTAAACGATCAGGTTCGAATTTGGTCCCAACAAATAAAATGGCTGACAGAAAGAAATAAATGGTTGGAAGACATGCTAAGACAATTAGCTGATCAGATGCGGCTGACTCTACCACCTCCACCACCTTTTAGTTCTGAGTCTGAATTTGATTCATTTCCATTTTATCTTTGAACTCCTAAAACGAGAACAACCTTATGCCTAGTTCTCAAAATATGAATTTTTTTTTGCTTAAGGAACTTTATGCTTAGTAAATACATCTTTGCTTTATATATTGACCTATCATGCTTGGTATATGCTTACAAATACATTTTGCTTCGTATATTGATTTAACATACTTAATGCATAAATTACAAACACATCTACGCGTAGTACAGTCTCACAATAAACTTATATTGCTTATGACAATCCATGCTTAGTTTATAGTGCGCACTATTAGTTTGATTTATGTGAAACAAAAAATTTCATTGTGCTTGAATGAAATACCTACGACTAATTTTGTTGTACGCAAAACAAACGATGCTATCATTCCAAATCTGAAATACGTTTTGATTCAATTAATGTTGTGTTATATTGATGCTTATTTGATTTAAACGATACCTCAATCTTATTTGTCTTAACTAGAAGTGCTATGTGGACCATGCGACGAAACGAATAATTATGGGTGCACACTTAATTACGAGGTTCGACGCATGAGAATCATAGTAAACCTTGTTAAGTACGGTGGCATATAAGAACATTATGTGACTATGTGATTATCTATTATTTGTTTATTATTAAGCCCCTTTGTTTGCTTAAGATTTACATTACAAGTTTAGTATAAACAAATTTCTATACACTCAATAATGCTATTAGATTCATAAGTTCTAAAAGGTTTGAATACCTCGAGATGCCATAGGATCTAACACCTTGCTCACCCTTTCAATCGTTACAAATGCACTTTACGGTTTCCTTCGAATAAATTTCGGGACAAAATTTTCTAAAGTAGGGGAGACTGTAACCTTCTTGGTTTTCACACAATTTTTGTTTTGACTTGCATTGTAACAAATACCGTATTTGGATTGAAACTTATTTGAACATACTTGCTTTGTGCTTATACATGCTTATACCAATACAAACAGGTGAAAAAATTGCAAATTTCTTGAGATTTATGCTATTAAACAAGGTTACATAAACTATAAGGGCCTATTGTAACATTTTTTGAAACTACAATCTAAGGGACCTATTTGTCACTCTTTGAAACTTTATAAATACAAGAGTTAAAAGAGCAATTATTGAAAACTACAAGTTTAAGGTCCTTTTGGTAATTTTTGAAACTTATTTTATAAAAGAAATAAATAGATATTTTTGAAATAAAAGTCCAAGGTTCATTTGGTCATTTTCTCAAACTTAAACTCTAGGGACTATAACTGACTTTTAGAAACTCATTTTAACTGAATTATGTTAACTGAGTTAGTCCTCATATAATAAATCCTTCTTTAAAACTTAACCCAGTTAGTTTAACTAACTGACTATTACAGGGACCATTTATGTCATTTTCGAAACTTCAGGGACCAAACATGTATTTTATTTGAAAGTTGAGGGACTGTTTTTGTAACTTTTCGAAAGTTCGGGCACTATTTTTGTAAAAAAAATGAAACTAGAGGCGCCTAAGTGTAAATATGTCAAAATCTGGTCAAAAAGGGTCAAACCCATCGAACCGGTCACAGGTGGGACTCGAACCCGCGCCTCTCGCACAACACCAACACGCACAACCAGCTGATCTATCAGCTTGGATGCGTTATATTCTGAAACGTATAATGTATATATAAACATTAAAAACGGATCTGATTATATAACCAGCACAACAGGTCGCGGATCCGACCAAAAACTCACCAAAACCGATTTTAATTCATTCTTTTGACCTGTAAAGCTTACCCACATGATCCCCAACCCATCCCAACTTGTTCCAATCATTCAAACGACATATCTTAGTGCCTAAAACACCCAAAAAGAAAAGAATATTTATAAAAATAAAAAGTAGATCTAATCCACTAATTTGTGTCGAATCTGAGATCCAAACTTCGTGTATTTAAGTTCCCTACATTCCTAGCAACATTCCACACCATTTCACAATCACTCAAACATCCGAAATCGCCGGAATTCGAACCTGCAACTCGCTGGAAGTTTCAAAGTCGCCGGAGTTTAACCGATTCGTCATTTCACACATTACCGGTTCGTTTTTATTGTTCCAATTAGTTCCATTATACTTGTACAATGATTCCTAGGATTTAATTTAGATATAACATAGGTTTACCCGTAGAAATCACGAGTTTGACTTTTAGTTTGACCGGGTCTTCTGACTTTGACTTCTCTTTGGAGAAGATGACCAGGTCCTGTTTGGCTATAAGTTTAGCAGTCCTAAACCAAACACAAACAGAAGCTTAGCCCACTGGTTAATACTCTGTTTGGTTTCAATACAGACCCGGGTTCGATCCAAGGGGTCTGCATTTCTTTTTAAACGTTTTATTTTTAATATTTTTAACATTTCAATAATTTTTATAACATTGTGAGACACTATTACTTTTATTAAAAATATAAAATATGTAAAATTATTTATAAAACTAATTTTCATAATATTAAAACAGTTTAATACTTAATAAATCATAATAAATCGATTTTTATGAAATAAATACTGAAAATTTCAAATTAATTATTTTAAATGCTAAACTTTACAAAAATAATACTTTTACTGATATTTTATATAATTTTGATATTTATATAATTAAATCAGTATTGTTACTTATAAATATAGTTTAATTTAATGTAATTAAATTATATAACTATATAATTTTTATTCAAAATTATTTTTATGACAAAATATGCATTATTCTGAGTTTATATAAATTTAGAATCTGAATTTTTATTATATTTAACTATTTAGATAATTAAACTTATATAAACTTATTTATTGTTATTATAATCATTTTAATTCATTTTATTTATTTAAAATGATTTCAAGGCCATAATAATTATTTTAAGTCAGTAATATTCAAGTTTAATAATTAAAAATATTATTTTTAATTATTCAGATTTAATATAATTATTTTGATGATTAATTATCACATTATTCCTTTTAAACAAAATATTATTCATTTAACAAATAATATATATTTTAACCATCTAAATTAATTTATAATTTTTATAAATTAATTATATCACTTGTACAACATTTTGCAAATAATCATTATATTTAATTATGTTAATTAATTATACTAATTAATTATATTTGATTTATTATTACAAATGTTTATATTAAACCAATTACATATTTTTGCAATTTTATTATTTATGTTAAATTAATAATTTTCATAAATAAATCCTTTACCTCATATTCATTTTCCGAGTTCTCTATTAGGTTATCCAAACCTTATAGTCACCATTTAGACAAACCATACCGAAACCTATAGATTTAGGATTTCCAATTAAACATTATTGTTGATACATATTCCATATTGTTGCATGTTCAATCAATTAGAGTGACGTGGAATCTTAATTCCAAGAACTCTCACACTTTGCATACTTGTTTGGACTTACCCGAAATCAAGGTGAGTTCATAGTCCCTTTTCACATTATTTTTGGGATGATACATATGTTACAATGTGATACAAACTATTTGCTATTTTGTGGTTTCCCCCGATTGCCTTTGCATTTGCTTAATACTTGTTGTTGTTGCTTTGAGAAGTTTACGTTCATTAACTTGCAAAAGCCCAACGGTTATATTATAGCGCTATAGGATTGACGCCCCATCTCACTTCTCATTTTGTTGCTTAGAAGCGAGACCCGTCTCACTTCTCATTTTGTTGCAGTTGTTGTGAAACTTAGGAGTGAGGTGATAGACCCGTGTTACGTCATAACGCAGGCTTGAATGTACCATTAAGTAACTACTTGTATTACTCTTTTGCTTAAAGACATATCGCATGCCACAGTGTTAACTCATTTTCATATCACATTGTTATCTTTGCCTAACAAAACCTATGAATTCACTCAACCGTTTGTTGACCCAAATATTTTCCCTAACATATGTTTCAGGTGACAATGTTTGATGACATGATTTGCAAGAATATTTACATAGGATTGATTAAGACTTCTGCCTTAGATTAAATCCGAACTTATCATTTGTGAAACAATTTATGTTGTATTTGTTTATGTACACTTATATTTTCAGATGTGAATGCAATCTATTGAATTGAACTTAAATTATATTTCAACTTAACATAATCTCCATGTGCTCAATTGAATTCTATCAAGTTTCGTGACACCTTTGGCTTTTCCGCCTCCGGCCGGGGTGTTACAAGACCTTAAGTAATACACGATCACCGACTTGAAATTCCAAGGGCTTGCGTCGTTGGTCCGCGTAACTCTTTTGACGGCTTCGAGTTGTCTGGAGGTTATCACGAACTTTCTTAACCTTATCAGTTGTCTCTAGAATGAGGTCAGGTCTAGTAAGTTGAGCCTCACCTATCTCATTCCAGCAGACTGGTGAACGACATTTTCAACCATAGAGAGCCTCGAAAGGAGCCATGTTGATGCTGGAGTGATAACTATTGTTGTAGGAGAATTCAATCAATGGAAGATGTGAATCCCAACTACCACCAAAATCGATCACGCAAGCTCTAAGCATATCCTCCAAAGTCTGGATTGTTCTTTCAGATTGACCATCAGATTGCGGATGATAAGCAGTGCTCAGATTAAGTTGGGTCCCCATAGCAGATTGCATGGTTCTCCAAAAACGAGAAGAGAAGCGAGCATTTATGTCTGAAATAATGTTCAGGGGAACACCATGTCGAGATACTATTTCATCCACATAGATTTTAGCCAACTTTTCAGCAGATAGATCCTCACGGATCGGCAAGAAATGCGCTGATTTTGTAAGACGATCAACAATTACCCAGATGGCATCATGACCTTTCTTAGTGCGCGGAAGTTTGGTAATGAGATCCATGGCAATGTTTTCCCATTTCCAAACTGGAATCTCTGGTTGCTCCAAAAGACCAGAAGGATGTTGGTGTTCAGCCTTAACCTTAAGACAAGTAAGGCATTTTGAAACGTATAAGGCTATGTCTTTCTTCATACCAGGCCACCAATACTGAGTACGAAGATCCTTATACATCTTACTTGAGCCAGGATGAATAGAATAACGAGACTTATGAGCTTCATCCATAAGCAAGGTGCGAAGATCATCTAGGCTTGGGACCCACAAACGGTCCATGAAATAATACGATCCATCGTCCTTCAGTTCAAGATCAGGCTTAATGTGATAGGGTAATTCTTTACCCATCAAGTCTTATGAAACACAAGCATGTTGAGCCTGAGAGATGCGGGTTTGAATATCAGATCGAGCTTGAATATCAGATTGAACACGAACACAATGAAGCTTGACACGTTTTTACGACTCAGAGCGTCAGCCACGACATTCGCCTTACCAGGATGGTAGCGAATTTCGCAGTCATAGTCGTTTAGAAGTTCAACCCAACGTCTTTGCCTCATGTTGAGTTCTTTCTGATTGAAGATATGCTGAAGACTTTTGTGGTCAGTGAAAACCACACATTTTATACCATACAAATAGTGTCTCCAGATTTTGAGAGCGAAGATAACTGCACCTAACTCAAGATCATGAGTGGTGTAGTTCTTCTCATGCACCTTTAACTGCCTCGATGCATATGCTATGACTTTGTTCCTTTGCACCAGAACACAGCCAAGTCCTAAATTGGATGCATCGCAGTACACGACAAAATCATCATTGCCTTCGGGCAAAGATAGGATAGGCGCATCACAAAGCTTCTGCTTCAAGGTCTGAAATGCTTCTTATTGTTTAGAACCCCATTCAAAGGGATTATTCTTCTGAGTTAGAGCAGTTAGGGGAACTGCAATCTTCGAGAAATTTTCGATGAAGCGGCGGTAATAGCCCGCGAGACCAAGAAAAGAACGAACTTCGGTAGGAGTAGTAGGCGTATCCCAATCCTTAATCGCACTGATCTTGGAGGGATCTACATAAATACCTTGTTCGTTGACGATATGACCCAAAAATTGAACTTCTTTGAGCCAAAATTTGCAACTTGGAGAATTTGGCGAAAAGTTGCTCTTTCTTTAGGAGTTCCAGAGTAAGACGAAGATGTTGCTCGTGATCAGCTTGCGTCTTAGAGTATATCAATATGTCATCAATAAAAACGATGATGAACTTATCTAAATAAGGCTTGCAGACCCTATTCATCAAGTCCATAAAAACAGCAGGAGCATTAGTCAAACCGAATGGCATAACTGTGAACTCATAATGCCCATAACGAGTGCGAAACGCTGTCTTGGGAATATCTTCTTCATGCACACGAAGTTGATGATACCCAGAACGCAGATCAATCTTCGAAAAATAAGAAGCACCTTGTAACTGGTCAAAGAGATCATCAATGCGAGGTAGGGGATATCGATTCTTGATGGTAAGCTTGTTAAGCTCACGGTAATCGATGCACATCCTGAAAGATCCATCCTTCTTTTTGACAAAAAGAACGGGAGCACCCCAAGGTGAAAAACTAGGACGAATAAAACCTTTATCTGAAAGCTCCTAAAGCTGCTTATATAATTCTTGCATCTCAGACGGTGCAAGACGATAAGGAGATCTGGCAATAGGATTTGCACCAGGTACTAGATCAATACGGAACTCGACTTGGCGCGCTGGGGGTAATCCAGGTAACTCCTCGGGAAATAGCTCCGGATAATCCCGAACGACAGGGATATCTTGAATAGACTTACCTTTGCCTTTATCTGCTACAACATGTGCCAAGAAGGCCACATAGTTCTTTCGCAGATACTTCCGAGCTTGAAAACAAGACATGAGCTTGAGACTATTAGCAGGCTTCACACCACGAACCTGTAGGATCTCACCTGACGAGAGTGGAACACGAACAATCTTCTCGAAACAAACTACCTCTGCGTGATGCTTGGCTAACCAATCCATACCCACTATAACGTCGAAACTCCCAAGTTGCATTGGCGTGAGGTCAATAGAAAAAAGATGGTTGTTTAGGTTCAATTGGCAATTGCGAAGAACAGAATCAAGAACAACGGGATCACCACTAGCAATTTCTACTTTCAAAGGCTTACCTAGTTTCGTTCTAGACATGCGAAGCAATGGCTCAAAAGATAATGACACAAAACTCTTATCAGCACCAGAATCAAAAAGAACAGATGCGGGTTGATTATTAATAAAGAACGTACCGTTAACCACTTCATTGTCTGCTTGCGCCTCTTGTGCATTCATGTTGAAGACTCGACCTCGAGCCTGAGCCTGAGCTGGATTCGCATTCACCAATCTTGGACATTGATTACGGTAGTGGGTCAGATCCCCACAGTTATAACAAGAACCTGGTGGGTAGTGAGGTCGTGCAGCTTAACCTTGTTGCTGAGCAAGAGGCTGAGCAACTTGTTGAGCCGGGTTCTGAATTGCCTGATTTTGATTAGCAGGAATGCGGCATGTGTCAGCAAGATGACCAGATCTTCCACAGTTGGTGCAATGGCGGCACTGGAGGTGTGGTTGATGATGACCGTTACATCTGTTGCACAAAGGTGCATTGCTAAGATAAGGTTTCTTGGCAAGTGGTTGCGCAGGCTGATTTGGTGCAGCTTGTGCAGTAACGGCGAAATTTTGGGAAGCCTTACACTTCCTAGAACCCTTTGAGGAACCAGAATCCTTACCCTTCTTGTTTTTACCTTTCTTGCTATCCTCTTTGTCAGACGCCTGCTTCTTACCCTTGTCACCCTTTCTATGCAGCTTACCCTTTCGAACTTGTGACTCAGTCAATGTCGCTGATAGCTTGATTTCCTGACGGACTGTATTAGGGTTACTACCAGTAACGATGTCTTGTACAGAGTCAGGTAGGCCATCTATATACCTCTCGATAGCCTTCTCGAGTGGGGTAACCATTGTTGGGCATAACAAACTCAGCTCCTCATACCTATCAGTATACGCCCGGTGCTCATCACTATCCTGTTTCAGGTCATCAAATTCCCTTTCTAAAGCTCGCAGTTCATGACGAGGACAAAACTCCCTCATCATAAGCGCCCTAAGTTCAGCCCATGTTTGTGCTAAAGCAACCTCAGCACCACGGTCTCTCATAACCCCGTTCCACCATGTGAGAGCCCTCTTCTGAAACACGCTTGATGCAAACTTGACTTTCCGATTCTCAGGACACAGAACGTGACGGAATGTACTCTCAATGCTCTCGAACCATTAAAGAAGCCCGGTTGCCCCTTCAGAACCACTGAACTTGAGTGGTTTGGTCGAATTGAAGCTTTTGAAGGTGCATGGAGCATTATTGTTGTTGTTGGCTTGGTTCAATTGAGCAATAAGATTTGGGAATGCAACAGCCATTTGCTGTGCGATGATTTCTGCCAGTTCGGCATTTGGTAGCGGATTTTCGCGTCGAGGAGGCATTCTAAAAGAGGGAACATGAAAGGAACGAGTGAGATGATTAGATGAAAAGAATGAGATGAAACAAAAATTGACAAAAGCAAAGATGGTGGTCATTCGTCTGTATCACAAAGCAAACAAACGACACACAGTGACTAATAAAAGTAAATGGGTCAAAAATAATGCTTCGCGAAGACATGATCGCCTATAAGTGAACACTCACCCCAAGAGTTCCCAGGTAAGAGTGACTGGTCCGATTATGTGGATTTGTACGAACACTCTAGCCTTAGACAGAAAACCCAGGGTACAGGCATTCACTCTTCCAGTTTGCACGTGTTCACACTATTTAGAACCCAAAACTTTGACGAGATTTTGAAAATTTGGAAGGCACAAGGCCAAAAATCAAACTAGAAGGGTTCAAAACCATATAATAAATCATTTAAAAACAGATGATTGATTTTCAAAAATCGTTTTAGAAAATTGGGTTCTCGTTTTGGTGATCACCTAAGGATAGGTGAAGTACATGTTTTAAGTTCTAAACACAAGACAACTTGTGTTGGGGTCCTAGAAAGGTTATAGTCTAGGTCAAAGCATTACTAATAACCTAATTCCCTATAACCATTGGCTCTGATACCAACTCTTCTGTCACACCCCGACCACGTAAAACATCAAATCGTGGCGGAAACGTCGGAGAGTGTTGTAACAGAATTATTGTTTCACAACCATGGCATTTAAAAGTTATGTTTTATTCATCAAACAAAGAGTTACATTGTCTAAAGATAACTGAAACAAAGAGTACATCACATAATTAAACTAGTTCTATCTTCATTTTAAGTCTCTAAGGCACAGGTCCGCCCTAGTGTGTCACGAACATCCTAAGCAACAGCTCCTGAAAACACATGTGAAAGTAGGTACGTCAGCATAAAAATGCCTGTGAGATACATAGGTTTTATGAAAATAGGATTCATGACTTATAAGTTTAGAAAAAGTTGTTTAATAAAAATAAGTCATGAATCTTGTTAAATGTTTTGTTATTGTAAATCATTTGAAAAGCGATGGAAATCAGATAATATGTATAAATAAAAGGATAATGTACGGTTAAATGAATAACCAAGTAAAATGAGTTTGTATAAATTGAGTTATTTGGAAAACAATGTTTAAGTGAAAACATGTTGTAACTGTAATAAGTATAACTGAAATGGTTTAAATAACGCTACGATATGTAATATCATAAAAGCACTTATATATAGGAAGTACCAGCGGGCGTATTCACCATGCTTTTATCATACTACATGTCACCTCATTATGTAAATCACTTACCCAAACAAACCACTAAAATGTAATGTTTAAACCAATTGTCAAATGTTTATGAGTAAACCAAGTCTATTGTCAATATAAACCATGTAATGTATAAGCAAAAGTCATGTATGGTAAGTAAAATGAGACTACTTAAACCACAAGCAAAAATGTACAAAACAAAGTATTTTAAATAAATCAAAAGTTATGTTTTGTATGATAAATACATGTTTTACTGATACAAACACTTATGCAGTAAGTTAACGCATACATTCAAGCCTTGAGACAGCAGGATAACCTTAGAGTAAAGATTATCAAAGAAAAATGTTTTCGGATTCAGTCATTCCTTACATCCAAACAAACCTAGGATGTCAGGAATGGGATTTGTCAAGTCCTGTGGTACCATTACTTACTACCGAGCGGCGTAGCTAATGTTAATGAATGTAATTTAGACCCGTTGAACAAACCAAATGTCATATCAAATTGTAAACATGTAATGAAAGTAATGTACTAAGTATGCTAAGTTAACATACAAAGCAGAAAAGTAATGTAAAAACAATGTACTAAGTATGCTAAGTTAACATACAAAGCAGAAAAGTAATGTAAAAACAATGTACTAATAGTGTACTAATGAACATAGCAAGTATAGGATATAAAAACATGAAAAGCACTAAAATAACAAGTAGGCACATGTGTTTCACCCCAAAATGTTTGAAAAACAATAAAAGAGGGGACTATGTACTCACTTGAGATTGCTCAGAAGTCCTAAGATAACCACCAAGCAAAGCTAGAAGATCACGGAATCAAACGGCACCTAATATAGGTAACTACATTAATAAACGGACCTATTCGGAGGATCGGGTAGCATGAGGGTTCGTAAACCAAATGAGTGTAGGAACTCATGTAATATGGTTTAACAAAGTCTACATACTAAAACGAAACTTATCCTAAGTGCTTTTGACCGGTTATGACCCGTTTTGGTAGCTTATGCTACTTTAACGTGTCGTTCGCGTAAAACGCGTTCTGACCGCTTAACTAGTCTTATAACAAGTAAAATATGCCTTAATATGTCTAATATAGTTGCCAAATCAGTTTAGATGTCAAAAATTATGTTACATATGCTTAGAATGAATTTTGGCATAAAAATGGCATTTTGGTAATTTACCTAAGACATATAAACTACCTATCATACTACTAACTAAATGCCGTGACCATAAGGTATAACCTCGGAAGGTTATTCCCTATATAACTATGGTCACCTAAAGTGTTTGGTCGGATCCTAATGATCGACCAAATGGGTCGGGTTCGAAAGTATAAGCGATTGATTAGATCGCTTACCTTTACGACCCTAGACAAGCACAAAACTAAAAGTGACGAGCTAAACATGTTAAAACATGTTTAACGAGGTTTGAAAATAGGTTTGGTATCAAAACAAACGGTTTTGATACCCACAAGTAATTTGGTTACAAAATACGCGAGAATACGCATTTTGGCCGAAACTACGACTCATCACTGAGCCTAGATAACGTGGTAATCAGTAGGTATGGTCACTAGGGACTATAACCATCGTGATTACGCTCACGTTATAAAGTTCAAACGAACTTCGCATTGACCATAAACTGGTCAATGTAGAAAGTCAAACACAGCTTGACTTTAATGCTAAAAACGAATGAAAAGAACGAAAGAATACTTACAGAGGGTCCCCGCAAGCAAATCTTGATCCAAGTAGCTCAGGTATGAAGCAAAGGCTTCAACTTAGAGCATTTCATATCAGATTTGAGTGAGGATGAATTGAAGTGGGTGGGGTTTATATAGAGTTTGGAGGACCGTTAAGATCGTTCCTCATAATCCAAGATTCAATCACACCCGTACACCTCGAGCCCATTGTTTTGTGAAACCTTGGGTACCCCTAGAAATGTCCCATCGTTTGCTAGAAACCAGTTGCAAGTGGGAAACATGAGTATAACAGCTGTAAACAGGCTGCAAAACACATTCTGCACATCTGGGAGGCTCACACAACCCGCGTAAGGGGCCTGCAGATGTTTACGCGGCCCGCCTGGGTGACCCAGATCAGCAACATGTTTCAGAAATTGCAGAAATGGTCCCTGTTATGGTTTAAGCTCATTTCTGACATGTTTAAGGCCCGTTAAGCAAACTTTAAGGCCCTAAAATGATGCTTAAACATTGTGGACATGAAACATGCTCAAAAATATGCCGGATGTCGGTTCGTTTGGTCGTACGATTGCGATATTCGCTTAATTACGACAAAATGCGCACAAGCGCGAAAAACGATCCAAATTGCGCGACGAATGGATTTTTCTTATTCCAAACACTAAAATAAAATATTTTAGTGCTTACATAAATTTTTGGATGTCCGGATGTGTTCAGAATGTAAGTTATGACCGAAAATGCAAACTTATGCACTTTTTTACGCTTTTAGTCCCTAAATGAGCATAAAGTTTATTTTAGCACACCGAACCCCTTAAAGCCTATTTCTAAGCTATGTAAAGGATATTTAGGGTGTGTTTAACTTATGTTCAAGTTCCGAAATGTCAGTTACAGTTCAAATCGGCATACTTTCACAGTTTGTCGAATTTAGTCCCTGTAAGCGAATAGACTTGATTTTGCCATACCAAAGCCTTCAAAACTTATTTCTAAGTTATATAAACGTTATTTAAGGTATGTTAAGCATATGTTGATGTTCCGGAGTATTTGTCGCGTTAAACTGATTATGTTTACGCACCAGTTTGCGTATAATTCTCCAGAAAGCGATATAGAGTTTGAAATTGAATAGAAATCAAAACATGAAAATGTCAAACATAAACAAACAGACATTGGGATCAAATAACTTTATTTCATTGATAACTGAATTTTTTTACAATGATTACAAGCACAGATGTCACACAAAACTTATTTCTAAGTTATGTAAAGGTTATTTAAGGTATGTTAAGCCTATGTCACTGTTTCGGAGTGTTTGTCGCGTTAAACTGATTACGTTTACGCATCAGTTCGCGTATAACTTTCCAGAAAGCGATTTAGATGTATGTATTTGTACAAATTCCAAGATTGAAATACAAGATTTCATTGGATTCGTACTTGTATGATGGCCGTAGAGACACAGATGTCACAGTCTCCCCTACTTTAGGAAATTTCGTCCCGAAATTTAATTTAGAGGAAACTTGTGTGTGTGCTCGAAATTGAAGTCGGAGAGTATAACATAAAAGCAACATTGGTCAAGGTCCAGAACTTCTAGTATTTTAGATTACACATGACAAAAACTTGCTGTTGTTTCTGTGCGCTGAATTCCATAATTACATATGCATCCATAATTACGTAATTCCTTGCACAGTCCGCACAGTTCATCTTATAATGTGCAGGGGAAGAAAATCAAATGAATAATCTTGTGGTGACTTAACTAGACTACCATAGAGTCTCTTTAACTAGATCAACGAATGATCTCTTTAAACAGACCACCAAAAGTCTCTTCAACTAGGTCACCAAAGGATCTTTTTAACTAGATCAACGAATGACCTCTTGAACTAGACCACCAGAGGGTCTCTTTAACTAAATTGACGAATGATATTTTTAACTAGATTGATGAATCAATCTCTTTAACTAGACCACCCAAGGGGTCTCTTTAACTATATCAACTCATGATATCTTTAACTAGATCGACGAATCAATCTCTTTAACTAGACCACCCAAGGGTTCTCTTTAACTACATCAACTCATGATATCTTTAACTAGATCGACGAATCAATCTCTTTAACTAGACCACCTAAGGGGTCTCTTTAACTACATCAACGTGTGATGTCTTTAACTAGATTGACGAATCAATCTCTTTAACTAGACCACCCAAGGGGTCTCTTTAACTATATCAACGAATGATATCTTTAACTAGATTGACGAATTAATCTCTTTAACTAGACCACCCAAGGGGTCTCTTTAACTATATCAACGAATGATATCTTTAACTAGATTTACGAATCAATCTCTTTAACTAGACCACCCAAGAGGTCTCTTTAACTACATCAACGAATGATGTCTTTAACTTTGGAATAGTACTTTACAATCCAAGGGTCTTAACTATTACATAGAAGCCCATTTTAGGATTTAAGATAGTACCTTTGGATATCCTTCTATGAATCCATCATATAAAGATATGGAAGATTCTATGAGGATTTAGATAACGAGTAATTGAATTCACACATAAACACATAATTGTCAATTTGGTCATCAGTTTGTTATCAACTTATTATAAATTTGTTTGTAACTTGTTATTGATTTGAACATGTGTATTTTCAGGAATCCAATCCCTGGACTTTGATTTTGCGCTTCGAATTTCCATAAGGATTTAACTATGAAGATAGGAAGATCCTATAAGGATTTTGGAGTTCGTGTAGCGAGAGATGTCTTGAAACCTTGTTCTAGATGTGCTTAAATCAAAACATGAAGTAAAATGCTTATGAAGTCAAGGTGCTAGATATGCCAAGGCGACATATGAAGCAGAATTTGAAGGTCGTGTACTACGTATGTTAAGTCAACATACGAGCAGAATGTTCTTGTAAACTATGCATGGGGTTCTTTTGGGAAAATGTGTTTAATGTTTTTTTTGAAACCTTATGTAATGCTTTTGGAATCATGTGGTAGGTGTATTAAGTAAATATGTTTATAAAATATTTTAAAACCATGTGAAAAGGTTTTGAAATCATGTCTATGGTTTTTGAAAACATGCATAATGTTTTTGAAATCATGCACTTGATATATTAAGTAAATACACTTTGTTAAATTGTTTTAGACCATATGAAATATTTTCGAAATCGTGAAAGATGTTTTGAAAACATATGCTATGCACGTTGTTTATGAAAACCAGAATATAATGATATGTACATAGACATATCGCATGAGATTTTTGAAGGACTTACGAAAAGTACCCTTAGGTATCCAAACAAGGATTTAAAGTAGTACTTTGGGTATTTGTCCAGAGTTGTAACTTGTACCTTGTTTCTTAGAAGGAAACGAGTACTTTAGGATTTTCATGGAGATCGCGAGTGATCACATAAATGAGAAAACTACAAGAGTAGTTTGTTTTGCAAGGAACACGGTTCCTTGGCATCGGTTATCGTAGGGGTATGTCATACACACATGTAACCACATTTGTTTTCGTACATCGGAATGCAAATAAAGATTTTTATTTATAAACCAACATAATTGTTTCGAAGTCTAGGATAACAAAGTAATAAAACATAAAGTCTAGTTGTTTCAAAGCGGCATCGTCTTCCAGTTGTAGCAAGAACCAGGTGGAAAGCGAGCTTGAGTAGGGTTGACTTGAGGTTGGTTTGGACCACCTTGGTTTGGGTTAAATTGACAAACATTTTCCAGGTGACCGAGTCGCCCACATGATGCACACAGACGACACTGTAGATGAGCTAGGTGGTGTGCATTACATTTGTTGCATATCGGTGTAGTACCGTCATAAGGTTTCCTTGCAGGAGGTTGAGCTGGTTGGTTGTGAGTGTTTTGGTTGGGTTGGACAGCAACCGCACAGTTTTGTGAAGCCTTACGCTTCTTAGAAGATTTGGTTTTGTTTTCCTTGTTTTCCTCTTGAGTAGTGTTAGTCGCTTGTTTCTTGTCGCCTTTTCGGAAAAGTTTACCCTTTCTGATCTGAGATTCAGTCAGGGTAGCAGATAGTTCAATGTCCTGTCTTACGGTAGTAGGGTTACTACCAGTAACGATGTCCTGAACTGGGTCAGGTAGGCCATCAATGTACTTTTCGATCGCCTTATCCAAAGGCGTAACCATAGTTGGACATAATAAACTTAACTCCTCATAACGATTAGTGTAGGCTCGATGTTCACCGCAGTCTTGTTTAAGATCATCAAATTCCCTTTCCAAAGCCCTGAGTTCATGACGAGGGCAGAACTCCTTCATCAATAGAGCTCGAAGCTCTTCCTAGGTTTGTGCCATTGCCACTTTGGCACCCCTGTCTCTCATTACACCATTCCACCATGTAAGTGCTCTTTTCTGAAATACACTCGATGCAAACTCAACCTTTCGCTCGTTTGGGCATTGTACATGACGAAATGTGCTTTCGATACTCTCAAACCATTGTAGGAGCCCAGTGGCCCCTTCAGACCCAGTAAATGTGAGTGGCTTAGCTGAATTGAACTGCTTGTAGTTGCATGGAGCACTGTTGTTATTGTTGATGTTTGCTTGGTTTACCTGGGCTATCAGGTTTGGGAGTACAACAGCGATTTGCTGAGTGATTAAGGCTGCCATGGCGGCATCCTAAGTTAGGTCACGTCGAGGAGGCATTCTAAAAGAGCAAGGAAACATGGAAAGAAACGAGTGAGATGACATCGGATAGTAAAAATTGAATGCTTAAAAGGATATCGATAAGGCATAAGGACTGTGATCATTTGTTCGTTACTTAAAACAAACAAATGACACGGTGACTAATCAAAGTAAATAGGCCACAATAATGTATCGCGAAGACATGCTTTAGCCTATAAGTGGACACTCACCCCAAGAGTTCCCAGGTAAGAATGACTGGTCTGAGTATGTGGATTTGTACGAACACTCTAGCCTTAGACAGAAAGCTCAGGGTACAGGCATCCACCCTTCCAGATTGTACGTGTTCACATTATAAAGACCCAAACTTTGACGAGATTTTGAAAACTTTGGAGGTTCAAAACCTTATAACAAATCATCCAAGAACAAATGATTGGTTTTCAAAACGGATTTGTAATTTGCATTCTTGTTGTGGTTGTCGCCTAAAGATAGGTGACGGTATTGTTTTAGAATCTTAGCGGAAGTAAACCCGCGTTAGGGTCCTAGGAAGGTTATAGACTAGGTCAAAGCATTACTAATAACCTAATTCCCTATAACCATGAGCTCTGATACCAACTTTTCTGTCACACCCCGACTGCGTAAAACAACAAATCGTGGTGGAAACGTCGGGGAGTGTCGTAACAGAATCATTGTTTCACAACACATGGTACTTGAAGTTTGGTTTTATTAATTAAAGTATTTACATTGACTAAGAATTTATAGAAATATAATCATGAATTAAACTGTCTTTCATAGTTTTAAGTCACTAAGGCCCTCGTCCAGTCCTATGTTTGCATCATGATCATCTAATAACAGCACCTGAAACACATGTGAAAATAGGTACGTCAGCATAAAAATGCCTGTGAGATACATAGGTTTAGTTGATGAAAGATACATGACTTGTAGTTAAAAGAAATGTTTAACAAAAGTAGTCATGAACCTTATAAAAAATGTTGTTGTTTATGAAATCATACGAAACTCGATAAGAAATCAGATGATATAAATGAATAATGCATGGTTAAATAAATAACCAAGTAAAAATGATTTTTGTACAAAATGTGTCGTTTGTAAAACAATGGCTTATGAAAATATGTTATTTCTATAAAATGTATCATCTTTTGTTGAAATGATTTAAATAACGCTACGATGTGTAATATCATAAAAACACTTATATATAGGAAGTACCAGCGGTGTATCCACCATGCTTTTATCATATTACACACGCCTCGTTATGTAAATCACTTATCATTAACCACCAAAATGTCTTGTTTAAACCGATGACAAAATGTTTATGTGTAAACAATATCGAATGTAAATCATATCTTGTATAATCAAATGTTATGTATGGCAAGTAAAAAGTAACTACTCAATCCATAGGTAGAATGTACAAAACAATGTATTTGAATAAATCATAGTTTAAGTCAAAAATTATGTTTTGCAAAATTAATGCTTTACTGATAAGAACATTTATGTGGTATGTTTATCGTATACATCCAAGCCTTGAGACTGAAGGATAAACCCTTAACAAGTTAAAGGTTTATCAAAATGTTTTCGGATTCTGTCATCCCTTACGTCCAAACAAACCTAGGATTCCAGGGATTGGAGTTGTCAATTCCTATGGTACCACTACATACTACCGAGCGGCATGATCGGTGTTAATGAATGTATTTTAGTTTCGTTAAACAAACCAAATGTTATACCAAATGTAAGCATGTTATATGAAAATAATGTACTAAGTATGCTAAGTAAACATACACAGCATAAATGTTTATGAAATCAATGTGCTAGCGTGTTAATTAAACATACATAGCATAAACATAGATGAAATCATGTACTATATGTGTACCACATGAACATAGCAAGTATATGTTATAAAAGCACGAAAAGCACGAAAGTAACAAGTAGGCACATGTGCATCACCCCAAAATATTTGAAAACGGTAAAAGATGAGACTATGTGCTCACTTGATATTGCTTAAAAGTCCTTGAATAACAACCAAATAACGCTTGAAAGATCACGGAATCAATCGACACCTAATATAGGTAACTATTTTAATAAATCGGACCTAAATCGGAAGATTGGATAGAATGAGGTCTCGTAAACCAAATGAGTATTGGAACTCATATGATATGGTTTAACAAAGCCTATATTCTAAAATGAAACCTATCCTAAGTGCTTATGACCCGTTTAGGTAGCTTACGCTACTTTAACGCGTCATTTGTGCAAAAGCGCAAACGAGTGGCCTAACTAGTCCTATGACAAGTATTATATGCCCTAACATGTTTAATAATCAGTTTATATGGCAAAAAATAAGTTACACATGCTTAAAATGGAATTATGAGTAAAAAGGGTATTTTGGTCATTTTTCCTAAGGCATATAACTACCTATCATACAACTAAGTAAAGTAAGTGACCATAAGGTATAACCTCGGAAGGTTATTCCCTATACAACTATGGTCACAAAATATGTTTGGTCGGATCCTAATGATCGACCAAATGGGTCGGGTTCGAAAGTCTAAGCGGTTGTTTAGACCGCTTATCTTACGACCATATATAAGCACTAGACTAAAAAGTGACGAGTTAAACATGTTAAAACATGTTTAACTAAGTTAGAAAACAAGTTTAATATCAAAACAAAGTGTTTTGATACCCAAAGATAGCTTCGTTGCAAAATACGCATAAACACGTATTTTGACCGAAACTATGACTCGTCACTACGCCTAATCAACGTTGTAATCAGTAGGTATAGTCACAAGGGACTATAACCATCGTGATTATGCTCACGTTGCAAAGTTCAAACGAACTTTGTGTTGACCATAGACTGGTCAAAGCAGAAAGTCAAACAATGTTTGACTTTCATTCTTGAAAAGCATAAAAAGCATGAAAGAAGCTTACAAAAGGTCCAAGCAAGTACGATTTGATTCAAATTGCTCAGGTATGAAGTATAGAACTCCAACTTAGAGCAGATTTATGAACCAAGTGTGAGGAATGAGAATGAAACCCACTTCTATTTATAGGAAGTTAGGATCAAGGAGATCATTCCATGTGTTTAGAGGGTGTAATCTTGACCCTACACTTGTGGAACATGGTATTTGATACAATAGGAGCTTAAAACCCTGCCATAGTATTGAGAAAGTTGCACAAAAGACCCTCAAATTCAAGCTAGTTGCTGAAAATGGATTTTTCTGTCAAAATACACCCATCGCGTCGCGCCACGGCAAAGTGGGGTACCCCTTTGCATGACGCCACCCCTTTACCTGGGCCAGAAACTTTAGAATATTGACAGAAATGGTCCCTGCAGCTCATTTAAGCCATTTTTGACACGTTTAAACCCCGTTAACCCATTTTCAAGGCTCTACAAGGATGTTAAAGCATAGGGGACTTGTAACATGCTTGAAATTATCTCGGATGTCGGTTCGTTTGGTCGTACGGTTGCGTTATTCGGTTAATTACGACGAAACACGAACGGACGTGAAAAACGATCCAAACTACGCGATGAGTGGTATTTTTGCATTCCAATCACTAAAATAAAATATTTTAATGATTAAAAAAATTTTTGGATGTCCGGATATGTTCAGAACGTAAGATATGCGCGAAAATGCAAACTTATGCACTTTTTGACGCTTTTAGTCCCTATTGATCAAATAAGTTTATTTTCGCATATCGAACCCCTCAAAGCCTATTTCTAAGATATGTAAAGGATATTTATGGTATGTTTAACTTATGATCAAGTCCCGGAGTGTACGTTACTATATAAATCTGCATACTTTCGTAGTTTGACGTAAATAGTCCATGCGATCGAATAAACTTGATTTCGACACACCAAACCCTCCAAAACTTATTTCTAAGTTATGTAAAGGTTATTTAAGGTATGTTAAGCCTATCTCACTGTTCTGGAGTGTTTGTCACGTTAAACTGATTACGTTTACGCATCAGTTCGCGTATAACTTTCTAGAAAGCGATTTAGAGCTCGAAATCGAACGAGAAATGATATGTGCAAAGGTCTCATGTAATTGTACAAATTCCAAGATTGAAACACAAGATTTCATTGGAGCTTGGGCATCTGGCCAACATTTGTCGTTTGGGTCAGAATCAAGCTGCGCATAATCCAGCACAAGCTCAGGGAAATGCTGCTAGATTTCCACTAGGCTCATGTTACAATTGCAGTGAGATGGGTCATTTCCATAACAATTGTCTGAGACTTGCAAATCCGAATGTGAATCCCGCTCATGGACGAGCATACAACTTGAATGCAAATGAGGCGCGTGCGGACAACGAGGTTGTTAATGGTACATTCCTTGTTAACCATCAACCTGCATCTGTTCTTTTCGATTCTGGTGCCGATAGAAGTTTCGTTTCATTATCATTTGAGGATTTACTTGCGATACCTAGAACTAAACTGAGGAAACCCTTTTCTGTTGAAGTTGCTACTAGTAAACCTCTCGTACTCGATTCTGTGATTCGTGATTGTCAATTGAACCTCGATAACCATCTTTTCTCTATTGACTTCACACCGATGCAACTTGGAAGTTTCGATATTATCGTAGGGATGGATTGGTTAACTAATCATCATCCTGAGGTGATTTGTTTTGATAAGATTGTTCGTATTCCTCTTTCGTCTTGGGAAGTCCTAGAGATTCGTGGCGAGAAACCATCTGGGGGATTGAAACTCATGTCATGCACGAAAGCTCAAAGTTATTTACGAAAAGGATATGTGGCATTTCTAGCACATGTCATCAAGGAGAAAGGCAAGAGCAAGTGTATTCGAGATATTCCGATTGTTCGAGATTATCCAGAGGTGTTTCCTGATGAACTGCCTGGTTTGCCTCCAGTTCGTCAAGTCGAGTTTCATATTGATCTTGTACCTAACGCCAACCCGATTGCGAAAGCACCTTATCGTCTTGCACCGTCTGAGATGCAAGAGTTATCAAAACAACTTCAAGAGTTATCTGATAAAGGATTCATCCGACCGAGTTATTCACCTTGGGGCACTCCAGTCCTGTTTGTGAAAAAGAAAGATGGGTCTTTTCGAATGTGTATCAGTTATCGTGAGCTTAACAAGCTTACCATCAAGAATCGATATCCCCTACCATGAATTGATGATCTCTTTGATCAGCTGCAAGGTGCTACATGTTTTTCCAAGATCGACCTGCGTTCTGGGTATCATCAGCTTCGTGTACTTGAAGAAGATATTCCCAAAACTGCATTCCGCACGAGATATGGTCACTACGAGTTCACTGTCATGCCTTTTGGTTTGACGAATGCCCCAGCTATCTTCATGGATTTAATGAATAGGGTTTGTAAACCTTATTTAGACAAGTTCATCATTGTGTTCATTGACGACATTCTCATTTATTCGAAGTCTCGAGCCGAGCACGAACAACACCTTCGTCTAACACTGGAACTCCTGAAGAAGGATCAACTGTTTGCCAAATTCTCCAAATGTGAATTCTGGCTTAAAGAAGTTCAATTTTTGGGACATATTGTTAACGAGCAGGGAATTCATGTGGATCCTTCCAAAATAGCTGCTATTAAGGATTGGAACACACCGACAACACCCATAGAAGTTCGGCCTTTTCTTGGTCTCACTGGTTATTATCGACGGTTTATTTTGAACTTCTCTAAGATCGCGGTTCCTCTTACTGCTTTGACTCAAAAGAATAAGCCTTTTGTGTGGGGACCTAAACAAGAGGAAGCTTTTCAAACTTTAAAATGAAAACTCTGTGATGCTCCTGTTTTATCTTTGCCCGAAGGAAACGATGATTTGGTTGTCTATTGTGACGCGTCGAACCTAGGCCTTGGTTGTGTTCTCATGCAACGAGGTAAACTTATAGCCTATGCGTCAAGACAATTGAAAGTTCACGAGAAGAACTACACCACTCATGATAGTTAGTTAGGCGTTATGGTTTTTGCTCTCAAAATCTGGAGACACTACCTTTATGGCACGAAATGCGTGGTTTTCACAAACCACAAAAGTCTCCAGCACATTCTCAATCAAAAGGAGCTGAACATGAGGCAAGGACGTTGGGTTGAACTCTTGAACGATTACGATTGTGAAATTCGCTACCATCCTGGTAAGGCGAATGTTGTAGCCGATGCGCTAAGTCGAAAGGAATGAGTCAAGCTCAATTTTGTTTGCACTCTATCCGATATTCAAACACGTGTCTCTTAAGCTCAACAATCTTGTGTTTCACAAAATTTGATGGGTAAGGAATTACCGCATCAACTTGAGCTCAAACTCGAAACGAAGGACGATGGGTTACTCTATTTCAAGGATCGTTTGTGGATTCCAAAACAAGACGATCTTCGCACTTTAGTGATGGACGAATCTCATAAGTCTCGATACTCTATCCATCCTGGTGCTGACAAAATGTACAAGGATCTTCGTACTCAGTACTGGTGGCCTGGTATGAAGAAGGATGTTGCCTTGTATGTATCGAAATGCCTAACTTGTCTCAAAGTCAAGGCTGCACATCAACGACCGTCTGGTTTGCTTGTACAACCAGAGATACCGGTATAGAAGTTGGAGAACATTGCTATTAATCTTATCACTAAGTTACCGTGCACATCTAGAGGACACGATGCTACTTGGGTTGTTATTGATCGATTAACGAAGTCAGCTCACTTTATACCGATTCACGAGGATCTATCTGCTGATAAACTTGCAAAGATTTATGTTGATGAAATTGTATCTCGACATGGTGTTCCTTTGGATATCATATATGACCGTGATGCTCGATTTTCATCTCACTTTTGGAAGACCATGCAATCTGCTTTGGGAACCCAACTAAATCTAAGCACTGCTTATCATCCCCAAACAGATGGACAATCCGAGAGGACGATACAAACATTGGAGGATATGCTTAGAGCATGCGTGATAGACTTTGGTGGTAATTGGGATTCTCATCTTCCGTTGATCGAGTTCTCTTACAACAATAGTTATCATGCTAGCATTAATATGGTACCATTCGAAGCTTTATATGGTCAAAAATGTCATTCACCTGTCTGTTGGAATGAGATCGGTGAAGCTCAGCTTACGGGACCTGAGCTCATTCTGGAAACAACAGATAAAATCAAGAAAATTCGTGATAATCTTCTGACAGCTAGAAGCCGTCAAAAGAGTTATGCAGATATGCGACGCAAGCCCTTGGAATTTCAAGTCGGAGACCGTGTCCTACTCAAGGTATCCCCTTCGAAGGGAGTGGTGAGATTTGGAAAGAAAGGAAAACTTGCACCTCGATATGTTGGACCATTTAAGATTGTTGAAAGAATTGGAAAGGTTGCCTATCGACTAGAGCTACCTCCTGAACTTGGGAATATTCACCCAACATTCCACGTGTCCAATTTACGAAAGTGTTTAGCCGATATTGATCTTCATATTCCACTCGACGAAATTCAAGTTGATGAAACAATGCACTTTGTTGAGAAACCTGTGGAGATAGTGGACCGTGAAATCAAACAGTTGAAGAACAAGCGAATTCGATTGGTCAAGGTTCGCTGGGAATCCAAACGTGGCCCAGAGTTTACTTGGGAACGTGAGGACCAAATGAAAGCAAAATATCCACATTTGTTTTCACAAGTTTCCTCTAGTTAAAATTTCGGGACGAAATTTCCTAAAGTAGGGGAGACTGTGACAACTATTGTCACACCCCCAAAATACCACATGCGAAAACCCCCGCGAGGCGTGTGACGTACCAGGATCTAGCCACCAATCACATTGAACTCATAGGTTTATTTAAATAAAACTTTCATTTATTAACATTAAGTGTTACAATGTTACAAACAATACATAGTATACAGCGGAAGCATAATTCATTCGTTAAGTGTTTATAAACCACATGTAAAAACCATTAGTCTTTTGTTACGATTCCATGTATCTCGACCCATGACCACTCCAGCCTCGACAGCAAGTTCCAACAATATGCACCTAAAAGCCTGCAAGGCATGTAACAACAAATCAACAACAAAGTTGAGCGAGTTCACAGTTGGTTGTCCATTTTAGAGTTGTTCCAAAAACCATAAGTTCATTCGAAAACCAGTAGTTAATATGTTCCTTGTTTCCCAAACCATAACCAGTGGGGGCTACCCCATGTTAACCACTAGACCCATTACCATATCGACTACTGACTGAAGTAAGTTGGTGCCCTAGCGTCAATGTCTATCATCATTGACGTGCCCATATCCATTAGTTCACGCCCGTCCTCTGCTGCACGGTGTGAGGCTTGTCAAACCTAAATAGCGCTATCTAACTAATGACCCGCTCGCCATTGGCCCGGCGATTAAGTCGATATAAAAGGAGGGACTTCATGATAGATATTTTGGTCTAGTGTCCGTGTTGTCACCCTTCAATAAAGAGGGTGTGTACGTAATCCCCAAACTAGGAGATTACGCAGGTTCCAATCAAATCCTTATCCATGTTGCCACCCTTCAATAAAGAGGGTGTGTACGTGTTCGAAATAGTGGCCACATTTTTGTCACAAATTACACAATAAATCTTGTCACAAAATTTCAGCTTTTTGGTGCATTTTCGGACAATTTGCGGTGCGTTAATCGGGACTGTTCGAGCACTGGATAGTTCCCAAAACATTACTGAATATTTCAATCGATCCAAATATTATTGTGTCAAAATCTCGGGATCCAATTCATCACCAATTATTTTATAAAATTCATTTACAGGGCTGCAATCAGATTCGTCACTTTTTGACTGCAGTCCACGGAAAAATTCATTTAAAATTCATCGTAACTCCGATTGACGAAATTCCAGATGGATATTAGCACGGACACTTAAGAGCATCTACAGTAAAATTTTCAAGTCTAAACAGTAAACACATACGAAGTTATGACACGAAACATGAGCTGCATTTTCTGCAGAAAATGACAGCTTAGAGCAGTTTTGCGATTTAATCCGTTAAAAATACTTAGACCTGTCCAAAAAATATGAAATCACCGCGGTTTGAAATTGTCACACCCCGAACACGTATAACATACAAAACGTGGCAGAAAACGTCGGGGAGTGTTGTAACAGAATTAATTGTTTCATAACCATGGCATACAAAGTTGTATTTTATTTATCAACATAAGAGTTACGTTGTTTTAAACAGGAATCAAAAGAGTTTATAACATAATTAAACTAAGTCTATCTTCATTTTAAGTCTCTAAGGCACAGGTCCGCTCTAGTGTCACGATCATCATCCTATGCAAAAGCACCTGAAAACACATGTGAAAATAGGTACGTCAGCATAAAAATGCCTGTGAGATACATAGGTTTTGTGAAAATAGGATTCATGACTTAAGTTTAAGAAAAGTGTTGTTTAGTAAAAGTCAGTCATGAACCTTGTAAATTGTTTTGTTTTGTAAGTCATTTAAAAAGCGATAAGATCAAATGATATGTATAAATAAAAGAATAATGTATGGTTAAATGTATAACCAAGTGAAATGAGTTGTATAAAGTAAATTGTTTGTAAACCAAAGTCTTGTGAAAATCGTGTTACTTGTGTAAAATGTATAAGTCCAAATTGAATGATTTAAATAACGCTATGATATGTAATATAATACAAACACTTATATATAGGAAGTACCAGCGGCGTATCCACCATGCTTGTATCATATTACTCACATCTCGTTACTTAAGTCACTTAAACAAACCACCAATGTAATAAGTCTATGTTTAAACCAATTGTCAAAAAGTCCTTGTATAACCATGTCAAATGTTAAGAAGTCCAAAAGTAGTCAAGTGATGTGTATCAGATGTTATGTATTGCAAGTAAAGTATTGTCACATAAACCAAATGTAGAAATGTACAAAACAAAGTATTTTGAATATATCAAAAAGTTATGTTTTGCAAAGTAATGCATGTTACATTGATACAAACATTTATGTGGTAAGTTAACGCATACATTCAATCCTTGAGACAGTCGGATAACCCTTTTAGTCAAGGTTATCAAAAGAAATGTTTTCGGATTCAGTCATTCCTTACATCCAAACAAACCCGAGATGTCAGGAATGGGATTTGTCAAGTCCTATGGTACCAGTACTTACTACCGAGTGGCGTAGCTAATGTTAATGAACGTATATAAGTCTCGTTTGTGCAAACCAAATGTCATAGCAAATGTGGACATGTTATATGAAAACGATGTACTAAGTATGCTAAGTTAACATACAAAGCAGAAAAGTCATGTAAATCAATGTGCTAGCATGCTATCAGTCAACATACATAGCAGAAATGTAATGTAAAACAATGTACTAAGTATGCACACAATGGACATACATAGCATGAAATGTAATGTAAAACGATGTACTAAGTATGCACACAATGGACATACATAGCATGAAATGAAATGTAAATCATGTACTAATAGTGTACTAATGAGCATAACAAGTATATGATGTGAAAACAGGAAAGCACGAAAGTAACAAGTAGGCACATGTGTTTGACCCCAAAACAGTTTGAAAACTGTAAAAGAGGGGTCTATGTACTCACTTGAGATTGCTCAGAAGTCCTAAGATAACCACCAAGCAATGCTAGAGATCACGGAATCAAACGGCACCTAATATAGGTAACTATGTTAATAAACCGGACCTAAGTCGGAGGATTTAGATAGAATGAGGGTTCGTAAACCAAACGAGTATGGAGACTCGTGTCATATGGTTTAACAAAGCCTACATACTAAATGAAACCTAACCTAAGTGCTTACGACCCATTACGACCCGTTTAGGTAGCTTATGCTACTTTAACGCGTCGTTCGCGTGAAACGCGTTCGGACCGCCTAACTAGTCCTATGACTAGTAGAATATGCCTTAATATGTTTAATTATGTTACATAATCAGTTAAGTGATGAAAGTTTAGGTTACATATGCTTAATTACCAATTACACATGAAAAGGGTATTTCGGTAATTTACCTAAGGCATATAAACTACCTATCATACAACTACTTAACGAAGCGACCATAAGGTATAACCTCGGAAGGTTATTCCCTATACACTATGGTCACCTAATGTGCTTGGTTGGATCCTAATGATCGACCAAATAGGTCGGGTTCGAAGGTATAAGCGATTTATTAGATCGCTTACCCCAACGACCCTAGACAACGTGGTAATCAGTAGGCATAGTCACTAGGGACTATAACCATCGTGATTACAATCACGTTGCGAAGTTCAAACGAACTTCGCATTGACCATAAACTGGTCAATGCAGAAAGTCAAACAAAGTTTGACTTTCGGACTCGAAAAGCAATAAAAGAACGAAGGAATACTTATAAAGGGTCCCCGAATGCTAATCTTGATTCAAGTAGCTCAGGTATGAAACAAAAGTTTCAACTTAGAGCTTCTCAAATCAGATTATAGTGGGTTTTTGCAAGACATGGGGTTGGGTATTTGTAGTATTCTTCGAACCGTTAAGATCGTTTCTTGAATAACGTGATCGAATCTCGTCCGTACACTTGTTGTAATGTTGTGGTGACTAAAAATGGCCCCTCATGAACTGAAAGGGCAAGTGTGGGTGTGTGGTTGGGAACTTAACAGCTGTAATCTGCTGTTAAATTGATCTTATCTGATCTGGGAGTCTGACGCGGGCCACGTAAGAGGACTCACTAATCTTACGCGGGCCGCCTGGCCTGACTGGTCAGAAACCAACTTTCATAAATGACAGTTTTAGTCCCTGTTACGTATTTAAGCCATTTCCGACACGTTTAAGGCCCGTTAAGCCAATGTTAAGGCCCTAAAATGATGCCTAAACATTGTGGACATGAAACATGCTCAAAAATATGCCGGATGTTGGTTCGTTTGGTCATACGATCGCGATGATCGCTTAATTACGACGGAATGCGCATAAGCGCGAAAAACGATCCAAATTGCGCGAGGAATGGATTTTTCTTATGCCAAACACTAAAATAAAATATTTTAGTGCTTACATAAATTTTTGGATGTCCGGATGTATTCAGAACGTAAGTTATGCGCGAAAATGCAAACTTGTGCACTTTTTGACGCTTTTAGTCCCTGAATGACCCAAGAGTTTATTTTAGCATACCGAACCCCTCAAAGCCTATTTCTAAGCTATATAAAGGATATTTAAGGTGTGTTTAACTTATGGTCATGTTACAGAATGTTCGTTAGAGTTCAAATTGGCATACTTTCGCAGTTTGTCTAGTTTAATCCCTGTAAGCGAATTAACTTGTTTTTGCCATACCAAAGCCTTCAAAACTTATTTCTAAGTTATGTAAAGGTTATTTAAGGTATGTTAAGTATATGTTGATGTTCCGGAGTATTTTTCGCATTAAACTGACTACGTTTACGCACCAGTTTGCGTATAACTCTCCAAAAAGCGATATAGAGTTTGAAATTGAATAAAAGTCAAAACATGAAAAATGTAAAATACAACCAAACAAACATTGGGATCAAATAACATTGTTTTATTGATAAAAGAACTATTCACAATGATTACAAGCACAAATGTTACAGTCTCCCCTACTTGTGGAAATTTCGTTCCGGAATTTATTTAGAGGAAACTCGTGGAAAAAGATGTGGATATTTCGCCTTCATTTGATCTTCGCGTTCCCAAGTAAACTCGGGTCCATGTTTAGTTTCCCAGCGAACTTTGACCAAAGGAATGCGCTTGCGCTTAAGCCACTTAACTTCACGTTCCATGATTTCCACAGGTTTCTCGACAAATTTAAGTGTTTTGTCAACACGAATTTCGTCAAGCGGTATGTGGAGGTTCTCATCAGCTAAACACCTCTTGAGATTGGACACGTGAAAGGTTGGATGAAAATTTCCAAGTTCAGGAGGTAACTCAAGTCTATAGGCTACCTTACCGATTCTTTCGACGATCTTGAATGGTCCAACGTATCTAGGTGCAAGTTTTCCTTTCTTTCCAAATCTGATCACACCTTTCCAAGGTGAGACCTTAAGTAATACTCGATCACCGACTTGAAATTCCAAGGGCTTGCGTTTTGGGTCCGCGTAACTCTTTTGACGGCTTCTAGCTGTCTGAAGGTTATCACGAACTTTCTTAATCTTGTCAGTTGTCTCTAAAATGAGGGCAGGTCCAGTAAGCTGAGCCTCGCCGATCTCATTCCAGCAGACTGGTGAACGACATTTTCAACCATAGAGAGCCTCGAAAGGAGCCATGTTGATGCTGGAGTGATAACTGTTGTTGTAGGAGAATTCAATCAACGGAAGATGTGAATCCCAACTACCACCAAAATCGATCACACAAGCTCTAAGCATATCCTCCAGAGTCTGGATTGTTCTCTTAGATTGACCATCCGTTTGTGGATGATAAGCTGTGCTCAGATTAAGTTGGGTCCCCATAGCAGATTGCATGGTTCTCCAAAAATGAGAAGTGAAACGAGCATCTCTGTCAGAAATGATGTTCAAAGGAACACCATGTCGAGCTACAATTTCATCCACATAGATTTTAGCAAGTTTGTCAGCAAAAAAGTCCTCACGGATTGGCAAGAAATGCGCTGACTTAGTAAGACGATCAACAACTACCCAGATGGCATCATGACCTTTCTTTGTGCGCGGAAGTTTAGTAATGAGATCCATAGTAATGTTTTCCCATTTCCAAACTGGGATCTCTGGTTGCACCAATAAACCGGAAGGACGCTGATGTTCAGCCTTAACCTTAAGAAAAGTAAGGCATTTTGATACATATAAGGCAATGTCTTTCTTCATACCAGGCCACCAATACTGAATACGAAGATCCTTATACATCTTATCTGAGCCAGGATGAACAGAATAGCGTGACTTATGGGCTTCATCCATAAGCAAGGTACGAAGGTTATCTTGGCTTGGGACCCACAAACGGTCCATGAAGTAATACAATCCATTGTCCTTCAGTTCTAGATCAGGTGTTATGTGATAGGGAAATTCCTTATCCATCAAACCTTGTGAAACACAAGATTGTTGAGCCTGAGAAATGCGTGCTTGGATATCGGATCGAGCTTGAATAACAGATTGAACACGTACACAATGAAGCTTAGTACGTTCCTTACGACTCAATGCATCGGCTACGACATTCGCCTTACCAGGATGGTAGCGAATTTCGCAGTCATAGTCGTTTAGAAGCTCAACCCAACGTCGTTGTCTCATGTTAAGTTCTTTCTGATTGAAGATATGCTGAAGACTTTTGTCGTCCGTGAAAACCACACATTTTGTACAGTACAAATAGTGTCTCCAGATCTTAAGAGCGAAGACAACTACACCTAACTCAAGATCATGAGTGGTGTAGTTTTTCTCAAGTATCTTCAACTGCCTCGATGCATACGCTATGACTTTGTTCCTTTGCATCAGAACACAGCCAAGACCCAGTTTCGATGCATCACAATACACGACAAAATCATCATCACCCTCTGGCAATGATAGAACAGGCGCATCGCAAAGCTTCTGCTTCAAGTTTTGAAAAGCTTCCTCTTGTTTGAATCCCCAATCATAGGTCTTGTTCTTCTGAGTTAGAGCAGTTAGAGGAACTGCAATCTTCGAGAAATTTTCAATGAAGCGGCGGTAATAACCCGCTAGACCAAGAAAAGAACGAACCTCAGTAGGAGTAGTAGGCGTATCCCAATCCTTGATCGCACTGATCTTGGAGGGATCTACATGAACACCTTGTTCGTTGATAATATGTCCTATGAATTGAACTTCTTTAAGCCAGAATTCACACTTGGAGAATTTGGCGAAAAGTTGTTCTTTCTTTAGGAGTTCCAAAGTAAGACGAAGATGTTGCTCGTGATCAGCCCGCGTCTTAGAGTAAATCAAGATGTCGTCAATAAAAACAATGACGAACTGATCCAAATAAGGCTTGCAGACCCTATTCATTAAGTCCATGAAAACAACAGGAGCATTAGTCAAACCGAATGGCATGACTGTGAACTCATAATGCCCATAACGAGTGCGGAACGCTGTCTTGGGAATATCTTTTTCATGCACGCGAAGTTGATGATACCCAGAACGTAGATCAATCTTCGAAAAATAAGAAGCGCCCTGTAGCTGATCAAAGAGATCATCAATGCGAGGTAGGGGATATCGATTCTTGATGGTAAGCTTGTTAAGCTCACGATAATCGATACACATCCTAAAAGATCCATCCTTCTTCTTGACAAAAAGAACGGGAGCACCCCAAGGTGAAAAGCTAGGACGGATAAAACCTTTGTCAAAGAGTTCCTGAAGCTGCTTAGATAACTCTTGCATCTCAGACGGTGCAAGACGATATGGAGCTCTGGCAATGGGATTTGCACCAGGTATGAGATCAATATGGAACTCGACTTGGCGTGCTGGGGGTAGACCAGGTAAATCTTCAGGGAATACTTCAGAATAATCCCGAACAACAGGAATATCTTGAATAGACTTACCCTTGCCTTTATCTGCTGTGACATGTGCCAAGAAGGCCACATAATTCTTTCGCAGATACTTCCGAGCTTTAAAACAAGACATGAGTTTGAGACCACCGGCAGGTTTCTCACCACGAACCTGTAGGATCTCGCCTGTCGAAAGCGGCACACGAACGATTTTCTCAAAATAAACTACCTCTGCGCGATGGTTGGCTAACCAATCCATACCCACAATAACGTCGAAGCTTCCAAGTTGCATTGGCGTGAGGTCAATAGGAAAAAGATGATCGTTAAGGTTCAATTGGCAGTTGCGAAGAACAGAATCAAGAACAATGGGTTCACCACTAGCAACCTCTACTGTCAAAGGTTTACCTAGTTTCGTTCTAGACACGTGAAGTAATGGCTCAAAAGATAATGACACAAAACTCTTATCGGCACCCGAATCAAAGTGAATAGATGCAGGCTGATTATTAATAAAGAACGTACCATTCACCACTTCATTGTCTGCTTGTGCCTCTTGTGCATTCATGTTGAAGACTCGACCTCGAGCCTGAGCTTGATTCTGATTTGGATTCTGATTCTGATTCTGGTTAGCTAGCCTTGGGCACCGATTTCTATAGTGGGACAGATCCCCACAATTGTAGCATGAACCAGGAGGAAAATGAGGTCGTGCAGCTTGACCTTGTTGCTGAGCAAGAGGCTGAGCAACTTGTTGGGCTTGGTTCTGAACTGCCTGGTTCTGGTTAACAGGAATGCGACAAGTAGCGGCAAGATGGCCAATTCTCCCACAGTTAGTGCAATGACGACATTGGAGATGTGGTAGCTGATAGCCGTTACACCTGTTGCACAAAGGTGCAGTGCCAAGATATGGCTTCTTGGCTAGTGGTTGCGCAGGCTGATTTGGTGCAGCTTGGGCCTGTGCAGTAACGACATAGTTTTGGGAAGCCTTTCGCTTCCTAGACCCTCTTGCGGAACCAGAATTCTTTCCATTCTTGTTTTCACCTTTCTTACCATTCTCCTTGTCAGATGCCTACTTCTTACCCTTGTCACCCTTTTTGTGCAGTTTTCCCTTTCGAACCTGCGACTCAGTCAATGTCGCTGCTAACTCGATCGCCTGACGGAGTGTGGCAGGGTTACTACCAGTAATGATGTCTTGCACTGAGTCAGGTAGGCCGTTGATGTACCTTTCGATAGCCTTGTCGAGTGGGGTAACCATATTCGGGCAAAGCAGACTCAACTCCTCAATTCTATTAGTATATGCCCTGTGCTCGCCACTGTCTTGTTTCAAGTCATCAAACTCTTTCTCCAAAGCTCGCTGTTCATGACGAGGACAGAACTCCCTCATCATAAGAGCTCTAAGTTCAGCCCATGTCTGTGCTAGAGCAACTTCTTCACCACGGTCTCTCATAACCCCGTTCCACCATGTGAGAGCCCTCTTCTGAAACACACTCGAAGAAAACTCGACCTTGCGATTGTCAGGACACTGCACGTGGCGAAAAGTATTCTCAATGCTCTCGAACCATTGAAGAAGCCCAGTCGCTCCTTCAGAACCACTAAACTTGAGTGGTTTAGCCGAGTTAAAATCCTTGTATTTGCATGGAGCATTGTTGTTGTTGTTGGCTTGGTTCCATTGAGCAAAGAGGTTTGGGAATTGAGCAGCCAATTGCTGCGCAATGATTTCTGCCAGTTCGGCAGTTGCTATCTGGTTTTCGCGTCGAGGAGGCATTCTAAAAGAGGAAAACATGAAAGGAAACGAGTGAGACGATTGGATGAAGAGAATGAGGTGAAACAAAATTAACAATAGCAAAGATGGTGGTCATTTGTTCGCATCACAAAGCAAACAAACGACACACAGTGACTAATCAAAGTAAATGGGTCAAAAATAATGTATTGTGAAGACATGCTCGCCTATAAGTGAACACTCACCCCAAGAGTTCCCAGGTAAGAGTGACTGGTCCGATTATGTGGATTTATACGAACACTCTAGCCTTAGACAGAAAACCCAGGGTACAGGCATTCACTCTTCCAGTTTGCACGTGTTCACACTATTTAGAACCCAAAACTTTGACGAGATTTTGAAAATTTGAAGGCACAAGGCCACAAACCAAACTGGAAGGGTTCAAAACCATACAATAAATCATTCGAAAACAGAAGATTGTTTTTCAAAAATCGTTTCGGAAAATATTGGGTTCTTGTTTTGCTAATCACCTGAGGGTAGGTGATGTACATGTTTTAAGATCTAAACACAAGATAACTTATGTTAGGGTCCTAGAAAGGTTATAGTCTAGGTCAAAGAATTACTAATAACCTAATTCCCTATAACCATTGGCTCTGATACCAACTCTTCTGTCACACCCCGACCACGTATAACATATAAAACGAGGCGGAAAACGTCGGGGAGTGTTGTAACAGAATTAATTGTTTCATAACCATGGCATACAAAGTTGTATTTTATTTATCAACATAAGAGTTACGTTGTTTTAAACAGGAATCAAAAGAGTTTATAACATAATTAAACTAAGTCTATCTTCATTTTAAGTCTCTAAGGCACAGGTCCGCCCTAGTGTCACGATCATCATCCTATGCAAAAGCACCTGAAAACACATGTGAAAATAGGTACGTCAACATAAAAATGCATGCGAGATACATAGGTTTTGTGAAAATAGGATTCATGACTTAAGTTTAAGAAAAGTGTTGTTTAGTAAAAGTCAGTCATGAACCTTGTAAATTGTTTTGTTTTGTAAGTCATTTAAAAAGAGATAAGATCAAATGATATGTATAAATAAAAGAATAATGTATGGTTAAATGTATAACCAAGTGAAATGAGTTGTATAAAGTAAATTGTTTGTAAACCAAAGTCTTGTGAAAATCGTGTTACTTGTGTAAAATGTAAAAGTCCAAATTGAATGATTTAAATAACGATATGATATGTAATATAATACAAACACTTATATATAGGAAATACCAGCGGCGTATCCACCATGCTTGTATCATATTACTCACATCTTGTTACTTAAGTCACTTAAACAAACCACCAATGTAATAAGTCTATGTTTAAACCAATTGTCAAAAAGTCCTTGTATAACCCATGTCAAATGTTAAGAAGTCCAAAAGTAGTCAAGTAATGTGTATCAAATGTTATGTATTGCAAGTAAAGTATTGTCACATAAACCAAATGTAGAAATGTACAAAACAAAGTATTTTGAATATATCAAAAAGTTATGTTTTGCAAAGTAATGCATGTTACATTGATACAAACATTTATGTGGTAAGTTAACGCATACATTCAAGCCTTGAGACAGTCGGATAACCCTTTTAGTCAAGGTTATCAAAAGAAATGTTTTCGGATTCAGTCATTCCTTACATCCAAACAAACCCGAAATGTCAGGAATGGGATTTGTCAAGTCCTATGGTACCAGTACTTACTACCGAGTGGCGTAGCTAATGTTAATGAACGTATATAAGTCTCGTTTGTGCAAACCAAATGTCATAGCAAACGTGGACATGTTATATGAAAATGATGTACTAAGTATGCTAAGTTAACATACAAAGCAGAAAAGTCATGTAAATCAATGTGCTAGCATGCTATCAGTCAACATACATAGCAGAAATGTAATGTAAAACAATGTACTAAGTATGCACACAATGGACATACATAGCATGAAATGTAATGTAAAACGATGTACTAAGTATGCACACAATGGACATACATAGCATGAAATGAAATGTAAATCATGTACTAATAGTGTACTAATGAGCATAACAAGTATATGATGTGAAAACAGGAAAGCACGAAAGTAACAAGTAGGCACATGTGTTTCACCCTAAAACAGTTTGAAAACAGTAAAAGAGGGGTCTATGTACTCACTTGAGATTGCTCAGAAGTCCTAAGATAACCACCAAGCAATGCTAGAGATCACGGAATCAAACGGCACCTAATATAGGTAACTATGTTAATAAACCGGACCTAAGTCGGAGGATTTAGATAGAATGAGGGTTCGTAAACCAAACGAGTATGGAGACTCGTGTCATATGGTTTAACAAAGCCTACATACTAAATGAAACCTAACCTAAGTGCTTACGACCCATTACGACCCGTTTAGGTAGCTTATGCTACTTTAACGCGTCTTTCGCGTGAAACGCGTTCGGACCGCCTAACTAGTCCTATGACAAGTAGAATATGCCTTAATATGTTTAATTATGTTACATAATCAGTTAAGTGACGAAAGTTTAGGTTACATATGCTTAATTACCAATTACACATGAAAGGGTATTTCGGTAATTTACCTAAGGCATATAAACTACCTATCATACAACTACTTAACGAAGCGACCATAAGGTATAATCTCGGAAGGTTATTCCCTATACACTATGGTCACCTAATGTGCTTGGTCGGATCCTAATGATCGACCAAATAGGTCGGGTTCGAAGGTATAAGCGATTTATTAGATCGCTTACCCCTACGACCCTAGACAACGTGGTAATCAGTAGGCATAGTCACAAGGGACTATAACCATCGTGATTACAATCACGTTGCGAAGTTCAAACGAACTTCGCATTGACCATAAACTAGTCAATGCAGAAAGTCAAATAAAGTTTGACTTTCGGACTCGAAAAGCAATAAAAGAACGAAGGAATACTTACAAAGGGTCCCCGAATGCTAATCTTGATTCAAGTAGCTCAGGTATGAAACAAAGGTTTCAACTTAGAGCTTCTCAAATCAGATTCTAGTGGGTTTTTGCAAGACATGGGGTTGGGTATTTATAGTATTCTTCGAACCGTTAAGATCGTTTCTTGAATAACGTGATCGAATCTCGTCCGTACACTTGTTGGAATGTTGTGGTGACTAAAAATGGCCCCTCATGAACTGAAAGGGCAAGTGTGGGTGTGTGGTTGGGAGCTTAACAGCTGTAATCTGCTGTTAAATTGATCTTATCTGATCTGGGAGTCTAACGCGGGCCACGTAAGAGGACTCACTAATCTTATGCGGGCCGCCTGGCCTGACTGGTCAGAAACCAACTTTCATAAATGACAGTTTCGGTCCCTGTTACGTATTTAGGCCATTTCCGACACGTTTAAGGCCCGTTAAGCCAACGTTAAGGCCCTAAAATTATGCCTAAACATTGTGGACATGAAACATGCTCAAAAATATGCCGGATGTTGGTTCGTTTGGTCGTACGATCGCGATGATCGCTTAATTACGACGGAATGCGCATAAGCGCGAAAAACGATCCAAATTGCGCGACGAATGGATTTTTCTTATGCGAAACACTAAAATAAAATATTTTAGTGCTTACATAAATTTTTGGATGTCCGGATGTATTCAGAACGTAAGTTATGCGCGAAAATGCAAACTTGTGCACTTTTTGACGCTTTTAGTCCCTGAATGACCCAAGAGTTTATTTTAGCATACCGAACCCCTCAAAGCCTATTTCTAAGCTATATAAAGGATATTTAAGGTGTGTTTAACTTATGGTCATGTTCTGGAATGTTCTTTACAGTTCAAATTGGCATACTTTCGCAGTTTGTCAAGTTTAATCCCTATAAGCGAATTAACTTGTTTTTGCCATACCAAAGCCTTCAAAACTTATTTCTAAGTTATGTAAAGGTTATTTAAGGTATGTTAAGTATATGTTGATGTTCCGGAGTATTTGTCGCATTAAACTGACTATGTTTACGCACAAATTTGCGTATAACTCTCCAGAAAGCGATATAGAGTTTGAAATTGAATAAAAGTCAAAACATGAAAAATGTAAAACACAACCAAACAAACATTGGGATCAAATAACATTGTTTTATTGATAAAAGAACTGTTCACAATGATTACAAGCACAGATGTTACAGAAATCTACTTCTGAGTACTTGATTTTAGGCTCAGAAAACCTAGAGTTTCGACAAGTTTAAGTCCCGAAAAAAACTACCGAAGTTGGCGTATTTTCTGCAGAAAATCGCTGAACTGAACATTACTTGTTTTAAATTATTTTTCATGTATCCTACGATGGTTCTAAGTGCCGTTATCACGAAATCAGTACTCAATAGCATATCAACATTTTATATATCAGTTTATACGTGGCCTTTATTGTACCCGTCATAACACCCACCCGTATTCATTAATCATCAACATGAACATGAGTTTTAACCACCCTAATCATGCGTAAGTACTTCTTATGCCTAACCGAACCCATGTGAACCCGCATGCATCGAGTGTTCTAATCATGAACTCGACAAGAAACTACCAACACTATTACATAATAATCATGTCACTGAAATTATATATATTCATTTACGCCAACATGAACACGTATCCAAAATAATTATCGAAACATAACATATGATCATACTAAAGATTCCACATCACGACCCATTGCTAGGTTGACTTCCCCATTCCTAATCCCGGTTACGACAGCCCCTAGAACCCCACGTATATACATACATACAACACAAAACAACACCTTAACGAAAGCATAATAGTTACCTAATAGTTAGCTTGTGATCGTCGGCCGGAAAGAACAAGAAGGAGAGTGAGCCGAGAGAGAGGAGAGGTAGCCGCAACCGAGGGAAAACAACATCTCTTGTTGCCGTCGATCTTGAGGGAGGAGGGTAGGGTATTAGGGTTTGATATTTAGGAAGTTATGATACTACATAACATGCAAATGTAAATTTATATTAACAAAACGTGTTGTAGGGCGGTTTGGAATTATCTTGTGTAGGCCACGATTAATAAGACTAAAATATTGGTATAATGGGCCGAACCCAAGGAAACAAGAAAAGAAAGTGGGGTAGCGTATGGGGGGTTGGGCTGCAGTTTAAACAAACGCATCTAAGGGGTGGGGTGGCAATTGTTTGTTGTTGATGATTATTATACATACGTATATAATTCTATTTTTCCTTCATGATTCATATTAATTATAAAGGTATAATGAATCATTAACTAATACAATGTATAATAATCAAGTCATAGTTCACGCCTCGTAAGTTTTGAGTTACGCAAGTTATGCCATGGTTCAAACGGTTCGGGTCGGTTCAACACGATAAGGATTCGGTTTCGAGTTACTCGTTAGTATAGTAGGTTCATTCGTTTTATATAAACAAAGGAAAAAAATAATAAATAAATAATTTTATAAACACGAAAACAGAAGGCACTGACCTCAAAAATTACGAGTTGTCACATCATCCCCAAGTTGAAAGAAATTTCGTCCCGAAATTTAGCAAGCAGTCACTGAGGAAGCTAGTTGGGTTGTGTGGTTTCCTGGTTTTCCTGGGGTGTCACATCCTTCCCCCGTTGGTTTGGAATTTCGTCCCGAAATTCCGCAGTAGCTTCAGCCTCAGTAGTGGTTTCACTTTTCTCGAACAACTAGGGATACTTGTGTTTCATTTGGTCATCTCGTTCCCAGGTAAACTCTGGGCCACGACGGTAGTTCCAACGAACTCGAACAATGGGTATTCTGGTATGTTTGAGAACCTTAACTTCTCGGTCCGTAATCTCTACTAGTTCCTCAACGAATTGCAACCGATCATCGATGGTGAGTTCCTTGAGAGGAACTATGAGGGTCTCATCTGACAGGCTCTTCTTCAGATTTGACACGTGGAAAACGTTGTGAACACCACTGAGCTCTTCGGGAAAATTCAGTCTGTACGCCACTTTGCCGATTTTCTCAATGATTTCAAAAGGTCCAACATAACGTGGATTCAGCTTGCCTCGTTTGCCAAAGCGAATCACACCTTTCCAAGGTGAAACTTTAAGTAGCACTTAAACCCCAACCTGGAACTCGAGTGGTTTCCTGTGCTTATCAGTGTATGTTTTCTGACGGTCACGAGCTGCCGCCATTCGTTGTCGCATCTGAGCAATCTTCTCTACTGTGTCTACGACGAGTTCTGGGCCAGTGATTTGGCTGTTTCCAACCTCTACCCCAACAAAGAGGTGATTGGCACTTCCGTTCGTACAATGCCTCAAACGGAGCAGCCTAAATACTGGTGTGGTAATTGTGTTATACGAAAACTCCACTAAAGGGAGGTGTCTTTCCCAGCCGTTGCCAAATTCGATTTCACGTGCTCGAAGCATATCTTCAAGAGTTTGGATGGTGCGTTCAGTCTGCCCATCCGTCTGTGGATGATATGCTGTGCTCTTGTCTAGACGTGAGCCAAAGAATTTGTGCATCGCTTGCCACAAATCAGATGCAAACCGTGGGTCGTGATCAGGGATAATGGAGGTTGGTACCCCGTGCCAAGCAACTACTTCTTTCAGGTAGATGACTGCAAGTGTAGAAAACTTATATGTTTCCTTGATGGCTAGAAAGTGTGCTGGTTATGCGAGACAATCAACGATCATCCAGGTGATATTGTTTCCGTTTTGAGTTGTAAGTAGACTAGCGACCAATTCCATGGCAGTCTGTTTTTGCTTTCCATATAAGTGTTTCTGGTTACTAACACTTCACCTTGACTTTCCCACAAGTCAAACATCATTCCCATACCTAGCTAGGTGGGCCTTCATGCCCGATTACCAGTACAAGGTTTATAAATACTAATGCCTCTCGTCAAAACCCAGACGACTAGAATATCAAAGCCGGTGTGCTTTGCTCAACACGAGTTCCCTACAGTTGCCGTATAATGAGACCCACCTTCGTTCCATGAGGTAACGAGTATCGTTCGACCTGTCAAAGGTTGCTTCTCCATGCCCCGCATGGGTTCAACTTGAAAATCCTCTTCCTTCAGTTCTCCAGTTTGAACAGAGCGAGTCTGGTCAGGTAAGTTAGAGTCGATAGTGAGCTGCAAAGCTCGTACACGTTCAAGTTTCATAGTCGTAATCATCCTAAAGTTCCCTCCAGCGATGCCATTAACTAATTTAGCTCTGTCGATGCCAAGGTACACGGGAGGCCCTTGTGATCGGTCTAAATAACGCATCTGGTACCGTCCAAGTAACGCCTCCATCTAAAATCCCAAGGCCGCGGTTCTCACTGCCAGTTGTGTGTCGTGCAGTTCCTCTTTGTAACTCCATTACGTAAGTCATCACTCTCTCGTGTTGCGTCGGTGTGAAACTGGGACTCGGATTCGAAGCATCGCGGTATACCACTAAATCACCCACACCCTCGGGTAAAGACGATGCTCAGTGCATTGTAGTGTTGGGATTCGAAGGCTTAAAAGACGTCCTCCTGTTTTGTCTCCCACGAACACAGCACCCTGACGTGCTTAAGGGATTTAAGCTGCGCGATCTTCGAAAACCCTGTGGTTAAGCTACGATGGTATCTAGCGAAAACAAGTAATTGCTGCATCCCCGAAGGAATCTTTGGTGTCGATCAGTTTCTATCTTAGCAAGGTCCACGTGTATTCCCACCCCGTTGGTTTCGCGATCAAAGTGCATCTCTCGAATCTAGATGTGACATTAAACAAGACTTCGTACGTAATGGCTCCTCCCACAGAAGCGTTGAAATAGGATACATGTGCCACCCATGGCGTTCTTTTCTCCTGGTCATGATTCAGAACTTCGTCAACAAATACGGTCGATTTATGTGATCCCTGAAGCTGCTGGTGTGTTGATCAACCTAATGATCATGGTGTACAAAGTTGAAACGGTTGCATTGCGTTCGACATGCTGTTCTAAGAGCATTCTCCTCTTAGAATTCCATCTGATGATAGTTCGTTCGCTAGCTAATCCTCGAATGGAAGCTTGTTCCTCGCAACTGGTCGACAGGTGGCCGATGCATGGTCGAGGCAAGCGGTTCCTAACTGTCACCTTGTTACATTCTTAATAATCAATACACATACGAAAAGGCTTATCTTCACTGGTATTACTGGGCTCCCCAAAGCGAAAAACTAGATCCGATAAAACTCATGTCCAATAGTTCCTGCAACCTTCCTGGTGTAAGACAATAAGGAATACTAGTAGCAAGGGCTGCTTCTGACATGATGCCGGTCTGATATTCCTCCTGACGATGTGAAGGTAAACCTGATAGTTCTTCTGGTAGCACTTAGGGAGAAATCACGAACAATTGGTGGATCCTCGATCCTCCTTTCCTTAGCCTCAACATCAGTAACGAGTGCTATCATGGCGGGGTAATCCTTCCGTGGACACTTCAGGCCTTCACTGCTGAATTGATGCTAACCTCTGCACCACTCGGATGCTTTATGTCAGACGACAACTTTCCCCTCACAGGGTATAACTGCGCAATGTCTGGTTAACAAACCCATACTGACTACTGCATTAGCACCATCGTGGGTAGTAGAAGGAAGATTGATGTCGAAAACTTGTCCCACTCGGTTGAATTTGCATCCCTACAAACATATGATGCTTCAATTGACCTACCATCAGCCTTTCGAGAAGCATCAGGGTTAAACTGGACAGAGACGAAGCGATTAGCTACCCATATAAGCTTCCAAGTTGCCACCATTCTGGCGTTGCCCACGTCAACCCTAAATGCCCTTCCATGAGCATCATTTCCAGTGTTGCTGTTACTGCTGCTCCCAATGTCGTTGCTCAAAACGAAGCCCTACAATTCTTCAACATCAAAGTCCATCTTCTCACATTCTGAGCCACGTCCTAAGGTGCTACTCACTATGCTGGCAGTTACACATTCCACGTTACAGTCGATTGTCATTGCTTATGTCCCGATTGATTCGTAAGAGTTGACTCCCATGAGTCGCTGACAAGGGTTAAGGATTCAATTGAAGCCAATTCGCTGGTGCTCATTGCCGGTAATCAGGGTCGTCAAAGTACTGAGGTCGGCAAAGTACTACGCTCATCCTCCTGTCCATCGTTGTTGCAAGTTGTTTGAGTAATACACAGTATGTTGTGGGAGTGTTGCAGAAGTGATCACACTTTGGGATCTAACACGTCAATACATGAGTTCCAGCAAATGAAGAGGAGTAAGAAAGGTATCGATCAATCATTCGACGCTGCGACATCCAACTCAGGGACGTTCGTATAAGCACCTAACATTCTACACGTTTCGCTAAGTGTTCAGATGGGTGTTCAGGTAATACTCGATAGCCTCGTGATTTGAAGGGACCCAGAGAGAAATGAAAAGTTCATGTTCAAGTAGGGGACAATCACTACTATGACCCCTATAGGTTTGTTATGTTTCACATCGATCAAATAAAGAAACAGAACCCCTTTTTCACTTGTTAAGCCTCACTGGGACTTGCATGCACCCCACATTATTATTCTGTGTGCACCCACAATAATATTGTGATTTGCATGCTCATCTCAGCTCCTCTTAACTCATGTCAAATGGTTCCTCAAACTCAAGTAGCAAACAAAGAGCATCACGAAGCGTAAGCCATGAATGTTTAGGGAAATACCACCCTATCAGTCACATAACACATGCAAGTAATACATGAATTCATACTGTTGTGCTAAACGTGCAATCTCATGCAATATCACATGTAAGTGTTCACTAGTTATGCAGTACAATGAGTATACGAGAGACAAACCTTGCAATCTGGAGCTGAGTGTCATGGTCGTATTCACATTTTCAGAACTGTTCGGTTATAGTCTGGTTTTACAAAAACGTGTTTCCCCTTTTTAAAACCAAGTTCACTATAACCTGGCTTTGATACCAATCTGTCACACCCCCAAAATACCACATGCGGAAACCCCCGCGAGGCGTGTGACGTACCAAGATCTAGCCACCAATCACATTGAACTCATAGGTTTATTTAAATAAAACTTTCATTTATTAACATTAAGTGTTACAATGTTACAAATAATACATAGTATACAGCGGAAGCATAATTCATTCATTAAGTGTTTATAAACCACATGTAAAAACCATTAGTCTTGTGTTACGATTCCATGTATCTCGACCCATGACCACTCCAGCCTCCCAGACAGTAAGTTCCAACAATATGCACCTAAAAGCCTGCAAGGCATGTAACAACAAATCAACAACAAAGTTGAGCGAGTTCACAGTTGGTTGTCCATTTTAGAGTTGTTCCAAAAACCATAAGTTCATTTGAAAACCAGTAGTTAATCTGTTCCTTGTTTCCCAAACCATAACCAGTGGGGGCTACCCCATGTTAACCACTAGACCCGTTACCATATCGACTACTGACTGAAGTAAGTTGGTGCCCTAGCGTCAATGTCTATCATCATTGATGTGCCCAGATCCATTAGTTCACGCCCGTCCTCTGCGGCACGGTGTGATGCTTGTCAAACCTAAATAGCGCTATCTAACTACTGACCTGCTCGCCATTGGCCCGACGATTAAGTCGATATAAAAGGAGGGACTTCATGATAGAGATTTTGGTCTAGTATCCGTGTTGTCACCCTTCAATAAAGAGGGTGTGTACGTAATCCCCAAACTAGGAGATTACGCAGGTTCCAATCAAATCCTTATCCATGTTGTCACCCTTCAATAAAGAGGGTGTGTACGTGTTCCAAACGAGGAGATCATGCAGTTTCAGTTTAAATCCTTTACCCATTCCCAACCCTTGGGAATCCCATGCCTTGTGGAAAGTGTGAACTCACCTTGGATTAGCTCGGCAGATAAATGGTCACTTGAGCTAATGTGGTCAACCACGTCCTAACATGGTTACCATACAAGTCAGGTTCATGTTCAAGTAATGCACAAAACTCCTACACGTATCTAACACGTAGCACGCAAAATATTATAATATCTATATATGTACACATGCATGCAAAGTGTCGCTATTCGAAATAGTGGCCACATTTTTGTCACAAATTACACAATAAATCTTGTCACAAAATTTCAGCTTTTTGGTGCATTTTCGGACAATTTGCGGTGCGTTAATCGGGACCGTTCGGGCACTGGATAGTTCCCAAAAAATTACTGAACGTTTCAATCAATCCAAATGTTATTGTGTCAAAATCTCGGGATCCAATTCATCACCAATTATTTTATAAAATTCATTTACCGGGCTGCAATCAGATTCGTCACTTTCTGACTGCAGTCCTCGGAAAAATTAATTTAAAATTCATCGTAAGTCCGATTGACGAAATTCCAGATGGATATTAGCACGGACACTTAAGAGCATCTACAGTAAAATTTTCAAGTCTAAACAGTAAACACATACGAAGTTATGACACGAAACATGAGCTGCATTTTCTGCAGAAAATGACAGCTTAGAGCAGTTTTGCGATTTAATCCGTTAAAAATACTTAGACCTGTCCAAAAAATATGAAATCACCGCGGTTTGAAATCTACTTCCGAGTACTTGATTTTAGGCTCAGAAAACCTAGAGTTTCAACAAGTTTAAGTCCCGAAAAAAACTGCCGAAGTTGGCGTATTTTCTGCAGAAAATCGCTGAACTGAACATTACTTGTTTTAAATTGTTTTTCATGTATCCTACGATGGTTCCAAGTGCCGTTATCACGAAATCAGTACTCAATAGCATATCAACATTTTATATATCAGTTTATACCTGGCCTTTATTGTACCCATCGTAACAACCACCCGTATTCATTAATCATCAACATGAACATGAGTTTTAACCACCCTAATCATGCGTAAGTACTTCTTATGCCTAACCGAACCCATGTGAACCCGCATGCATCGAGTGTTCTAATCATGAACTCGACAAGAAACTACCAACACTATTACATAATAATCATGTCACTGAAATTATATATATTCATTTACGCCAACAAGAACACGTATCCAAAATAATTATCGAAACATAACATATGATCATACTAAAGATTCCACATCGGTCGACTTCCCCATTCCTAATCCCGGTTACGACAGCCCCTAGAACCCCACGTATATACATACATACAACACAAAACAACTCCTTAACGAAAGCATAATAGTTACCTAATAGTTAGCTTGTGATCGTCGGCTGGAAAGAACAAGAAGGAGAGTGAGCCGAGAGAGAGGAGAGGTAGCCGCAACCGGGGGAAAACAACGTCTCTTGTTGCCGTCGATCTTGAGGGAGGAGTGTAGGGTATTAGGGTTTGATATTTAGGAAGTTATGATACTACATAACATGCAAATGTAAATTTGTATTAACAGAACGTGTTGTAGGGCGGTTTGGAATTATCTTGTGTAGGCCACGATTAATAAGACTAAAATATTGGTATAATGGGCCGAACCCAAGGAAACAAGAAAAGAAAGGGGGTAGCGTATGGGGGGTTGGGCTGCAATTTAAACAAACGCATCTAAGGGGTGGGATGGCAATTGTTTGCTGTTGATGATTATTATACATACGTATATAATTCTATTTTTCCTTCATGATTCATATTAATTATAAAGGTATAATAAATCATTAACTAATACAATGTATAATAATCAAGTCATAGTTCGGGCCTCGTAAGTTTTAAGTTACGCAAGTTACGCCATGGTTTAAACGGTTCGGGTCGGTTCAACACGATAAGGATTCGGTTTCGAGTTACTCGTTAGTATAGTAGGTTCATTCGTTTTATATAAACAAAGGAAAAAAAATAATAAAAAAATAATTTTATAAACACGAAAACAGAAGGCACTGACCTCGAAAATTATGAGTTGTCACATCATCCCCAAGTTGAAAGAAATTTCGTCCCGAAATTTAGCAAGCAGTCACTGAGGAAGCTAGTTGGGTTGTGTGGTTTCCTGGTTTTCCTAGGGTGTCACAACTATGCTCTGTAAACGATGTACAATGTAAAAAAATATCGATTATCAATAAAACGATGTGTTTTGGTGTTAATATGTGTGTAATTGTGTTTGATGATTTTACGATTTGATTCGAGTTCGATTTCAAGCTTTAAATCGCTTTCTAGAAAGTTATACGCAAACTGATGCGTAAATGTAATCAGTTTAACACGACAAACACTCCGGAATAGTGATATAGGATTAACATACCTTAAATAACCTTTACATAACTTAGAAATAAGTTTTGGAGGGTTTGGTGTGTCGGAAACAAGTTTATTCGATCGCAGGGACTATTTCCGTCAAACTACGAAACTATGCCGGTTCGTACTGTAACGAACATTCCAGAACATGATCATAAGTTAAGCATGCCCTAAATATCGTTTACATAGCTTAGAAATAGGCTTTGAGGTGTTCGGTATGCGAAAATAAACTTATTTGATCAACAGGGACTAAAAGCGTCAAAAAGTGCATAAGTTTGCATTACGCGCATATCTTACGTTCTGAACATATCCGGACATCCAAAAATTTTTGTAATAATTAAAGTATTTTATTTTAGTGATTGGAATGGAAAAATACCATTCGTCGCGTAATTTGGATCGTTTTTCGCGTCCGTTCGTGTTTCGTCGGAATTAACCGAATGACGCAACCGTACGACCAAACGAACTGACATCCGAGATAATTTCAAGCATGTTTTAAGTCCCCTAGGCTTTAACATCATTGTAGAGCCTTGAAAATGGGTTAACGAGGTTTAAACGCGTCGAAAATGGCTTAAACGAGCAGCAGGGACCATTTCTGCCATTTTTCAAAACTTCCTGGTACTGGGCAGCGGTGGCGTCGCGCGACCCCTATATGTTGTTGCTGTGGCGGCACGCCACCCCCTCTTTTTGACAGAAATTCGATTTTCAGCAACACGTTTGAACTTGGGGGTCTTTTATGCAACTTTCTCAATACTATGAACTAGTTTTGGAGCTCCCATTGTATACAAAACCATGTTCCACAAGTGTATGGTGAGGATTGAACCTTGATTCTTGCAAAAACACTTGTCATGATCTTGTTAATCCAAGCTTCCTATAAATAGCAATGGATTCTTCATTCATTCTTCACAATTTGATCTCAATTCTTTCTCTAAGTTGAAGCTCTCACTTGTGAAGCTTCATACCTAAGAATTTTGAGTTCAAATCTTCCTTGCTTGGACCTTTTGTAAGTTTCTTTCATGCTTTTTATGTATTTCAAGCATGAAAGTCAAACAGTGTTTGACTTTCTGCTTTGACCATGATTTGGTCAACACAAAGTTCGTTTGAACTTTGCAATGTGAGCGTAATCACGATGGTTATAGTCCCTTGTGACTATACCTACTGATTACCACGTTGATTAGTCGAAGTGACAAGTGAAAGTTTCGGTCAAAATACGTGTTTATGCGTATTTTGCATCAAAACTATCTTCGGGTATCAAAACACTTTGTTTTGATATCAAAACCTGTTTTCCAACTTAGTTAAACATGTTTAACTCGTCACTTTTAGTCTAGTGCTTGTATAGGGTTGTAAGTCAAGTGGTCTTGACAACCGCTTAGACTTTCGAACCCGACCCATTTGGTCAATCGTTAGGATCTGACCAAGCATATGTTGTGACCATAGTTGTATAGGGAATAACCTTCTGAGGTTATAGCTTATGGTCACTTAGTTTAATTAGTTGTATGATAGGTAGTTTATATGCCTTGGGAAAATGACCAAAATGCCCTTTTCATGCATAATTTGATTTTAAGCATATGTAACCTAACTTTTGTCACTTAAACTGATTATGCAACATATTTAAACATGTTAGGGCATATAATACTTGTCATAGGACTAGTTAGCCGTCTCGAACGCGCATTCGCACGAATGACACGTTAAAGTAGCATAAGCTACCTTAATGGGTCGTAACGGGTCGTAAGCACTTAGGATAGGTTTCGATTTAGAATGTAGGCTTTGTTAAACCATATCACATGAGTTCCAATACTCTATTGGTTTACGAGACCTCATTCTACCCGATCTTCCGACTTAGGTGTTGATTTATTAACTAGCGATCCGATTACTAGGTACTACTTGATTTCCTTGGTTTGCCTGAGCTTCGTTAAGTTCATTAGATCGAGGATACTTTCCAAATCAAAGTGAGTACATAGTTCCCCTATTTTACTTTTTTCAATTATTTTGGGGTGATTCATATGTGTTAAACGAATTCGATGCTTTCAACGATGATTTCAAAAACGCATACTATGGTTTATATTAAACAATAACGATTTCGATAATGTGAACGAACTTGTTGGACGTATTTACATAACTAATGACATTCATTAATTTTGGCCGAACCGACCAGTATTAGGTTATGGTACCATAGGATCTGACAAATCCTGTTATCGGACTGCACCCATGGTTATGTGAGGGGGTTATGTGGGTAACGACTGAACCTGTTAATTGTTAACTTACCCTCTGATGGTTTGTTAATACGAGTTGAACGATGGACGAGTTACGAAGGTTTGAATGTATTCCACGAGACGACCAAAAGTAGTTTTCACAATTAAAACGAGAACGATTTGAACGAGAACGATTTTGAATGATTGAAACGATTGAACGATTGAAACGATTTAAACAAGTTAAACGAATTAAACGAACGATTGGTTTTTGGTTAGTGTTTAGATAATGGGATGGGTGTAATGTGATAAAAGCATGGTAGATACGCCGCTGGTACTTCTTATATATAAGTGCTTTTATCATATTACATTCCGTGGCGTTATTTAGTTCACTTGGACGAACGATTTTTAAACGAAGACACACAACGATGTTTACTAAATGATATAAACCATACGAGCTTTATTACGAGAACGATTTATGATTTGGTTTACATAAACAAATGTTTTGAGTTAAGATTCATGGCATCAAGATTTTATAAACTATAACCAAATCTATTTTGACTTGGTTATTCATTTTACAATACAAATGTTTTACAAAACAAGGTTTTCTAATATCAATTTATGATGTTGTACGAGTTATTTCAACATGTAAACGAGCCATGAATCCGATACTCTCACAAAACCTATGTGCTCGCCGGCATTTCTTTGCTGACTTTATTTTTACATATGTTTCAGGTGGTGTTGAATGATGTTGAATGCGACTAGGATGCATGCTCACTTAGGACTGGACAAGGCCTTAGTGACTTAATAACGATGATAGACTATGTTTAACATGTTTGTTATGTTTCAAAAGACAATGTTTAATGTTAATTAATTTAATAAAACGAAACTTTTGAATCCATGGTTGTGAAACAATAATTCTGTCGCTCCACTCCCCGACGTTTCCACCGCGGTTTCGTTGTTTTAACGCGGTCGGGGTGTGATAGAAGAGTTGGTCTTTGTATGATGGTCGTAGAGACACGGATGTCACAGAATCTGATGATGAAAATGATAAAAAGAATATATTTTTGAAACTAAAAGAAAATTTTAAAGAAACTGTTTCGCAATTTGTTGAAAAAGGGGAATGTTCAACTTCTAAACAAAATGGGGAAAAAACAAAAGGTTAAAACTTTTAAAAATTCAAAAAATGTTCAAAAGAAAAGATCATCAGTTCAATCATCAAATCACTATAAAAACAAAAATTCACAAAAATTTGAAAATCAAAACTCACAAAAAGTTGGTAAAAAGTGGTGCAGGTTTGAGCACGGTGCTCAAAAGTCAAATCAAGCAAATCAATGTTACGATCTAAGTGTTTAGTTTGAAAGTGGAGAATGGTACGATAACAGGGTGTGTTACAAATGTGGTTTTGAAGGGCACATTGCAGTTAACTGCTAGAGTCAGAGATTTGAGACGAGAAGATGCTATGAATGTCAAATCAGAGGTCATATTGCCAGAGATTGCCCAATGAGATCAAAGAGAAGATCGAGGGCTGAATCTCATAAAATGGCTAAGAAAACTGAGAAAATAGAGGAAAAGCCCAAAGACCAAAGAATCAAATTATCATAAGGGCAGAAAGATAGACTGAGAAAGAAAAAAAAGAAAGCGAGAGAGTATTTAGAAAAGATTTTCTCCTCGGAAACTACCATGGATTCAGATACTAGTTCTGATGAATCGCTTTGCTCTCCAAAGAATAATCAGTCAAGTAAAACGAATTCATCAGATACAAATATGAGGACAAAAGAGAGAATAAAGAAGGAAAAATTGGTTAATCAAACGGTTAAAAAATCAAAGAAAGTTAAATTTTCAGATAAAATTTTTATAAAAGTGTTTGAATATAAAAGAAATTGTGAAAGGTCGTTCATGTCATATGTTGATGAATTTGGTAAACCCAAATCCAATATGGATTGGGTTCCAATTCAAAACTAACTAAGTTCATTTGCATGTGCAGGTGTTTTGGAGGACAATTCAAGGTCAGCATGAATAACAGAACAGCCTGGCACACAAGGAGAAAACCGGTGTTAAAACAGGAAGTGTTTGGTTTAACTTGTTAAAATTTTTGAAAAATTTAAAAGGAATACGCCGAAACCCTCACAGCTGAATAAACACATGATAAAATTAGATTGAAAAACGGTTTCAAAAAGTTATAATCAAGTAGTTTGTAAATCATGGGGGTGAATGTGAGCTAAACAGAGAATGTGGAGCAGAAAATGGATGGCGAGATGATGCTATCTGAATCGGTTTGTCAAATTTTCTTTAAAATGTTTTGGATTTTAGGGGGAGCAAAAATTTTAAAAATACAAAAACATTTGATAATTTGAAAAAGCCAAAAACATGAGAAAACTCAAAATGAGTTTTTGTGTAAAAAGAGGAAATGATAGTACATCAGTAGACAATCATAGCATGCTAAGGAAATGGAAAGTAAAATGTGATAAACGGTCTCACTGATGATGTGACGGTAGGCTCAGCTAAACTAGTAGTTTTGCGATAACGATACAAACTTAAATGAAAAGTCTTAGTTCTAGTGGGAAACATGGTTGAAAGCATAGTACTTAGTTTTGTCCTTCTGGAGTGTGTACCTACTCGGTAATCGCTGAATGCTAAAAAGCATAAAAACCGGTTAGTTTGTGACCTTTCACATCTTGCTGAAAAAGTCACTGTGATTGTGCATTTTATTTTGCAAAGATTTAAACTTGTTTGATTTCATTATTTTGTTTAAGCATTGGACATCCTCTGCGTATACGTGAGTATCGAAGTGGATGTTAGTGCCTAAACGATCTGCTTTATTTTACTTGGTGTTTCGTTTAAATCTTGGATCACCTCTGCGTATATGTGAATATCGAACTGGTGGTTAAGATTTAAACATATTCAACTTGTTTTTAGTTCTTATTTTGTTTGAACATTGGACTTTCTCTGCGTATCGAAAGATCGACCTGATTGTTAATGTTTAAACATTCTGTGTTGTTTTTGCACATATCACAGTTGATGAAAGTTTAAAGGCATTACTTAAGTTAGTGTATTACATGATGAGGGGATATGCTGAGATTGTGGGGTTAAGAATTTAGTACAATTTAATGTACCTTAATGTATCGGTAAGCATTAGGAAAGTCTTTAGATTGAGTTTAAGTGGACAACAATATCGTCAATCTAGGTGAATCGTTTAGAACTTAAAGTCTAAAAAGGTCAACGGTGCTAGTGATTTGTCATAAACTGATATGATCCTCTGACACAAACTTAAACAAAAATATTGTCTGTAAATATTTCTTTACTGCTTTTCATTAAAGAAAAATTACAAAAAGATTTTCGAAGTGTTTTAGCATAAAGTTTGTAAAAACACAAAAAGATTTTGTTTCTACTTTATTTTTGACAACCGATAATGGAAAGCTGAATTTCAAAATCTGAAGATGCTGAACACAAACAAGTTCATTAATTTGAAACTTGAATTTCAAAATGAAAATTTAAAAAAATCAATAAGTTGGATAATCAAGGTCATTAATTTGAACTTGATCATCTGTGAGGGTTACTGAATTTGATCATGCTTAAAAGTCAAATATGATAATAAATATTTATGTGTTTAGAAAACTCTCACCAGTTAAATCTAAACTTTTGAATAAAGATTAGATTTGACAGGAAGCTAAATGAAAGGGGGAGCAAGATTAATTGTCAAATCTAAGATTCCGAGCATTATTCAAGGGGGGAGCTTACACTTTTACTTTGTTTGCTTGAATATGTTTTCCGTGGCAGATCAAGACTAAATTTCACAGATTTCTAAGCTATGTCCAAGGGGAGTCTGTGAGTGTATTTTGTATGTCCATAGTTAGAAATCTGTCTATATTTGTAACATTTAAAGTCTTGAGTCTGTATCATACCGCGGACAGAGGGTTCGCTAGGTTTCACTAGGTGTCGTTAGGTAATGATAGGTCATGATATGATACAATATGGCACGATACGAGATCAGATATTACCAGACATGATGTCATCATGACTAAATGATGACATTATATCTAATATATCATGCATGAAAGTTAGTAAAAAAAGAGAGGAGTCTGCATGTATTGATGAAATATCACGGCAGCAAGCACAGATGAAGTCAACTCCCGTTCGTTCAAATGACGAAGACCTCATCCGATCGGATGAGAAATCTCTACTCTCCTATAAATAGCCATCCGATCGGATCTCAAAGACACATCAAGGAACACACATAACAGAGAACAACAGCAGGTCCATCCGTTCCAAGATTAAAACCAACAGTTCTTCAAGTTCTTCATCAGTTCATTATCTACAAACATCAACACTCTCGGTTTCGTCTTGATTCTTATATTTCGAGTGTCTAGTGTGTAGATCGAGTCGAAACTCTGTCCGGTTGTCATTTGTTACGGAATAAAACGATAGTTATTTACGTTTTCGCGCACGATTACGGTTTGATTTAACGGATTCCGCACGTTAAATAGAATTCATCGCAGATCTAGTGATTGTTTACGATCTGATCCTGAACTCACATTTCTTTTTCCCTTCCCTTTGAAGTGCCCCTTTCCTTTGGCAACATTTGCTTTGGAGTTGGGGTGATGCCCTTTCTTGTTGCCTCCCTCATTGATCGTTAGAACGGGTAAAGCCTTTTTACCAATTCCGGCTTCGGCCGTTTTGTGCATTGCATGAAGTTCACCAATGCTCTTGTCCCATCCATTCATGTTATAGTTCATAACAAAAGCCTTAAATTTCGTTCGTTAGGGAAATTAACATGTTCGCAAACTGCTCACGAACGCATACCGAACAAAAGTTTATGTTCGTGTTCATTCGTTAAGGAAATTCAGTTGTTCACAAACAGTTTGTGAACACTGTTCTCAAACACAACCAAGCGTAAACGAACATTTAACTTGAAACTAAAAAAAACATCGTTATCCTTAAACATTGGATATAAGTAGTTAAATACAACCATCAAATGATAAATCAAAATACAAGAAGTCTACTAGACCACCAAACGATGAATCAAGTTTAACTAATTTAGACATAATTATCCTCAAAAATGTTTTAGAATGTCCAAATTTTAGCTAACTTAGAAAAAATAGGATTTCAAGTTTTCAATATGTTTAGATAAAAGGTTTATTATTTATTATTTTTTGATATAATCAAACGAACACGAACTAATGTAAACGAACATATTACCGAATGTTCATGAACATAGTCGAATGAACGAGACCTGTGTTCGTGTTCGTTCGCTAAGCTAACAGAACGAAATTTTTTGTTCATGTTCATTCGTTAAGCTAATCGAATGAACATAAGCAAACTTCCCGCCGAACAGTTCACGAACTGTTCGCTGAACGTTCGGTTCGTTTACAGCACTAGAGTTGAGGATCAAATACGTGGGCAACTCTTTAGAGACGGGACAATTTAGCCTTTCGAGGCGATCAATGTGGCTTTTCATCTTAAGGACATAAGATGAGATTGATTGGGTTTCCTCCATTCGACATGTATGAAGCGCCCGAATCGTTTCGAAGCGTTCTACCCTTGCTTGTCGTAGGAACAATACCTTCAATTGGGTAATCATGTCGTGTGACAATAGTCAGATTTCCATGTATCCGTACAATAATTAAAAATGATTAGTGCTTAATGACTGTGCTAATTTACGTTTAATGACTTGAATTGCTTTCTGATTATTGCTATCATACATACATGTGCATCACATATTGCTTAATGTCACATCATTATTTCATGCAAACTTTATTGATTCAAATGATGCACGAAACAAAGGTAGCACAGTTATCAGATAAATCAGAAAAATGCTGACGGAGTTCAGTACATAGACAGACATGGTATTGAGACACAGAACGAGCCAGAAACCAAGAGTTACACTAGTATAGTGTGTAGGAAAGTAAGGATCATAAATCAGTCTTGCTAGTGATAGTTTAAGTGCCGGAAAGTGCCTGAAACTCACTTAAATTTGCTGAATTCAGCAAAATTCAGCTTTAAACACTTTAATATCATGTAGAAATATGGTTAAATGGTCCAGAATGCTTTCCTAAGTGTCGGGAATCAAAACTGTCACAAAAGATAACATAAAGCACACTAAACTGCGTACTTTAGCACCTTAACGAACCAGTAACCAACCGAACAACCGGACACTACCCGAAACACCAAATTTTCACTAGAAGCATTGTTTTGACATTACCAAGCTAGTTATGGTCCCCGAACATCATAACACACTATCTAACACACTAACAACTAAACACCTAACTAGATTACTTAGATTTCAACTATATGATCTAACTAACGATTAAGCCCTAATCTATACCCCCCCCCCCACCTATTCACGGCTAGACAAGCATGGCCACATGTGATTTTATTTGTTTATTATATTAGATCATGTTTCTTCTTTACTAAACATATTAACCCATGGATTACAAAGAGTTGGAGTATTATAACTTAAACCATTAGAACATTCATCTTATCATTCTCATCACAACAAACCAACACAACTCTTCTTCTTCCTCCTCTCCCACTTACGGCCGTAACCCACACACACACATCCACCTTCATCAATCATCTTTCATCCATTCCATACATATACAAAGGTGTAAGAAGCAACATAAGGAAGCTAGGAACTCTTGGAAGTTGAAGGACCTCTCACAAGTGCTTTTAACCACCTCTTCTTCATCTTGTGATCATCCCTAGCCTTGAGCTAGTAGTAAGATCATGTACACTCCATTTTACATCTTGTTTAGTTGGTTAAAGAATGATACAAGTTGATAATCATGAAGAACACTATGAATCAAGAACATGAAACTTAAACATAAGCTTAAAAATCATAAGAAATCATGTTGTTAAGTGTTCTTATGCTTCTTGATTGATGATTATTTGTGTTTATGATGTTAAACATCATATGATGAAGAGAGGATGATTATGTTAATGATCAAGAGATCATCCTTATGTTACAACATGAACTTGAAAGATTTAATTGTTTTCTTGAAGTATGATGATGAAAGTGAATATAAAGTCTTGTAAACATATGATTTCAAGAATGATTTTTCAAGAAACTAAGTTAAAATACAAAATTTATTTAAACTTGGTTCTTAGAGAGATTAACCACATTTTTAGTGGTTAATCAAGTGTAGAAATATATATTTAACAAGAAAAACCCAAGAAGAAATATTTTTAGAAAATTTATTTACAAGTTGTAAATATCTAACTTCTTCAATAATGATGTTTTTAAATAAACAATCACACTTTAAAGGGTAACTAAGCCTACTAAACACACTAGTAAGTTACTACAAATTTTTGTAAATTTTCAAGTTCATGAAGTAGTGATTATGGCATGATTTTGGCAAATTGGTAAGTGTAGTTTGATTTGTTGTTGATTGTGATGATTTATAAAAGAAAGTGATATGCTTTGAAAGCATGGAAACCTCCATTTTTAAGGGGAAACTATGGAAAAAAAATTCTAAGAATTAAACACTTAGAAAAATATTTTTAAACAAATATTTACAAGTATATTTTTAACCATGATTTTTATATAAAGTTTGCCATAATTTTTGTTACAAAAATTATAAATATTGGAGGTTGGTTTTTGATAATTAAAGTGACTAAATATGTATTTAGGAAAATATATATTTAGATGTCATCATGTATGTGATTATTTGTATATTATGTGTATTAGTTATATTATTTTAGGACTTGAAATAATATAACTCACCATTTACCAAGAAATTACAATACAAAATACTACCAAAATATTACCAAGATTCCAAGAAATGGATACATAATTTATACCCAAGATATTGGTGAAACCGAACAAGGAATATAACTTACAAAATATTCCGGAATTAAATTCATAAGTATATTTTGGTAATTGGTATTTTGGACACCAAGAGAAACAAAAATATGATTTTTACAATTATTACAAAAATATATCATATTTTTTACTAGGAGAAAATATATTATTTTTGGGTAAATAAAAATATATATTTTTCTTGAAATTATTAGAAGATATATTATTTTTGGGAGAAAATATATTTTCTTAAATAAACGTGGAACATATTATTTTTGGGTGAAAAATGGATTTATAAATTTTTTCTAAAGATGGTCTTGAAAATATATTATTTTTGAGGTTTATATGAAAACTATAAATATTTTTGCCAAGGGAAAAATTATAAATAATTTTTCTATGAAAGTTTTCTTAAAATATAAATTTTGATAATATATATTGATGAATTTTTATTAGAAATATTAATTCCGGAAAAGTTAATACAAAAATTAAGTATGAGATACTTAATAAACACAATAAAAAATACGTATTCTCGTACGTATAAATACACACCGGAATACACCACCGATGCTTGGCAAAAATATACAAGTATAAGAATACGAGTAAGAATACCCCCATCCTTGGGAAATTATACATGTACAAATACATAAATGTGTCAAAGTTAAAATATTTATTATTTTAACAAATAATTATATACTTGGAATAATATTAAAGAAACAATGAAACGTAACTCAAAGACACTAATTAATACTAAGTCAAGGCACGACCTACTCATCTAATAAACCGTAGTACGTATGTAGGTAGTCGTGCGAACTAAAGGAAGCTTTGAGTTACATTTGGATACGAAGAACGCAAGATTGTGAGTTCATGTTACCCCTTTTCTTTTAACTGTTTTTGGTTTTATAACTTCGGGGGTGAAGTACATGTTACAAATTGTTTACAAACGTTTACATATGGTATAGTTAGCTAAGGAATGTACTGCTAGATCATGTGAGTGGTGAGTATAACGCTTAAGACCATTAATCCTCGTAGTAGGACTGTGACAACCCAAACTTTCAAGGTTTGTACCGTTTGATCTTGTGATTCTAGCTTCTCGTAATTCTCTCCTTTCACACTCTCGTTAGGTTAAACTTTTCATCTAACTTCTTACTATGATAAACTTGTCGAATGTGAATTTTACTTGATTATAATTTGGCTTGATTAGATTCATTTAAGTGTTGAGTTTACGTTTAGGAGTCCACACACATATTTTAATTCACTTAAAGCCTTGGGAACCTTTGGCCCAGTTCTCGTCAACTTGAACCCAAACCGGCCCAAGCCCCTGTCGCATGCATATGTATGTTGAATATGTATTATATCTTGCCTAAAACCCTAAACAACCCTACTCCCTCTCACTCGTTTTGAGACGGCAGACGACCCCCCCCCCCCATTGAAGCAACCTCATATTGTCGAGGCATCTTTCTTTTTGATCGGATTACTGGTTAGTGATTTTTGTATTCGTATTAATCCTCAATTAATTTGGACTTGTAATGTGTTATGAGTTTGAATGTTCGATCTATGATGTTGATGATAATAGTTGCCGGCTATATTTAATATATATATTGCATGTGATTTGAATTTGTTATCTTGATTATTGATTAAGTCTTATCAATCTACTATACATATTGATCCTTGTCGGCCACCAATTTCATATTACATGTGCATTTGAGTGTGAAGTTTAATGTTGTGACAGACCATCACGTGACTTAGTTAGGCTCATTAATCAACCCTAGTTAGCGGCCCAATAATGTCAGCCCACTAAGTGAATCGGTTCAATAAGAAGCATCAGAATGCATTTATAAGATAATATTTGAATAGAATTGTCAGCCATGATTGTTCATGTTTGCAAGGGAATTTGTCAGTGGCCATGTGAGGGTTTATACGTGTGCCACTAGTTAATGTCTTGCATGAATATTAAGACTTGATATGATTGTTGCTAGTGCTCTTGTGAATAGGGAATATGCTCTCATTATAAATTGTTAACCAATGTCTTGCTTTTGATTGATCTGATGTAATAGGTATAGATTGATTTTATGGTGTGCATGAGTTTAATTAAAGGGGTAAAATATGAATGTATCTAATTAACGGTTAACGTGAACAAATAATGATTCTTGGTGATTTGTGATTTTGTAGTTAATTTGTAGATGGAAGCATGATCCTAGAATTATACGTAAACTTCATGAGTTTGGATGATTATGATTGTTGTCGAAATTTGTATTAATATTATGGGAAATTCGATGAACTGTTAAAAAGGGTTAAGGTGTAAACCCTTGCATGATAAACATAAATCTCGACTAAGATATGTTGCATGTTTAAATCTGTTAACTAATTAAAGAATGAGAATGATGAGGGTTTCGCTTATGAAAACACACATCTGTTGCACTAGGTATAAGCCGATCAGATATGAACATACATTAGCAACCTTGTCATGTTACACATTTGCTTTAGGCCGCACAAACTTTAGATCAGTATATACTTGGGCCGGGTACTAGGCGGGTTTGCACTAAGGGGCCCAGTAGCACAAGAGTTCTACTCGTTTAAGCGGACCAGTCACATATACAACCGGGCCTTACACATAGACCGCGCTACATGATTTGATTTGAGATAAATAATTATGAACGGGCCATGTACAACGTTGAACCATGTTATTTACATTGGTCCGTACATGTTGACTGGGCCGTGGGATGGCTGCTCGTCGGTCCACAAACAAAGTAGGGAAGGCATGTTTGTAGAGGTTATATTAACTGACAAGTATATATGTTTGTGATATGAGAATTTGTGAAACACACCAACTGTTATTGCATGTTGTAGCTAATATGTGAATGACTATTAAGTGAATGTCATTATGTTGTATGGATGGCTATTATGTTGCATGACTAAATGTTATAACGTGCATGAAACTTAGTGGGTGTTATTCGTGTGATATGTATATATACAAGGATTACTTGATTAGGGTTTGGTTGATCCACTGGAGCACGTAACTAGTCATACCGAGCAAAACCAAGGTGAGTTCACACACTTTCTAAGGCATGGGATTCCCGGTAGTTGGGAATGGGTTAAGGAATTTAAAATGGAACCTACATATTCTCCTTGGGTAGGATATGTACCGCCATCCTCCATGGGTAGGATGCCAATATTAATCCTGCGTATTCTCCTTGGGTAGAATACGTACGTTCGTCCTCCTTGGGTAGGACAACAACCTTAAACTTACTAGACAAAACTCTATCATTAAATCACTCATTTTATATCGACTTAATCGCCGAGGCCGATGGCGAGCGGGTCATTAGTTAATAGCGCTATTAGGTTTGACAAACCTCACACCGTGCAGGTCGGACGGGCGTGTACTAATGGATCATGGCAAACAGTCAATGATGATAGACATTGACTTAGGGCACAACTTACTTTCATCAGTAGTCGATATGGTAACGGTCTAGTGGTTCACATGGGGAACCCCCTACTGATTATGGATATGGTTTGGGAAACAAAGATACTTGTTAACTCATAGTTTACGAAACAACTTATGGTTTTCAAAACAAACTTGTAAAAATAAACAACCAACTGTGAACTCGCTCAACTTTGTTGTTGACTCGTTGTTACATGCCTTGCAGGCCTTTAGGTGCATATTGAATGGAACTTGCTGTCTGGGAGGCTGGAGTGGTCATGGGTCGAGATACATGGAATCACAACACAAGACTAATGGTTTTTACATGTGGTTTGTAAATACTTAACGAATGAATTATGCTTCCGTTGTATACTGTGAATTATTTGTAACGTTGTAACACTTAATATTAATAAATGAAAGTTTATTTAAATACACCTATGAGTTCAATATGATTGGCGGCTAGATCCTGGTCAGTCATGCCTCCTGCGGTGATACTCCGCTTGTGGATTTTGGGGGTGTGACAGATTGGTATCAGAGCCATTAGTTATAGTGAACTTGGTTTTAAAAAGGGGAAAACGTTTTTGTAAAACCAGACTATAACCGAACAGTTCTGAAAACGTGAATACGACCATGACACTCAGCTCCAGATTGCAAGGTTCGACTCTCGTATACTCATTGTACTGCATAACTAGTGAACACTTACATACGATATTGCATGTGATTGCACGTTTAGCACAACAGTATGAATTCACGTATTACTTGCTTGTGTTATATGACTGATAGGGTGGTATTTCCCTAAACATTCATGACTTACGTTTCGTGATGCTCTTTGTTTGCTACTCGAGGTTGAGAAACCATTTGACATGAGTTAGGAGGAGCTGAGATGAGCATGAAAATCACAATATTATTGTGGGTGCACACATAATAATAATAATAATGTGGGGTGCATGCGAGTCCCAGTGAGCCTTAACAAGTGAAAAAGGGGTTCCGTTCCGTTATTTGATCGATGTGAAACATAACAAACCTATAGGGGTCATAGCAGTGATTGTGCCCTACTCGAACGTGAACTTTCCATTCATCTCTAGATCCCTTGGAATCTCGATGCTATCGATTATTACCTGAACACCCATCTGAACACCTAGCAAACTGTGTAGAATATTAGGTGCATATATGAACATCCCAGAGTTGGATGTTGCAGCGTCGGATGAGTGGACGATACCTTTTCACTCCTTGGAGCTCTGTGTGTAGATGCCTTAGATTCCGTAAGGGCGAACGATTCTACAACACCCAAGCAACGTACTGTGTATTACTCAACCAACTTGCAAGATCGAGGGGCAAGAGGATGATCGTAGTGTCTCACCGACTTCAGCATTAGAACGGTCTTGATTATCAGCAACGAACATCAGCAAATTGACTCCAATTGAATCTTTAACCCTTGTCAGCGACTCATGGGAGCCAACTCTTATGAATCAATCAGGACATAAGCAATGACAATCGACTATAACGTGGAATGTGTAACTGCCAGCACAATGAGTACCACTCTAGAATGTGGCACAGAATGTGAAAAGATGGACCTTGATGGTGAAGAATCGTAGGGCTTCATTTCGAGCAATGACATTGGGAGCAGCAGCCACAGCGACAACACGGTATTCGTAACCCTAGCCTGCAGTATGGAAACAAAGGTGCCTACAACATGGATTGACCCTTGTTAAGTTAAAAAGACAACGACCCAAGGAACAACGGCAGTACTTGAAATTCTTGTAATGAAAACAGCAACACTGGAAATGATGCTCATGGAAGGGCATTTAGGACTGGCGTGGGCAATGCCAGGATTACAACAACATGGTGGCCGGCACGTTTGTAAAAGCTAATCATTTTGTTCCTGCTCTGTTCAACCCTAATACTCCCTGAGACTAGACCAGTTGTGGGATCGGCTGGGGGCAAGACAATTAAAACCTCGCATGTTGTTAGGGATGCAAATACAGCCGTGTGGGACAAGTTTTTGACATCGACCTTCCTTCCACTATCCATGATGGCGTTGATGTAGTAGTCAGTGATGATTGGTTAACCAAACATCACGCATTCATACCCCGTGAGGGGAAAGTTGCCGTCTGTCATAACGTATCTGAGTGGTGCAGAGGTTAGCATCAATTCAGCAGTGAAGGCCAGAAGTGTCCACGGAGGGATTACCTCGCCATGATAGCACCCGTTACTGAAGACAAGGCTAAGGAAAAGAGGATCGAGGATCCAACAATTGTTTGTGATTTCCCCCTAAGTGCTACCAGAAGAACTGTCAGGTTTACCTTCACATCGTCAGGTGGAACATCAGATCGGTAGCATGTCAGAAGCAGCCCTTGTTACTAGTATGCTTTATTGTCTTACGCCAGGAAAGTTGCAAGAACTGCCTAATTAACTTCAGGAATTATTGGACATGAGTTTTATCGGACCTAGTTTTTTTTTCGCTTTGGGGAGCCTCAGTTATACCAGTACTGGCGACCCGTCGACAAGCTTGCAAGGGACAAGCTTTCATTCGAGGATTTACTAATGAACGAATTATCATCAGATGGAAGTCCAAGAGGAGAATGCTCTTAGAACAGCGTGTCGAACGCAATGCAGCCATTTCAATGTTGCCCGCCATGATCATTGAGTTTATCAACACACCCGCTGCTTCAGGGACCATATGGATCGACCGTATTTGTTGACGATGTTCCGAATCATGACCTGGAGAAAGGAACACCATGGATGACATATGTATCCTATTTTAGCACTTCTGCGGATGGAGCCATTTCGTGCGAAGTCTCGTTAAATGTCACATTTAGATTCGGGAGATGCATTTTGAGCATGTAACCAACGGAGTGGGAATACACGTGGATCTCGCTAAGACCCATTTTGGTTAAAACCGATCGACACCAAAGATTTCTGCGGGAACACAACAATTCCTTGGCTTCGCTAAATACTATCGAAGATTCATCAAGGGATTTTCGGAAATTGCGCTGCTGCAACCTCTCTAGCACAGCAGGGTGTTGTGTTCGTGGAAGACAAACAGGGGGACGTCTTTTCCCCTTTCGAAATTTCAACTCTGCATTGCACCGAGCATCTTTCTTCACCCGAGAGTGCGGGAGATTTAGTGATATACCATGATAGTCCGAATCAGAGTCCCAGTTACACACTGACGCAACACGAAAGAGTGGTGACTTACGTGATGGAGAACAAAGAGGAATTGCACGACACATAACTGGCGGTGAAAACCGTGGCCTGGGGATTTTAGAGGGAGGCATTACTTGGACGGTACCAGATGCGTTATTAGACGGATCTCGAGGGCCTCCCGTGTACCTTGGCATCGATAGAGCTAAATCAGTTAATGGCATTGCTAGAGGGAACTTCAGGATGATTGCAACTATAAAACTTGAACGTGCACGAGTTTCGCAGCTCACTATCGACTCTTGCTTACCTGATCAGACTCGTTCTGTTCAAACTAGAGAAGTGAAGACCAACCTTTGACAGGTCGGACGATACTCGCTACCTCATGGAACGGATGTGGGTCTTATTATTCGACAACCGTAGGGAACTCGCGTTGAGCAAAACACACCGGCTTCGATATTCTAGCCGTCTGGGTTTTGGTGAGAGGCAATATGAGTTATGAACTTTGTACTGATGATCGGGCATGAAGGCCCACCTGCTAGGTATGGGAATGATGTTTGACTTGGGGGAAAGTCAAGGTGACGTGTTAGTAACCAGAAACATCTATATAGAAAGCGAAAACAGACTTCCATGGAGTTGGTCGCTAGCCTATTTATAACTTGAAACGGAAACAACATCACCTGGATGATCGTAGATTGTCCCACTTAACCAACACACTATCTAACTATCAAGGAAACGGATAAGTTCTCCACTCTAGCAGACGTATACCTAAGAGAAGTGGTCGCTAGGCATGGGGTGCCAACCTTCATCATATCTGATCGTGACGCGCATTTTATCTCTGAATCTTATCACCCGCAAACGGATGGGCAATCTGAATGCACCATCCAAACCCTTGAAGACATGCTCCGAGCATGTTTTATCGACTTTGGAACGGTTGGGGAAAGGCATTTACCGTTAGTGGAGTTTTCGTATAACAACAGTTACCAACCCAGCATCCAGGCTGCTCCCTTCGAGGCATTGTATGACAACCCTCACTAAACCAGGTATCCGTACGACTTAATTAATGATTAATTACTGCTTAATTACTGTGCTTGTTTGAACTAGCTGATGAACTGCTACTTGATATCTGATACATGTAATTACTTGCATCATACTTTACCTGTCGTCACTACAATACTTACATACTGAACACTAGTGACAACCATGATGCACAAAAAGCACAGTAGCACAATAACGGATAACCTATTGAACATGCTGATATAACCAGCATTAGGCAAACACTGCCTCCAAGGCCTATAAGAGCCTGAGATATTTGGCTACACTAGTAGTGAGTGTAGGGATACAAGGGTTGTGAAACTGCGTCTCTAGGGATAAGTCACAGTGACTGGATGTGCCTAAAACGTACTTAAAGTACAAAACTCAGCACTTTAATAAACAATTCAGCTTCTAGCTAACTAATAAAGTGCCAAAATATGAGAAAAATAATACTAGACACTTTCCAAAGTGTCAGGAATGAGCTGTGTCACTAAAGAGAGTTATAACGACACTTTAAAGCTTTGTTAACGCTTTAACGGATTACTATCCAACCAAACAACCGGACTTTACCCGGAACATGAAAATATTGTTATTTTCACTATTTATATTTTTCCGAGCCAGTTAGGGTCCCTGATTACCCTAACACCCATTATAACGCGTGACACACAAGTAACCAAGTTAATTACTTAACTTACCCTAACTATTTACCTAATGACTAGTTAAAATCGAACCAAGGGACCCCCCCCCCCCTCTTGACCGAATTCGGTCCCCTAGGGGACATAAATGGTACTTGCAAGATCTCCTAATCATCTTGGTTTAATATCTAGATGACATATTGACCAATGGATAATCACCTCCTAAAATGTCTATAAGGTAACACTAATCACTCATGGACTACACACTTAACACAACACACAAAAATTACTCCTCTCTCTCTTGCTCTAAGTCTCGGCCGAACACCCCACCCCCCATCCATCATACTTTCGATCTTGATCAACCGATTCCAAGTTCATTCAAGCGTCAAGGGTTGCGTATTAGGAGCCTTGGAGCAAACGGAACGCGAAGGACCATCTTCTCTAGCTTTTATCCACCCGTTTTTCGTCAAGAATCTTCCCTAGCCTCGAGCTAGAGGTATAACACTTAAAACTCATATTTGAACTTATCTAATGTGGTTAAAAGAATTTTTATCGGTTAAATCTCGTTAAAATGCAAGTTGATGAACTAAAGTCTACTAAAAGCATGAATAATGGTGGTTAATAGCATTTATGTTGTGTAAAAGTCGTAGTATTTGAAAGTTGTGATTATTTAGACCCGATCTATGATGTGGTAGTTCGGATCACCGTTTAACCCGGTTTGGTAAGATCATGGATCTTAACATAAGCTTGTTTTAGGTAATGCAAGGGTTAAAAAGGTGAAACTCTACCACACATGAGACATGAACTTGTGTAAGAATGTTTTACTTGTGTAAAAGTGTTTTAACTTGTACAACGGTGTTTAAAACTAGCGGATCTACGCATCTGCAAGTGGTATTTTCAAAGAACCACGTGTCAAAGAAATCATGTTTTCTAAAAGATGGATCTTACAATAACAAGTATGATTTTATAAACCACAAGTGTGTAAACACTTGTGAAATGAAAAGATCCGACAAAGAACTAGTTTTGTCAAATGTTACTAGAAGTTGTAAAGAGGGATTTTCTCGAAAGACGAGATTTTTACAAAATCGGATTATTTACACAAAAGATCCATTAAAAGTAAAGAGATTTACTACATATTTTAGACAAACCACAAGTTCGTATATTTTTGCGATTATGTCTATCTCTGACTAGTTAAAATGTTGAAAAGTTGTTTGGTAATGTTGAGAACATTGGTTGATTTGATTTGTTAAAAGAAAATGATACGCTTGAAAGCGTGGCCACCTCCAGTTACAGAGGAAACTCTGGCGAAATTTTTCTAAAAACCTAACACTTAGAAATATTTACACTACAAGTGTTAGAATTATTTTTGACATGTTTTCGAAACATAAATTTCGCCATGACTTTATTTACTAAATATTCGGAGGTGGGATTTTTCACAAAATTTAACGTGATAAATGTATATTTTCACACACTGTTTATGATTATTTTGTGGAAATACCTAAATATTATTTTTAGAGTAAAAATAATATTTACGAACGTTGACGAATCCAAAATAATACGAACGCTTTCACCATAAATATATATAAGTTACACCGGTAATTATATTACCACTCGATTGTTAAAACGTAACTTACGCACTTACAAAAATATTTATGAACGCGTATTTTAACAACGTATTATTGGAGAAAAATTATGTGAAATGAAAATATAATATTTTTGAGAAAAATACTTATATTTTGGAATTGGAAAGTTATATATATTAAGTGAGACTTAATGATTTAATCTGAACGCACATGTATTGAATCCCCCATCCTTGGGAAGGAGATTAACTACCAAGTATATACAGAACGTAAACACGAAATAGTTGTCTAACTATTTCCCAAAGACTTAAACTATAAAGCTAAGGCACGGCCGTCCGTCTAATAAAATTAGCACTTGTAGGTCGTCGCACAGCTTTCTGATTTGGAGTACTTGGTAGAGACGCACAGACTGTGAGTTCATGTCCCCCTTTTCTCTAACTGTTTTCAGTTTTCTTAACTGCGGGGGTGAAATACATGTTACTTTGTTTACAAGTACTATTATACACGGTATGTTAACGTAAGGAGGTTTACTACTTAGATCATGTGAATGGGTAGGCAGAACACCGAGGGACGTAAGCGGTAGATCTATCTGGGTGTAGCGAGCCCAACTCTAGGCCCAACAGAACAGACCTCTATGAGGACCAACAGAACGGACCTTGAGTGACTTTGTACCCGACGCAAAAATCTGCTAGGTTGAGTCTTCCTACTTGCATTTCACACATGCTAATGGCCTTGCAAACCATTGGTGATCTCTTTTCCTTACACTGCTACATACCAGGGAACTTTTATACTTACAAGTGTTTTACTTACTCACTTGCACATGAACTCGCTCAACATTATTGTTGATTTTTCAACTTACATGTATTTCAGGAAATTAACGAGATCTGGCACGGTATGGCATGTTTTCCGCTGCACTAGTTTCTGAGGTCATCCGGGGTTTAGGGGATGTGTCTCTTTCCTGGACAAGACACAATCCTTAAACCATGTTTATATTATGTTTAAGTTGTAACGCCTGTTGAACGAGATTATGTTTGTTAGGGTATGTTCCCGTTAAAACAAAGGTACTGTATTTGGTTTTCAAAACTTAATGGATGATCTTGCATGTTTTTAATTCATATAGCTTTGTTATGGTTAAGCTATGGTATTAAGAAGTCACACCAAAACTAACCACGCTTCCGCAAAGCCAGGGTGTGACACATTGTACGGCCGGAAGTGCCGATCACCTCTTTGTTGGGCAGAAGTTGGAAACAACCAAATCACTAGCCCAGAACTCGTCGTAGACACAACAGATAAGATTGCTCAGATACGACAACGAGTGGCGGCAGCTTGTGACTGTCAGAAAAGCTATGCTGATAAGCGCAGTAGACCACTCGAGTTCCAGGTTGGGGATCGAGTGCTACTAAAAGTCTCACCTTGGAAAGGTGTGGTTCATTTTGGTAAGCGAGGCAAGCTGAATCCACGTTATGTTGGACCTTTCAAAATCACGGAGAGAATTGGCAAGGTGGCCTACAGATTGAATCTACCCGAAGAACTCAGTGGAGTTCACAACGTATTCCGTGGGTCGAATCTGAAGAAGTGTCTGTCAGATGAAACCCTCACAGTTCCTTTCAAGGAGCTCACCATCAACGGTCAGTTGCGATTTGTCGAGGAACCAGTGGAAATTTTGGACTGGGAGGTCAAGATTCTCAAACGCACCAGGATACCTATTGTTCGAGTTCGTGGGAACTCCCGTCGTGGCCCAGAGTTTGTCTGGGAACGAGAGGACCAAATGAAACACAAATATCCCCAGTTTTTCGAGAACAATGAAACCACTACTGAGGCTGAAGCTACTGTGGAATTTCGGGACGAAATTCCAAACCAACGGGGGAATGATGTGACACCCCGAGAAAACCAGGAAACCATGCAACTTAACTAACTTCCTCAGTGACTACGTGCTAAATTTCGGGACTAAATTTCTTTCAAGTTGGGGATGATGTGACAACCTAAACTTTCAAGGTTTGTACCATTTGATCTTGTGATTCTCGCTTCTTGTAATTCTCTCCTTTCACGCTCTCGTTAGGTTAAACTTTTCATCTAACTTCTTACTATGATAAACTTATCGAATGTGAATTTTACTTGATTATAATTTGGCTTGATTAGATTCATTTAAGTGCTGAGTTTACGTTTAGGAGCCCACACACATATTTTAATTCACTTAAAGCCTTGAGAACCTTTGGCCCAGTTCTCGTCAACTTGAAACCAAACCGGCCCAAGCCCCTGCCGCATGCATATATATGTTGAATATGTATTATATCTTGCCTAAAACCCTAAACAACCCTACTCCCTCTCACTCGTTTTGAGACGGCAGACGACCCCTCCCCCATTGAAGCAACTTCATATTTTCGAGGCATCATTCTTTTTGATCGGATTACTGGTTAGTGATTTTTGTATTCGTATTAATCCTCAATTAATTTGGACTTGTAATGTGTTATGAGTTTGAATGTTCGATCTCTGATGTTGATGATAATAGTTGCCGACTATATTTAATATATATATTGCATGTGATTTGAATTTGTTATCTTGATTATTGATTAAGTCTTATCAATCTACTATACATATTGATCCTTCTCGGCCACCGATTTCATATTACATGTGCATTTGAGTGTGAAGTTTAATGTTGTGACAGACCATCACATGACTTAGTTAGGCTCATTAATCAACCCTAGTTAGCAGCCCAATAATGTCAGCCCACTAAGTGAATCGGTTCAATAAGAAGCATCAGAATGCATTTATAAGATAATATTTGAATAGAATTGTCAGCCATGATTGTTCATGTTTGCAAGGGAATTTGTCAGTGGCCATGTGAGGGTTTATATGTGTGCCACTAGTTAATGTCTTGCATGAATATTAAGACTTGATATGATTGTTGCTAGTGCTCTTGTGAATAGGGAATAGGCTCTCATTATAAATTGTTCACCGATGTCTTGCTTTTGATTGATCTGATGTAATAGGTATAGATTGATTTTATGGTGTGCATGAGTTTAATTAAAGGGGTAAAATATGAATGTATCTAATTAACGGTTAACGTGAACAAATAATGATTCTTGGTGATTTGTGATTTTGTCGTTAATTTGTAGATGGAAGCATGATCCTAGAATTATACGTGAACTTCATGAGTTTCGATGATTATGATTGTTGTCGAAATTTGTATTAATATTATGGGAAATTCGATGAACTGTTAAAAAGGGTTAAGGTGTAAACCCTTGCATGATAAACATAAATCTCGACTAAGATATGTTGCATGTTTAAATCTGTTAACTAATTAAAGAATGAGAATGATGAGGGTTTCGCTTATGAAAACACATATCTGTTGCACTAGGTATAAGCCGATCAGATATGAACATACATTAGTAACCTTGTCATGTTACACATTTGCTTTGGGCCGCACAAACTTTAGATCGGTATATACTTGGGCCGGGTACTAGGCGGGTTTGCACTAAGGGGCCCAGTAGCACAAGAGTTCTACTCGTTTAAGCGGACCAGTCACATATACAACTGGGCCTTACATGATTTGATTTGAGATAAATAATTATGAACGGGCCATGTACAATATTGAACCATGTTATTTCCCAAAGACTTAAACTATAAAGCTAAGGCACGGCCGTCCGTCTAATAAAATTAGCACTTGTAGGTCGTCGCACAGCTTTCTGATTTGGAGTACTTGGTAGAGACGCACAGACTTTGAGTTCATGTCCCCCTTTTCTCTAACTGTTTTCAGTTTTCTTAACTGCGGGGGTGAAATACATGTTACTTTGTTTACAAGTACTATTATACACGGTATGTTAACGTAAGGAGGTTTACTACTTAGATCATGTGAATGGGTAGGCAGAACACCGAGGGACGTAAGCGGTAGATCTATCTGGGTGTAGCGAGCCCAACTCTAGGCCCAACAGAATGGACCTCTATGAGGACCAATAGAACGGACCTTGAGTGACTTTGTACCCGATGCAAAAATCTGCTAGGTTGAGTCTTCCTACTTGCATTTCACACATGCTAATGGCCTTGCAAACCATTGGTGATCTCTTTTCCTTACACTGCTACATACCAGGGAACTTTTATACTTACAAGTGTTTTACTTACTCACTTGCACATGAACTCGCTCAACATTATTGTTGATTTTTCAACTTACATGTATTTCAGGAAATTAACGAGATCTGGCACGGTATGGCATGTTTTCCGCTGCACTAGTTTCCGAGGTCATCCGGGGTTTAGGGGATGTGTCTCTTTCCTGGACAAGACACAATCCTTAAACCATGTTTATATTATGTTTAAGTTGTAACGCCTGTTGAACGAGATTATGTTTGTTAGGGTATGTTCCCGTTAAAACAAAGGTACTGTATTTGGTTTTCAAAACTTAATGGATGATCTTGCATGTTTTTAATTCATATAGCTTTGTTATGGTTAAGCTATGGTATTAAGAAGTCACACCAAAACTAACCACGCTTCCGCAAAGCCAGGGTGTGACAGCTTGGTATCAGAGCTCTGATCATAGCGAACTAGGATTCTTTCTCGAGTCTAGACTATGATCACTAGGGCTCTCACGAAAACATTTTTCTGCATACCACTTAAGTCCAGATCCAAAACTTTTTACAAACAAATGTTGAGCACATTTTATTATTTATAGGCTCAGCCTGGAGGGCTGAGGCTCGGTCTGAGAGGCCGAGGCTCGGTCTGAGAGATCGAGGTAGTTGGCTAGTGGGACTAGGAAGAGTAGGCTCAGTTTGGAGACTGAGGCTCGGTGATGGAGACCGAGGCTCGGTCTGAGAGATCGAGGTAGTTAGCTAGTGGGACTAGGAAGAGTAGGCTCAGTTTGGAGACTGAGGCTCGGTGTTGGAGACCGAGGCTCGATCTGAGAGGTAGAGGTAGTTGATAGAGCAGTCTAGGAGACTGGGAGGCTAGTGGGACTAGGAGAAATTATGTGACATCTTACTTGGTGACTTATGTGATTATCTTATTGTATGATTGATTATTTGAGCATATTTGTGTTACAGACTCATGGATTCGGCTGGTACTGACGATTCGGGCACCACAGGACCTATACCCACTGTATCTGATGACCTTACACCCTCCGAGCACGAGGTGTACACGTCCGACTATACCAGCACTGATGAGGACGATTTCCAGCCCTTCGCACTACCCGATGGTGCTGATGAGCTTGCAGATGACCTTCCTGCTGAGTACCTACCTTTAGTGGAGATTCCTTCTCCCGTACCACTTGCTTCATACCCTGCCCATGGTTTGTTTCTCGACGACGGAGATGATGACGACATCGATCTACTCGATGACGAGCCTTTAGAGGAGGATGCTCAGGGCGAGGCCCTTCCTGTTGCTGATGATCTCTTGATGATCGCAGATGCTCCCGCCGCGGAGTCACCTGCTCATTCACCTGTCCCAGACTCCTTCGAGTCTGTGGCATCCGCACCTTCTCATACTTTGAGCGCACATCACCTTGTGCACGATTCTGATCCTGACCAGGCATCCTCTGTTGCACCTATACCTGGCTTGGAGTTTGACCATGATGACATAGAGGACTCTGACCCTATCTTTCCCCCGGGGTACGACCCAGATCATGATATCGAGTTTATACCTATGGATCAACCCATGGAGGATCCAGCTGACCCAGTAGACCCTATCGACCCCGAGCTTGACTTCGAGATGGCTTTTGATGATCCCGAGCCTGTCATCACTCCTGAGCAGGCAGCCGCTCTAGACCCCATACTTGAGCATGACCTCGTACATGCTGGCATCCCTTTTGAGCCTGTTATAGCAGACCCACCTGTTGATGATCTCCCCGTGGATGTTCCTTTGTTAGAGGGCGATCATGTTGTTGTTGATCCTGTCGTTCCTCTACCTATTGTTGATATACCTGTTGACCATCCTGTTGAGCACATTGCACCTGTTCACCCTTTTGTTGCACCTGATCCCATTCCACTAGAGCCCGGGCATGCACAGTTCGCGGCACACATGGATCCACCAGACGAGCATGCACAGCACGGTTGGATACCTGCTGATGAGGATGTTCCACCTTTTCCTCCTCAGATCCCTGTTACACGGCATGTTGTTTTTTCTTTTCAGGTTCCACAGTTTGTACCTCCAGCGAGGGCTGGAGAGGGTTCTTCAGCCCATCCTTTTGGGCATGTACCGATGCCTATCCCTTTCATGCCCCAGATGTCATCTGTTCCACCCTCTGTTGCTCCATTTCATGTGGCACCTTTTGACCCCACCAGTGAGCCGTTCCTTTGGGCACCAGACTCTGGTATGCCACCTACTGACCCCTACCATGCTTTTCACATGGGACACACTATCGAGGACGTCTTGATGTCTTTTGTCGCTCAGCACGAGTCACACACGCAGCGCATCCAGGAGCTCGAGAGAGCTCAGCTGCCACCGTGCCCGTGCCATGGTCAGACACACTCTCCTCTGCAGCCATTTCGACCCTTACCTCCAGATTATGCTGCCCGTCTCTTTACACTAGAGCAGCAGGTTGCCTCTATCATTCGTACTCAGCGAGCCCAGGAGGAGGACTGGCTCCAGTTACGTCGTTTGTTTTACACCCACTTTCCCCCTCCTCCACCACCATCTGTATAGAGCTCATCAGTGCTGTTTGGGTAGACGAGGATGAGAAGACGGCGATTGTTGGACTGCACAACATTTTTGGAGACCACATTTGATTCAGACTTTTGTTGACTTGTATTTGATGTTGTATTCGACCTTGACATGATATAGTTTTGGACAGGGGTGATGTAGCCCCTGGTGGATTGATGTTGTATGACACTGTGATGTACTGATACACTTACTATGTGGTCTCGATATATGGCAATCGCAGTATTCTCATCCTATTTGATTCGCTTGATTGCTTACTTGTATTTTTATGACATGGGATGTTGTGTGATTGGTATTTGTGATGTATTGATAACATGAGATGTTATGTGTTTTTACTATTATTATCGTTATATACGTACGCTACACTATGACCTGACCTACGTATTATAACATGGGAGATTTACTATGGCCTGACCAACTTAAACCATCTTTTAGAAGATGCCGCCAAGACGTGAGACACGCATGCCTACTAATGAGGCAGAGCTACAACAAGTCATTGCTGCTGCCATAGCACAGTATGCAGCTTCTCAGCCAGGAACGAGCGGAAGTATTAACCAAGGCAATAACAATCCACCTCACGGTAATACCTAGTCATTGAGACACACCGTGGCCTAATTGGATATTTCTAGCGAAGACGCTAATGCCATTTATATGTTATAACGTATGTGCAGGGTGCACCTACAAGCAGTTTCTAGACTGCAAACCGGTCAACTTCGATGGCACTGGAGGTGCTGTCGCCTTTGTTCGTTGGGCTGAGAAAACCGAATCTGTTCTTCGCATGAGCAAATGCGCGCTGGATCAGCAAGTCACCTATATCTCAGGGCTGTTTCTAGATGGAGCTCTCTCTTGGTGGAATCTACAAGTTCAGACACTAGGCGAAGCTGCCGCCTACGCACTAACCTGGACCGAACTAAAGGAACTCATGCGCAAAAAGTACTGTTCCCGCGCAGAAATCCAGAGATTGGAAACCGAGTTCTGGCACTTGAAAATGGACGGTCCAAAGGTAGCAGAATACGTTCAAAGATTCCACGACTTATCTCAAGTGGTTCCCTACATGGTTACACCAGAATACAAGCGAATCGAGCGCTTCATTTGGGGTTTAGCTCCTCAAATCATAAGTATGGTAACCTCCTCCAAACCAGCAACTATCACTGAAGCCATCGATTTGAGCGTGGCTCTCACCGAGGAGGCAATTCGTTTGAACAAGTTTGATGAGATCAAGACCAAGAAGGCAGAGACTCATGTCGAGTCATCAGGAGGTAACAAACGGAAGTTCTCGAACTTCAAGCAGGGCGCCAGTGTGGTGGTTAAGAAAGGAGGATCAGACACGCCAGCTCAGGTTACAGCTGGTAGAGGAAAGAAAGGAAGAGGATATATGAGAGCCTAGCCCAAATGCAACACCTGCCAGCGCCACCATTCTGGTCAGTGCGGGCTAAGAGTATGCGAAGCATGTGGGAAACGTGGCCACTCGAAGGACACTTGTTGGGCTAGTGCTGGCCGGGGAGGCCAGGGAGGATTTGAGAATAGGAATAATAATCGTGGTGGAAATCGCCCACAAGGAAACTATGGAGGTAACGAGAATCGGGGCAACAATGCTAACCAAGCGGGCGCTGTGAATCGTAATCAGAGGAATGATCAAGTTGGTGGAAACGGGCAAAGACTTGGGTGCTTTAACTGCGGTGATATCGGGCATTCTAAGAAGAACTGCCCAGACCTAAACCAAGCCCGTGGAAGAGTGTTCCAACTCGAAGCAAGGGAAGCGCGCCAGGATCCCAATGTCGTTACTGGTACGTTCCCTGTGAATCAACGCTATGCATCCGTTTTATTTGATACTGGTGCCGATTATAGCTTCGTATCGTTAGAATTTAAGAATATGCTCGGGTTAGCCGCTAATAAGTTAGATATTCCCTACTCGATCGAATTAGCTAATGGAAAGTTAGTGGAAGCCAATGAAGTTATCAGAGGCTGTGTGATCGAATTAGGAGAACGTAAGTTTGCTCTGGATCTGCTACCAGTCCAGTTGGGAAGCTTCGACGTGGTAGTAGGAATGGATTGGTTATCAGGCAACAAGGCTGAGATAGTATGTCACGAAAAGGTTGTTCGTATCCCAACCGATGATGGTGAGACCATTGTTGTTCATGGAGAGAAGCGTGAGACGCCGTTGAGGATTATCAGCTGCTTGAAAGCAAGGAAGTGTTTGCAGAAAGGATGTGTTGCCTTCCTGGCACACATTGTGGATAAGAAGGCTGCTGAGCCAAGAATCGAAGACATCCCTGTCGTGAGGGAGTATCCAGAAGTCTTCCCAGAAGACTTGCCTGGACTGCCACCTCAGAGGCAAGTAGAGTTTCATATCGACTTAGTTCCGGGCGCCGCGCCTGTGGCTAAGGCACCTTATAGACTTGCTCCGTCTGAGATGCAGGAACTGTCGATACAACTTCAAGAGTTGTTAGACAAGGGTTTTATCCGACCAAGCTTCTCGCCTTGGGGAGCTCCGGTCCTGTTTGTCAAGAAGAAGGACGGTAGTTTTCGAATGTGCATTGACTACCGGGAGTTAAACAAGCTGACGATCAAGAATAGATATCCTCTGCCAAGAATTGATGATCTGTTTGACCAACTGCAAGGTTCAAGCTTTTATTCAAAGATCGATCTTCGATTTGGATACCATCAGTTAAGGATACAAGAGGAAAGCATTCCGAAAACAGCCTTCAGAACCCGCTATGGGCACTACGAGTTCCTAGTTATGCCGTTTGGCTTGACAAACGCACCTGCGGTATTCATGGATCTAATGAATAGAGTTTGCAAACCATACTTAGATAAGTTCGTGATTGTGTTCATCGACGACATTTTAATTTATTCAAAGACGAAGGCTGAACATGAGCAACACCTAAGAGCTATTTTGGAGCTGCTAAGGAAGGAACAGTTGTACGCCAAATTCTCCAAGTGCGAATTTTGGCTACGTGAAGTCCAGTTTCTTGGACATGTGGTTAATGGAAATGGAATCCATGTTGATCCCACAAAGATCGAGGCGATCAAGGATTGGGAAACGCCAAAGACGCCAACAGAGATTCGGCAATTCTTGGGATTGGCTGGCTATTATCGAAGATTCATTGAGAATTTTTCAAAGATCGCTCAACCATTGACGCTCCTCACGCAGAAGGATAAGAAGTTTGATTGGGAAATCAAACAGGAGGAAGCCTTCCAGATATTGAAGGATAAGCTCTGTAACGCGCCAATTTTAGCTCTACCAGAAGGTACAGATGATTTTGTGGTATACTGCGACGCATCGCGCCAAGGATTGGGTTGCGTGTTGATGCAAATCCAAAAGGTTATTGCTTACACATCGCGTCAATTGAAAGTGCACGAAAAGAACTATACCACACACGATTTGGAGCTCGGCGCAGTGGTTTTTGCTTTAAAGATCTGGAGACACTACCTTTATGGTACGAAGTGTACAATCTTTACAGATCACAAGAGCCTACAGCATATATTCAACCAGAAGGAGTTGAATATGAGGCAAAGACGATGGGTTGAATTGTTGAACGATTACGACTGCGAGATAAAGTATCATCCAGGGAAGGCGAATGTAGTCGCCGATGCCCTAAGTCGTAAAGAGAGAATCAAGCCAATAAGGGTTAGAGCTCTAGAAATGATTATACGAACAGATCTTTCCTTGCGCATTCGTGCCGCACAAAAGGAAGCTCTCAAGGAAAGGAATCTCGAAAAAGAATATCTCCGTGGGATGGAGAAGCTTTTGGTGCCAAACGAGGAAGGAACGTTATGTTTTGAGAAAAGGATTTGGGTTCCCCTGTTTGGTGATTTAAGGGAGGTTATTTTTGATGAAGCTCACAAGTCGCGGTACTCTATCCATCCTGGAGCAGATAAGATGTACCAGGATCTCAAAGATTATTATTGGTGGCCTAGAATGAAAGGCGATGTTGCTGTTTATGTGAGCAAATGTTTAACATGCGCTAAGGTTAAAGCGGAATACCAGAAGCCTTCAGGACTTCTGCAACAACCTGAGATTCCCAAGTGGAAATGGGAACAAATCTCCATGGACTTTATTACGAAATTGCCAAGAACGCCAAGAGGCCATGACACTATCTGGGTGATAGTGGATCGATTAACGAAGTCAGCACACTTCTTACCTATCAGAGAGAAGGATAATACGAGCAAATTGGCCGAAATATACATGAGAGAGATCGTCGCGTGCCATGGAGTACCTCTCTCGATCATCTCTGACAGAGACGGAAGGTTTGTGTCAAGGATATGGCAATCTTTCCAAGAAGCCTTTGGTTCACAATTGAATCTGAGCACTGCGTTTCATCCGCAAACTGACGGCCAGAGCGAGCGCACGATACAGACTTTGGAAGACATGCTGAGAGCGTGTGTTATGGATTTGGGCGGTAGCTGGGACAAGCATTTGCCTTTGGTCGAATTTTCGTACAACAACAGCTACCACACCAGTATTGGTGTCGCGCCATTTGAAGCCCTTTACGGACGCAAGTGCCGATCACCACTATGTTGGGCTGACGCAGGTGATAGGCAACTTGCTGGTCCCGAAATCGTCCAAGAGACGACAGACAAGATTGCGCAAGTTCTTAAACGCATCGAAGCAGCTCGCCACAGACAAAAGGCCTATGCGGATCCAAACCGGAAACATGTGGATTTCCAAGTGGAGAAATGGTGTTATTGAAAGTTTCACCCTGGAAGGGGGTGGCACGCTTTGGGAAGCGTGGGAAGTTAAATCCGCGCTACATTGGTCCTTTCAGAATTCTGGAAAGAATAGGACTAGTAGCATACAAGTTGGACCTACCTGCTGAACTGAATGGTGTTCACGATACATTTCATGTATCCAACCAGAAGAAAAGTCCAACTCAAATTGACGTTGCCATTCCCATCGACGAGATTCATGTTGACGACACACTCCACTTCGTTGAAGAACCTGTTGAGGTCACAGATTGGAAAGTTAACAAGACCCGCCGGTGCAGTGTCAAACTCGTCAAAGTTCGTTGGAATGCTAGACATGGTCCTGAGTTCACCTGGGAGCGGGAGGACCGGATGAAAGAGAAATACCCCCACCTTTTTCCTAAGAACCCTGCATCTAGTAGCAGAACTTAAATTTCGGGACGAAATTTATTTAACGGGGGGAGAATATGACAACCCTCACTAAACCAGGTATCCGTACGACTTAATTAATGATTAATTACTGCTTAATTACTGTGCTTGTTTGAACTAGCTGATGAACTGCTACTTGATATCTGATACATGTAATTACTTGCATCATACTTTACCTGTCGTCACTACAATACTTACATACTGAACACTAGTGACAACCATGATGCACAAAAAGCACAGTAGCACAATAACGGATAACCTATTGAACATGCTGATATAACCAGCATCAGGCAAACACTGCCTCCAAGGCCTATAAGAGCCTGAGATATTTGGCTACACTAGTAGTGAGTGTAGGGATACAAGGGTTGTGAAACTGCGTCTCTAGGGATAAGTCACAGTGACTGGATGTGCCTAAAACGTACTTAAAGTACAAAACTCAGCACTTTAATAAACAATTCAGCTTCTAGCTAACTAATAAAGTGCCAAAATATGAGAAAAATAATACTAGACACTTTCCAAAGTGTCAGGAATGAGCTGTGTCACTAAAGAGAGTTATAACGACACTTTAAAGCTTTGTTAACGCTTTAACGGATTACTATCCAACCAAACAACCGGACTTTACCCGGAACATGAAAATATTGTTATTTTCACTATTTATATTTTTCCGAGCCAGTTAGGGTCCCTGATTACCCTAACACCCATTATAACGCGTGACACACAAGTAACCAAGTTAATTACTTAACTTACCCTAACTATTTACCTAATGACTAGTTAAAATCGAACCAAGGGACCCCCCCCCCTCTTGACCGAATTCGGTCCCCTAGGGGACATAAATGGTACTTGCAAGATCTCCTAATCATCTTGGTTTAATATCTAGATGACATATTGACCAATGGATAATCACCTCCTAAAATGTCTATAAGGTAACACTAATCACTCATGGACTACACACTTAACACAACACACAAAAATTACTCCTCTCTCTCTTGCTCTAAGTCTCGGCCGAACACCCCACCCCCCATCCATCATACTTTCGATCTTGATCAACCGATTCCAAGTTCATTCAAGCGTCAAGGGTTGCGTATTAGGAGCCTTGGAGCAAACGGAACGCGAAGGACCATCTTCTCTAGCTTTTATCCACCCGTTTTTCGTCAAGAATCTTCCCTAGCCTCGAGCTAGAGGTATAACACTTAAAACTCATATTTGAACTTATCTAATGTGGTTAAAAGAATTTTTATCGGTTAAATCTCGTTAAAATGCAAGTTGATGAACTAAAGTCTACTAAAAGCATGAATAATGGTGGTTAATAGCATTTATGTTGTGTAAAAGTCGTAGTATTTGAAAGTTGTGATTATTTAGACCCGATCTATGATGTGGTAGTTCGGATCACCGTTTAACCCGGTTTGGTAAGATCATGGATCTTAACATAAGCTTGTTTTAGGTAATGCAAGGGTTAAAAAGGTGAAACTCTACCACACATGAGACATGAACTTGTGTAAGAATGTTTTACTTGTGTAAAAGTGTTTTAACTTGTACAACGGTGTTTAAAACTAGCGGATCTACGCATCTGCAAGTGGTATTTTCAAAGAACCACGTGTCAAAGAAATCATGTTTTCTAAAAGATGGATCTTACAATAACAAGTATGATTTTATAAACCACAAGTGTGTAAACACTTGTGAAATGAAAAGATCCGACAAAGAACTAGTTTTGTCAAATGTTACTAGAAGTTGTAAAGAGGGATTTTCTCGAAAGACGAGATTTTTACAAAATCGGATTATTTACACAAAAGATCCATTAAAAGTAAAGAGATTTACTACATATTTTAGACAAACCACAAGTTCGTATATTTTTGCGATTATGTCTATCTCTGACTAGTTAAAATGTTGAAAAGTTGTTTGGTAATGTTGAGAACATTGGTTGATTTGATTTGTTAAAAGAAAATGATACGCTTGAAAGCGTGGCCACCTCCAGTTACAGAGGAAACTCTGGCGAAATTTTTCTAAAAACCTAACACTTAGAAATATTTACACTACAAGTGTTAGAATTATTTTTGACATGTTTTCGAAACATAAATTTCGCCATGACTTTATTTACTAAATATTCGGAGGTGGGATTTTTCACAAAATTTAACGTGATAAATGTATATTTTCACACACTGTTTATGATTATTTTGTGGAAATACCTAAATATTATTTTTAGAGTAAAAATAATATTTACGAACGTTGACGAATCCAAAATAATACGAACGCTTTCACCATAAATATATATAAGTTACACCGGTAATTATATTACCACTCGATTGTTAAAACGTAACTTACGCACTTACAAAAATATTTATGAACGCGTATTTTAACAACGTATTATTGGAGAAAAATTATGTGAAATGAAAATATAATATTTTTGAGAAAAATACTTATATTTTGGAATTGGAAAGTTATATATATTAAGTGAGACTTAATGATTTAATCTGAACGCACATGTATTGAATCCCCCATCCTTGGGAAGGAGATTAACTACCAAGTATATACAGAACGTAAACACGAAATAGTTGTCTAACTATTTCCCAAAGACTTAAACTATAAAGCTAAGGCACGGCCGTCCGTCTAATAAAATTAGCACTTGTAGGTCGTCGCACAGCTTTCTGATTTGGAGTACTTGGTAGAGACGCACAGACTGTGAGTTCATGTCCCCCTTTTCTCTAACTGTTTTCAGTTTTCTTAACTGCGGGGGTGAAATACATGTTACTTTGTTTACAAGTACTATTATACACGGTATGTTAACGTAAGGAGGTTTACTACTTAGATCATGTGAATGGGTAGGCAGAACACCGAGGGACGTAAGCGGTAGATCTATCTGGGTGTAGCGAGCCCAACTCTAGGCCCAACAGAACAGACCTCTATGAGGACCAACAGAACGGACCTTGAGTGACTTTGTACCCGACGCAAAAATCTGCTAGGTTGAGTCTTCCTACTTGCATTTCACACATGCTAATGGCCTTGCAAACCATTGGTGATCTCTTTTCCTTACACTGCTACATACCAGGGAACTTTTATACTTACAAGTGTTTTACTTACTCACTTGCACATGAACTCGCTCAACATTATTGTTGATTTTTCAACTTACATGTATTTCAGGAAATTAACGAGATCTGGCACGGTATGGCATGTTTTCCGCTGCACTAGTTTCTGAGGTCATCCGGGGTTTAGGGGATGTGTCTCTTTCCTGGACAAGACACAATCCTTAAACCATGTTTATATTATGTTTAAGTTGTAACGCCTGTTGAACGAGATTATGTTTGTTAGGGTATGTTCCCGTTAAAACAAAGGTACTGTATTTGGTTTTCAAAACTTAATGGATGATCTTGCATGTTTTTAATTCATATAGCTTTGTTATGGTTAAGCTATGGTATTAAGAAGTCACACCAAAACTAACCACGCTTCCGCAAAGCCAGGGTGTGACACATTGTACGGCCGGAAGTGCCGATCACCTCTTTGTTGGGCAGAAGTTGGAAACAACCAAATCACTAGCCCAGAACTCGTCGTAGACACAACAGATAAGATTGCTCAGATACGACAACGAGTGGCGACAGCTTGTGACTGTCAGAAAAGCTATGCTGATAAGCGCAGTAGACCACTCGAGTTCCAGGTTGGGGATCGAGTGCTACTAAAAGTCTCACCTTGGAAAGGTGTGGTTCATTTTGGTAAGCGAGGCAAGCTGAATCCACGTTATGTTGGACCTTTCAAAATCACGGAGAGAATTGGCAAGGTGGCCTACAGATTGAATCTACCCGAAGAACTCAGTGGAGTTCACAACGTATTCCGTGGGTCGAATCTGAAGAAGTGTCTGTCAGATGAAACCCTCACAGTTCCTTTCAAGGAGCTCACCATCAACGGTCAGTTGCGATTTGTCGAGGAACCAGTGGAAATTTTGGACTGGGAGGTCAAGATTCTCAAACGCACCAGGATACCTATTGTTCGAGTTCGTGGGAACTCCCGTCGTGGCCCAGAGTTTGTCTGGGAACGAGAGGACCAAATGAAACACAAATATCCCCAGTTTTTCGAGAACAATGAAACCACTACTGAGGCTGAAGCTACTGTGGAATTTCGGGACGAAATTCCAAACCAACGGGGGAATGATGTGACACCCCGAGAAAACCAGGAAACCATGCAACTTAACTAACTTCCTCAGTGACTACGTGCTAAATTTCGGGACTAAATTTCTTTCAAGTTGGGGATGATGTGACAACCTAAACTTTCAAGGTTTGTACCATTTGATCTTGTGATTCTCGCTTCTTGTAATTCTCTCCTTTCACGCTCTCGTTAGGTTAAACTTTTCATCTAACTTCTTACTATGATAAACTTATCGAATGTGAATTTTACTTGATTATAATTTGGCTTGATTAGATTCATTTAAGTGCTGAGTTTACGTTTAGGAGCCCACACACATATTTTAATTCACTTAAAGCCTTGAGAACCTTTGGCCCAGTTCTCGTCAACTTGAAACCAAACCGGCCCAAGCCCCTGCCGCATGCATATATATGTTGAATATGTATTATATCTTGCCTAAAACCCTAAACAACCCTACTCCCTCTCACTCGTTTTGAGACGGCAGACGACCCCTCCCCCATTGAAGCAACTTCATATTTTCGAGGCATCATTCTTTTTGATCGGATTACTGGTTAGTGATTTTTGTATTCGTATTAATCCTCAATTAATTTGGACTTGTAATGTGTTATGAGTTTGAATGTTCGATCTCTGATGTTGATGATAATAGTTGCCGACTATATTTAATATATATATTGCATGTGATTTGAATTTGTTATCTTGATTATTGATTAAGTCTTATCAATCTACTATACATATTGATCCTTCTCGGCCACCGATTTCATATTACATGTGCATTTGAGTGTGAAGTTTAATGTTGTGACAGACCATCACATGACTTAGTTAGGCTCATTAATCAACCCTAGTTAGCAGCCCAATAATGTCAGCCCACTAAGTGAATCGGTTCAATAAGAAGCATCAGAATGCATTTATAAGATAATATTTGAATAGAATTGTCAGCCATGATTGTTCATGTTTGCAAGGGAATTTGTCAGTGGCCATGTGAGGGTTTATATGTGTGCCACTAGTTAATGTCTTGCATGAATATTAAGACTTGATATGATTGTTGCTAGTGCTCTTGTGAATAGGGAATAGGCTCTCATTATAAATTGTTCACCGATGTCTTGCTTTTGATTGATCTGATGTAATAGGTATAGATTGATTTTATGGTGTGCATGAGTTTAATTAAAGGGGTAAAATATGAATGTATCTAATTAACGGTTAACGTGAACAAATAATGATTCTTGGTGATTTGTGATTTTGTCGTTAATTTGTAGATGGAAGCATGATCCTAGAATTATACGTGAACTTCATGAGTTTCGATGATTATGATTGTTGTCGAAATTTGTATTAATATTATGGGAAATTCGATGAACTGTTAAAAAGGGTTAAGGTGTAAACCCTTGCATGATAAACATAAATCTCGACTAAGATATGTTGCATGTTTAAATCTGTTAACTAATTAAAGAATGAGAATGATGAGGGTTTCGCTTATGAAAACACATATCTGTTGCACTAGGTATAAGCCGATCAGATATGAACATACATTAGTAACCTTGTCATGTTACACATTTGCTTTGGGCCGCACAAACTTTAGATCGGTATATACTTGGGCCGGGTACTAGGCGGGTTTGCACTAAGGGGCCCAGTAGCACAAGAGTTCTACTCGTTTAAGCGGACCAGTCACATATACAACTGGGCCTTACATGATTTGATTTGAGATAAATAATTATGAACGGGCCATGTACAATATTGAACCATGTTATTTACATTGGGCCGTACATGTTGACTGGGCCGCGGGATGGCTGCTCGTCGGTCCACAAACAAAGTAGGGAAGGCATGTTTGTAGAGGTTATATTAACTCACAAGTATATATGTTTGTGATATGAGAATTCGTGAAACACACCAACTGTTATTGCATGTTGTAGCTAATATGTGAATGACTATTAAGTGAATGTCATTATGTTGTATGGATGGCTATTATGTTGCATGACTAAATGTTATAACGTGCATGAAACTGAGTGGGTGTTATTCGTGTGATATGTATATATACAAGGAATACTTGATTAGGGGTTTATGAGACTAATTGTTATCGGTAATTACGATAGGGTTTGGTTGATCCACTGGAACACGTAACCATGGTTGCAAAAGTCGCTAGGCGCTCTATAGTCGGTCGATCGGGGAGTTGAGAGTACTCGGCCTAGGCGGAGAGTACTCGAGGAGTACTCGGACATGTTAAATTATAAAGAAATTTGTTTTTGGAAATTAAATATATGTCAAATAACATAAATTTACTAATATCTATAACAATATACATGAAAATGATATTCATTCTTTAATATGATAGGCATAGAAATTATGTTTTATTATCTTTTAAGTCAAACTTGGCCCGAGTTGAACTACTAGATACGATTTTGCCTGAGGTTGACCGCGTTTGACCGATTCCGAGTAATTAGGCGGAATAAAAGAAAGTGGCACGGCAGCCTACCTTGTAGCGACTACTCGGGGAGTACCCGGCCTTAGAAACCTTGTTTTACAACCATGCACGTAACCAGTCATACTGAGCAAAACCAAGGTGAGTTCACACACTTTCTAAGGCATGGGATTCCCGGTGGTTGGGAATGGGTTAAGGAATTTAAAACGGAACCTATATACTCTCCTTGGGTAGGATATGTACTGCCATCCTCCATGGGTAGGATGCCAATATTAATCCTGCGTATTCTCCTTGGGTAGAATACGTACATTCGTCCTCCTTGGGTAGGACAACAACCTTAAACTTACTAGACAAAACTCTATCATTAAGTCCCTCATTTTATATCGACTTAATCGCCGAGGCCGATGGCGAGCGGGTCATTAGTTAATAGCGCTATTAGGTTTGACAAACCTCACACCGTGCCGGTTGGACGGGCGTGTACTAATGGATCATTACAAATAGTCAATGATGATAGACATTGACTTAGGGCACGACTTACTTTCGTCAGTAGTCGATATGGTAACGGTGTAGTGGTTCACATGGGGAAGCCCCCACTGATTATGGATATGGTTTGGGAAACAAAGATACTGGTTAACTCGTAGTTTATGAAACAACTTATGGTTTTCAAAACAAACTTGTAAAACTAAACAACCAACTGTGAACTCGCTCAACTTTGTTGTTGACTCGTTGTTACATGCCTTGCAGGCCTTTAGGTGCATATTGAATGGAACTTGCTGTTTGGGAGGCTGGAGTGGTCATGGGTCGAGATACATGGAATCACAACACAAGACTAATGGTTTTTACATGTGGTTTGTAAATACTTAACGAATGAATTATGCTTTCGCTGTATACTGTGAATTATTTGTAACGTTGTAACACTTAATATTAATTAATGAAAGTTTTATTTAAATACACCTATGTGTAGGATCGTTTTCAGACCCGAACGAGTCGATCAGAAGAGTTTTACTCAGAATGAAAGGCGGAAACAGACATTCTGAGGTCAATTCAGCAAGATATACAATTAAACTGTCGATTTAATTGATATAATGACGTTTTACAGCGAGACGACACTTCGGCAGCACTTCGTTGCACAAACCAGAATAGTTCTCCTAGATTTTGCTTGAACACACATATATATAGTGTTCTGATTTCGCTTGAAAGTGACAAAATGTCAGTTCAAGCAAAATTAGCAATAGTGATTTCGCTTGAAACTGCACATGTTTCTTTCAAGCGAAATTACTCCATTCAAGCGAAATTACATTATCTCAAACTACGTGCTCTGATCTAACATTCTACGAATAAGACTCGATAAAAGACGAAGTCGACATACGCATGCACCAACAGACTCCCCCTCGAATGTTGACGAGTCTTAAAGTGTCGAGTCTTCGCATCTTCAGTCTTTATCAGTCCTTTCGAACTCTTTGAAGTATCTGACGCTGTAAGCATCCTCAAATCTCCTCTCTTCTCTTTTCATCACCAACAGACTCTCCTCAAACAAATAATCTTTAATTCCAGAATCGCAATCTGGCTCTATCTTCTCTTGATCAGATCTCTTGATTCCTTAAGTTCATCAGACTCCCCCTCTCAGTATGCTGGGATCGCAGTCTGGCTTGTTAAAATCACAGAGTCTTCAGGTATCGGAACCTGTCTCTCTATCATCTATCCAAGATCACCTAGCTGTTTTCCTGCACATTCTCTACCCAAAAATAAATTTTATGATGATCACTTGTAAAAACAATCTCACCATCTAATGAACACTTGCAGGAATTATACACTCAAAGAATGATTTTACAATGTAGATCTCTGATGAAACCAGTGTTGTAGAAATTGGCCTAGGCGGCCGATTAATCGCCGCCTAGGCGCTAGTCGGTAGTCCACTGACTAATTTTAACCTAGTCGGTCCAATTAATCGGTAATCGGTCAAAGTCGGTCGTAGGCGGTCGTAATCGGTGAAAATCGGTCCTAGTCGGTCAAAAATCGGATTAATCGGCCTATATTAATCGGTCAAAATCAGAAAAAATCGGATAAAATCGGTCCTAGGCGGTCCTAGGCGGTCAGAATTGGTCAAAATCAGTCAAAATCGAACCATACTATCTGAAAATTGAAGTATTTATGTGAATTTTGAAGTATTATTTTTATATTATTGGGTATATATATATAATTTTGAAAAAATACATATAAAAATCCCATTCCGATTAATCCCGATTAATCCCTATTAATCCCGATTAATCCCTAGGCTGTACCTCACCGCCCGACTAGCGCCTAGCGCCTTCTACAACATTGGATGAAACATTTGAAGATATATCATTTTTATTTTCAAAACACATTCTCCCAACCCGATTTGTTCATCATGTCAAGCACTCGGAATTTTGAAAATCAGTTTTCCAACACAAGTTGTCGAAAATCTTTTTGTATTTTTCAAAATTTATGCTAAAACACACTAAAATCTTTTTGGATTTTTTAATGTAACGAAATGCAGAGAAGAAATATTTACATACAATATTTTTGTGAGTTTGTGTAAGAGGATCATATCAGTTTTTGAGACAAATCACCAACACCGTTAAGCTTTAAACATTTTCAATTTTAAACGATTCACTTAGATTGTCAGTATACTGATCCACTTAAATTTTCACACAAAGTTCAACTGTTTTGAGATACGAGATTAATGTTTTAAGCACTTAAACTTAATCGCGTGTCCCACCTCAGAATATACTCCCGTATCCAGATCCCAATATTCAGTCTTACAGGTGAGTATACCACAGATGATATTTGTATGGGGTTAAATTGCGAAAACCGTGAGAGCTCAGGTCAGAACTTTCGTTCAGCAGAGAGATGACGGCTTCGACTTTTGGTGTGTCCCCTTTAGAGGATCTTTTGTTTCAACAGCACATGATTAGCATTTTTCAATGTTTTATCATTTTTTTATGCTGAGGGTAGGCTATATTTCAAACAACATAAAATATTCTCCGGGGACTAGGCCATTGCTTCCGCAAAATCAGAAGTCCCGGGATAATACCCCAGATATCACTGAGTATAAAGACCTAATATCTCAGAAAGAGGGACCTTTCAAACAAGATTTCGGGGGTTACCCATATATCCGAGAGATGTTTCCCCACGATATAAGCAAGTTTGAATTTAGGTTTATATCTCGTCACAATCTACTAAATGTGCAAAAACCTACTGGCACATCATCAGTGAGACCGTTTATCACATTTTTGACTTTCTAATTCTTTAGCATGTTGTGATAATCCACTGATGTACTATCACTTCCTCTTTTTTACAACAAAACTCATTTATGCATTTTATCATGTTTTTGTCTTTTTCAAATTTTCAAATGTTTTTGGATTTTCTGAAATTTCTACTCCCCCTAAAATGCAAACACATTTAAAAAAATTTGAAAACAAACTATACAAACAACGTGACAACTAATATCGAATCGCTTCACTTCGCCATCCATTTGGCATAAACAATCAGAACTCCCCTTACAACAAACTATTTTCCCATTGTGATTTCAAAACACTTAATTTTGTTTTAATCAAATGGTTTTTTCGGAAAATAAGTTTTGTTGATTTTACCACTTGTAGGTATTCAAACTTATAGATTAGGGGTTTGGTTCATCACTTTATCTTTCAACCACTTGTAGGAAAATGCAAGTACAACTTAATGTCCTTGATTTACCACTTGCAGATAAAAACCTTTTTCAACCACATGGCTTACCAACCAATATCACATGTAGGTTGAATTCTCAAAATGCCGATACCTACTCCTCACTTACCAACCTGGGAGTTCCGGTAATTCATACTTGTGACCAATTTTTTTAATTTTTCAAAAATATAAGAAAGATGCCGATTCATGCTCCACGATTACCAACTTGGGAGCTCCGGCAAGTCCAGGATTTTACTGTTCATAGTAGGTACCATCCCAGTCACAAACCAAGGATGGTTCAACTTTATCTTGCTTCTTTGTTTTCTTCTCGTAAAATTCCTTGACTCCCTTGACCTTCCTGTCAACCATTTTTCCAAAAATTTTATGAACTTTGGAATTAAACACTTTTTCAACATCAAATTCTTTCTTTTCAGAAAAGAACTGATTTGAAATCTCAACTTTACCAACTTTCTTCTTAAAATTTTCAGCCCGAAGTGGTGGAAAATTCACATCATCAACAATCGGTACTAATTTTTCACTTTTAATCTCAACCTGTGGCTCCTCTGACTTTGTGGAATCAGATTCATCGCCAGAAGATAGCTCCTCTGATTTTGACCTATCAGAATCATCGCTAAAACTATCATCTGATTTCTTAACAACCCATTTCTGATTGTCAAGAATTGCTCTTTTCTTGTAAAATCTGTTTGAACATTCACCAATCTCAAAAATCGAATTTTTGAAAAGTTTTGATCTATCAATTGGTGGTTCAAACACAACCTCTTTATCTTTCAGTTTACGAGAAACTCCCTGTTTTGACTGTATTGCCTTGGAACAATTCTTGGCAATATGACCAACTTTGTTGCATTGGAAACAGGTTCTCGTTTCTTTCATCTGATCAGCAAACTTCATCTCTTCTTGCTTCTTCGCAAGGAACTCTTTGTTAGATTGCTTCCAGAATGGACTCTTTTGTTCTTCTTCTGAAGATGTACCTGAAACAAATATCATTTTTGATTTAAAATCTCTAACATATTTTTCATTTTTATGACTTTCTGGTGGAATAAAACCTAGGCCTTTCTTTTTGAAATTACCGTTATGGTTTGGTTTCTTTCGATAACCCGAACCAGAACTGTAACCTTTTTTCTTGTTTTCTCTTTGTTGAACTCTTGAGGTGTATTTTTTAGGTTTACCATTAAGATTTACATCTTTTATTTCAGAAATATTAATTTCTGTTAGTTTGAAAACCTTTTTGATCATGTCAGGTTTAACACCTCTTATTGGAAATTCCTCATCAAAATATAATTTGTCAGAATCATTCAAAGTATATGCAACTTTAAATATTTCATCATTCAAATTAGATTTTGATAACATGAATTCTTTATTGTAAACTCTTTTTCCCTGTTTGTCGGTTTGACTCGGAATGCTTGACTCAGACTTTGACTCTGACATAGACTCCGACTTTGACTCCTCGGATTCATCTTTATCCAACACCTGATCGACCACTTTCTTTATTAACTCAGACTCATGATCAGTGTCAGATGACGTAAACGTGACATCAATATTATCTGGCAAGTTAACTGTAGACCCCGACTCCCACTGTAAATTTGTTGCCTTTTCGACTCTTTCTGAATTTGGATTTCTTGGAGAATATCCATTTTCAAGCGGGGGTGGACACTTGTTGTAACTGAAACCTTGTTTCTTACCAGATGTCTTTTCTTTAGTATCCTTCTTCTTTTCTTTCTTCTTTTCAGAAGTCTTTTCTTCAGAAACTTTCTGTTCTTCAGTTACTTCATCATCTTCAAATGCCTTCATGCCTTCAACAGTTGGATAAATCCTGTCAGTGACATAAGAAGTACATGAGTAACTTTTAACAAACGGTTTACTCTTTCAGTTTCAATTCTTTGGGTTTCCAATTTTTGCTCAAGCACAGCACACTTTTCAATGTAACTGTTCACACTTTTCTGCTTTATCATGAAAGCTCCCTAAAGTGTCTTCATGGCCGTTGCTTGTTCTTCACTTGATTGATTATATTGATTCATGGATTTGTTCAGAACATCGTAAGATTCCTTCAACTGATTTATGTTGTTGATCAGTTCACTGTTTTTCTTTTTGATAATCTCACAATTCTCACAAATCACCGGAATCTTTTTAGCATTAACTTCTGCATCAACCTTGAACTTTGGAACATCTTTCACCTTTTTCTTTATCACTGGAACGGCTTCATCATCACTACTGACAGGTTTTTTGACCTTTTTCTTATTCTTTTTAGCTTTATCGTCATCACTATCACTTTCTGCTATCAATTTCAAATCAGCTTCCATTCTTCTTGCATAATATTCTCTATCATCATCACTATCTTCTTCAATACGAGCAACAAACGCTTTGTGATTTGAAGTTTTGTTAGGATCATAATAATCCCAACTAAAACCTTCCCAGTTAAATCCTTCTGGTAACTTTTCATCATCTTGGTTTGTCATACAAACTTTACTATCAGCTGGAATATAGTTATCCCAATTGAAACCATTTGTTGGCTTTTGATCATCCTGATTCACCATACATTCTCTCTTTGAAGATTCTTCAATCACTTTTCTTCCATGTGCCACTTGTGGTTCTTGTGATTGTTGTTGTGCAACTTGATGATAGATAGCCTTCCGGTAATAATCATTGTTGTTGAATGGATTTTGAGCTCCACTTGCTTCGCGATTAGTGCACTCCCTCTTGAAGTGTCCTTTTTCCCTGCAATGAAAACAAGTGACTTTAGATTTATCAAAACCTAAAGTAGAAACATTAGCTTCACGTAAATCATCTCTTCCTGTGATTTGCTTAAATTTCTCAGCTCGTCTCAACACACTTGCCAAACACCACTTTATGTCCATCAATTCCATCTCTTCAGCATCAATCTGATCGTAATCCTCTTTTGTCAACATTGGATTCCCGATCCGACCTGCAACAAAACTTCCATAAGATTCCAACACTGTTCCCAACAGAGACATGTGACTCTTAGCAATATCTGCTGAATAATCCTCATCATTCTCCAGATTCAAAACAATGTTGCATTGTAGCTTTTTGCCATTCTTGGTTGCTGAAATGTTTGGATCAAATGACGGATATGATGAAAAACTTGTGTTGCTGTTTGATCCTTTTGAAGAACTTCCTGATGAACTCTTGGCATTGAATGCTGTTTCAATCTTTGGTGACAAGTTGGTGGTTTTATCACTGACTCCACCTTTTTAATAAAGTCCTATATCTTGTTCACCGTCAAAATCTCTCATTCTTAAAGCTTTTCTTTGTTCCATTTCCTGAGCCTCAATCTTTTCAATGAACTTGCTCAGTGTCAGATTGCTAAACCCTTTCTTGTTCCTCAACATCATGAGATATGTACCCCAAGTCTGATATGGTAATGCATCAGATAGCTTCTCAATCAACTCCTCATTATTTTTTTCGATGCTCAACCTCTTCATGTTAGCTAGCAAATTGCAGTATCTCTCAATGATTTGCTTTGTACTTTCATTTTTCAAACCACAAAATAAATCAAACTCTTTCTTCAAAAGTGACTTTTTGTTTTTAACCATTTCTTCACTTCCACGAAACTTCGATTTTAAAGCTTTCCAGATCGAATAAGAAGTTCCATTGTGTTGCAATAGAACCAATATATCTTCCTTCACAGCTTGTTGAAGTAAACTTAGCATCATTTTCTCATCTTTGTATTTCTTTCTATTATCAGCACTCAAATCCTTAATGGCAATAATCTCTTCATCATCATTCATCGGTCTAACGTATTTCGTTTCAACACATTCCCAAGCATCCAAATAGTTAGCTTGTACCCAGTTTTCAAAGCATCCTTCCCAACCCTTATACTCCTCGATGTTCATGAGTTTAGGCGGTTTTTGCATCGTCCCTGTTTCATTTTCCAACATCGTGTTATGTGCAAGAGTAATCGGAGTAACCGGAGTAGTGAATGCGTTGTAAAATTCTTCGTCAGACATTTTCAAACGAAATATGTTGTTCAAACGGAATCAACACACTAAAACTAAATCCCTGTTCAAGCGAAATAAGAAATTTGAAGCGAAATAACCCAACTGAAGCGGAATAGCAAGTTTGAAGCGGAATCAAATCGAAATTTCAAGCGGAATAACCGGTTTTAAGCGGAATCAACCAACTAATTCCGTTTGAAGGGCTGCTGATGTCATCATTCTCAAACTGTTTTCAAGCGAAATTATGAAAATTATCAGTTTTAGATCGATTTTAGGCCTGAAACTTTCAAGGCTTTGTTAAAACAGTAATGCGCACAAGATGTGTGAAAATCAGGACATTTTGACCGTAAAATAAAGTTCAATTTGAAAAAGAAGGTGTAGAAATAAGAAATTTCAGCTGAATTGGTATGAACTCTTCTTCCTGAGCTTTGATACCACTTGTAGGATCGTTTTCAGACCCGAACGAGTCGATCAGAAGAGTTTTACTCAGAATGAAAGGCGGAAACAGACATTCTGAGGTCAATTCAGCAAGATATACAATTAAACTGTTGATTTGATTGATATAATGACGTTTTACAGCGAGACGACACTTCGGCAGCACTTCGTTGCACAAACCGGAATAGTTCTCCTAGATTTCACTTGAACACACATATATATAGTGTTCTGATTTCGCTTGAAAGTGACAAAATGTCAGTTCAAGCGAAATTAGCAATAGTGATTTCGCTTGAAACTGCACATGTTTCTTTCAAGCGAAATTACTCCATTCAAGCGAAATTACATTATCTCAAACTACGTGCTCTGATCAAACATTCTACGAACATGACTCGATACAAGACGAAGTCGACAGACGCATGCACCAACACTATGAGTTCAATATGATTGGCGGCTAGATCCTGGTCAGTCATGCCTCCTGCGGTGATACTCCGCTTATGGATTTTGGGGGTGTGACAAGGACCGGGGGACATGAGTGATAGATCTATTTGGGTGTTACGAGCCCCACCCATGAGGACCGGGATTTGGCCCATGAGGTGACTATGTCTTCCAGCCGGAAGCCCGGTACAAAATCCGCTAGGATTGAGCCTTCCTGCATCACGTCACACATATTAATGGCCTTGCAAACCATTAATCGATTTGTTTTCCTTGTTTGCTTTCATACCGGGTTTACAAAACATACATACTTACAATGATTACAAGGTTTATTCATGCACAAATACAAAACACATGAACTCGCTCAACTTTTGTTGATGTTTTCAAACTACATGTATTTCAGGAAACTAAATATGGATCTGCCGGGCGTTGGAAGTTTTCAAGTGTTGTTTGAAATAAAAGATGTCATCCGGTGTCAAAGGGTTTAGATTGTGTATCTTATCCTGGTCAAGATACACAGTTCAAAGTTTAGTTTTTAGTAGTGTCCTTTGTCGAGTCCTTATGGAACTCTAAACAATTTGAATGGTTTGTAATATGGAATTGAAGTCCGTGTTGGGATTAGAACGACGTTGTTTGTAATGTTTTAAAACTTATCTATGGATGAACATCTTGGGTTTTATCATATAGTTGTTTGTTATGGTTGAATGCAATGATATTAAGCAAGTCACACATAATCACACTTCTGCAAACGTCAGGGTGTGACAGTTTGGTATCAGAGCTTTTATTGTAGCGAACTAGGATTCTTTCTTGAGTCTAGACTACAATCATTAGGGCTCTCTCACGAAAATATTTTACGACATGTTTTCATTGCATACACAAAACGCCAAGATCCATGGAACAAACGTTTTACAAAAGGAAAGACAAGAAACATGATTGCAAGGTCACATTTGTGGTTTAGTCTAGGGTAGACTAGGAAAGAAAGAAAAGTTTCATGATGGACAATGTGGATACATGATTGAGTTATAACTGTCTTGATTGCATACTAAGTGTTAGTGGTTAATATATGTGCGTATGTTATGATGGTTAAGTTACATGCATCATGTCTTCTTCGGAGAGCGGATTATCAGACGTTGGTGACCCTATGGCCATCGTCTCAGATGATGAGATTGCACCTGACCCAGAGATACTTACGTCAGACACTGAGAGTGACCCTGACATGCTATCAGATGACGAGGACGACTTCCAGCCGTTCGCGTTGCCCAACTTTGGCGATGATTTACCCCTTGCTGATGGTATTCCCGACGAGGATCCTTTTGTCGTTCCTGTTCCAGTCTATGATCACCTCATCATTGGTCATCCCGATTGTGAGCACATCATGACTTCGATCCTCGATCCTGTTCCTCTCATGGTCATTCCTCCAGAGGATTGGCCTTTCGACGATTTGTTTGATGATGATGTTGATTTGTTTGCTGATGGTCCTCCTGTTGACGTCCAGGGTGATGGAGAGATTGATGAGGATGTTATTGCTGTTCCACCTCCTGAGATTCCTATCGTTGAGATATCCTCATATTCTAGTTTGTACTCCGCTTCAGACTCCTTTGAGTCCGTGACGTCTTCAGCTTTACAGGCGGTCGGATTACAGTGTTATGCTACTGATTCTAACGACGACACTGCTATGTCATCTGCACCATCTCTACCACACGACCCTGAGCTTGATCCTGAGCTAGATCTTGATCCTTTTGATCAGCCTGATGTTGCGCCTGCTGATCCGGAGCCGATACCTGAGCCTGACCATGTTCCTTTTGGTTTACCAGACATTGCACCCCTTATTCCTGACCCAGCTCCTGCACCTGTTGATCCTCCTTTTGTTGAGCCATTTATTCCCGCACCCGCTGATGTTGCTCCTCTCCCTCCTGTAGAGTCCGATGTCCATCATACCGACTTACCTATCATTTTCTTACAGGACATCCCTGCACCCCGTCCAGGGGAAGTTACTTCAGGCCAGCATCCTAGTTACTATCCTTTTGTCTCAGCAGCATTTCCTCCGACCTCACAGGCTGCACCATTTGCTCCCTTCACTTCTTCACCACTTGATGAGCCATTCCAATGTTTCCCACCATACTCTATGCCGATTTCAGACCCCTACCATCCCTCTCATTTTGTTGGCTATACATGGGATAAGTTGCTTTTATCACTTCAGCTTCAGTTTGAGATTATGAGCCATAGAGTTTTGGAGCTTGAGCTGACTCCGCGTCCCCTACCGTGTCCTTGTCAGCCTGCTTTTGTTCCCCCACATATATCACCGTCTCCTTTTGAACATCCACCTGCTCCTCTTACTCCTTTTCTAGAGTTTGATGCTCGTTTCCTTACGGTCGAGCAGTAGATCAGTTACTTGCTTCGACGTGTCTATGAGCTCGAGGAGGAGCTTGCGCATATGCGTAGCTTGCTTTTCTTCCCTCCTCCTCCACCATCAGCATAGTTGGTTTTTGGTTTTATGCAGATTGCATTACTTTTGGTGAGAGCACTACTATTGAGCCGAGATTGTGAAGCCTTTTGAAGACCACTTTTTGACCATGTGATTTTGTATATTGACAGACTTATTGGACAAGGGTAGTGTGACCCTGTGTCCCTTTTGATGTGATACACCTTGTAAATAATGTAACTGTGGTCGATAATTAATGAAAGCTCAATCGTCATGTTCTCATTAAACATATTGATTGGATTACTTACTTATGTTGTGATTGTGTTGTTGTATGATTTCTTGCTATGATAAATGCTATTATATACGTACTAATATTTATTTAATGAATAAGACCAGACCTATCTGATCTTCTTCTTAGAAGATGCCTCCTTGAAGGAACACTCAGTTGCCCACGACTGAGGCAGAATTACAGGAACGCATCTCACAGGAAATCGCACAACATGAGGCCCTTCGCTCTGAACACAGCGGAGGCACCTCAGGGAATAACCCACCTAACGGTAATGTTTAAGTCACTTAAGACACATTACAATACGTTTGGACATTTCCAAGTGCGTTTTGCTAATGCTTTCTGTGAATGATGTTGCTTGTGTACAGGCTGTACTTACAAGAAATTTTTGGACTGCAAGCCTCTGAACTTTGACAGCACTGGAGGTGCCGTAGCTTTTATGAGACGGGTTGAGAAGACAGATTCTGTGTTGCGGATGAGTAAATGTGCGCCAGAGCATCAAGTCACGTACATTTCTGGACTGTTTCTAGATGGGGCTCTGTCATGGTGGAACCTTCAGGTCAAACTTTGGGTGAGGCTGTTGCGTATGCGTTGTCATGGGATGAGTTGAAAGAGCTGATGCGTAAGAAGTATTGTTCAAGGGCAGAAATTCAGAAGCTGGAAACTGAATTTTGGAATCTGAAAAGGTAAGGTCCCAAAGTAGCTGAGTATATGCAAAGATTCCATTATTTGTGTCGTGTTGTCCCTTATTTGGTAGAACCAGAATTCAAGCGGGTTGAACGCTTCATCTGGGGATTGGCACCCCAGATACTCAGCATGAGTATCTGCTTCCAAGCCACCAACAATTACTGAAGCCATCGACTTGAGTGTGGCACTGACTGAAGAAGCGATTCGTCTGGGAAAGTTCTCAATTTCTGAGACCGAGAAGAAAGAAACTCATGTAGAGTCGTCTGGAGAAAACAAAAGGAAGTTTTCGAATTTCAAGAAGAGTACCCAAGGGAACAACAATAGTGCTAGCAAGCGAAGAGATGCTAACCCACCAGCCAAGGACAGGATTGGTGCTGCAAATGCTGAGAACAAAGGGAAAGGATACATGGGCACTCTACCCAAGTGCGATATGTTTCAGTTTCATCATGCCGGTCAGTGCAAGTTTAGGAAGTGTGGTAACTACGGAAAGAATGGTCATTCTAAGGAAACGTGCTGGGCTGGAACTGGTCGCGGAAACGGTGGTCAAGGAGGAAATAGAAATGGAAATGGTAATCATGGGGGAAATGGTTATGGGAATAGAAATCAGGGAGGAAACACTAATCAAGGAGGTAATGGAAACCGGAATGGAAATGGAAATCAGGAAGGAAATGGAAACCACGGGGGAAATAATAACAACAATCAGGGTGGTACTGGAAACGGTCAAGGTTGCTTTAGTTGCGGTGATGTAGGGCACTTTAAGCGGGATTGCCCAAAGAATAACCAAGTCCATGGAAGAGTATTCAACATTGGAGCTAGGGAAGCTCGCCTGGATCTAAACGTAGTCACTGGTACGTTCCCTATTAATCAACATTTTGCATCTATGCTATCTGATACCGGTGCCGACTATAGCTTCGTATCTCTAGAGCTTAAGAATATACTTGGTTTAGTAGCTAGTAAGTTAGACATCCCGTACTCGATAGAGCTAGCTAATGGGAAGCTAGTGGAAGCCAATGAAGTGATTAGAGGCTGTGTGATAGAGCTTGGAGAGCGTGAGTTTTCGATAGATCTCCTGCCAGTTGAATTAGGATGCTTCGACGTCGTAGTTGGGATGGATTGGTTGTCGAGTAATCGAGCTGAGATTGTATGCCACGAGAAGATTATCCGCATCCCGATGGTGAATGAAGAGACGATTGTGATACACGGGGAGAAGCAGGATACGCCTCTACGGATTATTAGTTGTTTGAAGGCACGAAAGTTTTTGCGTAAAGGATGTGTTGCCTTCTTAGCTCATGTCGTGGACAAAGAGGCCGAAGAACCGAAGCTTGAAGATATCCCTGTGGTAAGGGAATATCCTGAAGTCTTCCCTGAAGATTTGCCAGGATTACCTCCTCAACGACAAGTCGAGTTCCACATTGACTTGGTTCCAGGCGCCATGCCTGTAGCCAAGGCACCTTATCGACTTGCACCTTCAGAGATGCAAGAGTTGTTAGCACAGCTTCAGGAGTTGCTGGATAAGGGATTCATAAGACCAAGCTTCTCGCCTTGGGGAGCTCTAGTACTGTTCGTCAAGAAGAAGGACGGTAGCTTCCGCATGTGTATCGACTACCAAGAGCTGAATAAGTTAACCATCAAGAATCGGTATCCTTTGCCGAGGATTGATGATTTATTCGACCAACTTCAGGGTTTAAGTTACTATTCCAAAATCGATCTTCGATCAGTTTATCACCAGTTGCAGATTCAGGAAGAAAGTATACCGAAGACTGCCTTCAGAACTCGTTATGGACATTACGAGTTTCTAGTGATACCGTTTGGGTTGACAAATGCGCCGGCAGTGTTTATGGATTTGATGAATCGGGTTTGCAAGCCATATCTCGATAAATTTGTGATCGTATTTATTGATGATATTCTGATCTATTCGCGGACAAAGGAAGACCATAAGCAACACCTTAGAGCCATCTTAGCACTGCTAAAGAAGGAGAAGCTCTATGCTAAGTTCTCAAAGTGCGAGTTTTGGATACGTGAGGTACAGTTCCTCAGTCACGTGGTAAATGAGGATGGTATTCATGTGGATCCCACCAAGATCGTGGCAATCAAGAATTGGGAGACTCCAAAGACGCCAAGCGAGATTCGACAGTTTTTGGGTTTAGCAGGCTACTATCACAGATTCATTGAGGATTTCTCCAAGATAGCTCAACCGCTGACCTCCCTCACTCAAAAGGATAAGAAGTATGAATGGGGAGACAAACAAGAAGAAGCTTTTCAGCTGCTCAAGAATAAGCTTTGCGATGCACCTATATTATCCCTACCTGAAGGCACCGAAGACTTTGTGGTATACTATGACGCCTCGCGTCAGGGATTGGGTTGTGTGCTAATGCAGCGACAGAAGGTTATCGCTTATGCTTCGCGCCAATTGAAGGTCCATGAGAAGAACTACAGCACGCATGATTTGGAACTAGACGCAGTGGTGTTTGCTTTGAAGATTTGGTGACATTATCTGTATGGTACTCGATGTACTATCTTTACGTATCACAAGAGCCTTTAGCACATATTCGACCAGAAAGAGCTTAATATGAGACAGCGACGTTGGGTTGATTTGTTAAACGATTATGACTGCGAGATCAAGTATCATCCAGGAAAGGCGAATGTGGTGGCAGATGCGATAAGTCGAAAAGAAAGGATCAAGCCCATAAGGGTTAGGGCTTTAGAGATGATTATTCAGACGGACCTCACGTTGCGTATTCGTGCTGCACAAAGAGAAGCTCTCAAGAAAGAGAACATTAAGGCTGAATATCTTTGAGGAATGGAGAAGAAGTTGGTACCCAACGAGGAAGGAACCTTGTATTTTATGGGACGTATTTGGGTTCCGCTTTTTGTGGTCTTAGAGAGGTCATTTTTTATGAAGCTCACAAATCGAGGTACTCGATCCATCCAGGATCGGACAAGATATACCAAGATTTGAAGGATTATTATTGGTGGCCAAGACTTAAAGGTGATGTTGCTATTTATGTTGGGAAGTGTTTAACTTGTGCCAAGGTGAAGGCCGAGTATCAGAAGCCTTCAGGTCTTCTGCAACAGCCAGAAATACCCATGTGGAAATGGGAGCAGATTTCTATGGACTTCATAACCAAGTTACCCAGAACTCCTAGAGGTCATGATACGATTAGGGTAATCGTCGACCGATTGACGAAGTCTGCGCACTTCTTGCCTATTAGAGAGAAGGATAACACTGGTAAGCTAGCTGAGCTTTACCTAAGGGAGATAGTTGCACTCATGGAGTGCCTATCTCGATAATATCTGACAGAGACGGGCGGTTTGTGTCTGTTAGTACATATGTCTGTAGCTCCCGTCTGCATCGAGTTTTTTGGTATTTTGTGCTGTGTATGTATTTTTGTATATGTATGTTTGTGTCTAGACAATTCAGGGAACGGTGCATAAATGTTAAAATGAAATCCGTCGGGTGACATGTGTCAACCAAACGGGTGACACTATCCCCTTCCCTGGTTGCCTACAAATCGTAGGCTAGTGGTAGTTGTTTAGAACCTTTTGCTGATCATTGTAGCGAAGCTTTGTCTGTCTGACTTTCTACCGGATCCTCTGTATTTTCACCATCAATCAATAGAATTCAGACATGTTAAGCGTTGAAACTGTTGCTTGTGATTCTCTGACGGTGACGAGGGATTCCGCACCTCGTTACTGATCAATTCCGCTACGTTCTATGACAAGAACAGATCCATTCGCGTGGCCTAACAAGTGGTATCAGAGCATCGAGAAGTCGAATCGGAGATTGTAACGACATTTCACCAAGATTTCATCCATTTTCTGCAGATTTCTGTCAAATCTCACCGGAGATTTTGACAAATTCTTCTTCTTCTACCTCATTTCTTGCAGTTTTTACATTTTCACACCTTAAAACCGGAAAAACTCAAAATTAAGCAAGATTTCATGGACGAATTTGACTAATTTTCATATCAATCGAATCGGAATTGAACATAGAACAATCCTACAAAGTTTCATTGAAAAATTCAGACTAAAACTGAATCAAATCGATCAAAAACTATGTTGAGTTCTTCGCACAAGATGAAATCATCCACCCGATCGGATCACCATCTGATCGGATTGGCTTAGATTCTGTTCTTATCTTTTGCTGAAGTCATTGCTCGTTCAATCGGATCACCATCCGATCGGATTGGCTTTGTGGTTTAAGTACCTTTAAAGGTTTAAGTGTCACTCGATCGAACGACCATCCGATCGGATCACCATCCGATCGGATAGCCATTCGACACTTGCTATCCGACACTTGGCAACTTGGTTCATCACTAACTTGTGTCATCCGATCACTCGATCGGATCACCATTCGACCCAAGTGCAGTTGTTTGAGAATTTTTGAAATTTGTGAAATTTTTCTAAGTGTTTGAATTTTTCAGGTGTTTTCAAGATGGGAGATGAATTCTTGAACCCGTTCAGTGATGTCTTTGCATACAACACTGGAGATGCATCGACAAATACAACCACCAATACCAATCCAAACCCGAAAAAGGCGATCGCAGATTCTCTTAGCGTCGACAACGCCTATGGAACGTATAACAAGCCGCCGAAACTGATGGCAATTGAAGACTACAACCGATGGGCAGACAGGTTTGATGGTTGGTTGAAAGCTTTTGCTTACCTAAGTTGGAAGTGTATGAAGAACGGTTATGATATTGGAAGACGAGATTATGAAAACCTGGCTGAAAATGAACAAGATATGTTTATTGCTGAACAAAAGTGTATAGCCCTGTTACATCAATCTGTATGAGACGATATTATTTCTTTGATTAGCTACAATAATTCAAAGGATTTGTGGGCTAAGCTAGAAAAGAAGTGTATTGGAGGAGAAGAGATTGTGAAAAACAAGAAACGTCTGCTGAAAAAGGAGTTTGACCTATTTGCATGTATGAAGAATGAAGCTGTATTAAAGATGATTGAGCGATTTTGCCATCTGAAGATATAACTCGTCAGAAATGGGATCACATTTACCGAAGAAGAGATGGTTGAAAAGCTATTGGAATCTTTTCCAGATGAGAAAGACTGGCAATACTATGGTCTGGTTCTGAAAAACATAAAAGCAATGTCAGAAATGACAGTTGACTGGTTAATTGAAAGATTCGAGAGTCATGAGCTAGAAATCAAGAAAATGAACAAAGTGAACAATACCCCATACCAACAGAATGTTGATCTCTACTATAGGGGTAGTATGATTCCGAAAACCACTTCACCAAAAACCGCATTTTCTGCTAAAAGCTCAAACACGATGACTCAAGAAAAAAAAAAGCAGCAGTTCTATACCCAGCAGTGGTTATCATAGTGGTTCTTCTTCAACTGTTCCAGGGAATCAGCAACAACAAAATGTTCCCAAAAATGTTTTTCAATGTAACATCGCTGTGAACCTGAACAACGCTCAAAACTTCAATGAAGAGACAGTGAAACAACAAATGGTGTTTCTTGCTTCGATCTTAGAATCTTATGAAAGTCTGGTCACCGGAAACATCGGAAATACAAATCTGACAAAAGAAGATTATGACCAGATTGATCCCGAATAAATGGAATTAATCGATATACGTTGGTGCATGGCTAGCGTAATCAGGAGATCGCAAAGGTTTATGGAGCTCACGGGAAGAAATTCCATTGGAGGGCCTTCGACAAAGTTGGGTTTTGATAAATCAAAGGTGACCTGCTTTAAGTGTAAACAAAAGGGGCACTTCAAGCAGGAATGCAGAAACTCAGCAGCGGATGAAACAGCTAATCCTTTTCATGACGACTACTATAAGAAAGCTGTTTATCACCGAAATCGCGAAGAGCCGCCCATAATGAAGCAAATTGAGGAGACTCCAAAGGAGAAGTCGAGAGCTTTAGCTGTGATTTAAGATGACGAGGTTTCGATTGGAGTGAGTTCTTGCTAGAAGATGATGCAGTTGGCTTTGCATTCATGGCACAAATTCAACCATATAAAGATACACGAACTGAAGAGCAAAAATGCAACTATCGAAAGAGGTTAGCTTTAAATATGAAGGATAAAATCTATAGAGCTTGGAAAGAAGCTAAAAAAGCAAATAGATGGGATCCTGATCGTGAATGCTATTTAGATCTAAAAGGCAACATCATTGTAGAACCATCATCAGTCACACTCGAAACTCTCATTGAATCTTTGAAGCAAGAAGATGAACAGAGAGAGAGAGATGCTGCAAAGAAAGCTGAAGAAGAAGAGCTAAAGTTAAAGAAAATAGATGAGGGAATCATTGACACCACAAAAGAAATGACGGCAGAAAACGTGACAAAAATGACCGACAAAGTGCTAATGGCAAAGGAACTAGAGGTAGATTCCAAATCTGCGTCTTAGTCAACAAGCAAGGTCAGTAATAGTGGTTCAAACAATGAATCAAGTAAGACTGATGGCGCTAAAATAGAGAGTGATTGCAAAAATTGCATGAAAGAATGCAAAGTTTGCAGCACACATGCGTATCTCACACTTAAAAAGACCCAACATCTGGTTAAAAAAGTCGAAAATGTTGAAAAACAAATTTTAAATCGAGATAAATTGCTTAAGGCTTCAAATGAAAGAATAAAAGAATTAACAGAAAAGACTGAAAAAGATAAAACTGATGTTGATCATTTTAAGAAAGAAAATGAGAAGTTAATTCTTGAAAACAGACAAATTTCTGAAAATTATGAGAAGTTGAAAAGAATAGTAAAAGATTCTGATGAGCGAAATGGTAAAACTTATAAAGAGAATGTTCATTTGTCTGGAGTTCTTCAGGTAAAAGAAAGACAAATCAACCAACAATTGGACGAGATCTCAAATCTTAAGCTTCAGTTTCAGGAAGCTAAGATTGAGAATGAAAGAATCAATCTGACACTGAACAATCACAACTCCGCGACCTTTGTTCTTCAATACATAGTTCCCAAACCGATTGGGAAGAACAAATCTGGTAAAGATGTATACTCGGATGGAACGGGGGTGGGTTATCATCAAGTTCCACCAGCTGTGCTAAACAACTTTTCAAAGAAACAATCCGGGTTGGATAAAATTTATGAAACAAGTGAGAAACTGACGTTGAAAAACTTCCAGAAACAATCGATGTCACATTCACTTCATCGTCTGATGAAGATAGTGTTCAGTCTGAAGTCATAAAAAAGGTGGTTGAAAATGTTTTAAACTCAGACAGTGATTCAACTGAAGATGAAGAATGTTTTCTGAATAACTACATTCCGAAATCAAAATCCCAAAACAACTCAAATGTCGAACCTACTCTTGTCATGTACAAGATGTCTGGTTCTGATAAGTTATATTCGGATATTGAATTTCCACTTGAGAATGTGAATGTTGACAAGTTGAAGAAAGTTTTCAAACTTGTGGAAATTGATGTTTCTGAAATTGAGGGACTAAAAAGTTCCAAAAGATTGTTGAACTTTGAACGAGATAAATCTTACTATAAGAAACCTGCTGTACCACCACGTTTTAACAATAACAACCAAAATAGATGGTCAGGTGGTTATCAGGGTGGTAAGAACAATCTAAAGAGGAACTTTCAAAACAAAAAGTTTGTCGAAAAGAAAGTGTTTGTTAAGAGCTCAAGTTCACATTCCGAACAAGAATCGGAAATCTTTTCGAAATCAAATGAAGACTTTTTTGCAAAGAAGGCCTCATAACCTCAGACTGAAGGGAAAAGTCGGGTTGTTGATACCCGCACTTGCTTTAAATGCAACGAAGTTAGACACATTGCACGAAAGTGCACCAACTCAAAACCTAAGTCTGTGGTTGTTGAGAATCCGAAAAAGAAGAACAATGTCAAAGGAAGTGCTCCAATGTTTGTTGAGAAGAAGATTTTGAAAAATGAAAACATCAAAGTGAAATCAGAACCTGTAAAACAGTCGGTAAAGAAAACTGATAAATTTTACAAACGGGTCGCTTCTCCACAACAAACTTGGAAGCCAAAGTCTGCAGATAAGACATCAAGTGTTCCAAATCCAAAGGTTTCTGTTACTAAAAAACAATCATCTTCAACTACACCAGTAAAGATGAATGTACCTTTGGACTTTTATGAGAAACTTGAGAAACAAACTTCAACCCCTCCAGGGAAGAAGTATGTTCCAAAGAAAGATCAACCATCTGGTCAACCTCCGAAAAATGAATTCTTTTTGTATAAAGAGGTTGAGGTTGGATCTGAAGAGAGTCTTAAAATGAATGACAAGAATTTCCGACCATTGTACACCACAACAACCCACATCAAGCTACCCGAGTCGAAGGAGGCTTAGGTTGCTTCAAAATCTAACTGAATATTTGAAATGTGCAGGAACTCTCGAGATCTATCTCACGGTGGATTATGGATAGTGGAGCATCCAGGCACATGACAGGGAGAAAGGCCCTGGTATACGATGTTAGAGGATTCAACGGTGGATACGTCGGTTTCGCAGGAAATCAAGGAGGACGTATTATTGGTGAAGTAACATTATCAAATGGTGTTATCACGTTTGAAAGAGTCAACTACATAGCAGAGGTGGAGAATAACTTGCTTAGAATTTCTCAAATCTATGACAGAATGTATTCGACGCATTTCACTGACAAAGAATGTCTGATCCTGAAGACGGGGTTCGTCATCCCCGAGGAGTGGATCATCATGCGAGCACCATGGGTTAATGATTTGTACGTGTTGGATATGAGCGTCACTACGAATACCACGAGTCAACCCCAGTGCTTCGTATCAAGAGCCACTGAAAAGGAGTCAGAATTGTGGCACCGAAAGATGGGCCACATACACCTACGAAAGATGAACTACCTGGTGCATAATTTTTAGTAAAAGGAGTTCACTTGAAGAGTTTTCATCTAGAAGGGGAGTGTATCAGTTGTATAAAGGGAAAACAACGGAAGAAATCCCATCCTGGAAAAAAGATGAACTCGGTCTCGAAGCCACTATGTCACACCCCGACCACGTTAAAACAACAAACCGTGGCAGAAACGTCGGGGAGTGTCGTGGCAGAATTATTGTTTCACAACCATGGATACAAAAAGTTTTGTTTTATTGATTCATTAAGTAAATTTACATTGTCTTAACACAAAACAAACAAGTTACACATCGACTATTATTGTTATTATGTCACTAAGGCATCGTCCAGATCCTATGTGACTCATGCATCCTAGCAATCAACATCAAGCAACATCACCTGAAACATATGTAAAAACAAAGTCAGCAAAGAAACGCTGGCGAGCACATAGGTTTTATAAGAGTGTCGGATTCATGGCTAGTTTACATGTTGCAATACATTATTAAAAACCTCGTTTTGAAAGGTACATAGTATTGCAGCATAATTTAACCAACTCAAATCAAGTGGGTTATTATTTATAAAACCTCATAGCCATGATTCTTAACCCAAAAACATTTGTTTTAGTAAACCAAATTGTAAAACATCTCGTATTAACTCGTTAATAAAATTCGTATGGTTTATATCCTTTCGAAAACATCGTTATTTGACATTGTTTCAAAATCGTTTACCCAAGTGAACTAAATAACGCCACGGTATGTAATATGTTGAAAACACTTATATATAAGAAGTACCAGCGGCGTATCTACCATGTTTTCACCATATTACACCCGTCCCGTTATCTAAACGCTTAACCAAAAAACCAATCGTTTATCCAATTCGTTTAACTCGTTTAAATCGTTTCCAAATCGTTAACTCGTTTAAATCGTTTAAATCATCCTCGTTTTAATTGTGAAAACTAATTTTGGTCGTCTCGCTAATAACATTCAAACCTTCGTGACTCGACTATCTCGCTTCTCGTATTAACAGACCACCAAAGGGTAAGTTAATAATCAGATTCAGTCATTACCTATTTAACCCACACATAACCATGGGTGCAGTATGATAACGGGATTTGTCAGATCCCATGGTACCATAACCTAATACTGGTCGGCTTGATCAATGCTAATGAATGTCATTCGTTATGTAACTACAACCAACAAGTTCGTTCACATTATCGAAATCCTTATTAGTTTAGTATAAACCATCTTAATCGTTTTTGAAACCATCTTAGTCGTTTTTGAAACCATCGTTTAAATCTCGAAAATCGTTTAACATATGAATCACCCCAAAACAATTAAAAACAGTAAAATAGGGGAACTATGTACTCACATGAAGTGCAAAGTATCCTCAATCAACAGAACTTCAACAAACTCAAGTAAACCAGAGAAATCAAGCAGCACCTAGTAATCGAACCACTAGCCAAACAATCGACACCTCAATCGGAAGATCGGATAGAATGAGGTCTTGTAAACCAAATGAGTGTTGGAATTCATGTGATATGGTTTAACAAAGTCTACATTCTGGATTGGAACCTAACCTAAGTGCTTTCGACCCGTTACGACCCATTAAGGTAGCTTACGCTACTTTACCGTGTCGTGCGCGCATAAGCGCGTTCGAGACGTCTAACTAGTCCTATGACAAGTATTATATGCCTAAACATGTTTAAATATGTTGCATAATCAATTAAGTGACAAAATTTTATGTTGCATATGCTTAATTATCAATTATGCATGAAAAGGGCATTTTGGTCATTTACCTAAAGCATATAAACTACCTATCATACAACTAATTAAACCTAAGTGACCATAAGGTATAACCTCGGAAGGTTATTCCCTATACAACTATGGTCACTAAACATGCTTGGTCGGATCCTAATGATCGACCAAATGGGTCGAGTTCGAAAGTCTAAGCGGGTGTTTAGTCCGCTTGACTTCCGACTCTACACAAGCACTAAGCTAAAAGTGACGAGTTAAACATGTTAAAACATGTTTAACGAATTTAGAAAACAGGTTTGGTATCAAAACAAACGGTTTTGATACCCAAAAGTAGTTTGGTTACAAAATACGCGAGAATGCGCATTTTGGCCGAAACTACGACTCGTCACTGAGCCTAGATAACATGGTAATCAGTAGGTATAGTCACTAGGGACTATAACCATCGTGATTACGCTCACGTTATGAAGTTCAAACGAACTTCGTGTTGACCATAAACTGGTCAATGCAAAAAGTCAAACGCAGTTTGACTTTTAAGCTAAAAACGCATAAAAAGAACGAAAGAGGACTTACAAAGGGTCCAAGCAAGCAAATCTTAATCCAAGTAGCTCAGGTATGAAGCAAAGGCTGCAACTTAGAGCATCCTAGATCAGATTTGAGTGAGAATGAAGTGAAGTGGGGTGGGCTATTTATAGGTATAGAGAACTTAAAATGTGCTCAAAAACATTTCGGATGTTGGCTCGTTTGGTCGTACGGTTGCGTTGTTCGGTAAATTACGACGGAAGTCGTAACGAACGCAAAAACGATCCAAATTACGCGACGAATGGAATTTTATCAAGCCAATCACTAAAATAAAATATTTTAATGATTACATAAATTTTTGGATGTCCGGATATATTCAGAACGAAAGATATGCGCGAAAATGCAAACTTATGCACTTTTTGACGCTTTTAGTCCCTATTGATCAATAAAGTTTGTTTTGGCATACCGAACCCCTCAAAGCCTATTTCTAAGCTATGTAAAGGATATTTAGGGTATGTTTAACTTATGATCAAGTTCCAGAATGTTCGTTTCTATTCAAATTGGTATAGTTTCGCAGTTTGACACAACTAGTCCCTGTGATCGAACAAACTTGATTTCTACACACCAAACCATCCAAAACTTATTTCTAAGTTATGTGGAGGTTATTTAAGGTATGTTAAGCCTATGTCACTATTCCTGAGTGTTTGTTGCGTTAAACTGACTGCGTTTACGCACCAGTTTGCGTATAACCTTCTAGAAAGCGATTTAAAGCTTGAAATCGGAATCGAATCAAATTGTAAAATCATCAAACACAATTACACACATAATAACACCAAAACACATATAATAACACCAAAGCACATTGTTTTATTAATAATCAACATATTTTTAAATTGTACATTGATTACAGAACACAGTTGTCACAGTCTCCCCTACTTTAGGAAATTTCGTCCCGAAATTTTATTTAGAGGAAATTATGAAAACAAATGCGGATATTTCGTCTTCATCTGGTCCTCACGTTCCCAGGTAAACTCTGGGCCACGTTTGGATTCCCAGTGAACTTTGACCAATCGAATCCGTTTGTTCTTCAACTGTTTGAATGCACGGTCCGTTATCTCCACAGGTTTCTCGACAAAGTGCATCGTTTCATCGATTTGGATTTCGTCGAGAGGAATGTGAAGATCAGCATCAGCTAAACACTTTCACAAATTGGACACGTGAAAAGTCGGATGAATATTTCCAAGCTCTGGAGGTAACTCTAGTCGATAAGCAACCTTCCCAATTCTTTCCACAATCTTAAATGGTCCCACATATCGAGGTGCAAGTTTTCCTTTCTTTCCAAATCTCACCACACCTTTCCAAGGTGATACCTTGAGTAGGACACGGTCTCCGACTTGAAATTCTAAGGGCTTGCGTCGCATATCCGCGTAACTCTTTTGACGGCTTCGAGCTATCACAATATTATCGCGAATTTTCTTGATTTTGTCTGTTGTTTCCAGAATGAGCTCAGGTCCAGTAAGTTGAGCTTCACCGATCTCATTCCAACAGACAGGTGAACGACATTTTTGACCGTAGAGAGCTTCGAATGGTGCCATATTAATGCTAGCATGATAACTATTATTGTATGAGAACTCGATCAATGGTAGATGTGAATCCCAATTACCACCAAAGTCTATCACGCATGCCCTAAGCATATCCTCCAAAGTTTGAATCGTTCTCTCAGATTGTCCATCTGTTTGGGGATGATAAGCAGTGCTTAGATTTAGCTGGGTTCCTAAAGCAGATTGCATGGTCTTCCAGAAATGAAATGAAAACCGAGCATCACGATCGGAAATGATATCCAAAGGAACACCATGTCGTGATACAATCTCATCAACATAAATCTTTGCAATTTTATCAGCAGATAGATCCTCGCGAATCAGAATAAAATGAGCTGATTTCGTTAAACGATCGATAACAACCCAAATCGCATCATGACCCTTAGATGTACGCGGTAATTTAGTGATGAGATCCATCGCAATGTTCTCCCTCTTCCAAACCGGCATCTCTGGTTGTACAGGTAAACCAGAAGGTCGTTGATGTTCAGCCTTGACTTTGAGACAAGTTAGGTATTTCGATACGTACAAGGCAACATCCTTCTTTATACCAGGCCACCAATACTAAGTATGAAGATCCTTGTACATTTTATCAGCACCAGGATGGATAGAATATCGAGACTTGTGAGATTCGTCCATCACAAAAGTGTGAATATCATCTTGTTTCGGAATCCACAAACGATCCTTGAAATAAAGCAACCCATCGTCTTTCCTTTCGAGCTTAAGCTCAAGCTGATGTGGTAATTCCTTACCTATCAAATTTTGTGAAACACAAAATTGTTGAGCTTGATGGACACGAGTTTGAATATCAGATAGAGTTCGAACAGAATGGAGCTTGACTTGTTCCTTTCGACTAAGCGCATCGCCTACGACATTCGCCTTACCAGGATGGTAGTGAATCTCGCAATCGTAATCATTTAAGAGTTCAACACATCGTCGTTGCCTCATGTTCAACTCCTTCTGATTAAGAATATGCTGGAGACTTTTGCGGTCTGTGAAAACCACACACTTCGTTCCATAGAGGTAGTGTCTCCAGATTTTAAGCGCGAAAACCACAGCTCCTAACTCAAGATCATGAGTCGTATAGTTCTTCTCGTGAACTTTCAGTTGTCTAGACGCATAAGCTATCACTTTGCCTCGTTGCATAAGGACACAACCAAGGCCTAGATTTGACGCGTCGCAATAGACAACAAAATCATCGTTTCCTTCGGGCAAAGACAAAATAGGAGCATCACATAGCTTCTGTTTCAGTGTTTCAAACGCTCCTTCTTGCTTGGGTCCCCACTCAAAAGGCTTATTCTTCTGAGTTAAAGTAGTGAGTGGAACCGCAATCTTCGAGAAATTTGAAATGAATCGACGATAATAACCAGCAAGACCAAGAAAAGATCGAATCTCTGTAGGTGTCGTCGGTGTATTCCAATCCTTGATAGCAGCAATTTTGGATAGGTCTACATGAATACCCTGCTCGTTGACTATATGACCCAAGAATTGAACTTCTTTAAGCCAGAATTCACACTTGGAGAATTTAGCAAAAAGTTGTTCCTTCTTCAGGAGTTCCAATGCTAGGCGAAGGTGTTGCTCGTGCTCGGCTCGAGACTTCGAATAAATGAGAATATCGTCGATGAACACAATGATGAACTTGTCTAAATAAGGTTTACAGACCCTATTCATTAAGTCCATAAAGATAGCTGGGGCATTCGTCAAACCAAAAGGCATGACAGTGAACTCGTAATGCCCATACCTCGTGCGGAAAGCAGTTTTGGGAATATCTTCTTTGAGAACACGAAGTTGATGATAACAAGAACGCAAATCGATCTTGGAAAAGCATGAAGCACCTTGCAGCTGGTCCAAGGGATTATCAATTCGAGGTAGGGGATATCGATTCTTGATGGTAAGCTTATTAAGCTCACGATAATCGATACACATTCGAAAAGATCCATCTTTCTTTTTCACAAAGAGGACAGGAGCTCCCCAAGGCGAAAAACTCGGACGGATGAATCCTTTATCAGATAATTCTTGAAGCTGTTTTGATAACTCTTGCATCTCCGACGGTGCAAGACGATAAGGTGCTTTCGCAATCGGGTTGGCATTGGGTACAAGGTCAATATGAAACTCAACTTGACGAACTGGAGGCAAACCAGGCAGTTCATCAGGAAACACCTCTGGATAATCCCGAACAATCGGAATATCCTGAATACTCTTGCTCTTGCCTTTCTCCTCGGTGACATGTGCCAGAAAAACAACATATCCTTTTCACAAATAACTTTGGGCCTTTGTACACGACATAAGCTTCAAACCACCAGATGGCTTCTCGCCACGAACTTCCAGAACATCGCCAGACGGAAGAGGAATACGAACAATCTTATCGAAACAAACCACCTCAGTATGGTGTTTGGTTAACCAATCCATCCCCACGAAAATATCAAAACTCCCAAGTTGCATCGGTGTGAGGTCAATAGGAAAAAGATGGTTATCAAGGTTTAACTGACAATTACGAATAACAGAATCGAGAACAAGAGGTTTACCAGTAGCAACTTCAATAGATAAGGGTTTCCTCAGTTTAGTTCTAGGTATCGCAAGTAAAGGCTCAAAAGATAACGAAACAAAACTTCTATCGGCACCAGAATCAAAAAGAATAGATGCAGGTCGATTGTTAACAAGAAACGTACCATTGACAACCTCGTTGTCGGCCCTCGCCTCGTTTGCATTCAGGTTGTACGCTCGTCCACGAGCGGGATTTACATTCGTGTTGACATTCACGTTCGGATTCGCATTTGCATTCACCAACCTCGGACAGTTGTTGCGGAAGTGACCAAACTCTCCACAATTGAAACATGAACCTGGTGGGAATCTCGCAGCATTCCCTTAAACCTGTGCTGGAACCTAAGCAACCTGATTCTGACCCAGACGACAAATGTTGGCCAGATGCCCAAGTTTACCACACGTTGTGCATTGCTTGCAAGCTTGTTGTCCAATCTCGCAGCATTCCCTTGCAAGCTTGCAAGCTTGTTGTGCAGCATCCTAGATCAGATTTGAGTGAGATTTGAGTGAGAATGAAGTGAGAATAAAGTATAGAGAACTTAAAATGTGCTCAAAAACATTTCGGATGTTGGCTCGTTTGGTCGTACGGTTGCGTTGTTCGGTAAATTACGACGGAAGTCGTAACGAACGCAAAAACGATCCAAATTGCGCGACGAATGGAATTTTATCAAGCCAATCACTAAAATAAAATATTTTAATGATTACATTAATTTTTGGATGTCCGGATATATTCAGAACGAAAGGTATGCGCGAAAATGCAAACTTATGCACTTTTTGACGCTTTTAGTCCCTATTGATCAATAAAGTTTGTTTTAGCATACCGAACCCCTCAAAGCCTATTTCTAAGCTATGTAAAGGATATTTAGGGTATGTTTAACTTATGATCAAGTTCCAGAATGTTCGTTTCTATTCAAATTGGTATAGTTTCGCAGTTTGACACAACTAGTCCCTGTGATCGAACAAACTTGATTTCTACACACCAAACCATCCAAAACTTATTTCTAAGTTATGTGGAGGTTATTTAAGGTATGTTAAGCCTATGTCACTATTCCTGAGTGTTTGTTGCGTTAAACTGACTGTGTTTACGCACCAGTTTGCGTATAACCTTCTAGAAAGCGATTTAAAGCTTGAAATCGGAATCGAATCAAATTGTAAAATCATCAAACACAATTACACACAATAATAACACCAAAACACATATAATAACACCAAAGCACATTGTTTTATTAATAATCAACATATTTTTAAATTGTACATTGATTACAGAACACAGTTGTCACAGTCTCCCCTACTTTAGGAAATTTCGTCCCGAAATTTTATTTAGAGGAAATTGTGAAAACAAATGCGGATATTTCGTCTTCATCTGGTCCTCACGTTCCCAGGTAAACTCTGGGCCACGTTTGGATTCCCAGCGAACTTTGACCAATCGAATCCGTTTGTTCTTCAACTGTTTGAATGCACGGTCCGTTATCTCCACAGGTTTCTCGACAAAGTGCATCGTTTCATCGATTTGGATTTCGTCGAGAGGAATGTGAAGATCAGCATCAGCTAAACACTTTCGCAAATTGGACACGTGAAAAGTCGGATGAATATTTCCAAGCTCTGGAGGTAACTCTAGTCGATAGGCAACCTTCCCAATTCTTTCCACAATCTTAAATGGTCCCACATATCGAGGTGCAAGTTTTCCTTTCTTTCCAAATCTCACCACACCTTTCCAAGGTGACACCTTGAGTAGGACACGGTCTCCGGCTTGAAATTCTAAGGGCTTGCGTTGCATATCCGCGTAACTCTTTTGACGGCTTCGAGCTATCACAATATTATCGCGAATTTTCTTGATTTTGTCTGTTGTTTCCAGAATGAGCTCAGGTCCAGTAAGTTGAGCTTCACCGATCTCATTCCAACAGACAGGTGAACGACATTTTTGACCGTAGAGAGCTTCGAATGGTGCCATATTAATGCTAGCATGATAACTATTATTGTATGAGAACTCGATCAATGGTAGATGCGAATCCCAATTACCACCAAAGTCTATCACGCATGCTCTAAGCATATCCTCCAAAGTTTGAATCGTTCTCTCAGATTGTCCATCTGTTTGGGGATGATAAGCAGTGCTTAGATTTAGCTGGGTTCCTAAAGCAGATTGCATGGTCTTCCAGAAATGAGATGAAAACCGAGCATCACGATCGGAAATGATATCCAAAGGAACACCATGTCGTGATACAATCTCATCAACATAAATCTTTGCAATTTTATCAGCAGATAGATCCTCGCGAATCAGAATAAAATGAGCTGATTTTGTTAAACGATCGATAACAACCCAAATCGCATCATGACCCTTAGATGTACGCGGTAATTTAGTGATGAGATCCACCGCAATGTTCTCCCTCTTCCAAACCGGCATCTCTGGTTGTACAGGTAAACCAGAAGGTCGTTGATGTTCAGCCTTGACTTTGAGACAAGTTAGGTATTTCGATACGTACAAGGCAACATCCTTCTTTATACCAGGCCACCAATACTAAGTATGAAGATCCTTGTACATTTTATCAGCACCAGGATGGATAGAATATCGAGACTTGTGAGATTCGTCCATCACAAAAGTGTGAATATCATCTTGTTTCGGAATCCACAAACGATCCTTGAAATAAAGCAACCCATCGTCTTTCCTTTCGAGCTTAAGCTCAAGCTGATGTGGTAATTCCTTACCTATCAAATTTTGTAAAACACAAAATTGTTGAGCTTGATGGACACGAGTTTGAATATCAGATAGAGTTCGAACAGAATGGAGCTTGACTTGTTCCTTTCGACTAAGCGCATCGCCTACGACATTCGCCTTACCAGGATGGTAGCGAATCTCGCAATCGTAATCATTTAAGAGTTCAACACATCGTCGTTTCCTCATGTTCAACTCCTTCTGATTAAGAATATGCTGGAGACTTTTGCGGTCTGTGAAAACCACACACTTCGTTCCATAGAGGTAGTGTCTCCAGATTTTAAGCGCGAAAAACACAGCTCCTAACTCAAGATCATGAGTCGTATAGTTCTTCTCGTGAACTTTCAGTTGTCTAGACGCATAAGCTATCACTTTGCCTCGTTGCATAAGGACACAACCAAGGCCTAGATTTGACGCGTCGCAATAGACAACAAAATCATCGTTTCCTTCGGGCAAAGACAAAATAGGAGCATCACATAGCTTCTGTTTCAGTGTTTCAAACGCTCCTTCTTGCTTGGGTCCCCACTCAAAAGGCTTATTCTTTTGAGTTAAAGTAGTGAGTGGAACCGCAATCTTCGAGAAATTTGAAATGAATCGACGATAATAACCAGCAAGACCAAGAAAAGATCGAATCTCTGTAGGTGTCGTCGGTGTATTCCAATCCTTGATAGCAGCAATTTTGGATGGGTCTACATGAATACCCTGCTCGTTGACTATATGACCCAAGAATTGAACTTCTTTAAGCCAGAATTCACACTTGGAGAATTTAGCAAAAAGTTGTTCCTTCTTCAGGAGTTCCAATGCTAGGCGAAGGTGTTGCTCGTGCTCGGCTCGAGACTTCGAATAAATGAGAATATCGTCGATGAACACAATGATGAACTTGTCTAAATAAGGTTTACAGACCCTATTCATTAAGTCCATAAAGATAGCAGGGGCATTCGTCAAACCAAAAGGCATGACAGTGAACTCGTAATGCCCATACCTCGTGCGGAAAGCAGTTTTGGGAATATCTTCTTTGAGAACACGAAGTTGATGATAACAAGAACGCAGATCGATCTTGGAAAAGCATGAAGCACCTTGCATCTGGTCGAAGGGATCATCAATTCGAGGTAGGGGATATCGATTCTTGATGGTAAGCTTATTAAGCTCACGATAATCGATACACATTCGAAAAGATCCATCTTTCTTTTTCACAAAGAGGACAGGAGCTCCCCAAGGCGAAAAACTCAGACGGATGAATCCTTTATCAGATAATTCTTGAAGCTGTTTTGATAACTCTTGCATCTCCGACGGTGCAAGACGATAAGGTGCTTTCGCAATCGGGTTGGCATTGGGTACAAGGTCAATATGAAACTCCACTTGACGAACTGGAGGCAAACCAGGCAGTTCATCAGGAAACACCTCTGGATAATCCCGAACAATCGGAATATCCTGAATACTCTTGCTCTTGCCTTTCTCCTCGGTGACATGTGCCAGAAAAACAACATATCCTTTTCACAAATAACTTTGGGCCTTTGTACACGACATAAGCTTCAAACCACCAGATGGCTTCTCACCATGAACTTCCAGAACATCGCCAGACGGAAGAGGAATACGAACAATCTTATCGAAATAAACCACCTCAGTATGGTGTTTGGTTAACCAATCCATCCCCACGATAATATCAAAACTCCCAAGTTGCATCGGTGTGAGGTCAATAGGAAAAAGATGGTTATCAAGGTTTAACTGACAATTACGAATAACAGAATCGAGAACAAGAGGTTTACCAGTAGCAACTTCAACAGATAAGGGTTTCCTCAGTTTAGTTCTAGGTATCGCAAGTAAAGGCTCAAAAGATAACGAAACAAAACTTCTATCGGCACCAGAATCAAAAAGAATAGATGCAGGTCGATTGTTAACAAGAAACGTACCATTGACAACCTCGTTGTCGGCCCTCGCCTCGTTTGCATTTAGGTTGTACGCTCGTCCACGAGCGGGATTTACATTCGTGTTGACATTCACGTTCGGATTCGCATTTGCATTCACCAACCTCGGACAGTTGTTGCGGAAGTGACCAAACTCTCCACAATTGAAACATGAACCTGGTGGGAATCTCGCAGCATTCCCTTGAACCTGTGCTGGAACCTGAGCAACCTGATTCTGACCCAGAAGACAAATGTTGGCCAGATGCCCAAGTTTACCACACGTTGTGCATTGCTTGCAAGCTTGTTGTGCAACATGATGACCGTTGCAACGAGCACAGTGAGGTGCGGTACCAGCATATGTTTTCTTTGCAAGAGGTTGAGCTGGTTGGTTCTGAGGGTTCTGAGCTGTTATTGCAAAATTCTGAGCACCCTTTCGCTTTCTCGACTTCTTCGACGACTCACCTTTCTTACCCTTACCTTTTTCCTTGACAGAATCGGTCGACTTCTTCTTATCACCCTTATGGGTAAGTTTACCCTTCCTGAATTGAGACTCAGTCAGGGTAGCCGACAACTCGATCGCGTGACGAACAGTAGTAGGATTAATGCCAGTAACAATATCCTGTATGGAATCGGGTAAACCATCGATATACCTCTCTATCGCTTTCTCCAACGGGGTAACCATAGTAGGACACAAAAGACCGAGTTCCTCAAAACGATCCGTATACGCATGGTGTTCTCCCCCATCTTGCTTTAGATCGTCAAACTCTCATTCCAAAGCTCGAATTTCGTGACGGGGACAAAACTCTTTCATCATGAGAGCTCGAAGCTCTTCCCATGTTTGTGCTAATGCCACTTCGGCACCCCTATCGTGCATAACACCGTTCCACCACGTAATAGCACGCTTCTTGAACACACTTGATGCAAATTCAACCTTACGCCCATTCGGACATTGCACATGTCTGAATGTGCTCTCGATACTTTCGAACCATTGCAGGAGCGCAGTTGCTCCTTGCGACCCAGAAAATTTTAGTGGCTTAACAGAATTGAAATTCTTGAAATTACACTGTGCATTATTGTTGTTATTATTGTTGTATAACTCGTGGATTTGGGTCACAATGCCTGGAAGCACAGCAGCCATTTGCTGAGAGACAAGGGCTGCGACTTCTTCAGCAGTAAAAGATTGTGCATCACGTCGAGGAGGCATGGTCTAACAAGGAAATATGAGAAATGAGTGAGGTTGATAATTAGGAAAAACAAAAGAGGTATCGACAAAACACAAGGAAGGCGATCATTTGTTCGTTACCTCGAACAAACAAATGACGCGCGGTGACTAATGAAAGTAAATGAGTCAAAATAATGTATCGCTAAGACATGCTCGCCTATAAGTGAACACTCACCCCAAGAGTTCCCAGGTAAGAGTGACTGGTCCGATTATGTGGATTTGTAAGAACACTCTAGCCTTAGACAGAAAACTCAGGGTACAGGCATTCACTCTTCCAGTTTGCATGTGTTCACATTATTTAGACCCAAACTTTGACGAGATTTTGAAAAACTCAAAAGGCACTAAGCCAAATATGAGTCAAACTGGAAGGGTTCAAAACCTAGTAATCAATCATCCTAGAACGGATGATTACTATTCGAAATAGATTCAAAATTTGTGTTCTCGTTGTGGTTATCACCTAAGGGTAGGTGACGGTTTTGTTTTAAAAATCTAAACGCAAAATTCCTTGCGTTAGGGTCCTAAAAGTTATAGTCTAGGTCAAAGAATTACAAATAACCTAATTCCCTATAACCATTGGCTCTGATACCAACTCTTCTGTCACACCCCGACCACGTTAAAACAACAAACCGTGGCGGAAACGTCGGGGAGTGTCATGGCAGAATTATCATTTCACAACCATGGATACAAAAAGTTTCGTTTTATTGATTCATTAAGTAAATTTACATTGTCTTAACACAAAACAAACAAGTTACACATCGACTATTATTGTTATTATGTCACTAAGGCCTCGTCCAGATCCTATGTGACTCATGCATCCTAGCAATCAACATCAAGCAACATCACCTGAAACATATGTAAAAACAAAGTTAGCAAAGAAATGCTGGCGAGCACATAGGTTTTATAAGAGTGTCGGATGCATGGCTAGTTTACATGTTGCAATACATTATTAAAAACCTCGTTTTGAAAAGTACAGTATTGCAGCATAATTTAACCAACTCAAATCAAGTGGGTTATTATTTATAAAACCTCGTAGCCATGATTCTTAACCCAAAAACATTTGTTTTAGTAAACCAAATTGTAAAACATCTCGTATTAACCCGTTAATAAAACTCGTATGGTTTATATCCTTTCGAAAACATCGTTATGTGACATTGTTTCAAAATCGTTTACCCAAGTGAACTAAATAACGCCACTGTATGTAATATGTTGAAAACACTTATATATAAGAAGTACCAGCGGCGTATCTACCATGTTTTCACCATATTACACCCGTCCCGTTATCTAAACACTTAACCAAAAACCCAATCGTTTATCCAATTCGTTTAACTCGTTTATATCGTTTCCAAATCGTTAACCCGTTTAAATCGTTTCCAAATCATTAACTCGTTTAAATCATCCTCGTTTTAATTGTTAAAACTATTTTTGGTCATCTCGCTAATAACATTCAAACCTTCGTGACTCGACTATCTCGCTTCTCATATTAACAGACCACCAAAGGGTAGGTTAATAATCAGATTCAGTCATTACCTACTTAACCCACACATAACCATGGGTGCAGTATGATAACGGGATTTGTCAGATCCTATGGTACCATAACCTAATACTGGTCGGCTTGATCAATGCTAATGAATGTCATTCCTTATGTAACTACAACCAACAAGTTCGTTCACATTATCGAAATCGTTATTAGTTTAGTATAAACCATCTTAATCGTTTTTGAAACCATCTTAGTCGTTTTTGAAACCATCGTTTAAATCTCGAAAATCGTTTAACATATGAATCACCCCAAAACAATTGAAAATAGTAAAATAGGGGAACTATGTACTCACATGAAGTGCAAAGTATCCTCAATCAATAGAACTTCAACAAACTCAAGTAAACCAGAGAAATCAAGCAGCACCTAGTAATCGAACCACTAGTCAAATAATCGACACCTCAATCGGAAGATCGGATAGAATGAGGTCTTGTAAACCAAATGAGTGTTGGAACTCATGTGATATGGTTAAACAAAGTCTACATTCTGGATTGGAACCTAACCTAAGTGCTTTCGACCCGTTACGACCCATTAAGGTAGCTTACGCTACTTTAACGCGTCGTGCGCGCATAAGCGCGTTCGAGACGTCTAACTAGTCCTATGATAAGTATTATATGCCTAAACATGTTTAAATATGTTTCATAATCAATTAAGTGACAAAAGTTTATGTTACATATGCTTAATTATCAATTATGCATGAAAAGGGCATTTTGGTCATTTACCTAAGGCATATAAACTACCTATCATACAACTAATTAAACCTAAGTGACCATAAGGTATAACCTCGGAAGGTTATTCCCTATACAACTATGGTCACTAAACATGCTTGGTCGGATCCTAATGATCGACCAAACGGGTCGAGTTCGAAAGTCTAAGCGGGTGTTTAGTCCGCTTGACTTACGAATCTACACAAGCACTAAACTAAAAGTGACGAGTTAAACATGTTAAAACATGTTTAACGAATTTAGAAAACAGGTTTGGTATCAAAACAAACGGTTTTGATACCCAAAAGTAGTTTGGTTACAAAATACGCGAGAATGCGCATTTTGGCCAAAACTACGACTCGTCACTGAGCCTTGATAACGTGGTAATCAGTAGGTATAGTCACTAGGGACTATAACCATCGTGATTACGCTCATGTTATGAAGTTCAAACGAACTTCGTGTTGACCATAAGTTGGTCAATGCAGAAACTCAAACGCAGTTTGACTTTTAAGCTAAAAACGCATAAAAAGAACGAAAGAGGACTTACAAAGGGTCCAAGCAAGCAAATCTTGATCCAAGTAGCTCAGGTATGAAGCAAAGGCTTCAACTTAGAGCATCCTAGATCAGATTTGAGTGAGAATGAAGTGAACTGGGGTGGGCTATTTATAGGAAAACTAGAACCGTTAGGATCGTTTCTCGATTCCCGTGCTTTAATCTCAGCCCTACACTTCATACCCACTGATTTGTGAAACCATGGGCGTCCAAAACAAGCACATAGAATCAAAGAAACCAGGTGCAAAGGTGTGAAATAGCTGGAACAAGCTGGAAAAGATTTTCTGATATCTGGCACCTGCTTATGGACCGCAAGAGGAAGTCCATACTTGAGAATTTCCGTAAGGACCCTGCAGGTCAGCAAATTTCAGAAATTGACAATTTAGTCCATGCACTTGAGAAACTTGATTTTCGATGCATTTTTGACACGTTTTAGCCCCGTTAACCCCATTTCAAAGCTCTAAAATGAAGTTAAAGTATAGGGAACTTAAAATGTGCTCAAAAACATTTCGGATGTCGGCTCGTTTGGTCGTATGGTTGCGTTGTTCGGTAAATTACGACGGAAGTCGTAACGAACGCAAATACGATCCAAATTGCGCGACGAATGGAATTTTATCAAGCCAATCACTAAAATAAAATATTTTAATGATTACATAAATTTTTGGATGTCCGGATATATTCAGAACGAAAGATATGCGCGAAAATGCAAACTTATGCACTTTTTGACGCTTTTAGTCCCTATTGATCAATAAAGTTTGTTTTAGCATACCGAACCCCTCAAAGCCTATTTCTAAGCTATGTAAAGGATATTTAGGGTATGTTTAACTTATGATCAAGTTCCGAAATGTTCGTTTCTATACAAATCGGTATAGTTTCGTAGTTTGACACAACTAGTCCCTGCGATCGAACAAACTTGATTTCTACACACCAAACCATCTAAAACTTATTTCTAAGTTTTGTGGAGGTTATTTAAGGTATGTTAAGCCTATTTCACTATTACGGAGTGTTTGTTGCGTTAAACTGACTGGGTTTACGCACCAGTTTGCGTATAACCTTCCAGAAAGCGATTTAATGCTTGAAATCGGAATCGAATCAAATTGTAAAATCATCAAACACAATTACACACATAATAACACCAAAACAAATATAATAACACCAAAGCACATTGTTTTATTAATAATCAACATTGTTTTACATTGTACATTGATTACAGAACACAGTTGTCACACACTAGAGAGACTTCACATGGATCTCTTCGATCCTGTGAATGTCAAGAGTATTACGGGTGATCTCTATTGCTTCGTAGTCACTGATGACTATTCAAGATTCTCATGGGTGACATTCCTGAAGTCAAAAGATGAGACATTTGAGAGTTTGCTGAGGTTATTCAGGAAGATAGAAAATTTGTACCGAGCACGAATACGAAGATTACGAAGCGACAACGGTACGGAATTCAAGAACAACATAATGGAGGAATTCTGTGATCGACGAGGTATACTGCAAGAATTCAGCGCACCATATACTCCACAACAGAATGTAGTCACATAAAGAAAGAACAGAACGCTGATTGAAACGGCGAGAACGATGCTAGCTGACTCAAAATTACCGATTAATTTCTGGGCAGAAGCAGTTTCAGCCGCTTGCTATACACTCAACAGGGTACTTACTGTGAAGAAGCATAACAAGACTGGTTTCGAGTTGATCAACAATCACAAGCCTAATCTCGAGTATTTAGAGCCGTTCGGTTCTCCCTGCACAGTTCTAGATCCCGATGGTAAATTTGGTTTAAAGAGCATAGAAGGCATCTTCGTGGGGTATTCAAGTCCACTCAGACGCGTCTTTGTTCCAAGTCTTAAGCGGATCATCGCAGCACAGCACGTTGAATGTCAAGGCTATACTATGCCTCCACAGAAGCCCGTGGACTCATGGCAATTCAACTACGATGCCTTATGGGATTCATTCGAGTTAGGAGAAGAGCCAGAGTTCTTTGATGATTTGGATATTTTACGAGAATATGAAGCATCTCAAGAAAGATTTCCAGCAAGGTCTTCTAAAGGTCAACAACAAACTTCCGATGATGATGAAGCTGATCCAAGTAATACTGGAGAGAATGATGAAGTTCAGCAAACTCTGACTACTTCAGAACGCGAACCTGCTCCTAAAAATTAGACGGTGGTCAATGATGATAATTCAGAATCTGATGATATTCCTACTTTTGATCGTGGTGATTCAGAGTCTGAGGGGGAGCAAATCCAATCTTCAGATCAGATAATTCTTGACAATGGACAAGTTGCGGATCAGAACGTTACTAATTTGGAAGGCGAGGTGGATGTTCCTGGTGAAGTTATGCCGAGGACTCTTTCATACCATCCCGAGGATTTGATAATAGGAGAGCTGTAGTCAGGCGCTCGTACCAGAAGCTAGATTGACCATGGCCTTACTTGCTTTTATACTAAAATTGCTCCTTTACAAACTGAATTTTCACTCAGTTGCTTTATCTCGCAGATCGAACCGCGAACCTACAAGGAAGCACTAACAGAAGATTCATGGGTCAACGCAATGCAGGAGGAGTTAAGTCAGTTTGAAAAGCTTGGTGTATGGAAGCTTGTGGATCTGCCTGATGGTCATAGGAAGATAAACACGAAGTGGGTGTTTAAGTGTAAAAGAGACGATCGAGGAGTTATTGTCAGAAACAAAGCTCGACTCGTGGTCCAGGGTTTTAGTCAGTAAGAGGGTATAGACTTCATAGAGGTTTACGCTCCTGTTGCTCGTCTTGAAGCCATCAGAATTTTCCTAGCTTTTGCTTCATGGAAAGGTTTTAAAGTATATCGGCTAGATGTTAAGTCGGCAATCCTATACGGCAAAGTGAAAGAGGAGGTCTACGTTGGTCAGCCACCGGGCTTCACCGACCTAATTCAAAAAGATAAGGTCTACCTCTTGGACAAAGCTTTGTATGGCTTTCATCAGGCCCCGAGAGCCTGGTACGAGACGCTCTCTTAACATTTGCTTGCCAACGGCTTTATCCGAGGCAAGGTCGATGCCACTCTTTTCACAAAGGAAGTCGATGGTCATCTTCTGATCATCCAGATTTATGTTGATGACATTATTTTCGGGTCGACAAACGAAGAACTCTGCAAAGATTTCGAGAAAGTAATGAAGCAGAAGTTCAAAATGTCTTCACTGGGTGAGATGAAGTTCTTCCTAGGGCTCCAGGTCGATCAAATTCCTGAAGGAACCTTCATACATCAGACAAAGTACGTTCACGACGTTTTAGAGAAATTTGGGATGTCCGGGACTGCTCCAATATCCACCCCATTAGCAAAGAATCATGGTATCAACCCTGATCTCACCAGAGAGAAGGTCGATGAAACGTTATACCGCTCAATGATCGGATCGCTAATGTACTTGACAGCATCAAGGCCTGAAATAATGTACCCAACCTGCCTCGCGGCCCGATATCAGTCGAGTCCTAGAGCTTCACATATGTCCATCGTCAAGATGATCCTACGCTACCTGAAAGGAACTCCATGCTTGGGGTTGTGGTATCCAAAAGATGGTGACTTCACGCTCGAAGGATACTCTGATTCTGACTTCGGTTGTTGCAAAGTCAATGCTAAATCAACAACTGCAGGATGCCAATTTTTCGGACCCCGACTGGTCAGAAGCAAACCTCTGTTGCCATATCAACATGTGAAGCAGAGTACGTATCTGCCAACAGCTGCTGCTCTCAGATCCTGTGGATTCAACAATGTAACACCCCAAAAATAATTAATAGTCAAAATACCATACACTTGAATACAAGTGAATAGGTATTAGTTTATTCTACAATAGACTAATAAAGAAACTATAGGGGCTGAATATGTAAAGGATGAAACTTGATTTAATAAAAAAAAATAAGCAAAACACCACACACGGATGTTGGGCGTGTGGGTGTGTGCGACCAGGAGGGGAAAAGGGGAGCAAAACCCTAGTCTTGTTCTTCCTCACAAATCTCTCAAATTCAGCCAAGAATCAAAACGAATCTCATGCATGTTTGATGAATTGAAGTCCATAACATCATCTCTTCATAAGGTATGTTGAGAATTTGATGTATGTAAAGTAATAAGTTCTTGGTGAAATTTATGATGCACAATTAGGATAAAATTATGTTGAAATTGTGATATAGATAGTGAAATCTATATGATTCTGAGTAAGTTTTGGTAAAAACAAGTAGAACAAATGCTATAACTAGGTATTGAGTTGAATGCATAAGAATGAACAAATGGGTTTTGATGTATAAGATCGGAACTCATGAAATCTGGAAGTTGTGATGATGTTTGAACCCATATTAATCAGAAATTTGATAGAAAAAGGGGTATAATAGATATGTCTACTTGTTAAGTAGTAGTATTGTTGGTTAGAAACTTTAATAACTTGAGGGATATGGCTAATTGTAAATTATGCACATCAAGTGTTTGATAAAACACTTGAATGAAATGTCGATTCTAATAATTCACCAAATGATGTTGATGTGAATGAAATATGGAACAAATGTGCATATTGTAAAATTGAGAAAAAGAAGTATTAACAAATGGGTTGCACGTTATAGGTAACTCGGGTGAAGCTTCGGGGAGTCAAGCCGGGGCAAACGCAAAATTGAAGGAAAAGCAATAAGGTACGTGGCTAACGCTTCGTTAATATTGATAATTAGTCTTTTATTATTGATAATAGTTGGCAATTTAGCATATAGAATTTAAGTAGTTTGGTTTGCTTAAATGATGGAATTCAAAGCGGCGACCAAACGGGTTATTAGGGATAGGTACAAACCAGGTAACGCGAGTACCTTATCCGGAGACTATAAGCCCGGGTGACGGGTAGTGATTTATTAAACACGCAAACCGGTAATGGGAGCGTGAGTGTTGGACATAAATAACCCGAAGATGGGTCAACTTGTTACAAAGTAATATCCCGTCCGTATGGTTTCGGGAATAATGAATTAGAGGGTAAGTTGGTTAAAATGTGGAATAAATATCTAAAAGTTTGATCATGCACCAAATGATGCATATTCGCTACAATCCTTGTTAGGAAAATGTTAATAGATTGAAGACAGGAAATTATAAGTCTCACTAGAAATTTTGGGATGTTTCGTATTGTATTTTGATGTTCTGAATGAGTGGAATGAGAATAAACGGGTCAAAACAGCAAGGAAAATGCTGCAGACGAGTTTTGGGCGGGCCGCGTAAGCTTGGTCTGGTTTTACGTGGGGCGTGAGAAAGCTACCGTAAGTTACGGTAGCTATCGTAACTTACGGTAGCGAATAAAATGTTACGGTAGTTCTCTACTGCCTTACGGCAGCCCAGTATTGCCCAGTGGCTACCGTAGCTTACGGTGGCTACCGTAGGCTACGGTAGAGCCCATTCACTTTTGTTGAATTTTGCATATTTTAGTTGATCGAACCCGTTTTTGAGCGTAGTTTCAATTATGCTAATTTCTAAGGACCTTAATACTAATGTTTGTTAAAAAAATTCAGCTTTTAGGTAATGCAAGTACGTGGATGTTGATCAAGTCAATGCTTCCGAACCGAACACATTCAAGATCTTGTTCCGCAACTTTTGTCATTATTAGTTATTAATGAATCTATGTAATCGAAGAAATGTAGGATCGTTTTCAGACCCGAACGAGTCGATCAGAAGAGTTTTACTCAATATGAAAGGCAGAAACAGACGTATCGAGGTCAATTCAGCAATGTATACACTTTAAACTGTCGTTATATTGATTTCACAACGTTTTACAGCGAGACGACACTTCGGCAGCACTTCGTTGCTCTGGCCGGAACTGTTACAAATGAAATGGCACTCAAGGTATTTATAGGTGTGCTGATTTCGTTTGAAGCTATCTCAAACGAAATTAGTGATTTCGTTTGAAACACATTCAAACCAAATTAACAAGTCTGATTTCGTTTGAAATGGTCATGTACCATTTCAAACGAAATTACCTATGTATACACTATCTCGTTTTTCATGCCCTTATCTATCTAGTACAACACAAGACTCGATACAAGACGAAGTCGACAGACGCATGCACCAACAGACTCCCCCTCGAATGTTGACGAGTCTTCAGTGTCGAGTCTTCGCATCTTCAGTCTTTATCAGTCCTTTCGAACTCTTTTGAAGTATCTGACACTGTAAGCATCCTCAAATCTTCTCTTTCTCTTTTTCATCAGCACCAACATATTCCTTCCTTTAAGTGTCTTCAGACTCCCCCTTTCGATATGCTGGGATCGCAGCCTGGCTTGTTAAAATCACAGAGTCCTCAGGTATCGGAACCTGGCTCTCTATCACTCAGATATCCTGCACATTCTCTACCTCACAATAAATTTCCTGATGACCACTTGTAAAAATAATTCTTATCATCTAATGAACACTTATGAATAAAATATTCAGACAGTAAACCACATGCAGGAATTATACAATCAAAGAATGATTTTACAATGTAGATCTCTGATGAAAACACTTGAAGATATATCATTTATCTTTTCAAAAACTCTCTCCCAACCCAATTGTCATCATGTTTAGCACTTGGAATTTTGAACATCAGCTCTCCAACACCAGTTGTCGAAAATCTTTTTGTATTATTCAAAATTTATGCTAAAACACACTAAAATCTTTTTGGATTTTTGAATGAAATAAAATGCAGTAAAGAAATATTTAAAAACTAATATTTTTGTGAGTTTGTGTAAGAGGATCATATCAGTTTCTGAGACAAATCACCAACACCGTTAAGCTTTAAACATTTTAAGTTCTAAACGATTCACTTAGATTGTCAGTATACTGATCCACTTAAATTTTCACACAAAGTTCAACTGTTTCGAGATACGGATTAATGTATTAAGCACTTAAACTTAATCTAGTGTCCCACCTCAGAATATACTCCTGTATCCAGATCCCAATATTCAGTCTTACAAGTGAGTATACCACAGATGATATCTGTAAGGGGTTATATTGCGAAGACCGTGAGAGCTCAGGTCAGAACTTTCGTTCAGCAGAGAGATGACGGCTTCGACTTTTGGTGTGTCCCCTTTAGAGGATCTTTTATTTCAACAGCACATGATTAGCATTTTTCAATGTTTCATCATTTTTTATGCTGAGGGTAAGCTATATTTCAAGCAAACGTAAAGTATTCTCCGGGGACTAGGCCATTGCTTCCGCAAAATCAGAAGTCCAGGGATAATACCCCAGATATCACTGAGCATAAAGACCTAGTATCTCAGAAAGAAGGACCTTTCAAACAAGATTTTGGGGGTTACCCATATATCCGAGAGATATTCCCCCACGATATAAGCAAGTTTGAATTTAGGTTTATATCTCATCACAATCTACTAAATGTGCAAAAACCTACTGGCACATCATCAGTGAGACCGTTTATCACATTTTGACTTTCCAATTCTTTAGCATGCTGTGATCGTCCACTGATGTACAATCATTTCCTCTTTTTGTACAATCAAAACTCATTTTTGAATTTTATCATGTTTTTGTCTTTTTCAAATTTTCAAATGTTTTTGGATTTTCTGAAATTTCTTACTCCCCCTAAAATGCAAACACATTTAAGAAAATTTTGAAAACAAACTGTACAAACAACGTGACAACTGATATCGAAGCACTTCAATTCGCCATCCACTTGGCATAAACACTTACCAACACTTACCAACCTATAGGTTGAATTCTCAAAATGCCGATTCCTACTCCACACTTACCAACCTGGGAGTTCCGGCAAGTCATACTTCTACAAAAACAATTTTCATAAACAAAGAATGATGCGATTCATGCTCCACGATAACCAACTTGGGAGCTCCGGCAAGTCCAGGATTTTACTGTTCATAGTAGGTACCATCCCAGTCACAAACCAGGGATGATACTTCACCTTGCTTCTTTGTTTTCTTCTCGTAAAATTCCTTAACTCCTTTTACCTTCCTGTCAACCATTTTTCCAAAAATGTTATGAACTTTTGAATTGAAGGCTTTCTCAATATCAAACTCTTTCTTTTCTAAGAAAAATTGATTTGAAATTTCAATTTTACCAACTTTCTTCTTAAAATTTTCAGCCCGAAGTGGTGGAAAATTCACATCATCCACAATCGACACTGATTTTTCACCTTTAATCTCAACCTGTGGCTCCTCTGATTTTGTGGAATCAGATTCATCGTCAGAAGATAGCTCCTCTGATTTTGACCTATCAGAATCATCGCTAGAACTATCATCAGACTTCTTAACAACCCACTTTTGGTTGTCAAGATTTGCCCTTTTCTTGTAAAACTTGTTTGAACATTCACCAATCTCAAAAGTTGAATTTTTGAAAAGTTTAGTTCTTTCAAATAGTGGTTCAAACACAACTTCTTTATCTTTTGGTTTACGAGAAACTCCCTGCTTTGATTGTATTGCCTTGGAACAATTCTTGGCAATATGTCCAACAGTGTTGCATTGAAAACAGGTTCTCGTTTCTTTCATCTGATCAGCAAACTTCATCTCTTCTTGCTTCTTAGCAAGGAATTCTCTATTTGATTGCTTCCAGAAAGAACTCTTTTGTTCTTCTTCAGCACTTGTCCCTGAAACAAATATCATCTTTGATTTAAAATCTCGAACATATTTTTCATTTTTATAATTTTCTGGTGGAATAAAACCAAGTCCTTTCTTTTTGAAATTGCCGTTATGGTTTGGTCTCTTTTGAAAAGCAGAACCAGAACTGTAACCCTTTTTCTTGTTTTTTCTTTGTTGAACTCTTGAGGTGTACTTTTAGATTTATCATTAAGATTTACATCTTTTATTTTAGAAATATTAATTTCTGTTAGTTTGAAAACCTTTTTAATCATGTCAGGTTTAACACCTCTTATTGGAAATTCCTCATCAGAATATAATTTGTCGGAATCATTCAATGTATATGCAACTTTGAATGTTTCGTCACTCAAATTAAATTTTCATAACAGGAATTCTTTATTGTAAACCCTTTTGCCCTGTTTGTCGGTTTGACTCGGAATGCTGGACTCAGACTTTGACTCTGATTTAGACTCCGACTTTGACTCCTCAGTTTCATCTTTATCCAACACCTGATCGGCCACTTTCTTTATTAACTCGGACTCATGATCAGTGTCAGATGACGTAAACGTGACATCAATATTATCTGGCAAGTTAACCGAAGACTCCGACTCCCACTGTAAATTTGTTGCCTTTTCGACTCTTTCTGAATTTGGATTTCTCGGGGAATATCCATTTTCAAGCGGGGGTGGACACTTGTTGTAACTGAAACCTTGTTTCATACCAGATGTCTTTTCTTTAGTATCCTTCTTCTTGTCTTTCTTTTTATCAAGAATATTTTCTTCAGAAACCTTCTGTTCTTCAGTTACTTCATCATCTTCAAATGCCTTCATGCCTTCAACACTTGGATAAATCCTGTCAATGACATAAGAAGTACATGAGTAACTTTTCAACAAACGATTAACTATTTCAGTTTCAATTCTTTGTGTTTCAAGTTTCTGTTCTAGCGCAGCACACTTCTCAATGTAATTGTTCATAATTTTCTGCTTTATCATGAAAGCTCCTTGAAGTGTTTTCATGGCTGTTGCTTGTTCTTCACTTGATTGATTGTATTGATTCATGGCTTTGTTCAGAACATCATAAGACTCCTTCAGCCTATTCATATTGTTCATCAACTCACTGTTTTTCTTCTTTATAATCTCACAATTTTCACAAATCACCGGAACATTTTTTGCGTTAGCTTCTGCATCAACTTTGAACTTTGGAACCTCCTTTACCTTTTTCTTTATCACTGGAACATCTTCGTCATCACTACTGTCTGGTGTTTTGACCTTTTTCTTTTTCTTTTTAACTTTTTCATCTTCACTATCACTCTCTGCCATCAATTTCAAATCAGCTTCCATTCTTCTTGCATAATACTCACGATCATCATCACTATCTTCTTCAACACGAGCGACATAAGCTTTGTGAGTTGTAGTTTTGTTTGGATCATAATCATCCCAACTAAAACCTTCCCAGTTAAATCCTTCCGGTAACTTTTCATCATCTTGGTTTATCAGGCATGCTTTGTTATCAGCTGAAATATATTTGTCCCAACTGAATCCTTTTGTTGGCTCTGTGTCATCCTGATTTACCATACAAGCTCTCTTTGAAGTCTCTTCGATTACTTTCCTACCATGTGCCACTTGTGGTTCTTGTTGTTGTTGAGCAACTTGATGATAAATGGCCTTCCAGTAGTAATCATTGTTGTTGTTGAATGGATTTTGAGCTCCACTTGCTTCGCGGTTTTTGCACTCCCTCTTGAAGTGTCCTTTTTCCCTGCAACGAAAACAAGTAACTTTAGATTTATCAAAACCTAAAGTAGAAACATTAGCTTCACGTAAATCATCTCTTCCTGTGATCTGCTTAAATTTCTCAGCTCGTCTCAACACACTTGCCAAACACCACTTTATGTCCATCAATTCCATCTCTTCAGCATCAATCTGATCGTAATCCTCTTTTGTCAACATTGGATTCCCAATCCGACCTGCAACAAAACTACCATATGATTCCAACACAGTTCCCAACAAAGACATGTGACTCTTAGCAATTTCTGCTGAATAATCCTCATCATTCTCCAGATTCAGTACAATGTTGCATTGTAGCTTCTTGCCATTCTTTGTTGCTGAAATGTTTGGATCAAATGATGGATATGATGAAAAACTTGTGTTGTTGTTTGATCCTTTGGATGAACTTCCTGGAGAACTCTTTGCATTGAAAGTTTTCTCAATCTTCGGTGACATGTTGGTAGTTTTATCACTGACACCACCTTTGTAATAAAGTCCGATGTCTTGTTCACCATCAAAATCTTTCATTCTTAAAACCTTTCTCTGTTCCATCTCCTGAGCTTCAATTTTTTCAATGAACTTGCTCAGTGTCAGATTGCTAAAACCTTTCTTGTTCCTCAACATCATGAGATATATACCCCAAGTCTCATATGGTAATGCATCAGCCAATTTTTCGATCAACTCTTCATTATCTTTGTCGATGCTCAACCTCTTCATGTTAGCTAGCAAATTGCAGTATCTCTCAATGATTTGCTTTGTACTTTCATTTTTCAAACCCCGAAACAGATCGAATTCTTTCTTTAAAAGCGACTTTTTGTTCTTGACCATCTCTTGACTTCCATGAAACTTCGATTTTAACGCTTTCCAGATTGAATAAGAAGTTCCATTGTGTTGCAATAACACCAAGATATCTTCTTTCACAGCTTGTTGTAGAAGACTTAACATCATTTTTTCATCTTTGTATTTCTTTCTATTTTCAGCACTTAGATCTTTAATAGCAATAATCTCTTCGTCATCATTCATCGGTCTAACGTATTTCGTCTCGACACATTCCCAAGCATCTAAGTAATTTGCTTGTACCCAGTTCTCAAAACGTCCTTCCCAACCCTTATATTCCTCGATGTTCATGAGTTTAGGCGGTTTTTGCATCGTCCCCGTTTCATTTTCCAACATCGTGTTCTATGCGAGAGTAATCGGGGTAACTGGAGTAGCGAATGCGTTGTAGAATTCCTCAACCATGTTTAGGTTTTTCAAAAATTTCACAAAACTGTTCTGTTCAAACGAAATACCAGGTTCAAACTAAATTCCCTCTCAAATGAAATTACCACCTTCAAACGAAATTCCTTATTTCGTTTGAAATCTCAAACGGAATCACTACTTTGAAACGGAATTGCAGATTCAAACGAAATCCTCAAACGAAATAACAGTTTCAAATGAGATTACCTAACTTTTCAAGCGAGTACTGATTTTCAAACGGAATCAACAGGTAATTTCAAACGGAATCAGGGATATGTGTAATCTCAAATGAAATCAACCAGCAAATTCAAACGGAATCAGGGATATGTGCAATATCAAACAAAATCAACCAGCAAATTCAAACGGAATCAGAATGATGTCATCATTTCGGTCTAAAAATTGTCCAATTGATCAAGTTTTAAGCTGATTTTAGTTCTGAAACTCTCAAGGGTTTGTTAAAACACAGTTACGCACACATTGTGAAAAGATTAGCCGATTTTAACCAAGAAAACTTGTTTAATTTTGAAAGAATGTGTAGAAAAACAGAATTTGCAGCTGAATTGGTATAAACTCTTCCTCCTGAGCTCTGATACCACTTGTAGGATCGTTTTCAGACCCGAACGAGTCGATTAGAAGAGTTTTACTCAATACGAAAGGCGGAAACAGATGTATCGAGGTCAATTCAGCAATGTATACACTTTAAACTGTTGTTATATTGATTTAACAACGTTTTACAGCGAGACGACACTTCGGTAGCACTTCGTTGCTCTGACCGGAACTGTTACAAATGAAATGGCACTCAAGGTATTTATAGGTGTGCTGATTTCGTTTGAAGCTGTCTCAAACGAAATTAGTGATTTCGTTTGAAACACATTCAAACGAAATTAACAAGTCTGATTTCGTTTGAAATGGTCATGTACCATTTCAAATGAATTTACCTATGTATACACTATCTCGTTTTTCGTGCCCTTATCTATCTAGTACAACACAAGACTCGATACAAGACGAAGTCGACAGACGCATGCACCAACAAGAAATTCTAATGTTGTTTTTGAATGTTCGTTAAACTAGTAATTATTAAGCTACATGTTAATGTAAAAGTTGTGGCTTATGGTTTCTAAAGAATAGTTCCATTTTGTTGTTAGAATTTAAATAATAAAGATGAGTGTTACAAGTTGGTAATCAGAGCTAAGGTTAAAGACAAATGTGTTCGGTTCAAGGCTTGATCAAACATCCGGTAAGAATTTATTCGAAGTAAATTCTAAATTGAAAGACTAGAAAGAATAGTTATTTAAAGTGTATGGGAGGAGTATAATAATATACTCGAACCCGGGAAGTACACTTAACATAAACAGTTAAGGCAAAGTTGCATACTTGGCCGAATAGTGAGTATAAATTCTCATGTAAAGGTGTGAGAATGATTGAATGAACTATTTATCAATTTACCTTCAACATTTCAGTAAGGAGATGTCGGGAGGTGCTAGTGAAAATATTGTATCCCTTATGACCGACGAGTTGAAAAGCTAAGATTTATGAGGAAGTCGGAAAGGCTTTAGAAAACAGTCTATCGCAGTTTATCGATGGATTACAAACCAAAATCATGCCGGTAGTGGACGATATGATGACTGAACTGAAAGATAGTATCTTACAAGAAAGAGAAGAAAGGAAGGTGTTGGATGTGAATCCAAATCCCGTAAGGAAATTAAAATCTAACAATGCTCCCAAGAAAGGAATTACAAAAAGAAGATTACATAAGTGTATGACATGTGGAAAAATTCACAAGGGTAAATGCTATAAGCCGGGACATAAGAAGTTTAAATGTCCAGAGCGGCTTGGAACCAAAGGAACAACTAATACAAGGTCTGATGCCCAAAAATCGAGGGCGGGGCCGTTCCACATGATAGCCACAGAGGCTAAAGATGAACCTGATGTTGTTTCAGGCATATTCTTGTAAATTTAATTTCAGCACGAATTTAATTGCTACGGGTGCAAATAAATCTTCTGTCTTACATCGATTTATTTAACACCCTACATTCACATTAACAAAAAAATTACCTATGCTTTAAGAAGTAGAAATAGGTAATAATAAAAAGTTTTGTTGGTTACGATATGTGCTGAAGCTGTAAATTGAGTGAGAATTAATGATGAAGATTACTTCGTCGACCTAATTCCCATGATTATGGGAGAAATCCGAGTGGTAATCGGTATATATATAGACTAATTCGATATCACGCAAAAATTAGTATGTAATCATAAAAAAACTTAATGTTTCCGAGCGGAAACCTGTTGTTATTATAGGGAGGAAAGTTGTAGTCCCCTAATCTGCTTGTTTATTGAAGCTTGTAAGCTTATTTAGCATGGATGTAGGCGAAACCGACTTACATACATGATTTGACTAAGAATCTAGAAATTTAAGACGTAACCATTGTACGTGAGTTGAAGATGTTTTCCAGAAACATCTAACGAGAATACCACCCGGACGCAAGGTGGAATTTGGCATTGAATTAGTTCCAGGAACGAAGACGGTGGCCGAAGCTCCGCATTGATTAGCGTTATCGGAACTATGAGAATTGTTGTCAGATTGCAAGACTTTTCGACAAAGGGTTAATATAGCCAAGCGTTTCTTCGTGGGGAGCGCTGGTATTATTCGTAAAGAAGGAGACATATTGATAATGGCATTTCAAACGCGTTATGGACATCACAAATTCTTAACAATGCCTTTTGGATTAACAAATGAAACTGCGGCTTTCATGGATTTCATGAACCGCATCCGCAAACAGATACTAGACAAATCGATGATAGTATTCATCGATGATGTTATTTTGTGTATCCAAGGATCGAAATGAATCATGAGTGTTATCGCGTGAAGTACTTGAAATGCTTAGGCGTAAAGGACTTCACGTGAAGTTTTCGAAGTGCGCCTTCCGATTACGAGGGGTGCAAATTCTTAGGCTATGTTATGAGTGCCGAGGGAATATTAGTAGATCCCGTCTAAGGTAGAAGTTTCGTCAAAATGGAACCCTCCAAAGAATCTATCCGAAATTAGAAGTTTCGTGGGGTTAGCAGGTTGATGTAGGAGATTCATTCAAGATTTCTCCCAGACTGCATCGCCCTCGATCAAGCTAACCCACAAACGAGAAGTTCGTCTGGGAAGATAATCAGGAAAAGTTAACATGTGCACGGTGTTAACCTTACCGGATGACGTGATAGTATATTCAGATGCAATGCACTTAGGTTTTGGGTGCGTGCTTATGCAAAGAGGAAAGGTAATCGCGTATACCTCGAGACAACTGAAACCGCACGAGACAAAATACCTGACTCATGATCTCAAGCTAGCAGTGGTAGTATTCGCCTTAAAGATTACTGGAATTACTTGTACGGTGTGAAATGTATAAATTCCACCAATCATAAAAGTTTAAAATACCCCTTCGATCAAGGGGAGTTAATTATGTGATAGAGGCGCTGGTTGGAGGTTGTGAAGGATTATGACTGCGAGATCCACTATCACCCCGGAAGGGCTAACGTAGTGGTGGATGCCCTTAGCCGAAAGGAAGAATACACTCCTATTCAGGTACGGTCCATGCAATTGGTAGTAACTTCAGGCTTGCTTGAAACGAATTCGAGAAGCCCAGATCGAAGCAGTAAAGGAAGATAATTGGGGAAGGAACGTATAAAGGGATTGGTAAAAGATCTCGTGGAAGGGAGTAATGGGATGAAATACCGGTATGGTAGGATTTGGGTCCCAAACACATGTGGTGTTAAGGGTCTTCTACTTGACGAGTCGCATAAGTCTCTCTATTCAATTCATCCTGGAGCAACCAAGATGTATAGAGATTTGAAACAAAAACTACCGGTGGCCAGGATGAAATGAGATGTGGTTAAATACGTGGAGAAGTGCATAACTTGTTTACAAGTTAAAGCGGAGCATCAAAAGCCTCATAGCAAACTCCAACCCTTAGATATTCCAGTTTGGAAATAGGAACATATTACTATGGACTTGTTGACGAAACTGCTTAAGATGGCTCGGGGATTTGATACCATTTGGATAGTCGTAGATAGACTAACCAAGAGCGCTCACTTCATCCCTATTCGAGAAACCTACACCTTTGAGAAGATGTCGGAAGTATACATAAATGAGATCATAGCATGCCATGGGGTACCGGTAACTATCGTGTCCGATAGAGATACCCGGTTTACCTCAAACTCCTGGTGCGATTTTCAGAAACAAATGGGTACCAAGCTATTGATTAGTACCGAATATCACCCGCAAACCGACGGGCAAGGAAAGCGAATGATACAGACATTAGGAGATACGCTTCAGGAATGTATAATAGATTTCGGCAGCAGCTGGAATGCGTGTCTACTGTTAGTCGAATTTTTATAAAACAACAGCTACCATTCAAGTATTGGTAGAGCCCCATATGAAATGCTTTACGGTAGAAAATGTCGGACACCGATATGCTGGGAAGAAGTAGGCCCTCGAGAGCTTGCTCATAAAGATGTGATTCGGGTGGCGAACGAGAAAATTGACATGATCCGAGCCCATTTGAAGGCAGCTCAAAATCGACAAAAATCATATGCGGATAAAAGACGAAGGCCAATTGAATTTCAGATTGGTGATAAGGAGGTGCTTACGGTGTCCGCATGGAAGGGGATTATCCGGTTTAGAAAACGAGGAAAGTTAAGCCCGAGATTCATATGGCCTTTTTTTAAAAATCCTAGATCGGGAGGGTAAGGTGGCTTACCGACTAGAACTATCGGAAGAGCTGAGCGGATTATACGGCTTATATTTCCCTCGATGATAGAGAAATCAATAACAAACTTAACTACATAGCAAAGCCTATTGCAATCCTCGGCCGTAAGGATAAGGGTTTGAGGAACAAAGAAATTGACCAAGTAAAGGCCAAATGGGAGTACCGAAAAGGATCAAACACCACTTGGAAGTCTGAAGAGGAAATGAGATGACTCTACCCTTTACTTTTCAGTACGTATAAGTATTTATGATTTTTATGTACATGCGGTGGTTTCGGGGACAAAACCCTCTTTAAGGAGGGTGGACTTGTAACACCCCAAAAATAATTAATAGTCAAAATACCATACACTTGAATACAAGTGAATAGGTATTAGTTTATTCTACAATAGACTAATAAAGAAACTATAGGGGCTGAATATGTAAAGGATGAAACTTGATTTAATAAAAAAATAATAAAAAAAATAAGCAAAACACCACACACAGATGTTCGGCATGTGGGTGTGTGCGACCAGGAGGGAAAAAGGGGAGCAAAACCCTAGTCTTGTTCTTCCTCACAAATCTCTCAAATTCAGCCAAGAATCAAAACAAATCTCATGCATGTTTGATGAATTGAAGTCCATAACATCATCTCTTCATAAGTTATGTTGAGAATTTGATGTATGTAAAGTAATAAGTTCTTGGTGAAATTTATGATGCACAATTAGGATAAAATTATGTTGAAATTGTGATATAGATAGTGAAATCTATATGATTCTGAGAAAGTTTTTGTAAAAACAAGTAGAACAAATGCTATAACTAGGTATTGAGTTGAATGCATAAGAATGAACAAATGGGTTTTGATGTATAAGATCGGAACTCATGAAATCTGGAAGTTGTGATGATGTTTTAACCCATAATAATCAGAAATTTGATAGAAAAAGGGGTATAATAGATATGTCTACTTGTTAAGTAGGAGTATTGTTGGTTAGAAACTTCAATAACTTGAGGGATATGGCTAATTGTAAATTATGCACATCAAGTGTTTGATAAAACGCTTGAACTAAATGTCGATTCTAATAATTCACCAAATGATGTTTATGTGAATAAAATATGGAACAAATGTGCATATTGTAAAATTGAGAAAAAGAATTATTAACAATTGGGTTGCACGTTATAGGCAACTCGGGTGAAGCTTCGGGTCAAGCCGGGGTAAACGCAAAGTTGAAGGAAAAGCAATAAGGTACGTGGCTAACGCTGCGTTAACATTGATAATTAGTCTTTTATTATTGATAATAGTTGGCAATTTAGCATATGGAATTTAAGTAGTTTGGTTTGCTTAAATGATGGAATTCATAGCGGCGACCAAACGGGTTATTAGGGATAGGTACAAACCAGGTAACGGGAGTACCTTATCCGGAGACTATAAGCCCGGGTGACGGGTAGTGATTTATTAAACACGCAAACCGGTAATGGGAGCGTGAGTGTTGGACATAAATAACCCGAAGATGGGTCACCTTGTTACAAAGTAATATCCCGTCCGTATGGTTTCGGGAATAATGAATTAGAGGGTAAGTTGGTTAAAATGTGGAATAAATATCTAAAAGTTTGATCATGCACCAAATGATGCATATTCGCTACAATCCTTGTTAGGAAAATGTTAATAGATTGAAGACAGGAAATTATAAGTCTCACTAGAAATTTTGGGATGTTTCGTATTGTATTTTGATGTTCTGAACGAGTGGAATGAGAATAAACGGGTCAAAACAGCAAGGAAATTGCTGCAGACGAGTTTTGGGCGGGCCGCGTAAGCTTGGTCTGGTTTTACGCGGGGCGCGACAAAGCTACCGTAAGTTACGGTAGCTACCGTAACTTACGGTAGCGAATAAAATGTTACGGTAGTTCTCTACTGCCTTACGGCAGCACAATATTGCCCAGTGGCTACCGTAGCTTACGGTGGCTACCGTAAGCTACGGTAGAGCCCGTTCACTTTTGTTGAATTTTGCATATTTTAGTTGATCGAACCCGTTTTTGAGCGTAGTTTCGATTATGCTAAATTCTAAGGACCTTAATACTAATGTTTGTTAAAAATTTTCAGCTTTTAGGTAATGCAAGTACGTGGATGTTGATCAAGTCAATGCTTCCGAACCGAACACATTCAAGATCTTGTTCCGCAACTTTTGTCATTGTTAGTTATTAATGAATCTATGTAATCGAAGAAATTCTAATGTTGTTTTTGAATGTTCGTTAAACTAGTAATTATTAAGCTATATGTTAATGTAAAAGTTGTGGCTTATGGTTTCTAAAGAATAGTTCCATTTTGTTGTTAGAATTTAAATAATAAAGATGAGTGTTACAAGCAACAGATGCGCGATTACGGTTTTCAATTTCTTACTTCACCTATTTTTGTTGATAATGAGGCAGCAATAAACATAACGAAAAATCCGATACATCACGCTAAAACCAAACATATTGAAATTGGTCATCACTTCAATCGAGACTGTTTCGAGACGAAGTTGATACGAATTGACAAAACCCACACCGACGAACAAAAGGCAGACTTACATACCAAAGCTTTTGATAAAATTCGTTTTCAATATCTTTTAAAATTGAATGGTATGAAGCTGTTGTCGGATGCGGAGGAGTTACTTGGCGTTGATGAGGAAACCACTGCAGATGATGTCGAGAAGTAGACTACACTGGTTTGTCGTTTTTTTTAGTTGTTTTGGTATTTTGGGGGAGATAGATATATTTTCGAAAAATACAAAAACAATAAAAAATGCAAAAATCCAAAAACATGAGATATTTTCAAAATCCAAAAACAATAGAAAACCCAAAAAGAGTTTGTGTAAAAAGGGCAAATGATAGTACATCAGCTAGACAGTTACGGTATGCTAAAGATATGTAATGGTTAAAAGTGTTAAACAGTCTCGCTGATGATATGCCGGTAGGTTTTTATACATTTAGTAGATTTGTTCGGGATATAAACCTATAAATCATTTTTTTGCTTATTACGTGGGGAACATCTCTCGGATATATAGGTAACCCCTGAAATCTTGTTTGAAAGATTTTCTATTTCTGACATACTAGGTCTCTGTGCGTGATGATATCTGGGGTATTATACTAGGACTTCTGATTTTGCGGAAGCAATAGCCTAGTCCTTGTATAATACTCTGCACTGCTTTTATCTTAAAGCCTCCCCTCAGCATAAAAAATGTTGAAACATTGCAAAATGCTAATCATGTGCTGTTGAAGAAAAGATCCCTAAACGGGACACACCGAAAGTCGAGCCATCATCTCTTTGTCTGAACGGAAGTTCTAACCTTAGCTCTCATGGCCTCGCACTACCCGTTACAGATATCATTATTGTACGTTCACCTGTAAGACTGAATATAGAAGTCTGGATACGAGAGTATATTCTGAGGTGGGACACACGTATAAGTTAAGCTATTAAAACACTAAATCGTATCCTGAATAAGTTGAAATTTGTGTGAAAATTTAAAAGGATCAGTATATCGGCAATCTAAGTGAATTGTTTAATATTTAATGTGTAATCAAGCTCAACGGTACTTGTAACTTGTCGGTAACTGATATGATCCCCTAACACGCTCACCAAAAATATGTTTGTAAATACTTTACTTTTACTGCATTTCATTTCATTTCTGTTTAGCATCAAAAACCCAAAAAGATTGCATAGTGTTCTAGTTTAAACTTTCCTAAAATCCCAAAAAGATTTTACATTTCCGCTTTAGTTTTTCGACAAACCAATGTAGAAAGCTGATCTTCAGTCTCGCAATCATGAAGCAGAGCAGGAAGTTTCTGAATTGGACAACAGGGTTGGGAGCTAATCTTGAAAAGCTTGAAAATTCAAAGTCAAAGCAAGTTCATTAAGTTTGAACAAATTTTCATGACACTTGTAAATTTTCATGAAAAATGTGTTTATAAAGTTTGAACAAATTGTCAGTTGTTTCGTTTCGGGTCTTCCAAGGTCATTAACTTGGACTTGGTAGACAAATTAAGTACCTAGGGTCATTAACTTGGACCTAGATACTTAAGTGGATTTCTAAAAACTGATCAAATCTTATAAAACGGTAAAAAGTCAAAAGGTCAAAACAATCAAAAGTCAAAGAGGTGTTTGGATCGCATGACAATCCGATCGGATGGCCATCCGACACTTGGACATATCTATAAATAGTGGTCAAGGTCTTCAGTCAAAGCTTCTTCGATCGATTGACCACTTGACACTCTCCCGAACACTCTTAAACTTTCTTGATCTTGTTTCACACTCTTGCTTTCCAAACTTCATAGGATTATTGGCTAGCACAATCTTCACTATGGGAAAGGTAAGATCTCTAACTTTGATTGTTAAATTCAAAGTTTTTGATGATGTTTTTAAGTTTGGCGACTGTTCGGACTTATAAACTTAGATCTAGGCATTTTTGATGATATTTGATAGAATCCAAACATAGGGTTTTGTTCACGGGCCTTAAATCTATAAGTTTACCAGTTCAATTTGTACAAAAACATGTTAAAATTGATGAATTAAAGGTTAGAAGGCATCGGCTATCGGAGCACTTATTGTCAAATTAAACCCTAACCAAGCCATTTTAGAGAAATTTGAACATAGGGTTTTAATCATAGGCAAAAACTCTACGTGAAAACATGTTCAATTTTGTCAAAAAGTTAGAAAAATTTTTGATGTTCATAGGATGTTCAGAGTGTTCTTCATGTTCCATTGATCGAGTGGCAGTTCGATCGGATGGCAATCCCACAGTTGAAAAGTTACTCATGTTCTTCTTATGTGATTGACAGGATTTACCCCACAGTTGAAGGCATGAAGGCATTTGAAAAAGACACATCTGAAGAGAAGAAGTCTGAAACAAAAGAGGATACTGAAGTGAAGAACTCTGGTAAGAAACAAAGTTTTGGCTATAACAAGTGTCCACCCCCGCTTGAAAATGGATATTCGCCACGAAATCCAAATTCAGAAAGAGTCAAAAAGGCAACCAACTTACAGTGGGAATCTGAGTCTTCAGATAACTTGCCAGGCAACATTGATGTCACTTTCACATCATCCGACACTGATCATGAGTCTGAGTTAATTAAAAAAGTGGTCGATCAGGTGTTGGAAAAAGATGAAACGGAGGAGTCAAAGTCAGAGTCAAAGTCTGAGTCCGACACTTCAAGTTCAACAGTCAAACAGGGCAAAAGAGTTTACAATAAAGATTTTCTGTTATCAAAAAATAATTTGAATGACGAAACATTCAAAGTTGCATATACTTTGAATGATTCTGACAAATTATATTCTGATGAAGAATTTCCAATAAGAGGTGTTAAAACTGAAATGATTAACAAGGTTTTCAAACTAACAGAAATTAATATTTCTGAAATAAAAGATGTAAATCTTGCTGAAAAATCTAGACCTTACACCTCAAGAATTCAACAAAGGTTAAACAAGGAAAAGGGTTACAGTTCTGGTTCAGGTTATCGAAAGAAACCAAACCATAACGGTAATTTTAAAAAGAAGGGAATAGGTTTTATTTCATCAGAAAATCATAAAAATGAGAAAATTTATAAACCAAAAAATGTATTTGTTTCAGGATCAAGTTCGGAAGAAGAAGAAAAGAGCTCATTCTGGAAGCAATCGAACAAAGAATTCCTTGCAAAGAAGCAAGAAGAAATGAAGAAAGATGTTGCTCAACAGAAGAAGGAGACGAGAACTTGTTTTCAATGCAAAACAGTTGGTCACATTGCCAGGAATTGTACAAAGGCAATCCAAACAAAACAGGGAGTCTCTGAAAAACTGAAAGAAAAGATGGTTAAGAATGAATCACCAATCAAACAATTTAAATTTTTCAAAAATTCAAACTTTGAGGTTGATGAAAGTTCAAAAAGTTTTTACAAAAGAAAGGTGAATCTTGATAACCACAAGTGGGTTGTTAAGAAATCTGATGAGAGTTCTAGCAATGATTCTGATTCGTCAAAATCAGAGGAGCTATTTTCTGGCAATGAATCTGACTCGTCAAAGTCAGAGGAGCCTCAAGTTGAGATAAAAGGTGAAAAGTCAGTACCGCTAATGGATGACGCAAACTTTCCACCATTGCGGGCTGAAAATTTTAAACAAAAAGTTGGAAAAGTTGAGATTTCAAATCAATTCTTTTCTGAAAAGAAGGAATTTGATATTGAAAAGGCCTTTAACCCCAATGTGAAACATATTTTTGATAAAATGGTTGACGGGAAGGTCAAAGGGGTAAAGGAATTTTATGCAAAGAAAACAAAGAAATCAGATGAAGATGGGTCATCCCAGGTTAGTAACTGGGATAGAACCTATCATGACTAAACTCTAGACTTGCCGGAGCTCCCAAGTTGGTAATTATGGAGCAGGAATCGGCATCTTTCTTGAGAAATTCACATCTATGATATTTTGACTTACAAGTGGTATTCTTATTCTTGAAATTTGTTATATTCTTACAATTGGTATGGTTGTTTGTGAACCTACAAGTGGTTAATCAAGGTCATTAAGTTGAACTTGATCTAACTATTCATACAAGTGGTTGGAGAACAAAGTGATGAATTTTATCCCCTAACCTACAAGTGGTTTGTGAAATCAACAAAACTATTTTTCTGGAAAAACCATTTGATTAAAACAAACTTAAGTGTTTTGAAATCATCATGGGAAAATAGTTTGTTGTCAGGGGGAGTTCTGATTGTTTATGCCAAGTGGATGGCGAATTGAAACAATTCACATCGGTTTGTCAAATTTTTCCTTTAAATGGTTTTGAATTTTAGGGGGAGTAAGAAATTTCAGAAAATCCAAAAACATTAGAAAATTTGAAAAAGCCAAAAACATGATAAAAATGAAAATGAGTTTTGTTGAGAAAAGAGGAAATGATAGTACATCAGTGGACTATCACAGCACGCTAAAGTAATAGAAAGTTAAAATGTGATAAACGGTCTCACTAAAGATGTGACGATAGGCTCAGATAGACTAGTAGATTTGTGATAACGATACAAACTTAAATGAAAAAGCCTAGTTCTAGTGGGAAACGCGGTTGAAAGAATAGTACTTAGTTTTATCCTTTGTGACTGTGTACCTATTCAGTAATCGTTGAATGCTAAAAGAGCATAAACACCGGTCAGTTTGTGAACTTTCACAACTTGCTGAAAAAGTCACTGTGATTGTGCATTTCATTTTGCAAAGACTTAAACTTGTTTGATTTCTTTATTTTGTTTAAGAATTGGACATCCTCTGCGTATACGTGAGTATCGAACTGGATGTTAGTGCCTAAACATTCTGTATTATTTTTCTTGGTGTTTCATTTAAATCTTGGATCATCTCTGCGTATACGGGAGTATCGACCTGATGATTAAGATTTAAACACATTCAACTTGTTTTTATTTCTTATTTTGTTTAAACATTGGACTTTCTCTGCGTATCGAAAGATCGACCTGATTGTTAATGTTTAAACATTCTGTGTTGTTTTTGCACATATCACAGTTGATGAAAGTTTAAAGGCATTACTTGAGTCAGTGTATTGCATGATGAGGGGATATGCTGAGATCGTGGGGTCCATAAGATTTTAGTGCAAAATTAATATACCTTAACGTATCGATAAGCATTTCGAAAGTTTTTAGATTGATTTTAAGAGGACAACAATATCGTTAATCTATGTGAATCGTTTAGAACTTAAAGTGTTTAAAGCTCAACGGTGCTAGTGATTTGTCTCATAAACTGATATGATCCTCTTACGCAAACTCACAAAAATGTTGTATGTAAATATTTTTTTACTGCTTTTCATTAAAACAATATCCAAAAAGATTTTCAATGTGTTTTAGCATAATTTTTTTGAAAAAGTCAAAAAGATTTTCGACAACTATGTTTAAGAGCTGTTTTTCAAAATTCCAAGTGCTAAACATGATGAACAGGTTTGGGAGAGTTTATTTTGAAAAGGAAAAATGTTATTCTTACAAGTGGTTCATTTGATATTAAAATTGTAAAATCATTTTTTTGATTGATCGATACCTGCAAATGGTTTCTAAATTTGTCAAATTTGTAAATTTGTGAAATTTATTTTGAGGTAGAGAATTGTGCAGGTAAAACCAGGTTTCTGATTCTGTTGCTAAAGAAAGCCAGGTTACGATTTTAGAACCTGTGAGAGTTATAAGAGCCAGGGTTTCAATCCAAAGTTTGCAGAGAGAGAATTCCAGACTGCGATCCCAGCTTGTCGAAAGGGGGAGTCTGAAGAAGTAAGATACAGATTCTGGAATAGCTTTCGAGCCAGGTTCGAATCCTGCAGTCTACGCCAGCTGCTGATGCTGAAGAACTTAAGGAATCAAGAGATCTGATCAAGAGAATTAGAGAGATGTATAGAGCCAGGTTGCGATTCTGAAAAAGAAAGAAAAGAAGAGATAGAGATTGAGGATGTTTACACTGTCAGATACTTTGGAGAGAGCGAAGAATGATCAAGACTGAAGACTTGTACTGAAGACTCGTCGACATCCAAGGGGGAGTCTGTTGGTGCATATGTTTGTCGACTTCGTCTTGTATCGAGTCTTGTAATAGGTTAGATAGATCAGGGAACATTGTACGAGAAAAGTGAGAAAAATATAGGAAGTATTCATTTCGCACAAAATGGATATTGTGGCCATTTCGCATGAAATGGCACTGGCCATTTCGTACGAAATGAGAAGTCCATTTCGTGTGAGCCTTTTCGTGCGGAATGGCTTGCCTATAAATAGGTGCCTTGTTCAATTCATTTGTAACTTTTGGTTTCCGGTAGCGAAGCTCTGCTGAAGTGTCTCCAGCATTGTAAAACGATCTGATATCAATACAAGAGACAACTAAAGTGTTTCTTTGTGCAAATCAGCTGAAATAACTCCGATACGTCTGTTTCCGCCTTTCGTATTGGACGAGATCTCTTCTGAACGAATCGTTTGGTCGTGCAAACGATCCTACAGGATTAGATGATGGAAAGTTTAAGTTTGATATAGAAGACGAAATCCCTTCGTCACAAGAGAAAGAATACGAGTTTAAGTATGTTCATGAAGCTGATAATTACAATGATGTGATAGTTGAAGAGGGATCAGATACGTTTGAAGATGATACTCCCTTTCACTACTCTGGTATTGATGATTCATTTCCAACTCTGGCCGGGATGTTTAAGGAACAAAATGAAGATGAGTTGTGAAGGAAAGTGGTGGAAAAGATAACAAATGAAGGGATTCCGAAAGTTATTCCACAAGAGACTCTGTTAGAGGGCAAGAAGAATTGGTTCAAGGTAATGCCCAAGGAGAGAAAGTATAGAAGACCTCTTCAGTATTTCACGCATAATGCTGATATATCTTTGGGAGATATCTTATCATGGGGTTATCTGGAAGATTTGAAAGTTTATGCTATTAGACGGGAACAAGGGGTTCAGTACTTTGAATTTCTGTCAGACATTCAAACCCTCCCGTGGTGGGTCATTGAGGAGTTAGTGCAAACAAAGAACATCAAACAGTTCTACTATGGCTTAGAAGTGAAGCAGCATGATCAACACATATGGACTACATTAAGTTGCAAGCAAAGGAGAGATTTCCAGATTGGAAGCCACAGTTTCCAAAACAAGATATAAAGATTGATCCAGTCACAGGAGAGAAGGATATTACTTTAAATATAAAGCCGCCAAGATGTTTGAAAAATATGCCGCTACGTGCTATGGAGCAAGATTTCCATGAATACTTTCAGGGTTGGATATACAACCATAGCACAGCGGAAGCGGTGATTTCTTTGTATGATAAGAAGACTGGAGAATCGAGGATGATCTATGTGTTGGATCTGATGTGGTTAGTAAACTGCTCGAAAAAGGATATTGATTGCTTATTCTACAACAAGATCGTGTATGAAAAGCCACACAAAGTTCAAGCTCAACAGTATCAAAAGTTGGTGAACTTGTGTTACACGAAAGACATTAATTCTGGCAGATATTGGAAGTTCAAGTGGAGAGATTTGGAGATTGATGAGTTCTTAAAGAAGTACAAGCGCAGTCAAAGATTCAAAGAGATTTCTGATAGAGCTGTAAAGCTTGGAAGATATAAGCTGATGAGACCTCCTCCAACTGACCAGACACTAATCGAAAAGGAAGAGAACAAGATCCCAAGATGGGATAGGAAGCGCGATGGTGATCCTGAGTACAGAAAGTGGTGGAATGAAGTTGGTAGGCCTCTTAGGCGAAAGATGATTATAGAAAGAGATGAGAAACGAAGACAGAAATCTAAGGAGAGAAGACGCAGCAGGAAGACGGATTGAAGACTATGCTAGAAGGAACTACAGCTACATCCAAGGGGGAGTCTGTTAGTACATATGCATGTAGCTTCCGTCTGCATCGAGTTTTTTTTGTATTTTGTGTTGTGTATGTATTTTTGTATATGTATGTTTGTGTCTAGACAATTCAGGGAACGGCGCGTAAATGTTAAAGTGAAATCCGTCGGGTGACATGTGTCAACCGAACGGATGGCCATCCGATCGGATGACCATCCGATCGGATGACCAACCGACCGGGTGACCAACCGACCGGGTGACCAACCGACCGGGTGACACTATCCCCTTCCCTGGTTGCCTATAAATAGTAGGTTAGTGGTAGTTGTTTAGAACCTTTTGCTGATCATTGTAGCGAAGCTCTGTCTGTCTGACTTTCTACCGGATCCTCTGTATTATCACCGTCAATAAATAGAATTCAGACATGTTAAGCGTTGAAACTGTTGCTTGTGATTCTCTGACGGTGACGAGGGATTCCGCACCTCGTTACTGATCGATTCTGCTACGTTCTACGATAAGAACAGATTCATTCGCGTGGCCTAGCAGTGTCAAGGATTTGGCAATCCTTTCAAGAAGCTTTTGGTTCTCAGTTGAATCTGAGTACAGCTTTCCACCCGCAGACGGACGGTCAAAGCGAGAGAACTATTCAGGCGTTAGAAGATATGCCTGTGACAACTGGTGATTTACGGCCCTTAATTACGTGATTAATAGGTGATTAACGCAATAATAAATAGTGTTTACAACGCAAATTAACTTAATTAGGCCTTTGGAATGCCCAGGAACGTTTATTCGACTGTACAGTGTGCGTATGACAATCAGCGGAAAGATTGCGGAATATTAAACGACAACGAAACGAAACCGTACGAAATACTGACAACGCCGACAAATACAGATTTTCTACGAATTTATATCTATGAAATTAATTTTGTGAATTTATTGGGCTTCCGTGCGACACAAATGCAACGTAAACTAAAAACGCGATGGTGGGAAACGCATCGGCAACGAAACGAAAGCGACAGAGACGCCTGTCATCTTCAGAACCTACATTTGACACTATATTTAGCTCCGTAATGAAATTTTAGTAGCTACAGTCGAAACCGGATCGAAAAACGGATCAAAGACGACAACGATTACCGTAATCGACGAACGGGTGTGCAAACAACGACTACCGACCGTATTTTATGTAATTTTAATACTAAAATTTTATCTTTTGATGTTAAACGGAGTTCGGGTTTTGACAACGGGTCTCGTAGGAATTACGGGCCACTTACACACGAGATAGGCTTGTGGGCCCTAGGCCCAAGCCCAAAACCCGCAGCCTAAACCTGCACATATATATTAGATCTCTCAAGATCTTTACAAGATTTGAAAATCTTGCAAAATCCATACAAAATCTTATAATATACTATAAAATCTCTACAAAATATTTTTCAAGATTCATAAGATCTCCAATGATCTCAAAACATATCTATAAAGATCATGCCTCTTCACAATTCAGACATACCCTCCTTCGGTTCCCCTCTCTCTCTCTCGGTCTGTACATCAGACTCAAACAAACACCTCCACTCCGTCACCCTCCCTCACCCGACATTGCAAGCAACCGGAGCTGGGTATGGCGGTGCTCCGGCGTCCCCTTCTTCTCCGGTAAACCACACACCTCCTCTTCTCTCTGTTTTACCGGTCGTACACCCCCCCTCTGTCTGTTGTCGTCTCCGGTGAGACCATTGACGGGTCCGGCTCACGACGAGGGTGGATCCAGCAACACACCTCAAACATCTTAGAGAGAGAGTGAACCGATAGAGAGAGAGAGTCAGGATGGGAGAGAGAGAGAACCGGTTGTGGTGATGAGCGAGAGAAAGGGCAGCGCCGCCGCTCACGGCGGCGGTAGTAGCGGCGACGGTGGTGGTTCGGCTCAACGACAGGAGCTCCGGTTCGAGGTATGTTCGGTTCAAGATTCAAGATTATTTCGGTTCAAGGTTTGATTTTGATTTTGGCTTGGGTTTCGGCTCGGGATACGCAGGAAGTAGGCGAGTCAACCCGGGACAGTCGAGTCAACTCGGTCAAACCGAGTTAACTCGGTTCGGGTCCAGGTCAAACGGTCAACAACAGGTTGTTACGGTTCGGGTCAGATCTGGTCAGCTGGGTTCGGGTCAACAATTTTGGTTCGGGTCAGAACTGGTCAACGGGTTTGTTCGGATCAGATTTGAGGAGTGTTCGGGTCAGATTTCGGGTTCGGTCAACTCGGTTCGGTGTTCGGGTTAACTCAGTCAACGGCGGTCAAATTCTACCAACTGATGAAACACGAGACCCGGTAAAAGTTTAAACGAAGCGAAAATTTTATTACAATGTTTATATACGTTATAGTTTATGCGAACCGAGCTCGACCGATACCTTTAGCGACTATTTACACTTTAATTTGGCATATTTGATTAAAAGCTATATATATATATATATATATATATATTGCGTGAATTGATTGAATTTTGATAAAAATAGCGACAACTTGTGTTGTCGGGGCGTCCAAAAACAGAGGAAACTCTGCCCGTTTTTCGAGAAAAATCCGTAATATTCAACGCGTTTTATTATAAAGTAAACTATCGGATTCGAATACCTTTTTTAGAAAAACAAATACGAACATATAACGTCTTTTGACGTTACTTTACAACTCACTAAAAACGACGATTCGATGTTATTCACAACTAATAAATATAGTTATTATATTTATTTTAAAACCTTGAAAATCCGACGAAACTTTTATATAATAAATGAAATTATTTATATTGTTTCAAATGACGAATATTACGACTCCTTTTCATAAAAATAAATGTAGATTGCATATTTATTTAGAATGTCAAGCTACACGACACTTCTTTTATAAGATAAATGTAGTTTACATTTATTTCAAGCTTTCGTACAACACGGAATCGTTTTATAAAAATAAATATATTTTATATTTATTTCAAACATCGAACAATATGAAACCGTTTCATGAAAATAAATATAGTTTATATTTATTTCAAATATCAAACGACATGATTTCGTCTATCAGAATAAATATAGTTATATATTTTTACGAACACATCAACTCGATGACAAACCTTATGAAATGAATATAATTTTTTTATATTTATCTCAAACGCCGAAAACAGCATATACATATACTTTGATAAATATCACACGAGACGTAATAGATGGTGCGAATTTGTTATATGATATTCTCATATAAATATTCTTTTTATACAAGTACGACTACTCAAGACGGCTAACGCAATTACAACGACCTATTTATATTTTTATATATAAATATTTATTTATTTTTAAATCTCACGAGAATCAAGTCTTTTCAAGACTTATTGGTTATTATCGACTATAAACGACACTTATCAAATATGACTTAATCATTTTCGATAAGTTAACAAGTTACCGTTGAATCGTTCGGTTAACAATTCGGTAGAGCTCGATGACACATAGTGTAGTTACTGCGTTTACTTAGAAACTTATAAGATATTCTTTGTTAGGAATATTGTAGAATGCACGCTAGCAAGTCAAGTCTTGGAAACGACATCACGAAGTCGTAATTAGCTAGCTTCACACAAGGAAATTCAGGTGAGTTCATAACCCCATCTTTTTATGGTTTTACATTTTTATAAAGGTTTTCGGGGTGGAAAGACATGCACGTTTTGCAGAATACACACAAAGTTCTCGATGAACAAAGACTGCATATTTTTAGACAAAGCACGTTGTGCAAGAACATATAAAACTTATGAACGAATGAAAACTTATGTTTCTAAATCATATTACGAATGGATTTCAAGGAACTCAAATGGTTTACGAATAGATTATACTAAATATACCGGTTTTTACAAAACAAATGCGTATTATCGAGACGTGAATGATTTTCATGACTAGGGATGGATCATCTGGTGATAATATAGAGAGACTGGGGAGTTAGCCTTAGTGGCTGGGGAGGTTCAGCCTTAGTGGCTTGGGAGGTTCAGCCTTAGTGGCTGGGGAGGTTCAGCCTTAGTGGCTGGGGAGGTTCAGCCTTAGAGGCTGGGGTGATATACATGTTACAATTATTACGGACATTTTATTACATGGTATGATTTGCTTAAGGAGGGCATACTACTTAGATCATGTGAGTGGTGGGTACAAAACTTAAAGCCATTAATCCTCGTCGTAGGACCGAGGGACATGAGTGATAGATCTATTTGGGTGTAGCGAGCCCACACCCATGAGGTCAGGGTGACCCATAGTGGTCACTGTGTCTTACAGCCGAGGCCCGGTACAAATTTGCTAGGTTTGAGTTTTCCTGCATCACTTCACACATACCAGTGGCTTTGCAACCCATTGGTGATCTCTTTTTCCTTATTGCTACATACCAGGGACGTACATACTTACAGAAATTCTTGATTTATACAAATTAAATACCATGTTTTATACAAATTCAAGGCATAGGATTATGCGGGCATGGAGTCAAAGTCAGGGTGGGCATTGACGGTTATACGAACATTACAAATACAAGAGTTTACGAATACATGGTTTTACGAATATAATGCGTTACAAACACAAAGTTTCCATATAACTTGGCAAGAAAATGATTTCTAAATTCGTTTTCTCAATATTATCTCACAAACCGGTTATTCAAAAGATTTATTTCAAATCTTTTACAAACAAACTATGAACTCGCTCAACTTTATGTTGATTTTTCGCATGTTTCTTTCTCAGGTTGCATTTCAGAAATTATGGCACGGTTGGAATAGGAGAACCATGAAGAGTCGAGTACTTAGTGGCGTTCATTTTCTAAAAGTCTTTGCTTATTTGCTTCCGCTGTGCAATGAAGATACCAGTCCAGTCACGCCAATGCTCTGATAAATTCGGGGTATGACAATGCCACAAGCTTGTGTAATGGATTTAGGTGGCAGTTGGGATACTCATCTACCTTTGGTTGAGTTCTCCTAAAACAACAGCTACCACACAAGCATCCAAGCTGCACCGTTCGAGGCTCTCTACAGACGCAAGTGTCGATCGCTATTATGCTGGGCAGATGCAGGTGACAGACAAATGGTTGGTCCCGAACTGGTCCAAGAAATGACAGATAAGATCATGCAGATCCGAGAATGCATCAAGGCGGCTCATGATTAACAGAAGAGTTATGCGGACCAAAGACGGAAACCCTTGAAATTTGAAGTGGGTTGTCACACCCCAACTGATGACAGAAACATCGGGGCGCGGCACTGAGCGAAACAGATTGTCCAGGAGTTTCCATAACAACTACGATTACCAATTATTTAAGCATCACGTCCCATACCATGACATAATAAGTAGCATAGTTATTACAGACAAATAGTTTTGTTCTGACAACTCAAATATAAATTGTTTTTGTTTGTTTCTAGACTCCATCCTAGCACAATTCCAGCAAGTAACAAGCAACCATCCTAAGCACCTGTCACATACGTTAAAATAGAGTCAATACACATAGTGTAAAGGTGAGCATACAAGTTTAATAGTATAATATATAGCGAAAACGTTTACGCATAACCAGCATGTAACATGTAGCAAAGTGAAGGCTAGTAGGTTATCGACAATGAAATATGCACAGACGTGACTGCGAGTTGTAGAATGCGCAACACATATCCCCACTGGGACATGTGAAGTAAAGCCCTTAACAACCCCTGCCCACGACAGGTGCTGAGTCCAAACTATAGTACTATCGTTGCTAAGGTGTCAGGCAACAATCACTATGTAAACATAACATACAAGCATTCATCGAATAACATGTAATAACAGTCTGCGTATAAATAGTGTTTGCGTTGTCTGATCGAGGTGATTTGAAAAAGTAACGTATGTAACACCCAAAAGTGCGTAAAGCAAAAACGGATCAAGTATACTCACACATAGCGTTTAATAAGTAAACACTCTCTTGGATTGAAGGGAGCGCTGAGGGAAATTAGCCTGAACAGTTAACGATAGCGTAAGCGAATGAACGGCGCGTAAAATGGTGCAAGTGATCAAGTGTCGAATGGTAATCCGGTCGGATTCAATCCGAATGGATAGTCATTCGATTGGATGGCAATCCGTTCGGATGGTCATCCGTTCGGATGGCTATTCGATCGGTTTGCCACTCGTTTGGGATGGATGCGTTTGTGTATGATGGCTTTGAAGTTTTCGTTGTAGCATTTTGAAACGGATTGGATTACGGTTCGATCGGATGGTAATTCAATCGGATGGCAATCCGATCGGACGGTAATCCGTCCCTCGATCTGATCATTTTACGACTTAGAATTTTGTGAAGTTTTGAAAGTTTTGCGGTTTGCACGAGACGGTATGTCAACGTATTAAACAACGAAAACTCCATCAGACCCAGGTTATCTAATCGAACGGGAATCACCCCAATCCAATCCGTTAACTGTTCGTGACGGGTGGTTTGATGTTCAACCCGAAATCAGTTGTCTTGTTGATAGGATTCAAATCTCAAACCGACACAACACTAGAGGAGAGTAGAAGGCCTGAATGAGCTCCGATTCTACTGGTTTTGAGTGCATTGAGTGTAAAAGAGTTGAAAGAAAGTTGAAAAGTATCTTCCAATCCTTTTAACTTTGGAAAATGTTTAGATCTATGCAAAAACAGTGTTTAATCTTGTGGAAATCCTTCAGATCTGAGTTAATCTTGGTGGAATGAGGTCAAACCATGAAGTTCATAAGAACTCCATGATGACATCACCCTAGAACACCTCAAATCCGCAGATTTCAAGGTTAAAAGTAAAGATTCAAAGGTGAAAAAGATGAAGAAGTGCATGTAGATCATAGAAGTACAAGATTTGGGGAAGAAACTTACAAGAATCGCGAGAAATCGAAAGAAAAGTGGGTTGGAACGCTTGGTCGGACGAGAGAGAGCTGTCACATCACTTTGGTGATGTGACAGGGGGTATTTATAGGTTGCCAAAACGGGAAAGGAGGAGCAAGTGTCGGATGGCGTGCTGATCGGATGACACTTCGATCGGATGGCAATCCGATCAGATGGCCATTCGATCGAACGGTCATTCGATCGAGTGGCTCCGACGAGTTGCGTTTCGACGTTTCGTTTCACGTGTTGAGCGTTGTGATGCGTTTTAGCGAGTGTTGATTAAGCGATGTGATAGGATAATAATAACCACACAAAAACTATATCTAACATACAATCATCATAAATAACTTGCGTTTAGCGTTTGCCATTAGGTTGCGATTGCGATAAGGTTGCGACTGCGTTTCGATTAATCACCACAAAACATAAACATAAATAAACATGCACAAGTGACACATAAATAGCACACACACGTAAAACAATATCCAAAACGCATAATTCGAGTTGCTAATACGATCGCGATAACGATTAGCGATTCAAGTGATGAAACATGCGATTAAACCTCGATTATTCACATGTACTCCACATAATACAACTAAAGTCAATAAATAAAAGATTCGATTACAAGTCAGGGTTTTCAATCCATAGTTAAGCAAGGAGTGACAGATCGCAATTAGCAATCTTTTCTTCCTTTGACTTTGACTTTGACTTGTACTTTGACTTTCGTAACACTGGGTGTTAGAGCCTCCCCTACTTAAGGGAATTTCGTCCCGAAATTAGGCCTTAGCTGTAACAAACAACTGCGGGTACTTCGCCTTCATGTCGCTTTCGAGTTCCCAGGTGAACTCTGCACCGCGTTTGCTGATGCGTGCGGTGTGTTATTAATTTTTAATGTATATGTTAAGCCCTTTTTTAACACTTTTTAGCCAAGTTTTAAATTTATAAAACACGATCTTTTACTAACACCAAACACACATATGGGCAACTGCACCCATCGTGAGCGTAGTATAGTGTTGGCAAGATACTGAGGTCGTCCAAGGATACAAGAGCTTTTAGTACCGGTTTATCCTCAACGTCTAATCAAATCAAAAGTTAGAAAAAAGGTTTTTAAACTAGAAAAATAAAACTAACTAAAATGCTGAAAAATAAAATAAAAGTAAAAACAGATAGACAAGATGAATCACTTGGCTCCGACTCGTGTATAGTGTAACCTTTGATTATTTCCGCACTTTTGCACTTTTTAAGAGATTATCTTAGTTATTGTAGTAGGCCCCTCTTTTGAAGGTGACGTTACCCTCAACCCAGTAGTTTGAGTCAGCAAGGATACAATCCTAAAGGGTCGGATTATTGAAAGATAATTAATTAAGTTATTAATGCATATTATGGTAGGCCCCTCTTTTGAAGGTGACGTTACCCTCGGCTAAGTAGTCTGAGTCAGCAAGGATACAGTCCTAAGTAGCCGGATTAAAGTATTAATAGTAGCTTACATATGAGGGGATCAAAGAGTTTGGACCCCCGCCATCCAATACCGGTGGGTATTGAAGGAGGTCCTACTAAATTTGACCCAGGTCCTTGCAGGATCTATACACTGAACAAGGCAAGACTCTTACCAAACCATTCCCTTAACCCCCGACCAGGTAGCCAACATACCTCCATATAGACCGTGGAGATATGAATGGTGAAAATATTTTATTTTATATAGACAGTAAAATAATGCCAAGACACCACGGACAAACGATAAGGAAGAATCACCTTCAACATAAGAAACTAGTTATTGAATTCATTAATACATAACCAAGTAAAAAGTGCGAAAAGATTAAAAATAAAAAGTATTACACTAGACACTTGTCTTCACCAAGTGATGTAAGAGACTTAGGCAAACATGGCCTTTGATTGTCAAGAACTCTTACGATCAATCTTGGATCCCGAGACGACTCACACACTCTATGATGGACAATGGATGATGGTGGTGGATGATGGTGTTGTGATGGTGGTGGGTGGTGGGTGAAGTGTGAGAGAGGTGGTGTGCCAAGGGATGGTTTGCAAAATGAGCCAAGCACCCCTATTTATAGGCTGAACAGTAGCTCGGACACGGCCCTGTCTCCATTGGGCACGGCCCCATGTCTATCCTCTTATCTGTCTTCATTAATTGCAGTTTGTCTGCATTAGTTTACCACGCCCCCGTGTCCACTGGGCACGCCCCCGTGTGCAGAAGCATATTTGTACTATCAAGATTTGCCTGGATTCTGCGAATCTTATAGTTGACCACGGCCCTGTGTCCACTGAGCATGGCCCCGTGGTGGGCGATAGAAGCTTCTATATCTTTGTCTTTTATGCTGGCACTTGGGCACGCCCCCATGTTCACTGAGCACGGGGCGTGTTTAGCCTTCTGTTCTCTTGTTTTGCTTGGGAAGATGCTGTCGGGGAGGTCGGGCATGCCACGTTTGTTCCTTTTCTTGTATTTATGTTAGATTTAGCTGCCTTTTTGCTTCTTTTGTTCATTTGACCTCATTTAATCCTGAAAATACAAAAGGAAGACAAAAGCACACTTTTCCAACATTAGTACTAAAAAAGGGTTAGTTTTATGCCACAATTGATGTAATTTATATGTTGCATTTTGTGCACATCAAATACCCCCACACTTGAATCTTTGCTTGTCCTCAAGCAAAACTCTTTATAATGTGGCTTTACACTCCCAAATGGAATGGGTAGAAGAGAAGGTTTTTGGGATTGTCATAGAGTCTCGGGATTTCCAAGATTCTTTATTAAGTTTTATTTTTATTTATTTACAATCCTATTCGTCATGATTTATTTAAAACATTACATAAGATAAATTACTTATTAGGGCATAACATGCCTTTTTAAAATTCCATTTATATACAAGTTCACATGCCTCACGGGGGATCACTCAACACTCGGCGGAATATGTATTTTAGTGAATCACTCGAGAGCGGCATGGAACTTACTCCTACCATAGGCTTGCCAAGCGATCAATCATCCTCCTTTTTAACTATATACCTTTGTAAATATCAAGAGGACTTTTAGGTGAAGGGTTAGGCTTGGGTTAAAGGTAGGTGGTTGGGTTAGTGGTTAGTAAAAGGGCGAAAGTCGTAAAAAGCGTTGGTTTTCGTAAGACTTTTTATTTTTGCAATTTTTATTTTGATGAAGCCATTATTCAAACAAAGTTATTTTGGATGAACTTGTTTGTTTATTTCTCTTTTGCTTCATCATCAACATTTTTTTTTTTGAAAAGTCGTACAAAAAACCGAGTTTGTTACTAAAACAAAGGGTTAAAAATAAAAAGGGTTTTGGTGGGTGAAAGGGAGTTTGTTTTTGGGTTAAGAAATGAAAAGGTTTAGGCTCAAAGGGGTTAACTAGGGGGATTTTGGGTAGGTGGTAAAAAAAATAATGGTGTAGAAACAAAAAGGGTTAGTCCTAATGCCTCCATCATTTACTTACTCGGGTTTAAGTTGGTAAGGACCGGGAATGTATCGTCGTGACAAGTTCTAGAGTCGTAAGAACCAAGCGACTATTCACACAAAAAACGAAAAATGAGCATTTAGTTTAAAGATATGTATTTGTATGCTCAATAAAGCCTCAAAACTCACTTTTTGTGGGAATGGGTTTTTATGTGATCAAGTACATATAATCAAATTTTAACTAAGCTTGTCATGCTGTTTCATAATTTTCTTATGTTGGTTCTTTTTATCACGACGCTATCGGTTGTAAATTTGTAAAAATATAACCTTTTTAGAACTTGAAATTCCCAAGTTAAACCTAGATAAGTTAAAAAAATGAATTTTTTTTGAAAAAATTTGGGGTGATTAGCGGTTCCAATAGAGTTTTGTGTAAGGCTTGTGATTAGGACTTGCAAGATTCAAAGTTTTAGCATCCCCCCCCCCCCCCACACTTAAATTACACATTGTCCTCAATGTGCCCCAAAAATAAGTTTTTAGGTTGATTGAATGTGTAAAAAGGTGTGAAAAAGCAAATTTTATGTTACTGGGCGTCTGGACACGGCCCCGTGGTGTCCGGGCATGGCCCCGTGTTCAGATCGCCAGTAACATAAATGAATAAAGAGAAACAGAAGCCTGGGCACGGGGGCGTGTTCAGTGAACACGACCCGTGTCCAGTTACCTGAACTGGGCATTTTCTGTAGATTGTGCAGCACGGGGCCGTGTTGGGCGGGCACGGCCCGTGCTGAACTTGCTGTAATGAAGAAATTTTTTGTCGGATGGCCCTGTTTTCGTGCATGGGGTGCTGGTTCAAGTTTACCTTGTTATCCTTCAACATCCCGAGTGTGTTTTATTCATTACAACATCATCCAATCACCAAATTAGCAAAAACCATCATTCATTTAATCATAGAGAATTACATAATAATCCTAAAAGTTAAAATTCTAGATAAATAGGTCAAAGAAACACAAGAAATCTGGACCAAGAAGTTCTAGCCTAATACTTATTCTATTAGCAAAATTTCCGAGAAGATAATTCCCTCGGTTGGATGTGGCTTGAAAAACTTCTTTCTCCGGGCATGGGTTCCTCACACGTCGGCGAGCCACTCCTCTATCTCCCTAGGGAGAGGAAAGGCGGGCTCATTGGCATTGGTTTGAGGTGGTGCAACCTCCACCGGGACTTCTTGTAGATCTTCAAGAGGAGGCTCCGCTGGAATGTCATCCCATCCGGTTGGGTTGTTGATTCCAAGTGCTAAGTTCCAATCCTCTTGAGGGAGGATTGGTTCCATGGGAGGTGTCACAAGAATGTTCAACCTTTGGTGCAAGAGATTGATTTCTTGAAAACTGTTCTCCAACCCCACCGTAAGATAATTTATACGGTCTATTAAGACCTCCTCTACCGAAGTCATCTCGTCAAGAGCTTCATGTAATGCCATTACGTAACGTAAGAGAGTTGCTTCAATCGATGACCTTCTCTCCCTTCGACTGTTTCTGGAGTGCGCAGAAGATGTACCACTGTTTTGACTAAACATTCTACGAAAACAAACCAAAAATAGTTCATTTTAATGAAACTGTACATCGGACACGGCCCCGTGTTCAACGAGCACGGCCCCGTGTTCACCTTTTTGCAGATTTTTGGAACAAGGAATCTTGGAGTTTCAAATTATTTTTTCAACTTATGAAGCATTTTTAAACAGAAATAACTTAAAACAATGTTGTACAACTTATTTTTAACAAGATTCCTTGGACAAAAATCTAACAAACATCACAATAAAGCTTGGGAACAAGCTTCAATGGAGGTGTTGAGACAAGAAAGATGAAGAAGAAGGCAATGGATAAAAGAGGAAAGGACAAGATGGTTGTTAGAACCTTCTTTTAGAAAATACCTAGGATGGTAGGTGAGAAGATCCTTTCAAATCTCTGTCCCTGGATGGTCCAAATGTGCAGGATTCTTGGCTGCATTTATAGAAAACGACAGCATGCTGGACACGGCCCCGTGTCGGCTGGACACGGCCCCGTGCGCAGGCAAGATCCTGACACATTTTGTCCGTATTCTGACAAAAAGTCAGAAAGGAATCTTTTGGTGGACACGGGGGCGTGTTGACCTGGGCACGGCCCCGTGTCGAAAGGCTGTTTTATGAAGTGTGTCTATTTTTAAGGAACTTACTCGGATCGGGCGGTTCCTTACTGGATGGAACAACCCCAAAGTGCCTAAGATACCTTAATTGCTCTAGACTAAGACGAGAACGCAAGAGGTGTCGGTGAGGGTGATTCCTATGCCAAATGTAGGTGGACAAGTCCAACCCTTTCCCGGGCTCTCGTTAAAGAAGGTGTATGCCGAATCGCTCAGGTCTATGTATGCATCGAACAAAGTCGATGGGGAGTCCTTCACGGCACAATCGACACAGGGACGACTATCGCTCAAATCCTCGCTAGAGTTAGAGGTAACGTCGGGAACAACGAAGTTGTTTTTATTTGAATGTGATCCCAACAATTCTTCTTGGTTATCGTCTTGAGATAAATTATTGAAATCTATTCTGAGTTCATTTAACCAATTAAGAATTAGATCTTCCATTTGAAATAGTTCATCAAGAAGCATTTCTCCTAGAAGATCCGGTTGAGAGTGTTAGTGCATTTATGTCTATCGCATTCGTCAATCTGAGCCGTAGCGAGAAACAGAAGAAAACAAGTCGTTATATTGTAATATCTAGACAAAAGGCAAGGTGGCATTTCTGTAATTAATGAGAAGTCTCATTAAATTCCCCTTGGCCTATAAATAGATCCTTTAGTGTTAGAATTAGAACTTTTGGCTCATTTGTGTTTTGGAGAGCTCTAGATCTAGAGAGAGAATCTAGAGAGAGAAAGTGATTCAAGGTGCTTGTTCTTGTTAGATTTCTAATAGAATCACGTTTATATTACATCGTGTGTGTTAGGTCACGTTCGTGTACGGTTTTCGCACGTTATACGTTCGTTTCGCAATCGTTTCGGAGTCAAAACCGGTCCTACAAGTGGTATCAGAGCAGGAGCTCGATTGCACTGATCTATCACATGATTTCGCACAGGATTTCATCGATTTCAGATCCGGATTTCATCTATTTCTTCATCTTTTTCATCTTTTTCACGTTTTTCACTGAAAATCGTCAAATTGAACAGGTTTTTACGGTCCAAAATTCATGATTTTTTAATATGTTGTGCGAAAACACCTGATCTATAGCCTTACAAAGTTTCAAATCCTAATTCAAAGCCGTTTAGGAGAAATCTGAGTTTTTAGGTCCGATTTCGCTTGAAACAACCTAATTTCGCTTGAAAACATCTAATTTCGTTTGAAACAGCCTAATTTCGCTTGAAAACACCTAATTCCGTTTGAAAAACACCTAATTTCGTTTGAAAACATCTTAATTCCATTTGAAAACATCTAATTCCGTTTGAAAACATCTTAATTCCGTTTAAAAAAGGTAATTCCGTTTGAAAATCAATCTGATTTCGTTTGAATTAGGTATTCCGCGTGAAAGTCATTATTTCGCTTGAACAGATCGTAATTCAGTTTGAATGTGAAGTGTCTATTTCCGTTTGAAAGTGGTTCAGTAGTTCACGTGATATACTTGTTTTGATCTGATCAATATTCATTGGCCCAATTATAAATTGATAATAAAACCAATTGTCTGCCATTATATGTGAAAGCATGTGTAGTATTAAAAGGTTGTCGGATAAGTGGATTTGAGGCCCAATTAAAATCAATATCTTAATAGTGTTTGTCAGTCACTATTGTTTGCATTAAAAGAATCTAGGTCTTTATACTTAGTGATATCTGGGGTATTATCCCGGGACTTCTGATTTTGCGGAAGCAATGGCCTAGTCCTCGTATAATACTTTCTGCTTGCTTGAAATATAGCATCGCCCTCAGCATAAAAAATGATGAAACATTGAAAAATGCTAATCATGTGCTGTTGAAGAAAAATATTCTCTAAAGGGAACATACCTAAAGTCGAACCGTCATCTCTTTGCTGAACGAAAGTTCTGACCTGAGCTCTCACGGTCTCGCATTTAACCCTTTACAGATATCATCTAGGTATACTCACCTGTAAGACAGAATATTGGGATCTGGATACGGGAGTATATTCAAGAGGTGGGACACATGAATGAGTTTAAGTTCTTAATACACCTAATTCGTATCCTGAATCAGTTGAAATTTGTGTGAAAATTTAAGTGGATCAGTATATCGACAATCTAAGTGAATTGTTTAATTCTTGATGTGATTTTAAGCTCAACGGTACTTGTGACTTGTCAGAAACTGATATGATCCTCTGACGCAAACTCAAACAAAAATATTGTCTGTAAATATTTCTCTACTGCTTTACATTTCAGAAAATCACAAAAAGATTTTGTTTTCTGCTTTATTTTCGACAACCGATGTCTGAGTGCTGAGTTTCAAAATCTGAGTATGCTGATTGTGTTTCTGAAAAATAAAACAAGTTCATTAATTTGAAACTTGAAGTTTTTAAAATCAAAAACAGTTTGTGATATCTCCAAGGTCATTAATTTTGACTTGGATGATTAACTGTGAGGGAGTTGGATTCTTAGATTGTTAAAATCTGTTATAAAGAGTCAGTTTTCGATGTTGGATTCTTAAATACTGCCAAATCTATGAAGTTTGTTGACAGGGGGAGTGAAATTTAGAAAGTTTAATAGAGCCAGATTACAATTTCTGGAAATTCGAAGTTATTTTCATTGTTAAAATGTTTTACTTATAAATGTCAGAAAATTACAGATGTTGTACCAGACTACGATCCCGACAGCCGAGTCTAAGGGGGAGTCTGAAGACGAGATTAACGCAAGAGGAAGCTGAAAGCCAGGTGTCGATCCCAAAGCATGGAAGCTTGACGAAAGGGGGAGCCTGATGAAGAAAAGAGTTTACAGAAAGGGGGAGCTGAAGCTGAAGACAGATCCACCGGGATTCTGTTCAAGAAAGAAGGAGTCTACATTATTGAAAACGTGTTAAAGCTTCAAGAAGACTCAAAGAGAGAGAGAGAGAAAGACAGGACGCTACGAGATTGACTACGGCAATATCCAAGGGGGAGTCTGTTAGTGCATTTATGTCTATCTCCTTCGTCAATCCGAGCCGTAGCGAGAAACAGAAGAAAACAAGTCGTTATATTGTAATATCTAGACAAAAGGCAAGGTGGCATTTCTGTAATTAATGAGAAGTCTCATTAAATTCCCCTTGGCCTATAAATAGATCCTTTAGTGTTAGAATTAGAACTTTTGGCTCATTTGTGTTTTGGAGAGCTCTAGATCTAGAGAGAGAATCTAGAGAGAGAAAGTGATTCAAGGTGCTTGTTCTTGTTAGATTTCTAATAGAATCACGTTTATATTACATCGTGTGTGTTAGGTCACGTTCGTGTATGGTTTCCGCACGTTATACGTTCGTTTCGCAATCGTTTCGGAGTCAAAACCGGTCCTACAGAGAGCATTCAAGGGAGAGATAGGGATTATTTTTACTTTCGCCCCTCTTAAGGCTACGGGAAAATGATGGGTCTATATAGTGGGGCTTATAATTTAGAAAATAACATTCTAATTCTTTATGGGAACCACCACATATTTGACACCACATACCATAAGAGTGCCGAAAGTAAATAATATCAGTATCACTCATGTTTGTGTCAGGAATTACCAACCATCGGGATCATACGGTTCTGTTTTCAGTAACTGAATCTTGGGCACGGGGCGTGTTGAGTGGGCACGGCCCCGTGTTCAGCTTACTGTCTGACTTAAAACAGGATTGCCAGTTCCAAAAATTGGGCACGGGGCGTGTTCAGCGGGCACGGCCCGTGCTGAGTTCTGCAGAAGCTGAAAAACTACGAAAATCCTAAAAAAACAGAAAAATTAGAAAAAAACGATTAGGCCGCTGATTCCTAACTTTCTTAGAATCCTTGTGTCCCCGGCAACGGCGCCAAAAACTTGATGCATGCGGTGTTTTATTAGTTTTTAATGTATATGTTAAGCCCTTTTTAACACTTTTTAGCCAAGTTTTAAATTTATAAAACACGATATTTTACTAACACCAAACACACATATGGGCAAGTGCACCCATCGTGAGCGTAGTATAGTGTTGGCAAGATACCGAGGTCGTCCAAGGACACAAGAGCTTTTAGTACCGGTTTATCCTCAACGTCTAATCAAATCAAAAGTTAGAAAAAAGGTTTTTAAACTAGAAAAATAAAACTAACTAAAATGCTGAAAAATAAAATAAAAGTAAAAACAGATAGACAAGATGAATCACTTGGCTCCGACTCGTGTATAGTGTAACCTTTGATTATTTCCGCACTTTTGCACTTTTTAAGAGATTATCTTAGTTATTGTAGTAGGCCCCTCTTTTGAAGGTGACGTTACCCTCAACCCAGTAGTTTGAGACAGCAAGGATACAATCCTAAAGGGTTGGATTATTGAAAGATAATTAATTAAGTTATTAATGCATATTATGGTAGGCCCCTCTTTTGAAGGTGACGTTACCCTCGGCTAAGTAGTCTGAGTCAGCAAGGATACAGTCCTAAGTAGCCGGATTAAAGTATTAATAGTAGCTTACATATGAGGGGATCAAAGAGTTTGGACCCCCGCCATCCAATATCGGTGGGTATTGAAGGAGGTCATACTAAATTTGACCCAGGTCCTTGCAGGATCTATACACTGAACAAGGCAAGACTCTTACCAAACCATTCCCTTAACCCCCGACCAGGTAGCCAACATACCTCCATATAGACCGTGGAGATATGAATGGTGAAAATCTTTTATTTTATATAGACAGTAAAATAATGCCAAGACACCACGGACAAACGATAAGGAAGAATCACCATCAACATAAGAAACTAGTTATTAAAGTCATTAATACATAACCAAGTAAAAAGTGTGAAAAGATTAAAAATAAAAAGTATTACACTAGATACTTGTCTTCACCAAGTGATGTAAGAGACTTAGGCAAACATGGCCTTTGATTGTCAAGAACTCTTACGATCAATCTTGGATCCCGAGATGACTCACACACTCTATGATGGACAATGGATGATGGTGGTGGATGATGGTGTTGTGATGGTGGTGGGTGGTGGGTGAAGTGTGAGAGAGGTGGTGTGCCAAGGGATGGTTTGCAAATGAGCCAAGCACCCCTATTTATAGGCTGAACAGTAGCTCGGACACGGCCCCGTGTCCATTGGGCACGGCCCTATGTCCATCCTCTTCTATGTCTTCATTAATTGCAGTTTGTCTGCATTAGTTGACCACGCCCCCGTGTCCACTGGGCACGCCCCCGTGTGCAGAAGCATATCTGTACTATCAAGATTTGCCTGGATTCTGCGAATCTTATAGTTGACCACGGCCCCGTGTCCGCTGAGCACGGCCCCGTGGTGGGCGATAGAAGCTTTTATAGCTTTTTCTTTTATGCTGGCACTTGGGCACGCCCCCGTGTTCTCTGGGCACGGGGCGTGTTCAGCCTTCTGTTCTCTTGTTTTGCTTGGGAAGATGCTGTCGGGGAGGTCGGGCATGCCACGTTTGTTCCTTTTCTTGTATTTATGTTAGATTTAGCTGCCTTTTTGCTTCTTTTGTTTATTTGATCTCATTTAATCCTGAAAATACAAAAGGAAGACAAAATCACACTTTTTCCAACATTAGTACTAAAAAAGGGTTAGTTTTATGCCACAATTGATGTAATTTATATGTTGCATTTTGTGCACATCATTTGCCTTCCCAGCGAACCTTCACAATGGGAATGCGTGAGCACCTGAGCTTCTTGGTTTCTCAGTCCATGATCTCGACAGGCTTCTCCACGAAGTGTAATATTTCGTCCACTTGTAGATCCTCAAGTGGTACTTGTAAATCCTGCTCGGCCAGACACTTTCTGAGGTTCAAAACGTGGAAATTCGGGTGGACGTTGCTAAGTTCCTTTGGTAGTTCGAGTCTGTAGGCCACTTTGCCGATCCTTTCCAGAATCTTAAAGGGTCCAACATATCGAGGCGCGAGCTTTCCTTTCTTGCCAAATCTGATCACACCCTTCCAAGGTGATACTTTTAGGAGTACGTGATCGCCAATGTCAAATTCAAGGGGTTTGCGGCGTCTATCGGCGTAACTTTTCTGATGACTCCGAGCTTTCAGCAGGTTGTGTCACACCCAGACTCATAGCGGAAGTAAAATATGGGATGCAACAGACACATGGAACTGACACATTGCTCATAAAGATATAATATTATACATTACCAACGTGTTTCGTTTACATTATTTATTCACAGAACACCACGTAAGTTACAACTAAGTTTTCCCATAAGTAGTCTGGTACTAGAAGCTATGCCTCTATTCACGTATTATCCATACTCAAAACTTGGAAATCCTACAAGCTTATTCCTCCTTTGTTTTACCTGCAAAACATGTTACAATTTGGAAAAAGTCAGCTAAACATAGTTGGTGAGTTTCATTGTTTTAGTTTGTATTAAATAGACGTAATTATAATTCAAGTTTGGCACATTTGATTGAATATATACTGAGCCCACAAGTGAAGCCTTGACTATCAACTCAACCCCGTGGTCCACCACCATGGCACTGCCCATGTGTAGCTATGGCTAGTACCCCATAGCCTATGCTTGAACATGTACAATTGCGTATGTATCTCATGGCGTTCCTGGCCATCGCAATTGGGTTTGTCGGACCAATAGTACTATTTACACATTCCCTGGCCTACGGTTAATCACTTGGGTCTGTGGGGACTTTTCATGTACTAGTGTTTACTCAGATAATTCACGTTATATCATGTATATATGTGCACGTATGAACGTATGTAACATGCATTTCACCCCATGTAAAACAGAAAAACAGATTTAAAACGGGGAAGTAAAACTCACATAATAAGTAAGCATAGCAATCACGCGGGGTATATGTGTCAGTGATCTACTACTTCAGTCCTGGTATCAGTTATTGTTGGGTTAATTACCAAAAACAGGGTTCTGTTTGGGAATCGCTATAACTTTGTTCGGATGGGAAAAAATCATCCGAGAATTGACCTATAGCATAACAGTAGAGTTGTGGGTATTATTTAAGTGTCAATAACCTAGACAAGTTACCTGGTTATCTAGGTTATCAGGCATAACCCAGAAGAGTTATCTGGCCATCTAGGTTATCAGGCATAACCTAGACGAGTTATCTGGTCATCTAGGTTATCAGGCATAACCCAGACGAGTTAGCTGGTCATCTAGGTTATTAGGCATAACCCAGACGAGTTAGCTGGTCATCTAGGTTATCAGGCATAACCCAGACGAGTTATCTGGTCATCTAGGTTATCAGGCATAACCCAGACGATTTATTTGGTCATCTAGGTTATCAGGCATAACCCAGATGAGTTATTTGGTTATCTAGGTTATCAAGAATAACCCAGATTAACAACAGGTAATCAGGAACATCCTGGAAAATATGATATCTTTCCGAAATTGTTATACTGCGTTTCCGGCTACCGAAACTTCACGACAACGCGATTTATGAAACCCAAAGTAAAATTCAGTTAATGATCCCCAAACTTTTCCAGGATGTTCCTCATAGTAAACTCAACATCTCTGAAATTTTTGGTGATTTATTGAGCTCGTTTACTATTTTATCCGAAATTATTTCTTTAAAACAGTTAAAAATTCACCAAAAATCACCCAAAATTCATAAATTTCTAAAATTTTAATCGAGTCATATTTTCACCATATATGATCAGCTTGCAAAATTTCAAGTTTTTTGAATACCCACGAACCAAGTTATGCTATAAACAATTCTGTATCTCCTTGATTCGATTTTCAGAAGTTATACCTAGCGTTTCTTGGCGATTCAAGCGGTCCTTTTACTTTTAAAGACTTAGTTATTTCTTGTATAGTACCTATACATAACACACAACACAAATATGCAAAAAAACCCATGTCAATCAAGCCTTAGAACCATTATTTTTCGATTAGTGTTTGATTTGACCGAAAATTGTCGAATATGTTGGTTTATTGATCCATAATCTGATTTTTTACAATACCAAACACCATGTATGATCTTATTATATCTTATTTAGGTTTGAACAACCTTTTTGCTTAGAAAAAAATATCATTTCATGGATCAAAATGATTTCTTTTGTTAAATACATGTTTTAAGTATGAAAAACATAAGAAACTTAATTAAAACCACTATCATACCTCAAGAATTTGTTGTATTTTGATGTATACTTGCTGGAACAGAAGGTATAAGGTTTTGAGGAGGTGTTTTGAAATGTGATAAAAATGAAACAATGAAGAAGCATGCCTTTTTAAGTATCGTATGGAAATGTCAAGGGGTTTCTAGACCCCTTTGACTTAGTCAAAGACACAAATTTTGAGGATAAATGATAAGTATCAGCTGATATTTTGAGCTAGGTTCGTTATCGGGTTTTAAACGTGTCACGGGTACGCCAAACGGGCTCTTTTTCGTGCGTTTTTCGCACGGTTATTAACGGTTTTGAAAACCGAACCCACCGACAACGAAACCAATACAATTTGATATTTTGACTTAGAAGAACTTATATTTATGTTAAATAAGTGTTTTTAGGCTTGACTGACTGTTCCTTGCATGTTTGGTCATTTCCGGTTGCGTTAAAATCAAAGGCGTTCCGCTAACCGGAAGCTGCTTTGTTTAACGTGCCAACTACCTGTTAAGGCCTCAAATCTTATGTTATGGTCTAAATATCATATCCAAGTATTTCCGTGCCCTTAGAATCATGTACGACACTATCATTTGTATCCAATTCGGTATTATTCGGTTTGTGCACTGTTAAACGGTAAGCTTCCGTTTAACCTGTTTTTAACACACTGAGGCATTTTGATCGCACTGTTTGTCATTATTGATCATGTACCACTCATAACGTACCATCGGATTTATCTGAGTCATGTTTGTTATCGTTTCGTGAATTGTGTAACTTGAACGTACAATTATTGTTTCAGACACAATTAGGGTTTACCTAGTTTTGCAGTGGTCGTCACATTCTCCCCAGGTTAAGAAATTTCGTCCTTGAAATTTGATGTATCTAGTTGGGGAAGAGGTGCAGGTATTTCCTGTGGAATTCATCCTTCCGCTCCCACGTGTATTCAGGCCCTTGTTTCGAGTTCCACCAGACTTTCACCTGCGAGATTTTGTTATGACGTAGTTGTTTGGTCTTCCCGTCTATGATTTCTACCGGTTCCCCCACAAAGTGGAGTTTGTCATCAACATGCACATCTTCTAATGGTATCATAGCTGCTTCATCCGTGGGACATTTCTTTAAGTTGGATACATGGAAGACATCGTGAATTGTGCTCGTTCATCTGGTAATTTCAGTCGGTACGCTACAGATCGAACCTTGGCAATAATTTCATACGGCCCAATGTACCTTGGAGCCAACTTTCCAGCCTTGCTAAACCTTATCACTCCTTTCCTACTTTGTCACCTACTTCAAACGATAACGGTTTCCGGCGAACATTGTCGTAACTTTTCTGCCGATCTCGTGCCGCTTTCAGTCTACTTTGGATCTTATGCACCTTGTCTATCATCTCTTGAATTAGTTCAGACCCCATGAGTTGAGTATCGCCCACTTCAGCCCAACAAAGTGGCGATCTGCACTTCCGGCCATATAGTGCTTCGTACGGAGCGGCTTGTATGCTACTATAATAGTTGTTATTGTAAGAGAATTCAATGAGGGGAAGGTGCTTATCCCAACTTCCTCCAAAGTCTAGGGTGCAAGCACGAAGTAGATCCTCCAATGTCTGGATAGTTCGTTCTGATTGGCCGTCGGTTTGGGGATGGTAAGTTGTACTCAAGTCTATCCTAGACTCCAAAGCTTCTTGTAACTGTTGCCAATAGTGTGAAGTGAAATGACCATCACAGTCTGAAATGATTGCAACTGGTACCCCGTGTCTAGCCACAATTTCATTCATGTAGATCTTGGCCAATTTCTCGGTTTTGTAGGTAGTATGAATCGGAATAAAGTGTGCCGATTTGGTTAGTCTATCTACTACTACCCAAATCGCATCATGACCTCGGGGTGTTTTTGGAAGGTGGGTCACGAAATCCATCGTGATTTGCTCCCAATTCCATTGAGGTATTTCGGGTTACTGTAACATTCCCGAGGGTTTCTGGTATTCCGCCTTGACCCGGGCACAAGTCAAGCATTTGCTCACGTACTCTGCTACATCCTTTTTTCATACCCGGCCACCAATAAAATCCCTTAAGGTCGTGGTACATCTTGTCTGTACCGGGGTGAATAAAGTACTTAGACTTATGAGTCTCATCCATAACCAGTTGATGTAGGTCATGGAGAGTAGGAATCCATACTATATCTTTGAAATACAACACTTCATCCGGTTTCTTCACAAAATTCCCTTCATTTCCATGTAAGTTTTCGCTATTTAGTTGGCCTTCCTCTAAAGCTTCCATTTGAGCATTACGAATCTGCTCTTTGAGACTAGTTTGAACAATCATCCCAAGAGCTCGCACTCTGAGTGGCTTTACTCGGTCTTTTCTACTCAAGGCATCGGCTACTATGTTAGCCTTACTTGTGTGGCATTTTATTTCACAGTCGTAATCGTTTAATAGCTCCACCCATTGTTTTGTCTCATATTCAGCTCCTTTTGATCGAAGATATGTTGGAGGCTCTTGTGATCCATATAAATTATACATTTGGTACCGTACAAGTAATGCCTCCATATCTTAAGTGTAAATATCACCGCGCCCAGCTCTAAATCATGTGTAGTATGGTTCTTTTTGTGTCCTTTCAATTGTCTGGAAGCATATGCAATAACCTTGTTTCTCTGCATCAATACGCATCCTAGACCACGTCGAGATGCGTCGCAATACACTACAAAGTCATCATTGCCCTCTGGCAAACTCAAAATTGGAGCCTCACATAACTTTTGTTTTAACAGCTGAAAAGTTGTTTCTTGTTCTTCGCCCCATTCGTACTTTCGATCTTTCTGCGTCAAGGCAGTTAGGGATTGAGCAATGCAGGAAAAGTTCTCAATAAAGCGACGGTAATATCCAGCCAATCCCAAGAATTGGCGTATCTCTTTCGGAGACTTAGGCGCTTGCCAATTCTTAATAGCTTCGATCTTACTAGGGTCAACATGAATCCCTTGTTGATCTACCACATGTCCTAAAAATTGCACCGCTTGTAACCAGAAGTCGTACTTTGACAGCTTGGCGTACAACTTATCTTTTCTCAATATCTCCAGTATGGCTTGTAGATGGTGCTCGTGTTCCTTTTTACTCTTGGAATTGATCAAAATATCATCAATAAAGACTATAACGAATTTATCTAGATATGGTTTGCAAACTCGGTTCATGAGGTCCATAAACACCGCTGGTGCGTTGGTTAACCCAAAGGGCATAACCAGGAACTCATAGTGACCGTACCGAGTTTGAAAGGCTATTTTAGGGATATATTCCTCTTAAACTTTCACCTGATGATAACCGGATCTAAGATCGATTTTGGAAAAGTAACAGGCTCCTTGCAACTGATCAAACAAATCATCGATTCGTGGAAGAGAATATCGATTCTTTATGGTAATCTTGTTCAGCTCCCGGTAGTCGATACACATCCGAAAGCTTCCATCCTTTTTCTTCACAAATAACACTGGTGCTCCCCAAGGTGAATAACCGGGACGGATAAAACCTCAGTCTAGTAGTTCTTGTAATTGAGAAGATAGTTCTTGCATCTCTGAAGGTGCTAAATGGTGCTTCGGCATTGGAGCTGCTCCCGGTATTAAGTCGATACGGAACTCAACTTGCCGATTAGGTGGCAATCCGGGCAATTCATCGGAAAACACGTCTGGGTAATCACGCACTATTGGGATATCCTTAATACGTCGTTCTTCTAGTTCGGTCACCATTACACTTGCTAAGAACACATCACATCCTTGATGTATACATTTCAACACATTAAGGTGGGATATAAGGGTTAATATGGTACCAGACTTCTCTCCATGTACCATAATAACTTCATCATTAGGAAAAGGGATCCTAACAATCTTTTGCTCGCAGATAATCTCCTCCTTGTACTTGGAAAACCAGTGCATTCCCACTACTATATCGAAACTTCCGAGCTCTACCGGTAGTAGGTTAATAAGGAATTGGTGGTCGTTAAGAATTAAAGGACAATCACGAATGATTTGGTGACTAGTTATAGGTTTACCGTTAGCAAGTTCTATGGAGTAGGGACTTGTTAATTCAATAGCCGGCATATTTAATAGGGGTAAGAAATTAATGGAAACGTAGCTCCTATCTGCACCCGTATTAAACAATACTGAAGCATACTGATTGGAGATGAGAAAGGTACCTATCACCACATTCGGATCCTGGCGTGCATCACCTGATCCGATCACAAAAACGCGTCCTCGGGCTTGGTTTGAAGTAGAAGCTTATCCCTGGTTCATTTTTCTCGTCTGACCTTGGTTAAGTTTAGGACAATTTATTTTAAAGTGTTCCATACTACCGCATTCGAAACAAGTATGAGGGTAGGTCAACTGCGGTTTCTGGGGTTGTTGTAGTTGTTTTTGTTGGGTCGGTTGAGATCTTGGCGGTTAGAAACAGATAGGTTGGTAAGAACGAGTGGAGGTATCAGTAAAAGCTCTACAACTTCTAGCGTAATTCCCCGTCTTCTGACATTCGTTACAGACCACGGTTCGACATTCACCCGAATGGTGAAATCCGCATTTTTTGCACTTTGGTAACGTCCCTTTATAATTATCTGCTCTTGCATATTTAGTAGTCATGTCATAGGCTTGGGGTGTCGCTCGGTTCAGTTTATTTTGTTGGGTTCCTAGGGGTTTCCAATCATATTCGGTTCTTTTCGTATCAAATGTTTCTCCAGGCATTTTCAGGATTTTCCTTCTAACCATGTCAAACGTGATTGTGCCAGACCTGGACAAAACACTTTCCATTGTGAGATGTTCCACGGAGTTTATAATACTGCGGACCTCTGGGGCTAAACCCCATATGTATCGCTCAATACGTTTCGACTCAGGTCGAACCATATCAGGTAGTAATCGAGCAAGAGTGTTAAAACGGTTGGTGTAACCAACGTGGTCTACTCCTTGCATTTGTAAATTCTAGAATTCGTGTTCCAACTTCTGGATTTCGTTCTTCGGGCAGTAGTGTTCCATAAGCATCGTCGTAAGTTCGTCCCACGTCAGGTGATCAATTGCTTCATGTCCACGTGTTTGGACTATTGTATTCCACCAGTTTAAAGCTTCATCCACAAAGGTGGATGTCGCATACTTGACAGTAGAGTCCGCCAGACAATTACTGATATTGATGACAACTTGTGTTTTCTCTATCCAACGTACAATTCCCGTCGGTCCTTCGATGCCATTAAATTCCATAGGTTTACCCTCCATGAACTGTTTGTAACTGCATCCCTGCCGCACGTTATTCGGGGTGACCGGGATAACATTAGGATTAGGTTCGCGATTAGGTAAGTTTGCGGTCACACAGGCGGTAACTTGGGCTACGATAGTTGGGATCACCGCATGTAATTGTTGGGTTATCAACTGTGCGATATCAACCTCAGTCAAGTTGTTTGCACGTTTTGGTGCCATTTCTGTTAGCATAGAATGCACATAGGTTGGCACACAGATCGAGTATATAATTCATAACATCACATATTTCAGTCATTGCATTGCATTCATAAACACGTATAAACAAAATTTAACAACATGTGCATATATATAAGTGCCGTTGTACAATGTCAAAATTTGCACGTAGACTTAATCCACTAGGGATCAGTGGTTATAACATGCTGGTCAAAACGTGTCACTACCATGACGTACAAGCAAGATAAAACATCTAATACTGAAGTAGAAAGAGTAACACATCACCACCTCGACATAGGCATCTAGTGCCTAGTGCTTGATGTGATGTCAAAAGACATATGTACAAAAGTAACTGTGTCTCTATACGTGTCTCTAGAAAGCCAACCACACAAACCCTATCGTCAACAATGCGATAGCTCCTCCATAAAACCATAATAATGCCTGATCACGTCCTTGATGGAACTCAGTATATGTATGTCTGTCATGGACCCTCATCATCGCCTGCTGGGTAACTATAATGCAATCATACATGGCGCTACGATGATGTGTTTCCTCTGTCACTACCACGGTGAGTGCTACCAACTGCTCAATCACATATCCAATCCAACTCCTACTCCCTGGTGACTCAGGGGGCTCCGCTTGAGGTACTGGGATACCCCCAAACTGGCGGAGGGGAATCCTCTACGGGATGTGAAGGCCCACCTGGCTCATATGTATGGTAGGGTGAGGAAAGTGTCGATTCGTCCATCGGTACCCTCCTACGCGCCGTCTGTCTAAGGCTAATAGCAGGAGGAGTGGGTGTATCTGATAGGGCAGGTGAGATACGAGTTGCTGGAGTGTCGGGAGTATGGGACCTACTAACCCTGGGATTGAGAGTAAGAGATCGTCGAATAATAATAGGGTTAGGGCTCCTCCTCGCCATGTCCGGGTAGTAATAAGGGTCTGAGGTATGACTATATTCCGTCGTAGCAGGCTGGTCATGCGGCGGAGAACGATATAAACTCGTGACCTCAATCCCCTGTCGTGTAGGAAGTCTCAGGGGGTAACTATCACAGCAATATCCGGACTGATCGGCCTCATCACTGGGTTGCTCATATGGAACTACAGAGTCCTCCTGCTCCGACTCTGTTACTTCAGCCTCAACATTCGGATCCATCGATGGATCCTCCTCGTAACTCTGACTAGGGTCAGTCGACATCCTACCTGTAAGGAAGCAAGTTATAAAGACAAAATTATAATTACCGAATAGTATGGATATAATGTACACAGAATATATACACATACATACACGTTGACACGAAATATTAATTATATGTATTCCCTTTTGTTTTTGTTAGTGTCTACGTTCCTTTCTTGTCCTCTCTTAGTGACGTTCTCAGAAATCCCAAGTACAAGCAAATATGTTATTATGTTCCGGAATATAATAACTTACTTGCCCGACAAGACCATCCTGATAATAGCCACGATGTTTCAGTCGCTACATGTTTTGATCTGTGGGAAGAAGAGCTTATGATTATAGTCTAGGTTCACTAGGGATTCCTAATTCTCTATAACCAATGGCTCTGATACCATCTTCTGTCACACCCCGACTCACAGCGGAAGTAAAATATGGGATGCAACAGACACATGGAACAGACACATTGCTCATAAAGATATAATATTATACATTACCAACGTGTTTCGTTTACATTATTTATTCACACAACACCACGTAAGTTACAACTAAGTTTTCACATAAGTAGTCTGGTACTAGTAGCTATGCCTCTATTCACGTATTATCCATACTCAAAACTTGGAACTCCTACAAGCTTATTTCTCCTTTGTTTTACCTGCAAAACATGTTACAATTTGGAAAAAGTCAGCTAAACATAGTTGGTGAGTTTCACTGTTTTAGTTTGTATTAAATAGACGTAATTATAATTCAAGTTTGGCACATTTGATTGAATATATACTGAGCCCACAAGTGAAGCCTTGACTGTCAACTCAACCCCGTGGTCCACCACCACGGCACTGCCCCTGTGTAGCTAAGGCTAGTACCCCATAGCCTATGCTTGAACATGTACAATTGCGTATGTATCTCATGGCGTTCCTGGCCATCGTAATTGGGTTTGTCGGAACAATAGTACTATTTACACATTCCCCGGCCTACGGTTAATCACTTGGGTCTGTGGGGACTTTTCATGTACTAGTGTTTACTCAGGTAATTCACGTTATATCACATATATATGTGCACGTATGAACGTATGTAACATGCATTTCACCCCATGTAAAACAGGAAAACAGATTTAAAACGGGGAAGTAAAACTCACATAATAAGTAAGCACAGCAATCACGCAGGGTATGTGTGTCAGTGCTCTACTACTTCAGTCCTGGTATCAGTTATTGTTGGGTTAATTACCAAAAACAGGGTTCTTGTTGGGAATCGTTATAACTTGGTTCGGATGGGAAAATTCATCCGAGAATAGACATATAGCATAACAGTAGAGTTATGGGTATTATTTTAGTGTCAATAACCTAGACAAGTTACCTGGTTATCTAGGTTATCAGGCATAACCCAGAAGAGTTATCTGGTCATCTAGGTTATCAGGCATAACCCAGACGAGTTATCTGGTCATCTAGGTTATTAGGCATAACCCAGACGAGTTATATGGTCATCTAGGTTATTAGGCATAACCCAGACGAGTTATATGGTCATTTAGGTTATCAGGCATAACCTAGATGAGTTATCTGGTCATCTAGGTTATCAGGCATAACCCAGACGAGTTATCTGGTCATCTAGGTTATCAGGCATAACCCAGACGAGTTATCTGGTCATCTAGGTTATCAGGCATAACCTAGAAGAGTTATTTGGTCATCTAGGTTATCAAGCATAACCCATATTAACAACAAGTAATCAGGAACTTCCTGGAAAATATGAGATCTTTCCGAAATTGTTATACTGCGTTTCCGGCTACCCAAACTTCACGACAACACGATTTTTGAAACCCAAAGTAAAATTCAGTCAATGATCCCCAAACTTTTCCAGGATGTTCCTCATATCAAACTCAACATCTCTAAAATTTTTGGTGATTTATTGAGCTCATTTACTATTTTATCCGAAATTATTTCTTTAAAACAGTTAAAAATTCACCAAAAATAACCCAAAATTCAGAAAATTCTAAAATTTTAATCGAGTCATATGTTCACCATATATGATCAGCTTGCGAAATTTCAAGTTCATTGAATACCCATGGACCAAGTTATGCTATAAACAATTTTGTATCTCCTAGATTCGATTTTCTGAAGTTATACCTAGTGTTTCTTGGCTATTCAAGCGATCCTTGTACTTTTAAAGACTTAGTTCTTTCTTGTATAGTACCTATACATAACACACAACACAAATATGCAAAAAAAAACCCATGTCAATCAAGCCTTAGAACCATTATTTTTCAATTAGTGTTTGATTTGACTGAAAATTGTCGAATATGTTGGTTTATTGATCCATAATCTGATGTTTCACAATACCAAACACCATGTATGATCTTATTCTATCTTATTTAGGTTTGAACAGCCTTTTTTCTAAGAAAAAAATATTATTTCATGGATCAAAATGATTTCTTTTGTTAAATACATGTTTTAAGTATGAAAAATATAAGAAACTTAATTAAAACCACTATCATACCTCAAGAATTTGTTGTATTTTGATGTATACTTGCTGGAACTGAAGGTATAAGGTTTTGAGGAGGTGTTTTGAAATGTGATAAAAATGAAACAATGAAGAAGCATGCCTTTTTAAGTATCGTATGGAAATGTCAAGGGGTTTCTAGACCCCTTTGACTTTGTCAAAGACACAAATTTTGAGGATAAATGATAAGTATCAACTGATCTTTTGAGCTAGGTTCATTATCAGGTTTTAAACGCGTCACGGGTACGCCAAACAGGCTCTTTTTCGCGCGTTTTTCGCACGGTTTTTAATGGTTTTGAAACCCGAACCCACCGACAACGAAACCAATACAATTTGATATTTTGACTTAGAACAACTTATATTTATGTTAAATAAGTGTTTTTAGGCTTGACTGACTGTTCGTTGCATGTTTGGTCGTTTCCGGTTGCGTTAAAATCAAAGGCGTTCCGCTAACCGGAAGCTGCTTTGTTTAACGTGCCAACTACCTGTTAAGGCCTCAAATCTTACGTTATGGTCTAAATATCATATTCAAGTATTTCCGTGCCCTTAGAATCATGTACGACACTATCATTTGTATCCAATTCGGTATTATTCGGTTTGTGCACTGTTAAACGGTAAGCTTCTGTTTAACCTGTTTTTAACACACTGAGGCATTTTGATCGCACTGTTTGTCATTATTGATCATGTACCACTCATAACGTACCATCAGATTTATCTGAGTCATGTTTGTTATCGTTTCGTGAATTGTGTAACTTGAACGTATAATTATTGTTTCAGACACAATTAGGGTTTACCTAGTTTTGCAGTGGTTGTCACAGGTTGTCTCGAATTTGGAGGATTTTGTCAGTCGTTTCTTGCAACAGCACAGGACCGGTTATTTGTGAGTCTCCGATCTCGTGCCATACAATAGGCGATCGACATCTTCTTCCGTATAATGCCTCAAATGGTGCCATTTGGATGCTAGAATGATAACTGTTATTGTACGAGAATTCGACTAATGGTAAGTATGCATCCCAATTACCACCGAAATCTATGACACACGAGCGAAGCATGTCTTCAAGGGTGCGAATCGTTCTTTCAGTCTGACCGTCGGTTAGGGGATGGAAAGCGATACTTAGATTAAGCGTAGTACCGAGCGCAGATTGAAACGTTTCCCAAAGACGCGTGGTAAACCAACCATCGTGGTCAGAGATGATGTCGCGAGGCATCCAGTGTCGACAAATGATCTCATCGGTGTAGATTCGGCCTAATTTTTCTACCTTATAGTCTTCTCGTATCGGCAGAAAATGAGCAGATTTAGTCAAACGGTCTACGACAACCCAGATGTTGTCGTGACTTGATGGCGTGCGCGGAAGTTTCGTTATGAAGTCCATAGCTATACTCTCCCATTTCCACATAGGGATTTCGGGTTGGACGAGTAAGCCAGAGGGTCGTTCATGCTCGGCCTTGACTTTCGAGCAAGTCAGGCACTTCGAAACATAGAGAGCGATATCTTTCTTCATGCTCGGCCACCAGTACTTGTAGCGAAGGTCCTGGTACATTTTATCGGCACTGGGATGAATAGAATATCGGGACTTGTAGGCTTCGTCTAGCAGAATCTGTCGTAGGTCAGTGCGCTTGGGAATCCAAATTCGGTCTAGATAGTGGAATATCCCATTCGATTTATTTACTAACTGGGTGCCATCGTTAAGAATCCTTTCCTTCTTCAAAGTGCGTTCGGTAAAACAAGCATGTTGGGCTTCACGGATGAGTGCTTCGAGGTTATGTTGGGCTTGGATATTACGAATGCTATGCAAATAGCTTCATCGACTTAGGGCGTCGGCAACGACATTTGCCTTGCCAGGATGATAACGAATCTCACAGTTGTAATCATTAAGAAGTTCAACCCATCGGCGTTGGCGTATATTCAGTTCATTTTGACTCAAAATGTGTTGCAGGCTCTTATGGTCTGTGTAGACCGTACACTTGGTACCGTAAAGGTAATGTCGCTAAATCTTCAACGCAAAAACAACTGCACCAAGCTCGAGATCATGGGTTGTATAGTTCTTCTCATGGATCTTGAGCTGACGAGACGCGTAAGCGATAACCTTGTCCCGTTGCATCAGAACACAACTGAGACCAAGGTTCGAGGCATCGCAGTAGACAATGAAGTCATCATTTCTGTCGGGTAAAGTGAGACGGGAGCATTGCAGAGCATATGCTTGAGAGTTCGAAAGGCAGTCTCTTGTTCAGTTCCCTAAACAAAAGGCTTGTCCTTGTGCGTGAGAGAAGTAAGCGGCACAGCGATTTTAGAGAATTCTTCGATAAATCGGCGATAATAGCCCGAGAGTCTGAGAAAAGAACGGACTTCAGACAGGTTCTTAGGTGTAACCCAACTCTTAACAGCTTCGATCTTCGTGGGGTCGACATGAATACCTTGACTATTGACAATGTGACCGAGGAATTAAACCTCATCCAGCCAGAATTCACACTTGGAGAACTTGGCATAGAGTCGATTCCCCTTGAGTAGTTCGAGAACCAAATGTAGATGTTGTGCGTGTTCGGTTTTCGACTTGGAATAGATCAGGATATCATCGATGAATACGATGACAAAGCGGTCGAGAAAGGGTTTACACACGCGATTCATCAGATCCATGAAAACCGCGGGTGCGTTGGTTAAACCAAAGGGCATAACAACAAACTCATAATGGCCGTATCAAGTGCGAAAAGCGGTTTTGGGTATATCCTCCTCCTGAATGCGCAACTGATGATATCCTGAGCATAGATCGATCTTCGAGAAACATGTAGCACCTTGCAACTGATCAAACAAATTATTGATTCGAGGCAGGGGATAGCGATTCTTGATTGTCAGCTTATTCAACTCCCTATAGTCGATGCACATCCGGAATGACCCGTCCTTCTTTTTGACGAAAAGAACTGGCGCGCCCCAAGGAGAAGTGCTAGGGCGAATGAAGCCTTTGTCAAGTAATTCCTGGAGTTGACTTGAGAGTTCGAGCATTTCGAACGGAGCGAGTCGATAAGGAGCTCTAGCAACAGGATTGGCCCCAGGAATGAGATCAATATAGAAGTCGATATCACGACTCGGAGGTAAACCAGGTAGATCATCAGGAAACACAAGAGGAAAATCACGAACTACAGGCACCTTGTCTATTGCATTCTCTTTCTTTTCCTTCTCTGCTACTACGATGTTAGCCAAGAAAGCTCTGTATTCCTTGCGGAGATACTTGCTCGCTTGGGTACATGACATAAGTTGGAGACCTTTCGAAGGAGTTTCGCCATACACACAAAGTTGATCACCATTAGCGAGTGAGAAACGAATCATCTTATCGAAGAAAATAACTTCAGCACGATTTTCGCGAAGAAAATCCATGCCTACTATGACGTCAAAACTACCAAGTTGCATCGGAATAAGGTCGATAGGGAAGACATGATTATTGAGTTCGAGAGTACAATCACGAAGAACAGAATTGACAGTGGCGGTTCTTCTGGTGGCAACTTCAACATCGAACGTCGAGGGGAGATGGGTGCGCTTACGATTAAGGAGCTTTTCGAATTCAAACGATACAAAAATAGTAAACTGCTCCAGTATCAAATAAACACGAAGCATATATACCATTCACAAGGAACGTACCATTAACCACATTGTTGTCTGCTTGAGCCTGGCGGGCGTTGATGTTGAAAGCACGTCCGCAGGCTGCTGGCTGTTGTTGCTGAGGCTGCTGCTGGGGCTACTGCTGTTGTGGCTCTTGCTTCGCCACTCGATTGGGGTACATGTTTGCTAAGTGGTTGGGATCACCACACGCAAAGCAAGCTCTAGCATGGATCGTGGGCACAGGAGCCGCTTGTTGGCCTTGGGGAGCAGGAAGTAGAGCTTGTTGAGCAGGAGCTTGACCTTGAGCTGGAGCTGGAGCTTGGTGTGGACCGGTATGGCAGTTAGCGGTGAAGTGGCCATACGCGTTGCATTGAACACAAAACCTGCAAGCAATCCCCACGGGATGATGATAGGTGCAAGTAGGGCAGAGCGGGTGAGGACAAGTATATGCACGCTTGGCTGGCGGTGTAGTGGTCACTAGGGCAGCTACTTGGCGGTGTTGGGGCTGCGGTTGAGCAGGTACTGCTTGGAGTGGAGCGGCAGCTGTGGCAGCACAATTCTTGTTACTATTGTTGTTGTTCTTTCTCTTGTGGCGAGAAGACTTTGAATACTGCGGTGCGGTGGTAGTTTCAGCGGTGGGAGCAGTGGTAAGTTGGTGAAGGTTCTTGGAGGCTTTATCAAAGTAACCAGCCCTGACTCGTTTGTCGTTAATCTCAGCAGCGAGCAAGTATGTTTCCTCAATAGTTGTTGTCTTTGCAGCTTACACAAAGTCTGCAACACAATCCGGCAGAGCGCGGATGTATTTCTTGATGGTAATCTCGGGGGTAGTAACTTGACCAGGGCAGATGATACTCAACTGCTTAAAACGAGCAGTTAAACCAGCGTTATCTCCACCATCCTGCTTGATATGCCAAAATTCGTCCTCCAGCTTTTGGAGTTCGTGGGGAGGGCAGAACTCTTGCATCATGATGTCCTTCAACTCGTCCCACATTAGCCCAAATGTTGCATCATTCCCTCGTTTGTTTCTCTCGGCCGTCCACCAATCAAGAGCTCGGGATTGGAAGACGCCGGTGGCGTTAACAGTTCGAAGGTTTTCCAGACAGCCACTCTGGTGCAGGGTGACTTCGGTTGAATCAAACCATTGAAACATGGTCGTAGGCCCATCTTCGCCGGTAAATTCTTTTGGGCCGCAGGCTTTGAACTGCTTGAAGCTAAAAGTAGATTTAGGAGAATCAGTCCTGGACTCTTCAGAAGACTTGATAGCATTTTCATTCAGCTCGCTAACAATCAGCGGAATGACTTTCGCAATTTTCTTGGCGACCAGAGAAGCGATACGCTTTTCTTCATGGTTACGACAAGCTGAGCGCGAGTGAAACGACCCAAATGACGATATTGTCTTCAATAGACATCGCCACAGGACTTAGACACAAATTTCGATCACCCTATTATAGACTCCTACTCCGCTCTAAACTACTTCATATAAAGCTCAGGAACACGAATGATCACATAACTACATACGCACATAGGCACATAATCACAGAAGCATATAAGCACATAACCACATAGAGCACAGAAACACGGAAACCACACTATATTTTGCACATATTCACCTACATTTGTCTTACTGATTCACCTATCATTCAAGGTTCGCGCGTTTGAGAATAGCAATTGCGATAAGCGAGCCTCAAGCGATTTGTTAGTGTATTGAGATAGATGTGCAGTGCGGGTCGTGTGTGTTGATCGAAGCGATGAGCAAAAAGCGTACAAATCACCAAAAATCGAAACACATAAACAGGTAAAATCACATAAAACCATATAAAAATCCAAATAAAAGTGACAAATTTCAGAGTCAGCGGCGGCGAATCCAGAATCGAAACACATAAAATCGAGATTAGATTGTCTTGGGTGCTTAGACGTCGACTACCCAAAGTGATTCGACTATTCACAAGGACCCTGTGTACACACTTTGGCCTTCCGGACTGTGCTCTCACCTCGATTTTGGGCGAACAACACGCATCCTTCCAGTTACTGTGTGACTTCAAGTCGTTGGAGTTTGTCGAGTCTTTGGTGAGAGTTTTGTAGAACAAAATAAAGAACGGAACAAGTCGTTAAGGTTCGGGTTTCACCCCTGACTTAACAACCTCGTTCCTATTTGATGAGATAAAGAGGAAAATCTGTGTTAAAGTGTGGATTTCACTTCTGATTCAACGCAAATTCTCATGTTTTATAGTATAAAATGCGGATCGAATGAGCGATTCAGTCGAGAGTTTGCGGCTTTCACACCTAATCTCGACCTAATTACTCGTTTATTTTAGAAAAATAGTGTGCAGTGATAATGTTCAGCGAGTACGAGCGAGAATAGCGAGCAAGTTCATACAAAACCCCTACAGGGTATGCATAAGTCGGTCTGTTGGTACTTAGACTATAGACTAGGTCGTTTCTAAGAAATCGACCCAGACTAGGTCGAGTCTTGCCTAATTCCCTATAGTTATGGCTCTGATACCAATCTGTCACACCCCAACCGATGACGGAAACATCAGGGCGCGGCACTGAGCAAAACAGATTGTCCAGGAGTTTCCATAACAACTACGATTACCAATTATTTAAGCATCACGTCCCATACCATGACATAATAAGTAGCATAGTTATTACAGACAAATCAAAGACAAATAGTTCTGTTCCGACAACTCAAATATAAATTGTTTTTGTTTGTTTCTAGACTCCATCCTAGCACAATTCCAGCAAGTAACAAGCAAGCATCCTAAGCACCTGTCACATACGTTAAAATAGAGTCAATACACATAGTGTAAAGGTGAGCATACAAGTTTAATAGTATAATATATAGCGAAAACGTTTACGCATAACCAGCATGTAACATGTAGCAAACTGAAGGCTAGTAGGTTATCGACAATGAAATATGCACAGACGTGACTGCGAGTTGTAGAATGCGCAACACATATTCCCACTGGGACATGTGAAGTAAAGCCCTTAACAACCCCTGTCCACGACAGGTGCTGAGTCCAAACTATAGTACTATCGTTGCTAAGGTGTCAGGCAACAATCACTGTGTAAACATAACATACAAGCATTCATCGAATAACACGTAACATGCAATAACGGTCAGCGTATAAATAGTGTTTGCGTTGTGTGATCGAGGTGATTTGAATAAGTAACGTATGTAACACCCAAAAGTGCGTAAAGCAAAAAGGGATCGAGTATACTCACAGATAGCATTTAACAAGTAAACACTCTCTTGGATTGAAAGGAGCGCTGAGGGAAATTAGCCTGAACAGTTAACGATAGCATAAGCGAATGAACGGCGCGTAAAATGGTGCAAGTAATCAAGTATCGAATGGTAATCCGGTCGGATGGCAATCCGAACGAATGGTCATTCGATCGAATGGCAATCCGTTTGGATGGCCATTCGATCGGTTTGCCACTCGTTTGGGATGGATGCGTTTGTGTATGATGGCTTTGAAGTTTTCGTTGTAGCATTTTGAAAACAGAGAAGTATCTCTACCCTTCAGGTCGATCGATCGAACGGCAGTTCGATCGGATGGCGATCCGTCCAGCGAGACATTTCTTTGGAGAACAAGTTCACAGCAGGTTTGTCATTCGATCGGATGGTCTTCCGATCGGATGGCAATCCGTTAGAAACTGATGAACCTTGAAAATTATAAAAAGTTTAAGTGTTGAAGTCTAGATGCAATCCAATCGGATTGCGGTTCGATCGGACGGCAATCCGATCGGACGGCAATCCGATCTGACGGCAATCCGATCGGACGGCAATCCGATCGGATGGCAATCCGTCCCACGATCTGATCGTTTTACGACTTAGAATTTTGTTAAGTTTTGAAAGTTTTGCGGTTTGCTCGAGACGGTATGTCAACGTATTAAACAACGGAAACTCCATCAGACCCAGGTTATCCGATCGAATGGGAATCACCCCAATCCGATCCGTTAACTGTTCGTGACGGGTGGTTTCATGTTCAACCCAAAATCAGTTGTCTCGTTGATAGGATTCAGATCACAACCCGACACAACACTAGAGGAGAGTAGAAGGCCTGAATGAGCTCCGATTCTATCGGTTTTGAGTGCATTGAGTGTAAAAGAGTTGAATGAAAGTTGAAAAGTATCTATCAATCCTTTTAACTTTGGAAAATGTTTAGATCTATGCAAAAACAGTGTTTAATCTTGTGGAAATCCTTCAGATCTGAGTTATTCTTGGTGGAATGAGGTCAAAACTTGAAGTTCATAAGAACTCCGTGATGACATCACCCTAGAAAACCTCAAATCCGCTGATTTCATGATTAAAAGTCAAGATTCAAAGGTGAAAAAGATGAAGAAGTGCGTGTAGATCATAGAATACAAGATTTGGGGAAGAAACTTACAAGAATCATGAGAAATCGAAAGAAAAGTGGGCTGGAACGCTTGGTCGGACGAGAGAGAGCTGTCACATCACTTTGGTGATGTGACAGGGGGTATTTATAGGTTGCCAAAAATGGAAAGGAGGAGCAAGTGTCGGATGGCGTGCCGATCGGATGACACTTCGATCGGATGGCAATCCGATCGGATGGCAATTGGATCGAACGGTCATTCGATAGAGTGGCTCCGACGAGTTGCGTTTTGACGCTTCGTTTCACGTGTTGAGCGTTGCGATGCATTTAAGCGAGTGTCGATTAAGCGATGCGATAGGATAATAATAACCACACAAATACTATATCTAACATACAATCATCATAAATAACTTGCGTTCAGCGTTTGCGATTAGGTTGCGATTGCGATGCGACTGCGTTTCGATTAATCACCACAAAACATAAACATAAATAAACATGCATAAGTAACACATAAATAGCACACACACATAAAACAATATCCAGAACGCATAATTCGAGTTGCGAATACGATTACGATAGCGATTAGCGATTCAAGTGATGAAACATACGATTAAACCTCAATTATTCACAGGTACTCCACATAATACAACTAAAGTCAATAAATAAAAGATTCAATTACAAGTCACGGTGTACAATCCATAGTTAAGCAAGGAGTGACAGATCGCAATTAGAATTCTTTTATTCCTTTGACTTTGACTTGTACTTTGACTTTCGTAACACGGGGTGTTACATGGGTGATATGGTTTTGTTGAAAGTTGCACCTTGGAAAGGTGTAGCACGCTTTGGGAAGCGTGGTAAGTTAAACCCACCTTATATCGGGCGATTCAGGATTCTAGAAAGGGTTGGTACTATAGCATACAAGTTGGAGTTGCAAGAAGAACTTAATGGTGTTCATGATACATTTCATGTGTCTAATCTGAAGAAAAGTCCAACTCAAGAGACAGTGGTCATCACTGCGGACGAAGTTCACATTGACGACACACTCCACTTTACCGAAGAACCCGTTGAGGTTACTGATTGGAAGGTTAACAAGACTCGGAGGAGTAGTGTTAAGCTTGTCAAGGTTCGATGGAATGCACGTCACGGCCCAGAGTTTACTTGGGAGCGTGAAGACCGTATGAAAGCAAAATACCCACATGTGTTCCCCAACTCCCCTGCAGCTAGTGGTAAAGCTTAAAATTTCGGGACGAAATTTTCTTAACTGGGGGAGAATGTGACAATAGTCAAATTTCCATGTATCCGTACAATAATTAAACAATGATTAGTGCTTAATGACTGTGCTAATTTACGTTGACTTGAATTGCTTTCTGATTATTGCTATCATACATACATGTGCATCACATATTGCTTAATGTCACATCATTATTTCATGCAAACTTTATTGATTCAAATGATGCACGAAACAAAGGTAGCACAGTTATCAGATAAATCAGAAAAATGCTGACGGAGTTCAGTACATAGACAGACATGGTATTGAGACACAGAACGAGCCAAAAACCAAGAGTTACACTAGTATAGTGTGTAGGAAAGTAGGTATCATAAAACTGCCTTGTTAGTGATAGTTTAAGTGCCGGAAAGTGCCTGAAACTCACTTAAATTTGCTGATTTCAGCAAAATACAGCTTTTAAACACTTTAATATCATGCAGAAATATGGTTAAATGGTCCAGAATGCTTTCCTAAGTGTCGGGAATCAAAACTATCACAAAAGATAACATAAAGCACACTAAACTGCGTAGTTTAGCACCTTAACGAATCAGTAACTAACCGAACAACTGGACACTACCCGAAACACCAAATTTTCACTAGAAGCATTGTTTTGACATTACCAAGCTAGTTATGGTCCCCGAACATCATAACACACTATCTAACACACTAACAACTAAACACCTAACTAGATTACTTAGATTTCAACTATATGATCCAACTAACCATTAAGCCCTGATCTATACCCCCCCCCCCAACCTATTCACGGCTAGACAAGCATGGCCCACATGTGATTTTATTTGTTTATTATATTAGATCATGTTTCTTCTTTACTAAACATATTAACCCATGGATTACAAAGAGTTGGAGTATTATAACTTAAACCATTAGAACATTCATCTTATCATTCTCATCACAACAAACCAACACAACTCTTCTTCTTCCTCCTCTCCCACTTACGGCCGTAACCCACACACACACATCCACCTTCATCAATCATCTTTCATCCATTCCATACATATACAAAGGTGTAAGAAGCAACATAAGGAAGCTAGGAACTCTTGGAAGTTGAAGGACCTCTTACAAGTGCTTTTAACCACCTCTTCTTCATCTTGTGATCATCCCTAGCCTTGAGCTAGTAGTAAGATCATCTACACTCCATTTTACATCTTGTTTAGTTGGTTAAAGAATGATACAAGTTGATAATCATGAAGAACACTATGAATCAAGAACATGAAACTTAAACATAAGCTTAAAAATCATAAGAAATCATGTTGTTAAGTGTTGTTCTGCTTCTTGATTGATGATTATTTGTGTTTATGATGTTAAACATTATATGATCTTGCTAGATGGTGATTAAAGACATAATCTAGCAAGATGAGAGGATGATTATGTTAATGATCAAGAGATCATCCTTATGTTACAACATGAACTTGAAAGATTTAATTCTTTTCTTGAAGTATGATGATCAAAGTGAATATAAAGTCTTGTAAACATATGATTTTAAGAATGATTTTTCAAGAAACTAAGTTAAAATACAAAATTTACTTAAACTTGGTTCTTAGAGAGATTAACCACATTTTTAGTGGTTAATCAAGTGTAGAAATATATATTTAACAAGAAAAACCCAAGAAGAAATATTTTTAGAAAATTTATTTACAAGTTATAAATATCTAACTTCTTCAATAATAATGTTTTTAAATAAACAATCACACTTTAAAGGGTAACTAAGCCTACTAAACACACTAGTAAGTTACTACAATTTTTTGTAAATTTTCAAGTTCATGAAGTAGTGATTATGACATGATTTTGGCAAATTGGTAAGTGTAGTTTGATTTGTTGTTGATTGTGATGATTTATAAAAGAAAATGATATGCTTTGAAAGCATGGAAACCTCCATTTTTAAAGGGAAACTATGGCAAAAATTTTCTAAAAATTAAACACTTAGAAAAATATTTTTAAACAAATATTTACAAGTATATTTTTAACCATGATTTTTATATAAAGTTTGCCATAATTTTTTTTACAAAAATTATAAATATTGGAGGTTGGTTTTTGATAATAAAAGTGACTAAATATGTATTTAGGAAAATATATATTTAGATGTCATCATGTGTGTGATTATTTGTATATTATGTGTATTAGTTATATTATTTTAGGACTTGAAATAATATAACTCACCATTAACCAAGAAATTACAATACAAAATACTACCAAAATATTACCAAGATTCCAAGAAATGAATACATAATTTATACCCAAAATATTGGTGAAACCGAACAAGGAATATAACTTACAAAATATTACGGAATTAAATTCATAAGTATATTTTGGTAATTTGTATTTTGGACACCAAGAGAAACAAAAATATGATTTTTACAATTATTACAAAAATATATCATATTTTTTATAAGGAGAAAATATATTATTTTTTGGTAAATAAAAATATATATTTTTCTTGAAATTATTAGAAGATATATTATTTTTGGGAGAAAATATATTTTCTTAAATAAACGTGGAACATATTATTTTTGGGTGAAAATGGATTTATAAATATTTTCTAAAGATGGTCTTGAAAATATATTATTTTTAAGGTTTATATAAAAACTATAAATATTTTTGCCAAGCGAAAATTATAAATAATTTTTCTATGAAAGTTTTCTTAAAATATATATTTTGAGAATATATATTGATGAATTTTATTAGAAATATTATTCCGGAAAAGTTAATACAAAAATTAAGTATGAGATACTTAATAAACACAATAAAAATACGTATTCTCGTATGTATAAATACACACCGGAATACACCACCGATACTTGGCAAAAATATACAAGTATAAGAATACGAGTAAGAATACACCCATCCTTGGGAAATTATACATGTACAAATACATAAATGTGTCAAAGTTAAAATATTTATTATTTTAACAAATAATTATATACTTGGAATAATATTAAAGAAACAATGAAACGTAACTCAAAGACACTAATTAATACTAAGTCAAGGCACGACCCGCTCATCTAATAAACCGTAGTACGTATGTAGGTAGTCGTGCGAACTAGAGGAAGCTTTGAGTTACATTTGGATACGAAGAACGCAAGATTGTGAGTTCATGTTCCCCCTTTTCTTTTAACTGTTTTTGGTTTTATATGTTAGTGTATACGTCTGTCGACTTCGTCTTGTATCGAGTCTTGTATTAGAATAGTTAGATCAGGGCATGCAGTGCGAGAAAAATGTCAAAAATGTGTTGAAGGGGTATTTCGCACGAAATGACAATGTGTCATTTCGTACGAAATCAAATAGTGCTTTCGCATGAAATAGTGATTTCGTGTGAAACTGATTTCGCATGAACTATTTCGTGCGAAACCAGCTTACCTATAAATACTTGAGGTGCCTTGTCATTTGTAACTTTCCGGTTTCAGAGTCGAAGTGCTGCCGAAGTGTCTACTCGCTGTAAAACGTTGTTATATCAATCAAAAGACAGTTTAAAGTGATATTCTAGCTGAATTAACTCGATACGTTTGTTTCCGCCTCTCGTATTGAGGAAAAACTCTTCTGAACGACTCGTTTGGTCGTGAAAACGATCCTACAAATGGTATCAGAGCTCAGGAGGAAGAGTTCTTACCAATTCAGCTGAAAATTTCTGATTTCTACACCTTCTTTTCAAAATTAACGAGTTTTCACGGACAAAATGACTTGAATTTTACACATTATGTGCGAAACTGTGTTTTAACAAAGCCTTGAAAGAATTGGACCTAAAATCAGACTAAAACCTGTTCAATTTTGACAAAAACAGTTCGAGATGATGACATCAGCAGTATTTCGTACGAAATAAGAGTTTGATTTCGCACGAAATAGCATTTTCAGGGTCTTTTCGCACCAAGTTGGTATTTCGTTTGACCATTTCGCACGAAATCACCTATTTCATTTGAAAGTGTGTTATTTCGCACGAAAACAGTTATTTCGCATCAGATTGGGTATTTCGTTTGAACAGGGTCTTTTCGTGTGAAAGTTGATTTTGCTTGAAAGTGTATTTCGCTTGAGTTGTTATTTCGTTTGAAAGACATAGTTTGTGAACTTTTAAAACCGAATCATGGAAGAAGAATTTTACAACGCCTTTGCAACTCCGATTTGCATTGCACAAAACACAATGTTGGAAAACGAAACGGGCACTATGCAAAAACCGCCAAAGCTCATGAATATCGAGGAGTATAAAGGATGGGAGGAACGATTTGAGAATTGGGTTCAAGCAAATTATTTGGATGCTTGGGAATGTGTTGAAACGAAATATATTAGACCGATGAATGATGATGAGGAGGTTATTGCAATTAAAGATCTTAGTGCTGAAGATAAAAAGAAATACAAAGATGAAAAGATGATGACGAGTCTTCTACATCAAGCTGTGAAAGAAGATATCTTGGTTTTATTGCAACACAATGGAACTGCATATTCAATCTGGAAAGCATTAAAATCAAAGTTTGTTGGAAGTAAAGAAATGATTAAGAACAAAAAGTCACTTTTGAAAAAAGAATTCGATTTATTTCGTGGTTTGAGAACTGAAAGCACAAAGCAGATTATTGAAAGATATTGCAATTTGTTAGTCAACATGAAGAGAGTGAGCATCACAAAGGATAATGAAGAGTTGATTGAAAAATTGGCTGATGCATTGCCACATGAAACTTGGGGCACATATCTCATGATGTTGAGAAATAAGAAGGATTTTGGAAACTTAACACTAAGTAAGTTCATTGAAAAACTTGAAGCTCAATAGATGGAACAAAGGAAGATCTCAAGAATGAAGGATTTTGATGGTGAACAAGATATTGGACTTTATTACAAAGGAGGTATCAGTGATAAGACCAACATGTCACCAAAGATCGAAACTGCATTTAATGCTAAAAGTTTGTCTGGAGGGTCATCTAAAGGATCAAACAGCAAAATGAGTTTTTCTTCATATTCATCATTTGATCCAAACTTGTCAACAAAAAAGAATGGCAAAGTAATTCAATGCAACATTGCATTAAACTTTGAAAATAATCAAGATTACTCAGAAGAAGTTGCAAAAAGTCACATGTCTTTGTTGGTGACTGTGTTAGAATCGTATGGTAGTTTAGTAGCAGGAAGGATCGGGAATCCAATGTTGACTAAAGAGGATTACGATCAGATTGATGCTGAAGAAATGGAATTAATGGATATAAAGTGGTGTCTTGCGAGTGTTTTGAGAAGAGCTGAAAAGTTTAAACAAATTACGGGAAGAGATGATTTCCGTGATGCTAATGTTTCTACTTTAGGATTTGATAAATCTAAAGTCACTTGTTTTCGTTGCAGGGAAAAAGGACACTTCAAGAGAGAGTGTACAAATCGCGAAGCAAGTGGAGCTCAAAATCCGTTCAACAACAATGATTACTATCGGAAAGCAATTTATCATCAAGTTGCTCAACAGTCGCATCAACAAGAACCATGCTGAGAAGGCTATCGAAGAGTCATCAAAGAGAGCTCTTTATGGTATAATAGATCAAGATGATGAAAAATTACCAGAAGGTTTTAGCTGGGAAAATTTTAGCTGGGATAATTACTGTCCGGATAAAGAGATTTTAAAAGCCAAAGCTTTTGTTGCTCGAGTTGCTGAAGACAGTGATAATGATGATGATTATTATGCAAAAAGAATGGAAGAGCATTTAAGATTGATGGAGGAGAGTGATAGTGATGATGAAAAAATTCGAAAGAAAAAGAAGAAAGTTAAAAAACAAGTTAGCAGTGATGATGAAGAAGTTCCTGTGATAAAGAGAAAGATAAAAGAAGTTCCAGCTTTCAAAATTGAAGCAGAAGCTGATGCACGAAAGATTCCTGTGAAATGTGAAAATTGTGAAGCAGTGAAGAAGCAAAATAGTACTTTGATTTATAACATGAATAGATTGAAAGAATCTTATGATGTTCTGAACAAAGTAATGAATCAGTACAATCAATCAAGTAGTGAACAAGCTACAGCTATGAAAACACTTCAAGGAGCTTTTATGACAAAGCAGAAAGTCGTCAACAATTACATTGAAAAGTGTGCTGTTCTGGAACAAACACTGGAAACCCAGAGAATTGAAACAGAAAGAGTAAATAGATTGTTAAAAAGTTACTCATGTACTTCTTATGTTATTGACAGGATTTATCCAACCGTTGAAGGCATGAAGGCATTTGAAGAAGAGGATACTGAAGAAAAGAATTCTGGTAAGAAACCTAGTGCCAGTTATACAAAGTGTCCGCCTCCGCTTGAAAATGGATATTCTCCACGAAATCCAAATTCAGAAAGAGTCAAAAAGGCAACCAACTTACAGTGGGAGTCTGAGTCTTCAGAAAATTTGCCAGACAACATTGATGTCACTTTTACATCATCTGACACTGATCATGAGTCAGAGTTAATAAAGAAAGTGGTCGATCAGGTGTTGGATAAAGATGAAACTGAGGAGTCAAAGTCAGAATCAAATTCAGAGTCAAACTCTGAAACGTCAAGTCCAACATTCAAAAAGGACAAACGGTTTTACAATAAAGAATTTTTGTTATCAAAATCTAATTTGAATGATGAAACATTCAAAGTAGCTTATACTTTGAATGATTCTGACAAATTATATTCTGATGACGAATTTCCAATAAGAGGTGTTAAAACTGAAATGATCAAAAAGGTTTTCAAATTAATAGAAATTAATATTTCTGAAATGAAAGATGTAAATCTTTCTGAAAAACCTAAAAAGTACACCTCAAGAGATCAACAAAGAGAAAACAAGAAAAAGGGTTACAGTTCTGGTTCTGGTTTTCAAAAGAAACCAAACCATAATGGTAATTTCAAAAGGAAAGGTCTTGGTTTTATTCCATCGAAAAATCATAAAAATGAGAAAACTTATAAACCAAAAACTGTATTTGTTTTAGGAACATCATCTGAAGAAGAAAAGGAGAAATTGTTCAAAAAGCAGACAAACAAAGAATTCCTTGAAAAAAAGCAAGAGGAAATGAAGAATGAAGTTGTTCAAAGGAAGGAGACGAGAACCTGTTTTCAATGCAAAACATTTGGTCATATTGCCAGGAATTGTCCAAAGGCAATACAAACAAAACAAGGAGTCTTTGATAAACTCAAAGAAAAGATGGTTGAAAATGAACCACCAACCAAACCTTTTATAGTTTTCAAAAACTCGAAATTTGAGGTTGGTGAATGTTCAAAAGGTTTTTACAAAAGAAAAGCAAATCTTGATAACCAAAAGTGGGTTGTTAAGAAATCTGATGATAGTTCTAGCAATGATTCTGATTCGTAAAAATCAGATGAGCTATTTTCTGGCGATGAATCTGATTCCACAAAGTCAGAGGAGCCACAAGTTGAACCAAATGTTGAAAAATCAGTACCACCAATGGATGATGCAAATTTTCCACCATTGCGGGCTGAAAATTTTAAACAGAAAATTGGAAAAGTAGAGATTTCAAATCAATTTTTTGTTGAAAAGAAAGAATTTGATGTTGAAAAAGTCTTTAACCCCAAAGTGCAACATATTTTTGTAAAAATGGTTGACAGGAAAGTCAAAGGGGTAAAGGAATTCCATGAGAAGAAAATGAAAGGAAAGAAACCGAGTGTTGATAACTCGGAATCTCCCAAGGTCTGTCAGGCTTGGGATAATTTTCTTAACTGAAAAAAAAAACCTGACTTGCCGGAGCTTCCAGGTTGGTAAGTGTGAAGCAGGTATCGGCATCTTTCTTGAGAAATTCATATCTGTGAGATTTCGACTTACAAGTGGTAAATCAGGGACATTAAGTTGTACTTGATTTTCTACAAGTGGTAATTGTTGTTAGAATCTAAAACTGTTAAATTTTTCAAGTGGTTGAAAGAACAAGGTGATGAATTGATCCCCTAACCTACAAGTGGTTTTATGCAATCAACAAAACTAATTTTCCGGAAAAACCATTTGATTAAAACAAACTTAAGTGTTTTGAAATCATAATGGGAAAATAGTTTGTTGTCAAAGGGAGTTCTGATTGTTTATGCCAAGTGGATGGCGATTTGAAGTAATTCACAACAGTTGTCACTTTACTTGTATAGTTTGTTTTTCAAATTTTTTTTAAATGGTTTTGAATTTTATGGGGAGTAAGAAATTTCAGAAAATCCAAAAACATTAGAAAATTTGAAAAAGGCAAAAACATGATAAAATCAAAAACGAGTTTTGTTGTAAAAAGAGGAAATGATAGTACATCAGTGGACTATCACAGCATGCTAAAGAATTGGAAAGTCAAAATGTGATAAACGGTCTCACTGATGATATGCCAGTAGGTTTTTACACATTTAGTAGATTGTATCGAGATATAAACCTAAATTTCAAACTTACTTATATCGTGGGGAACATCTCTCGGATATATGGGTAAGCCCCGAAATCTTGTTTGAAAGGTCCCTCTTTCTGAGATACTAGGTCTTTATACTCAGTGATATCTGGGGTATTATCCCGGGACTTCTGATTTTGCGGAAGCAATGGCCTAGTCCCCGTATAATACTTTTCGCTTGCTTGAAACATAGCACCACCCTCAGCATAAAAAATGATGAAACATTGAAAAATGCTAATCATGTGCTGTTGAAGAAAAGATTCTCTAAAGGGAACACACCAAAAGTCGAAGCCATCATCTCTCTGATTTTGCGGAAGCAATAGCCTGAGCTCTCATGGACCTCGCATTTAACCCTTTACAGATATCATCTAGGTATACTCACCTGTAAGACTGAATATTGGGATCTGGATACGGGAGTATATTCTGAGGTGGGACACGCGAATAAGTTTAAGTCTCTAAAACATTAATCTCGTATCTCGAAACAGTTGAACTTTCACTACTAGAAAATACCACTATCTTGACACGCGAACGATGACACGCACTCATCTTATGACATTCAAAAGCGTGTGTCACAAAATAAATGTCATGAATCATAAAATCTGATAAATTAATGACACTCTTTTTTGTGTGTCATTCTTTTAGCGTCATAAAAAACAAACATGACACCATCAAAATATGCATGTCATCTTTTAGTGTCATGTTATATTTTCTAAATTTCTTAAATTAATTTCATGACACCTCTTTTTGTGTGTCATTCTTTTAGCGTCATAAAAAAAATAAGAAACCATCAAATTATGTACGTCATGTATTAGTGTCATATTCTTAAATTATTTTTCTTTTTATATCAATAGAGTACAACATCATTAATTTAGGTTTTGTAATCTCAAAATGTTTATATTTCATTCCAACCTCATTTTCTGATGTAACTTGGATACTTTTTCATTTCAATCACAAAATGGTAGCAAAAAAAAAAAAAAAACTTATGGTTATTGATGGTTAATTACAGTTATTGATTTAGTCTATAAGACTCGTTAGTGACCTTTTCATTTCAATCATAAAATGTTCATAGAAAACGAAAAAAAAAAACTTACATTTATATATTGTTTGCAAACACATCACAAAATGTGAAAAAAGAAACTAAAACAAAACATAAAATTGGGTTGAAAAAAAAAAACAAAAAAGAGAAACTTAGATCTACGGTTAAGAGGAAAAAGAATGAGTTGTTAGCAAATATTCAAAGTTTCAAACCTAGGGTCCAAAACGATAGCTTATAACATTATTGTGGGATTAACTTGTATAATGGTTAAACTTTTAAAAAAATTAAATGTAATTACTCTTTTTTTAATTTCAAAAATATAAATTGATTATTAAATAAAAAATAAACAAAATATTATACTGAGATATTAAATTGAAAAATATATGGTTACAATAATTAAATTTATACAAGGCCTAGTATGATCCATTAAGACATGTCTAGTCTATTGTTGCTTAGTGTGATCTAACTTGACTCAATACAACCTAGTATAACCATATAAGACTTAATATGACATAATATATCCATTCATAGTCAGTTAAGAGCTACCCTTAAGACTCAATATAGTACATTAAGACATGATGATCTATTATTGCTCACTTGTGATATTATATGACTACCTACAACACGAATTAACCCTCTATGATCTAAAATGATGTAATAAAGCCAATCATATACTATTAAGAGCTATTGTAGCCATAAGGTCTTATTTGGCCCAATACGACATATATATATACACTTTGTTATCGTCTAATATGATCCACGTACAACTTGACCTAAGACGTAATAAACTTTATAATGGGTCATTATGAGCTATTGTGACTTTTAAGGCCCAATATGGTCCATTAATACATGTATTATTTCTTAATGCTTGTTCATGATCCAATACGACTCGGTCCAAACCGATCTAACACTTTAAGATCTAACATGACATAATAAAGTCCTTTATGGGCTATTGAAAGAGGTTCGTGATCATTAAGGCCTGTATAGTCCTAGATGTCATGTGCGAGATTTTATTGGCAATTTATGATAAACTATGAATCATATAACTAAGTATAACCCGAAATATCGCTCTAAGACCTAATATGCCATAATAAAATCCCTCGCCGGCAATTTGTAACTATGATGACTATTAAGGTTCAATATGGTTCATTAGGAGTTCACATGACAATTAAAGCCCAATATGGCTCATTAAAAATTATCATGACTATTAAGGTCCAACATAGTCCACCAAAATATGTATGATATATCATTGACCACTACGATATACTATGACTCGATGCAAACTGATCAAACCATTTAAGAACCAAACTGGCATAATAAAGCCCATCATGGCCTCTTAAGAATTATCGTTGTTATTAAGGCTCAATATGATTCGATAAGACATGCATTATCTATTATTATCCACTATGGTCTAATATAACTCTTTACAACTCGATCTAACAATTTAACACTAAACAGTAAACACAACATAATAATGCATACCAAGGAGTATAATGAGCAATCATAAATATTGATTCCAAATAAGGCTTTGTGAAGACATGTGTGGTCCATAACTTGTTACGCCATATTTCAGAGAATGTATAAGTACTCGTACCTTATTTTTTATATACTACTATTTTTTACATATAATTTTTTAGCGTTAGTCGATGTTAGGGATGAGCTCGAAAGTATTGATCTCGAAAATCGCAAAAAATGGATACCGGTATAGGTACGGTATGATACGGTACCGGTCATCCCTAGTCGATGTACATAAGTATATTATTACTTAGTTTGTAAACTATTTTTTAGATGTAACTTCACTTTAAAAAAATATATTTTTTGTTTTTAAAATATCTAAACAATCTAGCTCTTTCTCCAAAATTGTTCATTAAACTTTATACATAAAATTTTTTTAGAGTTAGTTGATGGATATTACTTTGTAACTATTGTTTATGGTGTAACTATAATTTAAAAAAAAATAGATTTTGTTATTTATATATATACATATATTTTAGTTGATGTATAGAATTGAAACATGTAGAACGAGTCTTCTTTTTTATAAACTAGTAGATGCCCCGCCCGCGTTGCGGGGCAATGGCCGAATAATTCTCAATCAATTAAAAAAAGACTACTATAATTTTGCTATGAAAAAAAACGATGATAAGACCGTAATTTTGGGCTCAGGGCAAAAATGTAAATTTTCAGGACTAATGAGCCAGTGTTAGGCAGCTAGAGTTACGCGACGCCCGCGTTGCGGGGCGCTAAACCGAGTATTTCTTAGGTTAATAAAATGTACGCCTTTATGTCGGTTAGTTATACATGCTACCTATAACACGGTATAAAAAAAAAACATCAAGTTAACCAATTAAAGGAAAACATTACTATAGTTATGATAAAAAAAAATTTAACTAAAACGATGACAAGCATGTAATTTAGAGTTGGGGGCAAAACAATAATTTGTCAGGACCAATTAGCGAGTGCTAGGCAGCTGTTTGGCATGAATAAAAACAAAATTAAGTGAACAAAGTAAAATAAAATACTACCATGGTTTTGCCAAAGAAAAAAAAACGATAGCAAGATTGCAATTTTTAGCGGAGGTAAAATCGTAATTTTAAAATGGAGGTAAAATAATATTTTGAACTGGGGGCAAAAACAAATTTTTTATTTTGAAATGGGGGCAAAATCGTAATATTTTAGCTGCGGGCAAAATCGTAATTTTTAGCTGGGGGCAAAATCGTAATTTTAAGCTGGGAACCAAATCGTAATTTGGCAGGAGTCTAGCTAAGGGCATAACCATATTTTTATTTTGAACTGGGGGCAAAATTGTATTTTTTCACTGAGTGCAAAATCGTAAATTTAAGCAAAGGACAAAAGCAAAATTTCATTTTGAATCGAGGGCGAAATCGTAATTTTACACCTGAGATAAAATTGTAATTTGGCATCACATATAAATCACTATTATATGAAAAAAAAAAAAAAAAAAAAACAGAAGTTCAAATCGCCGCCAAAAGTGGCCAACCACTTACCAAAACTATTCAATCAACTTGAAAATGTATATGTTGAAAATTCTATAAATTCTAACTTTTTTTGAATAAACTTTCTCTTCACACTTGTTCCCTCCCATTTTCTTCTAGAAAATTTTAAAAATTCCCCTGCTAATTTTTCGTTTCCCCCCAAAGACCATGATTTCACCAAAATTTGAAGTTTCCTCCACATTTTCACAACTTCACCGCTCTGCTTTCTCTAGTTGTGTTCTCCACCTCCAAATGGACCCTCTTATTCATCGATGGTTGCCGAAATCTATCACCTGCTAGCGAATCACCGTCGCCTAACAGTCGGGCAGCCTTTTCGTTTTACTCAATGATACTTGTACTATTCTCTACACCGTCCGACGGACTCCGACCTACAGTTGCCGCCATGTTACCCAACATTCCCTTCATGTTACCCTCACTTTCATCCGGTTAGGTAAGATATTCAGTCTTGGTATTTTTCTCTTTCAATGTATGATTTTTGCTATATCAACATGTCGAAGCCTTGAAGCTAATTTTTTTTTGAAAGGTAGGCCTTGAAGCTAATTGATTATGAGTTTCTCATATAATTTCTGAATTAGGGGTAATGCTTATAGTCGTGTTGTTTCAAAACTAGAAGGTCTAAAGATGCGCACCAACTGCTCGATGAAATGCTTCACCCAAATTATAGAATTATTTTGAGGTTTTAATGCAGCTAGTTCATAAATAAAAGCAAGTTTATTGTTACTGGTATGCTTATTGTGCTATGTATGTATCTTTGGGTTCGTTGTAAGCATGGGGTTCTTATTGCTTTAGCAAAATTGAATCGTTTTGTTGTAGTCAATTGATATTTTTTTTAATTCATTTGTTTTTATTTATTAATTAGTTGTTTTGAACGTGCAGCTTATATTAAGAGGGCTGGCATGAAATATGGGAACAAACATTTTTTTATAGACAGGAGCAGGCGTGATACCTACAAGGTTAAAAGCAGTTTCATCCATTGAATTATGCTAACACAAATTCCCTTGTAACTAACTTTGGTGTGGAAGGCAAGCAGCTATTAGCGGTATAGATATATTTTTTTTAAACTGAAAGTGTTTTACTTTACTTTTTTATATTTTTTCACCCACCTGCAAGGCTGCAACTCATGTGTAAAGTCCCGTAAATGATGAAATCTTTACAAGCTAAATGCATAAAATCAGTTGAAAGCTTTCCAAGATAGAATTCTATGATTATTTTGTTCAAAGATTTGACTTTTTTTTTAATTTGTAATAGTTTTTTTTAACAGCCAACATAATCAATCCCGAGTACTCTCGGGGTACTCACTAGACCAAACGGAGTACTCCAAGATTAACCTGAGTCCACCACCAATTCCGGGGAAAACCTGGTAACCCACCCGCTCGTAGGAATGACGGTGAAATTACCGGTAAAACCCGTTTTGCTCAAAGATCAAACCCAGGTTTCTCTGGGTCTCATATCATTGGCCACCAGTGCCTCACTCTTCACCAAGTGGGAGTTGAACCTTATCTTCTAGAGAAATGCAAGACTTCATTGGCTATTCTGTAAAAGTATTGTTTTTTTTAATTATAATCAACTCAGTTAACTATTTATATAAATGTTTTTTAAAATACACAATAATTGATTTTTGGGACAACTCAATTTGGCTTCACAAGTTTTGGTCATACTAAAAATGTAAAAAGACTTGTTACACAACTCTTCTAACGTGGCTCAACAAGATTTGATTTTTCCCCATATTAATGCAGGTAGGTTCATGATGTACATGGCTACTTGAGAAGCCTGGCTTGGTTTGTTGCTAACATGGGCCTTGCCGTGGGAAATTGCTTCAAAGAAAATAAGAATAGTTTTGCCACAAGGTGTCACGTTTGGTCTTGGTCTTGGTTGGGGGAAGAGTAGAGGAATACTCGGCTGCAGATATGGATGACATTCGCGAAGATTGGTCGACTTATGCGGTTACCTCTATTGTTAAGTGAAACCATATTTTAGGTGTTGACGAATGTATTGATAAACAATTTTTTTTGTTAGCGTTAACATATTTGTAATATACTTGACATATGGTTATATAATGGGTTGTTTTGGTATATATATGTGTGTATTTGTTTTATGAAATAGATTTATTGTTTTTGATATTATATATGTATCCAGGGTAAATTAGTAATTAAAAAAAACATTTTTTAATCAATTAAAAGCATGACACGTGTAAACAAATGTCATATGTATGTGTCATAAATGCATGTCATGAACGTGTGTCATTAAAAAGTGTCATAAAATGAGTGTCATTAAAATGTGTCATAAAATGAGTGTCATTAAATGTGAGTCATAAAAACATGACACACAAATGCATGTCATGTTAATTTTATGACCCCTCAATCAACGACACGCTTTTACGTGTCATAATTACCGTTTTATGACGCACAATGTGCGTCAAGAAATGTGTATTTTCTAGTAGTATTTGTGTGAAAATTTAAGTGGATCAGTATACTGACAATCTAATGAATCGTTTAGAACTTAAAATGATTAAAGCTTAACGGTGCTAGTGATTTGTCTCATAAACTGATATGACCCTCTTACACAAACTCACAAAAATATTGTTTGTAAATATTTTTTTTAACTGTATTTCATTTAAATTCAAAATCCAAAAAGATTTTCGGAGTGTTTTAGCATAAATTTTGAAAATACAAAAAGATTTTTGACAACTGATGTTGGAGAGCTGATTTTCAAAATTCCAAGTGCTAAACATGATGACAAAAGGTTTGGGAGAATTTGTTTGAGACGAAAAATTGTTTGAAATGAAAAATGTTATTTCTACAAGTGGTTCATCAGAGATTAACATTGTAAAATCATTTATTGATTGTTTATTACCTGCAAGTGATATATAAATTTGTGAAATTTATTGTGAGGTAGAGTTTGTGCAGGAATGAAGCTTGAAAAGAGTCAGGTTCTGATTTCTGAGGATCAGGTGGTTTCAAGAGAGCCAGGTTTTGATCCTGGGTAGTAGTGTGTAAGAGCCAGCCACAGATCTTGGGATAAAGGATGATAGAGCCAAGTTTTGATTCTGGACCTGATTTTCATGTAAGCTGATGATGCTGATGAACTTAAGGAATCAAGAGATCTGATCAAGAGAATTAGAGAGAGATTAGAGCCAGGTCGAGATTCTGGAAATGAAAAGAGACAGAAATTGAGGATGCTTTACATTGTTATATACTTCGGAAGAGTTTGAGAAGACTGATAAAGACTGAAGATTGAAGACTCGACATTGAAGACTTTGTCAACATCCGAGGGGGAGTCTGTTAGTGTATACGTCTGTCGACTTCGTCTTGTATCGAGTCTTGTATTAGAATAGTTAGATCAGGGCATGCAGTACGAGAAAAATGTCAAAAATGTGTTGAAGGGGTATTTCGCACGAAATGACAATGTGTCATTTCGTACGAAATCAAATAGTGCTTTCGCACGAAATAGTGATTTCGTGTGAAACTGATTTCGCATGAACTATTTCGTGCGAAACCAGCTTGCCTATAAATACTTGAGGTGCCTTGTCATTTGTAACTTTCCGGTTTCAGAGTCGAAGTGCTGCCGAAGTGTTTACTCGCTGTAAAACGTTGTTATATCAATCAAAAGACAGTTTAAAGTGATATTCTAGCTGAATTAACTCGATACGTTTGTTTCCGCCTCTCGTATTGAGGAAAACTCTTCTGAACGACTCGTTTGGTCATGAAAACGATCCTACATTATAACTTCGGGGGTGAAGTACATGTTACAAATTGTTTACAAACGTTTACATATGGTATGGTTAGCTAAGGAATGTACTGCTAGATCATGTGAGTGGTGGGTATAACGCTTAAGACCATTAATCCTCGTAGTAGGACCGAGGGACATGAGTGATAGATCTATTTGGGTGTTGTGAGTCCCACCCGTGAGGACCGGGATTTGGCCCATGAGGTGACTATGTCTTCCAGCCGGAAGCCCAGTACAAAATCCACTAGGATTGAGCTTTCCTGCATCACGTCACACATATTAATGGCCTTGCAAACCATTAATCGATCTGTTTTCCTTGTTTGCTTTCATACCGGGTTTACAAAACATACATACTTACAATGATTACAAGGTTTATTCGTGCACACATACAAAACACATGAACTTGCTCAACTTTTGTTGATGTTTTCAAACTACATGTATTTCAGGAAACTAAATATGGATCTGGCGGGCGTTGGAAGTTTTCAAGTGTTATTTGAAATAAAAGATGTCATCCGGTGTCAAAGGGTTTGGATTGTGTATCTTATCCTAGTCAAGATACACAGTTCAAAGTCTAGTTTTTAGTAGTGTCCTTTGTCGAGTCCTTATGGAACTATAAACAATTTGAATGGTTTGTAATATGGAATTGAAGTCCATGTTGGGATTTGAACGACGTTGTTTGTAATGTTTTAAAACTTATCTATGGATGAACATCTTGGGTTTTATCATATAGTTGTTTGTTATGGTTGAATGCAATGATATTAAGCAAGCCACACACAATCACTCTTCCACAAAAGTTAGGGTGTGACATGTCGTACGCCCATGATGTTCAAAATCCTTTTGAATCTCGGGAATCATAGTTCCCAACATGAGGCAAGAAGCTAGTATGGAGTCCTCGGTATACTTAACCCAATCGTTATAGGCATCCTCATCTTCCATAAGAGGTTAATCGGGAATAGGATCGTCCAACACATAGGATATTTTCTCTTGCTTGAGAATGATTCTCAATTTTCGATACCAATCCATGAAGTTGTTATGGTTGAGACGATCTTTTTCAAGGATTATTCTTAGTGATAGGTTATGGACAGTTTGGGTAATTTGGTTTGCATTGTTAGCGGCCATCTACAAAATTTAACAAAGTTCAATTTTAGTATTTTCGATATTATTAAATTTTAACCATTAATACCCTTTTATGTCTCATAGACAATTAATAATTAAAATCTAGAATCCAACATTACATTTAAATATTGGTTAGGTGACATTTATCCCATTATTTAAATTAACAAGGTAGTCAACGTTTGACAATTGCAACCCTTTGCAACTTCTAGCCATATGGGATCGGTTAAACATTTTTATGTTTAGTTGGCATGTTTAATCCCATCAACACCTTTGTACACCATGCTTCGGTGACCCTAAGCACTTGGTTTCCAAATCAAGTCGTCCAACTTACACACACATGTGAGTTTACACATACAAGTGGTTAGATGACCTTTATCCCACAAATATGGTAACCCCACCTCAAACACACAAGTTTCCTCAAATATGGTTAGGTGACCTTTATCCCACAAAGAGTTCCAAAGTGATTCGAGTGTTGTATAAAATGATGGTGTTTGACTTGTTTTTATAAAAGGGGTTTTAAGTTTTCAAAATTCTAGTTTAGAAAACTTTATGTACCATACATTTGCATGCATTAAAATCCTTGGTACCTTAGTGAAAACCAATTTTCAAGGTTCTTTTAATAAAACTCATTTTATTATAAAATCATTAACCTTTAATAAAACCTTTTATTAACTTTAATGATTTTTAAAGAACCAATTTTAAGCTTGTTATGGATTATTAGTTGTTAAGTAAGCATATCCAAATATCATCCAAAAAACCATAAATAAACAACCATACAAGCATGTGCCAAAAGGTCCCTCCTAAGGGGTGAATATTGACACAAGAAATGTGTCGTTGAACTCCCACTTGAACACGCATCCAAATGCTTCAAGTCCTCCTTTTGTGTTGTGATTTCTCCACTTTCTTTGGGCTTCCAAATGATCTTTAAATTCAGCTCCAAACTCCTTTGGGCTTCAAAAATAATGTTTTGGTTATTGAGCTAAAATCCTGTTAAGAACTATGAAGTCCTTTAGGCCCAAAATTGGCTCAGACCAAAAACGCATTTTTGTGTGCATCTTCTTTTACAATAAAGTATCCTAATACATTTTTTCTAGTAAAAGAAATGCAACTAATCTATTTACTTACATACCAAATGAAAATAAATAAATTACATATTTTTTAAATGGAAGAACAAAGACATTTAATTATTACAACCCATTGAAATAATCAAATATAAATCACAAACACAACCATTCAACATATTCAAACACAAGGTCATGGCTAGGTTATGAACACCAAAATATACATCTACATATGTATATTATTCAAGAGCAAAATGGTTCCCTTTTTATAACCTACATTTTCGGCCAAGAATGAAAAACCGAAAAATGTGGGTTTTTGTCCAAACAAAACAAATCATCCATATGACATAATTTTTCAAGATACTTTTATGCATGTATGAGAAACATCTTGAAAAACAAAAGGAGAACCAAGGCTTAAATTTTCGGCCATAGGGTTTCTCCAAACCCAAAACCCGAAATTTTTTAAATCCTATGAAGCATACACTCATATAAGCGGCTCTTGATGCCATTGTTGGGTTTTTCACATGTTTATCAAAGTCATTTTATCCAAATAAAATGAAAACGCAGCGGAATAATTATTTAAAACATGTAACTTTCAAGATATAAAACACTTTTATATGCAAAAACCCAATAACCTGAATCCATATACGATCATGCATGCTATCAAAAACACAATCATAGGGTGTTATAAGAATACTACCTTCCAAAGAGCAAAATATATGAAGAAGATGATGTTCTTGAATGGAAATCTTCAAAGGAGAAGACCTCAAGCTTGCATACCCCAAGCCTCCAACAAACACCTTATGTTGCTAGGATTTTCACTTGAAAAACCTCTTTTGACAACCACCCTTGGCCGAAAATTTGAGAGAGTTTTTTAGAAGTTCTTGCACTTGAATTATGTCTTATGAAACAATGTGAAAAAGTGAGAGAATATAAGAAAAGAATCACCAAATCAAGTGTGATCTTTTGAGAAGTATTGCATGCATTTTTAGTGGTGGAAGCCACCTTGGGAAACCCCCTTGGGGCCGGCCATACATGCCCTTTTGTTAAAAAAAATTCAAAATTTTTCTTTAATTAAAGTCTTGTATTTATTTTTATAACTTTTATAAAATATAACATCACATGTTACAAGACTTTTGCAACATCTCACAACCTTTTATAATGTTATTTACCCATTAAATAACAAAATAAAATATTCTCTCAAAATAAATTATCCATATAAATTATTAGTTTCTCAAGTGCAATTATTTAGAAAACTAATTTCTAAATATTCTAAGTGTTAATATTTATTTGTTTGATCATATCATAAATAAATATTATAGGTGTTTGTCTAGCTTGTTATTGGGTATGACCCAACTTGGATCATAACGTACTAGCCATATCAATTTAATATGTGTCTTAGGCATACAGAGTCCAATAAGATTATCCTCCCTTGACATTGCTTGCAGGGTTAGCATTGTCTCTTTAGGTAAGTTTCAGGTTTGTGTATCTCGATGACACCTTTATGTGTTGTAGAGAAAAGTCTAATCAGTTTGACTTGTTGGGTTCAAGTTCCAAGGTTGTACAGTAACCTTAGCTTCCTGTCACCAGCCGTTGGTGTATCAGCTTCTCGCCGGGAGCTGTCCAGCTTCTTATTTTAAGTTTATGTTTAGCATTCTTTGTTACTTTCTTCCAATTGTTGTTGACTTTGACTTTGCTGACTGGGATCTCCGAGTACCCACGTCATCAAATATAATCAAATATAATAGAAGATAAGATCACCAGCCTACATAGCTTCAAATTGATTGATGATATACAAGACTTAAATTCGCGTACCTCGCCACTACAACAATATAAGTTATTTTAACATGCTTCGGAAAAAAATCACTTTCATGTATGATGTACCACAACTATTTCTACAAGAAATAATACAAAATGTTTTATATATTTATACGATAAACAATCACCACATCATAATTTATGCTACTATGTTGCTTAAAATCCCGGTTGCCAAGTGCATTATTCTTTATCACGGTGGAGCATAGTAAAGTGTCCAAATTGGAAGAAAAAAAAGTGATGTAGTCACTTTTCCCATTAATATACTACGTAATAAAACAATTATACATATTATTATAAACTCTTTTTTAAATTATTTGTTTATTTTTTTCTACTTTTTAGCATTTATTTATTTATTTCTATGTTTTTAGTATTTATTTTTTTAATGAATTTGTACTCATTATTTAGTTTAATTTTTTTCTTAATAAGTTGTATTCGTTAACTTTTGAAAAAATCTTCGTAACTATGTTTATATATTTTTCAACATTGCTATATAAGTTTTATTGAGAATGAATACCGTGTCGTTATCGTATTAAACCGAACCAAAATGAACGATGAATGATAATTTATTATCTGTTCTATGTTTAATTTTTAGTTTTTTCAACATTGTGATATAACTTTTATTGAAATCGGATATGGTGTCGCTATCGTACCAGAGTGAGCTGAAACGACCGAAAAACATTTGTATTGATGCAGGTGTTTAGTTTTATTGTTTTTTTGCTTTCGATGAACTGACACCGTATCGCTATCATACCGTAACGAACAAAACAAGATCAGTAACGGTACTGTATCCATTTTATGGCTTCATGTTTAATAACGGATATTGTGCCGCTACCGTAGTGAACCGTGCTAAGACCGAAGGAACAATATCAGTTTTGGTACCAGTATATATTTTATTGTTTTTGCTTTCAATAAACTTACGTCGTATCGTACCAAACAACATTGGTACTAGGACTTGTACTCACTTTTATTGTTTTTGGTTTCGATAATTTTTCATACAATGCTATCCGCGATGGTATATAAACATCGGTACCGTGACGATCTGAACCGGTCGATACCGTTCGAACACCATTGATGCCGGTACCGGTGTTCGCTTCTATCGTTTTCGATCGATGTAAAACATATGTTGATTTCTATACTTAATGCATGTATTGTACTGCTACTATAGCAAACCAAAGCGATACCGATCCAGTGATCGCAGTACAGTACCGCCGCATGGCGCGGTCAAATACACTAGTTCCAATTATTTCAAATTTAATATTTATTTGTTGATGCAAACCCAATCCAAAAATTGTGTACAATTTCTAACTGATTAATTTGTACCCAGGTACTAGCTAGTCACAACATCTACACAACAAATAGAACACACAACCCGGTAATCTCAAAATCCGAGTAGTGTCGATGGGAGACGAAGTAATGGGCCTAACGCATCCGGGCTAAACTTTCGAGCAAACAAGAAGCAAATGGAAGTTCTCTCTTCATTATAGGAACAAGTGGTCCCATTGTTTCTAATGTGTTGTATTAAGTTCACTGTAATGTCTTTGGAGCCAAAACTCGCTGGATGTGGGCCCCCCAAAGACCAATCAACATAAGTTACCGTCCGATTAGCGTTAAGAGCACCATGAAACATGTTCACAAATGTTGGTAGATAATGCTCATCCGGGTAGCAAGAGGGTAGGCAATACCATTTGAAGAGTTTATAGTACCTGGCATCACAAAAAGTTGCGTTTTAAAATTTTTCCTACAGAATCACCAGTAATGTACACTGGTTTGTATCTTTTGTTTTCTATATGTGGCAACTTCAGCCCATTCACTAAGGAATGGGTCAACCCCGATTTTTTTGACTTCTAAAGGGTTGTAAAATAGCTAAAAAGATAACGGATTAAACATCACTAAAGCGTTTTTAAAATGTATAATCCCTAATAGAAAATTTACAAATATGAGGTCAACCCATCCTAGCCTGTTTTGACGGGTGCAAAATAATGCCCCCTTCGACCCGAACCCATTACCCAACCCCTTGATCAGTCCTTTTTGCCATCAACCAATGAAATTTTGAGTGTTTAAAAGATAAGTACCTTGTATCGGAGACTATTTTGATGGCAAGATTGCGCTGAATCTCGAACCATTGAGACCCTTTCCTCCAATCACGAAGCTTGATATCGGGTTTCATTCTGCGACTGTAACGACCCCGCCCGTAACGAGACGGGTCATCATACGAGTCGAGGAAGCTGTGGGTTGAACCAATGAGATATTTATATATGGTTGGGAAGTTGTATACTGGAATACAGCTTTCTGATAGGAGAACGAATCGCTCATTAGAAAAATCGAGCAAGGCATTGCCTAGAAGTCGTCTCTCAGCATCGACAAGTGTGACGGTTCCCCATCTCACATCCTATAAAAAGGAAACAAACATGTGTTAGAAAGGAGATAATAACAAGAAAAATAAGACACAACCATATTTACTTATAAACGGGTCTATTTAAGTTGTATCTTACCTCAAACTGGTGAAATGCACAAATCCAGCCAAAACGGAAATGGCTCAACTAGGTCAAATGGGTCAAAAGTAGGTGAAATGCACTGATATTTCTTAAAAAGATCAACAAATTCGAATAGGTAGTCATCAGCACCGCCCCTTTTTTATCTAAACAAAAATTACCCTGTTATCCGCAAGGGCACCTGACCCGACCCACACACTAGTCTATGCAGTAAATGCGGTAAAATATCGGATATCGGTCAAGGACCGATATTTGAGATATAGGTTATCTCGGTGAGATATCGGTGGGATATCGGTAATTTTAATATAATGCAGAATTTATATATATAGCAATTTAACACCAATAATTCAGTGATATATCGGTTATATCGGTCTAATGTCGGCGATATATCGGTCAATATCGCTGATAATATCGTACCGATATTCTGACCGATATTTGACACCGATACATTACTAGGGGACCGATATATCACCGATATTAACTACATAGACACTAGTTACACTTTTTGACCTATTTTCAAGCTAAAGTTTTACTTATTTGTACATTATCATCTTTAGAACAAATCTTAAAGTCTTAGAGACCTGCAACCTAACACACTTGATACAGATATTCATCAAGGGACAAATCATGAGCCAATTCCTATAATATTAATCTCAGCAACCATTTTGCATACAATAGTCGTTAACACACAAAATTGAGTACTGAACACCAGCCAACACCATACGCAATGAATCAAATATATATACACAAATTAAGGAGACCAGTCACAACCCAATAAGCATAAAACAGATCCATCCATACCTGGCTAGGAATCTGCCGATTGTAAAAAACCGAAGAATTGGAAAACTTCAAATGAACCCCAGGATTAGTATGCACATAAATCGAATACTTATTCACATCCTGACCGCGAAAAAACCGCTCCCACAACAGCAAGAATGGCAGTGGCCCTCTTGTCATGAACATAAAGGCAACCTTAGGCACTCTTTCAAATGGATACTCGGGTTTATCAGGCACTAACGAAGCCCTCCAAAACAGCTCGTTATCGGTCATTTTATGGGTCAGACTCTTAGGCATTCTAAAGCTATCCATACTCAAACAATCATCATTCTTGCAAACAGTTGAACCACTACTACAATTATGATCAGAACTACTAATTTTTGCAATGCTAGTGGTGTAAGTTGGTGCAGGTGCAGCAGTAACATAATTCATATAAAAATTATTCGGCTGTGAAGTGAAATACCTATCGATATGCGAACTCGAAACCAACCCGATGATTATACCGATCACAAACAGAAAAAGAACAAAGAGAAGCCTCATTAATCCAACTGATGAATCTTTAAACACATGTTCATCTTTCTCCCCTCTGCCCCTCATCTTATGATCCAATAAACACACAGAAAATAGCAGATAATTAAATCAATTAATTTGTAGTCATCAATGTAGATTCTAATAAAAGTACATGATTAGCGAAACTGAATCGAGATCGGTGGTTGAATTTTGAAAAGAATAATAATAATAATAATAATAATAATAATAATAATAATAATAATAATAATAGGGTTTGATGTTGAGGTGGGTTAAAAAATCAGATCAAAATTGCTCAGACGAGTAGGGTTTATAATGATTTTGAAAACCCAGAAACACAAACATGCGATTTTGTGGTTATCAAGATTCGGGAGGAACAGAACATGAATAAGTGTTGAGAAATCTATGTTTGATGATTAAATCGAAGAGAGAGAGAGAGAGAAGAAGAAGTTAAAGTAAAAAACTGTCGAGAATCCAACATGAATGAACATGGTTAAGACTTTTAACACAATAGAGTCGTGCAGTTGTCAATGACTTCACCCTTTCCTCGGATCTTCCACTTTCCTAGTTCACATAGGGTTAATTCTTTTATTACAAGACTGGTTATTATTCTATACAGGGCATGTTTGGCTAAGGGGCTGTGTAGCCTCTTAATGACAATTCAGATGCTACCTCTTAATGGTTTAAAACATCTGAATGAATAAGAGGTAACCTCAAGTCTGAATGGTTAAGAGGTAACCTCTGAATGGTAAATCATCACATGTCACATTCTTCTATCTTCTCATTGGTAAAATTCTTAATGGTTCCATTAAGAGGTAGCCTCTTAACGACCATTCAGATGCTACCAAACAGCCCCTAAGCTTATTATAGTTAAAAAGGACTTTTAAAAAAAGTGTTTGGATTAGCTTATTGATGTAAAATGACTAAAATGGGTATTTTTTTAGATATAAGGGGGTAAAGAAGGGGTATATTGGTAATTTGTAGTTTGAAAAGTTAAAAGCTGGCCAAGAAGTCACAATATTGTGACTTCTTGAAACCTCATTTTTCTTCTTTGCAAAAAGCCATTTCTAAAAGGACTTTTGGCTTAGCCAAACACAAAAACAACTTATTGGCTTTTTGATAAGTCAATAAGCCAATAAGTTGTTTTGAAAAGCTTAGCCAAACATGCCCATAATAACAATTGATGAAGGATGTTAGCTACAGTAGCAACTTTAACCTTGATATGAAACTTAATTACAACAATGACATTTGTTTACCTTCTGTTTGATGTGAAGTTGTGTGTTTATACTGCTAATGTATGCATCACTTTTAGATAGGGGTAGGGGGGTTAAATATTAAAATATCAAATATTTTTTATACTTTTTACGAAGATCATATTATTTTATTAATAAGTGGAATAATGGATTTTAATAATCCAAACTTTCACCCATTGGCCGGCAACGGACCCAACTTCAAAAATAACCGGTGGTGGTCCCAACTTTTCGTATATTGTAAACCAATGGACTTTTACTAAAAAAAACCTTAATTTCTTTTTGTCTCCTTATCCTTTTCGGCAACTTTTTCGTATAATGTAAACCAATGGACCTTTATTAAACCGAAAAGGATAAGGAGACAAAAAGAAATTAAGTTTTTTTTTTAGTAAAAGTCCATTGGTTTACAATATACGAAAAGTTGGGACCACCACCGGTTATTTTTGAAGTTGGGTCCGTTGCCGGCCAATGGGTGAAAGTTTGGATTATTAAAATCCATTATTCCTTAATAAGTGGTATGTATCACTTTTAGAACTATATTTATGATTCATCAGTATAATCAATTGTGTCGGTATAAATTTGAGTTTACATGTTTGACGTCGGTTCGCGTTTGTCTTTGACTTCGCTTTACGTCACGTAGCGGTATAAATTCACAATTTTGTTTTATGATTTTTACCGGTTTTGATCGATATTTGCTTACAACTTAGTGTGTGACGGGGGTTAACCAAACAAATTCCCGCCGCGTAGCGCGGGGTATTTTTACTAGTTATACTTATGAATTGAAAGTCTTGATGAAGAGTGATCTAATATTTTAAAGTGTTCTTTTGTTTTTTAGCTATATTTCTTAAGCAATTATTTATTTTTAAATAATATTTTATTCAGAGTCATGATGCTATATATGTGAATTGAGCCGAAACCAAATGAACAAACACATTTTCAACACGGGTATTTATTTTTATTGTTTTTTCTTCGATAAACAGAAAACGATTCGCTACAGGTACCTATGTTCATTTTATTGTTGCTAATCTCGATAAATTTTTATTTATACAACTCAGTTTGTGACGATGCCAGTACTTTGACGATCTGAACCAATCAATGTTGTTCGAACAATATCGGTGTCAGGACATGTTGGTGCTCTACATCTGTCGACTTCGTCTTGTATCGAGTCTTAACCTTAGAATGTTAGATTAGGACACGTTTTACAAGAAAGTAGGAAGAATATTGTGTTTAGTAAAGAGGTTTCGCTCATAGGGCCCTTTGGAGGTAGTTTCGCTTATTTGAACATGACAGGTTTCGCTTATATGGACATCATGTCCATATGAGCGAAATCCCCTGCCCTATATATATGTTGCATGAGCGAAACCAGTTAGAGGTGTTCTTGTTATCCATACCGAGGTGCTGCCGGTGTGAGATTTGATTGTAAACGCTGTAATATCAATCAAAAGTGTGTTTAAAGTGAAGATCTAGCTGTTTCTACGTTGGTTACCTGTTTTCCGCACCTGTAACTGATCGAGACTCCTCTGATAGACTCGTTCGGGTCAGAATACAATCCTACAAGTGGTATCAGAGCTTCAGGAGGAGGAGTTCTACAGAGATTTGCTGGATATCATCATAAATTCTTACTTCTACACCTTCTTTCTTCATCAGAACGAGATTTTACGGTTGAAACTTGTTCAAATTTTCACAGGCTGTAGTAAATTGATCATAGACAAATCCCTGAAAGTTTCACACTAAAATTCGAACTAAAAATGGTCCAAAATAACCCCCGAGTTGATTTCGCTCATACAAACAACCAGTGATTTCGCTTATAAGGTCTTTCAGGTTTCGCTCCAAAGTACACCCAAGTGACCTAATTTCGCTCATCTGGACACCTAGAGTCTCTGATTTCGCTCTTACGTCCAACCCAAACCCTATTTCGCTCATTAAGCATTTCTGATTTCGCTCTTAAGGTCACCAAAACCTTGATTTCGCTCATAAGGACTACCTGATTTCGCTTTTGTGTCATCTGTTAACCCTAATTTCGCTTTTAGGACACTCAAGAAACCTAATTTCGCTTTTGTGACACCCAAGGAACCTGATTTCGCTTTTTAGGTCATTCAACAGAATCTGATTTCGCTCATAAGTACCTGTTTTTTGAAAAACGTGCATTGAAAAATGGATACTGAGTTCTACAACGCTTTTGCTACAACCCCGACTAGTCCATCCGACATTACTAAGACCATGACAATGGAGAATGAAACTGGAACAATGCAAAAACCCTCGAAACTTATGGGAATTGAGGATTATCACAGATGGAAAAAACGGTTTGAAAATTGGGTTCAGGCAAATCATCTAAAAGCTTGGGAGAGCATTGAAACTGAATATGAGAGGCCAAAGAATTCAGTGGGAGTTGATAAAATAATTTCAGAGTTCACGGAGCAAGAAAGAGAGAGTTATAAAGCAGAAAAGATGATGATAAATTTGTTACAACAAGCAGTTAAAGAGGATATATTTGTGTTGCTTCAACATGATGAAAATGCTTATTCTATCTGGGAAGCTCTTAAAAAGAAATTTGAGGGAAGTACTGAGATGTTACAGAGTAAAGCAGCATTGCTGAAAAAGGAATTTGAACTGTTTACGTGCATGCCTGGTGAAACAACAAAGACACTTATTGAAAGATATTGTCATCTTGTTCGCACCATGTCACAGTTGAAGATTACAAAAACTCCAGCAGAATGGGTTGAAAAGCTTGCTGATGCGTTACCGCAAAAGGAATGGGGCTCATATCTGATGATATTGAAGAATTCCGGACAGTTTAGCAGGTTATCAATTGCACAGTTTATTGAAAAGTTGGAGGCACAAGATCTGGAGCAGCAGAAAATTGCTAGAATGAACAGTTCAACTCATCAACAAGATATTAAATTGTACTATAAAGGAAATGTTCAAACTGCAGAAGCTAGTCCAAATATACAAACTGCATTTAGTGCTGGAAATCAATCTGAACCAAGCAGTCAAGGATCAGTTAACAGTAGTAGGTTCTCTACGGTAAATCCTCCAAGTGTTCAAAGTGCATCTGCTAGAAATGGGCATTTGATTCAGTGCAATGTAGCTCTACATCTTCAAAACGGTCAAAATTATTCTGAAGAAGTTGTAAAGCATCATATGGGATTATTGGTCACTGCATTAGAGTCTTATGAAGGGTTGATTGCCGGAAGAATTGGTAATCCGATGCTCACAAAGGAAGATTATGACCAAATCGATGCAGAGGAGCTGGAACTGATGGATATTAAATGGGCCTTAGCTAGTGTTTTGAGGAGAGCAGAAAAATTTAGATTGATTACTGGAAGAAATGATTTCTTGGATGCAAATCTTTCTAATCTAGGATTTGATAAATATAAAGTTGTCTGTTTTCGTTGCAGGGAGAAAGGCCATTTTAAAAGAGAATGCAAGAATCAGGAGTCGAGAGGAGCAAAGGAGTCGTCCGGGAAAGATGATTATTATAGGAAAACCATTTATCAGTAAATCACTCATCAACCGAATCAACAAAAAGAAGCTCAAACGGCACATGGAAGAATGATCGAGGATGCAAACAAAAAAGCTTACTATGACATCATTGATCAAGATGACGAGAAAGTGGCTGAAGGTTTTAGCTGGGATAAGTATATTCCAGCTGATCCTAATGTTAAAGCTGTTATTGCTCAGATTGTGCAAAAGCCAGAAATGTTGAAGGAATGGATAGGAGTGTTATCTGATGAAGAGAAAAGTGAAGATGAAGGATCTGTTTCATCTGAAAACAATTTATCAGAAACAAGTGATAGTGATGAAGAGATGGAACAGATAAATCTTGGACAAACGCATTTATCTTCTAACACTTTTGAATTTTATTTTGCAGAAAAATTGAAGAAACTGAAAGAAAGGAAAGCTGCAAAAGATTTAAAAGAAGTCAAAGTGATTGAGAAGATTGTGGAAGTTGAAAAGATAGTTGAAGTCGAGAAGATCGTTGAAATCACAAAACCCTGTCTTACATGTTTAGAGTCTTGTAAACAATGTATAGAGAAAGATGAGAGGTTTAGTGAGTTAGAAAAGTTGAAAGAAAAGTTGTTGTTTGATGTAAAAAATTTGAAAGAGTCATACGATGTTTTAAACAGAAATGTGAATAGTCTGGAGAAGACTAACTCTGAAAGAGAAAAAGCTTTGAAGATGATGAATGCTACCATGATGACAAAGCAGAAAGAGATCAACTTGTACATAGAAGAATGTGCAAAGTGGAAGAAAGAGTTGGATAGTGAAGCAACTGAGAATGAAAGAATCAGAAGATTGCTGCGAAGTTACAAAGGTTGTGACTACATAATTGATAGAATTTATCCAACAGTTGAAGGATTTGAAGCGTTTAAAGGTGAAGAAACAAAGCCAAAGAAGAAAAAGGATATTGGTAAGATACAGGGTGTCTGTTATAATAAGTGTCCGCCTCCGATTTGGGAAGGGTACTCGCCTAGAAAACCTAATGAGGAAGAACTAAAACAGGCAGTCAATATTAAGTTAGAATCCGAGATAACCGATGTTTTACCGGACAATATTGACGTCACGTTCACAGCGTCCGACACAGATCATGAGTCAGAACTGATAAAACGAGTGGTCGATCAGGTGTTGGATAAGGATGAGGAGTCAGAGTCAAAGTCCGAGTCCAAAAGTTCGTGTCAGTCAGTTGGGAGTTCGAGTTCGTCCGAAAGGAGTTCAAAATCGTCGGGAAAACGGGTTTATAGTAAAGAGTTTTTATTGTCAAAATCTAATTTGAATGATGAAACATTTGAAGTTGTGTATACTTTGAATGATTCTGACAAATTATATTTTGATAAAGATTTTCCAATAAGAGGTGTTAAACCAGAAATGATCAAAAAGGTTTTCAAACTAACAGAAATTAATATTTCTGAAATAAAAGATGAAAATCTTACAAGAAAACCAAGACCTTACACCTCAAGAGCACAACAACGTTTAAACAAGAAAAAGGGTTACAATTCTGGTTCTGGTTTTCAAAAGAAACCTAACCAAAATCGTAGCTACAAAAAGAAAGGCTTAGGTTTTATTCCACTTAAAAACTATAAAAATGAAAAATATGTTCGAGATTTTAAATCAAAAATGACATATGTTGCAGGAACTAGCCATGAAGAAGAAGCAAAGAGCTCATTCTGGAAATAGTCAAACAAGGAGTTTCTTGCTGAAAAGATGAAGTTTGAAGATTTTCAAAGGAAAGAGACAAGAACCTGTTACAGATGCAATGAAGTTGGTCATATTGCATGGAACTGTCCTCAAGCAACAAAAACAAAACAGGGAGTCTCAGAAAAACTTAAAGAAGTAGTTGTTGATAAAACCGAACCACCAACAGAAAAATTTAAAGTGTTTAAAAACTCTACATATGAAGTTGGTGAGTGTTCGAAAAGGTTTTACAAGAAAAGGGGAAATCTTGACAACCAAACTTGGGTTGTTAAGAAATCAGATGTTAAATCTGGCGATGAATCTGATTCCATAAAATTGGAGGAGCCACAGGTTGAGGTAAAAAGTGAAAACTCAGTGCCTCTAATGGATGATGTTCATTTTCCACCATTGAGAGCTGAGAATTTTAAATCAAAGGTTGGAAAGGTTGAGATCTCAAATCAATTTTATTCTGAAAAGAATGAATTTGATGTTGAAAAAGCTTTTAATGGGAATGTAAAGAAAATTTTTGGAAAGATGGTCGATGGGAAGGTTAAAGGAGTTAAAGATTTTTACGCTACAAAAAAGGCAACTTATACTCCAACTGAATCTGAATTGAAAACACCCAAGGCTGGTCAGGCTTGGGTGGACATTTTCTTTCATTGAAAAACCTGACTTGCCGGAGATCCCAAGTTTGTAATTGCGGATCAGGAATCGGCATTCTTCTTGTTATTTTAGATTTTGTGAAAGATTCTTAAATGTGTTTAATTTTTACAGGTTAAGTGTGACTTGCCGGAGCTTCCAGGTTAGTAAGTGTGAAGCAGGAATCGGCATCTTGATTGGTAAAATGGTTTGTGTAGATGAGTTATTCCTACAATTGGTAAAAAGGTCTACTTTTACAAGTGGTAAATCAGGGACATTAAGTTGTACTTGATTTCCTACAATTGGTATTTTGAAAGACAATGTGATGAACCACACCCCTAAATTTTACAAGTGGTAAATTTAACAAAACTTATTTTCCGGAAAAATCATTTTGGTTAAAACAAACTTAAGTGTTTTGAAATCATAATGGGAAAATAGTTTGTTGTAAGGGGGAGTTCTGATTGTTTATGCCAAGTGGATGGCGAATTGAGGCGATTTGATATCAGTTGTCACTTTACTGTATAGTTTGTTTTCAAATTTCCTAAAATGTGTTTGCATTTTAGGGGGAGTAGAATATTTCAGAAAATCCAAAAACATTAGAAAATTTGAAAAAGACAAAAACATGATAAAATCAAAAATGAGTTTTTGTGTCAAAGAAGAGGAAATGATAGTACATCAGTAGACAGTTACAGTATGCTAAAGAAATGTATTGTTTAAATAGCGTTAAACAGTCTCACTGATGATATGCCGATAGGTTTTCACACATTTAGTAAGCTTTTTCGGGATATAAACTTAAATTTCAAACTTGCTTATTTCGTGGGGAACTCTACTTGGATATATAGGTAACCCCTGAAATCTCGTTTGAAAGGTCCCTCTTTCTGAGATACTAGGTCTTTATGCTCAGTGATATCTGGGGTATTATCCCGGGACTTCTGATTTTGCGGAAGCAATGGCCTAGTCCCCGGAGAATACTTTCTGCTTGCTTGAAACATAGCGCCGCCCTCAGCAAATTGATGAAACAATAAAATTGATAGTCATTGCTGTTGTAATACAAAAGATCCTCTAAAGGGGACACACCAAAAGTCGAAGCCGTCATCTCTCTGCGTATACGGGAGTATCGACCTGAGCTCTCACGGCCCTCGCAATTTAACCCCTTACAGATATCATCTGTGGTATACTCACCTGTAAGACTGAATATTGGGATCTGGATACGGGAGTATATTCAAGAGGTGGGACACATGAATGAGTTTAAGTTCTTAATACACCTAACTCATATCTTGAATCAGTTGAAATTTGTGTGAGAATTTAAGTGGATCAGTATATTGGCAATCTAAGTGAATTGTTTAATTCTTAATGTGTAACTAAGCTCAACGGTACTTGTGAATTGTCATAAACTGATATGATCCTCTTGCACAAACTCACAAAAATATTGTCTGTAAATATTTCTTTACTGTATTACATGTTTTTTATTACAAAATCTAAAAAGATTTTCAGTGTGTTTTAGCATAAAATTTCAGAAAATTCAAAAAGATTTTTGACAACTGATAATTGAAAAGCTGATTTTCAAAATTCTGAGTGCTAAACATGATGAGTATGATTTGAGGGGGAGTTTGTGTTTAAAACTGATTATTTTTTTATCAAACCTTCAAGTGATTCATCAGATTGAAAAATCATTTTGTTTGGTTTTTGAAAGTGAGTCTGAGTTAGTGCATGGGTTTATTTTAATATATGTTAGTGAGAGAAATTTACTTTGAGGTAGAGCTTTTGCAGGATAAGATGAGCCAGGTTATTTGTTCCTGAGATCCGAGCTGGATGAAAATCAGGTTCCGATACCTGAGGACTCTGATTGGAGGTAGTCAGGCAACGATCTTGGAACATGAAGAGTCAAGCTGGTTGATCTTGAGAAGCTGTGAGATGGAAAGCCAGACAACGATCCTAAAACTGATGATGCTGATGAACTGAAGAAATGCCAGCATGTCGCAAGGGGGAGTCTGAAGTCCTGCAATAAGAGATTTAGAGAAAGAAGCCCAAAGACAGATCAAGACTGAAGATGCGAAGTCTCGACACTTAAGACTCGTCAACATCTGAGGGGGAGTCTGTTGGTGCTCTACATCTGTCGACTTCGTCTTGTATCGAGTCTTAACCTTAGAATGTTAGATTAGGGCACGTTTTACAAGAAAGTAGGAAGAATATTGTGTTTAGTAAAGAGGTTTCGCTCATAGGGCCCTTAGGAGGTAGTTTCGCTTATTTGAACATGACAGGTTTCGCTTATATGGACATCATGTCCATATGAGCGAAATCCCCTGCCCTATATATATGTTGCATGAGCGAAACCAGTTAGAGGTGTTCTTGTTATCCATACCGAGGTGCTGCCGGTGTGAGATTTGATTGTAAACGCTGTAATATCAATCAAAAGTGTGTTTAAAGTGAAGATCTAGCTGTTTCTACGTTGGTTACTTGTTTTCCGCACCTGTAACTGATCTAGACTCCTCTGATAGACTCGTTCGGGTCAGAATACGATCCTACAGGCAATGGTGGTGAGTCAATCCGCTTTAGATGAAGTTTATCCATTCAATCAAAGACCAGTGAAATCGGAGTATATGGAAATAACTTCAATTACAGTGCGTTTGTGACGTACAATGTTGCTACGAAAGAAATTGATCTTGAACGAATCCGTAGCCTCAATGAACGTATTAGGCTGATGAAGTAAACCCTAGATTGGCTAAAGGAATGTTTAAGAAATTGTCATAACAAATGGTTACCGGTTTCAATGTCGTTTAGATCTAATAAAGAACCGGAACATTTTCGTCAGGGTTTGGTTAAGAAAGTGAAGTTTTAAAGAGAGAGAGAGAGAGAGAGGCGGAGAAAGGAGAAGGAGTTGTAAAGAGAAAGAAGAGATATGTGTCATTTTCGTCCCTGAGGTTTAACCAGTTTTGTGACTTTCGTCCAAACCTTGTAAACTTAGACTTAACAAAAAGATTCGGGCTAAAAGGATTATTCTTGAAAGGAATACATGATGTAACACTCCGCATTTTCGCACTTTCTTATTTTAAGCAAGTCATGATGTACTTTCCATATTTATACACTTGTACTCCCTTTGTAATCCACTTTAATTTCAATGGTAATTCGAGACTATTTATCATATTGAAAACGAAGCTATTTTGTGTATTCATATTAGTCTTATGTGCAACTGATAATCAAATTCTCGTTTGAACGAAATATTATTCAAGGATTCTTGATTCTTTATTTATCGACACTTGATACTCATTAAACTAATTAAAACTCTTGAAATGATGAAATTCGGATCCTAATTCTCGAAACTCGAAAGCTTCGTGAAATAAATAATCGTTTAAAGATTTTTATACTAATTTAAATTCTTTTATAAATATGGTTACTTATCTATCCTATTTTATTTAATTAATTAATATTATGATAAAAAGTTTTTGTTTGTTTTTATAAAATAAAAATAATAAATAAATAAAAACTAGTTAGTTTTGTTAGAATTCAAAGTTAGTTTGAAGTAATATAAGTTAATCTAGTTAGTAAACTAAGTTAAACCACCTAGTAATTAATCCCTAAACTTGAGGGACCAATTTGTAATATCATGAAACTTATTAAAGGTTAAAAACAATAAAAAAAGGGCTGCCATGACTCGAACTCGGGTACACCCTCAGCCCAAACGCGCGCACAACCAGTTGAGCTATGGCTTCACATTGAACAAATCCAGCCCCTAAAATACTTATACACTCGCTCAGATGGCCTGATCAGCGCGACCAGCCCTCTTCCCAGCTCGATTTTTAGCGCGATTTTTGTGTTTTTCTTTGAATTTAAACCTTGTTTAGCATTTATTATCCAACTACAACCTAACCCAACTTTCTCTATAAAACCTAAGCATAATCCAAGAATTATACACTTTTCTAATCATCTAAAACTCTCCAAAATCAGCTGCAAAACACAAGTTCGAGCAGATTCATCATCTCTTACAAAAGTGAGCATAACTCACTCATTTCTTATCCGATTTACTCGATTCTTTTTCCTACTTCTTTGGTTTGACCTTAGCTACGTTTCCATTGGTTTTTCATGGTAAACCAGGCCCTGGAACGTCACCAAAAAGGCTCCAAAGTTGACTGATTTTTCTGTTTTCATCTAAAACTTTGTTAAACTTAGTAAACTTGAGTTAATCTCATCTCAAATCTATGTCCTAATGCTCATAATCAATCAAATGGTTAGTTGGGCTTAAAAACAAGGCTGAGAAATGTTAAATCAGAGGTTAAAACCTCACAAACATTCTGTTTTGGTTAGGGTTTTACCCACAAGAAGTGTTCAAGCTTGAAACTTGATGAATGTGTGATTGTTAGACTAGCTTGGGCTATCTTTCATAAAAATCCACTCACTTCTAGATGTTTTCTCATAGATTAGATGTTGTATTTCATTATTCTTGTAAGTTCATGACCCTCCTTGTTGTTTATAACAACAAGTGTAGTGATGAACAATAGAGGTGTCTAAATGGAAGCTTGTTCTTCCTATCTCATGTATGAATTCTATGATACTTAGAGGTTCCTAAATGAAGACTTTAATCTTCTACCTCATGCTTGACATATATGATGTAATAGACACTATGTAATACTTATGTAACAACCAAATAATTGAACTCTTGGTGATGAACTAATGGACATTCCTTAAGCTAGTAGATTGTATCATCTTAGGCCTTAACAACTTGTCACGATTCTAATGGAACCTTGTTCCATGAAAAAATTTAAACTCTTTTAGAGTTTCATAGTGTCAAGAACAAGTGTCATATGTGTTAGATGATTATTTTCATATGTTTATTTTCATGTTATTTAAACTCCAAATCCCTAGAACCATATGTAAACACTTCTTAAACTCCAAATCGAACACATTCAACTTTCTAGTCTCAACAACTTCGTCACTTTGGATAATCGGAAAGCATATGCAATTTTGTAAGTATACTCGAACCCATTTTTACTTTTACACACTTTTGGGTACAACATGTATTCTATGAAAAAAAAAACACGAAAACACTTGAAACTAGTTGAATCACACTCTATCCATATTGAAACATGTTAATCTCCCGCTAGACTATTGGGAGTGAAACTTTGAACAATTTGATGCTTGTTAATCTCGTAAGCTACGTAAACTATTTGTGTTGATATATGCTCATTAACTTTGCTAGCCCATCTTAACAATTATAGCGCTATAGGAGTAATGCACCGCCCATGAGACTTGGGGTATTGTTAAGTTAAACATGTTACCTCCCGCGATACTTTGGGATAGGCTATTTTAACGCATTGGATTCTTGGGTTGAACATATTGTTACACATTCTCAGCGTACTAGTAACTTGCATATTGTTGTTCATGTTGGATATGAGCACGTTAAACAATTTTATTCTATGTTATACTATGTATCAAACTTGTATACTCGCCAACTTTTTGTTGATTGTATTTTAATACATGTTGCAGGATGATAGACAAGATGATGCTAAGTAAAGAAACAAGATTTAAGTGGACTTAGAAACACACCTAGATTAAACTATTTTGTTGTTGTACATTCGAAACAATGTTGTTTATGTTGATTTCTTGTATTATACTTAAGCAATTTATGAAATCCAATTTTAATTTAGAGTAAACTGCCATTTTGGTCCCTGTGGTTTGGCCAGTTTTGCCATTTTAGTCCAAATCTCAAACTTTTTACATCTGGGTCCCTGTGGTTTGCATTTTGTGGCCATTTTGGTCCAAAAGTGATATTTGACCAGAATCCTCAAATTAAAACCTCCTATTTTGTCCTTACCCTCAGGGGTATTTTGGTCATTTTGGAATAATTATAACTGAATTATCTGTATATAATACCCTTAAAACAATTAATATATAAATATATATATATACAGACATACAGACTAGACTGCTCTCTCTCTCTCTGAACTACCACCACCCCCACCACCGCATCATCCCCACCACCACCATCCCACTGGTGCTGGTGCGACGGTGCCGGAGACGCGGGTAAAACACCACAACCACCATCAGCGCCGGTAACCCCCTTTCTCTCTCTTCTCTCTCCCCCCTTCTCACCACCGCCACCTCCTCCCCCCCTCCATTAACACCACCACAGCACCACCACCACTGCAGTTTGTGCACCACCACCGAATGAAGAAGATGATGAGGATCCACTGCCTCTCTGAACAAACACACGAGTCATGAAACCATAGATTTAGATTTATCACGAGTTATAGCCTTGGGAGAGGTGACTCCAATGCCGGAAGTGAAGGATTTCCAACCGATTTCTTCTTCGTCTCCCAGCTGAAACGATCTGTGCATTCCCCTAACAATTCTCATGAGATTGAAGACGAATTAAAGAACAATTGAAGAGCGATGAAACCCTATCCCTAGCCTTAGAGAACCTGCAATCGGAAAGATAATAAGGCACAAAAAGAATCTGTGATGTGAAGAGTGTCAATTGAGAACGGAGATCGAAGAAACCCTAGAGGAATTTTGGAATTTGTGATGTGAAGAGTGTCGATTTGAAGGGGAAAGTTGGTAGGGTTTTTGTGGAGCACAAATTGATAAGGTGGGATGAAGAGGATGTAATGTATGTCTGTATTGTACTGTGTGTATGTATGTATATGTATATATGGAGATGGAGATGAAATTGGGTATGGTTGAACACGTGGCGGAAGTTTGGGGAGCACGTGAGTGTCAGGTGAGGTGAGAGAGAGTGTGTGTGCAGGAAGAGGGTATAATGACCAAAATGCCCTTGGGGAAAATGAAAAAAACCAGGTCTTTTTTTTAGAAATCTGATCTGATTTGAGATTTGGACCAAAATGGCAACAAAATGCAAACCACAGGGACCCAGATGTAAAAAGTTTGAGATTTGGACTAAAATGGCAAAAGTGCCCAAACCACAGGGACCAAAATGGCAGTTTACTCTTTAATTTATATTGTCACATAGTGTTATGATGTTTTGAGCAATTTGTTCGTCTCATCCCGATGTTTCCGCCATCGGTTGGGGTGTGACACATGAAAAGATGATAAGCAACTACAACAAATCCTGTCTGAGGAATACAGAAAAGTAGATGCCTTGGAAGATTATGCAAGAAATATATGCAAAAATCTCTTACATGCTCCAATACATGATCCAGATCTCAAAAAGATGTTAAGGGAAGATTATTTAAAGCACATCATGGATAAAAGCCTTGTGATGCAACCAGAGATCAATTTATAGGATGGACAACTGAGTCCTTGCTAGGTGAAATAGTAAGGATCGAAAAGATGAAGCTTATTCCTGAAATCAATCCTACTTCTCCCAACCGGAAAATAGGAAGAAAACCTAATGATAAAAGGGGACTATATAAAAAACGTACTCGATGTTTGCAAACCCCTACACATTATTTCCTTTATCCTTAACTTAGTTATTTTTCATTGTTAAGTGGGTGTGAAATGACCTAAATACCCTTACTGTTAAATAAATAACTAAAAAGTAAAAAAGAAATATAATTAATATTTAAAAATTCATATGGACTCACCACCCACCCCACCCTCTTCATCTTCCCCAATCTTCACCACCTCCACCTTTCACCACCACCACCACCTCACCCAGCTGGAAAAATGCCACCACCTCACTCTCTCACCATCATCTTCAACCTCATCCACCACTGTTACCATCACCTATAGTCAAATCAGTTTGCTGATTTAGGTTTCCATGGGGTTTTGTGAGTTTTAGAACTTTTAGTGGGTTTTTGCTTCATATGTTGCCTAAGAAAATACCTGTTATAGTGGTTAAGTTTGATGATGATGACAGTAGTGATGATTGTACTGATAGTTTGCGTATAAAGTTGCGGATCGGTTGGTTGACCTATTTTTATGAATTGATAATCTGTAGAACGACCACCGCTGTTGGTGAGGAATTTAACAGTAGTGCAATCGGTATGGGGCTAGAGGATACGAATATGCAGGATATTGATGAGGATCTGCATAGCAGACAGCTTGTCATGTATGGTCATGAGACAATGAGGCGGCTCTTTGCGTCTAATGTGCTGATTTATGGAATGCAAGGACCTGGTACTTAGATAGGTAAACATGTCACTTTTTTTGATCTTGTGGTTATAAAGTAATAATTTTCATTTCTGTGAGGAGTCTGCGGTTGTGGCAGTAATTGGTTTTGTGTATGTCGAATATGAATATATTTTTGATTATTTGACTGTGATTACACTGATTTTTCGATTGCAGTTAGTTCAAGTGCTCTTGTTTATGAGGTTGAAGATGATGGTGAGAGGGTGAGGTGGTGGTGTTTTTCTGACGAGGTGAGGTGGTGGTGGTAGAAGGTGGAGGTGGTGGTGGTGAAAGGTGGATGTGGTAAAGATTGAGAAAGATGAAGATGGTGAGGTGGGTGGTGGGTCCCATATGAATTTTTAAATATTAATTATATTTCTTTTAACTTTTTAGTTATTTATTTAACAGTAAGGGTATTTAGGTTATTTCACACCCACTTAACAATAAAAAATAACTAAGTTAGGGATAAAGAACATAACGTGTAAGGGTTTGCAAACATCGAGTACGTTTTTTGTACATTTTGAGATAAAGGACACACTTTGCAATCTAGTGTCAACATAAAGGACGATTTTTGTATTTTACTCTTAAAAGAATTGATATCGTGATAAAATCGGTTGCTCTGGGATTGATTTGGTCAATTTTGGAAGTTTCGTATTGCCGGTATTAACGCCGGAGAAACAGGGGGCTTCGGCGAGGTTTGGGGGTTTTTTTAGTTTGAGTTTTAAAAACGACATAAATGATCCCTGTAGTTTGGGAAGTTTTTAAAACATAAATAAAACTAAAAAACTATATATTCTTATAAACAATTTTATGAATCCTTTATTATTTATAAACTTTTAACATGATTTTTAAATCTTAGCTAGTAAAATCTCCCACGTGTTGAAGCGGGATTTCAGTTGATAAGGGTTCGATTTGCAAAGTTATACAGAATGGACCAAACCAAACCAAAGTGTTTTCACCTGACATGATAGTTCCTGGATATGACTTGTAATAGTTAGTTTACCTTCAAAATTAAAACATCAAACATAAAATTGTTGTCAAAAGCTACAACCATTTGCAATTTTAGGTGGACCTACATTTTCTTTAATCCTGAGGATCCTATCAAAATCTTTATCGTCCTTGGGCTTCGACATTACATCGGCGCATCCGATGTTTTGATATACCCCCTGTGACCATCGTCAATTATGTTATTATCATAATGGTTGGCCTTGGCAACCCTTTCGATCTCATCCTCCTCCCTAATAGCATAGCTTCACAAAGAACCATGAAACCACCGAACACATAATCATAAACCAAACATTAAAAATAAATATATTCATAACATCATAAAAAATGTATATTTATAAAAATGCACCTGTATGAAGAACCCACCAAGATAAAGAAAACAAAACACTTGTTTAACATCAAATGAACTATATGCCATCAGCTAGACACTCTATAATAGGTGGCGTAACATTCCTATTGGTCCACTATATATAATATATATGTCACATTATAATTAATTGTTGTAAACCTTTATAACAGTGACAACCATTGGTCATTGTGAAGACAAAAAAACAAAATATTTGTTGAACAACATATAAACTATATACCAATCATATACTTTGCACAACAAAATATGTTTTATGCAATAGGAAAAAAACACTTTCAATCCATTTAATTATGAACGGGTCATCAAAGTTTGTATTTCATCTGTAACTATTGCAAAATCACAAATCAGAACCAAAAAGAAAAAAAAAAAAAACTAAATCATACCATCAAACGGCTTCTCAAATATGTCATTCCAACTCAAAGAACCTTGAAGCAACTGACATCACTGACTTGTAGCCTTTAGATTGACTTTGATTACACGTAATCTCTATTTATTTGTCTAAAAACACATAAGATAAACATGTAAGCTAAATGATTTATAAAGTATACGTGAAAACCAAATGACATAAGAAAAGCTGAGGTGGCAGCCATAGAGGCTGTATAACAAGGCTTTTCTTATATCATTACTGCATCATAAACCTTAATATATAAAATCACTTTAATTTTCAAAGGTCTGGCCCACATCTATACTTTTAAAGGTCTGGCCAACACTGAAAATTCAAACGTCTGCCCACATACAAAAGGGCAACTGTTTATACGCACTCCAAAACTCTGCCCATAACTTCTACCCATATTCAAAATTCAAAATCCTGGCTCCAAATTCAAAATTCAAACTATATATGAATCTGGCTCCCTATAAATAACATATATGAGTCTGGCTCCACATTCAAATTTGAATTCATCTCTCTTACTCATATTTGCGATCATATCTCTCTCTCTCAAATCCATAGCTCTCATGATTCAGTCGGTTAATCTCCGATTACAGTTCTTTGTTCGATCATTTGTTGACTCTGTTTACACATTATCCTTCCAATATCATTGTTCCAACATCGTTGTTTCAGTGAAGCTCTGTTTCACACATCAACGTTTCACCTCAGCTTTTCTTATGTCACTTGGTGTTCTCTTTTTATAGAAAGTATAGATAGATTGTTGCAACATCGTGAAAAGTTATATATGTTACCTTCTTTGATGGGAGAGTTTCATTTTAGGTTTGTGGCTTATTTTTATTAACTGTAGTTATACTAATTTAATTTGATGTGTGAAGAAACAAGTGTTGATAATGTTGATAGTTTTTATTAACAGTCACATTTTAGAGTATGTTAACATCCATATTGATAGTATTAAATTAAATGCATATACATAGAAAGATATAAATGCATGAGAGCTATTACACACTATAGTTAACACTTGCAAGGATTTCGTATACTCTCGCCTTTCTCCATGTGATTTCATTCTCTCTTTTATTTTTTAGATCGGTTAGCATGTCGCAGATTTTCTGATCCTGTTTTAGTAGTTGTGACAGAAACTCTTCTGATTCTTCTGGAAATCTGATGGAGGAGAGTGGAGGATTTCATCAAGTAATGCTATGCTGTTCCAGGTTTGTTGTAATTATTGTTACTGATTATGCCGAATTTTCTGTTTAGTTCCTCATCTGATCATTTTTCTTTGAGTGACCAGATCGAGAATTGTGTTTTAACAGCGCTGGTGTCTGACCAGTGGTAGAAGCATCTGTTTTCCATCTATATTTTTGTTGGATTTACTGATTTTGATTTGTTTTTTAGGGACAGTGATTTGTAAGACAATTTGTTGATGTTTTGAATCAAACTAATCATCGGTGTTTTATAGTGTTGAAAACGCGTCTGTGTGGTAAATGAAGAGGTTAATTGTAATTATGATAGCCTGTTTTTTCTTTGAATCTTTAAAATTTGTCCCTTGGGTTTCTTGATATTTAATTTTATAGTTTTCCCATAAAAGCTATGATTGTATGTGAAAACACTTAGTACAGGGTTGCGGATGCTAAGGATTTGATGTGCTTTAGGGAGAATGATGTCAAGCTTCTAGTAAGAACTCAGATTAGAAGCGATCCTCAGTATGAAGTTTGTGCTAAAAACTTCACAGCTTCGCTTGCTCAGATTATGTTGTTTAAGCTATGGTCAGGACAACGCACTAGAGTGGAAGCTGCCTGATCTTCAGAAGAAGCAGAAGAAGCGCAAGTAGAGAATGAAGGACCAAGACAACATAAATCTACGGGGATATTGTAAGGGCATAAACTTGTATATGTTTACGTTTGTCTTGGTTTATTTGTTTTGGGCTAGCTAGACTCGAATAGTGGGCTTGGTAGATGTTAGTATGGTCGATTGGGGTGGGCTTGGCCCATTATACTAGGGCATCCTATAAGCTATAAATAGGATGTTCCTCCTCTTGTTTTAGGTTGTTGATCGATTGGAAAACCCTTGTAATTTACGAGTACCAGACGGTTCATAGAAACCGTGTGCTCTTGATCAATCTTATCGACATACATTCAATCTTCTACACCTTTCTTGTTTTTCTGCAACTAGACTAGGTGTCGTGATATCCATTGTATCATTTTCTGGACTTACATAATTCGTCATTCTCCTTCTGAATACCCAACCTCCTCATTTCTACAACCAGATGGCAATACCGTTCAATGAATTGCTTCATCGATTCACCTTTTAATGTAGTGAAAATATCAAATTCCTTTTTAAGCAAGGCCTGTTTACTCTTAATCATTTGTGTACTACCTTGAAATTACACTTTTAATGCTTTCCATATCGATTGTGCATCTCCCTGATGTTGTAACAGTGTGAAAATATCTTCTTTAATCTCTTGTTGCAAAATATTCAACATCTTATTTTCCCGTGTAAACTTCTCCTTTTCAAGTTGAGTAAACTGCATGATACTTTTCTCGAGTCCATTCTCTCCTCTATGAGCAGTGTAACCTTCTTCAATTGCATACCAGCACTCTAGATAATTCGCCTGAACCTAGTTCTCGAAATGTTCATGCCAGCCTTTATATTCTTCTAGATTCATCAATTTAGGAGGCTTCGTCATCGTTCCCATTTCGTTATCGAGACTGACATTGTGGCTGTAGTGGCGAAGGCATTGTAGAATTCGTTCTCCATTTTATCAGAAATTTTTAAACACAGAAGGCTTAGTGCGAAGGTAGCTTTGAGCGAAGTAGGTCTTTTACGAACTAGAATGAGAAAAACACAAATTTGTTAAGTTCGTACAAGGGTAAAAACAAACTTTTGAGTTCCAGCTTCGTACGAAGGTAAAATTTTAATTTGAAAGATTTACGTTCGTACGAAGGTAGTACTTCGTACAAACAAGGTAACTTCACACAGAGAAGAATTTTCAAGTTTTCTTGCTTTTCGTTGATTTTATCATGATTTTGATTGATTTTTTCACACCCCAACTGTAAGGACTTGCAAAAATGCCCCAAAACGACCCGTAAGTGAAAACCCGGACCCCTGAAACCCAAATCTACATGAAAAACCAAGAATTTGAGAAAATTGGTTTTCACGCGGGCCGCGTAAATGTAAGCATAAGCTTAAGCGGGCCACGTCAACTTAAAGTTGACCGGATAAGCTTCCCTGGCCACGTGTCACACACGTGGCGCACCTAGGTGTGACACGCTAGCCCTAGTTATAGACTAGGTGGCCCTCGCGGACCGCGTAAATGTTAAGGAAGTGGCCCAAAAGATTACCCAAGGATTTCGTGTGGGTAATAGTAGTAATTTCAAGAAAAAGGGAACTGGGCAATCTTCCACTCCGCCGTTCTGCAGGAACTGTAAAAAGAAACATTTTGGGAAATGCAATGAAACCTACAATTTCTGCAAAGCTATAGGACATCGTGAAGAAGATTGCAGAAAGAAAACAAAGATTTGCTACAACTGTGGAGAAGTTGGGCATTTCCGACCAGAATGCCCTAAATTGGTCAAACCAGCAGATAACAAGGCCAAACCTGCTGAAGGAACTAATAAGAAGAACGCAAGAGCCTTCCAATTGACCACGCAGGAAGCTGAACTGATTCCTGACGTAATAGCTGGTACGTTTCTGGTACACAACGTTTATGCGAAAGTATTATTCAACTTTGGTGCAAACCAAAGTTTTATTAATACTTCATTCTGCCAAGCTCTTAAGCTACCCTTAACCAAACTTAGGTAAATTTATACTGTAGAAACGGCAGACGGGAACTCTGTTAAAATAAATACAGTTTTGCAAACAGAAAATATAGAACTTTCAGGTCATAAATTTTCTGCAAATCTATTACCTATGAATTTAGCTGGATTCGATGTCGTATTAGGAATGGATTGGTTAGTAGCCAACCATGCTCGAATCCTCTGTGATAAAAATTCCATAGAAATCCGTGCACCCACAGGAGAAGTAATTATGATTACAGGGGATAAGCCACGTAAACCAATGAAGTTCATTTCTGTAATGAAATTGGCCAGTTATTCAAGAAAACAAGGAATAGTGTATATGATTTCGGTAATCATTAACACGAAAGGTAAGGAACTTAAGGAGATTCCAGTAGTATCAGAATACTCAGATGTATTTCCAGAAGAACTACCAGGATTACCACTAGATAGAGAAGTAGAATTTAGAATTCATTTAATTCCAGGAATTACACCAATAGCCAAGGCACCTTATCGATTAGCACCCACTGAAATGTTAGAACTGAAAAAGCAATTAGATGAATTGCTCAGTAAAGGATTCATACAACCTAGTTCATCCCCTTGGGGAGCACCAGTATTGTTTGTGAAAAAGAAAGATGGTTCGATGCGAATGTGTATCGATTATAGGGAATTAAATAAGGTTACAATTAAGAATCAATACCCATTACCTAGGATTGATGATCTTTTGGATCAACTTTAGGGAGCTAGATATTTTTCTAAGATAGATTTACGCTTCGGATATCATCAGTTGAAAGTACAAGAAGAAGACATACCTAAAACTGCTTTCAGAACTAGGTATGGTCATTACGAGTTTACAGTCATGCCCTTTGGATTAACAAATGCTCCTGCAGCATTCATGGACATGATGAATAGAATCTGTAAACCATATTTGGATAAGTTTGTAATTGTCTTCATCGACGATATACTCATTTATTCAAAAAGTCAGGACGAGCATTGTAAACACTTGCATGCAGTCTTAACTTTGTTAAGAAAAGAGAAGCTTTACGCCAAATTCTCGAAGTGTGAATTTTGACTACAGGAGGTACAATTTTTAGGACACATGGTGAATCATGAACGTATTCATGTAGATCCCTCCAAAATAGAAGCGATTACCAAATGGAAGGTCCCGCAATCAGCTATGGAAGTTAGAAGTTTTCTAGGATTAGCTGGGTACTATAGGCGCTTCATTAAAGATTTTTCTAAGATAGCTGTGTCATTAACTAAGCTAACCTGTAAAATAGTTAAGTTTGAATAGGGACCTAGGCAAGAAGAAGCTTTTAAGATTTTAAAGCAAAGGTTAACAAACGCCCCAATTCTTGCCTTACCGGAAGGGACAGAAGATTTTGAAGTTTACTGTGATGCTTCTAAGCTAGGATTAGGATGTGTGCTAATGCAACGCAAGAAGGTAATTGCTTACGCCTCAAGGCAATTGAAAAAGCACGAGGAAAATTATACGACGCATGACTTAGAATTAGGAGCCATAATTTTTGCCCTTAAGATTTGGAGACATTATTTGTATGGCAGTAAGTTTACAGTCTATACAGATCATAAAAGTATAAAATACATATTTGGGCAAAAAGAATTGAACATGAGACAAAGGAGATGGATGGAAATTCTTAGTGACTATGACTGTGAAATTCAATATCATGAAGGAAAGGCAAACGTAGTTGCAGATGCCTTAAGTCGTAAGTATCATGAAAAGCAAAAGTGAGTTCGTGCTCTCAGATTAAGTTTACAATTAGACTTAATGGAACAACTGAAAAATGATCAAGGAACAGCAATCAAAGATGATGCTGAAGGAATGAAAGGACGAATAAAGGAATTAGAACAAGGAAGTGATGGAATTTGGAGATTCCATAAGAAAAGGATTTGGGTACCTAAACAGGGAGAGTTAAGAAATAAGATTTTAGAGGAAGCCCAAAAATCTAGATATACCATGCATCCTGGTAATAATAAAATGTACCAAGATTTAAGGAATAACTTCTGGTGGATAGGAATGAAAAAGCACATAGCTAGATATGTATCTAAGTGTCTAACTTGTTCACAAGTTAAGGCAGAACACCAGAAACCTTCAGGATTACTCCAACAATTAGAAATGCCTGTATGGAAATGGGAGCTCATAACAATGGACTTTGTTACTAAGTTACCCAAAACCAGAAAAGGTAATGATGCGATTTGGGTAATTGTGGATCGATTAACCAAATCAGCTCATTTCCTGCCCATGAAGGAAACTTTCAGTATGGAAAGATTAGCCAAGTTATACGTAGACGAGGTAGTATCCTTACATGGAGTCCCACTCTCCATTGTATCGGATAGGGATAGTCGTTTCACTTCACATTTCAGGACAAGTTTCCAAGAAGCAATGGGGACCAGACTAAACTTAAGCACTGCATACCATCCCCAAACAGACGGACAAAGTGAAAGGACAATCCAAACCCTGGAAGACATGCTTAGGGCATGTGTAATAGATTTTGGAGGAAACTGGGACAACCATTTACCTTTAATTGAATTCTCCTATAATAATAGTTATCATTCAAGCATCGAAGCTGCCCCGTTCGAAGCACTGTATGGACGAAAATGCAGAACTCCAGTTTGTTGGGCAGAAATAGGAGAAAGTCAATTATCAGGTCCCGAGATTGTGCAAGAAACCGCCGACAAGATCACTCAAATCAAGGAAAGACTAAAAAAGGCTCGAGATCGCCAGAAGAGTTATGCCGATAATCGACGCAAGCCACTAGAATTTCAAGTTGGAGACAAGGTACTCTTAAAAGTTTCTCCTTGGAAAGGAGTAGTTCGGTTCGGTAAGAAAGGAAAGCTAAGTCCAAGGTACATAGGACCATTCCCAGTAATCCAGCGGATAGGACCAGTTGCTTATCGCTTACAACTACCAGAAGAGCTAGCAGGAGTACATGATGTATTTCATGTATCTAACCTCAAGAAATGCTTATCGGACGAATCACTAGTGGTCCCTCTTCATGACATACAGGTGAATGAGAAGTTAAAGTTCGTGGAGAAACCGCTTCAAATAGAAGATAGAAAGGTCAAGTTTCTCAAACACAAAAGATTGGTGCTGGTCAATGTCAAGTGAGATTCAAAAAGAGGACCCGAATACACCTGGGAACTGGAATCGGAGATGAAGCGAAAGTACCCTCACTTATTTCAATCTCGAGGACGAGATTTTAAATAAGGTGGGGAGGATGTAAGGACCTGCAAAAATGCCCCAAAACGACCTGTAAGTGAAAACCCGGACCCCTGAAACCCCAATCTATATGAAAAACCAAGAATTTGAGAAAATTGGTTTTCACGTGGGCCGCGTAAATGTAAGCATAGGCTTACGCGGGCCGCGTCAACTTAAAGTTGACCAGATAAGCTTCCCTGGCCACGTGTCGCACCTAGGTGTGCCACGCTAGCCCTAGTTATAGAATAGGTGGCCCTCGCGGGCCACGTAAATGTTAAGAGTGGGTTTACGCGGGCCGCGTAAAACCCAAAAAAGTTGCTATAAATTGCCAGGGCATGAGCAGTTCATATGTGTCGAAAATTTTGATCAAAAACAAAGTCTACTGCTCCAAATCGTCATTTCTAGTAGAGAAACGCTGCTACGATACAGGGTATTAACTCGATCGCTGCTACGATTCAATGTCTGATTGATTGAAACCAATCCGATGGATGTTTATGTGCTGCCCGAATCAGGGCTATACTTTGTCATTCGTCGTGAGGGTTTTAGTCTCATGAGTTATCGTAAATGTTGTATTAAGTTACTGACCTAGTTCGTGTGCATTGTTATTTAAATTAGGTTACAAGCCTTATCAGTAGGCTAAACTCTGCCTGTTAAACTTGCAAGGCGAGTCATTCTCTTTTTACCAAATTGTTTCCAAAACCCTATTTATTTTCAAGGTTATAATTACAGGGATTAAGTCTTTGTAATCTTCAATTACTGTCGGTATGTGGGGTTTTGTATACATTACTTAATACCCGTCACCATTGGACAACGGGTTAGCCAATGGGTGATCTGACCATAGTCACAAATATTGTCAAGTGAGAAATACCGATTTGGGGGTAATTGACTGATAAAAACATTGTAATCACCCTTAATACTGTATATTATAACAATGTGTCATTTTATGCAACTTGGATGACTCGCCAGTATTTCCCCACTGATAAAATATTTTTAAACATGTTTCAGACGACCTGCTGTGAATCAAGGAAAAGTGCTACGGAGCACTATTAAAGCTTGAAGTGGTGGCACAATAAAATAAAGAAACATGTTTTTGTGAAAACAGGGATTTCCCAGTGAAATCAACTTTATTGTAAAATTATGGGTGTTATCCCCAATTTGTGAAATAAAATAAATTGGGCATTTTCAAGTTTTAAAAGATCCGGTTAAACTTCCGCTGTCAACTCAATTAATAAAATACCACGGGGTTTCTGTCCCGCGGCTCCTGGATCAGGTTACACCGGGACGTGGGCCGTGACAGGAAAAGGTGGTATCAGTGTCACTGATTTAAGCCAATTAAGTATTTAGAAATACTTAATTTTTCTGATTGCCATTCTGTAATTCTATTAAAATTTAATTTACAAAATTTAAACTTAGAAGTTGTGTATTTCTTCATGTATGCTAACAGTATGAATGAACTATCAGAAGCACTTCAAAACTTTACTGTGGTATGGATACCACCAGTACTTTTACTGGCTACCAGGCTGATACTGAAGAGCCAATGGTATTTCAAGCCCAACCTCAGGAGAAACCAAAGCCGAAAAAGAGAAGAAGACTCGTAGGCTGGAGGCGTGTGCGTAGGAAGAAACCAGCGGTACAGAAAGTTATAAAGACTGAGGATCCGAAGGATAAAGGAAAAGAAAAAGAAATCGGGGAAAGTTCCGAGCAAGCCCAGGAAATGCCATCATGGGAGGAGCTGGATCGTAAACTGGCACTTAGTGACCTCATCGGACCTGCCGATGAAAACCTCTTTAATTACCCAATTGAAGCACAACTTCCAGTTAATCTGGAACCTGCTATTCCAAATCCTATTATCCACCCCCGACCTCTACTAGGAGAGCTGGAAGAATGGTGGACCACTGACTGGCAATTTCAGAATCTTTTGAATAACCCTAACACCTTTTTCCCCCAATTTGACCCTGAACCTCCACTACACCCACCTATGAGCACAGAGAACTTGGCTGAACTCCACCACTATGGCGAGGAGTTGGTGGATGTAGGAAATCGAATCCGGGAGGTGGGGGAGAGAATATCATGGAAATACGACGAGTGGGAACGTCGTTTCTGAAATGCCAGCTGATGAGGATCGTATGTGGTTGTGGGAATGTGTGTTTAATAATAATATAATAATAAAAATATAATCATGTAAAATAACTAAAAATAAAACTCTTGTAACATATCTGGTAATGTACGGATGCATATTAAAATATATAAAATATGGAAGTCGCAAAGTCGACAATTTTGGCTATACGTGTTGACGTAATTATGTGTGATTGTTTTATTATGTTTGGTTGTTATTTATTTTATGTTAATAACTTATATATATTATTAATTACCAGATGGAACACGCTGGTAATGAACCAGTTAACGAGGTTAATCAATCCAAGAAAAACAATGAAGATCACTTTCTTAACCGACAAGATATAGAAAACATCGTTGCTCAGGGTATAGCCAATGCTATTCCAGCAATCCTTGCTGCTGCCCGAAATCCAGTTGAACCTCAACCAATTATTCCCAACAAACGTACTCACGGCGATAATTTCAGTAATAGTGTAAATGGAGGCGGCAACATCAATAATAATGATAATGATGGAATGCAAGCCCCATTCCTTAAGAAAATGAAAGCTGCAACGCCTGGTTGCACTTACAAGGAATTTCTTGCCTGTAAACCAATCGAATTTGCAGGAAATGAAGGGGCAACTGCAGCACTGCGTTGGTTACGAAAAACCGAAGCAGTAATTAAAATAAGTAAATGTGCCGAGGAAGATAAGGTAATGTACGCGTCGCATCTTTTTAAAGAAGGGGCCCTAGAATGATGGAATACGGTATTACAAGCCAAGGGAAGCGATGTGGCTTATGCCATGACTTGGGAGGAATTTAAGGGAATAGTAGAAAGAAAATTATGTCCCGAGTATGAAAAGGAACAAATGACAAATAAGTTCCTAAACCACTAGATGGTGGATGTTGATTGTAGAGGGTATACTTCGACCTTCTTCGAGTATGCTCGAGTGGTACCAACTTTGGACTCGCCAGAACCGGTACTTATTTCTCGCTACATCTGGGGTTTGATTAGCGAGATCCGGGATATTGTCAAAGCTGCGAGACCCCGCACAATCGATGAAGCGGTGGAATTAGCCAATACTTTAACTGACGGGCTGGTACGCACAAGAGAAGAAAACCGGAAGAAGGAAGTAGCCCAAAAGATTACCCAAGGATTTCGTGTGGGTAATAGTAGTAATTTCAAGAAAAAGGGAACTGGGCAATCTTCCACTTCGCCGTTCTGCAGGAACTGTAAAAAGAAACATTTTGGGAAATGCAATGAAACCTGCAATTTCTGCAAAGCTATAGGACATCGTGAAGAAGATTGCAGAAAGAAAACAAAGATTTGCTACAACTGTGGAGAAGCTGGGCATTTCCGACCAGAATGCCCTAAATTGGTCAAACCAGCAGATAACAAGGCCAAACCTGCTGAAGGAACTAATAAGAAGAACGCAAGAGCCTTCCAATTGACCACGCAGGAAGCTGAACTGATTCCTGACGTAATTGCTGGTACGTTTCTGGTAAACAATGTTTATGCGAAAGTATTTTTCGACTCTGGTGCAAACCAAAGTTTTATTAATACTTCATTCTGCCAAGCTCTTAAGCTATCCTTAACCAAACTTAGGCAAATTTATACAGTAGAAATGGCAGACGGGAACTCTGTTAAAATAAATACAGTTTTGCAAACAGAAAATATAGAACTTTCAGGTCATAAATTTTCTGCAAATCTATTACCTATGAATTTAGTTAGATTCGATGTCGTATTAGGAATGGATTGGTTAGTAGCCAACCATGCTCGAATCCTCTGTGATAAAAATTCCATAGAAATCCGTGCACCCACAGGAGAAGTAATTATGATTACAGGGGATAAGCTGCGTAAACCAATGAAGTTCATTTCTGTAATGAAATTGGCCAGTTATTCAAGAAAACAAGGAATAGTGTATATGATTTCGGTAATCATTAACACGAAAGGTAAGGAACTTAAGGAGATTCTAGTAGTATCAGAATACTCAGATGTATTTCCAGAAGAATTACCAGGATTACCACCAGATAGAGAAGTAGAATTTAGAATTCATTTAATTCCAGGAATTACACCAATAGCCAAGGCACCTTATCGATTAGCACCCATTGAAATGTTAGAACTGAAAAAGCAATTAGATGAATTACTCAGTAAAGGATTCATACAACCTAGTTCATCCCCTTGGGGAGCACCAGTATTGTTTGTGAAAAAGAAAGATGGTTCGATGCGAATGTGTATCGATTATAGGGAATTGAATAAGGTTACAATTAAGAATCAATACCCATTACCTAGGATTGATGATCTTTTTGATCAACTTCAGGGAGCTAGATATTTTTCTAAGATAGATTTACGCTCCGGATGTCATCAGTTGAAAGTACAAGAAGAAGACATACCTAAAACTGCTTTCAGAACTAGGTATGGTCATTACGAGTTTACAGTCATGCCCTTTGGATTAACAAATGCTCCTGCAGCATTCATGGACATGATGAATAGAATCTGTAAACCATATTTGGATAAGTTTGTAATTGTCTTCATCGACGATATACTCATTTATTCAAAAAGTCAGGACGAGCATTGTAAACACTTGCATGCAGTCTTAACTTTGTTAAGAAAAGAGAAGCTTTACGCCAAATTCTCGAAATGTGAATTTTGGCTACAGGAGATACAATTTTTAGGACGCATGGTGAATCATGAAGGTATTCACGTAGATCCCTCCAAAATAGAAGCAATTACCAAATGGAAGGTCCCGCAATCAGCTATGGAAGTTAGAAGTTTTCTAGGATTAGCTGGGTACTATAGGCGCTTCATTAAAGATTTTTCGAAGATAGCTGTGCCATTAACTAAGCTAACCTGTAAAACAGTTAAATTTGAATGGGGACCTAGGCAAGAAGAAGCTTTTAAGATTTTAAAGCAAAGGTTAACAAACGCCCCAATTCTTGCCTTACCGGAAGGGACAGAAGATTTTGAAGTTTACTGTGATGCTTCTAAGCTAGGATTAGGATGTGTGCTAATGCAACGCAAGAAGGTAATTGCTTACGCCTCAAGGCAATTGAAAAAGCACGAGGAAAATTATACGACGCATGACTTAGAATTAGGAGCCATAATTTTTGCCCTTAAGATTTGGAGACATTATTTGTATGGCAGTAAGTTTACAGTCTATACAGATCATAAAAGTTTAAAATACATATTTGGGCAAAAAGAATTGAACATGAGATAAAGGAGATGGATGGAAATTCTAAGTGACTATGACTGTGATATTCAATATCACGAAGGAAAGGCAAACGTAGTTGCAGATGCCTTAAGTCGTAAGTATCATGAAAAGCAAAAGTGAGTTCGTGCTCTCAGATTAAGTTTACAATTAGACTTAATGGAATAACTGAAAAATGTTCAAGGAACAACAATCAAAGATGATGCTGAAGGAATGAAAGGACGAATAAAGGAATTAGAACAAGGAAGTGATGGAATTTGGAGATTCCATAAGAAAAGGATTTGGGTACCTAAACAGGGAGAGTTAAGAAATAAGATTTTAGAGGAAGCCCATAAATCTAGATATACCATGCATCCTGGTAATAATAAAATGTACCAAGATTTAAGAAATAACTTCTGGTGGATAGGAATGAAAAAGGACATAGCTAGATATGTATCTAAGTGTCTAACTTGTTCACAAGTTAAGGCAGAACACCAGAAACCTTCAGGATTACTCCAACAATTAGAAATGCCAGTATGGAAATGGGAGCTCATGACAATGGACTTTGTTACTAAGTTACCCAAAACCAGAAAAGGTAATGATGCGATTTGGGTAATTGTGGATCGATTAACCAAATCAGCTCATTTCCTGCCCATGAAGGAAACTTTCAGTATGGAAAGATTAGCCAAGTTATATGTAGAGGAGGTAGTATCCTTACATGGAGTCCCACTCTCCATTGTATCGGATAGGGATAGTCGTTTCACTTCACATTTCTGGACAAGTTTCCAAGAAGCAATGGGGACCAGACTAAACTTAAGCACTGCATACCGTCCCCAAACAGACGGACAAAGTGAAAGGACAATCCAAACCCTGGAAGACATGCTTAGGGCATTTGTAATTGATTTTGGAGGAAACTGGGACAACCATTTACCTTTAATTGAATTCTCCTATAATAATAGTTATCATTCAAGCATCGAAGCTGCCCCGTTCGAAGCACTGTATGGACGAAAATGTAGAACTCCAGTTTGTTGGGCAAAAATAGGAGAAAGTCAATTATCAGGTCCCGAGATTGTGCAAGAAACCACCGACAAGATCACTCAAATCAAGGAAAGACTAAAAAAGGCTCGAGGTCGCCAGAAGAGTTATGCCGATAATCGACGCAAGCCACTAGAATTTCAAGTTAGAGACAAGGTACTCTTAAAAGTTTCTCCTTGGAAAGGAGTAGTTCGGTTCGGTAAGAAAGGAAAGCTAAGTCCAAGGTACATAGGACCATTCCCAGTAATCCAATGGATAGGACCAATTGCTTATCGCTTACAACTACTAGAAGAGCTAGCAGGAGTACATGATGTATTTCATGTATCTAACCTCAAGAAATGCTTATCGGACGAATCACTAGTGGTCCCTCTTCAAGACATACAGGTGAATGAGAAGTTAAAGTTCGTGGAGAAACCGCTTCAAATAGAAGATAGAAAGGTCAAGTTTCTCAAACACAAAAGATTGGTGCTGGTGAAAGTCAAGTGGGATTCAAAAAGTGGACCCGAATACACCTGGGAACTGGAATCGGAGATGAAGCGAAAGTACCCTCACTTATTTCAATCTCGAGGACGAGATTTTAAATAAGGTGGGGAGGATGTAAGGACCTGAAAAAATGCCACAAAACGACCCGTAAGTGAAAACCCGGACCCCTAAAACCCTAATCTACATGAAAAACCAAGAATTTGAGAAAATTGGTTTTCACGCGGGCCGCGTAAATGTAAGCATAGGCTTACGCGGGCCGCGTCAACTTAAAGTTGACCGGATAAGCTTCCCTGGCCACGTGTCGCACACGTGGCGCACCTAGGTGTGACACGCTAGCCCCAGTTATAAACTAGGTGGCCCTCGCGGGCCGCGTAAATGTTAAGAGTGGGTTTACGCGGGCCGCGTAAAACCCAAAAAGTTGCTATAAATTGCCAGGGCATGAGCAGTTCATCTGTGTCGAAAATTTTGATCAAAAATGAAGTTTACTGCTCCAAATCATCATTTCCAGTAGAGAAACGCTGCTACGATACAGGGTATTAACTCGATCGCTGCTACGATTCAATGTCCGATTGATTGAAACCAATCCGATGGATGTTTAAGTGCTGCCCGAATCAGGGCTATACTTTGTCATTCGTCATGAGGGTTTTAATCTCGTGAGTTATCGTAAATGTTGTATTAAGTTACTGACCTAGTTCGTGTGCATTGTTATTTAAATTAGGTTACAAGGCTTATCAGTAGGCTAAACTCTGCCCGTTAAACTTGCAAGGTGAGTCATTCTCTTTTTACCAAATTGTTTCCAAAACCCTATTTATTTTCAAGGTTATAATTACAGGGATTAAGTCTTTGTAATCTTCAATTACTATCGGTATGTGGGGTTTTGTATACATTACTTAATACCCGTCACCATTGGACAACGGGTTAGCCAATGGGTGATCTGACCATAGTCACAGATATTGTCAAGTGACAAATACCGATTTGGGGTAATTGACTGATAAAAACATTGTAATCATCCTTAATACTGTATATTATAACAATGTGTCGTTTTGTGCAACTTGGATGACTCGCTAGTATTTCCCCGCTGATAAAATATTTTTAAACATGTTTCAGGCGACCTGCTATGAATCAAGGAAAAGTGCTACGGAGCACTATTAAAGCTTGAAGTGGTGTCTCAATAAAATAAAGAAACATGTTTTTGTAAAAACAGGGATTTCCCAGTGAAATCACCTTTATTGTAAAATTATGGGTGTTATCCCCAATTTGTGAAATAAAATAAATTGGGCTTTTTCAAGTTTTAAAAGATCCTGTTAAATTTCCGCTGTCAACTCAATTAATAAAATACCACGGGGTTTCTGTCCCATTGCTCCTGGACCGGGTTACACCGGGACGTGGGCCGTGACACCAACCGATGGCGGAAACATCGAGGTGCGGCACTAAGCGTTCAGATTGCTCAAAAGTTTCCATAACACTAATAGTTTCCAATAGTAATTAGTTAAGTTTCATGATAACATTGTCTAAAAAGTCAAGCATAAAACCAAAGTACCAAATACATCAACAAAACATTGTTTCAAGTTTCTAGATTTACTAGGCGAGTTTCTAAGCATCAATCCTAGCATGTTTCTTGAGAATCAGCATCCTATCAGCCTGCAACATGTATTAAAATAAAGTTAGTACAAAAACGTACTAGCGAGTATACAAGTTTGAGTATATAGCATAATAGATTAAAAGAACTCATATCCATCATGTAAACGATAAAATAGTTTCAGCCATGCTAGTGTTCGCAGTCCAAGTGATAGCCCAAGTATCCTGATGCTTTAGGTGTTTTCCCAAGACTCAAGGAAAACTAGAATCCTCCTAACAATACCCCCAAGAATAACGGGGTGGTGCATCTTCCTATAGTGCTACTATTGTTAAGGCGGAACTACACACAAGGATTAAACGTTCATATAGCATAAAGAATCAAGAATCAAGAATCACAAGTATCAAGTATCACATTCACAGAGGATAGAGTTTAGATTCAAAAAGTTTCAAGTTTCATAGAATACATATTGCATCCCAAAAGTTTAAAACGAAAAGGGATCGAGTATACTCACAGTGATTGCTCAACAGTAACACTGTTATTGGAACAAAGGGAGCTCTTAGGATTAGCCTGATTGGAGTACAATTGTCACACCCCCAAAATTCCACCTAGGGAATACCCCTGCTAGGTGTGTGACGTACCAACAACGAGCCACTAATCATGTTGAACCCATACAAGTTTTCAACTAAAAAGATTTCATTCATTTCAAACAAGTGTTACAAAATCATAAGTTATAACTCGTTATGTTCAGCGGAAGCATAATACATAGTTTAACCAAATCCAAGTGTATGAAATCAGCTAGTCTCTTTGAAGTTTCCATGTATCTCGACCCATGACCACATCAGCTACCCAGACAGCAAGTTCCACATCCACACATATCAAATAACCTGCGAGCATGCACACAAGTGTATCAGACAACGCTGGTAAGTTCATAGTTTTACGAAAACGTTAGTTACCACGTGTTTAGTTCAGTTCATTGATTACAATGTTGATAATACCTCGGATACAAGACGGCTCCTGATTTATTTTGCCCTTTCCCCAATGCTCCTATCAAAGCATTGGTCATGACTAGGTCATTAGTTCACACCCATCCTCTCCGGTACGGGGTGAGGGTGCCAAACCTAAGTAGCGCTACCAACTAATACCTTGTTACCTCTCAGGTAACCAAACAACTCGGAGGGACTTTAAAGGTGATAGGACGGGTATATTATCCAACAATCCAGATTTACCACAAGAAGTATTCCTCTCAGGAATACCCAATTGATTTACCCAAACCCATCCCTCTCAGGGATGCCCAATGACTGTCCCAACCACCGGGACGCATGCTCATGAGAAATGAACTCACCTGTGGTTTGCTCGTTATGTTATACTACTTTGTTTCACAATGATCAATCAAGTCCTAGCACAATTATCATTATAATCAGTTTCACATATCCATAAGTCACAAAGTCAACGATGTGCATACAATGTATAGCAGTCAAAAACACATACTACACATTCAGTTTGTATCCAAGTTCTTTCACTAATCCCTATTTGATTCACCTCTTAACTGTGTTCGGCCCAACCACTACCGGCCCACTTAATGAGTGCACTTTATCCCCTCGTGTGCGGCCCGAGTAGGTTAGTGTAATTTAGTTTCCAGTTTAGCCCAGTGTGCGTGCGGCCCAAATCTCAACCTTTCGGCCCAATCCCCGTGCAAACAATTGCCATCGGCCCACTAAACCAAAGACTCACCTCAAGTGTATTACATTAGACTAAATAGTGGCCCAATTACTATGTGATTACCAAAGAGTGTGTGGCCCAAGCTTAATCCGCAGCCCATGTTTAATTCCCTTAGGCCTATTACGAAGTTATTTCATAACTTCTAAATCCCAATTAACAATTCCTTCTTCATTAATTAATAACCATTAACAATCATCCTATTTACACATAATCATCTGATGCAAGCTTTATGTTAATTCTATAGTCCTAGTTTACAAGTCAAGTATAAATCTGATACATCACAGTTTATGAAAAGGTCCCTTAACCCTCATATAATCATCACCCATTACAATCATTGATAAACATGAGTCTTAAAACAATTTGGTAGTTCACATACGTTCATATTAGATAATTCATCATCACAATAAATCCCCTAATCATAAGCACATTAATTACAATAACAACTCCCCATATTCGATCCATGCATGTCAACAACTTCATGTTATCAATATATTATGCAACATATTCGAATGATCCCAAAACATACTCAATTAATCTACACACACACACACACACACACATATATATATATATATATATATATATATATCACTACCACCAACCCACCTATGCCACTCGACAAAAACCAAATCATATAACATTCTGTTCGGTTCACAAACCCCTATAACTATCATAACTCTTATTATTAAAATACCATTTTCTTATCAGACCCTTTATTACTATGCCACTTTAATTGTTACCCCATTTTTATGGTCAAACATATTTAATATGAAAACCCTAATTCATAATCATTATCATATCATCATTATCAGTTTTTCCCATATTACACACCCTACACCCAGATCATCGAACAAGTCACTATGGATGTTCTAAATCAGCCAATTATCACAAGAATTTACTAGCTTCATACGATCATATTAGCATTGGTTTATCATACTATTCATATAGCACATCAACTATTATTAACACAGTCACATATGTACGTTCATACACAATAAACACACTAACCGGTAGGAGATTAGGAAGTGGGCTTCGAGTGGGAGGACTTCGGAACAGATGCGACTGGGTGTTGTGCCTTCCTGCAGTCGTCGAGTGTAGAAGGGGAAGGAAGAATAGGGTTTGTTACTTGTGTAGGGAATTACGTAACTCCCCCCATCTTTTGATACGTGAAACTCATATCACAAGGAATGGGTTGGGCTTCAATCAGTTGGGCTCGATGGTATGTGTGTGGGCTGAGACTTAAGACACATATAAGTTAGAGAGTGTGCGGTCGAGAGTGTAGTGTGCGAGATGCACGGTGAGGAGTTGAATGTGATAAATCGGTAATACGTGTAAAAATAACACATAAGTTTTCAATATACGGATATAACAAATCAGTATTCTCCATTAAGTTTAGTAAATTGACTCATCGCTACAACAAAAAGTGAAGTGATATGCAATTAGAGACTTTGAAAATACAGGTTATCACATCATCCCCAACTTGAAAGAAATTTCGTCCTGAAGTTTAATAAGCAGTCTCAAAGAAGTGAAGTGATAGGTCAAAATGACTGTGAATTTTCCTTAGGTGCCACATCATCCCGAACTTGAAAGGGAATTTCGTCCCGAAATTCACCAGTTGCGTGAAGATTGGATCCAGCAGCTTCCCGATCTGTGATTTTGATGGATTCCTCAACAAACTGTAACTTGTCTTCAATCTTAGGCTCTGGTAAGGGTATCACAAGTGTTTCATCGGACAACCATTACTCTAGATCCGAGACATAAGTGACATCGTGAACGTTACCCAATTTGTCAGGTAACTCGAGTTTGTAGGCCACGCTACCGACTCTTCCCAGAATTTTGAATGGCCCAACATAACGTAAATTGAGCTTGCCACGCTTCCCAAAGCGCACCACACCCTCCCAGGGTGAAACTTTCAACAAGACTCGCTCGCCTGCAGCGAACTCCAGTGTTTTCTAAACTTATCACCTTTCCTGACGGTCGCGCGTTGCCGCCAAACAATTTTTGATCTAAGCAATCCTCCCAAGAGTTTCGAGTACAAGTCCTGGACTTGTGATTAGGTTGTCACCCACCTTAGTCCAACAAGGAAATCGGTATTATCATCCATGCAATGCCCCAATAGAGCTATCTCAATGCTAGAGTGGTAACTGTTGTAGTAGAGCTCAACCAAAGGTAGACATCCCTCCAAATTTACTAACGGCAATCACTCACATGCTCACAGCATGTCTTTGAGTGTCTGGATGGTTTGTTTATTCTGACCGTTTATCCTACGGTGATAAGCAATGCTCATGTCTAGACGGGAGCCAAGGGTGTCCTGTATTGCCTGTCATAAATCAAGCATAGATCAAAATCAGAGGTAACAGGGGTTGGCACCTCGTGCCTAAAACTGCCTCTCTTAGAGGAACATTCACAGCTTGTGAAGACTCATCAGTTTCCTTGATTGCAAGAAAATGTGCTGGTTACGTGAGACAATCAACGATCACCCAGGTGATACTGTTTCCGTTTCGAGTTGCAAGTAGACTAGTGACAGAATCCATGGCAGTCTGTTCTCATTTCCATATGGGTGTGTCCGGTTGCTGATACTCCACCTTGACTTTCCCACAAGTCAAACATCATTCACATACGTAGCTAGGTGGGCCTTCATGCCCGATCACCAGTACAAGATTTTATAGATCCTAATATCTCTTATCAAAACCCAGACGACTAGAATATCGAAGCTGGTGTGCTTTGCTCAACACAAGTTCCCTAAAGTTGCCGTATAGTGAGATCCACACTCGTTCCTTGAGGTAGCGAATATCGTCCATCCTGCCAAAGGTTGCTTCTCCATGCCCCGCATGGGTTTAACTTGAAAATTCTCTTCCTTATGTTCTCCAGTTTGAATAGAGCGAGTCCGATCAGGTAAGTTAGAGTCGGTAGTGTGCTACAAAGCTCGTGCACGTTCAGGTTTCATAGTCGAAATCATTCAAAAGTTCCATCCTGCGATGCCATTACATGTTTTAGCTCTTTCGAAACAAAGGTACACGGGAGGCCCTTGTGATCGGTCTAAGTAGTGCATTTGGTACCGTCCAAGTAATGCCTCCAGCTTAAATCCAAGACCATGGCTTCCACCGCCGGTTGTGACTCGGGCAATTCTTCTTGTAAATCTACTACGTAAGCCATCACCTTCTCGTTTTGCATCGGCGTGTAACTGGGACTCTGACTCGAACCATCATGGTATACCACTAGATTACCCGTACCCTTGGGTAAAGACGATGCTCAGTGCATTGTAGTGTTGGGTTTCAAAAGTTGAAAAGATGTTCTCCTGTTTGTTTCCCACGAATACACAGCACCCTGCCGTGCTAAAGAGATTAAAGCTGCGAAATCCTCGAAAATCCTGTGATGAATCTACGATAGTATCTAGTTGGACCAAGAAATTACTGTATCCCCGATGGACTATTTGGTGCCGATTAATATCTAATGAAATGGACCTTTAGCGATATCTGCATGTATCCCCACTTCATTGACTACGCGACCAAGAAAGTGTATCTCCCGAATCCTGAAATTACACTTAGGTAGACTTCGCGTGAAGTTGCTCCTCCCCTAGGAGCTCTAGGATAAAATACAGGTGCCGTTCATGGTGTTCCTTTCCCCTGGTAGTGACTCTAAACATCACAGATAAATGCGGTCGATGAATCTGCGAAACGAGGTCGACGCATACTACTCATGTGATCCGTAAAGCTGCTGGTGTATGGAATGACTTGAGTGACATACACAGAAAATTGTAATAGCCATACTGTGTTTGAAATGTCGCCTTAGGAACATCTTCCTCCTGGACTTCCCGATCTCAAGTCGGTTTGCCCGTAGAAGCTTGATCATTACAGTGGGTTAAGCAGGTCATCGATACGAGATAGAGGGTGACGGTCTATGATTGCCACCTTGTGGTAGTCTGTTCACGTACGAAAGGACTCGTCTTTTGTTTCCACAATAGAGCTCGTTTTCCCCAAAACGAGAAGCTAGATTGATATAACTCCCATCCCGTAATTCCTGAAGCAACCTTCCAGGCGCCAGGCAATAAAGAGTACGAGTAATCAAGGCTGCCTCTGATCGTGAGATCAAACTGTGATTCTACCTATTCAGTCGTGGAAGTAAACCTGAAAGTTCCTCGAGTAGCACACTGATAGGAATCACGATCAAATGGGTGGATCCTCGATCCTTTTTCCTTAGCCTAAACATTAGTAACGGTTGCCAATTTAGCGGGGTAATCCCTCCGTAGACACTTATGGGCTTTCATTGCTGATAGGATGCTAACCTTTGCACCACTCTGACATTTCAGCTCAGACGACGATTCTCCACTAGGGAGAGGGATACGCAAAATTCTCTCCTCACCGGGTGTATCTGCGCGACATCTGGATAACCAATCCATACTAACTACTGCGCCAAACTATAAAGGGTAGCAGAAAGAAGGTCGATGTCGAACACTTATCCCACAAGGTCGAGTTTACATCCTAACGAACATATAAGGTGTCAATTGACTTGCCATCAGCCGATTCCACAACAGGTTCGGTTTCGAGAATCATTAGGGTTAAGCAGAATAGGGACGAAGCGATTAGCTACCCATACAAGCTACCAGGCTGCTATATTCCTGGCGTCGCCCACGCCAATCCTGAATGCCCTTCCACGAGCATCATTTCCAGTGTTGTTATTTTCGTCGTTCCCTTGGTTGTTGTCATCTTGTTTTAACAACGCCACTCCATGTCGTAGGCACCTTCATTTCCATACTGTTGGTTACCATTACAAGTACCTTGATGTTGCCGTGATTGTTGCCTCTAATGTTGTTGTTTGAAACAGAGCTCTACGATCTTCCATCGACAGGGTGCATCCTTCACATTCCGTGTCACGTCCTAAGGCACTACTCCTGGTGCGGGCAGTTACACATTCCACCCTATAGCCAATTGTCATCGATTACGTCCCGATTGATTCGTAAGTGTTGACTCCCATAAGTTGCTTACTAGGGTTAAGGATTCGATTGAAGCCAATTTGCTGGTGTTCATTGCCAGAAACCAAGGCCGTTCTAATGCTGAAGTCGGTGAGATACTACGATCATCCTCTTGCCCCTCGATCTTGCAAGTTGGTCGAGTAATACACAGTACGTTGCTAGGGTGTTGTAGAAACGATCGCACTTACGGAATCTAAGGCGTCAATACACAGAGTTCCAACCAATGAAAAGGAGTGAAAAGGTATCGTCCAATTATTCGACGCTGCAACATCCAACTCAGGGTTGTTCGTACAAGCACCTAACATTCTACACAGTTCGCTAGGCGTTCAGATGGGTGTTCAGGTAATACTCGATAGCATCGTGATTCGTAACGGTTCAGAGTGGAGTGAAAAGATCACATTTAAGTAAGAGACAATCACTGCTATGACTCTTATAGACTGTTGTTTTTCACATTGATCAACTAACAGAACAGAACCCCTTTTTCACTTGTTAAGCCTCACTGGGACTCGCATGCACCCCACATTATTATTATGTGTGCACCCATAATAATATTGTGATTTGCATGCTCATCTCAGTTCCTCCTAACTCATATCAAATGGTTCCTTAAATTCGAATAGCAAACAAAGAACATCACAAAACATGAGTCACGAATGTCTAAGGTAACACCACACCATCAATCGCTTAACACATGCAAGTAACACATGAATCCATACTGTTGTGCTAAACGTTCAATTACATGCAATATCATATGTAAGTGTTCACTAGTTATGCAGTACAATGAGTAAACGAGAGACAAACCTTGCAATCTGGAGCGAAGTGTCATGGTCGTATTCACATTTTCAGAACTGTTCGGTTATAGTCTGGTTTTATAAAAACGTTTTTAAAACCAAGTTCACTATAACCAGTGGCTCTGATACCAAACTGTCACACCCCCAAAATACCACCTAGGGAATACCCCTGCTAGGCATGTGACGTACCAACAACGAGCCACTAATCATGTTGAACCCATACAAGTTTTCAACTAAAAAGCTTTCATTCATTTCAAACAAGTGTTACAAAATCATAAGTTATAACTCGTTATGTTCAGCGGAAGCATAATACATAGTTTAACCAAACCCAAGTGTATGAAATCAGCTAGTCCTTTTCAAGTTTCCATGTATCTCAACCCATGACCACTTCAGCTTCCCAGACAGCAAGTTCCACATCCACACATATTAAATAACATGCGAGCATGCACACAAGTGTATCAGACAACGCTGGTGAGTTCATAGTTTTACGAAAACGTTAGTTACCACGTGTTTAGTTCAGTTCATTGATTACAATGTTGATAATACCTCGGATATAAGACGGCTCCTGGTTTATTTTGCCCTTTCCCCAATGCTCCTATCAAAGCATTGGTCATGACTAGGTCATTAGTTCACACCCGTCCTCTCCGATACGGGGTGAGGGTGCCAAACCTAAGTAGTGCTACCAACTAATACCTTGTTACCTCTCAGGTAAGCAAACAACACGGAGGGACTTTAAAGGTGATATAACGAGTATATTATCCAATATTCCAGATTTACCACAAGACGTATTCCTCTCAGGAATACCTAATTGATTTACCCAAACCCATCCCTCTCAGGGATGCCCAATGACTGTCCCAACCACCGGGACGCTTGCTCAAGAGAAATGAACTCACCTGTGGTTTGCTCGGTATGTTATACTACTTTGTTTCACAATGATCAATCAAGTCCTAGCACAATTATCATTATAATCAGTTTCACATATCTAAAAGTCACAAAGTCAACGATGTGCATACAATGTATAGCAGTCGAAAACACATATTACACATTCAGCTTGTATCCAAGTTCATTCACTAAAAACTATTTGATTCACCTCTTAACTGTGTTCGGCCCAACCACTACCGGCCCACTTAATGAGTGCACTTAATCCCCTCGTGTGCGGCCTGAGTAGGTTAGTGTAATTTAGTTTCCAGTTTAGCCTGGTGTGCGTGCGGCCCAAATCTCAACCTTTCGGCCCAATCCCCGTGTAAACAATTGCCATCGGCCCACTAATCCAAAGACTCACCTCAAGTGTATTACATTAGACTAAATAGTGGCCCAATTACTATACGATTACCAAAGAGTGTGTGGCCCAAGCTTAATCTGCAGCCCATGTTTAATTCCCTTAGGCCCATTACGAAGTTATTTCATAACTTCTAAATCCCAATTAACAATTCCTTCTTCATTAATTAATAACCATTAACAATCATCCTATTTACACATAATCATCTGATGCAAGCTTTATGTTAATTCTATAGTCCTAGTTTACCAGTCAAGTATAAATCTGATACATCACAGTTGATGAAAAGGTCCCTTAACCCTCATATAATCATCACCCATTACAATCATTGATAAACATGAGTCTTAAAACAATTTGGTAGTTCACATACGTTCATCTCAGATAATTCATCATCACAATAAATCCCCTAATCATAAGCACATTAATTACAATAACAACTCCCCATATTCGATCCATGCATGTCAACAGCTTCATGTTATCAATATATTATGCAACATATTCGAATGATCCCAAAACATACTCAATTAATCTACACACATATATATATCACTACCACCAACCCACCTATGCTACTCGACAAAAACCAAAGCATATAACATTCTGTTCGGTTCACAAACCCCTATAACTATCATAACTCTTATTATTAAAATACCATTTTCTTATCAGACCCTTTATTACTGTGCCACTTTAATTGTTACCCCATTCTTATGGTCAAACATATTTAATATGAAAACCCTAATTCATAATCATTATCATATCATCATTATCAGTTTTTCCCATATTACACACCCTACACCCAGATCATCGAACAAGTCACTATGGATGTTCCAAATCATCCAATTATCACAAGAATTTACTAGCTTCATACGATCATATTAGCATTGGTTTATTATACTATTCATATAGCACATCAACTATTATTAACACAGTCACATATGTACGTTAATACACAATAAAGACACTAACCGGTAGGAGATTAGGAAGTGGGCTTCGAGTGGGAGGACCTCGGAACAGATGCGACGGGGTGTTGTGCCTTCCTGCAGCCGTCGAGTGTAGAAGGGGAAGGAAGAATAGGGTTTGTTACTAGTGTAGGGAATTACGTAACTCCCCCCATCTTTTGATACGTGAAACTCATATCACAAGGAATGGGTTGGGTTTCAATCAGTTGGGCTCGATGGTATGTGTGTGGGCCGAGACTTAAGACACATATAAGTTAGAGAGTGTGTGGTCGAGAGTGTAGTGTGCGAGATGCACGGTGAGGAGTTGAATGTGATAAAACTGTAATACATGTAAAAATAACACATAAGTTTTCAATATACGGATATAACAAATCAGTATTCTCCATTAAGTTTAGTAAATTGACTCATCGCTGCAACAAAAAGTAAAGTGATATGCAATTAGAGACCTTGAAAATACAGGTTATCACATCATCCCCAAATTGAAAGAAATTTCATCCCGAAATTTGATAAGCAGTCTCAAAGAAGTGAAGTGATAGGTCAAAATGACTGTGAATTTTCTTCAGGTGCCACATCATCCCCAACTTGAAAGGGAATTTCATCCCGAAATTCACCAGTTGCATGAAGATTGGATCCAGCAGCTTCCCATTCTGTGATTTCGATGGATTCCTCAACAAACTGTAACTTTTCTTCAATCTTAGGCTCTGGTAAGGGTATCACAAGTGTTTCATCGGACAACCATTACTCTAGATCCGAGACATAAGTGACATCGTGAACGTTACCCAATTCGTCAGGTAACTCGAGTTTGTAGGCCACGCTACCGACTCTTCCCAGAATTTTGAATGGCCCAACATAACGTAAATTGAGCTTGCCACGCTTCCCAAAGCGCACCACACCCTCCCAGGGTGAAAATTTCAACAAGACTCGCTCGCCTGCAGCGAACTCCCAGTGTTTTCTAAACTTATCACCTTTCCTGACGGTCGTGCGTTGCCGCCAAACAATTTCCGATCTAAGCAATCCTCCCAAGAGTTTCGAGTACAAGTCCTGGACTTGTGATTAGGTTGTCACCCACCTTAGTCCAACAAGGAAATCGATATTATCGTCCATTCAATGCCCCAACAGAGCTGTCTCAATGCTAGAGTGGTAACTGTTGTAGTAGAGCTCAACCAAATGTAGACATCCCTCCAAATTTACTAACGACAATCACTCACATGCTCACAGCATGTCTTTGAGTGTCTGGATGGTTCGTTTATTCTGACCGTTTATCCTACGGTGATAAGCAATGCTCATGTCTAGACGTGAGCCAAGGGTGTCCTGTATTGCCTGTCATAAATAAAGCATAGATCAAAATCAGAGGTAACAGGGGTTGGCACCTAGTGCCTAAAACCGCCTCTCTCAGAGGAACATTCACAGCTTGTGAAGACTCGTCAGTTTCCTTGATTGCAAGAAAGTGTGCTGGTTACGTGAGACAATCAACGATCACCCAGGTGATACTGTTTCCGTTTCGAGTTGCAAGTAGACTAGTGACAGAATCCATGGCAGTCTGTTCTCATTTCCATATGGGTGTGTCCGGTTGCTGATACTCCACCTTGACTTTCCCACAAGTCAAACATCATTCACATATGTAGCTAGGTGGACCTTCATGCACGATCACCAGTACAAGATTTTATAGATCCTAATATCTCTTATCAAAACCCAGACGACTAGAATATCGAAGCCGGTGTGCTTTTCTCAACACAAGTTCCCTAAAGTTGCCGTATAATGAGATCCACACTCGTTCCTTGAGGTAGCGAATATCATCCATCCTGCCAAAGGTTGCTTCTCCATGCCCCGCATGGGTTTAACTTGAAAATTCTCTTCCTTATGTTCTCCAGTTTGAATAGAGCGAGTCCGATCAGGTAAGTTAGAGTCGGTAGTGAGCTGCAAAGCTCATGCACGTTCAGGTTTCACAGTCGAAATCATTCAAAAGTTCCATCCAGCGATGCCATTACATGTTTTAGCTCCTTCGAAACAAAGGTACACGGGAGGCCCTTGTGATCGGTCTAAGTAGTGCATTTGGTACCGTCCAAGTAATGCCTCCAGCTTAAATCCAAGACCATGATGTCATCCTCAAGGGCTCAAATCTCTGATATTTCACGGTGAAAAGTTTGATTTCAAAGGAGAATCATGTAGAGAATAGTGTATAGATTGAAGATGTGCAAGAATCTAGTGTAAAACATACCGAAATCACCGAGAAATGGAAGAAAAGTGAGAGAGCGTGCGTCTGGTCGAAGGAGACTGTCACATCAGTGAAGAATGATGTGACAGGTCCTATTTATAGGGCAAGAGTGGGGAATAAGGCGGTATGGCATGGATCTGATGGCGGTTCGATCGAGTGGCCCTCCGATCGGATGGTCATCTGATCAGATTGCCATTTGGTCAATCCCATCCTTTCCACCTTTTGTATTTGGTTCGTTTTGCGAGTTAGATTGAGCGTTGCATTGCGTATTATTGTGTAATAGTATCACATAACTAGATTATATCATTAACACAAAAGTTTCCAAGTTTCATAGTTTTCGCCAGTGATAAGTCTCCAGTCCCTCGTTCAACCAAGTTTCAAGTTTCACGAGCCTCAAGAGTCAAGCACCAAGTATCAAGTATCAAGAATCAAGCCTCAAGCATCAAGAATCAAGTCTCAAGAATCAAGTCTCAAGAATCAAGTATCAAGAATCTAGAATCAAGTATCACATCATCAAGTATCAAGAATCAGGTGTCTAGAGTTAAGTATCAAGAATCTAGTATTAAGAATCAAGTTTCAAGAATCTAGCTTCATAGAGTTAAGTATCAAGTATTGATAAGATTCAAGTATCATAGCATAAAGGTCCATAAGTGTCAAAAGTGTTAAGAGTCACATAGTATAAGGACTAAAACTGACAATAGCTAAAAGTTTAAGAACGCAAGCGTTACAGTCTCCCCTCCTTTAGGAGATTTCTTCCCCGAAATCTAAGAGGAAGACTGCTCGAAGAGCTACGGATACTTGGCCTTCATTTCGCTCTTGAGTTCCCAGGTGAATCTAGCGCCACGCTTGCCTTCCCATCGTACCTTAACTATGGGAATTTTGTTGCGCCTCAATTGCTTGACACCTTAGTCCATGATTTCAATTGGTTTCTCCACGAAATGTAAGGTTTCGTTTACTTGGAAGTCTTCGACGGGAACCTGAAGTTCCTCGTTGGCCAAACACTATCTAAGATTAGATACGTGGAATACCGGATGTACACTGTTAAGTTCTTGTGGTAGCTCAAGTCGCTACGCCACCTTACCAATCCTTTCGAGTATCGTGAAAGGACCCACATAGCGAGGGGCGAGCTTTCCCTTCTTACCAAAACGAACCACTCCCTTCCATGGAGATACCTTAAGTAGTACTCGATCTCCAACACCAAATTCCAAAGGCTTACGCCTTTTATCAGCATATCTCTTTTGCCTTCTCCAAGCCTTGATCAAGTTATCGCGGATTTGAAGAATCTTATCCGTCATCTCTTGAATGATCTCAGGGCCAGTAAGTTGCTTGTCACCAAACTCATGCCAACTGAGAGGAGATCGGCACTTGCGACCATATAAAGCTTCAAAAGGAGCCATCTGAATACTGGAATGATAGCTGTTGTTGTACGAGAACTCAATCAGTGGTAAATGTACATCCCAATTACCACCAAATGTGATAACTGAGTTCTGTAATCAATGTACAATGTAAAACAATGTTGATTATTAATAAAACAACATGCCTTGGTGTTATTATATGTGTTTTAATGTTATTATATGTGTTTTGGTGTTATTAGGTGTGTATTTGTGTTTGATGATTTTACAATTTGATTCGATTCCGATTTCAAGCTTTAAATCGCTTTCTGGAAGGTTATACGCAAACTGGTGCGAAAACGCAGTCAGTATAATGTGAAAAACACTCTGGAATAGTGACATAGGCTTAACATACCTTAAAAAACCTCCACATAACTTAGAAATAAGCTTTGGATGGTTTGGTGAGCTGAAATCAAGTTTGTTCGATCGAAGGGACTAATTGTGTCAAACTGCAAAACTATACCGATTTGTATAGTAACAAACATTCCAGAACTTGATCATAACTTAAACATACCCTAAATATCCTTTACATAGTGTAGAAATGGGCTTTGAGGGGTTCGGTATGCTAAAATAAACTTTATTGATCAATAGGGACTAAAAGCGTCAAAAAGTGCACAAGTTTGCATTTTCGCGCATATCTTACGTTCTGAATATATCCGGACATCCAAAATTTATGTAATCATTAAAATATTTTATTTTAGTGATTGACATGATAAAATTCCATTCGTCGCTTAATTTGGATCGTTTTTGCGTTCGTTACGACTTCCGTCGTAATTAACCGAACAACGCAACCGTACGACCAAATGAGTTGACATCCGAGATATTTTTGAGCATGGTTTGAGTTCCCTATACTTTAACTTCATTTTAGAGCCTTGAAATGGGGTTAACGGGGCTTAAACATGTCAAAAATGAGCCAAAATCCAAGTTTCTGAAGTGCAGGGACCTGTTTTGACATTCTGTGAAACATCCTTACACGGGCCGCGTAAGGTTTGATAGTATTTTTACACGGACCATGAGCCATGTCAGACAAAAACATCAGATTCAGCAATCTGGTCCAAATTCAGGGGTTTTAATGTAACATTTGCAATACCTGGAGCAGGTTTTCGACCCCCATTGTATTCTAATACCATGTACCCACATGTATGGCCAAGATTACACCCTCTAAACACATGGAATGATCCTATTGATCCTAACTTCCTATAAATAGCAAGCTTCCTCATTTGGGTTCTTCACACCTTGATTCAATCTCTGCTCTAAGTTGAGGTTTAAACACCTCATACCTGAGTAATTTTGAATCAAAACACCTTCTTGGACCCTTTGTAAGTCATCTTCTTGCTTGTTCTTGCATTTCAAGCATGAAAGTCAAACGGTATTTGACTTTCAGCTTTGACCAGTCAATGGTCAACACAAAGTTCATTTGAACTTTGCAACGTGAGCGTAATCACGATGGTTATAGTCCCTTGTGACTATACCTACTGATTACCACGTTGACTAGGCGTAGTGACGAGTCGTAGTTTCGGCCAAAATGCGTATTTGTACGTATTTTGTAAATATTGGGTATCAAAACCGTTTGTTTTGATACCAAAACCTGTTTTCTAACATAACTAAACATGTTTTAGCATGTTTAGCTCGTCACTTTTAGTTTAGTGCTTGTGTAGAGTTGTAAATTAAGCGGACTAAACACCCGCTTAGACTTTCAAACTTGACCCGTTTGGTCGATCATTAGGATCCGACCAAACATGTTTAGTGACCATAGTTACATAGGGAATAACCTTCCGAGGTTATACCTTATGGTCACTTAGGTTTAATTAGTTGTATGATAAGTAGTTTATATGCCTTAGGTAAATGACCAAAATACCCTTTTTATGCATAATTGGTAATTAAGCATATGTAACATAAACTTTTGTCACTTAATTGATTATGCAACATGTTTAGGCATATAATACTTGTCATAGGACTAGTTAGACGTCTCGAACGCTCATTTGCGCAAACGACGCGTTAAAGTAGCATAAGCTACCTTAATTGGTCGCAATGGGTCGAAAGCACTTAGGTTAGGTTCCGATCTAGAATGTAGACTTTGTTAAACCATATCACATGAGTTCCAACACTCTTTTGTTTTACAAGACCTTATTCTATCCGATCTTCCGATTGAGGTGTCAATTTATTTACTAGTGATTCGATTACTAGGTGCTGCTTGATTTCTCTGGTTTACTTGAGTTTGTTGAAGTTCTATTGATTGAGGATACTTTGCACTTCATGTGAGTACATAGTTCCCCTATTTTACTGTTTTCAATTGTTTTGGGGTGATTCATATGTATCAAAACGATTTTCGATATTTTAACAATGGTTTCAAAAACGATTAAGATGGTTTATACTAAACTAATAACGATTTCAATAATGTGAACGAACTTGTTGGTTGTAGTTACACAACGAATTAGGTTATGGTACCATAGGATCTGACAAATCCCGTTATCAGACTGCACCCATGGTTATGTGTGGGTTAGGCGGGTAACGACTGAATCTGTGATTATTAATTTACCATTTGGAGGTTTGTTAATACGAGAAGCGAGATAGTCGAGTCATGAAGGTTTGAATGTTATTAGCGAGACGACCAAAAATAGTTTTCACAATTAAAACGAGGATGATTTAAACGTGTTAACGATTTGGAAATGATTTGAACAAGATTAAACTAGTTGGATAAACAATTGGTTTTTGGTTAAGTGTTTAGATAACGGGACGGGTGTAATATGGTGAAAACATGGTAGATACGGCGCTGGTACTTCTTATATATAAGTGTTTTCAACATATTACATACCGTGGCGTTATTTAGTTCACTTGGGTAAACGATTTTGAAACGATGTCACATAACGATGTTTTTGAAAGGATATAAACCATACGAGATTTATTAAACGAGTTAATACGAAATGTTTTACAATTTGGTTTACTAAAAAAAATGTTTTTGGGTTAAGAATCATGGCTACGAGGTTTTATAAATTATAACCCGCTTGATTTGAGTTGGTTAATTTCGTTGCAATATTATACTCTTTTCAAAACATGGTTTTAATAAGGTATTGCAACATGTAAACTAGCCATGAATCCGACACTCTTATAAAACCTATGTGCTCGCCAGCATTTCTTTGCTGACTTTGTTTTTACATATGTTTCAGGTGTTGTCGCTTGATGTTGATTGCTAGGATGCATGAGTCACATAGGATCTGGACGAGGCCTTAGTGACATAATAACAGTGATAGTCGATATGTAACTTGTTTGTTTCGTGTTAAAACAATGTAAATTACTTGATGAATAAATAAAACGAAACTTTTTGTATTCCATGGTTTAGAAACAATAATTCTGTTACAACACTCCCCGACGTTTCCGCCATGATTTGTTGTTTTACGTGGTCGGGGTGTGACAGAAGAGTTGGTATCAGAGCCAATGGTTATAGGGAATTAGGTTATTAGTAATGCTTTGACCTAGACTATAACTTTTAGGACCCTAACGCAAGTGAATTTGCGTTTAGATTTTTAAAACAAAACCGTCACCTACCCTTAGGTGATAACCACAATGAGAACACAAATTCGAATCTGCTTCGAAGATTAATCATCTATTCTAGGATGATTGATTACTAGGTTTTGAACCCTTCCAGTTTGACTCATATTTGGCTTAGTGCCTTCTGAGTTTTCAAAATCTCGTCAAAGTTTGGGTCTAAATAATGTGAACACGTGCAAACTGGAAGAGTGAATGCCTCTACCCTGAGTTTTCTATCTAAGGCTAGAGTGTTCGTACAAATCTACATAATTAGACCAGTCACTCTTACCTGGGAACTCTTGGGGTGAGTGTTCACTTATAGGCGAGCATGTCTTCGCGATACGTTATTTTGACCCATTTACTTTGATTAGTCACTGCGTGTCGTTTGTTTGTTCGAGGTAACGAACAAATGAATCGCCTTCCTTGTGTTTTGTCGATGTTTTCAATACCTCTTTTGTTTTTTTTCCAATTATCAACCTCACTCGTTTCTCATATTTCCTTTTAGACAATGCCTCCTCGACGTGATGCACAATCTTTTACTGCTGAAGAAGTTGCAGCCCTTGTCTCTCAGCAAATGGCTGCTGTGCTTCCAGGCGTTATGACCCAAATCCACGAGTTATACAACAACAATAATAATAACAATGCACAGTGTAATTTCAAGAATTTCAATTCTGCTAAGCCGTTGAAGTTTTCTGGGTCGCAAGGAGCAACTGCGCTCCTTCAATGGTTCGAAAGTATCGAGAGCACATTCAGACATGTGCAATGTTCGAATGGGTGTAAGGTTGAATTTGCATCAAGTGTGTTTGAGAAACGTGCTCTTACGTGGTGGAACGGAGTAATACGCGATAGGGGTGCCGAAGTGGCATTTGCACAAACTTGGGAAGAGCTTCGAGCTCTCATGATGAAAGAGTTTTGTCCCCGTCATGAAATTCGAGCTTTGGAATGAGAGTTTGACGATATAAAACAAGATGGGGGAGAAAACCGTGCGTATACGGATCGTTTTGAGGAACTCGGTCTTTTGTGTCCTACTATGGTTACCCCGTTGGAGAAAGCGATAGAGAGGTATATCGATGGTTAACCCGATTCCATACAGGATATTGTGAATGGCATTAATCCTACTACTGTTCGTCACGCGATCGAGTTGTCGGCTACCCTGACTGAGTCTCAAGTCAGGAAGGGTAAACTTACCCGTAAGGGTGATAAGAAGAAGTCGACCGATTCTGTCAAGGAAAAGGGTAAGGGTAAGAAAGGTGAGTCATCGAAGAAGTCGAGAAAGCGAAAGGGTGCTCAGAATTTTGCAGTAACAACTCAGAACCCTCAAAACCCACCGGCTCAACCGCCTGCGAAGAAAGTGTATGCTGGTACCGCACCTCATTGTGCTCGCTGCAACGGTCATCATGTTGCACAACAAGCTTGTAAGCAATGCACTACGTGTGGTAAACTTGGGCATTTGGCCAACATTTGTCATTTGGGACAGAATCAGGTTACCCAGGTTCAAGCTCCGGTTCAGGGGAATGCTGCGAGATTTCCACCGGGTTCATGTTTCAATTGTGGAGAGTTTGGTCACTTCCGCAACAACTGTCCGAGGTTGGCGAATGCAAATGTGAATCCGAACGTGAATGTCAACGCGAATGTAAATCCTGTTCGTGGACGAGCGTACAACTTGAATGCCAACGAAGCGAGGGCTGACAACGAGGTTGTCAATGGTACGTTCTTTGTTAATAATCGACCTGCATCTATTCTTTTTGATTCTGGTGCCGATAGAAGTTTTGTTTCGTTATCTTTTGAACCTTTGCTTGCGATACCTAGAACTAAACTGAGGAAACCCTTATCTGTCGAAGTTGCTACTGGTAAACCTCTTGTTCTCGATTCTGTTATTCGTGATTGTCAGTTGAACCTTGATGACCATCTTTTTCCCATTGACCTCACACCGATGCAACTTGGGAGCTTCGATATTATCGTGGGGATGGATTGGTTAACCAAACATCATGCTGAGGTGGTTTGTTTCGATAAGATTGTTCGTATTCCTCTTCCGTCTGGCGATGTTCTGGAAGTTAGTGGCAAGAAACCTTCAGGTGAATTGAAGCTTATGTCGTGTACAGAAGCCCAAAGTTATTTGCGAAAAGGATATGTTGCTTTTCTGGCACATGTCACCGAGGAAAAAGGGAAGAGCAAGAGTATTCAGGATATTCCAATTGTTCGGGATTATCCAGAGGTGTTTCCCGATGAACTACCTGGTTTGCCTCCAGTTCGTCAAGTTGAGTTTCATATTGACCTTGTACCCAATGCCAACCTGATTGCGAAAGCACCTTATCGTCTTGCACCGTCGGAGATGCAAGAGTTATCAAAACAGCTTCAAGAGTTATCTGATAAAGGATTCATCCGTCCGAGCTTTTCACCATGGGGCACTCCTGTCCTCTTTGTGAAAAAGAAAGATGGATCTTTTCGAATGTGTATCGATTATCGTGAGCTTAATAAGCTTACCATCAAGAATCGATATCCCCTACCTCGAATTGATGATCTCTTCGACCAGCTGCAAGGTGCTTCATGCTTTTCCAAGATCGATCTGCGTTCTGGGTATCATCAACTTCGTGTTCTCGAAGAAGTTGTTCCCAAAACTGCCTTCCGCACAAGATATGGGCATTACGAGTTCACTGTCATGCCTTTTGGTTTGACGAATGCCCCAACTATCTTCATGGACTTAGTGAATAGGGTCTGTAAACCTTATTTAGACAAGTTCATCATTGTGTTCATCGATGATATTCTCATTTATTCAAAGTCTCGAGCCGAGCACAAGCAACACCTTCGCTTAACATTGGAACTCCTTAAGAAGGAACAACTTTTTGCTAAATTCTCCAAGTGTGAATTTTGGCTTAAAGAAGTTCAGTTCTTGGGTCATATAGTCAACGAGCAGGGTATTCATGTGGATCCATCCAAGATAACTACTATTAAGGATTGGAATACACCTACGACACCTACAGAGATTCGATCTTTTCTTGGTCTTGCTGGTTATTATCGTCGATTCATTTCTAATTTCTCGAAGATCGCGGTTCCACTCACTGCTTTGACTCAGAAGAATAAGCCTTTTGAGTGGGGACCCAAGCAAGAAGAAGCGTTCCAAACGCTGAAACAAAAGCTTTGTGATGCTCATGTTCTATCTTTGCCTGAGGGAAATGATGATTTCGTTGTCTATTGTGACGCGTCGAATCTAGGCCTTGGTTGTGTTCTTATGCAACGAGGTAAAGTGATAGCTTATGCGTCAAGACAGCTAAAAGTACACGAGAAGAACTATACAACTCATGATCTTGAGTTAGGAGCTGTGGTTTTCGCGCTTAAATTATGGAGACATTATCTTTATGGCACAAAGTGTGTGGTTTTCAAAGACCACAAAAGTCTCCAGCATATTCTTAATCAGAAAGAGCTGAACATGAGGCAACGATGCTGGGTTGAACTCTTGAACGATTACGATTGCGAGATTCGCTACCATCCTGGTAAGGCGAATGTTGTAGCCGATGCGCTTAGTCGAAAGGAGCGAGTCAAGCTTCATTCTGTTCGAACTCTATCTGATATTCAATCTCGTGTCCTTCAAGCTCAACGATCTTGTGTGATCAAAGGTTTATTGAAATATGAGCTACCGCTTCAACTTGAGCTTAAACTCGAAAGGAAAGACGATGGTTTGCTTTATTTCAAGGATTGTTAGTGGATTCCGAAACAAGATGATCTCCGCACTTTAGTGATGGACGAATCTCACAAGTCTCGATATTCTATCCATCCTGGTGCTGATAAAATGTACAAGGATCTTCGTACTCAGTATTGGTGGCCTGGTATGAAGAAGGATGTTGCCTTGTATGTATCGAAATGCCTGACTTGTCTCAAAGTCAAGGCTGGACATCAAAGACCTTCTGGCTTGCTTGTACAGCCAGAGATACCGGTTTGGAAGTGGGAGAACATTGCTATGGATCTCATCACAAAATTACCGCATACATCTAAAGGTCACGATGCTATATGGGTTGTTATCGATCGGTTAACGAAGTCAGCTCATTTTATACAGATTTGCGAAGATCTATCTGCTGATAAACTTGCAAAGATTTATGTTGATGAGATTGTATCACGACATGGTGTTCCTTTGGATATCATTTCCGATCGTGATGCTCGGTTTTCATCTCATTTCTGGAAGACCATGCAATCTGCCTTGGGAACCCAGCTAAATCTAAGCACTACTTATCATCCCCAAACAGATGGACAATCTGAGAGAATGATTCAAACTTTGGAGGATATGCTTAGAGCATGCGTGATTGTGACAACCCTCATGATTTCATGTATCCGTACGATTTATTAATGATAATTAAAGTGCTTGGTGACTGTGTTGAATTACTTAACTGTTTCCTGATTGCTGCGTCATACTTACATGTGCTTGTTAACATACTAGTCATGTGCAGAAAATTGACTAAATGGTCCTGAATGTTTTCCTAAATGTTAGGAATTAAAGGTGTTACAAAAATATATATATAAGACACTTTACGGAATAATTAAACACTTTAACGGAACAGTATCCGACCGAACAACCGGACATTACCCGGGACACTAAATTTTTGTCAAATACATTGTTTAATTATTTTTGAGCTAGTCATGGTCCTCGAACACCCTAACACCCACTAAAAATCAAGTAACTAATATATGCAAGTGCATACTTGAGATCTAACTAATATTTACCAACCTAGTTACAAAGTTACAACCAACCCCCCCCCTAAAACCGATTTCGGTCCCTTATGGACCCACCCCAATATTTGCACCATACTCCCTTATGGACCCACCCTAAAACCGATTTCGGTCCCTTGAGAATGTTGACAAAATATATGAACATATCTTATATAAGCATGGCTCATGATCCTCCATCATTCTTCACAATCATCACACTCTTTCACTCACTCTCTCCCTCCTCCCTCTCGGCTCACTTGTGCCGCCACCATCACCACCATTCCACCACCATAATCATCCATTTTCAAGTTCCATTTAAGCTTGTAAGGTGATTCAAGGAGGTTGCAACTTGTGGAGCTTCAAAGGACTTTGTTTCTTGCTTTTTCACCATCATTCTTCATCATCCTCTTCACTAGAATCATCCCTAGCTATAAGCTAGTAGTAAGTCTTGATTTAATCTTGTTTATGTCTACTTTGAGTAGTTAAAAGTTGTACATTGTTGAAATCCATAAGAACACTAAAAGAGTTAGAACAAGAAGCATAAACAAGAAGCTTACATAAAGTTTACATTAGAATGGAACATGAAGATGAAATGTTGTTAGTAGGATGTTGCAATGAATATGTAGTTGATTTCATGTTGATTTCTTGATAAACCCGTTGTTAGGACATTTGTTGATACGATTTAGTAACGTTTAAACTATAAAGAAACATGCTGATTTACATTTTCAGCCGACTTCAACTGGCTGTAAACAGATCATAATAAATCGAAAAACTGATTTTCTGAAGCCTAAATTATGTATTTTCGAAAAACAGATCCAATGGCACTGGAATCAAAATTTTTCAAGGCCGTTTACTATTTTTAAAGGCCTGTTTTTGGACAGCAGCTAAAGCTGCATTTTTCTGCTGAAAACGTGTGTTATGTTTTTCGTCATAACTTGAATTCTGTGTAGAATTAGCTCATGAAATTTGTACTGTAGATGACCACTGATGTATTTGTAATTCTCCCACTGGAATTTCATCAAGCGGACTTACGAAGAATTTTAAATGAATTATTCCGTGGACTGCAGTCAGAAAGTGATGAATCTGATTGCAGTCAGGTAAATGAATTTTTATAAAATATTGGTAATGAAATGGATCCCGAGATTTTTACACGATAATATTTGGATCGTTTGAGACATTTTGTAAAAAGTTGGGAAGTTTTGGAACTAGTTAACTATTTTATTAAAATCTCCGAAAACAGCCCAGTTTTGAAGATTAAAGCAGAAACGACATAAGTAGTAATTTGCGTGTCTAAATGTCGAGTAGGTTATCTGAGAATAATCTAACATGTTATATGTCAATAAAAGTGTTATGTGCAATATCGTATGTTTTCTTATGAACGGGAATAGATGGGAAGTTTATATGGGCATGAACCGTTAAAGTGATGCGTGTTATGTGATAGATACGTGTAGGAACTTTGTGCTCTATTTGAAACCACTAAATGACTAACTGGTAATCATATTAGGACGTGATTGACCGACCTTGACAGTTAGCTATTTTTGAGAGTCAAACCGAGCAACCAAGGTGAGTTCACACTCTTACTAAGGCATGGGATTCCCAGTGGTTTGGGAATGGGTTAAGAAACTAAAATGGAACCTACATATCCTCCTTGGGTAGGATATGTACCGCCATCCTCCATAGGTAGGATTCCAATATTAAATCCTGCGTATTCTCCTTGGGTAGAATACGTACGTTCGTCCTCCTTGGGTAGGACAACAACCTTAAAACTTACTAGACAAAACTCTGTCATTCAGTCCCTCATCTTATATCGACTTAATCGTCGAGGCCAATGGCGAGCGGGTCATTAGTTAATAGCGCTATTAGGTTTAACAAACCTCACACCGTGCCAGTCGGACGGGCGTGTACTAATGGAGTATGGCAAACTGTCAATGATGATAGACATTGACGTAGGGCACATTATTGTTCGTCAGTTGTCGATATCGGTCTAGTGGTTCACATGGGGAAGTCCCCACTGATTATGGATATGGTTTGGGTAATGAAGAAGGAACTGGTTAATCATACTTTCAACTAAGGGGTAACCCCCACGGCAATTAAGCCAACGAAAGTCAAACCACGTTTTCAGAGACAACTTAAAACTAAACAACCAACCGTGAACTCACTCAACTTTGTTGTTGACTCGTTGTTACATGCCTTACAGGTCGTTAGATGCTTATGGAGCTTGCACGAGGAGGAGGTCGTTGTGGGATACGGACTGTTATGTTCCGTGCTTAATATTTAAGTCCTTATGAACTTATTAAACCTACGTTTTGGACTTTAAACTTATGAACTATGGAACTTATGTTTTGGACTTACGTTTTATGATTCCGCTGTTAACTTAAAATCGGTTACTCTCTTTTGGTCACCAATTGTATTGTGGTTGGTTTTATTTACTTAATTATGTTGTTCAATATGATTGGTGGCTCGATCCTGGTCATGTCACGCCTCCAAGCGGTGATACTCCGCATGGTGGATTTTGGGGGTGTGACAGATTGGTATCAGAGCCATTGGTTATAGTGAATTTGGTTTTAAAAAGGGAAAAGTTTTTGATAAAACCAGACTATAACCTGTACCGTGCTCAACGATCCACAACGACGCTTCGCTCCACGTGCAAGACTCAACATCCTAGGTGATATGGTTTATGTTTATATTACCTACTTGTTAAGTTACATGGTACGTTGTTCATGGTATGCATTAGTTAATGTGATAACTGCTATTTGAACCTTGTGTGCTTACTCTCTTCTGTCACTCCACACTTACGCACCTTGCGACACCTTTCTTACGTGTGTTCCTTCGATGTGAAGATCATGAGTGGACATCTCGACATGACCCAGGGTCAGCTGACGACCTTGATTAATGAACGGATTGCTGAAGCCTTAGCAACCCAATCAGGGAGTCAACCCATGCATACCCAATCACGCATAGGCACTTTTAAGGCGTCCTTGGAATGCAAACCTCCCACTTTCGACGGCACTGGAGGAGCAATCGACCTTCTACACTGGATCTGAAGAATTGAATATACATTCGAAGAAAGTGAAAGCCCTGCCAGCAAACGGGTAGAGTACGCTACTGGCATGTTGCAAGGGAAAGTGTATTCTTGGTGGAACGCACAAGTTCAGATGCTCGGGTTGGCAGACGCGAATGCCACCCCCTGGAGCGATTTCAAGGATTTGATTAAGGAAGAATTCTGCCACCTGGACGACATTCTGGAACTTGAAATAGAGTATTATGGTTTGAATATGGAAGGATCAGAAATTGAGGCGTACACAAAGAGGTCCAACGACTTGGCTGCCTTATGTCCTAACATGTCACAACTCATATCTAGAGGAATCAAGCTATACCTCAGAGGCTTAGTCCCGGAAATCCAAAGGTCTGTAATTGCGGCCAGCCTTCCCACAATCCAGCAAGTCATTCGTTTGGCGCACCAACTCACCGATCAGGCGGTGGAAGAGGGCAAGTTGCCCAAGCGTAACTTTTCCAATGCAAATGCCCTTATTAGTAACAAGTATATTTGGGGTGACCACCAAGGTGAGGGTCCTAGCTCTATACAACAGGAACCGCACAGGAAACTAGTACAGCGGGGGCTGAACTACCAAAATCAGGGGGGATACCTAGGGAATAAACCGAGATGCCGCAAGTGCCAACGGCACCACAGCGGGGCATGTGCGGGATCGTGTTGCCAGCGGTGCAAGAAGATGGGACATATGGCTAGAGACTGCAGGAGCCCATATCCTGCAAACCGGAACCAGCAGCAGCAGGGTAGCAAGAAGGGGTGTTTTCGATGTGGTGCTGAAAACCACTTCAAGAGGAACTGTCCGCAGATGAGACAGAATCGTGACAACAGCAGCAACCAGGGCAACGGGAACAATAACGGAGACAATAAGGATAACCGCAGGACTGGTGAGCATGAGTTCCTGAATGGACAAGAGGAAGAAAGAAACAACCCCAACGTTGTGGCGGGGAAGTTCCTACCAGACAATTTTCTTGTTTCTATTTTAGTTGATTCGGGTGCCGATGTTAGATATGTGTTCCTAAGATTTAGTCAGGTGCTTGAGCGTACCCCATTACCCTTAAAACACCAAACATGTTGTAGAACTAGCAAATGGTGAAAGTCTTAAGGGCACACACACAGTTAAGGGTTGTAACCTCGTCTTAGCTGGTCAGACCTTCTCTATCGATCTTATCCCTATCGTACTTGGTAGTTTCGACGTCGTTATTGGGATGGATTAGCTATCTCAACATCAAGCTGAGATTATTTGCAAGGAGAAAATCGTCTGTATTCCTCGCTCTAGTGAAGAACCCCTCGTGATTCATGGCAACAAGAGTGGTGTTGTCGTAGGCATTATCTCTCTCCTTAAGGCCCAGAAGTGTTTGCGAAAGGGCCACACTGCCATTCTAGCACTCGTTACTGACACATCAATGGAAGAGAAGAGAATTGAAGACATTCCTATTATGCGCGATTTTCCTGAGGTATTTCCTGAGGAATTACCTGGTCTTCCGCCTCATCGACAAGTCAAGTTTCAAATCGAGCTAGCTCCTGGAGCAGCACCAATAGCTCGTGCACCTTATCGACTAGCTCCGTCAGAACTTGAAGAACTGTCCACGCAATTACAAGAACTCTTGGAAAAGATTTTTATACGTCCTAGCTCTTTGCCCTGGGGAGCTCCAGTCTTGTTTGTGAAGAAGAAAGACGGTACTTTTAGAATGTGTATTGACTATCGCGAGCTTAACAAGGTGACCGTGAAGAATCGTTATCCTCTCCCATGTATTGATGACTTATTCGACCAGTTGCAAGGGTCGAGTTTCTATTCCAAGATTGATTTGAGATCGGGATACCATCAACTGAGAGTCCGGGATGAGGACATCTCTAAAACAGCATTCAGAACTCGTTACGGCCATTACGAGTTTCTGGTTATGCCTTTCAGGTTAACAAATACACCTGCGGTCTTCATGGATCTCATGAACCGAGTATGCAAACCTTACCTGGATAAGTTCATTATTATTTTCATCGATGACATCCTGATCTATTCTAAGAGTCAGGAGGAACACGAGCAGCATCTACGACTTATGCTGGAACTTCTTCGAGCAGAGCAACTGTATGCTAAATTTTCGAAATGTGACTTCTGGCTTCACGAAGTCCACTTTCTAGGCCATGTGGTAAACAAGGATGGGATTCATGTTGATCCATCCAAGGTTGACTCGATCAAGAACTGGCCTGCACCCCGTACACCCATAGAAATCCGCCAATTCTTGGGTTTGGCAGGATATTACAGAAGGTTTATCAAGGACTTCTCAAAGATTGCGCAACCTCTCACTTCACTGACTCAGAAGGGTGTCACCTATCGTTGGGGTGATGCACAGGAATCTGCTTTTCAGCACTTAAAGGATAGACTTTGTAGCGCGCCTATCCTCTCATTGCCGGAGGGCACAGATGATTTTGTGGTTTATTACGACGCTTCCATCCAAGGACTTGGTTGCGTGTTGATGCAACGTGACAAGGTCATTGCCTACGCATCGCGCCAACTCAAAGTTCACGAAAGGAACTACACTACGCATGACTTGGAACTGGGAGCAGTTGTTTTCGCGCTTAAGATATGGAGACATTACCTGTACGGTACCAAGTGCACCATTTACACCGATCACAGAAGTCTCGAGCATATCTTCAAGCAAAAGGAGTTAAACATGCGACAACGCCGATGGGTCGAACTCTTGAATGATTACGAATGTGCGATCAAGTACCATCCGGGCAAAGCCAATGTTGTGGCCGACGCCCTCAGTCGAAAGTATACTATACCTAAGCGTGTACGTGTGTTACAGCTTACCATCCAATCTAGTCTTCCTGCTCAGATTCGTGATGCTCAGGTCAAAGCCTTAAAAACAAAAAACATCATGGCTGAGTCCTTGCGAGGATCGAGGCAGCGGCTAGAACAAAAGGAAGACGCTTACTATGTAACAGGGCGCATCTGGGTTCCACTTTATGGAAACTTACGTGAGCTTGTGATGGACGAGGCGCACAAGTCTCGTTATTCGGTACATCCTGGTTCAGATAAAATGTACCATGATCTCAAGACTACGTATTGGTGGCCTGGTATGAAAGCCAACATAGCTACCTACGTCAGCAAATGTTTGACTTGTGCGAGAGTCAAGACTGAAGACCAGAAACCATCAGGCCTACTCCAACAACCAGAGATCCCGACATGGAAATGGGAGCAAATTTCCATGGATTTCATTACTAGCCTGCCTAGATCTCAACGCGGAAATGACACGATTTGGGTGATAGTGGATCGATTGACTAAGTCTGCACACTTCTTGGCTATCAAGGAAACCGACAAGTTTTCTACTCTAGCAGACATCTACCTAAAGGAAGTAGTATCGAGGCACGGAGTGCCAACTTCCATCATCTCTGACCGTGACTCACGTTTTACATCTGAGTTGTGGCAAGCTATGCACAAATCCTTTGGTTCTCGAATAGACATGAGCACGGCATACCATCCACAGACGGATGGGCAATCTGAACACACCATCCAAACCCTTGAAGATATGCTTAGGGCATGTGTAATCGACTTTGGTAATGGCTGGGAAAAGCACCTCCCGTTAGTGGAGTTTTCGTATAACAACAGTTACCACACCAGTATCCAAGCCGCTCCGTTTGAGGCATTATACGGACGGAAGTGCCGATCGCCTCTTTGTTGGGCAGAAGTTGGTGATAGCCAAATCACAGGCCTAGAACTTGTGGTAGACACGACTGAGAGGATTGCTCAGATACGACAGCGAATGGCGGCAGCTCGTGACCGTCAGAAAAGCTATGCTGATAAGCGCAGGAAACCACTCGAGTTCCAGGTTGGGGATCGGGTGCTACTCAAAGTCTCACCTTGGAAAGGTGTAGTTCGTTTTGGCAAACGAGGAAAACTCAATCCGCGTTATGTCAGACCGTTCGAAATCATTGAGAAGATTGGCAAGGTCGCCTACAAGTTGAATATACCTGAAGAACTCAGCGGAGTTCACAACGTTTTCCATGTGTCAAATCTGAAAAAGTGTCTGTCAGATGAGACCCTCATAGTTCCCTTAAAGGAGCTCACTATCGACGACCAGTTGCGATTCGTCGAGGAACCAGTTGAAATTACTGATCGAGATGTTAAGATTCTCAAGCGTACCAGAATACCTCTTGTTCGAGTTCGTTGGAACTCCCGTCATGGCCCAGAGTATACCTGGGAACTAGAAGACCAAATGAAACTCAAGTATCCCCAGTTGTTTAAGAAAAGTGCAACCACTACTGAGGCTGAAGCTACTGCAGAATTTCGGGATGAAATTCCAAATCAACGGGGGGATGATGTGACACCCCAGGAAAAGCCAGTAAACACCGCAACTTAACTAGCTTCCTCAGTAAACACGTGCTAAATTTCAGGATGAAATTTTCTTAACGGGGAGAGAATGTGACAACCCTCATGATTTCATGTATCCGTACGATTTATTAATGATAATTAAAGTGCTTGGTGACTGTGTTGAATTACTTAACTGTTTCCTAATTGCTGCGTCATACTTACATGTGCTTGTTAACACACTAGTCATGTGCAGAAAATTGACTAAATGGTCCTGAATGCTTTCCTAAGTGTTAGGAATTAAAGGTGTTACAAAAATATATATATATAAGACACTTTACGGAATAATTAAACACTTTAACGGAACAGTATCCGACCGAACATTACCCGGGACACTAAATTTTTGTCAAATACATTGTTTAATTATTTTTGAGCTAGTCATGGTCCTCGAACACCCTAACACCCACTAAAAATCAAGTAACTAATATATGCAAGTGCATACTTGAGATCTAACTAATATTTACCAACCTAGTTACAAAGTTACAACCAACCCCCCCCCCTAAAACCGATTTCGGTCCCTTATGGACCCACCCCAATATTTGCACCATACTCTCAATCTTGCTCTAGATTTTATCACATTATTTAAGTGGATTGTTGCTAGAGAATGTTGACAAAATATATGAACATATCTTATATAAGCATGGCTCATGATCCTGCATCATTCTTCACAATCATCACACTCTTTCACTCACTCTCTCCCTCCTCCCTCTCAACTCACTTGTGCCGCCACCATCACCACCACCATTCCACCACCATAATCATCCATTTTCAAGTTCCATTTAAGCTTGTAAGGTGATTCAAGGAGGTTGCAACTTGTGGAGCTTCAAAGGACTTTATTTCTTGCTTTTTCACCATCATTCTTCATCATCCTCTTCACTAGAATCATCCTAGCTATAATCTAGTAGTAAGTCTTGATTTACTTTTGTTTATGTCTACTTTGAGTAGTTAAAAGTTGTACATTGTTGAAATCCATAAGAACACTAAAAGAGTTAGAACAAGAAGCATAAACAAGAAGCTTACATAAAGTTTACATTAGAATGGAACATGAAGATGAAATGTTGTTAGTAGGATGTTGCAATGAATATGTAGTTGATTTCATGTTGATTTCTTGATAAACCCGTTGTTAGGACATTTGTTGATACGATTTAGTAACGTTTAAACTATAAAGAAACATGTTGATTTACATTTTCAGCCGACTTCAACTGGCTGTAAACAGATCATAAGAAATCGAAAAACTGATTTTCTGAAGCCTAAATTATGTATTTTCGAAAAACAGATCCAATGGCACTAGAATCATAATTTTTCAAGGTCGTTTACTATTTTTAAAGGCCTGTTTTTGGACAGCAGCTAAAGCTGCATTTTTCTGCTGAAAATGTGTGTTATGTTTTTCATCATAACTTGAATTCTGTGTAGAATTAGCTCATGAAATTTGTACTGTGGATGACCACTGATGTATTTGTAATTCTTCCACTGGAATTTCATCAATCGGACTTATGACGAATTTTAAATGAATTATTCCGTGGACTGCAGTCAGAAAGTGATGAATCTGATTGCAGTCAGGTAAATGAATTTTTATAAAATATTGGTAATGAATTGGATCCCGAGATTTTTACAAAATAATATTTAGATCGTTTGAGACATTCTGTAAAAATTTGGGAATTTTTGGAATAAGTTAACTATTTTATTAAAATCCCCGAAAACAGCCCAGTTTTGAAGATTAAAGCTGAAACGACATAAGTAGTAATTTGCGTGTCTAAATGTCGGGTAGGTTATCTGAGAATAATCTAACATGTTATATGTCAATAAAAGTGTTATGTGCAATATCGTATGTTTGCTTATGAACGGGAATATATGGGAAGTTTATATGGGCATGAACCGTTAAAGTAATGCGTGTTATGTGATAGATACGTGTAGGAACTTTGTGCTCTATTTGAAACCACTAAATGACTAACTGGTAATCATATTAGGACGTGATTGACCGACCTTGACTGTTAGCTATTTTTGAGAGTCAAACCGAGCAACCAAGGTGAGTTCACACTCTTACTAAGGCATGTGATTCCCGGTGGTTTGGGAATGGGTTAAGAAACTAAAATGGAACCTACATATCCTACTTGGGTAGGATATGTACCACCATCCTCCATAGGTAGGAAGCCAATATTAAATCCTGCGTATTCTCCTTGGGTAGAATACGTACGTTCATCCTCCTTGGGTAGGACAACAACTTTAAAACTTACTAGACAAAACTCTATCATTCAGTCCCTCATCTTATATCAACTTAATCGTCGAGGCCAATGGTGAGCGGGTCATTAGTTAATAGCGCTATTAGGTTTAACAAACCTCACACCGTGCCAGTCGAATGGGCGTGTACTAATGGACTATGGCAAACTGTCAATGATGATAGACATTGACGTAGGGCACATTATTGTTTGTCAGTTGTCGATATCGGTCTAGTGGTTCACATAGGGAAGTCCCCACTGATTATGGATATGGTTTGGGTAATGAAGAAGGAACTGGTTGATCATACTTTCAACTAAGGGGTAACCCCCACGGCAAGTAAGCCAACGAAAGTCAAACCACATTTTCAGAAACAACTTAAAACTAAATAACCAACCGTGAACTCACTCAACTTTGTTGTTGACTCGTTGTTACATGCCTTACAGGTCGTTAGATGCTTATGGAGCTTGCACGAGGAGGAGGTCGTTGTGGGATACAGACTGTTATGTTCCGTGCTTAATATTTAAGTCCTTATGAACTTATTAAACCTACGTTTTGGACTTTAAACTTATGAACTATGGAACTTATGTTTTGGACTTACGATTTATGCTTCCGCTGTTAACTTAAAATCGGTTACTCTCTTTTAGTCACCAATTGTATTGTGGTTGGTTTTATTTACTTAATTATGTTGTTCAATATGATTGGTGGCTCGATCATGGTCATGTCACGCCTCCAAGCGGTGATACTCCGCATGGTGGATTTTGGGGGTGTGACAGTGATAGACTTTGGTGGTAATTGGGATTCTCATCTGCCATTGATCGAGTTCTCATACAATAATAGTTATCATGCTAGCATTAATATGGCAGCATTCGAAGCTCTCTACGGTCAAAAATGTCGTTCACCTGTCTGTTGGAATGAGATCGGTGAAGCTCAGCTTACTGGACCTGAGCTCATTCTGGAAACAACAGACAAAATCAAGAAAATTCGCGATAATCTTGTGACAGCTAGAAGCCATCAAAAGAGTTATGCGGATATGCGACGCAAGCCCTTGGAATTTCAAGTCGGAGACCGTGTCCTACTCAAGGTGTCACCTTGGAAGGGAGTGGTAAGATTTGGAAAGAAAGGAAAACTTGCACCTCGATATGTTGGACCATTTAAGATTGTGGAAAGGATTGGGAAGGTTGCCTATCGACTAGAGCTACCTCCAGAGCTTGGAAATATTCATCCGACTTTTCACGTGTCCAATTTGCGAAAGTGTTTAGCTGATGCTGATCTTCACATCCCTCTCGACGAGATCCGAATCGATGAAACGATGCACTTTGTCGAGAAACCTGTGGAGATAGTGGACCGTGCAGTCAAACAGTTGAAGAACAAACAGATTCGATTGGTCAAGGCTCGCTGGGAGTCCAAACGTGGCCCAGAGTTTACTTGGGAACGTGAGGACCAGATGAAGATGAAATATCCGCATTTGTTTTCACAAGTTTCCTCTAAATAAAATTTTGGGACGAAATTTCCTAAAGTAGGGGAGACTGTGATAACTGTGTTCTGTAATCGATGTACAATGTAAAACAATGTTGATTATTAATAAAACAATGTGCCTTGGTGTTATTATATGTGTTTTAATGTTATTATATGTGTTTTGGTGTTATTATGTGTGTATTTGTGTTTGATGATTTTACAATTTGATTCGATTCCGATTTCAAGCTTTAAATCGCTTTCTGGAAGGTTATACTCAAACTGATGCGTAAACGCAGTCAGTATAACGCGAAAAACACTCCATAATAGTGACATAGGCTTAACATACCTTAAATAACCTCCACATAACTTAGAAATAAGCTTTGGATTGTTTGGTGTGTTGAAATCAAGTTTGTTCGATCGCAGGGACTAATTGTGTTAAACTACAAAACTTTACCGATTTGTATAGTAACGAACATTCCGGAACTTTATCATAAGTTAAACATACCCTAAATATCCTTTACATAGCTTAGAAATGGGCTTTGAGGGGTTCGGTATGCTAAAATAAACTTTATTGATCAATAGGGACTAAAAGCGTAAAAAAGCGCACAAGTTTGCATTTTCGCGCATATCTTACGTTCTGAATATACCCGGACATCCAAAAATTTATGTAATCATTAAAATCTTTTATTTTAGTGATTGGCATGATAAAATTCCATTCGTCGCTTAATTTGGATCGTTTTTGCGTTCGTTACGACTTCCGTCGTAATTAACCGAACAACGCAACCGTACGACCAAACGAGCCGACATCCGAGATATTTTTGAGCATGTTTTGAGTTCCCTAAACATTAACTTCATTTTAGTGCAGGGACCTATTTTGACATTCTGTGAAACATCCTTACACGGGGCGCGTAAGGTTTGATAGTATTTTTACACGGGCCGCGAGGCCATGTCAGACAGAAACATCAGATTCAGCAATCTGGTCCAAATTCAGGGGTTTTAATGTAACATTTGCAATACCTGGAGCTGGTTTTCGACCCCCATTGTATTCTAATACCATGTACCCACATGTATGGCCAAGATTACACCCTCTAAACACATGAAATGATCCTATTGATCGTAACTTCCTATAAATAGCAAGCTTCCTCATTTGGGTTCTTCACACCTTGATTTAATCTATGCTCTAAGTTGAGGCTTAAACACCTCACACCTGAGTAATTTTGAATCAAAACACCTTCTTGGACCCTTTGTAAGTCCTCTTCTTGCTTGTTCTTGTATTTCAAGCATGAAAGTCAAACGGTGTTTGACTTTCAGGTTTGACCAGTCAATGGTCAACACAAAGTTCATTTGAAATTTGCAACGTGAGCGTAATCACGATGGTTATAGTCCCTTGTGACTATACCTACTGATTACCACGTTGACTAGGCGTAGTGACAAGTCGTAGTTTCGGCCAAAATGCGTATTTGTGCGTATTTTGTAAATATTGGGTATCAAAACCGTTTGTTTTGATACCAAAACCTGTTTTCTAACTTAACTAAACATGTTTTAGCATGTTTAGCTTGTCACTTTAATTTAGTGCTTGTGTAGAGTCGTAAATCAAGCGGACTAAACACCCGCTTAGACTTTCGAACTAGACCCGTTTGGTCGATCATTAGGATCCGACCAAACATGTTTAGTGACCATAGTTGCATAGGGAATAACCTTCCAAGGTTATACCTTATGGTCACTTAGGTTTAATTAGTTGTATGATAAGTAGTTTATATGCCTTAGGTAAATGACCAAAATACCCTTTTTATGCATAATTGGTAATTCAGCATATGTAACATAAACTTTTGTCACTTAATTGATTATGCAACATGTTTAGGCATATAATACTTGTCATAGGACTAGTTAGACGTCTCGAACGCGCATTTGCGCGAACGACGCGTTAAAGTAGCATAAGCTACCTTAATGGGTCGCAATGGGTCGAAAGCACTTAGGTTAGGTTCTGATCTAGAATGTAGACTTTGTTAAACCATATCTCATGAGTTCCAACACTCATTTGGTTTACAAGACCTCATTCTATCCGATCTTCCGATTGCGGTGTCAATTTATTTACTAGTGATTCGATTACTAGGTGCTGCTTGATTTCTCTGGTTTACTTGAGTTTGTTAAAGTTCTATTGATTGAGGATACTTTACACTTCATGTGAGTACATAGTTCCCCTATTTTACTGTTTTCAATTGTTTTGGGGTGATTCATATGTATCAAAACGATTTTCGATATTTTAACAATGGTTTCAAAAACGATTAAGATGGTTTATACTAAACTAATAACGATTTCAATAATGTGAATGAACTTGTTGGTTGTAGTTACATAACGAATGACATTCATTAATTTTGGCCGAACCGACCAATATTAGGTTATGGTACCATAGGATCTGACAAATCCCGTTATCAGACTGCACCCATGGTTATGTGTGGGTTAGGCGGGTAACGACTGAATCTGTGATTATTAATTTACCCTTTGGTGGTTTGTTAATGCGAGAAGCGAGATAGTCGAGTCACGAAGGTTTGAATGTTATTAGCGAGACGACCAAAAATAGTTTTCACAATTAAAACGAGGATGATTTAAACGATTTAAACGAGTTAACGATTTGGAAATGATTTGAACAAGATTAAACAAGTTGGATAAACGATTGGTTTTTGGTTAAGTGTTTAGATAACGGGACGGGTGTAATATGGTGAAAACATGGTAGATACGCCACCGGTACTTCTTATATATAAGTGTTTTCAACATATTACATACCGTGGTGTTATTTAGTTCACTTGGGTAAACGATTTTGAAACGATGTCACATAACGATGTTTTCGAAAGGATATAAACCATACGAGATTTATTAAACGAGTTAATACGAAATGTTTTACAATTTGGTTTACTAAAACAAATGTTTTTGGTTTAAGAATCATGGCTACGAGGTTTTATAAATTATAACCCGCTTGATGTGAGTTGGTTAATTTTGTTGCAATATTATACTCTTTTAAAAACATGGTTTTAATAAGGTATTGCAACATGTAAACTAGCCATGAATCCGACACTCTTATAAAACCTATGTGCTCGCCAACATTTCTTTGCTGACTTTGTTTTTACATATGTTTCAGGTGTTGTTGCTTGATGTTGATTGCTAGGATGCATAAGTCACATAGGATCTAGACGAGGCCTTAGTGACATAATAACAGTGATAGTCGATATGTAACTTGTTTGTTTCGTGTTAAAACAATGTAAATTACTTGATGGATAAATAAAACGAAACTTTTTGTATTCCATGGTTGTGAAACAATAATTCTGTTACAACACTCCCCGATGTTTCCGCCATGATTTGTTGTTTTACGTGGTCGGGGTGTGACACCAAAGTTGATGACATAAGAGCGAAGCATATCCTCTAGGGTTTGTATAGTGCGCTCAGTCTGTCCATCCATTTGAGGATGAAAGGCTATGCTAAGATTCAAAATAAAACCCATAGTGGTCTGGAAAGTTTGCCAAAGACGTGAAGTGAATCGACCATCACGGTCAGAGATTATGTCAATGGGTATGCCATGATGGCATATAATCTCATCGGTATAGATTCGAGCAAGTTTCTCCACTTTATAATCTTCGCGGGATAGGAAGAAAGTGGGCTGATTTAGTCAAACGGTCAACGATCACCCAAATACTATCGTGACCAGCGGGTGTACGGGGTAGTTTGGTAATAAAGTCCATAGCGATACTATCCCATTTCCAAACAAGGATTTTAGGTTGTTCAAGAAGACCTGAAGGGTGTTGATGTTCAGCTTTCACTTTCAAACAAGTGAGGCACTTCGAGACATAGACGGCAATATCCTTTTTCATGCCAGGCCACCAATAGGTCGTACGCAAGTCATGGTACATCTTATCGGCACCGGGATGAATAGAGTATCGAGACTTGTGGGCCTCATTCATAATGAGCTCACGTAGGTTATCGAGATCCGGCACCCAGATGCGATTAAGGTAATATTGAAGTCCATCCGACTTCGTTTCAAGTTGATCGATTTTAGCGCCTTGGATTTCCACTTCTAAACTTCCTTCATTTGCTGACGAATATTGAGCTTCACGAATACAAGTATGAAGATTGCTAGAGGTATGATAACAACGAATAGTATTAACATGAGCCTTACGACTAAGAGCGTCGGCCACGACATTCGCCTTGCCAGGATGATAGCGAATTTCATAGTCGTATTCGTTAAGCAATTCCACCCAGCATCTATGTCGCATGTTCAGTTCCTTCTAGTTAAAGATATGTTGAAGGCTCTTATGGTCAGTGAAAACCACACACTTAGTTCCATACAGATAGTGTCGCCAGATCTTTAACGCATACACAACTGCTCCAAGCTCTAGATCGTGAGTAGTATAGTTTTTCTCATGTATCTTGAGTTGACGGGAGGCATAAGCAATAACCTTGTCCCGCTACATGAGCACACAGCCCAAACCACAGTTCGAGGCATCGCAATATACCACGAAGTCATCATTCCTATCAGGAAGAGTAAGAACAGGAGCGTTAAACAAAAGGGTCTTAAGAGTCTGAAAAGATTCCTCTTGCCCGGGACCCCAAGCAAAAGGTTTCTATTTTTGAGTCAACGAAGTAAGAGGAATGACGATCTTAGAAAAGTCTGAGATAAATCGATGGTAATAACCCGCTAATCCTAGGAAAGAATGAATCTCGGATGCAGATTTAGGCGTACTCCAATTCTTCATAGCTTCGATTTTAGAAGGGTCGACATGGATACCATGCTTACTAACAACGTGACCAAGAAATTGTACTTCATCAATCCAAAACTCACACTTAGGGAATTTAGCGTATAAGCGTTCACCACGTAGTCACTCAAGCATCAAGCGTAAATGACGAGCATGATCAGCTCTAGTTTTAGAATAAATGAGAATATCATCAATAAAGACTATCACAAAACGATCCAGATAAGGTTTACAAACACGATTCATAAGATTCATGAACACGGCGGGTGCGTTGGTCAAACCAAAAGGCATGACCACGAACTCGTAGTGTCTATAACGAGTACGGAATGCGGTTTTGGGTACATCATCTTCGAGAACACGGAGTTGATGATAACCAGAATGAAGGTCAATCTTTGAGAAGCAGGACGCGCCTTGTAGTTGGTCAAATAGATCATCGATGCGAGGGAGAGGATAACGATTATTAATGGTAAGCTTATTAAGTTCACGGTAGTCGATACACATACGAAATGAACCATCTTTCTTCTTGAAGAATAGCACAGGAGCACCCCACGGAGAGGTACTTGGACGAATGAATCCCTTGTCGAGCAATTCTTGTAATTGACTAGATATCTCTTGCATCTTGGAAGGTGCAAGTCGGTAAGGAGCCTTGGCGACAGGAGTCGCGCCAGGTATGAGATCGATACGAAAATCAACAGATCTAGGAGGAGGAAGACCAGGTAGATCTTCAGGAAAGATGTCAGGGAAATCACGCACTACTGGAATGTTGCTTATGTTCTTTCCTTTGCCCTTTTGTTCCACCACGTGGGCCAAGAAGGCAAAGTTCTGTTTACGTAAGTATCTGTTCGCTTGAGTGCATGACATCAACTTCAGCCCTCTAGAAGGTCGGTCTCCATAGACGTGTAAGATATCACCGGACGGAAGAGGAAGACGAACAAACTTCTCGTGACAAGCAATCTCGGCATGATTCTTATGCAACCAATCCATGCCGACTATGACGTCAAAGCTACCCAATTGCATGGGTATGAGATCAATAGTAAAAACATGGTCGTTAAGAGTCAAGGAACAACCACTGAGAATAGAATCAACTAGAATAGACTTGCCATTGGCAACCTCAACAGAGAATGACTTAGGTAGTTATGAGCGTGCACAATTTAACAAAGATTCAAATTCTACGGACACAAAGCTTTTGTCGGCACTAGTATCAAACAGTATCAAAGGGTAAAGATTATTGACTAGAAATGTACCATTAACGACGTCATTGTCGTTACGAGCCTGATTAGCATTGAGGTTGAACGCTCGTCCACGAGTGGCTGGATGTTGCTCTTGGTTTAGCTGAGGGCACTGGTTACGGAGATGATTAGTGTCTCCACACTTGTAGCATGCATGAACTGCATTAACTGGTCTAGGATTCTGCGGACGAGCTGGGAGAGCTGGTAGAGCTGCCTGAACTGGGGCTTGCTGAGCTGGCTGGGCCGGGTTAACTTGACGGCAATAAGGAGTCGTGTGACCATAGCGATTGCAGTTGGCACACAAACGACAAGCTAAAGTAGCAGGGTGATGAAAGTTGCATGTTGTACACTTGGGGTGAGGTCCAGTGTACTGCTTTTTTACTTCAGGAGCAGGAGGGTTTGGAACAGCAGCAGCAGGAGCAGGCTTAGCAGCAGGGTTTGCAGCAGGAACAATCGCATTGCATCCTGAACCCTGTGACTTTCTCCTCTTGTTCTTGCTACCACTAGGCTGCTGGGTGACTTAATTTGCTTTTTTCGAAGGGGCGTAGTTTCCAAACTGCTTATCACGTACGCGATTGTTGTTCAAACTTGCCGCCAGACGATAAACTTCTTCAATTGTCTAGAGCCGAGCTGCTTCAATCAAATCTCGCATAGCAGGAAGTAACCCATTGATGTACTTGGTTATCATGCTTTTAGGCGTAGAAACCAAGTGAGGTACGATTAAGCTGAGCTGCTTAAAACGAGTAGTATAAGTCAGATTGTCATCACCAATCTGCTTCAAATGCCAGAACTCTTCTTCGAGCTTCAGTTGTTCATGGGGAAGGCATAATTCAAGCATCATCAATTCTCATACCTCAGTCCATGGAAGAGCATAGGCTTCTTCATTAGAACGGATGTTTCTCTCATTCGACCACCACTCTAGAGCTCTGCCTTGAAACATTCCCGTTGCACTCCTAGTCTTTAGATGCTCTGGGCACTCGCTGTTAATGAAGGTAACCTCGATGCTGTCAAACCATTCCAGCATAGCAGTCACCCCATTACTACCCGTGAAAGGCTTAGGGTTGCAAGAGACAAAGTGTTTGTAGCTGAACCTTGTAGGCTTCTCTTTCTCTGTCTTAGAGTTAACAAAAGAGGGTGGAGTGTTCGATCCCTGGATCTCAGAGACGATCTTTGGCACAACTCGAGCGATCTGGTCGGCCATGAAGGACATCATCTTTTTCTGAGACTTCTCCCTGGTCTCTTGAGAGTGTCAGATAGCTTACGAGAAGACATCTAAAGATCCAACAAGAGGATCGTATAAGTCTAGGTTACAAAATCTCACAATATAGATTCACACACGATAGATTAAGACTCAAGATTCAACAAGTTTCACGTAGTTTAAAGATTCGAGCTTTAGTTTCACATACATTCCAATAGATTCAACATCGCAAACCCACGACCTTCGCATGGCACGTTGTACGAAGTTTGGCAACATGTCAGAAACGCTTATATATAGGAAGTACCAGCGGCGTATCCACCACGCTTCGGGCACATCGCTTCCACCTCGTATTCGGTGTCATGTTACATGTCGCAATTGCCAAACATAACAACACACTCATCATCATCATTATACGCGCTTAGATTAACCCAATAGATTCACATAGATTAGTGTTCAACCATTTCACCATAATCCACAAACAATGAATCCCCACACGACACGTGCTACGAAAGTTCGGCAACATGATGGAAGCACTTATATATAGGAAGTACCAGCGGCGTATCCACCATGCTTCAATCATGCCATGTCCGTCTCATCATCGGTGTCGTGCTTCGCCAACCATAACACTAAACTCCATCATTCTCATAAGACTTTCACATAGATTAACCAAATAGTTTCAACAACTTCAACCGAGCCTACAAAACTACGAACTTCACTTAGCGTGTGGTACAAAGGTTTGGTAACATGCCAGAAACATTTATATATAGGAAGTACCAACGGCGTATCCAGCATGCTTCGGACATGCCACGTCCGCCTCGTCTTCGGCGCTAGGCTACGTTTCGTATTTTGTTACTCAAAACAACACATACATAGATTACACATAATTTACGCTAGAGTACACATAGATTACACATAGATTACACCAGTAGTTTCCCATAGTTTTAGAATTCAACAATCTCATCCCTGGTCTGCAAACACTAAGTTTCGCATGGCACGTGGTACGAAAGTTGGTAACATGTCGGAAACACTTATATATAGGAAGTACCAGCGGCGTATCCACCATGTTTCAGACATGTCACTTCTGTCTCGTATTTTAGTGCCATATTACACTTAGTGTTTCAAAACTACAATAACACATAGATTCATCAGATAGCTTCACATAGTATCATAGTCGTTCAAGATTCACATGTAGGTTAACATGATGAATAAAGCTTCATAAATTTAGTTTGTTCTGAAAGATTATGATTAGAGTTTTAGATTGCGGACATACGTGCGATCTGTGTAAAAAGTCTCAAAATAAACAGAGAATCAAGTTTAAAATCACATGCAAAAATCAAGATAACGTATGTTGGGATTGAACCCTACAAAGGAACAGTTGATAAAGCCAAAAATGGATCAGATCAGTGGATCCAGAATAAGCAGTTGTTTGCATCTGTCTTTCCCTTTGAATGTGACCTAACATTTGATGCCCTCTAAGTACTGCCCTTCTACAACAACTGCTGATCTACATCAACTGCTGTTCACTCAAAGACTGCTGAAGACTAAACACTGATGAGTCAATCTGCTATTGTAGTTCAAGCACTGCTGAAGACACAAAACACTGCTGGGGCTAAAGCAGTGGAATGAATAAGCAGCAGTTAGACTAGTATTTATATTCATTTATTGTAATCAGTTATTAGATAACAGTGTTTGTATTAGTCAGTGGTTAGAGGTTGTTAGGAGGTTAGATGTCACTTTCATGGTGACGTCAGCAAAGATGCCACAGTGGTTTGTTCGGTAGTATAAATAGAACAGTACTCTGTACTGTTCTATTAGCTCTCTTCATCACAAAGTCATTCTGTACGAACATTCACTGTGAGCTCAGGCTGAGGGGGATTATATGCATGCATGCGTTGTAATTGAAGATTGAAATAAATATAATCATTAGATTTCATGTTAAACATGTTTGTTAAAAACAATTCTCTCTTTGATTGTGTGTTGAAAGTTTGTTCCATTTAGTTTCCATTGCACTTAACCTTAATTCATCTTCATTATAATCAAATAAGCACAATCATAAGAAACTCAGATCCTAACAACGTAAAAGTTAGGCTCATAAAACATAGGATTGTTCCGGGTAGGGGAATGGTGACTAACCAAAGTGAATCGAATCCCCTTTCGAATCGAGGCAACGTGTCTTGACTTACTTAGACAAATACGTCATCGATATTAGCCCTACGATATTCATCCTTTTGGTCATTCCACGTTCCTAATTGATTGGGAATTTCGAGACTTTGGCGAGACATGAAAATCAAAGAGTGAGACTAGTTATCAAGGTCTGATTTTCACCTCTATCTTGACAACAGCGTACCCTAATAGCGTCGGTACTTGTCAACAGACAGGACCTACTAGAATGAAGTAAGGAAATTTCCCCATCAAGGTGCGGATGTCACTCCTGTCTTGAGGGCAAATCTCGTGCAAAATACATACACTGTTTAGCAGTGTATCCAAAGGTTACAAGTGTCTATCTTGTCAGCCTTAGGAAAGGCATGTAAGTTTAACAGGAAATGTGCTTCTAGGAAGCAGATATGGTAGAATGCATAAGTGTTAAACAATAGATAAGAGTCAAGATTCCTAGAACTATAGACTAGGGCAAGTATCCCTACTTATCCTAATTCCCTATAGTTATGGCTCTGATACCAATCTTTCACACCCCAACCGATGGAGGAAACATCGGGGTGCGGCACTAAGCATTCAGATTGCTCAAGAGTTTCCATAACACTAATAGTTTCCAATAGTAATTAGTTAAGTTTCATGATAACATTGTCTAAAACATCAAACACAAAACCAAAGTACCAAATACAGCAACAAAACATTGTTTCAAGTTTCTAGATTTACTAGGCGAGTTTCTAAGCAATAATCCTAGCTTGTTTCTTGAGAATCAGCATCCTATCAGCCTACAACATGTATTAAAATAAAGTCAGTACAAAAACGTACTAGCGAGTATACAAGTTTGAGTATATAGCATAATAGATTAAAAGAACTCATATCCATCATGTAAACGATAAAAATAGTTTCAGCCATGCTAGTATTCACAGTCTAAGTGATAGCCTAAGTGTCCCGATGCTTTAGGTGTTTTCCCAAGACTCAAGGAAAACTAGAATCCTCCTAACAATACCCCTAAGAATAACGGGGAGGTGCATCTTCCTATAGCGCTACTATTGTTAAGGCGGAACTACACACAAGGATTAAACATTCACATAGCATAAAGAATCAAGAATCACAAGTATCAAGTTTCACATTCACAGAGGATAGAGTTTAGATTCAAAAAGTTTCAAGTTTCAATTTTCATAGAATACATGTTGCATCCCAAAAGTTGAAAACGAAAAGGGATCGAGTATACTCACAGTGATTGCTCAACAGTAACACGGTTATTGGATCAAAGGGAGTTCTTAGGATTAGCCTGATTGGAGTACAATAGATAAGTTTCGGATCAGTCACCTGATCGGATGGCCATCCGGTCGGATGACATATGTGATTTGGGACGGATCGCCATCCGATCGGATGGTCATCTGTACGGATGGCCATTCGATCGAATGGTCATTTGATCCATTGACCGAGTTTCCAAAAGTGATTAAGTGTTCATACCAAGTGTTTAAACCAGGGTTTTCGATCGGATGGTCTTTCGGTCGAATGACCCTTTTAATTGCTCGTTTTGTTGAAAAACAGAGTAAGGGTTAATCATGAGCAAAGTTGATTAATCAGTGCCTGTAAAACAACCAGGATGACGTCACAACCACATGATATCAATAATAACATTGGTTCTCTCTTCAAACCACCTATGTTGAAGAGAAATGAATACAACATCTGGGAGTGAAGGATGAGTCATGTCACACCCCCAAAATCCACAAGCGGAGTATCACCGCAGGAGGCGTGACTGACCAGGATCCAGCCACCAATCATATTGAACAATGTAATTAAATAAATAAAAGTCCAACCACACAATATAATTGGTGTTCAAAACAAGTTAATCAAATTCAAGTTATCAGCGGAAGCATAAAGTTTAAAACCCAAGTATAAGTTTAAAAGTTCAAATGTTTAACATGGAACTCAACAGTCCATGTCCCACAATGACTCATGCTCCCATGCAAGCTCCAGCTAAGCATCTAACGACCTGCAAGGCATGTAACAAAAAGTCAACAACAAAGTTGAGCGAGTTCACTGTTGGTTGTCCATTTTAAAGTTGTTCCAAAAACCATAAGTTCTTTCAAAAACCATGTATTAACCAATTCCTTGTTTCCCAAACCATAACCAGTGGGGGCTACCCCATGTTAACCACTAGACCCAATACCATATCGACAACTGACTGGAGTCATGTTTATGTGCCCTACGTCAATGTCTATCATCATTAACTAAGTGCCCAGATCCATTAGTCCACTCACGTCCTCTGCGGCACGGTGTGAGGCTTGTCAAACCTAATAGCGCTATTTAACTAATGACCCGCTCGCCATTGGCCCGGCAATTAAGTCGATATAAAAATGAGGGACTTCATGAGAGAGTTTTGTCTAGTAAGTTATATGTTGTCATCCTTCCTACAGAGGATGGAGGTACGTAATCTACCCAAGGAGAATACGCAGGTTTAATGTTGTCATCCTTCCCATGGAGGATGGAGGTACATATTCTACCCAAGGAGAATATGCAGGTTCCGTTTTAGTTTCTTAACCTGTAAGGACTTGCAAAAATGTCCCAAAATGACCCGTAAGTGAAAACCCGAACCCCTGAAACCCTAATCCATAACAAAAATCAAGAAAAATCAGATTTTGCTTCTCAGGCGGGCCGCGTAAAACATAAGCATATGTTTACCCGGGCCGCGTCAACTAAAGATTGACCGGATAAGCTTTCCGGGCCACGTGTTGTCCACCAGGCAAACCTACTCGTGACACATGAAGCCTACACGTAGACTAGGTCCCTTCGCGGGCCGCGTAAGGTTTGTCTTATGGTTCACGCGGGCCGCGACAGACCCAAAAATCAGCTATAAAAGGGTTGGCCATGAGCAGTTCATCTGTGTCGAAAGTTTTGATTAAAAACAAAGTTCTACTACTTGAAAATCATAATTACAATAGCAAGGCGCTGCTACGATACAGGGTATTAATTCGATCGCTGCTACGATTCAATGTCCGGTCGATTGAAACTAATCCAATGGATGTTTAAGTGCTGCCCACATTAGGGCTATACTTTGTCATTCGTCGTGATATCGATGGATGTTTAAGTATTGCACTTTGTCATTCGTTGTGAGGGTTTTAATCTCGTGAGTTATCGTAAATGTTGTATTAGTTACTGACCTAGTTCGTGTGCATTGTTGTTTAAATTAGGTTACAAGGCTTATCAGTAGGCTAAAACTCTGCCCGTTTAAACTTGCAATGTGAGTCATTCTCTTTTATCAAAAGTGTTTTACAATACTCCAATTATTTTCAAAGGTTATAATTACAGGGATTAAGTCGTGGTTATCTTGAATCACTGGCTAGTGGGGTATTGTGCACATTACTAATTTCTCACGGTTAGGTTCATCAACCTAACAGTGATAATCATCACTACTTGGGTGGAAGGACCCAATAGTGGTATGACCATCGTCACCAGGAGGTGACATGGCGCCAGATAAAAATAAGATAGTAGCCATTGTAATTGCTCTTATGCTGTAATTTATAATTAATGTGTCGTTTTGTTTAACCTGAATGACTCGCCAGTATTTCCCCGCTGATAAAATATTTTTTAACATGTTTCAGGCGACCTGCTGTGAATCAAGGAAAAGTGCTACGGAGCACTAATAAAGCTTGAAGTGGTGGCTCAGTTAAATAAATAAACATGTTTTATAACCAGGGAATTTCCTCGTGAAATTCCTCTATATTGTAAATTAAGGGGTTTATCTCAAATTATGGGAAATAAAATAATTGGGCATTTTCAAGTCTTCAAAGATCATGTTTAAACTTCCGCTGCCAATTCAAATAATAAATACCACGGGTTTTCTGTCCCGCGGCTCCTGGACCGGGTAAAACCGGGACGGGGGCCGTGATAGAAAAAGGTGGTATCAGAGCCATGCCACTGATTCAAGCCAAAGAAGTGTTCTGCTGACACTTAAGTTTTAAGTTCTGTGTTAGGAAATAATTTATGTGAGTATGTGCTTTATGTAACAGTATGGGTAAGCAAAGAATTTCGGACATCTATCGTCAATTAGATAGTTCAACAAAAGATAAGGAAACCTCATTTCAACCAAATTCCTCAGGATACTCAGCAGATACTCAGGAAGGAATATTTATTCGTAAGGCACAGTCTGAGAAATCATTTACCCATAAGAAAAGAAGTTGGATTATTAGAAAAAGCCGAGAAAAAATAAGGAAGTCACAAACAAAAGGAGTGATAATTAATAAAGAGACTCAGGAGACAGGTAATAAACCACCATGGGAAGATGAATTAGACGAACAATGGGAAAATCTCTACATGTTAGCCACTACAGCAGTAAATGTTAACTTGTAGTTGAATCGCCAAACCAGTACCCGCATCTATGCCACCTACGAGCCAAAAACTTAAAAAGAATTTCATCCATAAGATGACAACCTAGTAGAAGAAAGAGACAGAATAAACTTTACATAAACGCATGTTGAGTATAATACTCCTATAACCTAGCTAGACTAAAATAATTTACGGATGCATAACCACTAGTATATTTCAAATTTCAGTTGTAATTTGTAATATATATATATATATATATATATATATATATAAATTGCAATATTTCATTTTAATAATTGTATTAGATATTTGTAATTAATACTTAATTTTTCTGATTACCATTCTGTGTTTCTGTGAAAATTTAATTCACCAAATTTTAACTTAGAATTTTGTATGTTTCTTCATGTATGTTAACTGCATGAATAAACTATCAGAAGCACTCCAAAACTTTTCTATCCATAGTTCAGATATGGATATCACCAATACCTTTACTGACTATCAGGCTGACACTGAAGAGCTAATGGTATTCCAAGCCCAACCTTAGGAAAAACCTAAACCAAAGAAAAGGAGAAGACTTGTAGGCTGGAGGCGTGTGCGTAGGAAGAGGCCAGCAACACAAAAAGTTATAAAGACTAAGGATCCCAAAGATAAGGGCAAAGGAATAGAGATTGGGGAGAGTTCAGGGCAAGCTCAAGAAATGCCACCCTGGGAGGAGCTGGACCGCCAACTAGCAAATAGTGTCCTCATCGGACCTGCCGATGAGACTCTTTTCAATTACCCAGCTGAAGCCCAACTTCCAGTCAATCTGGAACCTGCTATTCCCGATCCCCTTGTTAACCCCCGACCTCTAGGAAAGCTGGAGGAATGGTGGACCACTGACTGGCAGTTTCAAAATCTCCTGAATAACCCTAATACCTTTTTCCCCCAATTTGATACGGAGCCTCCACTACACCCACCTATGAGCTCCGAAAACTTGGCCGAACTCCGCCATTATGGCGAGGAGCTGATTGATGCAGGAAATCGAATTAGGGATGTGGGAGAAAGGATATCCTGGAAGTACGACGAGAGAGAACGTCGTTTCTGAAGTGCCAGCTGACGGGATCATATGTGGTTGTGGGAATGAATGTTTAATAATAATAATAATAATAAAATCATAAAAATATAATTATGTGAAAAACATAAAAATAAAACTTTTGTAAGATAACCAGTGTGTACGGATGTCTATTATATTATATAAAATATCGAAAGTCGAAAAATCGACAATTTTGGCTATACGTGTTGACATGATTATGTGCGATTGTTTTGTTATGTTGGGTTGTTAATTATTTCATGCTAATCACTTATATAAATTAATTACCAGATGGAACACGCTGGTAATGAACCCGTTAATGAAGTAAATCAATCTGAGCAAAACCATGAAGATCAATTTCTGAATAGGCAAGATATCGAGAATATCGTTGCTCAGGGAATAGCCAATACTATTCCAGCAATCCTTGCTGCTGCCCGAAATCCAGTTGAACCTCAACAAATTATTCCTAGCAAACATACTCATGAAGACAACTTCAGTAATAGCGTAAATGGAGGTAGTAACATTAATAATAATGATAATGATATACTGCAAGCCCCAATTCTCAAAAGAATGAAAACTGCAACGCCTGGTTGCACTTACAAGGAATTCCTTGCCTGTAAAGCTGTTGAGTTCGCAGGCTATGAAGGGGTGACTGCGGCGCTGCGTTGGTTGGAGAAAACCGAGGCAGTAATCAAAATAAGTAAATGTACCGAGGAGGATAAAGTCATGTATGTTTCTCACCTTTTTAAGGAAGAAGCATTAGAATGGTGGAATACAGTATTACAAGCCAAGGGAAGTGACATGGCCTATGACATGAGTTGGGAGGAGTTTAAGCGTCTGGTGGAAAGAAAATTCTGCCCAGAATATGAAAAAGAGCAGATGGCGAATAAATTCCTGAGCCACCGAATGGTGAATGTTGATTGCCGAGGGTATACTTTGAAGTTTTTCGAATATGCTCGAATTGTGCCTACTCTGGCTTCGCCAGAGCCGGTACTTATTTCCCGCTATATTTGGGGATTGATTGGCGAAATCCGTGATATCGTCAAGGCTGCGAGACCCCGCACGATCGACGATGCGGTGGAATTAGCCAACACTTTGACTGACGGACTGGTGCGTACGCGAGAAGAAAATAGAAAGAAGGAAGTAGCCCAAAAGATTACCCAGGGATTCCATGTGGGTAACAGTAGTAATTTCAAGAAAAAGGGAACTGGGCAATCTTCCACTGTTCCATTTTACAATACCTGTAAAAGAAAGCATTTTGGTAAATGCAAAGGGCATTGCAATTTCTGCAAAATTCCGGGGCATCAAGAGGAAGACTGCAGGACGAAGAAATCAACAATCTGCTACAACTGTGGAGAAACTAGACATATTAGGCCAGACTGCCCAAAATTGGTCAAACCAGCTGATAACAAAGCCAAACCTGCAGAAGGAACTACCAAGAAAAATGCAAGAGCCTTCCAGCTGACTACTCAGGAAGCAGAGCTAATCCCTGACGTGATAGCTGGTACGTTCCTAGTTCACGACGTTTATGCAAAAGTATTATTTGACTCTGGTGCAAACCAAAGTTTTATAAATACTTCGTTCTGCCAAGCTCTTAACTTACCCTTAACCAACCGTAGGCACATTTTTACAGTCGAAACGACAGATGGGAATTTTGTTAACATAGATAAGGTTTTGCGAGAAGGAAAAATAGAACTCTTAGGCCATAAATTTTCTGCAACCCTGTTACCTATGAATTTAGCCGGATTCGATATGGTGTTAGGGATGGATTGGTTAGTAGCCAACCATGCTCGAATTCCTTGTGATAAAAATTCCATAGAAATTCATACAACCACAGGAGAATTAGTGGTGATTACAGGAGATAAGCCACGAAAGCCACTGAAATTCATTTTAGTAATGAAGTTGGCCAGTTATTCAAGAAAACAAGAAGTAATATATATGATTTCAGTAATCATTAACACGAAAAGTAAGGAACTGAAAGAAATTCCTGTAGTAGCAGAATACCTAGATGTATTCCCAGAAGAACTACCAGGATTACCACTCGATAGAGAAGTAGAATTTAGAATTCATCTAATTCCTAGAACTACACCGATAGCCAAGGCACCTTATTGGTTAGCACCTACCGAAATGTTAGAATTGAAAAAGCAGTTAGATGAATTATTAAGCAAAGGATTTATACAACCTAGTTCATCCCCGTGGGGAGCACCAGTGTTGTTTGTGAAAAAGAAAGATGGTACGATGCGAATGTGTATCGATTATAGGGAATTAAATAAGGTTACAATCAAGAATCGATACCCATTACCTAGGATTGATGATCTTTTTGATCAATTGCAAGGAGCTACATACTTTTCTAAGATAGACTTACGCTCCGGATATCATCAAATGAAGGTACAAGAAGAAGACATACCTAAAACTGCTTTCAGAACTAGGTATGGTCATTATGAGTTTACAGTCATGCCCTTTGGGTTAACAAATGCTCCTGCAGCATTTATGGACATGATGAATATGATCTGTAAACCGTACTTGGATAAATTTGTAATTGTCTTTATCGACGATATACTCATTTATTCCAAAAGTCAGGACGAGCATTGTCAGCACCTGCATGCACTCTTAACTTTGTTAAGAAAGGAAAAGCTTTACGCCAAATTCTCGAAGTGTGAATTTTGGCTACAGGAGGTGCAATTTTTAGGACACATGGTGAATCACGAAGGTATTCACGTAGATCCTGCTAAGATAGAAGCAATCACCAAATGGAAGGTTCCGCAATCAGCTACAGAAATTAGAAGTTTTCTAGGATTAGCTGGGTACTATAGGAGCTTTATTAAGGATTTTTCTAAGATAGATGTGCCATTAACTAAGCTAACCTGTAAAACAGTTAAGTTTGAATGGGGACCTAAGGAAGAAGAGGCTTTTAGGATTTTAAAACAAAGGTTAACCAACACCCCAATTCTTGCCTTACCCCAAGGGACATAAGATTTTGAAGTTTATTGTGATGCCTCTAAGCTAGGATTAGGATGTGTGCTAATGCAACGCAAAAAGGTAATTGCGTATGCTTCAAGGCAATTGAAAAAGCATGAGGAAAACTATACGACGCATGACTTAGAATTGGGGTCTATAATTTTTGCCCTTAAGATTTGGAGACACTATTTGTATGGAAGTAAGTTTACTGTCTATACAGATCATAAGAGCTTAAGATACATATTTGGGCAAAAAGAATTGAACATGAGGCAAAGAAGATGGATGGAAATCTTAAGTGACTACGACTGTGATATTCAATATCACGAAGGAAAAGCAAACGTAGTTGCTGATGCTTTAAGTCGTAAGTATCATGAGAAACAACGACGAGTTCGTGCTCTTAGATTAAGTTTACAATTAGACTTAATGGAACAACTGAAGAATATTCAGGAAACAGTAATCAAGGATGATGCTGAAGGAATGAAAGGAAGAATAAAAGAATTAGAACAAGGAAGTGATGGAATTTGGAGATTCCATGAGAAAAGGATTTGGGTATACCATAAGTCTATGTATACCATGCATCCTGGTAACAATAAAATGTATCAAGATTTAAGAAATAACTTCTGGTGGATGGGAATGAAAAAGGATATAGCTAGATATGTATCTAAGTGTCTTACTTGTTCACAAGTTAAGTCAGAACACCAGAAACCCTCAGGTTTACTCCAACAATTAGAAATGCCTATTTGGAAGTGGGAACTAATAACCATGGATTTTGTTACTAAGTTACCCAAAACCAGAAAAGGTAACGACGCTATTTGGGTAATTGTGGATCGATTAACCAAATCAGCTCATTTCCTACCCATGAAAGAAACCTTTAGCATGGAAAGGTTAGCAAAATTGTATGTAGATGAAGTAGTATCCTTACATGGAGTCCCACTCTCTATTGTATCAGATAGAGATAGTCATTTCACTTCACATTTCTGGACAAGTTTTCAAGAAGCAATGGGGACCAAACTGAACTTAAGCACTGCATACCATCCCCAAACGAATGGACAGAGTGAAAGGACGATCTAAACCCTAGAAGACATGCTCAGGGCATGTGTAATAGATTTTGGTGGAAACTGGGATGACCACCTACCTTTAATTGAATTCTCCTATAACAATAGTTATCATTCAAGCATCGAAGCTGCCCCGTTCGAAGCACTGTATGGACGAAAGTGTAGAACTCCAGTCTGTTGGGCAGAAATAGGAGAAAGCCAATTATCAGGTCCTGAAATTGTGCAAGAAACTACAGACAAGATCACTCGAATCAAGGAAAGACTAAAGACGGCTCGAGATCGCCAGAAGAGTTATGCAGACAATCGACGCAAGCCGTTAGAATTTCAAGTTGGAGACAAGGTACTTTTGAAAGTTTCTCCTTGGAAAGGAATAGTTCGGTTCGGTAAGAAAGGAAAGCTAAGTCCAAGATACGTAGGACCCTTCTCAATAATCCAACGCATAGGACCAGTTGCCTATCGCTTACAACTACCAGAAGAACTAGCAGGGGTACATGATGTATTTCATGTATCCAATCTCAAGAAATGTCTATCTGACGAATCCCTGGTAGTACCTCTTCAAGACATACAGGTAAATGAAAAGTTGAAATTCATGGAGAAACCACTTCAAATAGAAGACAGAAAGATTAAGTTTCTCAAGCACAAAAGACTAGTACTGGTCAAAGTCAAGTGGGATTCAAAAAGAGGACCCGAATACACCTGGGAGCTGGAATCTGAGATGAAGCAAAAATATCCTTACTTATTTCAGTAAATCTCGAGGACGAGATTTTAAATAAGGTAGGGAGGATGTAAGGACTTGCAAAAATGTCCCAAAATGACCCGTAAGTGAAAACCCGAACCCCTGAAACCCTAATCCATAACAAAAATCAAGAAAAATCAGATTTTGGTTCTCAGACGGGCCGCGTAAAACATAAGCATATGTTTACGCGGGCCGCGTCAACTAAAGATTGACCGGATAAACTTTCCAGGCCACGTGTTGTCCACCTGGCAAACCTACTCGTGACACATGAAGCCTACACGTAGACTAGGTCCCCTCGCGGGCCACGTAAGGTTTGTCTTATGGTTCACACGGGCCGCTACAGACCCAAAAATCAGCTATAAAAGGGTTGGCCATGAGCAGTTCATCTGTGTCGAAAGTTTTGATTAAAAACAAAGTTCTACTGCTCGAAAATCATAATTACAGTAGCAAGGCGCTGCTACGATACAGGGTATTAACTCGATCGCTGCGACGATTCAATGTCCGATTGATTGAAACTAATCCGATGGATGTTTAAGTGCTGCCACATTAGGGCTATACTTTGTCATTCGTCGTGAATTCGATGGATGTTTAAGTATTGCACTTTGTCATTCGTTGTGAGGGTTTTAATCTCGTGAGTTATCGTAAATGTTGTATTAGTTACTGACCTAGTTCGTGTGCATTGTTGTTTAAATTAGGTTACAAGGCTTATCAGTAGGCTAAAACTCTGCCCGTTTAAACTTGCAATGTGAGTCATTCTCTTTTATCAAAAGTGTTTTACAATACTCCAATTATTTTCAAAGGTTATAATTACAGGGATTAAGTCATGGTTATCTTGAATCACTGGCTAGTGGGGTATTGTGCACATTACTAATTTCTCACGGTTAGGTTCATCAACCTAACAGTGATAATCATCACTACTTGGGTGAAAGGACCCAATAGTGGTATGACCATCGTCACCAGGAGGTGACACGGCGCCAGATAAAAATAAGATAGTAGCCATTGTAATTGCTCTTATGCTGTAATTTATAACTAATGTGTCGTTTTGTTTAACCTGAATGACTCGCCAGTATTTCCCCGCTGATAAAATATTTTTTAAACATGTTTCAGGTGACCTGCTGTGAATCAAGGAAAAGTGCTACGGAGCACTAATAAAGCTTGAAGTGGTGGCTCAGTTAAATAAATAAACATGTTTTGTAAACTAGGGAATTTCCTCGTGAAATTCCTCTATATTGTAAATTAAGGGGTTTATCTCAAATTATGGGAAATAAAATAATCGGGCATTTTCAAGTCTTCAAAGATCCAGTTTAAACTTCCGCTGCCAATTCAAATAATAAATACCACGAGTTTTCTGTCTCGCGGCTCCTGGACCAGGTAAAACTGGGACGGGGGCCGTGAGATAACCCATTCCCAAACCACCGGGAATCCCATGCCTTATAGAAAGTGTGAACTCCCCTTGGTTTGCTCGGTTTGTTAAGTTACTTGTTCTTAGTTAATCAATCAAGCCTATGATATTCATGTATATATAATCAGTTCACATTCACAAGGTTCACGTATAACTTGTAATCACAGTGTGCATTTAGAATCACAAACACTAAATAACACATAATCGTTATTCAATCTCATGCAGTAACCAGTCTTCGCTATCACCAATAACATATAACAACATAGTTATTCATTATCTTAGGTGTTCTGAACTACAGTCTGTTGTGACTACTCACAAGGCGACGAAACTCCAAACGACGAAACATATAGTGTTTCGTCGAGATGCTAAGTGGCAAAACTTATAGAGTTTCTTCAAGTTAATATGTGACGAAACACTTCATGTTTCGTCGAGGTATAGTGTGGCAAAACATCTCAGGTTTCGTCACTCCTCGTCAGTTAATGAAACACAAATGCACATGGTTACAGTTTCACGATTCCTAGATCTCTAATCATCCACAGCGATTCCAATTGTGATCATGCATAATAGATGACATAACATACATACTGCAAACAGAATTATCAAGTCCATATAGTGAATCATGAATGAATAAGAGACATCACATTCTCAACCTGCATGTTCTCATCTACTTGATTAAATAATAACTAATAAAACCCTAGTTAACACAGAATCACAATCATCAATACTGAGCAGTGGACATAACGGAACGATCACAAACATCAGATCTAGTCTAATAGATTAGCTGTCACACCCCGACCACGTAAACCAGCAAAACGTGGCGGAAACGTCGGGGAGTGTTATAACAGAATTATTGTTTCACAACCATGGTAATTAAAGATATGTTTTATTCATCAAACATGAGAGTTACATTGTCTTAAACGAAAGAAAACAAGAGTACATAACATTATTAAACTAGTTCTAGCTTCATTTTTAAGTCACTAAGGCACAGGTCCGCCCTAGTATGTCCTGCTCAAACCTATGCACCAGCTCCTGAAACACATGTGAAAATAGATACGTCAGCATAAAAATGCCTGTGAGATACATAGGTTTTATTGATTTAGGATTCATGACTTGTAAGTTTTAAAGAAAAGGTTTAACAAAAGTAGTCATGAACCTTGTAAAATGTTTTTGTTTTATATATCATATGAAAATCGATAAGAAAACAGATGATATAAAAGTATAGTGTATGGTTAAATAAATAACCAAGTAAAAATGAATTTTGTATAAAATGTGTTGTTTGTAAAACAATGTTTTGTAAAGATGTGTTAATTGTGTAAAGTGTAATATGTCAATACTGAAATGGTTTAAATAATGCTACGATATGTAATGTCATAAAAGCACTTATACATAGGAAGTACTAGCGGCGTATCCACCATGCTTTTATCACATTACACACACCTCGTTACTTAAATCACTTACCCAAACAAACCATCAAAATGTCATGTTTAAACCAATTGTCAAATGTTTATGAGTAAACCAAGTCTATTGTCAAATGTAAACCATGTAATGTATAAACAAAAGTCATGTATGGTAAGTAAAAATTACCATAAGTAAAAAGTGCACAAAACAATGTTTTTGAATAAATCAAAGTTATGTTTTGTAAAATAAATGCATGCTTTACTGATACAAACACTACTTATGTGGTAAGTTAAATGTATACATTCAAGCCTTGAGACTGTAGGATAACCTTAGAGTAAAGGTTATCAAAATGTTTTCGGATTCAGTCATTCCTTCAATCCAAACAAACCAAGGATATCAGGAATGGGAGTTGTCAAGTCCTATGGTACCACTACTTACTACCGAGCGGCGTAGCTAATGTTAATGAATGTATTTTAGTTCGTTAAGCAAACCAAATGTCATACCAAATGTAAGCATGTTTTATGAAAATAATGTACCTAGTATGCTAAGTAAACATACAAGGTAGAGATGTAAAACAATGTGTTCATATGTTGAGTAAACATATGTAACAGAAAATGTAATGTAAAACAATGTACTAGCATGCCAAGTAAACATACATAGCAAAAGAAATGTAATGTAAAACAATGTGCTAGCATGCCAAGTAAACATACATAGCAAAACATAATGAAATCATGTACTATAATTGTACTAATGAACATAGCAAGCATATGATGTAAAACATGGAAAGCACGAAAGTAACAAGTAGGCACATGTGCTTCACCCCAAAACAGTTTGAAAACAGTAAAAGAGGGGTCTATGTACTCACTTGAGATTGCTCAATAGTCTTTAGATAACCACCAAGCAATGTTAGAACATCACAGAATCAAACGGCACCTAATATAGGTAACTACGTTAATAAACGGACCTAAATCGGAGGACCGGATAAAATGTGGTTTCGTAAACCAATTGAGTATAAGAACTCATGTAATATGGTTTAACAAAGCCTACATTCTAAAACGAAACCTAACCTAAGTGCTTACGACCCATTACGACCCGTTTAGGTAGCTTATGCTACTTTAACGCGTCGTTTGCGTAAAACGCGTTCGAACCGCCTAACTAGTCCTATGATAAGTAAAATATGCCTTAACATGTCTAATATTGTTGTCAAATCAGTTTAGATGTCAAAATTTATGTTACATATGCTTAAAATGAATTTTGGCGTAAAAAAGGGCATTTTGGTAATTTACCTAAGGCATACAAATTACTTATCATACAACTAACTAAACGAAGCGACCATAAGGTATAACCTCGGAAGGTTATTTCCCTATACAACTATGGTCACCTAATGTGTTTGGTCGGATCCTAATGATCGACCAAACGGGTCGGGTTCGAAAGTATAAGCGGTTGTTTAGACCGCTTACCTTACGACCCTACATAAGCACTAAACCTAAAGCGACGAGCTAAACATGTTAAAACATGTTTAACGAATTTAGAAAACAGGTTTGGTATCAAAACAAACGGTTTTGATACCTAAAAGTAGTTTGGTTACAAAACACGCAAGAAATGCATTTTGGCCGAAACTACGACTCGTCACTACACCTAAACAACATGGTAATCAGTAGGTATAGTCACTAGGGACTATAACCATCGTGATTACGCTCACGTTGCGAAGTTCAAACGAACTTCATGTTGACCATAAACTGGTCAATGCAGAAAGTCAAACAGAGTTTGACTTTCGTGCTAAAAACGCATAAAAGAACGAAAGAGGACTTACAAAAGGTCCAAGAACGGAAGTTTGACCCGATTATTCTCAGGTATGAAGTGAAAGCACTTCAACTTAGAGAAATATCAGATCAAAGGTGTGAGTTTTGAGCAAAGGGGTGGGGGGTATTTATAGTTTTCGTACAACCGGTAGGATCGTTCATCGAAAACCGAGCTTTAATCTTAGTCGTACACCTCATGCCCACTGATTTGAATACCATGGGCACCTCCAAAAGAGCCCATAGGATCATAAAAACCATGTGCAAAGGTGTGGTACAGCTGGAACAAGCTGGAAACAACTTTTCTGTCCAGATAGGGTGCTCGCGTCGCACGACGGCCAACCCAAATAGTGGTGGCGTGACGCCAGCATGTGCCCAGTTCCAGAAAGTTTCAAATATTTACAGTTTTGGTCACTGCACATGTTTAAGGCCTATTTTGATGCGTTTAAACCCCGTTAACCCATTTTCAAGGCTCAATAATGAAGGTTAAGTATAGGGAACATGAAACATACTCAAAAATATCTCGGATGTCGGTTCGTTTGGCCGTACGGTCGTGTTGTTCGGTTAATTACGACGAAACACGAATGAATGCGAAAAACGATCCAAATTACGCGACGAATGGAATTTTATCATGCCAATCACTAAAATAAAATATTTTAATGATTACATAAATTTTTGGATGTCCGGACGTATTCAGAACGTAAGCTATGCGAGAAAATGCAAAGTTATGCACTTTTTGACGCTTTTAGTCCCTGAATGAGCATAAAGTTTATTTTAGCACACCAAACCCCTCAAAGCCTATTTCTAAGCTATGTAACGGATATTTAGGGTGTATTTAACTTATGATCACGTTCCGGAATGTCTGTTACAGTACGAATCGGCATACTTTCGCAGTTTATCGAAATTAGTCCCTGTAAGCGAAAAAACTTGATTTTGCCATACCAAAGCCTTCAAAACTTATTTCTAAGTTATGTAAAGGTTATTTAAGGTATGTTAAGCATAAATTGATGTTCTGGAGTGTTTGTCGCGTTAAACCAATTACGTTTATGCACCAGTTTGCGTATAACTCTCCAGAAAGCGATATAGAGTTTGAAATTGAGCGAAAATCAAAACATGAAAAATGTCAAACATAAACAAACAAACATTGGGATCAAATAAAATTTTTTTATTGATAATTGATATGTTTACAATGATTACAGACACAGGTGTCATAGTCTCCCCTACTTGTGGAAATTTCGTCCCGAAATTTGTTTAGAGAAAACTCGTGAGAAAAGATGTGGATACTTCGCCTTCATTTGATCTTCACATTCCCAAGTAAACTCGGGTCCAAGTTTAGATTCCCAAAAAAATTTGACCAATGGAATGCGCTTGCGTTTAAGCCACTTGACTTGACGTTCCATGATTTCCACAGGCTTCTCAACAAAATGCATCGTGTTATCCACACGAATTTCATCAAGCGGTATGTGGAGGTTCTCATCAGCTAGACACTTCTTGAGATTGGACACGTGAAAGGTTGGATGAACATTTCCAAGTTCAGGAGGTAACTCAAGTCTGTAGGCTACCTTACCGATTCTTTCGACGATCTTGAATGGTCCAACATATCTAGGTGCAAGTTTTCCTGTCTTTCCAAATCTGATCACACCTTTCCAAGGTGAGACCTTAAGTAATACGCGATCACCGACTTGAAATTCCAAGGGCTTACGTCGTCGGTCCACGTAACTCTTTTGACGGCTTCGAGCTGTCTAAAGGTTATCACGAACTTTCTTAACCTTATCTGTTGTCTCTAGAATGAGGTCAGGTCCAGTAAGTTGAGCCTCACCGATCTCATTCCAGCAGACTGGTGAACAACATTTTCGACCATAGAGAGCCTCGAAAGGAGCCATGTTGATGCTGGATTGATAACTGTTGTTGTAGGAGAATTCAATCAATGGAAGATACGAATCCCAACTACCACCAAAATCAATCACACAAGCTCTAAGCATATCCTCCAAGGTCTGGATTGTTCTTTCAGTTTGACCATCAGATTGTGGATGATAAGCTGCGCTCAAATTAAGTTGGGTCCCCATAGCAGACTGCATGGTTCTCCAAAAACGAGACGAGAATCGAGCATCTCTATCAGAAATAATGTTCAAAGGAACACCATGTCTAGATACAATTTCATCCACATAGATTTTTGGGAGCTTGTCAGCAGATAGATCCTCGTGGATCGGCAAGAAATGCGCTGACTTTGTAAGATGATCAACAACTACCCAGATGGCATCATGACCTCTCTTTGTGCGCGAAAGTTTGGTAATAAGATCCATGGCAATGTTTTCCCATTTCCAAACTGGAATCTCTGGTTGCTCCAATAAACCAGAAGGATGTTGATGTTCAGCCTTAACCATAAGACAAGTAAGGCATTTTGACACGTATAAGGCAATGTCTTTCATCATACCAGGCCACCAATACTGAGTACGAAGATCCTTATACATCTTGTCTGAGACAGGATGAATAGAGTAACGAGACTTATGAGCTTCATCCATAAGCAAGGTGCGAAGATCATCTTGGCTTGGGACCCACAAATGGTCCATGAAGTAATATGATCCATTGTCCTTCAGTTCAAGATCAGGCTTAATGTGATAGGGTAATTCTTTACCCATCAAGTCTTGCGAAACGCAAGAATGTTGAGCCTGAGAAATGCGGGTTTGGATATTAGATCGAGCTTGAATATCAGATTGAACACGAACACAATGAAGCTTGACACGTTCTTTATGACTCAAAGCGTCAGCCACGACATTCGCCTTACCAGGATGGTAGTGAATTTTGCAATCATAGTCGTTTATAAGTTCAACCCAACGTCGTTGCCTCATGTTGAGTTCTTTCTGATTAAAGATATGCTGAAGACTTTTGTGGTCAGTGAAAACCACACATCTTGTACCATACAAATAGTGTCTCCAGATTTTGAGAGCGAATACAACTGCACCTAACTCAAGATCATGAGTGGTGTAGTTCTTCTCATGCACCTTCAACTGCCTCGATGCATATGCTATGACTTTGTTCCTTTGCATTAGAACACAACCAAGACCTAATTTTGATGCATCACAATAGACGACAAAGTCATCATTACCCTCAGGCAAAGATAGAATAGGCGCATCACAAAGCTTCTGCTTCGAGGTCTGAAATGCTTCCTCTTGTTTGGTTCCCCATTCCAAGGGTTTGTTCTTCTGAGTTAGAGCAGTTAGGGGAACTGCAATCTTTGAGAAGTTCTCGATGAAGCGGCGGTAATAACCCGCCAGACCAAGAAATGAACGAACTTCGGTGGGTGTAGTAGGTGTATCCCAATCCTTAATCGCACTGATCTTGGAGGGATCTACGTGAATACCTTGTTCATTGACGATATGCCCCAAAAACTGAACTTCCTTAAGCCAAAATTCGCACTTGGAGAATTTGGCAAAAAGTTGCTCTTTCTTCAGGAGTTCCAGAGTAAGACGAAGATGTTGCTCGTGATCAGCTTGCGTCTTAGAGTATACCAAGATGTCGTCAATGAAAACGATGATGAACTTATCTAAATAAGGCTTACAAACCCTATTCATCAACTCCATGAAAACAGCAGGAGCATTAGTCAAACCGAATGGCATAATTGTGAACTCATAGTGCCCACATCGAGTGCGGAATGCTGTCTTGGGAATATCTTCTTCATGCACACGGAGTTGATGATACCCAGATCGCAGATCAATCTTTGAAAAATAAGAAGCACCCTGTAACTGATCAAAGAGATCATCAATGCGAGGTAGGGGATATCGATTCTTGATGGTAAGCTTGTTAAGCTCACGATAATCGATACACATTCTGAAAGATCCATCCTTCTTCTTAACAAAAAGAACAGGAGCACCCCAAGGTGAAAAGCTAGGACGGATAAAACCTTTGTCAGAAAGCTCCTGAAGCTGCTTAGACAACTCTTGCATCTCAGACGGTGCAAGACGATATGGAGATCTGGCAATAGGATTTGCACCAGGTACAAGATCAATACGGAACTCGACTTGGCGCGCTGGGGGTAAACCAGGTAACTCTTCAGGAAACACTTCTGGATAATCCCGAACAACAGGGATATATTCAATTGACTTACCTTTGCCTTTATCCGCCATAACATGTGCCAAGAAGGCCACATAGTTCTTTCGCAGATACTTCTGAGCTTGAAAACAAGACATGAGCTTGAGACTACTAGCAGGTTTCTCGCCACGAACCTGTAAGATCTCACCTGTCGAAAGAGGAATACGAACAATCTTCTTGAAACAAACTACCTCTGCGTGATGCTTGGCTAACCAATCCATACCCACTATAACGTCGAAGCTTCCAAGTTGCATAGGCATGAGGTCGATAGGAAAAAGATGGTTGTTAAGGTTTAACGGGCAGTTATGAAGAACAGAATCAAGAACAATTGGCTCACCACTAGCAACTTCTACTGTCAAAGGCTTTCTTAGTTTCGTTCTAGACACGCGAAGCAATGGCTCAAAAGACAATGACACAAAACTCTTATCGGCACCCGAATCAAAAAGAACAGAAGCAGACTGATTGTTAACAAAGAATGTACCGTTCACCACCTCGTTGTCTGCCCGCGCCTCATTAGCATTGATACGTGGTTGAAAACCGGTGCTTGTAATTGCTTAATTTGATGTTATTGCATAAGTTTTAGTTTCGAATAGCCTACTTTTGATTAGATATGTATTTTGCAGATCTAGCAGAGTTTAAGGAGCTTTTCGGAAGCTTTACGGGTCACCGGAGCAAAAATGGAACCACCGGGATGCGAAACGGGTCAACCGGACTCAAGAAATGGATGAAACAGAAAAGCAAGCATCTAGGCACCGTCGCCGACGCCCACATGGGCCGTCGCCGACGGTTGACAGAATTTCCGTGGCCAGAATTCACCGTAGACAGCGAGATTGACCGTCGGCTTCATTTAGAAATCTACACGCCATCGCCGACGGACACATCCACCGTCGGCGACGGTCCTCCAATGTGGCATTCGCGAAATTCTTGATTTGGGGTGTGAGAAACGATTTTAATTGGTTGTTGTTCAATCAATTCGGGAGTTACACTATCTTGGAGTTTGAATCTTGTATCTTGGAGCCATATTCATCATCATTCACCTACCATTCAACTTACTTCATCTCTACAACCCGAAATCATCATCAAGAATCATCACCATCATCTCAATCAATCCATCATCCACAAACCCTAATCCTTCCACCATCATCATCTTTCACCAAACCTCATCATTCACCATTCTCAAGGCTTCAAGATAACTCCATCCGTATTCCAAGCATCCGGTGATCAAGTTGCATCAACCATGAGCGGCTAATCATCTAGGTTAACAATTACCGAAACCGGGTGTGATTCCTTTTTATTATAATTGTTCTAGTATCCAAAATTCTTGCAATCATTAATTAGTAGTTGTTACTCATTTTCATCACATCATCTAGTTTAAAATCATTTCTTCCAAATAAACAAAAACACAAACTTATTCTAGTAAGCTTCATAATCGTGACACAATTGTTTAATTCATTCGAATCCATACACAAACCACATACTCTTCGTGGTTCGACCCCTTACTACCACTAACACATTGTTAAGGGTAATTTGGGCTTATAAATATTATCTTTGACCGGAGCGCGACACTCCGATCAAATTTTGGCGCCGCTGCCGGGGAGTGCGTGCGCTTTGTGTTTGGATATTGTTTGAATTTGTGTGATTATCTGTTTAATTTGTTTAGCTTTCTTTTTGTACTTGTCTTTTTCCTTGTTACGCGGGGTGTGTTACTTGTGCAGATTACAGGTAGTGCATGCATACGCGGAACTCCGGGAGGACTTCACCTTTAGTCTACGAACCGGAAATCGAACGAGTTGCAAGAAGAAACCTAGCAAGCCGGTTAGAAGCAACACTTGCTTCTAATCAAACCAACCAAACACCACAACATACACCATCCATTGACATTGGTTCAATGGCAAACCAAAACTCCAATCACCCAAATCTCAACCAAAACCAATTTCAATCCCGAGGAACCTTTTATCCCGCTCCAAATATGCAACCCATGCCTCAAGAGCAACCGGGTGGTAACAACAACAATGGACCACCTACACCACCTTTCCAAAACCAAAACCCCAACAACAATCAAAGAACACCTCAACAACAAAATCTTCATAGACACAACTCCCTACCCATTAACCTAGATGACCGGAATGTCAATTCCGACCGTCGGGGAAATCGTGATCGCGGCAATCCCGCAAATGAAGACCCATTCTTCAACATCAACGACTTGAGGAATGCAATCCCCGATGATGAACCTTATAGTGTTCCCGGTTATCAATCGCCGGAACATGTGAGTGTTCATACGGAAAATTCGGATGATGGGGGATATTATGATGATAGGGCTAACGATGACGAAGATTGGGGCTACGTGAATCGGGGAAACGTCTACAACGCAAGAAGGTATGATGATGAGGAATTTGGCTACCAAAATGCCAATTACGTTGGGGACGACGAATACGGTTATGGAGGTGGAAGAAATGATGGTTACGGGAACAACCGTCAACCACGAAACAATGACCAACGGAACCGGAATGATGGGCTTTATAACAACAACAACAACAATGCAAACCCTAACCGGATTCCTCGTTTCGTGGGAGGTGGTAACCCAAGGGATAATCGAAGATATGATCGAAGAGATGATCGAAGAGATGATCGACGGGATAATAGAAGACCGGGTGATCAAGAAGTTAATGGTCCACATCGTCGTCAACGACCTCCACGGGGAGTGAATGATCGTTTTAGGCCGGTTGTCACCGAGAACGACTCACCAATCGTTTGTGAGAGGAGGATGTTTGATTGTAAACCACATTACATCAACATACTTCCTCATTTTAATGGAAGATCTAACGACGAACCGTATACACATTTGACGGAATTTTCTTCGGTTTGTAGCACTATCGGGGGTCACAACTTTGCGTTAGATGAGGTCAAACTTCGACTATTCCAATTTTCACTGAAGGATAAGGCAAAGCAATGGTTCCTCACACTTCCCGCAAATAGTATTCGCACTTGGGGAGAAATGCAACAAGCGTTCCTTGATGAATACTACTCAATGGCGAAGACCGATGACGCTCGTGATGAAATTAGGTCTTTTCGCCAATTATCGGGCGAACCGTTACATGAGGCCTTTACAAGATTTAGAGAAATGATGCGAAGATGCCCTCATCATCAAATTGAGAAGTGGGAGTTGGTTAAATGCTTTGTACGGGGTCTAGATGACAATACATGGAACCGACTTGAATCCACAAGTAACGGGACCCTCCTAAGCAACCATGAAGACGATGATTGGGAGTTTTTGGAACGAATGAGCAAGCGTTCGAAAGAGAAAGAATCGGCCGACCGAGCCAAGAAGCATCCCGTTTCCCGATCACTTCCCGATCTTGACTCTAAAGATCGGATTTCCACTCTAGAGCGGGAAATGGCTCGTATGAAGAAGAAAGAGGTAAATGCGGTTCAATTTGAGGTATGTGAAGGTTGCGGTGATATTGGACATAGAGCGGAACAATGTCCAACGGGGTCACTTGACTATACGGAGGAAGTCAATCAAGTGTATGGAGATAGGAAGCAATATGACATGAACTCCAACACTTATCATCCGGGTTTGAGGAATCACCCCAACTTCCGATATGGTAATGCTTCAAATCAAATGAACCCGAATTTTCAATCGGGTAACCAAGGAGGTCAAAGCGGAGCATCATATCAAAACCGTCAAAGTGGTAACCAAGGGGGTTATCAACGTAATTTCAATCAAGGGTATCAAGGTAGAGACAATAATTACCAAGGTGGGTACCAAAGGAATTACAATAACCAAGGCGGTAATGGAAGCGGGTCGAATAATCAAACCGGTGGCGATGATTTGAGTGCCAAAATGGATGCCTTGTTGAACATGCAAAAAGAATCTCAAAAGACAAACGAGATTAGGGATAAAGCACACGAGGCATTGGCAAAGCAAGTGGGCCAACTTGCGGAAGAAATGGCTCAATTGAGAGGAAGCACGGGAAGACTCCCAAGTGACACCGCGGTGAACCCTAAGCATCAAGGTTCAAACTCAAGGAACACACGTGAGGTACCAATTAATAAAATTACTTTACGTAGTGGTCGAGTCGTTGATAATGGTGTCAAAACACCATCACCCCAGTTTGTTGAAGGGGTGGTGGAGGATGCTAGTGAAGATGAGAATGAGAATGGTCAAACGGGTCAAAATAAAAATGACTTGAAAAAGAACAATGATACCCCCGTTGTGACCATCCCCGTCCCCAAGGCTAAGGAAAAGGGTGTGGAGGCTAATACCGCCCCTTATCCCGAAGCATTGAAGGGACCCGTGAAAAAAGTTGTAAACAAAAGAGGTCCACAACAAGAAGAGTTGTTGGAAATTTTTAAACAAGTCAAAATCAATTTACCTCTTTTGGATGCAATTAAACAAGTACCGTCGTATGCTAAGTACTTGAAAGATTTATGTACCCAAAAACGCACTCACAAATTTCCAAAAAAATTAGATTTAACCGAAAATGTGAGTTCGATTCTCTCGGGTGCACTTCCACCTAAGCTCCAAGATCCGGGTGCGCCTATCATTTCAATTCAAGTAGGCGATTTTAAAATCAACCGGGCACTTCTAGATCTTGGTGCTAGCGTGAGCATTCTACCGGGTAGTTTGTATGACCAATACGAGTTTGGTCCACTTCAGTCGTCTAACACCACCGTGGTGTTAGCCGATTTGACACCTAAACTACCCCGTGGAATTGTTTCGGATGTGATAGTGAAAATCGAGGATTTCTACTATCCGGTGGACTTTCTAGTGCTTGATTATGTGGCCAAGGACCCAACCAAACAACCTACGGTGATTTTGGGTCGACCGTTCTTAGCAACCGCGAATTCTCAAATTGATTGCAAAACGGGAACGGTTGACATGACATTTGGAAACCGAAGGTTGAGGTTGCATGTTTTTTCCGGACTTATGAACCCTCCAGTTGATGATGAATGCTATATGGCGGACGTCGTTGACACGTGTATACCTCTTTGCGACACAGTCGTAGATGGGGAAAACACAATGGAGGATTGTTATATGTTTGACAGGTCACAGGTGGAGATGGATAAGAGCATAGATGAGGAAGTGAGAAGTTTGGAGGTGTTTGCGGTTAGAGAGGGAAAACCGACATGGACGCACCAAGTTGAGAGTTTACCGGAGAGCATCGACACCAAGTTGAAGCCGTCATTAGTAGAGCCTCCGGAGGTTGAATTGAAGGTGTTGCCTAAGCATCTTAAATATGCTTATGTTGGTGAAGGCAACACGCTCCCGGTTATCATTGCATCAAACTTAACCGTGGAGCAAGAGGATAAATTGATGGGTGTTTTGGTCACTAATCGGGCGGCGATTGGATGGACCATTGCTGATTTGAAGGGTATTAGTCCCTCGGTGGTGATGCACAAAATCATCACGGAAGAGAATGTGACTCCCGTTCGAGATGCACAACGGAGATTAAATCCGAACATGCGGGAGGTAGTGAAGAAGGAAGTGCTGAAATGGCTAGATGCGGGTATCATTTACCCGATCTCGGATAGCCAATGGGTGAGCCCAACACAGACGGTTCCCAAGAAAGCGGGCATACAAGTCGTCAAAAATGACGCAGGTGAAGAGGTAGCCACTCGGCCGGTAACCGGGTGGCGAATTTGTATTGACTATAGGAAGTTGAATACCGCAACTTCCAAAGATCATTTCCCTTTACCGTTCATTGATCAAATAGTTGAGAAATTGTCGGGACAAAAATTTTATTGTTTCTTAGATGGCTATTCTGGTTATAATCAAATCGCCATCCATCCGGAAGACCAAGCAAAGACCACGTTTACTTGTCCCTATGGCACTTTCGCATTTAGGCGAATGCCGTTTGGATTATGTAACGCCCCCGCTACCTTCCAAAGGTGTATGATGAGTATCTTTTCAGATATGGTGGGGAAGTCTTTGGAAATCTTCATGGATGATTTCTCAATTTTTGGGTCATCTTTTGAGGCTTGTTTGGATCAACTAGATAAAGTGTTAAGAAGGTGTGTCGAAACTAGTTTGGTCTTAAGTTGGGAAAAGAGCCATTTTATGGTTCAAGAGGGAATAGTGTTGGGACACGTGGTGTCAAGTCGTGGGATAGAGGTTGATCGTGCAAAGGTACAAGTCATATCTACTTTACCGTATCCCACGACCGTTAAAGGTGTTAGGTCATTTCTAGGTCATGCGGGTTTTTACCGGCGGTTTATTAAGGGTTTTAGTGACATAACCAAGCCTTTATGTAACTTGTTGTTAAAAGATCAACCGTTTGATTTTAATGAAAATTGCCAAAATGCTTTTAACAATTTGAAAGAGAAGTTGGTTGAGGCTCCAATCTTGCAATCGCCAAATTGGTCTTTTCCTTTTGAAATTATGTGCGATGCGAGTGATTATGCGGTGGGGGCCGTGTTGGGACAACGGGTCGATAAGAAACCCGTTGCCATATACTACGCGAGTAAGACTCTTTCGGATGCACAATTAAATTACACTACTACCGAAAAAGAGCTACTTGCGGTGGTATATGCATTGGATAAATTTCGGGCATATATATGGGGTAGTAAAGTGATTATTTATTCTGATCACACTGCAGTTAGGTACCTCATGGAGAAGAAAGATGCAAAACCGAGGTTAATCCGATGGGTGTTGTTGCTCCAAGAGTTCGATCTGGAGATACGGGACAAGAAGGGTACCGAGAATGTGGTAGCGGACCATTTGTCCCGGTTGATGGTTGATGAGGATCCTAAATCATTAGAGATCAATGAGTCGTTTCCCGATGAGTATATTATGAAATTGGATAAGTTGCCTTGGTATGCTAACATTGTGAATTATCTTGTTACAGGTGACTTACCGGCACATTGGGATAGACGGAAGAGGCAACACTTCATGTCCCAAATCAAGTACTATCGATTGGAAGAACCGCATTTGTGGAAGGAGTGTGCGGATCAAGTTATAAGAAGATGCATTGATGACGAAGAGATTCCAAGCGTGTTGCAGCATTTACACTCATTTGCATGTGGTGGTCACTTTAGTGGTCACAAAACGGGTCATAAAGTGTTAAATAGTGGTCTTTTTTGGCCTACTATCTTCAAAGATGCAAATGAGTTTGCTAAAAATTGCATAGAGTGTCAAAAACTAGGGGGTATTTCAAAAAGGGATGAAATGCCCATGCAACCAATCCTTGTAGTCGACATCTTTGACGTGTGGGGGATTGATTTCATGGGCCCATTCCCCAATTCCTATGGCAATTTGTATATCTTGGTGGCCGTTGACTATGTGTCAAAGTGGGTCGAAGCAATAGCCACCAAGACGAAGGACCACTCCGTAGTGTGTAATTTTGTTCAAACCGATATTTTCTCAAGGTTTGGGATTCCTCGGGTCATCATAAGTGATGGAGGATCTCATTTTAAAAATTTTCGGTTTGGGAAACTTCTTAAACGGTTTGGTGTTGACCATAGGATTGCTACCCCCTATCACCCGCAAACAAGCGGGCAAGTTGAGGTGTCAAATAGGCAAATCAAAGAGATTTTGCAAAAGACTGTGCGGGCGGACCGTAAGGATTGGTCAATTAAATTGAACGATGCCTTATGGGCCTACCGTACGGCACATAAGACACCTATTGGCACTACACCTTACCGGTTGGTTTATGGTAAAAATTGTCATTTACCGGTTGAACTTGTGCATAAATCATTATGGGCTATTAAGGAAGTTAATGTTCAATATGATGATGCAGGAAAGGAAAGGAAACTCAAGCTATGTGAGTTGGAGGAGCTACGGGAAATGGCATATGAATGCGCGTCCAATTACAAGGATGTGATGAAGAAGGCGCATGATGCTAAGTTAAGGAAGAAAGAGTTCGAGGTTGGGCAAAAGGTGTGGCTTTACAACTCGAAACTCAAATTCTTTCCCGGAAAGCTCCGAAGCAAATGGATGGGACCCTATGTGATCACCCGGGTTGGACAATTGGGTGATGTTACCATCGAGGACCCGAAGGATGGGATACGACAAACGGTAAATGGTCATCGGCTAAAACCGTTTCTTGATGGTAACGAGAAGGTAGACGAAAACAAGGAATTGGTGAGCTTTGTGGTAAGCACACCGATTTACGAGGTCGACTAACAAGGACCGGTAACATTTTGTGTAAAGTTATGTACAATTAGTTATTTGTTTGTGTGTGTTTATGTTAATCGTTTTTGTTCCATACTAATCTCTCTTGATTGTGTGAAGTCCGGACATTCCGAACGGGTCATGAAGACACAAGGTATGTTTTTAGGCTTTGTTATGTGCATTGAGGACAATACACGACTTTTTGGGGGGTGGTAGGCCGTTGACGGTTATTGCGTTTTCAAAATTTAACTTATAAAAAAAAATCACAAAAAGATTTTTAATAATTTTTAGGATTTTTGTATGTACATAGCTCCTTTATTAAAAGTTCGTAATTTCGTAATTTCTTCCTATTTTGCGAAAAAAAAAATAGTGTTTTGAGAAACCGTCGCCGACGGTATACATCTTCGTCGCCTATGGTTCCCCTAAGTTGCCCGTCGCCCAATTTTCACCGTAGACAGCGTGTTAGGCCGTCGCCACTTTCACTATATTCAAGCACCGTCGCCGACGGGGCATCAGGCCGTCGGCGACGGCTCTCCTAAATTCAGCCGACGCTGATTTTTTGTTTAAGTCAAGGTTCGAACCCAAACCTCTTTGACACTTGCAAAACTCGTTCCAAACATAGTTTTAACCATACAAAAGTCTTGAAAACCTTATCACATGCCCACATAACTTCATCTAGCAGATCCATATGTTCTAACTTCTTCTCTTGCAACCCATCTTCTTCACTAAGTCACCAAGAACCCTAGATCTTCTCTTCTCATAACTCCTTCAATTCTACACCAAATCCAGTGATTCTTGAGCCTAACTTGTGTAGTTTTTCAAGAGAAACAAAACCCCCATAACGGTTTCCATCAATTCTTGCTTGTTTGCAAGATTTCTGGCCGCAAATTTTTAGGGTTTTGAAGAGTGTTCACCCAAGCTTCTTATTTTACACTTTTCTTTAGTTCTTCTTGTCAATCTTCACCAAAGGTATGTGCTTTCACTTAATTTATGCATGATTTTCATATGTGTTGTTGATTTCTTCCGAAATTTTAAACTTATTGTTTAAGAGTAGGTTGTTTATCATAATGTAGGATGTGCTAGCATAAATTTTTGGATGTTTACTTAATTTGGGTGGGATTTGAGCATGCTTTAGTCTTGGTGATGTGGTTACACTAGATTTGTGCATGATTGAACATAGTGGTGATGTTGAATATTGTTGAAAACATGAAATTTTGCGAAATTTTTGGAATAAACATGTTTAATCGATATAGATGATAAGATGTGCAACTTTGGAAGTTTAAAAAGGCGATTTTACATCTAAAATTTGATTGAAGTTCAACATTGCATTCTATGTTCAAAGTTTGAGATTGTTGAAGGTTTGGAGTGTGCTAATTGTTGTTGTCTTTGTCTTGTGATTGTAGCCATGCTCCGAGGAAGTAAGAAAGCAAAGACCTCCGGTCAAGGTTCATCTTCGGGAGCCGGTTCGGGCTCCGGGGTATATCAAAGACGTTTTGAACAACTAAGTAATGTAGTAGAGGGTGATGGGCAACTTATTAGGCAAGATTGGGATTGGGAAGAAGAAAAAAATAGTAGGTCAGCTTTGGCATGGAAGGACGAGAAAACAAAGGCTCTTTCTCGTTACAACAATAAGAGGTTAGAAGCCAAAATGTGGAAGATGAAAATGGTTACGGGTGTTTCAAAATCCGTACCCGAAAGGACAGTTTGTGAACGTACGGTAGATGTTGAAGAGTTTAGGAAGATTGGTATAGTGAAAAGGTTTGAGAAACTTGGCTGGGAACGGGTGATTGACTGGTGTGAGGATATCACTACTCGGGTGTACTTGGGGGCAGTTTGTGAGTGGTTATCCACCCTTTGTTTTGAACACTCTGATAGACCGGCTCATAGGTGGAAGTTGATTGGTAACATTGGAAAAAATCAAATGGTCATGTCTTTCGAACATATGAATGCTATAGCGAGGTTTGACTCACTTGGGATCGACGCGTATGAATATTATGGGTATGATCAGTTTTTGGACAACAAGAAAAACGATGCTGACCCAGTGAGGCTTTTAGAGGACACCCTACTAAGTTCTGGGGGTGCGGGAGAGTCGAGAAGTGGTTTGTCTTTGATGGGAAAGATACTTCAAGGTATCTCGTTAGAGAATATTATGGTACGGTTCGGAGACCGTGGAACGGTGAAGGCACCCGACTGTCGGGTTTTGCATGCATTGTTATATGGGACGCCCAAGCTCTCGTGGCGTCAAATTGTTATGATCAACACATGGGATACGCGGGAATCATTTAAACGAAAGATGATTCCTTATGCAAGGTTGATTAGCGCCATGATTATCCAACAGAATGCATTACCTCAAGACTCATTGTGGGTGTCTAAGCCCATTGATCAATTCAACTTCGCCTCTATAAGGCGACATTGGAGAATAACCGTGAAAGCTTTTGGGCATTTGCATACGGTTGAAGATGAGAAAGGGGATAGTTATCGGTTTAATGACAAAGAGGGTGATGAAGAAGGTGATGAAGAAGAGGGCGATGAGGAGATGCCCGATGTTGAGGAGGAAATTGATCCTTCCGGTCCGCGGGGACCGAGGCAAAGGTATAGGAGGAAGCATAGGGAAATCTCTGCCAATGTGGCAGATTTTGTGAATCAAAGGCAAATACCGTCATATCGGTTGTGGAACCGTGGAGATCAAGCGATCTACGACAATGTGTCGGCGGGTATTGGTGAAGCAAGAGAGTACCATGCTAGTAGGAACGAATGGGAAGAGGCGCAAGGGGCGTACTCGCAGCAACAATGGGGTTTTCAAGCATCTTTCCGCGAGAGGGTGGAAAAGCAGTTGGAGGAACAACAGTTGCAACATGCGTTACAACAATCACAAATGGAACGCATGATACAGTTGCAAGAGGAAGAAAGGGCCCATAGACAGGCATGGGAAGAAGAGGCAGCTAGGAACCAAACTGCACAAAGAGAGTTGGACCAACGCCGATGGGGAGCGTTGGCTTTCTCTAACCAAATGGCGATTAATAACTTCAAGGTGCTCCATGATCAAGAACGCCATCAAAGAGATTATCAAGCCGGTCTCCTATATGTTGAACATTCGGGTTGGACCAATTACTCCAACCTTCCTCATCCGCAAGGGCCATCCGATCCAACCCCTCATTGGCCCGAGGCAGTCGGCTCGAGTTTTGTTCCAATGCCATACCAACCGCCACCTCAACAAGAGTCAAGCCCGCTAGATAACTATAGGGAGATGTTCGAGTCCCTCACTGGTTATCAATACCAGCCCAACCCGCCAGTGGATCCAAACGAGCGATATCAGCGGTAGAGGTATGGTATGTCTTTTGTTGTTGTTGTTGTATATTATTTTTATTTTCGTTATTTCCATTTTGTTATTTAAATTATCGCCTAGTTAAATGAACGTTGTGGGTGTGTTCTCTATATAACCCTCACGAGACCTACTCGTCCTCCCAAGCTATTGGGGGGTTTAAAAGGGCTTGTTGCATAAGCTAAATGCAACCGTGATTCCTACGAAAGTGAGTTAGGTTTGTTGTTGTAAATTATTTTCCACATAAATCAAAGTGAAATAACGTATAGCTTGGTAATATTTTCATAAAAGTGGTAGAACTAGGTAACTAACAAATTTTAGTGGTTGTGAGAAGCATGCTTCTACACAAGGGTTAAGATTTGTAGGTACATTCGGTTCGTGGGACAACCGCTTTCATGAAGAGGAGAGGAGCATACGAGGAATGAGCTCACAAACCAGGTGCATACGTCTCTTTTTACTTTTGATCTTTAGATTAGCAAATAAGTGGAGTGTAATTTGTATATTATTTTTCCGGGGTGAATTTTTGGGGGAATTAGCCGTGTCACATCCCTTTTGCGTTTAATACTCTAGTTCTTACACATTGAGGACAATATGTATCTCAAGTGTGGGGATGGAGGGGTAGAAAAAAATTTTAGATTTTGACCCGTTCATTTAAATACTACACATCGAGGACAATGTTCACCTCAAGTGTGGGGATGGGGGAAAATTTCAAAATTTTTTCAAAAATATCTTGTTCCAAAAGCGATCTTAAAAGCACAAGTAACTAAGTCAATGAGGGATGTCACAACCCATTTGGTCTTTTGTCATGGTCAAGTTCAAATTAATAGCATGACGAGTATTTAACGGGTGATTATTTGGGAATAATCCGCCTAAGAAACTAGTCTTTTATGCATGTCATATACCATACCCTTTTAGATATGTGAGGTTTTGAGCCACTTTTATATCATAGATTACATACCTATGTTTCTTTGTTTGAGTGGACCATTAGTCATATATTGTAGAACTTGCAACTTTTGATACATTTGAGACTATAGACCGAATACAAGCACGAGAATGATTAAGGCATTAGGTAAACCTTTTCTCTTAAAACCATTTATCTATCCTTACCCAAACAAATCCCCTAGTCACCCATTTTGAGCCTAAACCTTTCGTTTGACCACCCTATAGCCCATAACCGTTAAACCTTTTCTTTTAAACCCGTGTGATGGAAATTCGATTATAGGAATCGTTTTTGTATAGTTGTTCTTGTTCATTTGCATAAAAAAAAAAAAAAAACAGAAAATATCATGAAAAAGAAGTGAAAATCGTTGAAGAAAAACACAAAAAGAAGTGTTAGTAGTTGTTGAATAAAAGGCTAAAGTTGTTGCCTCGTAGTGATGTTTATAGTTTAGTTTTGTTTAGAGTAGTCATTTGTAATAAAAATCGAATTTTCATCACCTTAGCCACTTTAGAATATCCGATTTCCTACCCTTCGCCTAGCCCCATTACAACCCTTCAAAGACCTTTTGACTTGTGCTTAGTATTCGTGATCAATGGTGGAGAATGATTGAGTTGCAAGCTTATGCGGGTATGTGTTCTAATCGGTTTTGAGTGAATAGTCTTTGAAGTGCTAATACATTATAATTATTAGCCAATTTATAAGCCGAGTGGAGAGAACATTGTGAGGGATGTGCATGAATTATTGGTTTCACGGGCGGGTTAATCTTGGGTAACCATTTTTGTATGAGAAATCATTTTACCGTTAAATATATTGAAAATTGTAAAGAATTTGAACTTTAGCATGACCTTGGACCTTAACCCTTGTCTCGGGAATGGGGTGTGTATTCGTTGTTCGACCCACGTGAAAGTGAACAACAGATTTGCTTGAGGGCAAGCAAAAGACAAGTGTGGGGATGTGATACGTGGTTGAAAACCGGTGCTTGTAATTGCTTAATTTGATGTTATTGCATAAGTTTTAGTTTCGAATAGCCTACTTTTGATTAGATATGTATTTTGCAGATCTAGCAGAGTTTAAGGAGCTTTTCGGAAGCTTTACGGGTCACCGGAGCAAAAATGGAACCACCGGGATGCGAAACGGGTCAACCGGACTCAAGAAATGGATGAAACAGAAAAGCAAGCATCTAGGCACCGTCGCCGACGCCCACATGGGCCGTCGCCGACGGTTGACAGAATTTCCGTGGCCAGAATTCACCGTAGACAGCGAGATTGACCGTCGGCTTCATTTAGAAATCTACACGCCGTCGCCGACGGACACATCCACCGTCGGCGACGGTCCTCCAATGTGGCATTCGCGAAATTCTTGATTTGGGGTGTGAGAAACGATTTTAATTGGTTGTTGTTCAATCAATTCGGGAGTTACACTATCTTGGAGTTTGAATCTTGTATCTTGGAGCCATATTCATCATCATTCACCTACCATTCAACTTACTTCATCTCTACAACCCGAAATCATTATCAAGAATCATCACCATCATCTCAATCAATCCATCATCCACAAACCCTAATCCTTCCACCATCATCATCTTTCACCAAACCTCATCATTCACCATTCTCAAGGCTTCAAGATGACTCCATCCGTATTCCAAGCATCCGGTGATCAAGTTGCATCAACCATGAGCGGCTAATCATCTAGGTTAACAATTACCGAAACCGGGTGTGATTCCTTTTTATTATAATTGTTCTAGTATCCAAAATTCTTGCAATCATTAATTAGTAGTTGTTACTCATTTTCATCACATCATCTAGTTTAAAATCATTTCTTCCAAATAAACAAAAACACAAACTTATTCTAGTAAGCTTCATAATCGTGACACAATTGTTAAATTCATTCGAATCCATACACAAACCACATACTCTTCGTGGTTCGACCCCTTACTACCACTAACACATTGTTAAGGGTAATTTGGGCTTATAAATATTATCTTTGACCGGAGCGCGACACTCCGATCAAGCATTCATGTTAAAAACTCGACCTCGAGCCTGAGCCTGATTCAGAATTGCATTGACCAGCCTTGGACACTGGCTTCTGTAGTGGGTCAGATCCCCACAGTTATAGCAAGAACCAGGTGGGTAGTGAGGTCGTGCAGCTTGAGCCTGTTGGGGAGCAGGAGGCCGAGCAGCTTGTTGAGCTGCCCGATTCTGGTTTGCAGGAAGACAACATGTGGCAGCAAGATGACCAGATCTTCCACAGTTAGTGCAATAACAACACTGGGTGTGCGGCTGATGATGACCATTACACCAGTTGCATAGAGGTACATTGCCAAGGTATGGTTTCTTGGCAAGTGGTTGCGCAGGCTGATTTGGAGCAGCTTGATTGGCTTGTGTGGTAACGGCGAAGTTTTGGGAAGCCTTGCGCTTCCTAGACTTCTTTGTAGATCCAGCTTCTTTATCCTTCTTGTTTTTACCTTTCTTGTTCTCACCCTTGTCAGACGACTGTTTCTTGCCCTTGTCACCCTTCCTGTGTAACTTACCCTTTCGGACCCGCGACTCAGTCAATGTCGCAGCTAACTCAATTGCCTGGCGAACTGTGGTAGGGTTACTACCAGTGACGATGTCTTGTACAGAGTCAGGTAAGCCATCAATATACCTCTCGATAGCCTTATCGAGTGGGGTAACCATTGTAGGGCAAAGTAGGCTTAGCTCCTCATACCTGTCAGTATACGCACGGTGCTCTCCACTATCCTGCTTCAAGTCATCGAATTCCCTTTCTAAAGCTCTTAGTTCATGACGAGGACAGAATTCCCTCATCATAAGAACCCTAAGCTCGGCCCATGTTTGTGCTAAAGCAACCTCGGCACCACGGTCTCTCATAACCCTGTTCCACCATGTAAGAGCCCTCTTCTGAAATACACTTGAAGCAAACTCGACTTTTCGATTTTCAGGACACTGAACGTGACGAAACGTACTCTCAATGCTCTCGAACCACTGTAGGAGCCCAGTTGCTCCTTCAGAACCACTAAACTTGAGTGGTTTAGCCGAATTAAAACTCTTGAAATTGCATGGAGCATTCTGGTTATTGTTGGCTTGGTTCACCTGAGCAATAATGTTTGGGAGTATAGCAGCCATATGTTGTGCCATGATATCTGCCATTTCGGCATTAGATAGCGGATTTTCGCATCGCGGAGGCATTCTAAAAGAGGAAACATGAAGGAAAACAAGTGAGATGATTAGATGAAAAGAATGAGATGAAACAAAATCGATAAAAGCAAAGATGGGGGTCATTCGTTTGTACCACAAAGCAAACAAACGACACACAGTGACTAATCAAAGTAAATGGGTCAAAAATAATGTGTCGTGAAGACATGCTCGCCTATAAGTGAACACTCACCCCAAGAGTTCCCAGGTAAGAGTGACTGGTCCGATTATGTGGATTTGTACGAACACTCTAGCCTTAGACAGAAAACCCAGGGTACAGGCATTCACCCTTCCAGTTTGCACGTGTTCACACTATTTAGAACCCAAAACTTTGACGAGATTTTGAAAACTTGGAAGGCACAAGGCCAAAAGAATCATTCAAAAATGGATGATTAAATTTTCAAAAATCATTATGAAAAATCGAAGGGTTCAAAACCTTGTAATAAATCATTTAAAAACAGATGATTGATTTTCAAAAATCGTTTCGGAAAATTGGGTTCTTGTTTTGGCAATCACCTAAGGATAGGTGAAGTGTATGTTTTAAGAACTAAACACAAGATAGCTTGTGTTGGGGTCCTAGAAAGGTTATAGTCTAGGTCAAAGCATTACTAATAACCTAATTCCCTATAACCATTGGCTCTGATACCAACTCTTCTGTCACACCCCGACCACGTAAACCAGCAAAACGTGGCAGAAACGTCGGGGAGTGTTGTAACAGAATTATTGTTTCACAACCATGGTAATTAAAGATATGTTTTATTCATCAAACATGAGAGTTACATTGTCTTAAACGAAAGAAAACAAGAGTACATAACATTATTAAACTAGTTCTAGCTTCATTTTTAAGTCACTAAGGCACAGGTCCGCCCTAGTATGTCCTGCTCAAACCTATGCACCAGCTCCTGAAACACATGTGAAAATAGGTACGTCAGCATAAAAATGCCTGTGAGATACATAGGTTTTATTGATTTAGGATTCATGACTTGTAAGTTTTAAAGAAAAGGTTTAACAAAAGTAGTCATGAACCTTGTAAAATGTTTTTGTTTTATATATCATATGAAAATCGATAAGAAAACAGATGATATAAAAGTATAGTGTATGGTTAAATAAATAACCAAGTAAAAATGAATTTTGTATAAAATGTGTTGTTTGTAAAACAATGTTTTGTAAAGAAGTGTTAATTGTGTAAAGTGTAATATGTCAATGTTGAAATGGTTTAAATAATGCTACGATATGTAATGTCATAAAAGCACTTATATATAGGAAGTACCAGCGGCGTATCCACCATGCTTTTATCACATTACACACGCCTCGTTACTTAAATCACTTACCCAAACAAACCATCAAAATGCCAGGTTTAAACCAATTGTCAAATGTTTATGAGTAAACCAAGTCTATTGTCAAATGTAAACCATGTAATGTATAAACAAAAGTCATGTATGGTAAGTAAAAAGTACCATAAGTAAAAAGTGCACAAAACAACGTTTTTGAATAAATCAAAGTTATGTTTTGTAAAATAAATGCATGCTTTACTGATACAAACACTTATGCGGTAAGTTAAACGTATACATTCAAGCCTTGAGACTGTAGGATAACCTTAGAGTAAAGATTATCAAAATGTTTTCGGATTCAGTCATTCCTTCAATCCAAACAAACCTAGGATATCAGGAATGGGAGTTGTCAAGTCCTATGGTACCACCACTTACTACCGAGCGGCGTAGCTAATGTTAATGAATGTATTTTAGTTCGTTAAGCAAACCAAATGTCATACCAAATGTAAGCATGTTTTATGAAAACAATGTACCTAGTATGCTAAGTAAACATACAAGGTAGAGATGTAAAACAATGTGTTCATATGTTGAGTAAACATATGTAACAGAAAATGTGATGTAAAACAATGTGCTAGAATGCCAAGTAAACATACATAGCAAAATAAATGTAATGTAAAACAATGTGCTAGCATGCCAAGTAAACATACATAGCAAAACATAATGAAATCATGTACTATAATTGTACTAATGAACATAGCAAGCATATGATGTAAAACATGGAAAGCACGAAAGTAAAAGTAGGCACATGTGTTTCACCCCAAAACAGTTTGAAAACAGTAAAAGAGGGGTCTATGTACTCACTTGAGATTGCTCAATAGTCTTTAGATAACCACCAAGCAATGTTAGAAGATCACAGAATCAAACGACACCTAATATAGGTAACTACGTTAATAAACGGACCTAAATCGGAGGATCGGGTAAAATGTGGTTTCGTAAACCAATTGAGTATAAGAACTCATGTAATATGGTTTAACAAAGCCTACATTCTAAAACGAAACCTAACCTAAGTGCTTACGACCTGTTTAGGTAGCTTATGCTACTTTAACGCGTCGTTTGCGTAAAACGCGTTCGGACCGCCTAACTAGTCCTATGATAAGTAAAATATGCCTTAACATGTCTAATATTGTTGTCAAATCAGTTTAGATGTCAAAATTTATGTTACATATGCTTAAAATGAATTTTGGCGTAAAAAAGGGCATTTTGGTAATTTACCTAAGGCATACAAATTACTTATCATACAACTAACTAAACGAAGCGACCATAAGGTATAACCTCGGAAGGTTATTTCCCTATACAACTATGGTCACCTATTGTGTTTGGTCGGATCCTAATGATCGACCAAACGGGTCGGGTTCGAAAGTATAAGCGGTTGTTTAGACCGCTTACCTTACAACCCTACATAAGCACTAAACCTAAAGCGACGAGCTAAACATGTTAAAACATGTTTAACGAATTTAGAAAACAGGTTTGGTATCAAAACAAACGGTTTTGATACCTAAAAGTAGTTTGGTTACAAAATACGCAAGAATACACATTTTGGCCGAAACTACGACTCGTCACTACACCTAAACAACGTGGTAATCAGTAGGTATAGTCACTAGGGACTATAACTATCGTGATTACGCTCACGTTGCGAAGTTCAAATGAACTTCGTGTTGACCATAAACTGGTCAATGCAGAAAGTCAAACAGATTTTGACTTTCATGCTAAAAACGCATAAAAGAACGAAAGAGGACTTACAAAAGATCCAAGAACGGAAGTTTGACCCGATTATTCTCAGGTATGAAGTGAAAGCACTTCAACTTAGAGAAATATCAGATCAAAGGTGTGGGGGGTATTTATAGTTTTCGTACAACCATTAGGATCGTTCATAAAAAACCGAGCTTCAATCTCAGCCGTACACCTCATGCCCACTGATTTGAATACCATGGGCACCTCCAAAAGAGCCCTTAGGATCATAAAAACCATGTGCAAAGGTGTGGTACAGCTGGAACAAGCTGGAAACAACTTTTCTGTCCAGATAGGGTGCTCGCGTCACACGACGGCCAACCCAAATAGTGGTGGCATGACGCCAGCATGTGCCCAGTTCCAGAAAGTTTCAAATATTTACAGTTTTAGTCCCTGCACATGTTTAAGGCCTATTTTGATGCGTTTAAACCCCGTTAACCCATTTTCAAGGCTCAATAATGAAGGTTAAGTATAGGGAACATGAAACATACTCAAAAATATCTCGGATGTTGGTCCGTCTGGCCGTACGGTCGCGTTGTTCGGTTAATTACAACGAAACACGAACGAATGCGAAAAACGATCCAAATTACGCGACGAATGGAATTTTATCATGCAAATCACTAAAATAAAATATTTTAATGATTACATAAATTTTTGGATGTCCGGATGTATTCAGAACGTAAGTTATGCGCGAAAATGCAATCTTATGCACTTTTTGACGCTTTTAGTCCCTGAATGAGCATAAAGTTTATTTTAGCACACCAAACCCCTCAAAGCCTATTTATAAGCTATGTAAAGGATATTTAGGGTGTGTTTAACTTATGATCACATTCCGGAATGTCTATTACAGTACGAATCGGCATACTTTCACAGTTTGTCAAAATTAGTCCCTGTAAGCGAATAAAGTTGATTTTGCCATACCAAAGCCTTCAAAACTTATTTCTAAGTTATGTAAAGGTTATTTAAGGTATGTTAAGCATAAATTGATGTTCTGGAGTGTTTTTCGCATTAAACCGATTACGTTTATGTACCAGTTTTCGTATAACTCTTCAGAAAGCGATATAGAGTTTGAAATTGAGCGAAAATCAAAACATGAAAAATGTCAAACATAAACATAAACAAACAAACATTGGGATTAAATAACATTGTTTTATTGATAACTGATCTGTTTACAATGATTACAGACACAGGTGTCACATTAGCAACAGACATCAAACCCCAATTGATCACATATGAGAGCATAGTTTCTAATAAACCCCTATGTTCATAATAGATCACAATTAACACATAACAATCATCAACAATGAATCAAGCAGATTAAGTCTGGTAATCTAATCACATACTAACCGGTTGCAAGATGAAACTAGCAAGAATTCGAGAGAGATGATGGTTGCCATCAGGTGCAAAGGAGAAGAGAGCCTAGGGTTCGCAGGTTATGATTTGTACTTAGGGTTTCACGAATGTGAGGTATATAACTGGTTTGTGCATGGGCCTTGCTTGGGCCACGGGCCCACATGGTGAAACACCCTAGTTTCATCGTAAAGTGCATGACGAAACCTCTAGGTTTCGTCGAGTGAGAGTTGTGGCGAAACTTCATATGTTTCGTCGTGGTGTGTGTGTGGCGAAACACCATGTTTCGTTGAGTGAGGGGGCTAAAGTCATAAGTTTCATCATACATGAATAATACACCACATATATCAAACAGTCCATAGTTTATTATTTAACCCAACTATAACACAATACACCAAACGTCTAGCAAACATGAACAAATTACAGTGCACAAGTTACAATGCAACGAATCATAAAAACACAGTATGAAATAGGTGATGTGTCAGGAAGGACCTTGAAAACTCGAGTTGTCACATCATCTTAGCTCAACAGAATACCGGATGTTAGAAGTCGGTTATCTTTGGACCACATGTTCCAATGGTGCCAAGTGCTGAGGATCTAAAGGTTTTTGTTCCTAAGAAAATTGAGAACTATACTGACCAAGATTTTCAGAAAATTGAACTAGATGCCAAGGCATTTAGCATCGTTGCATCTGCACTACCAAATGAGATTTATGCTGGACTGTTACATTGTAACAGTGCCAAGGAATTGTGGGATGCACTTAAGGAACAGTTTGAGGGGACTAAAGAAGTAGTTGAAAATAACAGGGAAATTCTAAACCAACAGTATGAAACCTTTTGTCACATTAAGGGTGAAACATTAACACAGCAGTTTGAGCGATTTAGTTGTCTCATAAGTGACCTTAAGCTTGTTAAAACTGAATTTCCTAAATCAACTGTAAACAGCAGGTTTTTAAGGTCACTTCCTGAAAAATGGGACACAATTGCTTTTGTAACCAGAAACTCTGTTGAGTTCAAAGATCTGACCCTAACCCAACTTCATGGTAGACTCCTGACCTATGAAAGGGAGTTGAACCAGAAAAAGAAGTTACAAGAGTCTGGAAAAGTTGCAGATGATTATTCATTTGGCAGCACAGCTCTTTTGGGTCAGGAAGAATCTGGTAGTAGTAAGGATCAGAGTTATGATCATTACATTGACATAACTGCTGGTGGAGCATTTAACAACTCTGATTCTTACTCAAACAACTATGCTTTCATAGCTAGTAGTGAAAACCAGAATTCTGACAATATGTGCTTTGAACTCAATGATCTGCAGCATTTTGATCCAACTGACTTAGAGGAAATGGACATTTTGCACCAACTTGCACTGCTGAGTGTTAGAACCAGCAAGTTTTACAAAAGGACAGGGAGGAAATTTCCAGGGTTACATGGGAACTTAAAAGTAGGGCTAGATAAGTCAAAGATTAAATGCTATAAGTGTAATAGGTTAGGTTATTTTGCTAGGGAGTGCAGGAGCCAAACCAATGGACCAATTATTACACATCCTAGCTCAAACCCTAGACAACAAAATAACCAAAACACTGTGCATTATGCCCAATATGCCCCTACTGCTCATGTAAACACTGCTCACCATGCACACCCTGCAACCCCTGTTCCTGTGCATTATGTTCAAACCACTGTTCCTCAGATACAGTATGTCCAAGCCCCTGCTCCTCAGGTTCAGGTGCAACAAGTTGCACCTCAACAAGTTGTACCAGCAGTGGTTCAACCAGATCAGCAAAGCTTTTTCACCCAAGGCCTTGTTGACTAGAGCAGCTTACCTGAAGAGTTAGGAGATGAAAATTTTGCACTCTATGCTCAAAATAATGTTTCTAGTGATGATGTTTGTTTTGTAGCTTTGGAGTCTATACCAGAAGGGCTGGAAACTGAAGAAGGACAGTCAAGTGATGAAACAGTGGATACAATTGCTGAAGCAGTGGTTATTGTTGTTGCTGATGAAATACTGCTGGGAGAAAGTTCAGAACCCCTGTTGGAACCACTGTCTGACCCCTGGTCTGAAGAAGAAGAAAAGAAGAAACAAGGTGAAAACAAAGAGAAAGCTCAAGAAGAAAGTGATCATACCTGTGATTGTGCCATGATGGCTGCAACTAAGGTATCACCCCAGGTTCTTAAAAACCTTTGTTCAGACAAATGCATTATAGCATTTGCAAACATTAAGGAGGTGAATGAAAACCTTAGAGATAGGTTATTAACTGGTGAAGTACAATTTGAAAAGTCTTTAAAAGAAATGAAAATCAAATTGTCTGAAAAAGAGAATGAAATTTGCAGCATCAAACAAGAGCATAGCATAACCAAGGACCAACTCCAAACAATGATAGAAAAATATCAAGTCTGCAAAAAGGAGTTGGAAGCCACCCAAATCACTTGTGAAAAATGGGTGGAATCCTGCAAAGGTTATGAGATTATGCTTGAAAAATAGCTTGAAAGTAATGTAAAATTTGGTATAGGGTTTAGAAAAAATGACCAAGTTGAAAACATTGCTGCAAATCAAGCTGGTTCTGTTGAAATCATACCAACCAACAAGAATGGCCAAGAAAATAACTGATAAACTTGGTAACAAAATCACTCTAGAAAGATTTGTGGGGTCCTCAACTTTTGAGGAGATTGAGAAATACCAATTCAAACCCACATGGTCTGATGAGTGTGACATTCTTGAAAATTTCAAACCAATGGACTTCACAACTGTGGATGGTGTCAAAGCTCCTAAGGCCAAGGTCATTCCTCTTAAGGACATCCCAAGAGTGGTTCAAAACTCTGTTGCAAAGGAGTATGAAAAGAAGAAAAGAAAAGAAAAGGTTAAAAACTTGTTTTGTGATTTTTGTGAAAAGAAAAATCATTTGACCAAAGATTGTTTTCATCTTAAAGCATATGATATCAACAAAACAAGCATAATTGTGCCTTCTCAGAGCTGCACCATCTGTGGTAAAACAAACCACCTCACTCAGGAATGTATGTATCTCAAATCCTTTGATGTAAAAAAGAATGAGTGCACTTCAAAAACATCCATGAGTTCATCAAAACCACAAGTCAAGAAACAACCACTGTTTGTGCCAGATCAAACAGCTGTTACAAAACAGTTGAACCAAACCTCTGTTAAAAGAGATGTTCAGGTAACTAATGCACCCCTGCCAACCAATACCTAAGAGGTAAAGGTCAACCACCATATCCTAGGGCCCCACATGTTTATGAAGGCTACAAAAGGCCTTCTAAACCAAGAGTGAATAGGCATCCCTATGGATATCAAGAATTGATTGGAAATGGTCCCCAACAGTGGTTAGAGAAACAAGCTGCAAAAATTAATCAATCCCCTGATCTAACCACTGTCCATCTTCCTGACCTTAACATAGACACTGTTGAGACCCCATCCAAAGCCTTATTGGCTTTGGAGACCCTCCTGAACTAATTATTTACTTGATGTGCAGGGAGCATCTGCATGCTTAGATAGTCTTTGGTATGTAGATAGTGGAGGCTCCAGGCACATGACTGGATGTAGAGCCCTACTCAAAGAATTCAAAACTCATGGAGGGGGTGATATATCTTTTGGTAATAATAGTAAAGGGAAGGTGATGGGTTCTGGTACAGTACAGTCTGGAAATGTTAAGTTTAAAAATGTCAATCTGATAGACAATCTAAAATTCAACCTCCTTAGTGTCTCTCAAATGAGTGACAAAGGTTATGGTTCTTTCTTTACTAAGGAGTGTTGTAGGATTATTGGACCAGAAATGGTTGAAAAGATTGAAGAAATAATAAAAAATGGAATAACTAAATGATGCGTGCGAAGTGTTACTTATTTTAGGTATATATTTTAAGCCCTTTTTAACACTTATTGTAGCCAAGTTTTAAATTTATAAAACATGATATTTCACTAACACTAAACACACATATGGGCAAGTGCACCCATCGTTGAGTGTAGTATAGCGTTGGTAAGATACCGAGGTCGTCCAAGGACACAAGAGCTTTTAGTACCGGTTTATCCTCAACGTCTAACCAAAATAAAAGTTTAGAAAAATGTTTTAAACTAAGAAAAATAAAACTAACTAAAATGCTGAAAATAAAAATAAAAGAAAAAACAGATAGACAAGATGAATCACTTGGTTCCGACTCGTATCTAGTATAACCTTTGATTATTTCCGCACTTTTGCACATAATTAAGAGATTATCTTAGTTATTGTAGTAGGCCCCTCTTTTGAAGGCGACGTTACCCTCACCCCAGTAGTTTGAGTCAGCAGGGATACAATCCTAAAAGGGTGGATTATTGGAAGATAATGAATTAAGTTATTAATGCAGTATTGTGGTAGGCCCCGCTTTTGGCGGTGATGTTACCCTCGGCTAAGTAGTCTGAGTCAGCAGGGATACAGTCCTAAATAGCCGGGTTATAGTATTAATAGTAGTTAACTTATGAGGGGATCAAAGAGTTTGGACCCCCGCCATCCAATACCGTGAAGTATTGAAGGAGGTCCTACTAAATTTGACCCAGGTCCATTGCAGGACCTCTAAACGCTGAACAATGGCAAGACCTTTACCAAACCGTTCCCTTAACCCCCTACCAGGTAGCCAACATATCTCCATATAGACCGTGGAGATATGAATGGTGAAAATCCTTTATTTTATATAGACAGTAAAATAATGCCAAGACACCACGGACAAACGATAAGGAAAGATCACCTTCAACATAAGTAACTAGTTATTAAAGTCATTAATACAAAACCAAATAAAAAGTGCAAAAGATTATAAATAAAAAGTATTATACTAGACACTTTGTCTTCACCAAGTGATGTAAGAGACTTAGGCAAACATGGCCTTGATTGTCAAGAACTCTTACGATCAATCTTGGATCCCGAGACGACTCACACACTCTACGATGGACAATGGATGATGGTGGTGGATGATGGTGTTGTGATGGTGGTGGGTGGTGGATGAAGTGTGAGAGAGGTGGTGTGCCAAGGGATGAGATGAAATGAATCCAAGCACTCCTATTTATAGGCTGAACAGAGAGCTGGACACGGCCCCGTGTCCGCTGGGCACGGCCCCGTGTCCGTCTGACAATCTCTCTCCTCATTAATTGTAATTCGCAATTACAATAAATGCGTCTGCTGTACTTTCGACATGCCCCCGTGTCCGCTGAGCACGGCCCGTGGTGGGCAATAGAAGCTTCTATAGGTTTGTCTTTTCTGCTGCTTCTTGGGCACGGCCCCGTGCTGGCTGAGCACGGGGCGTGTTCAGTCTTCTGATTTCTCTACTTTGCTTTGGAAGGTGCCGTTGAGGGGTCGGGCAGTCCACTAATATTCCTTTTCTTGTATTTATGTTGGATTTAGCTGTCTTTTTGCTTCTTTTGCGTTTTTGAGCTCATTTAATCCTGAAAATACAAAAGGAAGACAAAAACACTCTTTTTCCAATATTAGTACTTAAAAAGGGTTAGTTTTATGCCTCATTTGATGTAATTTATATGTTGCATTTTACACGCATCAAATACCCCCACACTTGAACTTTTGCTTGTCCTCAAGCAAAACTCTTTAATATGTGGCTTACACTCCCAAATGGAATAGGTAGAAGAGAAGGTTTTGGGCTTGTCGTAGAGTGTCGGGATTTCCAAGATCTTTTTGGGTTTTATTTTTATTTATTTACACTCCTATTCGTAATGATTTATTTAGAACTTTTCATAAAAGAAATTACTTATTTGGGCATAACATGCCTTTTTAAAATTCTATTTATATACAAGTTCACATACCTCGCGGGGAAATCACTCACACTCGGCCGAAGGTGTATTTTTAGTGAATCACTCGAGAGCGGCATGGAACTTATTCCTACCATAGGCTTGCCAAGAAATCAATCCTCCTCCTTTTTAACTTTTATACCTTTGTAGATATCAAGAGGACTTTGTGGGTTAAGGGTTAGGCTAGGGTTAAAGGTAGGTGGTTGGGTTAGTGGTTAGTAGAAAAAGGGCTAAAAGCGTAACAAGTGTCGGTTTTCGTATTTTTGCAACTTTTTATTTTGATGAAGCTTTTATTCAAACTAAGTTATTTTTGATTAACTTGTTTGTTTATTTTCTTTTTGCTTCATCATTATCACACATTTTTTTTTTCACGAAGAACCGAACTTGTTACTAAAATAAAGGGTTAAAAATGAAAAAGGTTTTGGTGGGTAAAAGGGTTTTTGTTTGGGTGATGAAACGAAAAGGTTTAGGCTCGAAGGGGCTAACTAGGGGGATTTTTGGGTAGGTGGTAAAAGAAAAAGAAAAATAATGGTGTAGAAATAAAAAAGGGTTAGTCCTAATGCCTCCATCATTTACTTACTCGGGTTTAAGTTGATAAGGACCGGGAATGTATTGTCATGGCAAGTTCTAGAGTCGTAAGAACCAAGCGGCTATTCACACAAGAAACGAAAAATGAGCATTTAGTCAAATGATATGTAATTGTGTGCTCAATAAAGGCTCAAAACTCACTTTTGTGGGAATGGGTTTTTATGTGATCAAGTATATATAATCAAATTTTAAATAAGTTTGCTATGCCTTTTCATAATTTTCTTATGTTGGTTCTTTTTATCACTACGCTATCGGTTGTAAATTTGTAAAAATATAACCTTTTTGAGAACTTGAATTTCCCGAGTTAAACCTAGACAAGTAAAAAAAAATGAAATTTTTGAAAAAATTTGGGGTGATTAGCGGTTCCAATAGAGTTTTGTGTAAGGCTTGTATTTAGGACTTGCAAAATTCAAGGTTTTAGCATCCCCCCCACACTTAAATTACACATTGTCCTCAATGTGTCCCAAAAATAAATTTTTAGGTTGATTAGATGTGTAAAATAGTGTTTAAGAAGCAAAAATTTGTGTTACTGGGCACTGAACACGGCCCCGTGTTATCCGGGCACGGCCCCGTGTTCAAGTGCCAGTAACAAAATTAAAATAAGAGAAACAGAAGTCTGGACACGGGGGCGTGTTGGGTGAACACGGCCCGTGTCCAGGTACCTGAACTGGGCGTTTTTCTGCAGGAGGTTCGGCACGGGGCCGTGTTGGTTGAGCACGGCCCGTGTTGAACTTTCTGAAATGGAGAGAATTGTCGGGTTGCCTTGTTCTTGTGCATGGGATCATTTTTCTCGTTCCCCTTTTCATCCTTTACCACCATGAGTGTGTTTTATTCCTGAAAATTAAAACTAACTAGAAAACATAAAAATTAACCTAAATTAAACTAAGGATAGTTCCGTGGAATGCCTCCATGGTGCGCCACGTTTATCAGGGTCCTTGGCTAGACCCAAAGCCTGGTCGTATGTTACCCAATTGGGATGTGTTGCATCCCATGTTACACCGTCGGAGAGCGTCATCCAAGCTTGAGTCTATGACCTTCATGTAGTTGACCGGATCTTCTTCCTCTACTCGCTTTCCACATTCAAATTTTACCTCCTCATCCCCAAACTTCAATGTTAGAGTTCCGTCATTCATATCCACCAATGCTTGGGCGGTGGCTAGAAATGGCCTCCCGAGGATGAGAGGGACACCGGTGTCTTCTTCCATGTCTAGGATGACGAAGTCGGTTGGAAAGACGAATTTGTCAACCTTGACTAGCAGATTTTCGGCGACACCTTGTGGGAATTTGACGGACCTGTCGGCGAGTTGTATGCTCATCTTTGTAGGGCTTGTTGTTCCTAGGCCGAGTCGCTTGAACATTGATGTGGGCATGAGGTTGATGCTAGCCCCAAGAACGGCTAAAGCATTACGGACGGGGGACTTCCCAATCGAACAAGGGATTGTGAAGCTCCCGGGGTCGATTTTCTTTTGTGGAAGTTTGTTGAGTACTAAAGCTGAACATTCTTCGCCTAAGTTAACTAATTGCAATGATTCAATTTTCCTTTTGTGAGTGAGGAAATCCCTCATGAATTTTGCATATTTAGGCATTTGGGTTAGGACCTCAATAAAAGGAATATTAACATGTAATTGTTTTAGTAAACTTTCGAACTTTGCGAATTGCTCATCGGTCTTTTGACGATTTAACCTACCGGGGTACGGAATTGGAGGAGTCTTGGTGGGCTCTTGATTTGGTGTAGAAGCCTTTTCTGGCGCAGGAGGAGTTATAGGCTGGCTAGAATGGCTTCTTTCATTTGGCGGCAATGGAGCATCCTCGGGACCCACGGTTCGATTTCTTAATGTGATGAGATGTACTTGTGCCTTCGGGTTCGTTTCGGTATTACTAGGTAACGCGCCTTGTGGTCTCTCGGAGAAATTTTGAGCTAGTTGATTTAATTGTTTTTCAACGTTTTGAATGCTAGCTTGTTGATTTCTGAAATTCGATTCCAATTGTTGAAATCGATCCGAGTTTTTCTTTTCAGTGTCAGAGATGAGGCGAGATACAGTATCTTCAAGCCTTTCTCTTCCACCTTGTTGTTGAGAAAAATTTTGCGGTTGTTGAAAATTAGTTCGTTGGTTTTGTTGGTTACTACTATTGCCGGGATCTCTCCAACCAAGATTTGGGTGGTTACGCCATCCTTGGTTGTAGGTACCCGTTGGAGGACCCGACGGCCTAGGTCTATTATCCATGTAGTTTACCGTTTCAGTTTGTTCATCTAATTCTTTCATACAACTCCAATTTTCATGTGGCCCACCACACCCTTCACAAGCCATAACCGAGGCCGTTTTTGTCATTTCTAGCCTTTTGATTTTTGAAGAGAGGGCCTCGATTTGGGCTTGTAAAGAGGTGCTTTCATCAACCTTATGGGCGCCCGGGGCAATAGATTTATTACCTCGGGGAGTGTGCCATTGAAAATTGGTTTGAGCAATTTCCTCAATTTGGTTATATATTTCATTTGGGCGACGATTACCTAAGAGTCCCCCGGAGCTTGAATCAAGTGTTTGTCTTGTGTGTGGCAACAATCCATTGTAGAAAGTGGATACTTGTTGCCATACCGCTAGACCATGGTGAGGACACTTTCTTAGAAGCTCCTTGAACCTTTCCCAAGTTTCATATAAGGATTCCCCATCCTCTTGTGAGTATGTATTAATTTCAGTCATTAATTTAGCCGTTTTAGCAGGAGGGAAATACTTATACAGAAACTTTTGGGCGAGTTCATCCCAGGTGTTTACCGATCCAACTGGGAGGGTGTTAAGCCAAGCCTTAGCTCGGTCTTTTAGTGAAAAAGGAAACATTCGAAGGCGGATGGCGTCATTTGATGCTCCATTGATCCGAAAGGTATCACATATTTCTAAGAAGTTAGTAATATGTAGATGGGGATCCTCGTCCGCAAGCCCGTGGAAGGTTGCGGAGTTTTGGAGCATTTGTATCAAATGCGGCCGAAGTTCAAAGTTGTTGGCCTCGACATTCGGTGCATTGATAGCGGCGCCAAGATTGCCTATGGTAGGCCGTAGGTAATCCATGAGGGTACGTTGGTCCGCCATTGGAAGTGGGTCCCCCGAAGCTTTCTCTTGATTTTTAGCTTTAAGTCTTTTTCTGAGAAAGCGCTCGGGTTCTTCTAGGGGTTCTTTTATGTCTCTACTAGAACTGGAGCTCATGCACTACGTAGGAGGTTCAAATGTGGCGCCTGGGTTCCAAATCCTGCAATAAAAACAAAAAAGAACGTTGGTCAGAATGTTCACCACGGCCCCGTGCTCAGTGAACACGGCCCGTGGTCAGAAGTACAGTAATCGTTTTCTGTATCCCAGTTACTGGGAGTTGGATACGACCCCGTGTTGCACCGACACGGCCCCGTTTTCAGCTCTCTGTAACTCAGAAAATAAAAACTGCCAGTGATGAAGCTGGGCACGGCCCGTGTCTGACCGAGCACGGCCCGTGCTGAGCTCTGCAGAAGCTGAAAAACTAAGAAAATCCAAAAAAAAAATAAAAAGAAAAAAAAATAAAAGATGATTAGGCCGTTGATTCCTAACTTTCTTAAAATCCTTGTGTCCCCGGCAGCGGCGCCAAAAACTTGATGCGTGCGAAGTGTTACTTATTTTAGGTATATATTTTAAGCCCTTTTTAACACTTATTGTAGCCAAGTTTTAAATTTATAAAACATGATATTTCACTAACACTAAACACACATATGGGCAAGTGCACCCATCGTTGAGTGTAGTATAGCGTTGGTAAGATACCGAGGTCGTCCAAGGACACAAGAGCTTTTAGTACCGGTTTATCCTCAACGTCTAACCAAAATAAAAGTTTAGAAAAATGTTTTAAACTAAGAAAAATAAAACTAACTAAAATGCTGAAAATAAAAATAAAAGAAAAAACAGATAGACAAGATGAATCACTTGGTTCCGACTCGTATCTAGTATAACCTTTGATTATTTCCGCACTTTTGCACATAATTAAGAGATTATCTTAGTTATTGTAGTAGGCCCCTCTTTTGAAGGCGACGTTACCCTCACCCCAGTAGTTTGAGTCAGCAGGGATACAATCCTAAAAGGGTGGATTATTGGAAGATAATGAATTAAGTTATTAATGCAGTATTGTGGTAGGCCCCGCTTTTGGCGGTGACGTTACCCTCGGCTAAGTAGTCTGAGTCAGCAGGGATACAGTCCTAAATAGCCGGGTTATAGTATTAATAGTAGTTAACTTATGAGGGGATCAAAGAGTTTGGACCCCCGCCATCCAATACCGTGAAGTATTGAAGGAGGTCCTACTAAATTTGACCCAGGTCCATTGCAGGACCTCTAAACGCTGAACAATGGCAAGACCTTTACCAAACCGTTCCCTTAACCCCCTACCAGGTAGCCAACATATCTCCATATAGACCGTGGAGATATGAATGGTGAAAATCCTTTATTTTATATAGACAGTAAAATAATGCCAAGACACCACGGACAAACGATAAGGAAAGATCACCTTCAACATAAGTAACTAGTTATTAAAGTCATTAATACAAAACCAAATAAAAAGTGCAAAAGATTAGAAATAAAAAGTATTATACTAGACACTTTGTCTTCACCAAGTGATGTAAGAGACTTAGGCAAACATGGCCTTGATTGTCAAGAACTCTTACGATCAATCTTGGATCCCGAGACGACTCACACACTCTACGATGGACAATGGATGATGGTGGTGGATGATGGTGTTGTGATGGTGGTGGGTGGTGGATGAAGTGTGAGAGAGGTGGTGTGCCAAGGGATGAGATGAAATGAATCCAAGCACTCCTATTTATAGGCTGAACAGAGAGCTGGGCACGGCCCCGTGTCCGTCTGACAATCTCTCTCCTCATTAATTGTAATTCGCAATTACAATAAATGCGCCTGCTGTACTTTCGACACGCCCCCGTGTCCGCTGAGCACGGCCCGTGGTGGGCAATAGAAGCTTCTATAGGTTTGTCTTTTCTGCTGCTTCTTGGGCACGGCCCCGTGCTGGCTGAGCACGGGGCGTGTTCAGTCTTCTGATTTCTCTACTTTGCTTTGGAAGGTGCCGTTGAGGGGTCGGGCAGTCCACTAATATTCCTTTTCTTGTATTTATGTTGGATTTAGCTGTCTTTTTGTTTCTTTTGCGTTTTTGAGCTCATTTAATCCTGAAAATACAAAAGGAAGACAAAAACACTCTTTTTCCAATATTAGTACTTAAAAAGGGTTAGTTTTATGCCTCATTTGATGTAATTTATATGTTACATTTTACACGCATCACTAAACTTGTTGCTCAAAGAAGTGGAAATGTTTATATAGTTAATTTGTCAAAAGAGAACCCAAGAACTGATGCCTGTCTATTCTCAGTTGCCTCTAACAAAGAGATAGAACTTTGGCACAGGAGATTGGGGCTCACAAATCTCAAGACAATCACTGCTTTGTCAAAACAGGGATTAGTAAGAGGTCTTCCTCAAAAACTGTTCACCTGTCCTGAGCATTGTGTTTCCTGCTTAAAAGGAAAACAACATAAAAGCTCATTTAAGTCCATTGAAGAGTCCAAAACAACCAAGTGCTTGCAAATGCTTCACATGGATCTGTTTGGCCCAGTTAAAGTCATGAGTCTTAGAAAGAAGAGATATTGTTTGGTAATTGTAGATGACTTTTGTAGGTTTACATGGACTTATTTCTTACATTCCAAAGATGAGACTGCAGGTATTCTGCAAGACTTTGTCACACGGGTTGAAAAGCAGTTTGACTTACCACTAAAAATCTTCAGTAGTGACAATGGCACAGTATTCAGAAATAGGGAGTTGGATGAGTTTTGGGTGTCCAAAGGAATTGTAAGGCAGTACAGCATTCCAAGGACACCAGAACAAAATGGGGTAGTTGAAAGAAAGAACAGAACTTTGATAGAGGCTGCCAGGACCATGCTTGCAGATTCAGGTTTGTCATTAACTTTCTGGGTAGAGGCTGTAAACACTGCCTGCTATGTCCAGAACAGAGTTTTAATAAACCCCAGGCATCAAAAGACTGCCTATGAAATTTTGTATAAAATAAAACCACTGATCTCATATTTCAAAGTTTTTGGCTGTCCATGCTTCATTTTAAACTTAAAAGATTCCATCTCAAAGTTTGCAGCCAAAATTGATTGTGGTTATCATTTGGGATACTCAACCACTACTAAGGCCTACAAAGTGTTCAACACTAGGACTAAGACAGTGGAAGAGACTTTGAATGTGAAGTTCAATGAACTCTCTTCAATGAAAATCCCTGCAAATCCTGCAGATTTATTTAATCTTGATAAATTTACCATTGAAAATGTTTCTATCAAGACTAACAGTGCAGGTTCATCTCAAAGTCCTCCATCAGACTATGGATATGAATTCATCATTCCACAACAAAAGTCTGCATCAATTGGTAGAGCAGCAGATGTTCAAATTAGCTGTCAAAGCTCAACCACTGCTACCTCAACAGTTGTTGATCAAAGTAGCCCCTTAACCCCTGCTTCCACATCCTCAAGCACTGTTGATAAAAATCCCCAAAAAGTGGATAAAAATCAGCATGTTTCCACACCACTTCCTCCTATTCCTCCACCTCCATTTCAAGACCCTGTTGGATCCTCAAAGTCACCAATAGTGGTTAGCTCAGATGATTCGCATCTGCAGCCTTCACCTTTAAATGCCATTGTTCCATACAAAGGAGATATAATCTTCTTGAAGTCTCATCCACCTGACCAAATCATTGGCAACATCAGTGAAAGGGTGCTCACAAGAAGTCAATCCCAAAACATCTGTCTTTTTGCTGGTTTCCTATCACTTCATCAGCCAGTCAAGTACCAAGAGGCACTGAAAGACAACAGCTGGGTAGAGGCCATGCAAGAGGAGCTCCAACAGTTTAGAAGACAACAAGTATGGGAGCTTGTACCACTGCCAGAGGGTGTGAGTCCTATTGGCACAAAGTGGGTCTTCAAGAATAAAACTGATGAAAGGGGTATTGTTGTCAAGAATAAAGCAAGACTAGTGGTTCAAGGGTTTAGACAGGAAGAGGGCATTGATTATGATGAAACTTTTGCCCCTGTAGCAAGATTAGAAGCTGTCAGATTATTCTTGGCCTTTGTTGTCAACCACAATATAAAGGTGTTTCAAATGGATATTAAATGTGCATTCCTCTATGGTAAAATATAAGAAGAGGTATATGTTTGTCAACCTCCAGGATTTGAAGATCCATTTAATCCAAATCATGTCTACAAGCTAAATAAAGCTTTGTATGGCTTAAAACAAGCACCTAGAGCCTGGTATGAAACTCTTTCCACCTTTCTTCTTTCCATTGGGTTCACTAGAGGTAAAATTGATAAAACATTGTTTTTAAAATGGAGAGGGAAAGATTTGATGATTGTCCAGATTTATGTGGATGACTTCATTTTTGGAAGCACATGTTCTAAAATGTATGAAGAGTTCAGACAACTCATGACAGCTGAGTTTGAGATGAGTGCAATGGGTGAACTCCAGTGCTTTCTTGGTCTCCAAGTAAGGCAACTGCAAAATGGTACTTTCATCCATCAAGGAAAATATGCCAAAGAACTTTTAAAGAAATTTGAGATGGATGATTGTAAAGCATGTAGTGCACCCATAGCAACCACAAAAATAGTCATGTCTGATGAAAAGGATGATTTGGTTGATCAAACTCTTTATAGAAGCATGATTGGGTCCTTATTGTACCTGACTGCATCTAGGCCAGACATCATGTTTGCAACATGTGTTTGTGCAAGATCCCAATCAGCCCCTAGAAAGTCAAACCTTATTGCTGTAAAAAGGATATTCAGATACCTAAAAGGTGCTCCCACACTTGGTATCTGGTATCCAGCTGATGGAAATATCAAGCTTTCAGGTTTCTCAGATAGTGACTTTGCTGGATGTAATACAACAAGGAAGTCCACTTCAGGAGGGTGCCAATTCCTAGTCAGTTGCTTAGTGTCTTGGCAAAGCAAAAAGCAAGCAGCTGTTTCAACATCCACTGCTGAGGCAGAGTATATAGCTGCTGCAAGCTGTACAACCCATGTTGGATAGTCAGGAAGCAGAAAATGTCATTGTTGGTGCACACATCTGTCGTCTTCGTCTTAATATCGAGTCTCGGGTTCGGTTCGGATCTTATCAAGCATGACATCACTAGTGACATCATCACATGACATCACTAGTGACATCATATTTCATATACACGTGAAGACAAAATGAAGTTGAAACAGATTGCACGATTGTTGGATGTTTTCGCTTGAAGACAAAGATGTTATTGTCAATTTCGCTTGAGAGGAAAGTGAAGGATTTCGCTTGAAGTCTTCAAGCGAAATCTAACTGCTATATATAGGATAGTGTGCTTGTCATTTGGAACATTGGTCTCAGAGTTATACCGAGGTGCTGCCGGATTTTCTTCTGAATGTAAAGGTTGTCAAATTAATATACAAGAAGATTAAAGTGTGAAACAAGCTGTTTACAGATCCGTTTCTTAGTTTCCGCCTCTGAAACGGACTAGAACTCTTCCAAACGACTCGTTTAGGTCGGAATCCGATCCTACAATTGGTATCAGAGCCAGTGAAGAAGAGTTCTTGTTGATTCAGCCGTAATTTCTGTTTCTACACCATTCTTTTTCGAAAATTAAAACTTTTTACGGTTAAAATCGGTTCAATCTCTCACATATTATGCGAAAACACGTTTTAACAAATCCTTGAGAGTTTCAGATTTAAAAACGGACTAAAACTGAATCAATTGGACAAGTTTGATCGAAAATGCTGATGTCATCAGATTTCGCTTGAGATTTTGGATAGATTTCGCTTGAAAGTATGATATCTTGTTGATTTCGCTTGAATATTGTGTGATAATTGAAGATCTCGCTTGAATCTGATATATAATACACAAGATTTCGCTTGAAAATATGTTGGCATCTGATTGAAACCTGCAGTTCACTTGAAATATTCTGATGTCTTAACTGAATTTTGCTGTTCATTGAAAACCAATTGTCTGCTTAAATCAGCTTATCTGGTTGTGAATATATCGGTTTATATAGTGCATCGATTCCTTTCAGATTCGGTTCATTAAAAGTATACATGTGAATATATTGGTTATAGTGATTGCATGTGATATCAATCATATTAGAGTGTCATGAGGTCATATGATTGTTTGGTTCAAGATAGTGCACGTGATATTTGTTAAAGCAAGTTGTCGGCTTAGTGTTATTTTAGGTCCAATCAAAGTTGATTCTCATTTTAAAATCTGAATATTACATGTGAATTTTGAGCTTATCGAGATGTGCTAAGATTGTATGTTTGCATGTGATAGTAGTAAAAGTGTGTATGTTTACTGTTTCAAGAAAATTCATCGGTTCAAGATACACCTTGGTAATTAGATTTAATGGATTCATGTGACTTAGTGGATTGTGTCAGAATTCATATGATAATTGCATGTTAAAAAATTGTCAGCTGCATTGAGAGTTGTTATTTTGTTTGAAAAGTGATAGTGGTTTGTTTGTTTTGAAAGTTGATTTTAGTATACATCTCTTGTGTTAGTTTTTGTTTGTATAAAGTCCATCTAAAGTGTATGCTGAAATAGTGTAGTGATATATATTAGTTTGTCAGTTGTTAGTTGTCGGTAATCAGGTCACAAGGTTTGGAGCACGGTTCGATCAGTACATTTGATCAGTCAAGTCATTTTGTGTTGTCAAGTTGCGTGATAGTTGTCTAGTTCATACGGTTTGAAGTTCAAAGATTTCAAAGGGTCAAGTCACTTGATTTCGATTCGGGTCCTAGAAGTCCGCACAGTTGGTCAACGTTCAGTCCGCACAAAAAAAATCGCCAGTCTGAGTACCAATTTGTTTCGATTAATTGATAAATCTTTTAACTGATTGTGTGTTGTTTGTGTAAAGGTATTTGTCGATTTCTACAAGAGATTCAAGTTGCTAAAAAAATGGATTCCGAGTTCTACAATGCGTTTGCTACACCCTCGACTACTCCAGCTTCAATTGCTCAAAACATGAATGCAGAAAACGAAACCGGAACAATGCAAAAACCCCCGAAGCTTATGGGAATTGAAGATTACCACGGGTGGAAGAAACGGTTTGAGAATTGGGTTCAGGCAAATCATCTAAAAGCTTGGGAAAGTATCGAAACTGAGTATGAGAGGCCAAAGAATACAACGGGAGCTGATAAAATCATTTCTGAATTTACTGAACAAGAGAGGGAAAGTTATAAAGGAGAGAAAATGATGATCAATCTGTTACAACAAGCTATTAAAGAAGATATATTTGTGTTGCTTCAACATGATGATAACGCTTATTCTATTTGGGAAGCTCTTCAAAAGAAGTTTGAGGGAAGTACTGAAATGCTACAAAGTAAAACAGCTTTGTTGAAAAAGGAGTTTGAATTGTTTACGTGCATGCCTGGTGAAACTACAAAGAGTCTTATTGAAAGATACTGTCATCTTGTGCGTGCCATGTCACAGTTGAAGATTACAAAAAATGCAGCAGAATGGGTTGAAAAGCTTGCTGACGCGTTACCGCAAAAGGAATGGAGTACATATCTGATGATATTAAAGAATTCCGGACAGTTTAAAAGGTTATCGATTGCACAATTTATAGAAAAGTTGGAGGCACAGGATCTGGAGCAGCAGAAAATTGCTAGAATGAACAGTTCTACTCATCAACAAGATATTAAATTGTACTATAAAGGAAATGTTCAAACTGCTGAAGCAAGTCCAAAGATACAAACTGCATTTAGTGCTGGAAATCAATCTACACCAAGCAGTCAAGGATCAGTCAACACTAGTGGGTTCTCAACGGTGAATCCTCCAAGTGTTCAAAGTTCATCTACTGGAAATGGTCATCTAATTCAGTGCAATGTAGCTCTACATCTTCAAAATGGTCAAAATTATTCTGAAGAGATTGTAAAGAATCATATGGGATTATTGGTCACTGCATTAGAGTCTTATGAAGGGTTAATTGCCGGAAGAATTGGTAATCCGATGCTCACAAAGGAAGATTATGACCAAATCGATGCAGAGGAGCTAGAATTGATGGATATTAAATGGGCTTTAGCTAGTGTTTTGAGGAGAGCAGAAAAATTTAGATTGGTTACAGGAAGAACTGATTTCTTGGATGCAAATCTTTCTAATCTTGGATTTGATAAATCTAAAGTTGTTTGTTTTCGTTGCAGGGAGAAAGGCCATTTTAAAAGGGAGTGCAAGAATCAGGAACCGAGAGGAGCAAAGGAGTCTGCTGGGAAAGATGATTATTATCGGAAGACCATTTATCAGCAAATCACTCATCAACCACATCAACAAAAAGAGCCACAAACAGCTCATGGAAAAATGATCGAAGATGCAAACAGGAAAGCTTACCACGGTATCGTTGATCAAGATGATGAGAAAATGGCTGAAGGATTTAGCTGGGACAAGTACATTCCAGCTGATTCAAATGTTGGAGCGTTTATTGCTCATATTATTCGAAAACCGGAAATGCTGAAGGAATGGATGGAAGTATTATCTGATGAAGAGAAAAGTGAAGATGAAGGATCTGTTTCATCTGAAAACATTTCGTCAGAGACAAGTGATAGTGATGAAGAAATTGAACAGATTAATATTGGAAAAACTCACTTATCTTCTGATAGTTTTGAATTTTATTTTGCAGAAAAATTGAAGAAACTGAAAGAGGAGAAAGCTGCAAAAGATTTGAAAAAGGTCAAAGTGGTTGAGAAGATTGTGGAAGTTGAAAAGATAGTTGAAGTTGAGAAGATCGTTGAAATCACAAAACCTTGTCTTACATGTTTAGAGTCTTGTAAACAGTGTATAGAAAAAGATGAAAGGTTTAGTGAGTTAGAAAAGTTGAAAGAAAAATTGTTGTTTGATGTAAAGAATTTGAAAAAGTCATATGATGTATTGAACAGACATGTGAATGGTCTGGAGAAGACTAACTCTGAAAGGGAAAAAGCTTTGAAGATGTTGAATGCTACCATGATGACAAAGCAAAAAGAGATCAACATGTACATAGAAGAATGTGCAAAGAGGAAAAAAGAGTTGGATAGTGAAGCAGCTGATAATGAAAGAATCAGAAGATTGCTGCAAAGTTACAAAGGTTGTGATTACATAATCGATAGAATTTATCCAACAGTTGAAGGATTTGAAGCTTTTAAAGATGAAGAAACAAAGACAAAGAAGAAAAAGGATACTGGTAAGAAACAGGGTGTATGTTATAATAAGTGTCCGCCTCCGATTTGGGAAGGTTACTCGCCTAGAAAACCTAACGAGGAAGAACTAAAACAGGCGGTCAATATTAAGCTAGAATCCGAGATAACTGATGTTTTACCGGATAATATTGATGTCACGTTCACAGCGTCCGACACAGATCATGAGTCAGAACTGATAAAACGAGTGGTCGATCAGGTGTTGGATAAGGATGAGGAGTCAGAGTCAAAGTCCGAGTCCGAAAGTTCATGTCAGTCAGTCGGGAGTTCGAGTTCGTCCGAAAAGAGTTCAAAGTCGTCGGGAAAACGGGTTTATAGTAAAGAATTTTTGTTGTCAAAATCTAATTTGAATGACGAAACATTTGAAGTTGCATATACTTTGAATGATTCTGACAAATTATATTTTGATAAAGAGTTTCCAATTAGAAGTGTTTGTTTTGACATGATTAAAAAGGTTTTCAAAATGACAGAAATTAATATTTCTGAAATTAAAGATTTATATTTTACTGGAAAACCTAAAAAATACACTTCAAGAGTTCAACAACGGTTAAACAAGAAAAAAGGTTACAATTCTGGTTCTGGTTTTCAAAATAAACCAAACCACAATAGTAAGCTCAAAAAGAAAGGACTTGGTTTTATTCCACTTGAAAATTATAAAAATGAGAAAATTTCTAAAACAAATACAAAATATGTTGCAGGAACTAGCCATGAAGAAGAATCAAAAAGCTCATTCTGGAAGCAATCAAACACAGAATTTCTTGCAAAGAAAGTGAAGAATGAAGCTTATCAAAGAAAGGAGACAAGAACCTGTTACAGATGCAATGAAGTTGGTCATATTGCATGGAACTGTCCCCAAGCAACAAAAACAAAACAGGGAGTCTCACAAAAACTGAAAGAAGTTATTGTTGACAAAGCTGAACCACCAACTGAAAGATTCAAAGTATTAAAAAATTCAACATATGAAGTTGGAGAGTGTTCAAAAAGGTTTTACAAGAAGAAGGGAAATCTTGACAACCAAGCTTGGGTTGTTAAGAAATCAGAGGTAAAATCTGGCGATGAATCTGATTCCACAAAGTCAGAGGAGCCACAGGTTGAGCTAAAAAGTGAAAACTCAGTTCCTCCAATGGATGATGAGAACTTTCCATCATTGAGGACTGAATATTTTAAATCAAAAGTTGGGAAAGTTGAGATCTCAAATCAATTCTATTCTGAACAGAAAGAATTTGATGTTGAGAAAGCGTTTAATGGAAACATTAAAAAGATGATTGGTAAAATGATTGATGGGAAGGTTAAAGGGGTAAAGGAATTTTATGCTACAAAGAAGGCAACCTATAGCCCAACTCCTAGTGAAGTTGAGAAGGTTACACCCAAGGCTGGTCAGGCTTGGGTGGATATTTTCTTTCATTGAAAAAAACCTGACTTGCCGGAGCTCCCAGGTGGGTAAAAGTGGAGCAGGAATCGGCACATTTCTTGAGAAATTCACGAAAGTGATTTCGACTTACAAGTGGTAAATCAGGGACATTAAATTGTATCTGATTTTCTACAAATGATTGAGAAACAATGTGATGAGTTTATCCCCTAACCTACAAATGGTTTGAAAATCAACAAAACAAATTTTCCGGAAAAACCATTTGATTAAAACAAACTTAAGTGTTTTGAAATCAATGGGAAAATAGTTTGTTGTGAAGGGGAGTTCTGATTGTTTATGCCAAGAGGATGGCGAATTGAAGTGATTTGATATCAGTTGTCATTTTATTGTACAGTTAGTTTTCAAATTTCCTAAAATGTGTTTGCATTTTAGGGGGAGTAAAAAATTTCAAAAAATCCAAAAACATTAGAAAATTTGAAAAAGTCAAAAACATGATAAAATTAAAAAAAGAGTTTTGTTGTGCAAAAAGAGGAAATGATAGTACATCAGTAGACTGTCACAGCATGCTAAAGAAATGTAAAGTAAAAATGTGATAAACGATCTCACTGTGGATGTGTGAGTAGGTTTTTGCACATTTAGTAGATTGAGACGAGATATAAACCTAAATTCAAACTTGCTTGTTCTGTGGGTTAACACAAACTTGGATATATAGGTAACCCCTGAAATCTTGTTTGAAAGGTCCCTTATTCTGAGATACTAGGTCTTTATGCTCAGTGATATCTGGGGTATTATCCCGGGACTTCTGCTGAAAGAAATTTCTGACCTAGTCCCCGGATAATGCTTTCTGCAAATGCTTGAAACATAGCATCGCCCTCAGCAAGCTGATGAAACAATAAAATTGATAGTCGTTGTTGTTGTAATGCAAAAGATCCTCTAAAGGGGACACACCAAAAGTCGAAGCCGTCATCTCTCTGCGTATCGAAAGATCGACCTGAGCTCTCACGGCCCTCGTACTATAATTTATTCCCCTGACAGATATCATCTGTGGTATACTCACCTGTAAGACTGAATATTGGGATCTGGATACGGGAGTATATTCAAGTAGTGGGACACGCGAATAAGTTCAAGAGCTTAAAACATTAACCTCGTATCTCGGATCAATTGAACTTTGTGTGAAAATTTAAGTGGATCAATATACTGACAATCTAGGTGAATCGTTTAGAACTTAAAATGTTTAAAACTTAACGGTGTTGGTGATTTGTCTCAAAAACTGATATGATCCTCTTACACAAACTCACAAAAATATTGTATGTAAATATTTCTTTACTGCATTTTATTTCTGTGAAAAATCCAAAAAGATTTTCGGTGTGTTTTAGCATATTTTTTGAAAAATCCAAAAAGATTTTCGACAACTGACGTTGAAAAGCTGAATTTCAAAATTCCAAGTGCTAAACATGACGAACAGGTTTGGGAGAATTTGATTGAAAAGTTTTTTCAGAGATAAAAAAATTCGTTAAATGATCATTGTTAATGTTATATTGTATATTGATTGGAGAAGGATCTGTGTTGGTGCATGAAATTTGATAAATTGTTAAATATTTTTTGTGAATCTTACTTTTGGGTAGAGGATGTGCAGGATAGCCTGGATTCTGAGCAAATAGAGAGCCAGGTTTCGATTCTGATCATGTGAAAGTCAGACTACGATCCCAGCATGTTTTGAGGGGGAGTCTGTTAGATAGAGTTACATTATCCGAGGAGGAGATCAGTTGAAGTATGAAGGAAGCTCAAAGACTGATAAAGACTGAAGATTGAGAAGACTCGACACTTAAGACTCGTCAACATCTGAGGGGGAGTCTGTTGGTGCACACATCTGTCGTCTTCGTCTTAATATCGAGTCTCGGGTTCGGTTCGGATCTTATCAAGCATGACATCACTAGTGACATCATCACATGACATCACTAGTGACATCATATTTCATATACACGTGAAGACAAAATGAAGTTGAAACAGATTGCACGATTGTTGGATGTTTTCGCTTGAAGACAAAGATGTTATTGTCAATTTCGCTTGAGAGGAAAGTGAAGGATTTCGCTTGAAGTCTTCAAGCGAAATCTAACTGCTATATATAGGATAGTGTGCTTGTCATTTGGAACATTGGTCTCAGAGTTATACCGAGGTGCTGCCGGTTTTTCTTCTGAATGTAAAGGTTGTCAAATTAATATACAAGAAGATTAAAGTGTGAAACAAGCTGTTTACAGATCCGTTTCTTAGTTTCCGCCTCTGAAACGGACTAGAACTCTTCCAAACGGCTCGTTTAGGTCGGAATCCGATCCTACAGTCATAAAAAATCCAGTCTACCATTCAACCACCAAGCACATTGATATCAGACATCACTTTGTGAGGGATTGCTATGAAAAAGGTTTGATTTCTCTGCACCATGTTCCAACTAAAGATCAGCTGGCAGATATGCTAACAAAAGCATTAGACACATCCACCTTTGAAAGCTTGATCTCTAGAATTGGCATGCTGAACATGGAATAACAGGCAAAATCCTGTTTTTCTATAAAGAAAAGCATTAAAATGTTTTCAGAAAATCAAAATTTCATCCTTAAAAATAGCTAAAAATGAAAATTTTCATTAATCCTTAAAAGTCTACCATAACCACTGTTTTTGGTTCAAACATCTGTTCTGATTATTATTGTCCACTGCTGAAAGTCAACCTCTGTTCCTTCATTAACCTTGTTAATCACTGTTGTTCAAAATCAGTGTTTTAATCCACTGATAGTTAAAAGTCAACCATTGTTTCATTTTACCACTGTAAACCACTGATAATTGATCCATCAGTGGTTTCCTAAACAACTGTCTTCCATTACTCATCAGAGGTTGACACATGGACAGTACTTATCCGTCAAATCTTTTGTAACCGCTGCCACGTCAGCATTCACTTTTCCACCTTATAAAACCCTGATTAAAACCCCAAACAGGGTTTTCACTGTTGAATCGAATTCAAAATTCCTTTCTCAAAGTAGTTACCATCAATTTCTTTCAAAATCTTTCATCGTCTTCTTCCTCTCGCATTCACACTCAAATCACCATGGCCATTCCATTCAAAACCCCTCATAATTACCTGTGCATACTTGAAAAACCAAGTCAAAGCACAACTTTCAACTCCGTCATTGATACTCTTTCGACCACAAAGTACAAAACTTTGTTGACTTGTAATGCTCCTATCTACCTGGATACCCAAAGAGAATTCTGGAAAAATGCCAAACTTGATGTTAAGGACAAAAAGCCCTTAGCAATAAATTCATCCATCTGGGGTAGTCCAGTTACCATCACACCTCAAACTCTTTCCGAGGTCTTTGAAATCAATGATCTTACAGGTAAAAGCTCTTTTCCAAAAATAGAGTACCAAACTGATTTTCTTGAAAGAGGGTATGAAGAGGAAATGAAAAAAGACACTTTACAAAAGGGCAGTTTTCCTCCTGCCATGAGGTTTTTATTCCATACCCTCCTTATGTGTGTGTCAAATAAAATTACTGCTTTCAATGAGATACCATTGAAAATTCAATATCTGGGTTATGCTATAATTAATGAAGAAAATTTTAACTACTCCCACGAAATTTTCAATGACATGGTCAAAAATATTAATAATATTAAAGATAATAAGAAACCATTTCTTTTGTTTCCAAGGTTTTTAAGTTTTTACTTACAAAAGAAATTTTCCAAGGATAATGCCCATGTGCTAATCCAAGGAAATCCTTTTCAAATAAACAGCCTTTCTTCTGAAACCTTTACTAGGCTGTCAAAACCTTCAAAAACACAAACAGAGGAGCCTGAGCAGAATTTAGCAGCAACAACTGCTCCTCAGGTTACTGCTGTTGAGCCCACTGCTCAAGGTGATCACAGTAGCACAACCACTGCTGTGAAACCCACACCTAAAATCACCAAAAGACCCAAAAAGAAAAATGTTCAAAAGCCCCCCAAACCCACTAAAAAGGTAACTCTGGAAGATGAGATCCCAGAGATTATACCTGTGACAACACAAAAGTCACCAATAACCACTGCTGCTACTTACTCACAATAGTTGGATGAGAGATCTCAACCTGAGCCTCAAACTCCTCATGCTTCTTCTAAAAAAGATCAGGTTGTATCCACAGAGACACCACAATATGAAACATTTGATTCACTTGAATCTATGTTCAACAGCCCAGCTCCCGGGGCAAATTCTCTTTCTACCCCTATCCTCACTGCACAACTTCCACCATCCATGATACCTTTGTTGGATGCTCTTGATATAGCCCAGACATAAATCAGTTCTTCTCAATCACCTGTCAATGAGAATATACCCCAACAAGTGACTGAGTCTGGTGTTTCTATCATTGCTAACCCACCAACAGCTGAGGAGGCTACACTGCAGGAATTACAAGTAATTCCTGTCAGTAGTTCAAGTGGAGCAGCTACTACAGGTGTTGAACCCACTGGTTTACACCTGGACAGTAGTTTCATAAGTCAGACTCCCTTGAAGGTAATTTCTTCTTTGGGAACCATAATATCCACTGGTGTGTATCCAATATACACTGGTGAGCTTAGAATGGTAACCTCTGCTGAAGAAAGAAGACCCCAGTACCAAGAACAAGGGGCATCAGTGGATGACTTTTGGGACACTTTTCCTAAGTCAACCACTGATACAACCACCACTGGTGGGAAATCAGATGATCCCATTCATTTGGGTGATGGTTTAAAATACAGAGAATTGACGGAGAGGGTTGATAATCTTGACACATCTGTTGCAGAAATCAAAACCATGCTGCAACAGTTGTTACAAGCTCAAAAGGCTACACCTACTGCTGCAGCATCTGCAACATCTGCTTCATCTCCTGCTGAGCTGTGGAATTTATTTCAACCTATGCTTCATCAACAAAGACAATATGCAGATCAACAACATGAAGTTCAAATTCAAAAGATCAGAAATTTGATGGAAGCTAGGTTCAAGGATACACAAGCAGAGATCAAGGCAATTAAGGCCCATTTACTACAAACCACTGGCACTGCTCCTCCTTCAATCATTTTTGTTGACAATCCTCCTGATGATGCCAAAAAGGGGGAGAAAAAGAAGAAGGGATATGAAGATGGTCTATACATTAAACCAGATCCATTGTCTAAACTGGTTGTGGAAATCCCAAGGCTAGATGGTTCCAAAAAGGTTGATGAGACTCAAAATGCCTTTGCTGCATTAAAAGCAAACATGAAAGAGTCAATGGAAAAAAAGGGTCTAAAATGTTTGCTCAGGAGAAGAAAGTTTTGATGGAAAAGGAAGAGCAGGGTACTTCTGAACTCAAGGAAGAGCAGGAAAGTTCTAAACCTAAAAGAAGACAGCCTACTAGAAAAGTAAGGCAACCCAAAACCACACCTTCCATAATCACAAAACATACTCCTCAAATCCCCAAAAGTTCCTCTCATCAAACCTCTAAACCAACAGATGTTGAGACACCTGTTGTATCAACAGTTGTTGGTACTTCAGTGGTTTCAACAGATGTTACCCCAACAACTGTCATCACTACCACATCAACACACACTCAATCCACTGTTGTACCAAAAACAACCTCACCACTACAAAAGCCACCTGCCAAAAAGCAGAAGACATCATATGACACATCATCTGTTGTAATGACAACAGTGGTTGAAACACAAGTTGTTTCAATAGCTGTTAGTCAAACACCAACCATCTCAATCACCACCACTCAACCCACCATCACAACACCAATTTCTCCAAAGCATAAAAGGAGAAGGGTAACAAACATTGTGCTGGAAGATGACACTTCCCCAACTCCAACATCTACACAACCACTGACCCTTGTCACAATTCCAAACCCTGTTCCATTATCTTCAGCTCATGTTCTGAATTCAAACACTGCTATTGTTCCTGTGGGATTACAATACCCATTGGATCTTCCAGCAGTCAGGGAGGAGATCAAATCCTTTTACTCTAAAGTTGACCCTGCAAAAAGGAATCTTCCTTCCAATCAAGGTTATCCTTTCCCAAGAAACATAGAAGAGTATCTCAAGATAAAAGCCCAATAAGCAGAGGATATATCTGAAAGAGATACAGTGGGAAAGTCTGACAAAGAGATTCATAGAAATCTTCAATACCTGCTCACCAAGGTCAGAACTTTAGAACAGTTCTCAAAAGATCTTTGCCAAAAACTGTCTGAAAAGGATGATGAAAGTATGAGGCAAGACTACCTTGAATATATCATGGCATACAAGAAGTACAGGGCAGAAAAGCATCAGTACAAAGAATGGACTATCAGTGAACTACAAGAAGAGATAGCCAGAATTCAAAAGATGCTTAAAGAAAAGGTAAAACAAACTCCTCCAGTCTGGGCCAAGTACAAGAAAAATGTACCTGAAAGAACCCTGAAGCTAAAAAGAATGAAAGAAGAACTGATAGCTGCTGATTATGGGTCAAGGAACCAGGTTACAAGATGGTAAGAGGACAAAGTGTTAGCAACTTACAAAAGCTTGGAAGAGTTGAGGAAAAGAGATCCCACTGCTCCTCAAAAGCCTGATTATCCAGAAGCAGTGGTTCCAGTAAAAAAACAAAAGTTACCAATCAGGAGATCCACTGCTCCACCTGCTGCCATCCTTTATCAAAGAAGGAAACAAAAGCAGATGGATGCAGCAACCAAAGAAGAAAGGATCAAGAAGAGCTTATCATGAAGATGGTCCTTCATACACTTTTGGCAGAAAAATAAGAATCAGCACAATCTCAAGACCCTGCCAAAGTTGTCATCACCAGGCCTCAATCTCCAAACTCATCTGCAATAAAAACTTTCCCAAAAACCCATTAGATTCAAAGATATTGATGTGTGTAAAATGCAACATATAAATTACATCAAATGAGGCACAAAACTAACCCTTTTTTACTACTAATGTTGGAAAAAGTGTGCTTTTGTCTTCCTTTTGTATTTTCTGGATTAAATGAGAGTAAATGAACAAAAGAAGCAAAAATGCAGCAAAATCTAACATAATTACAAGAAAAGGAATAAACGTGGCATGCCCGAGCCCTTGACAACATCTTCCCAAGCAAAGATAAGTGAACAGAAGGCTGACCATGGCCCCGTGTCCAGCGGACACGGGGGCGTGGCCAGGTGTCTGTAAAAAAGACAAAGCATAGAAGCTTCTATTTCCCGACACGGGGGCGTGCCCAGCTCAACACGGCCGTGGTCAATGCTAAGATTCGCAGAATCCAAGCAAATCTTGATAGTACAGATACGCTTCTGCACACGGGGCCGTGCCCAGCGGACACGGGGGCGTGTGGAGCTAATGCAGACAAAATGCAATTAATGAAGAAAGAGAAAGTGGATGGACACGGGGCCGTGTCCGGGCTTCTGTGCAGGCTATAAATAGGGGTGCTTGGTTTACTTCAAAGGCACCCCTTGGCAAACCACCTCTCTCCCACTTCACCCACACTCCACCACCATCACAACCCACATCCACCACCATCATCCATCATCCATCTTAGAGTGTGTGTAGTAGTCTCGGGATCCAAGATTGATAGTAAGAGTTCTTGACAATCAAAGGCCATGTTTGCCTAAGTCTCTTATATCACTTGGTGAAGACAAGCATTTAGTGTAATACTTTTAATTTTTAATCTTTTCGCACTTTTTATTTGGTTTTGTATTAATGACTTTAATAACTAGTTTCTTATGTTGAAGGTGAAACTTCCATATCATTTGTCCGTGGTGACTTTGCGTTATTTTACTGTCTATATAAAATAAAAGATTTACACCGTTCATATCTCTACGGTCTATATAGAGATATGTTGGCTACCTGGTCGGGGGTTAAGGGAATGGTTTGGTAAGGTTCTTGCCTTGTTCAGTGTATAGATCCTGCAAGGACCTGGGTCAAGCTTACTAGGACCTCCTTCAATACCCACTGGTATTGGATGGTGGGGGTGCGAATGGCTTGATCCCCTCATATGTAAACTACTATTAACACATTAACCCGGCTACTTGGGATTGTATCCCTGTTGACTCAAACCACTTAGCCGAGGGTAACGTCACCTTCAAAAGAGGGGCCTACCACATTACGCATTAATAACTTAATTAATTATCTTTCAATATTCCGACCCATTAGGATTGTATCATTGCTGACTCAAACTACTGGGTTGAGGGTAACGTCACCTTCAAAAGAGGGGCCTACTACTATAACTAAGATAATATCTTAAAAAGTGCAAAAGTGCGGAAATCATCAAAGGTTACACTAAAGGCGAGTCGGATCCAAGTGATTCATCTTGTCTATCTGTTTTTATTTTATTTTATTTTATTTTTCAGCATTTTTAGTTTTTATTTTCATGTTTAAAACTTTTTCTAACTTTTGATTTGATTAGACGTTGAGGATAAACCGGTACTAAAAGCTCTTGTGTCCTTGGACGACCTCGGTATCTTACCAATGCTATACTACGCTCACGATGGGTGCACTTGCCCATATGTGTGTTTAGTGTTAATAAAATATCGTGTTTTATAAATTTAAAACTTGACTAAAGTGTTAAAAAGGGCTTAAAATATACATAAAAATTATATCACGCTTAACGCACATCAGATACTAAAGTGGATGTCTGATCAAAAGACCCGCATATTGACTCTGCTCAGATCTAATGGTGTGGTGAAGCAAATATCAAGGGAAGCAGCACTTGACCTGGGTGTTGAAGATATGCAAGATCTCCTTGAGCTTCCCCTGTGGAGGGATAAGGATGATGAGAACTCAATGAACTTTGAATTACAATTCAAAGGTCAAGTTAGGTAACTCTTGATGAGATAATAAAGATCCAGAATAATGAAGAGTTTTGGCATCATCTGTTCCAGGGGGAGATTATTGGGATTGAACCCTACAAAGGAACAGTTGATAAAGCCAAAACTGGATCAGATCAGTGGATCCAGAATAAGCAGTTGTTTGCATCAGTCTTTCCCCTTGAATGTGACCTAACATCTGATGCCCTCTAAGTACCGCCCTTCTACAACAACTGCTGATCTACATCAACTGCTGTTCACTCAAAGACTGCTGAAGACTAAACACTGATGAGTCAATCTGCTGCTGTAGTTCAAGCACTGCTGAAGACACAAAGCACTGCTGGGGCTAAAGCAGTGGAATGAAGAAGCAACAGTTAGACTAGTATTTGTATTCATTTATTGTAATCAGTTGTTAGATAACAGTGTTTGTATTAGTCAGTGGTTAGAGGTTGTTAGGAGGTTAGATGTCACTTTCATGGTGACGTCAGCAAAGATGCCACAGTGGTTTGTTCTGTACTATAAATAGAACAGTACTCTGTACTGTTCTATTAGCTCTCTTCATCACAAAGTCATTCTGTACGAACATTCACTGTGAGCTCAGGCTGAGGGGGAGATTGTATGGATGCATGCATGCATTGTAATTGAAGATTGTAATAAATATAATCATTCGATTTCATGTTAAACATGTTTGTTAAAAACAATTCTCTCTTTGATTGTGTGTTGAAAGTTTGTTCCATTTCGTTTCCGCTGCACTTAACCTTAATTCATCTTCATTATAATCAAACAAGCACAATCATAAGAAACTCAGATCCTAACAACGTAAAAGTCAGGCTCATAAAACATAGGTTTGTTCCGGGTAGGGGAACGGTGACTAACCAAAGTGAATCGAATCCCCTTTCGAATCGAGGCAACGCGTCTTGACTTACTTAGACAAATACGTCATCAATATTAGGCCTACGATATTCATTCTTTTGGTCCTTCCACGTTCCTAATTGATTGGGAATTTCGAGACTTTTGGCGAGACATGAAAATCAAAGAGTGGGACTAGTTATCAAGGTCTGAGTTTCACCTCTATCTTTACAACAGCGTACCCTAATAGCGTCGGTACTTGTCAACAGACAGGACCTATTAGAATGAAGTAAGGAAATTTCCCCATCAAGGTGCGGATGTCACTCCTGTCTTGAGGGCAAATCTCGTGCAAAATACAAACACTGTTTAGCAGTGTATCCAAAGGTTACAAGTCTCTATTGTGTCAGCCTTAGGAAAGGCATGTAAGTTTAACAGGAAATGTGCTGCTAGGAAGCAGATACGGTAGAATGCATAAGTGTTAAACAACAAATAAGAGTCAAGATTCCTAGAACTATAGACTAGGGCAAGTATTCCTACTTATCCTAATTCCCTATAGTTATGGCTCTGATACCAATCTTTCACACCCCAACCGATGGCGGAAACATCGGGGTACGCACTAAGCGTTCAGATTTTTCAAGAGTTTCCATAACACTAATAGTTTCCAATAGTAATTAGTTAAGTTTCATGATAACATTGTCTAAAACATCAAACACAAAACCAAAGTACCAAATACAGCAACAAAACATTGTTTCAAGTTTCTAGATTTACTAGGCGAGTTTCTAAGCATCAATCCTAGCTTGTTTCTTAAGAATCAGCATCCTATCAGCCTGACACATGAATTAAAATAAAGTCAGTACAAAAACGTACTAGCGAGTATACAAGTTTGAGTATATAGCATAATAGATTAAAAGAACTCATATCCATCATGTAAACGATAAAAATAATTTCAGCCATGCTAGTATTCGCAGTCCAAGTGATAGCCTAAGTGTCCTGATGCTTTAGGTGTTTTCCCAAGACTCAAGGAAAACTATAATCCTCCTCACAATACCCCTAAGAATAACGGGGAGGTGCATCTTCCTATAGCGCTACTATTGTTAAGGCGGAACTACACACAAGGATTAAACGTTCACATAGCATAAAGAATCAAGAATCAAGAATCACAAGTATCAAGTTTCACATTCACAGAGGATAGAGTTTAGATTCAAAAAGTTTCAAGTTTCATAGAATACATGTTGCATCCCAAAAGTTTAAAACGAAAAGGGATCGAGTATACTCACAGTGATTGCTCAACAGTAACACTGTTATTGGATCAAAGGGAGCTCTTAGGATTAGCCTGATTGGAGTACAATAGATAAGTGTCGGATCAGTCACCTGATCGGATGGCCATCCGGTCGGATGACATATGTGATTTGGGACGGATCGCCATCCGATCGGATGGTCATCCGTACGGATGGCCATCCGATCGGATGGTCATCCGTACGGATGGCCATTCGATCGAGTGGTCATTTGATCCATTGACCGAGTTTCCAAAAATGATTAAGTGTTCATACCAAGTGTTCAAACCAGGGTTTTCGATCGGATGGTCATCCGATCGGATGGTCGTTCGGTCGAATGAACCATCGTGTGCAAGTTTCAAAGCTCCAAGTTTCTGATTCAAAACGATTTAAGTGTTAGAGGTTGTGAGGGACGTGTCACTCTAATCGGATGGTCGTTTGATCGGACGGCAGTTCGATTAGATTGACATTCGATTGTCATGACCCTGTTCCTTTTGCAACCTTGTAAAATTTCTAAGTTTAACGGTGACGGCATGGTACGTATTGAGACAACTGTAAACACGTCAAAGCTCAGCCTGCCTGATCGGATAGGAATCACCCCGTCCGTTCGGGTGTCCGTTCTTTACGGTGTTTATGTCAGAATCCGTACTCCGGCCATCTTCTCCGGCGGTAATCCGTCTCCAAGCCGACTCCAGACTAGTCATCGAGTCTACAGCCCGTTTGGGTCCGGATTCCATCGTTTTTAGTAAAAAGTTTAAGAAAGATGGAGGAAAACGTGAGTTTTAACTGAAAAGTCTAGATTTAGTAAAGATTCGGTGTAAAACACATGAATTTCCTTAGATCTGAGTTAGATCTTGACAGGAATGACATCACACAACTATTTGGTACAAACCGCCATGATGACGTCATCCTCAAGGGCTCAAATCTCAGAGATTTCATGGTGAAAAGTGTGATTTCAAAGGAGAATCATGTAGAGAATAGTGTATAGATTAAAGATGTGCAAGAATCTAGTGTAAAACATACCGAAATCGCCGAGAAATGGAAGAAAAGTGAGAGAGCGTGCGTCTGGTCGAAGGAGGCTGTCACATCAGTGAAGAATGATGTGACAGGTCCTATTTATAGTGCAAGAGTCGGGAATAAGGCGGTATGGCACGGATCGGATGGCGGTTCGATTGAGTGGCCCTTCGATTGGATGGTCATCCGATCGGATGGTCATCCGATCGGATTGCCATTCGGTCAATCCCATCCTTTCCACCTTCCGTATTTGGTTCATTTTGCGAGTTAGATTGAGCGTTGCGTTGCGTATTATTGTGTAGTAGTATCACATAACTAGATTATATCATTAACACAAAAGTTTCCAAGTTTCATAGTTTCCACCAGTGACAAGTCTCCAGTCCCTCGTTCAACCAAGTTTCAAGTTCACGAGCCTCAAGAGTCAAGCACCAAGTATCAAGTATCAAGAATCAAGCCTCAAGCATCAAGAATCAAGCCTCAATAATCAAGTATCAAGAATCTAGAATCAAGTATCATATCATCAAGTATCAAGAATCAAGTGTCTAGAGTTAAGTATCAAGAATCTAGTATTAAGAATCAAGTTTAAAGAATCTAGCTTCATAGAGTTAAGTATCAAGTATTGATAAGATTCAAGTATCATAGCATAAAGGTCCATAAGTGACAAAAGTGTCAAGAGTCACATAGTATAAGGATTAAAACTGACAATAGCTAAAAGTTTAAGGACGCAGGCGTTACAGATTTTAGGTCCAATTTTCTCAAGGGTTTGTTAGAACAGTATTTTACGTATTCCTTGAAAAATTCAGTCCATTTTGATGGTTCAATTTGTTACAAATGATAAAAATGAGAAGAAATGAGTAGAAGAGAAGTGTGAGATTGTTGAATCTTGTTGTTGTCTTCAGATTAGGCCTCCAAGCTCTGATACCACTTGTGAGGACCGTTTATCCATCCGATAAGCTCAGGTCTAATCTGTTTAACCTAGTCCAAAACGCGCATAAATCATTTTAGATTAGATGACAAGTATAACAGGATTACCTTTCAATCACTGTTTCATTAATGTTCAAGGATTACAGATCCTGGAAACAATTCGACAGGGCTTCGCCGTATCGTTCGCAAAACCAATACAGACTCAATGACCACACACTCCTATTTATAGACATCTATCTTCTTACGGACTTAAGTCACTACCTTTGTACCAACTAAGATATTTCATCTTCGTACGAAGTAGACTAGGTCATCTTCGTACGAACTTGATAATTCCACCTTCGTACGAAGTTAAACATTACAAACTGAAAATCTAACAGTTAAGCCTATTAGAGACACAGACATGACTCGTAGACACAGGCATCAGACATATGTCTCAACACCTTCGGATACATAGCTGGAAAAAAACACTATTCATGGCCAGTTCAAATTCATATATTGTATAATATAATGTATAATGTATAATTGTATAATGTAATTTACTGTAATATCATATCATCATCGTATTCAGTAAATCCCACCAATAGTAAAGCTAAGGTAGGGTCTGAGGGGTAAGATGTATAATTGTATAATGTAATGTAATCTGATGTGATGTGATGTGATGTGATGTGATGTGATGTGATGTGATGTGATGTGATATAATATGATATCATATCATCATCATACTCAGTAAATCCCACCAATAGCAAAGCTAAAGTAGGGTCTTAGGAGGGTAAGATGTAGACAGCCTTATCTCTACCCCGTAGGAATAGAGAGGTTGCTTCCAGTGAGACCCCCGGCTCGATAGTAGTTTTGCATCAAGCCTTGGACATAAGGCACATAACACTCAACAATCGAGATAAAGGTCGGTTAGTGCATGTACCCTTTTTTCTTTCGGCTATCAACGCTACCACATGATGCATGATTAACCGCCTGCCGCTTTTAACGTTATTTTCCCAATATTAGTAAAATAACGTTAAAATTAGTGCAATTTCACTTTTGCCCCCCAGGGCCCACACATATACATTATATGTGCACATCGTAGCAGGGCGTGGCATTTCTCTTTGAGGATGCCCATCCGCAATGGCTTGCCATACAGGCTGGGCAGTAATATAATATAATATAATATAATATAATATAATATAATATAATATAATATAATATAATATAATATAATATAATATAATATAATATAATATAATATAATATAATATAATATAATATAATATAATATAATATAATATAATATAATATAATATAATATTAATTGGGTGGGAGTTGGCTACAAAGTCAATTTTTCTACAAAGTATAAAAAGTCATAAAACACTATAATGTCAACCATAAAACGCACTCAAAACCTACAAATAACAAATTGAAGATTACTAAAACGTCATATTTGTGGGTTTTGTGTTGTGTTTTGGATGATAAGGCTTTGATTATTGAATGACTAACATTAGTGTGTTTTATGTTGATTATCATGTCGTGTTTTATATTCATAGTTGAACAATGGTGTGTTTGTAGTTTTTATTGACTGTTAGGGTTTGGATAATGTGTTTTAGTGATATTTATTTGTGGGTTTTGAGTGTGTTTTATGGTTGAAATTGTGATGTTTTATGACTTTGTACACTTTGTAGGAAAAATAGACTTTGTAGTCAAACCTCACCGAATATAATTATATATATTTTAAGATTTAAGATTATGTTTCTAGAGATCTAGCACCTCCTTCTGGAGAAATCATATGTTTCATCTTTTTTTTTCGATGTTTTTATGTTTATCAAAATTGTTACTTCCTCACATGGATAAATCACCCTTCTCGAATTGGGTTTATCATCAATCGAATCGTTTGCTTGTTTTTTTTATTTTTTTTAATTTTCTTGTCCATATCCACAGCCCCGATTCTTCTTGTCCAACCCAATGCAATATTGCAATCTCTCCCTGACTTTGCAACCTTTTGACTTCTCCAACCTGAAAAGAGCTAGAAATTTGGACTTTAGATTGTAGTCTCCGATCCAATTATCAAGCCAAAACGTATATCCGCCCCATCCCCAAGGTTACCTTTAATTAAAACAATTACTTGAATAGGTTGATTTCGAAGGACAATCCAGATTTTATAATATTAGACCAAACCCTCACCCGTCCTACTTTTAATGGTAAGAATTCAAATCTTCTCGGCTGTGATGGAGAGGCGTTACCATACGATGCCAAAGTCTGTTTACGAAGCTCATTAAAATCACCTCGTCTAGTTTACGGAGCTCATTTCTAAGAGGTCGATGGCTTAAGACCCGTTTAAGACATAGATATAGGCGTGTAGTGTAGATGGTGTGTTAGTTTGGTGTTTAAGAATAATAAAAAAAAAGTATTAAAATTCATTTAATTAGCTTTTGAAAAAAAGATAATCTAGACTTTAATGTCACAAGAATAATAAATTGTAAAGAGATAAACATTAGTTGTTAACACGACGTTAATTCAGGCTAAAATAATAATATTTATTATATTTTGAGCATAAATACCAACCTAGCCTATAGCCTATAAACGTAGAAAAACGGAATACTCATCATTCACGCTTCTCCTTCATGTGGTGAACTCGTTTGCCACTCCTCTTCTTCTCTCTCCACAACTATTCATAAACGTCGATCGTGAAATCGAACACAAGTAAGTAGCTAATTTCAAGTGTTCAAACAGATGTAAGTTTGCTTAAGTTAATAATTTCAACTGATGATAATCGAATTGTGCAGATATGGAGAATAATAATAATGTGGATATCGAAAGCGAAGGAGTGGAGAAGATGGAGAGAAATGGATCTGCGATGGAGGATAGAGATACGATACGAGAGCCGTTGCTTTTGAGAAACAGGATCAATACGACGTCGCAGATTGCTATTGTTGGTGCTAATGTTTGCCCCATCGAGTCACTTGATTACGAGTAACTAGTATTCTTATCTAGCTAGCTTTTGGTATTTATTAGAATTGATCACTGATCCAATTATTTAAGTACCTCTAGTTACTGTGGATTTGTACTTGACCAAAAGGGGAAACTTGCTTTTGGGGGGGTTTTAATTATTCATTGATTTTGGACTTTTAATCATTTGCTTGTGAGTTTTACTTTTTTATTTTCAAAGGTGGATGATTAAAAGAATTTTGCATATGTTGGTACAAATCCTTATACAGTTATACGAATCGGTTGATAATTTTGATGGCCATCTGGATCTAAATTGTTGATAAGATAATGGAAAAGTTTACGTCTTGGATTTAATTATTTGAATACAACAGATTTGTTTTATAAATGTGATAGATTCTATGGCAATATGGAATTGATGTCTTGAAGTTAATGTTATTATTGGTTCTTCGAGATTTGACTTGACTAAATATTTCTGCAGGATCGTGGAAAATGATCTTTTCAAACAGGATTGGAGGTCACGGAAGAAGGTGCAGATATTTCAATATGTCGTCTTAAAGTGGACACTAGTGCTTCTTATAGGATTAGCTACCGGGCTTGTGGGGTTTTTCAATAACATTGCAGTGGAAAACATTGCTGGTTTTAAGCTTCTTCTCACTGGTAATCTTATGCTTAAGCAAAAGTAAGCCTAAATTTTTCCACCCTTTTGTTTTTATATTTGATTGCATATGCCTTTTGTTAATGGAAGGAAAATTATGATTCTTGTGAAGGTTTTTTAGATCTATCAAGTGACTAACTAAAAGTTCATTGTTTGTGGAAATGCAGTTATTATCTGGCATTTGTTGCGTTGGCTGGTTGCAATGTGGTTCTGGCAACATGTGCTGCAGTTCTTTGTGCGTATATTGCCCCTGCAGCAGCTGGTTCCGGTATACCTGAGGTTAAAGCTTATCTTAATGGTGTAGATGCGCATTCTATTCTGGCTCCAAGCACCCTCTTTGTAAAGGTGTGTACCATACGCATTATCTCTCTCTCTCTTCGTCCTGGATTGTTGGATAATGATGTTATTTAAACAGATTTTTGGATCGATATTTGGAGTGGCTGCTGGATTTGTTGTGGGGAAGGAAGGGCCAATGGTTCACACGGGGGCTTGCATAGCTAACTTACTTGGTCAAGGTGGATCTAGAAAGTATCATTTGACATGGACATGGCTTAGATACTTCAAAAATGATAGGGACAGGAGGGACTTGATCACATGTGGTGCAGCTGCTGGTGTTGCTGCTGCTTTTCGTGCCCCTGTTGGCGGGGTCCTCTTTGCACTTGAAGAAGCAGCCTCATGGTCCCTCTCACTCTCTCACACTCACGTTTGATCAATGAATTGGATGTCAAGATGAAATATTCATTTTAGTTTTAGAGTTAATATAATAAGATTAATAACAATTTAAAACAAATGAGAGTACAAACAATTGCATTTTTTTAAGTAAAAGGATCAAGTGAAATTATCTTTTAGTGAAACACATATGACCATTAATCACCTTCTGGTTGCACTTTTAATAGTGTTAAGTGCATAAAAGGGTAATCAACTTTTTTTGCCCAGAAAAAAATATTGGATTTCTTAAAATATTCAAAAAAATCGCTCAAAGTTTCAAAACTTTTATGCAAGTTAATACTGTATTTGACCACGTTTGATTTTTCGGCTTGGTAGTAAGCTTGACTAAGTTTGACTTTTCGGCTTGGTAGTAAGCTTGACTAAGTTTGACCTTTTTGACAGGACACTAATGTGGTGTTGATGTGGCACTTGGACGCTAGTTAACTTAAAAGATTACCTATAAAAGTTGATACCCATATGTGAAATTAACAAAAGTTGGTTACTTTCCTATGCAATTTGCCAATTTAATATTACCCTGACATGGATACTATTAATTAAAATGAAAAATACAACGATTCTGTTTTTACTTTTTGCTTCTGCATTATCCAAACCTTATTCCCATGATGTTAATACTTAATAGGTGGCGGAGCGCTCTTCTTTGGAGAACGTTTTTCACAACTGCTGTAGTAGCTGTGGTTTTGAAGGGTCTGATTGAATATTGTAAAAATGGACAGTGTGGATTGTTTGGGGAAGGTGGTCTGATCATGTTCGATATCAATAATTCAGTACCTTCTTACAACACCATTGATCTCCTTGCCATTATATTACTTGGAGTTATCGGTGGAGTTTTTGGAAGCATTTACAATTATCTTGTTGATAAGGTCTTGCGCACTTACAGCGTCATCAATGAGTAAGCACTTCTCATTTTAGTTTAATCTTTCTTAATATAACACGAACGCATTTCAATCCTAACTTCTTGATATAAATTGCAGGAGAGGTCCTGGTTTTAGGGTGTTTTTGGTGATCGTCATATCAATCCTAACTTCTTGTTGTGCGTTTGGCGTCCCTTGGCTTGCAACCTGCATACCATGCCCGGAAAATGCAAAGGAAGAGTGCCCTACAAAAGGGCGTTCTGGAAGCTACAAAAGCTTTCAATGTCCCGATGGTCATTACAACGATCTTGCTTCCCTTTTGCTCACCACCAATGATGATGCCATTAGAACCTTATTCAGCTCCCTAAATACACACGAGTTCCGCATTCCTAGTCTCATTTTCTTCTTTTTTGCCATGTATTTCCTCGGCATCATAACATATGGAATCGCAATTCCTTCCGGGCTTTTTATTCCTGTAATATTAGCTGGGGCATCATATGGACGGCTTGTCGGTCGGCTCCTTGGTCCCATTGCTAATCTCGATTGTGGTCTTTTCGCCTTACTTGGTGCTGCATCGTTCCTTGGCGGCACAATGAGAATGACGGTTTCTCTATGCGTTATACTTCTCGAGCTCACTAATAATCTGCTAATGCTTCCATTAATGATGCTTGTCCTTCTCATTTCAAAAACTGTGGCTGATTGTTTCAACAAAGGAGTGTATGACCAAATTGTGATAATGAAGGGTTTACCGTTTCTAGAAGCCCATGCCGAACCATACATGAGGCATTTGGTTGCGGGCGATGTTGTTTCCGGGCCTTTGATAACTTTCTCGGGTGTCGAGAAAGTTGGCAACATAATGCATTCTTTAAGGATGACATCACACAACGCTTTTCCGGTTATTGACGAGCCACCTATTACCGACGCCCCGGAATTATGTGGGCTTGTGTTAAGGTCTCATTTGCTTGTTTTGCTGAAAGGAAAGGTCTTTACAAGACATCCGCGTTTAAGTGGAGCTGAAACGTTGAAAAAGTATCATGCCTTCGATTTTGCAAAAGCGGGATCAGGAAAAGGGTTGAAACTCGAAGATTTGGAGATAGAACCGGAGGAAATGGAAATGTATGTTGATCTTCATCCTATTACCAACACATCACCATATACAGTGGTGGAAACCATGTCTTTGGCTAAAGCTGCAATTGCTTTTCGGGAACTTGGTCTTCGACACTTGTGTGTTGTACCAAAGACTCCTGGGGTAAGCTTCCTTTCCTTTTTTTCACCCCATCTTGCTTTACGTGGCTCATTGGTAGGGGTGTAAACGAGCTTTATTTATTTATTTATTTATATTTATAACTACTCTCATATTGATATATAATTATAAATTTATATATAACATAATATTTCTGTATATAAAGTATTACACACACATATTTAGTCTCATTTATGCTCATGGCTAGGGCGCTAGGCTCATATACACCCCTACTCATTGGTCTCTTAAATAGAGAGTAGGTATTCAGGTGGGTTGTACAGATTGGGTAATTGGTTAGAACGGATTGGATTGAGCCAACACTTTTTGCCTTATACATTTTAGACTAGTTTTCCTTGAATAGAATGATTCAGAAAGTTTTGTGCGTTAAAATTACAATTTAGATTATATTTTTGACCCCTTTCTTCTTTAAGATGCCTTTTTGAACTGTGTGTTTACATGATAGACCTAAAACATTACATGAATTTGACTCGTTGGCCAAGTCAACGGATTGAAATCACAACCCACAACACTGCTCTTTTTCCCTTTTTCTATATTTATATATTATTTTCTTTGCAGAGGCCACCGATAGTCGGTATCTTGACACGGCATGATTTCATGCCAGAGCACATTTTGGGACTCTACCCGCACATCGACCCACACAAGTAGATCAAAGGCGGTGTCATGTATTATGTTTTGATTTTGACAACCGTCGAATGCCACCTAAGATGTTATTCTTTTGTGAAATTAATTTTGAGGGAGGCAAAGGAGAAAGGTATAGATGTTGTTTGTAGTGTTTTATAGAGTGAAGATGTGTCGTTTTTCCTTGTAAGAACATATGTTAATATCTTAATATTGAAAATGTATTATAATATTTAATACTTTTCATTTATTATTAAATTTGTTTTATATTAATCCTTGTTAATAGTCTTATACTACTATTTCAATTTTATTATTATAAAGTTCTGAGTTATTAGCTGTATCTTATGCTATTGAATGCATGACATAAATAAGTAGTTATTTGGTTTGGGCAATCCATCAGAATTCGAGCTAAGGTCTCTATTCGGGGTCCTTGGAAGCAAATCCATAAATCTTGTTAATGTTGGTCTTGATTTATAAAGAGGGTCTTGGGTTGTGGTTCGGATATTGCATTTTGGTTGGTCAATTGGTCGATCGATCCCTTTATCCACTATGTTTCCAGCCTTATTCTCCATTGGAAAGGAAGTAAAAATTGTTGGTGTTCATCATGAGGTGGGAATGGAAGCGGCCTTTATTGACCATTGCCGAATTTTAGGTGTTGCATCAATTAACTCAAATGCTCTATGATGGAAGGACCAGTGGCCAGTGGGTCTGGACCCTCCATTCATAAGGCGAATTCTCATTAGTAGCATAAAACACTGTATACAGGTTCACAACAGAGTGATATCGTATTCAAGTGCAATGCCAAAAAAGGTGAGTATCTTCGCTTGGCGAGCTGAGGTTGATAGATTGCCGACAAAGGATGCATTGCTGACTCGAGGAATTCACACTCGCTGCTTGTTTTGCCGTGAAACATGTGACCATATAGGGATCTGCTGGACCTACATAAATATATTCACGGTTCCAAAAAGAAGAAGAAAAAGGTTTTCCATGCCATCACTCTATGGTGTGTTGAGAGGATGAGGAATGATATGGTGTTTAATCTGCTCCAGCTTCAGTATCTAAGGGTGTAAGTAAAAGACTTTGATGGCTAATATTTTCTGATGATCTTATTCAATCAACAAGAGCCCTTTAAATAGGGAGCAATACAATGAAAACCCTACCTCTAAAATAGGAAACGATATCGACCAATATTAACAATATTATATACAAATAAATGCCTAAAATCTGTATCAGCTAAGACTCCCCCGCAGTTTGAGCGTTCATGGGACAAACGCTTAAACTGGAACGAAAAGACTGGAACAGTTGCCTGGAGAGCCCTTTAGTAAAAATATATGCGTACTGAAGAGACGAAGGTACATGAAGGACACGGATATGACCAACTCGAACCTTTTCCCGAACGAAATGTATGTCGATCTCAATATGTTTAGTACGTTGGTGCTGAACTGGATTATCAGATAAGTACACAGCGGAAACATTATCACAATACACAACTGAAGCCTGTCGAAGAGGAAGTTGATGTCTCTTCACACCCTGTTTTATATTTTGGTTGATATAAAATTTCACCGGGGTAACCCTTTACCCAAAAAAGAGGAAGTTGAAGTTCAAGTAACAAATTCCGAATCCACGTAGCCTCTGCTACAGCATTAGCAACCCCGCGATACTCAGCCTCTGCACTAGAACGGGAAACTGTTGGTTGACGTTTGGAAGACCAGGAAATTAAATTATCCCCAAGAAATACACAGTACCCGCTGGTTGAACGTCTGGAATCTGGACAACCACCCCAATCTGCATCCGAATAAGCAACTAAAGAATGTGACCTGGATTTAATAATCCGAAGTCCATAGTCTAAAGTGCCCTGTAAATACCGAAGTATACGCTTTAGAAAAGCGTAATGTGGGTCACGTGGCTCGTGCATGAACAAGCACACCTGCTGCACGGTGTAAGAGATATCTGGACGTGTAAAGGTGAGGTACTGCAATGCACCAGCAAGGCTTCTGTATAAAGTTGGATCAGAAAACAACGACCCATCTGTGGCACTTAATTTCGAAGAGAGGTCCACAGGTGTAGTGCATGGTTTGCAATTAGCCATGGAAGTGCGAGAGATGATATCTCGAGCGTATTGGGTCTGATCCAATAAGAGACCGCGGGAATTCCGAGAGACCTTAATTCCCAGAAAATGATGCAACTGTCCTAGATCTGTCATAGCAAACTCTCGTGAGACTGTGCGAATAATCCCCTGCAAAAGTGAGTTTGAAGATGCCGTGAGAACAATGTCATCGACATAAAGTAAGAGGTATGCAGAATGAGGACCCCGGCTGTAAATGAAAAGCGAATTATCACATGCACTGCTGCGAAAACCCTGTGAAATAATAAAGGTGGCAAACCGAGTGTACCACGCACGAGGGGCCTGTTTCAGACCATACAATAACTTCTTCAACCTGCAAACAAATGTTGGATTACGTTTATCCACGAAACCCGGTGGTTGATGCATATACACTGTTTCGTTCAAATTCCCGTGTAGAAATGCGTTTTTAACATCAAGCTGATGAATGGGCCAAGAACGGGAAACGGCAACAGATAAAACCGTGCGAATGGTAGCCGGTTTTACAACCGGACTAAAAGTATCATCACAATCTATGCCAACCGTCTGAGATTTCCCGTTTACTACCAACCGTGCCTTATACCTTTCAAGAGAACCATCGGATTTAAATTTGTGGCGGAATAGCCACATGCAACGTATAACGGGCTTGTCCACCGGACGTGGGACCAACTCCCAAGTATCATTAACCTGTAACGCACTAAATTCTGTTTGCATGGCATGTAACCAGTGAGGGTCAGTAAAGGCTTTAGAGTAGGATGTTGGTACAGGAGAGAGTGTGGTTGCGATAAGGGTGGTTCGGGATTTTGAACGAGTGGTCATGGGATGGGTATTGGTGGGGGCGGCCGATGTTGTGGGTGCCGAAGGAGCTGTAGTTGCAACCGTAGGGGCTGCGGAGGCAGCCGTGGCTGCTGGGACAGCCGTAGGGGCTGTAGATGTAGCCGTAGGGACAGGTTGTCGTGGGCGGCGGCGGGTGTACGTAATGGGAAAAGGTGAGGTCGAGTGTGGGGTGGTTTGAGGTGTTGCGGGTTTGGGTAGAGAGGTTGGTCGTGTGAATGTGAAACCGGGTGGTGAAAGGTCATCAAGAAAGTTATAGGTTGCAGTTGGTGTGGGAATGGTGTATGGAAAGGTATGCTCATCAAAGGTAACATGACGAGAGATGGTGACTTTGCCGGTAGTGGGATCAAAGCACCGATAGCCGCGAAAGTCGGGCGGATATCCTAGAAAAATGCAACGAATGGCACGAGAATGAAGTTTGTGAGGTTGAGTGGCGGATGAGTTGGGATAGCACGCGCAGCCAAAAACGCGTAGGTGATCGTATGTGGGGTGGCGTAGGTATAAAGCAAAGGTAGGGGTGAAGAAATTAAGTCGTTTGGTGGGTAATATGTTATGAAGATAGGCTGCGGTGTGTAAGGCTTCAACCCAAAAGATGGGAGGGAGGTGGGCATGAATAAGTAATGCTCGAATGATGTCGTTTAGGCGACGAATCATCCGTTCAGCACGGCCATTTTGGGATGATGTTTGGGGGCAAGAGAAACGAAACAATAGGCTGTGCTGTGTGGCAAAGTCTTTAAATGCATGGTTATCAAATTCACCCCCCAAGTCACATTGGAATGTTTTGATTTGACGGTTAAATTGTGTGGCAATCATTTTGTGAAATTTGACAAAGGTAGGAAAGGTGTCGGATTTATATTTCAAAGGATATACCCAAATAAAATTAGAAAAATTGTCAATTAACACCATGTAATATTTATATCCTGTTTTACTGGGTATTGGAGATGTCCACAAATCACAATGTATAATATCAAACGGTGTAAAAGTAAAGGAATTTGATTTATAGAATGGCAAACGTTTACTATTGGACAAATGACAAGAGTTGCAAAAAGTAGAACCATGACTTTTATTACATGAAAAATTAAAGCGACGACTAAGGAGATCTAAGACTTGAGCGCCGGGGTGTCCAAGTCGATCATGCCATGGTAAAGAAGTGGATGTAATGAAGCAAGCTTGAGGCGGGAGTGTTGGTGGTGTGACCGGATAGAGGTTGCCCGTGCTATTGTGGCGGGACAGGAGGCGTCCCGTTTTGAGGTCCTTCAAGGAAAAAACCAAAAGGATCAAATTCAATTGAAACGTTATTGTCACGGGTAAACTTACGAACAGACAAAAGCTTTTTAATGATTTGTGGACTATAAAGAATATTGGGTAAAATATAGGTTCGGTTATTAATGGGTAAAAAACCCGTACCGGATCCCTCGATTGGTAAAACATTGTCATTGCCAACAAGTAATTTAGTATGTACAGGAAAAGAACTAGGATGTTGAATCGTACCTTTGGTGTCAGTGAGATGTTCCTCAGCACCAGTGTCCATGTAGGAATTTGGATATGCATAATTGAATTGCATGGCATTAAACGCAACACTTAAGGCCGAGGGATTCAAAGCATCGAACCCACTGTATTGAGGGCTGCCATATGGGCCAGAGGGCGTGTAACCAGTGAAGTTTGCGGATGGGTGTTGGTTGTTGTTGGGCGGGTATGAAGGTTGTTGATTGGGCCGCCATGAAGTTTGGGTCGGGTAGGGGCAGGGTGGAGTATTCCACCAGGCCCATTGTGGGTAGGAGTTGTTTTGAAACGCCCAATTGGTAGAACCCGACTGAAAGTTACAGTTTCCTCTGCCTCGGTCCCCACGTCCTCTGTAATGTTGCTGTCCGCGGCCACATCCGCGTGCCTGCTGACCACGAAAATTCTGCTGTGATCGTTGCGAGTGCTGCTGATCAGTTTGGGGTGTGGTAGATGGTGTTTTTCGGCTAAGTCCCAATCGGCACCTTGGGAGTTAATGAGAGAGGCGGTGGTATCAAACTCGGGGGATAAGCCACGAACAAGTTGAAGGACAAGGCGTTTTTCGGTGACGGGATGATCCACATCTACTAACTGATTTGCAAGCTCCTTAAGTTGTTGACAATAGTCGTCAACAGAGCTGCAGGCTGTAAGTGTGAGGTTTACAAAGCGGGTTTCAAGAGCAGTCGCTTTTGCTTGCTTGTTACTTGGGTATTACAAACTAAAAAATCAACCAATCAGAGTGCGCCACGTCAATCAGTGAAAAGTGTTTAAACTTTGCTGAAAAGTGTTGGCAATGGTTAGACACTTGGTGAAGTGGTAAACTTTAAAAAAAAAGGGAAAAAGGTGTGATTGGTTGAGAGATGGCATGGACCCCACCCCACACTACCCTCTCTCTCTCATACCCTCCCTCTCTCTCTCCTCCGGTCATCTCCCCGAATCGTCAACCCTTCCCCGCATCCGAACCTTCACCGAGCGGCAAACCCACCGGCGGTGGTGTTACCGCGCGGCAAAGGCGGTTTGCCGAGTGGGTTTGCCGCCCACTCCGTATACCCTAAGGCTATGAGTTTTCTATGGATAAAGAACACTTGTATCACATGGGATTAGGGTTGTAAACGAACCGAACGTTCAGCGAACAGTTCGTGAACCGTTCGGCCGGAAGTTCGTTTATGTTCGTTCAACTAGCTTAACGAACGAACACGAACAAAAATTTTCGTTCGGTTAGCTTAGCGAATGAACACGAACATAGGTCTCGTTCGTTCGACTGTGTTCGTGAACGTTCGGTAATATGTTCGGTTACGTTCGTCCATGTTCGTTTGATTATATTAAAAATAATAAATAATAAACCTTTTATCTAAACATATTGAAAACTTGAAACCCTGTTTTTTCTAAGTTAGCTAAAATTTGGACATACTAAGACATTTTTGGGGATAATTATGTCTAAGTTAGTTAAAGTTGATTCATCGTTTGGTGGTGTATTAGACTTCTTGTGTTTTGATTTATCATTTGATGGTTGTATTTAACTATTTATATCCAATGTTTAAGGATAACAATATTTTTATTTTTTTATTTTTTTATTTTTATGTTAAATATTCGTTTGCGTTCTTTTTTATTTGCTTGCGTTCGTTTGTGTTCGAGACCAGTGTTCACGAACTGTTCGTGAACAACTGAATTTCCTTAACGAACGGACATGAACATAAACTTATGTTCGGTATGCGTTCGTGAACAGTTCGCGAACATGTTAATTTCCTTAACGAACGAACACGAACATGGCCTTGTTCCTGTTCGTTCGGTTCGTTTACAGCCCTACATGGGATAACCGGAGGAGGTTTGATGTTTTTTTGACTATTTCTAAGTCTAAACTAAAGTCAGTGGGCATTAAATCCCTTGGGACGTTTGGCGCTTGAAAGTCAAACATTTTTTATTTTTCAAGTGTTTAATCTTTGATCCTTGAATGGTCTTGATCTTCTTAACTTCTTTTAATCACATTGTTTTGTTGTTCCTAACCTAAATTTAGGGTTACAACAAACAAATAGGTATAAAAGAACCCTTAAGATGCGGTTAGGTTCTATCATTCCACATGTTGTGAGATTCGGGAATAAGAAATATGTTATAAAGGACTTGACTATTGTAGTTTTACTACATAGGGTGTGAGACTGTGATATGGTGCATGTATATGTGAAGTTTTGTGATGTCCCACCATTTTGAAAAGTGAGAATCAAAAAGGAAACTTGGTAAGTTGAGGGGATGTCATGTACTCTGAAAACATATCAAAGGGACTCCAAAGACTTCTTGTTCTTTACATAAGGTTGTGGAAGCGCCTAAACCGTTAAAGAGTTTCAAGGTACATTTGTTGTAATTTGTAATTTATGGAAAACTATTATTTGTATGGTAAGTATATGTATTTGAGTAACCATTGTTGGGAATTCCGGGTCCGAGCCGAACTATGGCCTTGTGCGTGAAGGGCGGCTGGAAGTTTAACTTGGTTTACAAGTTATTAATTAATTAGTGGGTGATATCTAAGGTTCCTACAGTGTTAAGGTTAGGAAGTGTGTTTAGATAAATATCATGTAATTAATTAATAAGAATCCTAGTTATAGTCTAATGAGATAGATTAGCTATAAATATCGTGAAAATGGGTAGGGCTTTTTGTAATTAAGGTTTTGAGTAAAGTTTCTCTAATAATATTTGGGTGATTTGAAAGCCAAATACGTTTGTGTTCTTCCAATTTTATCATTTGTTACCAATTAATCTCTTTAACCATGTAATAGGAAATGTATTTGATGTAACATTTTCAAAATAAATAAAACTTAATGTGCATATATTGAAGATTATCATTATCATACTATTAAAACTCAAACGTTTTGAACAGTGTCTGTGTTGGTTGTTTTTCATTCATTGGCTGTTTCATGTGATGCTTAAATTTGATTGGCTTATGTGGGCGGTCATGGCCTCATCAGTGAAGCCAGGCACGTGTCACCCAAAGCCAGAGAGAAAAGGGTAAGGCCTATTCCTCTTTCTCCTTCAAAACCCCTGGATTTCTTCTCAAATCCACAACAAAGCTTTCCAGACCGTGGTTTATTCTGACTGACCTGTTTGGGCGGTCAGGAGATGGAAGTTGTCATGATAATTGTTGTTCTTTGACATGCAAAATCCGAAGTGTCACCATTGGTGGATTCAGACCGTCTTGGCGGCGGCGATTGTCGACGTAAAACCCTAGCCGACGTTTTAGGCGACGACGGGCGGGGTTCTTGCGAGGTTTCAGCCTTTCACCTACTTGACGATGATGATGGCTTGCTACCTGGTATGGCAACTCCGGTTGCAACCGTAGCGCCACTGAGCGGGTTCAACGACGATTATGATCTTTGTGACATTTGTGCCTTTACGACCATTGTACAATTCCGAGCAATTTCAAATCTAATGAAATTTTGTGTTTCATATCCGGAATTGTATAATTACATATGACATTTACACATTTCAATCCTTGTACGATTTCGAACTCTCGAGAAGCTTTCTGGAAGTTTTATGTAAACTGTTACGCAAACGTAATCAGTTTAACGCAACGTACTCTCCGAAACAGTTATATAAGCTAAAAATACCCTAAATATCCTTTACATAACTTAGAAATAAGTTTTGAAGGGTTGAGTATGTCAAAAACAAGTTTATTCAATTACAGGGACTATTTACGACAAACTACGAAAGTCTGCCGATTCTCATAGCAACATGCACTCCGGAATGATGACATAAGCTAAACCTACCCTAAATACTCTTAACATAACTTAGAAATGAGTTTTGGAGGGTTCGGTATGTGAAAATATGCTTATTTGATCACAGGGACTAAAAGCGTCAAAACTGCGAAAGTATGCCAATTCGCATATATTCTGCTTTCATGCCATATCTGCACATCAAAAAAATTTTGTAATCATTAAAATATTGTATTTTAGTGATGGCAAAGCAAAAATACCATTCGTTTCGCAATTTGGATCGTTTTCGCGTCCGTTCGAGTTTTCGTCGTAATTTAGCGCAAAACGCGACCGTACGACCGAACGAACCGACATCCACAATATTTCCAAGCATATTTCAAGTTCCTTATGCTATAACATCCCTATACAGCCCGAATTTGAGGTTAATGGGGGTTATACGCGTCAAAAACCATCAAAACATGTTGCAGGGACTGAAACTGTCAAAACTGAAACTATTGACAGAAAGTGGTCACCCTCACGCCACACGAGAGTCCACTGGTGTTCTGGCGCACCACGTGACAGTCCATGTTTTTCAGAACTTTCCATTTCAGCTGCAGCTCCTGGATTTTAACTTGGTTTTTGATATTGTGGGCTATTTGTGTGATCTCCAAGCATAGAATCTGATCTTGGACACATGGAATGATCTTGTCCTTCCTTGGGCAACACACAAAACATGTGGCATGATCTTGTAGCTCCTAAAAAACTATAAATACCCCCCCCCCCCCATTTCATTCACAACTTGCTCAATTCATTCTTTTCTTCATCACCTGCTCTAATTGGAGGCTACCACATTGTTGGAGGCTTCCTAACTGAGTTTTCTAGTTCATCTTTCATCCTAGAACACAAGTGAGTGTTCTTCCTAGTCTTGTGTATTTATTTTTAGCTATTTCAAGCGAAAAGTCAAACAGTGTTTGACTTTCGGCTTTGACCATGAATTGGTCAAGTCAAAGTTCAATTGAACTTTGCAACGTGATCGTAATCATGATGGTTATAATCCCTTGCGATTATACCTACTGATTACCACGTTTACTAGTCGAAGTGACGAGTCAAAGTTTCGGTCAAAATGCACGTTTATGTGCATTTTACGACGGAACTATTTTCGGGTATGAAAACACTTTGTTTTGATACCAAATCAGTTTTCCAACTAAGTTAAACATGTTTTGACATGTTTAACTCGTCACTTCTATTTTAGTGCTTAATTAGGATCGTAAGTCGAGCGGTTTGACCACCGCTTTGACTTTCGAATCCGACCCGTTTGGTCGATCATTAGGATCCAACCAAACATATATTTGTAACCATAGTTATATAGGGAATAACCTCCAGAGGTTATACCTTATGGTCACTTCATTTGGTTAGTTGTATGATAGGTTGTTTATATGCCCTTAGAAAATGACCAAAATGCCCTTTTCATGCATAAATCCGATTTAAGCATGTGTGACCAAACTTTTGACACCTAAACTGATATTCTAACATTTTCAAACATGTTTAGGCATTTAAGACTTATCATAGGACTTGTTTAACCATCTGAACGCATAGTTACGCAAATGACACGTTAAAGTAGCGTAAACTACCTTAACGGGTCATAACGGGTCAAAATCACTTAGGATTCATTTCAAATCAGAATGTAGACTTTGTTAAACCATTTCATATGAGTTCCAACACTCATTTGGTTTACAAGACCTCATTCTATCTGATTCCTCTGATTATGTACCGTTACTTTAACATAGTTACCCGATGTTAGGACACGTACGAAGCTTTGATATTTCACTTGATTCAAGGATACTTTGCAATCCCAAGTGAGTACATAGCTCCCCTCTTTTATGCTTTCGATTGTTTTGGGGTGACTTATATGTGCTAAATGCTTTTCAAGTTTTCAAAACAAAAACTACGGTTTATATAAAACTCGACGATTTCAATAATGTGAACGAACTTGTTGGTGCGTTAGTCGAAAGATGAATGACATTCATTAGCTTTGATCAAGCCGACCAGTAGTATGTTATGGTACCATAGGATTTGACAAATCCTGTCATCGGGCTATCCACTGGATTTGGTGGATTCTCACACCCTCAAAATCTACAAGCGGAGTATTACCGCGAGGCGTGTGACTGACCAGGATCATACCACCAATCATACTGAACGATAAGTTAAATAAAGTAAAGTCATCACAATCAAAACGTTTAGTGTCCACAAAATCAAAATCCCAAAACCAAGTTTAAGTGTTAGCGGAAGCATAAAGTTTAAAACCTATTAATAGTTCAAAAGCATAATGTCTAATGTTAGGAACCCAACAGTTGGTTCCTTGCCACAACGTCCACTCCTCGTGCAAGCTCCATCCATGTACCTAACGACCTGCAAAACATGCAGTAGTGTGTCAACAAAAAGTTGGCGAGTTCACAGCTGGTTGTCTGTTTTATTGTTGTTCCAAAAACCATAAGTTGTTAAGTTCCTTGTTATTTATAAAAACATGCCATGGGGAGCTACCCACTGTTTTAAACAACTAGACCAGTACCATATCAACTACTGACTGAAGTTATGTTGAGTGCCCCAAGTCAATGTCTATCATCATTGACTAAGTGACCAAGTATATTAGTCCACTCCCGTCCTCTGTGGCACGGTGTGAGGCTTGGTAAACCTAATAGCGCTATTTAACTAATAACCCGTTCGCCATTGGCCCGACGATTAAGTCGATATAAAATGAGTGGGGACTTTAAGATAGAGTTGTTGTCTAGTATGCTTAAGATATGTCCTTCACCTAGGAGGATGGTAGTACGTATTCTACCCAAGGAGAATTCGCAGGTTGCATCCCACCCATGGGGGATAGTTGTCGTTGTTTAACCCATTCCCAAACCACCGGGAATCACATGCTTTTAAGAAAAGTGTGAACTCACCTTCGATTGCTCGGTTGGTCTCTTAAAATGGTTAGGAGTCAAGGTAGGTCAATCACGTTCTAATACGATTACCATTTAGTTTATTAGTGTGTTCAAGTAAGGCACAAAACTCATACACGTATCTAAACACGTATCATCCAATCACGTTGACAACTTACATACATATACCTATTGCACATATAATTTCTTGTGATCACAGCTCACAATAATTCACATAACAATTTCGTTGACATCAAACAAGTTTGATCATTCTCAGATAGCACAAACAACACTTAGATACGCACATAACAACTTATTACGTTTTAGCTTTGACGTCCAGAACTGGGCTGTTTTCGGGTATTTTTATAAAATAGTTTTCTCATTCCAAAAATTCTAAATAATTTACAGAACGTTCCAAGTGGTCCGCCTCACTTTGTGTAAAAATCTCAAGACCTAAATCATTACCATTTATTTATTAAAAATCATCTAATAGGCTGCAGTCAGATTCGTCGCTTTCTGACTGCAGTCCACAGAAAAATTTATTTAAAAATCATCGTCTGTCCAAATGGCAAAATTCCAGTGGGAGATTTTCGGCAACATCCGTTCCCAGCTACTGTACGTATTTCACGACCTAACTCTATCCAGATTACAGGATATAACGAAAAGCGTAACATGTAATTTCTGCAGGAAAAACGCATCTTTTGCTGCTGTGTAAAACAGTACTTTAAAATAGCAACCGACCTCAAAAAAATGCGATTCCAGTGCCATTTGAAGCGTTTTACAAAAACATACATTTTAGACTTCAGAAAATCAGTTTTTCGATATGTAATGATCTGTTTACAGCCAACTGAAGTTGGCTGTTTATGTTGATCAGCTTTCTGTTTTCATCTTTAATATACTAGAACGAGTTTAAACGATCATGAGACTTAGTTATATTGGCTAACAGCAGGTTAACTCATCAAATATCATCTAGTATATCAAGAATCACACAAACCCTAGGTATGTAACATCAAAACATCACAGAAACGCGGCTTTATCACATAGATCGTAGCTAATCTTGAAGCGAAAGAGAGGAGGCTACGGAGGAGGAGAGGTGCGATCGTGAGAGAGGGGGGGGGGCTTCCATCGCACACACACCAGGAAGAAAGCTAGGGTTTTTTTTTTTGATCTCATGTACAAATACGTAAATATAAAACACAAGGAGGAGAGGGGTGTAGGCGGTTTGGGTATGTGGGCCGAGAAGGGGTTTGGTCGGCTTGGGTTGGGCCGAGATTAGTGTGGGGGAAAGGGGTGGGTTTGGTTTTTGGGTCACTAGGTAACGGGTTTCGGTTCCTAGTAACTTTCGCAAAATAACATATCACAATGTTCGGTTTCGGGTTTAGTTTCTGCTTAATTCACGTAATGATAATTCGGTTATGAGAGTCAAGTTTTATGTTAACGAAATATAAACGAATAACACGCTACTAATTTATCCGCGACACACGTAATTTCTAAGTAAACACGTACTTTATAAACAAGTAACACGCAAAATGAATTAGGAAAGATACCTGATTTTCCGGGATGTCACACTATCCCCAAGTTGAAAGAATTTTAGTCTCAAAAATTGAATATACGCGGGTAATCATGCATGAGCATAAGAGTTGGGCCGAGATCATGAGCCCCATAACTTAGAAGTGTGCAGTCGTAAAGAGGTGTGTGACTCAAGAGTTTGTGCGACAGTACACAATCACGTACAATACCAACTCACAATCATACAATTTCAATCAACGTACAATCATCCAAATATCTTAACACAGGTTATATCAAAATACAAAGTGCGAAAAGTAATCAGTACAAGAGAAAGGCTCCTGAAATACGAGTTGTCACATCATCCCCAAGTTGAAAGAAATTTCGTCCCGAAATTTAGCACGTAGTTACTGAGGAAGCTAGTTGTGTTGTGTGTTCTCGTGGGGTGCCACATCATCCCCCCGTTGGTTTGGAATTTCGTCCCGAAATTCCGTTGTAGCTTCATTGTTGGACTCATCTTCCTTAAACAACTGAGGATACTTGCGTTTCATTTGGTCTTCTCATTCCCAGGAGAGCTCTGGGCCACGACTGGAGTTCCAACGAACTCGAACAATAGGTATCTTACTTCGTTTGAGAGTTTTGATTTCCCGGTCCATAATTTCCACCGGTTCCTCGACGAAACACAGTTGGTCGTCGATAGTGAGTTCCTTGAAAGGAACAATGAGGGTCTCATCTGACATACACTTCTTTAGATTCAACACGTGAAAGACGTTGTGAACGCCACTGAGTTCTTCTGGCAAATTCAGTCTGTATGCCACTTTGCCGATTTTCTCAGTGATCTCAAAGGGTCTGACATAACGCGGATTAAGCTTGCCCTATTTGCCAAAGAGAACCACACCTTTCCAAGGTGAGACTTTAAGTAGCACTCGATCCCCAACCTGGAACTCGAGAGGTTTCCTACGCTTATCAGCGTAGCTTTTCTGACGGCCACGAGCTACCGCCATTCGTTGTCGGATTTGGGCAATCTTTTCCGTTGTGTCGAGAACAAGTTCTGGGCCAGTGATTTGGCTGTCGCCAACTTCCGCCCAGCAAAGCGGTGATCGGCATTTCCGTCCGTACAAAGCCTCGAACGGAGCAGCCTTGATGCTGGTGTGGTAACTATTGTTGTATGAAAACTCTACCAAGGGTAGGTGTCTTTCCCAGCCGTTACCAAAGTCAATGACACATGCTTGAAGCATGTCTTCAAGAGTCTGGATGGTGCGTTCAGTCTGCCCATCCGTCTGTGGGTTATAAGTTGTGCTCATGTCTAGACGTGAGCCAAATGATTTATGCATTGCTTGCCATAACTCAGATGCAAAGCGTGGGTCATGGTCAGAGATAATGGAAGTTGTCACTCCGAGCCTAGCAACTAATTCCTTCAAATAGATATCGGCGAGTGTAGAAAACTTGTCAGTTTCTTTGATTGCCAAGAAGTGTGCCGATTTAGTAAGTCGATCTACAATCACCCAGATGGTGTCATTTCCTCGCTGAGATCTAAGTAAACCAGTAACGAAGTCCATGGAAATTTGTTCCCATTTCCATGTTGGTATCTCAGGTTGTTGCAGTAACCCTGATTGCTTTTAATACTCGATTTTAACCCTAGCACAGGTCAAGCATTTGCTAACATATTAGGCAATGCTAGCTTTCATACTAGGCCACTAGTATATGGTTTTGAGATCATGGTGCATCTTATCAGAGCCAGGATGTACCGAGTAACGAGACTTGTGTGCCTCGTACATCACAAGCTCACGTAGGTTTCCATAAGATGGAACCCAGATACGTCCTGCTAAATAGTAAGCACCGTCTTCCTTTAGTTCTAGTCGTTTTTCCAATCCCCGCAGGGACTCAGCTTTAAGGTTCTCTTCCTTCAACGCTTCGACCTGAGCGTCACAGATTTGGGTAGGAAGACTAGAGTGGATAGTAAGCTGTAACGCACATACCTGCTTAGGTTTCGTTTCTTTCCAGCTGAGGGCATCGGCCACTACGTTAGCCTTGCCTGGATGGTACTTGATCTCACACTCATAATCATTCAGAAGTTCGACCCACCGACGCAGTCGCATGTTCAACTTGTCACACCTCAAAATACGTCGCAGTGGAATATAAAACGTAGTGGTGACGGAAGCTGGTGCCCATTTGTATCTTGCTAAACGATGCATCGTAATGTTGGACATTTCAACTTAATTAAAACATAGATTTTAAAACATAAAGTCTTAAAGTTCGTCACAATCACACCATTGTTAAATTGTTTTGACCCTTATGGATCTTATTACATTGGTCCCAAATAGTTTTAAAAGTTTGTCCAAAACATTATCAAACCAAACATGCATCAACAACCACAAGATACGCCATAAATTCCCGAAGCCGAACTCAAGTACCTGTAGAACACGTTAAAATAAAGTGTCAACACAAAGGAAGGTGAGTTCACATATTCACATTCAAACAATTCATTCCAAAGGAAAACTTTCTGATTATGTGTTTATTTTAAAACATCCATATAATTTTTAGAAAGTCCGTTTTACTTCCTTAATAAAATCCATGGGTCATCCGTCGTAGTTCAAACACCAGACATTAAAGCGCTTACTCAAGTTTTGTATATTAAATTCATAGCGTCAATTTTCAGACTCGTATGTTAGCTAGACAATACGAACTATATATTTACCATGCAGGGATAATCAAAGCTAGACAATAACCAGAATCTAAATTCGTCGTTTGACTTGACACGGGGCGACCGGTCACGACGGGGTTGTCAACCCGATAGATCTACCAACAATTCCTCGCGTACATTTACTTAATAGATTAAACGACATCATGGGCGCATGGTCCACTTTGAGACCAATATGATGTCTGCCTCACGTACAATATATATATCCTACTAATATGACAACTTTACGATCTCTTTCTCCTCGGAAACACCGTACCATCCCAATTTCCTCCAAACATTCATTCATCAAAAACGTTTTATCTCGAAAAGTATGATTTATAAAACTCCATATATTTTCAACGAAAATATATATTTTATATTAAAAGGTATGTTTTAATCCAAAAACATTAATAAACCCTTTTATTGGCGTGTTCTACCCCCAAAATATATACAAAGCAGTAAAAATGAGGGGTTTAGTGACACTCACCTTTGGGTGCGTATTTTAAATAGCGCAATCCCACAGTTTGATTTCTACACATCCTATTATATGTAGGAACGAGTTTTAAATCAATATAAACATCACAAAAATCCTAAGTTTCTCTGTTTTCTTAGAATTGTCACATAACTTTGAGATTTTCTCAAAAAGTTATCATTTTTGATTATGTTGGCACGTTAATATATATATATATATATATATGAGTCCATATATATATTTGTAATATTTTTGCGACTTGAACGATTTTATTGGTGACCGTTATTGTGTAAATCCGTTAACACTCCCGTTTATACGCAATATATCTACGATTTGCGCGTCGTAATATATATACATAAACGTTCACATAAATTATCATCGATACACGCGAAATCTTGTTAACTTATCTATTTTGTCATTTTTAAAGCAATTATACATAAAATATCTCATATGTATCAAATTTCATGCTCGACAAACAAGTTAAGCATTTAACGCGATTTTTACCGTTTCTACCGCACAAAACGCACAAGTATACATGCATAATCCAAATTTTCATTATCATGTTAAAACTTAACATATTTTCACATTCACATGTTTAAATCACGTAACACATCTTATCACATAAGGTTCACCAAAAATTTACCCATACTAGTGTTCATTGAAAATGCGTATTTTAGCGATTCGGTAACGTTTTCGGGCGTCGGAAGTCACGTATGACTAACCAAACACCGAATAAACTTAAAATTAGTTAAAATACTTATTTTTAAACTAAAAATATCAGTTTACTTACTGATCTAAATTAGTTTTATAAAATCACTTGAAAAGCCGATTTTTGACCGTTTTAACGCATAGTTTTGCGTTAAACGTTTCTATAATCATCCCAACTCGAATGGACTTGATATTTTAACACATTACATGTTATTTACTGATTAAAATAGTTATTATAATCAGGTTAGTTCTGTTTTTATGTAAGTTACATAAATCATGCGATTTCACGTATTTTACAACTTCTAAAGCATCAAGTACAACATGCAAGACTAGCAAACTTTATGACAAAGTTTTATATCACTTAACACTTCAAAATGATCATATTTTTAGTGTTTAGGGCCTGATTAAATATCATCTTTATTAAATCATGTTCAAATCGTCATTTCTTGATCATCTTTCAACATGCATGTCCAAATATGTACATCAAATGCACCCATATCATATCATCATCAACATGCATGAACTAAATCATATCTATCATGCATTTTACTCATGTTCAAACATTCAAGAACATCATCTTTTTCATATATCATCATCTAATCATTTAACATAAATGCAAGACATACACATTCTTACATAACTAAGACTTTTAATCATCAAAATATTACATGCATGCATACTTATACATACTTACATACACGACTCATATATACATACACTCATATGAATCCAACTTTTACTTTTACATGTTCATTCACATGATTAAAACCCTTTTAGAACTATCCAAGATCACATGTACATCACTTTTCAACATGTTATCAAACAAGATCAAACCAAAAATCAAAACTCATACTCTAACACACACACATGCATATGTACGACCACATATACATACACATCCATTTTTATTTTATTCAAAAACCCATTTATTTTAGTTTTCAAGTTTGTGAATAATTTCAAGACTAAGAGAAACCTTCCATCATCAACATCTCTAAAAATCAAGAACATGGTTTTAAAAACAAGTTTATACCTTCAAGATTTCTAAGTGGGTTTTTGAGAAAAGATGGTGATATGAGGCTTGTTCTTGCTTAAATCTTCTTGAAATCACTTCCAAACCTCCTTACAAGCTTGAAATCACCATGAAAGGCCTTTGAATCTTCATGGATTAGTTTGAAAATCTTGAATGTGGGTATATAAGCGGGTGTTTTGTCACACCCCGACCACGTTAAAACAACGAAACCGTGGCGGAAACGTCGGGGAGTGTTGTAACAGAATTATTGTTCCACAACCATGGTAATCAAATGTTTCGTTTTATTGATTCATTAAGTAATGTACATTGTCTTAAACCAAACAAACAAATTAAACATCGTTTATCATTGTTTTTATGTCACTAAGGCCTCGTCCAGATCCTATGTGACTCATGCATCCTAGCAACCAACATCAAGCAATACCACCTGAAACATATGTAAAAACAAAGTCAGCAAAGAAATGCTGGCGAGCACATAGGTTTTATGAGAGTGTCGGATTCATGGCTCGTTTATATGTTGCAGTACCTCACTAGACTACAAGTGTCAAAAGTACAAACCTCGTTTTGAAAAGTGTATTGCAACATAATTAACCAACTCAAATCAAGATGGTTATAATTTATAAAATCTCGTAGCCATGATTCTTAACCCCAAAACATTTGTTTTAGTAAACCAACTTGTAAAAACTCGTTAATAAAACTCGTATGGTTTATATCATTTCGAAAACCTCGTTGTGTGACATCGTTTCAAAATCGTTTCCCAAGTGAACTAAATAATGACATGAAATGTAATATGATAAAAGCACTTATATATAAGATGTACCAGCGGCGTATCTACCATGCTTTTATCATGCTACACCCATCCCATTATCTAATCACTTCCCAAAACCAATCGTTTAATCAAATCGTTTATCTCGTTTAAGTCGTTTCAAATCGTTTAACTCGTCTCCAAATCGTATTCGTTTTAATTGTGAAACTACTTATGGTCGTCTCGCTAATAACATTCAAACCTTCGTGACTCGACTATCTCGTTTCTCGCATTAATAAACCACCAAAGGGTAAGTTAACAATCATCAGATTCGGTCGTTACCTACGTAACCCCCACACATAACCATGGGTGTAGTCTGATAACGGGATTTGTCAGATCCTATGGTACCATAACCTAATACTGGTCGGTTTGGCCAAAATTAATGAATGTCATTCGTTATGTAACTACAACCAACAAGTTCATTCACATTATCGAAATCGTTATTAGTTTAATATAAACCATTTAAATCCTTTTTGAAAACATCGTTTAAATATCGAAATCGTTTTAATACATATGAATCACCCCAAAACAATTGAAAACAGTAAAATAGGGGAACTATGTACTCACATTGAATAGAAGGGTATCCTTGATCTAAAGAACTTAGAGAAGCTCAGGCAAACTAAGGAAATTCAAGTAGTACCTAGTAATCGGATCACTAGTAAATAAATTGATACCTAAATCGGAAGATCGGATAGAATGAAGTCTTGTAAACCAAATGAGTGTTGGAACTCATGTGATATGGTTTAACAAAGCCTACATTCTAAATCGAAACCTAACCTAAGTGTTTTCGACCCGTTACGACCCGTTTAGGTAGCTTATGCTACTTTAACGCGTCGTGCGTGCAAAAGCGCGTTCGAGGCGTCTAACTAGTCCTATGACAAGTATTATATGCCTAAACATGTTTAAATATGTTGCATAATCAGTTATGTGACAAATGTTTAGGTTACATATGCTTAAAATCCAATTATGCATGAAAAGGGCATTTTGGTAAATTACCTAAGGCATATAAACTACCTATCATACAACTACTTAAACTAGGTGACCATAAGGTATAACCTCGGAAGGTTATTCCCTATGCAACTATGGTCACTATACATGCTTGGTCGGATCCTAATGATCGACCAAACGGGTCGAGTTCGAAAGTCTAAGCGGTGGTTTAGACCGCTTGACTTACGACTCTAAACAAGCACTAAACTAATAGTGACGAGTTAAACATGTCAAAACATGTTTAACCTACTTAGAAAACTGATTTGGTATCAAAACAAAGTGTTTTGATACCTAAAAGTAGTTCCGTTGCAAAATGCGTGCTAAAACGCATTTTGACCGAACTTTGACTCGTCACTACGCCTAGTTAATGAGGTAATCAGTAGGTATAACCGCTAAGGATTATAACCATCGTGATTACAATCACGTTACAAAGTTCAAATGAACTTTGTGTTGACCATTGACTGGTCAAAGCTGAAAGTCAAACACTGTTTGACTTTTAAGCTAGGAAAGCGATAAAAATATTTTGGTGTCTACACTAAAATAAAAATATTTTGGTGTCTAAAAAAATTTTGGATGTCCAGATATGGTCAGAACGTAAGATATGCGCGAAAATACAAACTTACGTCGTTTTTTGACACTTTTAGTCCCTGTAAGATCAAATAAGCATGTTTTCGCACACCGAACCCCTCAAAGCTTATTTCTAAGCTATGTTTAGGTTATTTATGGCGTGTTTGGCTTATGATCAAGTTCTGGAGTATTCGATACCATACGAATCGGCATAGTTTCGCAGTTTGACACAAATAGTCCCTGCGATCGAATAAGCTTGTTTTCAACACACCAAACCATCCAAAACTTATTTCTAAGTTATGTGAAGGTTATTTAAGGTATGTTAAGACTATGTCACTATTTCGGAGTGTTTGTCGTGTTAAACTGACTGTGTTTATGCACCAATTTGCGTATAACTTTCCAGAAAGCGATTTAAAGCTTGAAATCAGAATCGAATCAAATCGTAAAATCATCAAACACAAATACACATATAATAACACAAAAACACATTGTTTTATTGATAACTAACATTGTTTTACATTGTACATCGATTACAAAGTACAGTTGTCACAGTCTCCCCTACTTTAGGAAATTTCGTCCCGAAATTTTAACTAGAGGAAACTTGTGAGAACAATTGCGGATATTTCGCCTTCATTTGGTCCTCACGTTCCCAAGTAAACTCTGAGCCACGTTTGGATTCCCAACGAACCTTGATCAATCGAATCCGTTTGTTCTTCAACTGTTTGACTGCACGGTCCACTATTTCCATAGGTTTCTCGACAAAGTGCATCGTTTCATCAACTTGAATTTCATCGAGTGGAATGTGAAGATCAGCGTCAGCTAAACACTTTCGCAAATTGGACACGTGAAAAGTCGGATGAATATTTCCAAGCTCTGGAGGTAGCTCTAGTCGATAGGCAACCTTTCCAACCCTTTCAACAATCTTAAATGGTCCAACATATCGTGGTGCAAGTTTTCCTTTCTTTCCAAATCTCACCACTCCCTTCCAAGGTGACACCTTGAGTAGGACATGGTATCCGACTTGAAATTCTAAGGGCTTGCGTCGCATATCCGCATAACTCTTTTGACGGCTTCTAGCTGTCACAAGATTATCGCGAATTTTCTTGATTTTGTCTGTTGTTTCCAGAATGAGCTCAGGTCCAGTAAGCTGAGCTTCACCGATCTCATTCCAACAGACAGGTGAACGACATTTTTGACCGTAGAGAGCTTCGAATGGCGCCATATTGATGCTAGCATGATAACTATTGTTGTAAGAGAACTCGATCAATGGCAGATGAGAATCCCAATTACCACCAAAGTCAATCACGCATGCTCTAAGCATATCCTCCAAAGTTTGAATCGTCCTCTCAGATTGTCCATCTGTTTGGGGATGATAAGCAGTGCTTAGATTTAGTTGGGTTCCCATAGCAGATTGCATGGTCTTCCAAAAATGAGATGAAAATCGAGCATCACGATCGGAAATGATGTCCAAAGGAACACCATGTCGAGATACAATCTCATCAACATAAATCTTTGCAAGTTTATCAGCAGATAGATCCTCACGAATCGGAATAAAATGAGCTGACTTCGTTAATCGATCGATGACAACCCAAATCGCATCGTGACCTTTTGATGTACGTGGTAATTTAGTGATGAGATCCGTCGCAATGTTCTCCCACTTCCAAACCGGTATCTCTGGTTGTACATGCAAACCAGATGGTCGCTGATGTTCAGCCTTGACTTTGAGACAAGTTAGGCATTTCGACACATACAAGGCAACATCCTTCTTCATACCAGGCCACCAGTTTGAGTACGAAGATCCTTGTACATTTTATCAGCACCAGGATGGATAGAATATCGAGACTTAAGAGATTCGTCCATCACTAAAGTGCGGAGATCGTCTTGTTTCGGAATCCACAAACGATCCTTGAAATAGAGTAACTCATCGTCCTTCGTTTCGAGCTTGAGCTCAAGTTGACGTGGTAATTCCTTACCCATCAAATTTTGTGAAACACAAAATTGTTGAGCTTGAAGAACACGAGTTTGAATATCAGATAGAGTTCAAACAGAATGAAGCTTGACTCGCTCCTTTCGACTAAGCGCATCGGCTACGACATTCGCCTTACCAGGATGATAGCGAATTTCGCAATCGTAATCGTTTAAGAGTTCAACCCATCGTCGTTGCCTCATATTCAACTCCTTTTGATTGAGAATGTGCTGGAGACTTTTGTGGTTTGTGTAAACCACACACTTCGTGCCATAAAGATAGTGTCTCTAGATTTTGAGAGCGAAAACCACAGCTCCCAACTCAAGATCATTAATCGTGTAGTTCTTCTCGTGAACTTTCAATTGTCTAGACGCGTATGCTATAACTTTACCTCGTTGCATAAGAACACAACCAAGGCCTAAGTTGGATGCATCACAGTAGACAACGAAATCATCGATTCCCTCGGGCAAAGATAAAACAGGAGCATCACAGAGCTTCTGTTTCAGGGTTTGGAACGCTTCTTCTTGCTTGGGTCCCCACTCAAAAGGCTTATTCTTTTGAGTCAAAGCAGTGAGTGGAACCGCGATCTTAGAGAAGTTCGAAATAAAACGACGATAATATCCAGCAAGACCAAGAAAAGATCGGATCTCTGTGGGTGTCGTCGGTGTGTTCCAATCCTTAATAGCAGCTATTTTGGATGGATCCACATGAATACCCTGCTCGTTGACTATGTGACCCAAAAACTGAACTTCTTTATGCCAAAATTCACACTTGGAGAATTTAGCAAAAAGTTGTTCCTTCTTCAGGAATTCCAATGTCAAACGAAGGTGTTGCTCGTGATCGGCTCGAGACTTCGAATAAATGAGAATATCGTCGATGAACACAATGATGAACTTGTCTAAATAAGGTTTACAGACCCTATTCATTAAGTCCATTAAGATGGCTGGAGCATTCGTCAAACCAAAAGGCATGACAGTGAACTCGTAGTGCCCATATCTCGTGCGGAACGCAGTTTTGGGAATATCTTCTTCGAGAACACGAAGCTGATGATACCCAGAACACAGATCGATCTTGGAAAAGTAGGTAGCACCTTGCAGCTGACCAAAGAGATCATCGATTCGAGGTAGGGGATATCGATTCTTGATGGTACGCTTATTAAGCTCACGATAATCGATACACATTCGAAAAGATCCATCTTTCTTTTTCACAAAGAGGACAGGAGCACCCCAAGGTGAATAGCTCGGTCGGATGAATCCTTTATCAGATAACTCTTGAAGCTGTTTCGATAACTCTTGCATCTCAGACGGTGCAAGACGATAAGGTGCTTTCGCAATCGGGTTGGCATTGGGTACAAGATCAATGTGAAACTCGACTTGACGAACTGGAGGCAAACCAGGCAGTTCATCAGGAAACACCTCTGGATAATCCTGAACAATCGGAATATCCTGAATACTCTTGCTCTTGCCTTTCTCCTCGGTGACATGTGCCAGGAAGGCAACATATCCTTTTCGTAAGTAACTTTGGGCTTTCGTGCACGACATGAGTTTCAATCCACCAGATGGTTTCTCGCCACGAACTTCCAGAACATCGCCAGACGAAAGAGGAATACGAATGATCTTATCAAAACAAACCACCTCAGCATGATGTTTGGTTAACCAATCCATCCCCATGATATTATCGAAGCTCCCGAGTTGCATCGGTATGAGGTTAATAGGAAAAAGATGGTTATCGAGGTTCAATTGACAACCACGAAGAACATAATCGAGTACAAGAGGTTTACCAGTAGCAACTTCGACAGATAAGGGTTTCCTCAGTTTAGTTCTAGGTTTCGCAAGTAAAGGCTCAAAAGATAACGAAACAAAACTCCTATCGGCACCAGAATCGAAAAGAACAGATGCAAGTTGATTGTTAACAAGGAACGTACCGTTAACAACCTCGTTGTCCGCCCTCGCCTCATTCACGTTCAGATTGAATGCTCGTCCACGAGCGGGATTCACATTTGCGATTGCATTCGGATTCGCATTTGCATTTACCAACCTCGGGCAGTTGTTGCGGAAATGACCCATTTCTCCGCAATTGAAACACGAACCAGGTGGGAATCTCGCAGCATTCCCTTGAGCTTGTGCTGGAACCTGAGCAGCTTGATTCTGGCCAAAACGACACATGTTGGCCAAATGCCCAAGTTTACCACACGTGGTACACTGTTTACAGGCCTGCTGAGCAACATGATGACCGTTACAATGAACACAGTGAGGTGCGGTACCAGCATATTGCTTCTTTGCAGGAGGTAGGGCTGGTGGGTTCTGAGGGTTCTGTGCAGTTACTGCAAAGTTCTGGGAAGCCTTGCGCTTCCTTGACTTTTTAGAAGACTCACCCTGCTTCTTACCCTTACCCTTGTCTTGTGCAGAATCGGCTGATTTCTTCTTGTCACCCTTACGGGTCAATTTACCCTTTCTGACCTGAGACTCGGTCAGAGTAGTAGCCAATTCAATCGCTTGACGGACAGTGGTAGGATTACTGCCAGTCACAATATCTTGCACAGAATCGGGTAATCCATCGATATACCTCTCAATTGCCTTCTCCAACGGGGTAACCATCGTAGGACACAACAAACTGAGCTCTTCATATCGATCCGTGTAAGCACGGTGTTCTCCCCCTTCTTATTTTAAATCATCGAATTCTCGTTCTAAAGCTCGAATCTCGTGACGGGGACAGAACTCTCTCATCATGAGAGCTCGGAGCTCTTCCCATGTTTGTGCCATCGCCACATCAGCACCCCTATCGCGCATCACTCCGTTCCACCATGTAAGAGCACACTTCTCGAACACGTTAGATGCAAACTCAACCTTACGCTCATTCGGACATTGCACATGTCTAAATGTGCTTTCCAGACTTTCGAACCACTGAAGGAGCGCGGTTGCTCCTTGAGACCCAGAAAATTCCAACGGTTTATTCGAATTGAAGTTCTTGAAACTACATTGTGAATTATTGTTGTATAACTCATGGATCTAGGTTACTATGCCAGGAAGTACTGTAGCCATTTGCTGAGCAACAAGGGCTGCGACTTCTTTAGCAGTAAAAGGTTGAGCATCACGTCGAGGAGGCATTGTCTAACAAGGAAACATGAGAAACGAGTGAGGTTGACAATTGGGAAAACAAAAGAGGTATTGAAAACATCGACAAAACACAAGGAAGGCGATCATTCGTTCGTTACCTCGAACAAACAAACGACACGCAGTGACTAATCAAAGTAAATGGGTCAACATAATGTATCACTGAAGACATGCTCGCCTATAAGTGAACACTCACCCCAAGAGTTCCCAGGTAAGAGTGATTGGTCCGATACTGCGGATTTGTACGAACACTCTAGCCTTAGATAGAAAACTCAGGGTACATGCATTCACTCTTCCAGTTTGCACGTGTTCACATTATTTAGACCCAAACTTTGACAAGATTTTGAAAACTTAGAGGGTTCAAAACCTTACAACAGAGGGTTCAAAACCTAGTAATCAATCATCCTAGAATAGATGATTAATTTTCAAAGCGGTTTCATAATTTGTGTTCACGTTGTGGTTATCACCTAAGGATAGGTGACGGTATTGTTTTAAAATCTAAACGCAAGTACACTTGCATTAGGGTCCTAGAAAGTTATAGTCTAGGTCAAATCATTACTAATAACCTAATTCCCTATAACCATTGGCTCTGATACCAACTCTTCTGTCACACCCCGACCGCGTTAAAACAACGAAACCGCGGCGGAAACGTCGGGGAGTGTTGTAACAGAATTATTGTTCCACAACCATGGTAATCAAATGTTTCGTTTTATTGATTCATTAAGTAATGTACATTGTCTTAAACCAAACAAACAAATTAAACATCGTTTATCATTGTTTTTATGTCACTAAGGCCTCGTCCAGATCCTATGTGACTCATGCATCCTAGCAACCAACATCAAGCAATACCACCTGAAACATATGTAAAAACAAAGTCAGCAAAGAAATGCTGGCGAGCACATAGGTTTTATGAGAGTGTCGGATTCATGGCTCGTTTATATGTTGCAGTACCTCACTAGACTACAAGTGTCAAAAGTACAAACCTCGTTTTGAAAAGTGTATTGCAACATAATTAACTAACTCAAATCAAGATGGTTATAATTTATAAAATCTCGTAGCCATGATTCTTAACCCCAAAACATTTGTTTTAGTAAACCAACTCGTAAAACATCTCGTAAAAACTCGTTAATAAAACTCGTATGGTTTATATCATTTCGAAAACCTCGTTGTGTGACATCGTTTCAAAATCGTTTCCCAAGTGAACTAAATAATGACATGAAATGTAATATGATAAAAGCACTTATATATAAGATGTACCAGTGGCGTATCTACCATGCTTTTATCATGCTACACCCATCCCATTATCTAATCACTTCCCAAAACCAATCGTTTAATCAAATCGTTTATCTCGTTTAAGTCGTTTCAAATCGTTTAACTCGTCTGCAAATCGTATTCGTTTTAATTGTGAAACTACTTATGGTAGTCTCGCTAATAACATTCAAACCTTCGTGACTCGACTATCTCTTTTCTCGCATTAACAAACCACCAAAGGGTAAGTTAACAATCATCAGATTCGGTCGTTACCTACGTAACCCCCACACATAACCATGGGTGTAGTCTGATAACGGGATTTGTCAGATTGTAGGATCGTTTTCAGACCCGAACGAGTCGATCAGAAGAGTTTTTCTCAATACAAAAGGCGGAAACAGATGTATCGAGTTCAATTTAGCTAGAAATCACTTTAAACTGTCTTTTGATTGATAACAGATCGATTACAATACTGTAGACACTTCGACAGAGCTTCGCTACCGGAATTAGAAATCGTTACAAATGACTAGGCACATAAGGTATTTATAGGTGTGGTGATTTCGTTTGAAACTGTCTCAAACGGAATCTAATTCCACACGGAATTACCTCAAACGGAATCAACAATAGATTTCAAGCGGAATTAACCACCTGATTTCGTTTGAAATGACCATGTATCATTTCAAGCGAAATTACCTACAAACACATTTTCTCGTTTTGCGTGCCTTGATCTATCTATACAAATGCAAGACTCGATACAAGACGAAGTTGACAGACGCATGCACCAACAGACTCCCCCTCGAATGTTGACGAGCCTTCAGTGTCGAGTCTTCAACATCTTCAGTCTTTATCAGTCTTCTCGACCTCTTCTGAGGTATCTAACAATGTAAAGCATCCTCAATCTTCTCTCTCTTTCTTCCAGAATTGCAAACTGGTTCTATACTCCTCTTAATCAGATCTCTTGATTCCTTAAGTTCATCAGCATCATCAGCTTGCGTGAACATTAGGATCTGAACTTGGCTCTACAAACTTCAGAGTTGTGATTGGGATCGTTGTCTGGCTCTTACAGTTTCAGGATCGTGACCTGGCTCATATCCTGCTCAGTATCAAAACCTGACTAACCTGCACAATCTTAACCCAGAAATAAATTTCACAAATTTAAAATTTTACAAATTTATTCTCTGCTTACCACTTGTATACACAAATCAATAAATGATTTTACAATGTTAATCACTGATGAATCACTTGTAAAAATAACATTTTCATTTTCAAACACTTTTCATCTCAAACATCTCAAACATCTCAAACAAATTCTTCCAAACCTTTTGTTCATCATGTTAAGCATTCGGAATTTTGAAAATCAGCTCTCCAATATCAGTTGTCGAAAATCTTTTTAAATTTTTCAAAATTTTATGCTAAAACACACTAAAAATCTTTTTGGATTTTTGAATGTAATGAATATGCAGTAAAGAAATATTTACAGACAATATTTTTGTGAGTTTGTGTAAGAGGATCATATCAGTTTATGAGACAAATCACCAACACCATTAAGCTTTAAACATTTTAAGTTCTAAATGATTCACTTAGATTGTCAGTATACTTATCCATTTAAATTCTTACACAAAGTTCAACTGTTTCGAGATATGAGATTAATGTTTTAAGCACTTAAACTTATTCGCGTGTCCCACCTCAGAATATACTCCCGTATCCAAAACCCAATATTCAGTCTTACAGGTGAGTATACCACAGATGATATCTGTAAAGGGTTAAATTGCAAGGGCCGTGAGAGCTCAGGCTATTGCTTCCACAAAATCAGAGAGATGACGGCTTCGACTTTTGGTGTGTTCCCTTTAGAGAATCTTTTCTTCAACAGCACATGATTAGCATTTTGCATTGTTTCATCATTTTTTGTACTGAGGGCGATGCTATATTTCAAGCAAGCAGAAAGTATTATACGGGGACTAGGCCATTGCTTTCGCAAAATCAGAAGTCCCGGGATAATACCCCAGATATCACTGAGTATAAAGACCTAGTATCTCAGAAAGAGGGACCTTTCAAACAAGATTTCGGGGGTTACCCATATATCCGAGAGATGCTCCCCACGATATAAGCAAGTTTGAAATTTAAGTTTATATCTCGTCACAATCTACTAAATGTGTAAAAACCTACTGGCACATCATCAGTGAAACCGTTTCACAATTTGATTTTCCAATTCTTTAGCATACTGTGATAGTCCACTGATGTACTATCATTTCCTCTTTTATACAACAAAACTCTTTTTTTTTTTTTTTTTATCATGTTTTTTACTTTTTCAAATTTTCTAATGTTTTTGGATTTTCTGAAATTCTTACTCCCCCTAAAATTCAAAATCATTTAAAAGAAATTTGAAAACAAACTGTACAAATAAAGTGACAACTGATATCGAATCACTTCATTTCGCCATCCACTTGGCATAAACAATCAGAACTCCCCCCTCACAACTAACTATTTTCCCATTGTGATTTCAAAACACTTAAGTTTGTTTTAATCAAATGGTTTTTTCAGGAAAATAAGTTGTGTTGATTTCATAAAACCACTTGTAGGTTAGGGGATTTGATCATCACCTTGTTCTTTCAACCATTTGAAAAATGTAACAGTATAAAATCAATCACCAAAAATCACTTGTAGAAAATCAAGTACAACTTAATGTCCCTGATTTACCACTTGTATGTCGAAATATCACCAGAGTGAATTTCTCAAGAAAGATGCCGATTCCTGCTCCACACTTACCAACTTGGGAGCTCCGGCAAGTCATACTTATCACTCATCATAATATGTTCCATCCCAGTCACAAACCTGGGATGTCACAGTTTTACCTGGTTTCTCATAAAATTCCTTCACCCCTTTTACCTTCCTGTCAACCATTTTTCCAAAAATATGTTGCACTTTGGAATTAAAAGCTTTTTCAATATCAAATTCTTTCTTATCAGAGAAAAATTGATTTGAAATCTCCACTTTACCAACCTTTTGTTTAAAATTTTCAGCCCTCAATGGTGGAAAATTGACGTCATCCATTGGAGGTACTGATGTTTCCAATTTTAACTCAACATTTGGCTCCTCTGACTTTGTGGAATCAAATTCATCACCAGAACATAGCTCCTCTGATTTTGACGAATCAGAATCATTGCTAGAACTATCAACAGATTTCTTAACAACCCACTTGTGGTTATCAAGATTTGCTTTTCTATTGTAAAACCTTTTCGAACATTCACCGACTTCAAACTTCGAATTTTTGAAAACTATAAAAGATTTTGTTGGTGGTTCATTCTCAACAATCTTTCCTTTCAGTTTTTCAGAAACTCCCTGTTTTGTTTGGATTGCCTTTGAACAATTCCTGGCAATATGACCCACTGTTTTGCAGTTAAAATAGGTTCTCGTCTCTTAAAATAGGTTCTCGTCTCTGTCTTTTTCTGTTGAGCAACATTTTTCTCTATTTCCTCTTGCTTCTTCGCAAGGAATTCTTTGTTTGATTGATTCCTGAACAACTGCTCCTTTTCTTCTTCAGATGATGTTCCTGAAACAAATACAGTTTTTGGTTTATAAGTTTTATCATTTTTATGGTTTTTCGGTGGAATAAATCCAAGACCTTTTCTTTTGAAATTACCGTTATGGTTTGGTTTCTTTTGAAAACCTGAACCAGAACTGTAACCTTTTTTCTTGATTAAACGTTGTTGAACTCTTGAGGTGTAAGGTTTAGGTTTTTCAGAAAAATTTACATCTTTTATTTCAGAAATATTAATTTCTGTTAGTTTGAAAACCTTTTTGATCAATTCAGTTTTGACACCTCTTATTGGAAATTCCTCATCAGAATATAATTTGTCTGAATCATGCAAAGTATATGCCACTTTGATTGGTTCATCATTCAAATTAAATTTTGATAATAAAAACTCTTTATTGTAAACCCATTTGCCCTTTTTGACTTTTGGACTTGACTTGTCAGACTTTGACTCTGAGTTTGACTCCAACTTTGACTCCTCAGTTTCATCGTTATCCAACACCTGATCAACCACTTTCTTTATTAATTCGGACTCATGATCAGTGTCAGATGATGTGAAAGTAACATCAATGTTGTCTGGCAAATTTTCTGAAGACTCAGACTCCCACTGTAAATTGGTTGCCTTTTTGACTCTTTCTGAATTTGGATTTCGTGGAGAATATTTATTTTCAAGCGGAGGTGGACACTTTGTATAACTGGCACTTTGTTTCTTACCAGAAATCTTCACTTCAGTATCCTTTTTCTTCTTAGAATTCTTGTCTTCAGATACTTCATCTTCATCAAATGCCTTCATGCCTTCAACAGTTGGATAAACCCTGTCAATAACATAAGAAGTACATGAGTAACTTTTTGACAACCTATTTACTCTTTCTGTTTCAATCCTTTGTGTTTCCAGTTTCTGTTCAAGCACAACACATTTTTCAATGTAACTATTAACACTTTTCTGCTTTGTCATGAAAGCTCCTTGAAGTGTCTTCATTGCTGTTGCTTGTTCACTGCTTGTTTGATTGTACTGATTCATTGCTTTGTTCAGAACATCATACGATTCTTTCAATCTGTTCATGTTATGAATCAAAGTACTGTTTTGCTTTTTCACTGCTTCACAGTTTTCACATTTCACCGGAATCTTTTGTGCATCAGCTTCTGCATCAACTTTGAAAACTGGAATGTCTTTTATTTTCTTCCTTATCACAGGAACTTCTTCTTCATCACTGCTAATGGGTTTTTTAACTTTCTTCTTTTTCTTTTTGACTTTTTCATCATCACTGTCACTCTCTTCCATCATTTTCAAATGCTTTTCATTCTCCTTTCATAATAATCATCATCATTATCACTGTCATCAGCAGCTCGAGCAACAAAAGCTTTATGATTTGGAGTTTTGTTAGGATCATAATCATCCCAACTGAAATTTGCCCAGCTAAACCCTTCTGGTAATTTTTCATCATCTTGGTTTATCAGACATGCTTTACTGTCAGCTGAAACATATTTGTCCCAACTGAAAACACTTGTAGATTTTTTACCATCTTGATTCACCATGCAGGCTCTCTTTGATGATTCCTTAATTGCTTTCCTGGCATGTGCAGTTTGTGGCTCTTGTTGATGTGATTGTTGAGCAACTTGATGATAAATTGCTTTCCAATAGTAATCATTGTTGTTGAATGGATTTTGAGCTCCACTTGCTTCACGATTTGTGCACTCTCTCTTGAAGTGTCCTTTTTCCCTGCAACGAAAACAAGTAACTTTAGATTTATCGAATCCTAAAGTAGAAACATTTGCATCACGGAAATCATCTCTTCCTGTGATTTGTTTAAATTTTTTGGCTCTCCTCAAAACACTCGCCAAACACCACTTTATGTCCATCAATTCCATTTCCTCAGCATCAATCTGATCGTAATCCTCTTTTGTCAACATTGGATTCCCGATCCTTCCTGCCACTAAACTCTCATATGATTCCAGCACAGTTCCCAACAAAGACATGTGACTTTTTGCAACCTCTTTCGAGAAATTTTCATCATTCTCAAGGTTTAAAACAATATTACACTGTAACTTCTTGCCATTCTTGGTTGTGGAAAAATTTGGATCAAATGATGGATATGAAGAAAAACTCGTTTTGCTGTTTGATCCTTTAGATGATCCTCCAGATGAACCTTTAACATTGAATGCAATTTCAACTTTCGGTGACATGTTGGTCTTATCACTGATACCTCCTTTGTAATAAATACCGATATCTTGTTCACCATCAAAATCTTTCATTCTTGAAATCTTTCTTTGCTCCATCTCTTGAGCTTCAAGTTTTTCAATGAATTTATTCAGTGTCAAATTTCCAAAATCTTTCTTATTTCTCAACATCATCAAATACGTGCCCCAAGTTTCATGTGGCAATGCATCAGCTAACTTCTCAATCAACTCTTCATTATCTTTATTGATGCTCACTCTCTTCATTTGAACTAACAGATTGCAATATCTTTCAATGATCTGCTTGGTGCTCTCAGTTCTCAAACCACGAAATAAATCGAATTCTTTCTTCAAAAGTGACTTTTTGTTCTTGATCATTTCTTTACTTCCAACAAACTTTGATTTTAAAGCTTTCCAGATAGAGTATGCACTTCCAGTGTGTTGCAGTAAAACCAAGATATCTTCCTTAACTGCTTGATGCAATAGACTAATCATCATCTTTTCATTTTTGTATTTCTTTCTATCATCAACACTTAGATCTTTAATAGGAATCTCCTCTTCCTCATCATTCAATGGTCTAACATATTTCGTTTCCACGCATTCCCAAGCATCCAAATAATTTGCTTGAACCCAATTCTCAAAACGTTCCTCCCATCCTTTATACTCCTCGATATTCATGAGCTTAGGCGGTTTTTGCATAGTGCCCATTTCATTTTCCATGTTCAAGTTCTGAGTAACAGATGCTGGAGTATTCGGGGTGGTAGCAAATGCGTTATAAAATTCCTCTTCCATGTTTCGGTTTTCAATATTTCACAAACAGTCAAGTTCAAACGAAATTAACTTTCAAACGGAATACCTCTTCAAGCGAAATAACAAGTCTTTCACACGGAATCAACCTTTTCAAATGAAATACCTTTTTCACACGGAATTACCTGATTTCGTGTGAAACAACACTCTTTCAAACGGAATTACAATTTGAAGCGGAATAGTGATTTCGAGTGGAATCACTCAAGCGAAATACTAATTTCAAGCGAAATTAACAGCAACTTCAAGCGAAATTATGCTGATGTCATCATTCTCGATCTGTTTTTCAAGCGAAATTACAAATTTTATCAATTTTAGATCGAATTAAGGTCCAATACTTTCAAGGATTCGTTAAAACACTGTTTCGCTTGATATATGAGAAAATTAGCCGATTTTAACCATGAAAAGTTGTTAAATTTGAAAAAGAAGGTGTAGAAATCAGAATTTGCAGCTGAATTGGTAAGAACTCTTCCTCCTGAGCTCTGATACCACCTGTAGGATTGTTTTTAGACCCGAACGAGTCGATCAGAAGAGTTTTTCTCAATACAAAAGGCGGAAACAGATGTATCGAGTTCAATTCAGCTAGAAATCACTTTAAACTGTCTTTTGATTGATAACAGATTGATTACAATACTGTAGATACTTCGGCAGAGCTTCGCTACCGGAATCAGAAATCGTTACAAATGACTAGGCACATAAGGTATTTATAGGTGTGGTGATTTCGTTTGAAACTGTCTCAAATGGAATCTAATTCCGCACGGAATTACCTCAAACAGAATCAACAACAGATTTCAAGCGGAATTAACCACCTGATTTCGTTTGAAATGGCCATGTATCATTTCAAGAGAAATTACCTACAAACACATATTCTCGTTTTGCGTGCCTTGATCTATCTATACAAATGCAAGACTCGATATAAGACGAAGTCGACAGACGCATGCACCAACACAGATCCTATGGTACCATAACCTAATACTGGTCGGTTCGGCCAAAATTAATGAATGTCGTTCGTTATGTAACTACAACCAACAAGTTCGTTCACAATATCGAAATCGTTATTAGTTTAATATAAACCATTTAAATCGTTTTTGAAAACATCGTTTAAATATCGAAATCGTTTTAATACATATGAATCACCCCAAAACAATTGAAAACAGTAAAATAGGGGAACTATGTACTCACATTGAATAGAAGGGTATCCTTGATCTAATGAACTTAGCGAAGCTCAGGCAAACCAAGGAAATTCAAGTAGTACCTAGTAATCAGATCACTAGTAAATAAATCGATACCTAAATCGGAAGATCGGATAGAATGAAGTCTTGTAAACCAAATGAGTGTTGGAACTCATGTGATATGGTTTAACAAAGCCTACATTCTAAATCGAAACCTAACCTAAGTGTTTTCGACCCGTTACGACCCGTTTAGGTAGCTTATGCTACTTTAACGCGTCGTGCGCGCAAAAGCGCGTTCGAGGCGTCTAACTAGTCCTATGACAAGTATTATATGCCTAAACATGTTTAAATATGTTGCATAATCAGTTATGTGACAAATGTTTAGGTTACATATGCTTAAAATCCAATTATGCATGAAAAGGGCATTTTGGTAAATTACCTAAGGCATATAAACTACCTATCATACAACTAATTAAACTAGGTGACCATAAGGTATAACCTCGGAAGGTTATTCCCTATGCAACTATGGTCACTATACATGCTTGGTCGGATCCTAATGATCGACCAAACGGGTCGAGTTCGAAAGTCTAAGCGGTGGTTTAAACCGCTTGACTTACGACTCTAAACAAGCACTAAATTAATAGTGACGAGTTAAACATGTCAAAACATGTTTAACCTACTTAGAAAACTGATTTGGTATCAAAACGAAGTGTTTTGATACCTAAAAGTAGTCCCGTTGCAAAATACGTGCTAAAACGCATTTTGACCGAACTTTGACTCGTCACTACGCCTAGTTAATGAGGTAATTAGTAGGTATAACCGCTAAGGATTATAACCATCATGATTACAATCACGTTACAAAGTTCAAACGAACTTTGTGTTGACCATTAACTGGTCAAAGCTGAAAGTCAAACACTGTTTGACTTTTAAGCTAGGAAAGCGATAAAAGAACGAAGGAAGCTTATAAAGGCTCCTTGCTAGAACTTGATCTTATAATTCTCAGGTATGAAGTTATAAAACCTCAACTTAGAGAATTTAGATCAAGTGTGAGTTGCAACAAATGAAATGCTAGGCTATTTATACTTGTCATGAACTCACAAGATCAAAACAAGTGTTTGTGTGGCCATCAAGCATTAAATCCTAGCCATACAAGTGTTATGGGCCAGCTAAGATTACTTGGAGAAGTGCTAACTTGGTGATCACACAAAGGAATTGCAAGAAAGGCCCTCAAAGATCAAAGAACAGCTGAAAAAAAAAATCAAAAATCTGGAACTGGGCATTTTTAGGCGGCCCGCGTAAGCTGAGGGGCAGGCTTACACGGCCTGTGTGAACTCAACAGATCAGCAACAGTTTCTAATTTAACAGCTTTAGTCCCTGCACTTGTTTGAGCTCATTTCAGGCACTTTTGACACCCGTTAAGCCATTTTCAAGGTTCTACAAGGTCATTAAAGTTTAGAGGACTCAAAATATGCTTGGAAAACTCTCAGATGTCGGCTCGTTTGGTCATACGGTCGCGTTATTCGTCAAATTACGACGAAACTCAAACGGACGCGAAAACGAGCCAAATTAAGCGACGAAAGGTATTTTTGCATACCGATCACTAAAATAAAAATATTTTAGTGTCTACGAAAATTTTGGATCTCCAGATGTGGTCAGAACGTAAGATATGCGCGAAAATGCAAACTTACGTCGTTTTTGACACTTTTAGTCCCTGTAAGATCAAATAAGCATGTTTTCGCACACCGAACCCCTCAAAGCTTATTTCTATGCTATGTTTAGGTTATTTATGGTGTGTTTGGCTTATGATCAAGTTCTGGACTGTTCGATACCATACGAATCAGCATAGTTTCGCAGTTTGACACAAATAGTCCCTGCGATCGAATAAGCTTCTTTTCAACACACCAAACCATCCAAAACTTATTTCTAAGTTATGTGAAGGTTATTTAAGCTATGTTAAGCCTATGTCACTATTTTGGAGTATTTTTCGCATTAAACTGACTGCTTTTACGCACCAGTTTGCGTAGAACTTTCCAGAAAGCGATTTAAAGCTTGAAATCAGAATCGAATCAAATCGTAAAATCATCAAACACAAATACACCTATAATAACACAAAAACACATTGTTTTATTGATAACTAACATTGTTTTACATTGTACATCGATTACAGACTACAATTGTCACATGTTTGGCCGATTGCATGAAGGAGAGAGAGAGGAGTGAGAAGCTAGTGTTCTTGGTTTGTGAAGTTGTGTTGGAGGTTGCAAGATATGCAAGATTTGGTGAGTTTCAAGATTGCATGCAAGCCTACAAGTGGCAATAATGTGTGAGAGGTGGTATCTCTCTCCTCAATACAGGAATACACACACATTTACATGCATATTTATATAAATAAATCATATGTAGGCTAAAAACTGGTATTTAACTGGATACCGGGTATTTTATCTAGCGTTATAATCCCGGTTTATGGCATTTTAAATTATTTTTATTATTCTATAAAAATAAACTCGCCAAATTATTACTGAAATAAATACCAGTTGCCGAGACTGGCTGTGTTGTCTGCGTTTCGCAGTATAAGCACTGTGTTGCATAGTAACACGCGGTACACGCTTAAACTCGAAAAATAGAGTTTCTTAGCGTTTTAATTTATTTTTCCTTACGAATAGGATTAAAATTACTATTCTAATCATATCAGACTATTTTTAGGATTTTAACACTGATCGGGTGGTCACCGACGTTCGTTTCGCATTTTTTTAACCGTTACGCGATAAGCGTTTATCTTACTGTTGCCAACATAATTTTTACCAAGGTTTAAATTTGCCAACTCATTAAACATCATATATAAACATCATAATCAGTCAAATACAGCCTTTTATCTATTCACAACACGTGTTACAATTGTACGGTACACGTGTCACAGTCTCCCCCTGTTTAGGAAATTTCGTCCCTGAAATTTTTACTCTACAGGTTTTGTTTTCGCACTAGCTGGAAACAGTAAAAACAAGCTTGTTGAATATGGTCTCGTAGTTTCTGCGAGAAACTTTGATTCTTACAAAGAATCTTCGTAAACCTATATTACACACATCCTCAATTCCTAACCTCACGTCTCAACGCTCTCCACCTTTTCCAAGGTTCAACATACGTATATTTACATATACATTACCCCATACCTGAGGTAGTCTGAGTTTACACATGATTGATCCAACTAGAGATGGGCTCTCGAAAGAATCAAATCTCATAAACGCGTTTTCTTTCCATCTTGCATTCATTTCAGATATCCACAAATCGCACAATCAATAAATCATATATACGACTAGAATGTTGTAATCGCCTCTCCAGTTATCAACATAACTCTTCTAGCTATACGTACTGCTTCTACGGTACTTCGATAAACTTTCGTTTATCTTCTAAATAAATCTCTACAAAGAACAAAATCGGTGTATTATCCATTATACACTTTATCAAACTGGACCCAAACCATACATCATGTACACTATTCAATCCTTATGGTAGCTTGAGCCTATAAGCGACTGATCCAACTCAAGATGGGCTCTTGAAAGGACCTAATCAATGTGGCTTAGCTTTTCTCTGCTATCTTATTAACATCCTTTTAAGGTAACTCCTTCAATAGAACCAAATCTTTGATTTGAAATCGCAATAGTTTTCTACAATTGTCCATGTAATCCTTCTGTCGATCAATTGGCCATTTTTAACCTTCCCTCGATCTAGGCAAATCCTGTCGCTGGTTTCCCAGATAAACTAGGGTTTGGTTAATTGTCTTTTGCCACATTAGCTCAACAAAGTGGCGATCAACAGTTCCATCCATACAAGGATTCAAACTGAGCAACTTAGATACTAGCGTGATAACTATTATTGTAGGATAACTCTGTCAAGAGCATGTGAGTATCCTAACTTTCTTCGAAATCCATCGTACACGCTCTCAACATTTCCTCCAAAGGTTTGAAAAGCTTCCTCTTACTTTTCTGCCTAATCAATTTCCCTTTTCCTTTTGAGGTTATTAGTGTCGAAGGCTGCACTAATTTAGAGAAATTCTTAATAGATCTCCGGTAGTACCCAACTAGTCTTATGAATCGTCATACTCCCGATGGGGTCTTTGGCGCTTCTCATCAATTGATCGCTCTAATCTTAGACTGATCTACATGCATGCCTTCCTTAATCCTCAACAACTTCATAGTCAACTTCAAATGCTACTCATGATTCTCCTTGGCTCGCGTGTAAGCAAGTATGTCGTCGATGAATATTATCACGAACTTATCCGATTAGGGTTTCCATACCCTGTTCATGAGATCCATGAATATATAAATGGCGCATTAATTTAGTCAAAAGGCATGACTAATAACTCGCAATGGCCATATCGTGTTCAAAAAGCAGTCCTCGGAATATCTTCGTCAGCAATCTTCAACTGATGATATCCTGATCGTAGGTCGGTCCTCGTGTAGCAACTGGATCCTTGTAGCTTGATCGAACAAATCGTCAATCCTCGGTAAAGGGTACCGATTCTTGATAGTAAACTTGTTCAGCTCTCTGTCATCAACACACATCCTGAAGGATCCATCCTTCTTCCTTATGATGAAACAGATGCACCTCAAAGCGACGAGCTTGATCGAGTGAAACCCTTGTCTAGCAGCTCTTGAAGCTGATTTAACATTTCTTTCATTTCAGGCGGTGCTTAATCTATAAGGAGATTATGCAATTGGGTGCAGCACCGGGTGCTAGATCGATTCGAAATTCGATCTGTCTCGCAGGGGGAAATTCAGGTAAGTCGTTTTAGGAAAACTTCTGGATAATTGCGAACAATAGGAATCTCTCCAATATTCCTACATTCGGCTTTCGTATCCACCACGTTAACTAAGAACGCAGGATAGCCCCTTTGCAACAACTTGAGCATCCTCACAATACTGACGACTCTCAACCATCAACACTCGACACTCGACTCGTTCGGTCCCCGCAAACAACTACCACCTCTCTACCGTCATCAGGACGGGATATCCTAGCTAGCTTCTTCAAGCGATAGTCCCCACTTCGTTCCTGGATAATCAATCCATCCTTATATCTACGTCAAAGCTCCCCAGCTCCACTAGAAATAAACCAACACTAGAACTACGATCACCTACTAAATACTACAATCGCGAACGACCTTACTAGTTTCCATCAACTTACCAATTGCTAGTTCCATCATGCACTTTATACTCAGCTTACTTGTAGGTGAACACAAAAATGGTTCAAAGTTTTTCAAAATAAAACTCAAGTCAGCTTTGGTATTAAAAGTATGAACATAGATTGGTTTTTGATTCGAAACATACCAGTAACAGTAGCAGGATTCTCACGTGCCTTCCTAGCACTCGCCTCGACGGCTTTACCCACAGCATCCTGTCCTTTCGGTTTCGGGCAATCTCTTTTGTAGTTTCCTCGCTCACCACACACGTAGCATCCCTCGAGCGTAACTCCATCCAATGTACTCTCAGCATAACACTTGGGAGTCACATGTCCTGTTCGGCCACATCTAGCGCACTTTCTCCGCTCATTCTCGTGAATCTTTTTCTCAAAACCACTCCTGCCATCCCTAGCATTATCCATTCTAGAACGGCTAGAACTGGCTACATACGCCTTCCTCGAACTGCGTTTCCTGTCATGCTTCTCATCGGTTTCCTTCCTCGAACTCTCAGACTTTCGCTTTCGCGAATCCCCAGATCTAGGCTCAGAATGCGAAAATATTTGAATGGTCGACCCGCTGTGACGGCCCGACATCACGCATACCGTTGCCACGTCATTGCATAAGGTACCAGTAAATGATCTTGGGTTACAACCCTGGATTGTTTTATGTGTACATCTATGTACTATTCATAAAGTTAATGAAAAATCAGAATTACGCTCCGATTATATCATAACACAGGAACTACTAAAACTTTCCGATCATTATATCACCTGAAGGGTTTCCGATTCTGTGTCCCACCAAAACCATGCCCATGAGCATCACGTCCACGTTCCTGACCATTATTTTGGTTAGCATCGCGCTGTTCCATGGCAGTATTAACGTGTTGGGCTATGAGTTGTGCCAACTCTTCCGGGGTAATAGGTAGTCTAGAACCCTGTCTCGCTTTTGGCAGCATTTCGTCGTTTCTATTATTACAACATAATATCAACATAAGACGATATCCAAAATAATTCAATCATTAAATGCTAGTGGACCAAACATTGCGCATGTATAATATCCACATATTAATGAGAACAATTTTTAAACCAAAAAGGAACCCATTCGATATTTATACCAGAAATTTACAAAGCTTGTTTTTAGTACTAAGACTAATCAAAATTCGGCGTGTCTACATCAACACCCGCAACAAGTCTATATGAAATTTCCTCCTAAATATCTGAAAATTTGGCATGCAAGCCATATATAGGGTTCATCATATGAGACATACAAAACAAACAACAGAAACAAACAATAGAAACAACCAACAACTAACGCTTCAATCCCTGGAAGTCCAACATCTTCCTAACAAGCTCTTCTAGCTCAGCTATTCTCCAGTGCATCTAATCCCTAGCACTATCATCCAAATCCTTAAGCTCATCATACCAGTCCACCTGTCCCTCTAAGTCCTTCATCTTGCCCTTCATCGTCTCCATGCCTCCGTGTAACGTGGCGAACTGACGATCACACTGAGAGCGATTGACCCAAATCTCCTCCTGCTTCTTTAAAGCGGGCGCTGTCTCAGCTCTCGGAGTCGATGCGATCTCTCCAACAGGTCGAGTCCCCTTCCTACGACAAGTGTAGACTTAAAAGAGGTGTAGCAAAACACGTGACTCGAATAGCAGAACAAACGATTCTGTAACGACGGGCGAAAGAATCTTAAGTGTAGGCTCGACAGTATTAGTGAGCAGTACTACTAATGGCTCTATAGGCCGAGACGTGATATATTGTAACCGTACAAAGTAAGTGTGTGATCAATATGAATAGTAACACAATAGGCCCAAATAAACAGAAAATCACGTATGCACATAAACACATAAGGGTTTTCATACATGATAAAATTTTCTATGTTTATTTAAAAATCTTGGCTTCGAGAATTTTGGACTTTAAATCTCAAAATTCTTCGGTTGAAGTCTAGTGTTTTCCTCCGAAAATATCTAGTTCTCTAACAACCATTGGCTCTGATACCAACTTCTGTCACACCCCAAAATACGTCGCAGCGGAATATAAAACGTAGTGGTGACGGAAGCTGGTGCCCATTTGTATCTTGCTGAACGATGCATCGTAATGTTGGACATTTCAACTTAATTAAAACATAGATTTTAAAACATAAAGTCTTAAAGTTCGTCACAATCACACCATTGTTAAATTGTTTTGACCCATATGGATCTTATTACATTGGTCCCAAATAGTTTTAAAAGTTTGTCCAAAACATTATCAAACCAAACATGCATCAACAACCACAAGATACGCCATAAATTCCCGAAGCCGAACTCAAGTACCTATAGAACACGTTAAAATCAAGTGTCAACACAAAGGAAGGTGAGTTCACATATTCACATTCAAACAATTCATTCCAAAGGAAAACTTTCTGATTATGTGTTTATTTTAAAACATCCATATAATTTTTAGAAAGTCCATTTTACTTCCTTAATAAAATACATGGGTCATCCGTCGTAGTTCAAAAACCCGACATTAAAGCTCTTACCCAAGTTTTGAGACCAATATGATGTCTGCCTCACGTACAATATATATATATATATATCCTACTAATATGACAAATTTAATACACGAAGTTGTACAATCCCCTGAATCTCCTCTCTTGAGACTAGGCCAGCATTCGTCCCAACTTTACGATCTGTTTCTCCTCGGAAACACCGTACCATCCCAATTTCCTCCAATCATCCATTCATCAAAAACGTTTTATCTCGAAACGTATGATTTATCGAACTCCATATATTTTCAATGAAAATATATATTTTATTTTAAAAGGTATGTTTTAATCCAAAAAACATTATTAAACCCTTTTATTGGCGTGTTCTACCCCCAAAATATATACAAAGCAGTAAAAAGGAGGGGTTTAGTGACACTCACCTTTGGGTGCGTATTTTAAATAGCGCAATCCCACAGTTTGATTTCTACATGTCCTATTATATGTAGGAATGAGTTTTAAATCAATATAATCGTCACAAAAATCCTAAGTTTCTCTGTTTTCTTAGAATTGTCACATAACTTTGAGATTTTCTCGAAAAGTTATCATTTTTTATTATGTTGGCACGTTAATATATATATATATATGAGTCCATATATATATTTTTAATAATTTTGCGACTTGAACGATTTTATTGGTGACCGTTATCGTGTAAATCCATTAACACTCCTGTTTATACGCAATATATCTACGATTTGCGCGTCGTAATATATATACATAAACGTTCACATAAATTATCTTCGATACACGTGAAATCTTGTTAACTTATCTATTTTGTCATTTTGAAAGCAATTATACATAAAATATCTCATATGTATCAAATTTCATGCTCGACAAACAAGTTACACATTTAACGCGATTTTTACCGTTTCTACCGCACAAAACGCACAAGTATACATGCATAATCCAAATTTTCATTATCATGTTAAAACTTAACATATTTTCACATTCACATGTTTAAATCACGTAATACATCTTATCACATAAGGTTCACCAAAAATTTACCCATACTAGTGTTCTTTGAAAATGCGTATTTTAGCGATTCGGTAACGTTTTCAGGCGTTGGAAGTCACGTATGACTAACCAAACACCGAATAAACTTAAAATTAGTTAAAATACTTATTTTTAAACTAAAAATATCAGTTTACTTACTGATCTAAATTAGTTTTATAAAATCACTTGAAAAGCCGATTTTTGACCGTTTTAACGCATAGTTTTTTTTGGGTAAAGGGTTACCCCGGTGAAATTTTATATCAACCAAAATATAAAACAGGGTGTGAAGAGACATCAACACACACTTCTAGGCTTGGCATACCAAGACTAGCAACACAAACAAAGAAAAACACCCGACAAAACGTCACAACCAAGAGACAAACTAAACAAGGGGCCACAACCCGAAAAAACAAACACTATGACACACTAACAAATACTCCTTAGCCCGGCTCCAAAGCCATATTCTTCGAGATCAGCCATCTTTCCAATATCTTGTCGTATTTAGGAACTCCACCCACCTTGAAACCCATAATTCTAAGCCGAACCGTGTCGATAATGATCTTAGAGAGAGCATCAGCATTTCGAGAAAGAGGAGAAAATAGACGATTGTTTCTTTCTTGCCAAATAAAATAAGTGGTGGCCGCAACCAGAATCTTGCATATAATATGCTCTAGAGTTCTTGAGTTAGCATTTAGTTCCATCCATTGAATAATCGACGACCAAGTGTTCAAAACACCCCCCATGTCCACGTTTTTCCTAACCACTCCCCAAACATCCGAGGAATAATGACATTGGAAAAAAAGATGATCTCTAGAGTCACGATCATATTTGCATAATGGACAACACATGAGCTGCAAATTAGTAGCACTACCAGCTTCCCAAACGGTCAACCTGTCTTGCGTCTTAAGTTTATTCTTGATAACTAGCCACAAGTGGAAAGAATGTCGAGGAATACATTGAGTGAACCATACCGATTTAGCCCATAAGACCTTCTCCTCTCTATTTCGCAAGCAATTCCAAACCTCCCAAAAAACCAAAATGCTGAAGTTTACCATCCAGATCTCTCCAACATAGCCGATCATCTACACCAGCTATAATTTGAGGTATATCGATATTTATAAGCACCGGATAAGTGTCATACCATGCCTCGGGCCATAACCACTGACCATTATCAGCAACAAGATCAGCAACCATAGAACTTAGAGAGAAACCAGCATTAGCGATAGCTCTCGGTGATATAAAAGACCGAAACGTTTAACGCATAGTTTTGCGTTAAACGTTTCTATAATCATCCCAACTTGAAATGACTTGATATTTTAACACATTACATGTTATTTACTGATTAAAATAGTGATTATAATCAGGTTAGTGCAGTTTTTATGTAAGTTACATAAATCATGCGATTTCACGTATTTTACAACTTCTAAAGCATCAAGTACAACATGCAAGACTAGCAAACTTTATGACAAAGTTTTATATCACTTAACACTTCAAAATGATCATATTTTTAGTGTTTAGGGCCTGATTAAATATCATCTTTATTAAATCATGTTCAAATCGTCATTTCTTGATCATCTTTCAACATGCATGTCCAAATATGTACATCAAATGCACCCATATCATATCATCATCAACATGCATTAACTAAATCATATCTATCGTGCATTTTACTCATGTTCAAACATTCAAGAACATCATCTTTTTCATATATCATCATCTAATCATTTAACATAAATGCAAGACATACACATTCTTACATAACTAAGACTTTTAATCATCAAAATATTACATGCATGCATACTTATACATACATACATACACGGCTCATATATACATACACTCATATGAATCCAACTTATACTTTTACATGTTCATTCACATGATTAAAACCCTTTTAGAACTTTCCATGATCACATGTACATCACTTTTCAACATTTTATCAAACAAGATCAAACCAAAAATCAAAACTCATACTCTAACACACACACATGCATTATGTACGGCCACATATACATACACATACACATCCATTTTTATTTTATTCAAAAACCCATTTATTTTAGTTTTCAAGTTTGTGAATAATTTCAAGACTAAGAGAAACCGTCCATCATCATCATCTCTAAAAATCAAGAACATGGTTTTAAAAACAAGTTTATACCTTCAAGATTTCTAAGTGGGTTTTTGAGAAAAGATGGTGATATGAGGCTTGTTCTAGCTTAAATCTTCTTGAAATAACTTCCAAACCTCCTTACAAGCTTGAAATCACCATGAAAGGCCTTTGAATCTTCATAGATTACTTTGAAAATCTTGAATGTGGGTATGTAAGGGGGTGTTCGGCCGATTGCATGAAGGAGAGAGAGAGGAGTGATAAGCTAGTGTTCTTGGTTTGTGAAATTGTGTTGGAGGTAGCAAGATATGCAAGATTTGGTGAGTTTCAAGAATGCATGCAAGCCTACAAGTGGAAATAATGTGTGAGAGGTGGTATCTCTCTCCTCAATACATGAATACACACACATTTACATGCATATTTATATAAATAAATCATATGTAGGCTAAAACCTGGTATTTAACTGGATACTAGGTATTTTATCTAGCATTATAATCCCGATTTATGACGTTTTAAATTATTTTTATTATTCTATAAAAATAAACTCGCCAAATTATTACTGAAATAAATATCAGTTGCCGAGACTGGCTGTGTTGTCTGCGTTTCACAGTATAAGCACTGTGTTGCGCAGTAACACGCGATACGCGCTTAAACTCGAAAAATAGAGTTTCTTAGCGTTTTTATTTATTTTTCCTCATGAATATGATTAAAATTACTATTCAAATCATGAGTGGTGTAGTTCTTTTTGTGAACCTTGAGTTGACGTGAAGCGTAAGCAATGACTTTCTCGCGTTGCATTAACACACAACCGAGCCCTTGTATGGAGGCGTCACAGTAGACAACAAAGTCGTCTGCACCTTCAGGTAACGAAAGAATGGGTGCGCTACAAAGTTTCAACTTCAACTACTGAAACGCGGATTCCTGAGTATCACCCCACCGGTAGGTGACACCCTTCTGAGTTAGTGAAGTAAGAGGTTGCCCAATCTTCGAGAAATCCTTTATAAACCTTCGGTAGTAGCTCGCCAATCCCAAGAATTGACGGATTTTCATTGGAATTCGAGGTGCAGGCCAATACTTAATGGAGTCAATCTTCGCTGGATCGACATGAATCCCATCTTCATTGACTACGTGGCCGAGGAAATGGACTTCACGAAGCCAGAAGTCACATTTCAAGAATTTAGCATTGAGTTGCTCGTTTCGTAGGAGTTCAAGAATAAGGCGCAGATGCTGCTTGTGTTCCTCCTGACTCTTAGAATAAATCAGGATGTCGTCGATGAACACGATAACCAATTTATCCAAGCAAGGTTTGCATACTCGGTTCATGAGGTCCATGAAAACCACAGGCGCATTCGTCAACCCGAATGGCATAACAAGGAACTCGTAGTGTCCGTAGCGAGTCCTGAATGCTGTTTTGGAGATGTCTTCATCTCGGACTCTCAGCTGATGGTAGCAGGATCTCAGATCAATCTTGGAATAGAAGCTCCACCCTTGTAACTGGTCGAATAGATCATCGATACGCGGGAGTGGATAACGATTCTTCACAGTCACCTTGTTGAGTTCACGGTAGTCTATACACATACGGAGGGTACCGTCTTTTGTCACAACCCAACTGATGGCGGAAACATCGGGGTATGGCACTGAGCGAAACAGATTGTCCAGAAGTTTCCATAACAATTATCATTACCAATCAATTTAAAGTAACATGTCCCATACCATGTCTCAAAAAGGTAAACAAATTATTACAGACAAAATCTAGGCAAATAGTTCTATTCCGACAACTCAGATTTTATCAAATAGAGCAATTGTTTATCTGCTTCTAGAGACCCTTGACTTCATTTGTACAGACAACTATTTTTTGGCCTCTAGAGCCTTATTCTAGCCTCGATTTCCTAGCAGATAAGCATCCTAAGCACCTGTCACATACGTTAAAATAACAGTCAATACACATAGTGTAAAGGTGAGCATACAAGTTTGATAATAGCATATAGAGTTCAAAATAGTTTACGCATAACCAGCACGTACACAGAGTGAAATGAGGCATGTTAGTTATCGACAAAGACCTATCAATACCAGTGACTGCGGATTGACTGCCCAAGGCAGTTCGTAATACATGATCACCACTGTAATCCATGCAAATAATTGTCCTTAACAACCCCCGAGTGAACGGGTGCTGAGTCCAAACTAATAGTACTACCGTCGCTAAGGCAGGTAGACAGCTTTCCATGTGTAAACATAACAAACAAGCATTCATTTAGTCACGTATAACATGCGGTAACGGTTAGCGTTTAAAGTATTGAGTAGTATGTTTGTTGTGTTTTAGAATAAGTAACGTATGTAACACCCAAAAGTGCATAAAGCAAAAAGGGATCGAGTATACTCACAGTGGTGGATGGATTGAAGGGAGCGCTTAGTGCGGAATTAGCCTGATTAGAATGATAACATAACGATAAACGACGCGTAAAATGATGCAAAGAGTAAGTGGCTCGGACAACAGTTCGGTCGGATGGTAATCCGATCGGACGACCAGTCGTGCGGATGACAATCCGTTCGGATGGTCATCCGGTCGGATGGTAGTCCGGTCGGATGACTATTCGAGTGGATTGTTTCTTCCTTTAAGAAGGATGTGTTTGTGTATGATGGCTTGACCTTTGAAGTTTTCGTTGTAGCATTTTGAAAACATTGAAGTATCTCTACCTTTCAAGTCGGTCGATCGGATGGTCAGTCGTGCGGATGACAATCCGCTCGGATGGCTATCTGGTCGGACGGCGACTCGAGTGGCGAGGTTACTCAGTGAGAACAAATTTACAGCAGGGTCGTCACTCGGTCGGATGGTTGTTCGACCGGGTGGCATCCGTGGTGCATTGAACATGTCGAAAAATCGATTGAGTGTTAAAGTCCAAGTATCTCATGATCCGAAAAGTAATCCGGTCGGACAGCAGTTCGTTCAACACTCAAAGAGGAAAGTGTGGGTCGGTCGGATGGCATCTCGCCCAGATGACTGTTCGGTCAGATGTCATCTCGGTCGGATGGCAATCCGACCGGATGGCACTTGGTTCGAGTGCTCGGCGCGACGATTTTTGTTGTTTTGATTTCGATTGCGAGCATTGCGGTGCGATGGAGTTTCCTAGTCAAATTACTTTTAATCCCAACTACTATATCTAACATACAAGCATCCTTACTTCGTATTCGATTAGCATTTGCGATTCGATTGCGATTGAGTTCGATTGCGTTTTCGATTGATTACCACAACATAACATAAATAAACATGCACAAGTAACACGTAAGGCACACACACACGTATAACAATGACCAAAATGCGTATTTCGAGTTGCGAGTGCGATTACCATTCGATGTTGATTCGATTAGCATAGTTCGAGTATCATTTTAGTTAACTTTATCGCATTGTTACTTCCTATAGTTCATAGTCATAAGTCGATTGAATAGCGATTAACACACGTCGATTATTGTAATTATTGACCCTTACTGCACATAATACAACTAAAATAAACACTTAAAAGAAATTCACTATTAGTCAAGTGGCGCGAAATCGGTCGTTGACTTTGACCTTGACTTTGACTTCGGAAACACAGGGTGTTACAGCCTCCCCTAGTTGAGGGAATTTCTTCCCGAAATTAGGCCGAAGCCGTAACAAACAACTGCGGGTACTTTGCCTTCATGTCGCTTTCGAGTTCCCAAATGAACTCCGCGCCTCGCTTGCCTTCCCATCGGACTTTCACAATAGGAATGAACGAGCATCTGAGCTGCTTGGTTTGGCGATCCATGATCTCAACAGGCTTTTCCACGAAGTGTAATGTTTCGTTCACTTGTAGATCCTCTAAGGGAACATGTAAGTCGTGGTCGGCCTGGCACTTTCTGAGGTTTGAGACATGGAAAGTCGGGTGAACGTTGCTAAGTTCCTCCGGTAGTTCGAGTCTGTAAGCCACTTTGCCGATTCTTTCCAGAATCTTAAAGGGTCCAACGTATCGAGGCGCGAGCTTTCCTTTCTTGCCGAATCGGACCACACCCTTCCAAGGTGAAACCTTTAGGAGTACGTAGTCACCAACGTCAAATTCAAGGGGCTTGCGTGGTCTTTCGGCGTAATTTTTCTGACGATTCCGAGCTTTCGTTAGATTGTCTCGAATTTGGAAAATTTTGTCCGTCGTTTCTTGCAATAGCTCGGGACCGGTTAATTGCGAGTGACCGATCTCGTGCCATACAATAGGCGGTCGACATTTTCTTCCGTATAAAGCCTCGAATGGTGCCATTTGAATGCTGGAATGATAACTGTTGTTATACGAGAATTCGACTAATGGCAGGTATGTATCCTAATTACCACCGAAGTCTATGACACACGAACGGAGCATATCCTCAAGAGTACGAATCGTTCTTTCAGTCTGACCGTCGGTTTGAGGGTGGAATGCGGTACTTAGATTAAGCGATGTACCGAGAGCCGTTTGAAACGTTTCCCATAGTCGTGAGGTAAACCGAGCCTCACGGTCAGAGATGACGTCGCGAGGCATCCCATGATTACAAATGATCTCGTTGGTGTAGATTCAGGCTAATCGTTCTACCTTGTAGTCTTCCCGTATTGGTAAAAAGTGAGCAGATTTGGTCAAGCGGTCAACAACAACCCAGATGCTGTCGTGACCTGATGACGTGTGCGGAAGCTTTGTTATGAAGTCCATAGCTATACTTTCCCACTTCCACATAGGGATCGGTGGTTGCTCGAGTAAGCCAGAGGGTCTTTGGTGTTCAGCCTTGACTCTTGCACAAGTCAGGCACTTCCCAACGTATAGAGCAATGTCCCTTTTCATGCCCGGCCACCAGTACTTGTAGCAAAGATCCTGGTACATTTTTTCGGCACCGGGATGAATAGAATACAGGGATTTGTGGGCTTCGTCCATCAGAATCTCTCGCAAATCGGTCCGTTTAGGGATCCAAATTCGGTCCAGAAAGTGGAATATCCCATTTGATTTACTCACAAGCTGGGCTCCGTCGTGATAGATTCGTTCCTTCTTCAAAGTGCGTTCATTAAAACATGCATGCTGAGCTTCGCGAATGAGAGTCTCGAGATCGTATTGGGCTTGGACGTTACGAGTGCTAAGCAGATAGCTCCATCTGCTGAGTGCACATTCGCTTTGCCTGGGTGATAATGAATCTCACAGTCGTAATCATTGAGAAGTTCTACCCATCGGCGTTGATGCATATTAAGTTCCTTCTGATTAAAGATATGTTGCAGGCTCCTATGATCGGTGAAGATCGTACACTTGGTACCATACAGGTAGTGTCGCCAAATCTTGAACGCAAAAACAACTGCGCCTAGCTCGAGATCATGGGTTGTATAGTTCTTCTCATGGATTTTGAGCTGACGAGAGGCGTAAGCTATAACCTTGTCTCGTTGCATAAGGACACAACCAAGACCAAGGTTGGAAGCATCACAATAGACAATGAAATCATCGTTTCCGTCGGGTAATGTGAGAACGGGAGCATTGCAAAGCATGTGCTTAAGGGTTTGGAAAGCAGAATCTTGTTCAGTTCCCCAAACAAAAGGCTTGTCTTTATGCGTGAGAGCGGTAAGCGGCACAGCGATCTTGAGAATCCTTCGATGAATCGTCGATAATAACCCGCTAGTCCGAGAAAAGAACAGACTTCAGACGGGTTCTTAGGTGTAATCCAACTCTTAACAGCTTCAATCTTCGCGGGATCGACATGAATACCTTGACTATTAACAATGTGACCCAGAAACTGAACTTCCTCCAACCAGAATTCACACTTTGAGAACTTGGCATAGAGTTGGTTCCCCTGGAGTAGCTCGAGAACCAAACAAAGATATTGCGCGTGTTCGGCTTTCGATTTGGAATAGATCAAGACATCGTCGATGAATACGATGACGAAACGGTCGAGATATGGTTTACACACACGATTCATCAGATCCATGAAAACCGCGGGTTTGTTGGTTAGATCAAACGGCATAACAACGAATTCGTAGTGGCCGTAGCGAGTGCGAAATGCGGTTTTGGGTATATCCTCCTCCTGAATGCGTATTTGGTGATAGCCTGAGCGTAGATCGATCTTTGAGAAACACGTAGCACCTTGTAGCTGATCAAACAGATCGTCAATGCGAGGCAAGGGATAGCGGTTCTTGATAGTTAACTTATTCAATTCCCGATAGTCGATGCACATCCTGAACGACCCATCCTTCTTTTTTACGAAAAGGACTGGCGCGCCCCAAGGAGAGGTGCTCGGGCGAATGAAGCCTTTCTCAAGTAATTCCTGGAGTTGATTTGAGAGTTTGCGCATTTCGGACGGCGCGAGTCGGTAAGGAGCTTTGGCAATAGGGTTGGCTCCAGGAATGAGGTCGATACGAAAGTCGATATCACGACTTAGTGGTAATCCTGGAAGGTCATCGGGAAACACATTAGGAAATTCATGAACTACAGGAACGTCTTTCACTTCTGTCATTCCTTTCTTTTCCTTCTCCGCTACTACAATGTTAGCCAAGAAAGCTCTGTATTCCTTGCAGAGATACTTGCTAGCTTAGACACATGACATGAGCTTGAGACCTTTCGAAGCAGTTTCGCCATAAACACACAATAAATCACCATTCGTGAGCGAGAATCGAATCATCTTATCGAAGCACACAACTTCAGCATGGTTTTCGCGAAGAAAGTCCATGCCTACTATGACGTCAAAGCTTCCGAGTTGCATCAGAATAAGATCGATCGGGAAGATGTGATTGTTAAGCTCAAGAGTACAATCACGAAGAACAGAATTAACGGCGACAGTTCTTCCGGTAGCGACTTCAACATCGAATGTCGAGGGGAGATGGGAGCGTTTACGACTAAGTAGCTTCTCGAATTCGAACGACACAAAGCAATTATCGGCTCCAGTATCAAACAAACATGAAATATAAATACCATTCACAAGGAACGTACCATTAACCACGTTGTTGTCAGCCTGGGCTTGGCACACATTGATGTTGAAAGTTCTGGCGCATGCGGCTTGTTGTTGCTGTTGTTGCTGCTGCTGCTACTGGTAAGGCTGCTGCTGCTGGGGCTCTTGTTTCACCACCCAGTTCGGGCACATGTTCGCAAAGTGGTTGGGATCACCACATGCAAAGCAGACTCTGGCGTTGATCGCGGGTGCCTGAGCCGCTTGTTGGCCTTGCGGGGCTGGGAGCAGAGCTTGATGAGCAGTGGCTTGAACTGGGGCTTGACGTGGACCAGTACGGCAATTAGCAGTGAAGTGGCCGTACATGTTGCAGTGAGCGCAGAAATGACAGGCAAGACCCACCGGGTGATGATAGGAACATGTTGGACAAGCCGGGTGGGGGCCTGTGTATGCACGCTTTGCTGGTGGTGCATAAGTAGTTGGTGCTGGTCGGTGATGATGCTGCTGCTGGGCCGGTACAGCCTGGAGAGGAGCAGCAGTGGTGGTGACAGCACAGTTCTTGTTGCTGGAGCTGCTGTCGTTGTTCTTCTTCTTGCGGCGTGAGGACTTTGACGGTTGAGCGGTGGTTGTTTCGGCAGTTGGAGCAGCGGTGGTAGCTTGATGCAGGTGCTTCGAAGTTTTATCCTAGACACCAGCCTTGACCCGCTTGTCGTTGATTTCAGTGGCCAGTAGGTAGGTCTCTTCGATCGTCTTAGTCTTAGCCGCTTGCACGAAATCTGCAACACAGTCAGGTAGGGCTCGGATATACTTCTTGATTGCCATGTCAGAAGTCTTCACTTGATCAGGACAGATGATACTGAGCTGCTTGAAGTGAGCAGTGAGAGCAGCGTTTTCACCATCCTTCTGCTTTATGTGCGAGAATTCATCTTCTAACTTTTGGCGTTCGTGAGGAGGGCAGAATTATTCCAGCATGACCTCCTTGAGTTCGTCCCACGACAGACCGTAGGCTGCATCGTTTCCTCGTTTATTCCTCTCAGCCGTCCACCAGTCTAAGGCGCGGGACTGGAAGACGCCAGTTGCGTTGAGAGTGCGTAGGTCGTCGGGGCAACCGCTCTGTCGTAGAGTGACCTCAATGGAATAAAACCATTGGAACAACGCTGTAGGGCCTTCCTCGCCAGTGAATTCCTTTGGCCCACAAGCCTTGAACTGCTTAAAACTGAAAGTAGCTTTGGGAGCAGCTTTAGGAGTTTCGATTCTCAACTCCTCAGATGATTTGCTGACGTTCTCGTAGACATCACTCACAACTTTTGCTACTTGTTTAGCGATGATAGCAGCAAGACGTTTGTCTCTCTTTTCTTGGCGAGAAAGTGGTGTGTGACGGGATAATGGTCCAGTTGACATTGTCTGCAACAGACATCGCCATAGGTCTCAGACACATCATAATCGAATCTCACCTCACACGTCTAATACTTACTAACGCTTAGGAACGCAATGTAACATGTATCACATAAACGCATAGGCACATAATCACAGATTCACGTAAACACAGAAGCACATAAGCACGTAGGGCACGTAGAGCACAGAATCCACAAAAGCACATAATCATGTAATCACAAGATGCACATAGTAGCATATTGAGACAAGTAGAGAATTCTGACTGCCTCAGAATACAAAAACCTATCATCCAAAGTTCGTGAGTGTTCGAGTATAGCGATCGTGTTTAGTATATCGAGTAGTATAGTATAAGCGTATTATAGCATAAGGTCGTCCATAATTTAGCGATTTGTCAGCGATCTGTAGTGTGTTGTGTGATTAGCGGAAGAAAAAAGGCGTTAGATTGAAACCAGTAGTACCTCAAAACGCTAACAAATAAACAATAACCACATAAATCACATAAAATCGACGAATCATCAGAGTCAGCAGTTGCGGGCTCAGAATCGAAACACATAAAAATCGAGAAATAGATCGTCTGCGGCTATTAGACATTGACCAACTAAAGTGATTCGACTATTCTCAAGGACTTGTCGTACACTCTTCGACCTTCAGGACTTGTGCTCTTGCCTCGATTCTTGGGCATTTGGCACGCACCCCATTAGTCGTATCGTGACTTCAGGTCGTTGGAGTCCGTCGAGACTTTTGTGAGAGTTTTGTAAAACCAAGTAAAGGTCGGAGCAAGTCGCCAAGGTTAGGTTTTCACCCCTGTCTTAACAACTTCGCTCCTGTTTTAAATAAAATAGAGGAGATTATTCATCAAAATATGAATTTCACTCCTGATTTGGCATAATTCTCCCCGTTGGTAAAATAAAAATGCGGGTTGATCAAGCAAATTTCAGCCGAGAGTTTGCGGTTTTCACACCTAATCTCGACTTAATCGCTTGTCTTCAATTGGAAATTCGAGTGCAGTGATAGTGTAGTATAGGCGAGAATAGCGAGAAGTAAGCTCGTACAAAATCCCTACTGAATATGCACAAGTCGGTCTGTTGGTTCCTAACTATAGACTAGGTCTCTAAGACATCGACCCGGACTCGGTCGTGTCCTGCCTAATTCCCTATAGTTATGGCTCTGATACCAATCTGTCACACCCCAACCGATGGCGGAAACATCGGGGTATGGCACTGAGCGAAACAGATTGTCCAGAAGTTTCCATAACAATTATCATTACCAATCAATTTAAAGTAACATGTCCCATACCATGTCTCAAAAAGGTAAACAAATTATTACAGACAAAATCTAGGCAAATAGTTCTATTCCGACAACTCAGATTTTATCAAATAGAGCAATTGTTTATCTGCTTCTAGAGACCCTTGACTTCATTTGTACAGACAACTATTTGTTGGCCTCTAGAGCCTTATTCTAGCCTTGATTTCCTAGCAGATAAGCATCCTAAGCACCTGTCACATACGTTAAAATAACAGTCAATACACATAGTGTAAAGGTGAGCATACAAGTTTGATAATAGCATATAGAGTTCGAAATAGTTTACGCATAACCAGAACGTACACAGAGTGAAATGAGGCATGTTAGTTATCGACATAGACCTATCAATACCAGTGACTGCGGATTGACTGCCCAAGGCAGTTCGTAATACATGATCACCACTGTAATCCATGCAAATAATTGTCCTTAACAACCCCCGAGTGAACGGGTGCTGAGTCCAAACTAATAGTACTACCGTTGCTAAGGCAGGTAGACAGCTTTCCATGTGTAAACATAACAAACAAGCATTCATTTAGTCACGTATAACATGCGGTAACAGTTAGCGTTTAAAGTATTGAGTAGTGTGTTCGTTGTGTTTTAGAATAAGTAACGTATGTAACACCCAAAAGTGCATAAAGCAAAAAGGGATCGAGTAAACTCACAGCGGTGGATGGATTGAAGGGAGCGCTTAGAGCGGAATTAGCCTGATTAGAATGATAACATAACGATAAGCGACGCGTAAAATGATGCAAAGTGTAAGTGGCTCGGACAGCAGTTAGGTCGGATGGTAATCCGATCGGACGGCCAGTCGTGCGGATGACAATCCGTTCGGATGGTCATCCGGTCGGATGGTAGTCCGGTCGGATGACTATTCGAGTGGATTGTTTCTTCCTTTGAGAAGGATGTGTTTGTGTATGATGGCTTGACCTTTGAAGTTTTCGTTGTAGCATTTTGAAAACATTGAAGTGTCTCTACCTTTCAAGTCGGTCAATCAGATGGTTAGTCGTGCGGCTGACAATCCGCTCGGATGGCTATCTAGTCGGATGGCGACTCGAGTGGCGAGGTTACTCAGTGAGAACAAATTTACAGCAGGGTGGTCACTACGTCGGACGGTTGTTCGACCGAGTGGCATCCGTGGTGCATTGAACATGTTGAAAAATCGATTGAGTGTTAAAGTCCAAGTATCTCATGATCCGAAGAGTAATCCGGTCGGATGGTAGTCCGGTCGGACAGCAGTTCGTTCAACACTCAAACTTTAGATAAGGTTGGTTAAGTGTGGGACCCATGGTGCAAGCCGTTCGGATGGCCAGTCGCTCGGATGGCTGTCTGTTCGGACAGTAGTCCGGTCGGATAGCACTCCGTGCTGGTTAATCTGTTCGTCTTTCACTTGGTCGTTTTGATTGTTTGTAGTTTTATCGAGACGTTGCGACAGCGTGTTAACCAACAGAACCCCATCTTGACCTAAGTGGCCCGATCAAACAAGTATCACCCTAGTTCAATCAGTTAACCGGTTCAAGACGGTTGTTCTTGTTTAACCCGAAATCGGTGGTCTTGTGTGTAGAATCCAGATCTTGAACTAGCACAACACTAAGAATGAGTAGGAGACTAGATCAAGGCCCGATTCCATCGGTTTTGAGTGCATTGAGTGTAAAAGAGTTGAAAGAAAGTTAGAAACCATCTTTCCATCCTTTTTCACCATGAATGTGTTTAGATCTATGCAAGATCTTTATTTACTTGTGTGGAAATCGGTTAGATCTAAGTTGTCCTTGGTGGGTTGAGGCCAAAACATGAAGTTCATAAGAACACCATGATGACGTCATCCTAGAACACCTCAAATCTAGTGATTTCACGGTTAAAAGTTAAGATTCAAAAGATAGAAAGGTGTAGGAGTGCGTGTAGATTAAGGAAGTACAAGATTTAGGATGAGATCTTACCGGAATCGAGAGAAATCGAAGAAAAGGTGAGGAGCACGGGCTGGTCGGTCAGAGAGTTTCCAAAAGTAGAAAGTTTGAGAGTGACAAGGGTATTTATAGAGTTACCCAAAGAGGAAAGTGTGGGTTGGTCGGATGGCATCTCGCCCGGATGTCTGTCCGGTCGGATGTCATCTCGGTCAGATGGCACTTGGCACTCAATCAAGTGACCGCCCGGTCGGATGGCACTTGGTTCGAGTGCGTGGCGCGATGATTTTTGTTGTTTTGATTTCGATTGCGAGCGTTGCGGTGCGATGGAGTTTCCTAGTCAAATTACTTTTAATCCCAACTACTATATCTAACATACAAGCATCCTTACTTCGTATTCGATTAGCGTTTGCGATTCGATTGCGATTGAGTTCGATTGCGTTTTCGATTGATTACCACAACATAACATAAATAAACATGCACAAGTAACACGTAAGGCACACACACACGTATAACAATGACCAAAATGCGTATTTCGAGTTGCGAGTGCGATTACCATTCGATGTTGATTCGATTAGCATAGTTCGAGTATCATTTTAGTTAACTTTATCGCATTGTTACTTCCTATAGTTCATAGTCGTAAGTCAATTGAATAGCAATTAACACACGTCGATTATTGTAATTATTGACCCTTACTCCACATAATACAACTAAAATAAACACTTAAAAGAAATTCACTATTAGTCAAGTCGCGCGAAATCGGTCGTTGACTTTGACCTTGACTTTGACTTTGACTTCGGAAACACGGGGTGTTACACTTTCTTCTTGATGAACAATACGGGGGCTCCCCAGGGCGATGAGCTAGGACGAATAAAACCCTTGTCCAGTAGCTCCTGTAGTTGTGTGGACAATTCTCCCAATTCAGATGGGGCTAGACGGTATGGTGCACGAGCTATAGGTGCCGCTCTAGGAGTTAGCTCGATTTGAAATTCGACTTGACGATGAGGTGGAAGGCTAGGTAATTCCTTAGGAAATACCTCAGGAAAGTCGCATACAATAGGGAGATCTCCAATCCTTCTTTTCTTCAAATTGAGTGTTGATGACGGGGGCTAGAATGGCAGTGTGGCCCTTTCGCAAACACTTTTGGGCCTTAATGAACGAGATGATGCCTACAACAGCACCACTCTTGTCACCATGAATAGTGAGAGGTTCATCATTAGGACGAGATATTCTGTTTGACATACGCACGATTATACGAGACAAGGTATCATACAGTCATTGTACAAGTTTTCCAAAACATGCAATTTAGGGTAGGGTAACAACTCAGCACAAGAAAAAATTTTAAAATAAAAAAAAATCTGATCAAAATAAACCGTAAAAGTTGCTACAATTTATTTTCACAAACATTTAAAACATAACCATTGTTTACACAAAACAAAAGAAATAGATAGATAAACAAGTGGAAAGCGGGTCAGTCGTCGACTCCGCTGTCTCCCCCGTGCGAGTCTTCATCCGCCAGTGCCTCCTATGGCTCTTCTTCTGGTTCTTCATCAGGATCCTCTTCATGTTCTTCTACTGGTATTCCTTCCGGCTCTTCATCGGGATCTTCCTCCGGCTCGAGAGGTGCCGGGGCTGGAGCTGGTTCTGGTGCAGGTGATGGTGGCATTGGCCCTGGGTCCTCTAACTGAAGAACCCTCCATGCCAACTCATCTAACCTCCCATCATGCAAATCAATCCTTTTCCTATCCATACGAGCATCTCCCATAATTAGACCTCGCACTTCACACCCTTTTAAGGCTTCCTGCTTCAACTCACTGGTTCTCTCAAAGAGAACCTGAAGCTGCTCTCCTTGGGATTCTACCCGCCCTTCCAGGGTAGTAACTTGTTTCAGCAAGAACCGATTCTGTTCTAACAAGGTCAGATTTTGTTCTATCAAAAATTGGTTATATTCCCTAAGGGCTTTCATCACTGCAGACTCGGTCTGGGCGCTAATTAGATTAACTGGTATCGCATGGGTAGGTCAGGAAGACGACTCCCCACCCTGAGCAAGTCTCTTACGATAAGCAGAACGCGTCTCTACTTGACACGGAGGTGAGCGTGTAATTGCGGGTGCCTTCCATGGCGCCCGTGGCTAATCTGATGATGAGGATGATGTTGAGGTAGACATGCCTATTGAGTTAGTGATGTAACATACACGTTAAACAAAAAGAATACACATTCATAAAACACCAAGCGAGAACGTCGACGCAGGAGTGTGGAAAAGAATAACAGAAGAGGGTTTGACATAAGCATATAAAGTTCCAAGTAAACTCTGAGAAATAAGCATATCATAAGTAACACACCAAGTAACTATCAAGTAGGCAATATAAACATAAATCATACCACCTAAAGTATTGAGTCTTACACGAGGAATGAAGTGTCGTTGTGGATCGTTGAGTATTGGGCAGTGATAGTCTGGTTTTTCTCAAAAAGCTTTTCCCTTTTTAAAACTGAGTTCACTATAACCAATAGCTCTGATACCAATCTGTCACACCCTCATAATCCACAAGCGGAGTATTACCGCGAGGCGTGTAACTGACCAGGATCATACCACCAATCATACTGAATGATAAGTTAAATAAAGTAAAGTCATCACAATCAAAACGTTTAGTGTCCACAAAATCAAAATCCCAAAACCAAGTTTAAGTGTTAGTGGAAGCATAAAGTTTAAAACCCATTAATAATTCAAAAGCATAATGTCTAATGTTAGGAACCCAACGGTTGGTTCCCTGCCACAACGTCCACTCCTCGTGCAAGCTCCATCCGTGTACCTAACGACCTGTAAAGCATGCAGTAGTGTGTCAACAAAAAGTTAGCGAGTTCACAGTTGGTTGTCCGTTTTATTGTTGTTCCAAAAACCATAAGTTGTTAAGTTCCTTGTTCTTTATAAAAACATGCCATGGGGAGCTACCCACTGTTTTAAACCACTAGACCCGTACCATATCGACTACTGACTGAAGTTATGTTGAGTGCCCCAAGTCAATGTCTATCATCGTTGACTAAGTGCCAAAGTATATATTAGTCCACTCCCATCCTCTGCGGCACGGTGTGAGGCTTGTCAAACTTAATAGCGCTATTTAACTAATAACCCGTTCGCCATTGGCCCGACGATTAAGTCGATATAAAATGAGTGGGGACTTTAAGATAGAGTTGTTGTCTAGTATGCTTAAGACTTGTATTGTAGCAATTTTCGTCCTTCACCTAGGAGGACGGTAGTATGTATTCTACCCAAGGAGAATTCGCAGGTTGCATCCCACCCAAGGGTGATAGTTGTCGTTGTTTAACCCATTCCCAAACCACCGGGAATCACATGCTTTTAAGAAAAGTGTGAACTCACCTTCGATTGCTCGGTTGGTCTCTTAAAATGGTTAGGATTCATGGTAGGTCAATCACGTCCTAATACGATTACCATTTAGTTTATTAGTGTGTTCAAGTAAGGCAGAAAACTCATACACGTATCTAAACACGTATCATGCAATCACGTTGACAACTTACATACATATACCTATTGCACATATAATTTCTTGTGATCACAGCACACAATAATTCACATAACAATTTCGTTGACATCAAACAAGTTTGATCATTCTCAGATAGCACAAACAACACTTAGATACGCACATAACAACTTATTACATTTCAGCTTTGACGTCCAGAACTAGGCTGTTTTCAGGTATTTTTATAAAATAGTTGTCTCATTTCAAAAATTCTAAATAATTTACAGAACGTTCCAAGTCGTCCGCATCACTTTGTGTAAAAATCTCAAGACCTAAATCATTACCATTTATTTATTAAAAATCATCTAATAGGCTGTAGTCAGATTCGTCGGTTTCTGACTGCAGTCCACGGAAAAATTTATTAAAAAATTATCGTCTGTCCAAATGGAAAAATTCCAGTGGGAGATTTTCGGCAACATCCGTACCCAGCTACTGTAAGAATTTCACGACCTAACTCTATCCAGATTACTGGATATAACGAAAAGCGTAATATGTACTTTCTGCAGGAAAAACACAGCTTTTGCTGCTGTTTAAAACAGTACTTTAAAAATAGCAAACGACCTCAGAAAAATGCGATTCCAGCGCCATTTGAAGCATTTTTTAAAAACGTACGTTTTAGAATTCAAAAAAATCAGTTTTTCGATATGTAATGACCTGTTTACAGCCAACTGAAGTTGGCTGTTTATGTTGATCAGCTTTCTGTTTTCATCTTTAATATACTAGAACGAGTTTAAACGATCATGAGACTTAGTTATATTGACTATCAGCAGGTTAACTCATCAAATATCATCTAGTATATCAAGAATCACACAAACCCTAGGTATGTAACATCAAAACATCACAGAAACGCAGCTTTATCACATAGATCGTAACTAACCTTGAAGCGAAAGAGAGGAGGCTACGGAGGAGGAGAGGTGCGATCGTGAGAGGGGGGGGGGGGGGGCTGCCATCGCACACACACCAGGAAGAAAGCTAGGGTTTCTTTTTCTTTTCTTTTTTTTTGATCTCATGCACAAATACGTAAATATAAAACACAAGGAGGAGAGGGGTGTGGGCGGTTTGGATAAGTGGGCCGAGAAGGGGTTTGGTCGGGTTGGGTTGGGCCAAGATTAGTGTGGGGGAAAGGGGTGGGTTCGGTTTGTGGGTCACTATGTAACGGGTTTCGGTTCCTAGTAAGTTTCGTAAAATAACATATCACAAGGTTCGGTTTCGGGTTTAGTTTCCGCTTAATTCACATAATGATAATTCGGTTATGAGAGTCAAGTTTTATGTTAACGAAATATAAACGAATAACACGCTACTAATTTATCCGCGACACATGTAATTTCTAAGTAAACACGTACTTTATAAACAAGTAACACGCAAAATGAATCAGGAAAGATACCTGATTTTCCGGGATGTCACATGGATAGTTTGGGGTAACGACAGAATCTGTTATTTTAACAAATCATTTGTTGATTTGTTAGTTGATGTTAAAGAGGCCTTTCAGGGTCTATCAAAGATATCCCATGGGTGGTATAGTCGAGTCACACAGGTTTGAATGTATTCATTAAAGAACGACTAAAAGTTTTCACAATTAAAACACGGACGATTGACGATTGGTTTATAACACGGACGAATGATGATTTTTTTATAACATGGACGATTGAACAATTGGTTTATAACAAGGACAAATGGTTTTTGAACGATGTCATGCAATGATTTCACTTAAAGATATAAACCATACGAAGTTTTTTTTCAAGTCGATTTACTACTTGGTGTTACAAAGACAAATGTTTTCAGTCAAGATTCATGGCTACAATGGTTTTGTTTTACTTATATCAGCTTGTAAAGCTGATAAAACATATTGCAATATCAAACACTTTTTGATTTCAAGATTTATACTCGTCGACTTTCGAAGTTGGACGAGGTGTTGCAATATGAATTCAAAGCCATGGATTTGACATACAAAACCTATGTACTCGCCTGTATTTTTATGCTGACTGTTTTTCATATATGTTTCAGGTTCTATTATGTGACGATTGTTGATTGCTTGCTTCACATAGGATGGACGCGGGCCTTAGTGACTTTAAAACTTGAAAGACAATTGTTTGTATTTATTTGGTTAAAAACAACGAGTCTATTAACGAAATAAAACGAAACTTCAAATACCATGTGTTGTGATACAATGATTCTGTGACATGACTCCCCGACGTTTCCGCCGCGGTTTGTTGTATTACGCGGTCGGGGTGTTACAATCTTTTCGGATCCGAGTCGATTTGTGTTGGTAATTTCATTTTTTTTGTTTTGCTTTATGAGATTGATTATACGATTGTGTTAGTGGTGTTGGTCATGTTGTTTCTCGCAGTTGTTTCGGCTATGATATTGGTGGTTGTGATGTTGATAGTAGTAATGAAAAGACAAGACTTTTTTATGTTCGTGGTTAAAAGTACAAACTGTATGTTTGTCGATTAATTTTGGGATTTGAAGCGTTATCCTGCGATGATGGTGGCTTGCTACTTGGCGTGGCAAGTATGTTTGCTGTAGCGGCATTGAGCCGTGTTTTGTTGGTACCGGCGATGATGAAGTGTCATTCTGAGCCTTTTACGCTTTGTGACGACTAGCGCTGGTTGGTTGTGCTTATCGGTGTTTTACTGAGCTACCCTTATTGGATATTGGTGTTTAACTGGTTGGTTGTGATTACCGACTAAAAAGAGGTTTCCATTAATACATCTGCAACGAATCTGCTAACCTTAAAATGTGTAATGCATGATGCTAATTTGGATAATTCCATTTATGTGTTTAAAATGTGACAAATCTTAATCTGCAAAGTGCATGAGCTTTATGAAATCGCCTCAAGGGACTACTTTTCCTATGGTGTTGTGGCATATAAATCACTATCACCAGTTTGTTGAAATCGCCTCAACGGATTCTAAGAGTATGACAACGAGACCTCACCATGTAAGTCTGCAGGAAGACCTTATGGAGTTACGTTCGTCAGGTCTCTTCATTGCTATTGCATTCTTATGCAGAGGTATGGATATTGCTGGTGGTTATGATTATCAACGGTAAGTTCTCTTTTATTACCATATATTATCTTTAACAAAAAATAGCTATTTACCTTAGAAAAATTGTAAGTTATGAAACGTGTAAAAAATTTGTCCATTTTTCAGCTTCAACTTTTTAATTATATCTATGTGAACCTATAAATTTCATTACTTTTTCACATAGTTGTCATCAAACTTTGTTGTCAGGTACAAAATTTCATGTTGGTGATGACATGTAGGAGAGTTGGAAAAGGTAAATTTTTCTGCAAATCTGTGAATTTTATGTTCATTTTCTTCACTATTTGGTTTAAAAATCATGTTTTGGTACTTTGTAATATCGAATTCCATAGTCCAATAGTTAAGAAAAATGTTTACAAAACTCTAGAAAACTCAAAGTTGGACTTGGCGAATTAACAGTCGGCTAGATGGATTATGGTGTGACAACTGCCACTTTCTGGTAATTTACGTACATTTAAAGCAACGAATTACATTATATAAATATGTGTTTTGAATATCCGAACTGCATGATTACATGATATACATCTTAGAATACTCATGGAATATTCATTTATGATGCACATGATTCATTTTTATTGGTTACAATTGAAACAGTGTAAACAATGCATCGAAACAACTAGAGTAGTACCTAGTAAACTAGCGTGCTGACGAAAACTCAGGATCCGCAGAAACCATCTAAATGACATCTTTAGGACTCAAACGAAAGTCCAACATCAAATATACATTAAACCCTAATTGGAAATGCAAGGGTTTGGTCTAATACTTTCCCTATGTCCGGTAGCACTAAAAACTGCCGAAAAGCGCTAAAAGTTACCATTTCAATATTTTTCCGCAAAATTCAGCATTGGTGTTTTTATTACAAGATACAAAAGTGTTGTTTAAACACAAATTTCATATAAAAATACATAGGGAATATCAATTACACACATAACCGAATTTTTCCCTACAACTTCCATAAGCGAACCTTTCGACTATCTTCTTGCGGAACGAGCGACAAACGACTAACCGAACTATATTTTGACACATTTAGCAAACTAGTGAATATTATTTTTGACCAATTAAAGCCTATTTATTGTCATTCAATGTCATAAAACATCTTGAAACTTTAAATCCCTAAAACACCTAAACATTTAAACATTTCATTACATTTATGAAGCATTAATTTTACTAACACTTGAAAACTCATAAGACACCCCCCCCCCCCCCCCCCACATGTATGAGCCGTGAACAAGGGCCCACAAACCCCTTAATTACTTGCTAATAATATCTAGATATTTTAGTGGTTACAAGTGGATGAAGTTGGTGATTTGTTATAACACTTATCACATTAAAGATTACTAGCATATTACCCACATAATTTCACCTTTTATTACACCCACAAACTCTCTCATCATCTTCATCCATTTCACCAAGAACACCATAAAAACCCATTTTAATTTATCACCTCCTTGATGATCAAGATGGATTTCCATGGAACATAAGAAGATCTAAAGCACCTACAAGAAAAAGGACACTTTTTCATCCACTCAAGAACCTTCAATCATCAGGATCTTCATCTTCTTAGTTCTTAATCATCCTTTAGATCATCCCTAGCCTAGTGCTAGAAGTGAGCTTCTAATCTATTTTTTTTTTCATACTTATTTATGTTTATGATTATTATTATAACTAGTAATAACTAAATAATCATACATAATATTATGAAGATACAAAGAAGCAAAAATAAAAATCATGATATGTATATGTTTGTTTATGTTGTGATTTAAGATTTATTACTTACATGTTTGATCTTGTTATGATGGATATCATAAGAATAACTTGTTAGATGATGTTTAAAAACATGATCTAACAAGTATACATGTTTATGTTAAAGGGTTTTATTTAACATAAAGGTTTAAATGGATGATCATAACCTTTGATTTTGTGAAAGTATTTAAGGTTTTTCATTAAAAACAATACTTTTATAAGATTATGAAAACAAACATACAAGATGAGATTTTTATAAAGGTGGTTAAAACTATAAGTAAAGCATGGATTTGAACTTGTTAGCATATGTTATGATCATGTCCAAAACCCTACATGATTTTGAGATCATCTTGATAAGTTTATGTTATAAAAATCTCATATGTTTTAGTTAAGATGTTATGAGTAAATTGATGGTGATTTTAAAAAGAAAATGACATGTTTATTAAACATGGCTAAATGATTAATACAAAGGTTATATGGCAAATTTTCTTAAAAACTTTATGTTATAAAAACTATCATTTTTGGTTAAACCTTTACAAGATTTAAAAAGATTTTTAAAGAAAGGTTTTTATAAAAGAAAAGATGAGATAAATATATATTTTTGAGAAAATATATATTTTGTCACTTTAACAATTTATGTGACATGTAACATTTGGTGTATTAGTTATATATAACAAAATTAGGAACTTGAATCAAATGTTATAATTAAACTCAAGACACATTATAACTAAAGTCTTACAAAACTACACATGATTACGCCTTAAAACGAGTTACGGACAATCCGAAGGATCGGACACCATTTATGGTTCAAACGGACGACGGACGAATCCATAAACGAATCGCCAATCCGAGGAGTTACTACGACGTTTAGACGACCTTTCGACGCGAAAAATGAATATGTTTCCGATAACGAAATCCGGAGGTTTATAAACTTATAAAAAAAAACTATTATGTATTCTTTTAACTAAAAAGCCTATACTTAGTGATTTTTTTTAAGAAATGAAAGATGTTTATACAAATGGGCTATCTTTTACAAATGGGCTATTTTATACAAATGGGCTATCTTTTACAAATGGGCTATCTTATACAAAGGGGCTATCTTTATACAAATGGGCTATCTTTTACAAATGGGCTATCTTATACAAATGGGCTTAATTTTACAAATGGGCTATCTTTTATAAATGGGCTTAACTTAATAATGGGCTTATCAAAACACATGGGCTAAGCCCAATACCAAACATATGGGCCAAGGCCCAATAACATTAAGCCCAATACTATTTAGGCCCAATACTATTTACGCCCAATACTATTTAAGCCCAACACTATTTAGGCCCAACACTATTTAGGCCCAATACTATTTAGGCCCAATACTATTTAGGCCCAACACTATTTAGGCCCAACACTATTTAAGCCCAATAACATGAAAACATGGGCTCGGCCCAATGACATAATTAGTGAAAATACAAGTATACTATTGAGTCATACCAGACACGAAATCATGAGGACGAAATCCGATGATACAACATACAAGATACAAGATTACTTATATATATATATATGTATATATATATATATATATATATATTTCGTGATATATATATATAACAAGTTTAACAATTCGTACATCTAATACAAAGTTCAACAAATAACAAAGACTTGTACACGAGTCATTACAAAGACCGGTGTGTCTAACAAATATAGAACGTTTGTAGGTCGCGACATAATACAAGGCAACCGCAAGTGAGGATTCAGATACCTATATTTCACAGACGCAATTCTGTGAGTTCATGTCCCCCCTTTCATCTTAAATGCTTTTCAAGCTTTACAACTATCGGGGAAAATACATGTACAATAGTATGATAAGTCAAGGAATGAAACACCTTAGATCATGTGCGAAATTAGGGCCATAACTAAAGCACCATTAATCCAGTTTGGACCAAGGAACAAAGGTTTAGATCTAATGGGTTTTGGCGAGCCCCACTCATGGCCATTCGTTTGCTTAGGAGTGCTTTTGTTGCCATACGACATGGTGTCGATACAATTAAAATCGTCTAGGGTTGGATTGCTTCCTATTTCGTCACACATATTAATGTCCTTGCAAAACATTAATGATCACGATTTCATTGACGCTTTTCATACTACTTTTGATTCAAATACAAATACATTCACATTTTACTGAATGTATCATTTACAACTAAACTGCATGAACTCGCTCAACTTTTGTTGACGTTTTCCACTTAAACATGTATTTCAGGGAATTAGTGGACCATGTTGGGGATTTCAATTCAAAGAACAAATGTCAAGACTCCGTGCCATCTTTTGAATGGTTTGCCTATTATATACCGTCTCTTGCGGTGGTATAGTGGACAAAGCCTTAGTGTTTAAAACTTTCGTTTTGGATGTATGAAACAAAAACAACTTATTTTCTTTGGATGGTTTGTAAATTATAAACTTAATGTATGTTGCGCATCTTTTGAACAAGTATTGTAATGGCAATGAAGTATGTTTTATTCATGTAGTATGTTTACTTATATCGTTATGCAATTAGAACCGAACAGATCACACCTAGCGCTTTCGCTACGAGCGGGTGTGACAGTTTGGTATCAGAGCTTCGATTGTAGTGAACCAGGATTCTTTCTCGAGTCTAAGTCTACAATCACTAAGGAACCTCTCACGAAAACAATTTATACAAGAACAAGAGTTTTCATTGCATAAACATTTTTCAAGGTCCACTACAACAAAAACAAAAATTCATCTCATACAAAACAAGCAAGGACATTAAGTGCCTTAGTCTCTAAATGGTAGACATGAATCATTAAGTTATTTCCGCACAACATTAATAGGATAACGTAAAATGAACTTATGTGATTCCAACATTTCATGTATATATATTAATTGACTATTAATTATTAATACATATGTCAAACAAATTATTTTCCAGGATATCATGTCTTCCTCCGAAGGAAGCAACATTTATGACGATGTGGATCCTATGACACCCTCTTCGGATGATGATTATGTACCTGAGGTTTAGGTTATTACTTCAGATAGTGAGACGGGATCAGATGGCAATATGGATGACTTCCAGCCATTTGCATTGCTAGTTGATATTGTTGATGATGACATATTAGATATGCCTCCGCAGCTCAATGACGTAGTTATCATAGGTCACCCTAAGGGTGAACATGTAGTCGAGGTTATACCCTGGGATATCCTTCCTCTTGCTATTATACCTTTTATTGACGACCTCGATGAGGATGACGACGCCGTTGTTCCAGTGTTTCCCATGGAGCACTTAGATGATGATTTAGGAGACGGGGATGTTTATGATCTGGTTATTCTAGAGGTTGCAGCACCGGTAGTTCCGATTATTACTATCTCTTCTGATTCTGACACAGACTCAGATGCTCATTCTGATGCATTTGCTACTACATCTGCACTTCAGGCTGTAGTCCTAGAGGCGCATCCAGTTATTGAGGATGATCTCATGCCAGATGAGCCAGTTGTTCCTGCACCTGATCATATTCCTACTCCACCACATTCTCCAGTTCACTTACCTACTGAGGAGCCTATTCAGGCCCCTGTTTCAGAGGGATCTACTGACCGTATCCGACTCATGCGCTTCGCACCTATCATACCACCTACAGATCATACTGATGAGGCAGGACCATCCGGACACGCCCACATACCGCCCAGCGTTATTGACCTATATTACCAGCAGTTTCGTCCAGTTCCACCAGTTCCTACTGAGCATATGGCAGCCCAGCACTCACCACCTTATGTTATGCCTACTACAGACCCGTATCATCCAGTTCACTACTCGAGCATTTCTACTGATGCCCTTATCCTCTCTCTGCAGTCTCAGGTCGACATACTTTTTGACAGCGTTCATGAGCTTCAGCAGCTTGCTGGCGCCAGACCTCCACCACCACCAGCTCATTCACCACCCCATGCTCCACCACCACCACCAGGGTCACCACCGTTACCCCCACTACCACCTCAGATGCCACCAGTTGTTATACCACCAATTGGTTTACCTGCTCGTGTTTTGACACTCGAGCAGCAGATTGATTTCCTTATCCGTTTGGTTCATGATTTGGAGGATAGGATTTCTCATGTTGACAGGTTATTGTTTCCGATCCCACCACCAGTCTTTCCTCCACCATAGACTGTGTTTGCAGGTATCATACTTTTGAGACGGGTATCTATATCCGTTGTTGTATACATAGACCTCCATCAAGTTTCAAGACAGCTGATAAACTGAAGATCGCATGGATTGAAAGAAGACTTTACCACTTTGTATATATTCTAGACTAGTTTGACCGGATGAGGTATTCCGTGTCCATTTTGTTTCTCTCTAAACGATCTTGTAATCAGTTGTGTACTAAATATGAAAACTTGGTGTTATCCTTTATATGCATTTGAAATGTTATATTATACATGTTTTGTTGCTTGCATTGTTTGGTTTATTCGCATGATATATTGCTTGATTATATTTTTATTAATGTTATAAATGTATTTTATATGCTTAGTAAAAATATTTATTAACAAACCAACGTCTAATCTTTATCCTATTTCTCCTTTGGAAGAATCATGCCACCAAGGAGAGTCTTACGTTCACGGATAGTTAATCCACCCCCACCTCCACCGATGCCTACGAATGAGGCTGAATTAAATGCACTAATAGAACAGAGAATCGCCCAAGCTATCGCACTGTATGAGGCATCCCGTGCCAAAACCAGTGGTGGCACCGGCGGATCGGGAGGCCAGGGCCAAGGCGGTACTTCAGGCGGAACAAATATCACGGGTAACGTTTAGTTGTTTTGTTACAACTTATCAAATTTCTTTCTTAATCTACTCGTGCATTTCATTGTTTGCTCATTCTTAATCCGTTTATTGTCTATTTCAGGATGCACATTCAAGCAGTTTCTAGACTGCAAGCCACTCAACTTTGATGGCACAGGCGGTGCCGTGGCTTATGTGCGTTGGACAGAGAAAACGGATTCGACCATAAGAATGAGCAGATGCTCTGCTGATCAACATGTCACCTTTGTGACTGGCCTGTTCGTTAACGAGGCTCTCACATGGTGGAACTTGCAAGTGCAGACTTTGGGTGATAGCGCTGCATATGGGTTGACGTGGGAGGAGTTAAAAGAAAGGATGAGGGAAAAATATTGTTCCCGAGCTGAACTCCAGAAATTGGAGAATGAGTTTTGGAACCTTACCATGGTTGGATCTGATATTACTGGATATACTCAAAGGTTTCACGACCTGTCTCGCGTGATTCCTTATTTGGTTACCCCAGAATTTAGGCGTATTGAACGCTACATTTGGGGACTTGCTCCTGAGATCAGAAGTCTTGTTACTTCAGCAGATCCCAAAACTATCACGCAGGCGGTGACTATAGCTGTGAGTCTTAATGAAGATGCAATTAGGATGAAGAAGTATGATGTGAAGGGGGTAGAGAAGAAGGAATCACATGTTGAGTCTTCCAGTGGTGGGAAAAGGAAGTACTTAAATTTTAAAAAAGGGAACTCGTGGGAATAATAACAACAACTACAACTACAACTACAATAAAAACCCCAACAACTACAACAACAACCCCAACAACAACAACTACAACTACAACCCCAACAATCACAACAACAATAACAACAACTGCAATCACAACAACCCCAACAATCATAACATAAAGCAAGAGATTATTCAGGCAAGAGATGCAAGGGCGTTTGTAGCCACCAATGATACTGGCCCGAAGAAGTACTCGGGTACTATGCCCAAGTGTGAGCAATGCACATATCATCATGTGGGGAATTGTCGGAAATGTGATAAATGTGGCAAGCTTGGCCACCGTACTGAGTCTTGTTGGGGAACAGGGAATAGAACAGGAACGGGGAATGGAAATAATAGCATGAATGGAAACGGAAACGGGCGTGGGCAAGGATGTTTTGGATGCGGAAGCAAAGACCACTTCAAAAGGGATTGCCCTAAAGAAAACCAAGCTCGAAGTCGATCGTTTGTGATTGGAGCCAAGGATGTGCGCCAAGACCCTAATGTGGTCACTGGTACGTTTCTCCTCAATGATCATTTCGCATCCATATTATTTGATACCGGAGCCGATTTTAGTTTTATTTCTATAGAATTTAAAAATATTCTGGGCTTAGAACCTAGTAAGCTAGATGTTCCATATTCTATAGAATTGGCTAACGGTAAACTAGTGGAGACGGGAGAAGTTGTTAAGGAGTGTACCTTAGAACTTGGCGAACAAAAATTCAATATCGATCTCTTACCTGTTGAATTGGGTAGTTTCGACATAGTGGTTGGCATGGATTGGCTATCCAATAATCGAGCCGAAGTCGTTTGTCATGAGAAAATCATTCGCCTACCACTACCGAACGAAGAGACACTTGTTATACATGGAGAGAAGTGCGACACCCCATTGCGGATCATCAATTGCATGAAAGCACAAAAGTGCTTACGGAAAGGTTGTATTTCCTTTCTAGCACATGTTGTGGACAAGAAGGCCGATGGGCCGAGGTTGACAGATATTCCAGTAGTAAAAGAATTTCCTGAAGTCTATCCTGAAGACTTGACAAGACTACCACCTTATCGACAAGTCGAATTTCACATCGACTTGGTACCAGAAGCCGCACCTGTAGCTAAATCTACATATCGATTAGTACCTTCTGAAATGCATGAGTTATCCACACAACTCCAAGAGTTGTTGGATAAAGGATTCATTAGACCGAGCTACTCGCCTTGGGGAGCTCCAGTCTTGTTTGTAAAGAAGAAGGTGTAGGATCGTATTCTGACCCGAACGAGTCTATCAGAGGAGTCTCGATCAGTTACAGGTGCGGAAAACAAGTAACCAACGTAGAAACAGCTAGATCTTCACTTTAAACACACTTTTGATTGATATTACAGCGTTTACAATCAAATCTCACACCGGCAGCACCTCGGTATGGATAACAAGAACACCTCTAACTGGTTTCGCTCATGCAACATATATATAGGGCAGGGGATTTCGCTCATATGGACATGATGTCCATATAAGCGAAACCTGTCATGTTCAAATAAGCGAAACTACCTCCTAAGGGCCCTATGAGCGAAACCTCTTTATTAAACACAATATTCTTCCTACTTTCTTGTAAAACGTGCCCTAATCTAACATTCTAAGGTTAAGACTCGATACAAGACGAAGTCGACAGATGTAAAGCACCAACAGACTCCCCCTCAGATCTTGACGAGTCTTAAGTGTCGAGTCTTCGCATCTTCAGTCTTGATCTGTCTTTGGGCTTCCTTCTCTCAATCTCTTATTGCAGGACTTCAGACTTCCCCTTGCGACATGCTGGCATTTCTTCAGTTCATCAGCATCATCAGTTTTAGGATTGTTGTCTGGCTTTCCATCTCACAGCTTCTCAAGATCAACCAGCTTGACTCTTCATGTTCCAAGATCGTTGCCTGACTATCTCCAATCAGAGTCCTCAGATATCGGAACCTGACTTTCATTCAGCTCGGATCTCAGGAACAAATAACCTGGCTCATCTTATCCTGCAAAAGCTCTACCTCAAAGTAAATTTCTCTCACTAACATATATTAAAATAAACACATGCACTAACTCAGACTCACTCTCAAAACCCAAACAAAATGATTTTTCAATCTGATGAACCATTTGAAGGTTTGATAAAAAAATAATCAGTGTTAAAGCTAACTCCCCCTCAAATTATACTCATCATGTTTAGCACTCAGAATTTTGAAAATCAGCTTTTCAATACCAGTTGTCAAAAATCTTTTTGAGTTTTCTGAAACTTTATGCTAAAACACACTAAAAAGCTTTTTGGATTTTTGAATAGAATGAAATGCAGTAAAGAAATATTTACAGACAATATTTTTGTAAGTTCGTGCAAGAGGATCATATTAGTTTCTGACAAGTCACAAGTACCGTTGAGCTTAGTTACACATTAAGAATTAAACGATTCACTTAGATTGTCGATATACTGATCCACTTAAATTCTCACACAAATTTCAACTAATTCAGGATATGAGTTAGATGTTTTAAGAACTTAAACTCATTCATGTGTCCCACCTCTTGAATATACTCCCGTATCCAGATCCCAATATTCAGTCTTACAGGTGAGTATACCACAGATGATATCTGTAAGGGGTTAAAGCGAGGGCCGTGAGAGCTCAGGTCGATACTCCCGTATACGCAGAGAGATGACGGCTTCGACTTTTGGTGTGTCCCCTTTAGAGGATCTTTTGTATTACAACAGCAATGACTATCAATTTTATTGTTTCATCAATTTGCTGAGGGCGGCGCTATGTTTCAAGCAAGCAGAAAGTATTCTCCGGGGACTAGGCCATTGCTTTCGCAAAATCAGAAGTCCCGGGATAATACCCCAGATATCACTGAGCATAAAGACCTAGTATCTCAGAAAGAGGGACCTTTCAAACGAGATTTCAGGGGTTACCTATATATCCAAGTAGAGTTCCCCACGAAATAAGCAAGTTTGAAATTTAAGTTTATATCCCAAAAAAGCTTACTAAATGTGTGAAAACCTATCGGCATATCATCAGTGAAACTGTTTAACGCTATTTAAACAATACATTTCCTTTTAAGAACTTAAACTCATTCATGTGTCCCACCTCTTGAATATACTCCCGTATCCAGATCCCAATATTCAGTCTTACAGGTGAGTATACCATAGATGATATCTGTAAGGGGTTAAATTGCGAGGGCCGTGAGAGCTCAGGTCGATACTCCCGTATACGCAGAGAGATGACGGCTTCGACTTTTGGTGTTTCCTCTTTAGAGGATCTTTTGTATTACAACAGCAATGACTATCAATTTTATTGTTTCATCAATTTGCTGAGGGCGGCGCTATGTTTCAAGCAAGCAGAAAGTATTCTCCGGGGACTAGGCCATTGCTTCCGCAAAATCAGAAGTCCTGGGATAATACCCCAGATATCACTGAGCATAAGACCTAGTATCTCAGAAAGAGGGACCTTTCAAACGAGATTTCAGGGGTAACCTATATATCCAAGTAGAGTTCCCCACGAAATAAGCAAGTTTGAAATTTAAGTTTATATCCCGAAAAAGCTTACTAAATGTGTGAAAACCTATCGGCATATCATCAGTGAGACTGTTTAACGCTATTTAAACAATACATTTCTTTAGCATACTGTAACTGTCTACTGATGTACTATCATTTCCTCTTCTTTGACACAAAAACTCATTTTTGATTTTATCATGTTTTTGTCTTTTTCAAATTTTCTAATGTTTTTGGATTTTCTGAAATATTCTACTCCCCCTAAAATGCAAACACATTTTAGGAAATTTGAAAACAAACTATACAGTAAAGTGACAACTGATATCAAATCACCTCAATTCGCCATCCACTTGGCATAAACAATCAGAACTCCCCCTTACAACAAACTATTTTCTCATTATGATTTCAAAACACTTAAGTTTGTTTTAACCAAAATGATTTTTCTGGAAAATAAGTTTTGTTAAATTTACCACTTGTAAAATTTAGGGGTGTGGTTCATCACATTGTCTTTCAAAATACCAATTGTAGGAAATCAAGTACAACTTAATGTCCCTGATTTACCACTTGTAAAAGTAGACCTTTTTACCAATTGTAGGAATAACTCATCTACACAAACCATTTTACCAATCAAGATGCCGATTCCTACTTCACACTTACTAACCTGGAAGCTCCGGCAAGTCACACTTAACCTGTAAAAATTAAACACATTTAAGAATCTTTCACAAAATCTAAAATAACAAGAAGAATGCCGATTCCTGATCCGCAATTACAAACTTGGGATCTCCGGCAAGTCAGGTTTTTCAATGAAAGAAAATGTCCACCCAAGCCTGACCAGCCTTGGGTGTTTTCAATTCAGATTCAGTTGGAGTATAAGTTGCCTTTTTGTAGCGTAAAAATCTTTAACTCCTTTAACCTTCCCATCGACCATCTTTCCAAAAATTTTCTTTACATTCCCATTAAAAGCTTTTTCAACATCAAATTCATTCTATTCAGAATAAAATTGATTTGAGATCTCAACCTTTCCAACCTTTGATTTAAAATTCTCAGCTCTCAATGGTGGAAAATGAACATCATCCATTAGAGGCACTGAGTTTTCACTTTTTACCTCAACCTGTGGCTCCTCCAATTTTATGGAATCAGATTCATCGCCAGATTTTACATCTGATTTCTTAACAACCCAAGTTTGGTTGTCAAGATTTCCCATTTTCTTGTAAAACCTTTTCGAACACTCACCAACTTCATATGTAGAGTTTTTAAACACTTTAAATTTTTCTGTTGGTGGTTCGGTTTTATCAACAACTACTTCTTTAAGTTTTTCTGAGACTCCCTGTTTTGTTTTTGTTGCTTGAGGACAGTTCCATGCAATATGACCAACTTCATTGCATCTGTAACAGGTTCTTGTCTCTTTCCTTTGAAAATCTTCAAACTTCATCTTTTCAGCAAGAAACTCCTTGTTTGACTGTTTCCAGAATGAGCTCTTTGCTTCTTCTTCATGGCTAGTTCCTGCAACATATGTCATTTTTGATTTAAAATCTCGAACATATTTTTCATTTTTATAGTTTTCAGGTGGAATAAAACCTAAGCCTTTCTTTTTGTAGCTACGATTTTGGTTAGGTTTCTTTTGAAAACCAGAACCAGAATTGTAACCCTTTTTCTTGTTTAAACGTTGTTGTGCTCTTGAGGTGTAAGGTCTTGGTTTTCTTGTAAGATTTTCATCTTTTATTTCAGAAATATTAATTTCTGTTAGTTTGAAAACCTTTTTGATCATTTCTGGTTTAACACCTCTTATTGGAAACTCTTTATCAAAATATAATTTGTCAGAATCATTCAAAGTATACACAACTTCAAATGTTTCATCATTCAAATTAGATTTTGACAATAAAAACTCTTTACTATAAACCCGTTTTCCCGACGATTTTGAACTCCTTTCGGACGAACTCGAACTCCCAACTGACTGACACGAACTTTTGGACTCGGACTTTGACTCTGACTCCTCATCCTTATCCAACACCTGATCGACCACTCGTTTTATCAGTTCTGACTCATGATCTGTGTCGGACGCTGTGAACGTGACGTCAATATTGTCCGGTAAAACATCGGTTATCTCGGATTCTAACTTAATATTGACTGCCTGTTTTAGTTCTTCCTCATTAGGTTTTCTAGGCGAGTACCCTTCCCAAATCGGAGGCGGACACTAATTATAACAGACACCCTGTATCTTACCAATATCCTTTTTCTTCTTTGGCTTTGTTTCTTCACCTTTAAAAGCTTTAAATCCTTCAACTGTTGGATAAATTCTATCAATTATGTAGTCACAACCTTTGTAACTTCGCAGCAATCTTCTGATTCTTTCATTCTCAGTTGCTTCACTATCCAACTCTTTCTTCCACTTTGCACATTCTTCTATGTACAAGTTGATCTCTTTCTGCTTTGTCATCATGGTAGCATTCATCATCTTCAAAGCTTTTTCTCTTTCAGAGTTAGTCTTCTCCAGACTATTCACATTTCTGTTTAAAACATCGTATGACTCTTTCAAATTTTTTACATCAAACAACAACTTTTCTTTCAACTTTTCTAACTCACTAAACCTCTCATCTTTCTCTATACATTGTTTACAAGACTCTAAACATGTAAGACAGGGTTTTGTGATTTCAACGATCTTCTCGACTTCAACTATCTTTTCAACTTCCACAATCTTCTCAATCACGTTGACTTCTTTTAAATCTTTTGTAGCTTTCCTTTCTTTCAGTTTCTTCAATTTTTCTGCAAAATAAAATTCAAAAGTGTTAGAAGATAAATGCGTTTTTCCAAGATTTATCTGTTCCATCTCTTCATCACTATCACTTGTTTCTGATAAATTGTTTTCAGATGAAACAGATCCTTCATCTTCACTTTTCTCTTCATCAGATAACACTCCTATCCATTCCTTCAACATTTCTGGCTTTTGAACAATATATGCAATAAAAGCTTGAACATTTGGATCAGCTGGAATAAACTTGTCCTAACTAAAACCTTCAGCCATTCTCTCATCTTCTTGATCAACGATACCATAATAAGCTTTCCTGTTTGCATCTTCAATCATTTTTCCATGTGCCGTTTGAGCTTCTTTTTGTTGATGCGGTTGATGAGTGATTTGCTGATAAATGGTTTTCCTATAATAATCATCTTTCCCAGACGACTCCTTTGCTCCTCTCGGCTCCTGATTCTTGCATTCTCTTTTAAAGTGGCCTTTCTCCCTGCAACGAAAACAAACAACTTTAGATTTATCAAAACCTAAATTAGAAAGATTTGCATCCTAGAAATCACTTCTTCCTGTAATCATTCTAAATTTTTCTGCTCTCCTCAAAACACTAGCTAATGCCCATTTAATGTCCATCAGTTCCAACTCCTCTGCATCGATCTGGTCATAATCTTCCTTTGTGAGCATCGGATTACCAATTTTTCCGGCAATCAACCCTTCATAAGATTCTAATGCAGTGACCAATAATCCCATATGATGCTTTACAACTTCTTCAGAATAATTTTGACCGTTTTGAAGATGTAGAGCTACATTGCACTGAATCAAATGCCCATTTCCAGCAGATGCACTTTGAACACTTGGAGGATTTACCGTAGAGAACCTACTACTGTTAACTGATCCTTGACTGCTTGGTTCAGATTGATTTCCAGCACTAAATGCAGTTTGTATCTTTGGACTAGCTTCTGCAGTTTGAACATTTCCTTTATAGTACAATTTAGTATCTTGTTGATGAGTTGAACTGTTCATTCTAGCAATTTTCTGCTGCTCCAGATCTTGTGCCTCCAACTTTTCAATAAACTGTGCAATTGATAACCTGCTAAACTGTCCGGAATTCTTCAATATCATCAGATATGTGCCCCATTCCTTTTGCGATAACGCATCAGCAAGTTTTTCAACCCATTCTGCTGGAGTTTTTGTAATCTTCAACTGTGACATGGTGCGAACAAGATGACAATATCTTTCAATAAGTGTCTTTGTTGTTTCACCAGGCATGCACGTAAACAGTTCAAATTCCTTTTTCAGCAATGTTGCTTTACTCTGTAACATCTCAGTACTTCCCTCAAATTTCTTTTTAAGAGCTTCCCAGATAGAATAAGCATTTTCATCATGTTGAAGCAACACAAATATATCCTCTTTAACTGCTTGTTGTAACAAATTTATCATCATCTTTTCTGCTTTATAACTCTCTCTTTCTTGCTCCGTGAACTCTGAAATTATTTTATCAACTCCCACTGAATTCTTTGGCCTCTCATATTCAGTTTCAATGCTCTCCCAAGCTTTTAGATGATTTGCCTGAACCCAATTTTCAAACCGTTTTTTCCATCCGTGATAATCCTCAATTCCCATAAGTTTCGGGGGTTTTTGCATTGTTCCGGTTTCATTCTCCATTGTCATGGTCTTAGTAATGTCGGATGGACTAGTCGGAGTTGTAGCAAAAGCGTTGTAGAACTCAGTATCCATTTTTCAATGCACGTTTTTTTCAAAAAACAGGTACTTATGAGCGAAATCAGATTCTGTTGGATGACCTAAAAAGCGAAATCAGGTTCCTTGGGTGTCACAAAAGCGAAATTAGGTTTCTTGAGTGTCCTAAAAGCGAAATTAGGGTTAACAGATGACACAAAAGCGAAATCAGGTAGTCCTTATGAGCGAAATCAAGGTTTTGGTGACCTTAAGAGCAAAATCAGAAATGCCTAATGAGCGAAATAGGGTTTGGGTTAGACGTAAGAGCGAAATCAGAGACTCTAGGTGTCCAGATGAGCGAAATTAGGTCACTTGGGTGTACTTTGGAGCGAAACCTGAAAGACCTTATAAGCGAAATCACTGGTTGTTCGTATGAGCGAAATCAACTCGGGGGTTATTTTGGACCATTTTTAGTTCGAATTTTAGTGTGAAACTTTCAGGGATTTGTCTATGATCAATTTACTACAGCCTGTGAAAATTTGAACAAGTTTCAACCGTAAAATCTCGTTCTGATGAAGAAAGAAGGCGTAGAAGTAAGAATTTATGATGATATCCAGCAAATCTCTGTAGAACTCCTCCTCCTGAAGCTCTGATACCACTTGTAGGATCGTATTCTGACCCGAACGAGTCTATCAGAGGAGTCTCGATCAGTTACAGGTGCAGAAAACAAGTAACCAACGTAGAAACAGCTAGATCTTCACTTTAAACACACTTTTGATTGATATTACAGCGTTTACAATCAAATCTCACAACGGCAGCACCTCGGTATGGATAACAAGAACACCTCTATCTGGTTTCGCTCATGCAACATATATATAGGGCAGGGGATTTCGCTCATATGGACATGATGTCCATATAAGCGAAACCTGTCATGTTCAAATAAGAGAAACTACCTCCTAAGGGCCCTATGAGCGAAACCTCTTTACTAAACACAATATTCTTCCTACTTTCTTGTAAAACGTGCCCTAATCTAACATTCTAAGGTTAAGACTCGATACAAGACGAAGTCGACAGATGTAAAGCACCAACAGAAGGACGGAACTTTCAGGATGTGCATCGATTATCGCGAGTTGAATAAACTTACCATCAAGAATCAGTATCCATTACCGAGGATTGATGACCTATTCGATCAACTATAAGGGTCGAGCTTCTACTCAAAGATAGACTTACGATTGGGGTATCATCAGTTACGGATTCAAGAAGAAAGCATACCGAAAACGGCTTTTTGGACTCGTTACAGTCATTACGAGTTTCTCGTTATGCCTTTTGGTTTAACGAATGCACCAGCGGTCTTCATGGATTTCATGAATCGCGTGTGCAAGCCGTATCTTGACAAATTCATCATAGTGTTTATTGATGACATTTTGATATACTCTCGATCGACTGATGAACATGAACAACATTTGAGAACCATTTTGGAGTTGTTAAAGACGGAGAAACTATACGCGAAATTTTCTAAGTGCGAATTTTGGATTCGCGAAGTACAATTTCTCGGGCATGTAGTGAACGAGAAGGGCATTCAAGTAGACCCGTCGAAGATTGAAGCGATTAAGAATTGGGAAGCGCCCAAGACTCCTACTAAAGTGCGACAATTTTTGGGCTTAGCGGTATATTATCAGAGATTTATTGAGAATTTTTCAAAGATTGCTCAACCGCTAACTTCTCTTACACAGAAAGACAGGAAATTCGATTGGGGAGAGAAACAAGAAGCAGCATTTCAACTTCTTAAAGACAAGTTGTGCATTGCACCAATCTTATCATTACCCGACGGTACACAGTGCACTATTTTCACAGATCATAAAAGTCTACAACACATGTTCAACCAAAAAGAATTAAATATGCGTCAGCGACATTGGGTTGAATTATTGAACGATTATGATTGTGAAATCAAGTACCATCCAGGCAAGGCAAACGTTGTAGCAGACGCCTTGAGCCGCAAGGAACGAGTTAAAACACTAAGAGTGCAGGCACTAGAAATGACGATTCACACAGATCTTACCGCACGAATTCATAGTACACAACAAGAAGCACTCAAGGAAGAGCATATTCTAGCAGAGTCACTTCGAGGCATGGAAAAACGGTTAGTGCCAAAGGAGGATGGAACTTTGTACGTTGCAGGTAGAATTTGGGTTCCATTCTTTGGAGGCCTTCGAGATCCTATTTTTGAGGAAGCACATAGGTCAAAGTACTCGATCCACCCTGGATCAGATAAGATGTACCAAGACTTAAAGGAGTACTATTGGTGGCCTAACCTCAAAAAGGATATTGCTACCTATGTCGGAAAATGCTTGACCTGCGTGAAGGTCAAGGCAGAGTATCAGAAATCGTCGGGTTTACTACAACAACCCGAGATTCCCGCTTGGAAATGGGATCAAATATCGATGGACTTCATTACGAAGTTACCCAGGACCTCAAGAGGCCATGACATGATATGGGTAATCGTCGATAGATTGACAAAGTCCGCACACTTCTTACCGATTCGGGAGAAGGATAGTACCGAGAAACTAGCGGAACTCTATCTCAAAGAAATAGTGGCTCGTCATGGAGTTCCTATTTCAATCATTTCGGACCGAGACGGTCGTTTTGTTTCAAGAATTTGGAAATCATTTCAACAGGCCTTTGGATCTCATTTGAATCTAAGTACGGCCTTTCATCCACAAACTGACGGCCATAGTGAACGGACAATCCAAACACTCGAAGATATGCTTCGTGCATGTGTTATGGATTTAGGCGGCAATTGGGATACTCATCTACCTTTAGTTGAGTTTTCCTACAATAACAGCTACCATACTAGTATACAAGCTGCACCGTTTGAAGCTCTTTATGGTCGAAAGTGTCGCTCTCCGCTATGTTGGGCGGAAACAGGCGATAGTCAATTAATTGGTCCGGAACTAGTCCAAGAGACTACGGATAAAATTTTTCTTATCTGAGACCGTATCAAGGCGGCTCGCGATCGACAAAAGAGCTACGCAGATAAAAGACGAAAACCATTATCTTTCGAGGTTGGAGACAAAGTCTTGTTGAAAGTCTCGCCTTGGAAAGGCGTAGCGAGGTTCGGTAAACGTGGAAAGCTTAACCCATGTTACATTAGACCATTTGAAATCTTAGAAAAGATTGGCACTGTTTCCTACAAGTTGAAGTTACCAGATGAACTTAGCAGTGTGCATGACACATTTCATGTGTCGAATCTTAAAAAGAGTCCAACACAAGAAATCGTTATCATTCCTGTGGATGAAATTCACATTGACAACAAACTCCAATTCACTGAAGAACCTGTTGAGGTCACAGACTGGAAGGTCCAGAAAACACGGAGAAGTCGTATCAAGTTAGTAAAAGTTCGTTGGAACTCTCGTCACGGACCCGAATATACTTGGGAATGTGAAGACCAAATTAAAGCCAAATATCCTCATCTGTTCAAGAAGACTCCTGCAACGAATAACTCAGTTTGAATTTCTGGACGAAATTCTCAATAATAGGGGGAGAATGTGACAACTGCCACTTTCTGGTAATTTACATACATTTAAAGCAACAAATTACATTATATAAATATGTGTTTTGAATATCCGAACTGCATGATTACATTATATACATCTTAGAATACTCATGGAATATTCATTTATGATGCACATGATTCATTTTTATTGGTTACAATTGAAACATTGTAAACAATGCATCGAAACAACTGGAGTAGTACCTAGTAAACTAGCGTGCTGACGAAAACTCAGGATCCGCAGAAACCATCTAAATGACATCTTTAGGACTCAGACGAAGGTCCAACATCAAATATACATTAAACCCTAATTGGAAATGCAAGGGTTTGGTCTAATACTTTCCCTATGTCCGGTAGCACTAAAAACTGCCGAAAAGCGCTAAAAGTTACCATTTCAATATTTTTCCGCAAAATTCAGCATTAGTGTTTTTATTACAAGATACAAAAGTGTTGTTTAAACACAAATTTCATATAAAAATACATAGGGAATATCAATTACACACATAACCGAATTTTTCCCTACAACTTCCATAAGCGAACCTTTCGACTATCTTCTTGCGGAACGAGCGACAAACGACTAACCGAACTATATTTTGACACATTTAGCAAACTAGTGAATATTATTTTTGACCAATTAAAGCCTATTTATTGTCATTCAATGTCATAAAACATCTTGAAACTTTAAATCCCTAAAACACCTAAACATTTAAAGATTTCATTACATTTATGAAGCATTAATTTTACTAACACTTGAAAACTCATAAGACACCCCCCCCCCCACACACACATGTATGAGCCGTGAACAAGGGCCCACAAACCCCTTAATTACTTGCTAATAATATCTAGATATTTTAGTGGTTACAAGTGGATGAAGTTGGTGATTTATTATAACACTTATCACATTAAAGATTACTAGCATATTAGCCACATAATTTCACCTTTTATTACACCATAAACTCTCTCATCATCTTCATCCATTTCACCAAGAACACCATAAAAACCGATTTTATTTTATCACCTCCTTGATGATCAAGATGGATTTCCATGGAACATAAGAAGATCTAAAGCACCTACAAGAAAAAGGACACTTTTTCATCCACTCAAGAACCTTCAATCATCAAGATCTTCATCTTCTTAGTTCTTAATCATCCTTTAGATCATCCCTAGCCTAGTGCTAGAAGTGAGCTTCTAATCTATTTTTTTCATACTTATTTATGTTTATGATTATTATTATAACTAGTAATAACTAAATAATCATACATAATATTATGAAGATACAAAGAAGCAAAAATAAAAATCATGATATGTATATGTTTGTTTATGTTGTGATTTAAGATTTATTACTTACATGTTCGATCTTGTTATGATGGATATCATAAGAATAACTTGTTAGATGATGTTTAAAAACATGATCTAACAAGTATACATGTTTATGTTAAAGGGTTTTATTTAACATAAAGGTTTAAATGGATGATCATAACCTTTGATTTTGTGAAAGTATTTAAGGTTTTTCATTAAAAACAATACTTTTATAAGATTATGAAAACAAACATACAAGATGAGATTTTTATAAAGGTGGTTAAAACTATAAGTAAAGCATGGATTTGAACTTGTTAGCATATGTTATGATCATGTCCAAAACCCTACATGATTTTGAGATCATCTTGATAAGTTTATGTTATAAAAATCTCATATGTTGTAGTTAAGATGTTATGAGTAAATTGATGGTGATTTTAAAAAGAAAATGATATGTTTATTAAACATGGCTAAATGATTAATACAAAGGTTATATGGCAAATTTTCTTAAAAACTTTATGTTATAAAAACTATCATTTTTGGTTAAACCTTTACAAGATTTAAAAAGATTTTTAAAGAAAGGTTTTTATAAAAGAAAAGATTAGATAAATATATATTTTTGAGAAAATATATATTTTGTCACTTTAACAATTTATGTGACATGTAACATTTGGTGTATTAGTTATATATAACAAAATTAGGAACTTGAATCAAATGTTATAATTAAACTCAAGACACATTATAACTAAAGTCTTACAAAACTACACATGATTACGCCTTAAAACGAGTTACGGACAATCCGAAGGATCGGACACCATTTATGGTCAAAACGGACGACGGACGAATCCATAAACGAATCGCCAATCCGAGGAGTTACTATGACGTTTAGACGACCTTTTGACGTGAAAAATGAATATGTTACCGATAACGAAATTCGGAGGTTTATAAACTTATAAAAAAAACTATTATGTATTCTTTTAACTAAAAAGCCTATACTTAGTGTTTTTTTTTTAAGAAATGAAAGATGTTTATACAAATGGGCTATCTTTTACAAATGGGCTATTTTATACAAATGGGCTATCTTTTAAAAATGGGCTATCTTATACAAATGGGCTATCTTTATACAAATGGGCTATCTTTTACAAATGGGCTATCTTATACAAATGGGCTTAATTTTACAAATGGGCTATCTTTTATAAATGGGCTTAACTTAATAATGGGCTTATCAAAACACATGGGCTAAGCCCAATACCAAACATATGGGACAAGGCCCAATAACATTAAGCCCAATACTATTTAGGCCCAATACTATTTAGGCCCAATACTATTTAAGCCCAACACTATTTAGGCCCAACACTATTTAGGCCCAATACTGGTCCGATTATGTGGATTGGGCCTATTGTGAAAGTCCGATGGGAAGGCAAGCGGTTGTTGTGAAACTTTTGTGTAATAGTCAATAAACATGTTTGGTTGGATCCTAATGATCGACCAAAAGGGTCTAGTTCGAAAGTCTAAGTGGTTGTTTAGACCGCTTGACTTACGACTCTACATAAGCACTAAACCTAAAGTGACGAGCTAAACTGTCACACCCTGGCTTTGCAGAAGCGTGGATAATTTGGTGTGACTTCTTAATACCATAGCTTAACCATAACAAAGCTATATGAAATAAAACCATGCAAGATCATCCATAGATTTAAGTTTTAAAACTGAAGTAACATAACATTGTCTTAGGGACTTAAAACATCAAGACATAAAACATTGTTTTGAAAGACATAAACATCAACATGAATAAAACGCAGTTCAAGATTTGTGACTCGTCCAGGAAAAAGTCACATTTCCTAAACTGGGATGACCTCGGAACCCATATGCAGCGGGAAAACATAACATACCGCGCCAGATCTTTAATTCCCTGAAATACATGTAAGTTGAAAAATCAACAATAATGTTGAGCGAGTTCATGTGTAAGTGAGTATGTAAAACACTTGTAAGTATAAAAATCCCTGGTATGTAGCAAATAAGGAAAAAGAGATCACGAATGGCTTGCAAGACCACTGATATGTGTGAAGTGCAAGTAGGAAGACTCAAACCTAGCAGATTTAGCGTTGGGTACAAAATCACCCCGAGGTCCGTTCTGGTTGGGCCTGGGGTTGGGCTCGCTACACCCAGATAGATCTACCGCTTACGTCCCTCGGTCCTACAATGAGGATTAATGGCCTCCAGTTTCTGCCTACCCACTCACATGATCTAAGTAGTAAACCTCCTTACGCTAACCATACCATGTATAAAGTACTTGTAATCAAAGTAACATGTATTTCACCCCCGTAGTTTAGAAAACTGAAAACAGTTAAGAGAAAAGGGGGACATGAACTCACAGTGGTGCGTCTCTAACAAGTATGTCTCCTGATCAAGCAGCTGTATGACGACCTACACGTACTAATTCTATTAGACGGACGACCGTGCCTTAGCTTTAAAGTTTAAGTTTTTGGGAAATAGTTAGACAACTATTTCGTGTTTATATTCTGTATATACTTGGTAGTTATTTTCCTTCCCAAGGATGGGGGATTTAATACATGTGCGTTCGTAACATTCGAATTACACTATTAAGTCTCACTTAATATATTTTATTTCTAATTCCAAAATATAAATATTCTTCTCAAAAATATTATATTTTCTATTACATAATTTTCCCAAAATAATACCTTGACAAAAATACGCGTTAAGTCATATTTTCTCAAAATGCGTAAGTTACGTTTTAATGATCGAGTGGTAATAATAATTACCGGTGTAACTTATATATTTATCGTAGAGACGTTTGTATTATTTTGGATTCGTTAACATTCGATAGTATTATTTTTACCCTAAGAATAATACTAGTATTTTCACAAAATAATCATAAGCACCTGACAAGTGTCGTTAAGAAAAATATATACTAAATATATATTTACCAAGTTTTATTTTGTGAAAATCCCACCTCCGATGTTTTGTAAATATAGTCGCGGCGAAACTTATATTTTGAAAACATGTCGAAAAGTATTTCTAACACTTATAGTGAAAATATTTCTAAGTGTTAGGTTTTTGGAAAAATTTCGCCAGAGTTTCCTCTGTAACTGGAGGTGGCCACGCTTTCAAGCGTATCATTTTCTTTTATAAATCAAACCAACAATTTCCTTATTCAACCAAAACAATGTTCAACGTATCAAACTAGTTAATAAACATGTAATTTGCAAGAATCTCATGAACTTGTAGTTTTCTAATATTATGAAGTAAATCCCATTACTTTTAGTGGATCTTTATATAAAGCAATACGATTTCGTAAAAGTCTTGTTCTTAAAGAAATTCCATCTTTACAACTTCTTGTCAACTTCTACAAAAATAGTTCTTTCGTCAAAACTTTGTGCTACACAAGTGTTTACACACTTGTGTGTTCTAAAAATCATTCATGTTAGTGTAAGATCCGTCTTTAGAAAACATGATTTCTTTGATACTTGGTTCTTTGAAAATACCGCTTGTAGATACGTAGATCTACTAGTTTTAAACACTATTTTACAAGCAAAATCGCTTTTACACAAGTTCATGATTCGCGTGTGGTAGAGTTTCATCCTCTAACCCTTGTTACTTCCAAAACAACCTTATGTCATGATCCAAGATCATGACCAACCCGGGTTAAATGATGATCCGAGCTACCACAACATAGATCGGGTCCAAATAATCACACAAATCAATTACTACAAGTTTTACACAACATATGAGCTTTTAACCATCACTTTTAGTGTTTTTAGTAGACTTTTATGCTTCATCTTGTATGTTTGCGTCTTTTAACCGTTACATATCATATTAACCACTTTAAAATGGTTCGAGAAGGTGATTTAAGCAACTTACTACTAGCTCGAGGCTAGGGAAGAATCTAAGCGCAAAATGAGAGGATAAAAGCAACGAGAAGAGGTCCTTCGCCTTCCGATTGCACCAAGGTTCCTTATACGCGATCCTTATCACTTGTATGAACTTGGAATGTGAAGATCAAAATCGAAAAGTGGTGGTGGTGTTGCTTGTGTCTTCGGCCGAGAACCAAAGAGAGAGAGAGAGAGAGTTTTTCTTGTTATGTTAAGTGTTGGAAAGAATGATGGATCATGTAGTGATCTTATAGGCAATTAACAAGTGAATTACCCAAAGGTTCATGTGTATTCTTGATTTTAGACAACTTAGAATATAATAATCAAAATGGTACAATTGATGGTCACAATGTGACCGAGTTCGGCCAAGGGGGGGGGTCTTGGTTCGATTCCAACTAGTAGTTAGGATATTAGTTAGGTTAATCTAGTTAAGTTAAGTGATTAACCCGGTTACTAGTGTGTTGTGCTTTACAGTGGATGTTAGGGTATTCAGGGACCCTAACTGGCTCAGAAAAAGACAAATAATGTTATTAACAATATTTTCATGTTCCGGGTATAGTCCGGTTGTTCGGTTGGATAGTAATCCGTTAAAGTGCTTAACAAGGCTTTAAAGTGTCGTTATAAATATATTTAGTGACACAACTTATTCCTCCAAAGTGTCAGGAATATTTTTCTCATGTTTTGGCACTTTATTAGTTAGCTAAAAGCTGGATTGTTTATTAAAGTGCTGAGTTTTTGTGCTTAGAGCACGTTTTAGGCACATCCAGTCATTGTAACTTATTCCTAGAGACGCAGTTCTACAACCCTTGTATCCCTACACTCACCACTAGTGTAGTAAAATATTTCTGGCTCATACAGGCCTTAGAGGCAGTGTCTGCCTGATGCTGGCTTATCAGCATGTTCAATAGGTTATCCGTTTATAGTGCTACTGTGCTTTTCGTGCATCATGTTTGTCACTAAGGTTCAGCATGTAAATAATGTAGTGACGGTAAGTAAAGTATGATGCAGGTATATGCATGTATCAGAAATCAAGTAGCAGTTCATTAGTAATTTCAAACAAGCACAGTAATTAAGCAGTAATTAATTATTAATTAAGTCGTACGGATACCTGGTTTAGTGAGGGTTGTCACATTCTCCCCCCGTTAGAAAAATTTCGTCCCGAAATTTTAAGTTCTGCTTGTAGATGCAGGGTTCTTAGGAAATAGGTGGGGGTATTTCTCTTTCATCCGGTCCTCACGCTCCCAGGTGTATTCAGGACCATGTCTGGCATTCCAACGAACTTTGACGAGCTTGACACTGCTCCGGCGGGTCTTGTTTACTTTCCAATCCGTAACCTCAACCGGTTCTTCAACGAAATGGAGCGTGTCGTCAACATGAATCTCGTCGATGGGAATGGCAATGGTATCTTGGGTTGGACTTTTCTTCAGGTTGGATACATGAAATGTATCGTGAACTGAATGGAGTTCAGCAGGTAAGTCCAACTTGTATGCTACTAGTCCTATTCTTTCCAAAATTCTGAAAGGACCAATGTAGCGCGGATTTAACTTCCCACGCTTTCCGAAGTGTGCCACACCCTTCCAGGGTGAAACTTTCAATAAAACCATTTCTCCAACTTGAAATTCCAAGTGTTTCCGGTTTGGATCTGCATAGGCCTTCTGTCTGTGGCGAGCTGCTTCGATGCGTTTTCGGATCTGCGCAATCTTGTCTGTCGTCTCTTGGACGATTTCGGGGCCAGCAAGCTGTCTATCACCTGCGTCAGCCCAACATAGAGGTGATCGACACTTGCGTCCGTAAAGAGCTTCGAATGGCGCGGCACCAATACTGGTGTGGTAGCTGTTGTTGTATGAAAATTCGACCAATGGCAAATGCTTGTCCCAGCTACCGCCCAAATCCATAACACACGCTCTCAGCATGTCTTCCAAAGTCTGTATCGTTCGCTCGCTTTGACCGTCAGTTTGCGGGTGAAACGCAGTGCTCAGATTTAATTGTGAGCCAAAAGCTTCTTGGAAGGATTGCCATATCCTAGACACAAACCTTCCGTCTCTATCAGAGATGATCGAGAGAGGCACTCCATGATGTGCGACGATCTCTCTCATGTAAATTTCAGCCAGTTTGCTGGTGTTATCCTTCTCTCTGATAGGTAAGAAGTGTGCTGACTTTGTTAATCGATCCACTATTACCCAAATAGTGTCATGGCCTCTTGGCGTTCTTGGCAACTTCGTAATAAAATCCATTGAGATTTGTTCCCATTTCCACTTGGGAATCTCAGGTTGTTGCAGAAGTCCTGAAGGCTTCTGATATTCGGCTTTAACCTTAGCGCATGTTAAACATTTGCTCACATAAACAGCAACATCACCTTTCATCCTAGGCCACCAATAATAATCTTTGAGATCTTGGTACATCTTATCCGCTCCTGGATGGATAGAGTACCGCGACTTGTGAACTACAACAAAAATGGCTTTTTAGGACCTTTTCTCTGGGACGGTTGTTAAAGAGGGTCCTAAAAAACTATTTAATAGGACTAATGAACTTTTGGGGTCCTTTTATAATATACTCTATTAAACCGGTGTCCTAAAAAAACTATTTAATAGGATGGATGATTTGTTTGGGTCCTATTATCATATAATTTAATAGGACACTTAAAACGTAGATCCTAATAAAGTACTTTATAAGACATTTAATTGTTAGTGTCCCATTATGTGGTATTGTATTAGGACACTTGATCATCTGGGGTCCTATTATAAAATAACTTAATAGGACACGTTGTAGTTAAGTCATAAATGTTCAGTGTTATAGGACCATTTCTAGTCGAAGTCATATTAGAACTTAACTTAATAGGACACTTGACACTTGGGTCTTATAACTTTAAACTTTATAGGACGCTTAATCATTGTGGTGTTATTATAATACACCATAATAGGACACTTGATATTTGAGTCATAAAACATTAGTTTTATAGGACGCTTATTCGCTAGAGTTTTATTATAATATAACTTAAAAAGACACTTGACACTTGGGTCTTATAAATTTAACCTTTATAGGACGCTTAATCATTGTGGTGTTATTATAATACACTGTAATAGGGCACCTGATATTTGAGTCATAAAACATCAGTTTTATAGGACGCTTATTCGCTAGAGTTCTATTATAACATAACTTAATAGGACACTTGACACTAGGGTCTTATAACTTTAACCTTTATAGGACGCTTAATCATTATGGTGTTATTATAATACACCGTAGGACACTTGATATTTACTAATGTGGCTAAAATTTAATACATATGGTTATGTATATTATTTTCTGTGACCAAAGGTTATACAATATCTACACTTAAAATTAAAAAAAAAAAAATCATGGGCCTTTGCATAACATTCATCACATCATTGTCACTTTGTTTATTTTCGTGTGACGAAATATTATCAAATGTTATGAAAAAATGTGTGATGAAATGTTAAACTTACAACATATTAAAAAATTTCCCAAAATTATTTCATTCTAAAACTTCCCACCAAAATATTTATCCTAGAATTTAAATTTTCCCTCAAAATATTTAATCCTAAAACTTCCCACCAATATATTTCATCCTAAAACTTCCCACCAAAATATTTATCCTAAAAGTTAAACTTACCCCCAAAATAACTTTCCCAAAAAATATTTCATTCAAAACTTCCCACCAAAATATTTCATTCAAACTCCCATCTCAATTAATATTCTCATTTAAAAAATTATATTAGTTAATATTATAAACAAAAAAAAATCTCACTACATATTTAAAAATTTATCCTATTATTAATGTTATATATTCTAACCATATGTGTTTTCTTCTAAATAATATGTAAGACTGCATATTAGTTATGTTTATATACGTTTTTAATGTATGAAAAATTAGTACTAGTGCCAAATTTCCCGTACCGAATTATTTTCGGTACCCACTTTTTAGCGTTTTCGGTATGGTACCAATATTATACCGAGTTTAATTTTCAAATACCGGTAACATAGAGTATGGTACTAAACATTTTCAGTACCGGTACCTGTACCCATAGTTGACGATTTTCGGTAGCGGTATTTTCGTATCGATACTGAGCTCATCCCTAATCATATATGTATTAATAGACCATATTGGGCATTAATGGATCACAATGGCCAATAGTGGGCCATATATGTGTGTTAATGGACCATATTGGGCTTAATGGATCATAATGGAGAATAGTAGTCAAACATGTCTTAATGGACCATGTTGGGCCTAAATGGATCACAATGGCCAATAGTGGATCATACATGTCTTAATAAACCATATTGGGTCTAAATGGATCACAAAGACAAATAATGGATCATATGTGTGTTAATCGACCACAATGCACAATAGTAGATCGTACAAGTCTTAATGGACAATATTGGGCCTTAATGGATCACGATAAACAGTAGTAGATCATATATGTGTTAATGGACCATATTGGGCCTAAATAATTCACAACGGCCAAATAGTGGATCGTACAAGTCTTAATGGACAATATTGGGCCTTAATGGATTACGATAAACAGTAGTAGATCATATATGTGTTAATGGACCATATTGGGCCTAAATAATTCACAACGGCCAAATAGTGGATCGTATATGTCTTAATGGACCATATGTCCCTTAATGGATCAAAGTGGACAATAGTTGATCATACATGTTTTAATGGAACATATTAGGCCTTAATGGAGCATGATGGATAATAGTAGATCATACATGTTTTAATGGACCATATTGGGCCTTAATGGATCACAATGGACAATATTAGATCATACATGTCTTAATGGACAATGTTGGGTCTGAATGGATCATAGTGCACAATAGTAGATCATATTTGTTTTAATGGACCATATTGGCTCTTAATGGGTCACAATGGACAATAGTAGATCACACATGTCTTAATGGACCATGTTGGGTCTTAATGGATAATAAAGGACAATGGTAGACCATAAATGTCTTAATGGACCATATTGGTACTTAATGGATCACAATGGGTAATAGGAGATCACATGTGACACCCGACAATTTCTGGTTAACACCGTTAACAGAAACTCTGTTATCTCAATCATTCATTCATACAGTACACTTGATTATGGTTAATTAAGTGTCGGTTATTGCACAAATACTCACAAGACAGTAGTTTAGAGAATTACATAATCACACACGAGTCTGTCTCTAAATGTGGGTAGACAATTGGAATAGTATCCCTAAGCAATTAAATAAATATATATTTGGTGAATATATATGTTATATGACTTACATGTTTATTTTGTGAACTTCCGTGAAATTGCGTATGTTAACGTGTTAGTGATTTTTTTAGCAAATCAGTTATAAAGCGCATCTTCATATTTATGTATTTTTTATTCAAATAATAACGGCCTACGACGGGTAAAACCTATTATTCAACTCACGATTCTGGCCAAACACATTTGATTTAAAAAATATATATGAACCGAATACCCGTTTAGTGAAATTTATATAACCAGCGTATCTGGTTTATTTAATTATGGTTTAGCGAGCAAATTTTAGTAAGTGATCGAGACGCGCAACGATTAAACGGGTTCGTATTCGTGGTATGGACCCATTTAACTAAAGGTAGGTATAAAAGCATCTCAAACTCCCTTCTCCATTTTTCTCCATCAAAACCCTAGCCCCCATTCTTATTTCTCTCTCACAACACTAAGATCTGCAAGTCTAGAGAGAGAGAGAGGGAGTGAAAGCCGTGAGAGAGAGGATCGATGATAGAGAGATAGACGTGTGAGAGATGTGGCAGCCGCACGCGGCGGTGCAAGACCACAGCAGCGACGGCTGCAGGTTGGGCGACAGGGAGTTGTTTTAGATCTGGTTCGGTGATGGTTCAGGGGTTTGACGGTGATTGGCGGCGGAAACGATGGTTACAGGGTGGTGGAATGCAGCGGTTAATGATGGTGGAGAAACCACAGACAACAAGGGGCAGAGGTGACACGGTTAGGGTTCCTCCTAATCCTATGGTGGCAGCGATGTGGCGGCTCAGCCGTCTCTTGACGGTGGTGACATTCTCAAGCAACGACAATACAGATCTAAAGCCGGCTAGGGCATGAAACGGATTCCGGTGATTCGGGTGTGGTATTCCAGCAACCATGGTGGTTGACGGCGGGTTTTGGTGGTTCTTTCCGGTGGCAGCGGCTCGGGTTTAAGATGGATTCTCCAACGATCTAAGGTTCATGTAAGTGCACCTCTTGTTTCGCTACATCTGATTTCTTAGATCCATGGCATCTGAGGTGTTTAATAAATTGTATCGAAATTGTAACAGTAAATTGTGATTACATCTGTTCCTATGTTGATTGTTTGTGCACCCTATTAATAAATGGGACAACCTTAACTAAAATATTAAACGCATTTAACACCGATTTCTATGTATGCTCGTGACAATTATAGATAAGTGTTTATTCATTGCTATTGTAGTCCACTCAAACCAATTGATTTTGATATTATTGCTCCCATTGCCACGATCTTGGATCCTTTCAACAAAAGAGGGCAGATCAATCACCGAATTCAAATCATGTTTAAGATCCTAAATTTCTATCATTTTCATTGTTCATGGGAATTATCAGTTCATAATGTTGCCACAACAACAACAACAGCAATAATAATAAAAGGATAAGGATAGTGTAGTAGGCTACATACTAAAAATTTTAGGATGATTAGTAATGTTAATGCTTGTATTATCAGGATGTTGATTACTCGTATCATTAATGATATCCAATACACATGGCGTAAAAAAAAATATTACACCAATTTTCTTTATAGAACCCTTTAATTGGTGGTGAAGAATGCAATACGATAAGATGAGACGACATAGCCCATTTTTCCATTTAAACTACCTTAGGGTGAAACATGTATCTATTTGCTAAACTGCAACTTTTTAACCTTTGACAATTCATGATTATGTCTTTCTTCATTATCATTATACATCTTGTCTTAGACCATGGGGTATGGGGGTCGTCCCCTCCCCGTCCCGGTTCGTCCCCCACGTCGCACACCGCCCCCTGGGCTCGTCGCGGCACCGGCGTCCTCTCCAAGACGTTGGAGACGAGGCAATGATGTGGGCCCCCCTCTGACTTCTCTCTCTCTCCCCTTTATTAATATATTAATATTATATTGGTTTTTATTATGGGTTGGGTAGTCTTCCACACCTTTGGGTAGTCCCCAAGGGGATGGTCCTCCACCTTTGGTGAGGTGGCGCCTACGTGGCGGGTAGTCTCTTTGGGGACTAACCAAACCATACCGGGTAGTCTTAAACTTGCATTGGTGAACTAACTATTGAACTAGCATAATCATTAACATGACTATTGTAAATTATAGCGCTGTAGTTCTGACAAACCTGTAAAAACCATGGTTTTTAATTATGTATTTTTGCCACCCAGTTTATTTTCCCATTATAATTGTACTCAGTTTTTAACCAATAAAACACCTCGGATTATTTCATCATTTGCCATCACAAACATATAAATATCCTTTTAAATACATACGTTCATATTTATATAAATGTAGAAGGGTATTTATGTACATATTTAACTAGGGGAAGGTTCAAATGAAAACCACTAGTTATTGTGAAAACTCGAAAACTAATTAAAAACCACTAAAAAGGAGGGAGGGAAACTTTTAATGAAGGAGGGGTAAAATTGGAAAAAAATATATATAAATTTTCAAACATTTCTTATTTCTCCATACGTTATCATTTTAAAACAAAAATGGCACCATAAGATCACAAATTTTTGTATCTTTCATTCAAGTATATTCGAGCATATTTTTTATGACATAAAAAAAGATTTATGGTGTCGTCTTGTTTTCAATACTATTATTATAGTAGTGCACATGTGCAATATAACATGTACTACAATTGCATTACATGTTTAAAATTAGCTTTTTGAGTCTATTTTAGCTTTTAGGGTTAGTTTTTTTGAAGGTTTAGGATTAGGATTAGCTTTTTGGGTGTGGGGGGGAGGGGGGGTTTAGGTTTTTGGGGGGTGGGGGGTTTAGGTTTTTTTCGGGTTTATGTTTAGGGTTTAGTTTTAGGTTTTCGGGAGGGTGGGGGGTGGGAGGGTTTAGGTTTTTGGGGGGTGGGGGGTTAGGCTTTTGGTGGGAGGGTGAATTTAGGTTTTTGGGGGGTGGGGGGTTTAGGTTTTTGGGGGGTGTCGGTGGGGGGTGGGTTAAGTGGTTTAGGCTTTCCGTATTAGTGTACTACACATGTGCAGTACAACCAAAAAAAAAAAATTTTTTTTCATATATAAAAACCAGCGAAATTTATAAAAAAAAAATTGAAAAAAAAAAAAAAAAATTTTGTGTGTTTTTTAGGCTTTTTTTAGTTAGTTTTCGAGTTTTCACAATAAAAGTGGTTTTCATTTGAACCATCCCCTATTTAACTAATATTCAACTATACTATTCAAATTAATTTTACACATATATAATATTTAAAAATTATAGTTTTATAAATAGAATGGAATACGTTATAAAACCTTAAGTTTTAAAATTTCTTGTAGAGCAAATTGCCAAAATCGTCCCTGAGGTTTGGACATATTTGTCATTTTCAGATGGGTCATGTTGTCTATTGTGCACTTTTTAGCAAATCGAAATTGCCACAATGAGCCTAGTCAAGTTTGATATATGAGGCTCAGGCTTGTTTATTAAACGAGCTCCAATCTAGGATTGAGCTCATTTTTTAAGCTTGGCTTGGTTCGAGCTTTTAGCAAATTGATCTTGAGTAGCTCACTGGTGTATCGGATCGTTGACACCCCTAGTCAAACAGGTTGAAAGTCATCTAAAGTTTTATTAACGTATAAAACCTCCTAAATGGTTTCAATTAACTATTACCGAAATAATACAATTTTATTTTTATAATCATTTTGATATGTTAAGTTTCAAAGTTAATGGACAAAAAGTGACGGGTCAACTCAACCCCGAGACTTATTTCAACCTGTACAAAAGGATTGGGTTGACCCGAACATGTTACCCGACCCGGCCCGGCCACGTTGCCACCCCTACTTTATCTCTTCTAGTGTTAAATCTTATCTTATGCAACTTACATGCTTGTTTGAGATGAAGTTGATCCGGAATGGGATTCATCACAAACGACAATTGGTCATGTGGATGGAAATAATGACCTAGCTCACAGTGTGCTTGAGGTATTTTTTTATTTTATTATTCTCAATCTGCACACATTATTTAACATGATGCTGAGATCAAGCAATTAATCTTTTATGTTAGTATTTCATTATACTTAATCAACAATCTGAAATTCTGAATAGAATTGATTTAGAATGCATTGGTGCATCCATCTTGGCCCTATCCATTCATCTTGGTATGTATTTGTTAAACTCGTGATACACATAATTTTAATATCATGGAACTTAATGCTTATACATGGATGGTTTATTTGTAGGTAGTCCATGAGGATTGAGGACGCATGATGACTCAAGATTTTATGCTTCTTATTTCTTTAATTGCTTTTAATTTCTTTGTTAAAGGTTAAGACTTTATGTTAGATAATGTTATAACTTATTTATGGTTAGTGTTTTTGTTATGAACATGCTTATTTGAAATATAATGAAGTTTTATTTCTTTCATTAGTTGATGTTATACAATAACTATTAGGATGTTATATGTTGATGGTCTGTTTATCAAATTGGTTTTATTATCTTATTTGGGATATTAGGACCATTTTCTTGATATTCAAGTAGCTATAACGTTACATCATAAGGGTCCTATAAATTAATTTTTAAGGACGCTTATATGTGTATCAAAAGATTAAAAGTAGGTAATCACATATTAGAACATTGTAAAAGTGTCCTAATATGTTCTTTTTAGGACGCTATTTAAGTTGTCTATAGACATATTATACAACCATAAAATTGGTTTCATAATCTTATTTGATATATTAGGACCCTTTTCTTGGTACTAAATTAGCTATAATGTCACATCATAAGGGTCCTAACAATTAATTTCTAAGGACGCTTGTAAGTGTATCAAAAGATTAAAAGAATGAAAGCACATGTTAGAACATCGTAAAAGTGTCCTAATATGTTTTTATTAGGACACTATTTTGTTTGTTCAAAGACATATTACGCGACTATAAAATTGGTTTCATAATCTTATTTGAGATTTTAGGACGCTTTTTTAGTTCCGGGACTTATTACGACCCCTTTACATGAAACGCTTTTACCGTTGGTCCTATTAAATGAAAAGTCCTATAAAATAGCATTTTAGGACGCTTTTGCGCGTACTAAAAACCCAGTTTTCTTGTAGTGGAGCTTCATAAAAAATAACCTTCCTTAAACCTCCAAACAAAGGAACCCAAATCCTTTTCTCAAAACATAACGTTCCTTCCTCGTTTGGTACCAGTAGCTTCTCCATCCCACGGAGATATTCTTCTTCAAGGATTCCTTCCTTGAGAGCTTCTTTCTGCGCGGCACGAATGCGCAAAGAAAGATCGGTTCGGATAATCATTTCTAAAGCCCTAACCCTTATGGGCTTGATCCTCTCCCTTCGACTTAGGGCATCGGCGACCACATTCGCCTTCCCTGGGTGATACTTTATCTCACAGTCGTAATCGTTCAGCAACTCAACCCATCGTCTTTGCCTCATATTCAGCTCCTTCTGATTGAATATGTGTTGTAAGCTCTTATGATCTGTAAAAATTGTACATTTCGTACCATATAGGTAGTGTCTCCAGATCTTTAAAGCAAATATCACCGCGCCTAGCTCCAAATCGTGCGTGGTATAGTTCTTCTCATGTACCTTCAACTGACGTGAAGCGTAAGCAATAAGCTTCTGGCGTTGCATCAACACGCAACCCAATCCTTGACGCGAAGCGTCACAGTATACCACAAAATCATCTGTACCTTCCGGTAGTGCTAAGATTGGCGCATTGCAGAGCTTATCCTTCAATATCTGGAACGCTTCTTCCTGTTTGATTTCCCAATCAAACTTCTTATATTTCTGCGTGAGGAGCGTCAATGGTTGAGCGATCTTCGAAAAATCCTCAATGAACCTTCGATAGTAGCCAGCCAAACCCAAGAATTGTCGAATCTCGGTTGGCGTTTTAGGCGTTTCCCAATTCTTGATCGCTTCGATCTTTGTGGGATCAACATGGATTCCATTTCCATTAACCACATGTCCAAGAAATTGGACTTCACGTAGCCAAAATTCGCACTTAGAGAATTTGGCATACAGCTGTTCCTTCTTCAGCAACTCCAAAATAGCTCTTAAATGTTGCTCGTGCTCAGCCTTTGTTCTTGAATAAATCAAGATGTCGTCGATAAACATAATCACGAACTTGTCCAAGTACGGCTTGCAAACTCTATTCATCAAGTCCATAAAGACTGCAGGTACGTTTGTCAAACCAAACGGCATAACAAGGAACTCGTAGTGTCCATAACGAGTTCTGAAAGCTGTCTTCGGGATACTTTCCTCTTGTATCCTTAACTGATGGTATCCAGATCGCAAGTCGATCTTTGAGTAAAAGCTTGAACCTTGCAGTTGATCAAACAAATCATCAATCCTTGGCAGAGGGTATCTATTCTTGATCGTCAGCTTGTTCAACTCCCGGTAGTCAATACACATACGAAAACTACCGTCCTTCTTCTTGACAAACAAGACCGGAGCTCCCCAAGGAGAGAAGATTGGTCGGATAAATCCCTTGTCTAACAACTCTTGAAGTTGTGTCGACAATTCTTGCATCTCAGACGGAGCAAGTCTATAAGGTGCCTTAGCCACAGGCGCGGCGCCTGGAACTAAATCGATGTGAAACTCTACTTGCCTCTGAGGTGGCAGTCCAGGTAAGTCCTCTGGGAAGACTTCTGGATATTCCCTCACGACAGGGATGTCTTCGATCTTTGGTTCTGCAGCTTTCTTGTCTACAATGTGTGCCAGGAAGGCAGCACATCCCTTCTGCAAACACTTTCGCGCTTTCAGGCAGCTGATAATCCTTAACGGCGTATCACGCTTCTCCCCGTGAACCACAATTGTTTCGCCATCTTCGGTTGGGATACGAACGACCTTTTCGTGACAAACTATCTCAGCCTTGTTGCCTGATAACCAATCCATTCCTACCACCACGTCGAAGCTTCCCAACTGGACTGGTAGTAGATCCACAGCAAACTCGCGCTCTCCCAATTCGATCACACAACCTCTGATCACTTCATTAGCTTCTACTAACTTCCCATTAGCCAATTCGATTGAGTAGGGAATATCTAACTTATTAGCGGCTAAACCAAGCATATTCTTAAACTCTAATGATACGAAGCTATAATCGGCACCAGTATCAAATAAAACGGATGCATAGCGTTGGTTTACAGGGAACGTACCAGTGACAACATTGGGATCCTGGCGCGCTTCCCTTGCTTCGATATGGAACACTCTTCCACGGGCTTGGTTCAACTCTGGGCAGTTCCTCTTAAAATGCCCAATATCTCCACAGTTAAAGCATCCAAGTCTTTGCCCGTTTCCACCTCCATTTCCAGCCTGGTTGTTGTTTTGGTTCGCATTACCAGCTTGATTCGCATTGTTGCCTCGATTCCCATTTCCTCCATTGTTTCCCTGTGGGCGATTCCCAATACCGCCACGATTATTATTTCTATTCCCAAATCCTCCTTGGCCTCCCCGGCCAGCACTAGCCCAACAAGAATCCTTCAAGTGACCAGTCTTTCCACATGCTTCACATACTTTTGGCCCGCATCGGCCAGAATGGTGACGTTGGCAGGTGTTGCACTTGGGTTGGGTGCCCATATATCCCTTTCCTTTCTTCCCACTACCAGCTGTAACCTGAGCTGGCGCGTTTGGCTCTCCTTTCTTAACAACCACACTGGCGCCCTGCTTGAAGTTCGAGAACTTCCGTTTGTTACCTCCGGATGACTCGACGTGAGTCTCTTTCTTCTTTGTCTCGATCTCACCAAACTTGTTCAGGCGAATAGCCTCCTCTGTGAGAGCCACGCTCAAATCGATTGCCTCAGTAATTGTCGCAGGCTTGGATGAGGTCACCATGCTTATGATTTGAGGAGCTAATCCCCAAATGAAACGTTCAATCCTCTTGAACTCCGGAGTGACCATGTAGGGTACCACATGCGATAAGTCATGGAACCTTTGAACGTATTCCGCGATCTTTGGACCTTCCATTTTCAAGTGCCAGAACTCAGTTTCCAATCTTTGGATTTCCACGCGAGAGCAGTACTTCCTGCGCATAAGTTCCTTTATTTCGGTCCAGGTTAGCGCGTAGGCAGCAACTTCACCAAGTGTCTGTACTTGCAAATTCCACCAAGATAGGGCTCCATCCAAAAATAGCCCAGAAATGTAGGTGACTTGCTGGTCTGGTGCACATTTGCTCATGCGGAGAACAGATTCAGTCTTCTCAGCCCAACGAACAAAAGCGACAGCACCTCCTGTGCCATCAAAGTTGACCGGTTTGCAGTCTAGAAACTGCTTGTAGGTGCACCCTGCACATACGTTACAACATATGATCGGCATTAGCATCATTGCTATAGATATCCAGTTGGGTCATGGTATGTCTTAATGACTTAGTATTACCATGAGGTGGATTGTTGTTGCCATTGTTGTTTGAGCTGCTTCCGCTGGGTCCTCCCTGCGAGGCGGCGTATTGCGCGATGGCAGCAGCGATGACTTGTTGGAGTTTTGCCTCATTGGTAGGCAACGGCGTTTGACGTCTCGGCGGCATCTTCTAAAAGATGGGTTTATGTCGGTCAGGCCATAATAAAGATCCCATGTTATAATACGTATGCTTTATTATGATAGTAATAGTACATAACATCTCATGTTATAATCATATCAATCACACAACATCCCATGTCACAAACATTAATCACACAACATCTCATGTCATAGAATATAAGTAACCAAATCAAGCATCAAATATGATGAGAATACCGCGATTGCCATATATTGAGACTACATAGTAAGCGTACAAGTACATCACAGTGTCATACAACATCAGTCGACTAAGGGCTACATCACCCTAGTCCAAAAACTATATCAAATCAGTGTCAATACATCAAATACATGTCAACAAAAGTCAGAATCAAAATGTAGTCTCCAAAAATGCTGTGCAGTCAAAAGCAATCGCCGTCTTCTCACCAGCGTCTACCCATACGCTACTGAAGAGCTCTACACGGATGGCGGTGGAGGAGGGGGAAAGTGAGTGTAGAACAAACGACGCAACTGGAGCCAGTCCTCCTCCATGGCTCTCTGGGTACGCAACCAAGAAGCAACCTCCTGCTCAAGTGCCAAAAGGCGTGCAGCATAGTCTGGTGGTAAAGGTCGAGAGGGCTGCAAAGGAGAGTGGGTCTGACCCTGGCACTGACACGGCGGCGGCTGGGCTCTCTCAAGCTCCTGAATGCGCTGCGTGTGTGCCTCGTGCTGGGCGACAAAAGATATCAAAACGTCCTCAATAGTATACCCCATATGAAAAGAGTGGTAGGGGTCGGTCGGTGGCATAACAGACGGTGACGTCCAGAGAAACGGCTCACTGGCTGGATCAAAAGGTGCCACATGAAATGGAGAAACAGGGGGAAAAGTAGCAGACGGTGGCATAGCAGGGATAGATACCGGTACATGTCCAAAAGGGTGAGCCGAAGAACCCTCTCCAGGTCGAGCTGGAGGTGTGTACTGTGCAAATGAAAAAGAGAAATCAACGTGACGTGCATCAGTGGTATGAGGAGGAATAGGTGGAACCTTATCATCCGCAGGAATCCACCCACACTGGGCGTGCTCATCTCGTGGGTCTATCTGTGCCTCAAAAAGTGCACAATCAAACTGAACAGGTATAGGATCAAGGTGAGGTGCAACAAGAGGGTCAACAGGTATATCAGCGATAGGTGGGGGATCAACATGATCAGCAGCAATAACATGGTCGCCCTCCAACAACGGAGCATCTACTGGTGATCATCAATAGGTGGGTCAGCAATGACAGGCTCAATAGGCATGCCAGCATGAGCAGGGTCATGCTCAAGCACTGGGTCAGGAGCAGGGTCTAGTGGCTGCTCGGGATCAACGAAGGCCATCTCAAAATCAAACTCAGGGTCGATGGGGTCAACTGGGTCAACTGGATCCTCCATAGGCTGATCCATGGGTATAAACTCTATATCCTCATCTGGGTCGAATCCTGGGGGAAAGACAGGATCGGAATCCTCCACATCATCGTGGTCGAAAGTAAAACTAGGAATAGGGGCAACAGAGGATGCCTGGTCGGGATCTGATCCATATGAGAAGTGCTGCGCACTCTGGGTGTGTGAAGGTGCGGAGGCCACAGACTCGAAAGAGTCTGGGACCGGAGAGTAAGCAGGTGAATCCTCGGTGGGAGCATCTGCGATCATCAAAAGATCTCCAGCAGGAAGAAGGGCCTCGCCCGGAACCTCATCCTCTAAGGGCTCGTCATCATACAGATCGACGTCGTCATCATCGTCGGCGTCGAGAAGCAAATCGTAAGCAGGATATGAAGCAAGTGGTATGGGAGCAGGGATCTCCACTAACGGTAGGTCCCCGGCCAAAGGGCCATCAGCGAGCTCATCAGCACCATCAGGTAAAGCAAAGGGCTGAAAGTCGTCCTCGTCCGTGCTAGTAACGTCGGATGTGTGGACCTCGCGCTCTGAAGACTCGAGGTCGTCTGATACTATAGGTCTAGGTCCTGTGGTGTCTGAGTCACCTGTGCCAGAGGTGTCCATGGTGTCTGTATCATAAACACAAACATGCACAAACAGTCAATCATACAATCAAATAATCACATAAGTCACCAAGTAAGCAATCAAATAATTCTCCTAGTCCCACTAGCCTCCCAGCCTCCCAGACTGCTCTTCCTAGTCCCACTAGCCAATTCTCCTAGTCCCACTAGCCAATTCTCCTAGTCCCACTAGCCAACTACCTCGATCTCCCAGACCGAGCCTCGGCCTCCAAGACCGAGCCTCAGCCTCCAAGACTGAGCCTATAAATAATAAATAAAATGTGCTCAACATTTGTTTGTAAAAACGTTTAGGATCTGGACTTAAGTGGTATGCAGTAAAAATGTTTTCGTGAGAGCCCTAGTGATCATAGTCTAGACTTGAGAAAGAATCCTAGTTCGCTATGATCAGATCTCTGATACCAAGCTGTCACACCCTGGCTTTGCGAAAGCGTGGATAATTTGGTGTGACTTCTTAATACCATAGCTTAACCATAACAAAGCTATATGAAATAAAACCATGCAAGATCATCCATAGATTTAAGTTTTAAAACTGAAGTAACATAACATTGTCTTAGGGACTTAAAACATCAAGACATAAAACATTGTTTTGAAAGACATAAACATCAACATGAATAAAACGCAGTTCAAGATTTGTGACTCGTCCAGGAAAAAGTCACATTTCCTAAACTGGGATGACCTCGGAACCCATATGCAGCGGGAAAACATAACATACCGCGCCAGATCTTTAATTCCCTGAAATACATGTAAGTTGAAAAATCAACAATAATGTTTAGCGAGTTCATGTGTAAGTGAGTATGTAAAACACTTGTAAGTATAAAAATCCCTGGTATGTAGCAAATAAGGAAAAAGAGATCACCAATGGCTTGCAAGACCACTGATATGTGTGAAGTGCAAGTAGGAAGACTCAAACCTAGCAGATTTAGCGTTGGGTACAAAGTCACCCTGAGGTCCGTTCTGGTTGGGCCTGGGGTTGGGCTCGCTACACCCAGATAGATCTACCGCTTACGTCCCTCGGTCCTACAATGAGGATTAATGGCCTCCAGTTTCTGCCTACCCACTCACATGATCTAAGTAGTAAACTTCCTTACGCTAACCATACCATGTATAAAGTACTTGTAATCAAAGTAACATGTATTTCACCCCCGTAGTTTAGAAAACTGAAAACAGTTAAGAGAAAAGGGGGACATGAACTCACAGTGGTGCGTCTCTACCAAGTATGTCTCCTGATCAAGCAGCTGTATGACGACCTACACGTACTAATTCTATTAGACGGACGGCCGTGCCTTAGCTTTAAAGTTTAAGTTTTTGGGAAATAGTTAGACAACTATTTCGTGTTTATATTCTGTATATACTTGGTAGTTATTTTCCTTCCCAAGGATGGGGGATTTAATACATGTGCGTTCGTAACATTCGAATTACACTATTAAGTCTCACTTAATATATTTTATTTCTAATTCCAAAATATAAATATTCTTCTCAAAAATATTATATTTTCTATTACATAATTTTCCCAAAATAATACCTTGACAGAAATACGCGTTAAGTCATATTTTCTCAAAATGCGTAAGTTACGTTTTAATGATCGAGTGGTAATAATAATTACCGGTGTAACTTATATATTTATCGTAGAGACGTTTGTATTATTTTGGATTCGTTAACATTCGATAGTATTATTTTTACCCTAAGAATAATACTAGTATTTTCACAAAATAATCATAAGCACCTGACAAGTGTCGTTAAGAAAAATATATACTAAATATATATTTACCAAGTTTTATTTTGTGAAAATCCCACCTCCGATGTTTTGTAAATATAGTCGCGGCGAAACTAATATTTTGAAAACATGTCGAAAAGTATTTCTAACACTTATAGTGAAAATATTTCTAAGTGTTAGGTTTTTGGAAAAATTTCGCCAGAGTTTCCTCTGTAACTGGAGGTGGCCACGCTTTCAAGCGTATCATTTTCTTTTATAAATCAAACCAACAATTTCCTTATTCAACCAAAACAATGTTCAACGTATCAAACTAGTTAATAAACATGTAATTTGCAAGAATCTCATGAACTTGTAGTTTTCTAATATTATGAAGTAAATCCCATTACTTTTAGTGGATCTTTATATAAAGCAATACGATTTCGTAAAAGTCTTGTTCTTAAAGAAATTCCATCTTTACAACTTCTTGTCAACTTCTACAAAAATAGTTCTTTCGTCAAAACTTTGTGCTACACAAGTGTTTACACATTTGTGTGTTCTAAAAATCATTCGTGTTAGTGTAAGATCCGTCTTTAGAAAACATGATTTCTTTGATACTTGGTTCTTTGAAAATACCGCTTGTAGATACGTAGATCTACTAGTTTTAAACACTATTTTACAAGCAAAATCGCTTTTACACAAGTTCATGATTCGCGTGTGGTAGAGTTTCATCCTCTAACCCTTGTTACTTCTAAAACAACCTTATGTCATGATCCAAGATCGTGACCAACCCGGGTTAAATGATGATCCGAGCTACCACAACATAGATCGGGTCCAAATAATCACACAAATCAATTACTACAAGTTTTACACAACATATGAGCTTTTAACCATCACTTTTAGTGTTTTTAGTAGACTTTTATGCTTCATCTTGTATGTTTGCGTCTTTTAACCGTTACATATCATATTAACCACTTTAAAATGGTTCGAGAAGGTGATTTAAGCAACTTACTACTAGCTCGAGGCTAGGGAAGAATCTAAGCGCAAAATGAGAGGATAAAAGCAACGAGAAGAGGTCCTTCGCCTTCCGATTGCACCAAGGTTCCTTATACGCGATCCTTATCACTTGTATGAACTTGGAATGTGAAGATCAAAATCGAAAAGTGGTGGTGGTGTTGCTTGTGTCTTCGGCCGAGAACCAAAGAGAGAGAGAGAGAGAGAGTTTTTCTTGTTATGTTAAGTGTTGGAAAGAATGATGGATCATGTAGTGATCTTATAGGCAATTAACAAGTGAATTACCCAAAGGTTCATGTGTATTCTTGATATTAGACAACTTAGAATATAATAATCAAAATGGTACAATTGATGGTCACAATGTGACCGAGTTCGGCCAAGGGGGGGGGGGTCTTGGTTCGATTCCAACTAGTAGTTAGGATATTAGTTAGGTTAATCTAGTTAAGTTAAGTGATTAACCCGGTTACTAGTGTGTTGTGCTTTACAGTGGATGTTAGGGTATTCAGGGACCCTAACTGGCTCAGAAAAAGACAAATAATGTTATTAACAATATTTTCATGTTCCGGGTATAGTCCGGTTGTTCGGTTGGATAGTAATCCGTTAAAGTGCTTAACAAGGCTTTAAAGTGTCGTTATAAATATATTTAGTGACACAACTTATTCCTCCAAAGTGTCAGGAATATTTTTCTCATGTTTTGGCACTTTATTAGTTAGCTAAAAGCTGGATTGTTTATTAAAGTGCTGAGTTTTTGTGCTTAGAGCACGTTTTAGGCACATCCAGTCATTGTAACTTATTCCTAGAGACGCAGTTCTACAACCCTTGTATCCCTACACTCACCACTAGTGTAGTAAAATATTTCTGGCTCATACAGGCCTTAGAGGCAGTGTCTGCCTGATGCTGGCTTATCAGCATGTTCAATAGGTTATCCGTTTATAGTGCTACTGTGCTTTTCGTGCATCATGTTTGTCACTAAGGTTCAGCATGTAAATAATGTAGTGACGGTAAGTAAAGTATGATGCAGGTATATGCATGTATCAGAAATCAAGTAGCAGTTCATCAGTAATTTCAAACAAGCACAGTAATTAAGCAGTAATTAATTATTAATTAAGTCGTACGGATACCTGGTTTAGTGAGGGTTGTCACATAAACATGTTAAAACATGTTTAACGAAGTTAGAAAATAGGTTTGGTATCAAAACAAATGGTTTATCCATTCATTTTCGCTTCCGAAGAAATATCCATCGGGGAAATGAATAATCTATCCTTCATTTCCACTTCTGACGAAGAATCCATTGAGGAAAAATGAATTATCCATTCATTTTCGCTTCTGAAGAATATCCATTTCAGAAATGAATCATATATTGACATTGTGCTTAAATGAAATACCTACGACTAATTTTGTTGTATGCAAAACAAACGATGCTATCATTACAAATCTGAAATACGTTTTGATTCAATTGATGTTGTGTTATATTGATGCTTATTTGATTTAAACGATACCTCAATCTTATTTGTCTTCCTCACTTAACTAGAAGTGCTATGTGGACCATGCGACGAAACGAATAATTATGGGTACACACTTAATTACGAGGTTCGACGCATGAGAATCATAGTAAACCTTGTTAAGTACGGTGGCATATAAGAACATTATGTGACTATGTGATTATCTATTATTTGTTTATTATTACGCCCCTTTGTTTGCTTAAGATTTACATTACAAGTTTAGTATAAACAAATTTCTATACACTCAATAATGCTATTAGATTCATAAGTTCTAAAAGGTTTGAATACCTCGAGATGCCATAGGATCTAACACCTTGCTCACCCTTTCAATCGTTACAAATACACTTTACGGTTTCCTTCGAATAAATTTCGGGACGAAATTTTCTAAAGTAGGGGAGACTGTAACCACCCTGGTTTTCACACTTGTATTTGTTTGGCTTACATTGTAACAATTACCGTATTTAAAATGGAATGTATTTGAACATACTTGCTTTATACTCATACGTACTTATACCGACACGAACACGTGGATAATTTCAAAATTTGTTGTTATTTATGCCATTAAACAATACCACGTAAACTATAAGGACCTTTTTTTTTTGCTTGAAATCTATTACTTTTTAAGTCCAGGGACTAAATTATCGCTTTTGAAACTATAGAAATACAAGGGTTAAAGTGCAATTATTTCAAACTACAAGTTTAGGGTTCTTTTGGTAATTTTTGAAACTTATATTATAAATAGATATTTTTGAAATAAAAGTCCAAGGTTCATTTGGTCATTTTCTAAAACTTAAACTCGAGGGACTAAAACTGATTTTCTTAAACTTATTTTAACTGAATATCCTAACCTGGTTAAATTTTATATAAGGATTTCTTCTTTAAAACTTAACCCAGTTAGTTTAACTAACTGGTTATTACAGTGACCATTTGTGTCAATTTTCAAAAGTTAAGGGACCATTTTTGTAAAAAAAGAAACTACAGGGACCTAAGTGTAAATATTCAAAAACCGGTTTAAAATGGGGGTCCTTCTGTATCGGACCGGCCCTTGCTGGGATCGAACTCGTGACCTCTCGGTTGTAACCGCAACGCCTTAACCAGTTTATCCTCCTGTACAGGAGCTGATAGATTTAGAACATTAATTCATATATACACACATTAGGAAACTAATTATTTTATTAAAATTAATTCTGAATTAAAAAGGTTTAATTATCAACGAACCGGCCACACCCGGGATTCGAACCCGGGCATACCCGCACAACAACAAGCGCACAACCAGCTGATCTATCAGCTGGGATGTGATTTATTCTAGATTATATTATATATATATATATATATTAACTTTAAAATAGATCTGAATCTTATACACAGATCCGCAGGTTACGGATTTCGAACAAAAACTCACCAAATCCGATCTATTCCACTTGTTTAATTGTTTAGGTGATATGAATCATCACCCACTAGTTCCCAACCACTTTGCCAACTCGATTGCACACTAATTCGACACACACCAGTGCCCTTTTGGCTGTAATCCGAACTTTTTTATAAAAAAATTAAAGTAGACCAAATCCACTATGAAATGTTGGATCTGAGATCGAATTGGACTTGTATATAAGTTCCTTAGATCCCCACGAACATCCTGCACCCTTCACATTTCTCTAAAACCTCTCTAATAAGCTTTCTGAGCTCGTCGGAAAACTCGCCGGAAAACCGAACCAGTCACCGAAATTACCCAAACCGACGTTCCAGTCGATACCGGTACGATTTTATTTCACCAATTAGTTCGTAATTGTTTGCTTATTGTTCCAGTAGGTTCATTTTGGCCCAGAACATAGGTTCCCCGTAGGTTTGAAACGGTTTGACTTCTGTTGACTTTCTAGAGGTTGAAGATGACTGATTTTATTATTACTTATATTTTATTTATTTCAAGATGAAACACAAACCACTGGATAGCCCAGTGGTTGTGTGTGTGTTTGTCTTCAACCCAGACCCGGGTTTGAACCCAGGGGTCTGCAAACCTTTTTATTTTATTTATTTTTATTATTTTAACAAATGCAATAATTTTTATTTCATTAATACTCAATACTACATTTTATAAAAATACAAAAACTGTTATATTATTTATAAAACTATTTATTTTATATTAAAACAGTCCAATACTTAAATAATTCATAATAAATCGATTTTTAAGAAATAAATACTGAAATTTTTATATTAATTATTTTAAGTGTTAAACTTTACAAAAATAATATTGTTACTGATATTTTATATACTTTTGATATTTATATAATTAAATCATTATTTATACTTATAAATATAGTTTAATTTAATATATTTAAATTATATAACTATATAATATTTATCCGAAATTATTTGTATGACAAAATATACATGTTACTGAATTTATATAAATTTAGAATCTGAATTTTTTATTATATTTAGTTATTTAGATAACTAAACTTATATAAACTTATTTATTGTTAATTTAAGCAAATTAATTCATTTTAATTATTCAAAATGAATCAAAAACCATAATAATTATTTTAATCAGTAATATTTCAAATTCAATAATTAAAAATATTATTTTTAATTATTCTGATTTAAATTAATTATTTTGATAATTAGTTATATAATTATCATATTATTTCTTTAAACTATATAATTATCATTTACCAAATAATTATAAATTTTTGTACTTCTAAATTCAATTATAAAGTTATAAATTAATTATATCACTTATGCAATATTTTGGTATAATTATTTATGTTAAACTAATTATACAAATTGAATATAATTGATTTATTATTTTAAATGTTTGTAGTAACTCAATTATGTATTTATATAATTTAATTATTTATGTTAAAGAAATATTTTTCATAGATAATTCCATATTCATTTTCCGAGTTCTCTATTAGGTTATCCAAACCTTATAGTTACCATTTAGACAAACCATACCGAAACCTATAGATTTAGGATTTCCTTTTATACAATTAAACATTATTATTAATACAAACTTTATATTGATGCATGTTCAAACGATTAGAGTGACGTTGGATCTTATTTCCACAAACTCTTACATTAAACTTACTTGTTGGACTTACCGCACTCAAGGTGAGTTCATAGTCCCTTTTTACATTATTTTTGGGATGATACATATGTTACAATGTGATACAAACTATTTGCTATTTTGTGGTTTCCCTCGATTGTTTTTGCATTTGCTTAATACTTGTTGTTGTTGCTTTAAGAAGTTTACGTTCATCAACTTGCATAAGCCCATCGGTTGTATTATAGCGCTATAGGATTGACACCCCATCCAAACTTCCAACTTTGCAATTTTGTTGTTTTTGTTTGGAACCACTACATACATACATACATACATACAAGGAAGGATGGATGATATTTCTGAGTATCGTCATAGGTTTGAATGTACCATTAAGTAACTACATGTATTACTCTTTTGCTACAAAGACATATCGACAACCACTTTTGTTAAAACTTTATCTATATCACATTAACATTTTTGCCTAACAAAACCTATGAATTCACTCAACCGTTTGTTGACCCAATATTTTCCTAACATATGTTTCAGGTGACAAAGTTTGATGACATGATTTGCAAGAACATTTTACATAGGATTGATCAAGACTTATGCCTTAGATTAAATCCGAATTTATCATTTGTGAAAAAATTTATGTTGTATTTGTTTATGTACTCTTATATTCTCATATGTGAATGCAATCTATTGAATTGAACTTAAATTATATTTCAACTTAACATAATCTCCATGTGCTCAATTGCATTCTGCCTGTTTTGTGATGCCCTTGACTTTTCTGCCTCCGGTCGGGGTGTTACAATTAGTCTTGAGAATAAAACCAACTTAAGCTCCAAGTATCACGGAATCAACAAGGCACCTAGTATAGGTAACTATGTTAATAAACGGATCCTAAATCGGGAGATAGGATAGAATGAGGTTCTATAAATCAAATGAGTATTTGAACTCATATGGTATGATTTAATAGTCCCAACATTCTGATTTGGAAGTCTACCTAAGTGCTTTTGACCCGTTTCGACCCGTTATGGTAGTTTAAGCCACTATAACGCGTCGTTTGCGTAAAACTATGTTCGGATGGTTAACTATGTGCTATGTCAAGTCTTACATGCCCAATTATCCCTAAACATGTTACTAGATCAGATTATATGTCAAAAACATGTTCACATATGCAAGATACGGATTATTGCTTCAAAAGGGCGTTTTGGTCATTTTCTATGGGCATACAAGCTACTTAACAAATAACTAACCAATCCTATGTGATCATAAGGTATAACCTCAGAGGTTATTCCCTATGAAACTATGATCACTAAAAATGCTTGGTCGGATCCTAATGATTGACCAAACGGGTCGGGTTTGAAAGTCTAAACGGTTGTTTAGACCGCTTAGCTTACGACCCTAAACAAGCACTAAACTAATAGCGACGAGTTAGACATGTCAAAACATGTTTAACCTACTTATAAAACTGATTTGGTATCAAAACAAGGTGTTTTGATACCTAACAGTAGTTCCGTGGCAAAATGTGTGCTAAAACGCATTTTGACCGAAACTTTGACTCGTCACTATGCCTAGTTAACGTGGTAATCAGTAGGTATAATCGCTAAGGATTATAACTATCGTGATTACAATCACGTTGCAAAGTTCAAACGAACTTTGCATTGACCATTGGCTGGTCAAAGCTAAAAGTCAAACACTGTTTGACTTTTTAAGCTAGGAAAGCAATAAAAGAATGAAGGGATGCTTACAAAAGGTCCTTGCTTGAACTTGATCTTATAATTCTCAGGTATGAAGTTATAAAACCTCAACTTAGAGAATTTAGATCAAGTGTGCAGGAAAATGAATGAATTAGCTTGCTATTTATAGTAGAGCATGAAGAATAAGATCATGACACTTGTTTGTGTGGCCAAGAAGCAAGAAATCATGACCATACAAATGTTACAAGCAGATTAGAAGACTTGGGGAGGTGTTAACTTGGTCCCTAAAACATAAAAATTGCAAACAAGGGCCTCAAGAATGAGCTGGGAAGCTGCTGGGAATTTTCTATGAACTGCGCATGCCTTACAGACCGTAAGGCCATGTGCATACGGTCCGCAAGCTACCTGCAGACCAGCAACTTTCAATAGTTGACAGTTTCAGCCCCTGAGTTTGGTTCGACGTTTTTAACCTCCGTAAAGTCATTTTCAAGGCTCTACAAGGTCGTCAAAGTGTAGGGGACCTGAAATATGCTCGGAAAATCCACGGATATCGGTTCGTTTGGCCGTACGGTGACGTTGTTCGGTTATTTACGACGAAACTCGAACGGACGCGAAAACGAACCAAATTAAGCGACAAATGGTATTTTTGCATGCCGATCACTAAAATAAAAATATTTTAGTGTGTACAAAAATTTTGGGTGTCTAGATGTGGTCAGAACGTAAGATATGCGCGAAAATGCAAACTTACGTCGTTTTTGACACTTTTAGTCCCTGTAAGATCATATAAGCATGTTTTCGCACACCGAACCTATCAAGGCTTATTTCTAAGCCATTTTTAGGTTATATATGATATGTTTAGCTTATGTAAAGTTCTGGACTGTACGTTGCCTTACGAAACGGCAGACTTTTGCAGTTTGACGCAAATAGTCCCTTTGAGCGAATAAACTTGTTTTTGCCATACCAAATCCTTCAAAACTTATTTCTAAGTTATGTAAAGGTTATTTAAGGTATGTTAAGCTTATGTTGCTGTTCCAAAGTGTTTTTCGCATTAAACTGATTACGTTTACGCACCAGTTTGCGTATAACTTTCCAGAAAGCGATATAGAGTTCAAAATTGATCAAAAATCAAAACAAGCAAAATGTCAAACATAAATAACAAACATTTGGATCAAAATACATTGTTTTTTTTAACATTGGATTGTTCAAAGTTTGTATAATGATAGAACAAGCACAGATGTCACAAAAACGCCATAATACACACACCATAACTTTATTGATTAATAAATATGATGAATTAACATTACTAATGCAGCGTGATAATGAAAACGCCATCAGATGAATAATTAACAAAAATAACATCATAATGAAAACGCCATAGTTAACAAAAACTGATGTTTACACAAATTAACAAATAGTAATAACTGATGTTTACAAATACTACTAAATGATATTCAAAACTAATTAGGTGTAAAACGCCAATGATCAAAAAAACATAAGAAAAATACTAGATTCGAAACGACAATTAAAATTAATAATGAAAACTCCAATTATCAGTTCTTACTAATTGTTTAACTACCAACTAAAACGCGAATAAATTGGATACATGAACAACGCCATTGAAAGCATACAACGCATTATGAAATATTAATTGGAAAAAAAAACAATGAAACAAGCATAAGAGAACAAAATGCCATATTTGTTGTATATGTGTTGCATCATTTGCTGGAACAAAAATATGAAACGTCATCAAATATTACTCTGTCGAACAGAATCCACATTAGACGCCATAGATCTGAGAAAGCTTGGAAAGGAGGTAACAGCTAATACGAAATCTTTGGAATTTTAATTTGAAACAGATTTATAACGCGAATAAGGAGGGAACGTACAAAAGGACAATCGTACCCCTGCATATCATTTAGCGCCCCCTACCACGTGTTAGGCCAGGATCCGTTCTCACACTTTAGGACATTTTCTCCTGATCCCGTACCTATATATATATATATATATATATAGGGTCAGGATTTAGGGAAAATGGTGGAAAGTGTGAGAACAGTTATGGATCGTCCGATCAAATCAATCTATGGACTAGATTGGCGCGGTGACGTTTTTGTAAATAACATCAATTTTATTACGTTGACGCGCTTCATTAAGGGTAAAAAAGGTAAAACATCATTTCTCATATAAAACGTCGTTGAAATATAAAACGCCAAATAAATACAAAACGCCAATTTTATCACTACGTAATTTTTTCTGTGTTTTTATTTAAGCTCTCAGGTTACAAAAACGCCACAAAATGTGAAACGCCATAATATATAAACGTCAAGCCTTACATCCGGATAAATGTGTGACAACTGGCACAAAACCGGTAATTAACTTACAGTCTAATTATTATTTAATATCTGCAATTATGTGCTTAAATGTCAACATTGTCTGAGTACATGCAATACATGTGAATTCATGCACGTTTTATACTTCAAAAATTGTTTTGTGCATTACTGTAAGCGTTGCGTCAGAAAGACTAGTAAACTCACCGGAAAGACACGCTGTGTCAGCAATTCTGCAGAAAGCAGTCAGATAATAGAATTAGGGCCTAGGAATAGGTCCAACATCTAAAATACATTAAAACCCAAGTGTGGATACAAGGGTTAACATATAAACTTTCTGGAAGCCAAACTATGCACTAAAAAGCAACCAAAACTCACTTTAAATGCAGAATTCTGCATAAATCAGCACTAATTCAGCTATATTAAGCTATTTAACACAATAATATCATGCAAAATTTATGTTTTATTGTCCAAAATAACTTACAAAGTGTCGGGAATTAAAACTGCCACAAAAGGTGCTTCATACATAGTGAAACTGCGCAATTCAGCACTTTAACGAACCGTAACGAACCGAACAACCGGACAGTAACCGGGACATCAAAATTTGACTAGAAGTAATGTTTTTATGATATTAAGCTAGTATTGGTGCTAGAACACCTTAAAAATCAACAAAACACCTAAACACACTTAAACTAACTTAAACCCCCTCGTTTGCACTTTAAACCCTTAACTTCCAAAATATTACATTTTACCCCCCCCCCTCATGTTGCAAACGGCCACAAAGGGCCCCACATGGATTTTATTATTTTATATAACCATGTCTCCTAACTAGTTGGCATAAAATCTATGAGAAAGATCATGTGTTGGATTTTTCTTTATAAAAACCATAAGTATTCACCATTGTCCATTAACACATAAAAACTTCATCTTCTTCCTCCCATTCCTTCTTGGTCTCGGCTCAAACTCACCACCCTACCACCACCATTTTCAAGCTTCAACCTCACAATCCAAGCTTACTAGAAGGTGTATGGAGGCCATCTAAGAAGGTGTATGGTGCTAGAAGTGGAAGGACCTCACTTTGGAGCTTTTAACCACTAGATTTCTTCCTTGATCATCACCTCCATTCTTGAGCCACTTCCCTACCCATTAGAGCTAGTAGTAAGCTTCTTAATCACTAAAATAAGTCATGTTTATGTTATGTACAAGTTTCACCATCTAAACAACTTAACTTTTAATGATAAAAATGAAAAGATCTAACATATTCATGAAGAAAATAAGTGATTACATGAATTTTTGGTGTATGTAATGATGTTGTTGATGTTATGTCTTGTGTTTATGTTTAGATCAAGTATGTTAAAGCTTAGATCTAACAAGTTTAAGCATGGATCTTGAAGGATCCATGGTTAAACTTGAAGATGAACATATGAAGCAAGATATGAACATGAAAAATGAATTTTTGATGCATAATCTTGTAATCTTGAAGTAATAAAGTGTGTGTAGAACTAATTTTTGAAACTAAAATTCATGGGAAGTTTGTTAAAAAATTAACATAAAGCTTGTTTTTGAAAGATCTAAAGTTATTAAGCATGGATCTTGAAAGATCCATGGTTAAACATGATGTTAAAAATTATGATCTTTCTAATAAACATAAAAGTGGTTTTAGAACATGATTTACAAACTTTAAAGACCATTAAACTCATGGATGAGTTGGTTAGCAAAATAAAGTCTTATAAAAGTTTGTTTAAAATACTCAAGAACACTTATTTTTGGAAAGATCACAATATGTAAAGTGTAGATCTAAAAGACTACACATTTTTAGCAAGAAACAAGTTCATCATGATGTTTCATATGGAAAAATTTGTGTATGTTGTTGATGATTATTATTGGAAAATTTTTTGATGTTGAAAAGAAAATAAACACATGTTTTGAAAACATGGGAAACCTCCATTTTTTAGGGGAAACTATGTCAAAATTTTTATAAAATTTTGACACTTAGAAAAATATAAGTTTTGGTGAAACTTATTCCCTAAAAATTCACCTAAAAATATTTACCAAGGTTTCCCTAATTTTTGTGTAAAATTTACAAGTCAAGAAATGGTGATTTCTTCAAGTTAAAATTAATATTAAGTATGTATATTTTTAGGGGAAAATATATATATTTAGTAAGCACCACATTTTGTGCTAAGTGTATATTATGTGTATTATATATATATATTAGCGTATTAGGAACTTGAAAATACACTAAATACTCCCAAGGAGTATGAATACAAAAATACACCTACAAATACACGAGAATACATAAATATACAAGTGTACAAAATTCCTCACAAGGAAATACATGGACTAATACAAGAAAATATATTTATGAAAATATATTTCTTAGCATATTATTTAACTTGGACAAGTTATGGACTTACATATATATATTTTTGGACAAAATATATAACCTATACCAAGTATTGGAATTTATACAAAAATTGGGGTGGATAACAAGAATAACCATATATATATTTTATAGCATGACAAAATATATATATTTCATACAAGTCTTAAAAATATGTTATTTTTAAGAAATATAATTCCGGAAAGTAATAAAAATCAAAGTATTGATTTTTGGTGAATAATACAAAATACACAAGTATTTACATAAAATACAAGTATACTTTCCTAAGAATACTTGTACCAAAATAATATTGAAAATATTATTTCACAAAATACTTATATTTATTTTTAGGAAAATAATATAAGTAACATACTCGAAAAGTTAAAAATATAACTTATTTTTAACAACTTATTACCTTGACAAAAAGACTTTATAAATGAATATATATTTGAGAAGGGAAATATATATTTACAAATAAACAATATATATTCAACGGGCAAGACCCGACAAACAAGGGCACGACCCTCACAAAGATTGAACATACAAAGAACATATACATAAACAAAAGATGGTGACTTGTACTTGTGTGATACAAGTCTAGTGACCAACATTAATAGAACACGTATAGGTCACGACGCTACGAAACCAACTGGTGAAGTTTACGGCGCAGGATACGCAAAGTTGTGAGTTCATGTCCCCACTTTTAAACTTTTACTTGTTTTCTAAACTTGGGGAAAATACATGTGTTATGATATGTTGATTTCAAAAACTAAGGAATGATACTTTAGATCATGTCATGAATAGGGTGCCATAAGCACCATTAATCAGTTACATACCAAGACTGCAGAACAAAAGGTTAGATCTAATGGGTTTCAGGCAACCACACTCTTGGCCACTCTTTTACCAAGTAGTGCTTTTGTGTCTCTAGTCGTGAATCGACAAGTAAAAATGCCTATGGTTTGGATGCTTCCTATGTCGTTACACATGTTAATGGCCTAGCTAACCATTAGCGATCTCGTATTCCTTACATTTACAGAAATACTTATTTCATACAAATACATACCATGTTTTCTACAACGAATGCTTAAATGCTTTACACAAAAACTGCATGAATTCACACCAACATTATGTTGACGATTTTCCAAAACTTACATGTATTTTAGGTAACTAAAGTGGATGTACGTGCAGTCTTACTCTTGCTTCGGGATGTTGTTTATGTTTTTAGCTATGTTGTGTCAAGACTCCGATGCCTGTTTTTGTGGGAATTGGTTATCATATTCCATCCTGTGTGGGATATAAGAATCAAAACCTTGATGTTCGTCTTTAAATAAAGTTGTAAACTTTTCAGACATTAGGTTATCTTGTGATGTAAACACTTAACTTATGCTATTTTTTAATTATGTAATGACACTGGCATTTCGGAGTTATTTTCGAGCATGTAGTATGTTTACAATTCATATGCAATGAGAACCTTTTAGGATCACACCTCGTGCTTCCGCCTTAGAAAGGGGTGTGACAAAATGTTAATTACATTTTTTGTTATAAAAATAATATCCCGCCTAAACTACGCACCAAAAAAATCGTATAAATAGAAACGTCTCACCACCTTCCATTTATCACACCAAAAAAACACACAAAAAACACAGTGGTTCCTAAAAAAATACAACTCAACAAATACAACGATGGCAAACATCTTTTCTTTGATACACAGTAATGTTCTGCATGAAGTTTCGCTGAATGATTTGTTAGGTGAGTGGAGTAAGATTTTGCTGCATGAGATGGACAAAATTCCAGAAAGAGGGACTGATGACACCCATATGTCTTTTTGTCTTATTTGTTCTTGAAGAAGATTTGGATGATTAGAAGAGACCTATCCTAGTGTAAATGCTACTTTGGCCTCGATGATTATAATGAAGACGACGGGCAGATAGCATCCACCCACACGGAGTCGATCTATGTCTCCAACATCCACAAAGACACTTCAACACATGAACAAAGAAAATAAACCACGCCAAACCCAAAACGCCATTTATTTGTGACAGTTTTTGTAGTTTCAAAAGAAGAAAGAGACTGATGACACTGACGATTTATATCATAAATTGCTTCTATTTGTTTTTTTATTTTTTTATTTTCTTTATCTGTTGTTTGTTATGTAATTTCAGCTAAGAAACAACAAAGTACATTAATCCTATAATGAAAAATATAATAAAACGCCAAACGGGCAAATGCTTGTAAAATGCCGTCATGCCATAAAACACCCCAAAAACTACGAAACTATAATAAAATTACTTTGAACAAGTACTATTATAATAAATCTAAAAAAAAGCTTAAAACAATGTGCAAAGAAAATAAAACAAAAAAGTCCCATCGTTATCTAAACGCCATTGGAAAACAAAACGCCATAATTACAGCCGTCAAGATTAGACGTGTTACACCATAAAAACATATGAATCTGAAAACAAAACACGGTAACTGCAAAACTGTAAAATGAAACGACGGAAACATAATTACTAACATTTATTATATTGAAAGACAAATACTTGGGGAATTGATTTATTTATCTTTTTCAAAACGCCATAATTACCTGTCATGCGCGGGGAAAAAGGTCAATATAAAAGAAGACCATGAGAACACAACCTCAAACACGCCAAAAACATTGACTAAAAACGCCACATATTGTCCAAAACGCCAAAAACTTCAAAAATGACTAAGGTTATTGCATGGAGGTTTGAAAGGAAAGAGAAACGATTCATCATAAAGTTCTCTGATAGGAGAAGGGTGAAGATAAGGACAATCAAAGCCATGCTTGGTATGAATGAAGGGGTTCAGAGGGATATCCTGGCCCTTGGGGTTCCAATGGCCAACGATTGTGAAAGAACCCGAACTGTAATAAAAAGATTGAAGAGAAAACTTCTGGCAGAAGATGATGATGAAGATGATGATGATGATATTGACGATACTCCTCTACCAACACTTAGCAGTTGGGTGATGCATGAAGAAGCAAGAACGGTTGAAGTGACTTATCAACACAGGGTGCAATATTCATTGCCAATGGAGGAAATGTTGAAGACAGGGAGGCTATCTCTCATTGAACAACTCTGTGATTTAGCACCTTCGAACGATCCAAAATCCAGGGTTGCAATGATATTCAAGAATAGGATGCAGCAAAGAAGAGACGAGCTAATGACGTTATACGCCAATCTAAAATTTGATGATGATGAATCAAAAGAAAGTGATGAACAAAGCGATGGGTACACCTCTGATGTAATCCCATCCACGGAAGACTATTAGTTTATTTTGATTTCGTATTATTGTAATTTTATAAAATGTTAATCTATGGTAATCAATTGTTAACAAAAGACCCAGAACGCAAAAAAAATGACCTAGAAAACGCCATAACGCCAAAAAAATTAACTATGTGACACAAAAAGAATTAATTCAATGAGAAGAAATCTGGGAAAAACAATAAAACGCCAAGTAATTAATGATTCTAGTTAAGGCCAAAATTATCTTGCATGCCAAAAATGAAGCAGCATGTCACACGCGAAAATCGGGAAAGAAGAATATTGAAAAGACAAAAAAAACCCCTCGGACCCTGATCATATCCTGCGCCACGTGTTGGGCCAGAATGCGTTCTCACCGTTCTCACACTTTTGAGCGTTTTCTCCTGATCCCGTACCTATATATATATATAGGGTAAGGTTCATTTGAGAACCACCTTTATTGTAAGAACCGCGAAAACCAATGTGAACACAACAAAATAACCTAAAAAAACCTAACCCCCCACCCCCCCACCCAAAAACCTAACCCCCCCCCCCCCAAACCTAAACCCCACCCCCCAGAAACCTAAACCCCCCACCCCCACCCAAGCTAAAATGCTAAAAACTAAACCCCAAAAAAACCTAGAAAAATCTAAAAAACATACAAATTTTTTTTTAATATTTTTTACCTAAAAATCTCTACTTTTATTAGCCAAATTTTATTTTAATTATTTTTTTAATAACGAAATATAGCGATTTTAATATAAAAAATATTAAAAAAAAATTGTGTGTGTTTTTAGCTATTTTTACGTATTTTTGGTTGTGTTCACATTGGTTCTCGCAATAAAGGGTGATTCCTAACGGGTCCTTCTCCTATATATATCCCCATTTATTGTGACAACTGTCAAATTTGCATGCATCCGTACATTTATTAAATAATGATTAGTGCTTAACGACTGTGCCGATTTACAAATAATTGCTAAAACTGCTTTCTGATTTCTGTATCATACATACATGTGCATCACATATTACATACTGTCACATCATTTCACATACAGACTTTAGTGACATACTTGATGCACAAAGCACAGTTAGCACAGTTAACGGATAAGACAGGAATATGCTGACGGGGTTCAGTACATAGACAGACAGTGATTTGAGACCCAGTATGAGCCAGAAACAAAGTATCACACCAGTGTAGTGTGTAGGGAAGTAAGGATCACAAAACTGCGTCATTAGGTGATAGTTTAAGTGCCAGGAAGTGCCTAAAACTCACCCAAAGTGCAGAATTCTGCATTAATTAAAAAAAATCAGTATTTTAACATGCTAGTATTATGCAGAAAATTGACTAAATGGTCATGTATGCTTTCCTAAGTGTCGGGAATTAAAAGTTTCACAAAAGGGTACTTAAAGAACACTAAACGGAATAACTTGACACTTTAACGAACCGGTATCTAACCGAACAACCGGACATTACCCGGAATACCAAAATTTTACTAGAAACATTGTTTAATTATTTTTGGACTAGTTATGATCCCCAAACACCCTAACACACCATATAATGTGTCATACACTTAAAACACTAGACTTTTACACTTAACACCCTAGCTATTTACCCACAAAGTTACACATAACCCCCCCCCCCTTGGATTTACGGTTGAAAGGGGTGGCCCCACTTGTGATCCCCAAAATCCTACAAGATATTATGGGATATTACTTGATTTTATTAGATATTGCATAGATTTCCCTTGATATCCTATAGATTTTCTTTAGATTATAAGTAGCCTACTTATCATTAAAATTTACAACTAACCCCCCCCCCCTCATGCCATTTACGGTCACCATGGACCCACCTAAATCACCACCATATCCCATAAGATTTCTTTCATATTTTATTTAGATCTTTACTTGATCTAGTGAACATAATATTAGAAAGAGAATGATTAAGTATGGTTCTTAGATTTCAAAGATAATTTCATATCTCCACAAACTTCACACCACCTCCCTCATACTCACTCTCTCCCTCCCTCTTGGCTCTACTTAGAATCGCCACCACCACCACCTTGCAACCTCCATTGATCCATTTTCAAGCTTAATTCAAGTGATAGAAGGTGTCTTGTGGAGCTTGGTGCTTGTAGATTTTGAAGAACCTCCATCCACCATTTTCTTCATCTTTTTCTCTTGTGTTCTTCCCTAGCTTGAAGCTAGTAGTAAGATCTCTCATAACTCTTGTTTACTTCTATTTTTAATGGGTAAAAGATGTAGTATGATGAAAATAACGAGAACACTAGAGAACATAAACTAAAAGCTTGAACATAATGTTTACATAAAGATGAAATGTGATGAAATATTGTTAGTATGATGTTGTTTTGAATATGTTGATGGATACTTGATGATTTCTTGGTAATATGATGTTGATCATCATGTTGAACTTGGTAGATTATGATTAAATACATGGGTTAACAAGTTAGGAGATGATTAGGTCTCTACATATAATAATCATCTTCTAATAAAAATATGAACTTGATAAATAAAGACGATTTCTTGAAATATAGTAAAACAAAATGAGTTGATGATCATGTAGATCCGAGATTTACAAACGATTTTTCTAAAGAAAACCAAGTTTAAAAAGATGATTTTAAAAAGATCATGACTTTTACTTGCACTTACACCATTTTTGTAAATGAAATAAGTGTAAGAACACTTTATTTACAAGAAGAGTTCAAAAGAATAATTTTTGTAAAATTTGTTCACAAGTTGTTAACACCAAGATTTTTCAAAAATGAGATTTTTAAAGGGATGAATACACTTTGGGAGGTAACTAAGACCACTAAACACCTCACCAAGTTACTACGCGTTTTTTGTGAAATATCAAGTTCATGAATATTATATAAAGCATATAGTTTTTGCTCTTGGTGATGTAAGGTGTTTAAAGATTGATTGTTGATGGATATTGTGATTGTTTTGAAAAGAAAATGATATGCTAATTAGCTTGGACACCTCCATTTTTAGGGGAAACTATGGCAAAATTTTCTAAAAATATAAACACTTAGAAAATATATTTAGAAAATATATTCTAACAAGTGTTTACAAGTATGTTGTGAACTATGTATTTCAAATATAAACTTTGCCATAAATTGTGTAACAAAAATACAAAGTATCGGAGGTTGGTTTTTGTAAATAAAAGTGGTTAAGTATATATTTAGAATATATATTTTATACTAAAGGCACTTGTGTGAATATTTGTATATTTTGTGGACTAGTTATATTATTTTAGGGTAAAATAATATAACTCAACAAATAACAAGAATTTACAACTCCAAAATAATACCAAAGATCACAAGGAATGGAATATAAGTTACACACTTATTATTGTGACGCCGAATGATAAAACGTAACTTATGAAATATTCCGGGATATACCGTTATATATATATATATATACTTTTGGTAAACATTATTTTGGATACGCAAGAAATGAAAGTATGATTCTTACCAAGTTATATTATATTTTTGGACAAGGAAGAAATGTATAAATTTTTGGAAAGTAAAAATACGTTTACTTGGGCTTATTAAGAAATATAGTATTTTTGGGAAAATATATATTTTCTTGGAATGTATTGTTTTGAATAAAAATAAGGTTTATATATATATTTCTAAGTGAGACTTAAAAATATATATTCTTTTGGATTAACACGCCGGAATACGACGCCAATACTTGAAAAGAATACGAAGGTACATGTATGAGATACCCCCATCCTTGGGAAGGAAATACAAATACAAAATACTTGAGAGGTATTGTACAAAACATTGTTTAACAAATTATTCCAAAACTAAATATAATTTAAAGTTAAAATAATTATTATTTTAGCAAATAATTATAACTTGGAATAATATTGGGAACATAAAAGGAACGTAACTCAAAAACGTAAATACAAAGGCAGGCAAGGCACGACCCGTTCGTCTAATAGACGTTAGTACACTGTAGGTAGTCGTGGTTGCTGAAGGGATTTGAGTTACGATACTGAAGACGCAATACTGTGAGTTCATGTCCCCCTTTTCTTTTAACTGGTTTCAGTTTTATACTTCGGGGGTGAAATACATGTTATAACTATTACAGACATTTTATACATGGTATGATTAGCTTAAGGAGGGTTTACTACTAGATCATGTGAATGGGTAGGGCGATTAAGGCCATCAATCCTCGTTGTAGGACCGAGGGGCATGAGTGATAGATCTATTTGGGTGTAGCGAGCCCCACTCCTGAGTCCGCTGAGTGGACCATGTGGTGACTATGTCTTACAGCCGGAAGCCCGGTACAAAATCTGCTAGGTTTGAGTCTTCCTGCATCACTTCACACATACCATTGGCTTTGCAACCCAGTGGTGATCTCTTTTTCCTTATTCCTACATACCAGGGACTTACATACATACTTACAATGTTTTCACAGGTTTATATATACACACAAACGAACACATGAACTCGCTCAACTTTTGTTGATGTTTTTCAAACTACATGTATTTCAGGGAATTTATAAGTGGATCTGGCGGGCGTTGGGAGTTTTTATGCTGCGTTAAGAATAAAGCTGTCCTCCATGGTCTTTGATTTGGGTAATGTGTCTTATTCCTGGACGAGACACGTCATCCAAACCTTGGTGTTATTCAATATCTTTTGACGAGTCCTTAATCAACTCATAAACAATTTGTACGGTTTGCAAAACTTGAATTTGAAGTCTGCAATGTTGTTATGTTTTAAACTTATTTAATGGATGACAAACCTATGGTTTTTATCATATAGTTGATGTTATGATTGAATGCATTGATATTAAGAAAGTCACACCATAATCACGCTTCCGCAAAAGTCAGGGTGTGACAGCTTGGTATCAGAGCCTCGATCATAGCGAACTAGGATTCTTTCTCGAGTCTAGACTATGATCATCAGGGCTCTCACGAAAATGTTTTCAAACATTTTTACATTGCATACACTAAACGTCCAGATCCAGGGAACAAACTTTGTACAAACAAAAGGCACAAATACACATTTCAAAATTTATATTTATAATTCAGTCTTAGAGACTGAGGGAGGATCAGTCTTAGAGACTGAGGGAGGATCAGTCTTAAAGACTAAGGGAGGATCAGTCTTAGAGACTGAGGTAGGATCAGTCTTAGAGACTGGGGAGATTGAGTCTTAGAGACTTGGGAAAATTTAGTCTTAGAGACTGGGGAAGTTTGGTCTTAGAGACCAGGGATTTGGTCTTAGAGACCAGGGAGTTGGTCGTAGAGACCACGGAATTTGGTCTTAGAGAAAAGGGAGTTGGTCTTAGAGACCAGGGAGTTAGCCTTAGAGACTGGGAATTTAATCTGAGAGATTCATGTCACACCCCGACCACGTAAAACAACGAAACGTGGCGGAAACGTCGGGGAGTGTTGTAACAGAATTAATTGTTTCACAACCATGATAATTAAAGTTACGTTTTATTTATCAATCAAGAGAGTTTCATTGTCTTAAACTAGAAACAAAGGGTACATAACATAATTTAACTAGTTATTGCTTCGTTTTAAGTCACTAAGGCACAGGTCCGCCTAAGTGTGTCTCGATCATCCTATGCAACAGCTCCTGAAAACACATGTGAAAATAGGTACGTCAGCATAAAAATGCCTGTGAGATACATAGGTTTTGTGAACATAGGATTCATGACTTGAGTTTAAAGAAATTGTTTAATAAAAAGTAGCCATGAATCTTGTTGAGTGTTCCCTTTCATAAATCATTTGAAAAGTGATAAATAAACCAAATGATATGTATATGTATAAGAGAATAATGTATGGTTAAGTGAATAACCATGTAAAATGGGTTTGTATAAGTTAAGTTATTTGTAAAACGATGTTTATGTGAAGATTGTATTGTAGATGTAATATGTCTAATCTGAAATGGTTTAAATAACGCTACGTTATGTAATACCATAAAAGCACTTATATATAGGAAGTACCAGCGGCGTATCCACCATGTTTTTATCGTTTTACACGTCGCCTCGTTACTTAAATCACTTACCCAAACAACCACCAAAATGTAATGTTTAGCAATTGTAGAAATGTTTATGTATGGTCAAATACGGTTCACACGGTTCAACAGTTACAAACGGTTCACATAATTAAATGGTTATAACGGTTCACATAGTCAAATGGTTACAACGGTTCACATAGTCAATAGTTACAAATGGTTCAAAATGTAATATAATGTGTTCATATGCTGGATGAGCATATACAACAAAATGCAATGTAAAACAATGTGTCCATATGTTGAGTAAACATATGCAACTAATGTAATGTAAATCAATGTGCTAGCATGCTCAGTCAACATACATATCAAAACAATGTAATGTAAATCATGTACTATAAATGTACTAATGAACATAGCAAGTATATGATGTGAAAACATGGAAAGCATGAAAGTAACAAGTAGGCACATGTGTTTCACCCCAAAACAGTTTGGAAAACAGTAAAAGAGGCATCTATGTACTCACATGAGATTGCCTAGAAGTCCTTGAGTAACAACCAAGCAATGCTAGAGATCACGGAAAATCAACGGCACCTAATATAGGTAACTATGTTAATAAACCGGACCTAAATCGGAGGATCGGATAGAATGAGGGTTCGTAAACCAAATGAGTATGGAAACTCATGTAATATGGTTTATCAAAGCCTACATACTACATTGAAACCTACCCTAAGTGCTTACGACCCATTACGACCCATTTAGGTAGCTTATGCTACTTTAACGCGTCGTTCGCGTAAAACGCGTTCGGAATGCCTAACTAGCCCTATGATAAGTAAAATATGCCTTAACATGTCTAATATTGTTGCTAAATCAGTTTAGATATCAAAAATTATGTTACATAGGCTTAAAATGAATTTTGGCGTAAAAAGGGCATTTTGGTAATTTACCTAAGGCATATAAACTACCTATCATGCGACTAATCAAACCTAAGTGACCATAAGGTATAACCTCGGAAGGTTATTCCCTACGCTACTATGGTCACTTAACATGTTTGGTCGGATCCTAATGATCGACCAAACGGGTCGTGTTCGAAAGTCTAAGCGGGTGTTTAGTCCGCTTGACTTTCGGCTCCACGCAAGCACTAATCTAAAAAAAATGACGAGCTAAACATGCTAGAACATGTTTAGTTAAGTTAGAAAACAGGTTTTGATATCAAAACAAACGGTTTTGATATCCTAGAGTAGTTTGGTTACAAAATACGCGAGAAAACGCATTTTGGCCGAAACTACGACTCGTCACTGAGCCTAGATAACGTGGTAATCAGTAGGTATAGTCACTAGGGACTATAACCATTGTGATTACGCTCACGTTATGAAGTTCAAACGAACTTTGCGTTGACCATAAACTGGTCAAAGCAGAAAGTCAAACGCAGTTTGACTTTAACGACAAAAACGAAAGAAAAGAACGAAAGAATACTTACAGAAGGTCCCCGCAAGCTCTTGATCCGATTTACTCTCAGGTATGAAGCATAAAATTCAACTTAGAGAGCCAAAATCAGATTCAAGTGTGCTTTGGGAGGAAGTGAGGGTGGGTATTTAAAGGAATTCAAGAACCGTTAAGATCGTTCATCGAAAACTGAGCTTTGATCTGGACCTTACATGTGTGCCCATGGTTTTCTAAAACCATGGGAGCCCATAATATGGACTATGTTCATTGAATACCAGCCCATGGTTTTTCAAAACCATGGGTTAAAACCATCAACACTTCAAAATGGACTAGGTTCATTGAATCTGCCAGAAATTTCAAAAATGGTCCCTGCACTTGTAAAACTTGATTTTGGCACTTTTAAGCCCCGTTAACCCCATTTCAAGGCTCTAAAATAAAGTTAAAGTATAGGGAACTTAAAATATGCTCAAAAACATCTCGGATGTCGGTTCGTTTGGTCGTACGGTTGCGTTATTCGCTTAATTACGACGGAAGTCGTAACGAACGCAAAAACGATCCAAATCAAGCGACGAATGGAATTTTCTCATGAAAAACACTAAAATAAAATATTTTAGTGCTTACATAAATTTTTGGATGTCCAGATGTATTCAGAACGTAAGTTATGCACGAAAATGCAAACTTATGCACTTTTTGACGCTTTTAGTCCCTGAATGACCCAAAAGTTTATTTTAGCACACCGAACCCCTCAAAGCCTATTTCTAAGCTATGTAAAGGATATTTATGGTATGTTTAACTTATGGTCATGTTTCGGAATGTCTGTTCCAGTACGAATCGTCATACTTTCGCAGTTTGTCAAATTAAGTCCCTGTAGGCGATTAAACTTGATTTTGCCATACCAAAGCCTTCAAAACTTATTTCTAAGTTATGTAAAGGTTATTTAAGGTATGTTAAGCCTATTTCACTATTCCGGAGTGTTCATTGCATTAAACTGGTTATATTTACGCATCAGTGCGCGTATAACCTTCCAGAAAGCGATTTAAAGCTTGAAATCGAATAAGAATTGATATGTACAAAAGATACACATATTTATACAAATCCCAAGTATGAAATACAATATTTCATTGGTTTGGTGTTTGTTTGATGGTCGCAGTGACCCAGGTGTCACAATTCAGTCTGAGAGACTAGGTAGTTCAGTCTGAGAGACTGGGTAGTTAGTCTGAGAGACTAGGGAGTTCAGTCTAAGAGACTGGGACGCTTAGTCTAAGAGACTAGGAAGGATAGAAAGTTTCATGAAGAATAATGTGAATACATGACTACATGACAAATTTCCTTGTTTGCATACACTAATTGTTGGTAATTACTATGGATATACATGCTATGACTACTATGCACCGGCATACATGTCACTCTATTTAGAAAACGAGTTATCAGACATTGATAACCCTATGGCCACCGCCACAGATAATGAGACTGCATCTGCACCGGAGACATTTACGTCAGACACTGAGAGTGATCCTGATATGCTGACCAAGGACGAGGACGACTTCCAACAGTCTGCGCTACCAGATTTTGGTGATACTTTATCTTTGCTGATGGTTTCTCTGACAAGAATCCTTCTGTCACTCTTGTTTCAGTCCATGACCACTTTATCACTGGTCATCCCGATGGTGAGCACACCATGGCTCCGATCCTTAATGATGCGCCTCCTGTGGACATTTCTACTGAAGGTTGGCTACTCGACGAACAATTTATGATGATGTTGACATGTTTATTGATGGTCCTCTTGCTGACGCCCATGATGATAGAAAATTTGATGAGAACATTGTTACTAATTTCACTTCTTAAGACCCCTGTTATCAAGCTATCCTCTGATCCTAGTATACACTCGATTTCAGACTCCTTTGAGTCTGTGACATCTGCAGCCTTACAAACGACCGGATTACAGGTTTCTGCTACTGACGCAGACGACGACTATGACTGCTGCACTCGCACTTGATCGAGATCCCATACCTTTACACGACCCAGAACCTGCTCTTGAGATAGCTCCAGTTCCTTTTGGGCCAGCCTGATGTTACACCTGCTGATCCTGCACCCTTGCTTGATCATGATCCTGTTTCTTTTGGTCTACCAGACATTGCACCCCTTATATCTGACCTAGTACCTGCACCAATGATATCCTTATTGGTTGAGACGTTTGTTCCTGCACCCTCAACCGCTGGTATTGCTCCTATGGAGACCGACGTCCATTGCACCGACATGCCTATCGCTTTCTTTCAGGACCTAACCGCACCCTGGAAAGGTACTCCAGGTCAGCACCCGCATGACGATCCTTTTGCTACAGCAGTGTTTTCCCTGACCTCACAGGCCGCACCGTTTGCTCTTTCACCTCTACATCGCTGGATGAGCCATTTCGATGATTCTTATCATACACTATGCTAATATTAGACCCTTACACTATGGAGGCTACACCAAGGATGAATTGCTCCTATAACATCAGCTACAGTTTGAGAATATGAGTCGCAGAATGTTGGAGCTTGAGCTGACACCATGTCCTCCACCCTGTCTATTGCCAGTATACTTTGATCCTCCACATTTATCAAGGTTCCTTTGCGCTCTCAACCGTTGCTATTACACCTTTCCCAGGTTTCTGATGCTCATTTCTTTACTGTCAAGCGGCAGAGCAGATAATTACTTCGACGTGTACACAAGCCCGAGGAGGAAGTCCACGCATGTTAACAGTTTACTTTTCTTTCCTCCTCCACCTCAGACACCGGTATAGTGGTTTCTGGATTATGCGGATTGCATTACATTTGGGTACAGACACTAATGATAAGCCAGGATTGTGGAGACTTTTAAAGACCACTTCAGACTATGTGATTTTGATACACAGATATACTTGTTGGGCAAGGGTAGGGTGACCCTGTGTCCCTCTTGATGTGATACATTTTGAAAGATGATACAATTGTGGTCAGAGAATAATGAGAGCCCAATCATCATAAAACATGCGACAATACTTTGTGGCCAATGACCAACGAAAGCTCAGTCGCTATGTCTTCGTTAAGCACGATTGTTGATCCATATATGTGTGCTGTAATTATAATGCTACGTGCTTGCTTACTATGCTCTCATTAAACATAATTACCCAATTACTTGGTTATGCTATTGCTTGATTGGCTGATATAAAAATCAAATACATGTATGTACATATGACCTCGAAACAACTATATGCATCCCCTGAACAAATATAACCTGACCTAACCAGTCTTCTTCTTAGAAGATGTCGATACAAGGGAACATCGCTACCAACAACCCTCCGCCAACAACAGCGGCAGAACTACAAGAGCGCATCTCACAGGCCATTGCATAGCTCGAGGCCCTTCGCTCCGAACACAGTGAAGGCTGCACCTACAAGCAGTTCTTAGACCACAAACCTCGAGAATTCGACGACACCGGGGGTGCCTTAGCCTTCGTGCGCTGGGTTGAGAAAACGGATTCTGTCTTACGATTTAGCAAATGTGCCCCAGAACATCAGGTCACGTACATAGCTGGACTATTTGTAGATGGGGCTTTGTCATGGTGGAACCTTCATGTACAGACAATGGGCGAGACCGCTGCGTATGCTTTGACGTGGGACGAACTGAAAGAACTGATGCGTAAGAGATATTGCTCGAGGGCAGAAGTCCAGAAGTTGGAAACTGAACTGTGGAACTTGAAAATGGAAGGACCAAAGATAGCTGAGTATGTGCAGAGATTTAATGATTTATCACAAGTTGCTACGCTCCTGGTGGGACCAGAGTTTAAGAGAATTGAACGTTTCATAGGGGGATTGGCACCTCAGATTCTAAGCCTGGTAACAACATCTAAACCTTCAACGATCACCGAGGCTATCGACACAAGCGTGGCGCTCACTGAAGAAGTGGTAAGACTAGGAAAATTTTCCAGTATGGGAGAGAAAGAGGAGACTCATGTAGAGTCATCTGGAGATAACAAGAGAAAGCTCGCAAATTTCAAAAAGATTACTCGGGCGAGTAACAAGAAGAAGGCCAAAAAGGGAAAAGACTACATGGGTATCCTACCTAAGTGTGACAATTGTCTATGCTATCATGTCGGGCGATGAAAATATGAAAAATGTGATAACTGTGGCAAGAGAGGGCATCCTAAGGAAACTTGTAGGCAAGATACTGAACATAGAAAAGGAGGCCAAGATAGTAGCGAGAATCACGGAGGGAACCATGACAGTGACGATTATCCAGGCAGGACAAGTGACAGACAGAAACGTACTCAAGGTTGTTTTAACTGTGTAAGCAAAAAGCATTTCAGAAAATATTGCCCTAAAAACGATCAGGCACAAGAATGAAAGCTCAACACCGGAGCTAGGGAGACACGCCTGGAATTCAAGCGTGGATATCGGTACGTTTCATATTACTCAACGTTATGCATCTGTGTTGCCAGATACTGTTGCAAATTTTAAGCTTCGCATCTCTAGAGTTTGAGAGTATACTTGGTTTAGTAGTAAGTAAGTTAGATAACTCGCACTTGATGGAACTAGCTAGGTGAAGCTAGTGGAAGCCAACGCAGTAACTAGAAACGGCAAGATAGAACCCGGAGAGCGTAAGTTTACGCTTGATCTGCTGCCAGTTGAGTTGGGAAACTTCGATGAGGTAATTGGGATGGATTAATTGCCGAGTGATCGAGTGGAGATTGATGTCCGCATCCCGATGGTGAATAAAGGAACGATCGTGACTCATGAAGCAGGATACGCCCCTACAAATTACTAATTGCTGGAAGGCACGAAAGTTGTTGCGTAAAGGATGTGTTGTTTTCTTGGATCATGTCGGGGACAAGGGAGCCGAAGAAACAAAACTCGAAGATACCCCTGTGATAAGGAAATATCCTGAAGTCTTCCCCGAAGACTTACCAGAATTATCTCCTCAACGATTAGTCAAATCTCGCATCGATTTAATTCCAGGCACCGCACCTGTAGTCGATGCACCGTAGCGACTTACATCCTCGGAGATGCAAGGATTGTCAGAGTAACCTCAGTAGTTGATGGAGAAGGAAGATAACAGACCAAGTTCCCATTTTGGGTATGTGACAACCCTCAAATTACATGTATCCGTATGATTTATTAATGTTAATTAAAGTGCTTGATGTCTGTGTTGAATCACTTAACTGCTTTCTGATTACTGTGTTATACTTACAAAGTTACTAAATAGCCCGGTATGCTTTCTTGAGTGTTGAAAATTAAAAATGTTACAAAAAAATATATATAGGACACTTTACGGATTAATTAAGCACTTTAACGGAACAGTATCTAAAAAGAACAACCGGACATTACCCGGAACACCAAAATATTGTAAGAAGCATTGTTTTTATTTTGCTGAGCTACTTATGGTCCCCGAGCACTATAACACACTACACAATACATGTAACACATAACACTAGGCTTTTACCACATAACCTCCCACTAACAAGTTACTTACCATTTAATTTACAATCTACCCCCCCCCCCACCTTGTAACCGTCCCCTAGGGACCCCACCAATCAAGATTTGGTTAAATCTTTCAAAAATCCCAATGTGATATTCCTTGGACTTGTGGAGATCTTGACAAGATGTTGCTCGTACTTCCACTAACATAATATCCAATGGACCAAGGGATTAGTGTTATAAATAAATATTATCTTCTTCACCCCTCACCACCCAACCTTCTCCTTTCCCTCACTTAAAGCTCGGCCGAACACCCACCCAACACCATCTCAATTTTCGATTTTCCTTCAAGCGATCCAAGTGTACTTCTAGGTGCTACAAGGCGTTCAACGAAGCTTGGTGTTCTCGGAAGTTGAAGGACCTCTTGCTAGTGATATTAACCACTCATTTTCCGTCTTGTTGCTTCCCTAGCTTCAAAGCTAGTAGTAAGTCTCTTGAATCTTCATTTACTTCATGATTAGATGTAACACCCCGGTTTTGGGGACGAAGCCCTTTTAAGGGGGGTGGACTTGTAACACCCTAAAATTTAAAAGGCTTTATATTAGCATTTTATATAAAGTATAAGAGATAAACGAGGATGAGTTAACTAGGAATAAATAACCTAGTTAGTTAATTGTCCCGTTTTAAAACATGAATGAATAGAATATGCCAAAGATATAAAGCTAATAAAAGTATAGGGGCCTATGTTGTTAAAATTGAAACTTAAATTGATAAAAGAAATAAAAAAAATAAACCAAACACCCCAAAAGAGGGGTCTGGTCGATCAGAAGCAGGAGGAGGTCGACCCCCATGCTCCAAAACCCTAAAAATTCACTAAAACTCTCAAATTGAAGGTCCAAATCTGATCAAAAACAAAAATCAAGCATAGATTATTAATCCTCATCACAAGAGGATTACAAGGTATGTAAAATTTGATGAAAACTCTCAACTTGAAATTCTCATGAAATTGGGAAAATCTGAAATTTATGGTTGCATGTTTGTTTTATGATGAATTAGGAACAATATGGTGTCTAGGGACAAACCCTAGACAAATACAAGTTGAAATCATGTGATATTTTAGTAAAATCCATGAACACCATTGTAGGTGATTAGTGGGTTATGTAGAACTTGATAAACACTAGAAAATTGGGTGTTGTTCTAGTGTAATTTGATAATTTTGAAGTGACTTCAGAATCTTAGAAGCTAACAATTGTGTAAAATGGGTTGATTGATGTGAAATTCGGGCTAAATGATAAGCTAGGGATTTGCTAAATAATCATGTAAAATTCTGCCCTTAAAGTGTTTGTTGAAATGCCTCAAAGAAGGCTCAAAACTGGAATCTTGTAGTTAAAACACCTAATTGTGATGTTTTGGCTATTATGCAAAATGTGATTAAAAAGAGTTCTAAATGTGATATAATTGAACTCTATAGGAAAGGATACCGGAACGTCGAGTGGACAAGCCGGTGGTGATTTGCGGTTGAAGGGCGTGCACTAAAGGTATGTAACTTGACCCGTTACATTAAATGAATTGTTGTCAAATTTTGTGAAGTCTCATTTTAGGATAAATATGGCGTCGATTGTAGCGACCATGATCGTTATTTGAATTACTAGTCTAAGAGTAACAAGAATCGGTTGGTAGTCATCATATTGGGAAATTCCATAAGATGAGCCAAACGGGTCAATTAATTGTAAATTGTTGTTTTAGTGTTTTAGAGAGTCAAAATGGAGTTGGCAATCACAAGAGCATTAAGCCATGAGATTGGTAAAGAAATGCGAGTGATGATAAGCCCGGGATGTTGGGTATAAAGTATCATAAGTTTACTAGCTAAATGGTAGTAAATTGTGTCAAGTAGAAATGGGTTGAATAAATGCATAACGACATATAGTCTTTCTGTCCGTAAGTTAAACTTTTGGTATGACAATCGTAATAGGCACGTTGGTAATGAAATTACAGACGTATAGGAAAAAGAATCACTAAAAACGTACTTACGAATCACAAGTTATGGCCATTTTAAGTTGGAAATTGAACAAACATGGAGCTGGGTATGTACAGCATCAGCACAAACAACAGTCTGTGAAAACAAGGGCTAGGCGTGACGCCTAGGCCCTTGGCGTCACGCGACGCCCCCCTGATCCGGAAAAAAATAAAATTTTGACTTTTTGACTCTTGGAACTTGTTTATATCCATTCTAACTTTATCAAAACTAACATTTGTTGTGGTTTTGATCTTAGGTGATGTTGAAAACTAACCGGAAGATGATCGAGCTATCTTTTGAAGAACCGAACACAATTTACAAGCTTCCGCAATATTTTAACTCTTAATAGACTATGTTTATGGAATGTAAACAATTGTTAAACAACTTTTGAATGTTTTAACTTAGTCTTTAGTTGACTAAGCTTTTTGCTACTTATGAACTTGACTTATGAAATCTATGTTAACTAGGCATCTTTTGTATAAAATGGTATGAATTATTATTAAATTCAAGTAAAATTTGACAGGTGTTACAAGTTGGTAATCAGAGCTTAAGGTTGTCAACAAAGTGTTCGGTTCAAGCTTGATCAATCGTCCGGTAAGAATTAACTTATTATGTTAACAAATTATGTCTTATGTAAGAAATGAGAAATGAATTGATGTGCATGGGAAGAGCGTGTTAACACACTCAAACCCGGAAAGTGCACCGAATGTGAACGGTTAAAGCAAGTTGGGAACTTGGCTAAACCGAAACAAATGAAGCAAAGTTATAAATGAAATGTTTAACGTTTAAATGTAAACATTTCAGTTTCAAGATGTCTGATGGAAACGATGATAATCCGGTGCAAACAAGCACCGAACAAATGAAAGAGATAATTGCCGAAGAAGTAGGGAAGGCAATTGAAGGTAGTCTATCTGGATTTATAGACAAAATTCAAAGCACGGTGTTGTCGCTTGTCGAAGAGCGAGTTAAAAGGTTGGAGGATAGTGTCAATCTTATGAAAGATAAAACGGGAGAACGTAAAGGGTGCTCATATAAAGAATTTATGGCATGCAAACCGCCAATCTATAACGGGGAAGTTGACCCGATAATCTGCCAAAGATGGATAAGTGATGTCGAAGGAGTGTTTGAACGAACCCACTGCGACGTAGGTGACTTTGTTGCTTACGGAACGGGTCAATTGAGAAATCAAGCCAAGGATTGGTGGGACAATAAAAAGAAGGAAATGGGAGCCGAAGAGGCAAGGGTCATGACTTGGGATGAGTTTAAGGTGCCGTTCCTTAAACACCATAGTCCCAAAGCAGTTATCAACAGGATCAAAGAGGAATTTATCCAGTTAAGACAAAAGGGAGAATCAATTTATAAGATCACGGGCATCTTCATGGATAAGCTGAGATTTTGCGACGAGTTAGTAACCACTGAAGAGCAGAAGATATACTACTATTACAACATGCTGAGTGCTGAATATCGGGAGTTTATGACTCCCTCAAAATATGAAACTCTCACAGAAATCATCAACACCGCCCGAGAGCGGGAAATCGAGTTAAAGAAACAAGTTGAAAGGGGTGAGCGGAGGGCACAAGATGTGAATCCAAGCCCTACAAAGAAAGCTAGAACTGCTGAATCGGAGAAGAAAGTGGAGGCTAAAGGCAAGTCGCCAAGTTGTAAAGTATGTGGAAAGGGGCACAAAGGTGAGTGCCGCTTCAAAGACAAGCCGTGTCCGGTATGTGGGAAGACGGGGCACACTGCATCGCTATGTCCCGGAAAAGTTTCCATTTATTACAAATGTTATCAACCTGGCCACAAAAAGTCTGAATGCCCCGAGTTGGTCGGAAAGAGAGACACAAAAGAGTCTCCAGCAAAAGCTCCCAAAGCGAAGGCTAGGTCCTTCCAACTTACCGCAGCTGAAGCGAAAACAGAACCCGATGTGGTCTCAGGTATATTCACAATTAACTCAATTCCAGCACGTGTATTGTTTGATACGGGTGCGAATAAATCCTTCATTTCGCATGGATTTATTCGACATCCTTCATTTGTATTGACGAAATTATCTGTGCCCTTAGAAGTTGAAATAGGGGACAACAAAAGTTTTATAGTTTGTGATGTTTGTCGAGGCTGCAAATTAAGCATCGACGATGAGGAATACCTGATAGACCTAATCCCGATGTCAATGGGGGAATTTCAAGTAGTCGTTGGGATGGATTGGCTATCTCAGCACCATGCAAAGGTTGTGTGTTTTCGTAAAGAGATAAAGCTAACATCTCCGAGCAGGAAACACGTCACTATCTTTGGCGAAAAAGGAGGTAACCCCATAGTATGCTCAATGTTGAAAGCTCACAAGCTTATGAAGCGAGGATGCAAGGCTTTCATGATATATGCAAATGAGCCCGAGAAAGAATCACGGAAGATTGAAGATGTGCCGGTAGTGCGAGACTATAAAGATGTGTTTCCGGAGGATTTACCGGGGATACCGCCTGAACGGGAAGTAGAGTTCAGGATCGAATTGATTCCGGGCGCAAAACCCGTAGCTAAAGCACCGTACCGACTCGCACCGTCGGAATTACAAGAGTTGATGTCCCAAATTCAAGACCTGCTTGACAAAGGATTCATAAGGCCGAGTGTGTCTCCTTGGGGCGCACCGGTACTGTTCGTGAAAAAGAAAGACGGAAGCATGCGGATGTGTATCGATTACCGGGAGTTAAACAAACTCACGGTAAAGAACCGATACCCGCTTCCGAGGATAGATGATTTATTCGACCAATTACAAGGAGCGAACTGGTTTTCAAAGATTGACCTTAGATCGGGGTATCACCAATTAAAGGTCAAGGAGGAAGATGTGCCGAAGACGGCTTTCCGTACGCGATATAGACATTACGAATTCCTCGTGATGTCATTTGGGCTAACCAATGCACCCGCGGCTTTCATGGACCTCATGAACCGGGTTTGCAAGCCAATGTTGGATAAATCAGTCATCGTATTCATAGATGATATTTTGGTGTATTAAAAAAGTGAAGCCGAGCATGCACATCATCTACAGGAAGTGCTGGAAACACTTAGACGAGAGAGGTTGTATGCGAAATTCTCTAAGTGTGCCTTTTGGTTACGAGAGGTGCAATTTCTTGGCCACATCATAAGTGCCGATGGAGTATTAGTAGACCCGTCGAAGATCGAGGCTGTGTCAAAATGGAATCCCCCGAAGAACCCTTCGGAAATTAGAAGCTTTTTGGGGCTTGCGGGATACTATAGGAGATTCATTCAAGATTTCTCCAAGATTGCGTCACCGCTAACAAAGCTAACCTGGAAGGAAGAAAAGTTCATTTGGGGTGTCGACCAAGAAAGAGCGTTTCAAACGCTAAAAGAGAAGTTAACTCAAGCTCCGGTACTGACATTGCCGGACTGGGTCGAAGATTTGGTGGTTTATTCGGATGCTTCATTATCGGGGCTCAGATGCGTTTTGATGCAACGGGGCAAAGTTATAGCTTATGCCTCGAGGCAATTGAAGATACACGAGAAGAAATATCCCACGCACGATCTCGAGTTGGCTACGGTGGTGTTTGCATTAAAAATATGGAGGCACTATTTATATGGGGTAAAGTGCACCATATTCACCGATCACAAGAGCTTAAAATACTTCTTCGATCAGAAGGAGTTAAATATGCGACAAAGGCGATGGCTAGAAACGGTGAAAGATTTCGACTGTGAAATACACTATCACCCCGGGAAGGCAAATGTGATGGCAGACGCTCTGAGCAGAAAAGCGGACTATGTCCCAATACGAGTAAGATCGATGCAGCTTGTGGTGACCTCGGGTATACTTGAACGTATCCGAGAGGCGCAATTAGAAGCAGTGAAAAACGAGAATTGGAAGAAAGAAAGAATAATCGGTCAGTTGAAAGATTTGTCGGATGGAAATAACGGGTTGAAGACTCGATTCGGAAGGATATGGGTTCCAAATACTTAAGGGTGAAGATGCTTCTACTTGATGAAGCTCATAAATCCCGATATTCAATTCATCCGGGTGCGACCAAGATGTACAATGATCTGAAACAAAACTATTGGTGGCCCGGGATGAAAAGAGATATTGTGAAATATGTGGAGGAGTGTTTGACCTGCTTGCAAGTCAAAGCGGAGCACCAGAAACCATACGGTAAGTTGCAACCACTGGACATCCCAGTCTGTAAATGGGAACAAATCACCATGGATTTGTTGACCAAATTGCCCAAAACTAACCGTGGGTTTGATGCTATATGGGTAGTCATGGATAGATTGATGAAAAGCGCTTACTTCATTCCGATTCGTGAGACTTATACATCCGAGAAGATGTCGGAGGTGTACACCAATGAAATCATAGCACGTCATGGGGTACCGGTATCCATTGTGTCCGACAGAGATACTCGGTTTACTTCGAAATTTTGGCGTGAATTTCAAGAACAAATGGGAACCAAACTGTTCATTAGCACTGCTTACCATCCACAAACGGATGGGCAGAGTGAAAGAATAATACAAACGTTGGGAGATATGCTGCGGGCTTGTATTATTGACTTCGGGGGTGGTTGGGATGTCTATCTACCCTTGGTCGAATTCTCATATAATAATAGCTATCACGCTAGCATTAAGATGGCCCCGTATGAAATGTTATATGGTAGAAAGTGTCGAACCCCGGTATGTTGGGGAGAAGTGGGTCCACGAGGGCTAGCACCTACTGATATAATCCGAACTACGAATGAGAAAATCGACATGGTCCGAACTCACTTAAAAGCGGCTCAGGATCGACAAAAGTCGTACACGGATAAACAAAAGAGGCCGATTGAATTTCAAGTGGGCGATAAAGTAATGCTGAAAGTATCGCTGTGGAAAGGGGTAATACGGTTCAGAAAAAGAGGAAAGTTGAGCCCAAGATTTATTGGGCCATTCAGAGTCATCGAGCGGGTTGGTAAAGTAGCCTATCGCCTCGAATTACCCGAGGAGTTGAGTGGAATACATAGCACATTTCACGTGTCGCAATTGCGAAAGTGTCTACCGGACGAAACAGCTTATATCCATTACGATGATATCGAAGTGGATAATAGCCTGAATTATGTGGTGAGGCCAGTGGAGATTTTAGATCAAAAGGTTAAGCACTTACGAAACAAACAAACCGATCAAGTCAAGATCAAGTGGGAGCATAGGAAAGGCTCGGACACTACATGGGAGTCCGAGGAGGAGATGCGACGTCTCTACCCATCACTATTCAGTACGTACTCTGGTTTCGGGGACGAAACCCTTTTAAGGGGGGTGGACTTGTAACACCCCAAAATTTAAAAGGCTTTATATTAGCATTTTATATAAAGTATAAGAGATAAACGAGGATGAGTTAACTAGGAATAAATAACCTAGTTAGTTAATTGTCCCGTTTTAAAACATGAATGAATAGAATATGCCAAAGATATAAAGCTAATAAAAGTATAGGGGCCTATGTTGTTAAAATTGAAACTTAAATTGATAAAAGAAATAAAAAAATAAACCAAACACCCCAAAAGAGGGGTCTGGTTGATCAGAAGCAGGAGGAGGTCGACCCCCATGCTCCAAAACCCTAAAAATTCACTAAAACTCTCAAATTGAAGGTCCAAATCTGATCAAAAACAAAAATCAAGCATAGATTATTGATCCTCATCACAAGAGGATTACAAGGTATGTAAAATTTGATGAAAACTCTCAACTTGAAATTCTCATGAAATTGGGAAAATCTGAAATTTATGGTTGCATGTTTGTTTTATGATGAATTAGGAACAATATGGTGTCTAGGGACAAACCCTAGACAAATACAAGTTGAAATCATGTGATATTTTAGTAAAATCCATGAACACCATTGTAGGTGATTAGTGGGTTATGTAGAACTTGATAAACACTAGGAAATTAGGTGTTGTTCTAGTGTAATTTGATAATTTTGAAGTGACTTCAGAATCTTAGAAGCTAACAATTGTGTAAAATGGGTTGATTGATGTGAAATTCGGGCTAGATGATAAGCTAGGGATTTGCTAAATAATCATGTAAAATTCTGCCCTTAAAGTGTTTGTTGAAATGCCTCAAAGAAGGCTCAAAACTGGAATCTTGTAGTTAAAACACCTAATTGTGATGTTTTGGCTATTATGCAAAATGTGATTAAAAAGAGTTCTAAATGTGATATAATTGAACTCTATAGGAAAGGATACCGGAACGTCGAGTGGACAAGCCGGTGGTGATTTGCGGTTGAAGGGCGTGCACTAAAGGTATGTAACTTGACCCGTTACATTAAATGAATTGTTGTCAAATTTTGCGAAGTCTCATTTTAGGATAAATATGGCGTCGATTGTAGCGACCATGATCGTTACTTGAATTACTAGTCTAAGAGTGACAAGAATCGGTTGGTAGTCATCATATTGGGGAATTCCTTAAGATGAGCCAAACGGGTCAATTAATTGTAAATTGTTGTTTTAGTGTTTTAGAGAGTCAAAATGGAGTTGGCAATCACAAGAGCATTAATCCATGAGATTGGTAAAGAAATGCGAGTGATGATAAGCCCGGGATGTTGGGTATAAAGTATCATAAGTTTACTAGCTAAATGGTAGTAAATTGTGTCAAGTAGAAATGTGTTGAATAAATGCATAACGACATATAGTCTTTCTGTCCGTGTGACAACTCTAGGTTTTCCCGAGCAAATATCTTGTATTAACATTATGTGTATATACGTTATTAAATGTTAGTGCGTGTTATCTCGATGATTTTAGGTGATCCTTGTGCTAAGTGTGATGAATATGTGTATATTATATATGTATGTATGTTATATGAGTGGGCCGAGACCCCAAAGGACCCGACTCGAGACCACCCTCAGTCTCGAGTAAACCGTAAACACTTGGGCCGGTTGGGCCGTAACCTTAGCCCACCCGGAAACCCCTAACCCACTCGATATATATATGACCAACCCTCACAACTTACACCATTTTGCAACATCACTCTCTTACATCCTCTCACACACTCTCCCTCATCTTTCTTTCACTAAAACCCTAAAACCCTAAGGTTCTAACATCAAACTCACCTCCTCTCCTCTCCCTCTCTCGGATCAAACCGGCTACAACAAAGGGAGCTCTCGGATTCTAGCTCGAGATCATCATTTGGAGCTTGGTTCATTGATTCCTTGTACCCCTACTTCCAACCGGTTAGCATGAATATCTTCATAGTTGTTTTGCTTGTTTGTCTTGTTACTAAAATGCTTGATAGTGCTTGATTGTTGATGTTTGTTGCTATAAAATGCTTGTTTGATGATAAAAGTGGTTGCTTGAAATGATTTTGTGTCTTAATGAAAATGATCCGGTTTTGTGTTTAAAGGTTTGCTATTCGGTTGTAGTAAGGGTTGGTTAGGAGGTTTTAGGCATAAATGTTTGGGTTTATAAGATGAATCTTGTTTGTGTGCCTTGATATTGTCCGAGAAGTATATAGAAGGTTTAAACAGGATTTTTGGGTTGGATTGTTGATAAATGAGGTTTGGATGTTCATAAATAATTGCTTGAATGTTATATGAATATGATGATGAACAGCATGAATGTCACTTAAATATTTTGAATATGCCTTGTTTGATCCGATTTAGACACAAAATAGACAAACAGACATGTTTAGTGTGGATAGTACTATGTTTCATGAAAATGCAATATCATTGGTTAGTACATGTCAGGTTCTAGAAGATCTTCAGTGCACGTAATCACGGTTGCGAGTCGCAACCTTTGGTAGCGACTCGAGACCACAGCGAGTTTTGTCGAGATCTCCGCGTTGCGAGTCGCAATCAACACGAGTCGAATCCGGTTGCGAGTCGAAATCACTGCTGTCAAGTCGGAACCGCCGGTTGCGAGTCGGAACCTCTGGTTGCGACTCGTAACCAAAACGTGATAAACCGAGACCTCGGTTGCGAGTCATAACCTCGGTTGCGAGTCGCAACCACCCTTGTCTCGACTGGGCTATTTTGGTGTTATTGGACTTTGACTGTTGGGTTTTCTGTTGACTGGGCTACGTGTTGTTGCTGCTGATTGTATGGGCTGACCAACTGTTTGTTGTTACGCATGTTATACGTGTTTGCTATATGTGTTTGCCGTACGTGTTCGCTATGTGTTTATTTGTACCCAACTTGACCCATACTTGGTAACCATGCTAGGACGTGGTGACCAACATACTTGACCGGGTAAAATAATCTACCGAGCAACCCAAGGTGAGTTCACAACTTAAAAGCATGCGTCCCGGTGGTTTGGGACACGAGACTAAAACAACCCTATCCCCTTGTAAAGGGGATACCATCTACATTCCTTCCCTAGTTACTGGGAACAAACTTACTTTTCCTTCCCTTGTCATTGGGAAACCTTTTAGTTAATTACTGTTTATACGGATTGCAACAAACGGCACTAAACGAAACTCTATCACTTAAAGTCCCTACTACATAATACCGATTAGTCGCCGGGGCCAGGCGAACGGGTTATTAGTTGATAGCGCTATTTAGGTCTTACCAACCTCACACCGTGCCAAGGTATGGGATCGGTCGTGAACTAATGTACTCAGGCATCCGTCAATGATGATAGAACATTGACATCGGGGCACTCTTGCGGATACGCAACGGTCACCTAGTGTTCGGTATTGGAAAAACAGTTTAGTTGCTAACTTTTGGGGTAGCTCCCCATGGCATGTATAAACGGATAAATTAACTGGTGAAACAAGTTTTTGGTAATTAAAACTGGACAACTAGTGAACTCACTCAGCATTATTGTTGACCCCTTACTGCATGCTTTGCAGGTAACCAGTGACTCAGGAGCTTGCAGCTTGGAAAGTGTAGTGGACGCCTAAACCCGCACGTTGGGTTCTAATTAATTTGAACTATGAACTTTGTTTAAACTATTTTGCCTATGCTTCCGCTACTTACTTAACTGTTATCTGAACCTAAACATTTGAACTTTAAACTATGGTGTTTACTAACCATTATGGTTGGTGATCATCCTTACTATTATCCAATGCTCAGTATAATTGGTGGCTGGATCCTGGTCGGTCACGCCCTCAAGCGGACGGTACTCCGCAGGTGGAATTTGGGGGTGTGACAGATTGGTATCAGAGCCATTGGTTATAGTGAACTTGGTTTTAAAAAGAAGAGTCTTTTTGAGAAAAAGAAACCAGACTATAACCCGTGACTCGTGACGACACTACACTCCAAGGGCAAGACTCGACATACTAGACCTCGTAGCTCGGACTTGTGTTTACTTGCTTGTTTACCTTATATTGACTGCTCTACTATACATACTAGTGTGCCTGATTAGATAGATACACCTCCCTCTTCTATCTTATTCTCGCTACGTTACGACATCACACTCATACTGTGTTTTCTGGTTATGAAGACAATGAGTGGACGCGGAAGAGGAAGCGTTAACATGACTCAGGCTCAATTCGCTAACTTGCTCAACACGGTGGCTGCAGCTTTCGCAGCTCACCCTGGAGGTAAACTCGTTGCTAAAGGATGTTTAGATCCTACCCCCACATCGTCTTTTCACCTCTAAAACCTATTCGCTCCATTTCTCACAACAGGTCAGCCTGCGCCTGCGCAACCACGTGTTTGTACTTTCAAAGCCTTCATGGATGGCAAGCCCCTCCCTTTCAACGGCACTGAGGGTGCCATAGGCCTCCTGCACTGGATTGAAAAGGCCGAAGCTGTCTTCGCTGTTTGCGAGTGTCCCCCTGCTAACTGGGTTAAGTACGCAACTGGTACGCTTGAAGGAAACGCGCTTTCATGGTGGAAAGCACAGATTCAGATGCTTGGTCTGGAAACTGCTAATGCTACGGCATGGGAAGATTTCAAGGACATGATCAAAGAGGAGTACTGTCACAGGGATGACATCCACAAGCTCGAGAATGAGTACTATGCGCTCAAGATGGTTGGATCGGAGATTGAGACCTACACCAAGCAGTCCAACGACTATGCTGCACTTTGCCCAAACATGTCCCGACCTATGTATCGAAGGGTCGAATTGTACATCAAAGGCTTGGTCCCAGAAATCCGGAGCCATGTGACCTCGGCCAACCTCAATACCATACAGCCTGTGGTTCGTCTTGCCCACAAACTCACCAATCAGGCTGTGGAAGAGGGCAAGCTGCCCCAGAGGATCGGTGCTACTACTGGAACTTCTGGCGATAACAAGCGAAAGTGGGATGGAAGTCAGGGAAAGGATGCTAACCCCACTCAGGCCCCAGTTCAACAAAGGAAGACTGAAAGCAACAAGGGCCCTCAGCAACAGGGTGGCTATCGAGGAAACCACCCTAAGTGTAACAAATGTAACCGACATCACAGTGGGCCATGTGGAAAAGGCCAGTGTCAGCGATGTAACAAGATGGGGCATGAAGCCAAAGACTGCCGAAGCCAGTTCCCCGCTAGGCAGAATCAGCAACAACCACAGCAACAGCAGCAACAAGGAAACAACCGTGGATGCTTCAAGTGTGGAGCAATGGGGCACATGCGAAAGGATTGCCCTGAACTGAATCAAAACAACAACAATCAGGGTGCTGGGAACAATAACAACAATGCTGGAAATGGTGCTAGAGGAAAAGCTTTTGTGATTGGAGCTGGGGAAGCAAGGAATGACCCCAACGTTGTAGCGGGTAAGTTCCTACTTAATGATCGTTATGTTTCCATGCTATTTGATTCCGGAGCAGATGCTAGTTATGTATCCCTACGTATTAGTAAGAAACTTAAGCTCACTCTTACGCCGCTGAGCTCTAAGCACACCGTTGAAATAGCTAATGGTAGAAACCTCGAGGCCTCACACATAATTCGTAACTGCAAATTAGAGTTGTCTGGTCAGACCTTCTGTATCGATCTTTTCCCCATCGTTCTTGGAAGCTTCGACGTCATCATTGGTATGGATTGGTTATCCAAACATCGAGCTGAAATCCTCTGCCAAGAGAAAGCTATTCGTATTCCCCGTCCCCCTGGCAAACCTCTTATAGTTCAAGGCGACAAGAGCGGAGAAGTCACAGGCATCATTTCATTCTTGAAGGCCCAGAAGTACCTACGAAAAGGGCACACCGCTATCTTAGCACTCATTACCGACACACAGAAAAGGGAAAACAAGATTGAAGATTTTCCAGTTGTACGCGACTATCCTGAGGTATTCCCGGAGGAACTACCTGGACTCCCTCCTCACCGTCAGGTCGAATTCCAAATCGAGCTGGCTCCCGGAGCAGCACCTATAGCTCGTGCACCTTATCGATTAGCCCCCGCGGAGCTCAAGGAGCTTTCTACTCAACTACAAGAACTTTTGGACAAAGGTTTTATCCGTCCTAGTTCATCACCCTGGGGAGCCCCAGTGCTCTTCGTCAAAAAGAAAGATGGCTCATTCCGAATGTGCATTGACTACCGCGAACTTAACAAGGTTACCATCAAGAACCGCTATCCACTTCCTCGTATCGACGACCTGTTCGACCAGCTGCAAGGGTCGAGCTATTATTCCAAGATCGATCTGAGATCGGGATATCACCAGCTGAGAGTCCGCGATGAGGACATCTCTAAGACTGCTTTCAGAACCCGCTATGGTCACTACGAATTCCTTGTTATGCCTTTCGGTATGACCAACGCTCCTGCGATCTTCATGGATCTCATGAACCGAGTATGCAAACCCTACCTCGACAAGTTCGTGATCGTGTTCATCGACGACATCCTAATCTACTCGAAGAGCCAAGAGGAGCATGAACAACACCTACGTCTTATTCTCGAACTTCTTCGCAATGAGCAACTGTACGCCAAATTCTCGAAATGTGATTTCTGGCTTAGAGAAGTCCATTTCCTTGGACACATCGTCAATCAGGAAGGGATTCATGTTGACCCTGCTAAGATTGAGTCCATTAAGAATTGGCCTGTACCTAAGACTCCGACCGAAGTTCGCCAATTCTTGGGATTGGCGGGATACTATCGAAGATTCATCAAGGGATTCTCTAAGATCGCTCAACCACTTACGACACTCACTCAGAAGGGTGTTGCTTACAAATGGAGTAATGCTCAGGAATCCGCCTTCCAGGAACTAAAGAAGAATCTTTGTAGTGCTCCTATTCTTTCCTTACCTGAAGGTACCGACGACTTCGTCGTCTACTGCGACGCTTCTATTCAAGGACTTGGCTGCGTATTGATGCAACGCGAGAAAGTTATCGCTTACGCCTCGCGACAACTCAAGGTCCACGAACGGAACTATACGACGCACGACTTAGAATTTGGAGCTGTGGTCTTCGCGCTCAAGCTTTGGAGACACTACTTGTACGGAACTAAGTGCACGATTTACACTGATCACAAGAGTCTCCAGCACATAATGGGACAAAAGGAGTTGAATATGCGGCAACGCCGATGGGTCGAACTCCTGAATGACTACGAGTGTGCAATCAAATATCACCCAGGCAAGGCTAATGTGGTAGCCGATGCCCTCAGCAGAAAGGAGACCAAACCCAAGCGTGTCCGTGCCTTACAGCTCACTATCCACTCGAACCTCCCTAATCAAATTCGGAATGCTCAGGTTGAAGCATTGAAAGCCGAAAACATCAGGGCTGAGTCCCTACGAGGATCGAGACAACGATTGGAACAAAAAGAAGACGGTGCTTACTACGTAGCCGGACGCATATGGGTTCCGCTTTATGGAAATTTACGTGACCTTGTGATGGATGAAGCTCATAAGTCCCGTTACTCAGTACATCCGGGTTCAGATAAGATGTACCACGACTTGAGGGCTACCTATTGGTGGCCTGGCATGAAAGCCCACATAGCAACCTATGTCAGAAAATGTTTAACTTGTGCAAGAGTCAAGGCTGAGTATCAGAAACCATCAGGCCTACTCCAACAGCCAGAAATCCCGCAATGGAAATGGGAGCAGATTTCCATGGATTTTGTTACTAGCCTACCTAGGTCTCAGCGCGGAAATGACACCATTTGGGTAATAGTGGATCGCTTAACTAAGTCTGCACACTTCTTGGCCATAAAAGAAACAGACAAGTTCTCTACCCTAGCAGAGGTATACTTAAAAGAAGTGGTCTCGAAGCACGGAGTGCCTACCTCTATTATTTCTGATCGAGACGCGCGTTTTACTTCTGAATTGTGGCAAGCCATGCACAAATCTTTTGGCTCACGTTTAGACATGAGCACCGCTTATCACCCGCAAACAGATGGGCAGTCTGAACGCACCATCCAAACCCTCGAAGACATGCTTAGGGCTTGTGTGATCGATTTTGGCAAGAATTGGGAGAAGCACCTACCGTTGGTGGAATTCTCCTATAACAACAGCTACCACACCAGCATTCAGGCAGCACCCTTTGAGGCATTGTATGGCCGTAAATGTCGATCGCCTCTCTGCTGGGCTGAGGTTGGTGACAGCCAAATCACAGGCCCGGAACATGTAGTCGACACCACAGAAAAGATTGCCCAGATTAGGCAACGCATGGCGGCAGCTCGTGACCGTCAAAAGTACTACGCTGATAAAGATAGGAAACCGCAAGAGTTCCAGGTTGGTGAACGGGCTCTACTTAAGGTCTCACCCTGGAAGGGTGTGGTCCGTTTTGGAAAACGGGGCAAGCTTAATCCAAGATATGTCGGACCCTTTGAAGTTACCGAAAAGATAGGCACGGCCGCTTACAGATTGAATCTGCCTGAAGAACTGAGTGCTGTGCACAACGTCTTCCACGTGTCTAATCTGAAGAAGTGCCTGTCAGATGAAACACTCGTCATTCCTTACAAGGAACTTACTATTGACGAACAGCTACACTTTACTGAGGAACCGGTTGAGATCACGGATCGTGAGATCAAAACCCTCAAACGTAGCCAGATACCCCTCGTGCGAGTTCGTTGGAACTCACGCCGTGGCCCAGAGTTTACCTGGGAGCGGGAAGACCAGATGAAGCGCAAGTATCCCCAGCTGTTCCCAAATGAAACCCCCAGCACTGAAGCTACAACTGAATTTCGGGACGAAATTCCAAACTAACGGGGGGATGATGTGACACCCTGTCGAAACGCTCTCACTTTTACTAGCTTGTCAGTGGCTGCTCTAACTTTCGGGACGAAAGTTCTTAAAACTTGGGGATAATGTGACAACTCTAGGTTTTCCCGAGCAAATATCTTGTATTAACATTATGTGTATATACGTTATTAAATGTTAGTGCGTGTTATCTCGATGATTTTAGGTGATCCTTGTGCTAAGTGTGATGAATATGTGTATATTATATATGTATGTATGTTATATGAGTGGGCCGAGACCCCAAAGGACCCGACTCGAGACCACCCTCAGTCTCGAGTAAACCGTAAACACTTGGGCCGGTTAGGCCGTAACCTTAGCCCACCCGGAAACCCCTAACCCACTCGATATATATATGACCAACCCTCACAACTTACACCATTTTGCAACATCACTCTCTTACATCCTCTCACACACTCTCCCTCATCTTTCTTTCACTAAAACCCTAAAACCCTAAGGTTCTAACATCAAACTCACCTCCTCTCCTCTCCCTCTCTCGGATCAAACCGGCTACAACAAAGGGAGCTCTCGGATTCTAGCTCGAGATCATCATTTGGAGCTTGGTTCATTGATTCCTTGTACCCCTACTTCCAACCGGTTAGCATGAATATCTTCATAGTTGTTTTGCTTGTTTGTCTTGTTACTAAAATGCTTGATAGTGCTTGATTGTTGATGTTTGTTGCTATAAAATGCTTGTTTGATGATAAAAGTGGTTGCTTGAAATGATTTTGTGTCTTAATGAAAATGATCCGGTTTTGTGTTTAAAGGTTTGCTATTCGGTTGTAGTAAGGGTTGGTTAGGAGGTTTTAGGCATAAATGTTTGGGTTTATAAGATGAATCTTGTTTGTGTGCCTTGATATTGTCCGAGAAGTATATAGAAGGTTTAAACAGGATTTTTGGGTTGGATTGTTGATAAATGAGGTTTGGATGTTCATAAATAATTGCTTGAATGTTATATGAATATGATGATGAACAGCATGAATGTCACTTAAATATTTTGAATATGCCTTGTTTGATCCGATTTAGACACAAAATAGACAAACAGACATGTTTAGTGTGGATAGTACTATGTTTCATGAAAATGCAATATCATTGGTTAGTACATGTCAGGTTCTAGAAGATCTTCAGTGCACGTAATCACGGTTGCGAGTCGCAACCTTTGGTAGCGACTCGAGACCACAGCGAGTTTTGTCGAGATCTCCGCGTTGCGAGTCGCAATCAACACGAGTCGAATCCGGTTGCGAGTCGAAATCACTGCTGTCAAGTCGGAACCGCCGGTTGCGAGTCGGAACCTCTGGTTGCGACTCGTAACCAAAACGTGATAAACCGAGACCTCGGTTGCGAGTCATAACCTCGGTTGCGAGTCGCAACCACCCTTGTCTCGACTGGGCTATTTTGGTGTTATTGGACTTTGACTGTTGGGTTTTCTGTTGACTGGGCTACGTGTTGTTGCTGCTGATTGTATGGGCTGACCAACTGTTTGTTGTTACGCATGTTATACGTGTTTGCTATATGTGTTTGCCGTACGTGTTCGCTATGTGTTTATTTGTACCCAACTTGACCCATACTTGGTAACCATGCTAGGACGTGGTGACCAACATACTTGACCGGGTAAAATAATCTACCGAGCAACCCAAGGTGAGTTCACAACTTAAAAGCATGCGTCCCGGTGGTTTGGGACACGAGACTAAAACAACCCTATCCCCTTGTAAAGGGGATACCATCTACATTCCTTCCCTAGTTACTGGGAACAAACTTACTTTTCCTTCCCTTGTCATTGGGAAACCTTTTAGTTAATTACTGTTTATACGGATTGCAACAAACGGCACTAAACGAAACTCTATCACTTAAAGTCCCTACTACATAATACCGATTAGTCGCCGGGGCCAGGCGAACGGGTTATTAGTTGATAGCGCTATTTAGGTCTTACCAACCTCACACCGTGCCAAGGTATGGGATCGGTCGTGAACTAATGTACTCAGGCATCCGTCAATGATGATAGAACATTGACATCGGGGCACTCTTGCGGATACGCAACGGTCACCTAGTGTTCGGTATTGGAAAAACAGTTTAGTTGCTAACTTTTGGGGTAGCTCCCCATGGCATGTATAAACGGATAAATTAACTGGTGAAACAAGTTTTTGGTAATTAAAACTGGACAACTAGTGAACTCACTCAGCATTATTGTTGACCCCTTACTGCATGCTTTGCAGGTAACCAGTGACTCAGGAGCTTGCAGCTTGGAAAGTGTAGTGGACGCCTAAACCCGCACGTTGGGTTCTAATTAATTTGAACTATGAACTTTGTTTAAACTATTTTGCCTATGCTTCCGCTACTTACTTAACTGTTATCTGAACCTAAACATTTGAACTTTAAACTATGGTGTTTACTAACCATTATGGTTGGTGATCATCCTTACTATTATCCAATGCTCAGTATAATTGGTGGCTGGATCCTGGTCGGTCACGCCCTCAAGCGGACGGTACTCCGCAGGTGGAATTTGGGGGTGTGACAGTCCGTAAGTTAAACTTTTGGTATGACAATCATAATAGGCACGTTGGTAATGAAATTACAGACGTATAGGAAAAAGAATCACTAAAAACGGACTTACGAATCACAAGTTATGGCCATTTTAAGTTGGAAATTGAACAAACATGGAGCTGGGTATGTACAACGTTAGCACAAACAACAGTCTGTGAAAACAAGGGCTAGGCGTGACGCCTAGGCCCTTGGCGTCACGCGACGCCCCCCTGATCTGGAAAAAAATAAAATTTTGACTTTTTGACTCTTGGAACTTGTTTATATCCATTCTAACTTTATCAAAACTAACATTTGTTGTGGTTTTGATCTTAGGTGATGTTGGAAACTAACCGGAAGATGATCGAGCTATCTTTTGAAGAACCGAACACAATTTACAAGCTTCTGCAATATTTTAACTCTTAATAGACTATGTTTATGGAATGTAAACAATTGTTACACAACTTTTGAATGTTTTAACTTAGTCTTTAGTTCACTAAGCTTTTTGCTACTTATGAACTTGACTTATGAAATCTATGTTAACTAGGCATCTTTTGTATAAAATGGTATGAATTATTATTAAATTCAAGTAAAATTTGATGGGTGTTACATTAGAGTGGTTAATAGTTAAATCATGATGAAACCTTAAGAACAATAGAAGATCATATGCAAAAGTCTTGAACATAGAGCTAACTTAATGATGAAATATTGTTGAAATATGATGAAGTGATGTTAATATGAAGTTGTTTTGATTCTTGTTGATTACCTGATGATTTGCTTGTTAATATTGATGTTTGATGTCGTTGTGATCACTAAATATGTTAACGGAACAAATAGAACATGCGTTAGAACACAATAAGCTGAAAACAGCTTCTGTCTAAGTATTTACAGCCAACTTCAGTTGGCTATAACCAGATCATAACTTAACAAAAACTTGATTTTCTTAAGTCTATAACGTGTTATTATGAAATACGGTTCTAATGGCACTGGAATCATAATTTTTAGACTTCGTTTACTATTTTTAAAGGGTCGATTTGTAACAACAGCTAAAGCTGAGTTTTTACAGCAGTAAATGGGTGTTATATTTTTAGTCATAACTTGAAACCTGAGTAGAACTAGGTCATGAAACTTGTACTGTAAATGACCACTGATGTATTTGTAATCCTCCCCCTAAAATTTCATAAATCAGATTTACGATGAATTTTAAATAAATTATTCCGTGGCCTGCAGTCAGAAAAAGATAAATCTGAGTGCAGTCCGGAAAATGATTTTTTATAATATATTGGTGATGAATTGGATCCCAAGATTTTTACACAATAATATTTTGATCGTTTAAGACCTTCTGTAAAAAGTTGGGAATTTTTGGAACAAGTTAACTATTCAATTAAAATGCCCGAAAACAGCCCAGTTTTGGATATTAAAGCTGAAATGACATAAGTCGTAAATTGCGTGTCTAAATGTCGAGTATGTTAGCTGAGGATGATCTAACATGTTATATGTCAATGAAAGTATTATTTTGCAATATCGTATGCTTGTTCTTAAGTAACTATAGGTGGAATGTTTATATGAGCGTGAACTATTGAAGTGAATGCATGTTATGTAGTAGATACGTGTAGGAACTTTGTGCTCTATTTGAAACCACTAAATGACTAACTGGTAATCATATTAGGACGTGATTGACCGACCTTGACTGTTAGCTATATTTGAGAGTCAAATTGAGCAACGAAAGGTGAGTTCACACACTTTCTAAGGCATGGGATTTCCGGTGGTTTGGGAATGGGTTAAAGAATTAAAACGGAATCTACGTATCCTACTAAGGTAGGATATGTACGGCCATCCTCCATAGGTAGGATGCCAATATTAATCCTGCGTATTCTCCTTGAGTAGAATACGTACGTTCGTCCTCCTTGGGTAGGACAACACCCTTAAAACTTACTAGACAAAAATCTATCATTAAGTCCCTCATTTTATATCGACTTAATCGCCGAGGCCGATGGCGAGCGGGTCATTAGTTAATAGCGCTATTAGGTTTAACATACCTCACACCGTGTCGTCCGAACGGGCGTGTACTAATGGACTATGGCAAACTGTCAATGATGATAGAACTGTAACACCCCGTGTTTTCACAAGTCAAGGTCAAAGTCAACGACCGATTTCGCGCAACCTGACTTGTAGTAGATTCCTTTTATTGTAGCTATTATGTGGAGTAAGTGTCTATAAATGCAATAATCGACGTTTGTTAATCGCTATTCAATCGATCTACGACTGTGAATCATAGGAAGTAACAATGCGATAAAGTAAACTAATCAATAATCAAGCTATGCTAATCAAATCGACAACGAATCGCAACTCGAACTACGAATTTTACTTGTTGTTTATACGTGTGTGTGTGTGTGTGTGCTTTATGTGTTATTTGTGCATGTTTATTTATTTATGTTATATTGTGGTAATCAATCGAAACGCTATCGAAACTCGAAATGCAATCGAACTCAATCGAAACTTGGAATCGAACTCGAACTCAAATCACAATCGGACTATGGTAATTAGTGGAGAAGAGATTATGCGAGATATGAGTGTTTGGAACTGAAAGTAATTTGACTAGGAAACCTTATCGTATCAAACCGCTCGCAATCAAATCGAAACGCCAAAAATCGTCGCATCAAACATCCGAACCAAGTGCCATCCGGCCGGATAGCCATCCGACCGGATAACCACAATGCTACAGGCCATGCGCCATCCGACCGGAATGTCATCCGACCGGATAGCCCTTTCCTCTTTTGGAACTCTATAAATACCCCTGTCATTGTCATTCTTTCCACTTTTGGAAACCCTCTGTCCGAACTACTCGTGCTCCTCACCTTTTCTTTGATTTCTCTCAATCCAGGTAAGATCTCGTCCTAAATCTTGTACTTTCTTAATCTACACGCACTCCTACACCTTTCTATCTTTTAAATCTTAACTTTTAACTGTGAAATCACTAGATTTCGGGTGTTCTAGGATGATGTCATCATGAGTTCTTCAAGAACTTCATGTTTTGGCCTCAATCCACCAAGAACAACTTAGATCTAACCGATTTCCACAAAGATCTTGTGAAGATCTCGACACAAGTGGTGAAAAAGGATTGAAAGATGGTTTCTAACTTTCTTTCAACTCTTTTACACTCAAAACGCTCAAAACCGGTAGAATCAGGATCAGGTCTAGTCTCTTACTCATCCATAGTGTTGTACTAGTTCAGATCTGGATTCCGCCCATGAGACCACCGACTTCGGGTTAAACAAAAACAACCGTCTAGAGCCGGTAACTGACCGAGCTAGGGTGATTCCCGGTCGGTTTAGTCATCTGGGTCAAAATGGGAATTCTGTTGATTAACACGATGTCAGAGACGTCTTGAAATAACGACAAACTATCAAAACGACCAAGTGTAAGACGAACGGAACAATCAGAACGGATTGCTGTCCGACCGGATTGCTGTCCGATCGGATAGGTCATCCGAACGGATTGTCAGCCGAACGAATCACACTTGGGTCCCACCTTTTAAACGACCTATCTGAAGGTTGAGTATCGATCGAACTGTAATCCGATCGGACGACCATCTGACTGGATTACTCTTCGGATCATGAGATACTAAGACTTCAAAGACTTACACAATTTTCAACATGTTCAATAACAGGGTTGCCACCCGATCGGACGGACATCCGATCGAGTGACACTTCTGTTTAAGAGCTTGACTTCACTAAGTAATCTCATCACTAAGTTGCTGTCCGACCGGACCACCGTCCGACCAGATGACCATCCGAACGGATTGTCATCCGCACGATCGACCGTCTGATCGACCGACTTGAAAGACAGAGATACTTCAATGTTTTCAAAATGCTACAACGAAAACTTCAAAACCCAAGCCATCATACACAAACACATCTTTCTTATAGGAAGAAACAATCCACTCGAATAGTCATCCGACCGGATAACCTATCCGACCGGATGACCATCCGAACGGATTATCATCACACACGGATTGTTGTCCGCTCGGATTGCCATCCGAACGAACTACCATCCGATCCACTCTCACTTGTAACGTCTTACGTGTCACTTACCGTTATGCTATCGAATCTATTCAGGCTAACCTTACTCGCTAAGCGCTCCCTTCAATCCATTAACCGCTGTGAGTATACTCGATCCCTTTTTGCTTTACGCACTTTTGGGTGTTACATACGTTACGAATATCCAAACTACAACAATCACACTACTCAAATACTATTTGAACGCTAACCGCTAATGCATGTTATACGTGGCTTATGAATGCTTGTTTGTTATGTTTACACATGGAATGCTGTCTACCTGCCTTAGCAACGATAGTACTATAGTTTGGACTCAGCACCCGTTCACACGGGGGTTGTTAAGGACCATTACTTGCATGGATTACGGTGGTAATCATGTATTGCGAACTGCCTCGGGCAGTCAACCCGCAGTCATTGGTATCGATGGATCTATGTCGATAACTAACGTGCTTCATTTCACTATGTGTACGTGCTGGTTATGCGTAAACGAATTCGAACTATATATGCTATTATCAAACTTGTATGCTCACCTTTACATTATATGTATTGACTTTATTTTAACGTATGTGACAGGTGCTTAGGATGCACATGTGGTAGAAATTTGAAGCTAGAATAAAACTTTAGAGCCTAACAAATAGTTGTCTGTAGATAACGAATCAAGGGTCTCTAGAAGCAGATAAACAATTGCTGTCTATTTAAATCTGAGTTGTCGGAACAGAATATTTGCCTAGATTTTTGCCTGTAATAATTATTTTACTGTTTAAGGTACGGTATGGGACGTATTATTTAAATTGAATAGTATTGATAATTGTTATGGAAACTTCTGGACAATCTGTTTCGCTCAGTGCCATGCCCCGATGATTCCGCCATCGGTTGGGGTGTGACAGATTGGTATCAGAGCCATAACTATAGGGAATTAGGCAAGACTCGACCTAGTCCGGGTCGAAGTCTTAGATACCTAGACTATAGTTAAGAACCAACAGACCGACTCGAGTACATCCAGTAGGGATTACATACGTACTTATTCCGCACTAATCTTACTTATACTACACTATCACTAGACTCGAATTTTCAACTACAAAAGGGCGATAAAGTCGAGATTAGGTGTGAAAACCACAAACTCCCGACTAAATTGCTTAAATCGATACTGTTCAGCGGGGGGAATTATACCAAATTAGGGGTGAAACCCATATTTTGATGAATGATCTCCTCTATTTTATCCAAAACAGGGATGAAGTTGTTAAGCTAGGGGTGAAACCCTAACCTTGACAACTTGTTCCGCACATTTTACAAAACTCTCGCCAAGGTCTCGACGGACTCCAACGACCTAAAGTCACGACATGACTAACGGGACGCGTGCCAAATGCCCAAAAACCGAGGCAAAGGTGCAGTCCTGAAGGTCAAAAAGTGCACCACGGATCCTTGTGAATAGTTGAACCACCTGGGTTAGTCAAAGTCTACTAGCCGCAGACAATCTATCTCTCGATTTTATATGTTTCGATGATTCATCAAGTTTATGTGAATTATGTGGTTTATAATTATTTGTTAGTGTTTTGGGGTATTATTGGAATCGATCTAACGCCTTTTTGCTTCTGCCAATCACACGACACACTACAAAGCGTTAACAAATCGTTGAATTATGGGCGACTTTATATACGCTCATGTTAGGTCCCGGTTTCGCTCCGAAACGATTGCGAATCGAACATGTGACGTGTGGAATCCGTACACGAACGTGACCGAACACACGAGAACGTGATGTAATCAGTGATTCTATTAATAGGTCTGAAATTGTACAAAGCACCTGAATCAATGCCTCTCTCTCTCTAGTTACTCTCCCTAGACCTAGAGCTCTTTAAATGATGCCACCTTGCCTTTTACTAACTAGATACAACATAAAGCCTAGAATTAAATAGCCTCAGCTACGATTTGGGATAACAGAGGCGATAGACATAAATGCTCTAACAACCTATACTACGCTATTCTCGAACAATCGCAGACTTTGAATAATAGGTTTCTGTTTTCTGACTGCCTCTAGTGATTAAATGCGTATGTGTTTCTTTGCTTCCTTGCTTTACGTGCTTAGGTGTTATGTAATGATGTGCTCTACATGTTTATGTGATTTTGTGTTCTATGTGTTATGTGATTACGTGAATATGCGTGTTCCTGAGCTTTAGCAAGTAGTAGACGTGTGAGGTGAGATTCGAATACAATATGTTGAGTCCTGTGACGATGACTGTTGCAGACAATGTCGTCTGGATCCCGTCATGTACTTTCTCGACAAGAAAAGAGGGACAAACGCCTTGCCTCCATCATCGCAAAAAAGTGTGGCAAAGGCCGTAAGTGATGTTTACGAGAATGCCAGCAAGTCATCTGAAGAATCAAGGACCGAAGCTCCTAAAGCTACCACCAAGTCCTTCAATTTCAAGCAATTCAAGTCGTGTGGGCCAAAGGAATTCACTGGCGAGGGAGATCCGACTGCACTATTCCAATGGTTTGATTCCATTGAGGTCACTCTGCGACAGAGTGGTTGCCCTGATGACCTTCGAACTCTGAACGCTACCGGCGTTTTCCAGTCCCGTGCACTAGACTGGTGGACGGCCGAGAGGAACAAGCGAGGGAATGATGCAGCCTACGGTCTGTCGTGGGACGAGCTCAAGGAAGTCATGCTAGAGGAATTCTGCCCTCCTCACGAACGTCAAAAGCTAGAAGATGAATTTTGGCACATACATCAGCATGAGGGTGACAACGCTGCTCTCACTGCTCATTTCAAACAACTCAGCATCATCTGTCCCGATCAAGTCAAGACTCCAGAAATCACAATCAAGAAGTACATCCGAGCTTTGCCCGACTGCGTCGCAGATTTCGTGCAAGCGGCTAAGAATTAGACGATCGAAGAGACTTACCTATTGGCCGCCGAAATCAACGACAAGAGGGTCAAGGCTGGTGTCTGGGTTAAAACTTCGAAGCACCTGCATCAAGCTACTACCACCGCACCAACTACTGAACCCACCTCATCGAGCAACAAGAGAAAGAACAAGAGAAAGAACAGCTCCAGCAACAAGAACTGTGCGATCACTGCTGCACCGATTCAAGCTGTACCAGCCCAACAGCGTCAAGTAGCGCCGACTGTGGCTAATGCACCACCTGCAAAGCGTGCATACACTGGGCCACACCCGCTCTGCCCTACTTGTACCTACCACCATACAGCTGCCATTGCTTGCCGTTTTTGTGCTCACTGCAATGTATACGGCCATTTTACTGCCATTTGCCGTATTCGACAAGCTCCTGCTCATCAAGCTCTACTCACTGCCCCACAGGGTCAACAAGCTCCTCCGGCACCCGCAGTCAAAGCCAGAGCCTGCTTCGCATGTGGCGACCCGAATCATTTCGCCAACATGTGCCCAAACAGGGTCGTGAAGCAAGAGCCTCAGGAACAGCAACCTCAGCAACAACAACAGCAGCAGCAACAACAGGCCGCACGCGCCAGAACTTTCAACCTTAACGTGCGTCAAGCCCAGGCCGACAACAACGTGGTCAATGGTACGTTCCTTGTGAATGGTATTTATGCTTCATGTTTGTTTGATACTGGAGCCGATAATTGCTTTGTGTCGTTCGAATTCGAGAAAATCCTTAGTCGTAAACGCTCCCAACTCTCCTCGAAGTTCGATGTCGAAGTCGCTACCGGAAGAACCATCACCGTTAATTCTGTTCTTCGTGATTGTACTCTTGAGCTCAACAATCACATCTTCCCAATCGACCTTATTCTGATGCAACTCGGAAGTTTTGACGTCATAGTAGGCATGGACTTTCTTCGGGAAAACCATGCTGAAGTTGTGTGCTTCGACAAGATGATTCGATTTTCGCTCGCGAATGGTGACTTATTATGTGTATACGGTGATACTACTTCGAAGGGTCTCAAGCTTATGTCATGTGTGCAAGCTAGCAAGTATCTCCGCAAGGAATACTGGGCTTTCTTGGCTAACATTGTAGTAGCAGAGAAGGAAAAGAAAGAAAAGAAGGAAGTGAAAGACGTTCCTGTGGTTCGAGAATTTCCTAATGTTTTTCCAGAAGATCTTCCCGGACTACCGCCAAGTCGTGATATCGACTTTCGTATCGACCTCATTCCTGGAGCCAACCCTATCGCCAAAGCTCCCTATCGCCTCGCGCCGTTCGAAATGCGCGAACTCTTAACCCAACTCCAGGAATTACTTGAAAAAGGCTTCATTCGCCCGAGCACCTCTCCTTGGGGCGCGCCAGTCCTTTTCGTCAAAAAGAAGGATGGGTCGTTCAGGATGTGCATCGACTATCGGGAATTGAATAAGTTAACTATCAAGAACCGCTACCCCTACCTCGCATCGACGATTTGTTTGATCAACTACAAGGTGCTACGTGTTTCTCCAAGATCGATCTGCGTTCAGGATATCACCAGCTACGAATTCAAGAGGAAGATATACCCAAAACCGTGTTTCGCACTCGTTACGGCCATTACGAATTCGTCGTCATGCCTTTCGGTTTAACCAACGCACCAGCGGTTTTCATGGATCTGATGAATCGCGTGTGTAAACCATATCTCGACCGTTTTGTCATCGTGTTCATCGACGATGTCTTGATCTATTCCAAATCGAAGGCCGAACACGCGCAACATCTACGTTTGGTTCTTGAGTTACTCCAGGGGAACCAACTCTATGCCAAGTTCTCCAAATGTGAATTCTGGTTGGAGGAAGTTCAGTTTCTGGGTCACATTGTTAATAGTCAAGGCATTCACATCGACCCTGCGAAGATTGAAGCTGTCAAGAACTGGGTTACGCCTAAGAACCCGTCTGAAGTCCGCTCTTTTCTTGGACTAGCGGGCTATTATCGACGATTTATCGAAGGATTCTTAAAGATCGATGTGCCGCTTACCACTCTCACACATAAAGACAAGCCTTTTGTTTGGAAAACTGAACAAGAGTCTGCCTTTCGAACCCTCAAGAACATGCTTTGCAACGCTCCTGTTCTCACATTGCCCGACGGAAACAATGATTTCATTGTCTATTGTGATGCTTCCAACCTTGGTCTTGGTTGTGTTCTCATGCAACGGGACAAGGTCATAGCTTACGCATCTCGTCAGCTCAAAATCCACGAGAAGAACTATACCACCCATGATCTCGAGCTAGGCGCAGTTGTTTTTGCATTAAAGATTTGGCGACACTACCTGTATGGTACCAAGTGTACGATCTTCACCGATCATAGGAGCCTACAATACATCTTTAATCAAAAGGAACTTAATATGCGTCAACACCGATGGGTAGAACTTCTCAACGATTACGACTGTGAGATTCGTTATCACCCAGGCAAGGCGAATGTTGTTGCCGACGCACTTAGCAGACAGAGCTACCTGCTTAGCACTCGTAACATTCAAGCCCAACACGATCTCGAAACCCTCATCCGCGACGCTCAGCATGCATGTTTTAACGAACGCACCTTGAAGAAAGAGAGAATCTACCACGATGGAGCCCAGCTTGTAAGCAAATCGAACGGGATATTCCACTTTCTGGATCGAATTTGGATCCCCAAACGAACCAATTTGCGACAAATTCTGATGGACGAAGCCCACAAATCCCGGTACTCTATTCATCCCGTTGCTGACAAAATGTACCAGGACCTTCGTTATAAGTACTGGTGGCCGGGTATGAAAAGGGATATCGCTCTCTACGTTGGAAAATGCCTAACTTGTGCTAGAGTCAAGGCTGAACATCAAAGACCCTCTGGCTTACTCGAACAACCACCAATTCCTATGTGGAAGTGGGAAAGTATAGCTATGGACTTTATAACCAAGCTACTGCACACGTCATTAGGTCATGACAGCATTTGGGTTGTGGTCGACCATTTGACTAAATCAGCTCACTTTTTGCCAATACGGGAAGACTACAAGGTAGAACGATTAGCCCGAATCTACACCGATGAGATCGTTTGTAATCATGGGACGCCTGGTGACATCATCTCTGATCGTGATGCTCGGTTTACCTCGCGACTGTGGGAAACGTTTCAAACGGCACTCGGTACATCGCTTAATCTAAGTACCGCATTCCACCCTCAAACCGACGGTCAGACTGAAAGAACGATTCGTACTCTTGAGGACATGCTTCGTTCGTGTGTCATAGACTTCAGTGGTAATTGGGATAAATACCTACCGTTAGTCGAATTCCCGTATAACAACAGCTACCATTCTAGCATCCAAATGGCACCATTCGAGGCATTATACGGAAGAAGATGTCGATCGCCTATTGTATGGCACGAGATCGGTCATTCGCAATTAACCGGTCCTGAGCTATTACAAGAAACGACAGACAAAATTTTCCAAATTCGAGACAACCTGATGAAAGCTCGGAACCGACAGAAAAGTTACGCCGATAGAAAACGCAGGCCCCTTGAATTTGACGTTGGTGACTACGTACTCCTAAAGGTATCACCCTGGAAGGGTGTGGTCTGATTCGGTAAGAAAGGAAAGCTCGCGCCTCGATATGTTGGACCTTTTAAGATTCTGGAAAGGATTGGGAAAGTCGCCTACAGACTCGAACTACCGGAGGAACTTAGTAACGTCCACCCGACTTTCCACGTGTCAAACCTCCGAAAGTGCCTAGCCAACCACGACTTACACGTTCCTCTAGATGATCTGCAAGTGAACGAAACATTACACTTCGTGGAAAAGCCTGTCGAAATCATGGATCGCCAAATCAAGCAGCTCAGACGCTCTCGCATTCCTATTGTGAAAGTCCGATGGGAAGGCAAACGAGGCGCAGAGTTCACTTGGGAACTCGAAAGCGACATGAAGGCTAAGTACCCGCAGTTGTTTAAGGAGAAAGTCTAGAAAGAGAAAGTTCTCAAACGTGATTCACGGCGTTGTACAGCTTCCAGCTTAATTTCGGGACGAAATTCCCTAAACAAGGGGAGGCTGTAACACCCCATGTTTTCACAAGTCAAGGTCAAAGTCAACGACCGATTTCGCGCAACCTGACTTGTAGTAGATTCCTTTTATTGTAGCTATTATGTGGAGTAAGTGTCTATAAATGCAATAATTGACGTTTGTTAATCGATATTCAATTGATCTACGACTGTGAATCATAGGAAGTAACAATGCGATAAAGTAAACTAATCAATAATCAAGCTATGCTAATCAAATCGACAACGAATCGCAACTCGAACTACGTATTTTACTTGTTGTTTATACGTGTGTGTGTGTGTGTGTGCTTTATGTGTTATTTGTGCATGTTTATTTATTTATGTTATATTGTGGTAATCAATCGAAACGCTATCGGAACTCGAAATGCAATCGAACTCAATCGAAACTTGGAATCGAACTCGAACTCAAATCACAATCGGACTATGGTAATTAGTGGAGAAGAGATTATGCGAGATATGAGTGTTTGGAACTGAAAGTAACTTGACTAGGAAACCTTATCATATCAAACTGCTCGCAATCAAATCGAAACGCCAAAAATCATCGCATCAAACATCCGAACCAAGTGCCATCCGGCCGGATAGCCATCCGACCGGATAGCCACAATACTACAGGCCAGGCGCCATCCGACCGGATTGTCATCCGACCAGACTGCCATCCGGGCGGTGTGTCATCCGATCGGATAGCCCTTTCCTCTTTTAGAACTCTATAAATACCCCTGTCATTGTCATTCTTTCCACTTTTGGAAACCCTCTGTCCGAACTACTCGTGCTCCTCACCTTTTCTTCGATTTCTCTCAATCCAGGTAAGATCTCGTCCTAAATCTTGTACTTTCTTAATCTACACGCACTCCTACACCTTTCTATCTTTTAAATCTTAACTTTTAACCGTGAAATCACTAGATTTCGGGTGTTCTAGGATGATGTCATCATGAGTTCTTCAAGAACTTCATGTTTTGGCCTCAATCCACCAAGAACAACTTAGATCTAACCGATTTCCACAAAGATCTTGTGAAGATCTCGACACAAGTGGTGAAAAAGGATTGAAAGATGGTTTCTAACTTTCTTTCAACTCTTTTACACTCAAAACACTCAAAACCGATAGAATCAGGATCAGGTCTAGTCTCCTACTCATCCATAGTGTTGTACTAGTTCAGATCTGGATTCCGCCCACGAGACCACCGACTTCGGGTTAAACAAAAACAACTGTCTAGAGCCGGTAACTGACCGAGCTAGGGTGATTCCCGGTCGGTTTAGTCATCTGGGTCAAAATGGGAATTCTGTTGATTAACACGATGTCAGAGACGTCTCGAAATAACGACAAACCATCAAAACGACCAAGTGTAAGACGAACGGAACAATCGGAACGGATTGCTGTCCGATCAGATAGGTCATCCGAACGGATTGTCAGCCGAACGAATCACACTTGGGTCCCACCTTTTAAACGACCTATCTGAAGTTTGAGTATCGATCGAACTGTAATCCGCTCGGACGACCATCTGACTGGATTACTCTTCGGATCATGAGATACTAAGACTTCAAAGACTTACACAATTTTCAACATGTTCAATAACAGGGTTGCCACCCGATCGGATGGACATCCGATCGAGTGACACTTCTGTTTAAGAGCTTGACTTCACTAAGTAATCTCATCACTAAGTTGCTGTCCGACCGGACCACCGTCCGACCGGATGACCATCCGAACGGATTGTCATCCGCACGATCGACCGTCCGATCGACCGACTTGAAAGACAGAGATACTTCAATGTTTTCAAAATGCTACAACGAAAACTTCAAAACCCAAGCCATCATACACAAACACATCTTTCTTATAGGAAGAAACAATCCACTCGAATAGTCATCCGACCGGATAACCTATCCGACCGGATGACCATCCGAACGGATTATCATCACACACGGATTGCTGTCCGCTCGGATTGCCATCCGAACGAACTACCATCCGATCCACTCTCACTTGTAACGTCTTACGTGTCACTTACCATTATGCTATCGAATCTATTCAGGCTAACCTTACTCGCTAAGCGCTCCCTTCAATCCATTAACCGCTGTGAGTATACTCGATCCCTTTTTGCTTTACGCACTTTTGGGTGTTACATACGTTATGAATATCCAAACTACAACAATCACACTACTCAAATACTATTTGAACGCTAACCGTTAATGCATGTTATACGTGGCTTATGAATGCTTGTTTGTTATGTTTACACATGGAATGATGTCTACCTGCCTTAGCAACGATAGTACTATAGTTTGGACTCAGCAGCCGTTCACACGGGGGTTGTTAAGGACCATTACTTGCATGGATTACGGTGGTAATCATGTATTGCGAACTGCCTCAGGCAGTCAACCCTCTGTCATTGGTATCGATGGATCTATGTCGATAACTAACATGCTTCATTTCACTATGTGTACGTGCTGGTTATGCGTAAACGAATTCGAACTATATATGCTATTATCAAACTTGTATGCTCACCTTTACATTATATGTATTGACTTTATTTTAACGTATGTGACAGGTGCTTAGGATGCACATGTGGTAGAAATTTGAAGCTAGAATAAAGCTTTAGAGCCCAATAAATAGTTGTCTGTAGATAACGAATCAAGGGTCTCTAGAAGCAGATAAACAATTGCTGTCTATTTAAATCTGAGTTGTCGGAACAGAATATTTGCCTAGATTTTTTCCTGTAATAATTATTTTACTGTTTAAGGTACGGTATGGGACGTATTATTTAAATTGAATAGTATTGATAATTGTTATGGAAACTTCTGGACAATCTGTTTCGCTCAGTGCCATGCCCCGATGATTCCGCCATCGGTTGGGGTGTGACAAGAACATTGACGTAGGGCACAACAAAATTCGTTAGTAGTCGATATCATACAGTCTAGTAGTTCACATGGGGAAGCCCCCACTGAATATGGATATGGTTTGGGTAATAAAAGGAACTGGTTAAACATACTTTTAACTATGGGGTAACCCCCACGGCAAATAAGCCAACGAAAGTCAAACCACGTTTTTCAGAAACAACTTAAAACTAAACAACCAAACGTGAACTCACTCAACTTTGTTGTTGACTCGTTGTTACATGCCTTACAGGTCGCTAGATGCTTATGGAGCTTGCACGGGGAGGAGGTCGTCGTGGGATACAGACTGTTATGTTCCGTGCTTAATATTTAAAACCTTATGAACTCATTAAACATACGCTTTGGACTTTAAACTTATGAACTATGAAACTTATGTTTTGAACTTACGTCTTATGCTTCCGCTGTTAACTTAAAGTCGGTTACCTTCTTTAGGTCACCAATTATATTGTGGTTGGTTTTATTTACTTAATTACGTAGTTCAATATGATTGGTGGCTCGATCCTGGTCACGTCACGCCTCCAAGCTGTGATACTCCGCGTGGTGGATTTTGGGGGTGTGACAGATTGGTATCAGAGCCATTGGTTATAGTGAACTTGGTTTTAAAAAGGGGAAAAGCTTTTTGATAAAACCAGACTATAACCTGTACAGTGCTCAACGATCCACAACGACGCTTCGCTCCACGTGCAAGACTCAACATCCTAGGTGATACGGTTTATGTTTATATTACCTACTTGTTAATTTACATTGTACATTGTTCATGGTATGCATTAGTTAATGTGATAACTGCTATTTGAACCTTGTGTGCTTACTCTCTTCTGTCACTCCACACTTACGCACCTTGCGACACCTTTCTTACGTGTGTTACTTCGATGTGAAGATCATGAGTGGATGTCTCGACATGACCCAGGGTCAGCTGACGACCTTGATTAACGAACGGATTGCTGAAGCCTTAGCAACCCAATCAGGGAGTCAACCCATGCACACCCAATCACGCATAGGCACTTTCAAGGCGTTCTTGGAATGCAAACCTCCCACTTTCGACGACACTGGAGGAGCAATCGACCTTCTACACTGGATCCGAAGAATCGAATATACATTCGAAGAAAGTGAAAGCCCTGCTAGCAAACGAGTAGAGTACGCTACTGGCATGTTGCAAGGGAAAGCGTGTTCTTGGTGGAACGTGCAAGTTTAGATGCTCGGGTTGGCAGATGCGAATGCCACCCTCTGGAGCGACTTCAAGGATTCGATTAAGGAAGAATTCTGCCACCTGGAAGACATTCTGAAACTCAAAATAGAGTATCATGGTTTAAAGATGGAAGGATCAGAGATTGAGGCGTACACAAAGAGGTCCAACGACTTGGCTGCCTTATGTCCTAACATGTCATAACCCATATCTAGGCGAATCAAGCTATACCTCAGAGGCTTAGTCCCGGAAATCCAAGGGTCTGTAAGTGCGGCCAACCTTCCCACAATCCAGCAAGTCGTTCGTTTGGCGCACCAACTCACCGATCAGGCGGTGGAAGAGGGCAAGTTGCCCAAGCGTAACTCTTCCACTACAAATGCTCTTATTAGTAACAAGCATATTTGGGGTGATCACCAAGGTGAGGGTCCTAGCTCTATACAACAGGAACCGCATAGGAAACTCGGGCTGAACTACCAAAATCAGGGGGGATACCTAGGGAATAAACCGAGATGCCGCAAGTGCCAACGGCACCACAGCGGGTCATGTGCGGGATCGTGTTGTCATCGGTGCAAGAATATGGGACATATGGCTAGAGACTGCAGGAGCCCATATCCTGTAAACCGGAACCAGCAGCAGCAGCAGGGTAGCAAGAAGGGGTGTTTTCGATGTGGTGCTGAAAACCACTTCAAGAGGAACTGTCCGCTGATGAGGCAGAATCGTGACAACAGCAGCAACCAGGGCAACGAGAACAATAACGGAGACAATAAGGATAACCGCAGGACTGGTGAGCATGAGTTCCTGAATGGACAAGAGGAAGAAAGAAACAACCCCAATGTTGTGGCGGGTAAGTTCCTACCAGACAATTTCCTTGTTTCTATTTTAGTTGATTCGGGTGCAGATGTTAGATATGTGTTCCTAAAAGTTAGTCAGGTGCTTAAGCGTACCCCATTACCCTTAAAACACCAAACATGTTGAAGAACTACCTAATGGTGAAAGTCTTAAGGTCACACACATATTTAAGGGTTATAACCTCGTCTTAGCTGGTCAGACCTTCTCTATCGATCTTATTCCTATCGTACTTGGTAGTTTCGACGTCGTTATTGGGATGGATTGGTATCCCAACATCAAGCGGAGATTATTTGCAAGGAGAAAATCGCCCGCATTCCTCGTTCTGTTGAAGAACCTCTCGTGATTCATGGCGACAAGAGTGGTGCTGTCGTAGGCATTATCTCTTTCCTTAAGGCCCAGAAGTGTTTGCGAAAGGGCCACACTGCCATTCTAGCACTCGTTACTGACGCATCAATGGAAGAGAAGAGAGTTGAAGATATTCCTATTGTGCGCGACTTTCCTAAGGTATTTCCTGAGGAATTACCTGGTCTTCCGCCTCATCGACAAGTCGAGTCTCAAATCGAACTAGCTCCTGGAGCAGCGCCTATAGCTCGAGCACCTTATCGACTAGCTCCGTCAGAACTTGAAGAACTGTCCACGCAACTACAAGAACTCTTGGAAAAGGGTTTCATACGTCCTAGCTCTTCGCCCTGGGGAGCTCCAGTCTTGTTCATGAAGAAGAAAGACGGTACTTTTAGGATGTGTATTGACTATCGCGAGCTTAACAAGGTGACCGTGAAGAATCGTTATCCTCTCCCACGTATTGATGACCTATTCGACCAGCTGCAAGGGTCGAGCTTTTACTCTAAAATTGATTTGAGATCGGGATACCATCAGCTGAGAGTCCGAGAGGAGGACGTCTCCAAAATAGCATTCAGAACTCGTTACGGCCATTACGAGTTTCTAGTTTTGCCTTTCGGATTAACGAATGCACCTGCGGTCTTCATGGATCTCATGAGCCGAGTGTGCAAACCTTACCTGGATAAATTTGTCATTGTATTCATCGACGACATCCTGATCTATTCTAAGAGTCAGGAGGAACACGAGTAACACCTGAGGCTTATTCTAGAACTCCTTCGAAAAGAGCAGTTGTATGCCAAGTTTTCGAAATGCGACTTCTGGCTTCGCGAAGTCCACTTTCTAGGCCATGTGTTAAACAAGGATGGGATTCATGTTGATCCATCCAAGGTTGACTCGATCAAGAACTGGCCTGCACCCCGTACACCAACAGAAATCCGCCAATTCTTGGGTTTGGCAGGATATTACAGAAGGTTTATAAAGGATTTCTCAAAGATTGCGCAACCTCTCACTTCACTGACTCAGAAGGGTGTCACCTATCATTGGGGTGATGCACAAGAATCCGCATTCTAGCACTTAAAAGATAGACTTTGTAGCGCGCCTATCCTCTCATTGCCTGAAGGCACAGATGATTTTGTGGTTTATTGCGACGCTTCCATCCAAGGACTTGGTTGCGTGTTGATGCAACGTGACAAGGTCATTGCCTACGCATCACGCCAACTTAAGGTTCATGAAAGGAACTACACTATGCACGACTTGGAGCTGGGAGCAGTTGTTTTCGCGCTTAAGATATGGAGACATTACCTGTACGGTACCAAGTGCACCATTTACACCGATCACAGGAGTCTCGAGAATATCTTCAAGCAAAAGGAATTAAACATGCGACAATGTCGATGGGTCGAGCTCTTGAATGATTACGAATGTGCGATCAAGTATCACCCGGGTAAAGCCAATGTTGTGGCCGACGCCCTCAGTCGAAAGGATACTATACCTAAGCGTGTACGTGCGTTACAGCTTACCATTCACTCTAGTCTGCTTGCCCAAATACGAGATGCTCAGGTTGAAGCATTGAAAGCGGAAAACATCAGGGCTGAGTCCTTACGAGGGCCGAGGCAGCGGCTAGAACAAAAGGAAGGCGGCGCCTACTATGTTAACGGACGCATCTGGGTTCTGCTTTACGGAAACTTAAGCGAGCTTGTGATGGACGAAGCGCACAAGTCTCGTTATTCAGTACATCCTGGTTCGGATAAGATGTACCATGATCTCAAGCCTACATACTGGTGGCCTAGCATGAAAGCTCACATAGCAACTTACGTTAGCAAATGTTTAACTTGTGCGAGAGTCAAGACCGAATATCAGAAACCATCAGGCCTACTTCAACAACCAGAGATCCCGAAATGGAAATGGGAGCAGATTTCCATGGATTTCGTTACTGGCCTGCCTAGATCTCAACGCGGAAATGATACCATCTGGGTGATCGTGGATCAACTGACCAAGTCTGCACATTTTCTGGCTATCGAGGAAACGGATAAGTTTTCTACTCTAGCAGACATCTACCTAAAGGAAGTAGTATCAAGGCACGGAGTGCCAACCTCCATCATCTCTGATCGAGACTCACGTTTTACATCTGAATTGTGGCAAGCCATGCACAAGTCCTTTGGATCTCGATTAGACATGAGCACGGCATATCATCCATAGATGGATGGACAATCTGAGCGTACCATCCAAACCCTTGAAGACATGCTTAGGGCATGTGTAATCGACTTTGGAAATGGCTGGGAAAAGCACCTCCCGTTAGTGGAGTTTTCGTATAACAATAGTTACCACGCCAGCATCCAGGCCGCTCCGTTTGAGGCATTGTATGGACGGAAGTGCCGATCACCTCTCTGTTGGGCAGAAGTTGGTGACAGTGAAATCACAGGCCCAGAACTTGTAGTAGATACGACCGAGAGAATTGCTCAGATACGACAACGAATGGCGGTAGCTTGTGACCGTCAGAAAAGCTACGCTGATAAGCGCAGGAAACCACTCGAGTTCTAGGTTGGGGATCGAGTGCTACTCAAAGTCTCACCATGGAAAGGTGTAGTTCGTTTTGGCAAACGAGGCAAACTCAATCCGCGTTATGTCGGACCGTTCAAAATTATTGAGAAAATTGGCAAAGTCGCTTACAAGTTGAATTTACCGGCAGAACTCATCGAAGTTCATAATGTTTTCCATGTGTCGAATATGAAGAAGTGTCTGTCAGATGAGACCCTCATAGTTCCTCTCAAAGAACTCACTATCGATGATCAGCTGCGATTCATCGAGGAACCAGTAGAGATTACTGATCGAGATGTTAAGGTTCTCAAGCATACCAGAATACCTCTTGTCCGAGTCCGTTTGAATTCTCGTCATGGCCCAGAGTATACCTGGGAACGAGAAGACCAAATGAAACTCAAGTACCCCCAGCTGTTTAAGAAAAGTGCAACCACTACTGAGATTGAAGCTACTGCAGAATTTCGGGACGAAATTCCAAACCAACGGGGGGATGATGTGACACCTTAGGAAAACCAGGAAACCAACGCAACTTAACTAGCTTCCTCAGTAACCACGCGCTAAATTTCTGGACGAAATTCTCTTAACAGGGGGAGAATGTGACAACCCTCAAATTACATGTATCCGTACGATTTATTAATGTTAATTAAAGTGCTTGATGTCTGTGCTGAATCACTTAACTGCTTTCTGATTACTGTGTTATACTTACAAAGTTACTAAATAGTCCGGTATGCTTTCCTGAGTGTTGAAAATTAAAAATGTTACAAAAATATATATATATAGGACACTTTACGGATTAATTAAGCACTTTAACGGAACAGTATCAAACCGAACAACCGGGCATTACCCGGAACACCAAAATATTGTAAGAAGCATTGCTTTTATTTTGCTGAGCTAGTTATGGTCCCCGAGCACATAAAACACACTACACAATACATATAACACATAACACTAGGCTTTTATCACATAACCTCCCACTAACAAGTTACTTACCATTTAATTTACAATCTACCCCCCCCCCCCCCCCACCTTGTAACCGTCCCCTAGGGACCCCACCAATCAAGATTTGGTTAAATCTTTCAAAAATCCCAATGTGATATTCCTTGGACTTGTGGAGATCTTGACAAGATGTTGCTTGTACTTCCACTAACATAATATCCAATGGACCAAGGGATTAGTGTTATAAATAAACATTATCTTCTTCACCCCTCACCACCCAACCTTCTCCTTTCCCAAACTTAAAGCTCGGCCGAACACCCACCCAACACCATCTCCATTTTCGATTTTCCTTCAAGTGATCCAAGTGTACTTCTAGGTGCTACAAGGCATTCAACGAAGCTTGGTGTTCTCGGAAGTTGAAGGACCTCTTGCTAGTGCTATTAACCACTCATTTTCCATCTTGTTTCTTCCCTAGCTTCAAAGCTAGTAGTAAGTCTCTTGAATCTTCATTTACTTCATGATTAGAGTGGTTAATAGTTAAATCATGATGAAACCTTAAGAACACTAGAAGATCATATGCAAAAGTCTTGAACATAGAGCTAACTTAATGATGAAATATTGTTGAAATATGATGAAGTGATGTTAATATGAAGTTGTTTTGATTCTTGTTGATTACCTGATGATTTGCTTGTTAATATTGATGTTTGATGTCGTTGTGATCACTAAATATGTTAACGGAACAAATAGAACATGCGTTAGAACACAATAAGCTGAAAACAGCTTCTGTCTAAGTATTTACAGCCAACTTCAGTTGGCTGTAACCAGATCATAACTTAACAAAAACTTGATTTTCTTGAGTCTATAACGTGTTATTATGAAATACGGTTCTAATGGCACTGGAATCATAATTTTTGGACTTCATTTACTATTTTTAAAGGGTCGATTTGTAACAACAGCTAAAGCTGAGTTTTTACAGCAGTAAATGGGTGTTATATTTTTAGTCATAACTTGAAACCTGAGTAGAACTAGGTCATGAAACTTGTAATGTAAATGACCACTGATGTATTTGTAATCCTCCCCCTGGAATTTCATAAATCGGATTTATGATGAATTTTAAATAAATTATTCCGTGGACTGCAGTCAGAAAAAGATAAATCTGAGTGCAGTCCGGAAAATGATTTTTTATAAAATATTGGTGATGAATTGGATCCCAATGAAAGTATTATTGTGCAATATCGTATGCTTGTTCTTGAGTAGCTATAGGTGGAATGTTTATATGAGCGTGAACTATTGAAGTGAATGCATGTTATGTAGCAGATACGTCTAGGAACTTTGTGCTCTATTTGAAACCACTAAATGACTAACTGGTAATCATATTAGGACGTGATTGATCGACCTTGACTGTTAGCTATATTTGAGAGTCAAACCGAGCAACCAAAGGTGAGTTCACACACTTTCTACGGCATGGGATTTCCGGTGGTTTGGGAATGGGTTAAAGAATTAAAACGGAATCTACATATCCTACTTAGATAGGATATGTACTGTCATCCTCCACAGGTAGGATGCCAATATTAATCCTGCGTATTCTCCTTGAGTAGAATACGTACGTTCATCCTCCTTGGGTAGGACAACACCCTTAAAACTTACTAGACAAAACTCTATCATTAAGTCCCTCATTTTATATCGACTTAATCGCCGAGGCCGATGGCGAGCGGGTCATTAGTTAATAGCGCTATTAGGTTTAACAAACCTCACACCGTGTCGTCCGAACGGGCGTGTACTAATGGACTATGGCAAACTGTCAATGATGATAGAACATTGATGTAGGGCACAACAAAATTCGTTAGTAGTCGATATCATACAGTCTAGTAGTTCACATGGGGAAGCCCCCATTGAATATGGATATGGTTTGGGTAATAAAAGGAACTGGTTAAACATACTTTCAACTATGTGGTATCCCCCATGGCAAATAAGCCAACGAAAGTCAAACCACGTTTTTCAGAAACAGCTTAAAACTAAACAACCAAACGTGAACTCACTCAACTTTGTTGTTGACTCGTTGTTACATGCCTTACAGGTCGCTAGATGCTTATGGAGCTTGCACGGGGAGGAGGTCGTTGTGGGATACGGACTGTTATGTTCCGTGCTTAATATTTAAACCTTATGAACTCATTAAACATACGCTTTGGACTTTAAACTTATGAACTATGAAACTTATGTTTTGAACTTACGTCTTATGCTTCCGCTGTTAACTTAAAGTCGGTTACCTTCTTTAGGTCACCAATTATATTGTGGTTGGTTTTATTTACTTAATTATGTAGTTCAATATGATTGGTGGCTCGATCCTGGTCACGTCACGCCTCCAAGCGGTGATACTCCGCGTGGTGGATTTTGGGGGTGTGACAGGGTAACCCCAGCTCTGCTCGTTAAGAAGAAGGACGTGATTTTCAAATGAGCATCAACTACCAGGAGCCGAACGAGCTAACCCATGAGAGTCGGTGACTCTTGCTAAGGATTAACGAATTACTTACTTAACTAGCTGTGGGGATCCAACTACCACTTAACGACTAATCGACGATCGAGTGTCGTTAGCAGTGAATTCAGGAAGAAAGTATACCGAGGGAAAATTGTGGGACAATAACTTGTTTTAAACGTACACAAAAATGGTGTTTCCTATACAATACACAAAACAGATTTACACAGAATACGAAACCTTGAGGATCTGGAAAACATATACTTAGGACTTTTGGGAACGCAGGTCCAAACTCGTAAAGGTTGTTACTTAGGAACCATATCTGTTAACTCAATCAAACACTATTAACCTGACATATATGCCATTTTAGTTAACAAAACAGAAAGTACTTAAATTTCTTTGGTTGAAATCTTCACTTCTGCTTCTAGCGAGTAGATGTTTGCATCTCTACTCCCCTTAATGGTAGTTGCATCATGTTGATTTTCTTCGCTGAGAGCGAACACACATTTGCATCGAATACTTGGTCATTTCTCCATTTTAGCAAATACACATTGCTTCATTACTTGAAAACTTATATGTTATGCATGCACCTTTTGCTACGCATGCGGTTTCATTTTGAATAAACGCTTCATTGAAGTACAAATATTACTTTGCTAAAGCTAGCTATTGGTTTATGATTCAAATAACCTACGTTATTGTAATTGTTGGCTCTTTCGCTATCAAGTCAACACACTTTCTTGAAACTTCTTTCAAGTTACATTCATGGGTTATTTTTGTTACCATGCCGAGATTCCTTTGTTGATACATACGTTTATTGTCGGGTTACGCTGAAACTAAGTTCAATTGCTTGAACTTATCCATTTCACATGTTTGATTTGAGACGCTATATGATGTATTGAGAACATCACATTCAAATATTTTTGCAAAGGTTCTCTCATTTCGAGTCGTAGTAGAATTGGTTGGTCTACGACTCCACTAAATCGTTTGATTGGTTTCGATACCTTGCGGTGATACTTTCACAGAATTGAAGCTTGCGCTAATTGGGTTACTCACCTCATACACGGATTTAATTGTCTACTTATTTGTTAACAATCCATTTTGATATTCAATCAAAGCAGTCTCAACACATTTGCGTGTTAAGACAACGGTACATAGATTCATTTCATATCACGGTGTACCTCCCAACGATTCTTTCGTTATAAATTGAATACCTTGCCGTACTTATTACTTTTTCATCTTCGATCAAAACAGTGGCTCTTTGATATTCCTTGTTCAACTGGAAACTTTACGACATTGTGTAAATCAAATCTTCAGATTTTCTCAGTACACTTTCATTTGATTTCAAACACGGTGAGCTTGTTCAGTCACCACTATTACTAAATTATGTCATTGCGACACCTTGTGGTGTCATTACAAACTTGTAGCTTATGCTAATCATGGTCAACCGTCTCACACGAAACTACTCATTCTTTTGTTTCACTTATCACTTAAACATTTTCTGATGCAACTACGAATTAAGAGAATGATACACCAGATTCGCTTGTACTTCATTCGGTGTATTTTCACAAGTCGAGAATGACAACACACTAAACCTTACCATTCATCTATTCGGAAGTTGACATATCATTTTTATGTTACTATCACATTTGAGTTGTTGACTATGAATTCATATAGCGGATGCTATGATTTGTGAATACTCGTTTGCATATTGTGACCGATTGTTGAGAATCCATTAGGCAAAACTCCTTCGTTACACCCCTGTTAACTGAGTTACACTAGATTATACATCTATACATCTCATGTCTTTTGACATCAAATGCTAGAACACATATTTGTTTAACCATTGGGTTACTGTTGTTGAAATACATGCTTGGATTCGCCTGATTTGAATAAGTTTTGATTCGGTTTTGGGATACCTACCTCAGTATTATTCATGCACATACACGCACCAGGTAACCCTAAGGAGTTAAGGTGGTACAAATTTCGAGGATGAAATTTTCTTAACAGGGGGAGAATTTGACAACTGTCAAATTTGCATGCATCCGTACATTTATTAAAATGATTAGTGCTTAACGACTGTGCCGATTTACAATTAATTGCTAAAACTGCTTTCTGATTTCTGTGTCATACATACATGTGCATCACATATTACATACTGTCACATCATTTCACATACAGACTTTAGTGACATACTTGACGCACAAAGCACAGTTAGCACAATTAACGGATAAGACAAGAATATGCTGACGGGGTTCAGTACATAGACAGACAGTGATTTGAGACCCAGTATGAGCCAGAAACAAAGTATCACACCAGTGTAGTGTGTAGGGAAGTAAGGATCACAAAATTGCGTCATTAGGTGATAGTTTAAGTGCCGGGAAGTGCCTAAAACTCACCCAAAGTGCAGGATTCTGCATTAATTAACAAAATTCAGCATTTTAACATGCTAGTATTATGCAGAAAATTGACTAAATGGTCTTGTATGCTTTCCTAAGTGTCGGGAATTAAAAGTGTCACAAAAGGGTACTTAAAGAACACTAAACGGAATAACTTGACACTTTAACGAACCAGTATCTAACCGAACAACCGGACATTACCCGGAATACCAAAATTTTACTAGAAACATTGTTTAATTATTTTTGGACTAGTTATGATCCCCGAACACCCTAACACACCATATAATGTGCCATACACTTAAAACACTAGACTTTTACACTTAACACCCTAGCTATTTACCCACAAAGTTACACATAACCCCGCCCCCCCCCCCCTTGGATTTACGGTTGAAAGGGGTGGCCCCACTTGTTATCCCCAAAATCCTATAAGATATTATGGGATATTACTTGATTTTATTAGATATTGCATAGATTTCCCTTGATATCCTATAGATTTTCTTTAGATTATAAGTAGCCTACTTATGATTAAAATTTACAACTAACCCCGCCCCCCCTCATGCCATTTACGGTCACCATGGACCCACCAAAATAACCACCATATCCCATAACATTTCTTTCATATTTTATTTAGATCTTTACTTGATCTAGTGAACATAATATTAGAAAGAGAATGATTAAGTATGGTTCTTAGATTTCAAAGATCATTTCATATCTCCACAAACTTCACACCACCTCCCTCATACTCACTCTCTCCCTCTCGGCTCTACTTAGAACCGCCACCACCACCACCTTGTAACCTCCATTGATCCATTTTCAAGCTTAATTCAAGTGATAGAAGGTGTCTTGTGGAGCTTGGTGCTTGTAGATCTTGAAGAACCTCCATCCATAGCTTCCATCCACCATTTTCTTCATCTTTTTCTCTTGTGTTCTTCCCTAGCTGAAGCTAGTAGTAAGATCTCTCATAACTCTTGTTTACTTCTATTTTTAATGGGTAAAAGATGTAGTATGATGAAAATAACGAGAACACTAGAGAACATAAACTAAAAGCTTGAACATAATGTTTACATAAAGATGAAATGTGATGAAATATTGTTAGTATGATGTTGTTTTGAATATGTTGATGGATACTTGATGATTTCTTGGTAATATGATGTTGATCATCATGTTGAACTTGTTAGATTATGATTAAATATATGGGTTAACAAGTTAGGAGATGATTAGGTCTCTACATATAATAATCATCTTCTAATAAAAATATGAACTTGATAAATAAAGACGATTTCTTGAAATATAGTAAAACAAAATGAGTTGATGATCATGTAGATCCGAGATTTACAAACGATTTTTCTAAAGAAAACCAAGTTTAAAAAGATGATTTTAAAAAGATCATGACTTTTACTTGCACTTACACCATTTTTGTAAATGAAATAAGTGTAAGAACACTTTATTTACAAGAAGAGTTCAAAAGAATAATTTTTGTAAAATTTGTTCACAAGTTGTTAACACCGAGATTCTTCAAAAATGAGATTTTTAAAGGGATGAATACACTTTGGGAGGTAACTAAGACCACTAAACACCTCACCAAGTTACTACGCGTTTTTGTGAAATATCAAGTTCATGAATATTATATAAAACATATAGTTTTTGCTCTTGGTGATGTAAGGTGTTTAAAGATTGATTGTTGATGGATATTGTGATTGTTTTGAAAAGAAAATGATATGCTAATTAGCTTGGACACCTCCATTTTTAGGGGAAACTATGGCAAAATTTTCTAAAAATATAAACACTTAGAAAATATATTCTAACAAGTGTTTACAAGTATGTTGTGAACTATGTATTTCAAATATAAACTTTGCCATAAATTGTGTAACAAAAATACAAAGTATCGGAGGTTGGTTTTTGTAAATAAAAGTGGTTAAGTATATATTTAGTATATATATTTTATACTAAAGGCACTTGTGTGAATATTTGTATATTTTGTGGACTAGTTATATTATTTTAGGGTAAAATAATATAACTCAACAAATAACAAGAATTTACAACTCCAAAATAATACCAAAGATCACAAGGAATGGAATATAAGTTACACACCTAATATTGTGACGCCGAACGATAAAACGTAACTTAGGAAATATTCCGGGATATACCGTTATATATATATATATATATACTTTTGGTAAACATTATTTTGGATACGCAAGAAATGAAAGTATGATTCTTACCAAGTTATATTATATTTTTGGACAAGGAAGAAATGTATAAATTTTTGGAAAGTAAAAATACGTTTACTTGGGCTTATTAAGAAATATAGTATTTTTGGGAAAAAATATATATTTTCTTGGAATGTATTGTTTTGAATAAAAATAAGGTTTATAAATATATTTCTAAGTGAGACTTAAAAATATATATTCTTTTGGATTAACACGCCGGACTACGACGCCAATACTTGAAAAGAATACGAAGGTACATGTATGAGATACCCCCATCCTTGGGAAGGAAATACAAATACAAAATACTTGAGAGGTATTGTACAAAACATTGTTTAACAAATTATTCCAAAACTAAATATAATTTAAAGTTAAAATAATTATTATTTTAGCAAATAATTATAACTTGGAATAATATTGGGAACATAAAAGGAACGTAACGCAAAAATGTAAATACAAAAGCAAGGCAAGGCATGGCCCGTTCGTCTAATAGACGTTAGTACACTGTAGGTAGTCGTGGTTGCTGAAGGGATTTGAGTTACGATACTGAAGACGCAATACTGTGACTTCATGTCCCCCTTTTCTTTTAATTGGTTTCAGTTTTATACTTCGGGGGTGAAATACATGTTACAATTATTACAGACATTTTATACATGGTATGATTAGCTTAAGGAGGGTTTACTACTATATCATGTGAATGGGTAGGGCGATTAAGGCCATCAATCCTCGTTGTAGGACCGAGGGGCATGAGTGATAGATCTATTTGGGTGTAGCGAGCCCCACTCCTGAGTCCGCTGAGTGGACCATGTGGTGACTATGTCTTACAGCCGGAATCCCGGTACGAAATCTGCTAGGTTTGAGTCTTCCTGCATCACTTCACACATACCATTGGCTTTGCAACCCAGTGGTGATCTCTTTTTCCTTATTGCTACATACCAGGGACTTACATACATACTTACAATGTTTTCACAGGTTTATATATACACACAATCGAACACATGAACTCGCTCAACTTTTGTTGATGTTTTTCAAACTACATGTATTTCAGGGAATTTATAAGTGGATCTGGCGGGCGTTGGGAGTTTTTATGTTGCGTTAAGAATAAAGCTGTCATCCATGGTCTTTGATTTGGGTAATGTGTCTTATTCCTGGATGAGACACGTCATCCAAACCTTGGTGTTATTCAATATCTTTTGACGAGTCCTTAATGAACTCATAAACAATTTGTACGGTTTGTAAAACTAGAATTTGAAGTCTGCAATGTTGTTATGTTTTAAACTTATTTAATGGATGACAAACCTATGGTTTTTATCATATAGTTGATGTTATGATTGAATGCATTGATATTAAGAAAGTCACACCATAATCACGCTTCCGCAAAAGTCAGGGTGTGACAGACAGTGATTTGAGACCAAGTATGAGCCAGAAACAAAGTATCACACCAGTGTAGTGTGTAGGGAAGTAAGGATCACAAAACTGTGTCATTAGGTGATAGTTTAAGTGCCGGGAAGTGCCTAAAACTCACCCAAAGTGCAGAATTCTGCATTAATTAACAAAATTCAGCATTTTAACATGCTAGTATTATGCAGAAAATTGACTAAATGGTCCTGTATGCTTTCCTAAGTGTCGGGAATTAAAAGTGTCACAAAAGGGTACTTAAAGAACACTAAACGGAATAACTTGACACTTTAACGAACCGGTATCTAACCGAACAACTGGACATTACCCGGAATACCAAAATTTTACTAGAAACATTGTTTAATTATTTTTGGACTAGTTATGATCCCCGAACACCCTAACACACCATATAATGTGTCATACACTTAAGACACTAGACTTTTACACTTTACACCCTAGCTATTTACCCACAAAGTTACACATAACCCCCCCCCCCCTTGGATTTACGGTTGAAAGGGGTGGCCCCACTTGTGATCCCCAAAATCCTACAAGATATTATGGGATATTACTTGATTTTATTAGATATTGCAAAGATTTCCCTTGATATCCTATAGATTTTCTTTAGATTATAAGTAGCCTACTTATCATTAAAATTTACAACTAACCCCCCCCCCCCTCATGCCATTTACGGTCACCATGGACCCACCAAAATCACCACCATATCCCATAAGATTTCTTTCATATTTTATTTAGATCTTTACTTGATCTATGAACATAATATTAGAAAGAGAATGATTAAGTATGGTTCTTAGATTTCAAAGATCATTTCATATCTCCACAAACTTCACACCACCTCCCTCACACTCACTCTCTCCCTCTCGGCTCTACTTAGAACCGCCACCACCACCACCTTGCAACCTCCATTGATCCATTTTCAAGCTTAATTCAAGTGATAGAAGGTGTCTTGTGGAGCTTGGTGCTTGTAGATCTTGAAGAACCTCCATCCACAGCTTCCATCCACCATTTTCTTCATCTTTTTCTCTTATGTTCTTCCCTAGCTTGAAGCTAGTAGTAAGATCTCTCATAACTCTTGTTTACTTCTATTTTTAATGGGTAAAAGATGTAGTATGATGAAAATAACGATAACACTAGAGAACATAAACTAAAAGCTTGAACATAATGTTTACATAAAGATGAAATGTGATGAAATATTGTTAGTATGATGTTGTTTTGAATATGTTGATGGATACTTGATGATTTCTTGGTAATATGATGTTGAACATCATGTTGAACTTGGTAGATTATGATTAAATACATGGGTTAACAAGTTAGGAGATGATTAGGTCTCTACATATAATAATCATCTTCTAATAAAAATATGAACTTGATAAATAAAGACGAATTCTTGAAATATAGTAAAACAAAATGAGTTGATGATCATGTAGATCCGAGATTTACAAACGATTTTTCTAAAGAAAACCAAGTTTAAAAAGATGATTTTAAAAAGATCATGACTTTTACTTGCACTTACACCATTTTTGTAAATGAAATAAGTGTAAGAACACTTTATTTACAAGAAGAGTTCAAAAGAATAATTTTTGTAAAATTTGTTCACAAGTTGTTAACACCGAGATTCTTCAAAAATGAGATTTTTAAAGGGATGAATACACTTTGGGAGGTAACTAAGACCACTAAACACCTCACCAAGTTACTACGCGTTTTTGTGAAATATCAAGTTCATGAATATTATATAAAGCATAGAGTTTTTGCTCTTGGTGATGTAAGGTGTTTAAAGATTGATTGTTGATGGATATTGTGATTGTTTTGAAAAGAAAATGATATGCTAATTAGCTTGGACACCTCCATTTTTAGGGGAAACTATGGCAAAATTTTCTAAAAATATAAACACTTAGAAAATATTTTCTAACAAGTGTTTACAAGTATGTTGTGAACTATGTATTTCAAATATAAACTTTGCCATAAATTGTGTAACAAAAATACAAAGTATCGGAGGTTGGTTTTTGTAAATAAAAGCGGTTAAGTATATATTTAGAATATATATTTTATACTAAAGGCACTTGTGTGAATATTTGTATATTTTGTGGACTAGTTATATTATTTTAGGGTAAAATAATATAACTCAACAAATAACAAGAATTTACAACTCCAAAATAATACCAAAGATCACAAGGAATGGAATATAAGTTACACACTTAATATTGTGACGTCGAACGATAAAACGTAACTTATGAAATATTCCGGGATATACCGTTATATATATATATATATATATATATATATACACTTTTGGTAAACATTATTTTGGATACGCAAGAAATGAAAGTATGATTCTTACCAAGTTATATTATATTTTTGGACAAGGAAGAAATGTATAAGTTTTTGGAAAGTAAAAATACGTTTACTTGGGCTTATTAAGAAATATAGTATTTTTGGGAAAAAATATATATTTTCTTGGAATGTATTGTTTTGAATAAAAATAAGGTTTATATATATATTTCTAAGTGAGACTTAAAAATATATATTATTTTGGATTAACACGCCGGAATACGACGCCAATACTTGACAAGAATACGAAGGTACATGTATGAGATACCCCCATCCTTGGGAAGGAAATACAAATACAAAATACTTTAGAGGTATTGTACAAAACATTGTTTAACAAATTATTCCAAAACTAAATATAATTTAAAGTTAAAATAATTATTATTTTAGCAAATAATTATAACTTGGAATAATATTGGGAACATAAAAGGAACGTAACTCAAAAACGTAAATACAAAGGCAAGGCAAGGCAAGGCAAGGCAAGGCACGACCCATTCGTCTAATAGACGTTAGTACACTGTAGGTAGTCGTGGTTGCTGAAGGGATTTGAGTTACGATACTGAAGACGCAATACTGTGAGTTCATGTCCCCCTTTTCTTTTAACTGGTTTCAGTTTTATACTTCGGGGTGAAATACATGTTACAATTATTACAGACATTTTATACATGGTATGATTAGCTTAAGGAGGGTTTACTACTAGATCATGTGAATGGGTAGGGCGATTAAGGCCATCAATCCTCGTTGTAGGACCGAGGGGCATGAGTGATAGATCTATTTGGGTGTAGCGAGCCCCACTCCTGAGTCCGTTGAGTGGACCATGTGGTGACTATGTCTTACAGCCGGAATCCCGGTACGAAATCTGCTAGGTTTGAGTCTTCCTGCATCACTTCACACATACCATTGGCTTTGCAACCCAGTGGTGATCTCTTTTTCCTTATTGCTACATACCAGGGACTTACATACATACTTACAATGTTTTCACAGGTTTATATATACACACAATCGAACACATGAACTCGCTCAACTTTTGTTAATGTTTTTCAAACTACATGTATTTCGGGGAATTTATAAGTGGATCTGGCGGGCGTTGGGAGTTTTTATGTTGCGTTAAGAATAAAGCTGTCATCCATGGTATTTGATTTGGGTAATGTGTCTTATTCCTGGACGAGACACGTCATCCAAACCTTGGTGTTATTCAATATCTTTTGACGAGTCCTTAATGAACTCATAAACAATTTGTACGGTTTGTAATACTTGAATTTGAAGTCTGCAATGTTGTTATGTTTTAAACTTATTTAATGGATGACAAACCTATGGTTTATATCATATAGTTGATGTTATGATTGAATGCATTGATATTAAGAAAGTCACACCATAATCACGCTTCCGCAAAAGTCAGGGTGTGACATTTATCTCTCTACCTTTCTCCACCACCACCACCATCAACCACCACTCTCAACATCGCCACCAAATCTCCACCACCACCACCACCAACCACCAATAACCACCACCTGCCACCACCACTCTCAACATCACATCCACTGCCACCAACAACCACCAGACGCCACCACTGTCACCAAACCTGTCGCACCCCCAAAATCCACAAGCGGAGTATCACCGCAGGGAGCGTGACTGACCAGGATCCAGCCACCAATCATATTAAACAATATAATTAAATAAATAAAAGTCCAAACCAAATAATATAATTGGTGTCAAAACAATTCAACAAAGTTTAAGTTATCAGCAGAAGCATAAAGTTCGAAACCCAAAACATAAGTTTTAAAAGTTCATAAGTTTATCATGAACACTCAATGGTCCATGCTCCACAACGACACCTCCCATGCAAGCTCTTGCTAAGTACCTAACGACCTGCAAGGCATGCAACAACTAGTCAACAACAAAGTTGATCGAGTTTACAGTTGGTTGTCCATTTTAGTGTTATTCCAAAACCATAAGTTATTTCAAAAATCACGAGTTAACCAGTTCCTTGTTTCCCAAACCATAACCAGTGGGGGCTTCCCCATGTAATCCACTAGACCCGTTACCATATCGACTACTGACTGTAGTTATGTTTATGTGCCCTGCGTCAATGTCTATCATCATTGACTAGTGCCCAAGTCCATTAGTCCACGCCCGTCCTCTGCGGCAAGGTGTGAGGCTTGTCAAACCTAATAGCGCTATTTAACTAATGACACGTTCGCCATTGGCCCGGCGATTAAGTCGATACAAAAATGAGGGACTTAATGATAGAGTTTTGTCTAGTGTCATTCAATGTTGTCACCACCCTTCAGTTAAGAGGGTGGGATGTGTCCTATCCAAGGAGAACACACAGGTTTCAATGTTGTCACCCTTCACTTAAGAGGGTGTGAGTAGGTATTCTACCCAAGGAGAATACGCAGGTTTCCTTAGTATACATTAACCCATTCCCAAACCACCGGGAATCCCATGCCTTGTAGAAAGTGTGAACTCACCTTAGATTAGCTCGGTAGATAAACAAAAGATCACTTGAGCTAATTATGGTCAACCACATCCTAACATGGTTACCATACAAGTCAGGTCTACGTTCAGATAAGGCACGTATGTTTACACATATACTAGCAAGTTACGTACACATAACGATCACGGCATACACATAAAAGCATGTTAAACAATATCAGTCAAGTACACACGTAAAGCCCAATTTGTGTGAGTCGGATGATTGGGCTGGTAAGATTGTGCGAGCCCAATCATGTTGTGCGACTCTGTAGGTGAAGCCCAATAAAGGCCCGACCCAACGTGTTGTGCGATCAGCACAAACTTGTGCGATCCACAACATGTGGTGCGATCCAAACCATACCCCGGCCCATTAAAACATGCAGCCCAATAACAATCAAATAATTTTAACCACTTGTGCGGCCCAACATCATAACACAGTTGAAATCTTTGTGTGGCCCAACATTGTGACAACCGTCACTTTTTTGTACATTCCGTACACTCAACGAACAGTAATTTGTGCTTAAATGACTGTGCATGATCTAGTTTACCAGACAAATAAATTTCTGAATTCCATGCAAGTGAATTCATGCATGATATATGCTACAAGAATTACCTTATGATAGCGTTGCGTCAAAAATATTAGTAAACTCACCGGTAAGACACATCGTGTCAACGGAACTGTAGAAAGCAGTCAGACATTAGAATTGGAGCCTAGGTGTAGGTCCAACGTCAAGAATGCACTAAAACCCAAGAGTACATACAAGGGTTTTATTATAGGCTTTCCGGAAGCTAAAATACGCACTAAAAAGCACCCGAAACGCACTTTAAGTGCAGAAATTTATAAAATTCAGCTATAAATTAGCTTTTAACACATAAATATCATGCAGAAATCATGATTTATCATCCAGAATACTTCCCTGAGTGTCGGGAATTGAAAGTGTTATAAAAGGACACTTAAAAGACACTAAAAGGTGCAATTTAGCACTTTAACGAACCGGTATATAACCGAACAACCGGACATTACCCGGAACACCAAAATAATGCTAGAAGCATTGTTTTTATTTTTCTAAGCTAGTTAGGGTCCCCGAACACCCTAACACACTATATATTACTTAACATACATGAAACACTAATTTTTAACCCTTGGAATGAGTAACTGTTCACCCCAACAGAGTGTTACCTATATCTCAGGGTTATTTCTAGATGGCACACTCTCCTGGTGGAACCTTCAGGTGCAGACCCTTGGTGCAGATGCTGCTTATACACTGAGCTGGGACGAGCTCAAGGAAATGATGAAGAAGAAATACTGTTCTAGGGCTGAAATCCAGAAGCTTGAGGTGGAGTTCTGGAATTTGAAAAAGACGGACCGAAGATTCCTGAATATGTCCCACGATTTCACGACTTGTCTAGGGTCGTCCCCTACTTAGTCAAGCCGGAATTCAAGAGAATCGAACGATTCATTTGGGGACTTGCACCTCAAATTAGGAGCTTGGTTACTACCTCAAGGCCTCCAACTATCGCAGAGGCTATCGATTTAAGCATTAAGCTTACTAAAGAAGCGCTACGTGCGGAAAATTTTCAGAATCTGAGGATAACAAGAAAGAGACTCATGTGGAGTCGTCAAGCAGCAAGAAGAGGAAGTCCTCAAACCTAAAGATGAGCACCCAAGTCGGATATGGAAGCTCTAAAGCAAACAAAAGAAAGGAAGTGAAACCGACACACGACAGGAAAACTGATGGAGCCACTAATAAGGTTGGTGATAAGATTTACTCGGGGACTAAGCCGAGGTGCGGGGAATGCCATTTTCACCATGAAGGTCGATGTCTGAGGACTAAGTGCAGAAAGTGTGGAAATAAAGGGCACAGCAAAGACGCCTGTTGGGCGAAGGACCCAGATGAAAGAAATAAGAGAATACCAGACTGCTACAAATGTGGTGAAGCAGGGCACATTAGGAAAGATTGCCCTAGGGAGAAACAAGCAAGGAAGGGTTTTCACGATCGGAGCTCGTGAAGCGCGCCAGGATCCAGATGCGGTTACGGATGCGTTCCCTATTAACCAACCTTATGCATCTATTTCCGATTTATACTGGCATCAACTTTAACCTTGCATGCTTAGAACTTAAGAAACTGCTTGGCCTAGTTTTAAGTAGAATAGACGTCCCGTATTCTTTAGAAATGAGCATATAAAAGGCTAGTTTAAACAGTCGAAGCAATTAAGGATTGTATCTAGGGACTCAGAAGGCCGGAACCTTCTGTTACCATTGACTCGCGAAGTCATAATATGATAGTCAGCATGGATCGAAAATCCAAGTATACAGCTGAAGTCGTTCGATATGAGAAAATCAGTCGCATCCCTCTTGCGAATGATGAAACCCAACCTTCCTGCAATGGGTGCAAGGATGCTAGACCCCATAAGGTGGTAGATCTACGACATCCTTCGTTGGTCGAAGAGGCTTAAAAACACCTCCGAGTAGACTGCAGAGCCTGAGGACATCCCCGTGATGGGAGAAGTTCCAAAAGCCTTTTTCTAAAGACTTGCCAGGAACGCCCCTCCGCAGCGACAAGAGAGGTTTAAGATGAGCCTCGTGCCAGAAGCGGCATCAGCGCCGAATGACGCTTTACCGACTGGCTTCGTCCGCGAAGCATGAGCCTCCGATATAACTGCTAGAGCTGCTAGACAGAGGAAATTAAGGACATGACGTCCTTAGTTAAGGACACAAGGAGAAAGTGGTAGACTCCACTTTGCGTAAATTCCAGCGAATTGAGAATCAGGATCCTTTGCCAAGGGCTGATGACATGAACAAACAAATCATAAGATCCTAGTTGCCACTCAAGGATCAACTTGAGGACAGGATGTCCTCCACTGTGAATACAAGAAGGAAATATCCCTGAAACGACCTTTAGGACTCGCTTCGAGCATTACGAGTTCCTTGTCGTACCATTCGGCTTAACACATGCATCAACAATATTCATGGACCTCATGAAACGAACGTGTAAGCCATACCTGGATAGATCATGATTATACTCATTGACTACATTCTTATATGGCCAACGACCAAGGAAGGTCGTGAGCAAACAGCTGCAATTTACCTTGCAACTCTTAGAGAAAAGAACAGTTATGTGCCATGATGATGAAAAGCGGATTTCGAATTCGCGAAGTGAGAACGTTAAGATACATCATGGATAAGAACAGTTGCCAACCCTGCAACCAAGAGCTAAAGAGCTAGAGTTGCAATTATGTGACGCCTCTCGACAAAGTCTCGATCGTACGTCGACGCAACGAGACCACGACATTGCATACGCGGTACATTGATTAAGGAATCATGAGAAGAGATCTTGAGATAGATACAATAATTGCGCACCGCAAACTGGACGTCACTACCTGAAAGAAAACGTTGCACGATCTTTATTGATCACAAGGGTTGCAGCACACCGATGATCGTAAGAACTTGATTATGAACTGAGCTGCTGAACGATGCAGACTGTATGAACACAATACGTGCTTGTGTGATAAAGTTTGATGAAAAGTCGAAACACTCACTTGCCCTTAGTGGAGTTTTCCTACAACGGTATCTATCACACCGACTTCTAAACCGCTTCGTGTAAAGCTTTAGACGGAACATAATGAGACAATTCCCGTCATGTTGAACGGATACCAGAAATAAACAATCAACTAGCCCGAGATGGCCCAGGAAAACTAGAGGCAAGATCGTTCAGATATGTGATCATATCAGGACAGCCCGCAGAATACAGAAAGATTACGCCGATGAGCCGCAGAAATCGTAAGAATTTGAGACAAGAAGTATGACTAAAATGAGAGCCTCGCCTAGAGAAGGCGTAGTGTGATTTGGAAAACGAAAAGGTTGAATCCCCGGTGTAGGGATCAGAACCATTGCTCACAAGATGAAGCTCCCAGAAAAAGATCAGTAGTGATCGCGACACATTCATGCGTCTAGTCTGTAGAGGAGTCTGACTTAAGGAACAGTCGTTGTTCCCACAAATAAGATTCACGTCAATGACAAACGACAAGAATTACTATAGAAACCTGTTGAGGTTTTGGACCAAGAGTCCACAATACTATAAAAACCTGTTGAGGTTTTGGACCAAGAGTCCACAATACTATAGAAACCTGTTGAGGTTTTGGACCAAGAGTCCGCAATACTATAGAAACCTGTTGAGGTTTTGGACCAAGAGTCTGTGATACTATAGAAACCTGTTGAGGTTATGGACCAAGAGTCCACAAGATACAGAAAAGACATGATTGATCTACTTGAGTATGATAGAATTCATGACATGACCCAGAGATTTCATGGGAACATGAAGACAAATCATGAATCTAAGTGACCATATTGGTTTCACAACTCCCCTGCGACCGATGGCATCGCTTGAATTTCGGGACGAAATTCTTCTAACGGGGGGAGACTGTGACAACCGTCACTTTTCCGTACATTTCGTACACTCAACGAACAGTAATTTGTGCTTAAATGACTGTGCATGATCTGGTTTACCAGACAAATAAATTTCTGAATTCCATGCAAGTGAATTCATGCATGATATATGCTACAATAATTACCTTATGATAGCGTTGCGTCAAAAATATTAGTAAACTCACCGGTAAGACACATCGTGTCAACGGAACTGCAGAAAGCAGTCAGACATTAGAATTGGAGCCTAGGTGTAGGTCCAACGTCAAGAATGCACTAAAACCCAAGAGTACATACAAGGGTTTTATTATAGGCTTTCCGGAAGTTAAAATACGCACTAAAAAGCACCTGAAACGCACTTTAAGTGCAGAAATTTATAAAATTCAGCTATAAATCAGCTTTTAACACATAAATATCATGCAGAAATCATGATTTATCATCCAGAATACTTCCCTAAGTGTCGGGAATGGAAAGTGTTATAAAAGGACACTTAAAAGACACTAAAAGGTGCAATTTAGCGCTTTAACGAACCGGTATATAACCGAACAACCGGACATTACCCGGAACACCAAAATAATGCTAGAAGCATTGTTTTTATTTTTCTAAGCTAGTTAGGGTCCCCGAACACCCTAACACACTATATATTACTTAACATACATGAAACACTAATTTTTAACCCTTGGAAGGTAACTAGATTAGTAACTTGTAATTGCAAACCAACTAAACTACCCCCCCCCCCCTAAATGACGGTTCCAACATGTCCCCCACATGTGGAATTGTTTCAATATTTTAATAGATTGTGTTGCACCGTTGGTGACATAATATACAATGGGTAATATGAGAAAATTGGATATAAGATTGGCACTTGAGACATAATCCTCACAAACTTCACACACTACACACCCAATTCTTCTCTCCTTCTTCTTCTTGGCTACGGCCGACCTCACCACCACCTACAACCACCATCATCCATCCATTCTCATATGTTTCAAGCTCATACAAAGGCGTGAAAGGTCATACAAAGGAGCTAGGTGCTTTCGGAAGTTGAAGAATCTCTACTGTTTGCTTTTAACCACTCGTTTTCTTCACTCGAACTTCCCTAGCCTTGTGCTAGTAGTAAGTGCTTCTAATCATCATTTTGATCTTGTTTTTGGTGGTTAATAGATGATTTAAGGATGAAAAATTTAGAAACACTAAAGCACATGAACAAGTCTTAAACATAAGGTGTTAAAGTGTGGATAAAGAGAAGTTATGTGTGTAAATCATTTAGATCTTGTGTTGTTATGATTCTTGATTGATTTCCTGATGATTTGCTGGTTAATATTGATGTTTGATGTTGTTGTGATCACTAAACATGCTAACGGAATCAATCGAACGCGCTTTAGAAGGTTAAAGACTGAAAACAGAAAGCTGTTTAGTGATTACAGCCAACTTCAGTTGGCTGTAACAGGACTTTAATAAAACGAAAAATGTATTTTCTGAAGTCTAGATTTATGTATTATGAAATACGGTTCTAATGGCACTGGAATCATAATTTTTGGACTTCGTTTACTATTTTTAAAGTGTCGATTTGTAACAACAACTAAAGCTGAGTTTTTACAGCAGTAAATGGGTGTTATATTTTTAGTCATAACTTGAAACATGAGTAAAACTAGGTCATGAAACTTGTACTGTAAATGACCACTGATGTATTTTTAAACCTCCCACTGGAATTTCGTAAATCGGGCTTACGATGAATTTTAAACAAATTATTCCGTGGACTGCAGTCAGAAAGAGATAAATCTGAGTGCAGTCCGGAAAATGATTTTTAATAAAATATTGGTGGTGAATTGGATCCCGATATTTTTACACAATAATATTTGGACCGTATAAGACATTCTGTAAAAATTTGGGAATTTTTGGAATAAGATAACTATTTTATTAAAATGCCCGAAAACAGCCCAGTTTTGTATATTAAAACTGAAAGGAAATAAGTATGTATATTTGTGAGAAAAATATATATATTTGATCATCAAATTTGTGCTAAGTGTATGTAGTATGTATTATACTTAATAGTGTATTAGGACTTGAAAATACACTAAGTATTCTTAAGAAGTGAAAATACAAAAATACACATACAACGTACTTAGACAAAAAAAACATAATTCGGGTGCAAAGTGCAAAATACAAAATACTTATATTTATTTTTGAGAAAATAATATAAGTAAGACACTTAGTTAAAAAAATAAGTTATTTTTAACACAAGAATACGTGCACAAGAGATAGTGACTGTACTTGTGCAATACAAGTCTAGTGACTAACGTTAATAAACACGTTTAGGTCACGACGCTAGATAAGCAAATCCGATGAAGTTTACGACGCAGGAACGCAAAGTTGTGAGTTCATGCTCCCCCTTTTCTTTTAAATGTTTTCAGTTTTATAACTTCGGGGGTGAAATACATGTACAAATGTTACAATATTTAAAAATGGTATGATAAAAATACAAGAAGCACACTTGGTGAGGACGAGTACCAAGTGTGATGAGATATAAGAATACGAGAAGCGCACTTGGTGAGGACGAGTACCAAGTAGGATGCGTTATGAGAAATGATACGAGAAATCGTGTCACGAATAGGGTACCATAAGCACCATTAATCAACTATATACCTAGACCGCAGAACAAAAGGTTAGATCTAACGGGTGCCGGGCAGCCACACTCTCGATGAGGGCGACAATCGAGTAGTGCTTTTGTGTCTCAGAATATGCCAACTAGAAAAATGCCTAAGGTTTGGTGACTTCCTATGTCGTGTCACATGTTAATGGCTTTGCAACCCATTAACAGTCCTGATACTTACAGGAATACTTTATTTACATAAGATTCATACCATACTAAAACTTGAATTATACTTGAGTACGTGGGGTACTCAAGAAAACTTGAATTATACTTGAGTACGTGGGGTACTCAAGAAAACTTGAATTATACTTGAGTATGTGGGGTACTCAAGAAAACTTGATTTACACTTGAAGTACGTGGGGTACTCAAGAAACTAGAATTATACATAGGTACTTGGTGTACACATGAAAACTTGATTTTTACATGACACAAACTATGTTTTCATACAAAGTATGCAAACGCATGAACTCGCTCAACTTTATGTTGATGTTTTCCAGAATTACATGTATTTCAGGTGACAGGATGGATCTTGGGCGCAAGTGTCGTAACTAGAAATAGACTACAAGCATAGATGTCATCCACTTTTGTCAAATTGTAACCTAGATGAAGGTTGTGTTTTAAAACTTAAGTAATTAAGTGTTTGCAATAATCAAAATTTTCTGAATGGATGAACATCGTTTTAATCATGTAGTTGTTTATTACGATTGAATGCAGTGGTAACAAGCTAGTCACACATCATACGCTTCCACAAAAGACAGGGTGTGACAAACATGTTGTGCGATCAGCACTGCCTTGTGCAATCCACAACATGTTGTGCGGTCCTGCATAAAGGGTTTATACGTGGTGCTTTAAACAGTTGTAATTTAGGGAATCCTAGCTTGTGCGACTAAGGCTGGTGTGAATTGCCCTTGTGCGATCCTAACAAGCTTGTGCGATTCACTTGTGGTGCGATTTGGAACTCGTGTGCTTGGGACTTGTGCGATTCGTTTTATTATACCGAAAATCATGGCATTCAGTTATCTTATTTCCATCTATTCGATCCAATTAATCAATTTAACAGTTTCCCATTATGCCTTTATTCGATCAAAACTAGATTTTTTTTATCAACTAATTCATATAAACCCTAATAACATCTAATCATAAACAATCATTTATCATAATATTAAATTATCATATTGATGATTTTGAAATCATCATACAATACCTCACGCTAAAATAAACAAATCAACCAAACATCCAAATCAAGATCAATAACTAGATCTAATCTAATCATCATACAACCCATCGACAAAACAGTTCCATCATATGACTATATTGAAATCGAACATATGTTTCCAATTCATGATCACAATATCTAACAACATAACTACTAGCATGAAACCATAGATTTCATCACGACATCAATTTAGCATACAATCAGCAATAACAAAACACTAACCGGATTAGATTTTGGAGCGAAGAAGGTTTCGAGTGATGAAGGGACTGCCGTCGAACAAGAGGGAGAGAAGAGAGAGAGAGCTTAGGGTTTTGTGTGTTCTTGTTTTGTAAAATTATGAGAAGTATACACACTCCCCATGAGGTATGCGTATAAGGGAGTGGGCTGAAACCCATACTTGGGCTGCCCTTTGGTTTCGAGTACAAGACACACAACATTTGGCCGAGAGGGTGTGTGTCAAAGGACAAATTATGCGGCCCAACGACTTGTGCGATCAAACCCATCTTGTGCGATCACATTTGTTATACATACATACTTATAACACATTACAATCTCGTAACACATAACATACTCAAACATAACATTCTATTGCAAACAATCACATTAGTTAATCACATTACATTCATACAGGTTACATCAAACGCAAAGAAAGGTTTTAAAATACGGGTTGTCACATCATCCCCAAGTTGAAAGAAATTTTGTCCCAAAATTTAGCACGTAGTTACTGAGGAAGCTAGTTAGGTTGCGTGGTTTCCTGGTTTTCCTTGGGTATCACATCATCCCCTTGTTGGTTTGGAATTTCGTCCCGAAATTCCACAGTAGCTTCAGTTTCAGTAGTGGACTCACTTTTCTTAAACAACTAGGGATACTTGCATTTCATTTGGTCTTCTCGTTCCCAGGTGAACTCTGGGCCACGACGGGAGTTCCAACGAACTCGAACAACGGGTATCCTGGTACGCTGGAGGGTCTTAACTTCCCGGTCCATAATTTCCACCGGTTCCTCGACGAATCGCAACTGGTCATCGATAGTGAGTTCCTTGAAAGGAACTATGAGGGTCTCATCTATAACAGACACTTCTTCAGATTTGACACATGGAATACATTGTGAACACCACTGAGCTCTTCGGGCAGATTCAGTCGGTATGCCACTTTGCCGATTTTCTCAGTGATTTCGAAAGGTCTGACGTAACGCGGATTAAGCTTACCCCGTTTGCCAAAACGAACCACACCTTTCCAAGGTGAAACTTTAAGTAGCACTCGATCCCCAACCTGGAACTCGAGTGGTTTCCTACGCTTATCAGCGTAACTTTTCTGACGGTCACGAGCTTCCGCCATTCGTTGTCGTATTTGGGCAATTTTTTCCATTGTGTCGACGATGAGTTCTTGGCCAGTGATTTGGCTGTCGCCAACTTCTGCCCAGCATAAGGGTGATCGGCATTTCCGTCCATACAATGCCTCGAACGGAGTAGCCTGGATGCTGGTGTGGTAACTGTTGTTATACGAAAATTCCACCAAAGGTAGGTTCCTTTCCTAGCCATTACCAAAGTCGATTACACATGCTCAAAGCATGTCTTCAAGAGTTTGGATAGTGCGTTCAGTCTGCCCATCTGTCTGTGGGTGATATGATGTGCTCATGTCTAGGCGTGAGCCAAAGGATTTGTGCATCGCTTGCCACAAATCAGATGCAAAACGCGGGTCTCGATCAGAAATGATGGAAGTTGGCACCCCGTGCCTCGTGACTACTTCCTTCATGTAGATGTCGGCTAGAGTAGAGAACTTATCCGTTTCCTTGATAGCCAGAAAGTGTGCAGACTTCGTCAGTCAATCCACTATCACCCAAATGGTATCATTTCCTCGTTGAGATCTAGGTAGGCCAGTAACAAAGTCCATGGAAATTTGCTCCCATTTCCATGTCGGAATCTCTGGTTGTTGGAGTAGGCCTGATGGCTTCTGGTATTCAACCTTGACCCTAGCACAGGTTAAACATTTACTAACATAAGTCGCTATGTTAGCTTTATGTGGGGCCACCAGTAAAGAGTTCTGAGGTCTTGGTATATCTTGTCAGAACCAGGATGCACCGAGTAGCGAGATTTGTGTGCTTCGTCCATCACAAGTTCTTGTAAGCTTCCAAAGAGTGGAACCCAGACACGTTCCAAGAAGTAGTAAGTACCATCTTCCTTACGTTCGAGTTTCTTTTCCATACCCCGCAGGGACTCTGCCTTGATGTTTTCTACCTTCAATGCTTCGACCTGAGCATCACGAATTTGGGCGGGAAGACTGGAGTGAATGGTAAGCTGTAACGCACGTACACACTTAGGTTTAGTTTCCTTAAGACTGAGGGCGTCAGCCACCACATTGGCTTTTCCTGGATGATACTTGATTGCGCATTCGTAGTCGTTAAGGAGTTCAACCCATCGACGCTGTCGCATGTTCAACTCCTTCTGATCGAAGATATGCTGGAGACTCTTGTGATCGGTGTAAATGGTGCACTTGGTACCGTACAAGTAATGTCTCTATATCTTGAGTGCAAACACCACTGCTCCCAACTCCAAGTCGTGAGTAGTGTAGTTCTTTTCGTGAACTTTAAGTTGGCGTGATGCGTATGCAATGACTTTCTCACGTTGCATCAGCACACAACCAAGTCCTTGGATTGATGCGTCACAATAGACCACGAAATCGTCTGCGCCTTCAGGTAACGAGAGAATAGGTGTGCTACAAAGCTTCAACTTCAGTTGCTGAAATGCAGATTCCTGAGCATCACCCCAATGGTAGGTGACACCCTTCTGAGTAAGAACAGTAAGAGGCTGCGCATGTAACACCCGGCTTTTCAAGCCGTACCGTACAATTGTGATACGTGTTGTGAATAGGTAACAGGGTTGTATTTGACTGGTTATGATGTTCATATGTGAAATTTAATGAGTTGGTAAAATTAAACTTTGATAAAAATTATGTTGGCAACGGTAAGATAAACGCTTATCGCGTAACGGTAAAAATGCGAAACGAACGTCGGTGACCACCCGATCAGTGTTAAAATCATAAAAATAGTCTATTATGATTAGAATAAATATTTTAATCATATTCATGAGGAAAAATAAATTAAAACGCTAAGAAACTCTATTTTTCGAATTTAAGCGCGTACCGCGCGATGTAGCACGTATACCGGCAAAATACTGTCAACACAGCCTGTCAAGGCAACTGAAAATCATTTTAATAATAATTTTATGAGTTTATTACTATAAAATGATAAAAATAAATAAAAACGCTTAAATCCCTATTTTTGCGATTTTAAGCGCATACCGCGCAGCACAGCGCGCATACTGCCAAATACCAGCAACGTCGCCAGTCCCGGCAAACAAAATATTGTTCAATAATATTTTGGTGAGTTTATTTTTATAGAGCATTAAAAATAATTTAAAACATGTTAAAACGGGTTAAAACGCTAGATAAAATACCCGGTATCCAGTAAAATACCAGTTTATGGTCTAAATTATATATGTATATATATATACATATTGTGACAACTGTGCTCTGTAATCGATGTACAATGTAAAACAATGTTGGTTATTAATAAAACAATGTGCTTTGGTGTTATTATATGTGTTTTGGTGTTATTATGTGTGTATTTGTGTTTGATGATTTTTCGATTTGATTCGATTCCGATTTCAAGCTTTAAATCGCTTTCTGGAAGGTTATACGCAAACTGGTGCGTAAACGCAGTCAGTTTAACGCAACAAACACTCCAGAATAGTGACATAGGCTTAACATACCTTAAATAACCTTCACATAACTTAGAAATAAGTTTCGGATGGTTTGGTGTGTTGAAATCAAGTTTGTTCGATCGCAGGGACTAGTTGTGTCAAACTGCGAAACTATACCGATTTGTATAGTAACGAACATTCTGGAACTTGATCATAAGTTAAACATACCCTAAATATTCTTTACATAGCTTAGAAATAGGCTTTGAGGCGTTCGGTATGCTAAAATAAACTTTATTGATCAATAGGGACTAAAAGCGTCAAAAAGTGCACAAGTTTGTATTTTCGCGCATATCTTACGTTCTGAATATATCCGGACATCCAAAAATTTATGTAATCATTAAAATATTTTATTTTAGTGATTGGCTTGATAAAATTCCATTCGTCGCTTAATTTGGATAGTTTTTGCGTTCGTTACGACTTCCGTCGTAATTAACCGAACAACGCAACCGTACGACCAAACGAGCCAACATCCGAGATATTTTTGAGCATGTTTTAAGTTCCCTATACTTTAACTTCATTTTAGAGCCTTGAAATGAGGTTAACGGGGCTTAAACGTGTCAAAAATGAGCCGAAATGCAAGTTTCTGATGTGCAGGGACATGTTTTGACATTCTGCCAAAGTTCCTCATACCGGCCGCGTAAGGTGAGGCCTTTTATTTACGCGGGCCTGATGACACCATTAGACAGAAAGTTCATATTCAGCAATCTGGGCTGAATTCAGGGGTTTTAATGCAACTTTTGCAATACCTTGAGCTGGTTTTCGGCCCCCATTGTATTCTAATACCATGTACCCACATGTATGGCCAAGATTACACCCTCAAAACACTTGGAATCATCCTATTGATCCTAACTTCTTATAAATAGCAAGCTTCCTCATTTGGGTTTTTCACACCTTGATTCAATCTCTGCTCTAAGTTGAGGTTTTAACACCTCATACCTGAGTAATTTTGAATCAAAACACCTTCTTGGACCCTTTGTAAGTCCTCTTCTTGTTTGTTCTTGTATTTCAAGCATGAAAGTCAAACAAAGTTTGACTTTCAGCTTTGACCAGTTAATGGTCAACACAAAGTTCCGTTGAACTTTGTAACGTGAGCGTAATCACGATGGTTATAGTCCCTTGTGACTATACGTACTGATTACCACGTTGTCTAGGCTTAGTGACGAGTCGTAGTTTCGGCCAAAATGCGTATTTATGCGTATTTTGTAGCCAAACTACTCTTAGGTATCAAAACCGTTTGTTTTGATACCAAAACCTGTTTTCTAACTTAACTAAACATGTCTTAACATGTTTAGCTCGTCACTTTTAGTTTAGTGCTTGTGTAGAGTCGTAAGTCAAGCGGACTAAACACCCGCTTAGACTTTCGAACTCGACCTGTTTGGTCGATCATTAGGATCCGACCAAACATGATTAGTGACCATCATTGCATAGGGAATAACCTTCCGAGGTTATACCTTATGGTCACTTAGGTTTAATTAGTTGTATGATAGGTAGTTTATATGCCTTAGGTAAATGACCAAAATGACCTTTTCATGCATAATTGGTAATTAAGCATATGTAACATAAACTTTTGTCACGTAACTGATTATGCAACATATTTCAACATGTTTAGGCATATAATACTTGTCATAGGACTAGTTAGACGTCTCGAACGCGCTTATGCGCGCACGACGCATTAAAGTAGCATAAGTTACCTTAATGAGTCATAACGGGTCGAAAGCACTTAGGTTAGGTTCCGATCTTGAGTGTAGACTTTGTTAAACCATATCACATGAGTTCTAACACTCATTTGGTTTACAAGATCTCATTCTATCCGATTTTCCGATTGAGGTGTCGATTGTTTGACTAGTGGTTCGATTACTAGGTGCTGCTTGATTTCTCTGGTTTGCTTGAGTTTGTTGAAGTTCTATTGATTGAGGATACTTTGCACTTCATGTGAGTACATAGTTCCCCTATTTTACTGTTTTCAATTGTTTTGGGGTGATTCATATGTATCAAAACGATTTTTGATATTTTAACAATGGTTTCAAAAACAATTAAGATGGTTTATACTAAACTAATAACGATTTCAATAATGTGAACGAACTTGTTGGTTGTAGTTACATAACGAATGACATCCATTAATTTTGGCCGAACCGACCAGTATTAGGTTATGGTACCATAGGATCTGACAAATCCCGTTATCAGACTACACCCATGGTTATGTGTGGGTTAGGTGGGTAACGACTGAATCTGTGATTATTAATTTACCCTTTGTGGTTTATTAATGCAAGAAGCGAGATAGTCGAGTCACGAAGGTTTGAATGTTATTAGCGAGACGACCATAAATAGTTTTCACAATTAAAACGAGGATGATTTAAACGATTTAAAAGAGTTAACGATTTGGAAATGATTTGAACAAGATTAAACGAGTTGGATAAACGATTGGTTTTTGGTTAAGTGTTTAGATAACGGGGCGCGTGTAATATGGTGAAAACATGGTAGATACGCCGCTAGTACTTCTTATATATAAGTGTTTTCAACATATTACATACCGTGGCGTTATTTAGTTCACTTGGGTAAACGATTTTGAAACGATGTTTTAAAAAGGATATAAACCATACGATATTTATTAAACGAGTTAGTACGAAATGTTTTACAATTTGGTTTACTAAAACAAATGTTTTTGGGTTAAGAATCATGGCTATGAGGTTTTATAAATTATAACCCGTTTGATTTGAGTTGGTTAATTTCGTTGCAATATTATACTCTTTTCGAAACAAGGTTTTTAATAAAGTATTGCAACATGTAAACTAGCCATGAATCCGACACTCTTATAAAACCTATGTGCTCGCCAGCATTTCTTTGTTGGCTTTGTTTTTACATATGTTTCAGGTGTTGATGCTTGATGTTGATTGCTAGGATGCATGAGTCACATAGGATCTGGACGAGTCCTTAGTGAAATAATAATAGTGATAGTCAATATGTAACTTGTTGTTTCATGTTAAAACAATGTAAATTACTTAATGAATCAATAAAATGAAACTTTTTGTATCCATGGTTGTGAAACAATAATTCTGCCACGACACTCCCTGACGTTTCCGCCACGGTTTGTTGTTTTAACGTGGTCGGGGTGTGACAGAAGAGTTGGTATCAGAGCCAATGGTTATAGGGAATTAGGTTATTAGTAATGCTTTGACCTAGACTATAACTTTTAGGACCCTAACGCAAGGAAATTTGCGTTTATATTTTTAAAACAAAACCGTCACCTACCCTTAGGTGATAACCACAATGAGAACACAAATTCGAATTCGCTTCGAAGATTAATCATCCGTTCTAGGATGATTGATTACTAGGTTTTGAACCCTTCCAGTTTGACTCATATTTGGCTTAGTGCCTTTTGAGTTTTAAAAATCTCGTCAAAGTTTGGGTCTAAATAATGTGAACACGTGCAAACTGGAAGAGTGAATGCATGTACCCTGAGTTTTCTGTCTAAGGCTAGAGTGTTCGTACAAATCCACATAATCGGACCAGTCACTCTTACCTGGGAACTCTTGGGGTGAGTGTTCACTTATAGGCGAGCATGTCTTCGCGATACGTTATTCTGACCCATTTACTTTGATTAGTCACTGCGTGTCGTTTGTTTGTTCGAGGTAACGAACAAATGATCACCTTCCTTGTGTTTTGCCGATACCTCTTTTATTTTTCCTAATTATCAACCTCACTCGTTTCTCATATTTCCTTGTTAGACCATGCCTCCTCGACGTGATGCACAATCTTTTACTGCTGAAGAAGTCGCATCCCTTGTCTCTCAGCAAATGGCTGCTGTGCTTCCAGGCGTTGTGACCCAAACCCACGAGTTATACAACAATAACAACAACAATGCACAGTGTAATTTCAAGACTTTTAATTCTGCTAAGCCACTAAAGTTTTCTGGGTCGCAAGGAGCAACTGCGCTCCTGCAGTGGTTCGAGAGTATCGAGAGCACATTCAGACATGTGCAATGTCCGAATGGGCGTAAGGTTGAATTTGCATCAAGTGTGTTTGAGAAGCGTGCTCTTACGTGGTGGAACGGAGTGATGCGTGATAGGGGTGCCGAAGTGGCATTGGCACAGACATGGGAAGAGCTTCGAGCTCTCATGATGAAAGAGTTTTATCCCCGTCATGAAATTCGAGCTTTGGAACGAGAGTTTGACGATCTAAAGCAAGATGGGGGAGAACACCATGCGTATACGGATCATTTTGAGGAACTCAGTCTTTTGTGTCCTACTATGGTTACCCCGTTGGAGAAAGCGATAGAGAGGTATATCGATGGTTTACCCGATTCCATACAGGATATTGTGACTGGCATTAATCCTACTATTGTTCGTCACGCGATTGAGTTGTCGGCTACCCTGACTGAGTCTCAAGTCAGGAAGGGTAAACTTACCCGCAAGAGTGATAAGAAGAAGTCGACCGATTCTGTCAAGGAAAAGGGTAAGGGTAAGAAAGGTGAGTCGTCGAAGAAGTCGAGAAAGCAAAAGGGTGCTCAGAATTTTGCAGTAACAGCTCAGAACCCTCAGAACCCACTGGCTCAACCGCCTGCGAAGAAAGTGTATGTTGGTACCGCACCTCACTGTGCTCGCTGCAACGGTCATCATGTTGCACAACAAGCGTGTAAGTAGTGTACTACGTGTGGTAAGCTTGGGCATCTGGCCAACATCTGTCGTTTGGGTCAGAATCAGGTTGCATAGGTTCCAGCACAGGTTCAAAGGAATGCTGCGAGATTCCCACGGGGTTCATGTTTCAATTGTGGAGAGTTTGGTCACTTCCGCAACAATTGTCCGAGGTTGGTGAATGCAAATGCGAATCCGAACGCTAATGTCAACGCGAATGTAAATCCCGCTCGTGGACGAGCATACAACTTGAATGCCAACGAAGTGAGGGCTGACAACGAGGTTGTCAATGGTACGTTTCTTGTTAACAATCGACCTGCATCTATTCTTTTTTATTCTGGTGCCGATAGAAGTTTTGTTTCGTTATCTTTTGAGCCTTTACTTGCGATACCTAGAACTAAACTGAGGAAACCCTTATCTGTCGAAGTTGCTACTGGTAAACCTCTTGTTCTCAATTCTGTTATTCGTGATTGTCAGTTTAACCTTGATAACCACTTTTTCCCATTGACCTCAAACCGATGCAACTTTGGAGCTTCGATATTATCGTGGGGATGGATTGGTTAACCAAACATCATGCTGAGGTGGTTTGTTTCGATAAGATTCTTCATATTCCTCTTCCGTCTGGCGATGTTCTGGAAGTTCATGGCGAGAAACCTTCAGGTGAATTGAAGCTTATATCGTGTACAAAAGCCCAAAGTTATTTGCGAAAAGGATATGTTGCTTTTCTGGCACATGTCACCGAGGAGAAAGGCAAGAGCAAGAGTATTCAGGATATTCCGATTGTTCGGGATTAACCAGAGGTGTTTCCCGATGAACTGCCTGTTTTGCCTCCAGTTCGTCAAGTCGAGTTTCATATTGACCTTGTACCCAATGCCAACCCGATTGCGAAAGCACCTTATCGTCTTGCACCGTCGGAGATGCAAGAGTTATCGAAACAGCTTCAAGAGTTGTCTGATAAAGGATTCATCCTTCTGAGCTTTTCGCCTTGGGGAGCTCCTGTTCTCTTTGTGAAAAAGAAAGATGGATCTTTTCGAATGTGTATCGATTATCGTGAGCTTAATAAGCTTACCATCAAGAATCGATATCCCCTACCTCGAATTGATGATCTCTTCGACTAGTTGCAAGGTGCTTCATGCTTTTCCAAGATCGATCTACATTTTGGGTATCATCAACTTCGTGTTCTCGAAGAAGATATTCCCAAAACTGCTTTCCACACGAGATATGGGCATTACGAGTTCACTGTTATGCCTTTTGGTTTGACGAATGCCCCAGCTATCTTTATGGACTTAATGAATAGGGTCTGTAAACCTTATTTAGACAAGTTCATCATTGTGTTCATCGATGATATTCTCATTTATTCAAAGTCTCGAGCCGAGCACGAGCAACACCTTCGCATAACATTGGAACTCCTTAAGAAGGAACAACTTTTTGCTAAATTCTCCAAGTGTGAATTTTGCCTTAAAGAAGTTCAGTTCTTGGGTCATATAGTCAACGAGCAGGGTATTCATGTGGATCTATCCAAGATTGTTGCAATTAAGGATTGGAACACACCGACGACACCTACAGAGATTCGATCTTTTCTTGGTCTTGCTGGTTATTATCATCGATTCATTTCTAATTTCTCGAAGATCGTTGTTCCACTCACTGCTTTGACTCAGAAGAATAAGCCTTTTGAGTGGGGACCCAAGCAAGAAGAAGCATTTCAAACGCTGAAACAGAAGCTTTGTGATGCTCCTGATCTATCTTTACCTGAAGGAAATGATGATTTCGTTGTCTATTGTGACGCGTCGAATCTAGGACTTGGTTGCGTTCTTATGCAACGAGGTAAAGTCATAGCTTATGCGTCTAGACAATTGAAAGTTCACGAGAAGAACTATACGACTCATGATATTGAGTTAGGAGCTGTGGTTTTCGCGCTTAAAATCTGGAGACATTATCTTTATGGCACAAAGTGTGTGGTTTTCACAGACCACAAAAGTCTCCAGCATATTCTTAATCAGAAAGAGCTGAACATGAGGCAACGACGTTGGGTTGAACTCTTAAACGATTATGATTGCGAGATTCGCTACCATCCTGGCAAGGAGAATGTTGTAGCCGATGCGCTTAGTTGAAAAGAGCGAGTCAAGCTTCATTCTGTTCGAACTCTATCTGATATTCAATGTCGTGTCCTTCAAGCTCAACAATCTTGTGTGATCAAAGGCTTATTGAAAAATGAGCTACCGCCTCGAAAGGAAAGACGATGGTTTGATCTACTTCAAGGATCGTTTGTGGATTCCAAAACAAGACAATCTTCGCACCCTAGTGATGGACGAATCTCACAAGTCTCGATATTCTATCCATCCTGGTGCTGATAAAATGTACAAGGATCTTCGTACTCAGTATTGGTGGCCTGGTATGAAGACGGATGTTGCCTTGTATGTATCGAAATGCCTAACTTGTCTCAAAGTCAAGGCTGAACATCAACGACCTTCTGGTTTGCTTGTACAACCAGAGATACCGGTTTGGAAGTGGGAGAACATTGCAATGGATCTCATCACTAAGTTACCGCGTACATCTAAAGGTCATGATGCTATTTGGGTTGTTATCGATCGATTAACAAAATCAGCTCATTTTATACCAATTCGCGAGGATCTGTCTGCTGATAAACTTGCAAAGATTTATGTTGATGAGATTGTATCACGACATGGTGTTCCTTTGGATATCATTTCCGACCGTGATGCTCGGTTTTCATCTCATTTCTGGAAAACCATGCAATCTGCTATGGGAACCCAACTAAATCTAAGCACTGCTTATCATCCCCAAACAGATGGACAATCTGAGAGAACGATTCAAACTTTGGAGGATATGCTTAGAGCATGCGTGATAGACTTTGGTGGTAATTAGGATTCCCATCTGCCATTGATCGAGTTCTCATACAATAATAGTTATCATGCTAGCATTAATATGGCACCATTCGAAGCTCTCTACGGTCGAAAATGTCGTTCACCTGTCTGTTGGAATGAGATGGGTGAAGCTCAGCTTACTGGACCTGAGCTTATTCTAGAAACAACAGACAAAATCAAGAAAATTCGCGATAATCTTGTGACAGCTCGAAGCCGTCAAAAGAGTTACGCGGATATGCGATGCAAGCCCTTAGAATTTCAAGTCGGAGACCGTGTCCTACTCAAGGTGTCACCTTGGAAAGGAGTGGTGAGATTTGGAAAGAAAGGAAAATTGCACCACGATATGTTGGACCATTTAAGATTGTGGAAAGGATTGGGAAGGTTGCCTATCGACTAGAGCTACCTCCAGAGCTTGGAAATATTCACCCGACTTTTCACGTATCCAATTTGCGAAAGTGTTTAGCTGATGCTGATCTTCACATCCCTCTTGACGAGATCCGAATCGATGAAACGATGCACTTTGTCGAGAAACCCATGGAGATAGTGGACCGTGCATTCAAACAGTTGAAGAACAAACGGATTCGATTGGTCAAGGTTCGTTGGGAGTCTAAACGTGGCCTAGAATTTACTTGGGAACGTGAGGACCAGATGAAGATGAAGTATCCGCATTTTTTTTCACAAGCTTCCTCTAGTTAAAATTTCGGGACGAAATTTCCTGAAGTAGGGGAGACTGTGACAACTGTGCTCTGTAATCGATGTACAATGTAAAACAATGTTGGTTATCAATAAAACAATGTGCTTTGGTGTTATTATATGTGTTTTGGTGTTATTATGTGTGTATTTGTGTTTGATGATTTTTCGATTTGATTCGATTCTGATTTCAAGCTTTAAATCGCTTTCTGGAAGGTTATACGCAAACTGGTGCGTAAACGCAGTCAGTTTAATGCAACAAACACTCCGGAATAGTGACATAGGCTTAATATACCTTAAATAACCTTCACATAACTTAGACATAAGTTTCGGATGGTTTCGTGTGTTGAAATCAAGTTTGTTCGATCGCAGGGACTAGTTGTGTCAAACTGCGAAACTATACCGATTTGTATAGTAATGAACATTCCGGAACTTGATCATAAGTTAAACATACCCTAAATATCCTTTACATATCTTAGAAATAGGCTTTGAGGGGTTCGGTATGCTAAAATGAACTTTATTGATCAATAGGGACTAAAAGCGTCAAAAAGTGCACAAGTTTGCATTTTCGCGCATATCTTACGTTCTGAATATATCCAAACATCCAAAAATTTATGTAATCATTAAAATATTTTATTTTAGTTATTGGCTTGATAAAATTCCATTCGTCGCTTAATTTGGATCGTTTTTGCGTTCGTTACGACTTTCGTCGTAATTAACCGAACAACGCAACCGTACGACCAAACGAGCCAACATCTGAGATATTTTTGAGCATGTTTTAAGTTCCCTATACTTTAACTTCATTTTAGAGCCTTGAAATGAGGTTAACGGGGCTTAAACGTGTCAGAAAATGAGCCGAAATGCAAGTTTCAGATGTGCAGGGACCTGTTTTGACATTCTGCCAAAGTTCCTCATACCGGCCGCGTAAGGTGAGGCCTGTTATTTATGCGGCCTGCGTGACACCATCAGACAGAAAGTTCAGATTCAGCAATCTGGGCTGAATTCAGGGGTTTTAATGCAACTTTTGCAATACCTTGTATTCTAATACCATGTACCCACATGTATGGCCAAGATTACACCCTCAAAACACTTGGAATCATCCTATTGATCCTAACTTCCTATAAATAGCAAGCTTCCTCATTTGGTTTTTTCACACCTTGATTCAATCTCTGCTCTAAGTTGAGGTTTTAACACCTCATACCTGAGTAATTTTGAATCAAAACACCTTATTGGACCCTTTGTAAGTCCTCTTCTTGCTTGTTCTTGTATTTCAAGCATGAAAGTCAAACAAAGTTTGACTTTCAGCTTTGACCAGTTAATGGTCAACACAAAGTTCCGTTGAACTTTGTAACGTGAGCGTAATCACGATGGTTATAGTCCCTTGTGACTATACCTACTGATTACCACGTTGTCTAGGCGTAATGACGAGTCGTAGTTTCGGCCAAAATGCGTATTTATGCGTATTTTGTAAACAAACTACTCTTGGGTATCAAAACCGTTTGTTTTGATACCAAACCCTGTTTTCTAACTTCACTAAACATGTCTTAACATGTTTAGCTCGCCACTTTTAGTTTAGTGCTTGTGTAGAGTCGTAAGTCAAGCGGACTAAACACCCGCTTAGACTTTCGAACTCGACCCGTTTGGTCGATCATTAGGATCCGACCAAACCTGATTAGTGACCATAGTTGCATAGGGAATAACCTTCCAAGGTTATACCTTATGGTCACTTAGGTTTAATTAGTTGTATGATAGGTAGTTATATGCCTTAGGTAAATGACCAAAATGACCTTTTCATGCATAATTGGTAATTAAGCATATGTAACATAAAATTTTGTCATGTAACTGATTATGCAACATATTTAAACATGTTTAGGCATATAATACTTGTCATAGGACTAGTTAGACGTCTCGAACGCGCTTATGCGCGCACGACGCATTAAAGTAGCATAAGTTACCTTAATGAGTCATAACGGGTCGAAAGCACTTAGGTTAGGTTCCGATCTTGAGTGCAGACTTTGTTAAACCATATCACTTGAGTTCCAACACTTATTTGGTTTACAAGATCTCATTCTATCCGATCTTCCGATTGAGGTGTCGATTGTTTGACTAGTGGTTCGATTACTAGGTGCTACTTGATTTCCCTGGTTTGCGTGAGTTTGTTGAAGTTCTATTGATTGAGGATACTTTGCACTTCATGTGAGTACATAGTTCCCCTATTTTACTGTTTTCAATTGTTTTGGGGTGATTCATATGTATCAAAACGATTTTCGATATTTTAACAATGGTTTCAAAAACAATTAAGATGGTTTATACTAAACTAATAACGATTTCAATAATGTGAACGAACTTGTTGGTTGTAGTTACATAACGAATGACATTCATTAATTTTGGCCGAACCGACCAGTATTAGGTTATGGTACCATAGGATCTAACAAATCCCGTTATCAGACTACACCCATGGTTATGTGTGGGTTAGGTGGGTAACGACTGAATCTGTGATTATTAATTTACCCTTTGGTGGTTTATTAATGCGAGAAGCGCGATAGTCGAGTCACGAAGGTTTGAATGTTATTAGCGAGACGACCATAAATAGTTTTCACAATTAAAATGAGGATGATTTAAACGATTTAAACAAGTTAACGATTTGGAAATGATTTGAACAAGATTAAACGAGTTGGATAAACGATTGGTTTTTGGTTAAGTGTTTAGATAACGGGGCGCGTGTAATATGGTGAAAACATGGTAGATACGCCGCTGGTACTTCTTATATATAAGTGTTTTCAACATATTACATACCGTGGCGTTATTTAGTTCACTTGGGTAAACGATTTTGAAACGATGTCACATAACGATGTTTTAAAAAGGATATAAACCATACGAGATTTATTAAACGAGTTAATACGAAATGTTTTACAATTTGGTTTACTAAAACAAATGTTTTTGGGTTAAGAATCATGGCTACGAGGTTTTATAAATTATAACCCGCTTGATTTGAGTTGGTTAATTTCGTTGCAATATTATACTCTTTTCAAAACAAGGTTTTTAATAAAGTATTGCAACATGTAAACTAGCCATGAATCCGACACTCTTATAAAACCTATGTGCTCGCCAGCATTTCTTTGTTGACTTTGTTTTTACATATGTTTCAGGTGTTGATGTTTGATGTTGATTGCTAGGATGCATGAGTCACATAGGATCTTGACGAGGCCTTAGTGACATAATAATAGTGATAGTCAATATGTAACTTGTTGTTTCGTGTTAAAACAATGTAAATTACTTAATGAATCAATAAAACGAAACTTTTTGTATCTATGGTTGTGAAACAATAATTCTGCCACGACACTCCCCGACGTTTCCACCACGGTTTGTTGTTTTAATGTGGTCGGGGTGTGACATATATATATATATATATATATATATATATATATTCGATTTATGTGTGTGTAAAGAGGGACAAGGAAATTGAGTTGGCACACATGCATCAATCTCTCTCTCCTCTCTCATGTTTCTATTGGCTATGGTGGGTGGTGCCATGTGACCATGTCCTTCAAATCTTCTTAAATTTTGCAAAAATCCAAGAATTCAAAATTCACAACACTATTCTCATTCTCTCTCTACAATTCAGCCGAAAACCTTCTTGAATCCTCCATAATTTCAAAATTTTGATGATCTTGTAAGAAATCAACTTAAATCCAAGGTGCTTCCAAGCTATTTTGATGATCCAAAGGTGCTTTCTTGGTGAAACAAGCTTTCAAACATCAAAAATCATGTCAAAACCCACTTGAATCTTGAGGGTATAAAACTATTCTTTTCAAAAGTGTTCTTGATTCTTAGTGTTTAAAATAATAGTGAAAGGTTTCTCTTGAATCTTAGAATGTTTCACAAACTTGAATTCTTAAACAAATGGGTTTTTGTACAAAATGGAAATGGGTGTGTATGTGTATGTATGTGAGGCCGTGAGTGTGGGTGTGTGTGTAGGTGATTATGTTTTGATTTTTGATTGAGTGATTCTTGATTAACATGTTACTTGAATGTTAGATTACATGCATGTTTTAAAGGTTGTGATATGGAATCTTTTTGGTTTGAAATGAGTTTAAGTGAAAAGTGATTTTTTTAGAATCATGTATATGTATATGGCCGTGTATGTATGTATATATATACATGCATGAGAATTTTTTATGCTTAAAAGTCTTAGATATGTAAGAATGTGCATGTCTTGCACTTATGATGAATGATTTGGATGATAATCATGTGTAGAATATGATTGTTCTTGAATACTTGAACATGATTTAAATATAAGTTGAATATATATTTTAGTGCATATAAAATGATGATGATGTATTATGAATGCATTTGATGCATTTACTTGAACATGCATGATGATATGTGATATTAAAAGGTGATTTGAGTATGATTTAGTAAAAATAAGTTATGAGCAGATTATAAACACTAAAATGAAGTTATTTTAAAGTGCTTAGTGACTTATAACTTTGTCATAATATTTGCTAGCTTTGCATGTTGTACTTGGTGCATTAAAAGTTGTAAAATATGTGAAATCGCATGATTTATGTGACTTACACAAAAACTGAAATAATCTGATTATAACCATTATTTTAATCAGTAAATAACATGTATTGTGTTAAAATATCAAGTTGTTTCGAGTTCGGATGATTATAGTAACGTTTAACGCAAAACTATGCGTTAAAACGTCAAAATCGGCTTTTCGAGTGATTTTTATAAAACTGATTTAGATCAGTAAATAAACTGATATTTTTAGTTTAAAAATAAGTATTTTAACTAATTTTAAGTTTACTTGGTGTTTGGTTGGTCATACGTGACTTCCGACACCCGAAAACGTTACCGAATCGCTAAAATACGCATTTTTCTAAGTACACTAGTATGGGTAAAATTTTGGGTAAACCTTATGTGTTAAAATGTGTTATGTGATTTAAACGTGAGAATGTGAAAATATGTTATTTTAAAGATTTGGATTATGCATGTATATTTGTGCGTTTTGTGCGGTAGAAACGGTAAAAATCGCGTTAAGTGTGTAACTTGTTTGTCGAGCATGAAATTTGATACATATGAGATATTTTATGAATATTTGCTATAAAATGACAAAATAGATAAGTTAACAAGATTTCGCGTGTCTCGGTGTTAAATTATATGAACGTTTATGTATATATATTACGACGCGCAAATCATAGATATATTGCGTATAAACGGGAGAGTTAACGGATTTACACAATAATGGTCACCAATAAAATCGTTCAAGTTGTAAAATCATAAAAAATATATGTATATGGAATCATATATATATTAACATGCCAACATAATAAAAAATGACAACTTTTCGAGAAAATCTCAAAGTTATGTGATAATTCTAAGAAGCGGAGAAACTTAGGATTTTTGTGTTATGAATATTGATTTAAAATCGTTCCTATATATATATAATAGGACGTGTGGAAATCAATCTCTGGGATTGCGCTATTTAAAATACGCACCCAAAGGTGAGTGTCACTAAACCCCTCTTTTTACTGTTTTGTATATATTTTGGGGAATAGAACACATCATTAAAAGGGTTTAATAATGTGTTCGAAATAAAACATACCTTTTAATATAAAATATATATTTTCGTTGGAAATATATGAAATTTGATAAGTCATACGTTTCGAAGTAAAACGTTTTTGATGAATGAATATTGAAAGTACGGTATTTCCTAAGCGAAACATGACCGTATAGTTGGGGACGAATTCTTGACTGGGTCTCATATGATGGAGAGTAAGCGGAATTCATACAACGTCGTGTATTAAATTGTCATATTAGTAGGATATATATATTGTACGTGAGGCAGACATCATATTGTTCTCAAAGAGAGAACACTGCGCCCATGATGTCGTTTAATCATTTAAGTATTGCACGCGATGAATTGTTGGTAGATCTATCGGGTTGACAACCCCGTCGTGACCGGTCGCCCCGTGTCAAGTCAAACGAAGAATTTAAATTCTTTTTATTGTCAAGCTTTGATTATCCCTGCATGGTTCATATATAGTTCGTATCGTCTAGCTAACATACGAGTCTGAAAATTGACGCAATAATTTAATATACAAAACCTGGGCAATACATATATATTACAGTTGTCGGATTGATGAACCGACGGAAGGCCCATGGATTTTATTAAGGAAGTAAAATGGACTTTCTAAAATTTATATGGATGTTTTCAAATAAACACCTAATCAGAAAGTTTTCCTTGGATTAAAATTGTGTGTAAGTGAATATGTGAACTCACCTTCCTTTGTGTTGACACTTGATTTTAACGTGTTCTACAGGTACTTGAGTTCGGCTTCGGGAATTATGGCGTATCTTGTGGTTGTTGATGCATGTTTTGTCACTTAAATATGTTGGACAAATTTTAAAACTTTCTGGGACGAATGTAATAAGATCCATGAGGATCAAAACAACTTAACTATGTCATGATTGTGTCATATTTTAAAATGTAATGTTTAAAACTTAGGTTTCGAATAAGATAATATGTCCAACAAATTAATGCAACGATCATCAAAATATAAATGGGCACCGACTTCCGTCACCACTACGTTTTATATTCCGTTACGACGTTTTTGGGGTGTGACAGCGCAATCTTCGAGAAATCCTTAATAAACCTTCTGTAGTAACCCGCCAAACCCAAGAATTGACGGATTTCAGTTGGAGTTTGAAGGGCAGGCCAATTCTTGATCGAGTCAACCTTGGATGGATTAACGTGAATCCCATCCTCATTAACCACGTGGCCTAGGAAATGGACTTCACGAAGCCAAAAGTCACATTTCGAAAACTTAGCATAAAGCTGCTCTACTCGAAGAAGTTCCAGAATGAGTCGCAGATGATGCTCGTGTTCCTCCTGACTCTTGGAATAGATCAGGATGTCATCGATGAAAACAATAACGAACTTATCCAAGTATAGTTTGCACAATCGGTTCATGAGATCCATGAAAACCGCAGGTGTGTTTGTCAACCCGAAAGGCATAACCAGAAACTCGTAGTGTCCGTAACGAGTCCTGAATGCTGTCTTGGAGATGTCCTCATCCCGGACTCTCAGCTGATGATAGCCCGATCTCAGATCAATCTTTGAGTAGAAGCTCGACCCTTGCAACCGGTCGAACAGGTCATCGATACAAGGAAGAGGATAACGATTCTTCACGGTCACCTTGTTAAGTTCCCGATAATCAATGCACATCCGAAAGGTACCGTCTTTCTTTTTCACAAACAGAACTGGAGCTCCCCAGGGCGAAGAGCTAGGATGAATGAAACCCTTGTCCAAGAGTTCCTGCAGTTGCATGGACAGTTCTTCTAATTCTGATGGGGCTAACCGATAAGGTGCACGAGCTATAGGTGCTGCTCCAGGAGCTAGCTCGATTTGAAACTCGACCTGACGATGAGGCGGAAGACCAGGTAATTCCTCAGGAAATACCTCAGGGAAGTCGCGGACGATCGGAATGTCTTCTATCTTCTTCTCTTTCGTTGAGGTGTCAGTAATGAGGGCTAGAATAGCATCGTGGCCCTTTCGCCAACACTTCTGGGCCTTAAGGAAAGAGATGATACCCACAACAGCACCACTCTTGTCGCCACGAATAACAAGGGGTTCTTCACCAGAACGAGGAATGCGGACAACTTTCTCATTGCAGAGTATCTCCGCTCGATGTTGAGATAGCTAATCCATCCCAGTGATAACGTCGAAGCTACCAAGAACGATGGGGATAAGGTCGTTAGAGAAGGTCTGACCAGCGAGTACGAGATTACAACCCTTAACTATGTGTGTGGCCTCAAGACTTTTACCGTTTGCTAGTTCTACCACATGCTTGGTGTTCAAGGGAATTGGGGTACGCCTAAGCATCTGACTAACTCTTAAGGACACGTAACTAGTATCGGCTCCCGAATCGAATAAAACAGAAACAAAGAAATCATCTAGTAGGAACTTACCCGTCATGACGTTGGGATCGTTCCTCGCATCACCCTAACCAATCACAAATGCACGTCCCCTAGCACCATTGCCATCATTGTTATCCCTGCTGTTGTTCCCATTCCCCTTATTGTTATTGTTGTTCTGATTCTGGTTCAGCTGGGGGCAGTCTCTTTTAAAGTGGCCCTCAGCACCACACTGGAAACATCCTTTGTTATTACCCTGTTGTTGCTGCTGCTGCTGGCGCTGGTTCTGTGGAGTCTGTTGCTGTTGTCGCCTCTGATTCGTAGGATAAAGGCTCCTGCAATCTTTTGTTGCGTGGCCTGGTTTGTTGCATCTCTGACAGTTGTTCTTGCTACACGGCCCGTTGTGGTGCATGTTACATCGATTGCACTTAGGGTGGTTCCCCTTGTACCCGCCCTGACCTTGATTACCAGAAGACTGTTGACTAGGGCTCTTGTAGTCGTCAGTCCTTCGCTGCTGAGATTGAGACTGAACAGAACTTGAACCCTTGCTTGAATTTCCATACCATTTGCATTTGTTGTAACTTGGAGCATCAGAAGTAATGGCGCAAATACGCTTAGGCAGCTTGTTCTGCTCAACTGCCTGGTCAGTGAGGCGGTGGGATAGTCGTATGATCTGCTGGATTGTAAGGAGGTTAGCTGAAGTCACCATGCTCTGAATCTCTGGCACTAAACCTTTGATGTAAAGCTCAATATGTTCATAGGGAGGATCCACCATGTTGGGACACAATGCAGCTAATTCGTTCGATTGCTTAGTATACGCTTCGATTTCGGACCCCATCATCTTCAGATTGTAAAACTCCACCTCTAGCTTGTGAATGTCATCACGATGACAATACTCTTCTTTGATCAGATCCTTAAAGTCGTTCTATGGGGTGGCATTAGCAGCTGCCAACCCTAGCATTTGCGCCTGTACATTCCACCAAGTTAACGCACCGCCTTCAAGTGTTCCCGTAGCAAACTTTACCCTACTAGCAATAGGGCATTCACACATTTCGAAAACATATTCGATCTTCTCGAACCAGTGGAGAAGACCTACGGCTCCTTCTGTGCCGTTGAAGGTACTTTGTCGATAGTCCATGAAGGTCTAGAACGTACACACGGGAGGCTGAGCATGTTGACCTGTTGTGCGAGAAAGAAAGGATAAGGTTAAGCACGAGAGTAGGATCTAAACATCCTAGGATAGGTCGGGATAGCAGGCTGTACCTCCTGCTTGAGCTGCTGTGAGAGCCTCAGCAACTCGTTCGTTGATTAGAGCCGTCAGCTGGGCTTGAGTCAAATTGAGACGTCCACTCATGATCTTCACATCGATAGAAACACAAGTAAGAATGGTGGCGTAGAGGTGTGAAAAGCATGAGATGATAGAAGAGAGCAAGCACACAGGGTTTCAAGCAACCAAGTGCATGTCAAGAAGATAAATTACAGCTAATGGCAACATGCTACTTAGGGGCGTGAATTTCTGACACGACCCGAAACCCGACACGAACCTAACACGAAATTCGCGGGTTTAGGTTTAGTCTAAACGGGTTCGGGTCAGTTTCAGGTTGAAGCCGTGAACCCGTTTAGGTTAACGTGTCGGGTTCGGGTCAACCTGGTCGGGTTGGCGGGTTGACCCGTTTAACACATTTATACTATATTATATTTTTATACAATATATTTAATGTGATAAATTATATAGGGTGTGTATTTTATGCAATGATTATAACTTAAAAAGAGAAATTAACATAGATTCTATAATTTAAATATGATATTATTATATCATTTGTGTTTTTAAGTAAATTTTAATTTTAATATATTAATTTCTAAAAAAATAAAAAAATTCGGGTTGAACGGGTCGTGTTCGGGTCAACCCACGAAACTTCGGGTCGTGTTCGGGTTCTTATGTATGGTACGATTTTCGGGTTCATGTCAGGTTCGGGTTTGTGTAAAATTTTCGGGTTCGGGTCGGGTTGAACTCGCCAACCCGCGAACACGACCCGTTTAGCACCCCTAATGCTACTACGTTAACTAAGCATACCATGATAAACGCACTATTTAAACTAACAGGCCGGCAATACAAACATAAACCATATCACCTATAGTGTTGAGTCTTGCACGTGGAGCAAAGCGTCGTTGTGGGTCGTTGAGCACTGAACAGGTTATAGTCTGGTTTTTATCAAAAAGCTTTTTCCCTTTTTAAAACCAAGTTCACTATAACCAATGGCTCTGATACCAATCTGTCGCACCCCCAAAATCCACAAGCGGAGTATCACCGCAGGGAGCGTGACTGACCAGGATCCAGCCACCAATCATATTGAACAATATAATTAAATAAATAAAAGTCCAAACCAAACAATATAATTGGTGTCTAAACAATTCAACAAAGTTTAAGTTATCAGCGGAAGCATAAAGTTCGAAACCCAAAACATAAGTTTTAAAAGTTCATAAGTTTATCATGAAAACTCAATGGTCCACAACGACACCTCCCATGCAAGCTCCTGCTAAGTACCTAACGACCTGCAAGGCATGCAACAACGAGTCAACAACAAAGTTGAGCGAGTTCACAGTTGGTTGTCCATTTTAGTGTTGTTCCAAAACCATAAGTTATTTCGAAAACCACGAGTTAACCAGTTCCTTGTTTCCCAAACCATAACCAGTGGGGGCTTCCCCATGTACTCCACTAGACACATTACCATATCGACTACTGACTGTAGTTATGTTTATGTGCCCTGCATCAATGTCTATCATCATTTACTAGTGTCCAAGTCCATTAGTCCATGCCCGTCCTCTGCGGCACGGTGTGAGGCTTATCAAACCTAATAGCGCTATTTAACTAATGACCCGTTCGCCATTGGCCCGGTGATTAAGTCGATACAAAAATGAGGGACTTAATGATAGAGTTTTGTCTAGTGTCATTCAATGTTGTCACCACCCTTCAGTTAAGAGGGTGGGAGTACGTGTCCTATCCAAGGAGAACACGCAGGTTTCAATGTTACCCTTCACTTAAGAGGGTGGGAGTATGTATTCTACCTAAGGAGACTACGCAGGTTTCCTTAGTATACATTAAACCATTCCCAAACCATCGGGAATCCCATGCCTTGTAGAAAGTGTGAACTCACCTTAGATTAGCTCGGTAGATAAACAAAAGATCACTTGAGCTATTTGTGGTCAACCACGTCCTAACATGGTTACCATACAAGTCAGGTCTAGGTTCAGATAAGGCACGTATGTTTACACATATACTAGCAAGTTGCGTACACATAACGATCACGGCATACACATAAAAGCATGTTAAACAATATCAGTCAAGTACACACGTAAAGCCCAATTTATGCGAGTCGGGTGATTGGGCCGGTAAGATTGTATGAGCCCAATCATGTTGTGCGACTTAGTAGGTGTCACGGCCCCCGGCCCGGTTTTACCCGGTCCAGAAGCCGCGGGACAGAAACCCGTGGTATTTGTATTTAATTTGGCAGCGGAAATATTAACAGGATCGTTTAAACTGAAAACACCCGATTATTTTATTTCACATTTTTGGGATAAACCCCATAATTTACAATAAAGGAATTTCACGGGGAAATTCCCTGTTTTACAAAAACATGTTTATTTATTTTATTTACTGAGCCACATTCTCCAAGCCGTAGTGCTACGCGGCACTCTTTCCTGGTTCACAGTAAACACCTGAAACATGTTAAAAAATTTTTATCAGCGGGGAAATACTGGCGAGTCATTTAGTTTGCACAAAACGACACAGTGTTACAATTTACAGCATTAAGAGTTTTTACATTTGCCCTTATCTATTAATTATCTGGTCCAGCTGTCACTCGACCGGATCTATGACTGTGGACATATCGCTAATTAGGCTCGCCCACCTAAGAGTGATAAATCATTAGTAGTAATGTGCACAAAACCCCCACATACTGCCAGTAATTAAAGATTAGGAAAGACTTAATCACTGCAAAATATAACTGGAAAACATTTAGGGTTTTACAAAGCACTTTGATAAAAAAGAGAATGACTTACATTGCAAGTTTAGTTGGACAGAACTTTGCCTACTGATTTAGCCTCGTAACCTAGTTAAATAACAATGCACATGAAACTAGGTCAGTAACTTAATACAACATTTACGATAAACTCACGAAATCAAAACCCTCACGACGAATGACAAACTATAGCCCGAATTCGGGCAGCACTTAAACATCCATCGGATCGGTTTCAATCGATCGGACATTGTATCGTAGCAGTGATCGAGTTAATACCCTGTAATCGTAGCAGCGTCTCGACACCTTAACACTTGTTTTAAGCAGAAAATGGACGTTTTGAACTAAAATTTCGAACACAGAAGCAAGTCCCATGCGCGAGCAATTTATAGCAGAAATTTGGGTTTTACGCGGCCCGCGTAAACCCAAGAAAGATCTTACGCGGCCCGCGAGGGCCGCCCTAGCTACGATTAGGGCTAGCGTCATGCGTAGGTCCGCCACGTGTGCGACACATGGCCTAAAGCTTATCCGGTCGAATCACCTAGCTGTCGCGGCCCACGTAAGCTTAGCCTAAGGCTTACGCGGCCCGCGAGCGACCTATAATTTTTTATTTTCTTGATTTTCAACAAGGATTAGGGTTTTAGGGGTTCGGGTTTCTACTTACGGGTCGTTTTGGGACATTTTTGCAGGTCCTTACATCCTCCCCACCTTATTTAAAATCTCGTCCTCGAGATTTACTGGAACAGGTGAGGATATTTTCGCTTCATTTCTGATTCCAATTCCCAAGTGTACTCAAGTCCTCTTTTCGAATCCCATTTGACTTTAACCAGCACCAATCTCTTGTGCTTGAGAAACTTGACCTTTCTGTCTTCTATTTGGAGTGGTTTCTCAACTGTAGGATTTTGTATGCCCAAGACACATATTAAATTGATGTGGCTAGTACGTTATGATCCAAGTCAAGTCATACCCAAATACAAGCTAGACAAACAGTTATAATATTTATTTGTGATATGATCAAACAAATAAATATTAACACTTATAATATTTAGAAATTGGTTTTCTAAATAATTACACTTGAGAAACCAATAAATTATATGGATAATTTATTTTTGAGAGAATCTTTTATTTTGTTATTTAATGGGTTAAATAACATTTTAAAAGGTTATATAAAGTCTTGTAAATACATAATGTTATATTTATAAAAGTTATGAATATAAACTAAGACTTTATATATAAAAAGGAAAAATGGTTTTTTTTTTAAACCCCCTTAGGGTCGCCAACATGGGGCTTCCCAAGACCAAGGATGGTCCAATGAACTTGCATGCATTTGCATGTCTTAGTTAGCTCTTGATTGGGCAAAAGGGAGGTGTTGTTTTCTCAAACTTTTATAACCACTTGGATGATCAAAAATAAAGAAGACTTGAGAAATTGCTCTCAATTTTTCGATCATCATAAGGGTTTTTTTTAGTGTTCAATCTTGATCATAAGTGTATTAAATCCTAGCTACAATCAAGGTGTTTGTTGGAAGCTTGGGGTATACAAGCTTGAGGTCTTCTACCTTGAAGGCAACCATTTTCAAGAAGCATCATCCTTTTCAAGTTCTTTTCCAAAAAGGTAGTATTGTAAACATCCTATGGTTGTGTTTGATAGTACGCATGCTCATATATGGATCCGGGTTTTGGGATTTTTGCATATAAATGAAATTTATATCTTAAAAGTAACATGTTTTAAATATTATTTCCGCTGCGTTTTTTATTTCATATGGATGAAATTACTTTGATAAACATGTTAAAATCCCATCAATGGCATCTAGAGCCGCTTATATGAGTGCATGCTTCAATAGATTAAATTTTTCGGGTTTCGGGTTTGAATAAAACCCAGTGGCCGAAAATTTTAATATGGTTATCCCTTTGTTTTTCAAGATTATTTTCTTGCCTGCATAAGGGAATCTTGAAAAATTATTCCATATGGATGATTTGTTTGTTTGGACAAAACTTACCTTTTCGTTTTTTAGTACATAACCGAAAATGGTCATAAAAGGGAACCATTTTTTTATGCTTCTTGATTTAATGTATATATTTGGATATATATTTTTGGTGCATATAACCTAGCCATGACCTTGTGTTGAATGATTGTGTTGTGATTCATTTTTATTATTATTTCAAAGGGTTGTAATAATTATTATTTTGTTCTTCCATTTGTAAGATATGTAATTTATTTATTTGGTATGTAAAATAAATAGATTAGGTGCATTTTAATTTTACTAGAAAAATGTATTAGGATATATTTTGTAAAAGAAGATGCACACAAAAATGCGGTTTTGGTTTGGCCATATTCGGTCCAAAGAACTTCATCGTTCTCAACGGGATTTTAACCCGATAACCAAAACACATTTTTGAAGTCCAAAGGAGTTTGGAGCTGAATATAAAAGACTTTTGGAAGCTCAAAGAAAGTGGAGAAATCACAACACAAGAAGGAGACTTGAAGCAATTGGATGCGGGATCAAGTGGGAGTTCAACGACACATTACTTGTGTCATTTTTCACCCCTTAGGAAGGACCTTTTGGCACACTTGTTTCGGCTAACAAGTGTTGTCAAAAATAGTTGGCTATGGTTATGCACCTATTGTTATGTATGATGTGCTTGTTTGGTTGTTTATTTTGTTGTTTAAATGATATGTCGATATGCATGACTTAACAAACTAATAATCAACAAGCGTAAAATTGGTTCTTAACAAAATCATTAAAATGGTTAATAAAAGGTTTTATTAAAAATTAATGATTTTATAATAAAATGGGTTTTATTAAAAAGAACCTTGAAAATTTTGTTTTCACTAAAGTACCATGGATTTGAATGCATGCAAATATATGGTACATAATATATTTTCTAAACTAGAATTTTGAAATATTAAAAACCCTTTATAAAACAAGTCAAACACCATCCTTTTATACAACACTCGAAACACTTGGGAACTCTTATTGTGGGATAAAGGTCACCTAACCACATTTGAGGGAACTTGTATGTTCGAGGTGGGTTTACCATGTTTGTGGGATAAATGTCACCTAACCACTTATGTGTATAAACTCACACGTGTGTGTAAGTTGAACGAATTGATTTGGAAACCATGAACTTAGGGTCACCGAAGCATGGGGAACAAAGGTGTTGATGGGATTAAACATGCCAACTAAACATAAAGATGTTTAACCGATCCCATGTGGCTAGAAATTGCAAAGAGTTGCAATTGTCAAACGTTGACTACCTTGTTAATTTAAATAGAGGGATAAAGGTCACCTAACCAATATTTAAATGTAACGTTGGATTCTAGATTTTAATTATTAATTGTCTTTAAGACACAGAAGGGTATTAATAATTAAAATATAATAATATCGAAAATACTAAATTGAACTTGTTAAATTTTGTAGATGGTCGCTAACAATGCAAACCCTATTAACCAAACCGTCCGAAACCTATCACTAAGAACCATCCTTGAAAAGGATCGTCTCAACCATAACAACTTCATGGATTTGTTTCGAAACTTGAGAATCGTTCTCGATCAAGAGAAGATATCCTATGTGTTGGACGATTGTAACACCTCGTAAAATCACGTCCAATGATGTACTGACACGTGTAATAAACCCTAATGAAGTCAAACATTGAATTTAAGGGACTAATTTTTTTAAAAATCGAAAACTTTGATTATGAAAGGACTGGAAGTGTTAGCATACCTAAAATAAGTTTCTAAATAACCTCTCATGATATTTATGTTCATAAATTAGCCACTTGGCGATCGAGTGTAGCCGTTTGCGGTATTAATGGAAAGTTTGCGCAATGAAGGGTTAAAAGCGTCAACATGTTAATTCTTACCTCTGAATGACCTTTTGACAAACCGGGAGCTTCATGATATTTGATTATAATCTCAGGAAAGCCAATTATTGGCCGACTAAGCTTTTTATGCCTATAAGTAAAGTTACGCGCAACTTTGCAAGTTAGAGGGACTAAAAGTGTCAATATGTTTAATTATACCTCTGAATGACCTTTTAGCGGACCCTAAGAATTGTGATGTTTAATAATACTTTCAAGAATACCTAATATGGATTAGATGAGGCTTCAATGCTATTAAAGGATGAGATGCGCAAGTTTGCGCAATAGAGGGACCTAAAGTGTCAACTTTTGAATCTACGCCCTTCGGTGACCATTTAAGCGAACGGGAGCGTAGTAATATTTAATTATATGCTTGTGAATGACCAATATGGTCCATGGAAGGCTTGGATACCATTAAACGACATTCCGCGCTACTTTGCGCAATTGAAGGGCTAATTGCGTCAAACTGCAAAAGTATGTCGATTCATATGATAACGGACCTTCCGGAATATGAACATGAGTTAAACATACCCTATTTATCCTTTATATAGCTTCGATATAGGCTTAGAGGTGTTTGATGCGCAAAAATAAACTTTTACGTCATGCAGGGACTAAAAGTGTCAAAAAGTGCACAAGTTTGCATTTTCGCGCATATCTCACATTCTGAATATATCCGGACATCTAAAAATTTATGTAAGCATTAAAATATTTTATTTTAGTGTTCGGCATGATAAAATCCCTTTCGTCGCGTAATTTGGATCGTTTTTCGCGTCCGTTCGTATTTCGTCGTAATTAGACGAACAACGTGACCGTACGGCCAAACGAACCGACATCCGACATGTTTTCAAGCATGTTTTATGTTCCCTATGATTAGGCTTCATTATAGAGCCTTGTAAATAGCTTAACGGGCCTTAAACGTGCCAAACGTGACCTTAAAAGCTCACAGGGACCAAAACTGCAATTTTAAGAAACTGTTGCTGAACTGGGAACCTCAGGCGGCCCGTGTAAGTTCCCTTTGAACCTTACACGGCCCGTGTGAACCTGCCATATTTGCAAAAGTCAGTTTACAGCCTGTTCCAGCTGTTTCCAGGTGTTGCAAGTGGTTTTTAAGCTTTCTAGGGGCTATTTAGGGATGCCCATGGTTTCACAAATCAGTGGGTGCACTTGTACGGACCAGATTGAAGCTCGTTTATCAAGGAATGATCTTAACGGTTCTTGAAATCCTATATATACCCCCTTGATCTTGCTCTCATTTCACACCTTGATCTGAATTGTTCTAAGTTGGAGCCCTTGTGTTTCATACCTGAACATCCAAGATCAATTCCATCCTTGCTTGGACCCTTTGTAAGTGTCCTTTCGTGCTTAGTTTAAATTTCTAGCGTTATAGCCGAAAAGTCAAGCGTTTTTTATAAACGCTTTGACTTTTAAACGGTTGAGCCATTGTTCGTAACGAACATGGCTACGTGACCGTAATTAGGTAGGTGTTAAACCCTCAAAAGGGCACCTCCTAATTACCACGTTTACTTAGTTAAATTGTCGGGTCAAATAAAAGTCAAACGGGTTAGTTTTAAATAAAATTCATAACTATTAAAATAAAAGCCATAAAATCAGTTTTCTCACTTTAATAACTTGGTAAATATTAGTTGAACATGCCTAAGCATGATTCAACCCGACAATTCTAAGTATAGGCTCGGTTCGAAACCGAAAGTCGCAAAAGTTGACTTTTGCTTTGACTTTCAGTTCTGACCCGATTTAGCTTAGTTTAGATATGCCTTAGGATTCCTTTAGGACCAGGTTATAGGTTAGTGTAACCCTCTGAGGTTATACAACTTGGTTCCTTAGTTATCCGATTCATTGCATGTTTCCTTTATATGCTTAAATGTTGACCATTATGCCCTTTTGACCCTAAAACGAGAATTTTGAAAATATGAGAGGACAATAATCTTTATTACTGATTTATAAACTTGTCCCTAAAATTTGACATCAGTTTGAGGTCTAGATTAGGAGTTATGCTCATTAGCGTAAATGAAAAACTTTTTATTAATTAAACGGCATAATTAGCATATATCCTATCTAAATCTAATTTTTGATACCAAACTTTTTACCTAATGATATAAAATAATATTTTGGGATTTTTGAAGATTTTTATTTATTTTTAGGCTGAGCATAACATAGGGTTCTAGGCTTTGATTCGGTAATTGTCGGTTTTGCCCTTTTGGCCCATAAAATGAGTTTTACATAATATTTTGATACCAAACTTTTTGCTACTGATTTTATATCATAAATAAAATATATTGAAATTTTTAAACTGATCAAAAACTCAGATTTCCTATTTAAACCCGAAAATCGCTTAAAACCGACTTTTACGCGTTTTAAGCGCATAGTATGAGTTAAAACTATTTTTGGCATATGAAACTTAATACCTACTGATGTTTTAAGTAAATTTATATATTTTAATAGTAAAGAAAAGTTTTAAACTCAGATTCTCTAATTTTGACCTTTTAAGCTTATGTGAAATTACCAAAATGCCCCTACGGTGCATAGTTTGGTTATAAATAGTAAATTTCACATATATGCTATACCCTACTGTTATAACTTATTAAATTAAGTATTTTTACTGATTATATCAGACCTGTAACTCAGAATAATATTTAGTCTCTCTTATAACCTTTAAAATGACCAAATTACCCCTACGGGGCATAAATTGGTTCTAAATTCGTTTTGGGCATAATGGAAGGTATCCTACTGATATCACAACATATTTAAGGCATATTAACTTAGGAAACCTGTTCATGACTATTTTGGTTACCCGTTACGCACTTTTCGCGTTCGGATCGGCTTATGTAACTAGTTTGCATAAATTAGCCGAAACGGGTCAAATCTTATCATTTTTATCTCAAAATCCAGAATGTGTTTAGTTTACCCTTATTACACAAGTATACAAGCTTGTCGGGTCTAAACCACATTCTAATCCGGTTCTCGCTTAACCATGCATTTTGAACCGTATCCTCCTTTAAAAACTAACCGGTCTAAGCATAGGCTTAATTAAGACCCGTTAGGAATCTAATAGGTTATTAAAAACCTTCGTTCCAGATTTAGGAGCCCAGTAAAAGCTATTTGTACTTGCTGATTTGATATACGGCTGGGATTGAATTTATATTTAGCTCAGGTAAATACTTTTAACTTATTTTCCCTATACGGACTTGGGGTACGGTATATAAAATACGGCTTGGTCTGGCATTGAATTTTTAATTGTATGAAGGTTAATTTATTGAAATGTCCTGTTTAAATTGTTTTGTTTGATTAAAGCCTTTGGGGGGTTAATGACCATGTCCCGGATATCCTTGGCATCATTTTAAGAAATGGCCACGACCTAAGCATGGGGTGTAGGCGTACACCCGACAGTGCATAAATAAATAATGAGGTATAACCGCCGGTTACGGGAATAACCCACCGCGGGACTATAGCATGTGGTGTGTCTATTAATCTTTAACCCGGCGTCAATCCGGGCTACTGAACGTATAACAAACATGTAATTCTTTTACAAGTTTATATATAAATAATTATCCCAAGTTATAAAAAGTTTTGTGCCACGTGCATTCAAATCAATTTTCTAAAACATTTTCAAAATGAGTCAGTTAAATTGTATTTACCAGTGTAAACTGATCTATTTTCCCGAAAAGGCTAAGTGCAGGTACCAATTGGAATAGGCTGTCTACTCCTAGCATCAATAAAGGGTCTCGCAAGCTTAGATGTCACACCCCGACCACGTAAAACAACAAAACGTGGCGGAAACATCGTGGAGTGTTGTAACAGAATCATTGTTTCATAACACATGGAAATTGAAATATTGTTTTATTGATTAAAGTAGTTACAATGTCTTGACAATCAAAGAAACATAACATAAATAACTAGTCTTGCATCTTTTATTGTCGCTAAGGCCCAAGTCCGCCTAAGTGTATCTTGATAAATCCTATGCATCATATCCTGAAACACATGTGAAAATAGGTACGCCAGCATAAAAATGCCTGTGAGATACATAGGTTTTGTAAAAATAGAATTCATGACTTATGTTTAAGAAAATGTTTAGTCATGAACCTTGTAATTTGCTTTGTCTTGTAAATCATTTGAAAAGTGATAAATAAACCAAATGATATATATGTATAAAAGAATAACACATGGTTAAGTGGATAACCATGTGAAATGAGTTTGTATAAATTAAGTTGTTTGTAAAACAATGTATTGTGAAAAGTATGTTATTTGTATAAAGTGTTATATGTCCAAATTTAAATGATTCAAATAACGCTACGATATGTAATACCATACAATCACTTATATATAGGAAGTACCAGCGGCGTATCCACCATGCTTGTATCATATTACACACGCCTCGTTACTTAAATCACTCACTCAAACCAAACCAAACCAACAATGTAAGATGTCTATGTTTAAACCAATTGCCAAACGTATTGAATAATATGTCAAAATGTTTATGTCAAGATGTAAGTCATGTAATGTATAACCAATGTCAATAATGTTTATGTGTCAAATGTAAATCATGTAATGTGTAACCAAAATGATATGTATGGCTAGTGAAATATATCAACTAAACCATATGCACAAAAACAAAGTATTGAAGTAAAACATGGTTTAAATCAAAGCTATGTTTTGTGGAACAAAAGCATGCTATACTGATATAAACATCTATGCGGTGTTGTGAAAATGCATACATCCAAGCCTTGAGACTGTGGCGATAAACCCTTAAACAATTTAAAGGTTTATCTAAGTTATGTATATCGAATTCGGTCATTCCTTCCAATCCAAACCTACCCAGGATTTCAGGAACGGGAGTTGTCAATTCCTATGGTACCACTACCTACTAACGAACGGCGTAGCTAATGTTAATGAATGTATTGTTCCATATTAAACAAACCAAATGTCATACCAAAATGTAAACATGTGATGAAAACAACTGTACTAAGTATGCAACAAATGGACATACATAGCATAAAATGTAAATGTAAAACAATGTACTAAGTACGCACGCAATGGACATACATAGCATGTGAACTGTAATGTAAAACAATGTACTAAGTACGCACGCAATGGGCATACATAGCATAAAATGTAATGAAATCATGTACTATAAGTGTACTAATAAACATAGGAAGTATATGATGTGAAAACAGGAAAGCATGAAAGTAACAAGTAGGCACATGTGTTCCACCCCAAAACAGTTTAGAAAACAGTAAAAGAGGGGTCTATGTACTCACTTGAGATTGCTCAGAAGTCCTAAGATAACCACCAAGCAATGCTAGAGATCACGGAATCAAACGGCACCTAATATAGGTAACTATGTTAATATACCGGACCTAAATCGGAAGATCGGATAGAATGCGGGTTCGTAAACCAAACGAGTATGGAGACTCGTGTAATATGGTTTAACAAAGCCTACATACTAAATGAAACCTAACATAAGTGCTTACGACCCGTTTAGGTAGCTTATGCTACTTTAACGCGTCGCTCGCGTGAAACGCGTTCGGACCGCCTAACTAGTCCTATGACAAGTAAAATATGCCTTAACATATCTAATATTGTTACCAAAACAGTTTAGATACCAAAATTTATGTTACATATGCTTAAAATGAATTTTGGCGTCAAAAGGGCATTTTGGTAATTTACCTAAGGCATATAAACTACCTATCATACAACTACTTAAACGAAGCGACCATAAGGTATAACCTCGGAAGGTTATTCCCTATATACTATGGTCACCTAATGTGTTTGGTCGGATCCTAATGATCGACCAAATGGGTTGGGTTCGAAGGTATAAGCGATTTATCAGATCGCTTACCCTTACGACCCTAGACAACGTGGTAATCAGTAGGCATAGTCACAAGGGACTATAACCATCGTGATTACAATCACGTTGCGAAGTTCAAACGAACTTCGCATTGACCATAAACTAGTCAATGCAGAAAGTCAAACAAAGTTTGACTTTCGGACTCGAAAAGCAATAAAAGAACGAAGGAACACTTACGAAGGGTCCCCGAATGCTAATCTAGATCAAAATAACTCAGGTATGAAACAATGGTTCCAACTTAGAGTCTTTTAGATCAGATTCTTGTGAGGAATGAGTGAAAATGTGATGGGTATTTATAGTAAATGGTCCACCGTTAGGATCATTTCTTGGAAAAGGGGGCACGATCTAAGCCGTACACTTGTTGGAAAGTTGTGGTAACTCATTTGCCATCCACCATAAGAGTTTGACACTTGGCACTTGGCCTTTGGAGAGTGTTAAGGGCTGTTAAAAGCTGAAAAAAAACGTTTTGCTGCATCTGGCCCCTGTTTACGGACCTAGTTTGGCAGATTTACAGTTTCAGTCCCTGCAACCTCAAAACTTGGTTTTCGATGCGTTTTTTTTTTTTGACACGTTTAAGCCCCGTTAACCCCATTTCAAAGCTCTAAAATGAAGTTAAAGTATAGGGAACTTAAAATGTGCTCAAAAATATCTCAGATGTCGGTTCGTTTGGCCGTACGATCGCGATGTTCGCTTAATTACGACGGAATGCGCATAAGCGCGAAAAACGATCCAAATGACGCGACGAATGGATTTTTCTCAAGCCTAAACACTAAAATAAAATATTTTAGTGCTTACATAAATTTTTGGATGTCCGGAGGTATTCAGAACGTAAGTTATGCGCGAAAATGCAAACTTGTGCACTTTTTGATGCTTTTAGTCCCTGAATGACCCAAAAGTTTATTTTAGCACACCGAACCCCTCAAAGCCTATTTCTAAGCTATATAAAGGATATTTTAGGTGTGTTTAACTTATGGTCATGTTCCAGAATGTTCGTTACAGTTCAAATTGGCATACTTTCGCAGTTTGTCAAATTTAGTCCCTGTAGGCGAATTAACTTGTTTTTGCCATACCAAAGCCTTCAAAACTTATTTATAAGTTATGTAAAGGTTATTTAAGGTATGTGAAGCCTATTTCACTATTCCGGAGTGTTCGTTGCATTAAACTGGTTATATTAACGCATCAGTGCGCGTATAACCTTCCAGAAAGCGATTTAGAACCCGAAATCGAACCAGAATTGATATGTGCAAATGATACACATATTTGTACAACTCCCGAGTATGAAATACAATATTTCATTGGTTCGGTATTTGTTTGATGGTCGCAGTGACCCAGGTGTCACATTAGATGTCAAAATCTGTTGAACAATTATCTTTTATTTGATCCGCCTGTGGATCCTTTACATTCCGTTTGTAATACTTTGATATTACTTTATATCGGTTTGTAATATTTTATCTTTGCTTCCGCTGTGCATTTAAATCGTGTTGTTTGACTATGATGATATTAACTACGTCACGATACTCCCCACCGGGCCCACCGGTAATACGTGGAAATATCAGGGTGTGACAGGTTGGTATCAGAGCCAACATTGAGTGAATTAAACACTAGCCTTTTGTGTTTAATCTCAATGACACAATAGCACATTCCTTGACCTTCTGAGTCTAGACTTAACATAGGAATACTCTCATCTCTATTCGGAGAATTATTACCTTCAATTCTATATATTTTAATTTGTCGCAAAGCAAAGAAGCCATAATGGAAATTCTCCCCATTTGAAGCCTAGGGAAGGCCGAGCTTCGTACTGCGACTAGGATTAACGTGCAACCAAGGAGAAAGCATTCAGAAATAAAATGAAGAAGAAACTCCTTTTGCTGAAGTTCGTTTCCTTAGTAAGTCCTTATAAGGGCATACTTATCTTTCAGTCCCTTTATGGACAACATCATTCTTTCATGCCCCGTTTAGGGAAATTCTGTACCTCTTTTAAAAATCATTGGAATGTTTTATCTAAATTTATTCATCATTGCATATGAACATAAAATATGAAATAATAACATTCCTTTTATAAGATCTACCATTATAATAAAATGGCAAAATCTAAAAAGAACAAGACCTAGCCATGTGTCATTTTAAGAACAGGGCCAAGATGGCAGTTCCTCAATTAGATTCAGATCCTTATTAACATCTCAATTTAGGATTGTTCTGCGTTAAATATTAAAAAGAATCTTAAAGGTACAACCTAGCCTATATGTCATTTCAGACAAGGCCAAGATGGTAGAACCTATTCAAAAGATTCAAATCCTTGTTAACATTCCTGGCAAATGTGATTCAATCACATAAATCATCCTTATACTGGATTCTTCTGAAATCCTTTCTTATTTGGTGAATTAAGCATCCATTAGGGATGTAATGCTTACGGGGCTGTATTCATTGTCATATAAGACAAAAGACAGTCATAGCCTACAACTCCTTGTCAAGAAAAGGCATGAACAACGTTCGAGCCTAAATACCTTGATTCTACAAAATCATGGTTTATAATTTAAAGTTGCCCTTGTGACTTGGCCTTTTGTGCCATAGTTATATTTTAATTAAGTTTAGGATAATTATAATGAAAATCCTGAATAAAATAAATATCATTCCTTTCCTGCCAGTATACATGTTAAAAGAAAATCTAAAAAGGTATAACCTAGCTTGAATGTCATTAAAGACCTAGCTATGATGGTAAGACCTGTTTAAAAGAAATTCAGATCTTTGTTAACATCTGAAAATATGTTAACACTCCTGACAACAGTGATGCGATAAAATCACACTTGTCATCTTCATATTAGGAATTTCCAAACCCCTTATTTAGCGTAAATGATCAAGAGGAATCATGGCTAATAAACGTCGAACATGATGAACACATCAAAACATCCATTGGTATGAATACCTTCGGGCAAAGATGTATACATGAAAAAGATAGTTTTATTTCATAACTTCTTGTCAAGACAATGAACTATGAAATTTCCTGATCCAAAGGAATCATCGATTATGTTTTAAAAATTCCCTAGTGACAAGGCATCTATGCCATCAAAAGTCCTTTGGAACAAGCCCTTGTGCTATATAAAATGTCGGTACGACATTGACAGTCGTGATTTATGTCCCCTGTCTAATAAATATGAAGGATTATATTATGTTTAAGCGCCAAAGATGGATTATTTAAAAACCTAGGCAAAACATAATCAAATAAATTTAATACTATCTATTAGCCTATATGGTTGAGTTACACCATGGCTATTTAATCATCAAACTCGACGACTCCCTATATAATTAAATAAATTATTACCACTTGGTTTGTAGCCTTCAAAGCTTCACCATGGCCGACTCATCTGAAGCTCACAATCATCCAGCTGATCAGAATAATGATGCAAGACTGAACTTAACGGGCGCCGAGTTACAGGCTATGTTAGATACAGCCGTAAACAAGGTCGTGGACCGAGCATTAAAGGATCATAAGCGAAAGTGAGATAATGCCCCGAATAAGGGATTCAAAAACGGTAAGACCGGTTCAAACTATAACCAGTCCAAGCCAAAGGAGGCAAAACCCGAATGTAAAACCTGCGGGAAGAAGCACTTCGAAAAATGTTTCTATGATCAGACCAGGGGATGTGCCATCTGTAAAGAGATGGATCATAAGACCTATGAATGCAAGGACTTGAAGGACAACCAGCAGTCAGGTGAAAGGACCAGATGCAAAACCTGTAGGAAATGCCACCTCGGGAAATGCAGATTTGAACCTCAGCCTCTACCCTGTGGAATCTGCAAGTCCAAGGAGCATAAGACCTTGGATTGCAAGAAGTTGGAAGACGTAACCTGCTATGGTTGCAATGAAAAAGGGCACACCAAGACAAATTGCCCAAATAAAACCAAGAAGCCTGGGGAGGCTATGAAGACCAAAGCTGGAGACTCTCAAATGAATGCTCAAGAGGCCGTTCAGGATGACAATGCCACAACAGGTACTTTCCTTGTTAGTGACGTTCATGCTAGAGTATTATTTGATTCAGGATCAGATAAGTCTTTCGTAGATAATAAATTCTGTAAATTATTAAATCTGCCTGTTAAAACTCTAAGCGTTAAGTATAAAGTAGAATTGGCCGATAGTACCTCAGAGACTGCTTCAGCAATATTAGATGGATGTTTTATATCCATTAGGAATCATTCTTTTCCGCTGTCCTTATTTCCATTAAAATAAGAGGGACTCGATATAGTGATAGGAATGATTTGGTCGTCTTAAAAATCAAGCCCATATTGTGCATGATAAGAAGCAAGTAGTTATCAAGACTCCTTATGATGAGCCTTTGACAATTCAAGGAGACACTGGGTATGGATTGCCTTAGCACTTGTTGAATATGGTATTTAATACCAAAGATTCGAGTATGGAAAACTCAGAAGAGACAAACAACAATCGCGATGCTGGAGATGCGACAAATGTTAATGGTGCATCCAATGTGAACCTCAATGTTAATGGAGTTAATCTCCAAAACTGTAATTAACACAGCTATTAGAGAGGCTATGAGAAAATTCATGAAAAGGTTCAAGAAGCCAGATGTTGCTCGCTCTAAAGCACATGTCGCTGCTCATGAGAAGAGTTTTATTCATACTTCAAATGCGAAGAATAACCCAAACAAAATCATATGTGGCAAGGAGCCCATTCCTTTTAGGATATACTTAAAAGTACTTCGTCTCTTGGAAGTCAAGAGACTTCAATAGTAAAAAGGGGCCATCGATTGCAGGAAATTGTTGAATGAAGTAGAAACCATTAGGTGTATCAGCGGTTATGCTGGAAAGGATATGGTGAGGTATACATCTCAGTCATTCGATGGCAATACCCTTGATTAGTGAGGACATTAACGAAGTCCACAAGAAAGATCCTTTTATACATTATGGGATGGTCCAAGTTTTAAGGACCTTATTAGAAAAACCTATTATCCGCTTCGCGAAATGGAAAAGATGGAATAAGAATTTTATGACTCTCACCATAAAAGTTCTAGACTGTCGACAATATGTTACAAATTTTAATGCATTGGCTGAGATAGTGCCCTATTTCATTTACCCAAAACCTAAGCTTAATGCAATAATTATTGGTGGTTAGTAGCGGCAATAAGAGGGCACATTAAGGTTTCAAAGCCTGCTCATTATAAATCCATTACGGATCTACCTCAGTTACTCACGTTATATAGATTAAGAAATAACCAGTCAAAGCTGAGACTGCCCTAAAATTTGTCAAAGATTTTGCAGCTAAGTTTAAAAGGATTAAGAATGGAGGTGTTTAACCCTCCTGATGAAGGATTAGAGGCAGCTCACATTAATGTCACCAGATAAATCCCTTATTGTAATTCTATTACTAGGAGTTACGTTTGGTTTCAGGTGCTGCTAAGTCTCTCATAAGACCATAAGTTTAGCAAACCTTTAGAAACTCTCCCGTAAGAACCCCAGATATTAAGTGTAAGGTAAAACTTACAGGCGAAAGCATAAGAACCATTTCTTCTGTTCCTGTCAAAAGCCTTCAGGCGTAGAATTTTAGAAGTATTATCTCTCTAGGTGTAGTGCATCAGCATACATAGTTGATATCTCTTTGATCTCTATCGATTGCGAATACCAGACGGTATGATAAAAGCGCCATAGGAGGATTGGTGTATCTTAATATGTTCCATAGATTGCTTCCATGCCTGATTAGTATGGAGGTTTAATGCATAGGACCACAAAGATATCCCGAGGGTCATATGGTACTAAAGTCAACTAATGGTATTCAAAGAAGATATCCAGAATGGAATTGTCCAAGTAAATATTCCCGATTAAGGAATTCTTAGACTTGTAACATAAATGTGTCACTTAATTGACACAAGCAATAATGGATGAACTGGAGCCTGAGATATGGAAAATCTCTGTAACCTCCTTGTATCTTGATTATCTTCTCCTAAGATTACCCTGTTTACCCCTGAGAGGCAGGTAGAGTTAAGATTTATATCCCATTTAGGGCTGTATTATTATGAAATCTCCAAGACGTCTAGTACTATCATTGGAAGAATCGAAGCCCTGATTAACTGAGTTTTAAAATAGAGGATTCATATAGCCTAACTCAATATCCTGAGAATTCGGTATAGTTAATTATGAAAGACGGTTCATTTTGCTTATGCATTGATTACCGCAACCCTAATTAGGAAACAATTAAGAATTTCCATTAGCTGCCCAGGATCGTCGATTTGTTCGACTAACGGCAAGGATTTGCTATTCCTTAAGATTAGTTTTAAGCAGTGGTTGGAATAACCATCTCACCTTAAAATAAGTTTTTCTAGAATAGTTGTCATATAAGTATCAAGACTGCTCCTTTGGAAACCTTGTATAGATGGAATGTTAAACATCTAATGTTAGACAGAAGATTAGTAAGTCCAATTATCAGGATCTGAAAGTTGCCTTGGAAACAACGAATAAGATCATACGAATCCATAATCATCTGTAAGATGCCAGTATTCGGCAGAAAATCAAGGATTAATGTGAGTAGCAATGATGCGTGTGAAGTGTTATATATATTAGGTGTGTATTTTAAGCCCTTTTTAACACTTATTTTAGCCAAGTTTTAAATTTATAAAACACGATATTTCACTAACACTAAACACACATATGGGCAAGTGCACCCATCGTTGAGTGTAGTATAGCGTTGGTAAGATACCGAGGTCGTCCAAGGACACAAGAGCTTTTAGTACCGGTTTATCCTCAACGTCTAACCAAAATAAAAGTTTAGAAAAATGTTTTAAACTAAGAAAAATAAAACTAACTAAAATGCTGAAAATAAAAATAAAAGAAAAACAGATACACAAGATGAATCACTTGGTTCCGACTCGTATCTAGTATAACCTTTGATTATTTCCGCACTTTTGCACATAATTAAGAGATTATCTTAGTTATTGTAGTAGGCCCCTCTTTTGAAGGCGACGTTATGTCACACCCCGACCACGTAGAACATACAAAACGTGGCGGAAACATCGGGGAGTGTTGTAACAGAATTAATTGTTTCAAATCCATGGCAATTGAAGTTTCGTTTTATTGATTAAAAGTGTTACAATGTCTTAACAAACAAGGAAATACAACATAATTAACTAGTCTTGCATCTTTTATTGTCACTAAAGCCCAAGTCTGCCTATGTGTATCTTGATCATCTTATGCAACAGCTCCTGAAAAACACATGTGAAAATAGGTACGTCAGCATAAAAATGCCTGTGAGATACATAGGTTTTGTGAAAATAGGTTTCATGACTTATGTTTGAGAAAATGTTTAGTCATGAACCTTTTAATTTGCTTTGTTTTGTAAATCATTTGAAAAACAATAAGTTCAGATGATATGTATAAATAATAGAATAATGCATGGTTAAATGAGTAACCATGTAAAATGAGTTTGTATTAGTTAAGTTGTTTGTAAAACAATGTATTGTAAAAAGTATGTTATTTGTATAAAATGTTATATGTATCAAACTGAAATGATTCAAATAACGCTACGATATGTAATACCATACAATCACTTATATATAGGAAGTACCAGCGGCGTATCCACCATGCTTGTATCATATTACACACGCATCGTTACTTAATCACTTAATCAAACCAAACCAACAATGTAATAAGTCTATGTTTAAACCAATAGTCAAAAGTCCTTTTATAAACCAGGTCAAATGTTTATAATCCAAAAGTAGTCAAGTAATGTATAACCAAAATGATATGTATGGCAAGTAAAATTTAGACTACTTAAACCATAAGTAAAAATGTACAAAACAAAGTATTGAAGTAAAACTTGGTTTAAATCAAAGTTATGTTTTGTAAGATATATGCATGCTATACTGAATATGAACATTTATGCGGTATTGTGAAAATTCATACATCCAAGCCTTGAGACAGACGGATAACTATGTAAAAGTGAGTTATCAAGAGAATATGTATTCGGATTCGGTCATTCCTTTCATCCCCTTTCCCTGGGATGTCCGGAACGGGATTTGTCAAGTCCTATGGTACCACTACCTACTACCGAGCGGCATGATCGGTGTTAATGAATGTATAGTATAGTTTAAACAAACCAAATGTCATACCAAAATGTAAGCATGTTTTATGAAGATAATGTACCTAGTATGCTAGAGTAAACATACAGGGTAGAGCTGTAAAACAATGTGTCCATATGTTACTGGAACATATGCAACAGAGATGCAATGTAAAATGATGTACTAAGTATGCTAAGTTAACATACAAAGTAGAAAAGTCATGTAAATCAATGTGCTAGCATGCTATCAGTCAACATACATAGCAGAAATGTAATGTAAATCATGTACTAATAGTGTACTAATGAACATAACAAGTATATGATGTGAAAACATGAAAGCATGAAAGTAACAAGTAGGCACATGTGTTTCACCCCAAAACAGTTTGGAAAACAGTAAAAGAGGGGTCTATGTAATCACTTGAGAATGCTCAGTAGTCCTTGAGTGACAACCAAACAATGCTAGAGATCACGGAAATCAAACGGCACCTAATATAGGTAACTACATTAATAAACCGGACCTAAATCGGAAGATCGGATAGAATGAGGTTTCGTAAACCAAACGAGTATAGAGACTCGTGTCATATGGTTTATCAAAGCCTACATGCTAAATGAAACTTAACCTAAGTGCTTACGACCCATTACGACCCGTTTAGGTAGCTTATGCTACTTTAACGCGTCGTTCGCGTGAAACGCGTTCGGACCGCCTAACTAGTTCTATGACAAGTGTTATATGCCTAAACATGTTACACAATCAGTTATGTGACAAAGGTTTAGGTTACATATGCTTAATTACCAATTAGACATGAAAAGGGTATTCTGGTAATTTACCTAAGGCATATAAACTACCTATCATACAACTACTTAAACGATGTGACCATAGGGTATAACCTCGGAAGGTTATTCCCTACCTACTATGGTCACCTAATGTATTTGGTCGGATCCTAATGATCGACCAAACTGGGTCGGGTTCGAGGGTATAGGCGATTTATTAGATCGCCTAACCTACGACCCTAGACAACGTGGTAATCAGTGGGCATAGTCCCAAGGGACTATGACCAACGTGATTACACTCACGTTGCGAAGTTCAAACGAACTTCGCATTGACCATTACTGGTCAACGCTGAAAGTCAAACAAAGTTTGACTTTCTGACTCGAAAAGCAATAAAATAAGGAAAAGAACGAAAGAATACTTACGAAGGGTCCCCGAATGCTAACCTCGATTCAAAAATCTCAGGTATGAAACAATAGTTTCAACTTAGAGTTTCTCAAATCAAAGTTCTTGTAAGTTTTGCATTGGGGTGATGGGGTATTTATAGTTTTCGGGTAACCGTTAGGATCGTTTCATGGAAAACGTGCCTTAATCCCATCCGTACATGTGTTGCAAAGTTGGGGTGGCTCAAAATGGTCCTTATCATCTGACTAGGCAATGGAGAACTTGTGGTTGTGGATTAATCAGCTGCAAACAGGCTGTTAAGTACTCTGCACCTGGTCTGAGCAAGGCTAGCGCACCGTTACATTATAAGAGTAGCGGTGCGCTACTCATAAGTTTGGCAGATTGACAGTTTTGGTCCCTGTCATGCATTCAGCCCATTTTCGACACGTTTAAGGCCCGTTAACCCCATTTCAAAGCTCTAAAATGAAGTTAAAGTATAGGGAACTTAAAATGTGTTCAAAAATATCTCAGATGTTGGTTCGTTTAACCGTACGGTTGCGATGTTCGGTTAATTACGACGGAATGCGCATAAGCGCGAAAAACGATCCAAATGACGCGACGAATGGATTTTTGGCAAGCCAAACACTAAAGCATAATATAGTCATGCTTACATAAATTTTTGGATGTCCGAATGTATTCAGAATGTAAGTTATGCGCGAAAATGCAAACTTGTGCACTTTTTGACACTTTTAGTCCCTGAATGACCCAAAAGTTTATTTTAGCACACCGAACACCTCAAAGCCTATTTCTAAGCTACATAAAGGATATTTAAGGTGTGTTTAACTTATGGTCATGTTCCGGAATGTCAGTTACAGTTCAAATTGGCATACTTTCGCAGTTTGTCAAATTTAGTCCCTGTAAGCGAATTAACTTGATTTTGCCATACCAAAGCCTTCAAAACTTATTTCTAAGTTATGTAAAGGTTATTTAAGGTATGTTAAGCCTATGTCACTATTCTGGAGGGTTTGTTGCATTAAACTGGTTATATTTACGCATCGGTGCGCGTATAACCTTCCAGAAAGCGATTTAGAGTTTGAAATTGAACAAAAATTGATATGTGCAAATGATACACATATTTTTACAAATCCCAAGTATGAAATATAATATTTCATTGGTTCGGTATTTGTTTGATGGCCGTGGAGGCACAGGTGTTACAGTCTCCCCTATTTTGGGAAATTTCGTCTCGAAATTTATTTAGAGGAAACTTGTGAGAGCTTGAAAACATGAAGTTGAAAAGATCGAACAATATTGGTTAGGGTTCTGAACTTCTAGTAAGCTTAATAACATTATGCTCGCAATGTAAGAGGGATACTTATATACAAATATATAAAGCGTCATTGGTGCGTCCACCGTACCTCCATTACATCGTTCTCATTTCGTTATTGTTGTCGCTATCGGTTCTTACACATAATAAATCTTACTGGGTTTCTGTGCACTAAATTTCATAATTATGTATGCGTCCATAATTAGACAATTCCTTGCATAGTTCACTCAGTCTATTTTATAGTGTGTAGGGGAAAACCAAATGAACAATCCTGTGATGAGTGTGACTAGACCGCCATAGAGTCCTTTTAATTAAATCAATAATTGATCTAAATAGACTATCAAGGAGTCTGTCCAGCTACATCACTAGATGTCGTTCTTTAACCAAATTGTGAATCAATCTTTTTGATTAGACCACTAAAGGGTCTCTTATGAATCATGGAGTGGTACTATATAATCCAAGGGTCTTAACTATTGCATAGAAGCCCGTTAAGGATTGAAGGTAGTACCTTTTGAATATCCTGCTATGAATCCCTCATATGGAGATATGAAAGATCCTGCGAGGATTTGGATAACGAATATCCAGAGTATTAAAAACACAAAAATGCATAAAAGAAAACATAAGATGAATAAACACATAGTCACATAACCACAAAATTGTTTAACCAGAAGTTTGTTCTGCTAACAGAGTACATGTATTTAAAGTACAATAGGAATCCATCTCGTGGATTTCATTTGGCACTTTAAACATTTACAAGAATCTATCTATAAAGATAGAAAGATTTTTAAAAGAGAATTTCAATTTCGATTATAAGGAACCGAAATGTTCGAATTCAGGTGCATAAGGAATCCAATTAAGGACTCTGATTTGAATGATGATCATCCACAAGGGTCTAAATGTGAAGATAAAAAGATCCCATATGGATTTTAGAAGTTGGAGATGTTTTGAAACCTTGCACTGTACGTGCTTATGTCAAAACATGAAGTAAAAATGCTTATGAAGTTGAGATGCTAGATATGTCAAGGCGACATATGAAGCAGAATTTGAAAGTTAAGTCAATGTATGAGGAAAATATTTTTGAAAAAAAATGTGCATGGGGTTCTTTTAAGAAAAATGTGTTTAATGTTTTTGAAACCTTATATATAATACTTTTGAAATCATAAAGTAGGTGTATTAGATAGATATATTTATAAAAATGTTTTAAAATCATGCGGAATGAATTTTTGAAATTATGTATAAGGTTTTTGGAAAACATGAATGATGCTTTTCGAAATCATGCACTTGATGAGAAAATGTACTGTGTTAATATTGTCTTCAGACTATATGAAATATTTTGAAATTAGAAAGGTTGGTTTTGATAACATGGCCAATGTTTTTGAAATAACATAGACAATGTATCTAGAAAAATTGTTTTCAAACTATATGAAATGTTTTGAGATCATGAAGATTGTTTTGAAATACTTGTACTGTGTATGTTGAAAAATCAAAACGTAATGGGTATGAGATTTGGAAATACCCTTAGTTATCTAACCAAGGATTCAAAGGCACAGATGTGCAGAAGCATGATCACTCATAATGTCACTTTATTTTCTGTACTTTGTTTCTTAGAATGAAACGAGTACTTAAAATGTTCGAGGGAATCATGAGCGATCATTTGAAAGAGAGAATCACAAGAGTAGTTTGTAAGGAACATAGTTCCTTAATGCAGGTATCATAGGAAAAGTCATACACACATGTAATTATACTTGTATATCAGAATTGTGAACAACAACTTTTATTTATGAACAAGACATATTGTTTCACAATACACGAAAACAAAAGAAACAAAGGCATAAGACAGCAACATCCTTTGTTCAGCCGAATGCTCATCCAAGGGTTGGATTTGCATTAGCAAGCTTTGAGCAATCCCTTTGGAAATGGCCCATCTCGCCACAGTTGTAGCAAGGCCCTCGTGAGAAACGAGCTTGAGTAGGGTTGACTTGGAGTTGGGTAGCAGCAAGATTTGCAACAGCTTTGTTCTGGATAGCAAAGCGGCATGTGATAATCAAATGTCCCAACCGTCCACAGTAGGTGCATTTGGAGCAGGGTATGAGGTTTGAATGATGACCGTTACATCGCTCGCACCTAGGAGCAGTTCCTAAGTACGGCCTCCTAGCTGGTGGCCTTGCCACATGGCTAGGTCCCGCTTGATTAGGTGTAACCGCTGCGGGTTTCCTTGAAGCCTTACGCTTCCTTGACTTTGATGCAGTCTTGACTTCTGCTTCCTTCAGTGGCTCTTGAGTGGCTTCATTGTCGAGACGAGAGGCTTCATTGTTGAGACGAGCCATGGCAATGCCTAAATCCACAGTCCTCTGAATCACTTCGCCAATTTGCTGAACAAATTTGGCCGTTCGCTCGGGCATTTGACCAGTGCTGAGAGGAATAGACATTCTAAAAGGAAATGAAAGACAGAGGAAGAAGCAAGTGAAAGGTTATTGGAAAATCAATACCGAATGGTAATGAGTGAAAATTGTGATCATTTGTTTGTTACCTAAGGCAAACAAATGAGATGGTGACAAATCAAAGTAAATGGGTAAAAAATAATGTATCGCGAAGACATGCTCGCCTATAAGTGAACACTCATCCCAAGAATTCCCAGGTAAGCACAACTGGTCTCGCGTCTGATGAGATGTATACGAAGTGCTTGCCTAGACAGAAAACCCAGAATACAGGCATTCACCCTTCCAGTTTGCACGTGTTCACATTATTTAAAACCCAAAACCTTGACGAGATTTTGAAAATTCAAAGGGGTTCAAAACCATATAATAGAGAGTTCAAAATCTTACAATAGAGGGTTCAAAACCTAGTAATCAATCATCCTAGAACAGATGATTAGTTTTCAAAGCGGTTTTGAAATTTATGTTCTTGTTGTGGTCGTCACCTAAGGATAGGTGACGGTATTGTTTTATACTAAACGCAAGTAAACTCGCGTTAGGGTCCTAAGAAGGTTATAGACTAGGTCAAAGCATTACTAATAACCTAATTCCCTATAACCATTGGCTCTGATACCATCTTTTCTGTCACACCCCGACCACGTAGAACATACAAAACGTGGCGGAAACATCGGGGAGTGTTGTAACAGAATTAATTGTTTCAAATCCATGGCAATTGAAGTTTCGTTTTATTGATTAAAAGTGTTACAATGTCTTAACAAACAAGGAAATACAACATAATTAACTAGTCTTGCATCTTTTATTGTCACTAAAGCCCAAGTCTGCCTATGTGTATCTTGATCATCTTATGCAACAGCTCCTGAAAAACACATGTGAAAATAGGTACGTCAGCATAAAAATGCCTGTGAGATACATAGGTTTTGTGAAAATAGGTTTCATGACTTATGTTTGAGAAAATGTTTAGTCATGAACCTTTTAATTTGCTTTGTTTTGTAAATCATTTGAAAAACAATAAGTTCAGATGATAAGTATAAATAATAGAATAATGCATGGTTAAATGAGTAACCATGTAAAATGAGTTTGTATTAGTTAAGTTGTTTGTAAAACAATGTATTGTAAAAAGTATGTTATTTGTATAAAATGTTATATGTATCAAACTGAAATGATTCAAATAACGCTACGATATGTAATACCATACAATCACTTATATATAGGAAGTACCAGCGGCGTATCCACCATGCTTGTATCATATTACACACGCATCGTTACTTAATCACTTAATCAAACCAAACCAACAATGTAATAAGTCTATGTTTAAACCAATAGTCAAAAGTCCTTGTATAAACCAGGTCAAATGTTTATAATCCAAAAGTAGTCAAGTAATGTATAACCAAAATGATATGTATGGCAAGTAAAATTTAGACTACTTAAACCATAAGTAAAAATGTACAAAACAAAGTATTGAAGTAAAACTTGGTTTAAATCAAAGTTATGTTTTGTAAGATATATGCATGCTATACTGAATATGAACATTTATGCGGTATTGTGAAAATTCATACATCCAAGCCTTGAGACAGACGGATAACTATGTAAAAGTGAGTTATCAAGAGAATATGTATTCGGATTCGGTCATTCCTTTCATCCCCTTTCCCTGGGATGTCCGGAACGGGATTTGTCAAGTCCTATGGTACCACTACCTACTACCGAGCGGCATGATCGGTGTTAATGAATGTATAGTATAGTTTAAACAAACCAAATGTCATACCAAAATGTAAGCATGTTTTATGAAGATAATGTACCTAGTATGCTAGAGTAAACATACAGGGTAGAGCTGTAAAACAATGTGTCCATATGTTACTGGAACATATGCAACAGAGATGCAATGTAAAATGATGTACTAAGTATGCTAAGTTAACATACAAAGTAGAAAAGTCATGTAAATCAATGTGCTAGCATGCTATCAGTCAACATACATAGCAGAAATGTAATGTAAATCATGTACTAATAGTGTACTAATGAACATAACAAGTATATGATGTGAAAACATGAAAGCATGAAAGTAACAAGTAGGCACATGTGTTTCACCCCAAAACAGTTTGGAAAACAGTAAAAGAGGGGTCTATGTACTCACTTGAGAATGCTCAGTAGTCCTTGAGTGACAACCAAACAATGCTAGAGATCACGGAAATCAAACGGCACCTAATATAGGTAACTACATTAATAAACCGGACCTAAATCGGAAGATCGGATAAAATGAGGTTTCGTAAACCAAACGAGTATAGAGACTCGTGTCATATGGTTTATCAAAGCCTACATGCTAAATGAAACTTAACCTAAGTGCTTACGACCCATTACGACCCGTTTAGGTAGCTTATGCTACTTTAACGCGTCGTTCGCGTGAAACGCGTTCGGACCGCCTAACTAGTTCTATGACAAGTGTTATATGCCTAAACATGTTACATAATCAGTTATGTGACAAAGGTTTAGGTTACATATGCTTAATTACCAATTAGACATGAAAAGGGTATTCTGGTAATTTACCTAAGGCATATAAACTACCTATCATACAACTACTTAAACGATGTGACCATAGGGTATAACCTCGGAAGGTTATTCCCTACCTACTATGGTCACCTAATGTATTTGGTCGGATCCTAATGATCGACCAAACTGGGTCGGGTTCGAGGGTATAGGCGATTTATTAGATCGCCTACCCTACGACCCTAGACAACGTGGTAATCAGTGGGCATAGTCCCAAGGGACTATGACCAACGTGATTACACTCACGTTGCGAAGTTCAAACGAACTTCGCATTGACCATTACTGGTCAACGCTGAAAGTCAAACAAAGTTTGACTTTCTGACTCGAAAAGCAATAAAATAAGGAAAAGAACGAAAGAATACTTACGAAGGGTCCCCGAATGCTAACCTCGATTCAAAAATCTCAGGTATGAAACAATAGTTTCAACTTAGAGTTTCTCAAATCAAAGTTCTTGTAAGTTTTGCATTGGGGTGATGGGGTATTTATAGTTTTCGGGTAACCGTTAGGATCGTTTCATGGAAAACGTGCCTTAATCCTATCCGTACATGTGTTGCAAAGTTGGGGTGGCTCAAAATGGTCCTTATCATCTGACTAGGCAATGGAGAACTTGTGGTTGTGGATTAATCAGCTGCAAACAGGCTGTTAAGTACTCTGCACCTGGTCTGAGCAAGGCTAGCGCACCGTTACATTATAAGAGTAGCGGTGCGCTACTCATAAGTTTGGCAGATTGACAGTTTTGGTCCCTGTCATGCATTCAGCCCATTTTCGACACGTTTAAGGCCCGTTAACCCCATTTCAAAGCTCTAAAATGAAGTTAAAGTATAGGGAACTTAAAATGTGTTCAAAAATATCTCAGATGTCGGTTCGTTTAACCGTACGGTTGCGATGTTCGGTTAATTACGACGGAATGCGCATAAGCGCGAAAAACGATCCAAATGACGCGACGAATGGATTTTTGGCAAGCCAAACACTAAAGCATAATATAGTCATGCTTACATAAATTTTTGGATGTCCGAATGTATTCAGAACGTAAGTTATGCGCGAAAATGCAAACTTGTGCACTTTTTGACACTTTTAGTCCCTGAATGACCCAAAAGTTTATTTTAGCACACCGAACACCTCAAAGCCTATTTCTAAGCTATATAAAGGATATTTAAGGTGTGTTTAACTTATGGTCATGTTCCGGAATGTCGGTTACAGTTCAAATTGGCATACTTTCGCAGTTTGTCAAATTTAGTCCCTGTAAGCGAATTAACTTGATTTTGCCATACCAAAGCCTTCAAAACTTATTTCTAAGTTATGTAAAGGTTATTTAAGGTATGTTAAGCCTATGTCACTATTCTGTAGGGTTTGTTGCATTAAACTGGTTATATTTACGCATCGGTGCACGTATAACCTTCCAGAAAGCGATTTAGAGTTTGAAATTGAACAAAAATTGATATGTGCAAATGATACACATATTTTTACAAATCCCAAGTATGAAATATAATATTTCATTGGTTCGGTATTTGTTTGATGGCCGTGGAGGCACAGGTGTTACACGTTACCCTCACCCCAGTAGTTTGAGTCAGCAGGGATACAATCCTAAAAGGGTGGATTATTAGAAGATAATGAATTAAGTTATTAATGCAGTATTGTGGTAGGCCCCGCTTTTGGCGGTGACGTTACCCTCGGCTAAGTAGTCTGAGTCAGCAGGGATACAGTCCTAAATAGCCGGGTTATAGTATTAATAGTAGTTAACTTATGAGGGGATCAAAGAGTTTGGACCCCCGCCATCCAATACCGTGAAGTATTGAAGGAGGTCCTACTAAATTTGACCCAGGTCCATTGCAGGACCTCTAAACGTTGAACAATGGCAAGACCTTTACCAAACCGTTCCCTTAACCCCCTACCAGGTAGCCAACATATCTCCATATAGACCGTGGAGATATGAATGGTGAAAATCCTTTATTTTATATAGACAGTAAAATAATGCCAAGACACCACGGACAAACGATAAGGAAAGATCACCTTCAACATAAGTAACTAGTTATTAAAGTCATTAATACAAAACCAAATAAAAAGTGCAAAAGATTAGAGATAAAAAGTATTATACTAGACACTTTGTCTTCACCAAGTGATGTAAGAGACTTAGGCAAACATGGCCTTGATTGTCAAGAACTCTTACGATCAATCTTGGATCCCGAGACGACTCACACACTCTACGATGGACAATGGATGATGGTGGTGGATGATGGTGTTGTGATGGTGGTGGGTGGTGGATGAGGTGTGAGAGAGGTGGTGTGCCAAGGGATGAGATGAAATGAATCCAAGCACTCCTATTTATAGGCTGAACAGAGAGCTGGACACGGCCCCGTGTCCGCTGGGCACGGCCCCGTGTCCGTCTGACAATCTCTCTCCTCATTAATTGTAATTTGCAATTACAATAAATGCGCCTGCTGTACTTTCGACACGCCCCCGTGTCCGCTGAGCACGGCCCCGTGGTGGGCAATAGAAGCTTCTATAGGTTTGTCTTTTCTGCTGCTTCTTGGGCACGGCCCCGTGCTGGCTGAGCACGGGGCGTGTTCAGTCTTCTGATTTCTCTATTTTGCTTTGGAAGGTGCCGTTGAGGGTTCGGGCAGTCCACTAACATTCCTTTTCTTGTATTTATGTTGGATTTAGCTGTCTTTTTGCTTCTTTTGCGTTTTTGAGCTCATTTAATCCTGAAAATACAAAAGGAAGACAAAAACACTCTTTTTCCAATATTAGTACTTAAAAAGGGTTAGTTTTATGCCTCATTTGATGTAATTTATATGTTGCATTTTACACACATCAAATACCCCCACACTTGAACTTTTGCTTGTCCTCAAGCAAAACTCTTTAATATGTGGCTTACACTCCCAAATGGAATAGGTAGAAGAGAAGGTTTTGGGCTTGTCGTAGAGTGTCGGGATTTCCAAGATCTTTTTGGGGTTTTATTTTTATTTATTTACAATCCTATTCGTAATGATTTATTTAGAACTTTTCATAAAAGAAATTACTTATTCGGGCATAGCATGCCTTTTTAAAATTCTATTTATATACAAGTTCACATACCTCGCGGGGAAATCACTCACACTCGGCCGAAGGTGTATTTTTAGTGAATCACTCGAGAGCGGCATGGAACTTATTCCTACCATAGGCTTGCCAAGAAATCAATCCTCCTCCTTTTTAACTTTTATACCTTTGTAGATATCAAGAGGACTTTGTGGGTTAAGGGTTTGGCTAGGGTTAAAGGTAGGTGGTTGGGTTAGTGGTTAGTAGAAAAAGGGCTAAAAGCGTAACAAGTGTCGGTTTTCGTATTTTTGTAACTTTTTATTTTGATGAAGCTTTTATTCAAACTAAGTTATTTTTGATTAACTTGTTTGTTTATTTTCTTTTTGCTTCATCATTATCACTTTTTTTTTTTTTTTTTTTTTTTTACGAAGAACCGAACTTGTTACTAGAATAAAGGGTAAAAAAAAAAAAAGGTTTTGGTGGGTAAAAGGGTTTTTGTTTGGGTGATGAAACGAAAAGGTTTAGGCTCAAAGGGGCTAACTAGGGGGATTTTTGGGTAGGTGGTAAAAGAAAAAGAAAAATAATGGTGTAGAAATAAAAAGGGTTAGTCCTAATGCCTCCATCATTTACTTACTCGGGTTTAAGTTGATAAGGACTGGGAATGCATTGTCATGGCAAGTTCTAGAGCCGTAAGAACCAAGCGGCTATTCACACAAGAAACGAAAAATGAGCATTTAGTCAAATGATATGTAATTGTGTGCTCAATAAAGGCTCAAAACTCACTTTTGTGGGAATGGGTTTTTTTATGTGATCAAGTATATATAATCAAATTTTAAATAAGTTTGCTATGCCTTTTCATAATTTTCTTATGTTGGTTCTTTTTATCACTACGCTATCGGTTGTAAATTTGTAAAAATATAACCTTTTTGAGAACTTGAATTTCCCGAGTTAAACCTAGACAAGTAAAAAAAAATGAAATTTTTGAAAAAATTTTGGGGTGATTAGCGGTTCCAATAGAGTTTTGTGTAAGGCTTGTATTTAGGACTTGCAAAATTCAAGGTTTTAGCATCCCCCCCACACTTAAATTACACATTGTCCTCAATGTGTCCCAAAAATAAATTTTTAGGTTGATTAGATGTGTAAAATAGTGTTAAAAAGCAAAAATTTGTGTTACTGGGCACTGAACACGGCCCCGTGTTATCCGGGCATGGCCCCGTGTTCAAGTGCCAGTAACAAAATTAAAATAAGAGAAACAGAAGTCTGGACACGGGGGCGTGTTGGGTGAACACGGCCCGTGTCCAGGTACCTGAACTGGGCGTTTTTTCTGCAGGTGGTTCGGCACGGGGCCGTGTTGGTTGAGCACGGCCCGTGTTGAACTTTTCTGAAATAGAGAGAATTGTCGGGTTGCCTTGTTCTTGTGCATGGGTTCATTTTTCTCGTTCCCCTTTTCATCCTTTACCACCATGAGTGTGTTTTATTCATTACAAACCATCCAAACCTTAAAACCATCATTTCATTTCATCATAGAGAGAACTTACATAATCCTAAATTAAACTAGATAAAACAACGAAATAACAAACCATGGAGTCCTAGCCTTTACTTTATTTTAGTTAGCAAAATTTCCAAGAAGTAATTAATCTTGGTTAACCAAGGCCCTTTTTGAACTTCTTCTTCCGAGTGCGGTTCTCCTCAAATGTCGGCGAGCCATTCTTCCACCTCCCTTGGGAGGAGAAAAGAAGGCTCATTGGCATTAGTTTGAGGAGTTTCAACTTCCACCGAGATCTCTTGTAGGTGTTCCACGGGAGGTTCCGCCGGTAAGTCTTCCCACCCGGTAGGGTTGTTGATTCCGAGTGCTAGGTTCCAATCCTGTTGAGGAAGGACTGGTTCCATTGGAGGTGCTACAAGAATATTTAACCTCTGGTGCAAGAGGTTAATTTCTTGGAAGCTGCTTTCAAGTCCCATCGTAAGATCGTTAATACGGTCGATTAGGACCTCCTCTACTGAAGTCATTTCGTCGAGAGCCTCCCTTAATGCTATCACATAGTGCACAAGTGTAGCTTCAATGGAGGGTCTTCTTCCTCTTCGGCTGTCTGATGAATGCACAGAAGATGTATCGCTGTTTTCACTCGTCATCCTACGAAAAATAAACTAAAATAGTTTATTTTTAATGAAACAGTAACCGGACACGGCCCCGTGCTCACTGAGCACGGCCCCGTGTTCATCTTTCTGCAAAGTTTTGGAATAAGGAAACTTGGATTTTTAAGTTATTTTCTGAACTTTTGAGGCCTTTTTAGCTACTAATAACTTAAAACAATGTTTCATAACATGTTTTTACCAAGATTCTTTGAACAAAACTCATTTATCCCTACCATAGAGTTGGAGGAATTCCAAACTTTCAATGGTAGCTCTTGGAGAAAGATGGAGAAGAAGGAAATGGCTAAAAGAGGAAAGGACAAGATGGGTTGTTGGAACCTTCTTTTAGACTTACCTAGGATAGTTTGAGAGAAGATTCCTGCAAATCTCTGCCCCAAGTTGGTCCAAATGTGCAGAATTCTTGGCTGCATTTATAGAAAACGACAGCATCCTGGACACGGCCCCGTGTTCAGTGGACACGGCCCCGTGTGCAGGTGGAGTTCTGACACAGTTTGTCCGTATTCTGACGTACTGATCAGAACGGAATCTTTCGATGGACACGGGGGCGTGTTGGCTGGGCACGGCCCCGTGTCTGGGGACTGTTTTATGAAGTTGTCTAGTTTTTTTAAGGAACTTGTTAGTATCGGGTGGCTCCTGACTGGTTGGAACAACCCCAAAGTGCCTAATATACCTTAATTGTCCTAGACTAAGGCGAGAACGCAAGAGGTTGTCGGTGAGGGTAATTCCTATTTTCATTCTAGGTGGACAAGTCCAACCCTTTCCCGGGCTCTTGTTAAAGAAGGTGTATGCCGAATCGCTCAGGTCTATGTATGCACCGAACGAAGTCGATGGAGAGTCCTTCACGGCACAATCGACACAGGGACGACTATCGTCCAAGTCTTTGCTAGGTACGAAGGTATTTTCGGGAGCAACGAGGTTGTCGGAATGCGGTTCCAACATTTCTTCATGGGTATCGTCTTGGGGTGGATCAATAAAATCCTTCCCAAGCTCTTCTAACCATTTTAGAATTAGATCTTCTAGTTGAAATAACTCGCCAAGGAGCATTTCCCCTAGAATATCTGGCTGGGCGCATTCGAGGGAGAAATAGTGCTTATTTTTACTTTCGCCCCTCTTAAGGTTGTGAGAAGTTGGTGGGTCCATGTAGTGGGGCCTATAATTTAGGAAGTAGCATTTTACTTCTTCATGTTCGCCACCACATAATTGACACCACGTACCATAAGAGTGCCGAAAGTAAAAATAATTACTATCACTCATGTTTATGTCAGAAATTACCAACCGCCGGGATCTAACGGTTCTGTTTTCAGTAACTGAAACTTGGGCACGGGGGCGTGTTGAGTGGGCACGGCCCCGTGTTCAGCTTACTGTCTGATGTAAAACAGGATTGCCAGTTCCAATGATTGAGCACGGGGGCGTGTTCAGCGGGCACGGCCCGTGCTGAGCTCTGCAGAAGCTGAAAAACTAAGAAAATCCTAAAAAAAATAAAAAGAAAGATAAAAGATGATTAGGCCGTTGATTCCTAACTTTCTTAAAATCCTTATGTCCCCGGCAACGGCGCCAAAAACTTGATGCGTGTGAAGTGTTATATATATTAGGTGTGTATTTTAAGCCCTTTTTAACACTTATTTTAGCCAAGTTTTAAATTTATAAAACACGATATTTCACTAACACTAAACACACATATGGGCAAGTGCACCCATCGTTGAGTGTAGTATAGCGTTGGTAAGATACCGAGGTCGTCCAAGGACACAAGAGCTTTTAGTACCGGTTTATCCTCAACGTCTAACCAAAATAAAAGTTTAGAAAAATGTTTTAAACTAAGAAAAATAAAACTAACTAAAATGCTGAAAATAAAAATAAAAGAAAAACAGATAGACAAGATGAATCACTTGGTTCCGACTCGTATCTAGTATAACCTTTGATTATTTCCGCACTTTTGCACATAATTAAGAGATTATCTTAGTTATTGTAGTAGGCCCCTCTTTTGAAGGCGACGTTACCCTCACCCCAGTAGTTTGAGTCAGCAGGGATACAATCCTAAAAGGGTGGATTATTGGAAGATAATGAATTAAGTTATTAATGCAGTATTGTGGTAGGCCCCGCTTTTGGCGGTGACGTTACCCTCGGCTAAGTAGTCTGAGTCAGCAGGGATACAGTCCTAAATAGCCGGGTTATAGTATTAATAGTAGTTAACTTATGAGGGGATCAAAGAGTTTGGACCCCCGCCATCCAATACCGTGAAGTATTGAAGGAGGTCCTACTAAATTTGACCCAGGTCCATTGCAGGACCTCTAAACGCTGAACAATGGCAAGACCTTTACCAAACCGTTCCCTTAACCCCCTACCAGGTAGCCAACATATCTCCATATAGACCGTGGAGATATGAATGGTGAAAATCCTTTATTTTATATAGACAGTAAAATAATGCCAAGACACCACGGACAAACGATAAGGAAAGATCACCTTCAACATAAGTAACTAGTTATTAAGGTCATTAATACAAAACCAAATAAAAAGTGCAAAAGATTAGAGATAAAAAGTATTATACTAGACACTTTGTCTTCACCAAGTGATGTAAGAGACTTAGGCAAACATGGCCTTGATTGTCAAGAACTCTTACAATCAATCTTGGATCCCGAGACGACTCACACACTCTACGATGGACAATGGATGATGGTGGTGGATGATGGTGTTGTGATGGTGGTGGGTGGTGGATGAGGTGTGAGAGAGGTGGTGTGCCAAGGGATGAGATGAAATGAATCCAAGCACTCCTATTTATAGGCTGAACAGAGAGCTGGACACGGCCCCGTGTCCGCTGGGCACGGCCCCGTGTCCGTCTGACAATCTCTCTCCTCATTAATTGTAATTTGCAATTACAATAAATGCGCCTGCTGTACTTTCGACACGCCCCCGTGTCCGCTGAGCACGGCCCCGTGGTGGGCAATAGAAGCTTCTATAGGTTTGTCTTTTCTGCTGCTTCTTGGGCACGGCCCCGTGCTGGCTGAGCACGGGGCGTGTTCAGTCTTCTGATTTCTCTATTTTGCTTTGGAAGGTGCCGTTGAGGGTTCGGGCAGTCCACTAACATTCCTTTTCTTGTATTTATGTTGGATTTAGCTGTCTTTTTGCTTCTTTTGCGTTTTTGAGCTCATTTAATCCTGAAAATACAAAAGGAAGACAAAAACACTCTTTTTCCAATATTAGTACTTAAAAAGGGTTAGTTTTATGCCTCATTTGATGTAATTTATATGTTGCATTTTACACACATCAAGCAACCCTCTTGAGTTCTTGTTGAGGAAGAAGGTTCAACAAAAGATATCACCCTGGGAGGGTGTGCCAATTTGTTAATTTTCAGACTAGTTAAACTCTGAATATATAGAATCATTCGAGGGAATCGAATGTATCAAGATCAAATAGCTTATAAGCTAAAACCGATTTAAGGAGCTTGGCGGAGCTCGCAAAACATTGCACACTAATGACTTAAGGATGTGTTTCACCAATAAGTCGAGAAGCACTATCACATAATAAAATGCAGATTGATGATATGATGAGCAACCTGTATCGATTAAGGATCGACAGGTTAAGAAGCTCCAACAAGGATACATGTACCTATTATAGAGGTCAACATGGGAGCTGGGAAAGGCTCCAGATATGCTATAGAAGTTAAGTCCATTATGCGACAAAAAGAACTTCCAGCATTTTAGCAAATCTCGAGGTCGAGATTTCTTTTAAGGGGGTGAGGATGTAACACCTCGTAAAATCACGTCCAATGATGTACTGACACGTGTAATAAACCCTAATGAAGTCAAACATTGAATTTAAGGGACTAATTTTTCGAAAAATCGAAAACTTTGATTATGAAAGGACTGGAAGTGTTAGCATACCTAAAATAAGTTTCTAAATAACCTCTCATGATATTTATGTTCACAAATGAGCCACTTGGCGATCGAGTGTAGCCGTTTGCGGAATTAATTGAAAGTTTGCGCAATGAAGGGTTAAAAGCGTCAACATGTTAATTCTTACCTCTGAATGACCTTTTGACAAACCGGGAGCTTCATGATATTTGATTATAATCTCAGGAATGCCAATTATTGGCCGACTAAGGTTTTTATGCCTATAAGTAAAGTTACGCGCAACTTTGCAAGTTAGAGGGACTAAAAGTGTCAATATGTTTAATTATACCTCTGAATGACCTTTTAGTGGACCCAAAGCATCGTGATGTTTAATAATACTTTCAAGAATACCTAATATGGATTAGATGAGGCTTCAATGCTATTAAAGGATGAGATGCGCAAGTTTGCGCAATAGAGGGACCTAAAGTGTCAACTTTGGAATCTACGCCCTCCGGTGACCATTTAAGCGAACGGGAGCATAGTAATATTTAAGTATATGCTTGTGAATGACCAATATGGTCCATGGAAGGCTTGGATACCATTAAACGACATTTCGCGCTACTTTGCGCAATTGAAGGGCTAATTGCGTCAAACTGCAAAAGTATGTCGATTCGTATGATAACGGACCTTCCGGAATATGACCATGAGTTAAACATACCCTATTTATCCTTTATATAGCTTAGATATAGGCTTAGAGGTGTTTGATGCGAAAAAATAAACTTTTACGTCATGCAGGGACTAAAAGTGTCAAAAAGTGCCCAAGTTTGCATTTTCGCGCATATCTCACATTCTAAATATATCCGGACATCCAAAAATTTATGTAAGCATTAAAATATTTTATTTTAGTGTTCGGCATGATAAAATCCCTTTCGTCGCGTAATTTGGATTATTTTTCGCGTCCGTTCGTATTTCGTCGTAATTAGACGAACAACGTGACCGTACGGCCAAACGAACCGACATCCGACATGTTTTCAAGCATGTTTTATGTTCCCTATGATTAAGCTTCATTATAGAGCCTTGTAAATATCTTAACGGGCCTTAAACGTGCCAAACGTGACCTTAAAAGCTCACAGGGACCAAAACTGCAATTTTAAGAAACTGTTGCTGAACTGGGAACCTCAGGCGGCCCGCGTAAGTTCCCTTTGAACCTTACACGGCCCCTGTGAACCTTCCAGGTTTGTAAAAGTCAATTTACAGCCTGTTCCAGCTGTTTCCAGGTGTTGCAAGTGGTTTTTAAGCTTTCTATGGGCTATTTAGGGATGCCCATGGTTTCACAAATCAGTGGGTGCACTTGTACAGACCAGATTGAAGCTCGTTTATCAAGGAATGATCTTAACGGTTCTTGAAATCCTATATATACCCCCTTGATCTTGCTCTCATTTCACACCTTGATCTGAATTGTTCTAAGTTGGAGCCCTTGTGTTTCATACCTGAACATCCAAGATCAATTCCATCCTTGCTTGGACCCTTTGTAAGTGTCCTTTCATGCTTAGTTTAAATTTCTAGCGTTATAGCCGAAAAGTCAAGCGTTTTTTTATAAACGCTTTGACTTTTAAACGGTTGAGCCATTGTTCGTAACGAACATGGCTACGTGACCGTAATTAGGTAGGTGTTAAACCCTCAAAAGGGCACCTCCTAATTACCACGTTTACTTAGTTAAATTGTCGGGTCAAATAAAAGTCAAACGGGTTAGTTTTAAATAAAATTCATAACTATTAAAATAAAAGCCATAAAATCAGTTTTCTCACTTTAATAACTTGGTAAATATTAGTTGAACATGCCTAAGCATGATTCAACCCGACAATTCTAAGTATAGGCTCGGTTCGGAACCGAAAGTCGCAAAAGTTGACTTTTGCTTTGACTTTCAGTTCTGGCCCGATTTAGCTTAGTTTAGATATGCCTTAGGATTCCTTTAGGACCAGGTTATAGGTTAGTGTAACCCTCTGAGGTTATACAACTTGGTTCCTTAGTTATCCGATTCATTGCATGTTTCCGTTATATGCTTAAATGTTGACCATTATGCCCTTTTGACCCTAAAACGAGAATTTTGAAAATGTGAGAGGACAATAATCTTTATTACTGATTTATAAACTTGTCCCTAAAATTTGACATCAGTTTGAGGTCTAGATTAGGAGTTATGCTCATTAGCGAAATGAAAAACTTTTTATTAATTAAACGGCATAATTAGCATATATCCTATCTAAACCCAATTTTTGATACCAAACTTTTTACCTACTGATATAAAATAATATTTTGGGATTTTTGAAGATTTTTATTTATTTTTAGGCTGAGCATAACATAGGGTTCTAGGCTTTGATTCGGTAATTGTCGGTTTTGCCCTTTTGGCCCATAAAATGAGTTTTACATAATATTTTGATACCAAACTTTTTGCTACTGATTTTATATCATAAATAAAATATATTGAACTTTTTAAACTGATCAAAAACTCATATTTCCTATTTAAACCTGAAAATCGCTTAAAATCGACTTTTACGTGTTTTAAGCGCATAGTATGAGTTAAAACTATTTTTGGCATATGAAACTTAATACCTACTGATGTTTTAAGTAAATTTATATATTTTAACAGTAAAGAAAAGTTTTAAACTCAGATTCTCTAATTTTGACCTTTTAAGCTATGTGAAATTACCAAAATGCCCCTACGGTGCATAGTTTGGTTATAAATAGTAAATTTCACATATATGCTATACCCTACTGTTATAACTTATTAAATTAAGTATTTTTACTGATTATATTAGACCTGTAACTCAGAATAATATTTAGTCTCTCTTATAACCTTTAAAATGACCAAATTACCCCTACGGGGCATAAATTGGTTCTAAATTCGTTTTGGGCATAATGGAAGGTATCCTACTGATATCACAACATATTTAAGGCATATTAAATTAGGAAACCTGTTCATGACTATTTTGGTTACCCGTTACGCACTTTTCGCGTTCGGATCGGCTTATGTAACTAGTTTGCATAAATTAGCCGAAACGGGTCAAATCTTATCATTTTTATCTCAAAATCCAGAATGTGTTTAGTTTACACTTATTACACAAGTATACAAGCTTGTCGGGTCTAAACCACATTCTACTCCGGTTCTCGCTTAACCATGCGTTTTGAACCGTATCCTCCTTTAAAAACTAACCGGTCTAAGCATAGGCTTAATTAAGACCCGTTAGGAATCTAATAGGTTATTAAAAACCTTCGTTCCAGATTTAGGAGCCCAGTAAAAGCTATCTGTACTTGCTGATTTGATATACGGCTGGGATTGAATTTATATTTAGCTCAGGTAAATACTTTTAACTTATTTTCCCTATACGGGCTTGGGGCACGGTATATAAAATACCGATTGGTCGGGCATTGAATTTTTAATTGTATGAAGGTTAATTTATTGAAATGTCCCGTTTAAATTGTTTTGTTTGATTAAAGCCTTTGGGGGGTTAATGACCATGTCCCGGATATCCTTGGCATCATTTTAAGAAATGGCCACGACCTAAGCACGGGGTGTAGGCGTACACCGACAGTGCATAAATAAATAATGAGGTATAACCGCCGGTTACAGGAATAACCCGCCGCGGGACTTTATCATGTGGTGTGTCTAATAATCTTTAACCAGGCGTCAATCCGGGCTACTGAACGTATAACAAACATGTAATTCTTTTACAAGTTTATATATAAATAATTATCCTAAGTTATAAAAAGTTTTGTGCCACGTGCATTCAAATCAATTTTCTAAAACATTTTCAAAATGAGTCAGTTAAATTGTATTTACCAGTGTAAACTGACGTATTTTCCCAAAAAGGCTAAGTGCAGGTACTAATCGGAATAGGCTGGCTACTCCTAGCATCAATAAAGAGTCTCGCAAGCTTAGATGTCAAAATCTGTTGAACAATTATCTTTTATTTGATCCGCCTGTGGATCCTTTACATTCCGTTTGTAATACTTTGATATTACTTTATATCGGTTTGTAATATTTTATCTTTGCTTCCGTTGTGCATTTAAATCGTGTTGTTTGACTATGATGATATTAACTACGTCACGATACTTCCCACCGGGCCCACCGGTAATACGTGGAAATATCGGGGTGTGACAACGATCCTATTCCCGATGAACCTAACGTGGAAGATGTGGAAGCCTACAATGATTGGGTTAAGTATACCGAGGACTCCATGCAAGCTTCATGCCTTATGTTGGGAACTATGATTCCCGAAATTCAAAAGGATTTTGAACATCACGGGGCATACGACATGATTACCCAGTTAAAGGAAATGTTCCTACAACAAGCAAGGGTAGAACGCTTTGAAACTGTTCGGGCGCTTCATGCATGTCGAATGGAGGAAACCCAATCGGTATCATCTTATGTTCTCAAGATGAAAAGCCACATTGATTGCCTCGAACGGCTAAATTGTCCCGTCTCTAAAGAGTTGGCTACGGATTTGATCCTCAACTCTTTAACAAAGAAATTTGAAAGCTTTGTAATGAATTACAACATGAATGGATGGGACAAGAGCATTGGTGAACTTCATGCAATGCTCAAAACGGCCGAAGCAGGAATGGGCAAAAAGCCTTTACCCGTCCTAGCGATCAATGAAGGAGGCAACAAGAAGAGGCCCCACCCCGACTCTAAAGCAAACTATGCTAAAAGAAAGGGACACGTCAAGGGAAAGGGAAAGGGAAAAGCTAAAGCAGAACCCACCAAATCAAAAGAGAAGAAGCAAAAGGTTGCTACGAATGACCCATGTTTTGGATGTGGTGAGATAGGACACTGGAAGCGAAATTGTCCAACCTATCTCAATGAGTTGAAAAACAAGCGGGATGCAGGGCAAACCTCAGGTACTATCTTTATGATACATGTTGAGCTTAATGTTATTTCTTCTAACACATGGGTACTAGATACCGGATGTGGAACTCATATTTGCAATTTGTTGCAGGGGTTCAAAAGAAATAAACATTATAAAAAGGGAGACGCTAGTCTCTTCATGGGCAACGGAGTAAAGGTTGAAGTCGAAGCTCAAGGAGACTACGTTTTAGAGCTTCCAAGTGGTTTGGAAGTTATTTTGAAGAATGTTTTATATGCTCCTAGTTTGACTAGGAACATAATTTTTGTTTCCCTTTTAAGACAATGTGGTTTTAATTTCGAATTTGTTAACCAAGACATTTATGTTTCTATGCATGATGTGTTTACTTTAAGGCTATGCCTTTAAATGGTATTTATGAATTAGATCAAGACAACGCATCATGTGATAGCTCAATGTACCAAGTAGCCAAAAAGAAACTCAAAATGGATTTGAGTGATTCCTATCTTTGGCATTGTCACCCTTGGACATATAAGCAAGAATCGCATGCATACACTTCAGAAAAATGGTCTTTTGAATACAAATGAAGATAATTCATTTGATGTATGCGAATCTTGTTTACAAGGCAAAATGACCAAGACACCCTTTAGTGGAACTTTTGAAAGGGCTAAAGACTTACTAGGTATCATTCATTCAGATGTATGTGGTCCTTTTAAGCCGATGACTAGGAATGGTGAAAGATACTTCATTACCTTTACTGATGACTATAGTCGTTATGGTTATGTGTACTTACTAAGACACAAGGATGAAGCATTTGAAATGTTCAAAGACTTCAAAAGTGAAGTAGAAAATCAAATCAAGAAAACAATCAAAGTCCTTCGCACCGATAGAGGAGGTGAATACCTTAGTGGTGCTTTTCAAGATCATCTTAGGAGTTGTGGGATTATCTCACAACTTACTCCACCTGGAACACCACAACACAATGGTGTGTCCGAAAGGAGAAATCGAACTCTATTAGATATGGTTCGATCTATGATGGCTAGAAGCACATTACCTCTATCATTTTGGGGTTACGCTTTGCTCTCCGCAGTCCGTATACTAAATATGGCCCCAACCAAGAAAGTGGAAAAGACACCTTTTGAAATATGGCATGGAAACCCTCAATCATTATCATTCTTAAGGGTTTGGGGTTGTGAAGCTTATGTTAAGCAATACACTCCAAATAAATTGGAAGTCCGTTCTACTAAGTGTATCTTTGTAGGATATCCTAAAGATGATATAGGATATTATTTCTACGACCCAACCGAGCAAAAGGTATTTGTTGCTCGAAAGGGTAAGTTCTTAGAAGCTAAGTTTCATATGGAAGGAACTAGTGGTAGAACAGTGGAACTTGAGGAGGATCAAGAACCACAAGATGATACACGTTTGGTTGATACTAGCGCTCAACAAGAGGTTGTTGAAAATGATCAAGAGGTTGATCAGTACGCACAAAATGTTCGCAGATCTGGTAGAATTAGTAGTCCACCTGAAAGATATGGATTTTTCATGAATGAATGCTACGTGGTGGATTCAGATGAACCAACCACATACCATGATGCAGTGTTAAAATCCGACTGTGACAAATGGCTTGAAGCCATGAACATAGAGATGAAATCCATGTATGACAACTAAGTTTGGGAATTGGTTGTACCACCACTTAACTCTAAAGTAGTTGGTAGTAAGTGGGTTTTCAAGAAGAAAACAGATATGCATGGTAACTTGGATACTTATAAAGCAAGACTTGTAGTAAAAGGTTTCACTCAAACTCAAGGGATTGATTATGATGAGACCTTCTCGCCTGTGGCGATGCTAAAGTCAATCAGGATATTATTTGCCATAGCTGCATATTATGACTATGAGATCTGGCAATTGGATGTCAAAACGGCTTTTCTTAATGGATATCTTGATGAAGATGTCTATATGGTTCAGCCTGAAGGTTTTGTCGATCCAAAACATCCTGACAAAGTATGCAAGTTAAAGAAATCAATCTATGGATTGAAACAAGCATCTAGAAGTTGGAATCACCGTTTTGATGAAGAAATTAAGAATTTTGGATTCATCAAGAACGGCGATGAAGCTTGTGTGTACAAGAAAGCTAGTGGGAGCATCATAACTTTCTTAGTACTGTATGTCGATGACATTCTACTATATGGAAATGACATTCCAACCATGGAAGGTGTAAAAACCTGGCTTGGAAGTTGTTTTTCCATTAAGGATCTTGGTGAAGTCGCCTACATTCTGGGAATAAAGGTCTATAGGGATAGATCAAGGCGCTTGATAGGTTTAAACCAAAGTGCATACATTGACAAAGTCTTGAATAGGTTCCAAATGGAGAACTCTAAGAAAGGTTTTGTACCTATTCAAAAGGGGACAATATTGAATACATCTCAATATCCAAGCTCAAAGGATGAGCAAGAGAAAATGAAAGGAGTCCCATATGCGTCTGCTATAGGATCCATCATGTATGCAATGATATGCACCAGACCGGACGTCTCATGCGCCTTGAGCATGACGAGTAGATACCAGCAAAATCCAGGTAACAGTCATTGGAAGGCTGTTAAGTGCATATTAAAATACCTTAGAAGAACTAAGGATATGTTTTTAATATATGGATCTGGCGAGGAGGAACTCGTTGTAAAGGGTTACACGGATGCGAGTTTCCAAACCGATCGAAGTGATTCTCGATCACAATCGGGGTATGTCTTCATTTTAAATGGTGGAGCAGTCTCTTGGAAGAGCTCAAAATAAGACGTGGTAGCATTGTCCACTACAGAATCAGAATACATCGCCGCTTCATTGGCAGCCCAAGAAGCTGCATGGTTGAAGAAATTCATAGCCGACCTAGGGGTCGTCCCTACCATTCAAGACCCCCTAGAGATCTTTTGTGATAACGAGGGTGCGATTGCTCAAATCAAGGAACCTCGTACGCACCAAAAGACTAGACATATCGAGCGGAGATTCAACTACATAAGGGATGAAGTTGAAAAAGGAAAAATATGTATCCGCCAAGTTCACACCGATCAAAACATTGCGGGTCCACTCACGAAGCTCCTTGACAGGGCAAAACATGAGGGTCATACATGTGCCTTAGGACTTCGATATTCTAGTGATTGGATTTGATCTATTTTGTATTTGGATATTGAAACAATTGTTATTTTAACTCTTTTATGGTATTTTGAGTTACGTTTTGTTTTAGCATGTTTAAATCCGTGAATAAGTTAATTATTCTAAATGTCCGCAATCGATCATAATTGTGGGAACAAATATGAATGTAAGACTATTATGAATTTGGATTGATGGATATTCATTAGATATGAATATAGAGCAAAGTGTTGCTACCAAAGTTCATAGATATTTGTGGGATACAAACATTGGACTGACAATATTACTGCATGGAATCATTTGTGATTGATCATAAGTAAATTTTGAGTAAAGGAGAATATCATAGTATCCTCTGACCTGAGATACATATTGGGTCTTGATATTCACCAAGTATTATACCTTGACCTAGTTCTTAGCTGTCTGTAGCAAGGCAGTATATAAGGCTAAACTTAGGTGTGGTACAAGGTGATTGTGAGAGACGTATGTAGTCAAGAAGGGATTTGTTCCTCTTATTCGTTGAGAGTAAGATGTCTAAGGCCTGCTAAAGTTAAAGCAACAGAGAGTGATCACTCTATGTCTCTAGATTTAACATGACATCTGTAACGAAAGGATAAATGATAGATTCACCTAAATCATGTTCAAGTAAGGGACTTAAAGGGGATGATGTTATTAAATGGCAAATATAGTCATACGTATTAGGGGTAGTAAACTATAGTTAGGTGGTCTTTACTACTTACATCAATCTTCTATGTATCTTGTGCAAGTGGGAGATTGTAGGATTCTGTATGCCCAAGACACATTTTAAATTGATGTGGCTAGTACGTTATGATCCAAGTCGAGTCATACCCAAATACAAGCTAGACAAACACTTATAATATTTATTTGTGATATGATCAAACAAATAAATATTAACACTTATAATATTTAGAAATTGGTTTTCTAAATAATTACACTTGAGAAACCAATAAATTATATGGATAATTTATTTTTGAGAGAATATTTTATTTTGTTATTTAATGGGTTAAATAACATTTTAAAAGGTTATATAAAGTCTTGTAAATACATAATGTTATATTTATAAAAGTTATAAATATAAACTAAGACTTTATATATAAAAAGGAAAAATGGGTTTTTTTTTTAAAAAAAAAACCCCTTAGGGCCGCCAACATGGGGCTTCCCAAGACCAAGGATGGTCCAATGAACTTGCATGCATTTGCATGTCTTAGTTAGCTCTTGATTGGGCAAAAGGGAGGTGTTGTTTTCTCAAACTTTTATAACCATTTGGATGATAAAAAATAAAGAAGAAGACTTGAGAAATTGCTCTCAATTTTTCGGTCATCATAAGGGTTTTTTCTAGTGTTCAATCTTGATCATAAGTGTATTAAATCCTAGCTACAATCAAGGTGTTTGTTGGAAGCTTGGGGTATACAAGCTTGAGGTCTTCTACCTTGAAGGCAACCATTTTCAAGAAGCATCATCCTTTTCAAGTTCTTTTACTCCAAAAAGGTAGTATTCAAAACATTCTATGGTTGTGTTTGATAGTATGCATGCTCATATATGGATCCGGGTTTTGGGATTTTTGCATATAAATGAAATTTATATCTTAAAAAGTAACATGTTTTAAATATTATTTCCGCTGCGTTTTTTATTTCATATGGATGAAATTACTTTGATAAACATGTTAAAATCCCATCATCAACAAATTTCAATTTTTCATTTACCTCTGTATCTTGAAGAGGTACTACCAGGGATTCGTCAGATAAACATTTCTTAAGATTGGATACATGAAATACATTATGTACTCCGGCTAGCTCTTCTGGTAGTTGTAATCGATAGGCAACTGGTCCTATTCGTTGGGTAAAGGTGAATGGTCCTATATACCTTGGATTCAGCTTTCCCTTTTTACCGAACCGAACTACTCCTTTCCAAGGAGAAACTTTTAGGAGCACCTTGTCTCCAACTTGGAATTCCAGCGGCTTGCGTCGATTGTCTGCATAACTCTTCTGGCGATCTTGAGCTATTTTCAGTCTTTCCTTGATTTGAGTTATCTTGTCGGTGGTTTCCTATACAATTTCGGAACCTGATAATTGGCTTTCTCCTATTTCTGCCCAGCAAACTGGAGTTCTACACTTTCGTCCATACAGTGCTTCGAACGGGGCAGCTTCAATGCTTGTGTGATAACTATTGTTATAGGAGAATTCGATTAAGGGTAGGTGGTTATCCCAGTTTCCACCAAAATCTATTACGCATGCCCTGAGCATGTCTTCCAGGGTTTGGATTGTCCTTTCACTTTGTCCATCAGTTTGGGGATGGTAAGGAGTACTTAAATTCAGTCGGGTCCCCATTGCTTCTTGGAAACTTGTCCAGAAATGTGAAGTGAAACGACTATCCCTATCCGATACAATGGAGAGTGGAACTCCATGTAAGGATACTACCTCGTCTACGTATAACTTTGCTAATCTTTCCATGCTAAAAGTTTCCTTCATGGGCAGAAAATGAGCTGATTTGGTTAATCGATCCACAATTACCCAAATCGCGTCGTTACCTTTTCTGGTTTTGGGTAACTTAGTAACAAAGTCCATTGTTATGAATTCCCATTTCCATACAGTCATTTCTAATTGTTGAAGTAAACCTGAAGGTTTCTGGTGTTCTGCCTTAACTTGCGAACAAGCTAGACACTTAGATACATATCTAGCTATGTCCTTTTTCATTCCTATCCACCAGAAGTTATTTCTTAAATCTTGGTACATCTTATTATTTCTAGGGTGTATGGTATATCTAGATTTATGGGCTTCCTCTAAAATCTTATCTCTTAAATTTCCTTGCTTAGGTACCCAAATTCTTTTCTGGTGGAATCTCCAAATTCCATCAGTCCCTTGCTCTAATTCTTTTATCCTTCCTTTCATTCCTTCAGCATCATCCTCGATTGCTGTTTCTTGAATGTTCTTCAGTTGTTCCATTAAATCTACTTGAAGATTTAATCTAAGAGCACGAATTCATCTTTGTTTTTCATGATACTTACGACTTAGGGCATCTGCTACTACATTTGCTTTTCCTTCGTGATATTGAATATCACAGTCGTAGTCACTTAGAATTTCCATCCATCTCCTTTGTCTCATGTTTAATTCTTTTTGCCCAAATATGTACCTTAAACTCTTATGATCTGTATAGACTGTAAACTTGCTTCCATACAGATAGTGTCTCTAAATCTTAAAGGCAAAAATTATTGCTCCTAACTCTAAGTCATGAATCGTATAATTTTCCTCGTGCTTTTTCAATTGTCTTGAGGCATACGCAATTACCTTTTTGCGTTGCATTAGCACACATCCTAACCCTAGCTTAGAAGCATCACAGTAGACTTCAAAATCTTTCGTTCCTTCTGGTAATGCTAGAATTGGGGCGTTTGTTAACCTTTGCCTTAAAATCCTGAAGGCCTCTTCTTGCTTGGGTCCCCATTCAAACTTAATGGTTTTATAGGTTAGCTTAGTTAATGGCACAGCTATCTTAGAAAAATCCTTAATGAAGCGCCTATAGTACCCCAGCTAATCCTAGAAAACTTCTAACTTCCGTAGCTGATTGCGGGACTTTCCAGTTCATGATCGCTTCTATCTTGGAGGGATCTACGTGAATACCTTCATGATTCACCATGTGTCCTAAAAATTGCACCTCCTGCAGCCAAAATTCACACTTCGAGAATTTGGCGTAAAGCTTTTCTTTTCTTAACAGAGTTAAGAGTGCTCATAGATGCTCACAATGCTTGTCCTGACTTTTGGAATAAATAAGTATATCGTCGATGAAGACAATTACAAATTTATCCAAGTACGGCTTATAGATTCTATTCATCATGTCCATGAATGCTGCAGGAGCATTCGTTAATCCAAAGGGCATGATTGTAAACTCGTAATGACCATACCTAGTTCTGAAAGCAGTTTTAGGTATGTCTTCCTCCAGTACCTTCAACTGATGATATCCTGAGCGCAAGTCGATCTTAGAGAAGTATCTAGCTCCTTGAAGTTGATCAAAAAGATCATCAATCCTAGGTAATGGGTATCGATTCTTAATTGTAACCTTATTCAGTTCCCTATAATCGATACACATTCTCATTGAACCATCCTTCTTTTTCACAAACAACACCGGTGCTCCCCAAGGGGATGTACTAGGTTGTATGAATCATTTACTTAGCAATTCATCTAATTGCTTTTTCAATTCTAACATTTCGGTGGGCGCTAACCGATAAGGTGCCTTAGCTATTGGTGTAGTTCCAGGAATTAAATGAATTCTAAATTCTACTTCCCGATCTGGTGGCAATCCTGGTAACTCTTCTGGAAATACATCCAGGTAATCCGATACTACAGGAATTTCCTTAAGTTCCTTATTTTTAGAGTTAATGATTATCGAAATCATATACACTATTCCTTGCTTTCGTTCATAACTAGCAACTTTCATTACTGAAATGAACTTCATTGGTTTACGTGGCTTATCTCCTGTAATCCCAATTACTTCTCCTGTGGGTGTCTGAATTTCTATGGAATTCTTATCACAGAGGATTCGAGCATGGTTGGCTACCAACCAATCCATTCCTAGCACTACATCGAATCCGGCTAAATTCATAGGTAGCAGGTTTGCAGAAAATTTATGGCCTGAAAGTTCTATCTTCCCTTCTTGAAGAACCTTATCTATATTAACAGAGTTACCGTCTGTTGTTTCTACCGTATAAATCTGCCTAAGTTTGGTTAAGGGTAGCTTAAGAGCTTGGTAGAATGAAGTATTTATAAAACTTTGGTTTGCACCAGAGTCAAATAATACTTTCGCAAAAACATCGTGTACCAGAAACGTACCAGCTATTACATCCGGAATCAGATCAGCTTCCTGCGTGGTCAGCTGGAAGGCTCTTGCATTCTTCTTATTGGTTCCTTCAGCAGGTTTGGCCTTGTTGTCAGCTGGCTTGACCAGTTTTGGGCAGTCGGGCCTGAAGTGCCCTGTTTCGCCGCAGTTGTAGCAGATTACTGATTTATTCCTGCATTCCTCTTCACGGTGACCTGGTCTCTTGCAGAAATTGCAATTTTCCCTACACTTTCCAAAATGTTTCTTTTTACAATTTCCACAGAATGGTGGGGTGGAAGATTGCCCAGTACCCTTTTTCTTGTAATTACTAGTATTACCCCCACGGAAGCCTTGGGTAATCTTTTGGGCTAATTCCTTCTTTCGGTTTTCTTCCCTCGTGCGTACTAGCCCGCCGGTTAAGATGTTGGCCAATTCCACCGCATCGTCAATGGTGCAGGGTCTCGCAGCTTTGACGATATCACGAATCTCGCTAATTAAACCCCAAATGTAGCGAGAAATAAGTACCGGTTCTGGCGAAGCCAGAGTTGGTACAATTCTAGCATACTCGAAGAATTTCGAAGTATACCCTCGACAGTCAACATCCACCATTCGGTGACTCAGGAACTTATTTGCCATTTGTTCCTTCTCATATTCGGGGCAGAATTTCCTTTCCACCAATTGCTTAAATTCTTCCCAATTCATGGCATAAGCCATGTCACTTCCCTTGGCTTGCAATACCGTATTCCACCATTCTAATGCCTCTTCCTTGAAAAGGTGAGAGGCATACATGACCTTATCCTCCTCGGCACATTTACTTATTTTAATTACTGCTTCAGTTTTCTTTAACCAACGCAGTGCAGCAGTCGCCCCTTCATTGCCTGCAAATTCAACAGGTTTACAGGCAAGAAATTCTTTATAAGTGCAACCAGGTGTTGCAACCAGGTGTTGCAACTTTCATTTTCTTAAGTATTGGGGCTTGAATCACGTTGTTGTCATTGTTGCCACCTCCGTTAACACTGTTACTGAAATTATCTTTGTGCGTGCGTTTACTGGGGTTAGCTTGCGAAGGCTCAACAGGGCTTTTAACAGCAGCGACGATTGCCGGGATAGCATTGGCTATTCCCTGGGCAACGATATTTTCTATATCTTGCCTATTAAGAAAGTGTCCTCATTGTTTTGCTCAGATTGGTTAACTTCGTTAACTGGCTCATTAACGGCTTGTTCCATCTGATAATTAACAATATATATATAAATTATTGGCACAAAATAAATAACAACCAAACACAATAAAGCAATCACACATAATCATGTCAACACGTATAGCCAAAATTGTCGACTTTGCGACTTTCATATTTTTATATATATTAGTATGCATCGATACACACCAGTTATATTACAAAAGTTTTATTTAAGTTATTTTACATGATTATATTTTTATTATTTATTATTATTATTTTATTATTATTAAACACACAACCACAGTCAACCGGCATTTCAGAAACGACGCTCCCTCTCATCGTATTTCCATGTGATTTTCTCCCCCACATCCCGAATTCTATTTCCTGCCTCCACCAGCTCCTCACCATAGTGACGGAGTTCAGCCAAGTTTTTTGTGCTCATAGGTGGGTTTGGTGCAGGCTCAGGGTTAAACTGGGGAAAATAGACGTTGGGGTTATTCATAAAATTCTGAAATTGCCAGTCATTCGTCCACCATTCCTCCAATTCTCCGGGTAGAAGTTGGTGGTTAACAATAGGATCTGGGATAGCAGGTTCCAAATTAACTGGAAGTTGTGATTTAGCGGGGTAATTGAAGAGGTTTTCATCGGCATGTCCGATGAGGTCACAATTTGCCAGTTTGCGATCCAGCTCCTCCCATGGTGGCATTTCCTGGGCTTGCCCGGAACTTTCACCGATCTCTTTTCCTTTCCCTTTATCCTTCGGCTCCTCAGTCTTTTTAACCTTCTGTGCAGCTGGTTTCTTCCTACGCCCACGTTTCAAGTCCAAGATTCTCCTCCTCTTTTTCGGCTTTGCTTTCTCCTGGGCCTGGGCCAGGAATGTTAGTGGTTCCTCCATATCTGCCAGGTAGCCAGATGAGTTTCCTGTGGTATCCATATCGGTGGTATGGATAGTAAAGTTTCGGAGTGCCTCCGACAGTTCATTCATGCTGTTAGCACACATGAAGAAACACACACAAATTTAAGTTAAAATTTTATTTATTGTAAATTAAATTTTTCACAGAATCACAGAATGGCAATCAGAAAAATTAAGTATTTCTAAATACTTAATTGGCTTAAATCAGTGGCTCTGATACCACCTTTTTCTGTCACGGCCCCCAGCCCGGTTTTACCCGGTCCAGAAGCCGCGGGACAGAAACCCGTGGTATTTGTATTTAATTTGGCAGCGGAAATATTAACAGGATCGTTTAAACTGAAAACACCCGATTATTTTATTTAACATTTTTGGGATAAACCCCATAATTTACAATAAAGGAATTTCACAGGGAAATTCCCTGTTTTACAAAAACATGTTTATTTATTTTATTTACTGAGCCACATTCACCAAGTCGTAGTGCCACGCGGCACTCTTTCCAGGTTCATAGTAAATCACCTGAAACATCTTAAAAATAATTTATCAGCGGGGAAATACTGGCGAGTCATTTAGTTTGCACAAAACGACACGGTGTTACAATTTACAGCATTAACAGTTTTTACATTTGCCCTTATCTATTAATTATCTGGTCTAGTTGTCACTCGACCGGATCTATGACTGTGGACATATTACTAATTAGGCTCGCCCACCTAAGAGTGATAAATCATTAGTAGTAATGTGCACAAAACCCCCCACATACTACCAGTAATTAAAGATTAGCAAAGACTTAATCACTGCAAAATATAACTGGAAAACATTTAGGGTTTTGCAAAGCACTTTGATAAAAAGAGAATGACTCACATTGCAAGTTTAGTTGGACAGAACTTTGCCTACTGATTTAGCCTCGTAACCTAGTCAAATAACAATGTACACGAAACTAGGTCAGTAACTTAATACAACATTTATGATAAACTCACGAAATCAAAACCCTCACGACGAATGACAGAGTATAGCCCGAATTCGGGCAGCACTTAAACATCCATCGGATCGGTTTCAATCGATCGGACATTGTATCGTAGCAGTGATCGAGTTAATACCCTGTAATCGTAGCAGCGTCTCGACACCTTAACACTCGTTTTTAAGTAGAAAATGGATGTTTTGAACTAAAATTTCGAACACAGAAGCAAGTCCCATGCACGAGCAATTTATAGCAGAAATTTGGGTTTTACGCGGCCCGCGTAAACCCAAGAAAGATCTTACGCGGCCCGCGAGGGCTGCCCTAGCAACGATTAGGGCTAGCGTGTCACGCGTAGGTCCGCCACGTGTGCGACACGTGGCCTAAAGCTTATCCGGTCAAATCACCTAGCTGTCGCGGCCCGCGTAAGCTTAGCCTAAGGCTTACGCGGCCCGCGAGCGACCCATAATTTTTTATTTTCTTGATTTTCAACAAGGATTAGGGTTTTAGGGGTCAGGGTTTCTACTTACGGGTCGTTTTGGGACATTTTTGCAGGTCCTTACAGTAGATGAAGCCCAATAAAGGCCCGGCCTAATGTGTCGTGCGATCAGCACAAACTTATGCGATCCACAACATGTGGTGCGATCCAAACCATACCCCGGCCCATTAAAACATGCAGCCCAATAACAATCAAATAATTTTAACCACTTGTGCGGCCCAACACCATAACACAGTTGAAATCTTTGTGCGGCCCAACATGTTATGCGATCAGCACTGCCTTGTGCGATCCACGACATGTTGTGCGGTCATGCATAAAGGGTTTGTACGTGGTGCTTTGAACAGTTGTACTTTAGGGAATCCTAGCTTGTGCGGCTAACTTGTGCGACTATGGCTGGTGCGAATTGCCCTTATGCGATCCTAACAAGCTTGTGCGATTCACTTGTGGGCGATTTGGAACTCGTGTGCTTGGGACTTGTGCGATTCATTTCATTATCCCGAAAATCATGGCATTCAGTTATTTTATTTCCATCTATTCAATCCAATTAATCAATTTAACAGTTTCCCATTATGCCTTTATTCGATCAAAACTAGATTTCTAATTCACATAAACCCTAATAACATCTAATCATAAACAATCATTTTTCATAATATTAAATTATCAGATTGATGATTTCGAAATCATCATACAATACCTCACGCTAAAACAAACAAATCAACCAAACATCCAAATCAAGATCAACAACTAGATCTAATCTAATCATCATACAACCCATCGACAAAACAGTTCCATCATACGGCTATATTGAAATCGAACATATGTTTCCAATTCATGATCAGAATCTCTAACAACATAACTACTAGCATGAAACCCTAGATTTCATCACAACATCAATTTAGCATACAATCAGCAATAACAAAACACTAACCGGATTGGATATTTGGAGCGAAGAAGGCTTCGAGTGATGAAGGGACTGCCATCGAACAAGAGGGAGAGAAGAGAGAGAGAGCTTAGGGTTTTGTGTGTTCTTGTTTTGTAAAATTATGAGAAGTATACACACTCCCCATGAGGTTATGCGTATAAGGGAGTGGGCAGAATCCAATACTTGGGTTGCCCTATGGTTTCAAGTACAAGACAAGCAACATTGGGCTGTGAGGGTGTGTATCAAAGGACAAATTGTGCGGCCAGGACAAGATCTAAAACAAATGATCGATATTAAAGAAGGCCATGATAATTCAAGGATGGTGGATGAAGTGATTAAAGCAATAAAAAAACATCTGCAACCTGCTGAAGAGACCCAAAAAATGCCTGTATTTGATAAGACACCAAACATCGCCACGACAGAAACACAAGACAGTCAGTCATTCAACACTGAAAAAGAAAAAACTGAAGGGGAGATGGTGAAGAAAAGTGTTGACCAACAAGGGGCAGTGTTTGATAAAACGCCATATGAACAGTCACCAACTACATCTGGGAAAAACCTCTTGAAAAGTTTTGAAGAGGAAGGGACACCCAATAAACCCCAGGATGAAAACGCCATCAACACATCACCACCAAAAACGCCAAACATGTTAGATGTGCAGGAGAAAGGTGATGAGGACAACACTCCAGACATCACAAAGCTGATGCAAGAAAATACAATTTTAAACCCTGAAGAGCTGCCTGGTGATGAAAAAGCTGATAAAGATGATGAAGAAGATAAAAATATAAAAAAAAAGAATGTGGCTGAAGAGGAGAAGAGAGATAAAAAATTGAGCAGGGCATGTTTGTCACCTTATCTAAGGAGGTAAGTGGTTATACATGAAAAAAGGACAAACCCTGAAAATAACCTTTCCACATACATCTTCACTGGAATCGGCGATTGTGAGTATGTACACTTCTCTCAAAATAAAATGCCAAACTTTCCATTCATAACGTTTACTTGAGAATATGCATGCAAAAACGATCAAAACGCCATGTATTATAATAGAATGAGTTTGTATAACTAAAACGCCAAATGATGTTTTTTTTAGAACTGAGTTGTTCAAGATGGGAGAAAAGTTTCTCATGAGGGTGATCTGTGAGAGCATGAAACCAGGATTTCAAGCACATGTCTCAATTATTCTATGTTGGGCACATATCCTGAACTATGAAGAAAGATACAAGGCTCATGAATCACCCTCAAGGTTATTCTGCACAGAATTACTGAAGGTAACTCTTTTGCTATATTTAATTGATAAAATTATAATAGGACATTGTTTTGTTGTTTAAAATGTGGTACTCAACATTACAGAATACTCCGGCATACTATGAAACGACAAAAGAAGATACACGAAACAAAGAATTCAACAGAAACATGGAAACTGTTCTGAAAAACACACGTTTCAAATGAGACAAGAAACATAAAACCATCAAGGATTATGAACTGGTCTTTGTGACAATAATCTGGGAAAGACATTTCTATGTTGTCTGTTTCAACATGAAACATGAAAGAGTTGATGTATTGGACAACAGCGGTGTAGGGGATAACGTCAGCATAAAAAAAAGTATGAAGGATGGGTGGAAATATTGGTAAGTATCTTAAAAACTTTGAATATAGGAACTATGTTGACAAAAAGCCAAACTAATATATGCAAAACAAAATGTGAAACTGCAGCACGGAGCTTTTGCAAACTACTTGCGTATTAAAAATCACCCAAAGCATAAAATCATGAGCAAGGCGAAGGTTGTCAGACAAAAGATGGATTGGAGGACAAATTCTAACGTCATCGACTATGAGATTTTCGCAATGAGGCATATGGAAACATACATGGGGGATATAACTCGTTGGAGAAGTGGTTTGGCAACAAAAGATGCCCCAAATCAACTCCAACAAAGACAGATAAATGAACTAAGGGTAAAATACATTGGAAAAATCCTGTTTCATAGCGAAAATGAAAACAGAAAACTACTGACAAGTTGTCTAAATACATTCATGGCTTTAGGGGGAGAAAAAATACGTGAATTGTTTGACAAAGCAGACGAGAGAATAGCACAAAGAATGGAAGAATATGTAGATTAGCTAAACGCCATGGATTTTAATGTTGACTATTGTGTTTTACTCTTTACATTATTACATCTACATGTTTGGTTGTGTGATCTTCTATAGTATTTGTGCAAATCAAAGAAAACGCCATGATTAGAATAATTAACAAATAATAACCATTTAAAACATAAACAACATTAAAAAAGGGTTAAAAAAAACTAAATTAAGACAAGTAGAAAACACAAAAACGCCAAATCTATAGGAAATCAATAAAACACCATTAAAACATAAACGCCATTCGTAAAAAAACTCTTTTTAAAAAAACGCCATGAAAAACTAGCATAAAGATGAAAACGCCATTAAAACATAAACGCCATTCGTAAAAAATATACTTTAAAAAAAACGCCATGTAAAACTAGCATAAAGATGAAAACGCCATTTATATTTAATTATTTTTGGGCAAAGGAATCATAACGCCATTGTTTAGCGGGAAGTGGAAAATGACAATCGTACCCCGGCATAACAATTAGCGCTCCCTGCCACGTGTTGGGCCAGGATCCGTTCTCACACTTTTCACCGTTCTCTCCTGATCCCGTTTCTATATATATATATATGTATGTATATATTTGTGTGTGTATATAGTTTATATTTCCAACCTGCAAAACCCCATTGTATCATCCGCCAACTTATGTCATCCTCCATCTTCCCTTAAATTAGGGTTTCACAGTCCACCAGCTTCTATCATCAATATCTTCAACTTGCAAAACCCTAAATCTCATGACTAGTTTAATCACCGTCATCAGATCATCGGGTTTTGCAGTGGTGGTTGGTGGTTTTGCGGTGGTGGCATATGGTTGTTGTTGGAAGGTGGTTTTGCAGTGGTGGCGTGGTGGATGTTGTTGGTGGTTTAGCAGTGGTGGATTCACATCACCGCGATGCTGGATGGTGGGATGTGACAACCCATATTTTAGAACCTTTCTTTGCGTTTGATGTAACCTGTATGAATGTAATGTGATTAACTAATGTGATTGTTTGCAATAGACTATTATGTTTGTCACACCCCCAAAATCCACCTGCGGAGTATCACCGCTTGGAGGCGTGACTGACCAGGATCAAGCCACCAATCATATTGAACATAGTACGTAAATAAAAATAAAACCCAACACAATATAATTGGTGTCCAAACAAAACATAGTTTAAGTTGTAAGCGGAAGCATAATGTTTAAAAACCAAAGTATAAGTTCAAATATATCAAATGTTTATCGTGCCATAAGACTATCCATGTCCCACAATGACCACGCCTCCTCGTGCAAGCTCTATAAGTACCTAACGACCTGCAAGGCATGTAACAACGAGTCAACAACAAAGTTGAGCGAGTCCACAGTTGGTGTTCATTGTTAAGTTGTTTCAAAAACCAGGAGTTCATTTGTAAGTTGTAAGTTAATCAGTTTACCCTGTTTCCCAAACATATCCATAGTTGGTGGGGGCTTCCCCATGTTAACCACTAGACCTGTTTACCATATCGACCACTGACTAAAGTAAGTTGGTGCCCTAGCGTCAATGTCTATCATCATTGACGTGCCCAGATCCATTAGTTCACGCCCGTCCTCTGCGGCACGGTGTGAGGCTTGTCAAACCTAAATAGCGCTATCTAACTAATGACCCGCTCGCCATTGGCCCGGCGATTAAGTCGATATAAAAGGAGGGACTTCATGATAGAGATTTTGGTCTAGTATCTGTGTTGTCACCCTTCAATAAAGAGGGTGTGTACGAAATATTCAAACCAGAAGATTACGCAGGTTCCGATTAAGTTCTTAGTACGTGTTGTCACCCTTCAATAAAGAGGGTGTGTACGTGTTCCAAACCAGGAGATCACGCAGTTTCAGTTCAAATCCTTTACCCATTCCCAACCCCTGGGAATCCCATGCCTTGTAGAAAGTGTGAACTCACCTTTGATTGCTCGGTTTGTCTCTTAAAAGAAAATAGCTAATAGTCAGGGTTGATCAATCACGTCCTAGTATGATTACCACTTAGTCCATTAGTGGTTTCAAATAGAGCACAAAGTTCCTACACGCATCTAGCACATAGTCACCGAATCACGTTGTCATGCAATTACACATTTAGGTAAGCTAGTACATGTGATCATGTTATTTCATAAAACGCATTCGTTGCCACCTACTAATGTTTCTAGTCACATTCATCATCTTATGCACATTACAGTTTTACATCGAATTTTCAACCATTCTTGATATTGGAAATAATCAACATGTCCTTAGATCATATCATAGTTGATGCCTACGTATGACATCTTCCATAAATTACACACAAGAAAAAGCATATTCAACAAATACATGTGTATTTTATGTTGTGATTGTTAATAAGCAATAAAATTCATTAAAAATTGTTTAAAAGAAACATATTATTATAATAATACTATAGCTTGAAATGGCCATCATGAGACCTGATGATTCAACAAACTCCCATTTTCTTTAAGGAGTAGTAAATTAACCCCTTTTCATAAAATTACAAATTATCACACATGCATACATCGTTCACATATATATATATATACATATTCAGATTGGATATTTCTTCTTATACAGTACACGTTCAATCAAGCATGATTATATTCACTTATACTAAGAGCTACTCAAGTTTTATACATCGTTCATAAGGAGAATCGTGCACGCGTATGCCCGAACTGTCACACCAAACATGCCGGTCCGTATTTGCGTTCATATTATTAAGCCAAAGTCGAACCGGAACTTGTTCTCATACAACTATACACGTACACAGTTACATATCACATATTATACAGATTCGGGTAAGGGTTTTTATGGCTTTAAAACGGAGTCGATTCGGAACTTTTATATACTCAGTCCTATGCGTGAACTTCACAGCCATGATCTAATATCGCTACCAATTTAATACCTAACACACTAACCTGGCCTTAATACTAATACATATGATAAAGACCTTACTGATTAAACCCACATGTATGCATAACATCGAATACCCAAAAGACAACAGTTAGTTATTATCATGTTACATACATCATCCTCAAATCAATACCAATGATTCACATACAACAGTTACAACCTAGCATGCAAGTCATGAAACACAATTATCACATAACAGGAGACTATTCAAGAATCGTTAACCCACTAACCCGAATTAAGGAGGTAGAACGGACGACTTCAATGGAGAGAGGAGGGTATCGTCTGCCGTACGTATTCTTGGGGAAGATAGGGTTAAATTTGAGTATGAGATAATAGATATAGCATGATACGTGCACATAAATAATATTAGATTGGCGGTTCATGCGATTGGGCTGTAGGGTGTTGATTGGGCCGAATTATTCACACAGGGAAAGGCAGCAACATAAATATATATTTGATGTTAGTTGTACGCACATGGGGGGGTTAGAGGGTTTGGTTTGGGTTAGTTTACTTAAGTACTATATGATTATTATTATTATTATAAACCTAAGATCAACTAATAAAGATTTATATACATAAATGTAAAATATTCACGCTAAGGGTTCGGGCCTCAAAAGTTGTGATCATTTGTTTGTTACCTAAGGCAAACAGATGAGATGGTGACAAATCAAAGTAAATGGGTCAAAAATAATGTATCGCGAAGACATGCTCGCCTATAAGTGAACACTCATCCCAAGAATTCCCAGGTAAGCACAACTGGTCTCGCGTCTGATGAGATGTATACGAAGTGCTTGCCTAGACAGAAAACCCAGAATACAGGCATTCACCCTTCCAGTTTGCACGTGTTCACATTATTTAAAACCCAAAACCTTGACGAGGTTTTGAAAATCCAAAGGGGTTCAAAACCATATAATAGAGAGTTCAAAACCTTACAATAGAGGGTTCAAAACCTAGTAATCAATCATCCTAGAACAGATGATTAGTTTTCAAAGCGGTTTTGAATTTTATGTTCTTGTTGTGGTTGTCGCCTAAGGATAGGTGACAGTATTGTTTTATGACTAAACGCAAGTAAACTCGCGTTAGGGTCCTAGAAAGGTTATAGACTAGGTCAAAGTATTACTAATAACCTAATTCCCTATAACCATGAGCTCTGATACCAACTTTTCTGTCACACCCCGACCACGTAAAACAACAAAACGTGGCGGAAACGTCGGGGAGTGTTGTAACAGAATCATTGTTTCATAACACATGGAAATTGAAATATTGTTTTATTAAATAAAAGAGTTACAATGTCTTGACAATCAAAGAAACATAACATAAATAACTAGTCTTGCATCTTTTATTGTCACTAAGGCCCATGTCCGTCTAAGTGTATCTTGATCAATCCTATGCTTCATTTCCTGAAACACATGTGAAAATAGGTACGTCAGCATAAAAATGCCGGCGAGATACATAGGTTTTGTGAAAATAGGTTTCATGACTTATGTTTGAGAAAATGTTTAGTCATGAACCTTTTAATTTGCTTTGTTTTGTAAATCATTTGAAAAACAATAAGTTCAGATGATAAGTATAAATAATAGAATAATGCATGGTTAAATGAGTAACCATGTAAAATGAGTTTGTAAAAGATAAGTTGTTTTGTAAAACAATGTCTTGTGAAAAGTATATTATTTGTATAAAATGTTATATGTCTCAAATTGAAATGATTCAAATAACGCTACAATATGTGATATCATACAAGCACTTATATATAGGAAGTACCAGCGGTGTATCCACCATGCTTGTATCATATTACACACGCCTCGTTACTTAAATCACTTACTCAAACCAAACCACCAAAGTAAAATGTTTATGTATAATCAAATGTCTAATGTCTATGTCAAATGTTTATGTCAAAAGTCCTTGTATAAACCATGTCAAATGTTGATAGTCCAAAAGTAGTCAAGTAATGTGTAACAAATGTTTATGTATGGTAAGTAAAATAAGACTACTTAAACCATAAGTAAAAATGTACAAAACAAAGTATTTTGAATAAATCAAAAGTTATGTTTTGTAAAATATATGCATGCTATACTGAATATGAACATTTATGCGGTATTGTGAAAATTCATACATCCAAGCCTTGAGACAGCCGGATAACCATGTAAAAATGGGTTATCAAAAGAATATGTATTCGGATTCGGTCATTCCTTACGTCCAAACAAACCCGAGATTTCAGGAATGGGATTTGTCAAGTCCTATGGTACCACTACCTACTACCGAGCGGCATGATCAGTGTTAATGAATGTACATTGTCTCATTTAAACAAACCAAATGTCATACCAAAATGTAAGCATGTTTTATGAAGATAATGTACCTAGTATGCTAGAGTAAACATACAAGGTAGAGCTGTAAAACAATGTGTCCATATGTTACTGGAACATATGCAACAGAGATGCAATGTAAAATAATGTACTAAGCATGTACTAAATGGACATACATAGCATGAAAACAATGAAATCATGTACTATAAGTGTACTATTGAACATAACAAGTATATGATGTGAAAACAGGAAAGCATGAAAGTAACAAGTAGGCACATGTGTTTCACCCCAAAACAGTTTGGAAAACAGTAAAAGAGGGGTCTATGTACTCACTTGAGATTGCTCAGACGTCTAAAGATAACCACCAAGTAATGCTAGAGATCTCGGAATCAAACGGCACCTAATATAGGTAACTATGTTAATAAACAGGACCTAAATCGGAAGATCGGATAGAATGAGGTTTCGTAAACCAAACGAGTATGGAGACTCGTGTAATATGGTTTAACAAAGCCTACATACTAAATGAAACCTAACCTAAGTGCTTTCGACCCATCGCGACCCATTAAGGTAGCTTATGCTACTTTAACGCGTCGTGCGCGTGAAACGCGTTCGGACCGTCTAACTAGTCCTATGACAAGTGTTATATGCCTAAACATGTTACATAATCAGTTATGTGACAAAAGTTTAGGTTACATATGCTTAATTACCAATTATACATAAAAAGGGTATTCTGGTAATTTACCTAAGGCATATAAACTACCTATCATACAACTACTTAAACGATGTGACCATAAGGTATAACCTCGGAAGGTTATTCCCTATATACTATGGTCACCTAATGTGTTTGGTCGGATCCTAATGATCGACCAAATGGGTCGGGTTCGAAAGTATAAGCGATTTATCAGATCGCTTACCCTACGACCCTAGACAACGTGGTAATCAGTAGGCATAGTCCCAAGGGACTATAACCAACGTGATTACACTCACGTTGCGAAGTTCAAACGAACTTCGCATTGACCATAACTGGTCAACGCAGAAAGTCAAACAAAGTTTGACTTTCAGACTCGAAAAGACTCGAAAAGCAATAAAAGAACGAAAGAATACTTACGAAGGGTCCCCGAATGCTAATCCCGATCCAAGTAGCTCAGGTATGAAACAATGGTTTCAACTTAGAGCTCCACAAATCAGAATTCTAGTGAGTTTAGCAATGGGGGTGGATGGGTATTTATAGTTTTCGGGTAACCGTTAAGATCGTTTCATGGAAACCGTGCTTTAATCGCATCCGTACAAGTGTCGGAACCTTATGGTAGCTAAAAAATGATCCTTATCAGCTGACTAGGCAATTGAGAATGTGTGGGTGTGGTTAAAACAGCTGGAACCTGCTGTTAAATGCAGTTAATCTGGTCAGGAAGGCGGACGCGGCCCGCTTCAACATGTGCAGAAACTCAGGCGGGCCGCCTGGGAGTCACAGATCAGAATTAGTTTCAGAATTTACAATTTCAGTCCCTGCACGTGTTTAAAGCCATTTCCGACACTTCTAAGGCCCGTAAAGCCAACTTTAAGGCCCTAAAATGATGCCTAAACATTGTGGACATGAAACATACTCAAAAATATGTCGGATGTTGGTTCGTTTGGTCGTACGAACGCGATGTTCGCTAAATTACGACGGAATGCGCACAAGCGCGAAAAACGATCCAAAATGCGTGACGAATGGATTTTTCTTATGCCAAACACTAAAATAAAATATTTTAGTGCTTACATAAATTTTTGGATGTCCAGATGTATTCAGAACGTAAGTTATGCGCGAAAATGCAAACTTGTGCACTTTTTGACACTTTTAGTCCCTGAATGACCCAAAAGTTTATTTTAGCACACCGAACCCCTCAAAGCCTATTTCTAAGCTATATAAAGGATATTTAAAGTGTGTTTAACTTATGGTCATGTTCTGGAATGTCTGTTACAGTTTAAATTGGCATACTTTCGCAGTTTGTCAAATTTAGTCCCTGTAAGCGAATTAACTTGCTTTTGGCATACCAAACCTTCCAAATCTTATTTCTAAGTTATGTAAAGGTTATTTAAGGTATGTTAAGCCTATTTCACAATTCCGGAGTGTTCGTTGCATTAAACTGGTTATATTTACGCATCGGTGCGCGTATAACCTTCCAGAAAGCGATTTAGAGTTTGAAATCGAACAAGAGTTGATATGTGTAAATGATACACATATTTTTACAAATCCCAAGTATGAAATACAATATTTCATTGGTTTGGCATTTGTTTGATGGCCGTGGAGGCACAGGTGTTACACAACATCTAAAATACATTAAAACCCAACTGTGGATACAAGGGTTAACATATCAACTTTCCGGAAGCTAAACTGTGCATTAAAAAGCACCCGAAACTCGCTTTAAATGCAGAATTCTGCATAAATCAACAACAATTCAGCAATAATCAGCTATTAAACACTAAAATATCATGCAGAATTTATGTTTTATTGTCCAGAATAACTTACAAAGTGTCTAGAATTGAAACTGCCACAAAAGGGGCTTCATACTTAGTGAAACTGCGTAATTTAGCACTTTAACGAACCGTAACGAAACGAACAACCGGACAATAACCGGGACATCAAAATTTGACTAGAAGTAATGTTTTTATGATATTAAACTAGTATTGGTGCTAGAGCACCTTAAACATCATAAAAACACCTAAACACACTTAAACTAACTTAAACCCCCTCGTTTGCACTTTAAACCCTCAACTTCCAAAAATTTACATTTACCCCCCCCCCCCCTCATCCTTGGCCGGCCCCAAAGGGCCCCACTTACCTTTTCATTATTTTATTTCCCTTGTCCCCTTATTTTGGTGCATAAGATCTTGAGAAGATAATGTTGTTGGAACTTTTTATAAATAACCTCAAGTTAGTAACCAAGATCATTCTCATCATTTTTCACTCACCATCACCTTCATCTTCTTCCTCTAACTCTCGGCTCACTTCACACACTCACACACCACCATTTTCACTTCATCACAAGGCAATCTAAGGTCACTAGGAGGTGTATGGAGGCCATCTAAGAAGGTGTGAGGTGCTAGAACTTGAAGGACCTCATTGTGGAGCTTTTAACCTCTCATTTTCTTCTATATTCATCTTCTTCATTCTTGTGCCACTTCCCTAGCCATTAGAGCTAGTAATAAGCTTCTAGATCGCTATATTTGTTCATATTTATGTTATGTACAAGTTTCACCATCTAAACAACTTAACTTTTAAAGAAGAAAATGAGAAGATCTAACATATTTATGAAGAAAACAAGTGATTACATGAATTTTTAGTGTATGTAATGAAGTTGTTGATGTTATATCTTGTGTTTATGTTTAGATCAACTATGTTAAAGCTTGGATCTAACAAGTTTAAGCATGGATCTTGAAGGATCCGTGGTTAAACTTGAAGATGAACATATGAAGCATTATGTGAACATGAAAAATGAATTTTGATGCATAATCTTGTAATCTTGAAGTAATAAAGTGTGTGTAGAACTAATTTTTGAAACTAAAACTCATGGAAAGTTTGTTAAAAGTTTAACATAAAGCTTGTTTTTGAAAGATCTAAGGTTATTAAGCATGGATCTTGAAAGATCCATGATGAAATATAATGTTAAAAATGATGATCTTTCTAATAAACATAAAAGTGGTTTTAGAACATGATTTACAAACTTTAAGACCATAAAACTCATGGATGATTGAGTTAGCAAATTAAAGTTTCATATAAGTTTGATTAAAATACTCAAGAATACTTATTTTTGGAAAGATCATCTTATGTAAAGTGTAGATCTAAAAGACTACACATTTTTAACAAAAATCAAGTTCACCATAATGTTTCATATGAAGAAATTGGTGTATGTTGTTGATGATTATTGTTGAGAATTGTTTTTGGTGTTGAAAAGAGAATAAACACATGTTTTGAAAACATAGGAAACCTCCATTTTTTAGGGGAATCTATTTAAAAATTTTGACACTTAGAAAAATATAAGTTTTGGTGAAACTTATTCCCTAAAAATTCACCTAAAAATATTTACCAAGGTTTCCCTAATTTTTGGTGTAAGATTTCAAGTTAAGAAATGGTGATTTCTTCAAGTTAAAATTTATATTAAGTATGTATATTTTTAGGGAAAATATATATATTTAGTAATCACCAAATTTTGTGCTAAGTGTATATTATGTGTATTATAAGTAGTAGTGCATTAGGAACATGAAAATACACTAAATACTCCCAAGGAGTATGAATACAAAAATACACATACAAATACATGAGAATACATAAGTATACAAGTATACAAAATTCCTCACAAGGAAATACATGGACAAATACAAGAAAATATAGTTATGAAAATATATTCCTTAACATATGATTGAACTTGGACAAGTTATGGACTTAAATGTATATTTTTGGACAAATATATAACCTATACCAAGTATTGGAATTTATACAAAAATCCGGTGGATAACAAGAATAACCATGTATATATTTCATACAAGTATTAAAAATATATTATTTTTAAGAAATATAATTCCGGAAAGTAATAAAAATCAAAGTATTGATTTTTGGTGAAAAATACAAAATACACAAGTATTTACATAAAATACAAGTATACTTTCCTAAGAATACTTGTACAAAAATAATATTGAAAATATTATTTCACAAAATACTTATATTTATTTTTGGGAAAATAATATAAGTAATATACTTGAAAAGTCAAAAATATAAATTATTTTTAACAACTTATTACCTTGACAAAAAGACTTATAAACAAATATATATATTTTAAAGAGTGAAATATATATTTACAATACATACTTAAAAGTGCACGACACAACGTACGGGCAAGACCTAACGAACAAGGGCACGACCCTCGCAAAGATTGAACATACATAGAACATATACATAAACAAAAGATGGTGACTTGTACTTGTGTGATACAAGTCTAGTGACTAACATTAATAGAACACGTATAGGTCACGACGCTACGAAACCAACCGGTGAAGTTTACGGCGCAGGATACGCAAAGTTGTGAGTTCATGTCCCCACTTTTAAACTTTTACTTGTTTTCTAAACTTGGGGAAAATACATGTGTTATGGTATGTTGAATACAAAAACTAAGGAAGGATACTTTAGATCATGTCACGAATAGGGTGCCATATGCACCATTAATCAATTACATACCAAGACCGCGGAACAAAAGGTTAGAACTAATGGGTTTCAGGCAACCACACTCTTGGCCACGCTTTTACCAAGTAGTGCTTTTGTGTCTCTAGTCGTGAATCGACAAGTTAAAATGCCTATGGTTTAGATGCTTCCTATGTCGTGTCACATGTTAATGGCCTTGCAAACCATCAGCGATCTCGATTTCCTTACATTTATAGAAGTACATATTTTAGTACAATTACATACCATGTTTTCTACATCGAATGATTAAATGTTTATACAAAACTGCATGAATTCACACCAACATTATGTTGACGATTTTCAAAAACTCACATGTATTTCAGGAAACAAGTTGGATCTTGGGCGCTGGTGTTGTTTTCAAGACGTAAATTTCAAGTTTAGATGTCATCCACTTTTGTTTTGTATCATAACTTGAGGGTTTTGGTTGAAACTTAAATGACTTGTGTTAGTAACATTTCAATCTTATGAATGGATGAACATCTTGTTTTAATCATATAGTTGTTTATTATAATTGAATGCAATGATATTGAGCAAGTCACACATCATACGCTTCCGCAAAAGTCAGGGTGTGACAGTTTGGTATCAGAGCTTCAATTGTAGTGAACTAGGATTCCTTCTCGAGTCTATACTATAATCATTAGGACTCTCTCACGAAAACATTTTTACAAAAGGTTTTTCATTGCATTTACAAAAAGCGCCAAGATCCATGAATCCAACATTTTTCAAAGGAAAGAACAAACGAGAGTTATATATGACATGTAGCATTTATTTGCTTGTATATACTAAGTAACGTTTTATATATTAATATATATACATATATGTGTACGGAATGATTATTGACGGGAACGAGATACCTTCGACTTTGAATCCTATCTTGCACAATGAGATTATCGACCTCGCGTACACTACGGAGCTTATGACTGATTACCAAACGAGGCCCCGAGCTTGATTCTGTAGAAAATAGTTGTTCTTCCCCCTTGAATGCGAAGCTGTCTGACTACGGCAGTGACGGTGAGGCGGAGGAGGCAACCTTGGACAGCGACCTTATCAGTGAGACGAGACCCCGGTGGCTTTTACGAAGCGTGATTGGCGACTCTCTTGTCCAGACAAGGAAGATGAGGTACTCATCTTGAAGGTGCCCCTTCAACTACTAATGCTAGGAACTCTCTTTGTTCCTATTCCGTCTAAGCATTGTGCCATTTCGCGCATAACGACAACGGACGTTGGCGCATGGACCATCATAAAGGTCCTTCCATGTCGAAGGTGTGAAGACTATAGTTTTCCCTTCTCTGACTAATCAGCTGCTTCGAACGAGAGAAAATTAGGGTGACCATGCAAGACAATTTATTGTTACGGGGGCCCACGTAACAACAACTTGTAGTGCATGGAAATCCTGGTAAACTATGCGGGTCAAGCTAATGATCATTACACAATCGAAAATCCTAAGTTGTTTAAATCTCCGTCTAGTAGAACACCAATCGAGATAGTTACTATAACACTCTACAAGTGGGAAGCCTGTCTTTCCCTACTTCGTGCCTAACATCCCCACCTGTAGCACGAATCATTGGGAACCGGTATCCAAGCAAGTGAAGATGGTAAACACTTAGGAAAGATTTACCTCAACACTTTAGGATTCTTGTGTTTAAATTTGTACGGAATGCGCACAAGCGCGAAAAACGATCCAAAATGCGTGACGAATGGATTTTTCTTATGCCAAACACTAAAATAAAATATTTTAGTGCTTACATAAATTTTTGGATGTCCAGATGTATTCAGAACGTAAGTTATGCGCGAAAATGCAAACTTGTGCACTTTTTGACACTTTTAGTCCCTGAATGACCCAAAAGTTTATTTTAGCACACCGAACCCCTCAAAGCCTATTTCTAAGCTATATAAAGGATATTTAAAGTGTGTTTAACTTATGGTCATGTTCTGGAATGTCTGTTACAGTTTAAATTGGCATACTTTCGCAGTTTGTCAAATTTAGTCCCTGTAAGCGAATTAACTTGCTTTTGGCATACCAAACCTTCCAAATCTTATTTCTAAGTTATGTAAAGGTTATTTAAGGTATGTTAAGCCTATTTCACAATTCCGGAGTGTTCGTTGCATTAAACTGGTTATATTTACGCATCGGTGCGCGTATAACCTTCCAGAAAGCGATTTAGAGTTTGAAATCGAACAAGAGTTGATATGTGTAAATGATACACATATTTTTACAAATCCCAAGTATGAAATACAATATTTCATTGGTTTGGCATTTGTTTGATGGCCGTGGAGGCACAGGTGTTACACAACATCTAAAATACATTAAAACCCAACTGTGGATACAAGGGTTAACATATCAACTTTCCGGAAGCTAAACTGTGCATTAAAAAGCACCCGAAACTCGCTTTAAATGCAGAATTCTGCATAAATCAACAACAATTCAGCAATAATCAGCTATTAAACACTAAAATATCATGCAGAATTTATGTTTTATTGTCCAGAATAACTTACAAAGTGTCTAGAATTGAAACTGCCACAAAAGGGGCTTCATACTTAGTGAAACTGCGCAATTTAGCACTTTAACGAACCGTAACGAAACGAACAACCGGACAATAACCGGGACATCAAAATTTGACTAGAAGTAATGTTTTTATGATATTAAACTAGTATTGGTGCTAGAGCACCTTAAACATCATAAAAACACCTAAACACACTTAAACTAACTTAAACCCCCTCGTTTGCACTTTAAACCCTCAACTTCCAAAAATTTACATTTACCCCCCCCCCCCTCATCCTTGGCCGGCCCCAAAGGGCCCCACTTACCTTTTCATTATTTTATTTCCCTTGTCCCCTTATTTTGGTGCATAAGATCTTGAGAAGATAATGTTGTTGGAACTTTTTTTAAATAACCTCAAGTTAGTAACCAAGATCATTCTCATCATTTTTCACTCACCATCACCTTCATCTTCTTCCTCTAACTCTCGGCTCACTTCACACACTCACACACCACCATTTTCACTTCATCACAAGGCAATCCAAGGTCACTAGGAGGTGTATGGAGGCCATCTAAGAAGGTGTGAGGTGCTAGAACTTGAAGGACCTCATTGTGGAGCTTTTAACCTCTCATTTTCTTCTATATTCATCTTCTTCATTCTTGTGCCACTTCCCTAGCCATTAGAGCTAGTAATAAGCTTCTAGATCGCTATATTTGTTCATATTTATGTTATGTACAAGTTTCACCATCTAAACAACTTAACTTTTAAAGAAGAAAATGAGAAGATCTAACATATTTATGAAGAAAACAAGTGATTACATGAATTTTTAGTGTATGTAATGAAGTTGTTGATGTTATATCTTGTGTTTATATTTAGATCAACTATGTTAAAGCTTGGATCTAACAAGTTTAAGCATGGATCTTGAAGGATCCATGGTTAAACTTGAAGATGAACATATGAAGCATTATGTGAACATGAAAAATGAATTTTGATGCACAATCTTGTAATCTTGAAGTAATAAAGTGTGTGTAGAACTAATTTTTGAAACTAAAACTCATGGAAAGTTTGTTAAAAGTTTAACATAAAGCTTGTTTTTGAAAGATCTAAGGTTATTAAGCATGGATCTTGAAAGATCCATGATGAAATATAATGTTAAAAATGATGATCTTTCTAATAAACATAAAAGTGGTTTTAGAACATGATTTACAAACTTTAAGACCATAAAACTCATGGATGATTGAGTTAGCAAATTAAAGTTTCATATAAGTTTGATTAAAATACTCAAGAATACTTATTTTTGGAAAGATCATCTTATGTAAAGTGTAGATCTAAAAGACTACACATTTTTAACAAAAATCAAGTTCACCATAATGTTTCATATGAAGAAATTGGTGTATGTTGTTGATGATTATTGTTGAGAATTGTTTTTGGTGTTGAAAAGAGAATAAACACATGTTTTGAAAACATAGGAAACCTCCATTTTTTAGGGGAATCTATTTAAAAATTTTGACACTTAGAAAAATATAAGTTTTGGTGAAACTTATTCCCTAAAAATTCACCTAAAAATATTTACCAAGGTTTCCCTAATTTTTGGTGTAAGATTTCAAGTTAAGAAATGGTGATTTCTTCAAGTTAAAATTTATATTAAGTATGTATATTTTTAGGGAAAATATATATATTTAGTAATCACCAAATTTTGTGCTAAGTGTATATTATGTGTATTATAAGTAGTAGTGCATTAGGAACATGAAAATACACTAAATACTCCCAAGGAGTATGAATACAAAAATACACATACAAATACATGAGAATACATAAGTATACAAGTATACAAAATTCCTCACAAGGAAATACATGGACAAATACAAGAAAATATAGTTATGAAAATATATTCCTTAACATATGATTGAACTTGGACAAGTTATGGACTTAAATGTATATTTTTGGACAAATATATAACCTATACCAAGTATTGGAATTTATACAAAAATCCGGTGGATAACAAGAATAACCATGTATATATTTCATACAAGTATTAAAAATATATTATTTTTAAGAAATATAATTCCGGAAAGTAATAAAAATCAAAGTATTGATTTTTGGTGAAAAATACAAAATACACAAGTATTTACATAAAATACAAGTATACTTTCCTAAGAATACTTGTACAAAAATAATATTGAAAATATTATTTCACAAAATACTTATATTTATTTTTGGGAAAATAATATAAGTAATATACTTGAAAAGTCAAAAATATAAATTATTTTTAACAACTTATTACCTTGACAAAAAGACTTATAAACAAATATATATATTTTAAAGAGTGAAATATATATTTACAATACATACTTAAAAGTGCACGACACAACGTACGGGCAAGACCTAACGAACAAGGGCACGACCCTCGCAAAGATTGAACATACATAGAACATATACATAAACAAAAGATGGTGACTTGTACTTGTGTGATACAAGTCTAGTGACTAACATTAATAGAACACGTATAGGTCACGACGCTACGAAACCAACCGGTGAAGTTTACGGCGCAGGATACGCAAAGTTGTAAGTTCATGTCCCCACTTTTAAACTTTTACTTGTTTTCTAAACTTGGGGAAAATACATGTGTTATGGTATGTTGAATACAAAAACTAAGGAAGGATACTTTAGATCATGTCACGAATAGGGTGCCATATGCACCATTAATCAATTACATACCAAGACCGCGGAACAAAAGGTTAGAACTAATGGGTTTCAGGCAACCACACTCTTGGCCACGCTTTTACCAAGTAGTGCTTTTGTGTCTCTAGTCGTGAATCGACAAGTTAAAATGCCTATGGTTTAGATGCTTCCTATGTCGTGTCACATGTTAATGGCCTTGCAAACCATCAGCGATCTCGATTTCCTTACATTTATAGAAGTACATATTTTAGTACAATTACATACCATGTTTTCTACATCGAATGCTTAAATGTTTATACAAAACTGCATGAATTCACACCAACATTATGTTGACGATTTTCAAAAACTCACATGTATTTCAGGAAACAAGTTGGATCTTGGGCGCTGGTGTTGTTTTCAAGACGTAAATTTCAAGTTTAGATGTCATCCACTTTTGTTTTGTATCATAACTTGAGGGTTTTGGTTGAAACTTAAATGACTTGTGTTAGTAACATTTCAATCTTATGAATGGATGAACATCTTGTTTTAATCATATAGTTGTTTATTATAATTGAATGCAATGATATTGAGCAAGTCACACATCATACGCTTCCGCAAAAGTCAGGGTGTGACAGTTTGGTATCAGAGCTTCAATTGTAGTGAACTAGGATTCCTTCTCGAGTCTATACTATAATCATTAGGACTCTCTCACGAAAACATTTTTACAAAAGGTTTTTCATTGCATTTACAAAAAGCGCCAAGATCCATGAATCCAACATTTTTCAAAGGAAAGAACAAACGAGAGTTATATATGACATGTAGCATTTATTTGCTTGTATATACTAAGTAACGTTTTATATATTAATATATATACATATATGTGTACGGAATGATTATTGACGGGAACGAGATACCTTCGACTTTGAATCCTATCTTGCACAATGAGATTATCGACCTCGCGTACACTACGGAGCTTATGACTGATTACCAAACGAGGCCCCGAGCTTGATTCTGTAGAAAATAGTTGTTCTTCCCCCTTGAATGCGAAGCTGTCTGACTACGGCAGTGACGGTGAGGCGGAGGAGGCAACCTTGGACAGCGACCTTATCAGTGAGACGAGACCCCGGTGGCTTTTACGAAGCGTGATTGGCGACTCTCTTGTCCAGACAAGGAAGATGAGGTACTCATCTTGAAGGTGCCCCTTCAACTACTAATGCTAGGAACTCTCTTTGTTCCTATTCCGTCTAAGCATTGTGCCATTTCGCGCATAACGACAACGGACGTTGGCGCATGGACCATCATAAAGGTCCTTCCATGTCGAAGGTGTGAAGACTATAGTTTTCCCTTCTCTGACTAATCAGCTGCTTCGAACGAGAGAAAATTAGGGTGACCATGCAAGACAATTTATTGTTACGGGGGCCCACGTAACAACAACTTGTAGTGCATGGAAATCCTGGTAAACTATGCGGGTCAAGCTAATGATCATTACACAATCGAAAATCCTAAGTTGTTTAAATCTCCGTCTAGTAGAACACCAATCGAGATAGTTACTATAACACTCTACAAGTGGGAAGCCTGTCTTTCCCTACTTCGTGCCTAACATCCCCACCTGTAGCACGAATCATTGGGAACCGGTATCCAAGCAAGTGAAGATGGTAAACACTTAGGAAAGATTTACCTCAACACTTTAGGATTCTTGTGTTTAAATTTGTACAGAGCCTACGACACCCCAACCTTATCCATTATAGTTGCGATGATAGACCCCAACATTTGACATCTGTTTTACCCCAAGGAGGTAGCATGGCGCGAACTGTAGTGTAACCCATTTACTACACTCTGTTCGTCATGCATGAAGACCGTACCAACTATACTGGGACTCTTGGAGCCCAAGCAAAATCAATGTAAAAGTCACACAGTCCAGTGTGACAAAGGGGTCCTTCTTACGTCGGACAGTTAAGGTCCATGAAGCATAGAACACATGTTATAAGGACAAAAGCAACCACTCGATTCTCCTCTTCTTAACAGATTTCCACTCCATATGGGCACATGGATGAAACAGGCAGGAAGCTTATTCCCGTCCTTCACCTCATAAGCACCCCATCACCCACTACCCATATTACAACACCGACGCACCCATCAGTACTTCCACCCGCTCTATCCCGTGGTGCACCCCATCGTTTGGGTAGTGCATTCACACCCTGGAAATCACTTTATGGGTACTACAAGGCACAATTCGGTCCCGAGGAAGAAGTCATGCACCCTCGTGACCTTATCTCTGTGTTTTCACTATCACTTTCTCCTATACGTGGTAGTAATGCACAACCCCCCCCCCCCATCTCCTGTGAAGCATACCCGTTTATGTAAAACTAAAGACTATGGAAGAGTCAGAGACTTGAGGAATAAACAAGGAACGAGGTGAAGGGAAGACATCACCGTATTTTTATAGCCCTGGATGACTTGCATCAATCGGAGTAAGGTGACTCCGAGGATGTTTGCTACGCAAGACTAATTGCAACAAATTGATATGGTGTATGTAAAAGTCGATGTACCCTTAGCAAGATTTTGATGTGACTCATTTTACCTCGCTACAATGATGAGATGATTACGGTGGGAAGATTTGCATAAGATCATTAGGAATTACCCTACCTTTATACTTGTGATGCACGATGAATAAGCTTTGCTTTCACATAAAGACAACAACATTTATTCCAAAATAAGTGTTTAATCTCGTCAATGTATTTTATACATGAGAAGCACATGGAACCGCAGCAAAGGAAACACTGGTCGAGTCTAATCAGAACCTTTACCTGCAACAAGAGCTGAGCCTAAAGCTCTGTGGAACCAACAAGTTGCTGAAGCAATCATCCAATACGAAGCAAATAACACTGAAAACAACGGCGAAATAAGAGGAAGTATACACATCCCAAGTAAAGCTCTAAAGCAAACAACAAACATAAGGAAACCGCTGCGACTAGGAAAGTCAAGGCATTCGTTGTCACGACTAAGATAGGTGATAAAAACTACTAAGGAGAACTACCAAAGTGTGATAGATGTGGTTATTATCACACAGGTCCGTGCAGGACTCGTAGGTGTGAAATTGGGGCAAGATCGGGCATAGCAAGGAGGCATGCTGGTCTGGCATGAGACATGTGAATGGAATTTAGGACAGTAATAGCAATGGCAAAGGCCAAGAGTTGCTACGGATGTGGCGACGAAGGACACTATCGGAAGGACTGCCCGAAGAAAAGTTCAAGCTCTTGGGAGCATTTTCATGAAGGGAATACGCAAGGCACGCTAGGACCCGATCGTAGTTACGAGTACGTTCCTTATAAACTGACACATTGCATCCGTTCTATTTAATACCGGCGCCGACTTTGGTATTAAGTCTATTGAACTTAAGGATATACTTGTCTTAGCAACAAGTAAACTAGACTCCCCACATGCTATAGAGTTGGCAAATGGAAAATCAGTCGAAATGGATAAAGTTATTAAGGGTAGTATACTTGGACTTGGGGAAATGAAAATTCTCTATCAACCTTCTATCAGTTGGTTTAGGTAGTTTTGATGTGGTAGTCGTCATGGATTGGATATCCAAGGATAAGACTGAAGTTGTTTGTCATGAGAAAATCATTCCCATCCCTCTTGCGAATGATGAAACACTCATCGTGCATGGAGAGAGAAGAGACACACCTCTGCGAATCATCAACTGTATGAAGGCGCAGAAATGCCTACGCAAAGGATGCGTTGCGTTTTTTGTGCACGTCGTAGATAAGAAGGCTGAGGAGCCGAAACTCGAAGACATTCCTGTGGTGGAGGAATTTCCTGATGTTTTTCCCAAAGATTTGCCAGGACTACCTCCGCAAAGACAAGTCGAATTTCATATGGACTTGGTTCCAGGCGCCGCTCCTGTAGCCAAGGCACCCTATCGACTTGCGTCATCCGAGATGCAAGAATTATCTACACAACTCCAAGAGTTGTTGGATAAAGGATTCATAAGGCCGAGCTTCTCGCCTCGGGGAGCTCCAGTTTTGTTTGTAAAGAAAAAGGATGGAACACTGCGTATGTGTATCGATTATAGAGAATTGAATAAGCTCACTGTCAAGAATCGGTATCCCCTACCGAGGATTGATGACTTATTCGATCAGTTACAAGGATCGAGCTACTACTCAAAGATTGACCTTAGGTCTGGCTACCATCAGTTAAGGATTCAAGAAGAAATCATACCGAAGACTACGTTCAGGACTCGTTATAGGCATTACGAGTTCCTTGTGATGCCATTTGGGCTGACGAACGCACCAGCAGTGTTTATGGATCTAATGAATCGTGTTTGTAAACCATATCTCGATAAATTCATGATTGTATTTATCGATGATATTCTGATTTATTCCCGGACGAAAGAAGAGCACAAACAACACCTTAGGACCATTCTGGAACTACTGAAAAAAGAGAAGCTTTATGCAAAGTTCTCAAAGTGCGAATTTTGGATTCGCGAAGTACAGTTCCTTGGTCATGTCATGAACGAGAAGGGCATTCATGTAGACCCAGAAAAGATAGAGGCAATAAAGAATTAGGAAGCTCCCAAAACACTAACTGAAGTTCGACAATTTCTGGGATTAGCGGGCTACTACCGTTGATTTATCGAGAATTTCTCCAAGATAGCTCAACCGCTGACTTCTCTTACGCAGAAAGACAAGTAGTACGAATGGGGAGATAAATAGGAAGAAGCCTTCCAACTTCTCAAAAGCAAGCTATGCGATGCACCAATACTATCTTTACCCGAAGGCACAGAAGACTTCGTGGTATACTGCGACGCTTCGCGTCAAGGATTGGGTTTCGTGCTCATGCAATGCCAAAAGGTCATCGCTTATGCATCGAGACAGATGAAAGTTCATGAGAAGAATTACACCACACACGACCTAGAGCTAGGCGTGGTGGTATTCGCCTTGAAGATCTGGCGACATTATTTATATGGTACTCGATGTACTATCTTCACTGATCACAAAAGCTTGCAGCACATATTTGATCAGAGGGAATTGAACATGCGTCAGCGACGGTAGGTTAAGTTGTTAAACGATTATGACTGTGAGATTAAGTACCATCCCGGAAAGGCAAATGTGGTAGCAGACGCTCTAAGTCGAAAGGAAAGGGTTAAGACCCAAAGGGTTCGAGCATTGGAAATGACTATTCGAACGAATCTCACTGCACGCATTCATGACACCCAACAAGAAGCCCTTAAGAGGGAGAATCTTAGAGCCGAATATCTCCGAGGTATGGAAAAGAAATTGGTGCCAAACGAAGAGGGAACCTTATACTTTATGGGGCGCATTTGGGTTCCGCTCTATGGCGGTATTCGAGAAGTCATCTTTGATGAAGCTCACAAGTCGAGATACTCGATCCACCCAGGATCGGACAAGATGTATCAAGACTTGAAAGAATACTACTGGTGGCCGAAGCTTGAAAGCGATGTTGCTGTTTATGTTGGGAAGTACCTAACCTGTGCTAAGGTCAAGGCTGAATATCAGAAACCGTGCGGTCTACTGCAACAACCAGAGATACCCATGTGGAAGTGGGAGCAAATATCGATGGATTTTATAACGAAATTACCCAGGACCCCTACGGGGCATGATATGATATGGGTGATAGTTGATCGATTAACGAAGTCTGCACACTTCCTACCAATCCGAGAGAAGGATAGCACTAGAAAGCTTGCCAAACTGTATCTCAAAGAAATTGTGGCACGTCATGGAGTGCCTATTTCGATTATTTCAGACAGAGATGGATGTTTTGTATCAAGGATCTGGCAATCCTTCCAGGAGGCCTTTGGATCTCAACTAGATCTAAGCACGGCCTTCCATCCGCAAACAGACGGTCAAAGCGAACGGACCATACAAACACTGGAAGATATGCTTCGCACATGTGTTATGGATCTAGGAGGCAGCTGGGATACTCATCTACCTCTAGTTGAGTTTTCCTATAATAACAGCTACCATACGAGCATAAAAGTCGCACCGTTCGAAGCTTTATATGGCCGCAAGTGCCGCTCGCCATTGTGTTGGGCAGACGCTGGAGACAAACAGTTGATTGGTCCTGAACTTGTTCAAGAGACAACCGACAAGATCATGCAGATCCGAGAGCGCATTAAGGCGGCTCGTGATCGAAAAAAGAGCTACACTGATCGAAGACGAAAACCTTTAGAATTCGAGGTGGGAGACAAAGTTTTGCTGAAAGTCTCACCTTAGAAAGGTGTAGCAAGGTTCGGAAAAGGTGGAAAATTGAATCCACGATACATTGGACCATTCAAGATCTTGGAAAGAATTGGTACAGTGGCGTACGAATTGGAGTTACCGGAAGAACTTAACGGAGTACATGATACGTTCCATGTGTCCAACCTTAAAAAGAGTCCAACCCAAGAAACAGTTATCATCCCTGCGGATGACGTGCATATCGACGACACGCTCCGATTTACAGAACAACCAGTTGAGGTAACGGATTGGAAGATCCATAAAACAAGGAGGAGTCGCATTAAGCTTGTAAAAGTATGTTGGAACTCTAAGCACGGACCCGAGTACACGTGGGAATGTGAAGACCGGTTCAAAGCCAAGTACCCCCACCTGTTCGAGAAAAGCTCCCGCGGGAGGTAACTCAGCCTGAATTTCGGGACGAAATTCTTTTAACGGGGGGAGACTGTGACAACTGGCGCAAAACCGGTAATTTCCGTACAGTCTAATTATTATTTAATATCTGCAATTATGTGCTTAAATATCAACATTGTCTGATTACATGCTATACATATGAATTCATGCACGTTTTATACTTCAAATATTGCTTTATGCATTACTTTAAGCGTTGCGTCAGAAAGACTAGTAAACTCACCGGTAAGACACCCTGTGTCAGCAATTCTGCAGAAAGCAGTCAGATAATAGAATTAGGGCCTAGGAATAGGTCCAACATCTAAAATACATTAAAACCCAAGTGTGGATACAAGGGTTAACATATCAACTTTCCGGAAGCTAAACTATGCACTAAAAAGCACCTGAAACTCGCTTTAAATGCAGAATTCTGCATAAATCAGCAACAATTCAGCTATAATCAGCTTTTAAACACTAAAATATAATGCAGAATTTATGTTTTATTGTCCAAAATAACTTACAAAGTGTCGAGAATTGAAACTGCCACAAAAGGGGCTTCATACTTAGTGAAACTGCGCAATTTAGCACTTTAACGAACCATAACGAAACGAACAACCGGACAATAACCGGGACATAAGAATTTGACTAGAAGTAATGTTTTTATGATATTAAACTAGTATTGGTGCTAGAGCACCTTAAACATCATAAAAACACCTAAACACACTTAAACTAACTTAAACCCCCTCGTTTGCACTTTAAACCCTCAACTTCCAAAAATTTACATTTTTACCCCCCCCCCCTCATCCTTGGCCGGCCCCAAAGGGCCCCACTTACCTTTCATTATTTTATTTTCCTTGTCCCCTTATTTTGGTGCATAAGATCTTGAGAAGGTAATGTTGTTGGAACTTTTTATAAATAGCCTCAAGTTAGTAACCAAGATCATTCTCATCATTTTTCACTCACCATCACCTTCATCTTCTTCCTGTAACTCTTGGCTCACTTCACACACTCACACACCACCATTTTCACTTCATTACAAGGCAATCCAAGGTCACTAGGAGGTGTATGGAGGCCATCTAAGAAGGTGTGAGGTGCTAGAACTTGAAGGACCTCATTGTGGAGCTTTTAACCTCTCATTTTCTTCTATATTCATCTTCTTCATTCTTGAGCCACTTCCCTAGCCATTAGAGCTAGTAGTAAGCTTCTTGATCACTATATTTGTTCATATTTATGTTATGTACAAGTTTCACCATCTAAACAACTTAACTTTTAAAGAAGAAAATGAGAAGATCTAACATATTTATGAAGAAAACAAGTGATTACATGAATTTTTAGTGTATGTAATGAAGTTGTTGATGTTATATCTTGTGTTTATGTTTATATCAACTATGTTAAAGCTTGGATCTAACAAGTTTAAGCATGGATCTTGAAGGATCCATGGTTAAACTTGAAGATGAACATATGAAGCATTATGTGAACATGAAAAATGAATTTTGATGCATAATCTTGTAATCTTGAAGTAATAAAGTGTGTGTAGAACTAATTTTTGAAACTAAAACTCATGGAAAGTTTGTTAAAAATTTAACATAAAGCTTGTTTTTGAAAGATCTAAGGTTATTAAGCATGGATCTTGAAAGATCCATGATGAAATATAATGTTTAAAATGATGATCTTTCTAATAAACATAAAAGTGGTTTTAGAACATGATTTACAAACTTTAAGACCATAAAACTCATGGATGATTGAGTTAGAAAACTAAAGTTTCATATAAGTTTGATTAAAATACTCAAGAACACTTATTTTTGGAAAGATCATCTTATGTAAAGTGTAGATCTAAAAGACTACACATTTTTAACAAAAATCAAGTTCACCATGATGTTTCATATGAAGAAATTGGTGTATGCTGTTGATGATTATTGTTGAGAATTGTTTTTGGTGTTGAAAAGAGAATAAACACATGTTTTGAAAACATGGGAAACCTCCATTTTTAGGGGAAACTATGTCAAAATTTTTATAAAATTTTGACACTTAGAAAAAAATATAAGTTTTGGTGAAACTTATTCCCTAAAAATTCACCTAAAAATATTTACCAAGGTTTCCCTAATTTTTGATGTAAGATTTCAAGTTAAGAAATGGTGATTTCTTCAAGTTAAAATTTATATTAAGTATGTATATTTTTAGGGAAAATATATATATTTAGTAATCACCAAATTTTGTGCTAAGTGTATATTATGTGTATTATAAGTATAGTGCATTAGGAACTTGAAAATACACTAAATACTCCCAAGGAGTATGAATACAAAAATACACATACAAATACATGAGAATACATAAGTATACAAGTATACAAATATTTCTCACATAGAAATACATGGACAAATACAAGAAAATATATTTATGAAAATATATTCCTTAACATATGATTGAACTTGGACAAGTTATGGACTTAAATGTATATTTTTGGACAAATATATAACCTATACCAAGTATTGGAATTTATACAAAAATCAGGTGGATAACAAGAATAACCATGTATATATTTAATACAAGTCTTAAAAATATATTATTTTTAAGAAATTTAATTCCGGAAAGTAATAAAAATCAAAGTATTGATTTTTGGTGAAAAATACAAAATACACAAGTATTTACATAAAATACAAGTATACTTTCCTAAGAATACTTGTACAAAAATAATATTGAAAATATTACTTCACAAAATACTTATATTTATTTTTGGGAAAATAATATAAGTAACATACTTGAAAAGTCAAAAATATAAATTATTTTTAACAACTTGTTACATTGACAAAAAGACATATAAACAAATATATATTTTAAAGAGTGAAATATATATTTACAATACATACTTAAAAGTGCACGACACAACGTACGCGCAATGTAAGATTAAATATATTATGGTGTAATATTTAATCTAGTAGCCATTATAATCATTTACATTATACAGATCAAAATATATAACAACCTATTAAATAATTAGTTGGTAATTGTTGATGGACCTTATTACCCTTATTAACTAATTAGGATTTCCTCTTGGGTGCATATATAAGGAGACTTATGTAGAGGTTCAAGGGTTAGACACATAACCTAATTACTCTCATAACATCAATCGACCTCCTCTCCTCAACCGATTACCCTGTATCGGTTTTCATCATCACCATCATTAGATTGCACCCTAAGGAGGAACCAGATCAAGCTGACAATCATGTCAAACCTTATTGCTGCGTCTCCATCTGGATTCTTCGCTGGCCTGTCTGATGCAATCAAAGGTATGTATTCATGTATTCCATTATGCTTAAAACAGAACTGATCAACATGTGGTATCAGAGCATATGTTGATTAATCAGTTCTGTTTTCGTATCCATTATTCTGGGATTGAAATCTGGAAAACAGAGTTTTGAAAACTTAATAAAATTTAAAAGCCTCTTCGAGACCAAGTATCTCGAAATCACTGTTTTCAGGAAAAAGAATGTTTTATAATTGTCTCGAACTCAAATAGCAACATTAATTGTTCCGAAATCTGTATAAAACTGTTAAAATTCAGGTTTCGGGTTCTAGAAATTATGATTTTATTGATATTAGGGTTCTTCGTGTTCTTAGTTAAATTCGAATAAATTCCCTTATTTTGGAATGAACTAAGGGTTATTGGGTGTTTTCCTAGTTTTGATCTAAATTTTATCTCTTAAGATTTTGAAATCTGTTATAAAATTAAATGGATATTATTTTGAAATATTTTGATAAATTTAGATTAGCATTAAAATAGGAAACTAAATCCCATAATCCCTAAAAATTCGAATTTCAAACTTATCATAACTAACAGCTTTTAATCAGTAGATTTCGAGACTTGGAGAATTAGTTTCGAAATTAGGTGGTTTCGACCAAGATCTCGACTCGAAATCATAAAGGTTTCAGTCTTCATGACTCGAGACCATAAGATTCCGACTCGAGACCATAAGGTTGCGACTCGAGACCATGAGGTTTCAGTCTTCATAACTCGAGACTAAGATTCCGACTCGAAACCATGAGGTTTCGACTCGAGACCTCACTCGAGATCTCATAACTGAGTTGAGATCCCACTCGAAATCTCATAAGTCACTCACTCGAAATCTCATTACTTTATTAATCTGTTAATGTGAACTAAAATACTTGGTTTTGTAAACACTTAATTACTTAATCAGAATCCAGATAATGTTTTACAAAACCAAAATAGCTTAACTTGAATGAGTTTCTGATGTATCACTTCTGGCCAAAGCTGATTTGATGCATCTATTTATTGTTCACGTATTACGAAAGCTATGTTAATTATGCATTACAAACGTGAATGTCTTAATATCTGGCCAAAGCTGATTTAATTCATTCATGTATAGCATACTTAACAAGTGCATCACTAAAGTGATTGTCTCATTTCTGGCCAAAGCTGATTTGTCACGATTACTTTGCACACATGCTTAAATGATTACACTTCTGGCCAAAGCTGATTTGTCTTCATTTAAGTAGAATTTTAACTAAGTATATTATTTTGATGTTAGTAATAGACATATCACAACTTCTTCATATAATGATCCTCATATTAATGATCCTTCATTAATCTTATGATCATTTTGTCTGCCTTAATTTTTTAAGTACCCATAACTTTACTCACTATAATTTTCTTCAATATATATCTCATCCACTCTAATTCTTAAACCTAAAATGTTTTGCTTTATTTAAAGTTTCTATAAGAATTAGCTCTTAAATTAAATCTTTGATTATCTCTTAAGACATGATAATCCTACTGCTTTCTTCTGATAAAGATACTACAGAAGAAAATTAGAGCATGATGAATAGGATAAATCGAACATCATGTCTCTTATGATAATCAAGAACTCTCTAACATAATTGCTATCACTAAAGTTATTCCAGATTAAGTCTTTCCTAAGACTAATCTATTATTGTGGAATAATCACAAGAACTCCTAAGATGCATGCCTTCATTTAAAATTATAAACTATAAAGTTAAGTGGTATATGTACTCACATTATAATGTACAATACCATGACCCATAAAGTTAAGGGCTTACGCATGGAAATAAGTACAATTTTTCAATACATTACATACTAAGATTTTCACGTGTACAATTTGATGCCTTATAAATCAACTATAACACTCAAAAGTACCAAAGTCAAATGAGTGTGTTGGTAAGCAACATATGTACAAAGAAATAAATGTTTGGAACTGGAAAATAAGATGTTATTCACCTTACAACCACTGAAACCTTAAAAGATGATAGTTCTAAGGTCCATAGTCAAAAATACAAGTACAAAATTCTAACTTTAAGGTTCTTCAAGAGAGAATCTCACAGCATAATTATGCCATTAGACTAGGCATAAGCAACGAGACTATCCATTATTCAAAAGAGCAGTTGGATAAGTTAATTAGGTTGTCACTTACTAATGATATTTAAGTCTGCTAATTTTAATATTCCAATTAACTCATGACTAGTTGACTCTAGTTCCATACGTTTCCTTACCAGAATTAAACAAATAACTAACATGAGAGTTAGTGATAAAATTAAACGTTAAGGCTATAAGAACCATAATGAGCAGTCTTCTAACAAATCTTTTCGATACCTTACATATTCTGAAGATTAGACAGAATATAGTATCATAATTAAGCTATGTTATGAAGGATGTGAGGTTTGCATAGTCAACATAAAGTCACACTTACCTTAAACTCTCATATCTGGATAGAAACATTAATAAGATGAAACTAGATGATACCTTACACTTTCACAACTTTTGTCATCATGCAAATGAGAATTTGACAAAAGGAAAATGAGACTTATAAATTTCATCCATTATAACTGAAATTCATGAGAAATCATGACATGGTTAATGAGGATGATTTTTTTAGCTTAAGGAATAAGTATAGGTCCATCATAAGTCATTCATTGACATTCGTGGAACTTATTCCAAATGGAATATTCAGACATAATTCATTTATCATTTAAAGACTATCAACTTGTATCTAAATTTTGTCGCATATGGCCCACGGTCTTAGAAGAAATCTATTCATATATATATACTTAATAAGATTTCTATTAGATATATCCCTGAGTTTTCTTATGACATCTGGACACTAAAGAAATCAAATAAAGTCTAAAGTATATGTGATAGGTTCCCACGTCACGTAGCTCATTGAAACTTCTCTTGTAGCATTCTAGAGATATTAAAGATCAATGGGAGCATTAAGTGTCTTAATAATAACTTGCAATAGTTGCAAGAGGTGGGGGAGTGAAAATTTTACATTACCTAAATTTACACCTCTTGTACAAGACACTGCTCCATCTTGACACTATTCTATCATAACTTGACTCCTTAAAATCTAATGCTACACTTACAAAAAAATTTCATTGTTGCTTAATTGTGGGCGCACTTAGATTTCTTACCTAAACTAACATAATCCTCAACAAGAGAAACTACAATGACTAACGTTATTAATTTGTGTTTCTCTATTAGAATTTGTTGGCCGTTACATATTGACCCTAAGCATGCTGAGTTCCGAAAGATTTATAAGGTCAGTGGGAGTAGTCAAAGTCCTTATCATGACTTGCAAGGAATACAAGAGGCGGGGGGAAGAGTGTCATTAAATTTCACTCCGAATTTAACTCCGATTACACCTCTTGTACACCATACTGCACCAACTCTTACAAACTTAGAATCCTGAAATGATAGCAACCTAACCAAGAGCTGATCCATAAAACTGAAACTTCTAATAAACCCAATAATCAACTTAGGAGGTCATCTAGGTTTAAAAACCAAGAGCTGATCCATAAAACTGAAACTTCTAATAAACCCAATAATCAACTTAGGAGGTCATCTAGGTTTAAAAACCTACTAACTTTGATGATTACATAACCTCCCTAACTGAAGTTGAAATGGATTTTGAAAAAGTTTACTGATCCTATCTCTTCTAATTAAGCCATTAGCGTCAATTAATCTTCTAAATGGAATAAAACAGTTTTCTAGTAAAACTGATTTTATGTGTTCGTATAACGTTTGGGATTTGATTGAATTACCTAAGAGTGTTCATAACTAAACCAAATCCTGATATAAGCGTTAAGACACAAAGAAGCATGATTGATTGTCAAAGGTTATACTCAGGAAGAGATGAATTATCAAAGAGTCTTTCTTACCTATCTTATCAAAAGATTTCTTTGAGGATCATCACTGTTCTAGTAGCTTATAATAGTTTAAAGCTACATTAGATGAACATTAAAAGAATTTTCCCTAACAAACTGGCTGACACATTTACATGTTCATAAAACAACCTGAAAGTTCCAAACTGAAGGTTAAAGAACACTTTATTTGTAAGCCAATAAAATCCATGTACGGGTTAATGCAAACATCCTAATGCGATGAAAACTTAGAGTTATTATTTTCATCAACAACCAAGTGGATTAATGTACCTACCTCAAAATGAGTGGGAGCAACTAAAATAAACTTGTCTATATAGATGACATTCTTTTGACAAGTATATGTTACATAAGTCAAAGCATTGTTAACACAAACTTTGATATAATAGATCTCAGTGATATCTCTTACGTGATAGATATCATAAGATACTGAGATAGATCCAATGGGACATTAGTTCCGTTCCATAAGTTTAACCTTAAATGGGTCCTTACATATGTAACAAACAATACTGCTCTCCTTTAGAGGATAATAGGATAAATGAGATTATTTCCTTATGCTTCATTAATTAGAAGCCTTATGTAAGTTTAAGTCTACACTCGTTTAGATATTACTCACATTGCAACACACTAGATATGTCTAGATTAATGTGAAGCATCTAATAGAGTATTACAGTATCTTTAAAAGAAACGAGAGGCTATGATTTGAAGGAGAACTCAAACCGGTTGATTACTCTAACTTTGTAATATTCAAAGATGACAAAATGTAATTTCGGGTATATCCTTATGTCAGCAGACAAAACCTATCTCATGGAGGAGTCATAATGGACTGATATCAACAACCTAAGTTATAACGACATAATATAGTCACTAAGTGTTGTTGGAAATTTATCAGTGGACACATAAGTTTATTAACTCCATATAATTAATATATTGAAGACTTATTATGATAAAGTCAGCTACCATGTCTCCTTGAACAGTAACAGTTTAAGAGGTGCTGCATTAAATTTCGATACACAATTAATTCTTCGTTTATGAACGAATTGAGGAAACTAAGTTTTGTATAAAAAACATTCATGATATGCTTAAGGATCCTATAACTGAAGGGCTATTACCCATAAGTCTTATTAAGAGAGCTCATAGACGGGTTTTAATTTATGGCCGTGCTCAACTGCATATCGTACTATGAATGACTAAGTATTAGTTAATTTTCTTCATCAGTTTGATTTTGTATGTCTCTAAGAATATGTTAAACCGGTATGCATATAGACAAATAAATTTACAAATCAAACAAAGGGCTTATGCGTATTTTGATCTTAACGATTAGGTTTTAAATTAAGGCTATAATATGACTAATGGGGGTCCTGAGTCGCATAATGATTCAACGGTTGTATTTCTCTGCTATAGTTCTTGTTTAAGGCTAAAATGAGTGTTAACCGCTAATCAGGCTTATTTAATGCTCATAATAAATGATTACTCGGCTAAGTGGGAGAATGTAAGATTAAATATATTATGGTGTAATATTTAATCTAGTATCCATTATAATCATTTACATTATACAGATCAAAATATATAACAACCTATTAAATAATTAGTTGGTAATTGTTGATGGGCCTTATTACCCTTATTAACTAATTAGGGTTTCCTCTTGGGTGCATATATAAGGAGACTTATGTAGAGGTTCAAGGGTTAGACACATAAGCTAATTACTCTCATAACATCAATCGACCTCCTCTCCTCAACCGATTACCCTGTATCAGTTTTCATCATCACCATCATTAGATTGCACCCTAAGGAGGAACCAGATCAAGCTGACAATCATGTCAAAACTTATTGCTGCGTCTCCATCTGGATTCTTCGCTGGCCTGTCTGATGCAATCAAAGGTATGTATTCATGTATTCCATTGTGCTTAAAACAGAACTGATCAACAGGCAAGACCTGACGAACAAGGGCACGACCCTCACAAAGATTGAACATACAAAGAACATATACATAAACAAAAGATGGTGACTTGTACTTGTGTGATACAAGTCTAGTGACTGACATTAATAGAACACGTATAGGTCACCATGGTACGAAACCAACCGGTGAAGTTTACGGCGCAGGATACGCAAAGTTGTGAGTTCATGTCCCCACTTTTAAACTTTTACTTGTTTTCTAAACTTGGGGAAAATACATGTGTTATGGTATGTTGAATACAAAAACTAAGGAATGATACTTTAGATCATGTCACGAATAGGGTGCCATAAGCACCATTAATCAATTACATACCAAGACCGCGGAACAAAAGGTTAGATCTAATGGGTTTCAGGAAACCACACTCTTGGCCACGCTTTTACCAAGTAGTGCTTTCGTGTCTCTAGTCGTGAATCGACAAGTAAAAATGCACATGGTTTGGATGCTTCCTATGTCGTGTGATGCGCGTTTAAGTGTCGTATATATTAGGTGTATATTTTAAGCCCTTTTTAACACTTATTTTAGCCAAGTTTTAAATTTATAAAACACGATATTTCACTAACACTAAACACACATATGGGCAAGTGCACCCATCGTTGAGTGTAGTATAGCGTTGGTAAGATACCGAGGTCGTCCAAGGACACAAGAGCTTTTAGTACCAGTTTATCCTCAACGTCTAACCAAAATAAAAGTTTAGAAAAATGTTTTAAACTAAGAAAATTAAAAACTAACTAAAATGCTGAAAATAAAAATAAAAGAAAAACAGATAGACAAGATGAATCACTTGGTTCCGACTCGTATCTAGTATAACCTTTGATTATTTCTGCACTTTTGCACATAATTAAGAGATTATCTTAGTTATTGTAGTAGGCCCCTCTTTTGAAGGTGACGTTACCCTCACCCCAGTAGTTTGAGTCAGCAGGGATACAATCCTAAAAGGGTGGATTATTGGAAGATAATGAATTAAGTTATTAATGCAGTATTGTGGTAGGCCCCGCTTTTGGCGGTGACGTTACCCTCGGCTAAGTAGTCTGAGTCAGCAGGGATACAGTCCTAAATAGCCGGGTTATAGTATTAATAGTAGTTAACTTATGAGGGGATCAAAGAGTTTGGACCCCCGCCATCCAATACCGTGAAGTATTGAAGGAGGTCCTACTAAATTTGACCCAGGTCCATTGCAGGACCTCTAAACGCTGAACAATGGCAAGACCTTTACCAAACCGTTCCCTTGACCCCCTACCAGGTAGCCAACATACCTCCATATAGACCGTGGAGATATGAATGGTGAAAATCCTTTATTTTATATAGACAGTAAAATAATGCCAAGACACCACGGACAAACGATAAGGAAAGATCACCTTCAACATAAGTAACTAGTTATTAAAGTCATTAATACAAAACCAAATAAAAAGTGCAAAAGATTAGAAATAAAAAGTATTATACTAGACACTTTGTCTTCACCAAGTGATGTAAGAGACTTAGGCAAACATGGCCTTGATTGTCAAGAACTCTTACGATCAATCTTGGATCCCGAGACGACTCACACACTCTACGATGGACAATGGATGATGGTGGTGGATGATGGTGTTGTGATGGTGGTGGGTGGTGGATGAGGTGTGAGAGAGGTGGTGTGCCAAGGGATGAGATGAAATGAATCCAAGCACTCCTATTTATAGGCTGAACAGAGAGCTGGGCACGGCCCCGTGTCCGCTGGGCACGGCCCCGTGTCCGTCTGACAATCTCTCTCCTCATTAATTGTAATTCGCAATTACAATAAATGCGCCTGCTGTACTTTCGACACGCCCCCGTGTCCGCTGAGCACGGCCCGTGGTGGGCAATAGAAGCTTCTATAGGTTTGTCTTTTCTGCTGCTTCTTGGGCACGGCCCCGTGCTGGCTGAGCACGGGGCGTGTTCAGTCTTCTGATTTCTCTACTTTGCTTTGGAAGGTGCCGTTGAGGGGTCGGGCAGTCCACTAATATTCCTTTTCTTGTATTTATGTTGGATTTAGCTGTCTTTTTGCTTCTTTTGCGTTTTTGAGCTCATTTAATCCTGAAAATACAAAAGGAAGACAAAAATACTCTTTTTCCAATATTAGTACTTAAAAAGGGTTAGTTTTATGCCTCATTTGATGTAATTTATATGTTGTATTTTACATACATCAAATACCCCCACACTTGAACTTTTGCTTGTCCTCAAGCAAAACTCTTTAATATGTGGCTTACACTCCCAAATGGAATAGGTAGAAGAGAAGGTTTTGGGCTTGTCGTAGAGTGTCGGGATTTCCAAGATCTTTTTGGGTTTTATTTTTATTTATTTACACTCCTATTCGTAATGATTTATTTAGAACTTTTCATAAAAGAAATTACTTATTTGGGCATAACATGCCTTTTTAAAATTCTATTTATATACAAGTTCACATACCTCACGGGGAAATCACTCACACTCGGCCGAAGGTGTATTTTTAGTGAATCACTCGAGAGCGGCATGGAACTTATTCCTACCATAGGCTTGCCAAGAAATCAATCCTCCTCCTTTTTAACTTTTATACCTTTGTAGATATCAAGAGGACTTTGTGGGTTAAGGGTTAGGCTAGGGTTAAAGGTAGGTGGTTGGGTTAGTGGTTAGTAGAAAAAGGGCTAAAAGCGTAACAAGTGTCGGTTTTCGTATTTTTGCAACTTTTTATTTTGATGAAGCTTTTATTCAAACTAAGTTATTTTTGATTAACTTGTTTGTTTATTTTCTTTTTGCTTCATCATTATCACACTTTTTTTTTTTTTACGAAGAACCGAACTTGTTACTAAAATAAAGGGTTAAAAATGAAAAAGGTTTTGGTGGGTAAAAGGGTTTTTGTTTGGGTGATGAAACGAAAAGGTTTAGGCTCAAAGGGGCTAACTAGGGGGATTTTTGGGTAGGTGGTAAAAGAAAAAGAAAAATAATGGTGTAGAAATAAAAAGGGTTAGTCCTAATGCCTCCATCATTTACTTACTCGGGTTTAAGTTGATAAGGACCGGGAATGTATTGTCATGGCAAGTTCTAGAGTCGTAAGCACCAAGCGGCTATTCACACAAGAAACGAAAAATGAGCATTTAGTCAAATGATATGTGATTGTGTGCTCAATAAAGGCTCAAAACTCACTTTTGTGGGAATGGGTTTTTATGTGATCAAGTATATATAATCAAATTTTAAATAAGTTTGCTATGCCTTTTCATAATTCTCTTATGTTGGTTCTTTTTATCACTACGCTATCGGTTGTAAATTCGTAAAAATATAACCTTTTTGAGAACTTGAATTTCCCGAGTTAAACCTAGACAAGTAAAAAAAATGAATTTTTTTGAAAAAATTTGGGGTGATTAGCGGTTCCAATAGAGTTTTGTGTAAGGCTTGTATTTAGGACTTGCAAAATTCAAGGTTTTAGCATCCCCCCCCCCCCCCACACTTAAATTACACATTGTCCTCAATGTGTCCCAAAAATAAATTTTTAGGTTGATTAGATGTGTAAAATAGTGTTTGAAAAGCAAAAATTTGTGTTACTGGGCACTGAACACGGCCCCGTGGTCAAGTGCCAGTAACAAAATTAAAATAAGAGAAACAGAAGTCTGGACACGGGGGCGTGTTGGATGAACACGGCCCGTGTCGAGGTACCTGTACTGGGCGTTTTTCTGCAGGTGGTTCGGCACGGGGCCGTGTTGGTTGGGCACGGCCCGTGTTGAACCTTCTGAAATGGAGAGAATTGTCGGGTTGCCTTGTTCTTGTGCATGAGATCATTTTTCTCGTTCCCCTTTTCATCCTTTACCACCATGAGTGTGTTTTATTCATTACAAACCATCCAAACCTTAAAACCATCATTTCATCATAGAGAGAACTTACATAATCCTAAATTAAAATAAAACTAAAACTTAACTAAATAGGTCAGCAGGTACACGAGGTTATCATAAGGAGTTCTACTATTTTAAGAAAATTTCGAGAGTGGTTTCCCGATATAGTAGGACTTTTAGCCGAACGAATTCTTCCCTAAACGTTGTTTAAAGCCATTCTTCGATCTCCCTAGGAAGGAAGAATGCGGCTTCATTTTCCTCTGCTGCTGGTGGCTGAGGGGGAACATTCACCGGGACTCCTTGCACCACTCTTCGCGGAAGCTCTTGGTGCATGGCGTACCATTCGGCTGGGATGACAACTTCGGGCACCATGTTCCACGCCCTTTGGGTTATTATAGGTACCAAAGGCGGGGAGGCGAGAAGGTTCAACCTCTGGTGCAAGAGGTTTACTTCATGGAGACAGCCCTCCAGCCCTACTGTAAGATGGTTGATACGGTCGACCAATGCTTCTTCCACTCCCGTCATTTCATCAATAGCCTCCCTTAGAGCGTAAACATAGTTTACAAGAGAGTCTTCTGTTGTTGAAGATCTCCTCCCTTGTCGGTTATTTCTTGAAGATGACCCGCTTGTTCTGCTTGCCATTTTCTGTGAAGGAAACCGAAGAAAGCTAAATTTTTACAAAACAGAGCCCCTGGACACGGCCCCGTGCTCGTTGAGCACGGCCCCGTGTCCATTTGTCTGCAGGATTTTTGGCTAAAGGATCTTGGAGTTTTAAATTATTTTTATGATTTCTATCTGGGTTTTAAGCTCAGATAATTTAAAACAAAGTTATACAACTAACTTTAAGCAAGAATCTTTAGCAAATAATCTTACAAACTTCACATAGAGGGTTGGAATCAAGGGATTTCCAAGCTTCCATGGAGGAAATTTTGAAAAAAAAATTTTGAAAGAGGAGGAAATGAATAAAAGTGGAAGGGACAAGAGGGTCCTTTGGAACCTTCTTTTAACACTTACCTAGGATGGTATGAGTGAAAATCCCAGGGATCTCTGTCAATTGAGGTGGTCAAAATGAGCAGGAATCAGGCTGCATTTAAAGAAAACGACAGCGCACTGGGCACGGCCCCGTGTTGACTGGACACGGCCCGTGTTCAGAGGAAATCCTGACACATTTTGTCCGTATTCTGACCAAATCAGCAGAGAATCTTTTTTAGTGAGCACGGGGGCGTGTTGACCTGGACACGGCCCCGTGTCTGGAGGCTGCTTTATGGAGTTTTGCTACTTCAAGGATCTCATCGACATCGGGTGGTTCCTTACTGGTTGGAACAACCCCAAAGTGCCTAATATACCTTAATTGTCCTAGACTAAGGCGAGAACGCAAGAGGTTGTCGGTGAGGGTAATTCCTATTTTCATTCTAGGTGGACAAGTCCAACCCTTTCCCGGGCTCTTGTTAAAGAAGGTGTATGTCGAATCGCTCAGGTCTATGTATGCACCGAACGAAGTCGATGGAGAGTCCTTCACGGCACAATCGACACAGGGACGACTATCGTCCAAGTCTTTGCTAGGAACGAAGGTATTTTCGGGAGCAACGAGGTTGTCGGAATGCGGTTCCAACATTTCTTCATGGGTATCGTCTTGGGGTGGATCAATAAAATCCTTCCCAAGCTCTTCTAACCATTTCAGAATTAGCTCTTCTAGTTGAAATAACTCGCCAAGGAGCATTTCCCCTAGAATATCTGGCTGGGCGCATTCGAGGGAGAAATAGTGCTTATTTTTACTTCCGCCCCTCTTAAGGTTGTGAGAAGTTGGTGGGTCCATGTAGTGGGGCCTATAATTTAGGAAGTAGCATTTTACTTCTTCATGTTCGCCACCACATAATTGACACCACGTACCATAAGAGTGTCGAAAGTAAAAATAATTACTATCACTCATGTTTATGTCAGAAATTACCAACCGCCGGGATCTAACGGTTCTGTTTTCAGTAACTGAAACTTGGGCACGGGGGCGTGTTGAGTGGGCACGGCCCCGTGTTCAGCTTACTGTCTGATGTAAAACAGGATTGCCAGTTCCAATGATTGAGCACGGGGGCGTGTTCAGCGGGCACGGCCCGTGCTGAGCTCTGCAGAAGCTGAAAAACTAAGAAAATCCTAAAAATATAAAAAGAAAAATAAAAGATGATTAGGCCGTTGATTCCTAACTTTCTTAAAATCCTTGTGTCCCCGGCAACGGCGCCAAAAACTTGATGCGCGTTTAAGTGTCGTATATATTAGGTGTATATTTTAAGCCCTTTTTAACACTTATTTTAGCCAAGTTTTAAATTTATAAAACACGATATTTCACTAACACTAAACACACATATGGGCAAGTGCACCCATCGTTGAGTGTAGTATAGCGTTGGTAAGATACCGAGGTCGTCCAAGGACACAAGAGCTTTTAGTACCGGTTTATCCTCAACGTCTAACCAAAATAAAAGTTTAGAAAAATGTTTTAAACTAAGAAAATTAAAAACTAACTAAAATGCTGAAAATAAAAATAAAAGAAAAACAGATAGACAAGATGAATCACTTGGTTCCGACTCGTATCTAGTATAACCTTTGATTATTTCCGCACTTTTGCACATAATTAAGAGATTGTCTTAGTTATTGTAGTAGGCCCCTTTTTTGAAGGTGACGTTACCCTCACCCCAGTAGTTTGAGTCAGCAGGGATACAATCCTAAAAGGGTGGATTATTGGAAGATAATGAATTAAGTTATTAATGCAGTATTGTGGTAGGCCCCGCTTTTGGCGGTGACGTTACCCTCGGCTAAGTAGTCTGAGTCAGCAGGGATACAGTCCTAAATAGCCGGGTTATAGTATTAATAGTAGTTAACTTATGAGGGGATCAAAGAGTTTGGACCCCCGCCATCCAATACCGTGAAGTATTGAAGGAGGTCCTACTAAATTTGACCCAGGTCCATTGCAGGACCTCTAAACGCTGAACAATGGCAAGACCTTTACCAAACCGTTCCCTTGACCCCCTACCAGGTAGCCAACATACCTCCATATAGACCGTGGAGATATGAATGGTGAAAATCCTTTATTTTATATAGACAGTAAAATAATGCCAAGACACCACGGACAAACGATAAGGAAAGATCACCTTCAACATAAGTAACTAGTTATTAAAGTCATTAATACAAAACCAAATAAAAAGTGCAAAAGATTAGAAATAAAAAGTATTATACTAGACACTTTGTCTTCACCAAGTGATGTAAGAGACTTAGGCAAACATGGCCTTGATTGTCAAGAACTCTTACGATCAATCTTGGATCCCGAGACGACTCACACACTCTACGATGGACAATGGATGATGGTGGTGGATGATGGTGTTGTGATGGTGGTGGGTGGTGGATGAGGTGTGAGAGAGGTGGTGTGCCAAGGGATGAGATGAAATGAATCCAAGCACTCCTATTTATAGGTTGAACAGAGAGCTGGGCACGGCCCCGTGTCCGCTGGGCACGGCCCCGTGTCCGTCTGACAATCTCTCTCCTCATTAATTGTAATTCGCAATTACAATAAATGCGCCTGCTGTACTTTCGACACGCCCCCGTGTCCGCTGAGCACGGCCCGTGGTGGGCAATAGAAGCTTCTATAGGTTTGTCTTTTCTGCTGCTTCTTGGGCACGGCCCCGTGCTGGCTGAGCACGGGGCGTGTTCAGTCTTCTGATTTCTCTACTTTGCTTTGGAAGGTGCCGTTGAGGGGTCGGGCAGTCCACTAATATTCCTTTTCTTGTATTTATGTTGGATTTAGCTGTCTTTTTGCTTCTTTTGCGTTTTTGAGCTCATTTAATCCTGAAAATACAAAAGGAAGACAAAAATACTCTTTTTCCAATATTAGTACTTAAAAAGGGTTAGTTTTATGCCTCATTTGATGTAATTTATATGTTGCATTTTACATACATCATCGTGTCACATGTTAATGGCCTTGCAAACCATTAGCGAACTTGATTTCCTTACATTTATAGAAGTACATATTTCAGTACAATTTCATACCATGTTTTCTACATCGAATGCTTAAATGTTTATACAAAACTACATGAATTCACACCAACATTATGTTGACGATTTTCCAAAACTCACATGTATTTCAGGAAACAAGTTGGATCTTGGGCGCTGGTGTTGTTTTCAAGACGCAAATTTCAAGTTTAGATGCCATCCACTTTTGTTTTGTATCATAACTTGAGGGTTTTGGTTGAAACTTAAATGACTTGTGTTAGTAACATTTCAATCTTATGAATGGATGAACATCTTGTTTTAATTATATAGTTGTTTATTATAATTGAATGCAATGATATTGAGCAAGTCACACATCATACGCTTCCGTAAAAGTCAGGGTGTGACAGATTTGGTCGAGCATGCTTGGGCGATGTCACACCCCGACCGCGTAAAACAACAAACCGCGGCGGAAAAGTCGGGGAGTGTTGTGGCAGAATTATTGTTTCAAAACACATGATAATTAAAGTTAAGTTTTACAAGCATCAATTATTACATTGTCTTAGTTCAAACAAAACACATAACACAAAAGACGATAACTTTCTTGATTTTAGATTGCTAAGGCCCAAGTCGCCCTAAGTGAAGCTTGCTCACATCAAACAATCGCTCCTGAAACATATGTGAAAGTAAATACGTCAGCATAAAAATGCCTGTGAGTAACATAGGTTTAGTGTTGAAGATTCATGACTTTAAAGGTTAAAAGAAATGTTTAACGAAAAGTAGTCATAAACCTTATAAAAATGTCTTCCTTTATAAAATCATATGAAGATCAAATGATATAAAAGAATGATGTATGGTTAAGTAAATAACCAAATGAAAAATAATATGTATAAAATATGTCAATGTCTTGTCTTTGTTGAAGTGGTTTAGATAACGCCACGATATGTAATACAACAAAAGCACTTATATATAGGAAGCACCAGCGGCGTATCCACCATGCTTTTATCATATTACTCACATCTCGTTACTTAAATCACATATTAATAACCATGAAATAATGTCTTATATAAATGTCAATGTCCAATGTCAAATGTCAAATGTACAAAACAAAGTCTTTGAATAAACCTAAGTTTAAAACAAAAGTTATGTTTTGAAAACCAATGCTTTTATTGATATGAACATTTATGCGGTTTGTCTATCGTATACACTCAAGCCTTGAGACTATCGGATAAACCCTTATCAGGATCAGGAATTTATCAAAAATGTATTCGGATTCTGTCATTCCCCTAACGAAATACCTAGAAAGCGGGAACGGGATTTGTCAAGTCCTATAGCGCTATTACATACTACCGAGCGGCGTGATCAATGTTAATGAATGTACTACTTCGTCATACCAAATGTCTTTTTCAATGTAAGCATGTCATGAAAATGTCTTTGTAAAACCATGTAATAGGCATACTAAGTCAATATACCAAGTAAAATGTCTTTGAAACCAAATGTTAGGTATACTAAGTCAATATACCATAAAAATGTCTTTGAAATAATGTACTATATGTAGTATGTAATAAAACATGTATAATGTCATGAAAACAGAAAGTAAAGTTATGCACATATGCTTCACCCCAAAACATTTGAAAACGTAAAATAGGGGAACTATGTACTCAACTTTGGGTGCGTTTTTATATGTTAACTGTCACGGCCCCAGCCCCGGTTTGACCCGGTCAGGAGCCGCGGGACAGGAACCCGTGGTATCTATGATGCGACAGCGGAAGATTTTACAGGATCTTTTTAAAACTCGAAAATGCCCGATTATTTTATTTCATAATGCGGGATAAACCCCGTAATTTACAATAGAGGAATTTTACTAGGAAATTCCCTGATTTATAAAACATGTTTATTTATTTTAACTGAGCCACCTCTTCAAGCTTGTTAGTGCTCCGTAGCACGTTTCCTTGATTTACAGCAGGTCGCCTGAAACATGTTTTAAAAATATTTTATCAGCGGGGAAATACTGGTGAATCATTCATTTTGCACAAAACGACACATAGTTATAAATTACAGCATAAGAGCGATTACAATGGCTTTTATCTTATTTTTATCTGGCGCCGTGTCACCTGGTGACGATGGTCATACCACTATTGGGTCTTTCCCCAAGTAGTGACGTTTATCACTGTTAGGATTTATTAGCCTAACCGTGAGAAATTAGTAATGTGCACAATACCCCAATTAGCCAGTGATTCAAGATAACCATGACTTAATCCCTGTAATTATAACATTTGAAAATGGAGTATTGTAAAATACTTTTGATAAAAAGAGAATGACTCACATTGCAGATTTATACGGGCAGAGTTTAGCCTACTGATTAGCCTTGTAACCTAATTTAAATAACAATGCGCACGAACTAGGTCAGTAACTAATACAGCATTTACGATAACTCACGAGATTAAAACCTTCACAACGAATGACAAAGTGCAATACTTAAACATCCATCGAATTTACGACGAATGACAAAGTATAACCCAAGTTTGAGCAGCACTTAAACATCCATCGGATAGTTTCAATCGATCGGACATTGAATCGTAGTAGCGATCGAGTTAATACCCTGTATCGTAGCAGCGCCCCACTATATTAATTGAAATTTCGACTTTGGAGCAGCCACACTTCGTTTTTGTGAAATGGTTTCGACAACAGTGGACTGCTCATGATCCGTTCTATTTATAGCTGAAATTTGAGTCTGTCGCGGCCCGCGTGAGCTTCCAGCCAATCCTTACGCAGCCCGCGTAGCCACCTAGTCTACGTGTAGGCTTGATGGGTCACGAGTAGGGTTGCCAGATGGATGCAACGTGGATCGGGAACGCTTATCCGGTCAACACTATATTGATGCGGCCCGCGTTAACTTAAGCTTGACCCTTACGCGGCCCGCCTGAAGACCAGATTTCTTGTTTTCTTGGTTTTTAATTTGGTTTAGGGTTTCAGGGGTCCGGGTTTTCGCTTACGGGTCAATTTGGGACATTTTTGAGAGTCCTTACATCCCCCCCACCTTATTTAAAATCTCGTCCTCGAGATTCACTGGAATAAGTGAGGATACTTTCGCTTCATTTCCGATTCCAGCTCCCAAGTGTACTCGGGTCCTCTTTTTGAATCCCACTTGACTTTGACTAGCACTAGTCGCTTGTGCTTGAGAAATTTGATCTTTCTGTCTTCTATCTGAAGTGGTTTCTCAACGAATTTTAATTTTTCATTTACCTCCACATCTTGAAGAGGTATTACCAGAGATTCATCAGATAGACATTTCTTGAGATTGGATACATGAAATACGTCATGTACTCCAGCTAGCTCCTCTGATAGTTGTAAGCGATAAGCAACTGGTCCTATACGTTAGACTACTGGGAATGGTCCCACGTATCTAGGACTTAGCTTTCCTTTCTTACCAAACCGAACTACTCCTTTCCAAGGAGAAACTTTTAATAGTACCTTGTCTCCAATTTGAAACTCCAATGGCTTACGCCTATTGTCTGCATAACTCTTCTGGCGATCTCGAGCCGTTTTTAGTCTTTCCTTGATTTGAGTAATCTTGTCGGTAGTTTCTTGTACTATTTCAGGACCTGATAATTGACTTTCTCCTATTTCTGCCCAGCATACTGGAGTTCTACACTTATGTCCGTATAGTGCTTCGAATGGGGCAGCTTCGATGCTTGAATGATAACTATTGTTATAGGAGAATTCAATTAAAGGTAGGTGGTCATCCCAATTTCCACCAAAATCTATCACACATGCCCTAAGCATGTCTTCCAAGGTTTGGATTGTCCTTTCACTTTATCCGTCCGTCTGAGGATGATATGCAGTACTTAGATTTAATCGGGTTCCCATAGCTTCTTGGAAACTTGTCAAGAAGTGGGAAGTGAAACGACTATCCCTATCTGAAACAATAGAGAGTGGGACTCCATGTAAGGATACTACTTCATCTACATATAACTTGGCTAATCTTTCCATGCTAAAGGTTTCTTTCATAGGTAGAAAATGAGCTGATTTGGTTAATCGATCCACAATTACCCAAATCGCGTCATTACCTCTTCTGGTCTTGGGTAACTTAGTAACAAAGTCCATTGTTATGAGTTCCCATTTCCATACGGGTATTTCTAATTGTTGGAGTAGACCTGAGGGTTTCTGGTGTTCTGCCTTAACTTGTGAACAAGAAAGACATTTAGAAACATATCTAGCTATGTCCTTTTTCATTCTTATCCACCAGAAGTTATTTCTTAAATCTTGGTACATCTTATTGTTACCAGGGTGCATGGTATACCTAGATTTATGGGCTTCCTCTAAGATCTTATTCCTTAATTCTCCCTGCTTTGGTACCCAAATTCGTTTCTTATGGAATCTCCAAATTCCATCACTTCCTTGCTCTAATTCTTTTATTCGTCCCTTCATTCCTTCAGCATCATCCTTGATTGTTGTTTCCTGGGTATGCTTTAATTGTTCCATTAAATCTAATTGTAGATTTAATCTAAGACCACGAACTTGCTTTTGCTTTTCATGATACTTACGACTTAAGGCATCTGCAACTACATTTGCTTTTCCTTCGTGATACTGAATATCACAGTCGTAGTCGCTTAGGATTTCCATCCATCTCCTTTGCCTCATATTCAATTCTTTTTGCCCAAATATGTATCTTAAACTCTTATGATCTGTATAGACAGTAAACTTACTTCCATACAGATAATGTCTCCAACTTTTAAGGGCAAAAATTATGGCTCCTAATTCTAAATCATGAGTCGTATAGTTTTCTTCGTGCTTTTTCAATTGCCTTGATGCATACGCAATTACCTTCTTGCGTTGCATAAGCACACATCCTAATCCTAGCTTTGAAGCATCACAGTATACTTCAAAATCTTCTATTCCTTCTGGTAAGGCTAGAATTGGAGCATTTGTTAACTTATGCTTTAAAATCTTAAAAGCTTCTTCTTGTTTAGGTCCCCATTCAAACTTAACTGCTTTACAGGTTAGCTTAGTTAATGGTACAGCTATCTTGGAAAAATCCTTAATAAACCGTCTATTATATCCGGCTAACCCTATAAAACTTCTAATTTCCATTGCTGACTGCGGAACCTTCCATTTGGTGATTGCTTCTATCTTAGCAGGATCTACGTGAATGCCTTCGTGATTCACCATGTGACCTAAAAGTTGCACTTCTTGCAGCCAGAATTCACACTTCGAGAATTTGGCGTAAAGTTGTTTCTTTCTTAACAAAGTTAAGAGTGCATGCAGGTGTTCACAATGCTCCTCCTGACTTTTGGAGTAAATAAGTATATCGTCAATAAAGACAATTACAAATTTATCCAAGTACGGTTTACAGATTCTATTCATCATGTCCATAAATGCTGCGGGTGCATTCGTTAGTCCGAAGGGCATGACTGTAAACTCGTAATGACCATACCTAGTTCTGAAAGCAGTTTTAGGTATGTCTTCTTCTTGTACCTTTAATTTATGATATCCGGAACGTAAATCTATTTTAGAAAAGTATCTAGCTCCTTGAAGTTGATCAAAAAGATCATCAATCCTAGGTAATGGGTATCGATTCTTAATTGTAACCTTATTTAATTCTCAATAATCGATACACATTCGCATCGAACCATCTTTCTTTTTCACAAACAACACTGGAGCTCCCCACGGGGATGAACTAGGTTGTATGAATCCTTTGCTTAGTAATTCATCTAATTGCTTTTTCAATTCTAGCATTTCTGTGGGTGCTAACCGAAAAGGTGCCTTGGCTATTGGTGTAGTTCCAGGAATTAGATGAATTCTAAATTCTACTTCCCTATCAGGTGGTAATCCAGGTAGTTCTTCTGGGAATTCCTCTGGGTATTCTGATACTACTGGAATTTCCTTAAGTTCCTTAGCCTTAGTGTTAATGATTACTGAAATCATATACACTATTCCTTGCTTTCGTTCATAACTAGCAATTTTCATTACTGAAATGAACTTTAGGGACTTTCATGGCTTATCTCCTGTAATCACCACTAATTCTCCTGTGGGTGTATGAATTTCTATGGAATTCTTATCACAAAGAATTCGAGCATGGTTGGCTACTAACCAATCCATTCCTAACACAACATCGAATCCGGCTAAATTCATAGGTAACAGGTTTGCCGAAAATTTATGACCTAAAAGTTCTATCTTTCCTTCTCGCACAACCTTATCTATTTTAAAATAATTCCCATCTGCCGTTTCGACTGTAAAAATCTGCCTAAGGTTGGTTAAGGGTAAATTAAGAGCTTGGCAGAATGAAGTATTTATAAAACTTTGGTTTGCACCAGAGTCAAATAATACTTTTGCATAAATGTTGTGAACTAAGAACATACCAGCTATCACATCAGGAATTAATTCTGCTTCCTGAGTAGTCAACTGGAAGGCTCTTACGTTTCTCTTAGTAGCTCCTTCTGCAGTTTTGGTTTTGTTGTCAGCTGGTTTGACCAGTTTTGGGCAGTCTGGCCTAAAGTGTACAGCTTCTCCACAGTTGTAGCAGACTGTTGCTTTCTTTTTCCTGCAATCTTCTTCTTGGTGCCCCGGGATTTTGCAGAAATTGCAATACCCTTTGCAACTTCCAGAATGCTTCCTTTTGCATGTATTGCAAAATGGAACAGTGGAAGATTGCCCAGTTCCCTTTCTCTTGAAACTACTACGATTACCCACACGGAATCCTTGGGTAATCTTTTGGGCCACTTCCTTTTTTCGGGTTTCTTCTCTTGTACGTACCAGTCCGTCAGTTAGGGTATTAGCTAATTTCACAGCATCGTCAATAATGCGTGGTCTCGCAGCTTTGACGATATCTCGAATTTTGCCAATCAATCCCCAAATATAGCGGGAAATAAGTACCGGTTCTGGCGAAGCCAGAGTTGGTACCACTCTCGCATACTCGAAGAATGTCGAAGTATACCCTCGACAGTCTACATTCACTATCCGGTGGTTCAGGAACTTATTCGCCATTTGTTCCTTTTCATATTCGGGACAGAATTTTCTTTCCACTAGCTGTTTAAATTCTTCCCAACTCAAGGCATAGGCCATATTTCTTCCTTTGGCTTGAAGTACCGTATTCCACCATTCTAGCGCCCCTTCTTTAAAAAGATGTGACGCGTACATGACCTTATCTTCCTCGCCACATTTACTTATCATAATTACTGCTTCGGTTTTCTCCAACCAACGCAGTGCCGCAGTCGCTCCTTCATTTCCTGCAAATTCAGCTGGTTTACAGGCAAGAAACTCCTTGTAAGTGCAACCAGGTGTTGCAGCTTTCATTTTCTTAAGGAGCGGTGCTTGTATTCCATCATTGTTGTTATTAGTATGATTGCTGCCTCCGTTTACACTATTACTGAAATTGTCACCGTGTGTGCGTTTGCTAGGAATAATTTGTTGAGGTTCAACAGGTTTTCGAGCAGCAGCAAGTATTGCTGGAATAGCATTGGCTATTCCCTGAGCAACGATATTCTCGATATCTTGCCTATTCAGAAATTGATCTTCATTGTTATGCTCAGATTGATTACCTTCGTTAACTTGTTCATTACCAGCGTGTGCCATCTGGTAATTAATTTATATAAGTAATTAGTATAAAATAATTAATAACCAAACATAACAAATAATTACACATAATTATGTAAACAAATATAACCAAAATTGTCGATCTTTCGACTTTCGATATTTTATATATTATGCATCCATACACACCGTTATCTTACAAAAGTTTTATTTTTATTATTATTATTATTATTATTATTATTATTATTATACAATCATAGCTTCACAACCACACTATCTCCTGTCAGCTGGCATCTTAAAAGCGACGTTCCCTTTCGTCGTACTTCCAGGAGATTTGTTCTCCTACCTCCCGGATCCTATTCTTTGCATCTATCAGCTCCTCGCCAAAATAGCGGAGTTCAGCTAAGTTTTCATTACTCATTGGTGGGTTTGGTGCAGGTTCTGGGTCGAACTGAGGGAAAAAGGTATAAGGATTATTTAGGAGGTTTTGAAATTGCCAGTCGTTGGTCCACCATTCATCCATTCCTTGAGGTTGGGTGTGAATCAGAGGTTCTGGGATGGCTGGTTCCAAATTTATTGGAAGTTGGTTTTCAGCGGGATAAGGGAAAAGGTTTTCATTGATAGGCCTAAGGATATCACAATTTGCCAGTATGCTATCTAGTTCCTCCTGCAGTGGCAATTCATCGGCTTGCTTAGAACTTTCCCCAATTTCTATTCCTACTTGCCTAAAACTTTCCCCAATCTCGATCCCTTTTCCTTTATCCATGGGATTTTCTATCTTGGGAATTTTCCTAGTTGCTGGTTTCCTTCTGCGCACACGCCTCCAACCCACAAATCTTCTTCTTTTCTTTGGCTTTGATTTCTCCGGAGGTGGAGCTTGGAATTCCATAGGTTCTTCAACATCGGCTAAGTAACCAGTAAAGTCTCTGGAAACTTCTATTTTCACATGATAGAGATTGAGATTCTCAAGAGCTTCAGATAATTCGTTCATGCTGTTTAGCATTTATGAAGAAACACATAAAATTTTAGTTTAAAATCTTGTAAATTAATTTTCACAGAATGGAAAGCAGAAAATTTAATATTAATTACAAATATTTAATAAACCATTTTATTAAAACAAAATATTTATTTTTAGTACAACTAAAATATTAAAGTTTCTGGTTTGTAGGTGACATAGGTGCTAATACTGGTTTGGCGATTTAACTATAAGTTAGCATTTACTGCTATAGTGGCTAACATATAGAGATTTGCCCATTATTCATCTAACTCATCTTCCCATGGTGGTTTAGTGTCTATTTTCTGAGTTTCCTTATTGATCATAACTCCTTTTGGTTGTAACTTCCTCATTTTCTCTTGACTTTTCTTAATAATCAAACTTCTTTTATTAGGGGTAAGTGGTTTTTCATACTGTGCCTTACGAACAAATATTCCCTCCTCAGTATCTGCTGAGTATCTTGAGGAATTTGATTGGGATGTAGTTCCAATATTTTTCGGTAAACTATCTAATTTAAGATAGATATCCGACATTCTTTGCTTACCCATATTGTAACTAACAAGTAGTCAGTTAATAAAACATATATTCACAAGAAGCTAATCAGGAAAATTAAGTATTTTAAATACTTAATAGGCTTAAATCAGTGGCTCTGATACCACATTTTCCAGTCACGGCCCCAGCCCCGGTTTGACCCGGTCAGGAGCCGCGGGACAGGAACCCGTGGTATCTATGATGCGACAGCGGAAGATTTTACAGGATCTTTTTAAAACTCGAAAATGCCCGATTATTTTATTTCATAATGCGGGATAAACCCCGTAATTTACAATAGAGGAATTTTACTAGGAAATTCCCTGATTTATAAAACATGTTTATTTATTTTAACTGAGCCACCTCTTCAAGCTTGTTAGTGCTCCGTAGCACGTTTCCTTGATTTACAGCAGGTCGCCTGAAACATGTTTTAAAAATATTTTATCAGCTGGGAAATACTGGTGAATCATTCATTTTGCACAAAACGACACATAGTTATAAATTACAGCATAAGAGCGATTACAATGGCTTTTATCTTATTTTTATCTGGCGCCGTGTCACCTGGTGACGATGGTCATACCACTATTGGGTCTTTCCCCAAGTAGTGACGTTTATCACTGTTAGGATTTATTAGCCTAACCGTGAGAAATTAGTAATGTGCACAATACCCCAATTAGCCAGTGATTCAAGATAACCATGACTTAATCCCTGTAATTATAACATTTGAAAATGGAGTATTGTAAAATACTTTTGATAAAAAAGAGAATGACTCACATTGCAGATTTATACGGGCAGAGTTTAGCCTACTAGCCTTGTAACCTAATTTAAATAACAATGCGCACGAACTAGGTCAGTAACTAATACAGCATTTACGATAACTCACGAGATTAAAACCTTCACAATGAATGACAAAGTGCAATACTTAAATATCCATTGAATTTACGACAAATGACAAAGTATAAACCAAGTTTGAGCAGCACTTAAACATCCATCGGATAGTTTCAATCGATCGGACATTGAATCGTAGTAGCGATCGAGTTAATACCCTGTATCGTAGCAGCGCCCCACTATATTAATTGAAATTTCGACTTTGGAGCAGCCAAACTTCGTTTTTGTGAAATGGTTTCGACAACAGTGGACTGCTCATGATCCGTTCTATTTATAGCTGAAATTTGAGTCTGCCGCGGCCCGCGTGAGCTTCCAGCCAATCCTTACGCGGCCCGCATAGCCACCTAGTCTACGTGTAGGCTTGATGGGTCACGAGTAGGGTTGCCAGATGGATGCCACGTGGATCGGGAACACTTATCCGGTCAACACCATATTGACGCGGCCCGCGTTAACTTAAGCTTGACCCTTACGCGGCCCGCCTAAAGACCAGATTTCTTGTTTTCTTGGTTTTTAATTTGGGTTAGGATTTCAGGGGTCCGGGTTTTCGCTTACGGGTCAATTTGGGACATTTTTTAGAGTCCTTACATTAACACAATCCCTCAAATTGTTTATTCGTCCTAAATTAAATAAGAACGATTTAATAATCAAAAACCCACAAAAATACCTAAGTTTCTCCGATACTTAGAATTTTCACATAACTTTGAGATATTCTCAAAAAGTTATTATTTTTGATTATTTTGGTGTAATTATATATATAAGTTCATATATATATATATATATTTTAGAAACTTTGCGACTTGAACGATTTTATTGGTGACCCTTATCATGATATAAGCAATATATCTACGATTTGCGCGTTGTAATATATATATACTCAAATGTAACATACAAATAATAGCGTAATACACATAATCTTGTCACATATTATAAAACACATAACACATTGTAACAAATAAAATTAACCCAAGAACAACCCATTCTAGTGTATGTCGAAAAACACTTATTTTAGCGATGCGGTAACATTTTTGGGCGTCGGAAGTCACGTATGACCAACCAAACACCAAGTAAACTTAATATAAGTTAAAATACTTGTTTTTATATCAAAAATATCAGTTTACTAACTGATCTAAAACAGTTTTATAAAAATCCTCCGAAAAGCCGATTTTTAACCGTTTTACCGCATAGTTTTGCATCAAACGTTACCCGAACCATCCCAAATCGAAACGACTTGATATTTTAACATAACCCATATTATTTACTGAATAAAATAGTGGTTATACTCATGATAGTGCAGGTCTCACATAAAGCACATAAATCATGCAAATTTCACATAATTTACCACTTTTTAAGCTATATGTACAACATGCAAAGCTATCAAACTTATGTCAAAGTTTCATGCCATTATAATATACCAAATAATGTTATTTTTAGTGTTTATAACCTGTTCAAAAATATTTTTGTCATACAACCATTTTTTATCATTTCTTGAGCTTTAAATCTACATGTATTCTCATGTACAAGTGTCTAAAGCACACTATCATATCATCATCTTTTATATTAATCTAAATGCATCAAATATGCAACTTATTCATGTTTATTTGCTGATGTATTTGAACATTTATCATATCATACCCAAATCATCCAACACTTACATTTTAACTATCATTCAAGAACAAGCAACAACCTAAACATGTACTTATCAAAATCAAACTTCAAAACTCATACACACACATATATATATACGGTTATACATACATATATATCACCACCATTTTTTTTATTTGTATCAAGACCCATTTCTTTTTAGATTTCAAGTTTGTGAAAATTCCAAGATTCAAGAGAAACTTTAAATCATCAAGAACAACCAAGAATCAAGAGTATGATTTAAACATAAATGTTATACCTTCAAGATTCAAGTAAGTTGTTGGATGAGATTTTGATGATAGGAAGCTTGAAATCACTTGAAAGCACCTTGGAAACCCCTTTTGATCTTTACACCAACTTGAATTTAGCTTGAAATGGGTTTGGATCTTGAAGAACAAAGTTGAAGATTTGAAGATGGAGAGAGAAGAGGGGTGTACGGTTGGGAGGAGAGAGAGAGTGAGGGATATGGAGTGTTATGTGTAAGTATGGTGATCTTGGAAGATATGTATAGAGATTTTTAAGAGATATGGAAGATTTGATGGAGGATTTTGTGTCATAAAGCCAACAAGTGGCAATTTGAAAGAAAGAAGTGGCAATCTTCTCATACATACACGACACATACATCTATGTATACACAAAATACACATGATTGATATATGTAGGTTAAAAACAGGTGTTTAACTGGATACCGGGTATTTTATCTAGCGTTTAAATCCCGGTTTATGGCGTTCTAAATTATTTTTATTATTCTATAAAAATAAACTCGCCAAAATATTACTGAAATAAATTTCAGTTGCCGAGACTGGCTGCGTCGTCCGTGTTTTGCAGTATAAGCACTGTGTTGCGCAGTAATACGCGGTACGCTTTTAAACTTGAAAAATAGCGTTTTTAAGCGTTTTAATTTATTTTTCAACACGAACCTGATTAAAATAAAATTTTAATCATAACAGAATATTTTCAGGATTTAAATATTATCCGGGTGGTCACCAACGTTCGTTTCGCAGTTTTGTCGCAAATAGTTCTAAAGTTTGGATAAACATGTTTTTGCCATACCGAATCTTTCGAAACTTATTTCTAAGTTATGTAAAGGGTATTTAAGGTATATTTGGCTTATGTCACAGTTCCGGAGTGTACGTCGCGTTAAACTGATTATGTTTACGTAACGGTCTATGATTTCACTTCCAGAACAGGTTTAATTGAACAATGATTGAAAACGTACTAAAGTCACAAATAATTAAACAAATATTGAAATTAAAACACCATATTTTATTAAATACAAAGTTGTTTGGAACAGTACATGGATTAATATACACAGATGTCACAGGCGATTCGCCCAATTTGACACGATGGTGACGTCGAAGAAGATTTCGAGGAAGAAGAAGTTGAGGAATTCAAAGTCGGGAACTTTGAAAACATAAGTTTGGATGCTGGAGAAAACGAAGAGGAAGAAGGAGAGAACGACAATGACAACGAAGAATAACTGTATTGTTTTTTTGTTGTAATGTTTTTTTTTTTAATTTAATAAAAGTGTTTTTTTATATATTTTAGAGATTAAATGAAAAAAATAGAAAAGTGTTTTTTTAAATAATTAATAAAAATGAAAATTAACAATTAGGTAATGATGGGTAGGGGCTTTATGACTACGCGCTCTGGTGATATAACGCCTCATAAAGCCCATGTATAATGTGGCGCGCCACTTATCGCATAACGCCCCTAAAAGAACTTTATGACTACACATGGCCTAAATAATCCGGTTGTAAGGCTTCTCGGTATGGGCTGCGTCCCAGGATAGTCCTGGAACGGCACCAGGCCAAACACCGTCCCGCCCCCTGTCGTCGTCCTCTCCATCTCGCTGGAGACGTTGGTGCCGGGCCACAAAAGGACAAATTCTTCCCACTTTCCAAGTTGTTACCGTTGAATAAATTTAAAAAAAAAATTAATTTCCATAATTAATACCAAACGGTTATAATTCAAAATTACCCCAAATTTTATATAAATTCAATATTTTTACACCAATTTTAATCCACTACAACCCCATCTCTCTCTCAACTTTTTTTAAAACCTTCTTCTTTTTTTATAAAACATTCTTCTACAATGGATCCATTCAACCCAAACAACCCGAATCCAAACCCGGATGTTTTTTCGGTGCCCGGGTACTATCCTACAATGGAACCGAATCCTTTCGCTCAATTTTCCGCCAACGCTTTTGCGGGTTTCCAAAATTCTCCGAACGTTTTTTCGAGTACGCAACAAACTCAAGCCTTACAAAACTTGATGATGCGTAACCTGTTTAACATGCAACCCGTTCAAGCTTCTCAACCACCGCAACCCGTTCAAACTTCTCAACCACTAGTTCCCGATGACGACGACGTTGAAGTCGTTCCCGAGACCCAGCCGCAAACCTCCAAACGAAAAAAAGGAAAGCAAGTTGCGGTTGACTAAAGTCAACCTTCGAAACTGAAGCCGAAACAGTGGACGCTGCTCGAGGAGGAAGCCTTAGCGAAGGCGTATATAGGCTCATCCACACACCCCGTTAAAGGTACATAAAGTTAACTTGAATTTTTCTCTCCGTTCTCACCATACCAAATTGAATCTTCCTCTTTTCTCTCTCTCTCTCTCTCTCATCAGCCAATTCAAACTTCAACCTCTCTCTCTCTCTCTTCTTTTTCCAAATCTTAACAGAAACCCTAGAGATATCCATCCATCCATCCATCCATCCATCAACCCTTCTTTCCGATCAAACATCTAAACATCTAGGGTTTCTGTTACTAATTTCACAAAAAAACTTGCTTCCCACTGCCTATAGATTCCTTGTTTCGGCGTCTTCAACTGGTTTGATCCACTTCGATCTCTTCGATACTTGAGTTTGTTGCAGTTCATAGATCAGAAATGGAGGCGATCGAAGAATTGGTGCAGCTGTCGGATTCGATGCGGCAGGCGGCGTCTTTGCTTAACGATGAAGATGTTGACGAAAACTCATCGGCGTCTTCCAGGCGTAGCTCCACATTTCTCAACGTTGTTGCTCTTGGCAATACGGTCAGTTTCTTTATCAACTTAATCTAGTTAGAACATAAGGCTTCTGCCGTTTCAACGGCCGGTGCTTGTGTTTAATTGTGTTGATTGCTGTACGGTTTGGATCTTCGATCCGATTTTGTTAAGATCTGTAATTCTATGTAAGTTAGGTTAGTGTTGATTGGATTGTTTTTGAATCCTTGCTTTCTGTTCTTGTTTTGCGTCTCTATCAGCAGTTACAACAAAATACATGTACCTGCAGCCTCAATAATTTAATGATTTAAGTTTCACTTGATAATTGCTTGAGATCTTTATTGAGATTTGAATAATTTGTTTGATGTTGCAATCCGGCATTCTTTTTGGGATTGGTTTAGAGTTACCGACGATTTTAAGACAGGTGTTTGGATATTTCAGTCGGTGATGCGATCATATTCTTTGAACATGTTTATGGCTTTATGCCTATTGAATATGTGGTTAGGTCGTGTGGATTTTGATAGTGCAATGCAAATCACTTGTTTTATCGGATGCGGAGGCATTAGAGGAGCAGGGTATGGATCTGGACATGTTTGATGAATTTTCATAAATATTATGCTACATGAATCATTTGCTGGTTTATTGGAATGGTTTGTGTTGGAAGCTGATGTCTGATCTTTAAAGTTTAAATGCTTTAAAGGCAAAGCTGGAAAAGGCCAGATAATGTGGTCATACCATTTGAAGAACGTGTATATACTTTTTCCTTATAGATGGTTTTCTAGTCTGAATATATATTCCTGCTTTCCTGGTTTTGATGGTTTAGTGGTCCAAGTGTCAAACAGGAATACAAGATCGAGATTCTATTTTAAACAATGATAGTAGAAATTGATTCACCTGCTCATGTATTAATACATCAATGATCAACTCATTCATTGTCCTAGATACTTGGAAATCTGTAATTAAACTATGTTCTTATAACAATAAGAAGCAGTAGCACACTCGTTTTTTATTTAGTAACTCTTTTTCTTGGTCAGGATTCACACTAATAGCTCTGAACTAATTGAAGATTTGTCTATAATTTAAAAATTGGGTTGCTAACTTTCAATAAACGATGTAATTGGCAACTTAATGTTGTCAATTCTTGCAAACAGACATGCGGAAAAGTTAACGTTTTAAATGACTTAATGTTTGATAATATCACCAAGAATCATGCATTACCAACTGAATATACCAGTGTGTATCGTGTCAGTGTCTATCCATCAAAGTGCATGGAGTTTTGTTTGTGTGTTTTGCTTTAGTTTTTTTCCCCCGTTTTTTGCTTTTTTAGTCATTAGAGCTTATTTTTACTGTTAGTTTGCCTAACCTAGTTTCTAAACCTGAACTAAATTGTTCAGGGTGCGGGCAAGTCAGCAGTTTTGAACAGTTTGATTGGACATCCTGCTTTGGTAAGAACTTCATTATGTTAATTTTCTTATTTATATTCTAATATCAACTTTTAGAAATCTGTATTTAGCATAATGGTTATGCTTTACTACATAAATCATAATGGTTATGATTTAGGACATAATTATAATATGCCAAATTGGCAACAGTCTAGATATTGCTACCTGTATGTGAGTAGTTGTGGAGACATTTGTTATTTTTTACAAGGGAAATGAAAATTTGGATGCTTAAATTTACTAGTTCTAAATCCTATGTATACAGCCAACTGGTGAAGGTGGTGCCACCCGTGCGCCTATATGCATTGACTTAAACAGGGATGAAAACTTAAGCAACAAAACAATTGTGCTGCAGATTGATAGTAAATCCCAATCAGTGTCTGCAAGTAAGTCCTCTATCACACCCTCTTATCTTATGTGAAGACTGTTGGATGTATAGTATTGGATTTTCACAGTATATATATTATGAACTGGCAATCTAATGACACTTTGAATCCTTTCTTTTTATTCAATCATAGGTGCTCTTCGTCGTTCTTTACAGGATAGACTAAGTAAAATATCGAGCAAGAGTCACGACGAAATATATTTGAAGCTTAAGACGAGTACAGGTAGGTTTGAATATGTTCTTTCTTTGAAATAACCATGCTAAAACTTATATTTGCTCTGATACATACTGTCACATAGTTTATGCATATGTTTTAATGTCATGAGGAGTTGTAATAAATATATTTGTTGGTGTACAATAGTTAGCGGTGATCGTACAGTCAAATGCTGAAGTATAGGGTTACAAGTGTAGTTGCATTATATGATAGTTATCATTTCTAGAATTATGTAAATGTGTTTGCTTTTTTTGACTTCTAGTATCTTGGCATAAATGGTATAGATAATAACTTATTGATCTCGTATGTGTTAACTAATGAGTCAATCTGTGACCTTGGTTTAAAAAAGCGCGAAGCGCTCCGAAGCGCTCCGAAGCGTTTTGGTTCCAAAAGCTTTAAGCGAAGCTTCAAGCGCGAAGCGAGAGCTTCACGTATACGAAGCGCTCAAAATTAATATATATATATATATATACTGTACACATCAATATGACCTATTCTACTTGTTAATCAATAACAAACACAAAAACATGATTAAAAAACACACTTAACACATAAAAAACATAGTTAAAACATAAATTAAAGTCAAAACACACTTAGGGTAAAGAAACAGGCCTCATTTAACCCTATTTAAAGACTGTTGGGCTTAAAAAATGGCCCAAATGTGACCTGATTGGGCTGAAGCGTCGCTTCAAACCATCATCGCTTCGCGCTTAAAGCTCGCTTCACAGCGCTTCACGTAATGTAACGCTTCAGACCAAAAAAAGCGATGTTTCCAGCGCTTCACGCTTAAAGCGCGCTTTTTTAAACACAGTCTGTGACATATTGATATCTAATTATTTCAAAGACCTCTTTACTTTGAATTCAATCAAAACTTAAATTATGCAGTTGGGAGTTATCAACATATATAGTTAGTTACATAGGTTAGGCTAAAACCACCCCAACAAATTCAGACGATTATGATGGTATATGAACTATCAAGCAATGGTATTGTGGCGGTTTCCCTAGGCTAGTAACTTGTGTTAACTATTCTTATAATATATCTACATGATTGCCTTAAACTTTAGTTTGTACAAACCTTTACATCTATGACCTAAATATTTTGTTTCATAATATAAGAAGTCACTGTCTTGCTTTCATTAGCTTAATTGTTGTCACTTACTGTTCTCTTCCTTTTTTATTTTATTTTATTATATGTTTTGTTTCTCTAACTAAATCTTATTCGTTTGTAGCCCCGCCTCTAAAATTGATTGACCTGCCTGGAGTCGAGAAAGGGAATCTGGATGATTCATTGGTGTGTTACAATTAAATTGTTTTCATTTCAATATAATATATATAGGATTAGGTTCAAGAGTGAACACTAGTGTAGCTTGCGAACTGAGTGAACTAACCCTAGCCATACACGTGTGTAGATCAATGGGCAGGATTTGATGTTGAAATACACCAGTGTATTTTACGATTTGATGATGAGATCTTAGCCATACACGTGTGTAGATCAATGGCCAAGATTTGTTCACTCAGTTCACAAATACAGTAGTGTTCACTCTAGAACCCCACCCTATATATATATATAGGACAAAGATCCGTTAGGAACCACCCTTTATTGCGAGAACCGCGGGAACCAATGTGAACACAACCAAAAATACCTAAATATAGCTAAAAAACACACAATTTTTTTTTAATATTTTTTATAAAAAAATCGCTACTTTTAGTAGCCAAAAAAAAAAAAAAATTGGCTACTAAAAGTAGCGATTTTAACTTAAAAAATATTAAAAAATAAAAATAAATTTTTTTTGTGTGTTTTTTTTTTTATTTTTTTTAGGTTTTTTGGGGGTTTAGTTTTTAGCATTTTAGCTTGGGGGGGTGGGGGGTTAGGTTTTTTTTTTGGGGGGTGGGGGTGGGGGGTTTAGGTTTTTTTTTTTTTTTTTGGGGGGGGGGGGGGGGGGGTTAGGTTTTTTTAGCTATTTTAGGTTGTGTTCACATTGGTTCTCACGGTTCTCGCAATAAAGGTGGTTCTCGCATGAACCTTACCCTATATATATATATATTACAATCATGTTTTTTTTTTTTCTGTAATATTTTCCCTGAAATGAGATCTAACAGCCTAGTATTTCTTGCAGAGTGAATATGCTCAGCACAATGATGCAATTTTGTTGGTTATAATACCCGCTGCTCAGGCACCAGAGGTTTCCTCTGCTAAGGCTCTTAGAATTGCAAAGGAATATGATGGAGAATGTACGGTCACTGTTGATTCTGATTATTGGCCTGTCAATCTCACTTTTTATATACTAGTTCAAAGTTTTGTGATCTTTCAGTTTGGATGTTTAAGCTGTAAATATGTTATGTATTTTTAACTATAGGTACAAGAACGATTGGTGTTATTAGCAAAGTTGACCAAGCATCTGCAGATCCAAAAGTTGTTGCTGCTTGTCAAGCACTTCTTTTGGGTCAAGGACCACGGAGTGCAGCTGAGATTCCATGGGTTGCTCTAATTGGTCAATCAGTTTCCATTGCTTCAGCACAGTCGGGAAGTGTGGGGTCCGATAACTCATTAGAAACTGCATGGCGGGCCGAAAGTGAAAGTTTGAAATCTATATTGACAGGAGCTCCACAAAACAAGCTTGGTAGATTAGCTTTGGTTGAAACCCTAGCTCATCAAATCCGTAGCCGTATGAAAATTAGACTTCCAAGCCTTTTATCAGGGTTAGATCTCTTCCCTTTCTGTTATGTTCAGCTATGCAGTTAATGCGGAAAAATATCGGTTATCGGTCAAGGACCGATATATGAGATATCGTTTATCGCGGTGAGATATCGGTAATTTCTAATATCATGCATAAATATATATATTTATATTTATATTCATATCTAGAGCCTATATATATACTAGAAGTCTAATATCATGCATAAATATATATATTTATATATATACAAGAGGTGGTTGAAAGTCTAGGTGTGGGAATGAAAGTCTCAAAAGGTGGTAAATACTTTGTCCCACATTGGTGTGGGAACAAAGTGAGTGGGTGTTTATAAGGTAAAGCATTTACTACTCCATTGTAGCTTTATGACATGTTTTACCACAAGTCCTACCCCCGCGCGCAGGGGGGGGGGGTGCAAAAAAATGGGTTTCTGAGCTGGAAATTTGGTTGAACTCATGCGTGCCCGCGCATCCTGCGGACACGAATGCAGCTCCGAAACCCCGGGTCCCGCGTGAGGTAGTTTTTACATTTTTCCTGAAATCCAGAATTTTTTTATACAAAATTGGCCTAGCCGAGATATCGCGAAACAACCGATACGGTTTTGCAAGATATCGGCCGATATTATTGGAAACCGATATTTTGGTGAGGGGCCGATAACCGAGATATCGCTGAGATTAACTGCATAGATGTTCAGTTATTTTTGCTTTTCAGATTACTACATAATTAACCTTTAGCATAAAATTGGCCTAGCCGAGATATCGCGAAACAACCGATACGGTTTTGCAAGATATCGGCCGATATTATTGGAAACCGATATTTTGGTGAGGGGCCGATAACCGAGATATCGCTGAGATTAACTGCATAGATGTTCAGTTATTTTTGCTTTTCGAAACAACCGATACGGTTTTGCAAGATATCGGCCGATATTATTGGAAACCGATATTTTGGTGAGGGGCCGATAACCGAGATATCGCTGAGATTAACTGCATAGATGTTCAGTTATTTTTGCTTTTCAGATTACTACATAATTAACCTTTAGCATAATTTGATTTTTGATTAATGAAGTGCTGGCCTGAGTTAGCATTTATGTCAACAGAGGAAGGCTTTAAATAGTGTGTGTGTGTGTTCTCATCTGAACTCACCCTTACTACAATATCTTATATAGTTATAGTGTCACCAATCAAGTTACATGAAATTGACTAAACAATTTGATACACAAGCAAGTAAAACGGTCATCACTTTTACATGTAATACGATTAAGTAATTAAAGAAACAAGGAACATGAAATTCCACTCTCAACATTAACACAATGTGTGTTTACTATCTGATATGACACCAAGAAGATTTATGTTATTGTGTATTTCACCACCTGAATGAAAAACAAAGATCCATACTTATTTATCATATATAGCGCCTTATACTTCCGTGTTATATATTCCCTGAAATTATTATTCCCTGAAATTATTTTTCTCTTTGTTAGTTTTGAAATTTGGGCAAACTAAATTGGCAGAGTAGATGGGTGACATTGGATGGAATCTGTCACGTCAGTTTTTAATTAACATTTTTTAATATGATCAATGCTATCTTCTACATAAGCTTTCCAGGCCTTGCCAATTTCATCTTTTTTCTCTATGGGGTTGTCTTATTTCTGTATAGGGTGTAATGGTTGGATTAATTACTTACCTTGTGCGTACTCAAAAAGTTATTCTTCTGACCCACATGTTCAGGACCTGGAGAATCATAAATCTTTGTTTTAATATATGGCTATAAATCATTTCTCTTTTTTTTTTGTTGTATAACTGTTAAGGCCTTAGTAAATTGACATTGGCATAATAATTAGCAAAACTTGTCTTTAATCCATGCATGCTGCACTTTTTACATCTCTGTTGGGCGTTAAGTTAGTTTTTATTTAAAACTTGTGCAGGCTTCAGGGGAAATCTCAGATTGTGCAAGATGAGTTGGTAAGGCTTGGAGAATCAATGGTTAGCAGTTCTGAAGGTACAAGGGCTTTGGCCTTGGAACTTTGCCGTGAATTTGAGGACAAGTTTCTTCAACACATTATGACCGGAGAGGTAACCAATATCTACAAATATAACTAGATTGAATTATATGAGACATGAAATGAACGTCATGAGATGTTTTATAGAGGACCTTACTTGTGTCATACTCATTGCCCCTTGTCATTATCATAGGAATTTGAGTCATTGTTAATCTACAATGCTTTCTTGTTTGCATTTGGCTATGTAATGATGTCAATTATTAAGCGACACTTTCTGATATTATCTATTTTGTATATGTATTCAGGGTAGCGGGTGGAAAGTGGTGGCAAGTTTTGAGGGTAACTTTCCTAATAGGATCAAGCAGCTTCCTCTAGACAGACATTTTGATATAAATAATGTCAAGAGGGTACGGAAGTCCTTTTTTAACATGTAATTTCATTATGTTCTTTTGCATTATGATGAGCATGGAATTTTGTATCAGATTGTGCTAGAGGCAGATGGTTACCAACCTTATCTTATATCTCCAGAAAAAGGACTTCGGTCTTTAATCAAAGGTGTATTAGAGCTTGCCAAAGAACCATCACGTCTCTGTGTTGACGAGGTATCACTACACATATGTTCTATGTATCTTCTGCACTTGCATTTAGTTATAATGCATCATCTTCTGCTTTTGTTTTTGCTTCAACTAAATGTTCTCTGCCACGTGATTGCTTTTAATGGATACAACAGGTTCATCGTGTGCTTGTGGATATAGTTTCAGCATCAGCAAATGCAACACCTGGGCTTGGAAGATATCCCCATTTCAAGAGAGAGGTGATTATTTATATCTAGTTTCTGCAAAATATGTTCTAATTTAACATGTGCTTGTTTTTGCTTCTTAAAACATCTGTCTGACAGTTATGTTTTTAACTAGGTTGTGGCAATTGCCACTACTGCCTTGGAGGATTTTAAGAATGATGCAAAGAAGATGGTGGTTGCTCTTGTTGACATGGAGCGTGTGTTTGTTCCACCTCAGCACTTCATCCGATTGGTCCAGAGAAGGTATGCCATGTTTCTTTTCTGGACTGCAAATCTTAATTGTTAATAACTTGAATAAACTTATATTCTATAAAACAGGATGGATAGGCAAAGACGAGAGGAAGAGATCAAGAACAAATCTTCCAAGAAGGCCGTGGATGCAGAACAGTCCTTACTAAACAGGGTATGCCATGTTTTTTGTTAATTGTACACATCCTTTTTATAATTTACTAGGGTTCTGTCTCACTTATTAGCTTCTGTTATCTTTTTACAGTCGGCTAGTCCTCAAACAGGAGGGAACTTAAAATCAATGAAGGATAACAAGGATGCACAAGAGGGACCTGTTTTAAAAACCGCAGGAGCTGATGGGGAGATAACAGCAGGTTTTTTCTTTCACATAATGCTTTTTACTTTTCATGTCTTTGTTGGGTCAAATGATGTTTGTACAAAGAATTATGTTTTTGTGAGTTTTAGGTGAAATCTTATTATGGGCACATGTATTATCATTTAGAATTTATTGGGCACGCAACTATACTTGCTCTGTCGAAATCTCTCTTACTTGTGTTGTTTGTGGCAGGATATTTATTAAAGAAAAGCTCAAAAGCTAATGGATGGAGTAAAAAGTGGTTTGTTTTAAATGAAAAAACTGGGAAGGTTAGTAAAAGAATTTCAATCCGACATGCAACATGTAGATTTGTGTTATTTCAACACCAAATGAGGCGGGTGGAGGTGTAACTTCAATGTGATTAATATTTTGTTTTTTACCGACAGCTTGGTTACACTAATAAAGTAGAAGAGAAGAATTTCCGTGGTGTGATCACCTTGGAGGTATGTTTTTTGGCATTCTTATTCTGGCAGTTTAATGTTCATTAGTCGTTCATTTTTTTTAGAGACTTGTCATCTTACGGTTGGAGCTCAAGTTCCCATGAGGGTTAATTTTTTTAAAGATTTCCTAACTTATTGAAATTAACTAATTTATTAGGAATGCAATGTAGAAGAAATTGAAGAGGAAGAACCCCCAGCCAAGAGTTCAAAGGATAAAAAATCAAAGGCAGAAGAAAAGGCACCCAGTCTGGCATTCAAGATAACAAGCAAGGTTGCATACAAGACTGTTTTAAAAGGTGATCTCCAACAGCCTCTTGCATACAATTTCTTTTCTTTGTCTTTTATTTTTTATTTTTTTAACTTTCTGTTTTATAAATAATATCTCTTAATATGCTTTTCAAACCTAATTTGACTTTTAAATACTTCCACAGCTCACAGTGCTGTAGTATTAAAGGCCGAGAGTGCTGCAGAAAAAGTAGAATGGTTAAACAAATTGAGAAGTGTTGTTGGTGCCAAAGGAGGTCAAGTCATTACCAAGGAAAATGGTCTGCCTATTCGCCATAGTCAATCGGAAGGCTCTCTTGTGAGTGGCATAAAATTCAAATGTTTGACCCTTTAATGTTGTTGATCTGTTAAGTGATTGGATAATTATTGTGAATTTTTAGGATACAATGGTTAGAAAACCTGCAGACCCAGAGGAAGAACTTCGTTGGATGGCTCAGGAAGTACGAGGCTACGTCGAGGCTGTTCTCAACAGCCTTGCAGCCAATGTTCCAAAGGTATTTTTTTTTAATATTTCCTTTAAAACGCGGGCCCACATCCATGTCTATGGTACGCCTTTCGTCTTACAGTTCACTGTTCTGGTTTTTAGGCAGTTGTTCTTTGCCAAGTGGAAAAATCTAAAGAGGATATGCTTAATAAGTTGTACAGTTCTGTAAGGTAAGCTCCTTTTATTTAGTTTCATATGAATACAGGTGACAAAATGTACATCTCGGGTCGGATTCGGTTTGATGGACACATACTTTCTTGAATCTATTTAGTAGATAATGATGACTATGTTGCTAGTAGAGTTAATACCATAAATGTTGCTAGTCTGTTAACCCATTTTCGTACATTAGAGTCCTTTAAGTTGTTTATAAAACACATATAAATGTCAACTATATAAAAAAACCGTCCAGCATTTTTACACACTTGTAACGCCATTTCATCACTTCTGACTGATTCAAGGGATAACACGTCAATATTTTAAGGTTTTTTTTCTCTTTCAAAGAACATTGTATGTCAAACAAGTATTTAGAGTCTATAATATACCCAAATTGGGTTGAGGGATTGTTTCATGCAAAATGACAAGTATTGATGATTTTTTATATGGTATTAACTTTTACTAATATAATGTACGTTCTTGAATAAAGTGATTTATATATGAGGTTGTATCATTAAATTAACACTTTGGTCAAACTTTAAATCGTTGCTTATTTAATTTGTGGGTGTAGTACCCAAAGTACGCCAAGGATTGAGGAGCTGCTTCAAGAGGACGGTAATGTTAAGCGCAAAAGAGAGAAAATCCAGAAACAATCGAGCCTGCTTTCTAAACTCACCAGACAACTAAGCATTCACGAGAATAGAGCAGCTGCAGCCTCGGGAGCCATGTCAAATGGTACTGCTAGTCCTGCGGGTAATAATAAATACAAGTTTTATATTTATATTGTTCCAATTATAATAATAATATAAAATTCTGCTGTTTATCCGAAATGAACTTTTGCCCTTTTGAACGTAAACAGAGTCTCCAAGAAGCAATGGACCATCATCGGGTGATGACTGGAGATCTGCTTTCGATGGTGCTGCTAATGGACCAACGAGCCTCGGCTCTAGGCTTGGGTCTAATGGTCATAGGCGCAGGAATAGTGACCCTTCGGAGAACGGTGATATGGGTTCAGGATCAAACTCTGGCAGCCGCCGCACCCCAAACCGGTTGCCACCAGCACCACCTGGTTCTGGTTATAGGTTTTAGATTGATTATTGTTAGTTTAAAGAAATGAAATTGAATCTGGTTACTATTACATTACGATGTTTATAGTATGTTTTTGTAGAGTTGTTTTGTAGATATGACATGGTATCGTTTTCTACTGTTGATTTTGTAGTTTGCGGATTGAGGTGTGTTTGGTTTCGGGTTTGGTATACAAAGACAGGCATGGATATATCATATTAAAAACATGTATTGTTTCAATTTTTGGCTACATGAAGTTTGTCAGGTTTTTTAATCTTCTAGTGTTAACTTCTATGGACCTATTAATGTCGCAAAATTTCGTACATTTGTGTTGCTAGTTTTAGATTGAAGCTAAGCAGATGACGGCCACCATAGGCTTCTTTATATCGACTGTAAGCTTAAAGGGTGTCGGTTGGAATTATAATGAAGCTTGATATAGTTTTCTATTAATTGAATCACTAAACTTTTGTATATTATACTTTGACCACAAAAGTTTTTCCTATAAACACATGTACTTTGAAATTTTTTGTTTACTTCCGTACACTTTAGGTAAATGTTTTTTTTTTTCTATACTATCAAATTTTACATTTACCCCTCTACACTTTATTTAAGTTATTTTTCTTTTTTGTTTTAACCAATTTAATTTGCTATCTTTTTATCCTTTGAAATTGTACGTTTACCCCTTACACTTAAATACTTAATGGGGATGGTTATTGTTTTAGGCCATGTGTATAAGTGGCGCGCCACGTCATACAGGGGCTTTATGAGACGTTATATCACTAAAGAGCGTAGTTATAAAGCTCCTACCCATCATTACCTAATTATTAATTTTTATTTTTATTAATTAATTAAAAAACACTTAACTATTTTTAATTGGTCAAAATTTTGAAACTCTCCTCCACGCCGTTATCAACTGAAGGGGTATGGTCCCAAAAAGCCGCACAGATCTTCATTCAGGTCGCGTGCAAGCCCATACTCCTTATTCAGCAAAGTGTTCAACCTTAACCTCGCGCGGGTTACTCCAGCATGGATTAACCCCGCGCGAGGTCTCAACAAGAGAAAACACCAAATTCAACACTTAGCATTCTGAATAAGAGCCTCCAGCTCCTATAACCCTGCGCGGGCTAGTTACGTGCCCAGCAAGGGTTGCACAGGAACTATAGCGCAAGGTCACTTCAGAAGGTACGAAAGGTACAAGTGGCAGAAGAAAGGAGCCAATCCGCGTCCTCCATGCTGTGCTCAATCGTGCTCCACGATCGTCTGACGTGCAGGAGACAGAGAGTACACAAGGACGCCTATGTGGCACCAATCACAGGGCAGAGACACCTGCCCCACGATCTCCACTTACCTGCTGAGGGCAGAAGGACGGCCAGGCCGACAACTGTGACACGTGGCTCCAATCACGGTGCGCCAGCACCGGAGAACTTCTAGAAGCCACTAACGGTCGACACCAGTGAAACAAGGAGCATATCCTCTATGTTGTCGCCTTCCGGCCCAAGGCCCATCAGCCCACATCCTCTTACACCTCTCCGGCTATAAATAGAGACCTCAGTTCACAGGTTAAACATTCTCTTCCCTCTACTCTCACTCTTAACACACAATTATCTACTCAAAGCAGTTACTTATTCTCACGCCGGAGTCTGGTTAAGAGGGAAACCCCCATATTCCCCTCTTAACGAGCTAACGGTGTTCTGTTTTGCAGGATTAACGGATCATTAAGGAGCTCAGAAAGTCATAAGAAGGTTAACCCTTATGGTAGAAACATAAACCAAACTAATCAACCCCTAAAATTAGTTCTGTGTTTCTTCATTGGTGCCCACCGGTCTTTTACAAATCACTTTCATCTTCTTTTTCTGAGTTTTCTAAGCTATTTTTCCTTTGATCATGGCTGGTCAAGGAATCATTCCTGATTTTGGTTTTGGAACAAACTCTAATGCAGTGTTGGGGGAGGACAATCAAAACGTCCAAGTCCAACATGTGGAAGAAATTGGTGAAATTGAAGTAACCAACACTGGGGCCCCTGCGCGAGCGCCACTCGCATCACTCAAACGGTAACCCCAGTAAGTCACGTCGCTGGTCCTTCAAACCCAGCTCCACCTCAGAACATTTCGGTGCTATTAGGGCTGCCAGAGGGCGAAACTCCAGCCTCTTGGTACGCAAAACAAATTGCTACCATCAACGCGGCATATCAATCTTTGAGCGCACAACAAGCACTCTTACAAGCAGAACCATCTTTGGTTACACCTACGGGTCCTAGTCAGGGGGCGCGCCAGATACCCCCACAACAAAACTTGCACGGAAGAGTTAACAGGCCTCCTCCCCTAAGAAGACCAAGCGCGCATGACACGCGCGACACACGGGGAGAGACCGAAAGCTATTATGACCATCCGTCAAACGTTCAAAGAGGTCCAATTCATAGCCGGCTCGGGCCGCGCAATATGAATAACGAGTGGGATGACACAGACCCAAATGACCCAACTTGGCAAGACAACGAAGGATCCTTAGTCTTTAACCGTTTGCAGCGGAATCATGAAAATTACAAGCCAAGGCAGCGCATTGCATACAGCGAAGAAGCAGAGCGAGACTTCAGTCTCGCCTATAGACCAGCTGCAGAACACTCGAAGTTTATCCCAAAGATTGCTTTGGCACCACTTTCAAGAGAAAAGCTACCCCCAACAGTGGGAAAATTCAATGGTTTAACTGATCCTGACGACCATGTCAGAGTATTCACAAGTGTTGGTTGTATGGGAGGATGGAATATGCCAATGTGGTGTCATTTGTTTATCCAGACGTTTACTGGGGCTGCTCGCGCTTGGTTCGACAGCCTACCGCCTGGAAAAATCAGTTCATGGGTTGATTTCAGAACTCAGTTTGTAAACCACTTCAGCCAGCAAAGACGCTATCAACGAGATACGTCTGAAGTAACAGATATCTGGCACAGAGAGAACGATGGTTTGGAAGACTTCATCACTCGCTTTAACAAGGAGTGTTTAGAGATCGGCGGTGTAAGCGAACAACTCATGCGCGCTCACTTTAAGAAAGTTATCCGATGTGATAGTCTCATCAGTACCATCATTGGAAAAGATGGTATGCCCAAGGAATGGAGTAAGCTGATGGAAGCCGCAAAAATAGTAGCTCAAACCGAGGAATCGCTAGCTGGAGCCAAATGCTCATACACCGAAGACCGTTTTTCAAAGAAAACCTCGCGCGACTACGGCAAGCGCAACAAGAGCAAAAGTCATGATTGGAAATCTGGAAAATCAAGTGGTTATGAAGAAAGACCGCGCTACAGAGAGGACGCGCGGGAAACAATCGACAGAATTGGGTATCGAAAAGCAGTCAGGGATGATAACCGAGAAAAGCACTGGACTCCGCTCACAAAAACACCAAAAGAGGTACTAATGACGGAGAACCATGATTTCAAGGCACCAAGGCCTATGACAAACAAGAAGGGGCAAGACTCGAACCTGTACTGCGATTTTCACAAGGATACAGGTCATCTGACAGATGACTGTATCAGCTTGCGGCAAGAGATCGAAAAAGCGCTAAAAAGCGAAAGTTAAGCCACTTGGTGAAAAACGTGCGCAAAGAAACACGCCAGATCCAGCGCCATGATGACGGAAACCAAAAGAAAGTCAGGCGCCTGGAAACTCACATGGTCAACGGACTAAGATACAACGAAGGAGATAAAGGCAAACGCCCCTACGAGCCTGCATGGCAAGAGCAACAGGTTATCTTCCCGGTAGTACGCGGGGGTCCTCGCGCCACACCCCCCGTTGTCATTACCGGTATTATCGGTTACTACGAAATGGAATACATCTTCATTGACCCGGGAAGTACAGCCGACATCATCTACGAGCAATGCTTTAATCAGTTCGACGACGAAGATAAAGCGAGACTTGAGCCGGTTGATTACCCTCTGTCAGGATTTTGCAATGAAATGGTCTTCCCGTTAGGCCAAATCAGCTTCCCCGTCACGTTTTCTGACGGGAAGCATTCAAGAACCACAAATGTAAACTTCATGGTAATGCCTGTCAAATCAAGGCATGATGTGTTGATTGGGAGAGAAACCCAAGGTGAACTAAACATGGTAACTTCCACACCCCACTCAGCCATCGGGTTTCCAACTGAGACGGGAGTGGGAATTATCTATGCGAAGAAAGAAGTAATGTCAGCAGAAGAGGCGCGCCCAACAAAGCGGCGAAAGTTTCAACGACTGAGCCAGAAAAGTGGGTTTTAAACCGTAAATACCCAGAGCAAACGGTGATGATTGGCCACACAATCTCACCAAACATCAGAACACACCTCAAGTAACTTTTGTTCAGGAATATGGATATCTTCGCCTGGACTCCGGCTGACATGACCGGAGTCCCGCGCGACATTACTGAACATTGTCTGAACACTTATCCCTCCGTTGAACCAAAAGTGCAAAGAAGGCGCAGCTTAGGGGCGGATATAAAGCGATGAATGAGCAAGTGTGTGAGCTGCTAAAAGCAGGGATCTTGAGAGAGGTGCGCTATCAAAGCTGGGTTGCGAACCCCGTGATGGTGGAGAAGTCTAACGGGGGATGGAGAATGTGCGTCGATTATACCGATCTCAACAAGGCATGCCCTAAAGATTGCTACTCGTTGCCTGAGATCGACAAAAAGATAGACTCTCTCGCACCGTACAGATGGAAATGTTTCTTAGATTGTTACAAGGGGTATCATCAGGTTCAAATGAAGCTCGAGGACGAAGACAAGACAGCTTTTCGGACCGATCTAGGGATCTTCTGTTATACAAAGATGCCATTCGGCCTCAAAAACGCTGGCGCAACATACCAGCACCTGATGGATAAGACCTTTGCTGGAGATATTGGGAAGCATATCGAGGTTTACATCGATGATCTGGTGACTGAAAGTCCCGAGGAGGACCAAATGTTAAAAGATATAGAGAAAACATTCAACTCATTGAGAAGCGTGAATATGAAACTGAATCCAGTCAAGTGTTCCTTTGGTATGGAGGAGGGCAAATTCTTGGGCTTCGTGGTTACAAATGGCGGTTTTAGAGTCAATCCAAAAAAAGTTCAAGCCATAGAGCGGATGCCATCACCGTGAACGATCAAGGAGATGCAAAGGTTGGCCGGCCGCCTAGCCGCGCTTAACAGATTTCTGTCAAACCACACTGCAAAGTCATATCCTTTTATCAGCACTCTACGCAACTGCGTGAAAAAGCAAGAATTCAAGTGAACGCCTGAAGCAGAAGTCGCTTTTCAGCAAATGAAAGAGTGTTTGATTAAGCTCCCTACCCTGACCGCGCCGTTCGAAAAGGAACCACTCATCCTGTACTTGTCTTCTTCGGTATTACTGGTGGAGAGAAACGGAGTCCAGACTCCAATTTATTACGTCAGTAGGGTGCTTACAGATCCAGAAACGAGATATTCAACAATGGAAAAGTTAGTACTTGCGCTACTACATGCCTCCAGGAGGCTACGCAGATACTTTACAGGCCACGTCATCACCGTACTTACTAATTTCCACATCGGCACAATATTGCAAAAACCAGAGACATCTGGGCCGTTAGCAAAGTGGGCAATCGAGCTGGGAGGCCACAACATTTTGTACAGGCCGCACCCAGCCATCAAGGGTCAAGTTCTAGCGGACTTCATCACAGAAGTCCCAGCGGATAAAATCAAAGATTGTAAGATTGTTGAGACTCCCGTAAAAGACACGTCCAATGAGTTATGGTCGCTGTATACTGATGGGGCCTCAAACGAAAATGGCGCAGGAGCTGGATTGCGCCTCGTGAGCCCTGAGAAACATGAATTTACATACACCATCAAGTTGGATTTCAAGAATACCAACAATGAGGCGGAATACGAGGCATTCTTGGCAGGCTTGCGCCTCGCCATAAAAATGGGAGCTCAAAATCTGCGAGCGCATGTTGATTCACTCTTGATCACCAGCCAAATCAACGGACTATACGATGCAAAGGGCGAAGTTATGGCTTTGTATTTAGATCAAGCAAAAGAGTTGCTTCAACGATTCAAGTCCTACAAGGTAGTGCGTATTAATCGCTCAGAGAACAAACCAGCAAACGCCTTGAGCAAGCTTCAACTTCTTTTCAACATCTCGCCAAAGATGTAAGAATCGAAGTACTAAAAAACCCGTCGGTTTTGCTACGTCAAGTGAATGTGATAGAGATAGGGCAACCATCTTGGATGACCCCTATAATCCAGTATTTGCAAGACGGAACACTCCCTGAGAGCAAAGCAGAGGCAAGGAAGATTCAGAACAAGGCCTTGCATTATGAGATGAATGGCGGTATCTTGTACCGAAAATCCTTCTTGGGGCCACTATTGCGCTGCGTGGACCCCCAAGATGCGAATTACTTGATCAGGGAGATTCATGAAGGAATCTGCGGCATCCATGCAGGCCCGCGCACGGTCGTTGCAAAAATTATGAACGCTGGATACTACTGGCCAGGGATGCACGTTGATGCTCTAAAGGAGCTGCGCAAATGCGACTCCTGCCAAAGGCACTCCCCGAAAACCCTGCGCCCAAAAACCGACCTTATCCCTGTATCCACTGCTTGGCCTTTTCAGCAGTGGGGGATTGATATGGTGGGACCTTTCCCCGAAGCTCCCGGTGCTGTCAAGTTCATAATTGTGGCCGTCGATTATTTTACTAAATGGGTGGAGGCCAAAGCTCTCGCGTCAACTACTGCAATGATGGTGCGCAAGTTTATTTGGGAACACATCATTTGCAGGTTTGGCCTCCCACTCAAGATTGTAACCGACAATGGCACCAGCTTCGCGTCAGACGACCTTCAAAAGTGGATGAAAGAGATGAAGATCGAACACACTTTCTCTTCAGTTGCGCACCCTCAAGGCAACGGCCAAGTTGAAAGTATAAACAAGAGTATCGTCGATGGGATAAAGGCCCGACTGGGCACAAAGAGAAGAGGTTGGGTCGATGAGCTCCCAAGCATCCTGTGGGCTCATCGAACCATGCCGAAAACAAGTACTGGCGAAACTCCTTTTAGCCTAGTTTATGGCTCTGAGGCGGTTATACCAGCCGAAGTGGGCCTCCCCTCGCCGCGCTTGACGGCAGTCAACACAATCGACAACGAGACGGAGCGCAGTCTTGACTTGGATTTACTCGAAGAGAGGCGCGAAATAGCGCGAATCAAGGAAGCCAAGTATAAGACACAATTGGAGAGGTACTATAATGCAAGAGTACGCATTTGTACCTTCACTCCAGGAGAATATGTCTTTAGAGACAATGAAGCTTCAAATGTTGAACGCCCCGGAAAGCTAGTACCCAAATGGGAAGGCCCATACTTGGTACACGAGTTGCTAGGAAAAGGGGCATACAAATTGAGCACTCTGGATGGACACATCATCCCGAGCACGTGGAACGCGTAACAATTGCGCAAATGTTATATGTGACTAATCTCGGCCTCGCGCCTTTACCCACTTATGTTGGCCGCATGCCTATCTTGATTTCCTATGTTGGCTACACGCCCTTTATTTTATTTCGACAGTGTATATTGGCCTAAGCGCCTGTTTCCTACTTAATGAAAGCATATGCCTTATGTTTTCCTTTGATCATGATGCCTTCTACGTTACAAATGCATGTTAAACTTTTGATTAGCACGAAAACACTTCAGTAAATTACGAGCTCTTGAGTCATGCCTCCAAGGTCCTCCGCGAACATAGCGCGAGACCGGGCAGTTACACTCACACGAGCCACACTTACATTCATTCGCGCTAACTTAACCAAAGTTTCTAAGAACAGTGCAATAATTGTAACTTCAAAGTTAATAGCAAACGAGGCTAAAAGACGCACCATGCAATACACACACAAGAAATAAGCAAAGACATCTTTGATTCATTTCAAAGCAGCGCGACCGCGCATCAATTACATTCAAAAATCTAAAAAAGAAAATTACAAGGCACGAAGCCAACACTATCTACTCATAGCCATCACCTCCATCATCATCATCATTTCCATCGCCACCATCATCATCACCAGCTGGCTCTTCATCAGATAACTCGACAGTTTCTAGTGGATCGAGAATGGCCTTTAGCCGTTGACACCAATCATCATGCTTCAGCGCCTCTGCAACCAAATCCATCACAGGTAGTGATAGATGATCATAAGCCTTCTCAGCGCGTGCTAACTCAGCATCAGCCTGATCGGTCACCGAGCAATGACTAGTATCAAACTCTTGTCCAAACACCTCTTCAACATGCTGCGCACACTCCAGATAACCTCCACGGTGACCAACCGCGCGCGAGGCATCTATGAGAGCAGCAACAGCTCCATCCAGTTCTCCAGCATTCAGGATAGAGTTGGCCATCTACAACAACCGCAATGGATAAGAAATAGGTTTTAACAAATAAAGCCTAAGTTAAGAAGAGAACCATACCAGAACTACTCCTCTGCCACGTATCCACTTAGCTTCTGCGACTAGCATGTCAATGATGCCTTGAGCCTCAGAGTAATTGTATTGCACCACATTGAGGGCAGATGTACTTATGTCTCGCGCCTCCTTAGCTTTTTGCTTGGCCTCCTCAGCAGTGGCAGCTTTCGCCCGTTCAGCCTCAAGGTCGATTTCTAAGGACTCACTTTTGTCAGTTTGCTCTCGTAAACGACGCTTCAACTCTGCTATTTCAACGTCCTTAGCCACCAGGCCTTTGTCCCTACTGGTCACTTGCGCTTTCAACTCAGCCTGCAGAAGGAAAGACAAACTTAGAAAATTTCACAAGCAAAAAAGCATAGAGGAAGGGTTAACAATTGACCAGACCTCAACATGTTCTCTATCAGCCTGAACATCTTCAACCTTCCCTTTCAATTCAGCAACTTGACCCTCAAGTTCGGTAATCTTGGCTCGGGCCGCGTACATACGCTGATTATCTTTTTCACACATTTTTTCCAGTCAGCACGCTCTTTCGCCAGAAGATCTTCAGCAGCACGAAGCTTGCCCTGAAGACCTTCACGGCCCCACTCCTCCGATTTCTTATCGGACTCAAATTTAGCCTTCTCTTCATTAAAAGCAGCTTTCGACTTTTCAAAGTCCTTGACATGCCTTAACAACCGCTCACGGTACCTCTCCCATTCCTCTCGCTCCCTAACCATTGTGCGCCACTCGCGCACAATTTGATGGTTAGCAGCACGTGCATTGGCCTCGCCAACAACATAAGCGTGATACAACCCATTGTGGGTTCGCGCTCTTTGCCGGTTAACCTCACCGGGAGGAAGAGAGTTCAGAAACCAGTTGCGACAAGGAGCAAACTCCAAGAATGTGTCTTTCTGCTTCAAACCCCATGGTGGTTGGTGCGGAGCATCACCACGAGTCTCCTCATTATAAGACTTGTAATAAATATCTCCCAAGGTATCCCTGGGACCTATAGGGGATTGTGGCATTGAACTTTGCCCTCCCGCGCCAACCTGACCAGCGGCGAAACCAGCACTCGCACCACCTGCAACGGCGGATTTTTCCTTATGTATGTCAAAACCCGATCCCCCGGTAGTAGAAGTTATTTTAACAGTCTGAAGGGGGGCATTAGGTTGCGCAGGCTTGGTCAGCTTCTCAACCTCCGGTTCCTTCTTTTTCTCATGAAGGGGCTGGTCAAGCCCCGTGATATGAACGACCTCTGGGCCCTGCGCTTTTTCATGAGCAGTAGTAGCAGCGGCCCCAGTCTCCTTCGGATCACCACCAACATGCTCTTCAGTAGCCTTCTTCTTCTCTTTCTCCTTCTCCTTCTCAGCAACCTTGTCAACGGGTTTCTCAGCAGCTTTCTTCTTCTCCTTCTCGGACTCTACCCCAGCAGTCTTGAAAGGCTTGATGGTAACCTTGGGCCTCTTCTGCGCCGGCTCTGGGGGATCTTTAAAAACGACACCCTTCTTCTCAGGGGTCTTCTTTTTGGCCTCTGCAGAAACTAAGTGTCAAAAAGAGGTAGCAACAAAGAAAGCAAGGCAGCTAAAGAAACTAACCGGGAGAGAATTTATAAAGAGAGCGCAGGTTACTCTGTTTTCCGATTAAAGGGACTCCACCAACTTTCTGCGCAACATATGCACCAGCTGTGGTCTCCTCCCTACTTCTTTTCCTGCTTATCAACTTCTCAGCAGGCTCCTCTTCTTCCTCCTCTTCTTCATCAAGCGCGATAGAAGACGGAGTGGCTCCAGCATCCGGGTTTCGAGAACCCGCGCTCCCTGAGCTCTTTGAACCAGTAGCTCCTGTCTTCTTCTCGCCTATACGCGACAAACCTTCAAGTGAGTCACTGATAATAACGTAATCTTCCAAGTTACTCTGACGAAGGCGGAGAGTACCTTTGTCAGCAGCACCAGCAGTCGCGCGGCTACTCCCGCCCTTCTTGCTGGTCACCTCAGCGTCTAAGGTAATCACCTTCTTCCGCTTGTTAGGTTTTTTCTTCTTCTCTTCAGGGTCAATCCCCAAGTCGCGCAACACACCTGCAAAGATGTTAGACCACGAACTTAGCTCCCCATTCGAAGACCCTACAGACTCCTCGCTGGAAAGGTAAAGAATTTCTTTCCCAGCGGAGGTCACAGCTCGCAAGGGTCAGGGATTAGGAATATGCGCACCTTCAGTTGCGGTAGGAGGATTGGCGAAAGCTCCAACAACAGGGTACATGAAGCGCGGCTTGATCGTATCATACCAATACTGCTCCCCTGACCTCAGCGGACGCACGCCCATAGATCCACCAAAAGTGGGAAAGGCAGCTTGGTAAAGGTGTACCTCTACATTAAAAATTCAACAGTTAAATGCAGCAAAATTAAACAGAAAATCAAGGAAGCAACTAACCTCTATCCTCAAACTTCAATACTAGCACCTCTTCGCTATCCTGCGGCCACTGGTCACTCATCTGCGCCGCGACCAGAACATTTTCACCAAACACTCGATTTGGAGTGGCGGTAAGCTTCACATACCAATCTTCCTTCTTGGGAATCGCCAGCTCCTCCTTCTCGATCACATCGATCGGTCCATGGACGGAAGGTCATGGTAATAGGCATCACCTCCTCGCGAATGAAGAAGAACTTCTGTTTCCAATCATGGAAACTCTTGGGTGGATTCAACAAGATCTTTTTAGCAGACCCCCAGCTATCAAAGGAGAAAACCCCATATTTCGAATTAACTGGTAAAATACCCTGAACCTTTCAACTGTGGGCTCTATGTCATGGGCTCGGCATAAGAACTCGAAGTGTCGCACCCTTACCATACCGGGTGGACTCATCTGAGAAATGTGAAACCCATAAAAATGTAGGATATGGGCCAAGAACTCCGTCGCCAGCAACCGGAAGTTTCCCTGTAGGAAGAAGTCTTCAAAAAGGGTAATATACCCCGGCAGTGCATCGGCGGCTGTCTGATTCTGGCCGGGGTATCGAGCATCCCATTCCGGTGGGAACCGGAACCCTCGTGTGACCTGTTCGAATAACTCTAAGTCCCATTTGAGGACAGGAACAGGACCTTCTTCACCTGGGTTTTCTTCTGGATGATGTTCTTCAGCCATGGATATTCAACCAGAAAGTTCGAATATTTTGGAAAACTTGAAGATCTGATGAAGATCTTGAAGATCTACTACTGAAAGTTTGAAGATTTAAAGAAGAAATAGAGAGGAGAGAGCAACAGTAGAAGAGATGATGTTCACCTCTCACGTCTCCACGACTATATATACTCATCGCATTTAATGCGATGAGTAGACGTGCCGGATTCACCGCGCGTGTATCCAATCAATAGCTGCCACGTCTATCGCAAATCCCGGAGTGACAGTTACCACGAGCGCGTGGGCCTCACTCTCCTGACGGAAAGCGGAAATGTAATAACCATAAATTTAAAATCATTATTCTAGAAATAAAAGAATAATAATAATTTATAATAAACTAAACATCTATATTATGATCCATCTTTCTTTATATCAATCAAAACTATTATTATTATTTATAAATTATCCAATAGGAAACCCTAATTAAGACACCCAAGTGATTATGCACAAACCCTAAAATTTTCAGAATTTTCAGAATCAGGATCAGGGCCCCTAAAACTCAGGGGGGGCATTCCCTACTCGATGATTATCTCAAAATTTTCGTTGTCAAAATATAAAATTTCGATTATGTCAAGTCAGCTGAGCTAGTCCCAAACGTGGCTACCCTATAACCTACTTTTGACCCTTACGCATCGTAACAGTAGGAGGCTTACGATGCGCAAGAAGTCTTACGCATCGTAAGGGTGTTATGCTTACGATGCGTAAGCCTGGCCAAATTTTAGCTATAAATAGCAGAGTCTGGGACTTGAATTCTGCAATTGGAACGACGTTCAAACTCCAAAATTTCGCTGAGATTTCGTCTGAATACTCTCAAATCACACACAAAATCACTAATTAGTATAACGGGGTGCTGCAATCAGGGTAATAACTCGATCGCTATTACGATTCATTTTCCGACCGATCAATATATCCAATGGATGTTTAAGTGCCGCCCACATTAGGGTTATACTTTGTCGTTCGTCGTTAAATCGATGGATGTTTAAGTATCGTACTTTGTCGTTCGTCGTTAATTCGATGGATGTTTAAGTATCGCACTTTGTCGTTCGTTGTGAGAATTTGATCTCGTGAGTTATCGTAAATGCTGTATTGATTACTAACCCAGAATTGTGCGCCTGTTATTAAATTAGGTTAAAAGACTAATCAGTAGTCTAAACTCTGCCCGTATAAATCTGAAATATTATCACAAGGTAGCATCACTTTGGAATTATTAAGGTACGGATCCTTACCCCACTCCTTATTGCTTCATATTCAAATTGTTATAAACCCATTAAATTAATATATCTTTTAAAAACTCCTCACGTCTTTGATTATCGATTCATTTGACAGTCCGTTGAATTCCTATTCTAATCATAACTTTGGATTTTGCTTTCATGTCATGCGATAGTATTATGTTAAGTTGTACTCATTATCGCATGTTCCAATATATGTTACGTTTTGTTATGAAAAATATTTTGATAAGTTATAAGATCTTTTGTACTCTGATACCCTGAGTATCGCTTCTCGTGGAGTGTCCCACGAGCATGTTGTTGCGGCATCGACATCATGTGCTCCATCCGTGACGGAGAGATCAGTTCACGGCGTCTCTTAAGTACAAGTGTGGTACATATGGCTATTAGGAGGCGTATGGATCGATCCTAGGATTTAAGTTAAGGAGGTGGATAACGGGTATGCCAACTCGCCATCTCGTGTGATAATTATGCAGGAGTAGCTACCTGTGTATTGTCACGTTTTAAGTTTGGCTCATGGGTACATCCGTATGATATGATTATGAAATTACGTTACTTGTATCGTATCATTTTCTCATAAGTTCCGTTCGGATAACATTTCATATAAAGCGTTATTTGTTATTTGAGCCTATTATTCCGTACTGAGCATTCGGCTCATTCCGTAAATTTTTGTATGTACAGGTTCACAGGTTACGTCGGGCGGGAGAAAGAGAGAAGAGTAAAGCCTAGGAATAAATCTGAAGATGTTAGTTAATTAAGTCGAATGTCTCCGTTTGTATATTAACCTTAAGTTTAGTTGTCGTGTGGTTGTATCCTTGTTAAATAAATAAATGGAATTATGACTTTTGTTTATGATACCACTGTTATTGTGACACGTCAGCCCATTCAGGGTTGGGGTGTTACAGCTACGGTATCAGAGCAAAGGCTCTTTCCTGTAGAAAACTTGAAGATAGTAATTAAAAACCTGTGAGGAATGGGTAGATATTCATGATAGGATTCAACTTGGTCTCTTATGTTTTCTTTTCTAACTCCTACGTCTATTCTTATAGATGCCTCCTCGTCGTCCGCTACGTAGGAGTACTCGTACTAACCATGTGCGTAACAACACTTCTTCGAATGAGACTCCAGTTGATCCAAACGTAATTAATGCTATCAACCAGGCTGTTGCCGGGTTGCTTCCAAACCTTGTTGCTCAAACAGCTGAGGCCGTTATTCAACAAACTCGTCATCCAGAACGTAATAACACGAATCCAATCTCTGGTGAAGAAATTCGTGAGAATACCACGAACCATACTACCTATAGTATAGACATATGGATCGCTAAATTCCAAAAACAAAAGCCGAAGTCCTTTAGTCACGCTACTAATCCAGTCGAAGCAAGAAACTGGATAGCTCATGTTGAAAAGATCTTCGGAGTTCTTGGAGTTCCGGAGCAATACAAAGTTAGATTGGCTACCTACAAACTTGAAGATGACGCACAAACTTGGTGGGAAGGATATAAGCAAGTCAAAGGAGGGGATGATTTCGACGCTAATCTTTCATGGGTCGAATTTCGTACCATCTTTTACGACAAGTATTTTTCTACCGCTGATAAAGAAGCTTATATCAGGGAGTATGCAGTAATTCGACAGGGGAGTGATGAACCAGCCTCTGAGTTCATTACTCGATTTTCAAGGTTGGCTAGTATTGTAGGAGACGTTGCAGGATCAGCAGAAGCCCAGGCAGAGAAATGCAAGTGGGCAGTCAATGATCGAATTCGGAAGTCGATCATGTACATGAAATTTAAGGATATCACCGAAGTTGCTGATGCAATCAAAACTTTTGAATTCGAAAGGAAAGAATTTTTATCCCGAGCTGGGGATAATAAGAAGAGAAATAGGGAAGGACAATTTAAGCAGGAAATCGGCCAATCATCCACTACGCCACAGCATCAAGATCGCAAAGTGCAAGGAAATCAAAACTCTGGAAATCAGGCACGTCCATGGCAACCTAGACTGCAAAACCCGAGGCCTGCTCAAAACCAGATTCAGTTGTATGCAGAACCTATTAGAGCTCAACCACTGAATCAACATGTAAACCCGAATCAGATTACATATCCTCTATGTAATACTTGTGGTAAGCGACATCAGGGCGTATGTCACCGAAGTACAGGAGCATGCTTTAGATGTGGCCAAACTGGACACATGATCAAGGAGTGTACAAAGAAAGACACTAGGAGGAATAACCAACCAAACGTTGCACCACCCAATGTTGGAGGAAGAGTTTTCGCACTTTCTGCTACTGATGCTGCTAATGCCCCAGGTACTGTGTCGGGAACCCTTCAGCTTGGTAAACATAGTATCTATGTGTTATTCGATACAGGAGCGACCCATTCTTTAGTATCCCACTCGTTTACTAAGTACCTTCCGATAAGACCAACCCTCTTAAATCATACTTTAACCATTTCCACTCCCATGGAAAATTCATCCGTAATCACTTACGTATATAAAGATTGTCCGATTCGTATTGAATCTATTGTGTGTAAGGCAGACCTATTTCCAATACATATGTGTGACTTTGATGTTATTCTAGGGATAGATTGGTTGTCTCGACATCGCGTAACTATAGATTGTCATTCCCGTCGTGTTATTTTCGGCGATCTTCATCATCCTGATATTATATATCAGGGAAGTCAAGCTCATAAATCTCTTAAAATTATCTCCGCATCCAAAGCTCGAAAATTCATATCAAACGGCTGTGCGGGATTCCTAGCATCGGTTAAGGATACTTCTGCTAGTGTTAATAGTATCGATAGCCATCCCGTTGTCCGTGAATATCCTGATATATTTCCGGACGAACTACCAGGATTACCACCCGACCGTCAGGTAGAATTCACCATCGAATTGATCCCTGGTGCCGAACCTATTTCTAAAGCTCCATACCATATGGCTCCAATGGAACTGAAGGAGTTGAAGGAACAATTGCAAGAATTGTTAGATTTAGGATTCATAAGACCCAGTGTTTCACCTTGGGGTGCTCCGGTCTTATTTGTGAAAAAGAAAGACGGTAGTATGCGTTTATGTATTGACTACCGAGAGCTGAACAAGATTACTATCCATAATCAGTATCCTCTGCGTCGCATTGATGATCTCTTTGATCAACTTCAGGGGGCTCAGTTCTTCTCAAAAATCGACCTGAGGTCCGGGTACCATCAGCTAAAGATCAAAAATGATGATGTTCCCAAGACCGCCTTTCGTACTCGTTATGGTCATTATGAATTCTTGGTTATGCCCTTTGGGCTAAATGCACCCGCAGTCTTTATGGATTTGATGAATCGCGTATTTCACAAATTCTTAGATAAATTCGTTATTGTTTTTATCGATGACATTCTGGTTTATTCTAAGAGTCGTGAAGAGCATGAAGCACATCTACATGCAGTACTTGGAACCTTGCGGCATGAGAAGTTGTACACTAAGTTTTCCAAATGTGACTTTTGGCTTAGCCAAGTGGCATTTCTAGGTCATGTCATATCAGCAGAGGGAATTATGGTAGACTCAACAAAGGTGGAAGCTATTACAAAATGGCCAAGACCCACTTCTGTTACTGAAATACGAAGTTTCTTGGGTCTTGCTGGCTATTACCGAAGATTTGTTGAAAGATTCTCGGTAATTGCTTTACCACTCACAAAACTCCTAAGAAAAGGGGTGAAGTACTCATGGAATGAGGAACAAGAGAAAAGCTTTGAAGAATTGAAGAAACGACTCATATCCTCTCCGATACTCGCTCTCCCTTCTGGATCAGGAGGTTACCAAGTCTATAGTGATGCCTCACAGAAAGGATTAGGTTGTGTACTAATGCAACATGGGAAGGTTATCGCTTATGCCTCCCGTCAGTTAAAGCCTTATGAAGTTAACTACCCTACACATGATTTAGAACTAGTCGCAGTCGTCTTTGCACTTAAGATTTGGCGACACTATCTGTATGGTGAAAGTTGTGACATTTTTACTGACCATAAGAGCCTCAAGTACATATTTACCCAGAAAGAGCTAAATATGAGGCAAAGAAGGTGGTTAGAACTTTTAAAAGATTACGACGCAAATATTCAATACCATCCAGGCAAAGCCAATGTTGTAGCTGACGCGTTGAGCCGAAAGAATTCCGGGACTATATCTTGCTTACAAATTCAACCTCGTATTAGGAGGGATCTCGAAAGAATGAACATTAGGCTTCAGGTTAGTAAATCTGATGGATATCTAGCTAGAATACAGATTGAACCCGACCTCATATTACGGATTAAAGATGCACAGAAGTAAGATGGAGAACTTTGGGCAATTGTGCAAAATCTTGAGGTGGGTAAGCAATCTGAATTTCGTATAGACCATCATGGGGTGATTTGGTGCGGTAAAAGACTTTGTGTACCCGATGACTCCACCCTTCGTGAGTCATTGTTAGCCGAAGCTCATAGCTCACCATTTTCAATTCACCCAGGATCTACCAAGATGTATCGAGACTTAAGACAGAACTTCTGGTGGAATGGCATGAAGGAAGATGTTGCTCGATACGTAAGTAAATGCCTCACTTGCCAACAAGTGAAAATTGAACACAAACGAGCAAGCGGTCTGTTGCAGCCATTGGATATTCCCATATGGAAGTGGGATGAGATCATAATGGATTTTGTTACCGGTTTGCCTAAGACTTTCAAGAAGAATGATGTTGTATGGGTTGTTGTCGATAGATTGTCGAAGTCATCACATTTTCTACCGATTCAACAAGGATTTTCGGTTAATAAGTTATCCGAAATATTTCTTCAAGAAATTATTCGACTCCATGGCACACCATCTTCCATTGTTTCCGATAGAGACCCACGTTTCACCTCACGATTTTGGAAAGGTTTTCAGGCAGCTTGGGGTACACGACTGAAGTTTAGTACGGCTTTCCATCCACAAACAGATGGGCAGTCAGAACGCACGATTCAGACATTGGAAGACATGCTCCGAGCATGTGCACTTGAATGGTCTGGAAACTGGGATGAATATTTATGCCTTGTTGAGTTCGCTTACAACAATAGTTGGCAAGCAAGTATTGGCATGGCACCTTTTGAGCTTTTGTATGGTCGGAAATGCCGAGCACCGATATGCTGGGATGAAGTTGGAGAAAAGATTATTGAAGGGCCAGAACTAGTTCAGATTACAAATGAAAAAGTTACTATGGCACGAGAAAAACTGAAAGAAGCTCAGAGCAGACAAAAGAGCTATGCAGATCAAGATAGACGACCACTCGAATTTAAAATTGGTGACCACGTATTCTTAAAGGTATCACCTTGGCGTGGCGTTCGTAGATTTGGAATTAAAGGGAAGCTTAGTCCCCGTTTCATCGGTCCATTTGAAATCCTTGAAAGAATTGGAGAAGTGTCATATCGACTGGCTTTACCTCCTCAGCTCTCTCACGTTCATAATGTTTTTCATGTCTCCTCGTTAAGAGGATATAATTATCATCCACTCCATCTCATTAGTTATCCGTTACTTACAATTCACGAAGATTTGTCCTACGAAGAGGAACCAGAAGCTATCTTAGATCGACAAGAAAAGGTTTTGCGTAGGAAAGTAATTCCTTTTGTTAAAATCCTCTGGAAAAATCACTCTGAACACGAAGCAACATGGGAATCTGAAGAATCAATTCGCTCTCTATACCCTAAGCTATTCTAGTAATAGAATCTTAGTCAAAGTAACGGTAAATCTTGCTCTTTGATATATGTTCATTTGTTTCTGTTTACGGTCATTCATGCTTTACCTTATGTGAATATATCTTAGCTATGATTAAGCATATCTATATCAGTACCAATAATCATTCTATTATCTGTAAGTCTCCATTGACTTTTCGTACGGTAAGATATTTTATTAAGATACTTAGTGGAAAAACCATTAGGACATGGTAGTAAGGTAATTGACAATTATGGTCATGAACGTAATTATGAATTTCAGATACACATTTGTGTTTAGGAGATTCTTGTTATTTAAGTTAGTAACTCTGCTATGAAAGTTCCGTTTCCGTTACTTATGTGATATGTTATATTCTTATTTGAAAATTTTCGAGGACGAAATTTCTTTTAAGGGGGTAATAGTTGTAATAACCATAAATTTAAAATCATTATTCTAGAAATAAAAGAATAATAATAATTTATAATAAACTAAACATCTATATTATGATCCATCTTTCTTTATATCAATCAAAACTATTATTATTATTTATAAATTATCCAATAGGAAACCCTAATTAAGACACCCAAGTGATTATGCACAAACCCTAAAATTTTCAGAATTTTCAGAATCAGGATCAGGGCCCCTAAAACTCAGGGGGGGCATTCCCTACTCGATGATTATCTCAAAATTTTCGTTGTCAAAATATAAAATTTCGATTATGTCAAGTCAGCTGAGCTAGTCCCAAACGTGGCTACCCTATAACCTACTTTTGACCCTTACGCATCGTAACAGTAGGAGGCTTACGATGCGCAAGAAGTCTTACGCATCGTAAGGGTGTTATGCTTACGATGCGTAAGCCTGGCCAAATTTTAGCTATAAATAGCAGAGTCTGGGACTTGAATTCTGCAATTGGAACGACGTTCAAACTCCAAAATTTCGCTGAGATTTCGTCTGAATACTCTCAAATCACACACAAAATCACTAATTAGTATAACGGGGTGCTGCAATCAGGGTAATAACTCGATCGCTATTACGATTCATTTTCCGACCGATCAATATATCCAATGGATGTTTAAGTGCCGCCCACATTAGGGTTATACTTTGTCGTTCGTCGTTAAATCGATGGATGTTTAAGTATCGTACTTTGTCGTTCGTCGTTAATTCGATGGATGTTTAAGTATCGCACTTTGTCGTTCGTTGTGAGAATTTGATCTCGTGAGTTATCATAAATGCTGTATTGATTACTAACCCAGAATTGTGCGCCTGTTATTAAATTAGGTTAAAAGACTAATCAGTAGTCTAAACTCTGCCCGTATAAATCTGAAATATTATCACAAGGTAGCATCACTTTGGAATTATTAAGGTACGGATCCTTACCCCACTCCTTATTGCTTCATATTCAAATTGTTATAAACCCATTAAATTAATATATCTTTTAAAAACTCCTCACGTCTTTGATTATCGATTCATTTGACAGTCCGTTGAATTCCTATTCTAATCATAACTTTGGATTTTGCTTTCATGTCATGCGATAGTATTATGTTAAGTTGTACTCATTATCGCATGTTCCAATATATGTTACGTTTTGTTATGAAAAATATTTTGATAAGTTATAAGATCTTTTGTACTCTGATACCCTGAGTATCGCTTCTCGTGGAGTGTCCCACGAGCATGTTGTTGCGGCATCGACATCATGTGCTCCATCCGTGACGGAGAGATCAGTTCACGGCGTCTCTTAAGTACAAGTGTGGTACATATGGCTATTAGGAGGCGTATGGATCGATCCTAGGATTTAAGTTAAGGAGGTGGATAACGGGTATGCCAACTCGCCATCTCGTGTGATAATTATGCAGGAGTAGCTACCTGTGTATTGTCACGTTTTAAGTTTGGCTCATGGGTACATCCGTATGATATGATTATGAAATTACGTTACTTGTATCGTATCATTTTCGCATAAGTTTCGTTCGGATAACATTTCATATAAAGCGTTATTTGTTATTTGAGCCTATTATTCCGTACTGAGCATTCGGCTCATTCCGTAAATTTTTGTATGTACAGGTTCACAGGTTACGTCGGGCGGGAGAAAGAGAGAAGAGTAAAGCCTAGGAATAAATCTGAAGATGTTAGTTAATTAAGTCGAATGTCTCCGTTTGTATATGATGTGTGTAAAATGCAACATATAAATTACATCAAATGAGGCACAAAACTAACCCTTTTTAAGTACTAATGTTGGGAAAAGAGTGTTTTTGTCTTCCTTTTGTATTTTCAGGATTAAATGAGCTCAAATTCACAAAAGAAGCAAAAAGACAGCTAAATCTAACATAAATACAAGGAAAGGAACATAAGTGGACTGCCCGACCCCTCAACGGCATCTTCCCAAGCAAAATAGAGAAGGCAGAAGACTGAACACGCCCCGTGCTCAGCCAGCACGGGGCCGTGCCCAAGAAGCAGCAGAAAAGACAAACCTATAGAAGCTTCTATTGCCCACCATGGGGCCGTGCCCAGTGAACACGGGGGCGTGGCGAAAGTACTGCAGGCGCATTAATTGTAATTGCGAATTACAATTAATGAAGAGAGAGAATGTCAGACAGGCACGGGGCCGTGCCCAGCGGACACGGGGCCGTGCCCAGCCCTCTGTTCAGCCTATAAATAGGAGTGCTTGGTTTCATTTCAACTCATCCCTTGGCACACCACCTCTCTCACACTTCATCCACCACCCACCACCATCACAACACCATCATCCACCACCATCATCCATTGTCCATCGTAGATTGTGTGAGTCATCTCGGGATCCAAGATTGATCGTAAGAGTTCTTGACAATCAAGGCCATGTTTGCCTAAGTCTCTTACATCACTTGGTGAAGACAAAGTGTCTAGTATAATACTTTTTATTTCTAATCTTTTGCACTTTTTATTTGGTTTTGTATTAATGACTTTAATAACTAGTTACTTATGTTGAAGGTGATCTTTCCTTATCGTTTATCCGTGGTGTCTTGGCATTATTTTACTATCTATATAAAATAAAGGATTTTCACCATTCATATCTCCACGGTCTATATGGAGGTATGTTGGCTACCTGGTCGGGGGTTAAGGGAACGGTTTGGTAAAGGTCTTGCCATTGTTCAGCGTTTAGAGGTCCTGCAATGGACCTGGGTCAAATTTAGTAGGACCTCCTTCAATACTTCACGGTATTGGATGGCGGGGGTCCAAACTCTTTGATCCCCTCGTAAGTTAACTACTATTAATACTATAACCCGGCTATTTAGGACTGTATCCCTGCTGACTCAGACTACTTAGCCGAGGGTAACGTCACCGCCAAAAGCGGGGCCTACCATAATATTGCATTAATAACTTAATTCATTATCTTCCAATAATCCACCCTTTTAGGATTGTATCCTTGCTGACTCAAACTACTGGGGTGAGGGTAACGTCACCTTCAAAAGAGGGGCCTACTACAATAACTAAGATAATCTCTTAATTATGTGCAAAAGTGCGGAAATAATCAAAGGTTATACTAGATACGAGTCGGAACCAAGTGATTCATCTTGTCTATCTGTTTTTCTTTTTATTTTATTTTCAGCATTTTAGTTAGTTTTTATTTTTCTTAGTTTAAAAACATTTTTTCTAAACTTTTTATTTTGATTAGACGTTGAGGATAAACCGGTACTAAAAGCTCTTGTGTCCTTGGACGACCTCGGTATCTTACCAACGCTATACTACGCTCACGATGGGTGCACTTGCCCATATGTGTGTTTAGTGTTAGTAAAATATCGTGTTTTATAAATTTAAAACTTGGCTAAAAATAAGTGTTAAAAGGGCTTAAAATATACACCTAATATATATAACACTTCACACGCATCAGTATATTAACCTTAAGTTTAGTTGTCGTGTGGTTGTATCCTTGTTAAATAAATAAATGGAATTATGACTTTTGTTTATGATACCACTGTTATTGTGACACGTCAGCCCATTCCGGGTTGGGGTGTTACAGGAAACGTCAGGGACAACTTGATGACGGCCGTGCCAGCAGTCAACTCAAACGTCGCCATCAACGACATTTTTTACCAACCTGTCAAAATTCAAAATTCAAGGTTTTTCCCGCTCAAAATTACTACAAACTTCATGCAGAAGCCATTAGGCCGCGCAGCATTCATAACTATCCAATGAACCTGCGCGATTAAAACTAGAAAACGGAGAATCACCAAGAATCAGTCATGGTAGTCGCGCCGTAGCAATTGTCAAACATTTACACGCGCGCCGTCTACCAAACCAAAAGCAAGCATTTTTAGCATCTCTCTTTTCTAAGTCCAGAGCTCCAACCACTTGCTTCGCGTATGGTGTAGCACTGGACTGGGGGGACTTGAAGGGGTATGGTCCCAAAAAGCCGCGCAGACCTTCATTCAAGTCGCGCGCAAGCCCATACTCCTTATTCAGCAAAGTGTTCAACCTTAACCTCGCGCAGGTTACTCCAGCATGGATTAACCCCGCGCGAGGTCTCAACAAGAGAAAACACCAAATTCAACACTTAGCATTCTGAATAAGAGCCTCCAGCTCCTATAACCCTGCGCGGGCTAGTTACGTGCCCAGCAAGGGTTGCACAGGAACTATAGCGTAAGGCCACTTCAGAAGGTACGAAAGGTACAAGTGGCAGAAGAAAGGAGCCAATCCGCGTCCTCCATGCTGTGCTCAATCGTGCTCCACGATTGTCTAACGTGCAGGAGACAGAGAGTACACAAGGACGCCTATGTGGCACCAATCACAGGGCAGATACACCTGCCCCACGATCTCCACTTACCTGCTGAGGGCAGAAGGACGGCCAGGCCGACAACTGTGACACGTGGCTCTAATCACGGTGCGCCAGCACCGGAGAACTTCTAGAAGCCACTAACGGTCGACACCAATGAGACAAGGAGCATATCCTCTATGTTGTCGCCTTCCGGCCCAAGGTCCATCAGCCCACATCCTCTTACACCTCTCCGGCTATAAATAGAGACCTCAGTTCACAAGTTAAACATTCTCTTCCCTCTACTCTCACTCTTAACACACAATTATCTCCTCAAAGCAGTTACTTATTCTCACGCCGGAGTCTGGTTAAGAGGGAAACCCCATATTCCCCTCTTAACGAGCTAACGGTGTTCTGTTTTGCAAGATTAACGGATCATTAAGGAGCTCAGAAAGTCATAAGAAGGTTAACCCTTATGGTAGAAACATAAACCAAACTAATCAACCCCTAAAATTAGTTATGTGTTTCTTCATCAACATACTGCCCCCAACAATTTGAGACCCCATAGCGCCCCTGTAATGGTGTTCAGGGGCGCTATAGGGCGTTATGCCCATTTTTTCCTTGTGATGGCGCCCCATTACGTTAGGCCTTAGAAGGTTAAATTGTACAAAGTGTACGAGATTCAAAGGAAAAATAATTTTGGAAAATCCAATATTGCTAGCTCATAAACCCACTCCCTTCGTGATTTTCAAACTGTTGTTACTTTATAATATGATAATATATTCTTTTTTTATATTTCATCGTATTAACGAGCATTTTGTCCTCTTTAATTTGAGTAGGCTATTGCTGTAGTTTTCTTAATTTTAAATTTTTTACAAGATACATGACTACGTTATTACACATTCAATACAAATCATTACGTGATTACACATTTAATATGATTTGTTATAATTGATATTATTAAACTTACATTCATTATGTGATCCAACATTCTATACTAAGAACTTAATTATTTATGTTTTATTACGTGATTTAATTTGTAATATACGACATTACGTGGTTATTATAGGTTGATTGATTAATGTTTGTATTACATTTGTACTTAATGTGTGATTAGACCTGAAATATTAGGCATTCCAAGAAATATTATGTATTACATCTTTTTTTATTATGGTTAGTACGTAATTACATAATCACTTAGTGGGTTTTCACATAAATACTACAATAAAATCACGTAATAATACATAGTCAACTATTGTTACGTAATTACGTACTGGAACATATTCACGTAACACTATAGCAAAATATATTTTTTTAGAATAAGAAAAATACAACAATAGGCAATAGCCTACTCAAATTAAAGAGAATGAAATGTTTGTTAATATAGTGTAATTTTAAATATATATATATATATATATAGCGGACCACTAAAATGAGAACCACCTCCAGTTGTAAGAACCGTGAAAACCACACCGTACGGGGCGAGTTGGACCAAAAATTTTTTTGATAAACGTAGATACATGTATTATAAACACATTTGTAAAAAAAATTCAAAAAAAAAGTGTCGTGTGTGTAGTTTTGAGCACCCCAAGTTTGTGTTTACGGGTACCGTAATATTTATTTAAAATTTACGGTACCCGTAAACCCAAACTTGTGGTGCTCAAAACTACACACACGACATTTTTTTTTTTTTGAATTTTTTTACAAAAGTGTTTATAATACATGCTTCTACGTTTATGAAAAAAAATTTTGGTCCAACTCGCCCCGGATCAAAAAGTTCTCACGGTTCTTACAACTGGAGGTGGTTCTCATTTTAGCGGTCCCCTATATATATATATATATATAGGGGCTGGTTAACGTACAAATGTGCTTATCGTACATTACGTACGCTACAATCTCAGCCGTCAGATCATCTTCCCGCATTGAAAATCGCATGTTTTTTTACAACAATTTCGCATGTTGGTTTTTTAACATGCGATTTCATCAAAATTATCACATGCGAAATTGTTACAAAAACCAACATGCTATTTCATCAAAATTATCACATGCGAAATTGAACTATCACATGCGAAATTGTTTCAAAAAAACAACCTGCTATTTCATCAAAATTATCACATGCGAAATTGAATTACCACATGTGAAATGGTTACAAAAAAAAACAACCTTCTATTTCATCAAAATTATCACATGCGAAATTGTTACAAAAAAAAACATGCGATTTCATCAAAATTATCACATGCGAAATTATTACAAAAAAAAACAACATGCGATTTTCATTGCGGGAAGATGATCTGACGGCTGAGATTGTAGCGTACGTAATGTACGATAAGGGAATTTGTACAGTACCCTTTACCTATATATATATATGGGAAGGTTCAAGTGAAATCTCCTTTTATCGCGAGAACTCGAAAACTAACTAAGAAAGCCTAAAAAACATACCAATTTTTTTTTTACATTTTTTATTAAAAATCGTAATTACATAGTTAGTCCCTATGGTTTACACAAAGTAACAATCTAATGTACTAATAGTTTAAAATCACTTCTTAGGGTAGTAACTTTCCATTTTTTAACATGTGGGGGTATTAACGTTAATTCCATGGTAACTATTAGTACCTTAGATTGTTAGTTTGTGTAAACCGCATGGACTAACTATGTAATTAATTATGTAATTAATACCCCCACATGTTAAAAATGGAAAGTTAGTACCCCAGGAAGTGATTTTAAACTATTAGTACCTTAAATTGTTAGTTTGTGTAAACCACATGGACTAAATATGTAATTAACTCCTATTTTTTATATATAAAAAAACTATAAAAAAAATTGTAATGCACGTGTATAATAATACACAACACATGTGCAGTACAAGTTTTTTTTTGAAAAAAAAGTTTTTTTTATATACAAAAACTAGCGAAAATTAGTAAAGGAAAAAAAATTGGTATTTTTTTAGGCTTTTTTCGAGTTCTCGCGATAAAAGGAGTTTTTAATTGAACCTTCCCCTATGTGTTGTGTGTGTATATAGGGTCAGGATTTAGAGAAAACGGTAAAAAGTGTGAGAACGGTTATGAATCGTACGATCAAAACAATTTGTGGACTAGATTGGCGCGGTGGCGTTTTCGTAAATAACACCAATTCTATTAAGTGGACGCGCTTCATTAAGGGTAAAAGGGTCTTTAGACTTCTCTACCAAAAACGCCAAACTAATGAATAAAACGTCATTACGGGCTAAAACACATCCTATATAAACAAAACATCTCAGACATTCATTAAACACACCCCGAACCGGAAACGCCATATTTACTACTATATACCATTCATCTTAGAAATGCCAAAAAACCCAAAACATCAAACACACAAAACTCAAAAACGCCATATTTTACTATATATCAATCATCTTAGAAAACGCCAAAAAACTCAAACATCAAAGATTCCAAAAATCGACGTTTCTTTTAGATACACTATTTCCTCAGTAAAACGCCAAAATGGCAAACATCGTTTCTTGTATATCAATATTGTTCTACGCGAAGTTTCGCAGAATGCATTCTTAGCTGAGGGGCTCTTAACTCAATAACATTTTGCTGCAAGAGATGGACAAATCTTCAACAAAAAGATGCTGGTATCAGACTTATGTCATTTTTTGTGTTTTGTTCTTGATGAATATTATAATGGCATGAAAAGACGAATGACACTGATGAGTGGTTTGAAGATAAACATGAAGATAAAGATGAACTTCAAACAAAAAACTCATGTCATTTTGTCCTTCCAAACGGCCAAAAAAAACTACTTCAATAACAAAAAAACAAAATGAAGCATGCCAAAGTCAAACCACCAGTGAACATGTTTTAAAAAAGAAAGAGACTGATGACAGTGAAGATTTGGAAGATGAATTGTTTCTATTTTTATTTTTTTAATTTTCTTTTTCTGTTGTTTGTTATGTATTTTTTAGCTAAGAACAAAAATACATTATTTTATCAAAAACGCCAAACAGACATAATGCTTGTGAAACGCCGTCATGCCATAAAACGCCAAAAACTCCCAAACTATAATAAAAGTAATTTGGACAAGTATTATTAAAAGCTCAAAATGAAAAAAAAAAACGCGAAAAAAACTACTTAAAGCCATTAAAAAACACCAAACTTGGAAGATGGCACGTCTATCACCCTAAACTCATAAAAAGCTGAACAAAAACAGTAAAAATACACACAGTAACTGAAAAGACGGTTACTTTATTAATATCATTTATTATAATAAAATCCCGCCTAAACTACGCGCCAAAAAACATCATATAAGAGAGACGTCTCTGCACAATCAATTGATCACACCAAAAAACAATGTCATGTTTCCTAGAAACCACTCACTTTAAAAACGCAAAAAAAAAATAGTTAAAAAAGCCACAGATGGGAAACCTCGTTTCTTCTATATTGAGTATTGTTCTGAATGAAGTTTCACTGAATGGTTTTCTCTCTGAGGTGGGTATCTCTATAAGATTTTGCTGAATGAGATGGACAAATATTCATGAAAAAGAGACTGATGACACTGATATGTCATCATGTCACTTTGTTCTTGATGGATATATTGATGGCATGAAGGGATCAATACATTCGACCAGGCGTTGATCTTCAACATGTCACCAAACAAGTATATATCAAACCACAATACAGGATACCACTAAAAATAAGCATCTTCTAAAGACGGACATTATGTAGGAAAATAAGGATCAAGATAAGGTATTCAAAACAGGTTCAAAACGCCAAAAATGTTAAAGTAGAAGAGGCTGATGACAGTGAAGATTTGGATGAGAAATTAGATTAGAATTTTTTTTTTCATTTTCTATTGTTTGTTATCTAATTCTCTGTTGTTTATTATCTAATTCTCTACTATAAAAAAATTGATATAAAACGCCAAAAACTACAAACACCAAAGCGCCTGATAGTATGAAAACTGTGAGAACGGATGCTAGCAAAGCACGTTGTTGCTATATAAAACGCCAAAAAATGCCAAACAAAGTATTACTGGAAAAGCAACACTAATTGACAGATGAAACTGAACGAAACAGTAATTGCAAAAGAGTAAAATGAAGAGACGGTAACATTATTGCCAAACATTTATTATATTAAAAGCCACTACATGGAAAATTGAATTTATTTAATTGACTGTCACATTATAGGACTGCATCCTACATGGCACAACAATTGATAGAAAAAAATACACATCAAGAAAATTACTGATGTTTTTTACATTATAGGCATGCATCCTACATGGCACAACAATCAAAGTAGACATGGGCAAAAAAACCGGTTTTTTAACCGAAACCGGTTAATAACCGTAACCGAAACCGGTTTTTAACCGGTACCAAAATAACCGGTTTAGGTTTTTTAATAACCGGCGGTTCCTAACCGGTTTTAGTTATTCTTATCAATAACCGGTTTTTAACCGGTTAATTAAAAACCGGTTTTTTAGAGTGTTAATAATAACCGGTTTTTAACCGGTTTTTTTACATGTTAACCGGTTTATTATAACCGGTCGGTTATTAACGGTTAATGATGTTCAGCTTGAATAACCGGTTATTAACCGGCCGGTTATTAACCGTAACCGGTTTTTTTTTCTTGGCCCATTAACAGCAAAAACCGGTTAACCGGTTTCGGTTAAGAAATTAACCGAAATGTGCACCTCTAAATCAAAGCCATACTTAGTTAAAACGCCAAAATATTTACTATGCTCCTGATCTAAAAAAACAATAAAAACGCCGCGTATTTGTTAAACGCCAAAAAATGTGGAGATGATGTGAGATGCGTTTAAAAAAAGAATATAAAAGGACAAAAAAAGCCCCCCCCCCCCCCCCCCCGTGCCCTTCACTATGTCGCGAGACACGTGTTACGCCAGAATCCGTTCTCACTGTTCTCACACTTTTGGGCGTTTTCTCTTGATCCCGTACATATATATATATATATATATATATATAGGTGAATTATACACAGAAATCCCACTCTAGTTCAAGAAACCCAAAAACCCAGTTATGTGGTTAAGAAGTAGCCACGTGTTTTTTGTAAGAGATTGGCTAAGGGACAGATTGAGAATTTTGCACTAGACAAGGACGGTAAGTAGCCACGTGTTCTATGTTTATTTGTGTTTTAGTTTATATTGTTAGTTTTTATAAAATCAAAAATCCAAAAATAGAGTGCTTATTTGTTTTATTAAATTTTTTTAACCGTTCCTGAAGATTTGATTGATCATCATAAATTGAAAGAAATTTGAATTGTGAAATCCGAGTACAAATACTTGGATGTACCAAGTGTTCATGTGGTATTTCCCTCTGTTGTTTAGAATTTTTTGCTTATGAATTTCTAAGCATGTGCAGTATTTGATTCAAATCAAGAAACAGGGGTTGTTGAAGATTGAGATGCTGTTGGCTGCTGATAAAGCATGAAGTGATAGTGATAGTACATTTAAAGAAGTATCTGTGAACCTGCTTGAAAGAGAAGTCATTGACAAAGAAAAGAGTTGATAAGAATCTTCCTCTTGCATTCTTTTCAACAAGATTTTCAAGCAAAGATGATCATGATTAAGAAGAACAAAGAGCCCAAGTTTGAAGATAAAAAGATGAAGTATCTTCCCACAGAGACATGAGATAGACAACAGTTTGATAAAGACAGCATAAACCTAGGGGGATATTGTAAAGCCATATAATTGAGTAGGTTTACGTTTATCTTTATCAAACACAATTACAAGCTATTGGGCTTAGTAATCTAGTGGGTTAGATAGCATTGGGATAAGCCATGTGGGCTAATTAATGATTTGGACCTGTTTAGTTAAGACTTAAGAGTGTGCTTGTGGGCTTGGCCAAGTTTGTATTTAGGTCACCCTATGTAACTATAAATAGGGTGAAACCTAAGCCATTTTAGGGTGACTGTTCATTATTGTTCTTCATCATTTTCGAATTCTTGTGTCAAGTGTACCAGACGATCCCTTTGAGATCGTGTGCACTTTGATATTCAGTCAATACAAATCGTTGTTGTTCTTATCACTTTCTTATTTTTCCGCACTTTGATTGTGATTTTGATATCCGGTTGATAGTTTTGAGACTTACAATATGTAACTGATTAATATTTACCCTAGTGATACCCGATGGGTTCTGGGTCAGATATACTCAACGGGTAATTTTTTAAATTAATAATAGGTTTACCCGATACCCGAATGGTATTTACCGGCTAGAAACCCAACAGGTTTGGGACAAATTTATCTAATCGGGTTTGGTGTTGGGATTACTTAAATCCGTCCCAAACCCGACCCATTGCCATCCCTAATTCTTATCTTTAACTAAAGTTAAAGTCAACGAAGTGGTCAACGTCAAAGTGGAAGTTCTAGCCAAATAAAAAAAAAGTTGCCAAGTAAATGACCGGAATAAATAAAGGGATTGTATCGTCAAAGTTGTGTTGGTTTGAAACAAGATTTGCTACAAAATGATGTAAAGTAGCAAAAGTGAAAACTGGTAGAATCAGAATCAAGTATTGATCAAAATATGCAAATTTAAGGAGGAACAAAAAAGTAAATTTACCCATTGTCCCAGTCCGGATTTATTAAAAGAGTTGAGTAAGGAAGGAATTATCAAAAATGAGAAATTGGTGAAGAAGTTGCAATCTTCTAACCAGTAATTGGAAATAATCGTGAAGGTTTATTATGACTTTTAGCTCATAATTCGACGAATTAAGACTTGTGAAGAGTCTAAGAACTGTGTCATGTATCAAGTGTCAATCCTGAGCTTACCAGGTGTTGGTTGGTCAAAAACTGGCATCATGGTTATGACCAAACTTCTAGATCAGCGAACACAGTCCTCATCATTAGTATCTAAAACGTATTCAAGAAAATGTTTGATACGGAGAAATTAAGGCAGAGTTATTACATTCCTGATCAGTGCTTCCAATAAAAACAACTTAAGTTGGGATTGGAATTGGAATTGGATATCCACAAAAGTTAACTCATATCGTTTTAAAAAGACTAAATTAACTAAACTACAAGGGCCGGGCCTTTCAACTCAGATGAAGCAAACGATTTTTGGGCTCTCAACAACACAGCTATGCATATTTATATATGGAAAAAAAGATGCTACAATGATCTGATCTGATATTTATACTGAAAGAGATGAACCATTATCAGCCATTGTGAGATTTAGTATCATATCAGCAGCCTTGGGAGCCCTGAAAACAGAAAAGGTAACAAAACAAATTAGAACAAATGCAACCCTGATTTCCAAAACTCAGACTGTTTGATTATTCTAATGCGGATTTACAAATATACTTATACTGTACCATGCGTCAGGTGCCTGGTACAGACTGGATGAAGAGCCAAAGCATGATGCAAGCATGTCGGTGTTTATGACACCCGGATTAAGTGCAACGGCTGCCATGCCGCTTGGCAACTCCTTTGCCACCGACTTGGTCAACCCTTCTACTGCCCATTTTGAGGCACAGTAAGGGGCCACCTGTTCCATTTTTATACAAGAAAAAAAGCCATGATGACATATTCACAAGAATTGTTAAAATATTTATTTTGTTTTTTACCTGTGCTGCAGCAGATCTTCCCCACCCGGATGACATATTCACAATAATCCCTTGTTTTTTCTCAATCATAAGGGGAATAAAATGCCGTAACATATTTGCTATTCCCTTTAGATTAGTATCTATCACAGCATTAAATTCCTCCTCTGGAACCTCCCATAGTCTGTTGTTTTTGTTTATGGTACCTGCATTATTTACTGCACAGATATGCTTCTATAAGCAAACAAAATGCTACCAGGATCACAAATAGTGCATCACAATGAGCATTCACTTGCTTGCAGTATAAAATTGATATATTTATACACAGGTGAGCATGTCAGACAAGTTTTCACATCTCTAGGTATGAGTTATGAGAACAAATTTCGTCTATCTACTTTAGTTTCACGTATGCTCAGATTCTCTTCAAAAGTATAATATATGACCCCCCCCCCCCCCCCCCCCCCCCCCAAATTAAATTACTTTCAGGTATATGCTTTTCACATATCCACTTTATTTTTAAATATATGCTTTGTCTTAATAAGTGGCTCAACTTTGTATATTCCAAAACATGTCTAACGAATATCGATAGGTGACAGAACTTAGCGTTTTTATGGCAATGGAGGTATAACCTTGTCAGGCGTACACACATACCCAAAAATGGCTATTTTCGTGATTTTCTCTGAAAGAAAACCCCTCAAAGCTAACCCTTTCAATCTCAGTCCATATTACATATAACCATATCCAAACATCGGTCAGTAAGGTATAAGAATTTAGCATGAACATACATGAGAGAAGGTACAAACTAGTATTTTACAGACTCTAAGTTAGAGTGTTTGCCATTGCTTATGCTTTATATGAAACCATGAGATGAAAATGTGGATGCTAGAGTACTTGTGTAGTTGTGTTTATTATCAAATGCATCACAAGTAGGCCTGTATAAAAAGCGAAAGAACACAAACATGCCACGTTCTTTTAACTTTAACCGAACAAACGATCGAACAGGAAGAGGTACATGAAGGGGTTTTTCTTCTTTGTGTTTGTTCATGAAGAAAATGAGTGTGTATGTGTTAATTTATGCTCATCCGTTAATAGTATAAACAGATGGTTCACGAACACAAACGAACAACATAACTGAGATAACAACACCAATTAAAAGTGAATGTGAATATCAATCCGTTGGGCCTAAAAAGTTAATATAACTAGGTTGGATTGTGATGGCTGATAATTGTAATGGGGCTACAAAACTTAGATGGATACGTAACGTAAACTAACGAAGATAAATGAGTGAACATAAACGAACAAACAAAAACAAATTTCAATGAAGGAGCATAGACCTGTCCATGTTGGTTCATTCAATTAAATGAACAATATAAAAACTTGTTCATGTTGATTCATAAGATAAGCGAAAAAATGGTTCATTGATTCATTTACAGGCAGGCAGGCAGGTGACAAGTGAATTTAAGAGAGTGTTAAGTACAAGGAGTCACATAATCCTAAACAAACAAAAAAGTAAGTAGTAAACATAATTCAATTAAAAGTAGGAAGAATCTGAAAAGTGAATTACCAATAATATCGGGAACCCCCTTCTTCTCCATGACAAGTCGTGCCAAATCCTGAACACTGCTATTTGAACACTGAACAGCATAATAATAATAATTACATAATAAAATAATAATAATACTTATTATTTAATTTAGGGTTCCTTCCTAAATTAGGGCTCAATTTCACATAAAACAAACTGAAAATGAATAATAAGTAAGAAACTAACGACGTCAAGATTGAAGAAGAGGTGTTTGTCGTCGTCGTGGTCGGAAGAGAGTTGGGTCTGGAGAGATTTGAGTTTATCCTGAGAGCGAGAGCAGCCGATGACGGAATGGCCTCTCTTGGCCAATTCTAGGGCTAGGGCTTTTCCAAGTCCTCTGCTAACGCCTGTTATCAGCACCGTCTTTTGCCCACCTCCGCCCTTCATTGCAACACCAACACCCGTCTGAGTCATCATTCCTGCCATACATACAAATATGTGTGCGCCCAGGTAACTTCCTTCCTTACCAGTATAGCGTTTATCTCATAAACTCCCTTTCCATCCATATACACTTAGGTAGCGTTTGGTATGCAGGAATGAAAGGTGGAATGGAATGGATGATTACGAGGGAATAAAGGAAAGGGTGTTTGGTTGGTCAATGGAATGGAATCACCCATTCCAAAATGCATTCCATTCCCTCAAAATCATTCCTTCCACCCCCCATGTTTTTTTTCCATTCCATCCCCTCTTGCACCATTCATCAACAACACCACAACCCACCACCTTCGCCACAACCCACCACCACCACCACCCACCACCGACTTCATCGCCGCCACCCGCCACCACCTCACTCGACAGCCACCGCCGCCGCCGCCACCCACTCGCCACCGTTATCACCCATAGCTGCGACCAACCGCTAACGACACTCGCCGCCGCCGCCCACCACCATCGTCAACGCCACCACCGCCCACCACCATCGTTGGCGCCACCACCACCGCCACCGCCACCACCAACCGCTGCCGCCAACCGCCACCTCTGCTGCCACCCACCACCAACGACCTACTTGCCACCACCACCACTCGTCGCCGTCGCCGCATCGCTACTCGCCGCCACCACCATCGCCGACACCCACCACCGCCACCTATAACCACCCACAATCACTACCACCGACCACCACCACCACCACCATCACTCACCGCTGATTTTATTACTCCGTTTTTCTTGCCTACCGAACAATACACAATAATAACTCATTCCATTCACACATGGTAACCAAACAAGACATGGAATGGTAATAATCCATTGCATTCCCTCATCCATTCCATTACCTCGTCCATTCCATTCCTTCGTCCATTCCATTACCCCATACCAAACAGACCCTTAATTTTCTTTCTTTCTTTCTTTCTAGAAAAAATTACATAAATCAACCTTTATCTTATACGTAAACCTTTCACTATAAAATCATTTAAATCCAACATTTATGTTCATGTTTTACGAGTAAAACCTTTAACACAAACGGCGTTGGATTTCTTAGTTAAATCACCATGTTAGGGCTTCTTATTCAAATATTAGTTTTTTATTAAAATAAACTACAAATCAATTCTATTTTTTTCTGGACCTTTCTCACATGTGGACAAATTAGTAAATTCCACCACTCCATCATTTTCTACTATACATTTATATAGATCTGAGTATACATTACATATTTGAAAATGAGATTTGAGTCCACCGGCTCCTTCTTCCATGACCGGAGCACAAGTTTAGCCTCAAAACTGTTTAAAACTGTCACGCCAACTGGCGAATCTACTAGTGAATTTCGGGACGAAAATCCCATTCAACTTGGGGATGATCTGATACCCGGGGAAAATCTTCAAATACTTTGATTTCTTTAGTGACTACTTACCAAATTTCGGGACGAAATTTCTTTCAACTTAGGGATGACGTGACAACTTGCATTTTCAGGTTTTTACTCTTAACTCTCTATGTTAAATCTTTTTGATCTTCCAGCATATACGTACGTGCATTCACGTTATACGTGTAGGTTATAACACGTGACTTAACATAAACTAGTGGGACTAGTTTCGATTACACACTTAAAGTTAGTTGCTAACTTGTTAACTTTCTATGCAAGATACTAGGTTTAATGTGTGAGGGACTAGATGTGTATAAATTGAAAACTACATCACAAATTCGGAATATTCTTTAACCTCTCACAAATTCGGGATTTCCTATATCTATACTACACAAATTCGGACCAACCTATACCTCTAGACACATAAATCAGACCATTCTTAAACCCCACAAAAATTCGGCCCCCCTCATTCCCTAAATTCAGAATACCCTAAACCCTAAATTCGAACACCCTTTATGTATAAACTCGGAACTTAGAGTTTCCTAAACTCCGATATTTATATTCTTATACAAACTCGGATCAAACTCTCGCCGACTTAAAGTTTTGTTATAAATACTAACCTAAACCCTAACTCGCCCCATTCTCTACGAATTAATTGATCTCCCCCCCCCCCCCCTCTCTCTATTGGCGATATTTCTTGCAAAACCCTAGCTACAGAAAGGTATTCCTTCACCTTTCTTCTGCATATGTTTGTCTTATGTGATGCTATTGTGTGTATGGGTTGTAGATAGTTAACAACACGTTGATGTATGCGTATAGATATATCTAATACTAATAAAATAATACATTTAATGCCACATGACATTTTCTCCTCTAACATCCCTCCAATTAATGCCACATGTCATTTTCATCTTTAATTCATTTATAATATATAATAACTAGGTTAATGCCCGCGCGATGCGCGGCTTCATCCAAAACCATATTATTTACTTTGAAATATAATATTTTATACAAACGCATAAAAACCTATTAAAATCCATATATAATCTCATATTCTATAACACGTCTGTAAAGTTTAGTAATACGTAGTCTTGTACTGTTGCATAAAAAATTCTGTTGATCAATATACACTGGTCGAGTAAAAAAGAAAATATCAAAATATGAACCAGATGTAATAAAATGTGAATGTATTATATGGTTGAAAATAAAGAACATTATATAAAAAAGATAAAGTCATTTATTCATGTATAACAACTAATTATAGAAATTTTATCTTAAATATATTTTCAAATCAAGTAGTAAAAGGGACTAATCATTCATCACAAATTTGAATCAAGTAATTTTAAAGAATGAATACACAAATCATATTAAGTAATAATTGTTATAGAAAGTGCTTAAGAGCATGAATATCATCCAAACACTTGCTAGTTGCTTGAACATCTTGACAATTTGAGATCATTCGGCTTCTTCTTTGTACCTAATATGAACAAAATAAATGTCACACATAATGAATCTAGTCATATAAAAGAATTGAATTTATAATTCTAAGAAATATATGAAATGAAAGGTAAATGAATAAAAAAAATTAAATGTTCCAAGGACTTACATATCATTTCCAAAAAATCGCAGCTGAAACCTAAATGTCGATTAAGATGGCTACACAACTGAATTAATCCTGAAAGTTAAAAGAAATAATAAAAGGAAAAAAATTTGATATTCAAGAGCAAGTAATCAATTCAGAAGAACAATAAATCAAACCCGAAAGTTGCAGCGTAATATAACCAACCCGACCCGACCCAGATGACCACTTGTACACGTCAAGCATCAACTTGAATGATCCAATCATATACCCGAGCCGACCCAAATGACCAGTTGTCCTCATCAAGCATCAACCCGAAAGATCCTGCGTGATATATAACCAACCCGACCACGATGACCAGTTGTATCCATTAAGCATCAAACAGTCAATCTTGGCCCGTTTAGTACAAACAATTTTTAACAGAATAATCCAAACATAAAAACATATAAAAAAGATGCCATAAAGAATATACCTTCTTTAATCTTTTTGTAAGGCTTCAAAATTTAGCAAATCATGTGAATTAGTCAAGGTATAAAATAAAGTGCGTGGCCATTGGTCAAGTATAGGGGTGCCCCTGGTGCAGTCAAGCAACCCAACCCATTTTGACCTCCCAAAATTACCCATTTGACCTTTACGATGTATCAAATCACACTGAAAAGGATATCGCATTTTAAATGACAAAAAAACTTACAAAATAAGAACAACTCACAACAAATATCTAGATCAAAATGCAGTTGAAGGTACCTGAGAGAAGGATAGATAATCAAAATACATGTTGGTGGCTGTTTCTTGAACACACAAACAGAAAACAAAAATCTTGATCAAAACATGTGGGAATGACCAAAACCAAAACTTTGACAGAAGCGTCAAAAATTTTCTTTCGATAAGACGTTTGCCATCTGTAAATGCAATCAGCAAAGTTAAAAACAAACTCAAACTGAAACTATTTTTTTTAATAAATAAGACCCATGTAAAAACCATTTCCATTTTTATACTACTATTTTCATTCTCTCATTTGTTTACTTTCCATATAATACACCTCAAATCTTCGCCTTACATGTCAGTTTAAAAAAATAATGAAATTGTGATTAATCTTCATTAACACCTACACCTGAGGCCTTGCAACAAAAAATACTCCTTAATAACATTTTCGTGATGCTCCTTAATAACATTTTCATGATACTCATGGTTTTTATTTGATTTTCTAAACTTTATTTTTAATTTTGAGTTTAAATTTTATAATATATATTTCCTTGGTTGGTTGGACCAATCCAACCAACCCATTTAAACCTGAGCAAAATAATTTTTCACCACATTTCAAACTCAATTAACTTGGTAAAATAGTATTAATGGCAAAGGTTTGTAATCTGCAAATATGTGGTGATTATGTTACGGATAGCGTTACTATTCAATTCTTCTATATATTCTTCTACACACCATACATATTGCATACATATTGCTTATGTGTGTATATAGCATGGCCCGTTCTTATTTAGTCAAGCAGTCATTACCTATTCGTATTTGACTATTTAAGCCATTACACCAGCATGTAACTAAACTAAATATCTAGATGCATACGATACGCTGTAGTACAAAGTGGTTATTATGTGTTTATGACAATAATGATATAAGCATTAAAGTTCTATAAACAAATTCCTGTTCAATAACATAAACGGTAAAGTAGATATAATATGCTACATTGTCTATGCTCACAAATTAAAAAGCTGACGTAGAATTGTACCAAAATAACCTTCCCCATATCCTTATAATACCTATATGGACTTGGTTATTTAATTATATATTTGTTAGGTGTAATATGTTGACCGTTGAATTGGCATCTTAAAGTATACACCTCTTTCATTATGAAACTTCATGATCCTTATTTTCTATTTGTATTTTTTCCATATATTTTGTGTTACGATGATTTTTATTTTATCTATTAAGTCTATACAACTAATGTAAGCTTCCGATCTATGTGTTATATTATTACAAATTTTACAAAAAATAAATAATAATTACCATAATAATATGTGGTATGATTCAAGGAAATTAGGTGAGTAAAAATATCATAAATTGTTAATTGTTGTTGACTTTACAAAATAAAAACTTTCCTAAATATTATATGAAATGAAATAAGTTACATGTCAAATTTTTGTTGACAAAAATAGAGTTTGATTTTCATTGAATTTGGAATTAAAAGATTGTAATTGGAATTAAATGATTATAATTTTAGTCAAAAGGTTATTTTGATAAAAATATAAATAATTAACTAAAATATTAAAAGTACAATAATTGAAATTACATACCATATATATGGAAAATATTAAATCATCCTAAACATACGTAATGAAATAAATTATTTAGTAAAGTCTTAACATATGTTAACAGAAATAGGAGTAAATTAAGCCGAAGATCTATTAAATTTGGAAATAAATGATTATAATGTTAGTCAAAACCGTTATTTCAACAAAAAAAATATTAAAAGTACAATAACAAATGAAAATGTATACCATACATGAAAACATAAAATTCAGAAAAAGATACTTTTGAATCAAAATTATTAGCAACTTTGAAAAATCAAATACATTCTAGTAGAAACCAACGAAAACATAACATATTGAGCAAGGGATCAAAGAAAACCCTAACGAAACAGTTAGAATTGAAATAAATATTAGCAAAATTAGCAATAAATATTACTTAAGAGTTAGAACCGTACCTCAAAGTTCATGAACAAATCGGAGTGAAAGATTCGGTGATGGAGGAAAGGATGACGATCGTATACCGTGTTGGTAAGTTTAAGAAACGGAAAGAAAAAAAATCAAGAATTATGCTTACTGATAGATTAGGATTCATAGCATGCAACTTTAGGTTGTTAACAAACAAATTTAGCTAATTAGATAATCCATAAACTTGATACAAATTGTCTAACAAATTACATAATTAAAAGTGACCTAATTTGGAACATATTACAATACCTGGCTTGAAAAAAAAAAGAAAAAAAAAGAACTCAAAATGTGCCATTTTAGCAAAAATTAAAGATGCTATCACAATATCAAATCAAGAACAATATGGATACCAAACCATCAAAATAGCAATCAAACCAGCAAAAATACAATCAAGATCCTTATAATACCTATATGATCACTAAGCAACTTCAATTTCAATTTTGTTTAGGTTTTTATATGGATGAATGATCAATGATAATACCTATATAATCAATTTCAATTTTGTTTAGTAATTAAAGGTGCATCACGGTCGGAGACTAAATCCTAGTTGTTCACATTCACGTGTAACTGGTTGTGTTGGGATTGAACCCTATCAAGAGGAACAGATAATTAAAGCCAAAACTGGATCAGAGCAGTGGATCCAGAATAAGCAGACGTTTACAATATGATATGATCAAGTCTCTCCCCTTGAAAGTGAACTTCAACATCTGCTGACCTCCTATCTACTGATCTTGCAAAGTGCTGCCTTACAACTACTGCCCAAAGTTAAAGACTGATGGAAGACCAAAAGCTCTGCTGATTCAATCTACTGCCTTGAGTCAAGTACTGCTGATCCGGACAAGTGTTGCTGGATTCACAGCAGTGGAAGGTTGCAGCAGTAGTATAATTGTCTTTATGAAATGTAATGTAATAGCAGTGGTTAGCATAGCAGTGTTTGTATTGATCAGAGGTTAGAGTTTGTTAGGAGGTTAGATGTCACTTTCATGGTGACGTCAGCTAAGATGCTCAGTGGTTTGCAAGTGCCTATAAATAGCTCAGTACTTGGTATTGTTCTATCAGCTCTTTTGCATCACTGTCTTCTTTGCACGAACAAACAACTGAGCTCTGGCTGAGGGGGAGTTTGCATTCATTCATCAATCATTGTAATCGTTATTGAAATAAATTCAATCTTCCGATTCATTGAGAAAAGATGTTTGATCAAAGTATTACTCTCGTTTGATTGTATGCAAAGTTTGTTTCCATCATAATTCAGCTGCACACTCATCCATTTTCATCTTAATTACAAACACAAAATACAATCAGAAACAAACTCAGATCCAACAATTGGTATCAGAGCCTGGACAGTCAAATTTGATTTAACAATCATTTTGACATAAATAGTTCGGCTCATAACAGTTGATACTGATCGTTTATTCGTTTATTGAAAAACAGAGCAAGGATTAATCACCATTAAAGTTGATTTCTCAGTGTCTGTAAAACAACAAGAATGACGTCACAATCTCAGGATGATAAAAACAACATCGGCTCGCTTTTTAAACCACCTATGCTAAAAAGAAATGAGTACAACATCTGGCAGAGGAGGATGGGTCACATCCTCGCTCAACAAAGCACAGGTTGTTGGAGGTCTGTTGTCTTTGGTCCCCATGTTCCCACAGTGCCAAGCGCTGAAGATGCTAAAAAGTTCGTTCCAAAACCAGTTGAAAATTATACCGAAACCGACTATCAAAAGTTCGAACTAGATGCTAAAGCTTTTAGCATCATAGCATCAGCGCTGCCCAATGAGATATATGCTGGACTGTTACACTGTAACAGTGCCAAAGAGTTATGGGACGCGCTTAAGGAACAGTTTGGGGGAACCGAAGAAGTCATAGAAAACAATAGGGAAATCCTGAACCAACAGTATGAAACATTTTGTCATGTTAGAGGTGAATCACTGACGCAACAATTTGAGCGTTTCAGTTGTCTCATCAGTGAACTGAGGCTTGTTAATACCACTTTTACAAACTCAACTCAAAATAGCAGGTTCCTCAGGTCACTGCCAGAAAAATGGGACACCATAGCTTTTGTCACCCGAAACTCACCTGAGTTCAAGGATCTGACCTTGACCCAACTCCACGGTCGACTCCTGACCTACGAAAGGGAGTTGAACCAGAAAAGGAAGTTACAAGAGTCAGGAAAAGCCGTTGATGATTATACATTCGGTAACACTGCTCTTTTGGGTCAAGAAGAACCTGGGAGCAGTGGTAAGGATCAGGGTTATGATCACTTCATTGACATAACTACTGGAGCAAATTTTAACAACCCTGATCCTCACTCTGCAAGTTATGCATTCACTACAAACGAAAACCAGATGTCAGACAATCTAAGCTTTGAACTCAATGATTTACAACATTTTGATCCCACTGACTTAGAAGAGATGGATATTCTGCACCAGTTGGCTTTGCTCAGTGTTAGAACTAGCAAATTCTATAAAAGAACAGGGAGAAAATTCCCAGGACTTCATGGAAATTTGAGGGTTGGGTTGGATAAATCGAAAATCAAGTGTTACAAGTGCAATAGGTTAGGGCACTTTGCTAGGGAGTGTAGAAGTCAAAACTGTAACACCTCGAAAATTTACGTCCAATAAAGTAGTGACACGTGTCATGGACTTTGAATGTGTGAAAACATACTTTAGAGGGACTAAAGTTGACATACAATGAAACTATGTGATTGTAAGGGTCCAAAGTGTCAACAATGGATAAATAAGTCCTACAATAACCCTACATGGTGTTTATAATCTAAAACGGATAAATTATGGATCATACGAAGCGGAAAATGAAAGAAAGTGAGGAATTACAAACTACAGGGGCTAAACGTGTCAACATGTTGAATTTATACCTCTGAGTGATCTTTTGGCAAACCCGAAGTTTTGTAATGATAAAATATACTCACAAGAACATGTGATAAAAATTTCATGAAGTTTCGTGAACGTATGAGAAAGTTGTGATCAAAACCGTACACGAAAGGTTAATTACGATATCGTGAATTTCGTGACTTTTCGGGTAAGCGCAAAGTTAACCGAGGACATACCCAAGTTTATAAAAGTCCCAAGGTTTATAAAAGTCAGATATAAGGGCCAAGAGTGCTAAGTAACTAGCTTAAACACGCTGCAAAAGATCAGGGGCTGAATTGCAATATTGAAAAACTTGTAATGCTGGTCAAGCACACCCTCGCGTAGCGCGAGGGGGGTCTCGCGTGGCGCGACACCTACTGCCAGCGACAAGACCTGCAGATGTCGGTTTTAAGGGCTGTTTGCGAGTTGGTTGCAGCTGTACTCGACTCAGGGACTTCACCAATCAGCTTTCATGCATTTTTGGACCTCCATTCACTTCTTATAACCCCTGTGGAAGCCATAAATCAGATCATATTGCTCCAAAGATCACCATAGTTGCAACATTCAAGAACACTTGAAACTTCAAAATTCACAAGAACGATTCTGGAGCTTTCTGATCGACAAGGCAGCCTCATAGTGATCACTAAGCTTGATTAGGACCATTGTAAGTGTTTATATCATCCTCTAATTCGTTCTAGCTTAGTGTTCTAGCCAAAAGTCAAACTATCGTAAAACTAGTTTGACTTTGTGATTAAACGAAATGTGCTCAGTCATATCTCGAATTAAAAGTACCTGCATGTTGGTATTTATGTGTGTAACAAACCCCTAAAAGGGTATTATCAGATTCACACTCTAAATATGTTAATTGTCGAGTCAAAGCATTTCGTAAAAAGTCAACAGAATGTGTTTTTTTGCAAAAACAAGCTTGATTAACAATGTAGGCTACATGCAAACTGTTTGATCATCAAAATAACTTTGTAATTAATGTAAGAACATGTTTCTTCATGATCAACTCGACAATTTTCTGTATTACACCCGAATCGGAACCGAAAGTCTCATAAATGGGCTTTTTCTTTGACTATCGGTTCTGATCCGTACATGCATGTTAAGATCTGCACTAGAGCATATTTTGGACCAACTTTCATATATGTTTAACCCTCTGGAATTTTACATCTTGGTTCCATGTTTAACCGATTCATATGCATGTTACCGGGTTATGCTTAAATATGACTATTTTGCCCTTTTTACTATAAAACGCGATTTTTGAAAAAGTGAAAGAGTAGAAACCTTTGTTGCCGATTTATAAACTTGCACCGAAAATTTGACATCAATCCGAGGTCTGGATTGTGAGTTATGCTCAATATCGCAAATAGAACGGTTTTTATTAATTAAACGGCGTTATGAGCATAACACCTATCAAAACCTCATTTTTGACATCAAAATATATACCTACTGTTGTTATATAATATTTTAGGAATTATAAGGATTTTTAATAATTTTTAAACTGATTTAATCATAGAGTTTTAGCCTTAAATCGATTATTGTCGGTTTTGCCCTTTTGGGCTATAAAATGAGTTTTATAAATCCTTTTGACCCCAAACCTTTTTCTACTGATTTTATTTGTTAAATAAAATATTTTGAGCATTCTGGAAATATAAAATTATCAGCTTTCTTGTACAAACCCGGGAATGGCTCCAAATCGCCTTTTTACGCATTTTTATCGCATAGTATGTATTATAACCATATTAAACATATAAGGTTTATACCTACTGATATTTTTAGTATATTTTTATAAAATAACAGTAAGTATAAGTTTATAAACTCAGATTCCCAATTTTGACATTTTAAGCCCTTGTAAAATTACCAAAATACCCCTAACGAGCATAGTTTGGTTTTAATTGATGATTTTCACTTATGGGTCATACCCTACTGTTATAATATGTTAAATTAAGTATATTTACTGTTTTAACCAGACCTGTAACTCAGATTTCTGATTTAACTCTTTTATAAACTTTTAAATGACCAAAATGCCCTTATGAGGCATAGGTTGTGTTTAAATCCATTTCGGGCATAATAGAACATAACTTACTGATATTATAACATTTTTAGAACATATTATCTCAGGGAACTTGCATATGACCGTCATGGTTACCCGTAACGCTCTTTTCGCGTTCGGTGCGGTTTATGTAACTAGTTTGCATAAATTGACCGAGACGGGTCAAACATTATCATTTTTGTCTCAAAATCCAGAATGTATTTAGTATACCCATATTATACAAGTATTCCAACTTGTCGGGTCTAAATCACATTCTATCCGGTCTTCGTTTAATCGTGCGTTTGTACCGTTTCGTCCTTTTAAATAACCGGTCTAAGCTTTAGCTTAAATAAAGGCCGTTAGAAATCTGATAGGTTATTTATAAACCTTCGTTCCAGATTAGGAGCACCGGTAAAAGCTACCTGCCTTTTTGCTTATTGAGATATATACATACCAAGGTAAATACTTTTAACTTATTTTCCCTATACGGGCTTGGGGTACGGTATATAAAATACCGCTTGGTCTAGCATTAAATTCTTTGATCGAATAGTGGTTAAATTTATTGAGATGCTATGTTTTGATTGAGTGTTTTGTTTGCTTAAAGCCTTTGGGGGGTTAATGACCATGTCCCGGATATCCTCGGCATTATCTTACGAGATGGCCACGACCTGAGCACGGGGTGTAGGCGTACACCTGTCAAGTGTATAACTCAATATTGTGGTGTGTCTATTGATCTTTAACCCGGCACGAACCGGGCTACTGAACGCATAAGTAACATGTAAATCCTTTACAAGATTATACTACATAATTATCCCAAGTTATAAAATATTTTGTGCCATGAGCATTCAAATCAATTTTCAATCATTTTAAAAATGAGTCAGTTAAATTGTATTTACCAGTGTAAACTGACGTATTTTTCCCAAAAGGTTAAGTGCAGGTACTACACGTAATAGGCTGGTTGTCTTCTAGAGCGTCCACAATAAGTCTCGCAAGCTTGGACGACAATAAGCTGTTGAACAATATCTTATTTTAATTTGATCCGCCTGTGGATCCGTTTCAACTACTCGTGATATTTAATATTACATTTTATTTAAAGTTGAAATGAATCTATCTTTGCTTCCGCTGTGCATTATTATATTGTGTTGTTTGTCTATGATGATACCAACTACGTCACTACACTCCCCACCGGGCCCACCGGTGACACGTGGAAAATAGGGGTGTGACAGGTTGGTATCAGAGCCAACTCTGAGTGAATTAAGCACTAGCCTTTTGTGTTTAATCTCAGTTACACAATTGCACAATCCTCGAATTCTCGAGTCTAGACAAAGAACTTAGGAAATTTCCAAATTTTTGGTTTTTATTTCTAACTTTGTCTTATATATATTTTGTTGTATCACTTGTTTGTTTTTGACAGGTAATTAAACATGCCACCAAGAATGAGAGGACGAGGAAGGGGACAAGGAGGATACGTAGCTCCAAATGATCACGAAGCCGGGCCTTCGCACCGGCGAACACCTTCGGGCTCTCATAACACAGATGCCCAAAATCTATGGAGGTCCTTCACTGAACCAGCCTCCTCACCATCCATTCCCCACTCATTTGGGCCTCATTCGGAGAATGAGCCCCACCACTCGCAGCAGTCCTACATTCCTCTAGGACCCTCATCACCTTTTGACAACACGTCACCCGTCTTTCAGGGCCTGTACAACCCTGATGATTACCTTCAAGAACCAGTGGGTTTTAACCCACTTGGACCCGAAGACCACTTTTCGGGTGGCAACCCGATGGACGTTGATGAGGATACGGATCCTGCCATGCCACCCTCCGGAACACCGAACCACCCCATCGAGATTTCTGATGGGTCACCTTTCATGGGATCACCATACAATGGTCCCGATAGTTATGAGGAGATGTTCAAACAGTATGACTGGGTATTTACCCCCAGTTATCATAACTCTCCTTTGCACCAGTCCCATCCCTCTCCTCTTCACCAGTCGTCCCATCACTCTCCTCTTCACCAATCTTACCATAACTCCCCTCTACACCAGCCACCGCAGCAGCCCCAGCAGCAGCAGCAGAATCCTTCCGAGGATTCTCGATTTGTAGCGGTCACTCCGCCAGCAGCAGCACCTCCACTTCAGCCTCCCTCGCCTCCGAGGCGAAGGAGAACTACAGTGCGAATGTCCGCACGAGGAGGAGTGCGTATTAGCACCCCTCCACTTTCGAGTGGCAGCCGGTACTCGCCGGTCCACGAAGAATCGGAGACGGGAGAGTCATCGCATCCCATCTCTGAAGTAGCAACGGCGCCAGTCGCGCCACAGCCACAGCCACAGCCTCAGCCACCATTGGGATTTGGAGAACCAATCCCCGCTTACACTAATGCTGCAGCATTCAACCCCTTCGAGCAGCAGATTCACACGGGGTACAACTTTACGGAGGATCCATACTGGATAGCAGCAAACTCCAACACCTTCCATCAAGAGGCTCCCTTCGGAGGTCCCTGGGCTACGGGACCCTCGACCTATGGGTATCCATCATATGGGTATCAACAGCCGCAGCCTCCTCAACCTCCACCTTATCAGCCTCCTCAGCCTTCGTACTATCAACAGCCACCCCAGGCGCCGGCGATGTCACCGCCGCAATTTCAAGAGATTCTTCAGGAGATACATGGGGTGAGAGACGAAATGCGGCAAGAGTTGCAGCAGGATAGGAGACATAACCGGGGGATGTTTCAGAAGGTGGTGGGTTTGCTTAAGGGGAAGAAAAAGAAGGATCATTGAATCCTTTGTTTGTTAGTTATTTTAGTGTGGTACTCATGTCCCTGCGTGGACATTTATTTTATTTCAGTACTCTACCCCTGCGAGGGTATTTCTTTATGTCCTGCCCCTGCGTGGGCATATCTTTTATTCAACCCCTGTGTGGGTTTGTTGTTTTGTTATTTGGCCCCTGCGTGGGCATATGATTTATGTAAAAGACCCGTTTAGGGCAACTTGTACTGATTTATTTTTATTTGAAATGGTTAATTTAAATTTTCATTTTTAAATTATGTGCATAAACATAGTGTATGAATAAATGAAAAATAACATTAAATATTTTGATTTACCATTTTAATAATATAATAAGGATCTTACAAGGTAAAACCTAGCTGTTATGTTGTCATAAATCTAGCCAATATGGTGAAACCTGTTTAAAAAGATTCAAATCTCTGTTAACATCTGTAAACATGTTAACATTCTTGGCTAATGTGATCCGTAAAATCACACACGCCACCCTTTTTATAAAATATCCAAGTTTAATATTCCCATATATAATTGGTTGTGACATAATGCCTACGGGTTATAATTAATGTCATATAAAACAAAAGGCAGCTGTAGTTTATGCACTCCCTGCCAAGAAAAGGATTGATTTGTCTTATTTATTCAAATTTTAATCCTATAAGATCTAAATTTGTAATTTAGAAATCTGTCTACGTGACTAGGCTTATTATGCCAATATTATATTTCATTCTAAAAAGATTATTAGTAAAAAAATCCTGAATGGAATTACTAAATTAACTAATATGGCTTTTATTTACCATGGTTAATAAATTGTCAAGAACGATAATACTGTTTAGACTTCTAAATAGACCTTGTCCTTATTTTTATGTAGCAAATTAAGACTACAATGGCTAAGTCTGAAGAGTTAAACAGTCGTCCGGCACAAAACCCTGAAAATGCTCAGATATTAGTAACTGGTGCAGAATTGAGAGCACTAGTGAATGATGCTGTAGTCGAAGCACTAAACAGACAATTTAGTGAAGCAAGCGGGACCCGAAGTAGGACCCGAACCGCATCACGTTCTAAGCCGAGAACACACTCAGAGGCTCATAGCAAGCCGCCTCCCAAGAAGGTTGAGCCTAAGAAAGTTGAACCCAAAAAGGATGATGATCGACATTCGTCGAATCAAAATAGTGTTCCCCCAAAGAAGAAAGAGTTTGATGCTAAACCTCAAACCAAATCATGTACTTATAAGTACTTCGTGTCTTGTAAACCCAGAGACTTTACTGGGGAAAAAGGAGCGGTCGATTGCATGACATGGTTAGACGAAATGGATACAGTTGTAGATATCAGCGGGTGTGCTGATCGGGATGTAGTGAAGTACGTTTCCCAATCTTTCAAAGGAGACGCTCTGGCGTGGTGGAAATCTCTTATACAAGCTACCGGAAAGGCCACACTTTACAGTATGTCATGGGAACAATTCGAGGCCCTTATTAAAGAAAATTTTTGCCCACAACATGAAGTTGAAAGGATCGAGTCAGACTTCGTATCATTGGTGATGAAAAATTTAGACTGCCAGGTATACCTCACCACTTTCAACACATTGTCAAGGTTGGTTCCATACTTGGTAACCCCAGAGCCGAAAAGGATTGCTCGCTTTATTGGGGGTTTGGCTCCTGAGATTAAGGCCAGTGTTAAGGCATCGAGGCCTACAACTTTCAGATCAGTAGCTGATCTATCTCTCTCTCTCACCCAGGACGTAGTCAGGTTGAGAGCACTTAGGAACTCGGAAGAGAACAAGAGAAAGCGTGAGGACGATACCTCACGGAGATCGGAGAAGAGACACCGAGGAAATAACGACCACCGGAAAGGGTCGGGACCTAAGAGAGAAGGGCAACAGTCGGGGGATAAGCCCAAATGCAAAACTTGCAAGAGGAATCATTTTGGGAAATGTCGTTTTGAGTCAAAATCGCAGTCCCACACGAGACCCTGTGGAATCTGCAAATCTACTGACCATACGACTTTGAAGTGTAAGGGTCTGAAGGATGCAACATGTTATGGTTGCAACGAGAAAGGGCACATTAAGTCTAATTGCCCAAAGTACGCTAAGAAAGCCGATGATGGAAAGAAGACCAATGCAAGGGTCTTCAGGATGGACGCTAAGGAAGCAGTTCAAGATGACAACGTTATTACAGGTACTTTTCTTGTAAATGATGTTTTTGCTAGAGTCTTGTTTGATTCTGGAGCGGATAAGTCTTTTGTAGATAATAAGTTTTGTGAGTTGTTAAAATTGCCTGTAAAAGCCTTAAGTGTGAAGTATGAGGTGGAGTTAGCTGATGGAACCATAGAAACAGCCTCAACTGTTTTAGATGGATGTGTTATATCCATTAGGAATCGTTCTTTTCCTTTGTCCCTACTTCCCTTTAAGCTCGCCGGCTTTGATGTAGTTATAGGCATGGATTGGTTATCGCATAACCAAGCCCAGATTGTGTGCGACAGAAAGCAAGTGATAGTTAAAACTCCTGCTGGGGAGTCACTTACCATCCAAGGGGATACACAGCATGGGTTGCCTGAGCAAGTGTCCATGCTCAAGGCATCCAGATGTATGCAGAAAGGTTGTGTCATTTATATGGCACAAGTTACCATTGATGAGCAGAAGCCCAAAATTGAAGACATCCCTATCATTTCGGAATATCCTGAAGTTTTTCCCGAAGAACTACCTGGTTTACCACCAGATAGGCAAGTGGAATTCCGGATTGACATCATCCCTGGTGCTGCACCAGTAGCGAGAGCACCTTATAGGTTAGCACCGACGGAGATGAAGGAATTAAGGACGCAGTTGGATGATCTATTAGCAAAAGGTTTTATTAGACCTAGTTCGTCTCCTTGGGGAGCGCCGATCTTATTTGTCAAGAAGAAGGATGGATCGATGCGTTTGTGCATCGACTACCGTGAACTTAATAAAGTCACTATCAAGAATAGGTATCCTTTACCCAGGATCGACGATCTGTTCGATCAATTACAAGGAGCAAGCTACTTTTCTAAGATCGACTTGAGGTCGGGCTATCATCAGTTGAAGGTCAAGGATGAAGATGTACACAAGATAGCGTTTAGGACTCGTTATGGACATTACGAGTTTCTAGTGATGCCTTTCGGGCTCACTAACGCACCAGCCGCATTCATGGATCTCATGAATCGCGTCTGCAAGCCTTATCTGGATAAATTCGTCATCGTCTTTATTGACGACATCCTTATTTACTCGAAGAACAAAGCTGATCACGAGAAACACCTTCGTTGTATTCTCAAGCTTCTACATCAAGAGAAACTTTACGCCAAATTTTCGAAGTGCGAATTTTGGCTTCGAGAAGTCCAATTCCTTGGACATGTTGTAAGTGAGCGTGGTATCCAAGTGGATCCCGCTAAGGTGGAAGCAGTTATGAATTGGCAAGAGCCAAAGACGCCTACTGAAATTCGTAGTTTCCTGGGTTTAGCAGGATATTATAGGCGTTTCATCGAAAACTTTTCAAGGATTGCTGCGCCCTTAACCGCGTTGACACGAAAGAAGGTTAAGTTTGATTGGGGCCCTAAGCAGCAGGAATCCTTTGACACTCTGAAGAAAAAGTTAAGCAATGCACCAGTGTTAACATTGCCCGATGGTATAGAAGAATTTGTGGTGTACTGTGATGCATCACACACTGGTATGGGCTGTGTACTCATGCAGAAAGGCAAGGTTATTGCCTACGCTTCACGACAACTAAAGGTACACGAAAAGAACTACACCACCCACGATTTAGAATTGGGTGCTGTTGTATTTGCATTGAAACTTTGGAGACATTACTTATATGGTACCAAGTGTGTGATCTATTCGGATCACAAGAGCCTTCAACATTTGTTTAATCAGAAGGACCTGAACATGAGGCAAAGACGCTGGATGGAAACTCTAAATGATTATGATTGTGAAATAAAGTACCATCCAGGCAAGGCAAATGTAGTTGCCGACGCCTTGAGCAGAAAAGAAAGGGTAAAGCCGATAAGAATCAATGCCAAGCGCATTGAAATCAAGAATGATTTGAACGAAAGGATACTAGCTGCACAGAAGGAAGCTGTGTTAGAAGCTAATTATCCTGAAGAAAAGTTGGGAGTAACTGAGGAGCAGTTATCTCATGACAAGGACGGAATGCTTAGACTAAATGGACGAATATGGGTTCCAATTTTTGGAGGACTTCGAGATGTTATCCTCCAGGAAGCCCACAGTTCCAAATATTCTGTTCATCCTGGAGCAGACAAGATGTACCAGGATTTAAAAGCAAACTACTGGTGGATTGGTTTGAAAAAGTCCGTAGCTGCTTATGTGTCTAAATGTTTGACTTGTGCGCAAGTCAAAGCAGAGCATCAGAAACCGTCAGGTTTGTTACAACAACCTGAAATTCCCACATGGAAGTGGGAGATGGTGACAATGGATTTCATCACCAAGTTGCCAAAGACGAGAAAGGGAAATGATACTATATGGGTCATAGTAGATAGACTGACGAAGTCAGCACATTTTCTACCCATCAAGGAGACTTATAGCTCCGATATGTTAGCTCAATTATACGTTGATAAGATTGTAGCTCTGCACGGTATACCTGTGTCTATTATCTCGGATAGAGATACTAGATACACGTCGCATTTTTGGAAGAGTTTCCAACAATCCTTGGGCACTCGTTTGAATTTTAGTACGGCTTATCATCCACAGACTGACGGTCAGAGTGAGCGTACTATTCAAAACTTGGAAGACATGCTACGTGCATGTGCGATTGATTTGGGTGGTAGTTGGGATAAGAACCTACCACTAATTGAATTCTCCTACAACAATAGCTACCACACCAGCATAAAAGCTGCGCCTTTTGAGGCCTTATACGGTAGAAAGTGTAGATCGCCTATTTGTTGGGTGGAAGTTGGAGATGTCCAACTATCAGGACCAGAAATTGTTTTTGAGACGACAGACAAGATTGTCCAGATCCGCGATCGATTGAGAGCTGCCAGGGATAGGCAGAAAAGTTATGCGGATCCACAGCGCAAAGATTTTCACTTCGAAGTAGGTGAAAAAGTGTTGCTTAAGGTATCACCCTGGAAGGGGGTGATGCGATTTGGTAAGAAAGGCAAGCTAAGCCCGAGATACATAGGACCTTTCGAGATTATCGAACGTATCGGGTCAGTTGCTTATAAGTTAAACTTTCCTGAAGAACTTAGCGCTATCCATAATGTGTTCCACATCTGTAATTTGAAGAAGTGTTCCGCTGATGAACCACTGGCTATACCGTATACGGATGTACATATAGATAAAGCTTGAAATTTGTGGAAAAGCCATTGTCGATCGAAGACCGAAAGGTAAAGAAGCTTCGAAGGAAGCACATACCTATTGTTAAGGTCAAATGGGATGCCCGTAGGGGTCCCGAATACACGTGGGAGGTAGAATCCACGATGAAAGAAAAATACCCTCATTTGTTTTAGTAAATCTCGAGGTCGAGATTTCTTTTAAGGGGGTGAGGATGTAACACCTCGAAAATTTACGTCCAATAAAGTAGTGACACGTGTCATGGACTTTGAATGTGTGAAAACATACTTTAGAGGGACTAAAGTTGACATACAATGAAACTATGTGATTGTAAGGGTCCAAAGTGTCAACAATGGATAAATAAGTCCTACAATAACCCTACATGGTGTTTATAATCTAAAACGGATAAATTATGGATCATACGAAGCGGAAAATGAAAGAAAGTGAGGAATTACAAACTACAGGAGCTAAACGTGTCAACATGTTGAATTTATACCTCTGAGTGATCTTTTGGCAAACCCGAAGTTTTGTAATGATAAAATATACTCACAAGAACATGTGATAAAAATTTCATGAAGTTTCGTGAACGTATGAGAAAGTTGTGATCAAAACCGTACACGAAAGGTTAATTACGATATCGTGAATTTCGTGACTTTTTGGGTAAGCGCAAAGTTAACCGAGGACATACCCAAGTTTATAAAAGTCCCAAGGTTTATAAAAGTCAGATATAAGGGCCAAGAGTGCTAAATAACTAGCTTAAACACGCTGCAAAAGATCAGGGGCTGAATTGCAATATTGAAAAACTTGTAATGCTGGTCAAGCACACCCTCGCGTAGCGCGAGGGGGGTCTCGCGTGGCGCGACACCTACTGCCAGCGACAAGACCTGCAGATGTCGGTTTTAAGGGCTGTTTACGAGTTGGTTGCAGCTGTACTCGACTCAGGGACTTCACCAATCAGCTTTCATGCATTTTTGGACCTCCATTCACTTCTTATAACCCCTGTGGAAGCCATAAATCAGATCATATTGCTCCAAAGATCACCATAGTTGCAACATTCAAGAACACTTGAAACTTCAAAATTCACAAGAACGATTCTGGAGCTTTCTGATCGACAAGGCAGCCTCATAGTGATCACTAAGCTTGATTAGGACCATTGTAAGTGTTTATATCATCCTCTAATTCGTTCTAGCTTAGTGTTCTAGCCAAAAGTCAAACTATCGTAAAACTAGTTTGACTTTGTGATTAAACGAAATGTGCTCAGTCATATCTCGAATTAAAAGTACCTGCATGTTGGTATTTATGTGTGTAACAAACCCCTAAAAGGGTATTATCAGATTCACACTCTAAATATGTTAATTGTCGAGTCAAAGCATTTCGTAAAAAGTCAACAGAATGTGTTTTTTTGCAAAAACAAGCTTGATTAACAATGTAGGCTACATGCAAACTGTTTGATCATCAAAATAACTTTGTAATTAATGTAAGAACATGTTTCTTCATGATCAACTCGACAATTTTCTGTATTACACCCGAATCGGAACCGAAAGTCTCATAAATGGGCTTTTTCTTTGACTATCGGTTCTGATCCGTACATGCATGTTAAGATCTGCACTAGAGCATATTTTGGACCAACTTTCATATATGTTTAACCCTCTGGAATTTTACATCTTGGTTCCATGTTTAACCGATTCATATGCATGTTACCGGGTTATGCTTAAATATGACCATTTTGCCCTTTTTACTATAAAACGCGATTTTTGAAAAAGTGAAAGAGTAGAAACCTTTGTTGCTGATTTATAAACTTGCACCGAAAATTTGACATCAATCCGAGGTCTGGATTGTGAGTTATGCTCAATATCGCAAATAGAACGGTTTTTATTAATTAAACGGCGTTATGAGCATAACACCTATCAAAACCTAATTTTTGACATCAAAATATATACCTACTGTTGTTATATAATATTTTGGGAATTATAAGGATTTTTAATAATTTTTAAACTGATTTAATCATAGAGTTTTAGCCTTAAATCGATTATTGTCGGTTTTGCCCTTTTGGGCTATAAAATGAGTTTTATAAATCCTTTTGACCCCAAACCTTTTTCTACTGATTTTATTTGTTAAATAAAATATTTTGAGCATTCTGGAAATATAAAATTATCAGCTTTCTTGTACAAACCCGGGAATGGCTCCAAATCGCCTTTTTACGCATTTTTATCGCATAGTATGTATTATAACCATATTAAACATATAAGGTTTATACCTACTGATATTTTTAGTATATTTTTATAAAATAACAGTAAGTATAAGTTTATAAACTCAGATTCCCAATTTTGACATTTTAAGCCCTTGTAAAATTACCAAAATACCCCTAACGAGCATAGTTTGGTTTTAATTGATGATTTTCACTTATGGGTCATACCCTACTGTTATAATATGTTAAATTAAGTATATTTACTGTTTTAACCAGACCTGTAACTCAGATTTCTGATTTAACTCTTTTATAAACTTTTAAATGACCAAAATGCCCTTATGAGGCATAGGTTGTGTTTAAATCCATTTCGGGCATAATAGAACATAACTTACTGATATTATAACATTTTTAGAACATATTATCTCAGGGAACTTGCATATGACCGTCATGGTTACCCGTAACGCTCTTTTCGCGTTCGGTGCGGTTTATGTAACTAGTTTGCATAAATTGACCGAGACGGGTCAAACATTATCATTTTTGTCTCAAAATCCAGAATGTATTTAGTATACCCATATTATACAAGTATTCCAACTTGTCGGGTCTAAATCACATTCTATCCGGTCTTCGTTTAATCGTGCGTTTGTACCGTTTCGTCCTTTTAAATAACCGGTCTAAGCTTTAGCTTAAATAAAGGCCGTTAGAAATCTGATAGGTTATTTATAAACCTTCGTTCCAGATTAGGAGCACCGGTAAAAGCTACCTGCCTTTTTGCTTATTGAGATATATACATACCAAGGTAAATACTTTTAACTTATTTTCCCTATACGGGCTTGGGGTACGGTATATAAAATACCGCTTGGTCTAGCATTAAATTCTTTGATCGAATAGTGGTTAAATTTATTGAGATGCTATGTTTTGATTGAGTGTTTTGTTTGCTTAAAGCCTTTGGGGGGTTAATGACCATGTCCCGGATATCCTCGGCATTATCTTACGAGATGGCCACGACCTGAGCACGGGGTGTAGGCGTACACCTGTCAAGTGTATAACTCAATATTGTGGTGTGTCTATTGATCTTTAACCCGGCACGAACCGGGCTACTGAACGCATAAGTAACATGTAAATCCTTTACAAGATTATACTACATAATTATCCCAAGTTATAAAATATTTTGTGCCATGAGCATTCAAATCAATTTTCAATCATTTTAAAAATGAGTCAGTTAAATTGTATTTACCAGTGTAAACTGACGTATTTTTCCCAAAAGGTTAAGTGCAGGTACTACACGTAATAGGCTGGTTGTCTTCTAGAGCGTCCACAATAAGTCTCGCAAGCTTGGACGACAATAAGCTGTTGAACAATATCTTATTTTAATTTGATCCGCCTGTGGATCCGTTTCAACTACTCGTGATATTTAATATTACATTTTATTTAAAGTTGAAATGAATCTATCTTTGCTTCCGCTGTGCATTATTATATTGTGTTGTTTGTCTATGATGATACCAACTACGTCACTACACTCCCCACCGGGCCCACCGGTGACACGTGGAAAATAGGGGTGTGACAAAAACACTGGACCAATAGTTACTCACCCTAGCTCTAACCCTAGACCACAAAGTCAAAACACTGTGCACTATACCCAGTATACCCCTGCAGCTCAAGTGAACACTGCTCACTATGCTGCTGCCCCTGTGCCGGTGCATTATGTCCAAACTACTGTCCCACAAATTCAGTACGTTCAAACCCCTGCTCCACAGGTACAAGTGCAACCTGTTGCACCTCAAACCATGCTGCTGCCCCTGTGCCGGTGTAATATGTTGTTTGGTATGGTATGAAGGGTGTTGATGTACATGTGTATAAAGTGAAAAATATTATACATATTGGTAATGGTAGTGTATTATGGATAATATGAGGTAATGGTAAGTGTATTATGGATAGTAGGATGTAATGGTAGTGTATTATGGATGGTATGATAGATGAAAAGGAAAATGTATTCAAAGTAGTCTATCAAAAACACGTTATATCATGTTCATACATATAGATGCACATGTGTATATCTAATATTGGTAATGTAAAAAGTATTGTATTACGGATGGTAGTGTAAATGAAAGTGTAATTGTCTAATACTGGTAATGTATTACAGAAGTTGTCAAATAAGTGATACATATGCACATGTGCATTCATAATTGTTACTCGATTTTTTTAGAAATGAAAAATAACGATTTTTCATAAAAATTAGTAAAAAAATTGTGTGTTTTTTAGGTATTTTTAAGTATTTTTGGTTGTATTCACATTGGTTTTCGCGGTTCTCGTAATAAAGAGTATTTCCTAACTGATCCTTATCCTATATATATATATATATATATATATATACTAGTAGAAAACCCGCGCTATGTGGCGGCGGCAGCGAGAATATACAAAGCGGTATTTGTTGCGTGGCTGCAACAATATAAAAGGTGGTGTAAGGGCTTTTACGTTCAAACGACGAGGAAAACGAACAAAAAATGAAGATCAAGACCATAGATTGAAGATTCTTTTTATACATGTAGTGTAATTTTTTTGTATAAAAAATCATGTGTCATAATTAATTCTTTTTTTAAATAGATAAATGTAATTAATGTTGAAAAGAAGAGTGATGTAGTCTATGATGTTTTGTCAGTTTGACAAGTTGACATGAATAGTAAACAAGTCAAAATTTTCAAATTACCTTTCTTGTACTATTTTTTAATCAATAACAACACTACAAGACAAGACAAATCAAACTTAAACAACTCAATCTCAACCACTCATACATGAGAGATCTAGGATAGATAATGGTTCCTGTGGTTCTCGCATCTAGAGACAGTTCCTATCTTAACCTATATATATATATAGGCTAATTATAATGAGAAAACTCATCCCAGTTAAGAAAACCCAGTAAACCCTTATATGTGGCTAGGATTGAGCCACGTCGCATGTAAGTATAAGATGAGACAAGGGCAATTTCGTCATTTCCCTTATTCTTAACTGAATGTGTAAGTGATAAGTGTATGAGAGACGGCGCCGACTTTGCTTCTTTTCTCCTCTGTTTCATTGATTACGAATTGTACTTGTTCTATCACATCTCTTTAGTTCTTTTTGTTTTATGTATATGAAATATGGTCTCAAATCTCTCACAACTCAGTTCTCCAAAACAGAAGTGGAGAGAAAAAAAACCAGACACACCATTGAGAAGGTTTTGCATTTAACAAGGCTGAGTTGAACAGCCAACCACCACGGAGTGTTGCCGGTGGTACGGCGACATTCAATGAACATACGGGTTCACCCTTAAATGTTGTCCCACATAATCTTTTACCTGATTTTGCATTTAATGAAGATGAAGATGCATTGGATGAGAGTAGAGTTGTTGAAGATCCTGAACCTATTTCTATAGAGTTTCCAGGTGAGTCATACTTTTTTTTTCAGTTTTATTAAATGTACACATTTTCAGTTGCAGCGAGAACATTATCATTTAGATTACATAAATTTATAGATCATATAGATTTGATTTATGACATTTCTGTTTGATATTTACGTTTTTCTTACATTTTGTGTGTTATTCAGCAGTTGAAGTTTTCCAGTCTGAAAACGAGAACGTGGACGATTCTGGTGAGTCCAGATGCATACGAGTACATGTGCATATTAAGGTTTTCTTGTTTAGATTTTGATCGGATTCTTCTTGATTTTTTTTCGTTTTTTGTTTTTTTTTTCATGTGTAGCCTCAGATCTGCATCCAAATGGCACCAATGATGATGAGGATGGTGTTCAGAATTGTACTTTTACAGAGTTGTTATCCACATGTCAGTTTTTATCTGAAAGCATGTATTTTTTTTCTTTAGGGGTATTGTAACACCCCTAGTTATAATGTTTGTAGTTTATTATTAGAATGCGTTTTTTTTTTTGTGGTAGAGGAGGAAAAAAACAGATGATGTGGTGGTTTATTTGGTAGAAAATGTGGTAAACTTGTATTAAAAATATCATTTTTTTATTCGCTCCCTTTTTTTATGAAACAAGTTTTTATATTTTTTAGAAGGTAAAAACATGTGTGATTACACTTGTATTAACAATGTTATTTATTTTATTCTGTCCCAAAAATTTTGTTTTATGAATTAAGTTTTTATATTTTTTGGAAAGGAAAAACATTGAGGTTACACTTTTGGGTCAACTAAAAAAATGCACCAGCATCTATACTTTTTGGTGACATTAAAAAAATGCACCACCATGTTTGTTTCTATCATAGCAAAACATGTTAAACTTGTATTGACAATACATTTTTTTTTTATTTTGTCCCGAAATTTTTTTATGAGATAAGTTTTTTATATTTTCCTGGAAGTTAAAAATATTTGAGGTTGCACTTTTGGCCACGTTTAAAAAATGCATCAGTTTGTTAGGTTTCATGTTATAAGTAATTTTTTTTAACTCATACTTGTTAAAATTTAGTAACAATGCAATTTTTTGTAAAAGACTTGTGACCTTTTTAAAGTTTCACTTTTATGATATACATATGCAAGCCCAGCGTCGTTATAACTATTTTTTTTTGTAGGTATTCAGGCGGACGAGGAATTTTATGTTCACCACATACCCAGTGACACTAGAATGTAGTGTCCTAATGTTCCTACTATATTAAGGCCTGTTGTTGGTTATGTATATGAAACGTGGAAGGATGTGTTCAGTATGTACAAGGAGTATGCTGTGTATTATGGGTTTTCTATTCGTAAGGGGCAAACCAAGAGATGGAAGGGGTTTGTCACTCACCAGTACATAATGTAGGATCGTGTACGGACCCGAAACGAGTCGATCAGAGGCGTTCTACACAATATGAAAGGCGGAAACAGACATATTGTGTGTGATTCAGCAAGATATTCACTTTAATACTCTTTCTGATTAATCTGACAAAGTTTTACAGCAATACGAGACTTCGGCAGCACTTCGGCTCCAGAAACACACATACACAACTAACTCAAACGAAATCAGGCACTAGCTATTTATAGGCTAGCTAATTCCACTTGAACCTGACTCAAGCGGAATCACAGTTCAAACGATATTAGCATTCAAACGGAATTACATGTTCAAGCGAAATTAGCAAAGCTAATTTCGTTTGAAATGGCTTGACACCTTCAAGCGGAATTACATCATGTAATTTCGTTTGAACTTGCCAGTTGACCTATTTTTGACAATTTTCTCGTTTTGCGTGACCTGATTTATCTATATACATATAAGACTCGATACAAGACGAAGTCGACAGACGCATGCACCAACAGACTCCCCCTCGAATGTTGACGAGTCTTAAGTGTCGAGTCTTCAACGTCTTCAGTGTTTATCAGTCTGGTCGCTCTCTGAAGTATTTGACAATGTAAAACTTCTTCAATCTTCTCTTTATTCTCCTCTTCAGCATTAACAGACTCCTCTCAAACAATCTCATCTACCCTCGGATGTTGATCACAATCTGGCTTTCACAGGATCAGGATCGTGTTCTGGCTCTATACTCAGACTTCAGAATCCAAGCTATCCTTTACATTCTCTACCTCACAATAAATTTCACAAATTTAACATTTTACAAATTTATATATCCAGACTCCCTCTCAAATTTATCCAGAATGATTTAACAATGTTAATAACTGATGAACCACTTGAAAGAAAAAATTCAAACTCTTTTCTCATTTAAACATAAACTCCCCCTCACGAAATGCTCATCATGTTTAGCACTTGGGATTTTGAAAATCAGCTCTCCAACATCAGTTGTCGAAAATCTTTTTGAATTTTTCAAACTTTATGCTAAAACACACTAAAATCTTTTTGGATTTTTTTTAATGAAATAAAATACAGTAGAGAAATATATACAAACAATATTTTTGTGAGTTTGTGTAAGAGGATCATATCAGTTTATGACAAGTCACAAGTACCGTTGAGCTTAGTTACACATTAAAAATTAAACAATTCACTTAGATTGCCGATATACTGGTCCACTTAAATTTTCACACAAATTTCAACTGATTCAGGATATGAATTAGGTGTATTAAGGACTTAAACTCATTCATGTGTCCCACCTCTTGAATATACTCCCGTATCCAAATCCCAATATTCAGTCTTACAGGTGAGTATACCACTGATGATATCTGGAAGGGGTTAAATGCGAAGGCCGTGAGAGCTCAGGTCAGAACTTTCGTTCAGCAGAGAGATGACGACTTTGAATTTTTGTGGGTCCCCTTTAGAGGATCTTTTTTACAACAGCACATGATTTGCATTTTTCAATGTTTCATCATTTTTTATGCTGAGGGTGGGCTTTTATTTCAAGCAAGCGTAAAGTATTCTCCGGGGACTAGGCTATTGCTTCCGCAAAATCAGAAGTCCCGGGATAATACCCGAGATATCACTGAGCATAAAGACCTAGTATCTCAGAAAGAGGGATCCTTCAAACGAAATTTTAGGGGTTACCTATATATCCAAGTAGTGTTCCCCACAAAATAAGCAAGTTTGAATTTAAGTTTATATCCCGAAAAAGCTTACTAAATGTGTAAAAACCTATCGGCATATCATCAGTGAGACCGTTTAACGCTATATAAACATTACATTTCTTTAGCATACTGTAACTGTCCATTGATGTACTATCATTTCCTCTTTTCGACACCAAAACTCATTTTGTAGTATCTCATAAAGAGGGATCCTTCAAACGAAATTTCAGGGGTTACCTATATATCCAAGTAGTGTTCCCCACAAAATAAGCAAGTTTGAATTTAAGTTTATATCCCGAAAAAGCTTACTAAATGTGTAAAAACCTATCGGCATATCATCAGTGAGACCGTTTAACGCTATATAAACATTACATTTCTTTAGCATACTGTAACTGTCCACTGATGTACTATCATTTCCTCTTTTCGACACCAAAACTCATTTTGTATTTTATCATGTTTTTGTCTTTTTCAAAATTTCTAATGTTTTTGGATTTTCTGAAATTCTTACTCCCCCTAAAATGCAAAATCATTTAAAGAAATTTGAAAACAAACTGTACAAGTAAAAATGACAACTGATATCGAATCACTTCAAATCGCCATTCACTTGGCATAAACAATCAGAACTCCCCCTCACAACAAACTATTTTCCCATTGTGATTTCAAAACACTTAAGTTTGTTTTAATCAAATGGTTTTTCCGGAAAATAAGTTTTGTTGATTTTACCACTTGTAGGTATGGGGTTCATCATATTGCCTTGTTCTTCTTAAATCACATGTAAGAATCTAACAATTTTAGATTCAAATAACAAACACCACTTGTAGAAAATCAAGTACAACTTAATGTCCCTGATTTACCACTTGTAAGTCGAAATCACTTTCGTGAATTTCTCAAGAAAAATGTCGATACCTGCTTCACACTTACCAACCTGGAAGCTCCGGCAAGTCATACTTATCACTTATGAAAAACAGACATCCAAGCTTCACCAAACTTGGATGTTTCCTCCTCAACTTCACTTGGGTAAAAAGTTGCTTTCTTTGTTGCATAAAAATCTTTTACCCCTTTGGCCTTTCCCTCGACCATTTTCCCAAAAATATTTTTAACATTTCCATTAAACACTTTCTCAACATCAAATTCTTTCTTCTCGGAATAGAATTGATTCGAGATCTCAACATTTCCAATTTTTCTAAAATTTTCAGCCCTCAATGGTGGAAAATGAACATCATCCATTGGCGGTACTGATGTTTCCAGTTTTATCTCAACTTGTGGCTCCTCTGATTTTGTGGAATCAGATTCATCGCTAGATTTTACTTCTGATTTCTTAACAACCCATTTCTGGTTGTCAAGATTAACTCTTCTCTTGTAAAATCTTTTTGAACATTCACCAACCTCATATGTAGAATTTGTAAACACTTTGAACTTTTCAGTTGGTGTTTCAGTTTTGTCAACAACTTTTTCTTTGAGTTTTTCAGAGACTCCCTGTTTTGTTTTTGTTGCTTGAGAACAGTTCCATGCAATATGACCAACTTCATTGCATCTGTAACAGCTTCTTGTCTCCTTTCTTTGAAAATCTTCATTCTTCATTCTCTCTAGCTTCTTGGCAAGGAATTCTCTGTTTGATTGCCTCCAGAAAGAACTCTTTGATTCCTTTTCACAGCTTGTCCCTGAAACAAATTTTGTATTTGTTTTAGAAATTTTCTCATATTTATAATTTTCTGGTGGAATAAATCCAAGACATTTCCTTTTGAAATTTCCGTTATGGTTTGGTTTCTTTTGAAAACCAGAATCAGAACTGTAACCTTTTTTCTTGTTTAAACGTTGTTGAACTCTTGAAGTGTATTTTTTAGGTTTTTCAGTAAGATTTATATCTTTTATTTCAGAAATATTAATTTCTTTCAATTTGAAAACCTTTTTTATCATTTCAGTTTTAACACCTCTTATTGGAAATTCTTTATCAAAATATAATTTGTCAGAACCATTCAAAGTATATACAACTTCAAATGTTTCGTCATTCAAATTAGATTTTGACAACAAAAATTCTTTACTATACACCCGTTTTCCCGACGACTTTGAACTCCTGACAGACGAACTCGAACTCCTGGACTCAGACATTGACTCGGACTCCTCATCTTTATCTAACACCTGATCGACCATCCTTTTTATTAAATCAGACTCATGATCTATGTCGAATGCTGTGAATGTGATGTCAATATTGTCTGGTAATACATCGATTATCTCGGACTCCAACTTTATATTGACTGCCTTTTTTACTTGTTCCTCATTCGGTTTTCTAGACGAATACCCTTCCCAAATTGGAGGCGGACACTTGTTATAACTAACACTCTGTTTCTTACCTGTATCCTTTTTCTTCGGCTTCTTGTCGTCAAATGCTTCAAAACCTGCAACAGTTGGATAAATTCTGTCAATTAAGTAATCAGAACTTGAATAACTTTTCAGTAATCTTCTGATTCTTTCATTTTCAACTTTTTCAATTTCCAACTCCTGCTTCAACTTAGCACACTCTTCAATGTAGTAATTGATCTCTTTCTGTTTTGACATCATTGTTGTATTCAACATTGTCAAAACATCTTCTCTTTCAGAGTTTGTCTTCTGCAAACTATTCACAGTTTTGTTCAATACATCGTACGACTCTTTCACATTCTTAACATCAAACAACAACTTCTCTTTCAACTTTTCAAGCTCACTAAACCTTTCATCTTTATCTTCACATTGTTTGCAAGGTTCCAAACATGTAAGACAAGGTTTAGTTACTTCGATAATCTTTTCAATCTCCACAATCTTCTCGACTTCAACTACCTTTTCTACTTCAATAATCTTCTCAACAATCTTAACTTCTTCCATTTCTTTTGCAGCTTTTCTCTCTTTAAGTTTCTTCAATTTATCTGCAAAATAAAATTCAAAACTGTCAGAAGATAAATGAGATTTTCCAATGTTTATCTGTTCAATTTCTTCATCATCATCACTAGTGTCTGTTGAACTGTTTTCAGAAGAAAAAGATTCTTCATCTTGACTTTTCTCTTCATCAATTCTGGCTTTTGAACAATTTGAGCAATAAAAGCTTTAAATTCCCTATTCTCATCCACAAACCTATCCCAGCTAAATCCTGGAGCCATTTTTTCATCATCTTGATCAATAATACCATAATAAGCTTTCTTGTTTGCATCTTCGATCATTTTCCCATGAGCAGTTTGTGAATCTTTTTGTTGATGCTGTTGATGAGCAACTTGTTGATATATGGCTTTCCGATAGTAATCATCCTTTCCAAATGGATTCTTTGCTCCACTCGCTTCCTGATTTTTGCATTCTCTTTTGAAATGACCTTTCTCCCTGCATCGAAAACAAGTAACTTTAGATTTATCAAAACCTAAAGTAGAAACATGTGCATCCAAGAAATCATTTCTTCCTGTAATCATTTTGAACTTTTCAGCTCTTCTCAAGACACTAGCTAAGCACCACTTTATATCCATAAGCTCCAATTCTTCTGCATCGATCTGATCGTAATCTTCCTTTGTTAGCATCGGATTACCAATTCTTCCAGCAATCAATCCTTCATATGATTCCAAAGCAGTAACCAGTAATGCCATATGACTTTTAACAACTTCTTTAGAAAAATTCTGACCATTTTGAAGATGCAATGCAACATTGCACTGAATCATATGTCCATTACCAACATTTGAACTTTGAACATTTGGAGGATTGACATTTGAAAATCCACTAGTGTTGATTGAACTTTGGCTGACTGATCTAGATGAATTTCCTGCACTAAAAGCAGTTTGGATCTTTGGACTTGATTCAACAGTTTGAACATTTCCTTTATAGTACAATTTTATGTCTTGTTGATTGCTCGAGCTGTTCATTCTGGCAATCTTTTGTTGTTCAAGATCCCGTCCCTCAAGCTTTTCAATAAACTGTCCAATAGACAATCTACTAAACTCTCATGTATTCTTTAAAATCATGAGATATGTACCCCATTCTTTTTTAGGTAAAGCATCAGCTAACTTTTCAACCCATTCTGCTGGAGTTTTAGTAATTTTCAACTGAGACATGGTACGCACAAGATGACAATATCTTTCAATGAGAGTCTTTGTAGATTCACCTGGCATACTTGTAAACAACTCAAATTCTTTCTTCAATAATGATTTTTTGCTATTGATCATTTTCGTACTTCCTTCAAATTTCTTCTCAAGTGCCTCCCATATTGAGAAAGCACTACCATCATGCTGAAGCAAAACAAAAATGTCCTCTTTGACAGTTTGTTGTAAAAGACTAATCATCATTTTCTCTCCTTTATAACTATCTCTCTCTTTGACTGAAAATTCTGAGATAATTTTATCAACATTCAAAGCAGTCTGTGGTCTAACATATTTTGTTTCAATACTTTCCCAAGCTCTTAGATGATTTACCTGAACCCAATTCTCAAAACGATTTTTCCAGCCATGGTACTCTTCAATTCCCATAAGTTTCTGTAACACCCAGCTTAATAAATCAAGATTTTATTAATAAAATACACATTTAATTGCTAAAATGTGACTTTACAAAAACTTTTCATACTAACATTTCCACATGTTAACAACATTTCAAAAATACAACTTAATGTAATTGGATTCGTCGTTTTAAAGATACGACGAAACGCCGCGCGGAAGCTTGTATTTTATCGTGTTCAGTCCTCATCTAGCGTGATCTTCATCCGGGCACTCTTGGCGATCACCTATGATCAAAACCAACTTAAAAGTTAGTTTTGATAGTCAAATATGAAGTTCAAACAAGTACAGGGGTTAAAAGGGCAAAATTTAACAATTTTCCGGAGTTAGGGGGCGTCCCGTGACACCAAGGACGCCTAGCCCTTGTTTTCACAGACTGTTGCCTTCAGCTGTTGCTGTACATTCCCAGCATGACCCGATTTCACGGAAACGAGCATAACTCTCTCGTTTTTAATCCGTTTTACCCGATTCTTTTTCCTACGCGTCCGTAATTTAATTCTCCATCATATGGAGTGAAAATCCAACATCCAACATAATAAATTTTGAGACTTCTAAGCCTTCGACTCGTTCCCCTTTTACCGAATTTTAACCCGTTTATGCATTTTATCAAACAAACATATTTGTTTGACCCCCATTTCTCATGAACACTTTAATTCCAATATTACCTATCATATTAGGTCCCAATTACGGATTTCTACGCATTATTGACTCGCTTTTACTTAAAATCTTATTTTGACCCGTTAAGGGTATTTATGTCCTTTTAGGCATAAACCTCGCTCATTTACTTTTAGCACCATAATTTTCACATTAGTTTTTCAAATGGTCTTCCACCACAATTATATTTGTGGTGGATTTGATGTAGTAAACTATTTATGTCACATTTTACATCTCGGTTTGTCATTTTACGAAAAGACCCATTCTTAGGCATTTGACCCACAAAGGTTAATGCCTATAACCTTGATGCTTATCTAAGGATTACCTGATTATAATACGTGATTCCCATACCACCCATAAAGGTCGTTTGCCTGATTTATCCAGCAAGGGCATATTTATCAACATTAGTCCCTCATTTACGACGAAGGACTTTTACTACAAAAATGATCAACATCGCGCATTTAAACTATAATCTTATTGATATGTACCTGGCTCGGGTCAACAAATAGACCCGATTATACCTCGCTTTTATTATCACCTATTCTATGGCGACGCAATTGTCCGAATCGCTAATCGCTCCTGTTAACACAAGACTTGACAATCACATTAGTCGATAATGTCAAATGGTGTTATCACCACCACTTGACCCATTTGGACTATATACACAACGTTATCTATTTAAATCAAAAACATGGTTTTTGATGTCCAATTCATACCTCCATCCCATCCCGGATTATATTACCAAATCCTTTATCTCTTAAACTCTTTTCTTACAAATTCAACCCATTTCGGCTTACGCCATGGGCACGCTTTTAACCTTAATTACATTAGCCGACTCTTGACTAATTTCCATTTTCACCATTTTTCCTCATCATTAGATTACACCTCAAGGTAATCTTAACAAAATCCATAATTCAATATTATTGTTATCCCAATTATTTTGTATAGAATAAACGAGTAATCTACATAAGTGCGAAAATTACACTTACCTCTCATCCGGTTTACGCCTTTCTTCACGTGCTTGATTCGTTTAGCCGCTTCTTTCTCAAGCCTCCACCTAGCTCGTTAAGCGTCAGACTATTGCCAACATTTACAAGGTGGTTAGACTAGTCATTTAAAATCACGACCATTCCACCTTACTTATTCTCTATGTCGAAGCTACTATTCGACTTCAAGATTAGTTAACTTAGTTTATTAAAGTTAACTACTTTCAATCACATGATTTACAACATTAAGTTCAAATCAACATGATGATTAGAACTCTTCTTGTTTCATATTTCATTTAACTAGCCATATTATTCAAATACGCGTTTCACTCGAAATTTCAATATTTTAGCTTTCATTTAGGCATTTTAACAAACACCTAATGGGCATAATTTTATATCATTCATATTCAAGTTCATAGCTTGTTGTTTAGCTAAATTTAACATCAATCGAGTTATCACATATAGAATCAAACATCAAATTTTTCAGTAATCAGTTTCTATGAATCAATTTACACTAGAATAACCTTCAAAACCCTAGTGTTCATCTAGTTCTATATGACCCGCTAATCACCCATATTGGTGGCCATGGATTTCACTAATATTTGGCATGATTTCAACATGTAATTGCCTAGGGTTTACTCCTAGACACTTAAATGTCTTTATTTCATCTACATAACACACATGCATCAACAAATTTCGAGTTCTCTAAATTCATGAGAATTTCAAGTAGAGAATTTTTATAAAATTTTGCATACCTTGTGATCTCCTTTCGATGGGGATCATTAATCTTAGCTCGGATTTCGTTTTGGATCGGATTTGAACCTTCAATTTGTGAGTTTTTGTGATGAACTAGGGCTTTGGGGGAGCTTGGGGTCGCCCCTGGTTCTGGTCGATCTCAACAACACAGACAAAATGTGTTTTGAGTTTAGTTTTGTTATTTTATTAAAAATAGTTTTCTTTTAGACACTTTTGGCCCCTCATCTTTCATTCTTTATTTGTTTTAACTCTTAACTGCTCATAAGTGGTCAACTAACTAGGTTAGTGTCATTCCTAGTTAGTTCATTCTACCAATTTATTTGCAACCTAATTGCAATTTAAGAATTTGTATTTTCGGGATGTTACAGTTTCGGGGGTTTTTGTAAAGTTCCGGTTTCATTTTCCATGTTCATGTTTTTAGCAATTTCAGCCGGAGTAGTCGGAGATGTAGCAAACGCGTTGTAGAACTCTTCTTCCATGAATCGGTAAAAAATTTCACAAACATACACTTTCAAACGGAATTAGATCCTTCAAACGAAATTACCCTGCACAACACTTCAAACGGAATTAAAACTCAAACAGTTTCAAACGAAATAACAAGTTCAAGAGGAATATCCACTCAAACGGAATATCAACTTCAAACGGAATCTCTAATTTCGTTTGAAACTTCAAGCGGAATTACGTTTTGAAACGGAATTACCCTGATTTGAAGCGGAATCACCAAACGAAATTACGTTTTCAAGCGGAATAAACACCAACTTTCAAACGGAATTACAACTTTTGTCAAATTGATCAGGTTATAGCTCGATTTTAGGTCCAATTTTCTCAAGGGTTTGTTAAAACACAATTTCACTTATGTTGTGAAAAATTCAGGCCATTTTATCCGTTAAAACTTGTCCAATTGAGAAAAGAAGGTGTAGAAGTTAGAAAACAAGATGAATTCAGGCTTAAATCTGCAGAACTCCTCCTCCTGAGCTCTGATACCACTTGTAAGATCGTGTACGAACCCGAAACGAGTCGATCAGAGGCGTTCTACACAATATGAAAGGCGGAAACAGACATATTGTGTGTGATTCAGCAAGATATTCACTTTAATACTCTTTCTGATTAATCTGACAAAGTTTTACAGCAATACGGGACTTCGGCAGCACTTCGGCTCCGGAAACACACATACACAACTAACTTAAACGAAATCAGACACTAGCTATTTATAGGCCAGCTAATTCCGCTTAAATCTGACTCAAGCGGTCTGACAACCCTCATAATTCCTTGTATCCGTACAATTTATTAATGATAATTAAAGTGCTTGATGACTGTGTGGAATTACTTAACTGCTTTCTGATTACTGTGTTATATTTACATGTGCTTGTTAACATACTAGTAGTGTACAGAAAAGTTACTAAATAGTCCGGTATGCTTTCCTGAGTGTTGAGAATTAAAAATGTTACAAAAATATATACATAGGACACTTTACGGATTAATTAAGCACTTTAACGGAACGGTGTCAAACCGAACAACCGGACATTACCCGAAACACCAAATAATGCTAGAAGCATTGTTTTTATTTTTCTGAACTAGTTATGGTTCCCGAACACCATAACACATTATATTATTACACAACACTTAAACACTTAAACTAAACACTTAACATCTAACTAACTAAACTAACTAGCATTACATCTCAACCAAACCAAACCCCTCCCCCCAAATCGGTTAGGAGACAAAGAAGGACACCCCATGATTTTTTTTGAATTGTTTAGTTGATTGTGTTGGCTCCATTGAAACACATTACACATGGGTATTCAAGTGTTGGAGGATAATTACTTAAGGACCTCAAGACATAACCATCTCTCATTCAACACATTCCACACTCAAACTTCTCTCTCCCTCTCTTCTCTAGTTCGGCCGTGAGCCACCACCACCACCACCCTCACCATCATCCTCAAGTCTTCATCATTCAATCTACAAGTATACAAAGGTGCTACGGGTCATACAACGAAGCTTGGTGCTCTCGGAAGTTGAAGGACCACTCTCATCTTCTTTTATCCACCACTTTTCTACTCTTGAACTTCCCTAGTCTTGAACTAGTGGTAAGAACTTAGATCTTTGCTTCTTACATCTTGTTTAGGTGGTTAAAGATGTGTAGTGTTCAAAATGATAAGAAACTCTAAAGAACCTTAAACAAGTCTTGAACATAAACTAGTCTAGTGATGAAGTGATGTTAATATGATGTTGTTATGATTCTTGTTGATTTCCTAATGATTTGCTGGTTAATATTGATGTTTGATGTTGCTGTGATCACTAAACATGCTAACGGAATCAATCGAACATGCGTTAGAAGGTAGGGAACTAAAACAGAAAGCTGGTTGGTGTTTACAGCCAACTTCAGTTGGCTGTAACCAGACCGTAACTTAACGAAAAATGTATTTTCTGAAGTCTAGAGTTATGTATTATGAAATACGGTTCTAATGGCACTAGAATCATAATTTTTGGACTCCATTTACTATTTTTAAAATGTCATTTTGTAACAGCAGCTAGAGCTGCATTTTTACTGCTGAAAATATGCGTTCTGTTTTCTGTCATAACTTGAGTTCTGTGTAGAGTTAGATCATGAAATTTGTACTGTAGATGACCACCGATGTATTTGTAATTCTCTCACTAGAATTTCGTAAATCGGACTCTCGATGAATTTTAAATAAATTATTCCATGGACTGCAGTCAGAAAAAGATAAATCTGAGTTCAATCCGGAAAATGAATTTTTATAAAATATTGGTAATAAACTGGACCCCGATATTTTTACACAATAATATTTGGATCGTTTAAGATATTATGTAAAAAGTTGGGAATTTTTGGAATAAGTTAACTATTTTATTAAAATGGTCGAAAACAACCCAGTTTTGGATATTTAAGTTGAAATGACATAAGTAGTAATTTGCGTGTCTAAATGTCGGATATGTTATCTGTGAATGATCTAACATGTTATATGTCAATAAAAGTGTTATGTGCAATATCGTATGCTTGTTCTTGAGTAGCTATAGGTGGAATGTTTATATAAGCATGAACTATTAAAATGAATGCATGTTATGAAGTAGATACGTGTAGGAACTTTGTGCTCTATTTGAAACCACTAAATGACTAACTGGTAATCATATTAGGACGTGATTGACTGACCTTGACTGTTAGCTATATTTGAGAATCTAACCGAGCAAACCGAGGTGAGTTCACACACTTTCTAAGGCATGGGATTCCCGGTGGTTTGGGGAATGGGTTAAAGAATTAAAAACGGAATCTACATATCCTACTTAGGTAGGATATGTACGGCCATCCTCCTTGGGTAGGATGCCAATATTAATCCTGCGTATTCGCCTTGGGTAGAATATGTACGTTCGTCCTCCTTGGGTAGGACAACACCCTTAAAACTTGCTAGACAAAACTCTATCATTAAGTCCCTCATTATATATCGACTTAATCGCCAAGGCCGATGGCGAGCGGGTCATTAGTTAATAGCGCTATTAGGTTTAACAAACCTCACACCGTGTCGTCCGAACGGGCGTGTACTAATGGACTATGGCAAACTGTCAGTGATGACAGACACTGATGTAGGGCACAACTATTGTTCGTAGTAGTCGATATCATACCGTCTAGTAGTTTACATGGGGAAGCCCCCACTAATTATGGATATGGTTTGGGTAATAAAAAGGATCTGGTTAAACATACTTTCAACTATGGGGTAACCCCCACGACAAATATACCAACGAAAGTCAAACCACGTTTTCAGAAACAGCTTAAAACTAAACAACCAACCGTGAACTCACTCAACTTTGTTGTTGACTCGTTGTTACATGCCTTACAGGTCGCTAGACGCTTATGGAGCTTGCACGAGGAGGAGGTCGTTGTGGGATACGAACTGTTATGTCCCATGCTAAATATTTAAATCCTTATGAAATTATTAAACCTACGTTTTGGACTTTAAACTTATGAACTATGGAATTTATGTTTTGAACTTACGTTTTATGCTTTCGCTGCTAACTTAAATCTGGTTACTGTCTTATGGTCACCAATTGTATTGTGGTTGGTCTTACTTACTTAATTTCGTTGTTCAATATGATTGGTGGCTCGATCCTGGTCACGTCACGCCTCCAAGCGGTGATACTCCGCGTGGTGGATTTTGGGGGTGTGACAGATTGGTATCAGAGCCATTGGTTATAGTGAAATTGGTTTTAAAAAGGGAAAAGCTTTTTGACAAAACCAGACTATAACCTGTTTAGTGCTCAACGATCCACAACGACGCTTCGCTCCACGTGCAAGACTCGACACAATAGGTGGTATGATTTATGTTATATTGTCGGTTAGATAGTTCACACTGTGCATTAGTTAACGTGATAATGGCAATTTAAACCTCGTGTGCTTACTCTCTACTATCGTCCCACACTTACACACTTTCGCGACACTTTTTCTCACTTACGTTGCTTCGTTGTGAAGATCATGAGCGGACGCGGAGGACGTATCAACATCACTCAAGCCCAGTTGACGGCTTTGATCAACGAACGAGTTGCTGAGGCACTTGCAGCAAATCCAGCAGGAGGTATAACCTGCCATATCAACCCATCTTAGGACGTTTAGATCCTACCTTCGCAAACCAACCCTCGTGCTTAACCTTGTCTTTTATTCTCGCACAACAGGTCAACATGCTCAGCCTCCTGTGTGCACATTCAAAACCTTCATGGATTGCCGGCCCAGTACCTTCAGTGGCACAGAAGGAGCGGTAGGCCTTCTTCACTGGTTTGAGAAGCTTGAGTCTGTCCTCGAGATGTGTGAGTGCCCTGAAGACCGTAGGGTGAAATATGCTACCGGAACACTTGAAGGTGCTGCGTTAACCTGGTGGAAAGCACAGGTTCACCTACTAGGGCTGGCAGTTGCTAATGCCACCCCATGGAACCGTTTTAAAGAACTGATCAAAGAAGAGTACTGCAGTCGGGACGACATCCACAAGCTAGAGGTGGAATTTTTCAATCTGAAGATGACGGGGTCTGAGATTGAGGCATATACTAAGAGGTCAAACGAGCTGGCCATCTTGTGTCCCACTATGGTGGACCCTCCCATCAAACGTATTGAGCTGTACCTCAAGGGTCTTGTACCAGAGATTCAAAGTCACGTGACTTCAGCTAACCTGGGTACCATTCAGCAAATCATCAAGTTGGCTCATCGTCTCACCGACCAGGCGGTGGAGCAAAACAGGCTACCCAAACGTATCAGTGCCACAGCTACTCCCGATGCTCCTAGCGACAACAAGCGAAAATGGGATGGGAACTCCGGAAAGGGTTCTACTTCAGTTCAGCCTCAGCAGCGAAAGACTGATGACTACCAGAGTCCTGGTCAGCAATCTTCCGGTAACCAAGGACAGGGTGGATACCGAGGGAACCACCCCAAGTGCAACCGGTGCAACAAGCATCACAGCGAGCAGTGCAACAAGGGTCGTTGTCTGAGGTGCAACAAGTTTGGTCATGAAGCAAAGGATTGCAGGAGCGCACGACCAGCAAATCAGAATCGCCAACAAGAACAACAAGCTCCACAGAACCACCAGCAGCAGCAACAGCAGGGCAATAAAGGTTGCTTTCAGTGTGGCGCCGAAGGCCACTTTAAGAGGAACTGCCCCCCAACTGAACCAGAATCAGAACAACAACAACCAAGGAAACGGGAACCATAATGGGAACAACAATGGAGGCAACAATGGAGGCGGCAATGGGGGAAACAACAATGGTAATGGGGCAAGGGGTCGTGTGTTCGTGATTGGTCAGGGTGATGCAAGGAATGATCCCAATGTTGTGATGGGTAAGTTTCTTCTGGATGACTTCTTTGTTACTGTTTTATTTGATTCGGGTGCCGATACTAGTTATGTGTCCTTAAAAGTTAGTCAAATGCTTAAGCGTACTCCAACACTTTTAAACACCAAGCACATCGTAGAGTTAGCGAATGGTAAAATTTTAGAGGCTACACATGTAGTTAAGGGTTGCAAGCTTGTCCTTGCCGATCAGATCTTTTCTATCGAGCTCATTCCTATCGTTCTGGGTAGTTTTGACGTCGTCATTGGGATGGATTGGTTATCTCAACACCAAGCGGAGATTATTTGCAAGGAGAAAATCGTCCTTATTCCTCGTTCTGGTGAAGAACCCCTGGTGATTCATGGCGACAAGAGTGGTGCTGTCGTAGGCATTATCTCTTTCCTTAAGGCCCAGAAGTGTTTCCGAAAGGGCCACACTGCCATTCTAGCGCTCGTTACTGACGCATCAATGGAAGAGAAGAGAATTGAAGACATTCCTATTGTACGTGACTTTTCAGAGGTATTCCCTGGGGAATTACCTGGTCTTCCGCCTCATCGTCAAGTTGAATTTCAAATCGAGCTAGCTCCTGGAGCAGCGCCCATAGCTCGAGCACCTTATCGTCTAGCTCCATCAGAACTAGAAGAACTGTCTACGCAACTGCAAGAACTCTTGGAAAAGGGTTTCATACGTCCTAGCTCTTCGCCTTGGGGAGCTCCGGTGTTATTTGTGAAGAAGAAAGACTGTGACAACCCACACTAAACCAGGTATCCGTACAACTTAATTACTGATTAATTACTGCTTAATTACTGTGCTTGATTGAAACTAGCTGATAAACTGCTACCTGCATACTGATACATGCACATACTTGCATCATACTTTATTTGCTGTCACTACATTATTTGCATGTTGAACCCTAGTGACAAACATGATGCACAAAAAGCACAGTAGCACTAACGGATACACAGTGAACATGCTGATATAACCAGCATCAGGCAGACACTGCCTCTCAGGCCTGTTAAGAGCCTCATATATTTTGGCTACACTGGTAGTGAGTGTAGGATATAAGGGTTGTGGTACCGCGTCTCTAGGAATAAGATACACTGATTCGGATGTGCCAAAAACGTACTTTAAGTACCAAACACAGCACTTTCATAAATAAACCAGCTTCTAGCTGACTAATAAAGTGCCAGAACATGAGAAAATAACACTAGACACTTTCTAAAGTGTCGGGAAAACAATTTGTGTCACTAAAAATGCAATAACGACACTTTAAAGCTTTTATAACGCTTTAACGGATTACTATCCAATTGAACAACCGGACTTTACCCGGAACATGAAAATATTAATATTTTCACTATTTATATTTTTTTTCTAAGCTAGTTAGGGTCCCTGATTACCCTAACACCCGTCATAACGCGCCTTATATTACTAACTAAGTTAAACACCTAAACTAACTTAGTTAACCTACTTAACACTACCACCACCCTAACTAATCTTGTTCTAATCGAACCAACCCCCACCCCATGCCATAACCGGCCCCATGAACCAAGGAGACACCAAGGTACAAGATTTATTATTATACTAGATTATGTTTGATATCATGGGGGCATATTATCCAAGGGTTAACAACACTTAAACTTCCTATAAATACCACTAAAGCACATGAGTTAAGTATCACTAAACACCACTAAAAAATTTCTCTCTTCTCTCCCTCACCCACTCACGGCCGAACACCCCACTCCCTTACCCACCATTTTCGGTTCTTGTCTTCATCATTCCAAGATCATACATACATCCAAGGCCGCGTATTAGGAGCTTTGGTGCAAGCGGAACACGAAGGACCTCAACCGTTGGCTTTTATCCACCCCGTTTTCGTCACGATTCTTCCCTAGCCCCGAGCTAGAGGTATATTGTTTAAAACTCATATTTAAGCATGTCTAAAGTGGTTAAAAGAACTTTCGTCGGTTAAATATCGTAAACATGCGTTTTGAAACTTTAAAGTCTAGTAAAATCATAAAAATGGTGGATAAAGACATATAACTTGTGTAAAAGTCGTAGGACTTGAAATTTGTGTTTATCTAGACCCGATCTATGATGTGGTAGCTCGGATCTTCGTTTAACCCGACTTTGTAAAATCATGTATCATCACATAAGCTCGTTTTTGAAAGATACAAGGGTTAAAGGTGAAACACTACCACATTTAGAGCATGAACTTGTGAGAAAATATTTTACTTGTGTAAAAGTGATTTAACCGGTACAATGGTGTTTAAAACTAGCGGATCTACGTATCTGCAAGTGGTATTTTTGAAAGACCACACTTTAAAGAAATCATGTTTTTCTAAAAGATGGATCTTACACTAATAAATATGGTTTTATAAACCACAAGTGTTTAAACACTTGTGAAACAAAAAGACCCGACAAAGAAGTAGATTTGTCACTTGTTTCTAGAAGTTGTAAAGACGGATTTCTCTAAACACGAGGTTTTTATGAGATTAAAGTTACTTTATATAAAGATCTACATATATAAAGGGTGTTTACACTATAGATTCGGAAAAACTGCAAGTTCATGCGATTATGCGATTTACATACTTGTCGACTAGTTTGATGTGTCGGAAATTGTTTGATTGAATAAAGAAGATTGTTGAATTGATTTGTTAAAAGAAAATGATACGCTTGAAAGCGTGGCCACCTCCAGTTACAGAGGAAACTCTGGCGAAATTTTCTAAAAACCTAACACTTAGACTTTTTTTTTTACACAACAAGTGTTAGAACTATCTTTGGACATATTTTCGAAACATAAAATTTCGCCATGACTTTATTTACTAAATATTCGGAGGTGGGATTTTCACAAAGATTAACGTGATAAATATATTTTGTCACAACACTGTTTATGATTATTTTGTGAAAATACATAAATATTATTTTAGAAGTAAAAATAATATTTACAAGCGTTAATGATTCCAAAACTTTACGAACGCTTCCACAAACATATAAGTTACACCGGTAATTACATTACCACACGATTATTAAAACGTAACTTACGCACATGTATTGTAACCCCCATCCTTGGGAAGAAGAATAACTACCAAGTGTATACGGAACATAAACACGAAATAGTTGTCTAACTATTTCCCAAAGACATAAACTATAAAGCTAAGGCACGGCCGTCCGTCTAATAGAATTAGCACTTGTAGGTCGTTGCACAGCTTACTGTATTGGAGACACTTGGTAGAGACGCGCATTCACTGTGAGTTCATGTCCCCCTTTTCTCTAACTGTTTTCAGTTTACTTAACTGCGGGGGTGAAATACATGTTACTTTGTTTACAAGTACTTTATACACGGTATGAAATACGTAAGGAGGTTTAGATCATGTGAATTGGGTAGTTAGAACCCCGAGGGACTCGAGCGGTAGATCTATTTGGGTGTAGCGAGCCCAGCTCCCGGCCCAACAGAACAGGCCTCTCAGAGGACTAACAGAACGGACCCGGAGTGACTTGGTACCCAACGCAAAATCAGCTAGGGTTGTGTCTACTTACTTGCATTTCACAACATGCTAATGGCCTTGCAAACCATTGGTGATCACAAGTCCTCTTACACTGCTACATACCAGGAAACTTTTATACTTACAAGTGTTTTTACTTACTCACTTACACATGAACTCGCTCAACATTATTGTTGATTTTTCAACTCACATGTATTTCAGGAAATTAAACGGATCTGGCACGGTATGGAACGTTTTCCGCTGCACTTGTCATGGAGTCATCAGGGTTTAGGGGATGTGTCTCTTTCCTGGACAAGACACAGTCCTTAAACCACGTTTATGATATGTTTTAGTTTGTAATGTTGTTGAACAAGGTTATGGTTGTTGGTTAAAACAATGGTACTGTATTTTGGTTTTCAAAACTTAATGGATGACTTGCATGGTTTTTAAATTCATATAGCTTGTTATGATTAAGCTATGGTATTAAGAAGTCACACCAAAATTAACCACGCTTCCGCAAAGCCAGGGTGTGACAGCTTGGTATCAGAGCTCTGATCATAGCGAACTAGGATTCTGTCTCGAGTCTAGACTATGATCACTAGGGCTCTCACGAAAACATTTTTCTGCATACCACTTAAGTCCAGATCCACACTTTTTACAAACAAATGTTGAGCACATTTTATTAATTATAAGTTCAGCTTGGAGGGCTGAGGATCGATCTGGAGGATCGAAGTGATCGAGGTAGTTGAGCACGTTGGTTTGTTATAGGATCGATCTGGAGGATCGAGGTTTGGTTTAAGTGAAGGATAGAGCAGTCTTGTAGACTGGATGAAATTGTGTTTGTTATAGGATCGGTCTGGAGGATCGAGGTTTGGTTTAAGTGAAGGATAGAGCAGTCTTGTAGACTGGATGAAATTGTGTTTGTTATAGGATCGGTCTGGAGGATCGAGGTTTGGTTTAAGTGAAGGATAGAGCAGTCTTGTAGACTGGATGAAATTGGCTAGTAAGACTAGGAGAAGTATGTGATACCTTACTTGGTGACTTATGTGATTAACTGATTATATGATTGATTATTATACGTATATATGTTTGTGTTACAAACGTTATGCTTTCATCAAGTACTAGAAAGATGGGCACTACGAACCCCATGACTATAGTATCAGACGACATAGATCAACGAAGCACGAGGTGTACATTTCTGATACTACCGGCACAGACAATGACGACTTTCAGCCCTTTGTGCACTGCCTGAAGTCGTAGCAGAGCCTACTGATGGCCACCTTGTTGGGATTTTACCACTGGCGGTGATCCCTGCTCCTGTTCCCCTTGCCGCTTATCCTGTTGATGATACGCCCTCCCAACGAGGCCTCTGAAGACGATAACGATCTACTGGAGGAGGACCCATTCGAGGGCAGGGCCTTATTACTGCTGGTATTAGACTGCTGCATGCGGACGCTCCTATAGGGGAAACTTATGACCATCCCCCTATCCCAGACTCATTTGAGTTTCTGACACCCGCATCTTCGCACATACAGGGAATGCAGCACTACTTACACGACGCCGACCCTGATATGGCATCGCTAGCTGCACCGGATCCCGCACACAGTTTTGAGTTTGATCGTGATATTGAGGACAATCCTGTTTTTTTTTTTTTTTTTTCCGCCTGGTGTTGATCCGGATCATGACATTGAGTTCATGCATTTCGACCAGCCCTTGGGGGATCCTGTAACCCCTGTGATTGTTGATCCAGCTGATTTTGAGATAAAGTTTTAATTCGGAGCTAGCCGTGGCCCCTGAGCCAGGCGTTGCTCCTGACCCCGCATTGGAGTATGACCCTGTTCATGCCAATGCACCGGCTGTTGCTCCTTGATTGATCATCTGCTTGGATGAGAGAAAATTTGGGGTAACTGTGCAAGACAATTTATTATTACGGGGGCCCACGTAATAACGATTTGTAGTGCACAGGAATCCTGGTGGACTCTGCAGGTCAAGCTAATGATAACCAATGCAGCAGGAAATGACTTAAACACAAATGACCTAGGCGATGTAGCCTCGAGTTCATTCTATTACAAGCAACAAGCCAAATTGACAAGCCTATGTGAAGGCTCAGGAATTTATTTCCCCACTTATACAGTGAGTATATTTGCGTGTGAAATGGGGTGATTACATGATGGCTTACGTTGCTATATATATACCCCATAGACAATTGAAACATTGTCCAACCCGCTTCACGCTATTTCGACAAAAAGGGAATGTCACCCAGGCGTGACACGAACACCAGTACATTGCCAAGGACAGAAGCCGAGCTGCAAGAACGCATCTCACAGATAAATGCACAACATGAAGCCCTCCACTCTAAGTACAACGATGGCATTACTGGAGATAACCCTCCAACTGGCTGCACCTATAAACAGTTCCTGAACTGCAAGCCTTTGAACTTTGTCAGAACCGGAGGCACCGTTGCATTTGTTCGTTGGTCCAAAAGATCGACTCCACTCTAGGAATGAGTAACTGTTCGCCCCAACAGAGTGTTACCTACATCTCAGGGATATTTCTAGATGGCACACTCTCTTAATGGAACCTCCAGGTTCAGACCCTTGGCACGGACACTGCTTATACACTGAGCTGGGACGAGCTCAAGGAAACGATTGAGAAGAAATGTTGTTTTAGGACAGAATCCGGAAACTTGACGTGGAGTCCTGAAATTTGAGAAAGGACGAACCAGAGACTCCTGAACATGACCAGCGATCGCACGACTTGTCTAGGGTCGTCCCCTACTAAGTCATTGATGTAGTACGATATAGTGGTGTACTTGTAAGCTTTACATTGTGGTCTCGAATTGTGGCAAAACGATCGCAGTATTCTCATCACATGCGATGTTCAATCAATTGTTTATGTCCTATAACATAAGAGGTTATGTGATTGACTTGTTGATAACACGAGATGTTATGTGTTGGTATGCATACGTACACTTCACTTGCTATGATCTAACCTATGTGAAACATCTTTTAGAAGATGCCGCCAAGACGCGAAATGCGCATGCCCACCTCTGAGGCGGAACTTAAAGAGATAATTGCTGCAGCGATAGCACAGCACGAGGCCCTACGCTCCGAACCTATCAGAGGTACCTTAGAAAATAACGGTTGTTCCTACTGGCACTTCCTTAACTACAAGCCTCCGAAGTTCGACGGCGCTGGGGGCGCCATAACTTTTGTAAAATGGATTGAAAGTATGGAATCCATCTTTCGAATAAGTGGCTGCACGCCAGAACAACAGGTCCCATACGTTTCTGAGTTGTTTCAAGATGGAACTCGATTATGGTGGAATCTTCAGGTTCGAATGATGGGCCTAACTACAGCATACGCGTTAACTTGGGATGAGTTGAAAGGAATGATGCATAAGAAGTATTGCCCCCACACGGAAACCCAGAAGTGGGAAGATGAATTTCGGAGCCTAATGATGGAAGGTCCGAAGGTGTTGGAGTACGTACAACGACTTCATGATCTGTCACAAATTGTTCCATACCTGGTAAAACCAGAACTGAAGAAATTGGAACAATTCATTTGGGAACTGGCGCCTCAAGTCTTGAGCTTGATGACAACATCAACGCCACCAACAACTGATGCTGCAAGTGAGATGGGTTTGGCACTCTCTACGGAGGCAATTAGACTAGAAAAACTTGCAGACCCTGACAAGGAGACTCAGGTAGAGTCATCCGGAAAGAACAAAAGGAAGCTCACTGAAGGTACCCGAACGAATAATGAGAACAAAGGAAAGGGTTATATGGGCACTCTGCCCAAGTGTAACACATGCCAGCGTCATCATTCTGGCCAATGTGGACTGAAAACATGCGAAGTATGTGGGAAACGTGGTCACTTGAAGGACACTTGTTGGGCCCCTGCCGGTCGGGGAGGCCAAGGAGGATTTGGGAATAAAGATAATAACCGTGGTGGTTTTGGAAGTCGCCCACAGGGAAAAGATTACAAGGGTATCCTACCTAAGTGCGACAATTGTTTACGTTATCATGTCGGGCGATGCAAATATGGAAATTGTGGTAACTGTGGCAAGGTGGGACATGTCAAGGAAACTTGTTGGCAAAATACTAAACTTAGTAATGGGGGCCAGGACGGTAGTGAGAATCACGAAGGGGACAACGACAACAATAATTGTCAAAGCAGAATGAGTGATGAACAGAAGCGTACTCGAGGGTGTTTAAATTGTGGGAGCAAAAAGCATTTCAGAAGGTATTGCCCGAAGGCAATCAGGCGCAAGGATGAAAGCTCCCCGTCGGAGCTAGGGAGGCACGCCAGAGATCCAAGCATGGATAGCGGTACGTCCCACATTACTCAATATTATGCATCCGTATTGCCAACTACTGTTGCAAATTTTACGATTCACAATTCTAGTATTCAAGGACATAATTGGTTTACGTAGCAAGTAAGTAGTTATTCCAGTACCCATTAGAACTAGCTTAGGGGAAGCTAGTGGAAGCCAACGCGGTAACTGGAATCAGCACGATAGAACCCGGAGAGCGTAAGTTTACGCTAGATCTATTGCCAGTTGAGTTTGGAAGACTTCGACGTGATGATTTCGATGGACTTGTTGACGAACAACCATGCGGAGATTGTCAGCCGCGCCCCGACAACGAACGAAGAAATGATCGTGACTCATGGAGCAGGATACGCTCCTGCGGATTATAAGAAGACCCAAAAATTCTCGCACAAAGGATGTGTTGCATTCTTGGCTCATGTTATGGAAAAGGAAGTCGAAGAACCAAAACTCGAAGATATCCTTGTGATTGGAGAATACCCCGAAGTCTTCCTCGAAGACTTGCCGGAATCATCTCCTCACGATTAGTCGAATCCCGCGTCGACTTAATTCCGGGCACTGCACCCGTAGTCGATGCATCATAGCAACTTACCTTTTCGGAGATGCAAGGACTGACAGAGAAGTGTTAGCAATGGTTAGAGAAGGAAGATAACAGACCAAAATTTCCTTTTGGGGTAATCCCATCTTTTACCCATCAAAAAGAAGGACGATGATTTTCAATAAACATCAACTACAGAGAACTGAAAAAGCTAACGATCAAGGATAGATATCCTCTGCCAAGAATCGACGATCTGTTCGATCAACTTCAAGGTTCAAGCTTTTACTCTAAGATCGATCTTCGATCTGGATACCATCAATTAAGGATACAGGAGGAAAGTATCCCGAGAACAGCCTTCCGAACTCGTTATGGACACTACGAGTTCCTTGTTATGCCATTTGGTTTGATAAACGCACCTGCGGTATTCATGGATCTAATGAATAAAGTTTGCAAACCAGACTTGGACAAGTTCGTGATTGTGTTTATCGACGACATCTTGATTTATTCAAGGACAAAGGCTGAACACGAACAGCATCTAAGAGCTATTTTGGAGCTGCTAAAGAAGGAACAGTTGTATGCCAAGTTCTCCAAGTGCAAGTTTTGGCTACGCGAAGTCCAGTTTCTTGGACATGTGGTTAATAGGGATGGAATTCATGTTGATCCCACAAAGATCGAGGCAATCAAGAATTGGGAAACGCCTACAACGCCAACCGAGATTCGGCAATTCTTGGGCTTGGCTGGCTACTATCGAAGGTTCATCGAGGATTTTTCGAAAATCGCTCAACCGTTGACGCTCCTGACCCAGAAGGATAAGACGTTTGATTGGGGAATCAAACAGGATGAAGCATTTCAGATACTGAAGGATAAGCTTTGTAACGCGCCAATCTTAGCTCTACCAAAAGGTACTGATGACTTTGTGGTATACTGCGACGCATCGCGTCAGGGACTGGGTTGTGTGTTGATGCAACACCAGAAGGTCATTGCTTACGCATCACGCCAACTGAAAGTGCACGAAAAGAACTATACCACCCACGATTTAGAGCTTGGCGCAGTGGTTTTTGCACTAAAGATCTGGAGACACTGCCTGTATGGTACGAAGTGCACAATCTTCACAGATCACAAAAGCCTACAGCATATATTCAACCAGAAGGAGTTGAATATGAGGCAAAGACGATGGGTTGAATTGTTAAACGATTACGACTGCGAGATAAAATATCATCCAGGGAAGGCGAATGTAGTCGCCGATGCCCTAAGTCGTAAAGAAAGAATCAAGCCCATAAGGGTTAGGGCTTTGGAAATGATTATACGAACCGATCTTTCCCTGCGCATTCGTTCTGCACAAAAGGAAGCTCTCAAGGAGGGAAACCTTGAGGAAGAATATCTCCGTGGAATGGAGAAGCTTTTGGTACCAAACGAGGAAGGAACGTTGTGTTTTGAGAAAAGGATTTGGGTTCCTCTGTTTGGTGGATTAAGGGAAGTTATTTTCAATGAAGCGCACAAGTCACGGTACTCTATCCACCCTGGATCGGATAAGATGTACCAAGATCTCAAAAATTACTATTGGTGGCCTAGGATGAAAGGCGACGTTGCTGTTTACGTGAGCAAATGTTTAACGTGCGCTAAAGTCAAGGCAGAATACCAGAAGCCTTCAGGACTTCTGCAACAACCTGAGATTCCCAAGTGGAAGTGGGAACAAATCTCAATGGATTTTGTTACGAAACTGCCAAGAACGCCAAGAGGCCATGATATGATTTGGGTGATTGTTGACCGCCTAACAAAATCCGCACACTTTCTGCCAATCAAGGAGAAAGACAGTACTAGTAAACTTGCGGAAATATACATGAGAGAGATTGTCGCACGCCATGGAGTACCTCTCTCAATCATCTCTGATAGAGACGGAAGGTTTGTGTCAAGGATATGGCAATCCTTCCAAGAAGCCTTTGGCTCACAGTTGAATCTGAGCACTGCGTTCCATCCGCAAACAGACGGCCAGAGCGAGCGAACGATACAAACTTTGGAAGACATGCTGAGGGCATGTGTTATGGATTTGGGAGGTAGCTGGGATAAACATTTACCGTTGGTCGAATTTTCATACAACAACAGCTACCACACCAGTATTGGTGTCGCGCCATTTGAGGCCCTATACGGACGCAAGTGCCGATCACCACTATGCTGGTCTGACGCCGGTGATAGGCAGCTTGCTGGTCCCGAGATCGTCCAAGAGACGACAGACAAGATTGCGCAAATACTTAAACGCATCGAAGCTGCTCGCCATAGACAAAAGGCCTACGCGGATCCAAACCGGAAGCACGTGGATTTCCAAGTTGGAGAGATGGTGTTATTGAAGGTTTCACCCTGGAAGGGGGTGGCGCGCTTTGGGAAGCGTGGGAAGTTGAATCCGCGCTACATTGGTCCTTTCAAGATTCTGGAAAGAATTGGGACAGTAGCATACAAGTTGGACCTACCTGCTGAACTGAATGGTGTTCACGATACATTTCATGTATCCAATTTAAAGAAAAGTCCAACTCAAGTTGACGTTGCCATTCCTATCGACGAGATTCATATTGACGACACGCTCCACTTCGTTGAAGAACCTGTTGAGGTCACGGATTGGAAAGTTAACAAGACCCGCCGGAGCAGTGTCAAACTCGTCAAGGTTCGTTGGAATGCCAGACATGGTCCTGAATTTACCTGGGAACGTGAGGACCGGATGAAAGAGAAATACCCCCACTTATTTCCTAAGAACGCTGCATCTACAAGCAGGACTTAAATTTCGGGACGAAATTTATTTAACGGGGGGAGAATGTGACAACCCACACTAAACCAGGTATCCGTACAACTTAATTACTGATTAATTACTGCTTAATTACTGTGCTTGATTGAAACTAGCTGATAAACTGCTACCTGCATACTGATACATGCACATACTTGCATCATACTTTATTTGCTGTCACTACATTATTTGCATGTTGAACCCTAGTGACAAACATGATGCACAAAAAGCACAGTAGCACTAACGGATACACAGTGAACATGCTGATATAACCAGCATCAGGCAGACACTGCCTCTCAGGCCTGTTAAGAGCCTCATATATTTTGGCTACACTGGTAGTGAGTGTAGGATATAAGGGTTGTGGTACCGCGTCTCTAGGAATAAGATACACTGATTCGGATGTGCCAAAAACGTACTTTAAGTACCAAACACAGCACTTTCATAAATAAACCAGCTTCTAGCTGACTAATAAAGTGCCAGAACATGAGAAAATAACACTAGACACTTTCTAAAGTGTCGGGAAAACAATTTGTGTCACTAAAAATGCAATAACGACACTTTAAAGCTTTTATAACGCTTTAACGGATTACTATCCAATTGAACAACCGGACTTTACCCGGAACATGAAAATATTAATATTTTCACTATTTATATTTTTTTTCTAAGCTAGTTAGGGTCCCTGATTACCCTAACACCCGTCATAACGCGCCTTATATTACTAACTAAGTTAAACACCTAAACTAACTTAGTTAACCTACTTAACACTACCACCACCCTAACTAATCTTGTTCTAATCGAACCAACCCCCACCCCATGCCATAACCGGCCCCATGAACCAAGGAGACACCAAGGTACAAGATTTATTATTATACTAGATTATGTTTGATATCATGGGGGCATATTATCCAAGGGTTAACAACACTTAAACTTCCTATAAATACCACTAAAGCACATGAGTTAAGTATCACTAAACACCACTCAAAAATTTCTCTCTTCTCTCCCTCACCCACTCACGGCCGAACACCCCACTCCCTTACCCACCATTTTCGGTTCTTGTCTTCATCATTCCAAGATCATACATACATCCAAGGCCGCGTATTAGGAGCTTTGGTGCAAGCGGAACACGAAGGACCTCAACCGTTGGCTTTTATCCACCCCGTTTTCGTCACGATTCTTCCCTAGCCCCGAGCTAGAGGTATATTGTTTAAAACTCATATTTAAGCATGTCTAAAGTGGTTAAAAGAACTTTCGTCGGTTAAATATCGTAAACATGCGTTTTGAAACTTTAAAGTCTAGTAAAATCATAAAAATGGTGGATAAAGACATATAACTTGTGTAAAAGTCGTAGGACTTGAAATTTGTGTTTATCTAGACCCGATCTATGATGTGGTAGCTCGGATCTTCGTTTAACCCGACTTTGTAAAATCATGTATCATCACATAAGCTCGTTTTTGAAAGATACAAGGGTTAAAGGTGAAACACTACCACATTTAGAGCATGAACTTGTGAGAAAATATTTTACTTGTGTAAAAGTGATTTAACCGGTACAATGGTGTTTAAAACTAGCGGATCTACGTATCTGCAAGTGGTATTTTTGAAAGACCACACTTTAAAGAAATCATGTTTTTCTAAAAGATGGATCTTACACTAATAAATATGGTTTTATAAACCACAAGTGTTTAAACACTTGTGAAACAAAAAGACCCGACAAAGAAGTAGATTTGTCACTTGTTTCTAGAAGTTGTAAAGACGGATTTCTCTAAACACGAGGTTTTTATGAGATTAAAGTTACTTTATATAAAGATCTACATATATAAAGGGTGTTTACACTATAGATTCGGAAAAACTGCAAGTTCATGCGATTATGCGATTTACATACTTGTCGACTAGTTTGATGTGTCGGAAATTGTTTGATTGAATAAAGAAGATTGTTGAATTGATTTGTTAAAAGAAAATGATACGCTTGAAAGCGTGGCCACCTCCAGTTACAGAGGAAACTCTGGCGAAATTTTCTAAAAACCTAACACTTAGACTTTTTTTTTTTACACAACAAGTGTTAGAACTATCTTTGGACATATTTTCGAAACATAAAATTTCGCCATGACTTTATTTACTAAATATTCGGAGGTGGGATTTTCACAAAGATTAACGTGATAAATATATTTTGTCACAACACTGTTTATGATTATTTTGTGAAAATACATAAATATTATTTTAGAAGTAAAAATAATATTTACAAGCGTTAATGATTCCAAAACTTTACGAACGCTTCCACAAACATATAAGTTACACCGGTAATTACATTACCACACGATTATTAAAACGTAACTTACGCACATGTATTGTAACCCCCATCCTTGGGAAGAAGAATAACTACCAAGTGTATACGGAACATAAACACGAAATAGTTGTCTAACTATTTCCCAAAGACATAAACTATAAAGCTAAGGCACGGCCGTCCGTCTAATAGAATTAGCACTTGTAGGTCGTTGCACAGCTTACTGTATTGGAGACACTTGGTAGAGACGCGCATTCACTGTGAGTTCATGTCCCCCTTTTCTCTAACTGTTTTCAGTTTACTTAACTGCGGGGGTGAAATACATGTTACTTTGTTTACAAGTACTTTATACACGGTATGAAATACGTAAGGAGGTTTAGATCATGTGAATTGGGTAGTTAGAACCCCGAGGGACTCGAGCGGTAGATCTATTTGGGTGTAGCGAGCCCAGCTCCCGGCCCAACAGAACAGGCCTCTCAGAGGACTAACAGAACGGACCCGGAGTGACTTGGTACCCAACGCAAAATCAGCTAGGGTTGTGTCTACTTACTTGCATTTCACAACATGCTAATGGCCTTGCAAACCATTGGTGATCACAAGTCCTCTTACACTGCTACATACCAGGAAACTTTTATACTTACAAGTGTTTTTACTTACTCACTTACACATGAACTCGCTCAACATTATTGTTGATTTTTCAACTCACATGTATTTCAGGAAATTAAACGGATCTGGCACGGTATGGAACGTTTTCCGCTGCACTTGTCATGGAGTCATCAGGGTTTAGGGGATGTGTCTCTTTCCTGGACAAGACACAGTCCTTAAACCACGTTTATGATATGTTTTAGTTTGTAATGTTGTTGAACAAGGTTATGGTTGTTGGTTAAAACAATGGTACTGTATTTTGGTTTTCAAAACTTAATGGATGACTTGCATGGTTTTTAAATTCATATAGCTTGTTATGATTAAGCTATGGTATTAAGAAGTCACACCAAAATTAACCACGCTTCCGCAAAGCCAGGGTGTGACAAAGACGGTACCTTTAGAATGTGTATTGACTATCGCGAACTTAACAAGGTGACCGTGAAGAATCGTTATCCTCTTCCACGCATTGATGACTTGTTCGACCAGTTGCAAGGGTCGAGCTATTACTCTAAGATTGATTTGAGATCGGGATACCATCAGCTGAGAGTCCGAGAGGAGGACGTCTCCAAAACAGCATTCAAAACTCGTTACGGCCATTACGAGTTTCTGGTCATGCCTTTCGGGTTGACGAATGCACCAGCGGTCTTCATGGATCTCATGAACCGAGTGTGCAAGCCTTACCTGGATAAGTTTGTCATAGTGTTGATCGACGACATCCTGATCTATTCTAAGAGTCAGGAGGAACACGAGCAGCATCTATGACTTATGCTGGAACTTTTTCGAAAAGAGCAGTTGTATGCCAAGTTTTCGAAATGTGACTTCTGGCTTCGTGAAGTCCACTTTCTAGGCCACGAGTAAACAAGGATGGGATTCATGTTGATCCATCTAAGGTTGAATCGATCAAGAACTGGCCTGCACCCTGTACACCAACAGAAATCCGCCAATTCTTGGGTTTGGCAGGATATTACAGAAGGTTTATCAAGGATTTCTCAAAGATTGCGCAATCTCTCACTTCACTGACCCAGAAGGGTGTCACCTACCATTGGGGTGATGCATATGAATCTGCTTTTCAGCACCTAAAGGATAGACTTTGTAGCGCGCCTATCCTCTCATTGCCTGAAGGCACAGAAGATTTTGTGGTTTACTGCGACACTTCCATCCAAGGACTTGGTTGCGTGTTGATGCAACGTGACAAGGTCATTGCCTACGCATCGCGCCAACTTAAGGTTCACGAAAGGAACTACACTACGCACGACTTGGAATTGGGAGCAGTTGTTTTCGCACTTAAGATATGGAGACATTACCTGTACGGTACCAAGTGCACCATTTACACCGATCACAGGAGTCTCGAGCATATCTTCAAGCAAAAGGAGTTAAACATGCGACAACGCCGATGGGTTGAACTCTTGAACGATTATGAATGCGCTATCAAATACCATCCGGGCAAGGCCAACGTTGTGGCCGACGCCCTCAGTCGAAAGGATACTATACCTAAGCGTGTACGTGCTTTACAGCTTACCATCCAATCTAACCTTCCCGCTCAGATTCGCGATGCTCAGGTCGAAGCATTGAAAGCAGAGAACATCAGGGCGGAATCCCTACGAGGATCGAGACAACGGCTTGAACAAAAGGAAAACGGCGCCTACTATGTTAACAGACGCATCTGGGTTCCACTTTATGGAGGCTTACGCGAGCTTGTGATGGATGAAGCACACAAGTCTCGTTATTCAGTACACCCTGGTTCGGATAAGATGTACCACGACCTAAAGACTACATACTGGTGGCCTGGCATGAAAGCCCACATAGCAACCTACGTTAGCAAATGTTTGACTTATGCGAGAGTCAAGACCGAATATCAGAAACCATCAGGCCTACTTCAACAGCCAGAGATCCCGAAATGGAAATGGGAGCAAATTTCCATGGATTTTGTTACTGGCCTGCCTAGATCTCAACGCGGAAATGATACCATTTGGGTGATCGTGGATCGACTGACCAAGTCTGCACATTTTCTGGCTATTAAGGAAACGGATAAGTTTTCTACTCTAGCAGACATCTATCTAAAAGAAGTGGTGTCAAGGCACGGAGTGCCAACCTCTATTATATCTTATCGTGACGCGCGTTTTACCTCTGAACTGTGGCAAGCTATGCACAAGTCTTTTGGCTCACGTTTAGATATGAGCACCGCTTATCACCCACAGACGGATGGGCAATCTGAACGCACCATCCAGACCCTTGAAGACATGCTTAGGGCGTGTGTAATCGATTTTGGAAATGGCTGGGAAAAGCACCTCCCGCTAGTGGAGTTTTCATATAACAACAGCTACCACAGCAGTATCCAGGCCGCTCCGTTTGAGGCATTGTACGGACGTAAATGTCGATCACCTCTCTGTTGGGCAGAAGTTGGCGACAGTCAAATCACTGGCCCAGAACTTGTAGTAGATACAACCGAAAGAATTTCTCAGATACGACAACGAATGGCGGCAGCCCGTGACCGCCAGAAAAGCTATGCTGATAAGCGAAGAAAACCACTCGAGTTCCAGGTTGGGGATCGAGTGCTACTCAAAGTCTCACCTTGGAAAGGTGTAGTTCGTTTTGGCAAACCAGGCAAGCTCAATCCGCGTTATGTCGGACCGTTCGAAATCATCGAGAAAATTGGCAAAGTCGCCTACAGGTTGAATCTACCTGAAGAACTCAGCGAAGTTCACAATGTTTTCCATGTGTTGAATCTGAAGAAGTGTCTGTCAGATGAGACCCTCATAGTTCCTCTCAAGGAGCACACTATCGACGACCAGCTGCGATTCGTCGAGGAACCAGTAGAGATTACGGATCGAGATGTTAAAATTCTCAAGCGCACCAGGATACCTCTCGTCCGAGTTCGTTGGGATTCCCGTCGTGGCCCAGAGTATACCTGGGAACGAGAAGACCAAATGAAACTCAAGTATCCCCAGCTGTTTAAGAAAAACGCAACCACTACTGAGGCTGAAGCTACTGCAGAATTTCGGGACGAAATTCCAAATCAACGGGGGGATGATGTGACACCCAAGGAAAACCAGGAAACCAACGCAACATAACTAGCTTCCTCAGTAACCACGAGCTAAATTTCGGGACGAAATTCTCTTAACAGGGGGAGAATGTGACAACCCTCATAATTCCTTGTATCCGTACGATTTATTAATGATAATTAAAGTGCTTGATGACTGTGTGGAATTACTTAAATGCTTTCTGATTACTGTGTTATATTTACATGTGCTTGTTAACATACTAGTAGTGTACAGAAAAGTTACTAAATAGTCCGGTATGCTTTCCTGAGTGTTGAGAATTAAAAATGTTACAAAAATATATACATAGGACACTTTACGGATTAATTAAGCACTTTAACGGAACGGTGTCAAACCGAACAACCGGACATTACCCAAAACACCAAAATAATGCTAGAAGCATTGTTTTTATTTTTCTGAACTAGTTATGGTTCCCGAACACCATAACACACTATATTATTACACAACACTTAAACACTTAACATCTAACTAACTAAACTAACTAGCATTACATCTCAACCAAACCAAACCCCTCCCCCCAAATCGGTTAGGAGACAAAGAAGGACACCCCATGATTTTTTTTGAATTGTTTAGTTGAGTGTGTTGGCTCCATTGAAACACATTACACATAGGGTATTCAAGTGTTGGAGGATAATTACTTAAGGACCTCAAGACATAACCATCTCTCATTCAACACATTCCACACTCAAACTTCTCTCTCCCTCTCTTCTCTAGTTCGGCCGTGAGCCACCACCACCCTCACCATCATCCTCAAGTCTTCATCATTCAATCTACAAGTATACAAAGGTGCTACGGGTCATACAACGAAGCTTGGTGCTCTCGGAAGTTGAAGGACCACTCTCATCTTCTTTTATCCACCACTTTTCTACTCTTGAACTTCCCTAGTCTTGAACTAGTGGTAAGAACTTAGATCTTTGCTTCTTACATCTTGTTTAGGTGGTTAAAGATGTGTAGTGTTCAAAATGATAAGAAACTCTATAGAACCTTAAACAAGTCTTGAACATAAACTAGTCTAGTGATGAAGTGATGTTAATATGATGTTGTTATGATTCTTGTTGATTTCCTAATGATTTGCTGGTTAATATTGATGTTTGATGTTGTTGTGATCACTAAACATGCTAACGGAATCAATCGAACATGCGTTAGAAGGTAGGGAACTAAAACAGAAAGCTGGTTGGTGTTTACAGCCAACTTCAGTTGGCTGTAACCAGACTGTAACTTAACGAAAAATGTATTTTCTAAAGTCTAGAGTTATGTATTATGAAATACGGTTCTAATGGCGCTAGAATCATAATTTTTGGACTCCGTTTACTATTTTTAAAGTGTCATTTTGTAACAGCAGCTAGAGCTGCATTTTTACTGCTGAAAATATGCGTTCTGTTTTCTATCATAACTTGAGTTCTGTGTAGAGTTAGATCATGAAATTTGTACTGTAGATGACCACCGATGTATTTGTAATTCTCTCACTGGAATTTCGTAAATAGGACTCTCGATGAATTTTAAATAAATTATTCCGTGGACTGCAGTCATAAAAAGATAAATCTGAGTTCAGTCCGGAAAATAAATTTTTATAAAATATTGGTAATAAACTGGACCCCGATATTTTTACACAATAATATTTGGATCGTTTAAGATATTTTGTAAAAAGTTGGGAATTTTTGGAATAAGTTAACTATTTTATTAAAATGGTCGAAAACAGCCCAGTTTTGGATATTTAAGTTGAAATGACATAAGTAGTAATTTGCGTGTCTAAATGTCGGATATGTTATCTGTGAACGATCTAACATGTTATATGTCAATAAAAGTGTTATGTGCAATATCGTATGCTTGTTCTTGAGTAGCTATAGGTGGAATGTTTATATAAGCGTGAACTATTAAAATGAATGCATGTTATGAAGTAGATACGTGTAGGAACTTTGTGCTCTATTTGAAACCACTAAATGACTAACTGGTAATCATATTAGGAAGTGATTGACTGACCTTGACTGTTAGCTATATTTGAGAATCTAACCGAGCAAACCAAGGTGAGTTCACACACTTTCTAAGGCATGGGATTCCCGGTGGTTTGGGAATGGGTTAAAGAATTAAAAACGGAATCTACATATCCTACTTAGGTAGGATATGTACGGCCATCCTCCTTGGGTAGGATGCCAATATTAATCCTGCGTATTCGCCTTGGGTAGAATACGTACGTTCGTCCTCCTTGGGTAGGACAACACCCTTAAAACTTACTAGACAAAACTCTATCATTAAGTCCCTCATTATATATCGACTTAATCGCCGAGGCCGATGGCGAGCAGGTCATTAGTTAATAGCGCTATTAGGTTTAACAAACCTCACACCGTATCGTCCGAACGGGCGTGTACTAATGGACTATGGCAAACTGTCAGTGATGATAGACACTGATGTAGGGCACAACTATTGTTCGTAGTAGTCGATATCATACCGTCTAGTAGTTTACATGGGGAAGCCCCCACTAATTATGGATATGGTTTGGGTAATAAAAAGGATCTGGTTAAACATACTTTCAACTATGGGGTAACCCCCATGGCAAATATGCCAACGAAAGTCAAACCACGTTTTCAGAAACAGCATAAAACTAAACAACCAACCGTGAACTCACTCAACTTTGTTGTTGACTCGTTGTTACATGCCTTACAGGTCGCTAGACGCTTATGGAGCTTGCACGAGGAGGAGGTCGTTGTGGGATACAGACTGTTATGTCCCATGCTAAATATTTAAATCCTTATGAAATTATTAAACCTACGTTTTGGACTTTAAACTTATGAACTATGGAATTTATGTTTTGAACTTACGTTTTATGCTTCCGCTGCTAACTTAAATTTGGTTACTGTCTTATGGTCACCAATTGTATTGTGGTTGGTCTTACTTACTTAATTTCGTTGTTTAATATGATTGGTGGCTCGATCCTGGTCACGTCACGCCTCCAAGCGGTGATACTCCGCGTGGTGGATTTTGGGGGTGTGACAAGCGGAATCACAGTTCAAACGATATTAGCATTCAAACGGAATTACATGTTCAAGCGAAATTAGCAAAGCTAATTTCGTTTGAAATGGCTTGACACCTTCAAGCGGAATTACATCATGTAATTTCGTTTGAACTTGCCAGTTGACCTATTTTTGACAATTTTCTCGTTTTACGTGACCTGATTTATCTATATACATATAAGACTCGATATAAGACGAAGTCGACAGACGCATGCACCAACACATAAGGTGTACTAAATATTCAAAACCACAGATTAAGCGTAAAACTGATACCCTGGAGCAGTCAACCTTGAATATCTGGCAAAGTAATTTCACAGTCACAGATTGCAAGGCTAGTATACTGGTTAAGTTTTGTGAGGAGAACTCTTTGTGCGTAGTGGTAGGGTTCCACGAGCATCATAATCACCCGTTTGTTGAGCATTTTAATCGTGACCTAAGTAGGATTTCAAGGAAACTACCCTTTACATCCAAAAAGTTTATCCATAACATGAGTTTGAAAATAATTGGTCCAATTGTTTCTCACAGAGTGTTAGTGTCTCTGGTGGGTGGACATCACAACGTACGTGGCACGCCAACTGATTTTAAGAATTGGAGCCAATCGGTTAGGCTTTATATTGGTGATCGTGATGCGCAACTTGTTATAGATCGTTTGAAAAAAAGATCGGAGAGCTTACCAGACTTTTACTATGAGTTTGTGGTTGAGAAAGGGCAATTGAGGTCGATTTTTTGGGCAGACGAAATTTCTAAGATAAATTATGAGGTGTTTGGTGATGTGTTAGCTTTTGATGCGACTTATCACGCTAACAAGTAAGGTTTTGCAAACTGGCATTTTTTTTCCTTTAACATAGTATTAACTTTTGTTTATTTTCTTTATATGCAGGTACAACATGATTTTTGTTCCTTTCACCGGGGTTGATAATCACAAACAATGTGTGACATTCGGTGCTGGCTTGTTATTCAATGAAACGACTGAGTCTTACAAGTGGTTACTTGACACATTTCTGAAGGCACACAAGAAGCAACCAAAGTTAGTTTTGACGGACCAGGACCCTTCAATGAAAGCTGCCATTTCTGAGGTTTTCACAGAGTCTCGGCACCGCCCTTGCATGTGGCATATTATGAAGAAACTTCCCACTAAGGTTTTATTATTTCATCAATCTCGTTGAGAAGGTCTTTTTTTGTTACATTTTTTAACAGTTTTGTGTCCTGTTATGTATAGATTGCTGGAGACCGGTTACAAAACTCTGAGCTAAGGGCATTGATGCATCGTTTGGTGTGGAGTATTCACATGAAGCCATCTACATTTGAGACGCGCTGGCAACTTTTGATGGAGGAATATGGGTTACAAGATCACGACTCGTTGAATGATATGTACTCAATTAGGAACCAATGGGTACCTGCCTACTTCTGTGATATCCCAATGTGTTGTCTGATGAAGACTACATCAAGGTGTGAAAGTTCTAACTCAACGCAAACTCGAAACGCGGAGTTACTTTTATCCATCTTAGTTATTATGGGTACTGTTTATGTGATTATTTATGTGATTATGTGTGTGATTATTTGTTCTACGTTATGTGGCTATCTTAATGTAACGCTTATACGCTCAACGCTTACTCGCAACTCGCTTAAACGCAACGCAACACTTAACACACGAAAAGAAAGTTGGAAAATTAACTCGCACCACTCGGCTGATCGAATGGACACCCGATCGAATGGACATCCGTCCGGATGACCATCCGACCGAATGGCCATCCGACCTAGCACACCTCGCATTTTCCACCGACTTAACTCTCCTCTCACCCTATAAATACTGCCCGTACACGTCCCTTTCACTGATTTGACGTCTCCATCCGACCACACGCATATCAGTCACTCTCAGTCACTTTTCCTCAAGATTCAAGGCTATTTTGTAAGTATTTCTCCTTAAATCTTGTACAAACATCATCATTACACACTTCTACATCTTTTTCTCCATCAAAACCACACATTTTCTTCTCGAAATTGCCTGATTTGGACTCCTTGAAGGTGGTTCTCATTCAGTTGCTTATGCAAACTATTGTGTGACATCATCTCATCAAGAATGGTTCAGATCTAAAGGATTTTCACAATTTTAACCTAGATCTCAACAAGATCTCAACACTTTTCAACTATTTTCAGTTTTCTTCAACTTTTCTACTCAAAACCGGTGGAATCTGGACCCAAACTGACCTTGGACTCGTCCTTAGTCTAGAGTCGGCTTGAAAACAGATTTCTACCAGAGAGATGACCTATTAACGGGTCAGACCTGAAACTTCGTCAAGAACAGCGAATCTGATCGAATGGGGTGATTCCCATCCGATCGAATGAGCTGAACCTTGGTGCGTTTCCCGTTGTTTGAGGCGTCGTCGCACCGTCTTCGTTAAAACTCGAAACTTTTACTTAGAAAATTTTACAAAGTTTTCAAAACAACAGATCGCCCACTTGAGTGGCCATCCAATCGGATGACCATCCGATCGAATGACCATTCGACCAGGTGACATGTCCTTTATACTAACCCTTGCTTAAGACGATTTGATTAAACTTTAAACTTTAGCAAATTTTCCAAAACAACACACACTCGTTCGAATGGCCATCCGCTCGGATGACCATCCGCTCGAATGGGAACTCATCCGTTCGGATCACCATCCGAACACCCTACCATTCGACACTCTGTTTACACGTTGTTCAACGCTTACGCTACTGTTCTATGATCAGGCTAACTCCACGCGCTCCCTTCAATCCAATAAAGTTGTCTTTACTTGTTAAACACCTACTGTGAGTATATTCGAACCCATTTTCTTTTAACGCACTTTTGGGTGTTACATACGTTATCTATCAAAACACAACAACACACAACGCAAACACTTTTAACGCTAACCGCTCCCGTATGTTATACGTGATCTATGAATGCCTATTACTATGCTTAGACAGTGTTACACTATACCGCCTCTAGCAACGATAGTACTATAGTTTGGATGCAGCGCCTGTCGTGGACATGGGTTGCTAGGGATCACATCACTTTACTTCACGTGTTCACTGAACATGTGTCGCGCATACTCTACAACGTAGTCTTGTGGTTAAGTGTGAACATAGTTAGATAGTTACATGTTTCGCCCGTTACGTGATACCTGTTGGTTATGCGTAAAACGCTTTCTCTACTATATGCTATGCAAACTTGTGTACTCACCTTTACATTTTATGTATCGACTTATTTTAACGTATGTGAAAGGTTGATAGGATGCTATGCTATGTTGTGATGAATCGAGATAGGCAGTCTAGAAACTACACCAATAGAAATCTAGGTTGTCGGACTTGTTTTGTTCGAGAGAAACTCGTTATCTGTAATAATTACTTGTTGAATATTTGTTGATTGGTATAGGACAGTTAACCTTTAAAATATTGGTAACAAATAGTTGTTATGGATCTCTTGAGCCATCTGATTCGCCTAGTGTCGCGCCCCGATGATTCCGCCATAGGTTGGGGTGTGACACGGTGAACGATAAAATATATTTTTATGTTATAGATATTGTTAAAAGTTAAAATATACTATTAAAAGTTAAAATATGTGTATGATGGTGCATTAAAAAAGTAACATCATAGTTTTACTTTATCTAACTGTATTAGTCTACATAGAATCATTGTAATGTAATGAGTTAGTTTTGATTAGAAATGTAAGATTATAAAAACAACAATCCTTTGCATCACTTGTAAGAAGATGTTGCAAAAGAGTTTTACGACTTGTATTTGATGTACTTTATGGTGGTTTGTCACTTTGTCCTAAATGAGACATCTCTTATTTATGCAATTCTTCCTACAAAAAGGAACATCGTGGATAACTCTAAATCCCTTCTCTAAGACTCCCTGCTTCAAGATTAATTTAGTAGCTTTTAAAGTCCCGATCCCTTGATTAACATTTCATACAAGGCATCACATTCTCCCTCACCCCGAGTTATGATGTTCTTGTCGTGCATTATTCAATTACAATACTCTTTCTCATTCACGACATGCCTAAGTATCCAGACTTCATCAAATTTGTTCATACTAATGGAAATAATAAAATATGTATAGAAGAATTTGAATTATTTGAAGATGAAGTTGGTGAGCCGACATTGCGTAAACCAAAAAAACAATTTGATGTACGCTGATGAATTACGAATGTAAAATTATTCTACTACGACCTCCTGAAAAGATTTATAGTTCCGCAACTAATCACGACATGTTTTCAAACATCTCACTGTTCATGACATGGGCTATCATTGGGTCATAAGTTTTGAGTCGAGCCCACCCACCTAGCCACCCTAAGACTGTAGGGTGTGGGGTGTGGGTTGGGGTGGTGGATTAGGTTCAACGCCGGCTGCTCCACCCCGGTTTTGCGTTGGGCATGGCGTTGTCCGCTTGGCGTGAGGATTGTGCCTGGCGTGGGGCAGGGGGCTGGGGTGACGTGGTTGGGCATGGTTGGCTAGTATGTGATGACCGTTGGGCTAGCCGTTAGGCATAGCCGTTGGCCAACGACTATTTAAAAGAATCTTTTAATTATTTCCTATATAAACCTCTCATTTCTCACTCATTTTTACCATCCAAAAATTGAAAACCCACTATCAAACTCCAAAAAAATATATAAAATGGATTCTTCAAGTTCAAGCGATTCGTATGATAAATTTGTTTTGTCATCCTCATCCGAAGATGGGGCGGAATTGTTATTATCAGTAGTGTCGATGGTAGTGAAAGCTATTGTTGAAGATGCAGATGAAAGGACTTCCCAAACCTAACCCAAACGGAGGAAGTATATATTGTTCGTGAACGTGAAACCGCAAACGATTTGCTGGTAAGCGATTATTTCTCACCTGAACCAACGTATGATGAAAGAATGTTTAGGCGTCGTTTTTGTATGAGTAAAATATTATTTTTAAGAATATTAAAGGATTTAGAGGATAATTATGCTTTTTTTTCCGACAAAGACCAGATGCGCGTGGTAATTTAGGATTTACCACGTGGCAAAAGGTTACGGCCGCCCTAAGACAATTGGCTTACGACAATAGTTCCGACATAATGGACGACTATTTAAAAATGTCGGCACGAGTGGCTAGGGAAATTGTTCACAATTTTGTGTGTATATCATTGAACTATATATGAAAAGATACTTGAGAAAACCGATGTTTAGTGATATGCAACAAATTTTGGAACATCATGCTGAATATCATCGTCTCCCCGGGATGATCGGTAGTTTAGATTGTATGAAATGGGAGTGGGAAGTTTGTCTAACTGCATGGGAAGGCTCTCACACAAGTGGATATCATGGAATGCCGGCTATGATGCTTGAAACGGTTGCATCACAAGATCTTTGGATTTGGCATGCATTCTTTGGTATGCCTGGTTCACATAACGATATAAACATTATACATCACTCGCCCCTTTTCAATGATCGAATAAATGGTATTGGACCGAAAGGAACATTTTTTGTAAATGGGGTTGTATACAAGTATGGGTACTATCTTGTTGATGGAATTTACCAGGAGTATGTTGTTTTTGTGAAATCGTTTTCAAGAGATGGAACCCTAAATCCTAAAAGAATAAAGTTTAACAAACTTTAGATGGCGGCACGCAAAGACATCGAGCGAGCATTTGGTGTTTTGCATAAAAGGTGGCGCATTTTGAGCATGCCTTGTCGATTGTATGAAAAAGATCAAATAAGAAACGTGATGTATGCATGCATCATTCTACACAACATGATTTTAGAGGATGCAGGGCGTGCAATCGTTGAATATTATGGCGAGGAGCCCGAATCAAATAACGAAGACATTAGTGACGAAGAGAGAACACAAAACCAATATCTAATCGAGTCAAGACAAATGAATTCAAATCTTCGAGCTGATTTGGTAGAACATGTTTCGACACTTCCTAGATTCGACTTTAATGAAAATAAAGATGATTGATTTTTTTTTTCTGGTAAGGTAATGTATTTTTATATTGTAGTTATTTAATATAAATAAAAGAGTGAATTACAAGTTTTGTCTTTTATCTTTATATCAAATTTTAAGCGATGTCCTTTATCTTTAAAACTGATGAGTTTTGTACTTAATATTTGAAAATCTTACACGTTATGTCCTTTAAGCCTAACTCAGTTAATTTTTTTTTGTTAAATCAAGTCATATGCAAGGCACATAGAGACATTTTTATCAATTCACCTAAAAAATGTGTAATTTACATAAAAAAATTCTCTCCCTCCCTCCAACTTACCACCACCATCCACCCATCTTCAAAGGAATCAAACTAATCAAATAACATATCATGAAAATCGTCAAATATATCTAGTTCATTAACAAATCCATATCATGTCCAATTATCCATTCTATTATTAAAAACCATTATATTTAAAAATTATGGATTTACTGCTAACATGTTTACTTGAACTTGAACAACTTTAAATCCTTATATATAAAATTGCAAATCGTCTCTCTAGGAGTTATTGTATATGATGATGTGTCCCAAACATATTCAAGTATTTCAAAAACTCCAATTATACAGCACCACTGCTGCTGATATAATTAAAAGAAAATCAAACTAGATTCACTTGAACTTTAATAGTAACAAGAACAAATTCTCAATTAAACAAATGTAAAAATAGCCCACATATAATTTGGGGTTTTATTTGACGGTTTCTGAACAGTAAGTATAGCCCACACCGATTTGCAAATAGAGAAAAAAACATCGATTGCTCATTTCTACTTTGACGGTTTTATTTGGGGGTTTTAAGAAACATGTCCGGCAAGTGTTAAGACAGTTTCCGACGATCTCTATTGTTTAATATTCGGCGATCTCCACTTGATTCAGACCCGGATCTTTGCTTGAATTAGACCCGAATCTGTTCTTGTTACCATTGCTGTTGGAGCTCACCATGGTTGTCGATGACTACAACACCAGTCGACACTATTTCGTAGATGGCCGTCGGAAAAACGGCTCTTTCCGGACCTTAAACTCCCCTACTTGGCGTCGGCTTTAGAAATTCGACCACCCTCCTCATGGTGTGACAGTGGTGGTGTGGGCGTGTGCGGTGGTGGCGCTGGTGTGGGGGTGGTGGCGTGTCGCAACCCCCGTCCCCTAACTACCCGGGAACGGGCGGCCGCAGCCAGTTTTGGTGGTATCGGTGTTTATCATTTTGGCAGCGGAAATTTCATCAGGATCGTAGTTAGGAAATATTTTATCAGAGTAACATACCACGCTTTTATAATATTAAACATATGGGAAAATTCCAAGTTTCAAGTACACACATTTTCATAGCGATAAATCCTATTTTATTTAAATAAAACATCTCTTTATTTTATGTAACTTTATAGCCACTTTTTCCAAGCCTTCAGTGCTGTCCAACTGGCTTCTATTTGGCTTTCACATTTTGTTACCTGAAACGCGTTTAAAAACATTTTGTCAGTGGGAAATACTGGTGAGTGAATCCTAGTTTAATCAAGACTTGTAAAAACCATTGTACAGTATTGAGGGCGGTCACGCAATTACATTTGTTTCCGTCTACTTTAATTACCACCCACGGTACTGTCAACCCGACTTGTGGTCATGTTACTACTCACAATGTAGTAACAAATTTTGTATACAAAACCCCAACATACCGACGATAATTGTAGAATACAAATACTCAATCACTGTTTAATATATCATTAATTAAGTGAGGTTTTGTAAAAACAGTTTGCAAAAAGGAGATTACTCACATTGCTGTCTTAAGGTTTTCTTTAAGGATTTCCTGGTGATTATCTATAAATTACACAAATGCACACGCGTTAGTATAATAACCCAATATTTACATTAGTAATACCCTCCCCGAGACGGCATTCCAACGACTACACCGGGCAGAAACACGACAGCCGTTACGAAACCCTGGATCAATCGGGCAGTGTATCTAATAACTAACCGGGGGTTATGATACTTACAACGAGGCAGAACTTCGTTATTTAGGGGGGGTATTGTGCCCAGAAATAGCTTATACTCTTTAGAATTTTGAGAGAGAAAAAGTGTGTGAGCGATTTGAGACTGAAGCCGATGGCCTCTATTTATAGGGTCTGATTTTGGTTTTGTCGCACCCCGTGAAGAAGGAAGGCAGAGCCTTCGCGGCCCGCGACATAGGCTGGGTAGGCCCTAGCCTTGTCGGGTCACCGCTCTAGCTTCGACGCGTGGCTGCCACGTGGCAGCTCAGGGGCTCGCCCTGACTCTGAGCTGTCACGGCCCGCGACTGGGTTGCCTAGGGGCTTCGCGCCCCGCGAGCGGTACCAATTTCTTGTTTTTATTTTATTTTTAATTATATAAGGTATTTCGGGTTTGGTTTTCGCACACGGGGTATATGTTAAGAAATATAGGGACATTTTAAATATATTAGGGGTGTCAGAAATATTTTGGAGGGTAGTTATATCCTCCCCACCTTGTTTTAGAACTCGTCCTCGAGGTCTACTGGAATAAGTGTGGGTATTTCTTCTGCATCTCTGATTCAAGCTCCCATGTGTACTCTGGTCCTCTTTTGGAGTCCCATTTCACTTTGACTAGAACCAATCTATTGTGTTTGAGATTCTTGACTTTCCTGTCTTCAATTTGTAGAGGTCTTTCTACAAATTTTAACTGTTCATTTACCTCTATATCCTTAAGAGGCACTATCAGTGATTCATCAGCTAAGCACTTTTTGAGATTACATACATGAAATACATCATGTATTCCTGTCATTTCCTCTGGCAGTTGTAGCTGATAGGCTACAGGTCCTATTCTTTTAATAATTTCAAAAGGTCCAAAATACCTGGGGCTTAGCTTTCCCCTTTTGATGAATCTTACCACTCCTTTCCAAGGAGAGACTTTCAATAACACTTTGTCACCTACCTGAAACTCCAGTGGCTTTCGTCTATTATCAGCGTAGCTCTTTTGTCGATCACATGTTGCTTTCAGTCGTTCCTTGACTTGGATGATTTTGTCCGTTGTTTCTTGCACTATTTCAGGTCCAGATAGTTGCTTTTCTCCAACTTCTGCCCAACAAACTGGGGTTCGACACTTTCGTCCATAAAGTGCTTCGAATGGTGCAGCATTGATACTTGTGTGATAACTTTATTATAAGAAAATTCTATTAATGGTAAGTGATCATCCCAATTACGTCCGAAATCAATTACACAAGCTCTAAGCATGTCTTCCATCGTCTGAATTGTCCTTTCGCTTTGTCCGTCCGTTTGAGGATGATAGGTTGTGCTCGCTTAAATCTACCTGTAGATTTAATTTAAGAGAATGTACTCTTTTTGGCTCTTCATGATACTTTCGACTTAAAGCATCAGCAACTACATTTGTCTTTCCTCCATGATACTGGATATTACAATCATAATCACTAAGAATCTCCATCCAGCTTCTTTGTCTCATATTCAACTTCTTTTGCCCGAAAACATACCTTAAACTCTTATGATCTGTGAAAATGGTAAACTTACTGCCGTAAAGGTAATGTCTCCAAATTTTCAGGGCAAAAATTATAGCTCCTAATTCTAAATCATGGGTTGAATAATTCTCTTCATGATTCTTAAGTTGTCTAGATGCTTAAGCTATAACCTTTTGGCGTTGCATTAACACACATCCATACCCTAACTTAGAGGCGTCACAATAGACTACAAAGTCTTCAGTTCCTTCTGGTAACGCTAGTATGGGTGCGTTGGTTAATCTTTGCTTAAGAATTCTAAAGGCTTCTTCTTGTTTTGGTCCCCATTCAAACTTAATGGATTTACAGGTTAACTTAGTTAAAGGGATGGCTATTCTAGAAAAATCTCGAATAAATCTTCTATAATAACCGGCCAATCCTAAGAAACTTCTAACCTCGGTTGGTGACTCGGGGGTTTTCCATTTGGTAATTGCCTCGATCTTGGTGGGATCCACATGAATTCCTTCATGATTGACTAAATGTCCAAGAAGCTGTACCTGTTCTAACCAAAACTCGCACTTTGAAAACTTTGCATAAAGTTTTTCTTTTCTCAATAAACTTAGAAATGCGTGCAAATGCTTTGCATGTTCCTCTTTATTCTTAGAGTAAATGAGAATATCATCTATAAAGACAATTATGAATTTATCCAAATATGGCTTACATATTCGGTTCATCATGTCCATAAATGCAGCTGGGGCATTGGTTAAACCAAATGGCATGACAGTAAATTTATAATGGCCATACCTTGTTCTAAAAGCGGTCTTAGGAATGTCCTCTTCCTATACCTTTAATTGATGATATCCTCACCGTAAATCGATTTTTGAGAAAAATCGAGCTCCTTGCAATTGATCAAACAAATCATCGATCCTCGGTAATGGATACCGATTTTTAATCGTGACCTTGTTCAATTCACGGTAATCAATGCACATTCGCATCGACCCGTCTTTCTTCTTGACGAATAAGATTGGCACTCCCCATGGCGATGAACTTGGCTGTATAAATCCTTTCTCCAACAACTCCTCTAATTGTTTCTTCAGTTCCTGCATTTCTGCGGGTTCCAAACGATACGGCGCTTTGGCAATTGGTGCTGTCCCTGGTAACAGGTGGATTCTGAATTCAACTTCCCTGTCTGGCGGTAGTCTTGGTAATTCTTCTGGAAATATATCTGGAAACTGAGACACTACTGGGATATCTTTTAATTTCTTTCCTTTTGTGTTAGTGATTATGGAAATCAAATACACTAATGATCCTTTTCTTATATAACTTGTTGTTTTCATCACAGAGATGAATTTTATAAATCTAGATGGCTTATCTCCTTTAATTGTGATCTTTTCACCCCTTGGTGAATTTACTTGAATTGACTTTTGATCACATAAAATACTGGCTTTATTGGCTATTAACCAATCCATTCCTAACACAACATCAAATCCTGCCAGATTCATTGGGTAAGGGTTTGCAATAAACTTTTGATTTAAAAATTCTATTCTTGCTCCCTGCAAGATTTCAGAAATCTTAATGGTTTCTCCATTTGATGTCTCTACTAGACATTCTTGTGGGAGTTTAGTTAATGGTTGATTGAGAAGTTTGCAAAATGAAGTATTAATAAAACTTTGGTTTGCACCAGAGTCAAATAATACTTTAGCAAAAACATCATTAACTAAAAACGTACCGGCGATAACGTCCGGAATCATCTTCGCTTCTTCTGCAGTCAGAACAAATGCTCTAGTATTTTTAGTAGTCTTGTTGTTCATGGCTCGAGCTAGTTTCAGACAGTTCGGTTTGATGTGACCTTTTTCTCCATAGTTGAAGCACATTCCTTTATTAGGTTTCTTCATGCAATCTTCTTCCTTGTGTCCTGGTATCTTGCAAAAATTGCAGTAAGTGGGGCATTTTCCCGAATGCTTCTTCTTGCAGGCCTTGCAGTAGGGTGCAGAGGTAGAACCTACATTTTTCCCACGGTTGGAATTTCCATAACGAAATTCTTGGGTAAGCCTTTGAGCTAGGTTTCTCCTCTGGTACTCTTCTCGTGTACTGTCACACCCCAACCGATGGCGGAATCATCGGGGCGCGGCACTAGGCGAATCAGATTGCTCAGGAGAATCCATAACAACTATTAGCGACAATATATAATGCGTTCATTATCCCATACTAATAAACAATTACAGTCACATAAGTTATCACAGATTTTGTGTTCTCTCGAACAATACAAATCCGACAACCTAGATTTTTGTTAAGTTTCTAGACTTCCTAGCTTGATTTGATGTAGTCTGCGTCTAAACCTGCAACATACGTTAAAATAAAGTCAATACAAAAGTATTGGCGAGTATACAGGTTTGATACGTAATAGCATAATAGATTTAAAAGTGCTGCGAATTCTCCTACATACATAAACGAGATACACGACATACATACTAACAAAACCGATACTACCAGCTAAGTCCTCGATGCTCGAATACGCGATGGCAAACTAGACCCCGTCGGGCGCAATAGTACTATACTAGTCATGGTGGGACGTCGCGAGTATAAGTCCTAGCACATATGTAACTAGCATCACGTATAACTATGCACGTAAGTCATTCGCAAGTGATAAGTAGTTTAAGCATTTGATATAATTCGATTTGATAGCAACGTATGTTACACCCAAAAGTGCAAAAGCAAAAAGAGTTCAAGTATACTCACAGTGCGTATTTAGTGAGAAGACAACTTGGTTGGATTAATTTAGAGTGCGCCTGATTTAGTATGAACACGGAGTGGTAGCGTAAGCGAGGTGCGGTGAAAAGTTGAACAATAGGGCTAGTGGTAATCCGATCGGATGGCTATCCGGTCGGATGAGCTTGTTCGGTTGGTAGGTTGGCATGTTATTCGATCGGTTGACGTGTCGACCGGTCGGTTGACATGTTGTCCGATCGGTTGACGTGTCGACCAGTCGGTTGACATGTTGTCCGATCGGTTAACGTGTTGACCGATCGGTTGGCATGTTGTCCGATCGGCTGACATGTTGTCCGATCGGCTGACATGTTGTCCGATCGGCTGGTTTGAAGTTGGTTTGTCGTTCGATCGGACAGCAGTCCGACTGGACGGCAACTCGTACAAATTTTTCTTATTACGTCGCACCCAATTGTTTCTTGTAACATTCCTATTTTTATATAAGAATTATAGGTTTGGTTAAATTTATTAACCACTAGTAACTAGTTTATTTTTAATATAAATATTCAACCTAAATAGTTTTAAATACTATTTTATATAGTTGGTTGAAATATTATATTAATTAATTGGCCTGTATATAGGTGACCTTTCTAAATAAAATAAAAGTATATAAAAACTTATATTATTAGACGGATAGATTACGGGTAAGTTGACTATAAGAAATATGAAGTTCCTAGACAGGCCTAGGAACCGTATAATAATTAAATTATAAAAATAAATTGTATTTTGAACCTACTCTATTTTTAATGAAACTTAGACCCAAATGTAGACAAAAATATTCTCATTCTAATAACATATTTATTATTTTGTAAAAAGTTATATTTTAAAAGTTATACGCGCCAAAGAAGTGAACCAATTGAATTAATTATAATATATATATACTAAAATAATTAACACTTAACATGTTTACGTTTAATTTACTTTATAATATAATAATAAAATCTAAACATACATGAATAAGAAATTAAAATATTATAAAATCTATGCATGTAGTAATCCAATTGTATACGTGTTGCTATGCATGTCAAGTTGATATTTAATGCATGCATATGTGCCCTCTAAAGACTTTTTGATAGTTCACTATAAATATGACAGTATCAATACATGAAACTTTGCTAATTCCTTTTCTTCTGTATCGCCATCTTTCTGTCCCTTTTATATATATATTTTCTTAAATATTATACCCTATAGTAATAAAGCTTTGCCCCGTTTTAAGTGTTTTAACTCCCGATCACCGCTACCCTTTCTGATTGATCTGAGCCCCATAACACATGTCAAGGCTTTGCCTGACTAAGTTCGTTGGGGTTCTGTCTCGTGACATAGGGACAAGGTTGAATTAGGGGTACTATACTTAACACATTTATAATTATATATTTATATATTTTTTTTTAAAATAGCTCAGAAGTTATACCCAAGATTTATACCAGGAGGCTTTCTAGTTGAACCCTAAATATACAAAGTGGGTCCATTATCTTTTCTCACTATTTTATTCCCTTTTTCTTTATAATATAATTATATTAAAAAATGTCCCAAATCGATTCATAAGTAATAACCCGGACCCCTGAAACCCCAATCCATATCAAAAATCAAGAAATCAATATTTATGGTCTTCTCGCGGGCCGCGTAAAGAATAGGCAGGAGGTCACGCTGGCCGCGTCAACTTGAGAGTTGACCGGATAAGCATCTGGAGCTACGTGTCATCCACGTGGCACACCTACTTGTGACTCAGCAACCCTAATGCCGCCTTATTGCCCTCGCGGGCCGCGTAAGTGTCAAGAGGGGGTTCACGTGGGCCGCGTGAAACCCATATTTCAGCTATAAATTGTCACATCCCGACCACGTATAACATACAAAACGTGGCGGAAAACGTCGGGGAGTGTTGTAACAGAATTATTGTTTCACAACCATGGCATACAAAGTTATATTTTATTTATTAAACAAGAGTGTTATATTGTCTTAAACAGGAAACAAAGTGTTCATAACATAATTAAACTAGTTTGTCTTCATTTTTAGTCTCTAAGGCACAGGTCCGCCCTAGTGTCACGATCATCATCCTATGGAAAAGCTCCTGAAAACACATGTGAAAATAGGTACGTCAGTATAAAAATGCCTGTGAGATACATAGGTTTTGTAAAAATATGATTCATGACTTGTGTTTAAGAAAATGTTTAGTCATGAACCTTGTAATTTGCTTTGTCTTATAAATTATTTGAAAAACGATAAGATCAGATGATATGTATAAATAAATGTAAGGTTAAATGAATAACCATGTAAAAATGAGTTTGTGTAAGATAAGTTGCTTGTAAGCAATGTCTTGTAAAAAGTATGTTATTTGTATAAAATGTCATGTGTCATAAATTGAAATGATTTAAATAACGCTACGATATGTAACACCATACAAACACTTATATATAGGAAGTACCAGCGGCGTATCCACCATGCTTGTATCATATTACACACGCCTCGTTACTTAAATCACTTACTCAAACCAAACCACCAATGTAAATTGTTTATGTATAATCAAATGTCAAAATGTTATTGTGTAAACCATATCAAATATCCGTGATTAATGTTAATCATGAATTGTGTATATCAATGTCAAAATGTTTATGTCTAATGTAAATCATGTGATGTGTATCCAAAAATGTCATGTATGGTATGTGAAATATATCAACTAACCATATGTAAAATGCACAAAAACAAGGTATTGAAGTAAAACATGGTTTAAATCAAAGTTATGTTTTATGGAACAAATGCATGCTATACTGATATAAACAACTATGCGATATTGTGAAAATGCATACATCCAAGCCTTGAGACTGTGGCGATAAACCCTTAAACAAATTAAAGGTTTATCTAAGTTATGTATATCGAATTCGGTCATTCCTTCCAATCCAAACAAACCCAGGATTTCAGGAACGGGAGTTGTCAATTCCTATGGTACCACTACCTACTAACGAACGGCGTAGCTAATGTTAATGAATGTATTGTTCCATTGAAACAAACCAAATGTCATACCAAAATGTAAGCATGTGATGAAAACAACTGTACTAAGTATGTAACAAATGGACATACATAGCATGTGACGTGAAACAAATGTACTAAGTATGCACACAATGGGCATACATAGCATGAAATGTAATGTAAAGCAATGTACTAAGTACGCACACAATGGGCATACATAGCATGAAATGTAATGTAAAACAATGTACTATAATGTACTAACGAACATAGCAGGTATATGATGTGAAAACATGGAAAGCATGAAAGTAACAAGTAGGCACATGTGTTCCACCCCAAAACAGTTTGGAAAACAGTAAAAGAGGGGTCTATGTACTCACTTGAGATTGCTCAGAAGTCCTAAGATAACCACCAAGCAATGCTAGAGATCACGGAATCAAACGGCACCTAATATAGGTAACTATGTTAATATACCGGACCTAAATCGGAAGATCAGATAGAATGCGGGTTCGTAAACCAAACGAGTATGGAGACTCGTGTAATATGGTTTAACAAAGCCTACATACTAAATGAAACCTAACATAAGTGCTTACGACCCATTACGACCCGTTTAGGTAGCTTATGCTACTTTAACGCGTCGCTCGCGTGAAACGCGTTCGGACCGCCTAACTAGTCCTATGACAAGTAAAATATGCCTTAACATATCTAATATTGTTACCAAAACAGTTTAGATACCAAAATTTATGTTACATATGCTTAAAATGAATTTTGGCGTCAAAAGGGCATTTTGGTAATTTACCTAAGGCATATAAACTACCTATCATACAACTACTTAAACGAAGCGACCATAAGGTATAACCTCGGAAGGTTATTCCCTATATACTATGGTCACCTAATGTGTTTGGTCAGATCCTAATGATCGACCAAATGGGTCGGGTTCGAAGGTATAAGCGATTTATCAGATCGCTTACCCTTACGACCCTAGACAACGTGGTAATCAGTAGGCATAGTCACAAGGGACTATAACCGTCGTGATTACAATCACGTTGCAAAGTTCAAACGAACTTCGCATTGACTATAAACTGGTCAATGCAGAAAGTCAAACAAATTTTGACTTTCAGACTCGAAAAGAAATAAAAGAACGAAGGAACACTTACGAAGGGTCCCCGAATGCTAATCTAGATCAAAATAGCTCAGGTATGAAACAAAGGTTTCAACTTAGAGCATATTAGATCAGATTCTTGTGAGGAAAAGTGAAGGGTGGAGGTGGGTATTTATAGTTTTCAGTTCACCGTTAGGATCATTTCTTGGAAAAGGGGGCACGATCTAAGTCGTACACTTGTTGGAAAGTTGTGGTAACTTATTTGCCATCCACCATAAGAGTTTGACACTTGGCACTTGGCCTTTGGAGAGTGTTAAGGGCTGTTAACAGCTGAAAAAAAACGTTTTGCTGCATCTGGCCCCTGCTTACGGACCTAGTTTGGCAGATTTACAGTTTCAGTCCCTGCAACCTCAAAACTTGGTTTTCGTTGCGTTTTTTTGACACGTTTAAGCCCCGTTAACCCCATTTCAAAGCTCTAAAATGAATTTAAAGTATAGGGAACTTAAAATGTGCTCAAAAATATCTCAGATGTCGGTTCGTTTGGCCGTACGATCGCGATGTTCGCTTAATTACGACGGAATGCGCATAAGCGCGAAAAACGATCCAAATGACGCGACGAATGGATTTTTCTCAAGCCTAAACACTAAAATAAAATATTTTAGTGCTTACATAAATTTTTGGATGTCCGGATGTATTCAGAACGTAAGTTATGCGCGAAAGTGTAAACTTGTGCACTTTTTGACGCTTTTAGTCCCTGAATGTCCCAAAAGTTTATTTTAGCACACCGAACACCTCAAAGACTATTTCTAAGCTATGTAGAGGATATTTATGGTATGCTTAACTTATGGTCATGTTCCGGAATGTTCGTTACTGTTCAAATTGGCATACTTTCGCAGTTTGTCAAGTTTAGTCCCTGTAAGCGAATTAACTTGTTTTTGCCATACCAAAGCCTTCAAAACTTATTTCTAAGTTATGTAAGGGTTATTTAAGGTATGCTAAGTATATGTTGATGTTCCGGAGTATTTTTCGCATTAAACTGATTACGTTTACGCACCAGTTTGCGTATAACTCTCCAGAAAGTGATATAGAGTTTGAAATTGAATAAAAGTCAAAACATGAAAAATGTAAAACATAACCAAACAAACATTGGGATCAAATAACATTGTTTTATTGATAATTGAACTGTTCACAATGATTACAAGAACAGATGTTACATAAATAGCTTGGTTCACGAGTTGTTCGTCTGTGTCGAAACCAATTCACAAAAATGAATTCTCACCACTCAAAATTCAAATTTAAGATATCGGGGTGCTGCTACGATACCGGGTATTAACTCGATCGCTGCTACGATTCAATATCCGATCGGTTAAAACTATCCAATGGATGTTTAAGTGCTGCTCACACTTGGGTTATGCTTTGTCATTCGTCGTTAATTCGATGGATGTTTAAGTATTGCACTTTGTCATTCGTTATGAGGGTTTTAATCTCATGAGTTATCGTAAATGATGTATTAGTTACTTACCTAGTTCATGTGCACTAGGTTACAAGACTAATCAATAGGCTAAGCTCTGCCCGTATAAATCTGCATGCTTATAATGTGAGTCATTCTCTTTTTATCAAATTACTTTCCAAAACCCTATTTATTTCAAAGTTATAATTACAGGGATTAAGTCTTTGTAATCTCCAAATTACAACCGGTATGTGGGGTTTTGTATACATTACTTGATAACCTTCACCATTGGACAACGAGTTAGCCAAGGGGTGATATGACCATAGTCACAGACACCATTGGACTATGAGGTTACCAATGGATGTTCGAGTGACAAATACTGTGGGTAGTTGGTTGATATATGGAAACATTGTAATCGCTCTTAATACTGTAAATTATAACAAATGCGTCGTTTTAAGCAAAATGAATGAACTCACCAGTATTTCCTGCTGACCAAATATTTTTAAAACGCGTTTCAGGTAATTACAGTAGATTGGAGTAAGAGTTGGATACGACACTGAAAGGCTTCAAGAAGTGGCTTATTTTATTAATTAAATCAAATTAAGAAATATTGTTTTATGTAATTGGGTTATCCCTTATTAAAGCTACATTTGTAAAACATGGGTTTATCCCATCTATTTAATAAATAAAATCCGGTGTTTTCTAAACTCTGATATTTTTCCTAACTCACGGTCCTGATGAAATTTCCGCTGCAATATTTTTCAAAATAATCACCGGTACCACTTGGCTGCTCGCGGCTCCCGATTCCGTCCAGGGTGGGGTCGGGGGCCATGACAGAAGGTGGTATCAGAGCCACTGATTTAAGCCTCTAGGTGTTGTGATAATAATACCTATGCTTATATAAAAGAGTTAGGAAATTACTATTAACTGGTAGCACACATGATAGCATTTAGACTTAAACTTAAGAAAAGATGCCTTAGTATAAGCTTTGAGATAAGTAAAATACTTGTGTAAATAAAGTGTGATAGGTTTTGGTATGCCATGAGAATGATAATTAGAACGTTGCAAGTATAATAAATAAAGTAATAACACTTGACCACTGTTATTTCTTATTTATTAGTACTACTTTGTTCTAGAATATGATCTGTCATGTGAAAACTAATTTGCTTAGTCTTTGTTGAAAATCATAATGCACTTTCCAAATCATGATTTAAGAAAGATCTATTTATGGGAAATATAAAATTCTTCTCCAACAAGACTGGGTATGGTGTAGCAGACTCTCCAGCTTGTCCGGATATAATAAGGGTTACCTCTCCGGCGAGAACCGGATAAGACGGGGTATATAATATGTCAAACAAGTGACAAGATTTCCCTAAATAGTATCATGACCTGATATCTGACTTGTTTTTGAAAATATGAATCTGTTAAATACATTGACCTTATGAATGGTATGTATGATTATATAGATATGTATATCTATAAGGAATTCCAAAAGTCAATTAAGAATAAAGCACAAGCATATGTGTCAATAATAAATCTAGATTTCTTTATCATGAATCTCTTGCATATATCTATAATTCTGATATCAAACATTATTTCGTTTGATCATCTACCTCGTAACTCGTGTGACAATATAAACAATGGAAACCCTTTAAGTTGGGACGCCATCAAAAGTATAAGAATTTCCAATGCGTTACCATAAACTATTAACGCAAGTAAGAAGCATGTAAAGTTGTGCTAGTGCACAAGAAAACACATGAAACTTAAATTATACGTCCACAGACGTCGGAATATAACACACACGATTTTCAAGGCAAGACCTTTGTAAAATATGATTGGGCAAGACAACAACAATGCTAATCCCGGCAGTGGAAGAACTACTAGCGGCACTTTGCCACATGATCCTACAAACGACATGAATCTCGCTGAGGTATGTTGGAACAAGATTTTCACAACCATCGGTGCACAGTCTAATCAGAGTCATAATTATTAGCACTACAAAAGGAGTCACATACCTTTGCAAATCCCCTATTTCACTTTATTCGACATTCCTTGGTAATGTCACTTAACAACGGTTATCACACGAAATTCCAGATAAAGTTCTTATATTTCTTTCATTAAAATTCTGACCTCTGTGAATAGACTTTGGCATTGCTACTTCCCCTAATAGTCATCATACCATGAGGATTTCTTTCATAGTAGCAAATATTGATCTGTTTCATTTTTTTTTATAAATCCACACATTACACATGCACTGTTTGTTGCGTATGTGGTTCGTTTGATTTATTAAGGCCACTGGAGGGCTTCATTCTAATTTGTTGTTTTATCCAAACTCAAATATCATTTCGCTATACTTGATTTTTGACACTGTGAACCGCATTATTGCTAAACGATGAATCTTTGATATCGAGTCAATGAATTTCTTGAGAAACTCAAATTTTCTTTTGAGTAACATACATGGTTTTTGTTGTGACCATGTCCGAACTTTCTTATTAAAACTCGTTTTGTTTAAACCCAGTTCAATTGTTTGAACTTGCTCGCATTACGTATTCAATTCAAAGTCCCATATGATGAATTGGAGCCATCATATTCAAAATAATCCCAACAAGCACTTCAATTTTCTTGAACTATAACATGATTGTTTGGTCTTCGACTTCATTAAATCATTTCTTTAATCACGATCACCTTGTGGTGACGTTATCACAAAATTTAAGCTTGCACTAATCTCGTTTGCACACATCATATACGGATTTAATTATTTATTTATTTATATTAAATCCACTTTGTTGGTTTATCCTATAAAAGCAATCTTAACACAATCGTGTGCTAAGATAACGATACACAAATTTATGTCATATTTCAGTATATCTCTTAATGGTTCTTACAGCATTAATCGAGCCTTTCGTGATAATTATTGCTTTATCATCTTCAATCGAAAAACATTATATAAATTTAATTGATTATATATGGAAACTTACATAAGTAATTACCTAATTTACAATATAGTATTACTATATTTAAAAAATTCTTGTTAAACCATTGAGGTGAAGAATTTATATTTTTATATATATGTATAAAATTATATTTGAGGTATACTCTCATTTAAATTTATGTTTAGTTATTTATTATTGGTAATTAATATTAGTTTTATTATTAGTAATAATATATTAATAGTAGTAGTATTAGTATTATTTTTAGGTACTAGGGTTATTGTCAAGGGCATGTATTGGGTAGCCTAGCCTTAGTTAGGCATGGGCTGATCACCTATGCTTAAACAAGGCAACACTAACCAATATCCAACCATGATAATGACTAGTTAATGTATATAAATTAAGTCATCATACTTATTTAGTAAATTTTAATTATATGTAAAAATATTTTATATATATAAAAATATATATACTTTGTACTGTAAGGAGAAGACATATTTTCATAAAACAATACAAGAATTAGAGGGATGAATAAAATTATCTAAAAAAAATTATATTTTTTTCGTCTTAATGCAATTATATATTAAGACAATAATACACTAACTTTATTGTCTTTTCGTGTATCCTTGCAATTCACTCATCTCAGCACATTGATTTTCTCATATCATAATTTAATATTTGACAAATCATTTTCATGCTTTTATTTCATTTTGAACCTATCGATTCTAAGTCTTCCTCAGTTGCCAATCAAAGTAAGCTTTCTTTTGATAAAGAATTTTATTAATTCTAAAAAGTCCTTCACATTCATTTTAAATATCCATTGACCATACATCTTTTGGCTTGAACCTAGTCACCTTGGAAATTATATCATTTCATCTCATTCGTTTGTCATCGATTTCTTAAACTAATTCAGTTGAACCATTGAATCCTACTTATTGTACAACTCGTATTCACAAAATTTGATGTTTTAATTCTGTGTCATCTACCTTAATATTGTTTTTATTGACTAAAATATGACATAAGTCTAAAAGAAATATCGTAACCCAAATCTCGAGGACGAGATTTAAAACAAGGTGGGGAGGATGTAACATTCCTATTTTTATATAAGAATTATAGGTTTGGTTAAATTTATTAACCACTAGTAACTAGTTTATTTTTAATATAAATATATTCAACCTAAATAGTTTTAAATACTATTTTATATAGTTGGTTGAAATATTATATTAATTAATTGGCCTGTATATAGGTGACCTTTCTAAATAAAATAAAAGTATATAAAAACTTATATTATTAGACGGATAGATTACGGGTAAGTTGACTATAAGAAATATGAAGTTCCTAGACAGGCCTAGGAACCGTATAATAATTAAATTATAAAAATAAATTGTATTTTGAACCTACTCTATTTTTAATGAAACTTAGACCCAAATGTAGACAAAAATATTCTCATTCTAATAACATATTTATTATTTTGTAAAAAGTTATATTTTAAAAGTTATACGCGCCAAAGAAGTGAACCAATTGAATTAATTATAATATATATATACTAAAATAATTAACACTTAACATGTTTACGTTTAATTTACTTTATAATATAATAATAAAATATTAATAATAATAAAATCTAAACATACATGAATAAGAAATTGAAATATTATAAAATCTATGCATGTAGTAATCCAATTGTATACGTGTTGCTATGCATGTCAAGTTGATATTTAATGCATGCATATGTGCCCTCTAAAGACTTTTTGATAGTTCACTATAAATATGACAGTATCAATACATGAAACTTTGCTAATTCCTTTTCTTCTGTATCGCCATCTTTCTGTCCCTTATATATATATATTTTCTTAAATATTATACCCTATAATAATAAAGCTTTGCCCCGTTTTAAGTGTTTTAACTCCCGATCACCGCTACCCTTTCCGATTGATCTGAGCCCCATAACACATGTCAAGGCTTTGCCTGGCTAAGTTCGTTGGGGTTTTGTCTCGTGACATAGGGACAAGGTTGAATTAGGGGTACTATACTTAACACATTTATAATTATATATTTATATATATTTTTTTAAAATAGCTCAGAAGTTATACCCAAGATTTATACCAGGAGGCTTTCTAGTTGAACCTTAAATATACAAAGTGGGTCCATTCTCTTTTCTCACTATTTTATTCCCTTTTTCTTTATAATATAATTTTATTAAAAAATGTCCCAAATCGATTCATAAGTAATAACCCGGACCCCTGAAACCCCAATCCATATCAAAAATCAAGAAATCAATAATTGTGGTCTTCTCGCGGGCCGCGTAAAGAATAGGCAGGAGGTCACGCGGGCCGCGTCAACTTGAGAGTTGACCGGATAAGCATCCGGTGTCACACCCTGTCTTTTGCGGAAGCGTACGATGTGTGACTAGTTTGTTATCATTGCATTCAATCATAATAGACAACTACATGATCAAAACGATGTTCATCCATTCATGAAAATTTGAGTATTACAAATACTCGTTATTTAAGTTTTAAAAACACAACCTTCGTCTAGGTTACAATTCAACAACAGTGGATGACATCTAAACTTGAAGTCTACTTCTTGCTATGACACTTGCGCCCAAGATCCATCCTGTCACCTGAAATACATGTAATTTTGGGAAAACATCAACATAAAGTTGAGCGAGTTCATGCGTTTTTGTATTTCACGTTTGTATACTTTGTATGAAAACATAGTGTGTGTCATGTATAATTCAAGTTTTCATATATAAATCAAGTATTCATGTGTACACCACGTACTCATGTATAATTCAAGTTTTTCTTGAGTACCCCACGTACTCAAGTATAATTCCCGTTTTCTTGAGTACCCCACGTACTCAAGTATCATTCAAGTTTTCTTGAGTACCCCACGTATTAAATGATTGTTTATACAAGGATATTAAGGCACGTGAGGACATAGGGAGCATTAGTATATTCTCCTTCAAGGCATGTGAGGACATAGGGAGCATTAGTATTTTCTCCTTTAACTGTGTCGATTACCCTCGACTGTGTCGATTAACCTCGACTGTGTCGATTACCCTCGACTGTGTCGATTACCCTCGACTGTGTCGATTAACCTCGACTGTGTCGATTTCCCTCGACTGGGACACCGAAGCACTCAAGAGGTCACATAAGGACCATGAGTGGGGCTCGGCCGTACCCGTTAGATCTAACCCTCGTCCCTAATTAAGTATTAATGGCATCTCAATATCTAGTTTAAGCTCACATGATCTAGTATTTTCTAGGCATTTATTAAAGCACATCATACTCGGTACTCGTTCTCACCAAGAGTTCTTCTCGTATTTTTTTGTATTCTCAAATCGTATTGCACTCGGTACTCGTTCTCACCAAGAGTGCTTCTTGTATTTTTAGCATTTGTAAAAATTGTAATATTTGTAACATGTATTTCACCCCCGAGAGTTATAAAACCAAAAACAGTTAAGAGAAAAGGGGGAGCATGAACTCACCACTTTGCGTTCCTGCGTCGTAAACTTCACCGGATTTGTTTATCTAGCGTCGTGACCTAAACGTGTTTTATTAATGTTAGTCACTAGACTTGTATCGCACAAGTTCAAGTCACTGTTTTTTGTATATGTGTTCTGTTGTTAAAAATAATTTATATTTTTAACTACGTGCCATACTTATATTATTTTCCCAACAATAAATATAAGTATCTTGTATTTTGTCTAAGTATGTTGTATGTGTATTTTTGGTATCTTCACCCCTTAGGAGTATTTAGTGTATTTTCAAGTCCTAATACACTATCACGTATAATACATACTATATACACTTAGCACATAATCTAGTGATTAAATAATATATATATTTTTCTTAAAAATATACATACTTAATATCAATTTGTATCTTGAAGAAATCATCATTTCTTAATACAAAAATTAGGGAAACCTTGGTATATGTTTTTGGATACATTTTTAGGGGATAAGTTTCTCAAAACTTATATTTTTCCCAAGTGTCAAAATTTATAAAAAAATTTTGGCAGAGTTTCCCCTAAAAATGGAGGTTTCCCATGTTTTCAAAACACGTGTTTATTTTCTTTTAAAACATCATCGATAATCCACAATCAACAACATACAATCTTTATTTACCAAACTTGTCAAAATCAAGCATAAACTTTAAACTCATGAACTTGAATATTTATGAAAATATATTGTAACTTACTAGCACACTTAGTAAGTCTTGTTACCTCCCAAAATGTGATTAGTTCTTTAAAAACTTTATTTTTAAAGAGTTTAAGTATTTACAACTTCAAATCACATTTTCTAAAAATATTTCTCTGTGAACTTTTCTATTTACACAAGTGTTTCTACACTTGTTTACCTACCAAAAAAATGTGACTAGTTTATGTAAGATCCAAGTTTTAGCGAAACTCATATTTTTAACTTGGTTCTTTTGAAAAACCACTCATGGATCCTTAGATCTACATGATTATAACCTACTTTGATCTTTATTTTTCAAGAAATCACCCATTTAATCAAGTTCATAGTTTATGTGTGGATGATTCCATTATCCACAACATTTCTAACTTTCACATCTTGCTAGTTCATGTTTTTAATCATGATCTAGCAAGACCATATGATGATCCATATCATTTTTACTAGTCAACAATAAACAACAAGCATAACAACATAAGAATAACATGACTTCATCATTATTTTAACACTACTTCATCTCAAAGTTAGTTTATGCCAAGACTTTGTTTATGGTTCTTTAGAGTTCTTTTTTTATCATTCTTTTAACTATTAACCATCAAAATCATGAAGAGAATGAAGATCTAAGAGTCTTACCACTAGCTCAAGGCTAGGGGAGTTCAAGAGAAGAAATGAGGTGGTTAATAGCACCACAAGATGGTCCTTCCACTTCTAACCCTTGTAGCTCCCTTAGATGACCTTCTTACTTCATGAAACAAGCTTGGAATGGCTTGAAGCTTGAACAAAATGGAGATGATGGATGGACTTAGTGTGGCCGTGAGTTTGAGGGAAAGGATGATAAGTGGTGTTGTTTTGAAGTAATGAAAATGAAGAGTGAATGGACTCTTGGTTTTTATAAAAAAATTTCCAACATATAATTATCCTTTGGTTAATATGTTTCATATTCTATTAGCATATCTAATAAACTAATAAAAAAAAGATCATGGTGATGGGTCCCTTGTCCATAAATGTAAGTGGGGGGAGGGGTTTCTAATTACATTTCAACTTCTAGTCTAGTTATATAAGTTAGTTAGTTTTTTTTTTTTTTTTTAAGTGTAATATTTATTGTTTGATGTGTTATGTCATAATATTGTGTGTTATGATGTTTGGGCATCATAACTAATTCAGAACAATAAGAACAATGCTTCTAGCAATATTTTTATGTTCCGGGTAATGTCCGGTTGTTTGTTTCGTTACTGTCCGTTAAAGTACTAAATTGCGCAGTTTAGTGTGCTTTATGTAGTCTTTTATGACAGTTTCGATTCCCGACACTTGGGAAAGTATTCTGGACCATTATATCACAATTCTGCATTTTATTTTGTTGTTAAAAAGCTGAAAATAGCTGAATTTTGGTTGTTTTCTACAGAATTCTGCACTTAAAGTGCGTTTCGGGTGTTTTCTAGTGCTTATTTTAGCTTCCGGAATGTATATATGTTAACCCTTGTATGCACTCTTGGGTTTTAGTGCATTCTTGACGTTGGCTCTACACCTAGGCTCCCATTCTAATGTCTGACTGCTTTCTGCAGTTCCGTTGACACGATGTGTCTTACCAGTGAGTTTACTAATATTTTTGACGCAACGCTATCATAAGGTAATTCTTGTAGCATATATCATGCATGAATTCACTTGCATGGAATTCAAAAATTTATTTGTCGTGTAAACCAGATCATGCACAGTCATTTAAGCACAAATTACTGTTCATTGAGTGTACAGAATGTACGGAAAAGTGACGGTTGTCACAGTCTCCCCCCGTTAGAAGAATTTCGTCCCGAAATTCAAGCGATGCCATCGGTCGCAGGGGAGTTGTGAAACCAATATGGTCACTTAGATTCATGATTTGTCTTCATGTTCCCATGAAATCTCTGGGTCATGTCATGAATTCTATCATACTCAAGTAGATCAATCATGTCTTTTCTGTATCTTGTGGACTCTTGGTCCATAACCTCAACAGGTTTCTATCGTATCGCGGACTCTTGGTCCAAAACCTCAACAGGTTTCTATAGTATTGCGGACTCTTGGTCCAAAACCTCAACAGGTTTCTATAGTAATTCTTGTCGTTTGTCATTGACGTGAATCTTATTTGTGGGAACAACGACTGTTCCTTAAGTCAGACTCCTCTACAGACTAGACACATGAATGTGTCGCGATCACTACTGATCTTTTTCTAGGAGCTTCATCTTGTGAGCAATGGTTCTGATCCCTACACTGGGGATTCGACCTTTTCGTTTTCCAAAACACACTACGCCTTCTCTAGGCGAGGCTCTCATTTTAGTCATACTTCTTGTCTCAAATTCTTACGATTTATGCCGCTCATCGGCGTAATCTTTCTGTATTCTGCGGGCTGTCCTGATATGATCATATATCTGAACGATCTTGCCTCTAGTTTTCCTGGGCCATCTCGGGCTAGTTGATTGTTTATTTCTAGTATCCGTTCAACATGACGGGAATTGACTCATTATGTTCCATCTAAAGCTTTACACGAAGTGGTTTAGATGGCGGTGTGATAGATACCGTTGTAGGAAAACTCCACTAAGGGCAAGTGAGTGTTCTGACTTTTCATCAAAGTTTATCACACAAGCATGTATTGTGTTCATACAGTCTGCATCGTTCAGCAGCTCAGTTCATAATCAAGTTCTTACGATCATCGGTGTGCTGCAACCCTTGTGATCAATAAAGATCGTGCAACGTTTTCTTTCAGGTAGTGACGTCCAGTTTGCGGCGCGCAATTATTGTATTTATCTCAAGATCTCTTCTCATGATTACTTAATTAATGTGCCGCATATGCAATGTCGTGGTCTCGTTGCGTCGACATACGATCGAGACTTTGTCGAGAGGCGTCACATAATTGCAACTCTAGCTCTTTAGCTCTTGGTTGCAGGGTTGGCAACTGTTCTTATCCATCATGTATCTTAACGTTCTCACTTCACGAATTCGAAATCCGCTTTTCGTCATCATGGCACATAACTGTTCTTTTCTCTAAGAGTTGCAAGGTAAATTGCAGCTGTTTGCTCACGACCTTCCTTGGTCGTTGGCCATATAAGAATGTAGTCAATGAGTATAATCATGATCTATCCAGGTATGGCTTACACGTTCGTTTCATGAGGTCCATGAATATTGTTGATGCATGTGTTAAGCCGAATGGTACGACAAGGAACTCGTAATGCTCGAAGCGAGTCCTAAAGGTCGTTTCAGGGATATTTCCTTCTTGTATTCACAGTGGAGGACATCCTATCCTCAAGTTGGTCCTTGAGTGGCAACTAGGATCTTATGATTTGTTTATCCATGTCATCAGTCCTTGGCAAAGGATCCTGATTCTCAATTCGCTGGAATTTACGCAAAGTGGAGTCTACCACTTTCTCCTTGTGTCCTTAACTAAGGACGTCATGTCCTTAATTTCCTCTGTCTAGCAGCTCTAGCAGTTATATCGGAGGCTCATGCTTTGCGAACGAAGCCAGTCGGTAAAGCGTCATTCGGCGCTGATGCCGCTTCTGGCACGAGGCTCATCTTAAACCTCTCTTGTCGCTGCGGAGGGGCGTTCCTGGCAAGTCTTTAGAAAAGGGCTTCCGGAACTTCCTTCATAATATGGATGTTCTCAGGCTTTATACCTGGATATCCAATCCATGCTAACTATCATATTATGACTTCTCACGTCAATGGTACCAGAAGGTTCCGGTCTTCCGAGTTCCTAGAATATAATTCCTTAATTGCTTCGTCTGCTTAAACTAGCCTCCTATATGCCCATTTCTAAAGGATACGGGACGTCTATTCTACTTGGAACTAGGCCAAGCTGTTTCTTAAGTTCTAAGCATGCAAGGTTAAAGTTGATGCCAGTATAAATCGGAAATAGATGCATAAGGTTGGTTAATAGGGAACGTACCCGTAACCGCATCTGGATCCTGGCGTGCTTCACGAGTTTCGATCGTGAAAACCCTTCCTTGCTTGCTTCTTCCTAGGGCAATCTTTCCTAGTGTGCCCTGCTTCACCACATTTGTAGCAGCCTGGTATTCTCTTATTCCTTCCATCTGGGTCCTTCGCCCAACAGGCGTCCTTGCTGTGCCCTTCTTTTCCACACTTTCCACACTTAGGCCTCAGACATCGACCTTTATGGTGAAAAGTGCATTCCTCGCACCTCGGCTTAGCTCCCGAGTAAATCTTATCACCAACCTTATTAGTGGTTCCAGAAGCTTTCCTGTCATGCAGCGGTTTCACTTTCTTTCTTTTGTTTGCTTTAGAGCTTCCATAGCCGACTTGTGTACCCACCTTTAGGTTCGAAGACTTCCTTTTCTTATTGCCTGATGACTCCACATGAGTCTCTTTCTTGTTATCCTCAGATTCCGAAAATTTTCCCGCACGTAGAGCTTCTTCGGTAAGCGTAACGCTTAAATCGATAGCCTCTGCGATAGTTGGAGGCCTTGAGGTAGTAACCAAGCTCCTGATCTGAGGTGCAAGTCCCCAAATGAATCGTTCAATTCTCTTGAATTCTGGCTTTACTAAGTAGGGGACGACCCTGGACAAGTCGTGAAATCGTTGGACGTATTCAGGAATCTTCGGTCCGTCCATTTTCAAATTCCAGAACTCCGCCTCAAGCTTCTGGATTTCAGCCCTAGAACATTATTTCTTTTCCATCTTTTCCTTGAGCTCGTCCCAGCTCAGTGCATAAGCAGCATCTGCACCAAGGGTCTGAACCTGAAGGTTCCACCAGGAGAGTGCGCCATCCAAGAATAACCCTGAGGTATAGGTAACACTCTGCTGGGGTGAGCAGTTACTCATTCTTAGAACGGAGTCAGTCTTTTCTGACCAACGAACAAATGCAACGACACCTCCTGTGCCATCAAAATTCAATGGCTTGCAGTCCAGGAATTGTTTATAGGTGCAGCCAGTTGGAGGGTTATTTCCGGTAGTGCCATCGCTGTGCTTAGAGCGGAGGGCTTCATGTCGTGCAATAGCCTGTGAGATGCGTTCTTGCAGCTCGGCTTCTGTCCTTGGTAACGTACTGGTGTTTGTGTCTCGCCTGGGCGGCATTGTCTTCTGTCAAAATGGTATGAAGTAAGTTAGACAACATTTCAATTGTCTATGAGGTACACAGTACCATAAGCCATCATGTAATCACCCAATTTCACATGTATATATAATCAATGTATGAGCGAGGAAACAATTACTGTGCCTTCACATAGGCTTGCCAACTTGGCTTATTGTGTGTAATAAAATGAACTCGAGGTTACATCGCCTCGGCCATTTAGGTTTCAGTTATTTCCTGCTATATTGATTTTATTGATGTGTATATTTTCCCTTAGATGGGGTTGTTCGTGTGGAGGTGATAGAGAGTGTAACGTCGCTGAATCTTTTGAATGTCACCCATCTTTACTTGCTTAAACGTCGTTTTCTCAAACGTCTCGTATACAGGTAGAAGTGTCAGTCACGAAGTAGGCTAAGATTGGCTTCCTACTTTATAACGCGCTAAAGCACTGATCTATGTATTGTTTTACCATATGAAGGTGTGAACACCTAGAGTTTAATTTTGGAGGGGTGGTGATCTTTAACTTGACCCGCAGAGTCCACCAGGATTTCTGTGCACTACAAGTCGTTATTACGTGGGCCCCCGTAATAATAATTTGTCTTGCACAGTTACCCCAATTTTCTCTCGTCCAAGCAGATGATCAATCAAGGAGGGGACACTACTGTCCTTATACCTCTGTCATGGAAAGGACCATTGCAGTGGTCCACGTGCTAACACTCGTTGTTGTTACGCGCGAATAGGCACGATGATTAGATGAAGTAGGAATAGAGAGAATTCCTAGTAGTTGGAGGGGCACCTTCAAGATGAATACTTCATCTTCCTTTTCTGGTCAAGTACGTCGTCAATCTTGCTTCTCATAAGCCGCAGGGATCTCGTCCCGTTGATCAAGAATTTGTTCAAGGTTGCCGCCTCTGCCTCGTCATCATCACCGTAGTTAGGCATCTTCATGATCGAGAGGAAAGAGCAGCCATCTCCTACGGAAGCAAGCTCAGAATCTTGTTTGGTGATCACTCCCAGCCGTGAGCTTTGCAAAGGATGCGAGGTCGATAGCTTCATCGTGCGAGTCACGTACAGTAATAGGAGTCGGAGTCGAAAGTATCTTATTCACGTCAATAATCATTCCGTACACTTATTCGTATATATGTATGTCAATAACAAATATGCTATTTAGCATAAACAAGCAATTTGATGCATTATATCACGTATAACTCTCGTTTTTGGGGGGTCATTTTTCTAGTTGTCGATTCACGACAAAAACACTACTTGGTGTTAGTGATCACCAAGGGTGTATTTTGTTGTTGGCAAGTCTAACTCGTGTAGACTATGCCTTATTTGGCACCTTATCTTAAGGGTATTCCTCACTAATGTCCTTGCCTTGTCTCTTTTTGAAAGGTGTTTGACTCGTGGATCTTGGCGCTTACGTGAATGCAATGAAAACCTCTTCGTAAAATGTTTTCGTGAGAGAACTCTAGTGATTGTAGTCTAGACTCGAGAAAGAATCCTAGTTCACTACAATCGAAGCTCTGATACCAAACTGTCACACCCTGTCTTTTGCGGAAGCGTACGATGTGTGACTAGTTTGTTATCATTGCATTCAATCATAATAGACAACTACATGATCAAAACGATGTTCATCCATTCATGAAAATTTGAGTATTACAAATACTCGTTATTTAAGTTTTAAAAACACAACCTTCGTCTAGGTTACAATTCAACAACGGTGGATGACATCTAAACTTGAAGTCTACTTCTAGCTATGACACTTCCTGTCACCTGAAATACATGTAATTTTGGGAAAACATCAACATAAAGTTGAGCGAGTTCATGCGTTTTTGTATTTCACGTTTGTATACTTTGTATGAAAACATAGTGTGTCATGTATAATTCAAGTTTTCATATATAAATCAAGTATTCATGTGTACACCACGTACTCATGTATAATTCAAGTTTTTCTTGAGTACCCCACGTACTCAAGTATAATTCAAGTTTTCTTGAGTACCCCACGTACTCAAGTATCATTCAAGTTTTCTTGAGTACCCCACGTATTAAATGATTGTTTATACAAGGACATTAAGGCACGTGAGGACATAGGGAGCATTAGTATATTCTCCTTCAAGGCATGTGAGGACATAGGGAGCATTAGTATTTTCTCCTTTAACTGTGTCGATTACCCTCGACTGTGTCGATTAACCTCGACTGTGTCGATTTCCCTCGACTGGGACACCGAAGCACTCAAGAGGTCACATAAGGACCATGAGTGGGGCTCGGCCGTACCCGTTAGATGTAACCCTCGTCCCTAATTAAGTATTAATAGCAAATCAATATCTAGTTTAAGCTCACATGATCTAGTATTTTCTAGGCATTTATTAAAGCACATCATACTCGGTACTCGTTCTCACCAAGAGTGCTTCTCGTATTTTTTTGTATTCTCAAATCGTATTGCACTCGGTACATGTTCTCACCAAGAGTGCTTCTTGTATTTTTACCATTTGTAAAAATTGTAATATTTGTAACATGTATTTCACCCCCGAGAGTTATAAAACCAAAAACAGTTAAGAGAAAAGGGGGAGCATGAACTCACCACTTTGCGTTCCTGCGTCGTAAACTTCACCGGATTTGTTTATCTAGCGTCGTGACCTAAACGTGTTTTATTAACGTTAGTCACTAGACTTGTATCGCACAAGTTCAAGTCACTGTTTTTTGTATATGTGTTCTTGTGTTAAAAATAATTTATATTTTTAACTACGTGGCTTACTTATATTATTTTCTCAACAATAAATATAAGTATCTTGTATTTTGTCTAAGTATGTTATATGTGTATTTTTGGTATCTTCGCCCCTTAGGAGTATTTAGTGTATTTTCAAGTCCTAATACACTATCACGTATAATACATACTATATACACTTAGCACATAATCTGGTGATTAAATAACATATATATTTTTCTCAAAAATATACATACTTAATATCAATTTGTATCTTGAAGAAATCATCATTTCTTAATACAAAAATTACGGAAACCTTGGTATATGTTTTTAGATACATTTTTAGGGGATAAGTTTCTCAAAACTTATATTTTTCCCAAGTGTCAAAATTTATAAAAAATTTTTGGCAGAGTTTCCCCTAAAAATGGAGGTTTCCCATGTTTTCAAAACACGTGTTTATTTTATTTTAAAACATCATCGACAATCCACAATCAACAACATACAATCTTTATTTACCAAACTTGTCAAAATCAAGCATAAACTTTAAACTCATGAACTTGAATATTTATGAAAATATGTAGTAACTTACTAGCACACTTAGTAAGTCTTGTTACCTCCCAAAATGTGATTAGTTTTTTAAAAACTTTATTTTTAAAGAGTTTAAGTATTTACAACTTCAAATCACATTTTCTAAAAATATTTCTTTGTGAACTTTTCTATTTACACAAGTGTTTCTACACTTGTTTACCTACCAAAAAAATGTGACTAGTTTATGTAAGATCCAAATTTTAGCGAAACTCATATTTTTAACTTGGTTCTTTTGAAAAACCACTCATGGATCCTTAGATCTACATGATTATAACCTACTTTGATCTTTATTTTTCAAGAAATCACCCATTTAATCAAGTTCATAGTTTATGTGTGGATGATTCCATTATCCACAACATTTCTAACTTTCACATCTTGCTAGTTCATGTTTTTAATCATGATCTAGCAAGACCATATGATGATCCATATCATTTTTACTAGTCGACAATAAACAACAAGCATAACAACATAAGAATAACATGACTTCATCATTATTTTAACACTACTTCATCTCAAAGTTAGTTTATGCCAAGACTTTATTTATGGTTCTTTAGAGTTCTTTTTTTTTTTTATCATTCTTTTAACTATTAATCATCAAAATCATGAAGAGAATGAAGATCTAAGAGTCTTACCACTAGCTCATGGCTAGGGAAGTTCAAGAGAAGAAATGAGGTGGTTAATAGCACCACAAGATGGTCCTTCCACTTCTAACCCTTGTAGCTCCCTTAGATGACCTTCTTACTTCATGAAACAAGCTTGGAATGGCTTGAAGCTTGAACAAAATGGAGATGATGGATGGACTTAGTGTGGCCGTGAGTTTGAGGGAAAGGATGAGAAGTGGTGTTGTTTTGAAGTAATGAAAATGAAGAGTGAATGGACTCTTGGTTTTTTATAAAATAATTTCCAACATATAATTATCCTTTGGTTAATATGTTTCATATTCTATTAGCATATCTAATAAACTAATAAAAAAAAGATCATGGTGATGGGTCCCTTGTCCATAAACGTAAGTGGGGGGAGGGGTTTCTAATTACATTTCAACTTCTAGTCTAGTTATATAAGTTAGTTTTTTTTTTTTTTTTTTTTTTTTTTAAGTGTAATATTTAGTGTTTGATGTGTTATGTCATAATATTGTGTGTTATGATGTTTGGGCATCATAACTAATTCAGAACAATAAGAACAATGCTTCTAGCAATATTTTTATGTTCCGGGTAATGTCCGGTTGTTCGTTTCGTTACTGTCCGTTAAAGTACTAAATTGCGCAGTTTAGTGTGCTTTATGTAGTCTTTTATGACAGTTTCGATTCCCGACACTTGGGAAAGTATTCTGGACCATTATATCACAATTCTGCATTTTATTTTGTTGTTAAAAAGCTGAAAATAGCTGATTTTGGTTGTTTTCTACAGAATTCTGCACTTAAAGTGCGTTTCGGGTGTTTTCTAGTGCTTATTTTAGCTTCCGGAATGTATATATGTTAACCCTTGTATGCACTCTTGGGTTTTAGTGCATTCTTGACGTTGGCTCTACACCTAGGCTCCAATTCTAATGTCTGACTGCTTTCTGCAGTTCCGTTGACACGATGTGTCCTACCGGTGAGTTTACTAATATTTTTGACGCAACGCTATCATAAGGTAATTCTTGTAGCATATATCATGCATGAATTCACTTGCATGGAATTCAGAAATTTATTTGTCATGTTAACCAGATCATGCACAGTCATTTAAGCACAAATTACTGTACATTGAGTGTACAGAATGTACGAAAAAGTGACGGTTGTCACATCCGGAGCTACGTGTCATCCACGTGGCACACCTACTTGTGACTCAGCAACCCTAATGCCACCTTATTGCCCTCGCGGGCCGCGTAAGTGTCAAGAGGGGGTTCACGCGGGCCGCGTGAAACCCATATTTCAGCTATAAATAGCTTGGTTCACGAGTTGTTCGTCTGTGTCGAAACCAATTCACAAAAATGAATTCTCACCACTCAAAATTCAAATTTAAGATATCGGGGTGCTACTACGATACCGGGTATTAACTTGATCGCTGCTATGATTCAATATCCGATCGGTTAAAATTATCCAATGGATGTTTAAGTGCTGCTCACACTTGGGTTATGCTTTGTCATTCGTCGTTAATTCGATGGATGTTTAAGTATTGCACTTTGTCATTCGTTGTGAGGGTTTTAATCTCGTGAGTTATCGTAAATGTTGTATTAGTTACTTACCTAGTTCATGTGCACTAGGTTACAAGACTAATCAATAGGCTAAGCTCTGCCCGTATAAATCTGCATGCTTATAATGTGAGTCATTCTCTTTTTATCAAATTACTTTCCAAAACCCTATTTATTTCAAAGTTATAATTACAGGGATTAAGTCTTTGTAATCTCCAAATTACAGCCGGTATGTGGGGTTTTGTATACATTACTTGATAACCTTCACCATTGGACAACGAGTTTGCCAAGGGGTGATATGACCATAGTCACAGACACCATTGGACTATGAGGTTACCAATGGATGTTCGAGTGACAAATACTGTGGGTAGTTGGTTGATATATGGAAACATTGTAATCACTCTTAATACTGTAAATTATAACAAATGTGTCGTTTTAAGCAAAATGAATGAACTCACCAGTATTTCCTGCTGACCAAATATTTTTAAAACGCGTTTCAGGTAATTACAGTAGATTGGAGTAAGAGTTGGATACGGCACTGAAAGGCTTCAAGAAGTGGCTTATTTTATTAATTAAATCAAACTAAGAAATATTGTTTTATGTAATTGGGTTATCCCTTATTAAAGCTACCTTTGTAAAACATGGGTTTATCCCATCTATTTAATAAATAAAATCCGGTGTTTTCTAAACTCTGATATTTTTCCTAACTCACGGTCCTGATGAAATTTCCGCTGCAATATTTTTCAAAATAATCACTGGTACCACTTGGCTGCTCGCGGCTCCCGATTCCGTCCAGGGTGGGGTCGGGGGCCGTGACATTTCTGGAAAGGATACCGGTGATTTGACTGAGACGATGTGTCGTCGTGTTAAACTACTGAAATTCCATCGAGTTCGGCCCATTCTATCGGCCGGGAACCACCCCGTTCCATCAGATCTGGCCGCCCTTGACGGTTTTTCCATGTCTAACCTGAAATCGCACAATACTTTGATTATATTCATAGATTTTTAGGTGAGATTGTTATAAAAACATGTGGGAATCACCCAGATCTGAGTTGTTCATGGTGAAATGAGGTCATGCTTTGAAGTTCCTATGAACTCTTGATGACATCATCTTTGAACACCTCAAATCAGGAGATTTCGCGGTTAAAAGTGGAGTTTTAAAAGATAGAAAGGTGTAGAATCGAGTGTAGATCATAGAAGTACAAAGTTTAGGTTGAAAACTTACAAGAATCGCGAGAAATCGAGAGATGATGGGGTTGGAGCGTCTGGTCGAACAGTAGCAGTCACATCAAGTGTTCTTGATGTGACTGAGGGGTATTTATAGGGAAGGATGGTGAGCGGGGGCCGTCCGTTCGGCTGGCCCATCCGTCCGGATGACCGATCCGTTCGGATGTCCTTCGGCGAGCTGCGTTTAGGTGTTCCGTTTCGATCGTTAAGCGTTGCGATAGTTTTGTTACACTGTTTCGTATAGATATGTATGTATTTATTATAATTAATCACAAAAAGGTCGTACGTACGTATTCACATTTCTAAGTGTTCGTTTCGAGTGTGCGTTGTGTTATGACGCGTCACGGCCATCGCAGAGGGTAGAGTAGGTCCTCTCTCGACATCATCGTGAGCGTTAGTATATGCGTTGTGCCACAATGACTGACGGGGTACTACCTGCTCGTATTGACATCGTCGTCACGACGGCTGGAGCTATAGCACTCACCCGAGAGTCTTTGTTAGCATTAGTTGTCTGCGTTTCGACACATCACGGCCATCGAGGAGGGTAGACTAGGTCCTCACTCAATGTCATCATGAGTGTTAGTGTTTACGATGTGATGTAGCGATAATGTATTGTGAAAATATGCGATTATCCTTCGAATAGCGATGTATGCGATATAGTTACATTATGATCCGAATCTCTGGTGCTAGACGTAACGAGTGTAGCGAGTAGTAACAATGCACGAAAGTACGGGTTGTTACATGTGCGTACTAATTCATCAGTCAAGGTGTTTGCTAGTTCTACAGCTTCTTCTATAGTTTGAGGTCTAGCCGCCTTGACTACATGCCTAATCTCACTGATTAATCCCCAGATGTAACGGGAGAATAATACTGGTTCATGTGATGCAAGGGCCGGCACTATTCTAGCATATTCGAAGAATAACGTAGTGTAACCCTTACTATCCACTCCAGTCATTCTAAGGTTTAAGAACTTATTTGCTATCTGTTCTTTTTCATTAGGAGGGCAGAATTTCCTTTCTACCATATTCTTAAATTCCTCCAATTCCATATTGTAAATTATGTCACTTCCCCTAGACTGGAGGATAGTGTTCCACCATTCTAAGGCTGAGTTCTTAAACAGATTAGAGGCAAACATTATCTTATCCCTTCCGCGCACTTGCTTATTTTTAAGACTGCCTCAGCCTTTTCTATCCAGTGTAGAGCTGCAATGGCCCCTTCATTGCCCGAGAATTCCATTGGTTTACAAGACCAGAATTCTTTATAAGAACAACCATAAGACATGGTTCTTCTTCTTTTGGGAATGGACACTTGAAGTATGGGTCCATTGTTCACGCTGTTTTCTGGTTCAGTGGGTCGTTTACTATCACGGTTACTTTTATTATCAGCTTCATTAACCGTTTGGATAATATATGACATCGCATCTATTATCCCTTGTGCCACTATGTGTTGGATGGCACTGTTATCCACTTAGTTTCCATTGTTATTGTTGTTCTGATTATCGTTATTCTGGTTATTGTTATTCTGGTTTTTCGGGTTATTATTCGGGTTTTCTTGATTCACTTGGTCGGCCATCTGAATTATAAACAATTACCGCATATTAATATCACAAGATAATATTTAATATAAATAATCACATAACACGCATGTTGATCAAAATCGTCGAACAATGCGACTTACTCTTTCTTATATATTATGCATCTAATACAAACTGGAACTGGAATATAAAATTACAATACTATTAGGCATCAGTAGCTATTGTCTAGTTTTTTTTTTCAAACATACATACATACTATATATTATTATTACTATTATCACCATCACTGATATGGGTTCATCCAGAACTCCATATTACGTTCGTCATACTTCCAGACGAGTCGTTCTCCTATCTGCCTCATCCTTTCACTACCTTCTAAAATCTCCTCACCAAAGGTTCGGAGTTCTTGCACATTCTCTGCACTCATTGGGGGTGCAGGGGCCAGTACTGGGTTTGGGAACTGGGGTATGGGTTCCTGGTAAGGATAAGGATTCTCTAGAATTTCCCTGATATATGGGTCATTATCGTAGTAGGGATCTAGAGGGTCCAACTCTGGGTAGGCTGCTAACTTCGGCATGGGTTCGTCTTCTGGTATTGGGTAACGTAGCTGGTAATCCCTATTGTCGTCTAACCACAGGTCATAGTCTGGGTCTAAGGGATTGGGTGCTGGTATTCTAGGCATGGTTGTAAAAGTCGGTAGGCGCTCCCTAGTAGGTCAACCGGGGAGTTGAGAGTATTCGGCCTAGCCGGAGAGTACATGGGGAGTACTCGGAGATGCTAAATTATAAATAAATTAGTTTTCGGAAACTACATATATGTCAAATACCAGAATTTACAAATATTTATAACAAAATACGTGAAATTGATATTCATTCTTGGGACATCTGTGTATTTTAACCCTTGTATTGTTCCGAACAACTTTGTGTTTAATGAAAGATGACGTTTTAATTTCAATATTTGTTTAATTATTTGTGACATTAGTACATTTTCAATCGTTGTTCAATTCCGAACTCTCAAACCTGTTCTGGAAGTAAAATCATAAACCGTTACGTAAACATAATCAGTTTAACGTGACGTACACTCCGAAACTGGGACATAAGCCAAACATACCCTAAATACCCTTTACATAACTTAGAAATAAGTTTCGAAGGATTCGGTACAGCAAAAACATGTTTATTCGAACTTTAGAACTAATTGCGACAAAACTGCGAAACGAACGTTGGTGACCGCCCGGATAATATTTAAATTCCAAAAATATTCTGTTATGATTAAAATTTTATTTTTAATTATGTTCGTGTTGAAAAATAAATTAAAATGCATAAAAACATTATTTTTCAAGTTTAAAGCGCGTAACGCGTGTTACTGCGCAACACAGTGCTTATACTGCAAAACACGGACAACGCAGCCAGTCTCGGCAACTGAAATTTTTTCAGTAATATTTTGGCAAGTTTATTTTTATATAGTAATAAAAATAATTTAGAACGCCATAAACCGGGATTTAAACGCTAGATAAAATCCGTTTTGTACAGCAGCAAAAGCTGCATTTTTACTGCAGAAAACGTGTGTTGTGTTTTTCATCATAACTTGAAATATGTGTAGAATTAGCTCATGAAATTTGTACTGTAGATGACCACTGATGTCGTTGTAATTCTCCCACTGGAATTTCATCAATCGGACTTACGATGAATTTTAAATGAATTATTCCGTGGACTGCAGTCAGAAAGTGACGAATCTGATTGCAGTCCGGTAAATGATTTTTTATAAAATATTGGTAATGAATTGGATCCAGATATTTTTACACAATAATATTTGGATCGTTCAAAACATTCTGTAAAAAATTGGGAATTTTTGGAGTAAGTTAAAATTCCCGAAAACAGCCCAGTTTTAAATGATAGTTAAAATGCAAGGGTTTTGATGATATATGTATGATATGATAAATGTTCAAATACATCAGCAAATAAACATGAATAAGTTGCATATTTGTTGCATTTAGATTCATATAAAATGATGTTGATATGATAGTGTGCTTTAGGCACTTGTAAATAAGAATACATGTTGATTTAAAGCTCAAGAAATGATAAAAAAATCATTGTATGACAAAAATGTTTTAGAACAGATTATAAACACTAAAAATAACATTATTTGGTATATTATAATGGCATGAAACTTTGACATAGGTTTGATAGCTTTGCATGTTGTACATATAGCTTAAAAAGTGGTAAAATATGTGAAATTTGCATGATTTATGTGCTTTATGTGAGACCTGCACTATCATGAGTATAACCACTATTTTATTCAGTAAATAACATGGGTTATGTTAAAATATCAAGTCGTTTCGATTTGGGATGGTTAGGGTAACGTTTGATGCAAAACTATGCGGTAAAACGGTCAAAAATCGGCTTTTCGGAGAATTTTCATAAAACTGTTTTAGATCAGTAAGTAAACTGATATTTTTGATAAAAAAAAATAAGTATTTTAACTTATATTAAGTTTACTTGGTGTTTGGTTAGTCATACGTGACTTCCGACGCCCAAAAATGTTACCGAATCGCTAAAATACGTGTTTTTCAACATACACTATAATGGGTTGTTCATGGGTAAATTTTATGTGTTACAATGTGTTATGTGTTTTATAATATGTGTATGATGACCTGTTAATACTTGACAAGATTATGTGTATTACGCTATTATTAGTATGTTACGTTTGAGTATATACATATTACGACGCGCAAATCGTAGATATATTGCTTATAACATGATGAGAGTCACCAATAAAATCGTTCAAGTCGCAAAGTTCTTAAAATATGTATATGAACTCATATATACATAAATACACCAATATAATAAAAAATAATAACTTTTCGAGAAGATCTCAAAGTTATGTGAAAATTCTAAGTATCGGAGAAACTTATGTATTTTTGTGGGTTTTTGATTATTAAATTGTTCTTATTTAATTTAGGACGAATAAACAATTTGAGGGATTGTGTTAACATATAAAAACGCACCCAAAGGTGAGTACATAGTCTCCCCTCTTTTACGTTTTCAAATGTTTTGGGGTGATTCATATGTGCCTATTCATTATTTCATGATTTCGACTATATGATTTCACATGCATAAGTACTATCTTTTGACGAATTGAACTATTATCTATGGTTTAAACGACTGATTTCCAAAGTTTGTTAGAACTATTTGTCCATTTATACTGTTATTTATACATTCATTAACAATGATCAAGCCGATTGGTAGTACGATATAGCGTTATAGGACTAGACACCCCATTCCTGTTGTATGGAATGTTTGAAACCAAATTTTAACCAAATAGAATTTGCCTTTGTGGTATTTCTATAGTCTCTAAAGTGTAGTTTGATGCAATAAGGTTTGAATGTATTGCTAAATCGCTATTTATGGTATATTTCGATATACTACCAACGTGATACTGTTTACTAAAACATAATTTGATATGCTATTATTTACTAAAGTATAATTTGATATACTATGTACAAATCCAACATATATTTTGTTATTTACTAAAACATAGTTGATACGTTATTTACCAAACCAAAGTATACTTATGATATACTACCGAAAACTATTATTTTAACAACTAAAGTATATTTGATATACTATCTGTTTAACTGTTTTGAAACTAAAATATATTTTAATATATTACTTATCCGACCTTCTTAAAACCAAGGTATATTTTTATGTATACTATAACTTTTATATCAATGCAAAGTGTTCTAGAAACCAAACTTTTATCAAGGATTCATGGCTACTTTTATAAACATATAATCTTTTCTTATATGATCCAAAGCCATGAATCTAATTCACAAAACCTATGTAACTCACAGGTATTTTTATGCTTACGTATTTACTTTCACATATGTTTCAGGTTTATTTCGTGACGACTGTTGATCGCTTTACATAGGATGGACATGGGCCTTAGTAATTATAAAAAAATATGAACGACAATTGTACTGTTTGTTGATCAAATTCCAAGACAATGTAACTTTTTATGTAATAAAACAATATTCTAAATTCCATGTGTTGTGAAACAATGATTCTGTTACAACACTCCCCGACGTTTCCGCACGATTTGTTGTTTTACGTGGTCGGGGTGTGACAGAAGAGTTGGTATCAGAGCTCATGGTTATAGGGAATTAGGTTATTAGTAAAATTTTGACCTAGACTATAACCTTCCTAGGACCCTAACACAAGTTACCTTGTGTTTAGATCTTAAAACAATACTATCACCTATCCTTAGGTGATTACCAAAACAAGTACACAAATCTCAATTCCATTTGAAAATCGATCATCTATCCTTAGATGATTAGTTTTTAGGCTTTACGCCTTTAAAGTTTTCAAATCTCATCAAAGTTTGAGTCTTAATAATGTGAACACGTGCAATCCGGAAGGGTGGGTGCCTGTACCTTGAGTTTTCTGTCTAAGGCTAGAGTGTTCGTACAAATCCACATAATCGGACCAGTCACTCTTACTTGGGAACTCTTGGGGTGAGTGTCCACTTATAGACTAAAGCATGTCTTCATTATGCATTATGTAGACCTTTTTACTTTGATTAGTCACTGTGTTGTTTGTTTGTTTTAAGTAACAAACAAATGACCACCTTCCTTCGTTTTGCTGATGTTTTCAATACTCCTTTTGATTGTTCTATGTCAATCTCACACATTTCCTTGTGTTCCCTTTTCTTTTAGATGCCTCCTCGCTGTGATCAAACTCAAGACGCCGCAATGGCAGCCTTGATCACTCAGCAAATCGCTGCTGTACTCCCGAACCTAGTTACCCAGTTAAACCAAGCAAACAACAACATCAACGCACCTGTTCCGTGCAACTTTAAGACATTCAACTCTGCTAAACCTTTGAAGTTTTCTGGGACTCAAGGAGCAACCGCGCTCCTGCAATGGTTTGAAAGTTTGGAGAGCACATTCAGGCATGTGCAATGTCCGAATGAGCGTAAGGTTGAGTTTGCATCCAGTGTGTTTGAGAAGCGTGACATGGTGGAACGGGGTGATGCGTGATAGGGGAGCCGATGTGGCACTAGCTCAAACTTGCGAAGAGCTTCGAGCTCTAATGATGAAGGAGTTATGTCCTTGTCATGAGCTTAGAGCGTTGGAAAGAGAATTCGACGATTTGAAGCAAGACAGTGGTGAACATCGAGCCTATACTAATCGTTATGAGGAGCTGAGCCTGTTATGTCCTGCTATGGTTACGCCTGTGGAGAAGGCGATTGAAAAGTACATTGATGGTCTTCCTGACTTAGTTCAGGATATCGTTACTGGTAGCAACCCTACTACCGTCAGACAAACCATTGAATTGTCTGCTACCCTGACTGAATCCCAGATCAGGAAAGGTAAGCTTTTTCGAAAGGGCGACCCGAAACCATCTGACAAGTCAGCACAAGAAGAACCAAAGGATAGACAGGCCGAGACATCCAAGAAGAAGAAGCGCAAGGCTTCGCAAAACTACGCAATAACTGCTCAGAACAACCAGGTTGCACCAAATCAGCCAGCACAACCTCGTACAAAGAAAAACTATGTTGGTACCGCACCTTTGTGCAACAAATGCAACCGTCATCATCTGGAGCAAGTACAGTGTCACAAATGTACCCATTGTGGGCGATTGGGACATTTGGTCAATACCTGCCGTTATGCTAACCAAGCTGCTGCAAATCCTGCTGTTGCTCAAGCACAGTTCCCTCCTGGGTCGTGTTATAACTGTGGTGACCTTACTCACTACCGCAACAATTGCCCAAGACTTGTTAACGCGAATCCAGCACGTGGACGGGTGTTTAACATAAACGAGGCAAACGAAAACAACGATGCAACAGTGAACAATTAGTCTTTTGTTTTTCCTTGTATGTTATCTTTTGGATGTTTGAATCGACTCAGTTGATACATAAATAAAATTTGTTGTTTCAAGTTTATTTTACAAAACTGATACAATTATGTGATTTCTTTTATGTCTTGTGTTTTTGTGTTGTCCGAATATTCTTTATCCAAATCCTCATAGAATCTTCCATATCTCCATATGAGGGATTCATAGTAGGATATCCAAAGGTACTACCTTAAATCCTTAGGGGCTTCTACGTAATAGTTAAGACCCTTGGATTATGAAGTACTCTTCTATAATTGGACCCCTTGAGTGGTCTAGTTAAAACGATTGATTCAAAATTCTGGTTAGAAATATCATGTGATGATATAGCTGAAAAGATCCCTTAAGTGGTCTATTTAAGGGGATCGTACGACGGTCTAGTTAAGGAGATCATGTGTTGATCTAGTTAAAAAGATCGTTCGTTGATCTAGTTAAAAAGATCCTTTGGTGGTCTAGTCAAGTCACTTCATGTTTATTCGATTGACTTTTCCCTACGCATTATGAAATGAATTGTGCGGACTGTGCAAGGAATTACGTAATTATGGATGCATACATAATTATGGAATTCAGTGCATAGAAACCACAGCAAGTTTTATCATGTGTTAAGACCTATAGCGATGAGAATAACGAAACGGGAACAATGTAGAAAGGAGCATGGTGGATACGCTGCTGGTACTTCCTATATATAAGTGTTCCTTATTACATTGCGAATGTAGCGTTATTTAAGTTACTAGAAGTCCTGGACCTTAACCAATGTTATTTTATCTTACACTCTCAGACTCTGTTTTCAAGCACACACAAGTTCCCTATAATAGTCTTCATACGAAACATTCTCCTATCCATTGTTCAAAGCTCCATGCTTTTGTTACAACGACGACATCACTTTGACAGTTGACAAATTCGCTAAGAATCCAAACATGGCCCAGAGTCTTACTTAGGGTTCGAGGGATTCATTCGAAAGCGAAACCATCACAGATGCCTTCAGAAGTTTCCCCTAATTAAATTTCGGGACGAAATTTCCAAAAGTAGGGGAGACTGTGACATCTGTGTATTTTAACCCTTGTACTGTTCCGAACAACTTTGTGTTTAATGAAAGATGATGTTTTAGTTTCAATATTTGTTTAATTATTTGTGACATTAGTACATTTTCAATCGTTGTTCAATTCCGAACTCTCAAACCTGTTCTGGAAGTAAAATCATAAACCGTTACATAAACATAATCAGTTTAACACGACGTACACTCCGAAACTGGGACATAAGCCAAACATACCCTAAATACCCTTTACATAACTTAGAAATAAGTTTCGAAGGATTCGGTATGGCAAAAACATGTTTATTCGAACTTTAGAACTAATTGCGACAAAACTGCGAAACGAACGTTGGTGACCGCCCGGATAATATTTAAATTCCAAAAATATTCTGTTATGATTAAAATTTTATTTTTAATCATGTTCGTGTTGAAAAATAAATTAAAATGCTTAAAAACATTATTTTTCAAGTTTAAAGCGCGTACCACGTGTTATTGCGCAACACAGTGCTTATACTGCAAAACACGGACAACGCAGCCAGTCTCGGCAACTGAAATTTATTTCAGTAATATTTTGGCGATTTTATTTTTATAGAGTAATAAAAATAATTTAGAACGCCATAAATCGGGATTTAAACGCTAGATAAAATACCCGGTACCCAGTTAAATACCTGTTTTTATCTAATTTACCATTCAAAAAATACATTTAACCTCCCCCCCCCATATAAATTTCGGTCACTAGGACCCACCACCCACTAAAAAGATTTCATCCTTATATTATTTGATTCTTGCTAGATTTTATGGCCAAGTGTTGATGCATGCCAACTTCCTAATCTTCCATATCTTCTATATATCTTTCCATATCCTCCAAGATCACTACACCATCTTCACTAAATCTTTCTTCCTCTCTCTCCTCCTCCCAAAACCTTAAACACCCCTCTCTCTTCCATCTTCAAATCTTCAACCTTGTTCTTGAAGATCCAACCCCATTTCAAGCTATTTTCAAGTTGGTGTGAAGATCCAAAGGAGTTTCCAAGGTGCTTTCAAGTGATTTCAAGCTCCATATCATCAAAATCTCATCCAAAAACTTACTTGAATCTTGAAGGTATAACATTTATGTTAAAATCATACTCTTGATTCTTGGTTGTTCTTGATGATTTGAAGTTTCTCTTGAATCTTGGAATTTTCACAAACTTGAAATCTAAAAAGAAATGGGTCTTGATACAAAATAAAAATGGTGATGTATATGGGTGTATATATGTTGGTACATTTATGTCTATCGCCTCCGTCAATCCAGTCCGTAGCAGAAACTGAAGAAAACTTGCATTATATTGTAATATCTTGTTAGTAAAGGCAAGGTGGCATAATTGTAAATAAGGAGAGTCTCCTTATATCCTATGTCTATCGCCTCCGTCATCTCAAGACCGTAGCTGAAACAGTTTAAATCTAGCCTTATATTGTAATATCTAGAGTAAAAGGCAAGGTGGCAATATTGTAAATAAGAGGAAAGCTCTTATAAGCCTTGCCTATAAATAGATGTGTTAGGGTTAGAGTTTAGGACTTTTTGTGACTTTTGCCATTTTTGGAGACTTGAAGAGCTCTAGATCTAGAGAGAGAAGCTAGAGAGAGAAAGTGCTCCACGTGATTCAGGTGCTTTGTACAATTTCAGATATGTCAATAGAATCACTGATTATATTACTTTCTCGTGTGTTTGGTCACGTTCGTGTACGGATTCCGCACATCACACGTTCGGTTCGCAATCGTTTCAGAGTCAAAACCGGTCCTAACAAGTGGTATCAGAGCAGGAGCTCGATTGCACGGATCAAACACACAATTACGCACTCAAATTCAGCAGATTCAGAGTCAAATTCATACAGATTTGTCAAAATTTCTTCATATTTTCATCCTTTCATGTTTTTAACTGAAAATCGCCAAATTAAACGAGTTTTAACGGTTCAAAATTAATGATTTTTTGATATGTTGTGCGAAAGTACCTGATCTACAAGCCTACAAATTTTCAGATCCTAATTCCTAACGGTTTGAGAGAAATCTTAAATTTTCTGTTCGAAAAAGTTGGTAAAATGTTGCAAGTTGTTGTTCATGATTTTTTGGATGCTATCCGATCGGACAGTTGTCCGAACGAACAGTTGTCCGAACGAACAGTTGTCTGATCCATAGCACATCACTGAATTTCATTAAATTTGTTGACTAGTTGACTGCTAACCGATCGGACAGCAGTCCGATCCATTGTCCCACTTATTCACTGCATATCATTAAGTTGTTGACTTGTTGACCTAACCGATCGGACACCTGTCCGATCCAAATCAAAACATTGCAATTCATTTAATTCTTTGACCTTGTTGACTTATGGCCGATCGGACACCTGTCCGATCCACTGCACCATACTTTGCATTTCATTTAAAGTTGTTGACTATTGTTGACTTGCCAACCGATCGGTCAGCAAGCCGTATCACTGCATCACGTTACAATTCATTAGTCTTTGACTTTGTTGACCTAACCGATCGGACAGCTGGCCGAACGGCTAGCATCCCAACCGATCGGTCGGCAATACGTGTCATTAAGTCAACTTTATCAGTGATTCATTAATTGCAAGTCAAATGATATCAGATTGTCACGTGAATGGGTCATGGTTTGCTTTAAAAATCTTCATTCCATGTGATTAAATTGGAAAGGCCCAATCACATTTTATTTCAAATCAGAATTGTCGGCCATTGACAATTGTAAGTGAATAATGTTGTCAGTTTACACGTGATTCAGGTCAAAGAAGTCAACACGCTAGCCGATCGGACAACCCTCCCTATTCAAAATAGGCTAACCGATCGACCAAGCATTTTGTCGTCTAGTGCATTCAATCGGACAGCAAGTCGTACGGGTTGTCAACCGATTCAAAGTCACTTGATCAAGCCATAAAGCTAACCGATCGACCAGCATAAATTTTTGTCGTTTTGTGTCACCCGATCGACCAGAGGGCCGAACGAATTGCCACTCTATTCAAAGCATAGTTAGCCGATCGGACAACCACCCGATTCAAGAATCCCAGCCGATCGGACAGCTTTCCCACCCGATCGGACAGCACTGATTATTTTCACTGTTGACTTTTGTTGACTCACTCGATCGGATACCCGTCCGATTCAAGTTGTTTAATAATATTTGAACTAATCTTGTGTATTTGTGATTCAGGTGATTAAAAGGTGCTGTGATTCGAGGAGATAACATCATGGCTGAAGAGTTCTACAACACGTTTTACAACGCGTTTACATCCGAATCATCTGAGACTTCAACTGTCACACCCAAATCCATAACAAAAACGATCAATGACAATATAAAACATGATAATTTCTATGGAACCTATTCGAAACCACCTAAGCTTGAGAAAATAGAGGATTACACTTGGTGGAAAGAAAGATTCCTGAACTGGACCAAGGCATATGCTCACGAGAGCTGGTTCTGCTTAGAGTTTGGATACAGTCGACCGATTAATGACAAGAAAGAAGAGATCCCTCTCAAAGATCTTTCAGATGAAGACAAACGGAAATTCTCATATGAGCAGAAGATGATCGCTTTGATTCAACAATCTATCCAAGATGATATATTTTATTTGTTAAATCATGATGGGTCATCAAAATCGGTTTAGGAAGCGTTAAGGGTTAAAGCCGAAGGTGGCAAACAAATTAAAAAGAACAAAATTGCTTTACTAAAAAAGGAATTTGATTTGTTTGATAGCTTAAAGGGAGAGTCAGTGAGACAAATGATTGAACGTTTTTGTCATTTTAAATTGAACTCGAAAGGTTTGAGATTGAGAAAACGAGAGAGGAAATAATTAATAAAATCATAGAAGCGTTACCACGAGCCGATCAGTGGCAAACGTTTGTGTTTATCTTGAAAAATGATGCTTTATATGATTCAATTTTTCTTGATGCTTTGATAGAAAAATTGAGAGTCATGAACTTTAGCTACAAAAGCAAAGCAAGATGAGCGGTTCCTCGCATCATCAGAATGTCGGTCTTTACTACAAGGGCAATGCACCTTCGGTGAAAGTTGGTGAATCACCAAAGACCGGATTTAGCGTTGAAAAGACGAAAGAACCACAAACAAGCTCATCAAGCTACAATCCAGGATATCACTCATCTTCTTCAAAAACAAATCCTGATGAATCAGAGGAAATACTGTGCAACATTGCTCTTAAGCTGAAGAATTCTCCGGCTATGAGCATCAATTCTGCCAAACAGCAAATGAGTTTCCTTGCATCTGTTCTGGAATCGTATGAAGGTCTAGTAGCTGGCAAAATTGGAAATTCTGAATTGACCAAAGAAGACTATGACCAGATCGATCCGGAAGAAATGGAACTTATAGATATTCGCTGGTGTTTGGCAAGTTGCATCCGCAGAGCTCAGAGATATATGGAGATTACTGGGAAGCAATCAATAGGTGGTCCATCAACTAAGCTGGGATTTGATAAATCCAAAGTGACCTGCTTCAAATGCAAGCAAAAATGTCATTTCAAGAGAGAATGCAACAACTCTGCAGTTGATGGAAATGAACATCCTTTCAATGATGATTATTATTGAAAGGCGATCTACCACCGAAGCAAAGAAGATCCGAAATTGATTGAAAATAATCCCAAAGAGAAGTCAAGAGCTTGTGCAGTAATTCATGATGACGAAGGGTATGATTGGAGTGAGATTCTTCCAGAAGAAGATCGTGTTGATAATCGATTCACAGCTCATGGCAGAACGATATCAAAAAGCAAACATCATGTTTTTGTTGCTGAAATCAAGGAAAGAAGTCGAGAAGAAATTCTGAGTGAGAAAACCGAAAGAGAAAGATTCTTTGCAGGATGTAGGATTGAGAAAATGCAAGAAGAATACGAAGATGCAAAATACTATGGAAGATACGACAAGAAGAGAGATTGCTATGTCAACAGAAATGGTGATCCTGTCGTTCACAGAAAAGAAGTGGTTTTTGATGATGTTCTTGCAGTAATTCCTCTGTCCGGCGAATACTATTCGAATATTGCGAAAGATAAAACAGGTTATCTGAAAAAGCTGGATAAGATAATTCGTGACGTGATGACCGCGAGTTTGAAAAAAAGGGATGAAGAAATAATGAAGAAGAATGTTGATGAGTTGGTAACTGATCTGAAGAAAGTTGCTGAGGAAGTTAAAGTCGAAACTGTGAAAGTTGAGGATGAGAAGATAGAAGAGGAAGAGAAGGTAGAAGAAAAAGTTGTTGAAAAAGAAGCTGTTACTGAAGAACAGCAGGTTGAAGAAGCTGAGAAGAAGCTGGAAAGTTTGGTTAAAGTGAATAGTGATGCTGGTGCTGGTGATGAGAAAAAGAAAGATGCTGATCAAACTCAGACATATGCAAAAGAGAACACCGAAGTGCCAATCACTGAGGTAAATTCTGATTCTGAGATCATAATAAAAAATGTTGAACAGTGCAAGAAATGCATGGAAACGTGCAGTGCTTGTACTGAAAAAGATGAAAAATTCAGAACAAGAGATCTTGAATTCACTAAAATCGAAGAAGTTTTCAAAGAAAAATGCAAAGAAATGTTAGAAAACGAAAAGATTTTAAAAGATAATGATGAAAAACTTTCGGAAAAATGTAAAAAATTAGAAAAAGAAAATGAAGTTTTGAAAGAAAATGTTTTGAAAAAGACAGAAGAATGTGATCTAAAAGAGAATGCTTTTCAAGAAATGAAAAAAGAATATGATTCAATAAAATTGGCTTATCACATTACAAAAGAGTCATATGAAAATGTGAAGAGTCAAATGAAACTTGTTCAATCCAGATTGAGATACTGTTCTGAAACAACTGATACGCTTAAGCGACAATATTCAATAAAGCAACAAGTTGTCAATTCTTACATTGAGGATGTTGCTAAGCTAAAGCGTCAAATAGCTGATTTAGAACAGGATAACAACAAGTTACATAGTTATCATGCATCATCATATGTGCTTGAAAGAATTTTCAATCTAAAACCGGATGGTAAAGATTCTAAGCAAAACAAGAAAGGTATTGGCTCAGAGTTTCATCAAGTTCCACCACCGGAAAAGTTCGCATTTTATGATGATGAGAAGGTCGAAAAAGCTTTCAACATGGTCGATCAATTGCCAGACAATATTGACGTAACCTATTCCAAATCTGATGATTCAAGTGATTCAAAGGTGGTAGGTAAGGTCGTTGAAAGTGTATTGAAAGAAGAGTCGGTTGAAAAAGGTAAATATGAATCACAGGATGAAAGTGAAGGTAGTTTTCATGAAGAATATCTGAAAAACTCAAAATCTGAGAAAAATTTGAATGATGATTCAAAAGGATTAGTTTATACCATGATTGGATCAGACAAATTATTCTTAGATATTGTATTCCCGATTCAGAATGTGATTTCATAAAAGATTGATAAAGTTTTCAAAATGGTTGAAATTGAAAAATCTGAAATTCCAAAGTTTGCTGAAAAGTGTCATAAAACTTTCTATAACAAACCTGGTTACAAGAAGAAAAACATGAAGGCTGGGTTCGGTTATAAGAAGAAACAAAATTGGAAGAAAAATGAAACGCCAAATTATCAGACAAAGATGAATTTTGTTCACGGAACAAGTTCTGAAGAAGAGAAAGAACTCCAATTTAGATGACAGTCTAATGAAGAATTCTATGCTCAGAAAAAACAACAACAACAACAGGTCAAAGTTGTCTCAAAGAGAACATGTTTCAAATGTGATCAAACAGGACATCTTGCTCGCAAGTGTCCAAATCTGAAACCTGTTGGTGTTGAAACGAAAAAGAAGTTTGATGTTGTGAATCAGAAGTCAAACAGGTTTGATTCAAAACAAACTTGGAAGCCGAAAATGTCAAAGGCTGACTCACAACAAACATGGAAACCAGTGACACCCAAATTAAGAACAACACAAAGTTGGAAAAACACGGTTGATGCAACAAAACCAAACCAGTTTTGGAAACCAAAAGTTGTTGTTCAAAATCAGAATGGTCAAAAAGAGTCACATTTTTACAAACGAGGTACTCCTAAAGGTCAAACATGGTCTGTTAAGAAACAAATGACTTCGGTAGATGATGCTAAAATTGAAAAAGTCTTTGTACAAAATGACAAAGATTTTCCGAAGTTGAATGAAGCATATTGTGTTGAAATGCCTAAGGTCAAACAGACCTGGGCTAAATTGTTCAAGTAATTAAGTAAGTGTGAATGTGCAGGTGCTTCCGAAGAATTATGAATGTCAACAAGAAGAGTGTCGGAGCAGTCTGGCACGAGAAGAAGAGGTTGCTGATCCCTGCGACTGTTAATCAGGGAGTTTATTTGATTTCTGTACATAAATAAACAATATTTCAAAAACCCTAAAAATTGAAAAATTTAAAAACCAAAAATATGTTTTTATTTTATCAAAAATATGTTGCTTGAATATGCCGAAACCCTCACGGCGGAACAAACATGATTAATTTCACAAGATTGAAAAAAGGTTTTCAAACTGTAAAAATAAATGTGTTGTAAATCATGGGGGTAATTACTGCTTTACATGTTATATTTTCTGCAAATCAGTGCATGAAAAGCAGAAAATGGATGGCGAGACGAAGCTATCAGTATCGGTTTGTCAAATTTTCTTTAAATGGTTTTGCATTTTAGGGGGAGTAAGAAAATTGTCAGAAAATCAAAAAACATTAGAAAATTTGAAAAAGCCAAAAAACATGATAAAATTTCAAAAATGAGTTTTTGTGTAAAAAGAGGAAATGATAGTACATCAGTAGACAATCACAGTACGCTAAAGAAATGGAATGTTTAAATGTGATAAACGGTCTCACTGATGATATGCCAGTAGGTTTTTACACGCTTAGTAGATTGTTTTCGAGATATAAATCTAAATATCATACTTACTTATCTCGTGGGGAACATTTCTCGGATATATGGGTAACCCCCGAAATCTTGTTTGAAAGACCCCTCTTTCTGAGATACTAGGTCTTTATGCTTAGTGATATCTGGGGTATTATCCCGGGACTTCTGATTTTGCGGAAGCAATGGCCTAGTCCCCGTATAATACTTTTCGCTTGCTTGAAATAAAAGCACCACCCTCAACATAAAAAATGATGAAACATTGCAAAATGCTAATCATGTGCTGTTGAAGAAAAGATTCTCTAAAGGGAACACACCTAAAAGTCGAACCATCATCTCTCTGATTTTGCAGAAGCAATAGCCTGAGCTCTCATGGTCTCGCATTTAACCCTTTACAGATATCATCTAGGTATACTCACCTGTAAGACTGAATATTGGGATCTGGATACGGGAGTATATTCTGAGGTGGGACACGCGAATAAGTTTAAGTCCATTAAAACACTAATCTCGTATCTCGAATCAATTGAACTTTGTGTGAAAATTTAAGTGGATCAGTATACTGACAATCTAAGTGAATTGTTTAGAACTTAAAGTGTTTAAAGCTCAACGGTACTAGTGATTTGTCATAATCAGATATGATCCTCTGACGCGAACTCATACAAAAATATTGTCTGTAAATATGTTTGTAAATATTTCTTTACTGCTTTATGTTTCAGAAAAATACAAAAAGATTTTGATTTCTTCTTTATTTTCGACAACCGATGTCTGAAAGCTGAGTTTCAAAATCTAAGTATGCTGATCATGTTTCTGAAAATAAAACAAGTTCATTAATTTGAAACTTGTAGTTTTAAAAATCAAAAATAAAAAACAGTTTGTGATATCTCCAAGGTCATTAATTTGGACTTGGATGATTGACTGTGAGGGATTTGGATGCTTATACTGTTAAAATATGTAAAAGAGCCAGTTTCCGATCCAGTTCGCTGAAACTGCCAAATCTTTAAAGATTGTTGATAGAGAGAGAGAATCAAGTTTTTCTGGATATATTCATATTATTATATCTTAAAGCCAGGATCTTGATTTAGAAAGTTTAAAAGAGCCAGGTCACGATTCCTGGAAAATCGAAAATGCTTTCATTGTTAAAAATATTTAGCATATGCTGAGAGAGCCAGGGTTTTCAATCCTGGAAGTTCAAAACATTTTCACTTATAAATGTTTGAGAATTGCAGATGTTGTACCAGACTACGATCCCGATAGCCGAGTCTAAGGGGGAGTCTGAAGACGAGCTCAACGCAAGAGGAAGCAAGGATTCAATGAGCCATGTAACTACCCTGAAAGAGCTTGTATCTGGAAAGCCAGGTGTCGATCCCAAAGCACGGAATTGATGAAAGGGGGAGCCTGAAGAGTTTACCGAAAGGGGGAGCTGAAGCTGAAAACAGATCCACCGGGATTCTGTTCGAGCAAGAGGGAGTCTATGTTGCTGAAGACGTGTTAAAGCTTCAAGAAGACTCAGAGAGAGAGAAAAAGTCAAGATGCTACGAGTTTGACTTAATGATTGAGATTGACTGCGGCAATATCCAAGGGAGAGTCTGTTAGTGCAGTATGTCTATCGCCTCCGTCATCTCAAGACCGTAGCTGAAACAGTTTAAATCTAGCCTTATATTGTAATATCTAGAGTAAAAGGCAAGGTGGCAATATTGTAAATAAGAGGAAAGCTCTTATAAGCCTTGCCTATAAATAGATGAGTTAGGGTTAGAGTTTAGGACTTTTTATGACTTTTGCCATTTTTAGAGACTTGAAGAGCTCTATATCTAGAGAGAGAAGCTAGAGAGAGAAAGTGCTCCACGTGATTCAGGTGCTTTGTACGATTTCAGATATGTCAATAGAATCACTGATTATATTACTTTCTCGTGTGTTCGGTCACGTTCGTGTACGGATTCCGCACGTCACACGTTCGGTTCGCAATCATTTCGGAGTCAAAACCGGTCCTAACAATATAAACCGTACATATATATATATGGGTGTATGAGTTTTGAGTTTGATTTCTTGATAAACACTTGTTTAGGATATTTGTTTGCATGTTTTAGTAACATTTAAAGCCAACTTCAGTTGGCTGTAAACAGACCGTTATAAATCGAAAAATCAATTTTCTTAAGTCTAAATTATATGTTTTCGAAAAACGAATCAAATGGCACTAGAATCATATTTTTTCGAGGTCGTTTACTATTTTTAAAGGTCCGTTTTGTACAGCAGCAAAAGCTGCATTTTTACTGCAGAAAATGTGTGTTGTGTTTTTCATCATAACTTGAAATATGTGTAGAATTAGCTCATGAAATTTGTACTGTAGATGACCACTGATATCGTTGTAATTCTCCCACTGGAATTTCATCAATCGGACTTACGATGAATTTTAAATGAATTATTCCGTGGACTGCAGTCAGAAAGTGACGAATCTGATTGCAGTCCGGTAAATGATTTTTTATAAAATATTGGTAATGAATTGGATCCAGATATTTTTACACAATAATATTTGGATCGTTCAAAACATTCTGTAAAAAATTGGGAATTTTTGGAGTAAGTTAAAATTCCCGAAAACAGCCCAGTTTTAAATGATAGTTAAAATGCAAGGGTTTTGATGATATATGTATGATATGATAAATGTTCAAATACATCAGCAAATAAACATGAATAAGTTGCATATTTGTTGCATTTAGATTCATATAAAATGATGTTGATATGATAGTGTGCTTTAGGCACTTGTAAATAAGAATACATGTTGATTTAAAGCTCAAGAAATGATAAAAAAATCATTGTATGACAAAAATGTTTTAGAACAGATTATAAACACTAAAAATAACATTATTTGGTATATTATAATGGCATGAAACTTTGACATAGGTTTGATAGCTTTGCATGTTGTACATATAGCTTAAAAAGTGGTAAAATATGTGAAATTTGCATGATTTATGTGCTTTATGTGAGACCTGCACTATCATGAGTATAACCACTATTTTATTCAGTAAATAACATGGGTTATGTTAAAATATCAAGTCGTTTCGATTTGGGATGGTTAGGGTAACGTTTGATGCAAAACTATGCGGTAAAACGGTCAAAAATCGGCTTTTCGGAGAATTTTCATAAAACTGTTTTAGATCAGTAAGTAAACTGATATTTTTGATAAAAAAAAATAAGTATTTTAACTTATATTAAGTTTACTTGGTGTTTGGTTAGTCATACGTGACTTCCGACGCCCAAAAATGTTACCGAATCGCTAAAATACGTGTTTTTCAACATACACTATAATGGGTTGTTCATGGGTAAATTTTATGTGTTACAATGTGTTATGTGTTTTATAATATGTGTATGATGACCTGTTAATACTTGACAAGATTATGTGTATTACGCTATTATTAGTATGTTACGTTTGAGTATATACATATTACGACGCGCAAATCGTAGATATATTGCTTATAACATGATGAGAGTCACCAATAAAATCGTTCAAGTCGCAAAGTTCTTAAAATATGTATATGAACTCATATATACATAAATACACCAATATAATAAAAAATAATAACTTTTCGAGAAGATCTCAAAGTTATGTGAAAATTCTAAGTATCGGAGAAACTTATGTATTTTTGTGGGTTTTTGATTATTAAATTGTTCTTATTTAATTTAGGACGAATAAACAATTTGAGGGATTGTGTTAACATATAAAAACGCACCCAAAGGTGAGTACATAGTCTCCCATCTTTTACGTTTTCAAATGTTTTGGGGTGATTCATATGTGCCTATTCATTATTTCATGATTTCGACTATATGATTTCACATGCATAAGTACTATCTTTTGACGAATTGAACTATTATCTATGGTTTAAACGACTGATTTCCAAAGTTTGTTAGAACTATTTGTCCATTTATACTGTTATTTATACATTCATTAACAATGATCAAGCCGATTGGTAGTACGATATAGCGTTATAGGACTAGACACCCCATTCCTGTTGTATGGAATGTTTGAAACCAAATTTTAACCAAATAGAATTTGCCTTTGTGGTATTTCTATAGTCTCTAAAGTGTAGTTTGATGCAATAAGGTTTGAATGTATTGCTAAATCGCTATTTATGGTATATTTCGATATACTACCAACGTGATACTGTTTACTAAAACATAATTTGATATGCTATTATTTACTAAAGTATAATTTGATATACTATGTACAAATCCAACATATATTTTGTTATTTACTAAAACATAGTTGATACGTTATTTACCAAACCAAAGTATACTTATGATATACTACCGAAAACTATTATTTTAACAACTAAAGTATATTTGATATACTATCTGTTTAACTGTTTTGAAACTAAAATATATTTTAATATATTACTTATCCGACCTTCTTAAAACCAAGGTATATTTTTATGTATACTATAACTTTTATATCAATGCAAAGTGTTCTAGAAACCAAACTTTTATCAAGGATTCATGGCTACTTTTATAAACATATAATCTTTTCTTATATGATCCAAAGCCATGAATCTAATTCACAAAACCTATGTAACTCACAGGTATTTTTATGCTTACGTATTTACTTTCACATATGTTTCAGGTTTATTTCGTGACGACTGTTGATCGCTTTACATAGGATGGACATGGGCCTTAGTAATTATAAAAAAATATGAACGACAATTGTACTGTTTGTTGATCAAATTCCAAGACAATGTAACTTTTTATGTAATAAAACAATATTCTAAATTCCATGTGTTGTGAAACAATGATTCTGTTACAACACTCCCCGACGTTTCCGCACGATTTGTTGTTTTACGTGGTCGGGGTGTGACATAAGAGTTGGTATCAGAGCTCATGGTTATAGGGAATTAGGTTATTAGTAAAATTTTGACCTAGACTATAACCTTCCTAGGACCCTAACACAAGTTACCTTGTGTTTAGATCTTAAAACAATACTATCTCCTATCCTTAGGTGATTACCAAAACAAGTACACAAATCTCAATTCCATTTGAAAATCGATCATCTATCCTTAGATGATTAGTTTTTAGGCTTTACGCCTTTAAAGTTTTCAAATCTCGTCAAAGTTTGAGTCTTAATAATGTGAACACGTGCAATCCGGAAGGGTAGGTGCCTGTACCCTGAGTTTTCTGTCTAAGGCTAGAGTGTTCGTACAAATCCACATAATCGGACCAGTCACTCTTACCTGGGAACTCTTGGGGTGAGTGTCCACTTATAGGCTAAAGCATGTCTTCATTATGCATTATGTAGACCTCTTTACTTTGATTAGTCACTGTGTTGTTTGTTTGTTTTAAGTAACAAACAAATGACCACCTTCCTTCGTTTTGCCGATGAGTTGCTCAAAGTTAGGGTCGGCAGCTGTGGTTGCTAGGATATGAAAATTGGCTAAACTCCTATTGAGCATGTCCTGAGTGTGAGCATCTGTTTCTCTTTTAACGGCTGCTAAAGCACGCTGCTGTTGCAACTTTTTCATCCTTTTCCTACGTTCATGTGCTCCTCTACTGAACCATCCTCTCTTTTTAGGAGGAAATGGCTCTTCAGACGGAGCCTTAAACACGAATATCCCATCTTCGTTGTCAGCTGAATACCCTGAGAGGGTAGGCTGTGAAGAGATGCCTTCGCTCCTAGGTGAGCTGGACAACTGACGGTAGGCGTCGGAAGGTCCTTGGTCGCTCATACTGTAAACTAACAAATAATCAAATAACACACAACAATAAAATACAGATATGCACGTATTTCCATAATTTATTTCCAAACATTTTGAATAATATCTTGGTGTCAGCGGAACACTTATGTGGCTGAATCAGTAGCTTAGCTCTGATACCACCTTCCGTCGCAACCCCCGTCCCCTAACTACCCGGGAACGGGCGGCCGCATCCAGTTTTGGTGGTATCGGTGTTTATCATTTTGGCAGCGGAAATTTCATCAGGATCGTATTTAGGAAATATTTTATCAGAGTAAAATACCACGCTTTTATAATATTAAACATATGGGAAAATTCCAAGTTTCAAGTACACACATTTTCATAGGGATAAATCCTATTTTATTTAAATAAAACATCTCTTTATTTTAGGTAACTTTATAGCCACTTTTTTCAAGCCTTCAGTGCTATCCAGCTGGCTTCTATTTGGCTTTCACATTTTGTTACCTGAAACGCGTTTAAAAACATTTTGTCAGTGAAAAATACTGGTGAGTGAATCCCAGTTTAATCAAGACTTGTAAAAACCATTGTACAGTATTGAGGGCGGTTGCGCAATTACATTTGTTTCTATCTACTTTAATTACCACCCACGATACTGTCAACCCGACTTGTGGTCATGTTACTACTCACAATGTAGTAACAAATTTTGTATACAAAACCCCAACATACCGACGATAATTGTAGAATACAAATACTCAATCACTGTTTAATATATCATTAATTAAGTGAGGTTTTGTAAAAACAGTTTGCAAAAAGGAGATTACTCACATTGCTGTCTTAAGGTTTTCTTTAAGGATTTCCTGGTGATTATCTATAAATTACACAAATGCACACGCGTTAGTATAATAACCAAATATTTACATTAGTAATACCCTCCCCGAGATGGCATTCCAACGACTACGTCGGGCAGAACCACGACAGCCGTTACGGAACCCTGGATCAATCGGACAGCGTATCTAATACGTAATCGGGGGTTATGATATTTACAACGAGGCAGAACTTCGTTATTTAGGGGGGTATTATGCCCAGAAATAGCTTATACTCTTTAGAATTTCGAGAGAGAAAAAGTGTGTGAGCGATTTGAGACTGAAGCCGATGGCCTCTATTTATAGGGCCTGATTTTGGTTTGTCGCGCCCCGCGAAGAAGGAAGGCAGGGCCTTCGCGGCCCGCGACATAGGCTGGGTAGGCCCTAGCCTTGTCGGGTCACCGCTCTAGCTTCGACGCGTGGCTGCCACGTGGCAGCTCAGGGGCTCGCCGTGACTCTGAGCTGTCACGGCCCGCGACTGGGTTGCCTAGGGGCTTCGCGCCCCGCGAGCGGCACCAATTTCTTGTTTTTATTTTATTTTTAATTATATAAGGTATTTCGGGTTTGGTTTTCGCATACGGGGTATATATTAAGACATATAGGGACATTTTAAATATATTAGGGGTGTCAGAAATATTTTGGAGGGTTGTTATATGACGGTAGGTGGTGGTGTGGGTGGGAGTTTGAAGAGGAAGAGAGCGTAAAGAGGGAGTGTATGTTTGGTGAGAGAGTGTTATAGATAATTCATTTTGTTTTAGTTATTAAATTATGAAATGGATATTTAAATAAACAAGTAAAAGTAAAAAGACCAATTTGCCCTTCATTTAACAGTTAAATTCATTGAGTTAGGGCTAAAGGACATAATGTGTAAGTTTTTGAAACAATAAGTACAAAACTTGTCAATTTTAAAGATAAAGGACACCGGCTGAAATTTGGTATATAGATAAAGGACAAAATTTGTAATTCACTCCAAATAAAATGTGGTTTTAAAATTACTTTACTAAATTCTATGATTAATATAAAAAAAAGAAAATTAGGTGCCACATGACACCCCAACGCCGCCTAGCGAAGCCCGTTCTTCTACACCCACTTTTTTGGGTGTGGACTGGTGAAACCCACACCTACCACGTGTCGAGCAATGCCCTCAACCCAATCCCCTCCACACCCGTTGTCTAGGTATCCAGACTTAATCATGAACGGCAATAATAAAATAGGTCGAGAAGAATTTGAATTATCTAAAAATGAAGTTGGTGAGCCGATATTGCGTAAACAAAAAAACAATAATTTGAAGTACGATGATGATTTATGAATGTAAAATAATTCTATTATGACCTCCTAAAAATATTTATAGTTCGTTTATGACATGTTTTCAAATATCTCACGACATGGGCTATCTATCATTGGGTCATAAGTTTTGAGTCGAGCCCACCCTAAACGTGGTGAAGCTCAAAGGTGATGTTTGTTTTTTATGAAACGTACTTTAGAGCCTTTTACGTCTGCCTCACACAGACGTTTATATCTGCAGCGTCTAAACGTGGTGAAGCTCAAAGGTGATGTTTGTTTTTTATGAAAAGTAATTTAGAGCCTTTTACGTCTGCCCCACACAGACGTTTATATCTACAGCGTGTTTGTTTTTTTATCTGTTTCATTCTCCTAATCCTTCCGATTTGGAAGGAAACAAATGAGACAAAATCCCCTTCGCTTCTTTTCCTTTCTCCCAAAAAAAAAAAAACTCTGGAACATCTAGGGGTGCAAATGAGCCGAGCCAAGCCCGAACTTGACCAGGCTCGAGCTCGATTAACTTATGAGAGCTCGGGCTCGAGCTCGGCTCGATTCGAGCTTTGTTTTCAAAGCTCGAGTTCAGCTCATTTGTATTTTCTCGGGCTTGGCTCATTTATTATTTATTAGTTATTATATTAAATAAAAATAATATAAATAATAAACTTTTTAAACTCGCGAGCTCGATAAGAGAAGCTCGGGCTCGGGCTCGTTTATTAAATAAGCTTATTTTTAGGTTCGAGGTCGGCTTGTAAACAAGTATAAATAAGCTCAGCTCGACTCGGCTCGGTTATACTAAGGCTCGATAAGGCTCGACGACCCTAACGAGCTTCACATGCGAGGCTCGAGCTCGGGATCGATAAACAAACGAGCTTTGTTTGTAGGCTCAAGCTCGGCTCGGGCTCGATAAGGCTCGATAAGACTCGACTCGTTTCGAGCTTTTTCTCAAGCCGATCTCGAGTAGCTCGCGAGGCTCGTTTACACCCCTAGGGAGTAGGGAGGAAGATCAAATTCTTTCAAATCCTTTCCCTTCCCTTCCTTTCTTTCTATAAGAGCATTCTCATCCAAACCATCAAAATATGTGAGGGGTAGTTTTTATATTATAAAGGGTATAAAAAATGGTTGTGAGTGGAGGAGAGAGAAAATGTTACTGTTCATCTGTATATTTGGGGGGACACTGTTCACCCAGTATAATTTTTTTAATATATATTGAAAGTGGTTGTGAGTGAAGGAGAGAGAAAAATGTAATGATAATATTATTTAATTGAAAAGGAGAGAGAAAAAGTATTTGTTTTTAGTGAAAATATATTGATATAGGAGTTGTTTTTTAGTGGAATGTATGTATAATTTGATGGATTGGATAAGAATGCTCTAATTAAGACTCTGAAACACAGCCTACATCTTCAATCCTTTCAAGACTCTTCAAAACACAAATCTTCAAACCCTAGGTTCCTTCTCCAGCCAAACTTCAACCTCTCCAACCGCACATCCACCTCCTCCTCCACGACCTCCACCTCCGCCGCCCCCCACGTTCTCAGTCGACCCTGCTCCGCCTCCTCCGCCGCCCCCCACGTTCACCCTCGACGTCAGCCCTCCACCTCCGTCGCCCTCCACCTCCGCCGGCCTCCACCTCCGCCGCCCCTCCACTCCAGCCGACGCCCACCTCCATCGCGACTCCACTCAGCCGACTCCCTCCACTCCAGCCGACTCCCACCTCCTCCGTCGTCTTCTCCACCACGGCAGCCGACACCCACCTCCATCAGGTATGTTTTAAGTTTTTTTTTTTTTTTTTTTTCAACTCTTTGTTTATTTAATTTTGTTAATTTAATTCTGAATTTTTGTTAATTTAATTCTGAATTGGTTGATTATTTTGTTAATTTAATTCTGAATTGGTTGATTATTTTGTCAATTTAATTTTGTTAATTTAATTCTGAATTTTTGTTAATTTAATTCTGAATTGGTTGAATATTTTGTTAATTTAATTCTGAATTTTGTTTATAATTGTTAGTTTGTTTGTTTGATTAGTTGTTCAACTTGATGAATCGGTTGATTAAAGATTGTGTGATTAGTTTATAATTGTAAAAAAAACAGTCTTCTTCTTGCAGACTGCTGGAGGTTTGGTCCAGCTCTTCTGCTGTAGATGTGGTCCGCAGACTGCAGACGTTTTACCTCTGAAAAAACAAACAGCACCAAAAACATATATAATTAATTATTCGGGTTTGAGACCAAAAACCCAGGATGGAGGAACAGCCGAAAAGCTTTAGCCGCAAGGAGAAGCGTAAGGCGTTGAAGAAGGAGAAGCGGAAGCAAATACGTAAGGAGGTAGCCGAGAAAGCTCGCGCCCAGGAAGAAGCTCGCCTCAATGATCCTGAACTGCAACGACAGATTCAGATGGAGGAGGAGAGAGAGAAAGAGAGGTTAGAGAGGGAAAGAAAGGACTTTGAGGAGAGAGAGAGGATCTTTCTAGAGAACAAGAACAAGGAAGAAGAATTAGAGCGGATCGAAAGAGAATCAAAGCTACAGCTGGTACGTCACGTATGACCTAATTTAATCAAGTAGCTCTAGAAGCATGTGTTCATTCACTGGAGTGGATGGGGGGTTTTTTCTAATAACTTTAACTAGGACCAACCAAATAAGACATGGTCCATATAGAAGCCTCTGAAGGGCCAGTGCTTGTGTTGAATTTTACGTTCCTGGTCTATACTCATGATCAAGCTCAATTCAACTAAACATCTATTACAAAACAAGTTTAAGGTTTTATGAATATGCTTCAGCTTGTATTTAAGTTATGGGCTTTCTTTGTCTCTGGATCTGCAGCCACTATTACAACTTACACGTTCACACATACATGTGCCAAACACCCGGTATCCGCAAATGTCTTATGCATATGAGCTTGAGGTGTTTCAAATAATATATGAAATTGTCTTAGCATAATATGTGACGCTTCCTGATAACAACATGGGCAGTACTTTATTTTAATGGATATAAAATAAACAGGATACTGCCTACAACTTGACAAGTATCTAGCTTACATAATGGACAAGTAATCTTCATAATGGGTAATAGGATAAAGGAAACTAGTTACAAACAATTAAATAAGTAAAATAACTCCTATGCCCTATGTAAAATCATGTAAGTGCCTGGATCCATATGGACAGTTTAACTTGTTTGTTGCTGTGGTTATGATGTTCATATGCTGTGTAATGTTTCAATATAAGCTTGGTCTTTTGTGTCCTGGGGAAGTCTGATTTGCCCAACACCGTTGTTTGACTTGTTCCCACAAATATCTCTGGATGCTTGCAGTTCAATCCATTAACATGTTCGTGTGCAGAACACATTGTGATGTTTGAGTGATTATTCCTTTTTCAGTCACTGACTGACTTAAATAGCAAGCTTAGATAATGAATCTTCATGTGGTTTAAGCTATCATGTATAATCTTACTGCAATTTGTTAGCATTGTGTTGACCGCTTGTGGCATTCTTGAGTTGTAGAGCCTGTAAAGATTACATTACTTTATAATTATAGTAAAGTAATGTGTGTGTGTGTGTGTATATATATATATGAGAGCAAAGTTGCTTAAAAGGTAGAGAATAAAGTTGTGTATATCTAAAATTTTTATACTTATATAGGAAGGAGCTGAGGAAGGTCGTAATGAAGATGATGAATGGGAATATGTAGAGGAGGGGCCTCCTGAAATCATTTGGCAAGGAAATGAGATAATAGTTAAGAAGAATAAAGTCAGGGTGAAGAAGAAAGACGCCAATCAAGAAACGAAAGAAGAGGTATGAAAGTCAAGCCTCCATTGAGTTATCCTTTTTTTTGAGTTTGTTGCTATGCACAAGTGGGAATTTAAGCCTTTATTTTATTTTTCTTCCGCAGGATCCTAATAGACCTACATCAAATCCACTTCCTCCACAACACGAAGCCTATGCTGCTTTCAAGAATGCACCCATGACATCAGCAGAGTTGCTGAACACTGTTGCCCAGCAGGTCCCAAACTTTGGTACAGAACAGGTTGGTCTTTGGTAGCCACTTTAAGTTGATATGATGAGATGGGTCACAACAGGTTCTGTTTGAAGTGGGTCATTTTTAGTACTGGTCCAAACAGGTGCTCAGGTTGGGTTGACCCCGAAACACTTTTTTTCCATTTTATTTAATCATTTATAATTATTAATGCCAACTATAATTACGAAGACCATGTTACTTAATAATCTAATAAGATGATTTAGTAATTTGGATGCATTAGACCGGGCCAGCCGAGCGAATTCACCTGTTCGACCCACTCTCCGTTTAGCTATTTTTTATTTGACCTGTTTTGACCTTTGAAACAAAACACAACACAATGGGTCGAAATTACCGCCTTGTCTGTTCATAATATTGTACCGAAAACAGTTTTGTGGACATCTGTTTCTTGATTTTGCAGGATAAAGCTCATTGTCCATTTCACATAAAAACCGGAGCATGTAGATTTGGGTTGCATTGTAACAGAGTTCATTACTACCCAGATAAATCTAACACGTTGCTCATCAAGAATATGTACAATGGACCTGGCCTTGCTTGGGAACAAGATGAGGGACTTGAGGTCTGTTGTTGGGTTCAGGCTGTGATTCTAGTATCCTAATCATAAATATGATGAACATTTAAGTATCTTTATTAGAGTGGATTCTTATAACTAGTGGTGACTGATAAAACTAACTTATGGGGCCATGGATACGCAAAACTGTTAATTCATATACACACATAAAAAATGAGTTGCTGTATGCATATAGAAATCTGTTACAGTAAAAAAGAACATTTTCATATCGAAATGTCATTTTTCATAAGTTAACATTTTCATGTTTCTGGTATTACTCTCTCTCTCTCTCTCTATATATATATATATATATATATGCGTGTATGAGTTGTTTCAAGTATATGTGCAATTTGAGTGTAACTTTGATTCTTTAGTACAAACTGTGATTTACTGTTGCTTGCTTCTGTTGTTCTTGACATTATGATATCAGAATTTCCCCAAGATCCACAGTGGAGGTTCGTGGTTTGAGGATCGGAGATGAAACGTTACTAGCAATTTGTATCCTACCATGTAACTTGATTATTTTGTTTATTTGTTTTCCGTGGTGATTCGCTGATCTTAATAACATTACCATCCAAGTAATTGCTCATATAAACTTCTGGTCATTTCTGTACCTAGTGCATGTATTAAAATCGCTTCTGGATAATTAACATACGAGTTTCCCATCCTAATACGGTTTCTTAGTGTTAAGTTTCACAGGATCAGAGATATGGACACATAGTTTGTGTTAAGGAGTCATATTTTTCCATCTGCCATTCCTGACAGTGTTTTATGTGTTTTTCCTTAAATTCAGTTATGTGATGATGCATCTTAGAAAGACAGTTTATGACTGATGGAATTCAGTATGGTTAAGTTAAGCTCAATTGATATTTGCCATATTATGTGTACAATGGCTATTGATTAAGGTCTACTTTATAAAGGTGGGAAGATCTATCAATTATATTTTAAGTTTGTATGTGCTTGCCTCATACACACGTGACACATCTTAGTATGGATACTATATATGTATATCTGATATATGTATATAATTGCATATGCATCTATATGTGCTTATATATGTGTGTGAGTGTGTGCACGCGTGTGAATCGTCCTTGATCCATCTTTTAGACCTGCAGTATCTAAGATTGATTTTTAGCTCTCTTGTATAGATGGTTCTACTCATGAGTATGCACCCTTGATGTGTCTAATTAAAACTCCCTTAGATCTTGACATAACTTCACTTTTCATGAAGGTGATAAAGAATTAGGTTAGGTAAATCTGTTATGAAACATTCATATTAAACGGTAATGTGTATTTGGTTTGTATGTTATTGGACCATGCTCATTATATATATAGGTACCATTTTAAGTTATTAGACCCAACTACCAAGTAAGTTGTGATGTAATGATATAAATTTGCATAAGAATAAAAAATGATGTTAAGTTTATTTTTTGGTCTTACTGTCTTAGAATATGATTTCTATTGATGTCTATTGGTTTTGTGGTGTTTTCATAGTTTGCAATAGCTTATTTTCAAATCATATGAACATTTGTTATTTTTCTCACTTTTCTTTTTTACAATCAACTATTATTAACAATGTACTCCTTGGATTTTCTGACCATACAGTATACAGAGGAGGAAGTGGAGCGCAGTTATGAAGAATTTTACGAAGATGTGCATACAGAGTTTTTGAAGTTTGGAGAAATTATAAATTTCAAGGTCTAAATGAATATATCTCTTTAAAACCCACATGGAGTAGTTAATATTCTTGGATTTTTCTTTTTATTTATTTATTTTTTTGTTAATAGCATGTCTGAATTTACAAAAAGTAGATTAACTGGAGTAGTACTGAACAGTTAACATGTCAGACCCATTTACGTATGAATGGGTCCGCAGGTGAATTCGGTCTTGCGGGTTGAAGGTTCCCAAATCGTGTTTTTTTTAATGAATAAAGCAACCTTCTAGATATTTTATTCAAAATCATTATATTATTACTGATATATTGTAACTTTTGTAATCATATTTGACGCATGACTTGTATGTAATAAAATTGGACGAAGAGTGCTTTGGGTCAACCCAAACCGACCCTCAACAAGTTTTCACCCAAATTCGTTTTGACCTGTTAATCCACCCATTCATTTTGCCACCTCTAAGTGGAGCTATACTTGTTCCTGCTTTATGAACTGACATACATCACTTTCTTCCCAATATGAGAAAATTTACCCAGTTATAAAAATCAAGTTCAATCATGTTGAACAGCTCTGAATTAGCTACAGAGAACATATGTATGAGACCTTTGGTAACAACACACATTAAATATGGCAGGTTTTTTTATTATGGTTACTATGTCGTGGTTGATGATACAGAGAACATATGTATGAGACCTTTGGTAACAACAAACATTAAATATGGCAGGTTTTTTTATTATGGTTACTATGTCGTGGTTGATGATGTTTGTTTGCAGGTGTGCAGAAATGGTTCTTTCCATTTGCGAGGCAACGTATATGTCCACTATAAGTCATTGGATTCAGCTGTGATGGCTTACAGTTCTGTACATGGTCGTTATTTTGCTGGCAAACAGGTATGATGCGTTTTTTTCCATGCTCAAGTTGCATAATTTATGTTTAGGGTAAAGTTCCTGTACAAATAATGTTAACGTACTAAACGTACGAATAGCATGAAAAAGACAAAAGCAAGCGGTGGCATTTTTGTAATTATCTGCTTGTAGGGTAATTATCAAAATTACTCTACAAATGATACTGTAGAGTAATTATGATCTTGTAGAGTAATTTTGTAAAATGTTCTTGTAGAGTAATATTGATCAAAAAACTATACCTAACCAAACCCCCCCCCCCCCCCCCCCCCCCCCCCCAAAAAAAAAAAAAAAAAAAACTAAAAGCTAAAAACTAAACCATAAAGCTAAACCCCATAACTAAATGCTATCAAAATTACTCTACATGATCATTTTACAAAATTACTCTACAAGATCAAAATTACTCTACAGGATTATTTGTAGAGTAATTTTGAATTGTATGTTGTTTGATAAACTTGCAGGGTAATTTTGATTCACTTGTAAAGTAATTTTGATGCAGACTTGTAGAGTAATTTTGATAATTACCCTACAAGAACAAAAGTACTCTACAAGAACATTTTACAAAATTACTCTACAAAAGATCAAAATTACCCTACAGGATCATTTGTAGAGTAATTTTGATAGTTATTGATAATTACGAAAATGCCACCGCACTTTTTTGTCTTTTCCTTCAGTTCGTACGTTAAAGTTATTTGTATTTGATCTTTTGTCTTTATGTTTAACCTTATATATGTATGCAACTTTTATTATAGGCAGATACTGGTATTCAACTTTATTTTTATTTATCTTAAAGTGGCTAATCATAGGATTTTAGGGTGAAAGCCACTTTTCTATTTATGCCATTTTCGGAACACAAAATTGAAAGTCAGAAATGTAACGAGATGGCCTAATAGACTTGGCCCTCATAAAGAAATATTTGGCTTTAACTATTGTTTTTCATGTCCAAATCATGAATGCATATTGCCGTTTTTATCCAGTTCTAGTCTGTTAATGATTTGTATAATGAAGCAAATTCTCAAGTTAGTCTCCATTAGATTTGGTAGTTATTGGAGAGTACAGAGTATGTGGATTTGTTCATACCTAAATAAAACTGTGATTAAACTTTTCTTCGGTGAATACTTGAATCTAGATGTCAAGGTTTTTTCTTTCTTCTTTCTATAGGTTATTGATCGTTTATCACTCGGGAGTCTTTGTGGAAATTCAATAGGATATATAGAGATAATGGGGCGAGTCTTGTTACATGCAAAGAAAAAAACCTTAAATGGGGGGTGGGGTGAGGAAAATGATACCAATCAATAAAATTAAATGGTTTGATCTGGGTCATGATACATTAATTTGGATAAGTTGGTTCATGGGTCCGATCAAGATCTAATAGCTAGTGGGCCAGATCTAGATTCATTTAGTTGGATCATGGGCGACGTCAGATTTGTTTTTTGAATGGCAAAATTCCTCATTTTGAGCCACCCCAAGACTCGAATTCCCACCACTTGGTTGGGAGGAGCACACCTTTACCACTTTACTGTCCTCATCGGGACGGGCGACGTCAGATCATTGGCAAATCTGGTCTGATCCTCCCCAGTGACAGGCCTAATCTATTAGTTCTATCCATTGTTACATTCAAAGATATTTTTCTAAAAGCAGAGGAAGAAGTAGCATTTATATGCTCAATTGAAGTTATTACAAAAGAACGTTTCTCTTTTTATGTGTTAGCTTATATTTGCTTGTAAAGTATGAATTTAAGGGATCTATATCACGAATCATTGATGTGCTACTGGATTTGGCTTTAGTTACTTTGGATTGCTATTGATAGGTTAAATGTGAGTTCGTTAGTCTAACTAGATGGAAGGTTGCCATATGCGGGGAGTACATGAAATCAAGGCTCAAGGTACGTCAATCTATTAACTGACTTCTATAGTATGTTGATTTGGAATATGTTATATCTCTAACGGGTCGAAAAACAAAAAAAAAAAACTGTAGCTAAAATGGAAACATGTCAAATGGGTTGAAAAATTCCAAAGCATATTTGTAGTGCATGCAGTCCCTAAAATCGTTCTATTCAATATATCTAGATACTTATTGTTATAACACACTTATTATAGTCATATTTCACACTTACTTTTTTAAAAAAAAATGAAAAAAATTGGAAAAAGTTTCTCGAATCATCCCAAGCCACCAGACCTGATGCCCTGAATCAAGGCATTTTTTGTTTTGTTTTGACCCATTACCCAACTGACCCAAACCCCATTTTTCCACCTCTAGAGTTGATATATCTTTGATTCACTTGTTTTATACAGTTAAAAGTGTTTTTTAACTGAAAGTTTGTGATTAGTATTGATATCTGGTAACCTGAATCTCATTTCTCTATTTTTATTAATGTTTTGTGCCTGTTACCAGACATGTTCCCGAGGGTCTGCTTGCAACTTTTTACACTGTTTCAGTAACCCTGGTGGAGACTATGAATGGGCTGATTGTGATAAGGGGCCGCCTAGATATTGGGTCAACAAGATGACTGCTTTGTTCGGGTATTCAGATGAGAGTCCTAAGGACCAGCAACACTCCTCCACGATATTTACATCAGACAGAGACAGGTTTGCTTTTAAATTTCATCACATAACTGTCCAAGCTCATTACTGTATACTAATCTTATTGATCCAATTAGAAAAATTAATATCAAGTATACCCATTCAAAGTATCTAAAAAAATTGTAGTTAGCCATTTCATTCAATACAACTTATAGTATGACCATCATATTTTTTTTTCTCATATCCTAATGCAACTTTTAAGGGACGGGTATAGATCTCTAAATTGGAATATGGGTATATTTGATACCATGATTCTTTGTTGGGTAATTGTGATATCATACCAAGTTTTGAGAGGAGGGGGGGGGGGGGAGGGGGGGGGGGGGGTTGAAAGTGCACCAATTTTAACGTTATTTTACTAATTTCGTGAAAATAACGTTAAAAGCGGGGGACGGTTAACCATGCATCATGTGGTGGCGTTGATAGCCGAAAGACAAGGGGGTACATGCATTAATCGGCCTTTTGCCGAGTGTTATGTGCCTTATGTCCAAGGTTTGATGCAAAACTACTATCGAGCCGGGGGTCTCACTGGAAGCAGCCTCTCTATTCCTACGGGGTAGAGGTAAGCTGTCTACATTTTACCCTCCTCAGACCCTACCTTAGCTTTGCTATTGGTGGGATTTACTGAGTATGATGACGATGATGATGATCTAAATACTTTCTGTTCAAAGGAAATATAGTTTATCCAAATAAATTTTTTTTTTCAATGGTAGTATTTGAATAAAATGATAAAAACTATCAGACTTTCTTATTTCGCATGAAAATGTTTTTCAACCTGATTTTGACCCCAAACTCATATAAAATACATGGAAATGTCCCTCAACCCAACTTGTCTAGAATGCACTTGTGATTTTATTTTTAAATTATGAATTTACCTTTTAATTTGGTCAAAAACTGAGGTACTTTTTTAGTGTAATCTACTAGTTTTGCTAGTTTAGGTACTTTAATATTATCAGAACTTGGGCAACCTTTGACCAGTTGGCCTGTTTTCTTTCAGTTTCGGTTTTCAAGTTTTGTATGTATCTTTTGTTTTCTCTTTCTATTGGAATTTGTCTGAGATTTGAACTTTGTTGGTTGACAGTTATCACTACAAAAGACATCGGTCTATTGACTCGAGTCAACACAACGGAAATTCCAGTAGAAGCTACCGTGAAGAAACTCATGCACGAAAGAGCAGACGCCGTGAACGCCAAGAAGATGACAACGTTTTTGAAGATGGAACGGAATATATAAATAATCACAACCCGGAAACTGATTCTGATGGAGACCGGTTGGACAGGAAGAGGCACGGTGATCGTTCAGAAATACACACCAGGAAAAAGAGTAAATCGAGAGATCATCATAGGAGAACTCCTGTCTCTCGTGGCAGTAGTTCTGATGAAGATTTATGCACACACGCTCACACTAAAAGGAAGTCACGACACAGAAAGAACATCGCAGAGTCATCTAAAGATGCGAAAACCAAGCCTAGTGAAGGCGACTTGTTAAGACAGAAAACCAAATCCACCCGTCGAAGATCGCGGCATGATGATCGCGTTGAGGTGGACTACCAAGAATCTAAGAAAGCTGAGGGCCATAGACAGCATCGGCCCAGGTCACATGAAAGTGCAGACAAAAATGACACAAGTGACCGTTGGCAGCCGCACATTGAACATGATTATGATTATGAGATATCTGATGGTAGGAAACCGAAAGACAGGATGATAGATCACGAAACACCTTCGGGTAGTGTTGTGGAAGACACATCAAAAGAAATGCAGCATAGTTGTGAGCGTGATGACAGAACAAGGGAGAAGAGAAAACGAATTTGAGAAAAGTCGGTCTTGACTGATAAAACTGACCGACCAGACTGGAACTGGCTATGTTCGGTTTGCGGCTATAGAGTTTGTGAATTAACTTGAACATATAATTACTTTTCAAATCTGAGATGATGTTGTTTTATGTTTATTTTCATATAAATTAGAATATTCCGAGTTCAATTTTGACAACTTTTACTTACAGGGCCGCATTGGTGGGGCGGAAAAGGTGATACAGACCGTATTGGTCCTATCACTGTCACATCAATCATTTCTTGTCGGGTGAAAAAGTGACACGGGCCGTATTTGTGGGCGAAAAAAGTGACATGGACCGTATCGGTGGAGGAAAAAGTGATACGACCCGTACCACACTATCACTCTGGTGTTAGCAACCTAATTTAATTATACACTTCAAAACTTTTAAAACTGATCATAAACTCTGTTATCATCTTTTCAAATAATCATACAGTATACACGTGTAAGTAAAACCAACATATATATTCGACATGTATCTGGAATTTATTTTTATAAATTTTAATTAGTAAAAGAATTTAAACATTGAAATTATGGACATCTCTAATGCGAAAACAGGGGAAGAAGCAGTGGAACAAATGAGCACCGATATTAAACACACATCCAACGGCACCTGCAGACCTCTCTGTTTCTGTTGACTGCAGCACAGGCACTCCGTAAACTGGATTCTCAACCATATATTGCTGATAAGAACAACCAGTTTCCACATCACCAGATGAAGATGATGGATTCACATTGCTGATGTCATGTTCTTTTGGCAATGCAGAGAACTTTACATCAGCTGTCAACAGATGTTGAGTGTAGGTCTGCTGTTCGTAATCTAACCACGAGGGTAATGGTGGAGCTGACGGCTGAAATGCAGGGCTGCAGCTGTTGTGGTGGATGTGGCTGCAGCAGCATGGTGGTGGAGAATGGTGGTGGATGGTTGTGATCCGTTTCTTCTTCTTCTTTTTGGACCAGAACTTGAGGGATTTTAGGTGTTTCATCACTTTCATGGTGTTGATGAATTGGGTTTTTTGAGAGATAAAAGTGTGTTGTGAATGACTTTTGAGATTATGCAGATTATAAATTCAAAATTGTAATCATTTTTCAGATCATATAGCCGTTGCTAAAAGGAGGGGTGGATAATTCAAAAGGTAGTGGAGCTGCTTTGAAAATGAGTTAATCATATCATTTTTATTCAATTTTAATTATGGTTCAGTTTTGTTATACAAAAATGGTTGTGGCATTAGTGGCGGAGTTTGAACGAAAAATCAGTGGACACTAGACTCTCAAAATCTAAATTAGTGAGGGCTGCACTCTAAAAAATCCAATATATTACACTATAAAAAAATTCAGAAATTTTCAGTAAAATTAACACTGCTGAGCGAAAAATCAATAGGAGCCGGGACAACCCAGGCCACAAGAAACCTCCGCCACTGTGCGGCACATTTGTTTGTAATTGGTTATTTTTGCATGAATTTAAATATATAGTTTTAAAAATAATTCTCAACCCAAAGAACGTTGAAAAGTAAAAATAAAATTATTAAAATAGGTTTAAGGGATTCAGATTATACTGTGTAAGGTTAATTTGAACTTTTATTTACTTTTTTTAAGTGGTTCTTTCAATAATTGAAGCCAAACAAGATCAGATCGAGATCTTACAATCATATAGAAAGACCTTGTCGAGTTCACAAAAAAAAAAAAAAAAAAAAAAATGAAGAAAACTTCATCTTCACCACCCATTCAACTAATCTGTGGTGGAGATTGACAGAGTACAAAAAAGGTGTTTTCAAAGACTGTAACATGCCTGGCACACAAGTATAACTTTTACACCTTCTCTCTCCTTGTCAACATGTCAGTAATTTTTACACAAAAATCTTTCTATAAAATATATAACATATTTGTTACATGTGCTGCAAATTAAACATTTCGTAAATTATAGGTTCTAAAATCTATACACTTCATATAAATTCTGAAAAACTTTTATCAAAACCTATAAAAAGTGTAATAGCTGAAATTGTAACATGTTCTCTCTCTTCTGACATAAAAGTGTAACATGCGGCATGTTTGTGTCCACCCATTGAGTTTCATGAGTTTTTTTTTAACTCTTAAGCGATTTCTCCAAGCCCCAAACGTGTGTGTGTGTGTGTATATACATAGTGGCAAGATCTAGGGAAAACACCCCAAAGTGTGAAAACAGTGAGAACGTTTCATAGCTGTTGGAACAAAACAATATACGAACTAAATTGACATGGTGGCGTTTTCGTAAATATCTATAACTTTCGAATGTGCGCAGGATTCATTAAGGGTAAAAAGGTAATTGTGCATATACATAACCTTACAAACAACACCGTAACATATAAACTTCCCACAAAACCTCCCCAACTTCTACGGAAAACGCGAAAACTCTAGATGAACACGAAGACTTATATTATGGTGTCTGAAGATCAATCACGATCCAAAAAAAGGAAAACAAACTGAGTTAACTGGGTTGTAGATTATACTAGTTATTTGATGTTATTGACGTTTTAATTTCTAGAATATTTGTGCAGTTTCTAGAGGAAAGGAAACCAGAAAGTCACCTCATCGTAAACGCCAAAGTACCGACGAACAAATGAAGAAGGCAACATCAAAACAAGGTTATAGTTGTTACATTTTGTGTCATTTAAAACACCAACATATGGTTACTATGAAGCATGTACATGTTAACTATCTTGTGTGTTTGTAAACGCCATATAAAGGCTAACTGTAACAACCCGCGTTCTGGAAGTCAAAGTACAAGTCAAAGTCAAAGTCAAAGGAAGAAAAGATTGCTAATTGCGATCTGTCACTCCTTGCTTAATTATTGATTGTACTTCTCGACTTGTAATCGAATCTTTTAATTTGTGAACTTTAGTTGTATTATGTGGAGTATCTATAATAATCGCAGTTTAATCGACGTTTATCGCTAATCTATCTATCGCTAATCGCATCGCAACTTGAATCGTAGGTTCTTGAAGAAACACGGAACTAATTAAGGGACTAATCAGTTTGGTTTATGTTCCTACCATAGTGGTTAATCTTCTTTATGGTTTCCTGAGCTCCTTAATGACTGGGTTATCCTGCAAAACAGAACACCGTTACTCGTTAAGAGGGGAATGTGGGGGTTTCCCTCTTAACCGGGCTCCGGCGTGAGAATAAGCGACTGTGTTTGGGAGATAATTAAGTATTAAGTGTGAGAGTAGAGGGAACGGAATGTTTTAACCTGTGAAGTGAGGTCTCTATTTATAGCCGGAGAGGTGTAAGAGGATATGGGCTGATGGGCCTTGGGCCTGAAGGCGACAACATGGAGGATATGCTCCTTGTCTCACTGGTGTCGACCGTTAGTGGCTTCTAGGAGCTTTCTGGAGCTGGCGCAATGTGATTGGAGCCACGTGTCACTGTTGTCGGCCTGGCCACCCTTCTGCCATCAGCAGGTAAGTGGAGATCGTGGGGCAGTTGTCTCTGCCCTATGATTGGTGCCATGTAGGCGTCCTTGAGTACTTTTTGTCTCCTGCATGTCAGATTTTCGTGGAGCACGATTGAGCAGAGCCAGAAGGTCGTTGATTGGCTCTTTTCTTCTGCCACCTGTACCTTGTGTACTGTTTGGAAAGGCCTTGCGCCGTAGTCACGCATGATTCTTGGTGAGCACGTTACTACTCTGCGCGGGGTATGGGCTTCCAAATGTTCTTTCAGAATGCTAAGTGTTAGAAGTGGAGTCTCCACTTGCTCAGACCTCGCGCCGGATCATTACATGTCTTTGTAACCCGCGCGAGGTTGGCAATAAGAAATATGCTGAATAAGGAGTATGGTCCTGCGCGCGTCCTGACTGGAAGGTTGCGCGACGTTTTTGGGACCATACCCCTTCAAGTCCCCCCAGTCCAGTGCTGCACCATGCGCGAGGCAAGTGGTTGGAGCTCTGGACTTAGAAAAAATTGGAGTAAATTGCTTGTTTTTTGTTTGGTAGGCGCGCGCGTGCACATGCCTCAGCAGTTGTTACGGCGCGGCTACGCGTTTGGCAGTTGGTAATGCTTTGGGTAGCAATGCGTATTGCGCGACATGGATACCATCTGTATTACGTTTTTGAACTTTTGGGCGGGAAAATCCTCGAAATTTGAATTTCTGACAGGTTGGTAAAAATGTCGTGGTTGGTGACGTTTGAGTTGACATCTGACATGGTTGTCATCAACTTTTCCCTGACGAATCGTATTTCCGTCAGGAGAGTGAGGCCCACGCGCGCGTGGTAACCGTCACTCCGGGAAACACGCCTTACGTGGCATTTTCTGATTGGTCACGTGCGCGGCGACTTCGGCACGTTTACCCATCGCATTAAATGCGATGGGTATATATATCTGAAGAGAGGTGAGGAGTTATCACTTTCTCTTCCACTCTTTCCCTTATTTCCTCTCGAATTCCTCTGAATCTTCAAACTTTGGAGAACACGGTGGTAGATCTTCACGTTCCTGAAGAACATCGTAGCAGATCTTCAAGTCTGTTTCTAGAATATTCAAGGCTTCTTTGTCGATTATCAATGGCTGAAGAACATCACGAAGATAATCCCGGAGAAGAAGGCCCTGTTCCCGTTCTCCGGTGGGATTTAGGGTTGTTTGAGCAGATAGTACGGGGATTTCGGTTTCCACCGGAATGGGATGCCAGATATCCCGGCCAAAACCAGACGGCCGCCGATGCGCCGCCGGGTTATATCACGTTATTTGAAGATTTCTTCCATCAAGGCAACTTCCGGTTGCCGGCGACGAATTTTATGGCCCATATTCTTCAGTTTTATGGGTTTCATATTTCGCAGATGAGCCCTCCCGGGATGGTCAGGGTTCGACACTTCGAGTTCCTCTGCCGATCCCATGATATTGAGCCTACTGTTGAAAAATTCCGGGTCTTTTACCAACTAATCAGAAACATGGGCTTCTATTCATTCGCCAGTTGGGGTGCTGCGAAGAAGATACTTCTGAACCCCCCCAAGAGTTTTCATGAGTGGAAGCCGAAGTTCTTTTATATTCGCGAGGAGGTGATACCGATCGCCATGACCTTCCGCGCATGGTCCGAACCGATCTTGAAGGAGGATTTGGCGATCCCCAAGAATGACGCTTGGTACAAGAAGCTTACTTCTACCCCAAACCGAGTGTTTGGAGAAAATGTCTTGGTAGCGGCGCACATGAGTGACCAGTGGCCGGCTAATAGCCAGGACGTTCCGGTGTTGAAGATTGAAGATAAAGGTTAGTTATTTCCTCGATTCCTCTGATCTCTTCGTTTTGTAACCTGTGCTAATCTATATATTTGCGCGTGTAGAGGTGCAACTGTACCAAGCTGCTTTCCCCACCTTTGGTGGTTCTATGGGCGTGCGCCCGCTCCAGGCTGGGGAAGAGTACTGGTATGAGCAGATTAAGGGTAATTTCATGTACCCGGTTGCTGATGCATTCGCCTTGCCGCCTACTGCAACCGAAGGTGCGCACATACCTAAACCTCGTCCTTTGCGCTCTGTGACTTCTGCTGGGAAAGAGGTTGTCTATCTTTCCAGCGAGGAGTCCGTAGGGTCTTCGAACGGGGAGCTAAGTTCGTGGTCTAACGTCTTTGCAGGTGTGTTGCGCGGCCTGGGTATCGACCCCAAAGAGAAGAAGAAGAAACCCTCTAGGAAGAAGAAGGTTATCAATCTTGAGTCTGAGGTGACAAGCAAAAAGGGCGGGAGTAGCCGCGTAACTTCTGGTGCTACTGATAAAGGTACTCTTCGGCTCCGTCAGAGTGACTTAAAAGATTATGTGATAATTAGTGACTCACTTGAAGGCTTGTCGCGTATAGGCGAGAAGAAAACTGGAGCAGGTGGCTCAAAAAGTTCAGGTAGCGGGTTCTCGCAACCCAGATGCTGGTGCTACTCCTTCCTCTGTTGCGCATGAGGAGGAGGAAGAAGAAGAAGAGGCTGCTGAAAAGTTGATCAGCAGAAAAAGAAATAGAAGCGAGACCACAGCAGGTGGGTCTGTTGCGCTCAAAGCTGGTGGAGTTCCTATGTTAGGGAAAAAGAGTAACCTGCGCTCGCTTTACAAATTTCTCCTGGTTAGTTTCTCTGATTTCTGTGCTCTTTGCTTTCCTTGTCTTTACTGACCCTTAAAACTTCTGCAGAGGCTAAAAAGAAGACCCCTGAGAAGGGTGTAGTGTTCACAGATCCCATTGAGCCGGCGCAAAAAAGGCCTAAGGTTACCATTAATCCTTTCCAAGCTGCTGGGATTGAGTCTGCAAAGGGTAAACAAGCTGCTGAGCTTGAGAAGGCGGAAACTGCTGAGTTGGAGAAGGCAAAGGTTGAGGAAAGGAAGAAAGCTGAGGAAGACAAGCGTCAATCGGATGAGGCACGCAAGAAGGCTGAGGAGGATAAGAAGAAAAAAGCTGACGAGGAAAAGAAGAGGCGAGCTGAGCAGGAGAAAGAGAAACGGGCTGCTGAAAAGTCTGTTGCTGATGTTGAGAAGGAGAAGGAGAAGAGAAAGGCTCCTGAAGAGCCTATTGATGATGCTCTAAGGTACACCGGTGCCGCTTCTATCACTGCTCGTGATAAAGCGCAGGGTCCGGAGGTCGTGAGCGTCACGGGGCTTGACCAGCCTCAACAAGAGAAGAGGAAGGAACCCGGGGTGGATAAGCCGACCCATTCTGCGCGGCCTGAAGTTTCCCATCGCTTCAAGGGGACTACTGGGAGATCAGGTCCGTATGTTTCTGGTGGCGCGAGCTCTGGTGGTGCTGGGGGTTATAACCCACAAGTTATCGGGGCGAGGGATACCCTTGGTGATATTTATTATAAAACTTATACTGAAGAGGAACGTGGTAATGCCCCCCACCAAGCTCCTTGGGGTTTGAAGAAAAAAGATACCTTCCAAGAGTTCGGTCCTTGCCGTGATTGGTTCTTAAACTCCTTCCCTCCTGCTGAGGTTAATCGGCAGAGGGCGAAGACTCATGATGGGCTATATCGGACCTATGTGATTGGAGAGGCCAACACCCGCGCCGCCAACCACCAAATCGTCCGTGAATGGCGAACGATGGTTAGGGAGCGGGCCGATTGGGAGAACTACCGCGAGCGCCTTGTCAGGCAAGTTAAGGAGTTTGAGAAGGCTAGTGCCAAGTTTGAGGAAGAGAGGGCAAAGTTTGAGGCTGATAAGAAGGCGGAGGAATGGGGGCGCGAGGGCCTGAAAAACAAACTTCAAGCTGCCGAGGATTTGTTGGCAAAGGAGAAAGCTGAGTGGAAGAAAATTTGCGCTAAAGACAACGAGCGCATGTATGCGGCTCGAGCTAAAATTACCGATCTTGAGAGCCAAGTTACCGAGTTGAAGGGGAAGGTTGAAGAAACGCAAGCTGCGCAAGCTGCTAAGGAGCAGACTGAGGTTCGGGACACTTCTCTTTCAGTTTGTGCTTTTGTTTTAGCAGGTTAACTTAGTCTTTTATCCCTTGCAGGTTGAGCTGGCTAAGGTGAAGGTGCGGCTGTCAAGTAGGGATTAGGATTTGATTGCCAAGGATGTCGAAATTGCTGAGCTGAAACGTCGCCTGCGAGAACAGGTTGACAAAAGTGAATCCTTGGAGATCGACCTTGAGGCCGAAAAGTCAAAAGTTGCCTCAGCTGAAGAAGCCAGGCAAAAGGCCGAGGAGGCGCATGCCATAAGCTCTTCTGCCTTGAACGTGGCTCAAAATAATTATGCTGAGGTCCAGGGTATTGTTGACACGCTGTCCTCGGATATTGAATGGCTGCGCGGCAGGGGAATAGTCCTGGTACTGATCTCTTTTTAACTCGGTTTTATTTACTAAGTCAGTTCCTTATTTGCTTGTTTTGATGTAGATGGCCAACTCGATTTTGAACGCTGGCGAACTGGACAAGACTGTTGCTGCTCTCATAGATGCGTCTCGCGCCGTTGGTCATCGGGGAGGTTATATGGAGTGTGCACAGCATGCCGAAGAGATATTTGGTCAAGAGTTTGATACCAGTCATTGCTCGGTGACCGATGAAGCTGATGCTGTGACACCTCGAGTTTCCAAGATTTCCATCTTCGCATTTATTGCACGTTAATTTTTTTTTTTGTTGTTTGTTACTCTACTTGTTTGTTTCACAACGCTTACATTTGTAAAACGTTAAATAGTTTTGCGATTGATATTTTATAATTGGGGTGCATATTATATTTGAGTATATGATAATAGTGTAATTTGTGTTAATTGGGATTGTATAGTTTATTATGGATCTTTGGCTAACACCCCTGCTCATATGAAAACACCCCCCTGATGAAAACACATGGTGTTTTCGTCCACATGTGCTGGCGAAAACAGCAAATGGGCTTTAGGCCCAGTGGGGTATTATAAATTTATTTTATCACAACCTTCACGGAGAAGTTTCTCATTTGGCAAACCCTAATCACATTGTTTCTCTCTCCTTTTGAAACCCGACGGCAGAGGTTAGTAATCGGCCATTGTTGTTGTTTGTTTGATCAAAATCACCATAGATTGTTTATTTAACATTCTGTATTACTGCTATCATGAGATATGTATGAGCATACGATTGAACATCGATTGTTTAATAAATGGGTTAAAATCTCTGTTATTAACTGGTCTTCGTTAATCTCTGTGGTTAAGTGCATCGATTATAAGCTATTGATTTGGTGGGTTCGTAATGTGGGTATGAAATATAGAAACTGTTCTTGTTGCTGTTCTTGTTGAAAATCTTTTGTGCTGATGTCGATTTTTCTGATTGAACGATTGCTGGTTGAAATAGTAAACTGTAATGGGATTATAGTTGCTGGGTTTTATGTTACTGTAAGTGTTGTTGAAGATGATGAAGTACCAACGAAATCACCCACCACAATTATAAAGTGGACGAAATCACATAAGTGATTTCGGCCCACATAAGTGTTTTCGGCCCATAAGGGGTTTTCGGCCCAAGAGGGATTTCGTCCACATAGTGTTTTGGCATAAGTGATTTCGGCACTATTGGATTTTGTCGAAGTGGGCTGCATAGTTTATTTTATTAGTTAGATAACTCTGTTAGTTATTTAACCTCAGTTAGTTTAGTTAACTCAAATAATTGATTAACTTTGTTTAGTTTATTGTCACTTTTAAATGGTTAACTCTATGAAAGCAGTAAACAATATTAGTTTACTAACTGTGTTAGTTGTAAATTCTATTTAACATGATACTGTTAAGCATGTTATATTAACCAGGTTAAGTATGTTATGACTGTTTAGTTTATTAACTTGGTTAGATAGGCTAACCTTAATAAACTAGTTAACCTTGTTAAGTTGGAAACTCTGTTAGGTCTATTACTTCTGTTAGTCTGTTAATGGATAATCTTGTCATAATGGACTGTGAAAGCTTTTATGTGAAACATGAATTGCATAAATTGGATTAACTGTTTACAAGATACAAGATACTAATTTCTAGGCACACTCTGTGATGTTACTTTGATGATAGTTACATGTGAAACTTTACAAACATGTACTGATTTAAAAATACGTGCCTACTATAGGACTTGACTGATTTATTGTGAGCACATAGTTTAGCATAACCGAGCAAACCAAGGTGAGTTCACACTCTTACCAAGGCATGGGATTCCCGGGGTTGGGAATGGGATTGAATGATTATTTGTACTCACATCATTACTAGACTAAATCTACGTATTGGATACGTACTGTCCTCGGTTGAGACGGGCACTTATATAAAATACAATTCTTCGCACACATGCCTGGATTGGCTGCGATACATATACAATTCTTCGCACACATGCCTGGATTGGCCGCGATACATATACTAATCTTCGCACACATGCCTGGAGGGCCGCGATACAAATGTAACTAATATTTAATACATGGGGAAACCCCCCACTAATCTTCGCACACATGCCGGGAAGGCCGCGATACAAACAAATATGATATATTGGTTACTAAACAAACATACGATTTACGAAACGAATACGATAACTAAACAACCAACTGTGAACTCGCTCAACTTTGTTGTTGACTCTCTGTTACATGCCTTGCAGGACCATAGGTACTCTTGGAGCTTGCACGGGAGGCGCGGCCGTTGTGGGCACGGATTTTTGGATGTTATGATACACTCTTTTGTGACACTTCAACTTAATACTTATGTTGGGTTTTTACATTATTGCTTCCGCTACACACTTGTTTATGTTTGGTTTTGAAAACACCTATCATATTGATGAATGACTTTTACTATTTACTTATATGTTCAATATGATTGGTGGCTTGATCCTGGTCAGTCACGCCTCCAAGCGGTGGTACTCCGCGTGTGGATTTTGGGGGTGTGACAGATTGGTATCAGAGCCATTGGTTATAGAGAACTCGGTTTTAATAAGGGGAAAACGTTTTTATTAAAACCGGACTATAACCAGAACAGTGCTCAACGATCCACAACGACGCTTCGCCCCACGTGCAAGACTCAACACTCTAGGTAATATGGTACATGTCTTATTGCCTACTTGCTAAAATTGCATAGAACTTTGCTCAGGGTATGCTTAGATTAACGTAACACTATTGCATGAGAACACTTGTGTGCTTACTCTCTTCTGTCATCGCACTACTCGCGAACCTCTCTCACCTATGTTACCTTTGCTATGAAGATTATGGCTGGACGCATTAAGATGACACAAGCCCAGTTGACGGCTCTTATTAATGAACGAGTTGCTGCGGCACTTGCAGCCGCACAAGCAGGAGGTATACCCTGCAGTTGTAACTCACACTAGGATCTTTAGATCCTACACTCCTAAACCAACTCTTGTGCTTAATCTTGTCCTGGTTCTTATACACAACAGGTCAGCACGCTCAGCCACCTGTTTGCACCTTCAAAACTTTCATGGACTGTCGTCCTACTACTTTTAGTGGCACGGAAGGAGCAGTTGGACTCCTCCATTGGTTTGAAAAGCTCGAGTCCGTATTTGAAATGTGTGAATGCCCTGAGGCTCGCAGGGTGAAGTACGCCACTGGTACTCTAGAAGGCATTGCGCTGACTTGGTGGAATGCGCAAGTTCAGATGTTAGGGTTGGCTGTTGCAAACGCCACACCCTGGAATGATTTTAAGGAATTGATCAGAGAGGAATACTGTAGCCGTGATGACATTCATAAGCTGGAGGTAGAGTTTTACCACTTGAAAATGACGGGGTCAGAAATTGAAGCGTACACCAGAAGATCGAATGAGTTGGCTATTCTGTGTCCTACTATGGTAGACCCTCCCATTAAGCGTATTGAACTGTATCTCAAGGGTCTGGTACCGGAAATTCAAAGTCACATAACCTCAGCGAATCTTGGCACCATTCAACAAATCGTCAAGTTAGCTCATCGCCTCACCGATCAGGCAGTGGAACAGAACAAGCTGCCTAAACGTATCAGCGCTACTACTATCACTACCACCCCAGCTACTCCTGCTACTCCCAGTGACAACAAGCAGAAATGGGAAGGGGATTCCAGCAGGGGTTCAGCTACAGTACAGTCTCAAGCACAGCAGCAGCGCAAGACTAGTGATTACCAGAGTCCGAGTCAGCAATCGTCTGGTGGTCAGGGACAGAGTGGATATCGGGGAATTCACCCACTGTGTAACAGGTGCAACAGACACCACAGTGGTCAGTGTCGTAAAGGCCGCTGTCAGAGATGTCTAAGGGTAGGTCATGAAGCTAAAGATTGCAGAAGTTCACGACCTGCGAATCAGAACCAGCAACAACAACCGCCCGCTCCACGAAACCAGCCACAGCAACAACAACAAGGAAATAGGGCATGCTTTCAGTGTGGGGCTGAAGGCCACTTCAAGCGGAACTGTCCCCAGTTAAACCAGAACCAGAATAACAACAACAACAATCAGGGCAACGGGAACAACAATGGAGGAAGCAACAACGGCAATGGTGCTAGGGGTCGTGCATTTGTGATTGGTCAGGCTGATGCAAGGAACGATCCTAATGTGGTTATGGGTAAGTTTCTTCTCGACGACTTTTATGTTACTGTATTATTTGATTCGGGTGCGGATACCAGTTACATATCTCTGAAGGTTAGTAAAATGCTTAAACGCACACCAACGCTTTTAAACACCAAACATGTCGTAGAGCTAGTTAACGGTAAAAGTCTAGAAGCCACACACGCAGTTCAGGGTTGTAATCTTATCCTCGCTGGTCAGACTTTCTCTATCGATCTCATTCCCATAACTCTGAGTAGTTTTGACATCGTCATTGGTATGGATTGGTTATCCCAACAACAAGCAGAGATCCTATGCAAGGAGAAGATCATTCGTATTCCCCGTACTGGCAAAGAACCTCTCGAAGTTCAAGGCGACAAGAGTGGTGTCGTGAGTGGCATCATCTCCTTCTTGAAGGCACATAAGTGTTTGCGAAAGGGCCACACAGCTATTTTAGCACTCGTTACAGATACATCGACGAAAGAAAAGAAGTTAGAGGATATCCCAGTTGTACGTGATTTTCCTCAAGTGTTTCCTGAAGAGTTACCTGGGCTACCGCCCCATCGCCAGGTCGAGTTTCAAATCGAGCTAGCTCCTGGAGCAGCACCTATAGCTCGAGCGCCTTATCGCTTAGCTCCAACTGAACTGGAAGAACTGTCTAAGCAATTGCAAGAACTCTTGGAAAAGGGTTTCATACGTCCTAGCTCTTCGCCCTGGGGAGCTCCAGTATTATTTGTGAAGAAGAAAGACGGTACCTTCCGCATGTGTATAGACTACCGCGAACTGAACAAGGTGACTGTAAAGAATCGCTATCCTCTTCCACGCATCGATGACTTATTCGACCAGTTGCAAGGGTCGAGCTATTACTCGAAGATTGACCTGAGGTCAGGCTATCATCAATTGAGAGTCCGGGATGAGGACGTCTCCAAAACAGCATTCAGAACTCGCTATGGCCATTACGAGTTTTTGGTCATGCCATTCGGGTTAACGAACGCGCCTGCGGTTTTCATGGACCTTATGAACAGGGTGTGCAAACCTTATCTTGAAAAGTTTGTTATTGTTTTCATTGACGACATCCTGATTTATTCGAAGAATCGGGAGGAACATGAGCAGCACTTACGACTTATTTTGGAACTCTTACGAACGGAACAGCTATACGCTAAGTTTTCAAAATGCGACTTCTGGCTTCGTGAAGTCCACTTTCTAGGCCACGTGGTAAACACGGATGGGATTCATGTCGATCCATCCAAGGTAGATTCGATCAAGAACTGGCCTGCACCTCGCACACCGACAGAAATACGCCAATTCTTGGGTTTGGCGGGTTATTACAGACGGTTCATCAAAGACTTCTCAAAGATTTCACAGCCGCTTACATTACTGACACAGAAAGGTGTTGCTTACCGTTGGAGTAATACACAGGAAACAGCGTTTCAGCACTTAAAGGATAGACTTTGTAGCGCACCTATCCTCTCCTTGCCTGAAGGCACGGACGATTTTGTAGTCTACTGCGACGCATCTATCCAAGGTCTTGGATGTGTGTTGATGCAGCGGGATAAAGTCATTGCTTATGCTTCGCGCCAACTTAAGATCCATGAACGGAACTACACTACACACGATTTAGAGCTGGGAGCTGTCGTTTTTGCGCTCAAGATATGGCGACATTACCTGTACGGTACCAAGTGCACTATCTACACTGATCACAGGAGTCTCGAACATATTTTCAAGCAGAAAGAATTGAACATGCGACAACGTAGATGGGTCGAGCTACTGAACGATTACGAATGTGCTATAAAGTACCATCCGGGCAAAGCCAATGTTGTGGCCGACGCCCTCAGTCGAAAGGATACTACACCTAGGCGTGTACGAGCGTTGCAACTCACTATTCAGTCTAGTCTTCCTTCTCAGATACGAGATGCTCAAGTAGAAGCATTGAAACCAGAAAACGTCAGGGCTGAAGCCCTACGCGGTTCAAGGCAACGGTTAGAACAAAAGGCAGACGGCGCCTACTATGTAACAGGACGCATTTGGGTCCCACACTATGGCAACCTATGCGAGCTTGTAATGGAAGAAGCTCATAAGTCTCGCTACTCAGTACATCCTGGTTCGGATAAGATGTACCACGACCTCAGAACTACATATTGGTGGCCTAGCATGAAGGCCCACATAGCAACTTACGTTAGCAAGTGTTTGACTTGTGCGAGAGTCAAAGCGGAATATCAGAAACCTTCAGGCCCACTCCAACAACCTGAGATACCACAATGGAAATGGTAGCAAATTTCCATGGATTTTGTTACTGGCCTGCCTAGATCTCAACGTGGGAATGATACTATTTGGGTGATCGTGGATCGACTCACTAAGTCTGCACACTTCCTGGCTATTAAGGAAACAGACAAGTTCTCTACCTTAGCAGACATCTACTTAAAAGAAGTGGTTTCAAGGCACGGGGTGCCAACCTCTATTATCTCTGATCGTGACGCACGTTTCACTTCCAAACTTTGGCAAGCGATGCACAAATCCTTTGGCTCTCGTTTAGACATGAGCACAGCTTATCATCCTCAGACAGATGGGCAGTCTGAGCGCACTATTCAAACTCTAGAAGACATGCTTCGGGCGTGCGTAATTGACTTTGGCAATGGCCGGGAAAAACATCTGCCACTGGTGGAATTTTCATACAATAACAGTTACCACACCAGCATTAAAGCTGCTCCATTTGAGGCATTGTACGGGCGTAAATGCCGATCACCTCTTTGTTGGGCAGAGGTGGGTGACAGTCAGATCACGGGTCCAGAAATGGTAGTTGATACTACTGAAAATATTGCTCAAATACGACAACGCATGGCGGCAGCTCATGACCGTCAGAAAGCATACGCCGATAAAGACAGGAAACTACTCGAGTTCCAGGTTGGGGATCGAGCGCTACTCAAAGTTTCACCCTGGAAGGGTGTTGTTCGTTTTGGCAAAAGGGGCAAACTCAATCCACGATACGTTGGACCATTTGAAGTCATTGAGAAAATAGGCAAAGTGGCCTACAGACTGAACTTACCAGCTGAACTCAGTGCAGTTCACAACGTCTTTCACGTGTCGAATCTGAAGAAGTGTCTGTCAGATGAGACCCTCATAGTTCCTTTGAAGGAGCTCACTATCGACGAACGGTTGCATTTCGTCGAAGAACCAGTTGAAATTACGGACCGGGATGTTAAGGTCCTCAAGAACACCAGAATACCTCTTGTTCGAGTTCGTTGGAACTCCCGTCGTGGCCCAGAGTATACCTGGGAACGAGAAGACCAGATGGAACTCAAATATCCCCAGTTGTTCGAAAACAATGCAACTACTACTGAGGCTGAAGCTACTACAAAATTTCGGGATGAAATTCCAAATCAACGGGGGGATGATGTGACACCCCAGGAAAACCAGTAAACTACACAACACAACACAACTAGCTTCCTCAGTAACCATGTGCTAAATTTCGGGACGAAATTTCTTTCAAGTTGGGGATAATGTGACAACTCGAGTTTCCAAGATTTCCATCTTCGCATTTATTGCACGTTAATTTTTTTTTGTTGTTTGTTACTCGACTTGTTTGTTTCACAACGCTTACATTTGTAAAACGTTAAATATTTTTGCGATTGATATTTTATAATTGGGGTGCATATTATATTTGAGTATATGATAATAGTGTAATTTGTGTTAATTGGGATTGTATAGTTTATTATGGATCTTTGGCTAACACCCCTGCTCATATGAAAACACCCCCCTGATGAAAACACATGGTGTTTTCGTCCACATGTGCTGGCGAAAACAGCAAATGGGCTTTAGGCCCAGTGGGGTATTATAAATTTATTTTATCACAACCTTCACGGAGAAGTTTCTCATTTGGCAAACCCTAATCACATTGTTTCTCTCTCCTTTTGAAACCCGACGGCAGAGGTTAGTAATCGGCCATTGTTGTTGTTTGTTTGATCAAAATCACCATAGATTGTTTATTTAACATTCTGTATTACTGCTATCATGAGATATGTATGAGCATACGATTGAACATCGATTGTTTAATAAATGGGTTAAAATCTCTGTTATTAACTGGTCTTCGTTAATCTCTGTGGTTAAGTGCATCGATTATAAGCTATTGATTTGGTGGGTTCGTAATGTGGGTATGAAATATAGAAACTGTTCTTGTTGCTGTTCTTGTTGAAAATCTTTTGTGCTGATGTCGATTTTTCTGATTGAACGATTGCTGGTTGAAATAGTAAACTGTAATGGGATTATAGTTGCTGGGTTTTATGTTACTGTAAGTGTTGTTGAAGATGATGAAGTACCAACGAAATCACCCACCACAATTATAAAGTGGACGAAATCACATAAGTGATTTCGGCCCACATAAGTGTTTTCGGCCCATAAGGGGTTTTCGGCCCAAGAGGGATTTCGTCCACATAGTGTTTTGGCATAAGTGATTTCGGCACTATTGGATTTTGTCGAAGTGGGCTGCATAGTTTATTTTATTAGTTAGATAACTCTGTTAGTTATTTAACCTCAGTTAGTTTAGTTAACTCAAATAATTGATTAACTTTGTTTAGTTTATTGTCACTTTTAAATGGTTAACTCTATGAAAGCAGTAAACAATATTAGTTTACTAACTGTGTTAGTTGTAAATTCTATTTAACATGATACTGTTAAGCATGTTATATTAACCAGGTTAAGTATGTTATGACTGTTTAGTTTATTAACTTGGTTAGATAGGCTAACCTTAATAAACTAGTTAACCTTGTTAAGTTGGAAACTCTGTTAGGTCTATTACTTCTGTTAGTCTGTTAATGGATAATCTTGTCATAATGGACTGTGAAAGCTTTTATGTGAAACATGAATTGCATAAATTGGATTAACTGTTTACAAGATACAAGATACTAATTTCTAGGCACACTCTGTGATGTTACTTTGATGATAGTTACATGTGAAACTTTACAAACATGTACTGATTTAAAAATACGTGCCTACTATAGGACTTGACTGATTTATTGTGAGCACATAGTTTAGCATAACCGAGCAAACCAAGGTGAGTTCACACTCTTACCAAGGCATGGGATTCCCGGGGTTGGGAATGGGATTGAATGATTATTTGTACTCACATCATTACTAGACTAAATCTACGTATTGGATACGTACTGTCCTCGGTTGAGAAGGGCACTTATATAAAATACAATTCTTCGCACACATGCCTGGATTGGCCGCGATACATATACAATTCTTCGCACACATGCCTGGATTGGCCGCGATACATATACTAATCTTCGCACACATGCCTGGAGGGCCGCGATACAAATGTAACTAATATTTAATACATGGGGAAACCCCCCACTAATCTTCGCACACATGCCGGGAAGGCCGCGATACAAACAAATATGATATATTGGTTACTAAACAAACATACGATTTACGAAACGAATACGATAACTAAACAACCAACTGTGAACTCGCTCAACTCTGTTGTTGACTCTCTGTTACATGCCTTGCAGGACCATAGGTACTCTTGGAGCTTGCACGGGAGGCACGGCCGTTATGGGCACGGATTTTTGGATGTTATGATACACTCTTTTGTGACACTTCAACTTAATACTTATGTTGGGTTTTTACATTATTGCTTCCGCTACACACTTGTTTATGTTTGGTTTTGAAAACACCTATCGTATTGATGAATGACTTTTACTATTTACTTATATGTTCAATATGATTGGTGGCTTGATCCTGGTCAGTCACGCCTCCAAGCGGTGGTACTCCGCGTGTGGATTTTGGGGGTGTGACAGATGCCGAGTTGGCTCGTGCTGAAAATGCTTACAATCATCTAGCCTTGCCTGTGATGGACTTGGTTTCAAAGGCTCTAGAACATGATGACTGGTGCGAACGTGTAAAGGGCATTCTTGACCCACCAGAGCATGTTGAACTATCTGACGAAGATGAAGCGGCGGGCAATGATGGTGATGGTGAAGGTGGTGATGGTGGCGATGCTGGTGATGGTTTGGAGTAGGTAGTATTGACAGTCTTTCTGCCTTGTAATTTCTTTTATCTTTGTAATGTCAGTAGTTGCGCGGTTGTGCTTGTTTCCGATTGAAGGAATGACACTTTGTTTTGATGTAACTGTTGCGTGGTCGTGCTTGTTTTTAAATATGATGCTCGTTTATTATTTCCCGTTACAAATATTGCACTGTTGTTAGAAACTTTGGTTAAGTTAGCGCGAATAAATGTAAGTGTGGCTCTTGTGTGAGTGTAATTGCCCGGTCTCGCGCTATGTTCGCGGAGGACCTTGGAGGCAAAATTCAAGAGCCCGTAGGTTACTGGAGTGTTTTCGTGCTAATCAGAAGTTTAACATGCATTTGTAACGAAAGAAGTCATCGTGATAAAGGAAAACATGTCGTATGCTTTCATTGACTAGTAAACAGGCGCTTAGGCCAACATACATTGCTTGTAACGTAAAGGGCGTTTAGCCAACATAGGAAAGTAAACAGGCACATGGCCATCATCAGTGGGTAAAGGCACAGGACCGAGAGCAATTACATATAGCATTTGCGCAGTTGTTGCGCATTCCATGTTCGCGGCATGATGTGACCATCCAGGGTGCGCAATTTGTAAGCCCCTTTTCCTAGCACTTCTTGAACCATGTATGGTCCTTCCCATTTGGGTGCTAGTTTACCTGGGCGTTCAGCATTTGAAGCTTCGTTGTCTCGGAAGACGTATTCTCCTGGAGTGAAGGTACAGATGCGGACTCTTGCATTGTAGTACCTTTCCAGTTGTGTTTTGTACTTGGCTTCTTTAATTCGCGCAATTTCGCGCCTTTCTTCTAGCAAATCCAAGTCGAGACGACGCTCTGCCTCGTTGTCGATTGCGTTGAATGCTGTCAAGCGCGGGGAGGGCAGGCCAACTTCTGCCGGGATAACCGCTTCTGAGCCGTAGACTAGGCTAAAAGGGGTTTCGCCGGTACTTGTTTTCGGCATGGTTCGGTGAGCCCACAAGATACTCGGGAGCTCATCCATCCAGCCTCTTCGCTTTGTGCCCAGTCGGGCCTTTATCCCATCGACGATGCACTTGTTCACACTTTCAACCTGCCCGTTGCCTTGAGGATGCGCAACGGAGGAGAAAGTGTGTTCGATTTTCATCTCTTTCATCCACTTCTGGAGGTCCTCAGACGCGAAGTTGGTGCCATTGTCGGTTACATTCTTGAGTGGTAGGCCAAACCTGTAGATGATGTGCTCCTAAATGAACTTCCGCACCATCATGGCTGTGGTTGAGGCGAGGGCTTTGGCCTCCACCCATTTCGTAAAGTAGTCGACGGCCACTATTATGAACTTGACGACGCCAGGAGCCTCTGGGAAAGGTCCCACCATATCAATTCCCCACTGCTGAAAGGGCCAAGCAGTGGATACTGGGATATGGTTGTTTTTAGGGCGCAGGGTTTTTGGAGAGTGTCGCTGACAGGAGTCGCACTTGCGCAGCTCCTTCAGGGCATCGACATGCATCCCTGGCCAGTAATATCCAGCGTTCATGATCTTCGCTACAACCATGCGTGGCCCTGCATGGATGCCACAGATCCCTTCATGAATCTCCCTTATCAGATAATTCACATCTTGGGGGTCCACACAGTGCATTAGTGGTCCCAAGAAGGATTTTCGGTATAAGATACCACCATTCATCTCATAATGCAGAGCTTTGTTCTGAATCTTTCTTGCTTCTGCCTTGCTTTCGGGGAGTATTCCTTCTTGCAAATACTGAATTATAGGGGTCATCCAGGATGGCTGCCCTATCTCGATCACATTTACCTGGCGCAGCAGGACTGATGGATTTTTGAGTACTTCAATCCTTACATCTTTTGCTAAATGTTGAAAGGAAGTTGAAGCAAGCTTGCTCAAAGCGTCAGCTGGTTTGTTTTCAGAGCGATTGATGTGGACTACCTTGTGAGATTTGAACTGTTGAAGCAACTCTCTTGCCTGCTCCAAATATAGGGCCATAACTTCGCCCTTCGCATCATATATACCGTTAATTTGGCTGGCTATCAAGAGTGAATCAACGTGTGCTTGTAATTTTTTAGCTCCCATTTTTATGGCGAGGCGCAAGCCTGCCAGAAATGCCTCGTACTCCGCCTCGTTGTTGGTATTCTTAAAATCCAACTTGATGGCGTAAGTAAATTCATGCTTTTCAGGGCTCACTAGGCACAATCCAGCTCCTGCGCCGTCCTCGTTTGACGCCCCATCTATGTACAGCAACCACAACTCATCAGATGTATATTTCAAAGGAGTTTCCACAATCTCGCACTCCTTGATTTTTTCTGTTGGGACTTCCATGATAAAGTCGGCGAGGACCTGACCCTTGATTGCTGGGCGCGGCCTGTACAAAATGTTGTGGCCCCCCAGCTCGATCGCCCATTTTGCTAATCGCCCTGATGTTTCTGGCTTTTGCAACATCGTGCCAATGTGGAAATTGGTAAGTACGGTGATCACATGCCCTGTAAAGTATCTGCGCAGCCTCCGGGAGGCGTGTAGCAGCGCAAGCACCAATTTCTCCATTGTGGAGTATCTTGTTTCTGGATCTGTAAGCACCCTGCTGACGTAATAAATAGGAGTCTGTACTCCGTTTCTCTCCACCAGTAATACCGACCCTACCGCCTTATCCGAAGAAGATAAGTACAGTATGAGTGGTTCCTTTTCGAACGGTGCAGTCAGGGTAGGGAGCTCGATCAAACACTCCTTCATTTGCTGAAAAGCTTTCTCTGCTTCGGGGGTCCACCTGAACTCTTGTTTTTTCACACAGTTGCGCAAAGTGCTGATAAAAGGGTACGACTTCGCGACGTGATTTGACAGAAAACGGTTAAGCGCGGCTAGGCGGCCGGCTAACCTTTGCATCTCTTTGATCGTTCACGGTGATGGCATTCGTTCTATTGCCTGGACCTTCTCTGGATTCACCTTAAATCCGCCGTTTGTGACTATGAAGCCTAAGAATTTCCCTTCTTCCATACCAAAAGAACATTTGGCTGGATTCAATTTCAAATTCACGCTTCTCAATGAGTTGAAAGTCTTTTCGATGTCTTTTAACATTTGATTTTCTTCGGGGCTTTTAACCACCAGATCATCGATGTAGACCTCAATATGCTTCCCGATGTCTCCCGCGAAGGTCTTATCCATCAGGCGCTGGTATGTGGCGCCAGCGTTTTTGAGGCCGAATGGCATCTTTGTATAGCAAAAAATCCCAAGATCAGTACGAAAAGCTGTCTTGTCTTCATCCTCGAGCTTCATTTGAACCTGGTGGTACCCTTTATAGCAATCTAAAAAGCATTTCCATCTGTATGGCGCGAGAGAGTCTATCTTTTTGTCGATCTCGGGCAAAGAGTAACAATCTTTAGGGCACGCCTTGTTGAGATCGGTATAATCAACACACATTCGCCATCCTCCACTAGACTTCTCCACCATCACTGGGTTCGCAACCCAACTTTGATAACGTACTTCTCGCAAGATTCCAGCTTTGAGTAGTTCGTATACTTGCTCATTCATTGCTTTCGTTTTGTCTGCCCCTAAGCTGCACCTTCTTTGGACTTTCGGCTCAACAGAGGGGTAGGTGTTTAAACAGTGCTCGGTAATGTCGCGTGGGACACCGGTCATGTCGGCTGGGGTCCAGGCGAAGATATCCATGTTCTTGAACAGGAGCTGCTTGAGATGAGTTCTAATGTTTGATGAGATTGCGTGGTCGTCACCGTTTGCTCCGGGTACTTGCGATTTAAAACCCATTTTTCAGGCTCGGTTGTTAAAACCTTCGCCTCTTTTGTTGGGCGCATCTCTTCTGTCGACATTACTTCTTTCTTTGCATAAACGATTGCCACCCCCGTCTTAGTTGGGAACCCAATCGCTGAGTGGGGGGTGGAAGTTATCATGTTCAGCTCGCCTTGCGTCTCTCTCCCGATCAGCACATCATGTCTTGACTTAACAGGCATCACCATGAAGTTTACATTTGTTGTTCTTGAATGCTTCCCGTCAGAGAGCGTGACGGGGAAGCTAATTTGGCCTAGTGGGAAAACCATTTCGTTGCAAAATCCAGACAGTGGATAATCAACTGGCTCAAGTCTTGCTTTATCATCCTCGTCAAACTGATTAAAACATTGCTCATAGATGATGTCAGCCGAACTTCCTGGGTCAATGAACACGTACTCTGTTTCATAATGGCCGATAATACCGGTAATGACGACGGGTCGAGTGGCGCGAGGACCGCCACGCACTACCGGGAAGATGACCTGTTGCTCTTGCCATGAGGGTTCATAAGGGCGCTTGCCTTTCTCTTTTGCGCTGTATCTTGGTCCGTTGACCATATGGGTTTCTAGGCATCTGACTTTCTTGTGGTTCCCCTCATCGTGGCGTTGGAGCTGTCGAGTTTCCTTGCGCATGTTTTTCACCAGGTGACTTAGCTTCCCGCTTTTTAGCGCTCTTTCGATCTCCTGTCGTAAACTGTAACAGTCGTCTGTCAGGTGTCCCGTATCTTTATGGAAGTCGCAGTACAGATTGGGGTCTTGCCCCTTTTTGTTTGTCATAGGCCTTGGCGCCTTGAAATCATGATTCTCCGTCATCAGCACCTCTTTTGGTGTTTTTATGAGCGGAGTCCAGTGCTTATCTCGGTTGTCATCCCTGACTGCCTTTCGATACCCAATTCGATCGATAGTGTCTCACGCATCTTCTCTGTAGCGCGGCCGTTCTTCATAACGAGATCGTTCACCATAACCGCTGGAGTGGTTGGCTTTCCACCCAGGGTTTTTTCCTTTGTTCCGTTTGTTGTTGTCGCGCGAATGACTTCCTTTAGAAAATCAATCTTCGGTATGATAATTCTTGTTTCTGGCGAGTGACTCTTCAGTCTGCGCGACTATCTTCGCGGCTTCCATGAGCTTATCCCATTCTTTGGGCATTCCATCTTTCCCAGTGATAGTTCTGATGAGACTATCACAGCGAATGGCTTTCTTGAAGTGACAGCGCATGAGTTGTTCACTTACGCCACCGATTTCCAAACACTCTTTGTTAAAGCGAGTGATGAAATCTTCTAAACCTTCATTATCTCTGCGCCAGATGTCCTCAACCTCGGCCGTGTCGCACTGGTATCGTCTTTGTTGACTGAAGTGACTCAAAAACTGAGTCCTGAAATCCACCCATGACTTTATCTTTCCTGGAGGAAGGCTGTCGAACCAGGCGCGAGCAGCCCCTGTGAGCGTTTGAATAAACAGATGGCACCAACTGGGCATATTCCATCCCCCCATGCAGCCCACGCTTGTGAAAACTCTGACGTGATCATCGGGATCAGTAAATCCGTTAAACTTTCCGACTGTCGGAGGTAACTTCTCTCTTTTGAGCGGCGCTAGCGCGATCTCTGGAATGAACTTTGAATGTTCTACGGCTTCAGCTGGTCGGTAGGCGAGGCGAAAGTCTTGCTCTGCCTCTTCGGTGTACCCCACGTGCTGTCTTGGTTTGTAGTATTCGTGATTTCTTTGTAAACGATTGAAGACCGAAGATTCTTCATCGTTCTCCCAAGTTGGATCATTTGGGTCAGTATCTTCCCATTCATTGTTCATGTTGCGCGGCGTGAGCCGGCTATGAACTGGGCCTCTTTGGACGTTTGACGGATCGTCATAGTAGCTTTCTGTTTCTCCCCGTGTATCGCGCGTGTCCTGCACGCTTAGTCTTCGGGTAGAGGGAGGTCTGTTGGCTCTTCCTTGGATATTTTGCGGTTGTGGCCTCTGGCGCGGCCCGTGACTGGGGCCGGTTGGTGTAACCAAGGACGGTTCTGCCGTTAAGACTGCTTGTTGTGTGCTCAAGGATTGATATGCCTCGTTAATGGTGGCAAGTTGCTTGGTGTACCATGAGGCTGGGGTTTCACCCTCTGGTAGCCCTAGTAGCGCCGAGATGTTCTGAGGTGGAGCTGGGTTTGAAGGTCCAGCGCCGTTGTTTCCTGGGGTTACCGTTTGAGTGATGCGGGTGATGCTCCCGCGCGGTCCCCCCGTATTGGTTACTTCGATTTCGCCAATTTCCTTGATATGTTGAGGTTGGGCGTTTTGATTACCCTCCCCCAACGCTGCATTGGAGTTTGCACCGAAACCAACAAACTCAGGAATGATTCCTTGACCAGCCATGATCGAAGGAAGAAAAATCACAAACTCAGGAAAAAAGAAGATGAAAGTGATTTGTAGAAAACCGGTGGGCGCCAATGAAGAAACACGGAACTAATTAAGGGACTAATCAGTTTGGTTTATGTTCCTACCATAGTGGTTAATCTTCTTTATGGTTTCCTGAGCTCCTTAATGACTGGGTTATCCTGCAAAACAGAACACCGTTACTCGTTAAGAGGGGAATGTGGGGGTTTCCCTCTTAACCGGGCTCCGGCGTGAGAATAAGCGACTGTGTTTGGGAGATAATTAAGTATTAAGTGTGAGAGTAGAGGGAACGGAATGTTTTAACCTGTGAAGTGAGGTCTCTATTTATAGCCGGAGAGGTGTAAGAGGATATGGGCTGATGGGCCTTGGGCCTGAAGGCGACAACATGGAGGATATGCTCCTTGTCTCACTGGTGTCGACCGTTAGTGGCTTCTAGGAGCTTTCTGGAGGTGGCGCAATGTGATTGGAGCCACGTGTCATTGTTGTCGGCCTGGCCGCCCTTCTGCCATCAACAGGTAAGTGGAGATCGTGGGGCAGTTGTCTCTGCCCTATGATTGGTGCCATGTAGGCGTCCTTGAGTACTTTTTGTCTCCTGCATGTCAGATGATCGTGGAGCACGATTGAGCAGAGCCAGAAGGTCGTTGATTGGCTCTTTTCTTCTGCCACCTGTACCTTGTGTACTGTTTGGAAAGGCCTTGCGCCGTAGTCACGCATGATTCTTGGTGAGCACGTTACTACTCCGCGCAGGGTATGGGCTTCCAAATGTTCTTTCAGAATGCTAAGTGTTAGAAGTGGAGTCTCCACTTGCTCAGACCTTGCGCCGGATCATTACATGTCTTTGTAACCCGCACGAGGTTGGCAATAAGAAATATGCTGAATAAGGAGTATGGTCCTGCGCGCGTCCTGACTGGAAGGTTGCGCGACGTTTTTGGGACCATACCCCTTCAGTTCTGAATATTGTTTTACATGTGTGCTGTTTATGTGTTACTTGTGCATGTTTATATTATGTTTGTGGTGATTAATCGAAAGCGCAATCGCAACTCAATCGCAACGCAAACTCATCGCGAATTGGAAACGCAAGTTTAATTGCGTTGTTGTATGTTAGTTATGTTATTTGTGTGACTATTAATTAAATCTATCGCACCACTAAATCGATACTCGCTTAAACGCATCGCAACGCTCAATGCACGAAATGAAACACCGAAACTCAACTCGCCAGAGACATCCGATCGAATGACCATTCGATCAAATGGTCATCCGTATGGATGACCATCCGATCGAATGGACATCCGATCGGACTGCCCTCCGATCCGTCACACTACACCGCCTTTCCTCTTTTGGCACCTATAAATAGCACCTGTCACATCACTTGAACAGTGATGTGACAGCTCTTATGCGACCAGCTCACTTTTGTCTCTATTTCTCTCGATTTCTCGTGATTCTTGTAAGTTTCTACCTCAAATCTTGTACTTCTATGATCTACACACTTCTTCATCTTTTTCACCATCAAATCTTCATTTTTCACCATGAAATCGGCTGATTTGAGGTGTTCTAGGATGATGTCATCCTGGGGTTCTTATGAACTTCAAGATTTGACCTCAGTCCACCAAGAACAACTCAGATCTGAGAGATTTCAACATGTTTAAACACCGATTCCACCTAAATCTAAACATTTTCAAGATTGAAAGGATTGAAAGAGGTTTTCATAACTTTCTTTCAACTCTTTTACACTCTTGCACTCAAAACCGATAGAATCGGAGCTCATTCAGGCCTCCTACTCATTCTATAGTGAAGTGTCGGTCTGAGAACTGATTCCTGTCAAAGAGACAACCGATTCACGGGTTGAACATGAACAACCGTCAGGAACAGTTAACTGATCAGGCTGGGGTGATTCCCGTCCGATCGGATGGCTTGGGCTTGATGGAGTTCCCGTTGTTTAACACGCTGTCATACCGTCTCGATCAAACCGCAAACTTTCAAACTTATCAAAATTCAAAACGAGCAAGTCACTAAACGAACTGCCGTCTGATCAGATTGCCATCTGATCGAACGACAATCTGATCGAATGACTTGTGATCTCAACACTTGAGCATTTTTACAAATTTTCAAAGATCATCAGTTTCCAACAGATAGTCATCCGATTGGACGACCATCCGATTGAATGACCATCCTGCTGTGAACTTGTTCTCTGAGAAATGACTTGCTGGAACGGATCGCGATCCGAGCGAACGGCCATCCGACCAGACGACCGTTCGATCGAACGACCTGAAAGGTAGAGATACTTCTCTGATTTTAAAATGCTACAACGAAAACTTCAAAGCCACCATACACAAACACATCCATCCCAAACGAAAGACAATCCGACCGAATGGCCATCCGATCGGATGACCATCCATCCAGATTGTCATCTGATCGAATGACCATCCGTCCGGATTGTCATCAGATCAAATGACCATTCGTCACTCAGTTCACGCGACACCGTTTAACGCACTGATCATCGCTTATGCTATCGTTATGTAATCAGGCTAACTTTCCAGTGCTCCCTTCAATCCAATCCAAGGCTGTGTTATTCATTTAACACAATCTGTGAGTATACTCGAACCCTTTTTGCTTTACACACTTTTGGGTGTTACATACGTTATCTATTTCAAATCACAATCGACACACAACGCAAACACTTTTATACGCTGACCGTTATTGCATGTTATACGTGTTACTCGATGAATGCTTGTATGTTATGTTTACACAGTGATTGTGTCACACCCCGACCACGTAAAACATCAAATCGTGGCGGAAACGTCGGGGAGTGTTGTAACAGAATTATTGTTTCACAACCATGGTAATTAAAGTTATGTTTTATTTATCAAACAAGAGAGTTACATTGTCTTTAAACGAAAGAAACAAGAGTACATAACATTATTTAAAACTAATCTTGCTTCTTTTATGTCACTAAGGCCCAAGTCCACCCTAGTGTATCTTGGACAAACCTATGCATTAGCTCCTGAAACACATGTGAAAATAGGTACGTCAGCATATAAATGCCTGTGAGATACATAGGTTTTGTGAAAATAGGATTCATGACTTAGGTTTAAAGAAATGTTTAATAAAAGTTTGTCATGAATCTTGTTAAGTGTTTTCTTTTATAAATCATATGAAAATGAGATAAGAAATCAGATTATATAAAATAAAGATGTAAGGTTAATTAAATAACCAAGTAAAATGAGTTGTATAAAATAAACTGTTTGTAAAACAATGTCTTGTGAAAAAATATGTCATTTGTGTAAAATGTTATATGTCTAAATTGAAATGATTTAAATAACGCTAAAATATGTAATATCATACAAGCATTTATATATAGGAAGTACCAGCGGCGTATCCACCATGCTTGTATCATGTTACACATGCCTCATTACTTAAATCACTCACCCAAACCAAACCACCAATGTAAAATGTTTATGTTTACCAATTGTCAAAATCTAAACCATGTAATGTATAATCAATGTCAAAATGTTCATGTGTCAAATGTAAATCATGTAATGTATATCCAAAATATCATGTATGGCAAGTGAAATATATCAACTAACCCATAGTTAAAATGCACAAAATAAGGTATTGAAGTAAAACATAGTTTAAATCAAAGTTATGTTTTGTGGAAATGCATGCTATACTGATACAAACATCTATGCGGTATTGTGAAAATGCATACATTCAAGCCTTGAGACTGTGGCGATAAACCCTTAAACAAATTAAAGGTTTATCTGAGTTATGTGTATCGAATTCGGTCATTCCTTCCATCCAAACATACCTAGGATTTCAGGAATGGGAGTTGTCAATTCCTATGGTACCACTACCTACTAACGAACGGCATGGCCAATGTTAATGAATGCATTTTTGTCCCATTTAAACAAACCAAATGTCATATCAAAATGTAAGCATGTGATGAAAAACAAATGTACTAAGTATGCAACAAAAGAACATACATAGCATGTGTTGTGATGTAAAATATTGCACTAAGTATGCACTAAATGGACATACATAGCGTGAAATGTAATGTAAAACAATGTACTAAGTATGAACTAAATGGACATACATAACATAAAATATAATGTAAAACGATGTACTAAGTATGCAACAAATGGACATACATAGCAAAAACACAATGAAATCATGTACTATAAGTGTACTAATGAACATAACAAGCATATGATATGAAAACATGGAAAGCATGAAAGTTTCAAGTAGGCACATGTGTTTCACCCAAAAACGTTTGAAAAACAGTAAAAGAGGGGTCTATGTACTCACTTGAGATTGCTCAATAGTCTTTGGATAACCACCAAGCAATGCTAGAAAGATCACGGAATCAAACGGCACCTAATATAGGTAACTATGTTAATAAACGGACCTAAATCAGAGGATCGGATAAAATGAGGTTTCGTAAACCAAATGAGTGTAAGAACTCATGTAATATGGCTTAACAAAGCCTACATTCTAAAACAGAACCTATCCTAAGTGCTTACGACCCATTACGACTCGTTTAGGTAGCTTACGCTACTTTAACGCGTCGTTCATGTAAAACGCGTTCGGACCGCCTAACTAGTCCTATGATACGTAAAATATGCCTTAACATGTCTAATATTGTTGCCTAATCAGTTTAGATGTCAAAATTTAGGTTACATATGCTTAAAATGAATTTATGCGCAAAAAGGGCATTTTGGTCATTTTCCTAAGGCATATAAACTACCTATCATACAACTAACTAAACGACGTGACCATAAGGTATAACATTGGAAGGTTATTCCCTATACAACTATGGTCACCTAATGTGTTTGGTCGGATCCTAATGATCGACCAAACGGGTCGGGTTCGAAAGTCTAAGCGGTTGTTTAGACCGCTTATCTTACGACCCTATATAAGCACTAAACTAAAAGTGACGAGTTTGAAGCTGGTCAAAGCTGAAAGTCAAACTGTGTTTGACTTTCGTGCTTAAAACGCATAAAAGAACGAAAGAGGACTTACAACGGGTCCAAGCTATGGAGTTTTGATCCGATTACTCTCAGGTATAAAGTGTATAACTTCAACTTAGAGAGCCAAATCAGATCAAAGTGTGAGTTTGAAGCAAGAGGGTGGGGGTATTTATAGATTTCATAGAACCGTTAAGATCGTTCATCGAAAACCGAGCTTCGATCTGGACCTTACATATGTGCCCATGGTTTTAGAATACCATGGGTACCCCAAAACAAGCCCCTAGTTTCATTAAAACCATGTACAAATGAGGGGAACAGCTGGAAGAAGCTGGAAATCAGATTTTCAACTTTGGTCCCTTCCTAAGATAACTATGGCAGATTGTCAACTTTGGTCCCTGAATGTGCAAAACATGGTTTTTGATGCATTTTTGACACGTTTAAGCCCCGTTAATCCCATTTAAAGGCTCTAAAATGAAGTTAAAGTATAGGGAACATGAAACATGCTCAAAAATATCTCGGATGTCGGTTCGTTTGGTCGTACGGTTGCGTTGTTCAGTTAATTACGACGAAACACGAACGAATGCGAAAAACGATCCAAATTACGCGACGAATGGAATTTTATCATGCCAATCACTAAAATAAAATATTTTAATGATTACATAAATTTTTGGATGTCCGGATGTATTCAGAATGTAAGATATGCGCGAAAATGCAAACTTATGCACTTTTTTACCCTTTTAGTCCCTGAATGACCAAAAAGTTTATTTTAGCACACCGAACCCCTCAAAGCCTATTCCTAAGCTATGTAAAGGATATTTATGGTATGTTTAACTTATGATCATGTTCCGGAATGTTCGTTACAGTACGAATCAGCATACTTTTACAGTTTGTTGAATTTAGTCCCTGTAAGCGAATAAACTTGATTTTGCCATACCAAAGCCTTCAAAACTTATTTCTAAGTTATGTAAAGGATATTTAAGGTATGTTAAGTATAAATTGATGTTCCGGAGTGTTTTTCGCATTAAACTGATTACGTTTACGCACCGGTTTGCGTATAACTCTCCAGAAAGCGATATAGAGTTTGAAATTGAACGAAAATCAAAACATGAAAAATGTCAAACATAAACAAGCAAACTTTGGGATCAAATAACATTATTTCATTGATAATTGAACTGTTTACAATGATTACAGACACAGGTGTCACAGTCTCCCCTACTTGTGGAAAAAATGTGGATATTTCGCCTTCATTTGATCTTCACGTTCCCAAGTAAACTCAGATCCACGTTTAGATTCCCAATGAACTTTGACCAATGGAATGCGCTTGCGTTTAAGCCACTTGACTTCACGGTCCATGATTTCCACAGGTTTCTCAACAAAATGCATCGTATTATCAACACAAATTTCGTCAAGTGGTATGTGGAGGTTCTCATCTGCTAGACACTTTTTGAGATTGGACACGTGAAAAGTTGGATGAACATTTCCAAGTTCAGGAGGTAACTCAAGTCTGTAGGCTACCTTACCGATTCTTTCGACGATCTTGAATGGTCCAACGTATCTAGGTGCAAGTTTTCCTGTCTTTCCAAATCTGATCACACCTTTCCAAGGTGAGACCTTAAGTAATACACGATCACCGACTTGAAATTCCAAGGGCTTGCATCGTCGGTCTGCGTAACTCTTTTGACGGCTTCGAGCTGTCTGAAGGTTATCACGAACTTTCTTAACCTTATCTGTTGTCTCTAGAATGAGGTCAGGTCCAGTAAGCTGAGCCTCACCGATCTCATTCCAGTAGGATGGTGAACGACATTTTCGACCATAGAGAGCCTCGAAAGGAGCCATGTTGATGCTGGAGTGATAACTGTTGTTGTAGGAGAATTCGATCAATGGAAGATACGAATCCCAACTACCACCAAAATCGATCACACAAGCTCTAAGCATATCCTCCAAGGTCTGGATTGTTCTTTCAGTTTGGCCATTTGATTGTGGATGATAAGCTGTGCTTAGATTAAGTTGGGTCCCCATAGCAGATTGCATGGTTCTCCAAAAACGAGACGAAAAACGAGCATCTCTGTCAGAAATAATGTTCAAGGGAACACCATGTCGAGATACAATTTCATCCACATAGATTTTAGCAAGCTTGTCAGTAGATAGATCCTCACGGATCGGCAAGAAATGTACTGACTTGGTTAGACGATCAACAACTACCCAGATAGCGTCATGACCTCTCTTATTGCGCAGAAGTTTGGTAATAAGATCCATGGCAATGTTTTCCCATTTCCAAATTGGAATCTCTAGTTGCTCCAATAAACCAGAATGATGTTGATGTTCAGCCTTAACCTTAAGACAAGTAAGGCATTTTGACACGTATAAGGCAATGTCCTTCTTTATACCGGGCCACCAATACTGAGTACGAAGATCCTTGTACATTTTGTCAGCACCAAGATGAATAGAATAACGAGACTTATGAGCTTCATCCATAAGCAAGGTGCGAAGATCATCTTGGCTTGGGACCCACAAACGGTCCATGAAATAATATGATCCATTGTCCTTCAGTTCAAGATCAGGCTTAATGTGATAGGGTAATTCCTTACCCATCAAGTCTTGCGAGACACAAGTGTGTTGAGCCTGAGAAATGCGGGTTTGGATATCAGATTGAGCTTGACTATCAGATTGAACATGAACACAATGAAGTTTGACACGTTCTTTACGATTCAAAGCGTCAGCCACGACATTCGCCTTACCAGGATGGTAGCGAATTTCGCAATCATAGTCGTTTAGAAGTTCAACCCAACGTCGTTGCCTCATGTTGAGTTCTTTCTGATTGAAGATGTGCTGAAGACTCTTATGGTCAGTGAAAACCACGCATTTTGTACCATACAAATAGTGTCTCCAGATTTTGAGAGCGAAGACAACTACACCCAACTCAAGATCATGAGTGGTGTAGTTCTTCTCATGTATCTTCAATTGTCTCGATGCATATGCTATGACTTTATTCCTTTGCATGAGAACACAGCCAAGACCCAAATTTGATGCATCACAATATACGACGAAATCATCATTGCCCTCAGGCAAAGATAGAATAGGCGCATCACAAAGTTTCTTCTTCAAGGTCTGAAACGCTTCTTCCTGTTTGATTCCCCATTAAAAGGGTTTGTTCTTCTGAGTTAGAGCAGTTAGGGGAACTGCAATCTTTGAGAAGTTTTCAATGAAGCGACGGTAATAACCCGCGAGACCAAGAAAAGAACGAACTTCGGTGGGTGTAGTAGGTGTATCCCAATCCTTAATCGCACTGATCTTGGAGGGATCTACATGAATACCTTGTTCGTTGACTATATGTCCCAAAAATTGAACTTCCTTAAGCCAGAATTCACACTTGGAGAATTTGGCGAAAAGTTGCTCTTTCTTCAGGAGTTCCAGAGTAAGACGAAGATGTTGCTCATGATCAGCTTGCGTCTTAGAATATATCAAAATGTCATCAATGAAAACGATGATGAACTTATCTAAATAAGGCTTACAAACCCTATTCATCAAGTCCATGAAAACAGCAGGAGCATTAGTCAAACCGAATGGCATAACTGTGAACTCATAATGCCCATAACGAGTGCGGAAAGCTGTCTTGGGAATATCTTCTTCATGCACACGAAGTTGATGATACCCAGAACGTAGATCAATCTTCGAAAAATATGAAGCACCCTGTAACTGATCAAAGAGATCATCAATTCGAGGTAGGGGATATCGATTCTTGATGGTAAGCTTATTAAGCTCACGGTAATCGATGCACATCCTGAAAGATCCATCCTTCTTCTTGACAAAAAGAACGGGAGCACCCCAAGGTGAAAAGCTAGGACGAATAAAACCTTTGTCAGAAAGCTCCTGAAGCTGTTTAAACAACTCTTGCATCTCAGACGGTGCAAGACGATATGGAGATCTGGCAATAGGATTTACACCAGGTACAAGATCAATCCGAAACTCGACTTGGCGTGCTGGAGGTAAACCAGGTAACTCTTCAGGAAACACTTCTGGATAATCTCGAATAACAGGGATATCTTCAATCGACTTACCTTTACCTTTATCTGCTACAACATGTGCCAAGAAGGCCATATAGTTCTTTCGCAGATACTTCCGAGCCTGAGTACAAGACATGAGCTTGAGACTACTAGCAGGTTTCTCACCACGAACCTGTAGGATCTCACCTGTCGAGAGTGGAACACGAACAATCTTCTCAAAACAAACTACCTCTGCGTGATGCTTGGCTAACCAATCCATACCTACTATAACGTCGAAACTCCCGAGTTGCATTGGCGTGAGGTCGATGGGAAAAAGATGGTTGTTAAAGTTCAACTGGCAGTTACGAAGAACAGAATCGAGAACAATGGGATCACCACTAGCAACTTCTACTGTCAAAGGCTTACCTAGTTTTGTTCTAGACATGCGAAGCAATGGCTCAAAAGACAATGACACAAAACTCTTATCGGCACTCGAATAAAAAAGAACAGATGCAGACTGATTGTTAACAAAGAACGTACCATTGACCACCTCGTTGTCTGCTTGCGCCTCTTAAGCATTCATGTTGAAGACTCGACCTCGAGCCTGAACCTGATTCTGATTTGCGTTGACTAGCCTTGGACACTGGTTTCGATAATGAGTCAGGTCCCCACAATTGTAGCATGAACCAGGAGGAAAGTGAGGTCGTGCAGCTTGTGCTTGCTGTTGAGCAGGCGGTTGAGCAGCCTGCTGAGCTGGGTTACGAGCTGCTTGATTCTGAGCAAAACGACAAACATCAGAAAGGTGACCTGACTTCCCACAGTTAGTACAGAAACGGCACGGAACTTGCATTTGATGGTGGCTATTGCATCTGTTGCACAACGGTGCATTCCCCACATATCGTTTCTTTGCTGGCGGTTGTGCAGGCTGATTGGGAGCTGCCTGATTGACTTGGGCAGTAACAGTGAAATTCTGGGAAGCCTTACGCTTCCTAGACCCTTTCGAAGAACCAGAATCCTTGCCCTTCTTGCTCTCACCCTTGTCAGACAACTGTTTCTTACCCTTGTCGCCCTTCCTGTGTAGTTTACCCTTTCGAACCTGCGACTTAGTCAATGTCGCAGGTAACTCAATCGCCTGACAAACTGTGGTAGGGTTACTACCAGTGACGATGTCTTGCACGGAGTCAGGTAAGCCATCAATATACCTCTCGATAGCTTTCTCGAGTGGGGTAACCACTTTAGGGCAAAGTAAGCTCAACTCTTCATACCTGTCAGTGTAAGCCCGGTGCTCACCACTATCCTGCTTTAAGTCATCAAACTCCCTTTCTAAAGCCCTTAATTCATGACGAGGAGAAAACTCCCTCATCATAAGAGCCCTAAGCTCGGCCCAAGTTTGTGCTAAAGCAACCTCAGCACCACAGTCTCTCATAACCCCGTTCCACCATGTAAGAGCCCTCTTCTGAAACACACTGGAAGCAAACTCGACTTTCCAATTTTCAGGACACTGAACGTGACGGAACGTACTCTCAATGCTCTCGAACCACTGTAGGAGTGTCACACCCCGACCACGTAAAACAACAAAACGTGGCGGAAACATCGGGGAGTGTTGTAACAGAATCATTGTTTCATAACACATGGAAATTTAAATATTGTTTTATTGATTAAAAGAGTTACAATATCTTGAAAATCAAAGAAACATAACATAAATAACTAGTCTTGCATCTTTTATTGTCATTAAGGCCAAGTCCGCCTATGTGTATCTTGATAAGTCCTATGCATCATCTCCTGAAAACACATGTGAAAATAGGTACGTCAACATAAAAATGCCTGTGAGATACATAGGTTTATGAAAATAGGATTCATGACTTATTGTTTAAGAAAATGTTTAGTCATGAACCTTGTAATTTGCTTTGTCTTGTAAATCATTTGAAAAGTGATAAATAAACCAAATGATATATATGTATAAAAGAATAATACATGGTTAAGTGGATAACCATGTGAAATGATTTTGTATAAATTAAGTTGTTTGTAAAACAGTGTATTGTGAAAAGTATGTTATTTGTATAACATGTTATATGTCCAAATTGAAATGATTCAAATAACGCTATGATATGTAATACCATACAATCACTTATATATAGGAAGTACCAGCGGCGTATCCACCATGCTTGTATCATATTACACACGCCTCGTTACTTAAATCACTTACTTAAACCAAACCAACAACGTAAGATGTTTATGTTTAAACCAATTGCCAAGTGTATTGAATAATATGTCAAAATGTTTATGTCAAGATGTAAATCATGTATTGTATAACCAATGTCAATAATGTTTATGTGTCAAATGTAAATCATGTAATGTGTAACCAGAATGATATGTATGGCTAGTGAAATATATCAACTAAACCATATGCACAAAAACAAAGTATTGAAGTAAAACATGGTTTAAATCAAAGCTATGTTTTGTGGAAATGCATGCTATACTGATACGAACATCTATGCGGTGTTGTGAAAATGCATACATCCAAGCCTTGAGACTATGGCGATAAACCCTTAAACAATTTAAAGGTTTATCTAAGTTATGTATATCGAATTCGGTCATTCCTTCCAATCCAAACCTACCCAGGATTTCAGGAACGGGAGTTGTCAATTCCTATGGTACCACTACCTACTAACGAACGGCGTAGCTAATGTTAATGAATGTATTGTTCCATTGTAAACAACCCAAATGTCATACCAAAATGTAAACATGTTATGAAAACAACTGTACTAAGTATGCAACAAATGGACATACATAGCATAAAATGTAAATGTAAAACAATGTACTAAGTACGCACGCAATGGACATACATAGCATGTGAACTGTAATGTAAAACAATGTACTAAGTACGCACGCAATGGGCATACATAGCATAAAATGTAATGAAATCATGTACTATAAATGTACTAATGAACATAGGAAGTATATGATGTGAAAACAGGAAAGCATGAAAGTAACAAGTAGGCACACGTGTTTCACCCCAAAACAGTTTGGAAAACAGTAAAAGAGGGGTCTATGTACTCACTTGAGATTGCTTAGTAGTCCTTGAGTAACAACTAAACAATGCTAGAGATCACGGATATCAAACGGCACCTAATATAGGTAACTATGTTAATAAACCGGACCTAAATCGGAGGATTTAGATAGAATGAGGGTTCGTAAACCAAACGAGTATGGAGACTCGTGTCATATGGTTTAACAAAGCCTACATACTAAATGAAACCTAACCTAAGTGCTTACGACCCATTACGACCCGTTTAGGTAGCTTATGCTACTTTAACGCGTCGTTCGCGTGAAACGCGTTCGGACCGCCTAACTAGTCCTATGACAAGTAGAATATGCCTTAACATGCCTAATATTGTCGCCAAATCAGTTTAGATGTCAAAAGTTATGTCACATATGTTTATAATGAATTTTTGGCATCAAAGGGGTATTTTGGTAATTTACCTAAGGCATATAAACTACCTATCATACAACTACTTAAACGTCGTGACCATAAGGTATAACCTCGGAAGGTTATTCCCTACCTACTATGGTCACCTAATGTATTTGGTCGGATCCTAATGATCGACCAAATGGGTCGGGTTCGAAGGTATAAGCGATTTATTAGATCGCTTACCCTTACGACCCTAGACAACGTGGTAATCAGTAGGCATAGTCACAAGGGACTATAACCATCGCGATTACAATCACGTTGCGAAGTTCAAACGAACTTCGCATTGACCATAAACTGGTCAATGCAGAAAGTCAAACAAAGTTTGACTTTCGGACTCGAAAAGCAATAAAAGAACGAAGGAATACTTACGAAGGGTCCCTGAATGCTAATCTAGATCAAAATAACTCAGGTATGAAACAATGGTTCCAACTTAGAGTCTTTTTGATCAGATTCTTGTGAGTTTGAAGCAAATGGGGGTGGGGTATTTATAGTTTTTCCCGAACTGTTAGGATCATTTCTTGAATAACGTGATCGAATCTCATGCGTACACTTGTTGGAAAGTTGTGGTAACTAAAAATGGCCCCTAATGAGCTGAAAGGGCAAGTGTGGGTTTGTGGTTGTGAGTTAAACAGCTGTAATCTGCTGACAAATCGATCTTATCTGATCTGGGAGGCTGACGCGGCCCGCGTCAGGATACACACAAAACTCAGGCGGGCCGCCTGGCCTTGTCTGATCAGAAACAAGTTTGAAAACTGACAGTTTCAGTCCCTGTTGGTGTTTAAGGCTCATTTCGACACGTTTAAGGCCCGTTAAGCCAACGTTAAGGCCCTAAAATGATTCCTAAACATTGTGGACATGAAACTTGCTCAAAAATATGTCGGATGTTGGTTCGTTTGGTCGTACGAACGCGATGTTCGCTTAATTACGACGGAATGCGCATAAGCGCGAAAAACGATCCAAATGACGCGACGAATGGATTTTTCTTATGCCAAACACTAAAATAAAATATTTTAGTGCTTACATAAATTTTTGGATGTCCGGATGTATTCAGAACGTAAGTTATGCGCGAAAATGCAAACTTGTGCACTTTTTGACGCTTTTAGTCCCTGAATGACCCAAAAGTTTATTTTAGCACACCGAACCCCTCAAAGCCTATTTCTAAGCTATATAAAGGATATTTAAGGTGTGTTTAACTTATGGTCATGTTCCGGAAAGTCTGTTACAGTTCAAATTGGCATACTTTCGCAGTTTGTCAACTTTAGTCCCAGTAAGCGATTTAACTTGATTTTGCCATACCAAAGCCTTCAAAACTTATTTCTAAGTTATGTAAAGGTTATTTAAGGTATGTTAAGCCTATTTCACTATTCCGGAGTGTTCGTTGCATTAAACTGGTTATATTTACGCATCAGTGCGCGTATAACCTTCCAGAAAGCGATTTAGAGCTTCAAATCGAACAAGAATTGATATGTGCAAAAGATACACATATTTATACAAATCCCAAGTATGAAATAAAATATTTCATTGATACAGTATTTGTTTGATGGTCGCAGTGACCCAGGTGTCACAAGGAGCCCAATTGCCCCTTCAGAACCACTGAACTTGAGTGGTTTAGCCGAATTGAAACTCTTGAAATTGCATGGAGAATTTTGGTTATTGTTGGCTTGGTTCACTTGAGCAATAATGTCTGGGAGTACAACAGCCATATGCTGCGCCATAATATGTGCCATTTCGGCGTTAGGTAGCGGATTTTCGCGTCGAGGAGGCATTCTAAAAAGAGGAAACATGAGAGGAAACGAGTGAGATGATTAGATAAAAAGAATGAGATGATGCAAAAGTCGACAAAAGAAAAGATGGTGGTCATTCGTTTGTACCACAAAGCAAACAAACGACACACAGTGACTAGTCAAAGTAAATGGGTCAAAAATAATGTATCACGAAGACATGCTCGCCTACAAGTGAACACTCACCCCAAGAGTTCCCAGGTAAGAGTGACTGGTCCGATTATGTGGATTTGTACGAACACTCTAGCCTTAGACAGAAAACCCAGGGTACAGGCATTCACCCTTCCAGTTTGCACGTGTTCACACTATTTAGAACCCAAAACTTTGACGAGATTTTGAAAACTTGGAAGGCACAAGGCCAAAAGAATCATTCAAAAACGGATGATTAACTTTTCAAAATCATTATGAAAAATCGAAGGGTTCAAAACCTTATAACAAATCATTTAAAAAAAAACAGATGATTGATTTTCAAAAAATCGTTTTGGAAAAATTGGGTTCTTGTTTTGGTAATCACCTAAGGATATGTGAAGTGCATACTTTAAGATCTAAACACAAGATAACTTGTGTTGGGGTCCTAGAAAAGTTATAGTCTAGGTCAAAGCATTACTAATAACCTAATTCCCTATAACCATTGGCTCTGATACCAACTCTTCTGTCACACCCCGACCATGTAAAACATCAAATCATGGCGGAAACGTCGGGGAGTGTTGTAACAGAATTATTGTTTCACAACCATGGTAATTAAAGTTATGTTTTATTTATCAAACAAGAGAGTTACATTGTCTTTAAACGAAAGAAACAAGAGTACATAACATTATTTAAAACTAATCTTGCTTCTTTTATATCACTAAGGCCCGAGTCCACCCTAGTGTATCTTGGTCAAACCTATGCATTAGCTCCTGAAACACATGTGAAAATAGGTACGTCAGCATAAAAATTCCTGTGAGATACATAGGTTTTGTGAAAATAGGATTCATGACTTAGGTTTAAAGAAATGTTTAATAAAAGTTTGTCATGAATCTTGTTAAGTGTTTTCTTTTATAAATCATATGAAAATGAGATAAGAAATCAGATTATATAAAAGAAAGATGTAAGGTTAATTAAATTACCAAGTAAAATGAGTTGTATAAAATAAACTGTTTGTAAAACAATGTCTTGTGAAAAATATGTCATTTGTGTAAAATGTTATATGTCTAAATTGAAATGATTTAAATAACGCTACAATATGTAATATCATACAAGCATTTATATATAGGAAGTACCAGCGGCGTATCCACCGTGCTTGTATCATATTACACATGCCTCATTACTTAAATAACTCACCCAAACCAAACCACCAATGTAAAATGTTTATGTTTACCAATTGTCAAAATGTTTATTTCAAAATGTAAACCATGTAATGTATAATCAATGTCAAAATGTTCATGTGTCAAATGTAAATCATGTAATGTATATCCAAAATATCATGTATGGCAAGTGAAATATATCAACTAACCCATAGGTAGAATGCTCAAAACAAGGTATTGAAGTAAAACATAGTTTAAATCAAAGTTATGTTTTGTGGAAATGCATGCTATACTGATACAAACATCTATGCGGTATTGTGAAAATGCATACATTTAAGCCTTGAGACTGTGGCGATAAACCCTTAAACAAATTAAAGGTTTATCTGAGTTATGTGTATCGAATTCAGTCATTCCTTCCATCCAAACATACCTAGGATTTCAGGAATGGGAGTTGTCAATTCCTATGGTACCACTACCTACTAACGAACGGCATGGCCAATGTTAATGAATGTATTTTTGTCCCATTTAAACAAACCAAATGACATATCAAAATGTAAGCATGTGATGAAAAACAAATGTACTAAGTATGCAACAAAAGAACATACATAGCATGTGATGTGATGTAAAATATTGCACTAAGTATGCACTAAATGGACATACATAGCGTGAAATGTAATGTAAAATAATGTACTAAGTATGAACTAAATGGACATACATAGCATAAAATGTAATGTAAAACGATGTACTAAGTATGCAACAAATGGACATATATAGCAAAAACACAATGAAATCATGTACTATAAGTGTACTAATGAACATAACAAGCATATGATATGAAAAAATGGAAAGCATGAAAGTAACAAGTAGGCACATGTGTTTCACCCCAAAATGTTTGAAAAACAGTAAAAGAGGGGTCTATGTACTCACTTGAGATTGCTCAATAGTCTTTGGATAACCACCAAGCAATGCTAGAAAGATCACGGAATCAAACGGCACCTAATATAGGTAACTATGTTAATAAACGGACCTAAATCGGAGGATCGGATAAAATGAGGTTTCGTAAACCAAATGAGTGTAAGAAATCATGTAATATGGCTTAACAAAGCCTACATTTTAAAACGGAACCTATTCTAAGTGCTTACGACCCATTACGACTCGTTTAGGTAGCTTACGCTACTTTAACGCGTCGTTCGTGTAAAACGCGTTCGGACCGCCTAACTAGTCCTATGATAAGTAAAATATGCCTTAACATGTCTAATATTGTTGCCTAATCAGTTTAGATGTCAAAATTTAGGTTACATATGCTTAAAATGAATTTATGCGCAAAAATGGCATTTTGGTCATTTTCCTAAGGCATATAAACTACCTATCATACAACTAACTAAACGACGTGACCATAAGGTATAACCTTGGAAGGTTATTCCCTATACAACTATGGTCTCCTAATGTGTTTGGTCGGATCCTAATGATCGACCAAACGGGTCGGGTTCGAAAGTCTAAGCGGTTGTTTAGACCGCTTATCTTACGACCCTATATAAGCACTAAACTAAAAGTGACGAGTTAAACATGTTAAAACATGTTTAACGAATTTAGAAAACAAGTTTGATATCAAAACAAAGGGTTTTGATTCCCAAGAATAGTTTGGTTGCAAAATACGCAAGAATACGCATTTTGACCGAAACTACGACTCGTCACTACACCTAAACAACGTGGTAATCAGTAGGTATAGTCACTAGGGACTATAACCATCGTGATTACGCTCACGTTGCGAAGTTCAAACGAACTTTGTGTTGACCATAAACTGGTCAAAGTTGAAAGTCAAACACAGTTTGACTTTCGTGCTTAAAACGCATAAAAGAACGAAAGAGGACTTCCAACGGGTCCAAGCTATGGAGTTTTGATCCGATTACTCTAAGGTATGAAGTGTATAACTTCAACTTAGAGAGCCAAATCAGATCAAAGTGTGAGTTTGAAGCAAGAGGGTGGGGGTATTTATAGATTTCATAGAACCGTTAAGATCGTTCATCGAAAACCGAGCTTCGATCTGGACCTTACATGTGTGCCCATGGTTTTAGAATACCATGGGTACCCCAAAACAAGCCCCTAGTTTCATTAAAACCTGTGCAAATGAGGGGAACAGCTGGAACAAGCTGGAAATCAGATTTTCAACTTTGGTCCCTTCCTAAGATAACTATGGCAGATTGTCAACTTTGGTCCCTGAATGTGCAAAACATGGTTTTTGATGCATTTTTGACACGTTTAAGCCCTGTTAATCCCATTTCAAGGCTCTAAAATAAAGTTAAAGTATAGGGAACATGAAACATGCTCAAAAATATCTCGGATGTCGGTTCGTTTGGTCGTACGGTTGCGTTGTTCGGTTAATTACGACGAAACACGAACGAATGCGAAAAACGATCCAAATTACGCGACGAATGGAATTTAATCATGCCAATCACTAAAATAAAATATTTTGATGATTACATAAATTTTTGGATGTCCGGATGTATTCAGAACGTAAGATATGCGCGAAAATGCAAACTTAAGCACTTTTTGACGCTTTTAGTCCCTGAATGACCAAAAAGTTTATTTTAGCACACCGAACCCCTCAAAGCCTATTTCTAAGCTATGTAAAGGATATTTATGGTATGTTTAACTTATGATCATGTTCCGGAATGTTCGTTACAGTACGAATCGGCATACTTTCGCAGTTTGTCGAATTTAGTCCCTATAAGCGAATAAACTTGATTTTGCCATACCAAAGCCGTTAAAACTTATTTCTAAGTTATGTAAAGGATATTTAAGGTATGTTAAGTATAAATTGATGTTCCAGAGTGTTTGTTGCGTTAAACTAATTACGTTTACGCACCAGTTTGCGTATAACTCTCAAGAAAGCGATATAGAGTTTGAAATTGAACGAAAATCAAAACATGAAAAATGTCAAACATAAACAAGCAAACATTGGGATCAAATAACATTATTTCATTGATAACTGAATTGTTTACAATATTACAGACACAGGTGTCACAGATTGTTGCCTGACACCTTAGCAACGATAGTACTATAGTTTGGACTTAGCACCTGTTGTGGACAGGGGTTGTTAAGGGCTTTACTTCACGTGTCACAGTGGTGATATGTGTTGCGCATTCTACAACTCACAGTCACGTCTGTGCATATTTCATTGTCGATAACCTACTAGCTTCACTTTGCTACATGTTACATGCTGGTTACGCGTAAAACGATTCACTACTTATTATACTATTAAACTTGTATGCTAACCTTTACACTATGTGTATTGACCTCTATTTTAACGTATGTGACAGGTGTTTGAGATGCTAGGATGCTTGCTATCTTTTGTGGAATCAAGTTAGGAAGAGTCTAGAAACAAACCATTATTTTATGAGTTGTCGGAACAGTATTTTATTTGTCTTTGAGAACAATCTGCCTGTAATAACTATGTTTACTTGATATGTTACGGTATGGGACGCAATGCTTAAATATTTGGTAATTTATAGTTGTTATGGAAATCTCTTGGATAATCTGTTTCGCTCAGTGCCTCACCCCGATGTTTCCGCCATCGGTTAGGGTGTGACACTAACTTTGAAATATGTTTGACCTAAAAATGCCAACTACTGCTATGATGTATTGTATAAATTTTGAACGCCATATAGGATGTGTTATGGAACAATGAACTGAAATAAATTTTCCTTTTACATGTATATTTTCAGTCAACTTTGAAAACACCATATAAGTCATATAAAGCTAATGTAAAGATGTTTGTGAAAACGCCAATGAATTTTATCTTGTTTTTAGGCGAAGTCCGTTTGAAAGTCAAGATAAAGATACACACAGATGAGGCCCAAAACACCAAGAAAAGAAAGGCTTTGAGCCAGGATGTTGAGGTTCAAGAAGAACCTTATTATCAGTTCAGTGGGGCTAGAGTTTTATTAAGGGTGGAACATACTTGATTGGTTGGTTTGTCAATTTTAATGCAAATCAAATACAAACAGTGCAAAACATGGGATTTGGTGCTGCCCTGAAAATGAAGATACACAGTATACCAACAATGCTTGGGTATTGGCTTGTGGAAAATTACAATGCAGAAACAAACAATTTAAATGTCGTCAACCATACGATACGTATGAATGCGGAGTTGATACACTCTTTAACGGGTATACCAAATGTAAACATCGCCGTGACGACCAAAAGATCATCAAAGAATGACAAAGTAGTGGCTGAATGGAGAAGACAGTTTATAGGGACAACCTAGATTAAAAGACCAGGTGTGAATGCATACTTTGATGACATTTTACCTGCGATGAATGATTATGGGAGAAACTTTTGTCTAAATTTCCTTGTTGCATTCTTCACTATCATTGGGCATGCAAGTGATAACGCTGCTGTAAACCAGCAAGTTTTGCACAATGTTAAACCAAACATTCAAATCAACCATCCACCATGTCCTTATCAAATTTCATCGGCTTCGTTATCCGGTTTTGATTGGTTTTATGCGACGACTCGACCTAAAACCTACTTACTAAATAAACATAACCAAAACCACGACACTTGAGTCTCTAACCCAAAAAAGGGCGTAACTAATGATGGCAGTACCTAAATCCCATAATCATGAGAGAAAGGTCACTCTAAGAAAGTGAGACGATACCCACATCCCATGGTATGAGGAAAGGTAGCCGTTGTCACACCCCAAAAACAAACGTGGCGGTGATGGAGGTTGGTACCCATAAATGTCTTAGTGGTCGATGCAATATTTATTTTGGACGTTTAACTTATTTAAAACATGCAGTTTAGAGTTTCACACATACACCACAACCATGACATAGTTGTTTGGCCCTTATGGGTCTTAGTACACACGGTCCCAAAAGTAGTTTTAAAAGTGTCCGAACGTTATTTATTTAACAATCGCATCAAACAACCAAAAACAACCAAATGATAACACAAGCCAAAATTCCCGAAGCCGAACTCATGTACCTGAAGAACACGTAAAAATCAAGTGTCAACACAATGGAAGGTGAGTTCACATATTCTAATTTGTAACAAATTGTTTATGGAAAATCTTTCTTACAATAATTTTTTAACGAGAACAAGCATCCATACAAAATTATAAGAAAGTAAGTTTTATTTTCTTTATAAAAATTCGAGGGTAAATCATCGTGAGTTATTTATTTGAAAAGCCTCCGGTGAGATTTCTACCTATGGTTTGAATATAAATATTTGTCATTCGTTCAGTTTTGTAAGTTTGCAAGACGTTACGAGCTATATATCATAATTGAGGTTCTAATTCATTTAGAATCTTTTGATAATTTTTTATGTCTCATATAGTATTTAACTAGGTTAGAACCCCATGTATTACACGGGTTTACTAAATGTAATTTTATATACTAAATAATAAAAATAATATATCCTTAAAAAACTCGTGTATTGTATGGATTTAACAAATGTAATTTATATAACAAATAATAAAAAAGTTATATCTTTAAAAATCTTGTGTAATACATGGGTTAAATAAATGTAATTTTGTATAGTAAATAATTAAAAAAAGTTATTTTTTTTAAACCCTATGTATTACACGGGTTGAATAAACCTAATTTTATGTACCAAATAAGAAAAAAAAAAGTTGTATCATAAAAAACTAATGATAACATATTAATACAAAGTTTGGTTTTCATGATAATAAGAAAAAGTTATAGCATAAAAAAAACAAACGATTTCGTTATAGGGAAGCATTCTGTTCCAAAATGGCTAATGAAAAAACTTAGTTATATGAAAACTATATCTATCTATAAAGACACCAAGTACCTATACTTAATATGTTTAAGTTTTTTAAAAGATATGGGAACTTATGAATGCACTATACGTATCTGTAAACACAAAAAGTAACATTCGCCATTGAAAAAATTAATAAAAAGAGTGAATCAATATAATAGCATGGATAGATTAAGATCTATTTGGTGTAATTTAGAAGTAAAGTTATTATAACATTCGCCATTGAGAAATTAATAAAGAGTAAGTAAATCAACATAATATACGGTAGAATAAATTAAACAAAAGGAAAGATATTAAAATTAGAAATAAAAAAAATTCATTTCCAATGAAGATTTCTTCAAATAAAGTGTCGATCCAATAGCTTGTCAGTTGAATCCTTTATCCTAATATTGAATAAATAATTCAAAACCGAACACCAATGTTAGATAAAATTTGAATGGAAGATTTCAAAATTTGAATGGATTAAATTATCTTTAAATCATTAGGCAACAAACAACCATGAATTATTCATATATTGAACAAAATATATTATCACACTTAAATAATATTTTTAAAAAACTCAAATTTTGATAGCCTCGTTGATTGACACGTGTTACCAAAGAGCTTTCTTTTATTATATGTATTGATATTTTTTTATGTTATATAATATATGGACCCAATTGTGATGGACCGAGCTTTTTCTAATCATATATACTAGTCGATTTCAATGATATATTCTTTTAGCTTTTGTAAATAATCATAACACAATAAAAATTGGTCTATTTCTACAACTGAATGTCCACAGGATTAAAAAAAAAGGCACTTTTTTATCAACAAATTTAGGATAAATGAATAATATCCTAAATGAATATTTTTTTATAAATAAATAAATAAAGGCGAATATTTGTTAAATGAGTATATATTTTTATATAATATATTAAGGCTATAGGACTATATATCCAAAATCTTTGCATGCTTTAATAGAAACCTTGTTCTATCATTTGTAACAAGTGTAAAATTGGTAACGTAATGGTTAACATATATAATTAAAAAATATAAGCTATATAACAAAAATAATAAAAGCTGCAATTTTGGAAGCATGAATTTAAAAGTGACATTAAAACACAATTATAATAAGGTTCTTTTATTCATCAAATCACAATTAAAAAACTGGCACACGTAACAAAACCACAAAGGTAAACATATATATTTTGCGTATCACAACAAAGCCAATCTCATATAGGGTTGATCGATCTACTCGTCCATTGCCAAATCCTCAATAATATTCATCTTGTTGAGTGGATTGTTAAAGGCTTGGAAGTCACAATACTTGCAACTAGAAGGCAAGATGGATCCCATCCCGAGTTTTTGATGATGATCAAGATGCTCAACTTCCAACCGTGATGAATACTTACGTGCGATGACAACCGAGTTAATCACCTCATCTTGAGGGTGAAAGATTGACAAAACCTCAAACCCATGAAGATCTTCCGGTTCAACAACCGGATAAAGAAAAGCACGAGCGCCATGCGCGCTCCTTAGCATCAACATTGCCCCAGGTGCCATGTACTTAGCCAGATGTTCAATCACTTTAACCTTATCCTTGATGTCCATCCCCACAAGCGCAGCCAAGAAAACCACATCATACTCCTTCAAATCATCAGTCACTTCCATTATATCGGTCGTGTGAAAGAACATCCTTTGGGACAAGTCAGGATCAGGTGAAACAAGCCTCGAAGCCATTGAATTTGCCGAATCATCTATGTCATAGTTGTGAAATTCAGTGTTCTTGAGATGATACAAAGCTAGGACAATTGAAGTGAGAGGGAGGGGGCCTGACCCCACAAATGCAACGCGCTTGGGAGCAACATCTTGTTCAACCGAGTAGTGTTGGTTGAGGATGTCGAATTCGAGCTGGCTAAGTTTGAGGTAGTTGGAGTAATAAGGAAACAAATCAAGATGATGAAGAGGGTTTGGAAATGTGGCTAAAAGAGTGGAGAAATGAGCCTCTAAATAGCCTTCAGCCTCACCACAAAGTTTAATGAGTTTAGACCTTGTTTCTTGAATGTTTTGTGGAAGAGTGGCTACGTTTATGGAAGATGGTGGGATGCATGCGACCACGAGCTCGGTGAAGAGACTATTAACGTCTGGTGATGGCTTGAGGGTTTCTAGTTTGGAGATTTTGGCATAGATTTCGCACACTTTGGTGACCAAACCGGACTCTTGGTGAAGTGAACCCATGAGGTCTGGTCAAGAAAAAAAGAAAAGATTCTGGTCAAGTGGACAGTTGTCAAGAAGAAGAAGGAATTAGAGATTTGTGTGGCGTACGTTATCGAGAGGAGTGTGGCCTATTTATGGACGATATAGTGGTCCCAAATGATTTGGAGACAAGGGGTGAACCTTGCTTTTTTCTGATTTAACACATATAATTAATAAGTTTGAAGGAATATATTTTATTTTCGTCCTAGTTAAATTTAAAATAAGGGCATGCAAGATTTAAGAAATTTCCAAATAATATGTTTCTTGTTGCACCTATTATAATTTTAAACGGAGGAAATATTAAATTCAAGGGAAAATCACGTTTGTTGTCCAAGAAAAACAATACAAAAATTCAAGGGATGGCGGCACAGTTTGTTGCTCGTCTACCTGCTATCCTTATGTAATTTGCCCTGATTAATGTATAATTGATGTTTTGTTGAAAATACCATTGACTTTTGTTTTCGCAATAGTTCTAACAAATGAAAGAACTAAAGTTTCGACCTATGTGTCACTTAGTGCACTGTTCATATACTCTACGCTCTAGCCATCCAATGAGGTGTTCAGTGGCGAAGCTTGAAAAAAAAGTTCGGGGGGTCGGAATGTAATGGACCTAAAAAAAAATTTCTATCGCGTAGTTTCGAGGTGTATGTTAGGGTCGGACGTCTGTGATTCGATTCGATTCGGGTCGGGTCAAACATTAATATCAAATAAAAAACGTTCTCAAACATTAAAACGGACCAATTTCACCCCTAATTTCAGAAATTCGGACCAATTTCACCCCTAATTTCAACCTAAATTACATAAATTGTAGCCCTAAATCAAACAAATTTGGGTTTTTTATAGGGTGGGCTTTTAAGTTGGGATATATAATGATTTGATTTGGGTTATATAATATGCATTCTAGTATTCTACCAAATGTAGTGATTTGGGCTATAATATTTAGGCTAATTAAATATTTTATTTGGGCTATATAAATAAAAAAGATTAAAAACGGGGGTCGAAAACGTATATACCTAATTTTTTTTATAAAACCGGGGGGTCGAAAACGTATATACCTACAAAATCCTATACGAAACGTACATATATAACACTACTAACCGAAAAGTTCGGGGGATCGGGCGCCCCCCTCGCACCTTAAATCCTGCGCCCCTGGAGGTGTTGGCACATGAACCATTGGGTGTAAATGAGTTGAGTCGACTTCGGACTCGATTAGGTTTGAGCTCATTCATTTAACTAAGAGTTTGACTCGTGAGTAATTTTGTAACTTAAGCAATTTTTTTTTTCATTTTTGTAATAGAATTAATGTTTTTAGAACCGGACCGGACATCAAACCAGACGTCTTACCGGTTTAATGGTCGGGCCGGTCGAATTGGATTTAAGAACCGGATAATTTTATAATTAGTTTAATAATTTAAAAAATGAAATATAAATTAATACTACAAGTTAATTAATTATAGATTAAATTATAATAAAAAATAAATCATTGTATAAGTTGTGTTACCATTTTATAACTAAATAAGTAAAAAGCATGGTTAGCGTGTGTATACATATAATAAAAATAAATTTTAATGTATCTTAACAACAAAATAAATGAATATATTAGGAAATATTTAAATGTATAACTTGTTTTAGGAATACAAATGGACTTTTTAATGATAATACATATTGGGAACTTCAAATATATAGTACATTTTATGGGGAATGTCATGATTTTTTTGCATATATGAGGCAGGTTATTGACTTTTTTTTCTGCATAGAAATCGTAAATTGTTTCATCAGTATCTCCATCTAAAAAAAGAACCAGTGTCCCTAATTTTTTTTTTTGTATATAATAGATCAAACTGGAAGAACTAAACTCAAGATTCATCGTTTGGGTCTTCTAGATGTGACAACCGGTAATTTACGGCTTTTAATTTCGCGCAAAACGAACATTAGGACGATTATAAGTATAGTGTAAGACGCAAATTAACCTAATTAGGCCTTTAGAGTGCCTAGGAACGACGAACCGACTTTACAGTGCGCGAAAGGTGGTTTACGGAAAAACCGCTGAATATTAAATGGTAACGAACTGAAACCGAACAAAATACTGACAACGCCGACAAATACGAATTTTATACTTATAAATTTAGTTTGGCGAATTTATCGTGCTTCCGTACGTCACAAAGCGCAAATGTGAAAGAAAAACGCGACTGCAGGAATGCACCGACGACGAGACGGAAGCCTTGGAGACGCGTAATACCTTCAAAACTAAAATTTTACGATATATTTAGCTTCGTAATTAAATTTTAATAACCGCAGTCGAAACCGGATCGAAAAACGGATTAAAAACGGCAAACAACGCAATTTACGCGATTTTTAGCGCAACAGGCGAACGAACGCGCAAACACTGACTACCGACCCCAATTTACGTGTTATTGACTTTAAATTCATACATTACTATATTTCACGAGGATCGGGTGCTTTAACGGGCTCTAGAAAGGGGATTGGGCCGCTCGGGAGACACACATGTACTAACGGGCCTTGGGCCCGGCCCACTCCCGAACACTACCTATATAAAGCCCTCAAACCCTAATATTCCTCGTTTGTATCAGTCGCTTAACAAATCCCTTTCCCTCCCACACTTTTCTCTGCAGATCTAAACACACACCTAGAAACCTTATCCTCACTTTCATATCATCTTCAAAACACACAACAACAATAGCAGCTCTCACTCCCTCCCTCTCGATTCCTGTCCAGGCAAGCACGTCGGCCGGCTACCGGCCGTATTACTAGCAACGGTACCTCCGGCTTCTCCAGCGAACACTCCTCAACTTGTCACACCCCGACCGCGTTAAACAACAAAACCGCGGCAGAAACGTCGGGGAGTGGAGTAACAGAATCATTGTTTCACTACACATACATTTGAAGTTATGTTTTATTGAATTAATAATTGTTTAACATTTGTCTTGAAATAAAGTAAACGAGTTCAAACATATTGTCTTGCATATTTAATGTCACTAAGGCCCTCGTCCAATCCTATGTTTTGCATCATGATCATCAAACAACTGCACCTGAAACATATGTGAAAATAAAGTCAGCATAAAAATGCCGGCGAGTACATAGGTTTTGTGAGTGTGTCAAATTCATGGCTTGTATGCATATTGCAATACCTCGTACGACTACTAGAGTTGAAATTGAAAACCTTGTATTGAAAAGTGTTTGGTATTGCAATATAATTAACCAACTAAAACAAGTTGGTTATATGTTTATGAAAACCTCGTTGCCATGAATCTTGACCCAAAACATTTGTTTTTGTAATCCAAATTGTAAATCGTCCTTGTATGGTTTATATCATTTAATAAACATCATTGCGTGACATCGTTTGAAATCATTCGTCCAAGTGAACTAAATAACGCCACAGAATGTAATATGATAAAAGCACTTATATATAAGAAGTACCAGCGGCGTATCTACCATGCTTTTATTACGTTACACCCATCCCGTTATCTAATCACTTACCATAAACCAATCGTTCAATTGTACGTGTTATCAATCGTCCGTGTTTTCAATCGTTAAATTCGTTCGTGTTATAAAATCATTCGTTCAATCGTTCGTGTTATAAACCATCGTTCAATCGTTCGTGTTATAAAACCATTCGTTCAATCGTCCGTGTCATAAAACCATCGTTCAATCGTCCGTGTTATAAATCATCGTTCAATTGTCCGTGTTATAAACCATCGTTCAATCGTTCGTGTCATAAAACCATTCGTTCAATCGTCTGTGTTTTAATTGTGAAAACTTACTTTTGGTCGTCCTTTTGGAATACATTCAAACCTATGTGACTCGTCTATACCACCAAAGGGTATCTTTAATCAACTAACAAACCACCAAAGAGTTTGTTAAAATAACAGTTTCTGTCGTTACCCACATTAACCCCAAATCCATGGTGATAGTCCGATAACGGGATTTGTCAGATTCTATGGTACCATAACATACTACTGGTTGGCTCAGCCAAAGCTAATGAATGTCATTCCTTTTATGTATCAACGCACCAACAAGTTCGTTCACATTATTGAAATCGTTGTGTTTTAATATAAAACATAGTACTTGTTTTTGAAAACTGGAAATCGTTTTAGCACATATGAATCACCCCAAAACAATTGAAAGCATAAAATAGGGGAACTATGTACTCACTTGAGATTGCAAAGTATCCTTGATTAAGTGAACTAACAAAGCTCGGGAAATCAAGGAATCAAGTGGCACCTAGTATGGAATCACTATGTTAATAAATCGGGACCTAAATCGGGAGATCGGGTAGAATGAGGTCTTGTAAGACAAATGAGTGTTGGAACTCATATGATATGGTTTAACAAAGCCTACATTCTGATTTGAAATCAATCCTAAGTGCTTTTGACCCGTTATGACCCGTTAAGGTAGTTTACGCTACTTTAACGTATCATTTGTGCAAATGCGCGTTCGGATGGTCTAACTAGTCCTATGATAAGTCTTATATATCTAAACATGTTTAATAATGTTGCATAATCAGTTTAAGTGTCAAAATTTAGGTTACATATGCTTAAATTGAAATTATGCAGAAAAAAGGCATTTTGGTCATTTTCCTAAGGCATATAAACTACCTATCATATAACTAATCAAACGAAGTGACCATAAGGTATAACATCGGAAGGTTATTCCCTATACAACTATGGTCACACTATATGTTTGGTTGGATCCTAATGATCGACCAAACGGGTCGGGTTCGAAAGTCTAAGCGGTTGTTGAGACCGTTTGACTTACGACCCTAAAAAAGCACTAAACTAGAAGTGACGAGTTAAACATATTAAAACATGTTTAACTAAGTTAGAAAACTGATTTGATATCAAAACAAAGTGTTTTGATACCCGAAAATAGTTTCATCACAAAATGCACATAATCGTGCATTTTGACCGAAACTTTGACTCATCACTTCGACTAGTCAACGTGGTAATCAGTAGGTATAGTCGCAAGGGACTATAACCATCGTGATTATGCTCACGTTGCAAAGTTCAATTGAACTTTGACTTGACCAAATCATGGTTAAAGCTGAAAGTCAAACACTGTTTGACTTTTAGCTTGAAATAAATAAACAAGACTTGAAAGAACACTTACAAGTGCTATAGGATGAAAGAATGACTAAAAACACTCAGCTATGAAGCCTCCAACAAGTGAGGTAGCGTCAATTCAGAGATTAGAGAGAAGAGAAATGGAAATGAGCAAGGAAGAATGTTGAAGATCATGGGTATTTATAGTAATCTTGCAACCATTAGATCTTGCCAAGTGTTTTGTGTGGTGATCAAGGAATAATCCACACCATACACTTGTTAGGACCTGATTAGAGGACTTGTTGAACACACAAATAGCCCACAATAATCAGAAACAAGGATTAAAACAAGTGCTGCAGGCTGTTTTAATGAAAAACTAGTTTCTACCTAGCATCACTTCTCGCGGCCCGTGACCCAGACAGGTGTTCCTGTCGCGGCCCGCCAGCCAGGGTACTGTCCAGACTTTTCAAACTTGTCAATTTCAGTCCCTGCAGCTCAGAAACTTGTTAAAGCATAGGGTACTTGAAATATGCTTAGAAATATCATGGATGTCGGTTCGTTTGGTTGTACGATCGCGTTTTTTCGGTTAATTATGACAAAACTCGAACGGACGCGAAAACGATCCAAATTATGCGACGAATGGTATTTTTGCATTCCTATCACTAAAATACAATATTCTAGCGATTACAAAATTTTTGGATGTCCGGATATGGTCAGAACGCAAGATATGCACGCATTTGCATACTTTCGCAGTTTTGACGCTTTTAGTCCCTGTGATCAAATAAGCGTATTTTCGCATACCGAACCCCTTAAAACTTATTTCTAAGCTATGTAAAGGGTACTTAGGGTATGTTTAGCTTATGATCATGTTTCGGAGTGTACGTTGCTGATGCGTGTGAAGTGTTATATATATTAGGTGTATATTTTTAAGCCCCTTTAACACTTTTTAGTCAAGTTTTAAATTTATAAAACACGATATTTACTAACACTAAACACACATATGGGCAAGTAGTATAGTGTTGGTAAGATACCGAGGTCGTCCAAGGACACAAGAGCTTTTAGTACCGGTTTATCCTCAACGTCTAATCAAATCAAAAAGTTTAGAAAAATGTTTTAAGCTAAGAAAAATAAAAATTAACTAAAATGCTGAAAAAATAAATATAAAAGAAAAAACAGATAGACAAGATGAATCACTTGTTTCCGACTTGTGTATAGTGTAACCTTTGATTATTTCCGCACTTTTGCACTTGTTTAAGAGATTATCTTAGTTATTGTAGTAGGCCCCTCCTTTGAAGGTGACGTTACCCTCAACCCAGTAGTTTGAGTCAGCAAGGATACAATCCTAAAGGGTTGGATTATTGAAAGATAATTAATTAAGTTATTAATGCAAATTATGGTAGGCCCCTCTTTTGGAGGTGACGTTACCCTCGACTAAGTAGTCTGAGTCAGCAGGGATACAGTCCTAAATAGCCGGGTTATAGTATTAATAGTAGTTAACTTATGAGGGGATCAAAGAGTTTGGACCCCCGCCATCCAATACCGTTAAGTATTGAAGGAGGTCCTACTAAATTTGACCCAGGTCCATTGCAGGACCTCTAAACGCTGAACAATGGCAAGACTCTTACCAAACCATTCCCTTAACCCCCGACCAGGTAGCCAACATACCTCCATATAGACCGTGGAGATATGAATGGTGAAAATCTTTTATTTTATATAGATAGTAAAATAATGTCAAGACACCACGGACAAACGATAAGGAAGAATCACCTTCAACATAAGAAACTAGTTATTAAAGTCATTAATACAAAACCAAATAAAAAGTGCAAAAAGATTAGAAATAAAAAGTATTACACTAGACACTTGTCTTCACCAAGTGATGTAAGAGACTTAGGCAAACATGGCCTTGATTGTCAAGAACTCTTACGATCAATCTTGGATCCCGAGACGACTCACACACTCTATGATGGACAATCAATGATGGTGTTATGGTGGTGGTGGGTGGTGGGTGAAGTGTGAGAGAGGTGGTGTGCCAAGGGATCGATTGAGCTTGAGCCAAGCACTCCTATTTATAGGCTGAACAGAAGCTCGGGCACGGCCCCGTGTCCAGTGGGCACGGCCCCGTGTCCACATCCTTCTCTTTCTTCATTTAATGCAGCTTGTCTTATTAGTTGACCACGCCCCCGTGTCCGCTGAGCACGACCCCGTGTGCAGAAGAATCTTTGTACTATGAAGATTTTCCTGGATTGTGCGAATCTTATAGTTGACCACGGCCCCGTGTCCGCTGAGCACGACCCCATGGTGGCCAATAGAAGCTTCTACCACTTTGTCTTTTCTGCTGACACTTGGGCACGCCCCCGTGCTGGCTGAGCACGGGGCGTGTTCAGTCTTCTGTCTTCTTGTTTTGCTTGGGAAGATGCTGTCGTGGGGTCGGGCATGTCACGTTTGTTCCTTTTCTTGTATTTTTGTTGGGTTTTGCTGTCTTTTTGCTTCTTTTGTTAATTTGAGCTCATTTAATCCTGAAAATACAAAAGGAAGACAAAAGCACACTTTTTCCAACATTAGTACTAAAAAAGGGTTAGTTTTATGCCACAATTGATGTAATTTATATGTTGCATTTTGCACACATCAAATACCCCCACACTTGAATCTTTGCTTGTCGTCAAGCAAAACTCTTTATAATGTGGCTTTACACACCCAAATGGAATGGGTAGAGAATAAGGTTTTTGGGCTTGTCATAGAGTGTCGGGATTTCCAAGATTCTTTATTTAGTTTTATTTTTATTTATTTACAATCCTATTCGTCATGATTTATTTAAAACTTTTCATAAGATAAATTACTTATTAGGGCATAACATGCCTCTTTAAAATTCTATTTATATACAAGTTCACATACCTCACGGGGATCACTCAACACTCGGCCGAAAATGTATTTTTGTGGATCACTCGAGAGCGGCATGGAACTTACTCGTACCATATGCTTGCCAAGCAATCAATCCTCCTCCTTTTTAACTATATACCTTTGTAAATATCAAGAGGACTTTTTGGGTGAAGGGTTAGGCTTGGGTTAAAGGTAGGTGGTTGGGTTAGTGGTTAGTGGTTAGTAGAAAAAGGGCGAAAAAGCGTAACAAGCATCGGTTTTTGTAAGACTTTTTATTTTTGTAACTTTTATTTTGATGAAGCTATTATTCAAACAAAGTTATTTTTGATGAACTTGTTTGTTTATTTTCTTTTTGCTTCATCATCAACACATTTTTTTTTTGAAAAGTCATACGAAAAACCGAGCTTGTTACTAAAACAAAGGGTTAAAAATGAAAAATGTTTTGGTGGGTGAAAGGGTGTTTGGTTTGGGTTATGCAATGAAAAGGTTTAGGCTCAAAGGGGCTAACTAGGGGGATTTTGGGTAGGTGGTAAAAAAAAAAAGAAAAATAATGGTCTAGAAATAAAAAGAGTTAGTCCTAATGCCTCCATCATTTACTTACTCGGGTTTAAGTTGGTAAGGACCGGGAATGTATCGTCATGGCAATTTCTAGAGTCGTAAGAACCAAGCGGCTATTCACACAAGAAACGAAAAATGAGCATTTAGTCTAATGATATGTAATTGTATGCTCAATAAAGGCTCAAAACTCACTTTTGTGGGAATGAATTTTTATGTGATCAAGTATATAAAATCAAATTTTAAATAAGTTTGTCATGCCTTTTCATAATTTTCTTATGTTGGTTCTTTTTATCACGACGCTATCGGTTGTAAATTCGTAAAAATATAACTTTTTTTGAACTTGAAATTCCCAAGTTAAACCTAGACAAGTAAAAAAAAAATTTTTGAAAAAATTTGGGGTGATTAGCGGTTCTAATAGAGTTTTGTGTAAGGCTTGTATTTAGGACTTGCAAGATTCAAGGTTTTAGCATCCCCCCACACTTAAATTACACATTGTCCTCAATGTGTCCCAAAAATAAATTTTTAGGTTGATTGAATGTGTAAAAGGTGTGATTTAAGCAAAAACTTATGTTACTGGGCACTGGACACGGCCCCGTGTTGTCCGGGCACGGCCCCGTGTTCAAGTGCCAGTAACAAAATTAAATTAAGAGAAACAGAAGCCTGGACACGGGGGCGTGTTGGGTGAACACGGCCCGTGTCCAGTTACGGAGTTACCTGAACTGGGTCTTTTCTGCAGACTGTGCAGCACGGGGCCGTGTTGGGTGGACACGGCCCGTGCCGAGCTTACTGTAAGCGAAGAATTTTGTCGGATGTTCCTGTTTTCCTGCATGGGGTGCTGGTTCAAGTTTCCCTTGTATCCTTTGCCATCTCAAGTGTGTTTTATTTCTGAAAATTAAGACTAACTAGAAAACATAAAAAAAAAATTAATTTAAACTAAACTAAGGATAGTTCCGCGGAATGCCTCCGTGGTGCGCCACGTTTATAAGGGTCCTTGGCTAGACCCAAAGTCTGGTCATATGTTACCCAAGTGGGATGTATTGCATCCCATGTTACACCGTCGGAGAGCGTCATCCAAGCTTGAGTCTATGACCTTCATGTAGTCGACCGGGTCTTCGTCCTCTACTCTCTTTCCACATTCAAACTTCACTTCCTTGTCCCCAAACTTCAATGTTAATGTTCCGTCATTCATATCCACCACTGCTTGGGCGGTGGCTAGAAATGGCCTCCCGAGGATGAGAGGGACATCGGTGTCTTCCTCCATGTCTAGGATGACAAAGTCGGTTGGGAAAACGAAGTTGTCAACCTTGACCAATAGATTTTCAGCGACACCTTGTGGAAATTTGACGGATCTGTCGGCGAGTTGTATGCTCATCTTTGTAGGGCTTGTTGTTCCTAGGCCGAGTCGTTTGAACATCGATGTGGGCATGAGGTTAATGCTAGCCTCAAGATCGGCTAATGCATTACGAACGGGGGATTCCCCGATCGAGCAAGGAATTGTGAAGCTTCCGGGATCAATTTTCTTTTGTCGGAGTTTGTTGAGTACTAAGGCGGAGCATTCTTCGCCTAAGTTAACTAATTGCAATGATTCAATTTTCCTTTTGTGAGTGAGGAAGTCCCTCATAAATTTTGCATATTTAGGCATTTGGGTTAGGACCTCAATAAAAGGAATATTAACATGCAATTGTTTTAGTAAATTTTCGAATTTTGTGAATTGCTCATCGGTCTTTTGACGATTTAACCTACCGGGGTACGGAATTGGAGGAGTCTTGGTGGGCTCTTGATTTGGTAAAGGAGCCTTTTCTGGTTGGGATGCGGGTGGAGTCGTGGTTTGGTTAGACTGGCTTCTTTCATCTGGCGGTGATGGAGCCTCCTCGGGACCCACGGTTCGATTTCTCAATGTGATGAGATGTACTTGTGCTTTTGGGTTGGTTTCGGTATTGCTAGGTAACGCGCCTTGTGGTCTCTCGGAGAAATTTTGAGCTATTTGATTTAATTGTTTTTCAATGTTTTGAATGCTAGCTTGTTGATTTCTAAAATTCGATTCCAATTGTTGAAATCGATCCGAGTTTTTCTTTTCGGTGTCGGAGATGAGGCGAGATACAGTATCTTCAAGCCTTTCTCTTCCACCTTGTTGTTGAGAAAAAATTTGTGGTTGTTGAAAGTTAGTTCGTTGGTTTTGTTGGTTACTACTATTGCCGGGATCTCTCCAACCAAGGTTAGGGTGGTTACGCCATCCTTGGTTGTAGGTACCCGTTGGTGGACCCGACGGCCTAGGTCTGTTATCAATGTAGTTTACCGTTTCTGTTTGTTCATCTAATTCTTTCATACAACTCCAATTTTCATGTGGCCCACCACATCCTTCACAAGCCATAACCGAGGCCGTTTTTGTCATTTCTAGCTTTTTGATTTTCGAAGAGAGGGCCTCGATTTGGGCTTGTAAAGAAGTGCTTTCATCAACCTTATGGGCGCCCAGGGCAATAGATTTATTACCTCGGGGAGTGTGCCATTGAAAATTGGTTTGAGCAATTTCCTCAATTTGATTATATATTTCATTTGGGTGACGATTACCTAAAAGTCCCCCGGAGCTAGAATCAAGTGTTTGTCAGGTGTGTGGCAACAACCCATTATAGAAAGTGGATACTTGTTGCCATACCGCAAGACCGTGATGAGGACACTTTCTTAGTAGCTCCTTGAACCTTTCCCAAGTTTCATATAAGGATTCCCCATCCTCTTGTGAATATGTATTAATTTCAGTCATTAATTTAGCCGTTTTAGCAGGAGGGAAATACTTATATAGAAACTTTTGGGCTAGTTCATCCCAGGTGTTTACCGAGCCAACTGGGAGGGTGTTAAGCCAAGCCTTAGCTCGGTCTTTTAGTGAAAATGGAAACATTCGAAGGCGGATGGCGTCATTTGATGCTCCATTGATCCGAAAGGTATCACATATTTCTAAGAAATTAGTAATATGTAGATGGGGATCCTCGTCCGCAATCCCATGGAAGGTTGCGGAGTTTTGAAGCATTTGTATCAAATGTGGTCGAAGTTCGAAGTTATTGGCTTCGACATTCGGTGCATTGATAGTGGCGCCGAGATTACCTACGGTGGGTCGTAGGTAATCCATGAGGGTACGTTGGTCCGCCATTGGAAGTGGGTCCCCCAAAACTTTCTCTTGATTTTTAGCTTTAAGTCTTTTTCTGAGAAAGCGTTCGGGTTCTTCTAGAGGTTCTTTTATGTCTCAACTAGAACTGGAGCTCATGCACTACGTAGGAATTTCAAATGTGGCGCCAAGGTTCCAAGTCCTGCGATAAAAACAGAAAAGAATGTTGGTCAGAAGGTTCACCACGGCCCCGTGCTCAGTGAACACGGCCCGTGGTCAAGTTTACAGTAATTGTTCTCCGGATCCCTGTTACTGGGAGTTGGACACGGCCCCGTGTTGCACCGACACGGCCCCGTGCTCAGCTCTCTGTAACTCGGAATATAAAAACTGCCAGTGACAGTGCTGGGCACGGCCCGTGTCTGACCAGGCACGGCCCGTGTCTGACCAGGCACGGCCCGTGCTGAGCTCTGCAGAAACAGAAAAACTAAGAAAAAACCTAAAAAAAATGAAAAATAAGAAAAAAGATTAGGCCGTTGATCCCTAACTTTCTTAAAATCCTTGTGTCCCCGGCAACGGCGCCAAAAACTTGATGCGTGTGAAGTGTTATATATATTAGGTGTATATTTTTAACCCCTTTAACACTTTTTAGTCAAGTTTTAAATTTATAAAACATGATATTTACTAACACTAAACACACATATGGGCAAGTGCACCCATCGTGAGCGTAGTATAGTGTTGGTAAGATACCGAGGTCATCCAAGGACACAAGAGCTTTTAGTACCGGTTTATCCTCAACGTCTAATCAAATCAAAAAGTTTAGAAAAATGTTTTAAGCTAAGAAAAATAAAAATTAACTAAAATGCTGAAAAAATAAAAATAAAAGAAAAAACAGATAGACAAGATGAATCACTTGGTTCCGACTTGTGTATAGTGTAACCTTTGATTATTTCCGCACTTTTGCACTTGTTTAAGAGATTATCTTAGTTATTGTAGTAGGCCCCTCTTTTGAAGGTGACGTTACCCTCAACCCAGTAGTTTGAGTCAGCAAGGATACAATCCTAAAGGGTCGGATTATTGAAAGATAATTAATTAAGTTATTAATGCAAATTATGGTAGGCCCCTCTTTTGGACGTGACGTTACCCTCGACTAAGTAGTCTGAGTCAGCAGGGATACAGTCCTAAATAGCCGGGTTATAGTATTAATAGTAGTTAACTTATGAGGGGATCAAAGAGTTTGGACCCCCGCCATCCAATACCGTTAAGTATTGAAGGAGGTCCAACTAAATTTGACCCAGGTCCATTGCAGGACCTCTAAACGCTAAACAATGGCAAGACTCTTACCAAACCGTTCCCTTAATCCCCGACCAGGTAGCCAACATACATCCATATAGACCGTGGAGATATGAATGGTGAAAATCTTTTATTTTATATAGACAGTAAAATAATGTCAAGACACCACGGACAAACGATAAGGAAGAATCACCTTCAACATAAGAAACTAGTTATTAAAGTCATTAATACAAAACCAAATAAAAAGTGCGAAAAGATTAGAAATAAAAAGTATTACACTAGACACTTGTCTTCACCAAGTGATGTAAGAGACTTAGGCAAACATGGCCTTGATTGTCAAGAACTCTTACGATCAATCTTGGATCCCGAGATGACTCACACACTCTATGATGGACAATGGATGATGGTGGTGGATGATGGTCTTATGGTGGTGGTGGGTGGTGGGTGAAGTGTGAGAGAGGTGGTGTGCCAAGGGATCGTTTGAGCTTGAGCCAAGCACTCCTATTTATAGGCTGAACAGAAGCTCGGGCACGGCCCCGTGTCCAGTGGGCACGGCCCCATGTCCACATCCTTCTCTTTCTTCATTTAATGCAGCTTGTCTTATTAGTTGACCACGCTCCCGTGTCCGCTGAGCACGACCCCGTGTGCAGAAGAATCTTTGTACTATGAAGATTTCCCTGGATTGTGCAAATCTTATAGTTGACCACGGCCCCGTGTCCGCTGAGCACGGCCCCGTGGTGGCCAATAGAAGCTTCTACCACTTTGTCTTTTCTGCTGACACTTGGGCACGCCCCCGTGCTGGCTGAGCACGGGGCGTGTTCAGTCTTCTGTCTTCTTGTTTTGCTTGGGAAGATGCTGTCGTGGGGTCGGGCATGTCACGTTTGTTCCTTTTCTTGTATTTATGTTGGGTTTTGCTGTCTTTTTGCTTCTTTTGTTAATTTGAGCTCATTTAATCCTGAAAATACAAAAGGAAGACAAAAGCTCACTTTTTCCAACATTAGTACTAAAAAAGGGTTAGTTTTATGCCACAATTGATGTAATTTATATGTTGCATTTTGCACACATCAAATACCCCCACACTTGAATCTTTGCTTGTCCTTAAGCAAAACTCTTTATAATGTGGCTTTACACACCCAAATGGAATGGGTAGAGAAGAAGGTTTTTGGGCTTGTCATAGAGTGTCGGGATTTCCAAGATTCTTTATTTAGTTTTATTTTTATTTATTTACAATCCTATTCGTCATGATTTATTTAAAACTTTTCATAAGATAAATTACTTATTAGGGCATAACATGCCTCTTTAAAATTCTATTTATATACAAGTTCACATACCTCACGGGGATCACTCAACACTCGGCCGAAAATGTATTTTTGTGGATCACTCGAGAGCGGCATGGAACTTACTGCTACCATATGCTTGCCAAGCAATCAATCCTCCTCCTTTTTAACTATATACCTTTGTAAATATCAAGAGGAATTTTTAGGTGAAGGGTTAGGCTTGGGTTAAAGGTAGGTGGTTGGGTTAGTGGTTAGTAGAAAAAGGGCGAAAAAGCGTAACAAGCGTCGGTTTTTGTAAGACTTTTTATTTTTGTAACTTTTATTTTGATGAATCTATTATTCAAACAAAGTTATTTTTGATGAACTTGTTTGTTTATTTTCTTTTTGCTTCATCATCAACACATTTTTTTTTTTTTTGAAAAGTCATACGAAAAACCGAGCTTGTTACTAAAACAAAGGGTTAAAAATGAAAAATGTTTTGGTGGGTGAAAGGGTGTTTGGTTTGGGTTATGAAATGAAAAGGTTTAGACTCAAAGGGGCTAACTAGGGGGATTTTGGGTAGGTGGTAAAAAAAAAGACAAATAATGGTGTAGAAATAAAAAGGGTTAGTCCTAATGCCTCCATCATTTACTTACTCGGGTTTAAGTTGGTAAGGACCGGGAATGTATCGTCATGGCAAGTTCTAGAGTCGTACGAACCAAGCGGCTATTTACACAAGAAACGAAAAATGAGCATTTAGTCTAATGATATGTAATTGTATGCTCAATAAAGGCTCAAAACTCACTTTTGTGGGAATGGGTTTTTATGTGATCAAGTATATATAATCAAATTTTAACTAAGTTTGTCATGCCTTTTCATAATTTTCTTATGTTGGTTCTTTTTATCACGACGCTATCGGTTGTAAATTCGTAAAAATATAACTTTTTTTGAACTTGAAATTCCCAAGTTAAACCTAGACAAGTAAAAAAAAAAATTTGAAAAAATTTGGGGTGATTAGCGGTTCCAATAGAGTTTTGTGTAAGGCTTGTATTTAGGACTTGCAAGATTCAAGGTTTTAGCATCTGTTAGTGCACTACGTCTATTGACTTCGTCTTGTATCATGTAATAGGATAGAATAGGATATTCTGTGCACGAGGTTCGAGAAATTGAGAAATGAGGTTTAAGTGAAGATTTCGCTTGAAACTGATTATGTGATATTTCAAGCGAAATCATACACAACAAGATTTCGCTTGAACTAGTTCTGATCATTCAAGCGAAATCTCAAGCAACAGATTTCGCTTCAACCTGTTCAGGATGTCTTCAAGCGAAATCATCTCCTCTATATATAGTGCACATGTCATTTCATTTGGTACGCGACTTTCGAAAGTGTAACGAAGTGCTGCCGATTTTCTGTCAGGTTGTAAACATTGTTATTATCAATACAAGCAACAGATTAAAGAGTACAAGCTGTTTTCGTGTCCGGTTTACTGATTCCGCCTTTAAACTGGATGTAAAACTCTTCTGAACGACTCAGTCGGGTCCAACAACGATCCAACAAGTGGTATCAGAGCTCAGGACGAGGAGTTCATACTACTACAGCTTGATTCTACCGATTTCTCTCATTTCTACTCATTTCTTTTTATAATTTTCTGATCTGAACTAGTTTCAACGGTCGAAATGGTCTGATTTTCAAGTATATCGTGTAAAACGTAGTTTTAACAAAGCCTACAAAGATTTGGACTAAAACTCAGACTAAAACATGTTAAAAATTACCTAAAACTAGATTTCGCTTGAAAGTGTTCGAAGGTTACAGGTAGATTTCGCTTGAAAACATAAGGTTTAGCTTGAAAATCAGAGGTTTCGCTTGAGTAGTTCAAGCGAAATAGAGTTTATTGATTTCGCTTGAAACTATTGGATGTGATCTGACTGGATTTCGCTTGAAGTTGAAGCGAAATAGTTCATATCAGATTTCGCTTGAACAGTTTTATTAAGCTGATTTCGCTTGAAGCTGTTTATATTTCAAGCATTTCGCTTGAAGTTGCTGAATTTTCATAACTTTGAAAATTTCTAAGTGTTTGACTGATTTTTTTTCTAGGTACGCTCACGATGGATGATAATTTCATAAACCCGTTTAGCGATATGTACGCGTTCACTTCTGAATCGTCAGATAGAAGATCTGAGATGAAAGAATATTCAAAAGAGATTTCGGAGAATTTGAAGTTTGAGAACATGTACGGGAGCCAACAGAAGCCACCAAAGCTAATGAAAGTGGAAGATTATCACTGGTGGAAAAATAGATTTGAGGGTTAGGTAAAAGCTTTTGCTACTGAAACCTGGTTAAAACTAACAGATGAATATGTTGCACCAGTAAAAGAGGGAGGAGAGTTAATAGATGCAAAAGATTTTTCAGAAAAAGATATAAAAAATGTTGTAGCTGAACATAGAATGATAACATTGATCAAACAGTCAGTAAGAGAGGATATTATTTCATTGCTCGAACAAGAAAAGACTTCAAAGATTTTGTGGGAAGCGTTAGAGAGAAAATGTGTAGGAAGTAATGAAATTGTTAAAAACAAAAAGAAATTGTTGCGTAAAGAGTTTGATTTATTCAATTGTATGAAAAATGAATCTGTTTGTAAAATGATTGAGAGATTCGGACATCTGAAAATGGAGCTGATCAGACACCAAATCTTACCTTCTGAAGAGGAGCTGGTGGATAAACTGTTTGATTCATTGCCAAATGATCAAGAGTGGCAATACTTCGCTCTAATGTTGAAAAATACAATCAAGCCTGAAGATTTGAAATTGGATATGCTGATTGAAAAGCTTGAAAGTCATGAGCTGGAGATAAAGAGATCTAAAGTCAACAATTCAGCTTATCAGCAGAATGTAGAGCTTTACTACAGAGTACCGCAGGCTGGGTCTCCAAGAACAGCATTTTCTGCAGAAAGTTCAAGTTCAGTGAATAATGAAAGTTTTCACAGTGGATCTTCTTCAAACACTTCAAATCAATCTGCTTCAAAGAATTTGTTTCAGTGTAACATCGCAGTGGATCTGAAGAATGGGCAGAATTTCAGCGAAGAGTCGGCAAAACAACAGATGGTTTTCTTAGCATCTGTACTTGAATCGTATGAAAGCCTCGTTGCAGGGAAGATTGGCAATACCAATTTGACGAAAGAAGATTATGACCAATTAGACCCCGAGGAGATGGAACTAATGGATATCAGATGGTGCATGGCCAGTGCGGTTCGTCGAGCACAGCGGTTCATGGAGATTACGGGGAGAAAGTCAATTGGTGGACCATCTACCAAATTGGGATTTGATAAATCCAAGGTGACATGCTTCAAATGCAAACAAAGAGGTCACTTTAAGCGCGAGTGCAGAAATGCGTATGCTGCTGATGATTCTGAAAATCCTTTCAATGAAGATTACTACAGGAAGGCGATTTATCATCAGAACAAGTCTGAACCACCAAGATTAAAGCAACCAGAAGAAAGATCAAGGGCTCTTGCAGTTATATATGACGATGAAGGGTATGACTGGAGTCAAGAGGTTCTACCTGAAGAAGATGCAGTTGGTTATGCATTTGTTGCAAATGATGATCATGATAGATGGTGGAGAAGAGACAGTGCAAGATGGGAGATTGGCAAATTGAATGAACCATTTAAGGAAGCACAAAGAGCCAAGAGATGGAATGAAGAATTAGAGTGTTACATGGATCCACAGGGTAATCCAGTAGTTGATCCATCAAAAGTGGATTTTGATGCTGTAACCAATGTGTTTCCAAGTGAGGGCACGTTCAACACAAGAAGGCTTTCTGATAAAAGCTATTTGCCAAATTTGATGATCAAGTTAAGAGAAGTTTTTGAAGCAAGTTTACCGAAGGTGGTAGAGATGAAGAAGAGAAAAGAAGAAGAACTGAAGAAGATGATTGAAGAAGTAAAGACTGTTGTAAAGCTTGCTGGAGAGGAACAGAAAGCTGAAGAAGAACAGAAGAATGCAGAAGCTCAGAAAGAAGAAAAGGAGAACAATCAGAAAGTTGAATCAGAAGAACCGGTGCTGAATGAGACTGAGGTTAGAAAATCTTCTGATTTATCTAATGTTGAAATGGTTGATGAAAAAGAAAACAAGTGCAGGAATTGCATAGAAATGTGCAAAGCCTGTACTGAAAAAGATGACATTATAAAAACAAAAGATATTGAAACAAGCAAACTTGAAAATGTTTTCAAAATGAAATGTAAAGAAATGATTGAAAAAGAAGAAATTTTGAAACTAAAAGTTGAAAAATTAACACAGAAATGTCAAGGTCTTGAAAAGGATAATGATGTTTATAGACAACTGTGTTCTACAAAATGTGTCGATTGTGTTGAAAAAGAATCGAAATTTCAAGATTTACAAAAACAGTATGATTCTTTAAAGTGGTCGAGTCAGAGAGTACAAGAAGCTTATGATACTTTGAAGAGCCAAGTCAAAAGTTTTGATCAAAGATTGTCTGAAACTTTAACAACCAAAGAAATGTATGAGAGACAGTTTAAAGAAAAGCAAATTGAATTAAACAAATGTTTTGATGAAATTGCAAATCTTAAACAAGTTTTGGCTGAAAAAGAAAAGGTTGTTACAAAACTTCAAAGTTATCATAACTCTTCGTACATTCTCGAACGCATTTTCAACATCACACCAGATGACAAAGATACTGAGAATTGCAAAAAGGGTATTGGTTCAGAATTTCATCAGGTACCACCACCATTGAGAAACAATTATACTTTTTATGATGAGGAAAAGGTGGCAAAGGGTTTGAACATAGCTGACCAGTTACCTGAAAGTATCGATGTGACTTACTCCAAATCTGATGATGCTAATGATTCAGAGGTGGTAAGTAAGGTTGTTGAAAGCGTTTTGAAAGATGAGTCTACAAAAGGTAAGTCTGAATCACAGGATGAAGATGAAGGAAATTTTTATGATGGTTATTCGAAAAACACAAAATCCGAGAAAAATTTGAATGATGATTCAAAAGGATTGGTTTATACCATGATTGGATCGGACAAACTATTCTTAGATGTTGTTTTCCCGATTCAGAATGTGATTTCAGAAAAGGTTAATCAAGTTTTCAAAATGGTTGAGATTGAGAAGTCTGAGATTCCAAAGTTTGCTGGTAAAGGTCATAAATCTTTTTATAACAAACCTGGTTTTAAGAAGAAAAACATGAAGGCTGGTTTGGGTTATAAAAAGAAACGGAATTGGAATCAAAGTGAAAAACAAGATTTGCAACAAAAGATGAATTTTGTTCAAGGGAATAGCTTGAAAGAAGAGGAAAAACTCAAATTTAGTCAACAATCTAATGATGAGTTTGATGCTATGAAAAAGAAACAACAACAGGCCAAGGATGTTTCAAAGAAAGTGTGTTTTAAATGTGATCAAATTGGACATGTTGCACGAAAGTGTCCAAATCCAAAGCCTGTTGATGTTGAAAAACAGAAATCTGAGGCTGTGAAACCGAGGTCAACCAGATTTGATTCGAAACAAACTTGGAGGTTCAATACAAACAAGTTTGCTTCAAATCAAAATTGGAAATCAAATCCGAACAGGTTCGATTCAAGACAGACCTGGAATTTTCACACACCCAGATTCAGAACAACACAGAGTTGGAGAACAACTGTTGATATGATAAAACCTCAAGAGTTTTGGAAACCTAAAAATGTTATTCAAAATCAAAAGGTTCAAAAAGAGACAAATTTTTACAAAAGAGGTACTCCGGAAGGTCAAATGTGGAGTATTAAGAAACAAGTGACGTCTGTAAAAGATGAGAAAGTTGAAGTCAAAGTTGAACAAGTTTTAAATGACAAAGAGTTTCCAAAATTGAATGAACATTATTGTATTGAAATGCCTAAGGTTCAACAGACCTGGGCTAAAGTGTTCAAATGAATGATAAAGTTTGAATGTGCAGGTGCTCAACGAAGCTGAAGACTGTGAGAATGGTAGTTGGAGCAACCTGGCACAGGAAGAGGTTGCAGAACCCTGGTTTGGTTGAACAGGGAGTTTAGTTGGATTGTTTTATGTATATAAATAAACAATATTTTCAAAACCCTAAAAATTTGAAAAATTAAAAACCAAAAATATGTTTTTAGTTTGTTAAAATTTGAAAATCCAAAAATATGTTGTTTTTAATTTTGTTTGAATGTATGTTGATCGAATACGCCGAAATCCTCACGGCTGAACAAACATGATTATTTTCATCAGATTGAAAAACGGTTTTCAAACTGTTAAGATCAATGGGTTGTAAATCATGGGGGTATGTTATATTTTCTGCAAATCAGAGCACTTTTAGCAGAAAATGGATGGCGAGACAAAGCTATCAGTGTTGGTTGTCAAATTTTCTTTAAATGGTTTTGCATTTTAGGGGGAGAAAAATTGTCATTAGAAAATACAAAAACATTTGAAAAATTTGAAAAAGTCAAAAACATGATAAAAATTTAAAAAAAATTTGAGTTTTTGCGTAAAAAGAGGAAATGATAGTACATCAGTAGACGGTTACAGTACGCTAAAGATTTGGAAAGTATAAATGAGTTAAACAATCTTACTGATGATGTGTCGATAGGTTTTCGCACATTTAGTAGATTTATTCGGGATATAAACCTAAATTCAAACTTGTGAATTCGTGGGGAACACTACTTGGATATATAGGTAACCCCTGAAATCTCGTTTGAAAGGTCTCTTAATCTGATATACTAGGTCTTTATACTCTATGATATCTGGGGTATTATTCCGGGACTTCTGCTGAACGGTGGTTCTGACCTAGTCCTTGGCTAATACTTGCTGCAATGCTTGAAACACAACATTAAACCCTCAGCATGCCGATGAAACAATAAAATTGATAGTCGCTGCTGTTGTAAGCAAAAAGATCCTCTAAAGGGGACACACCGAAAAGTCGAAGCTGATATCTCTCTGCGTATACGGAAGTATCGATCTGAGATCCCTCGGCCCTCGCATACCTAAATTATATACAGATATCATTGTAGTATTCTCACCTGTAAGACTGATTATTGGGATTCTGGATACGGGAGTATATTCAAGAGGTGGGACACATGAATGATCTAAGTTCATAATTCATCTAAATCGTATCCTGAGTAAATTGAAATTTGTGTGGAAATTTAAGATGGATCAGTATATCGACAATCGAAGTAAATTGTTTAAGTCTGAGTGTGAAATTAAGCTCAACGGTACTTGTGACTTGTCATTAACTGATATGATCCTCTGACACATACTCAAAACAAAAATATTGTCTGTAAATATATTTGTACATATTTCTTTACTGCTTTATGTTTTCAGAAAATACAAAAAGATTTTGATTTCTGTTTTATTTTCGACAACTGATGTCTGAGTGCTGGGTTTTCAAAATCTAAGTATGCTGATTGTGGTTCTGAAAATGAAACAAGTTCATTAATTTGAAACTTGAAGTTTTAAAATCAAAAACAGTTTGTGATATCTCCAAGGTCATTAACTTGAACTTGGATGATAAACTGTGAGGGAGTTGGATTCTTTAACACTGCCATATCAGTAAAGTATGTTGATAGGGGAAGTAGATTAAAGAAGATTGATTGATATCATGAAAAATGTTGTTACTTATAAATGGATGAGAAATTGCAGATGATAGTCCAGATTACGATCCCGAGAGCAAAGTCTAAGGGGGAGTCTGAAGACAAGCTTGAAACATGGAAAAGCTTGTTGATGGAAAGCTAGGTGTCGATCCCAAAGCACGGAAGCTTAACGAAAGGGGGAGCCTGAAGCTGATAGAAGAATAGAAAGATTATTAGATGCTTACAATGTTACAAATTAAATGAGAAGGCAGAATGATCAAGACTGAAGAAGGTGTCATAACAGAGATTAGTCACTAAAGACTGCGTCAATATCCGAGGGGGAGTCTGTTAGTACACTACGTCTATTGACTTCGTCTTGTATCATGTAATAGGATATTCAGTGCACGAGGTTCGAGAAATTGAGAAATGAGGTTTAAGTGAAGATTTCGCTTGAAACTGATTATGTGATATTTCAAGCGAAATCATACACAACAAGATTTCACTTGAACTAGTTCTGATCATTCAAGCGAAATCTCAAGCAACAGATTTCGCTTCAACCTGTTCAGGTTGTCTTCAAGCGAAATCATCACCTCTATATATAGTGCACATGTCATTTCATTTGGTACGCGACTTCTGAAAGTGTAACGAAGTGCTGCCGATTTTCTGTCAGGTTGTAAACATTGTTATTATCAATACAAGCAACAGATTAAAGAGTACAAGCTGTTTTCGTGTCCGGTTTACTGATTCCGCCTTTAAACTGGATGTAAAACTCTTCTGAACGACTCAGTCGGGTCAAACTACGATCCAACAGCATCCCCCCCACACTTAAATTACACATTGTCCTCAATGTGTCCCAAAAATAAATTTTTAGGTTGATTGAATGTGTAAAAGGTGTGATTTAAGCAAAAACTTATGTTACTGAGCACTGGACACGGCCCCGTGTTGTCCGGGCACGGCCCCGTGTTCAAGTGCCAGTAACAAAATTAAATTAAGAGAAACAGAAGCCTCGAAACGGGGGCGTGTTGGGTGAACACGGCCCGTGTCCAGTTACCTGAACTGGGTCTTTTCTGCAGACTGTGCAGCACGAGGCCGTGTTGGGTGGACACGGCCCGTGCCGAGCTTACTGTAAGCGAAGAATTTTGTCGGATGTTCCTGTTTTCCCGCATGGGGTGCTGGTTCAAGTTTCCCTTGTATCCTTTGCCATCTCAAGTGTGTTTTATTTCTGAAAATTAAGACTAACTAGAAAACATAAAAAAAAAATTAATCTAAACTAAACTAAGGATAGTTCCGCGGAATGCCTCCGTGGTGCGCCACGTTTATAAGGGTCCTTGGCTAGACCCAAAGCCTGGTCATATGTTACCCAAGTGGGATGTATTGCATCCCATGTTACACCGTCGGAGAGCGTCATCCAAGCTTGAGTCTATGACCTTCATGTAGTCGACCGGGTGAAGTGTGAGAGAGGTGGTGTGCCAAGGGATCGTTTGAGCTTGAGCCAAGCACTCCTATTTATAGGCTGAACAGAAGCTCGGGCACGGCCCCGTGTCCACATCCTTCTCTTTCTTCATTTAATGCAACTTGTCTTATTAGTTGACCACGCCCCCGTGTCCGCTGAGCACGACCCCGTGTGCAGAAGAATCTTTGTACTATGAAGATTTGCCTGGATTGTGCGAATCTTATAGTTGACCACGGCCCCGTGTCCGCTGAGCACGGCCCCGTGGTGGCCAATAGAAGCTTCTACCACTTTGTCTTTTCTACTGACACTTGGGCACGCCCCCGTGCTGGCTGAGCACGGGGCGTGTTCAGTCTTCTGTCTTCTTGTTTTGCTTGGGAAGATGCTGTCGTGGGGTCGGGCATGTCACGTTTGTTCCTTTTCTTGTATTTATGTTGGGTTTTGCTGTCTTTTTGCTTCTTTTGTTAATTTGAGCTCATTTAATCCTGAAAATACAAAAGGAAGACAAAAGCACACTTTTTCCAACATTAGTACTAAAAAAGGGTTAGTTTATGCCACAATTGATGTAATTTATATGTTGCATTTTGCACACATCAGTTGCTATGCGAATTGGTAGACTTTTGCAGTTTGTCGCAAATAGTCCCTGTGATCGAATAAACTTGTTTTTGCCATACCAAACCCTTCAAAATTTATTTCTAAGTTATGTAAAGGTTATTTAGGGTATGTTAATCTTATTTCACTATTCCGGAGTGTATGTCGTGTTAAACTGATTACGTTTACGTAACAGTTTGCGTATAACTTTCCTAAAAGTGATTAAGAGCTTGAAATCGAACTAGAATTGAAACGTGAAATTGTCAAACATAAATAAACAAATATTGGGATCAAAACACATTGTTTCATTGATATTTGATATTGTTCTACATCGTACAGTGTTTACAAGAGCACAAATGTTACAGTCTCCCCTACTTTAGGAAATTTCGTACCAGAATTTTAGCTAGAGAAAACTTGTGTAAACAGATGCGGATATTTCGCCTTCATTTGGTCCTCACATTCCCAAGTAAACTCTGGGCCACGTTTGGATTCCCAGCGAACTTTGACTATTGGTATCCGTTTGTTCTTTAGTCTCTTAACTTCACGGTCTATAATCTCCACAGGTTTCTCGACAAAGTGCATTGTGTCATCAACTTGAATTTCGTCGAGGGGGATTTGAAGATTAGTATCGGCTAAACACTTTCTTAAGTTGGACACGTGGAACGTTGGGAGAATATTCCCAAGTTCAGGAGGTAGCTCAAGTCAATAGGCAACCTTTCCGATTCTTTCAACAATCTTAAATGGTCCAACGTATCGTGGTGCAAGTTTTCCTTTCTTTCCAAATCTCACCACTCCCTTCCAAGGGGACACCTTGAGAAGGACATGGTCTCCGACTTGAAATTCCAAGGGCTTGCGTCGCATGTCCGCATAACTCTTTTGACGGCTTCTAGCTGTCAGAAGCTTATCGCGAATTTTCTTAACTTTGTCCGTTGTTTCCAGAATGAGTTCACGTCCAGTAAGCTGAGTTTCACCGATCTCATTCCAACAGATAGGTGAATGACATTTTCGACCGTATAAAGCTTCGAAAGGTGCCATTGTAAGAGAACTCGATTAACGGTAGATGCGAATCCCAGTTACCACCAAAGTCTATCACACATGCTCTAAGCATATCCTCCAGTGTTTGTATCGTCCTTTCGGATTGTCCATCCGTTTGGGGATGATAAGCAATGCTCAGATTTAGCTGGGTTCCCATAGCAGATTGCATGGTCTTCCAAAAGTGAGATGAGAATCGAGCATCACGGTCAGATATGATGTCCAAAGGAACACCATGACGAGACACAATCTCATCAACATATATCTTGGTGAATTTATAAGCAGATAGATCCTCGCGAATCGGCAAAAAGTGTGCTGGTTTTGTAAGACGATCAATGACTACCCAAATGGCATCATGACCTCTAGATGTGTGCGGTAACTTAGTGATGAGATCCATCGCACTGTTCTCCCACTTCCATACCGGTATCTCTGATTGTACAAGCAAACCAGATGGTCGTTGATGTTCAGTCTTGACTTTGAGACAAGTTAGGCATTTAGACACATACAAGGCAACATCCTTCTTCATACCTGGCCACCAATACTGAGTACGAAGATCCTTGTACATTTTGTCAGCACCAGGATGGATAGAATAATGAGACTTATGAGATTCGTCCATCACTAAAGTGCGAAGATTGTCTTGACTCGGAATCCACAGTTGGTTCTTGAAATAAAGTAACCCATTGTCTTTCGTTTCGAGTTTAAGCTCTAGTTGACGTGGTAATTCCTTACCCATCAGGTCTTGTGTAACACAAGTAAATTGTGCTTGAGAGATACGGGTTTGAATATCAGATTGAATTGAAACAAAGTGAAGCTTGACACGTTCCTTTCGACTTAGTGCATCGGCTACGATATTCGCCTTACCAGGATGGTAGCGAATCTCGCAGTTGTAATCGTTCAAGAGTTCAACCTAGCGTCTTTGTCTCATGTTTAGCTCCTTTTGATTAAATATGTGTTGGAGACTTTTGTGGTCTGTGAAAACCACACACTTCGTGCCATAGAGGTAGTGTCTCCAGATTTTGAGAGCAAAAACCACAGCACCTAACTCAAGATCATGAGTCGTGTAGTTTTTCTCGTGGATTTTCAATTGTCTTGATGTAGGCTATGACTATACCTCGTTGCATGAGAACACAACCAAGCCCTAGATTCGATGCGTCACAATAGACAATAAAATCATCATTGCCATCAGGTAAAGATAAGACATGAGCATCACAGAGTTTTCGTTTTAGTGTTTGGAAAGTTTCCTCTTGTTTGGGTCCCCACTCAAAAGGCTTATTCTTCTGAGTCAAAGAAGTGAGGGGAACCGCGATCTTTGATAAGTTCGCAATAAATCGTCGATAGTATCCAACAAGACCAAGAAATGAGCGAACTTCTGTAGGAGTAGTGGGTGTGTTCCAATCCTTAATCGCAGCGATTTTGGAAGGATCCACATGAATACCTTGCTCGTTGACAATATGGCCAAAAAATTGAACTTCTTTAAGCCAAAATTCACACTTGGAGAACTTGGCAAAGAGTCGTTCCTTTTTCAGGAGTTCCATTGTCAAACGAAGGTGTTGTTCGTGATCGGCTCGTGACTTAGAATAAATAAGGATGTCTTCAATGAACACAATGATGAACTTGTCTAAATAAGGTTTACAAACCCTATTCATTAAGTCCATGAAAATAGCTGGAACATTTGTCAACCCAAAAGGCATGACAGTGAACTCCTAATGACCATATCTCGTGCGGAAAGCAGTTTTGGGAATATCTTGTTCGAGTACACGAAGCTGATGATACCCAGAACGCAAATCGATCTTGGAAAAACATGTAGCACCTTGCAGCTGATCAAAGAGATCATTAATTCGTGGTAGGGGATATCGATTCTTGATTGTGAGTTTATTAAGCTCACGATAATCGATACACATGCGGAAAGATCCATTTTTCTTTTTCACGAATAGGACTGGAGCACCCCAAGGTGAATAACTCGGACGGATGAATCCTTTATCAGATAACTCTTGAAGCTGTTTCGACAACTCTTGCATCTTAGAAGGTGCAAGGTGGTAAGGTGCTTTAGCAATCGGGTTGGCATTAGCTACCAGATCAATATGAAATTCGACTTGACGAACTGGAGGTAAACCAGGCAGTTCATTAGGAAACACCTCTGGATAATCTCGAACAATCGGAATATCTTGAATACTTTTGCTTTTGCCTTTCTCCTCTACGACATGTGCCAGAAAGGCCACATAATTCTTTCGTAGGTATTTTTGGGCTTGAGCACATGACATGAGTTTCAAACTACCCGAAGGTTTCTTGCCACGAACCTCTAAGACTTCACCAGACCAAAGAGGGATACAAACAATCTTGTCGAAACAAACCACCTCAGCATGATGTTTAGTTAACCAATCCATTCCTACAATTAATTCGAAGCTTCCAAGTTGCATTGGTGTGAGGTCAATAGGAAATAGGTGATTATCGAGGTTCAATTGGTAATCACGAATTATAGAATCGAGTACAAGAGGTTGACCAGTAGCAATCTCAACATATAAGGGTTTTCCTAGTTTAGTTCTAGGCATCGCAAGTAAAGCCTCAAAGGTTAACGATACAAAGCTTCTATCAGCACCAGAATCATAAAGAACAGATGCAGGTTGATGGTTAACAAGGAACGTACCGTTAACGACTTCGTTATCAGCATGAGCCTCATTGGCGTTCAGGTTGTATTCTCGTCCACGAGCGGGATTTTCATTTACGTTCACATTTGCAAGCTTCGGACAGTTGTTCCTGAAGTGACCCATTTCACCACAATTATAACATGAACCAGGTGGGAATGGAGGTCTAGCAGCGTTTCCTTGAGCTTGAGCTGGGTTCTGTGCAGCTTGGTTTGGAATGGATCGACAAATATTTGCCGTGTGGCCAAGTCTCCCACAAGATGTACATTGTCAACAAACTAACTGTGCCGAATGATGACCATTGCACCGATTACAATACGGTGCAGTACCAGCATATGGCTTCCTCGCAGGAGGCTGTGCCGGTTGGTTCTGTGTGTTCTAGTTGGGTTGTGTGGTAATAGCAAAGTTTTGGGAAGCCTTACGCTTCCTCGACCTTTTTGATGACTCAGCTTTCTTCTTGTCTTTCCCTTTGTCTTGAGTGGTTGTGGTGCCTGCTTCTTATCACCCTTCCGAAATAGTTTACCCTTCCTAACCTAAGACTCAGTCAGGGTTGTAGCCAACTCGATGGCCTATCAAACAGTGGTAGGGTTGCTACCAGTAACTATGTCTTGCACGGGGTTAGGCAAACTATGAATATACCTCTCAATAGCCTTATCCAACGGGGTAACCATAGTGGGACAAAGCAAACTAAACTCCTCATAACGATCTGTGTAAGCACGGTGTTCTCCCCCATCTTGTTTTAGATTATCGAATTCCCTTTCTAATGCCCTTAGTTCGTGACGGGGACAGAACTCTTTCATCATGAGAGCCCGAAGCTCTTCCCAAGTTTGTGCCATCGCCACATCGGCACCCCTGTCTCTCATCACACCATTCCACCATGTTAAAGCTTGTTTCTCAAAAACACTGGATGCAAACTCAACCTTTCGCTCATTTGGACGTTGAACATGTCGAAATGTTCTTTCCAGACTCTCGAACCATTGTAGGAGCGCAGTAGCTCCTTGAGACCCAGAAAATTTCAGTGGTTTAGCCGAATTGAACGTTTTATAACTGCACTGGGCATTGTTATTGTTGTTTGCTTGATTGATCTGAGTAATAAGTGTGACATCTGTGCCTCTACGACCATCATACAAGTACGAATCCAATGAAATCTTGTGTTTCAATCTTGGAATTTGTACAAATACATGTGACCTTTGCACATATCAATTCTCGTTTGATTTCGAGCTTTAAATCGCTTTCTTGTAAGTTATACGCGAACTGATGTGTAAACGTAATCAGTTTAACATGACAAACACTCCGGAACAGTGACATAGGCTTAACATACCTTAAATAACCTTTACATAACTTAGAAATAAGTTTTGGAGGGTTTGGTGTGTCGAAATCAAGTTTATTTAATCGCAGGGACTGTTTACGTCAAACTGTGAAAGTATGCCGATTCGTATGGTAACAAACATTCCAGAACTTGATCATAATCTAAACATACCCTAAATATCCTTTACATAGCTTAGAAATAGGCTTTGAGGGGTTCGGTATGCAAAAATAAACTTATTGGTCAATCAGGGACTAAAAGCGTCAAAAAGTGCACAAGTTTGCATTTACGCGCATATCTTACGTTCTGAACATATCCGGACATCCAAAAATTTTTGTAATCATTAAAATATTGTATTTTAGTGATTGGCATGTTAAAATTCCATTCGTCGTGTAATTTGGATCGTTTTTCGTGTCCATTCGTGTTTCGTCGTAATTAACCGAACAACGAGACCGTACGACCAAACGAACCAACATCCGAGATATTTTCAAGCATATTTCATGTCCCCTATACTTTGACATCATTATTGAGCCTTGAAAATGGGTTAACGGGGCTTAAACGTGTCAAAAATCAAGTTTTAAGCATCAGGGGCCTGTTCTGCCAATATTTGAAAGTTGCTGATCTGGAAGTCTAGGAGGGGCGCGAAGCCCATTACTCCTGTCTTCGTGGCCAGCGAAAGACCCCAAGATCTACAAAACTGGTTTTTCAGCAAACAACAGCCTTTCCTTGGTTTATATACATGGTTTTAACATACCTTGAGCTGGTTTTGGACTCCCCTACTATCCTAATTCAGTGGGTAACACATGGAGGGCCAAGATCGAAGCTCAAAACCCGAGAAATGATCCTAACGGTTGTGGAAAATCTATAAATACCCACCCAATTTCATTTTGCAACTTGCACAATCTGAGTTTTCTTCATCTCCTACTCATTTGGGGCTATCCCTTCTGGTTGAAGGTCCCAATCTTCAAGTTTTCTTGTTCTATCTTCAAGCTTTGGACCTCTTGTAAGCTTCTTTTATGCTTTTTATGCATTTCAAGCATGAAAGTCAAACAGTGTTTGACTTTCTGCTTTGACCAGTCTTTGGTCAACACAAAGTTCGTTTGAACTTTGCAACGTGAGCATAATCACGATGGTTATAGTCCCTTTTGACTATACCTACTGATTACCACGTTGATTAGGCGTAGTGACGAGTCAAAGTTTCGGTCAAAATACGTGTTTATGCGTATTTTGCAACAAAGCTATCGTTGGGTTTCAAAACACTTTGTTTTGATATCAAACTTGTTTTCTAACTTAGTTAAACATGTTTTAACATGTTTAACTCGTCACTTTTAGTTTAGTGCTTATATAGGGTCGTAAGATAAGCGGTCTAAACAACCGCTTAGACTTTTGAACCCGACCTGTTTGGTCGATCATTAGGATCCGACCAAACATATTTTGTGATAATAGTTGTATAGGGAATAACCTTCCGAGGTTATACCTTATGGTCACTTAGTTTACTTAGTTGTATGATAGGTAGTTTATACGCCTTAGGAAAATGACCAAAATGCCATTTTTGCGCATAACTTCATTTTAAGCATATGTAACTTAACGTTTGCCATATAAACTGATTATTAAACTTGTTAGGGCATATAATACTTGTCATAGGACTAGTTAGGCTACTCGTTTTCACTTTTGCGCAAATGACGCGTTAAAGTAGCGTAAGCTACCTAAACGGGTCATAAGCACTTAGGATAGGTTCCGACTTAGTATGTAGGCTTTGTTAAACCATGTCATATGAGTTCCTATAATCATTTGGTTAAACGAAACCTCATTCTATCCGATCTTCCGAAGTAGGTCCGGTTTATTAACGTAGTTACCTATATTAGGTGCCGTTTGATTTCAGTGATCCCTCCAGCGTTGTTTGATTGTTGTTTTAAGATCATTTAGCAATATCAAGTGAGTACATAGTCCCCTCTTTTACTGTTTTCAAATACTTTGGGGTGATACACATGTGCCTACTTGTTACTTTCGTGCTTTTCCTGCTTTCATGACATATACACATGGGTAATATGATAAAAGCATGGTGGATACGCCACTGGTACTTCCTATATATAAGTGCTTTTATGATATTACATATCGCAGCGTTATCTAAACCACTTTGACAAAAACAAAGACATGATACATTTTACTTATTTTCACAAGACACTGTTTTACAAACGACATACTTAGTACAAACTCATTTTTACTTGGTTATTTATTTAACCATGCATTATTCTTTTATAACATCTGACTTTCATAAAATTTTATAAAAGAAAACGTTTTACAAGATTCATGACTACTTTTTGTTTAAACACTTCTTTTTTACTTACAAGTCATGAATCCTACAACAACAAAACCTATGTATCTCACATGCATTTTTATGCTGACGTACCTATTTTCACATGTGTTTCAGGAGCTATTGTATGATGATGTTCGTGACATACTTAGGCGGACCTGGACCTTAGTGACATAAAAGAAGCAAGACTAGTTTAACTTGTGTTATGTTTCTTTTATTTTAAGACAATGTAAACATTTAAATTAAAATAAAACCAAACTTCAAGTACCATGTGTTGTGAAACAATGATTCTGTTACGACACTCCCCGACGTTTCCGCCGTGGTTTGTTGTTTTAACGCGGTCGGGGTGTGACAGAAAAGTTGGTATCAGAGCTCATGGTTATAGGGAATTAGGTTATTAGTAATGCTTTGACCTAGTCTATAACCTTCCTAGGACCCTAACGCGAGTTTACATGCGTTTAGATCTTAAAACAATACCGTCACCTATCTTTAGGCAACAACCACAACAAGAAAACAAAATACAAATCCGTTTTGAAAACCAATCATCTGTTCTTGAATGATTTGTTATAAGGTTTTGAACCTTCAAAGTTTTCAAAATCCCGTCAAAGTTTGGGTCTTTATAATGTGAACACGTGCAATCTGAAAGGGTGGATGCATGTACCTCGAGCTTTCTATCTAAGCCTAGAGTGTTCGTACAAATCCACATAATCGGACCAGTCACTCTTACCTGGGAACTCTTGTGGTGAGTGTCCACTTATAGGCTAAAGCATGTCTTCGCTATACATTATTATGACCCATTTACTTTGATTAGTCACCGTGTCACTTGTTTGTTTTAAATAACAAACAAATGATCACAATCCTTATGCCTTATCGATAATCTTTTAAGCATCCAATTTTTACTATCCGATATCATCTCACTCGTTTCTCATGTTTCCTTGTTCTTTTTAGAATATGCCTCCTCGACGAGATGCACAACCTCAAATTAACGCCGAACTTGCAGCTATTATCACTCAGCAGATCGCTGCTGTGCTTCTGAACATAATAACTCAGATTAATCAAGCAAACAACAATAACAACAATGCTCAGTGTAGCTTCAAAACTTTCAATTCGGCTAAACCACTAAAGTTTTCTGGGTCTCAAGGAGCAACTGCGCTCCTACAATGGTTCAAGAGTCTAGAAAGCACGTTCCGACATGTGCAATGTCCGAATGAACGAAAGGTTGAGTTTGCGTCCAGTGTTTTCGAGAAACGTGCTCTAACGTGGTGGAACGGTGTAATGAGGGATAGGGGTGCCGATGTGGCAATGGCACAAACCTGGGAAGAGCTTCGAGCTCTAATGATGAAGGAGTTCTGTCCTCGTCATGAACTCAGGGCATTGGAAAGGGAATTTGATGACCTTAAACAAGACAGCGGCGAACACCGTGCTTATACTAACCGGTACGAAGAATTGAGCTTGTTGTGTCCAACTATGGTTACGCCTGTGGATAAAGCGATCGAAAAGTACATTGATGGCCTCCCTAACCCAGTTCAGGACATCGTTGCTGGTAGCAACCCTACTACCGTCAGACAGGCCATTGAACTATCTGCTACCCTGACTGAATCTCAGATCAGAAAGGGTAAACTTTTCTGAAAAGGCGACAAGAAACAAGCAGCTAATACTCCTCAAGAGGAAAACAAGGAAAACAAAACCGAACCTTCTAAGAAGCATAAGGCTTCACAAAACTGTGCGATTGCTACTCAACCCAACCAAAACACTCACAACCAACCAGCTCAACCTCCTGCAAGGAAACCTTATGCCGGTACTGCACCGATATGCAACAAATGTAATGCACACCACCTAGCTCACCTATAGTGTCGTCTGTGTACATCATGTGGGCGACTCGGTCACCTGGAAAATGCTTGTCGATTTAACCCAAACCAAGGTGGTCCAAACCAACCTCAAGTCAACCCTGCTCAAGCTCGCTTTTCACCTGGATCGTGCTACAACTGTGGTGATCTTACTCACTACCGGAACAATTGCCCAAGACTTGTTAACGCAAATCCAGCGCGTGGACGAGTGTTTAACATAAACGAGGCAAACGTAAATGACAATGCAGCAGTAAACAATTAGACATTTGTATTTTCCCTTGTTGTTATCTTTGACGCTTGAAACAATTCAGTTGTTATATAAATAAATTTGTTGTTTCACTTTTATTTACAAGACTGATACAATTATGTGTATGTGTGACATACCCCAACATTAACCGACACCAAGGAACCGTGTTCCTTGCAAAACAAACTACTCTTATAGTTTTCTCATTTATATGATCACCCGCGACCTCCACAAAAATCCTAAGTACTCGTTTCCTTCTAAGTAACAAAGTACAAGGTACAAGTTACAACTCTGGACGAATACTCAAAGTACCGCTTCAAATCCTTGTTTGGATACCTAAGGGTACTTATCATAAATCCCTCAATAGTCTTATACGATATGTCTATGTACATATCATTTCATTCTGGTTTTCATAACAACATACATAGTATATGTTTTAAAACCTCCTTCACGATTTCGAAAACTTTTCATATGGTTTAAAAACATTTAACATAGTATATTTATTTAATATACCAAATGTATAATTTCAAAAGCAGTATCCTTATTTTTAAAAACCATATACATGATTTCAAAACCTTTTCACATGGTTTTAAAACCTTTATAAACATAATTACCTAATACACCTACCACATGATTTCAAAAGCATTACGTAAGATTTCAAATGCATTTTCCAAAGAACCCCATGCATAGTTTTCAAGAAAATTTTGCTCGTATGTTGACTTAACATACGTAGTACACGACCTCCAAAATCCTGCTTCATATGTCGCTTTGGCATACCTAGCACCTTGACTTCATAAACATTCAACCTCATGTTTTGATTTAAGCACATCTAGAACAAGGTTTCGAAACATCTCTCGCTACACGGATTCCAAAATCCTTATAGGATCTTCCTATCTTCATAGTTAAATCCTTATGGAAATTCGAATCACAAAATCAAAGTCCAGGGATTAGATTCCTGGCATACTTTAAATACACATGTTCAAATCAATAACAAGTTTACAAACAAAATTTATAACAAGTTGATAACAAATTGATGACCAAGTTGACAATTATGTGTTTATGTGTGAATCAAATTACTCACTATCCAAAGGTACCATCTTAAATCCTTAATGGGCTTCTATGTAATAGTTAAGACCCTTGGATTGTAAAGTACCATTCCAATGTTAAAGAGACCCCTTGGGTGGTCTAGTTAAAGAGATTGACTCGTCAATCTAGTTAAAGATATCATTCATTGATATAGTTAAAGAGACCCCTTGGGTGGTCTAATTAAAGAGATTGATTCGTCATTCTAGTTAAAGATATCATGAGTTGATATAGTTAAAGAGACCCCTTGGGTGGTCTAGTTAAAGAGATTGATTCATCAATCTAGTTAAAAATATCATTCATCAATTTAGTTAAAGAGACCCTCTGGTGGTCTAGTTCAAGAGGTCATTCGTTGATCTAGTTAAAAAGATCCTTTGGTGACCTAGTTGAAGAGACTTTTGGTTGTCTGTTTAAAGAGAACATTTGTTGGTCTAGTTAAAGAGACTCTATGGTAGTCTAGTCAAGTCACTACAGGATTATGCATTTGATTTTCTTCCCCTGCACATTATAAAATGAACTGTGCGGACTGTGCAAGGAATTATGTAATTATGGATGCATACGTAATTATGGAATTCAGTGCATAGAAACCACCGCAAATCTTATCATGTGTAATTTAAGTCACTAGAAGTTCTGGATCTTGACCAATGTTGTTTTATGTTTTACTCTCCGACTTCAATTTCGAACACACAAGTTTCCTCTAAATTAAATTTTGGGACGAAATTTCCTAAAGTAGGGGAGACTGTGACATTTGTGCCTCTACGACCATCATACAAGTATGAATCCAATGAAATCTTGTGTTTCCATCTTGGAATTTGTACAAATACATGTGACCTTTGCACATATCAATTCTCGTTCGACTTCGAGCTCTAAATCGCTTTCTGGAAAGTTATACGTGAACTGATGCGTAAACGTAATCAGTTTAACACGAAAAACACTCCGGAATAGTGACATAGGCTTAACATACCTTAAATAAGCTTTACATAACTTAGAAATAAGTTTTGGAGGGTTTGGTGTGTCGAAATCAAGTTTATTCAATCGCAGGGACTGTTTACGTCAAACTGCGAAAGTATGCCAATTCGTATGGTAATGAACATTCCGAAACTTGATCATAAGCTAAACATACCCTAAATATCCTTTACATAGCTTAGAAATAGGCTTTGAGGGGTTCGGTATGCAAAAATAAACTTATAGGTCAATCAGGGACTAAAAGGGTCAAAAAGTGCATAAGTTTACATTTACGCGCATATCTTACGTTCTGAACATATCCGAACATCTAAAAATTTTTGTAATCATTAAAATATTGTATTTTAGTGATTGACATGTTAAAATTCCATTCGTCGTGTAATTTGGATCGTTTTTCGCGTTCATTCGTGTTTCGTCGTAATTAACCGAACAACGAGACCGTACGACCAAATGAACCAACATCGGAGATACTTTCAAGTATATTTCATGTCCCGTATACTTTGACATCATTATTGAGCCTTGAAAACGGGTTAACGAGGCTTAAACGTGTCAAAAATCAAGTTTTAAGCATCAGGGGCCTGTTCTGCTAATATTTGAAAGTTGCTGATCTGGAAGTCTAAGAGGGGCGCGAAGCCCATTACTCCTATCTTCATGGCCCGTGAAAGACCCCCAGATCTGCAAAACTGGTTTTTCAGCAAACAGCAGCCTTTCCTTGGTTTATATACATGGTTTTAACATACCTTGAGCTGGTTTTGGACTCCCCTACTATCCTAATTCAGTGGGTAACACATGGAGAGCCAAGATCGAAGCTCAAAACCCGAGAAAAGATCCTAACGGTTGTGGAAAATCTATAAATACCCACCCAATTTCATTTTGCAACTTGCACAATCTGAGTTTTCTTCATCTCCTGCTCATTTGGGGCTATCCCTTTTGGTTGAAGGTCCCAATCTTCAAGTTTTCTTGTTCTATCTTCAAGCTTTGGACCTCTTGTAAGCTTCTTTTATGCTTTTTATGCATTTCAAGGATGAAAGTCAAACAGTGTTTGACTTTCTGCTTTGACCAATCTTTGGTCAACACAAAGTTCGTTTGAACTTTGCAACGTGAGCGTAATCAAGATGGTTATAGTCCCTTGTGACTATACCTACTGATTACCACGTTGATTAGGCGTAGTGACGAGTCAAACTTTCAGTCAAAATACGTGTTTATGCGTATTTTGCAACGAAGCTATCTTTGGGTATCAAAACACTTTGTTTTGATATCAAACTTGTTTTCTAACCTAGTTAAACATGTTTTAACATGTTTAACTCGTTACTTTTAGTTTAGTGCTTATAAAGGGTCGTAAGATAAGCGGTCTAAACAACCGCTTAGACTTTCGAACCCGCCCGTTTGGTTGATCATTAGGATCTGACCAAACATATTTTGTGACCATAGTTGTATAGGGAATAACCTTCGGAGGTTATACCTTATGGTCACTTAGTTTACTTAGTTGTATGATAGGTAGTTTATATGCATTAGCAAAATGACCAAAATGCCCTTTTTGCGCATAACTTCATTTTAAGCATATGTAACTTAACTTTTGCCATATAGACTGATTATTAAACTTGTTAGGGCATATAATACTTGTCATAGGACTAGTTAGGCTACTCGTTTGCACTTTTGCGCAAATGACGCGTTAAAGTAGCATAAGCTACCTAAACGGGTCATAACGGGTCATAAGCACTTAGGATAGGTTCCGACTTAGTATGTAGGCTTTGTTAAACCATGTCATATGAGTTCCAATACTCATTTGGTTTTATGAAACCTCATTCTATCCGATCTTCCGAAGTAGGTCCGGTTTATTAACGAAGTTACCTATATTAGGTGCCGTTTGATTTCCGTGATCCCTCCAGCGCTATTTGATTGTTGTTTCAAGATCATTTAGCAATATCAAGTGAGTACATAGTCCCCTCTTTTACTGTTTTGAAATACTTTGGGGTGATACACATGTGCCTACTTGTTACTTTCGTGCTTTTCGTGCTTTCATGACATATACTTGCTATGTTCATTAGTATGCATATAGTACATGATTTCCATTATGCTTGCTATGTATGTTTACTTATCATGTTAGCGTACTGATTTACATTACATTTCTGCTTCGTATGTTCTTTTAGCATACTTACTACATTGTTTTCACATAACATGCTTACATTTGGTATGACATTTGATTATACATCGATATTTTACCTATGGGGTTGAGTAAATTCTTTTATTCACCATACAAGACATTAGTTGTTATCTGACATTGGTTTGACAAGACATTATTGGTGGTTTATTTGGTAAGTGATTTAAATAACGAGGCATGGGTAATATGATAAAAGAATGGTGGATACGCCGCTGGTACTTCCTATATATAAGTGCTTTTATGATATTACATATCGCAGCGTTATCTAAACCACTTTGACAAAAACAAAGACAGGATACATTTTACTTATTTTCACAAGACATTGTTTTACAAACGACATACTTAGTATAAACTCATTTTTACTTGGTTATTTATTTAACCATGCATTATTCTTTTATAACATCTGACTTTCATAAAATTTTATAAAAGAAAACGTTTTACAAGATTCATGACTACTTTTTGTTTAAACACATCTTTTTACTTACAAGTCATGAATCCTACAACAACAAAACCTATGTATCTCACAACATAACTTATGTTAGGGTCCTAGAAAGGTTATAGTCTAGGTCAAAGAATTACTAATAACCTAATTCCCTATAACCATGGCCTCTGATACCAACTCTTCTGTCACACCCCGACCGCGTAAAACAACAAAACCTCGGTGGAAATGTCGGGGAGTGGAGTAACAGAATCATTGTTTCACAACACATAGATTTGAAGTTATGTTTTATTGAATTAATAATTGTTTCACATTTGTCTTGAAATAAAGTAAATGAGTTCAAACATATTGTCTTGCATATTTTATGTCACTAAGGCCCCCGTCCAATCCTATGTTTTGCGTCATGATCATCATACAACTGCACCTGAAACATATGTGAAAATAAAGTCAGCATAAAAAAGCCGGCGAGTACATAGGTTTTGTGAGTGTGTCAAATTCATGGCTTGTATGCATATTGCAATACCTCGTACGACTACTAGAGCCGAAATTGAAAACCTTGTATTGAAAAGTGTTTGGTATTTGCAATATAATTAACCAACTAAAACAAGTTGGTTATAAGTTTGTGAAAACCTCGTTGCCATGAATCTTGACCCAAAACATTTGTTTTTGTAATCCAAATTGTAAATCGTCCTTGTACGAAAACTTGTATGGTTTATATCATTTAGTAAACATCGTTGCGTGACATCGTTTGAAATCATTCGTCCAAGTGAACTAAATAACGCCACGGAATGTAATATGATAAAAGCACTTATATATAAGAAGTACCAGTGGCGTATCTACCATGCTTTTATTACATTACACCCGTCCCGTTATCTAATCACTTACCATAAACCAATCTTTCAAGTGTACTTGTTACCAATCGTCCGTGTTTTCAATCGTTTAATTTGTTCGTGTTATAAAATCATTCGTTCAATCGTTCGTGTTATAAACCATCGTTCAATCGTTCGTGTTATAAACCATTCATTCAATTGTCCGTGTCATAAAACCGTCGCTCAATCGTCCATGTTATAAATCATCGTTCAATCGTCCGTGTTATAAACCATCGTTCAATCGGTTGTGTCATAAAACCATTCGTTCAATCGTCTATTTTTTAATTGTGAAAACTAACTTTTGGTCGTCCGTTTTGAATACATTCAAACCTATGTGACTCGTCTATACCACCAAAGGGTATCTTTAATCGACTAACAAACCACCAAAGGGTTTGTTAAAATAACAGTTTCTGTCCTTACCCACATTACCCCCAAATCCATGGTGATAGTCCGATAACGGGATTTGTCAGATCCTATTGTACCATAACATACTACTGGTCGGATCGGCCAAAGCTAATGAATGTAATTCATGTTATGTATCAACGCACCAACAAGTTCGTTCACATTATTGAAATCATTGTGTTTTAATATAAACCATAGTACTTGTTTTTGAAAACTGGAAATCGTTTTAGCACATATGAATCACCCCAAAACAATTGAAAGCATAAAATAGGGGAACTATGTACTCGCTTAAGATTGCAAAGTATCCTCGATTAAGTGAACTAACAAAGCTCGGGAAATCAAGGAATCAAGTGGCACCTAGTATGGAATCACTATGTTAATAAATCGGGAGATCGGGTAGAATGAGGTCTTGTAAACCAAATGAGTGTTGGAACTCATATGATATGGTTTAACAAAGCTTACATTCTGATTTGAAATCAATCCTAAGTGCTTTTGACCCGTTAAAACCCGTTAAGGTAGTTTACGCTACTCTAACGTGTCATTTGCGCAAATGCGTGTTCGTATGGTCTAACTAGTCCTATGATAAGCCTTATATGTCTAAACATGTTTAATAATGTTGCATAATCAGTTTAAGTGTCAAAATTTAGGTTACATATGCTTAAATTGAAATTATGTGCAAAAAGAGCATTTTGGTCATTTTCCTAAGGCATATAAACTACCTATCATATAACTAATCAAATGAAGTGACCATAAGGTATAACCTCGGAAGGTTATTCCCTATACAACTATGGTCACAATATATGTTTGGTCAGATCCTAATGATCGACCAAACGGGTCGGGTTCGAAAGTCTACGCGGTTGTCGAGACCGCTTGACTTACGACCCTAGATTAAACTAGAAGTGATGAGTTAAACATGTTAAAACATGTTTAACTAAGTTAGAAAACTGATTTGATATAAAAACAAAGTGTTTTGATACCCGAAAATAGTTTCGTCGCAAAATGCACATAATCGTGCATTTTGACCGAAACTTTGACTCGTCACTTCGACTAGTCAACGTGGTAATCAGCAGGTATAGTCGCAAGGGACTATAACCATCGTGATTACGCTCACGTTGCAAAGTTTAATTGAACTTTGACTTGACCAAATCATGGTCAAAGCTGAAAGCCAAACACTGTTTGACTTTTAGCTTGAAATAAATAAACAAGACTTGAAAGAACACTTACAAGTGCTCTAGGATGAAAGAATGACTAAAAAAACTCAACTATGAAGCCTCCAACAAGTGTGGTAGCCTCAATTCAGAGCTTAGAGAGAAGAGAAATGGAAATGAACAAGGAAGAATGTTGAAGATCATGGGTATTTATAGTAATCTTGCAACCATGAGATCTTGCCAAGTGTTTTGTATGGTGATCAAGGAATAATCTACACCATACACTTGTTAGGACCTGATTAGAGGACTTGTGGAACACACAAATAGCCCACAATAATCAGAAACAAGTATTAAAAACAAGTGCTGCAGGCTGTTTTAATGAAAAACTGGTTTCTGCCCAGCATCACTTCTCGGGGCCCGCGACCCAGACAGGTGTTCTTGTCGCGGCCCGCCAGCCGGGGTACTGTCCAGGCTTTTCAAACTTGTCAATTTTAGTCCCTGCAACTCAGAAACTTGTTTTTTGATGCGTTTAACCCCCTTTAACCCAATTTCAAGGCTCTACAAGGATGTTAAAGCATAGGGGACTTGAAATATGCTTGGAAATATCATGGATGTCGGTTCTTTTGGTCGTACGATCGTGTTTTTCGGTTAATTACGACAAAACAATCCAAATTATGCGAAGAATGGTATTTTTGCATTCCTATCACTAAAATGCAATATTCTAATGATTACAAAAATTTTTGGATATCCGGATATGGTCAGAACGCAAGATATGCATGCATTTGCATACTTTCGCAGTTTTGACGCTTTTAGTCCCTATGATCAAATAAGCGTATTTTCGCATACCGAACCCCTCAAAACTTATTTCTAAGCTATGTAAAGGGTATTTAGGGTATGTTTAGCTTATGATCTTGTTCCGAAGTGTACATTGCTATGCGAATTGGTAGACTTTTGCAGTTTGCCGCAAATAGTCCCTGTGATCGAATAAACTTGTTTTTGCCACACCAAACCCTTCAAAACTTATTTCTAAGTTATGTAAAGGTTATTTAGGGTATGTTAAGCTTATGTCACTATTCTGCAGTGTATGTCGTGTTAAACTGATTACGTTTACGTAACAGTTTGCGTATAACTTTCAAGAAATTGATTAAGAGCTTGAAATCGAACTAGAATTGAAACGTGAAATTGTCAAACAAAAATAAAAAAAATATTAGGATCAAAACACATTGTTTCATTGATATTTGATATTGTTCTACCTCGTATAGTGTTTACAAGAGCACAAATGTTACACAACTTCCCTTCTCATACCCTATCATACCCACATACATCAGAGTCGCAAGAGAGAGAGAGAGAGAGAGAGAGAAAGAGAGAGAGAGAGAGAGAGAGCAGGAAGAAAGAGAGAGAGAGAGAGAGAGAGAGACGCAGCTATGGGGTGACGACGTCGATTTTTCGACAAAGATTCACGGCGGCGGCGGTGGTTGTGAATTCAAACTCCGACAACCGTGTTTCTCAGAGACCGACACAAAAGCCGGCAACAGAAGGGCAGCGACGGCGGGTGAAAGAGAAGACGGCGGGGACGCCGATTTTTCCGGTGACTGCTCGTCGGCGGCGGCAGCACATCTTGTTCCGGCGAGATCAACGACAGCCGCAGATGTTGAAGATTGACGACAAAAAAAGGGTGCTGATGTTGGAGGTACTCGACGGTGACAACAGTCGTCGGAGCCACGCCGTTCCAAACACGGGTCAGGTTTGTTTGGTTCAGACTAAAATCGAGTTCGGGTGTTTCACTTAAAAGTGTGGATTTGGGATTTTGTTTCGGGTCACGTCAGAATTGTTGCAGCTCGGGTAATCTTTGGGTGCTTCGGGCCTTTTCGGGACAAGTTCGGGTTCGGGTGAAGTCCAGTTAAACAGGGTCAGAGATTTTTCGGGTTAAGCTTGGTTCGGTTATGGTTCAACGAGTCGGGTCAGATTGGTTACGAGTTCAGGTCAACAAAGTCAATCTTGGTCAGCGGCTCGGTCAACTATGGTCAACGGCTTCGGTTTGGGTCTCGGGATTCGGGTCAGTTTTGGAACTCGGTCAGCTTCAATTTCGGGCTCGGTTGACTCGGTCAACTCAGCGAGTCAACTAGGTCAACTCAGTTGACTCGGTCAACTCAGTCAATGTCTCGACGTGAAGATTGGTAAAGATTTTACGGCGCGATTTATTTCGTTATTTTTAGAGTTCTATTTATTTTCTTGAAAACGAGCTCGAACCGATTCGATTAAAGTATAGTTACGTTTTCATATACTTGACAAAAATTGATATATTGTGATTGATTATTGAATTTTGAAAATTATAACGACAACTTGTGTTGTCGGGCCGTCCAAAAAACAGAGGAAACTCTGCCCGTTTTTCGAGAAAATCCGAAAACAAAACATGTTTTATCGTAAAACGACAACTATCGATATCAAGCGACTTTTATGGAAACCAATACAAATGTATATATTTTCTTCGACGACACCTTATAACGTACAAGAACAACGATAACGCGACCCCTTTTTATAAAAATAAATATAGTTTATATATTTATTTCAAATATCAAACAACACGAAATCTTTTATAAAAATAAATATAGTTTATATATTTATTTCAAATATCAAACAACACGAATTCTTTCATAAAAATCAATTTAGTTATAGATTTATTTCAAACACCAAACCACTCAGATTCTTTTTAAAAATAAATATAACTTTTTATATTTATTTCAAACGCCTAAACGACATATACATATATTTTGACGAACATCTACGAGACGCGATACATTATACGAGTTTACAATATATTAATTTCACATAAATGTTCGTACATACACGTACCACTTCTCGGGACGACTAACGCGATTCTATCGATATATTTATATAATCTTATATAAATATTTATATATTTTAAATCTCTTGAAAACTAAGTAATTTTCGCCGACGTTAAACGGAACTTAACAAGTATAACTTAATCGTTTCCACTAAGTTAACAACTTACTGTCGAATCGTTCGGTTAACGATTCAGTAGAGCTCAGTGACACATAGTTTAGTTACTGCTTTTATTTAGAAACTTATAAGATAATCCGTGTTAGGGATATTATAGAATGCATGCTAGCGAGTCACGTCTTGGAAACGACATCACAGAGTCTTATTAAGCTAGCTTTGCACAAGGAAATCAAGGTGAGTTCATAACCCCACCTTTTTACAGTTTTACATTTTTATAAATGTTTTCGGGGTAGAAGACATGCACATTTTGCAAAGCATACAACGTTTTCGATAAACATAAATTACATATTTCTAAACCATTTTACAAACAAGTTTTAACTAACATAAATGGTTTGTAAACATCAATAAACACAAATGGTTTACGAAAGGTTTATGATAACTATACCGGTTTTTCAAACAAACGTATTTTCGAAACGTGGATACAAACGTTTTCTAGTTTCTAAACTTCGGGAAAATATACGTACAATGGTATGTAGAAAACTATGGAATGGTACATAGATCATGTCACGAATAGGGTGAAAATTAAGCACCATTAATCAACTATATACCTAGACTGGGGGACCGAAAGGTTAGATCTAATGGGTTTCAGGCAGCCTCACTCTTGGCCTCATTTTACCTAGAGTGCTTTTGTGTCTCGAGTCGTGAATCGACGGAAAAATGCCTATGGTTTGGGTGCTTCCTATGTCGTCACACATGTTAATGTCGTAGCTAAACATTAGCAATCTCAAATTCCTTACATTTGCAACTCACAACTTACATTTTACAACTCACATCTTACAATTACATACCATGTCTATACAAATACAACTCAAAGGTTCATACATACATGTTGTCATTGTCAGGTGTGGACCAAACAAACTTACCAAGGCGTTTGAGAAAGAGGAGATTTAATTGAGGATGTTACGGAAGAGGAAGCAGATAAAATTATTAGGGAAAATGGCACCAAACAAACTTACCAAGGCGCTAATGGTGTAATCTTTGAAAATACCTATGTATTGGATAAAGTTAATGGTGAAGAAGATTCAGATAAAGAGGTTCCTGAAGGTTTCCTAGTTCTGCCTAAAGGGACTCCAACATAACTACTCATTCCGGGATCTTTGTCAAGCAAAGGCAAGCAGCCAGAGCATGCATCTTGGTTCAAGGAGTTTCCAGTCCACTTGAGAAAAATCTTACATTGACAAACGTGCTGACAAGGGAAAGGTGAAGATTATTAGTTGGAAATTTGATGAAGTATTTAACTATTTGTGATCAAAAGGATGAACGACCTTCAATTCCAGGTCTGGGGATTAAAAGTTTTAATAGTCTCCCAGCCTGTGAACTTAATATCCTAGCACAAATACCATTGGTCAATCATAAGGATAACACTCTCGAGCATCACATTGCTGAGGTTCTTCGAAAAGATAGTGCAAGTGGTTGGAAAAGGATTAGACCGGCAAAAGCTAAGATTATGAAAATCAAGTCTAGAAGACATCCAGATCCAAAGAAACCATGGATATCTCTTGTCTATCCTCTGATAGATGTTATCGAAAAGGCTCCTCTCTACAAGATCAAGCAAGACTTGCTCGTCAATGATTTCAAATGTTGGTGGTACGATGGGAAAACAACCGAAGCAATTTTTGAATTAAACATACAAGGAGAGGTCTTCACTTATTCGACCATGTTAACTTGATAAATTTCTCAAGGAAAGATATGCAGATACTTAAAGAGAAGAAGATCTTGTATGATAGACAAGAAACACAAAAATGAAGCAATGAATTTCTAGAAGCTTGTCAAAATCTGTATTAAGAAACGGGTTCATGCAGAAAGCAATGCATCTTTTGGATGGATCTGACAGACGTATCAAGCTAATGTCAAGAGGGAGTTTGTTGATACATATTTTGGTTTATTTGTAATTATCTTGTAATTAAAGGTTAGGCTACAAATTGTATTAGGGCCTAATGGTGAGTTAAGCCCATTAGGGAGCCTAATAGTCTTTGGCCCATACCTATATATAGTTCAAAGATAGAACTTTTAAGGTCAAAGGTTTTCCTTGGGTTCTAAGCATTCTTGAATCATTTGTAAGAAAACCATCCAGATTTTAGTGTGTTTTGGGTTTATTAGTGATTAATAAATCTAGGAAAGTTTAAGTAACACTTGTGTGATCTTATTCATCTTGTTTATCTACCTAAATGATAGGTGTTTTGGTGATTTCCGCAACATCGCTTATCCGTTATCTCGTGTTACTTCTTCCATCCATTGGACTTGCAAATGTTTTAGGAATTAACTTGACAAAATTCATAAATGCCACATCAAAGTTCAATTTCTTAAAGACATATCTAGGCCACTTTAGGTCTTAACAGATGATATTATTTTCTATTCAACCAGTCATCCCGTTCAATACACAAGTTTTCTAAAGACATATTCTAAAATTACCTTATATTTAGATATCTTTTCTCATTAAATTAAGTTGTGAAAACAATTAGTTGTTTATATATATATATATATATATATATATATATATGTATGTATATTTAAATATGAAAATATTACATGTTACGTGATTACTATTGTCTGTATTTCCCGCGGGCATCGCCAACATGGCCGGCCCTAGGGGTGGGCGAGCCGCACTGCTGGCAAGGCCCGATTTTTCCAAGGGCCTTAAATTTTTATATATTATGTATATATGAATGCAGTTTTTAGTTCATAAGTGTGATGGTTAGTGCTCTGGTTGTTTAAGTTTCTTTTATTTACATGCTAGGCATGGGTTTGATCCATGCTTCTTTTATTTTTTTTATTTTTTTTTCTCTTACTCCGTTTTCATTTTGAATGTTCTAGACTCCCTCCCTCCATAATAGCCTCTACATTACTGGAAATTAAGTTACATGCATGAAATAAAGAGAACAAAGTATATTTAACATAGTTTTAAAGTCAAAGAATCTCACCGGCTGATTCTTAGGGTATACGGGGCACTCTCGGTGACCCCATGCGGTGACCCAAGTCCCCGAGCGGGAACACCGCCGCCATCACCGCGGGGAGCGAAATCGGTGAGCAGGATCGGTGTGTATTCACCGATGAGGGGATCGAGGTTTAAACGGCTATATAGCCGTTATACATTTAAAAAAAAAAAATTCCTAACCCTATAAATACTACCTCTTTAATCTTTTTATTTTTCAAACCCAAAACAACTCTCACCCATTCAACTCATCTAATTTTTTTAACCAATCTTTAAAAAAATGGATTCCAAGTTCCCCTTTTTTTCTCCCCTGCCCGACTTTCCCGACGATGAAGATTCATCGTCAAGCGATGGTAGTTTAATTTTCTTCCAAAATCTCATCCAACAAGCGGAGCTATTAGACACGGCATCATCTAGTAAAAAAAAAATTGTCCGTCGAGATCGTGTGGGAGGCCATGATACAGCTTATAGCGAGCTCATTGAAGTGAGTTCCGACGATGAGTAGTTTGTTTTTTTATTTTTCTAGTTTGAATGTAATTTTTATTTTTAATTTAATGAAATGTCTTTTATTAAATTTTATTAATATTTGTTTAATTTATAAACATGCATAATTACAACAAATAAAAAAAACAAAAAAAGAAAAAGAAAAAAGCAAGTCACCTAAGAGAGGAGTGCCGCCATCAAATTAAGGGTATGAGGGGAGTTAAGAGGGGAGTTGACGTGACGCGTGCTGATTGGCCATACGTAAGAGAGAGGACTCCCCTAAGAGAGGAGTGCCCCTCTCACCCTTATGATCATGTTTTTCATTCCTTTCGTATGTAACAAGTCATTTACTTTGGGTTTGATTTTTATTTTACATATTTAACTAAATAATTTATAATGATATTTGAAAGGCCTTTTCTTTTTATTATCTAAGTAATATTTAATAAGAAAAAATAACGAACTGAACACGTCTCGATGCCCTTTTTTGCATATTACGACTAGATTTTTTGAGCAATAATTGTTAGAATCGTGTGTTTTGTTGAGCCCTAAATTGCGTGTTTTGTTTAACCTAAATTTTAATCATTCGAATTAAGTAATGGTTAATGATTTTTTTTTTACAATGTCACTCTACCGCTGTTATTTTGCTATGTTTATATCAATAACGTTAATCGTTGTTTAAACAAATAGTTTATATAATTCGTGAGGTCGGGTCTTTTTTCGGCTCGTACAAGACACTTAAATTCTCAGGACCGGCCCTGATCGCCAAGCACCTCTAGTATTTATGTGTGCGTGTATATATATAGTACCTGATAAAAATCTTTGCATACGCATAACATAATTATAGGCCATCTAAATTTTTGTTTTTCCACCCACTCTCCAGTTAAATCTATATATTTATGTACTGTCTAATAAATTAAAACTTTAGTGGACACATGATATAATTTTATAACATAGCTCATCTAAAATTTTGCTTTCCCACCATCTAATTTTCAAATATATATATATCCCTATATATATATATATATATGGGAAGGTTCATTTGAGAAGAACTTTAATGTGAGAAGAAAAAGAAGAAATGGCATAATGGTAAAACATTAAATAGTTTATAACTCCTCCCATTAATTATGTTATATCTCATTAATAAAACAAAAAAACATTTTATCCTACACATTTCAAAATTTATCCTACTTATATCTTACACTCACCGAAATTTACCCTACGCATATCTAAATTTATCATACACATTTAAAAATTTATTATCCTACACATACTAAAATTTATCCTACACATGTCGAAAATTGTCCTTCACCCTAAATTATTTTATCTTGAAAGAGTATATTTAAAATGGGAGTTACAAGTTTAATAAGTTAGCTAATTAATTACACTTAGAAATTTACCTATATGCCCTTATTAATAACATTAAACACACATATTAAATGAACTAAAATGGAGCATTTCTATTGGTTTAAAGCTTATTCTTTTTATTCTTACAAAAATTTTCTTCTCATTTGAACCTTCCACTATATATATATACTATCTAAAAAAAATAAAAATCTTAATGGACACATGACATAATTGTAAGTCATTTAATTTTTTGTTTTTAACGAGCCTCTCTCTTGTTAAATATTGATATTAAAAAATATATTTTTTTGGTTTTTATTATAAGTTTAGCTATGGATATTTATTATATTATTAACCAATAAATTTAATATAAATTAATTATAAAAAAACTATACGCTAAAAACATTAAAGAAATTTATTATATTATTAACCAGTAAATTTAATATAAATTAATTATAAAAAAAACTGTACGCTAAAAATATTAAAGAAAAGTTAATAATAAAAATAATACATTTATTAATCTCGTGTAATATAGGAGATTGTAATATATTTGTAACAAAGAATTACACGTAAAGTAAATGGTTTTACGAAATGTATATGTAATAAATTTAATATAAATTAATTATAATAAAATTGTACGCTAAAAATATTAAAGAAAAGTTAATAATAAAAATAATACATTTATTAATCTTGTGTAATATAGGAGATTGTAATATATTTGTAACAAAGAATTACACGAAAAGTAAATGGTTTTACGAATTGTATATGTAAGTTGTTTATCAAGAGCTGACAAGGAGTGCTCTAAATCAATTCTTTTAGCTTCAAACTAAAAAACAAGAAAATATTAAAAATTGATGTTTTTGGTAAAAGCTTTTTAATTTAATACATTATTCTATTACATTATTATAATTATAATTAGTTTTTTTACCTGATATCACATACGTTTTTAATCTTTTAACTCTTTTTACAAATTTAATTTTCTCCCAAATCTAAAAAACGAAAAATATTAAAAATTGATGTCTTTGGTAAAAGTTTTCAATTTAATACATTATTCTATAACATTATTAAAATTATAATTAATTTTTTATATGATATAACATACGTTTTTAATCTTTTAACTCTTTTTACTAATTTAATTTTTTCCGAAAGCTAAAAAACAAAAAACAAAAATTAAAAATTGATGTCTTTGGTAAAAGTTTTTTAATTTAATACATTATTCTATTACATTATTGAAATTAAAAATTGATGTCTTTGGTAAAAGTTTTTTAATTTAATACATTATTCTATTACATTATTGAAAGTTCAGGAACCGGCGGGTTTAGACGGAAGTTTGGGTAGAAAAGAACTAATTCGGTAGAATATTATTAAGAATGGAGTAGAAGAAGAATAATAGTCATAAGCTTCCATTCATACTGAAAGAATATACATCTTGACAAGCTGGAGCATTTCTCCTATGGGAACTCCAAAACTTAACAACTGATGAACACGCGAACACTATATATACTAGTTTACCTTCGTACGAAGGTAGTCAGTTACCTTTGTACGAAGGTGTTACATTCTCACCTTCGTGTCATGTGTTCGTTTTTCTCATTATACTATACAATATTCAACACACGCGCTAACTAGACTATTCGCACAATGACGTACACACGGAATATGCATCAACAATTCCCCCTTGTTTGAATATAAACGCCGTGGTTGAATATTCTGTAACTTCAATCAGGCAACTTGAAATCTTCAGATAATTCTCCCTTGATTGATGATTCGGGCTTGCATTATCTTCATTATCCACAAATTCCCCCTGGAATGAATCTTCACACGCTTCCCGACCTCCTCTGATTTGCTTAACTGCAATCTTCACGAATAAACACTAACTCGAAACTAATCAATGCAGCATCTCTGTTTCTACGTTAACCACATCCGTTTTCGGTTTTAGCGCACCCCACTGCTTGATCCTCTGATATTCAAAAACCTAACCGAAAATTGAAAGAAACTTCAAATCACCACATCAATAAACTTCAAGTTTATGAATACCCACAAAAATCTGAAATCCCGTTTTCCGTAATCACTTTTAAGCACACTCCTGAATGATAGATCAGCAAAACTGTAATCTCTTTAATCAGCAAATCTTCATCAGATAACAAATCATCTAGTAACACATTCAGATCTAATAAACATTCTTCCATGACCAGATTCACATTCTTCATCTTCAGTCACAATAACAGATGTTTAGTCTTCCCTATTAGTCCCGCCAGCAACTTAATCAACAAACATCATCATTTCACGTCGGTTAGTCCGAAAAACAATTCCTCTACTTGAAGATTAACCATTCTGACACTTTAGACTATATCTTGCTAACCGGCTTGACGAAGACCCAGGACTCAAACCCTAAGACATAAATCTGTATCACTATCTGAAAATTCTGAACTTCCTGTGATCACGAACCAACGAATCCAAATCAAATGCATCCTCGAACAATCTGAAATCGAAACCACCCGAATACTGTTGCATGTCACGAATTTCAAAAATGCTGGAATTTCAATAAATTTTTATTCCCCCTCATTTTTGCAAATTCTGACTTCTCTAATCTTCATCACTGAATTTCCCCCTCAAACTGGCAAATTCAGTCCTTTCAAATCACTGAAAAACTCCTCTATGCGGAAAATGTGTCATTTTGGTCCACAAAAAGTGCGTTTTTTCATCGATGCGGATTTTACATTTTAGCCCATTAATAGTCATTTAACCCAAATGATAAACATTCTGCATAGGTATCATGACTACCCCATTATCTTCACCAATCTGTGATCGTATCATCATATATGTTCTTTAAAGCCCTCGACGATTTCCCCGAACAGCCCGTATTTGTTGTTAAAATCTGGAAAAAAATTTCAATCACCAAATTTTTCTGGACATTCGTCTCATCGCCATGATCAAAAATGCCTTTTTTATGCATTTCGGGTTACCTTCGTACGAGGGTAATCTACCTTCGTGCGAAGGTAATCTACCTTCGTGCGAAGGTAACTATCTTCGTGCAAAGGTAATCACAGTTTTCGATCCAAAATCTTTATTTCTGCGAATTTCATGATGATTCTTGCACAGATATGGTCGAAATTCATTTCTAAACAATCCTATGGTTTCAATTTTAATTTTTGTCCGTGGATCGTCCGTTTATTTGATGATTTACGTTTAAAAACCATCTAAAGTCCATAATTCGTGAGCATAGGTGATTCAATCAACTGTTAGATCGATTGAATCGGTACCGTAGCTCTGATACCACTTGAAAGTCCAGGAACCGGCATGTTTAGACGGAAGTTTGGGTAGAAAAGAACTAATTCGGTAGAATATTATTAAGAATGGAGTAGAAGCAGAATAATAGTCCTAAGTCATAAGCTTTCATTCATACCGAAAGAGTGTACATCTTGACAAGCTGGAGAGCATTTCCCTTCTGGGAACTCCAAAACTTAACAACTGACGAACACACGAACACATGAACACTATATATACTAGTTTACCTTCGTACGAAGGTAGTCAGTTACCTTCGTACAAAGGTGTTACATTCTCACCTTCGTGTCATGTGTTCGTTTTTCTCACTAAACTATACAATATTCAACACACGCGCTAACTAGACTATTCGCACAGTGACGGCCATACGGAATATGCATCAACAATTATTATAATTATAATTATTTTTTTAATCCGATCTAACATACGTTTTTAATCTTTGAACTCTTTTTACTGATTTAATTTTGTCTTATAACTTGCGTTCGTTGACTTAAAAAAACTAAATACGTAGTTGTGTTTGATTTAATTTCTTGACGTTCTTATATAAATTTTATTGAAAACAAAGTTGTATTCGAAATAGAGTATTTTTTTTGTAGTAGGCTAGATCAAGTGCCGACGTCATAGCGGTATCGTGACGACCAAAACGAATACCGAATGAACAAGTTGATACCGGTATCGGTATATACTTAAAGATTTATATATAATTTGATTTTCTTTCGATAACTCACGTTCATTACCTTTTTATATAAAGTTGAATACGCAACTTTATTAAACATTTTTTCTCATCGTTCCTTTATTAACTTTGTTGAAAAAGTTTTTTTTTTCTTATTAGTAACGTGAGTTCGTGACAGGCCGACCAGATACCGAAATCGGTACCGGTGTAGTTATTATTGGAATTTTTTTTCTCATAATCTCTTTATTAACTTTGTTGAAAAAGATTTTTTTTCTTATTTTTAATTAAAATGCATTCTTTTGGATATATCATGATTTTAAATTAAGTGTTGTCGGGTTCAGCGAACAGTTCGTGAACCGTTCGGCGAAAAGTTCGTTTATGTTCGTTCGTTTAATAAAGGAACGAACACGAAAAAGAAATTTTGTTCCTTAAGTTAAACGAACGAACATGAACAGAGGTTGTGTTCATTCGTTTTATGTTTGTGAACGTTCGGTAATGTGTTCGTTTATGTTCGTGAGTGTTCGGTAATGAGTTTATTTATGTTCGCTCGTTAATGTTTAGTTGTGTTCTTTCGTTTAAAGTTTTTTATATGTTGTATTTTGTTTTATTGTTTGAAGTTTTAAAAATTTTGAAACCCTAGTTTTCTTCTCTGTCTCTAACAATATCCCTCATTTCACTATTTCAATTTTAGTTTGTATTATAGCTTGATAACTCTTAATTTTGTATAAATCATGTTTCTGATAATCATGTCAATTGTGTTCGGATAATTATGTTAAGTTTTATTTATTTTTTGTGGATTCTTCGTAATGTTTGTGATGAAAATGTGAATTGTGTTTGGATAATTTCTTACAGACCCAGCGGAAGGGAGGTCCACCCTATGCCCGGCTGACGTGCTAGTTTTTGGTTGGGAGGGCGGGAAACATGCTTGTGTCGATCTCACAGGTGTATCCCCCCTAGCCTGGTTTCGGGAAATGAGTTTGTGCCTGGGCAAGCGGTACTGAAAGCAGAGTCAAAGAAGGTGGAAAAACATGCGAAAACTTGTGAGGATAATCATCGTGCGTTTGTCCCCTGGCGTTTGACACGTTCGGCTCCTTGGCGCCGGAGGCGGTTCGGTTCTTGGCTAAAGTTCAGCGTGTGGTCCACAACTTTTTGACCCCTCAGGGGCGAGACTTTGTTTTTAGTAGATTGGAATGAAAATCCTAATTTAAAATTAAAAAAAAGGTCCAGATAATTATGTTAAGTTTTATTTATTTTTTGTGGATTCGTCGTAATATTTGTGATGAAAATACAGATGTATTCTAAAATGAATATTGTATTCATTTGTGTTCATAAAAATAATTTTTGTGTGTTTTTCGTGTTCGTTCGATTCGTTTACACCCCTAAGTGCCAGTACCAACCGAATTTCTTTGTGTAACGAACTGAACCGATACCGACCGATTTCCCACCGTATCACGCGAGCAATCCACCTAGTTTTATATCAACTATAAATTATATAAACAGTTAAATGCTTGGTTGGTCCCTGAGGTTTGCAAAAATTGCAGGCTTGGTCCTACCATGTATTTAATTTGGTCATTTCATTTCAGCCCATTATAAAAAAAGTTAAATACATGGTAGGACCCACCCCACCACCTTATTCTTCCCCAAACCACCACCCTCATCTCAGCTCCCACCATCAGACTCCTCAATGACACCTTGAACACAGATAACCCTCAATTACCAAATGATTGCTCATTGCTGCCTTAGTCTCAATTGAACCCGCCACCACCACGCCCTCCATTAACACCTTCATAGGTAAGCTTTTTGTATTCGCCATCCAATCATTCAAGAAGAAACTAGATCAAAGTGCGATTAAGGCATGAATGATCAATATGCTACTTTTATTACTGTTGTGTTTTTTTTGATAGCACGAATGCCCCTACTATTTTTATATGAACCGTTTGATCATAACATCTATGAATGTTTAATATGAAATTTTGTATCTGAAGGTTATAATGATTGAATATGTTTTGTTTTATATTTATTTGTTATTCGATTTTGGCATACCTTTTAACTTCGATCAGGTGTTATTCGATTCGGGCTACCGGCTGAATACTAATCTATCAGGTGTTCTTCCTGATTGCTGGTCAAACTAGGACTTGTTGAATATCTTGAACTTATTACAGAGGAATCATTTGGTGATCGAGGGTTATCTGGTGTTCAAGGTGTCATTGAGGAGTCTGATGGTGGTGGTGGTTTGGGGAAGAAGAGGGGGGTGGGGTGGGACCTACCATGTATTTAACTCTTTTTATAATAAGTTGGACTGAAATGACCAAATTACCCTCACATGTCAAGCATATGGGGTGTTTTAACAGAGATATTTAACTGATGTTAGGGTTGGGGACCAAGCGAGTTCATTTTTGACAAGTTTTGGTACCACGCGTGTAATTAGTAAACCACTAATACCAAGTCTGCAATTTTTGTAAACCACATGGACCAACTAAGCATTTAACTCTTATATAAATGGCGAGGTAAGAAGATCCTCATGTTTCCAACGCGTTCACATTTGCCTGCACATCATTGTATAGACTAATTAACTAAAAAAAATCATGAATCATGTTTAATCTAATTTATAGCTACCAACCCTTTCAAAATGATGATTAACGAATACACATATTTTGCATCTCATGCATTTTTAGTGTTTAATTAATATTAATCGGGTTTTAAAAACAAACTATAAACACACGATATGCAATCAAATCTATGTTTCTATAATTTTTTATGTACCAAATAAACAGTTTGTGTAATGTACTTTTTATAATATACTATAACTGCACACACTATATAATTATTCGTTTTTTGATTAGGACTACTAAGCTATTGAAACCATCTTATATATGTATACAATTTCGCGTATATCAGATTGACGAAAAACATATTGGATGACACAATTTGACAATAACATTAATTTTTGTCTGTGAAAAAATAAGTATTTTTTTAAACATATTGATCTAAGTATTATTATTCCTTAAAAAAAAATAAAAATCACTAATTATACCAGATTGTTGATCACCAAAAGAAATAAAACAATACATCTTAAAAAGTCAAGATGTTTATAATAATGCTCACCAGGTACAAACTAAGGCAGTGCATGACTAAAATGAAAGTGATATGATTTCATATCACCTCAAACATCCATATCGTTGAGTTCAGTTGAGTGTTCTCTTATAATTCGCATATTTTTCTGTTCACACTCAGATTCTAAAAGGATAACAACATGGCGGTTTAATGCACATCTTGTGGTTCACAACAGTCCACAAAATTTGGCAATTTGGTCTTCATTAGATAAGGAAATCCAAAAGTATAATGCAAGTTGTAACAAAAGGCTATATTTTTCTCTTTTTCTCCCATACATTACATGATAGGTGTATAAATTCCCTCCCGATATATGGACACAAAATAGGACCTTTCAAGTTAAATAGACATGCTTATCTTATATTGTTTATGAATTCGTTAGCCTCTTTGATTATAACAAAAATAGTAATAATTTGCCTAATAACTTATAATCCTTGGAATATTATTAAAGATGCAATTATATGTATATTATATGTATATTGTTAGTGAAGGATGATGAATAGTAATTTTAATTTTATAATAATATATAGCTTTTTATTATTTTTTATTTTTAATAACATATTTTTAATTATTTTTTCTTTTTTTAAAACCATATATTTCTTATACCGTTTTTTTTGACAATTCTCTTTTCTTTTTTAGAACATATTATTGATTAATTTGATACTGTTAGTGAAGAATGATGAATAGTAATTTTAATTTTATAATAATATATAGCTTTTTATTATTTTTTATTTTTAATAACATATTTTTAATTATTTTGTCTTTTAAACTGAAGAAACACTAGATAAAAGATCGGGATCAAATTATCTAGGGGGTTTGGATCTGCATAAAAGGGGGTTGTTCTCTCTCGTTTGATTCGATGAGCTGATCTTCTTCTCCGGTAAACTCGCAAAACAAAGCACCGTTAGCCTCGTCAAGGGGAGAAGGGGGGTTCTCTCCTTGACCCGACTCCGGGGTGAGAATAAGTAGGTGTTTATGAAGAAGAAGTAGTATTGAAGAAGTGTGTGTAACTTGCCGTTCATACCTGAATTATCCTCATATTTATAACCGAGAGTTTGGGCGGGAAAACTTGTTGATGAAATATTAACGGAAGATGCTAACCCCGTAAGCGGTTATTTTCTTCTTCGTTAATCTTCTCGATCCGATGTGTGAGCACACGGATTGCTGTTTTGATCAATGGCTGGGGAATTGCCACGTGGATAGTGGATTAGTGGAGCTTTCTCTTTAATTCCATGCCATCGTTGTGATTTCAGGGAATTCTGTGATGGCGACACGTGTCCCAGACGGTTATAACCGTCTGGTGGTGCACGATTGAGTCTTCCAGAAGTTTATTGTCATAATCCTGTGTGGCTCTTTATCGTGTGGCACCGTTTAGGTAAATAATACCCAAGTCTGGGTATTATTTAAGCGGAAATGTTTAACTTTAGGATTTTCATCCTTTGTTTATGGAGGAAGGCGCAAGGATTTATGGTTTCCTTTTCAGCGCGCAAATGTTGTCTGCTATCTTCCTCTTGAGTCTTCTCTGTAGGACCAGTTGCGCTGCCGCGCAAGGTCAAAAGAGGGCTAAGAGGTGAGGTCGTGGTATGGTCCCATGTACTTGGTATAAGGTTTTTGGGACCTTATCCCTTCAAGTCCCCCCAGTCTAGTGTTGCTTTTATGCAAATAAGTGGAGCACTGGACTATATGAGAGAAAATGCTTTGGGCGTGAACTTAGGAAATCTTCTGTGAGAAGATTTACTTTGCTTATTATGATTTGATTTTTGAAAATATTTGGGGTGTGACAGGCTGTTACTGTCAGAGGTATATTACTGACCGTGCTTTACACGCGCGCGTGAACTCGCGTCTGTGTCGTTTTTCACTTGCCTTTGTTGCTTAGGTAACCGTGCTACCCCGAAAAAGGTGTTGTGCAGTTACTGAGGCTATTTAAGGCGGTGAGTATATAAGCGTTTTAGACTTCTCATTTCCAGTAATCATTACTTCGTTGAAAAATCCTCATCTTCTTTATCCGTTTTCGAGAAAAAAAGTTTCAATTCTTCCCTCCTATGTCAACCGGAGAACGTCACGAAGACTTATCTGAAGAAATGTCTGCTGAACTTCCACCGTTGAAGTGGCCTAGGGCAACTTTTGATGGCTTGGTTCAAAATCTTAGATTCCCGGAGAACTGGGGTGCCCTGTACCCTGCGGAGGGTCAGACAGCGGCAGATGCTCCGGCTGGGTATATTACCCTATTTTGGGATTTCTTTTGTGAAGGCAACTTTTGTCTACCTGTGACGAATTTTTTTCTTGAAATTCTTGGGCATTACAGGTTTCATCTTTCCCAAATGCACCCGATTGGCATGGTTAGGGTTTGGCATTTCGAGTTCGTGTGTCGTTCGATGCATATTGAGCCAACAGTTTCTCGATTCCGGGTTTTTCACCAAATGCACTGTACCCAAGGGTTTTATTCTTTCGTTCAGAGGGCGTCAGCGAAGAAAATTTTGTTGCATCCCCCAAAATCCTTTCATGACTGGAAACATAAGTTTTTCTTTATCAAGGCCGGCGTCATTCCGATGAGGATGATATTTAGGGGAAAAGACGATGTCCCCACTGAAACTGTTCAAACCCCTGTTGACGAGAATTGGTACCAGGATCTGAAAGACGTTCCTAACATTGCTTTGCCGGAGAAAGCTCTTGTTGGTGCTGGTATGAGTTTGAATTGGAGGATGGACCGGGAAGACAGACCGGTGTATACGGAGGAAGGTCATGGTAAGATTGGGGTTTCACCCTTTTTGCCTTTCTCCCTACTCTTTTTTTTTGAACGTGTTGTTCTTCTCCTGCAGTCATTTCGTTGTATGTTGTAGCATATAAGAGAGAAGGTGGAAAGATGGGTACCATTAAGAAGAAGCCTGATGAAGAGCTTTGGTACCATCGAATTTTGAAGAATTTTGTTCTTCCGTGGGATGCGGATCTGTCCTTTCAGCCTGCTGCTGGCGCTGGTAGGCCATTATCTTGTTTTTTATAATCTGCTTCTTTTTGCGCATCTGAAAAAGTTTCATTCTGTACTTTAGCAGGTGAGTTGTCAAATTTGGGCATAGGCCCTGAGAAGAAAAGACGCGCAGCAACTACTACTTCCGCGCCGAAGAAGGATGATGCTGAGAAAGCGCAATCTTCTAGGGTTAAGAATGTCGGAGGGGAGAAGAAAGGTATGCGCCGTTCCTCTGACTCCTGGTGTGATTATGTGGTGGTTTCTGACTCTTTGGAGGGTCTTGCGCCTGCAGTTGTTATTAGAAGGCCAAAACCGGAGCCCAAAGATACTGTTGACATCCCTCCATCCAACCCAGACGATCCTATTGATTTGGAGTCGAGTCCTGAGCACTTGGTGGGACTAAAGCAGGAAAAAGAAAACAAACTGGTACTGAGGCGGAAGGTCAGCCTGCAAAGAAAATTCAGAGAAAGAAGATCACCAGGAAAGGCAATTTGGATGCCTTTATCTCAGAGTCTGCTCCAAGTAAGTGTTATCTTTGTCGTTTTCTTATGCGCATTGATTATTTATAGGCTTTGATTTTGCACCGATCCAAACTTCTCCTATTCCCACAGAGTCTTTGCCTGTGGTTAACGAAGAACTCCCACCCTCTCCTCCGCCTGCTACTGTTGCTGATCAGTTAAAGGCGACTGAGGTTCCTGAGGGTGGTGTGGAGAAGGTTGTTGAGGCTGACAAGTCTGTTGATGTTGCTGTGGAAACCGAGAAGGTTGTGAGCTCGGAGGTTGTTGATGACACTGGTAACCCCCAGGTCCCTGAGCCTGCTGCCCATGAGAAAGAGAAAACTGCGGAAGAAATTTCTGTTACGGCGTCCCCTTCTAAAGCTTCTGGTTCTATGCCTGAGAATATCGAGAAGGTTTCTGCTGAAGACCGAGGCTCGTTCTCTGATGTTAACAAAAATTCCCCGATCCGCCCAGATGAGACTCTGGGGATTATTATTATAGAACTTACTCAGAGAAAGATGCTTCTGACATCCATGCCCCTGTTTGGAATCTGAAGAAGGGTGACACTTTCTCAGATTGGCGCGTGTGCCGGGACTGGTTACAGGGGATATTTCCGCCAGGGGAAATTAAATTTCAAGAAAGCCGGTCTCATGAGCAAACTTATCATACTTACCTTGAGGAAGCTGCCTCTCATGCATCGACCACTCATCGTATAGTGCGTGAATGGCATAGTATGCACAAAGAGTGGGATGCTTTCAAGGTGTCGAAGAAGAAAGTTGCTGCGGATGAAACCCGGATTGCCCAGTTGAAGGCTAAGCTGGAAGCTGATTAGGCCAGGTTTGAAGCTGATCGTAAAACTGAAGAATGGTCCGTTGCGGGCTGGAAGAGAAAAGCGGAGGCTGAGGCTGCTCTTCTTTCCGAGGAGCGCAAGAACTGGAAGAAAATATGTGAAAAAGATAACTCTGAGAAGATGAATCTCCGTACTGTTATTAATAATCTCAAGGCTGAGGTTGAGAAGTTGAAAAAACAGGACGCGGAGATTGAGAAACTGAAGAAAGGGAAAGCTGACGCTGAAGCTGCGCGTGATGAGGCGTGTTTACACAGGGAGCGGAGTGAACAACGAGAGGTACAAGCTTGCGCCACTCTTGCTCTTAGAGATAAAGAGTTAGAAGAACTCACTGCTTTGCTTTCTGATCAGGAACAACTCAAGAAAAATCTGGAACTTGCGCGTTCCGAGAAAACCGAGGCCTCACGCCGTCTGACTGAGACTGAAGAAAAATTGGAAGCTTCTGAAACGGCGCGAGCTACAATAGAGAGTGAGTTGGAGCCTTTGAAGAGCGATATGCTGTGGTTGAAAGAGCGCGGGATTGCCTGTGTAAGTTACTTTTTCCTTTTTACGGGACTGCTTTGCGCCTTTCTTTTATTTATCTTTCGTTCTTGTAGGTTGCTGAGTCAGTGTTGAATTCTGAAGAGCTGGATAAGACTGTAGCGCATTTGGTAGTTGCCGCGCGGAAAGATGGATATTCCCAAGGCTACGCTGAATGTTCTCACCATGTGAATAACGCTCTGAAGGTTGATTGGGATATTACCAAATCCGCCACTTATGGTGTTAATACCAGTGCCGTGCTTGCAGCTTTAAAAACAGAATTCGACACTCTGCAGCTTCCCGTTATGGACCTTATAAATGCTGTGCTGCAGTCTGAAGATCATGTGATGCGTTTAAAGGAAATCTTCCCGGATGAGGATGAAGGTCTAGCGTAGGTTTTCCTTTTGTAATTGTACTGAACAATTTTTTGTAATATTTGGGATATGAATCCCTTTCTTGTTAATGCGCTGCCGCGCAAGTAACTATGATACACTGCCGTGTAATTTTGATAATTTCCGTAGGCTTGTTAGCGTATAGTATGACATGTGTTTTTTAATTTACAATATTTTGCATGTGTACAATTACTTTGATTAGGTAAGGCGAATGAAGGTGGTATGCAGCTCATGTGTGAACGTATGGCCTTGAGTGATGTAGTCACTAACCGTTCATGAGACTTGTACTGTATTTACCATACTTTTTTTGACTACATACCAAAAGACTTGTACTATCTCGGTGCGCAAGGAAATGCAATTGTTGGTGATATGACCGCTATCCTTGTGGTATTCACAATATTGGGCAGGGTCTTGTCCACGCTTGTTCTTCATGGGTATTGGAGGTTTAAACTGATAATCCTCAGTGCTCAAGACTTCCGCAGGGGTTTTGGTTAAGGGAGTCCATTGTCTCTCCCTGTTCTCTTGTTTGGCTTCCCTCTGCGCGGCGAGTTTATTGATTGTTGCTCGAGCATCTTCGGATGAATGGTTTCCCGAGGCAGAATCACGCCATCCTTTCTTGAATTTCCTCCCGCCGGTTGAGCCTAAATCTAAGGGTCGATTATGTGGTGGTGGCGGCCTATTTGTGGTAAGATTTTTTTCTGTTTGGGCGTAAACCTTAGCTGCTGCCATCACTTTCTCCTAGCTCTTCGGGAGGCCTTCCGTCCCAGACAGGACCTTTATCATATCGTCGCACCTGACTGCATACTTGAACTGTGCGCGAATCAGCTGTTCATGGACGCCTCCAATCTCCAATACTTCTTTGCTATATCGGGTGATAAAGTCTTCCAGACTTTCATCATCATGACGCCAAATGTTCATCACATCAGATGTGTCGCGGATAGATCGCCGTTGTTGGCTAAAATGAGTCAGAAATATTTCACGCAGATCTTTCCATGATGTGATTCTCCCGATGGGCAAGTTATCGAACCATATTCTTGCAACGCCAGTTAGGTTCTGTATGAAAAGGTGGCACCATAATGGTAGAGTCCAGCCCCCAACCAGCCCTGCACTTGTAAAAACTCTTAAATGATCGTCAGGGTCTGTCAGCCCGTTGAATTTACCCACATTAGACGGTAGCTTTGCTTTTTCTAGCGGAGCCAGAGCTATTTCCATGATGAATTTTGAATTCTCCGCTGCTTCCGCAGGGCGGTAAATCAAATCGTAATTGTGCTCAGCCTCAGGGTTGTAAACCGCACGAGGTCTGCACTTGTTGTAATTTGGCTGCAATCGGCTAAACACGCTGGTGCTTTCGCCTATACGGTAAGTTGGATCAGACTCATTGGTGTGGGTGTTTCGTTGAGAACCCAACCTGGTGTGGACTGATTGTCGTCGGTGAGGATGTGACTCGTCTCGATATTCTCTTTGATGACTTCCTGACTGGGTATACTCGTATCTCGATGTAGATCTGGAGTATACCTCTGTGTCTTCGATGTGGGATGGGCCCTCACGTTGAGAAGCATTAGCACGGGATCCTGGCCTCCGTGATTGAGTTAGGGGAACAGTTTGTGCACATAACTGTGTGTATACTACGTTTAGTGCTCCTTGAGACCTAACGTACCAGGAGATTGGGGTTTCTCCTGGGGGTAGAATTGAGTGCACAGGGTTCTCTGGCTGTACCCCTAGAGTGATAGGCTCATTCACTCGATTGGATTGCACCTCATTGTCATTCGAGGCATCCTCTGGAATTCCTTAGACCTGAAGGTTGTTACCGACATTCGGCCGAGGGCCAGTTTGCCGATGAGATGAAGTTTCTTCCATGTGCAAATGGAATCAACAGAGCAGATCAAAAAACGAGAGAAAATTGGATGAAACAGAGAAAAACGGTGGGCGCCAATGAAGAAACACTAGATAAATGATTGGGATCAAATTATCTAGGGGGCTTGGATCTGCATAAAAGGGGGTTGTTCTCTCTCGTTTGATTCGATGAACTGATCTTCTTCTCCAGTAAACTCTGCAAAACAAAGCACCGTTAGCCTCGTCAAGGGGAGAAGGGGGTTCTCTCCTTGACCAGACTCCAGCGTGAGAATAAGTAGGTGTTTATGAAGAAGAAGTAGTATTGAAGAAGTGTGTGTAACTTGCCGTTCATACCTGAATTATCCTCATATTTATAACCGAGAGTTTGGGCGGGAAAACTTGTTGATGAAATATTAACGGAAGAGAAGCGATTATTTTCTTCTTCCGTTAATCTTCTCGATCCGATGTGTGAGCACACGGATTGCTGTTTTGATCAATGGCTGGGGAATTGCCACGTGGATAGTGGATTAGTGGAGCTTTCTCTTTAATTCCATGCCATCGTTGTGATTTCAGGGAATTCTGTGATGGCGACACGTGTCCCAGACGGTTACAACCATCTGGTGGTGCACGATTGAGTCTTCCAGAAGTTTATTGCCATAATCCTGTGTGGCTCTTTATCGTGTGGCACCGTTTAGGTAAATAATACCCAAGTCTGGGTCTTATTTAAGCGGAAATGTTTAACTTTAGGATTTTCATCCTTTGTTTATGGAGGAAGGCCCAAGGATTTATGGTTTCCTTTTCAGCGCGCAAATGTTGTCTGCTATCTTCCTCTTGAGTCTTCTCTGTAGGACCAGTTGCGCTGCCGCACAAGGTCAAAAGAGGGCTAAGAGGTGAGGTCGTGGTATGGTCCCATGTACTTGGTATAAGGTTTTTGGGACCTTACCCCTTCATAGACCATATATTTCTTATACCGTTTTTTAATAATTCTCTTTTATTTTTTAGAACATATTATCGATTAATTTGATACTTCTTTAATATTAGACGTTTATAACTTTTTCTTAAAACTTAAGTACGTAGTTATGATTAATTTTTCCCGAACATTCCGTAATAAGTTTTGTTAAAAATGAAATTGTACTTATAATAAAGTATTTATTTGGTATCATAAAACAGTACGGCGATAAAGTAAACCGTTTTAATGGTTTAGCTTTCTAAACAACATGCTTTATTTTCAAATCATATTTGTTTTACATTATCATTTGCTCGGTTTCGCCGCAACGCACGACGACCAAAAAACTAGTTCCTTATGAAAGTTTATTGCTGTTTTGCTAATTATTTTGTAGATAGTCCCAATAATATATGTAACAAATGATTATAGGATATGGGTCACAATTTTAATAAAAAATATATAAATAAAAATAGTAAACACACTTCCCTTAAAACAAGTGTTGGCGGTTGTGGCTGAGGCGCGTGTTCAATACACTTCCCTAAAAATAGATTCCGTGCCTCTACTAAAGACGACACGTCTGTCTCCCAAGGTACAACAGTCAAAGCAGTCTGTACTGCCAGAAATGGCCACGCGCCCGAGGTTACACTGGATAAAATTATAGAGTTAAAACTTGTCAGCATAAAAATGTCTGTGAGTAACATAGGTTTTGTGATTTAGATTCATGGCTTTGGATACTTTAAGAAAAGAACATATGTTTTCAAAAATAGCCATGAATCCTTGTAAAAAGTTTGGTATCTAAAATACTTTGCTTTTTGATAAAAAGGATTGGTAGTATATGAAAAAATATACTTTGGTTTTGAAATAATAGGATTGGTATTATATCAAAATATACTTTGGTTTCGGATAACAAAATCAGTAGTATATTAAACTATACTTTGGTAAATAATATCACATTGGTAGCATATCAAACTATGCTTTGGTAGTATATCAGAATATACTTTGGTTTAGGAAATAACAGAATCGGTAGTATATCAAACTATACTTTGGTAAACAATATCACATTGGTAGCATATCAAACTATGCTTTAGAAGTATATTGAAATATACTTTAATTTGTGATTTGGAAGTATATCAAAATATACTTTGGTTTAGGAAATCAATAAAAGATAACTTTTTTTGGGCTTAATTGGAAAACCTTTGTAATAACACATTGTGGTCGTTTGGCAATACATTCAAACCTTAGTATATCAAACTATACTTTGGTGACTATAGATTTACCACGAAGGCAAATCTATTTGGTTTAAACTTGGTTTCTAACATTCCCTAAAATGGGAATGGGGTGTCAAGTCCTATAGCGCTATATCGTACTACCAATCGGGTTGATCATTGTTAATGAATGTATATGAATATAAATACGCACCAACAATAGTCTTACAAACTTTGAAAATCATTATTTAAGCCATAGGTAACTGTTTCAATTCGTTAAAGGATAAGTACTATGTATGCGAAATCATATAGCTTTGAAATCATGAAAATAGTGAAAAGGCACATATGAATCACCCCAAAACATTTGAAAATGTAAAAGAGAGGACTATGCACTCACTTGGGATTGCGTATAAGCCTTGTATGAATGCGTAAGCAAACCCCAAGAGATCAAGGAATCAAGTGTGTCCTAACATCGGGTAACTATGTTAAAGTACGGGACATAATCGGGGGAATCAGATAGAATGAGGTTTTATAAACCAAATGAGTGTTGGAACTCATATGGAATGGTTTAACAAACTCAACATTCTGATTTGGAATGAATCCTAAGTGCTTTTGACCCGTTACGACTCGTTAAGGTAGTTTATGCTACTTTAACGTGTCGTTTGCGTAAACGCGTGTTCGAATGGTTAATCATGTCCTATGATAAGTCTTAGATGCCCAAACATGTTTGAAAATGTTATTACATCAGTTTATATGTGAAAAATTTGATTACTTATGCTTAAAACGAGTTTATGCGCAAAAAGGGCATTTTGGTCATTTTTAGGCATTTATAAACGACTTATCATATAACTAAGCAAACAAAGTGACCATAAGGTATAACCTTAGTAGGGTATTCCCTATACAACTATGGTTATAAACACGTGTTTGGTCGGATCCTAAGTTCGACCAAATGTGTAGGATTCGAAAGTCAAAGCGGTGGTCAAGACCGCTTGGCTTACTACCCTAAATAACCACTAAACTAGAAGTGACGAGTTAAACATATCAAAACATGTTTAACTAAGTTGCAAAACTGATTTGGTATTAAAACTTAGTGTTTTGATACCCGAAAATAGTTCCGTCGTAAAATGCACAAAATTTGCATATTTGACCGAAATTTTGACTCGTCACTTCGACTAGTATACGTGGTAATCAGTAGGTATAATCGCAAGGGATAATAACCATTGTGATTACGATCACGTTGCAAAGTTCAATTGAACTTTGACTTGACCAATTCATGGTCAAAACCGAAAGTCAAACAGTAAGTCAAACAATTTGACTTTCAGCTCAAAATAGCTAAAAGTATTAAAATAGACTAGGATGATAACTTACTTGTGTTTGGTAACTCTTAAGATCTCAGGTGGGAGGCCTCCAAGGATGGAAGGAAGCTCCAAATAAGTGGGAGATGAGAATTAGAAGGAATGAGCAAGGAATGAAGAAGTATGGATGGCTATATATAGTATTCTTGATTGTGTAGGATCATGACATGTGCATTGTGTATTGCCCAAGGATTAATATGATCAATACAAGTGTTTGGACCAGGTTGAAAGGCTTGGAGAACACATAACTTGATCCCCAAACATACAAAACAATCAAACAATACAAGGTGAAATGAGCTTTGTTTGTGAAACAACTTTCTGTCCAGGGGAGGGGCTCGCACCCCGCGACCGAGACAGCTAAGGGCTGTCGCGCCCCGCCACCCTTTGTGGCTCAGTTTCAGAAAATGGCAAAAATGGTCCCTGCAGCTTATTTTATGTGTTTTTGACGCGTTTAAACCCCGTTAACCCTATTTTCAGGCTTTATAGGGATTTTATAGCATAAGGGACTTGAATTATGCTTGGAAATGTTGTGGATGTCAGTTCATTCGGTTGTACGGTCGCGTTTTTCGCTTAATTACGACGAACGCTTTAACGAACACGAAAATGAACGAAATTGCGTAATGAATGATATTTTTGCATTCTCATAACTAAATTACAAGATTTTAATGATTACAAATTTTTTTGGATGTGTGTACTCGTTCCGTATTAGGAAATACGCGAATCGGTATACTTTCGCAGTTTGACGCAAATAGTCCCTGAGCACGAATAAACATGTTTTTGCCATACCGAACCCTTCAAAACTTATTTCTAAGTTATGTAAAGGGTATTTAGGGTATGTTTAGCTTATTTCATTGTTTCAGAGTGTATGTTGCGTTAAACTGATTACGTTTGCGTAACAGTTTACGTATAACTTCCAGAAAAACTTTGAGAGGTTGAAATTGTACATGGATTAAAATGTGTGAACGTCACATGTAGTTATACAATTCCCAAGAATGAAACACAAGATTTCATTGGATTCGAAATTGTTCGGAGTTGTACAATGGTTGTAAAGGCATAAGTGTCACACAATACATTTTAAGTCATCTGAATTCGATGACCAATTGTTGCAACTGAGCAATTGATTATTTTTAGTGTTTATACCAAGCTTCTGAATATGGCATATTCGGATGAAGCAAATAGCGGTCGCAACAATAATAATGATGAAATATAAGCCGCAACGCCGACGGAGTTGATCTCCAGTCTATGATCGCCGCTGAAGTCGCCAAGGCCATTAATGCATTCATGGTTAATTCCAGGGAATCGAGTGGTACTCGTCCCAAGTCCCAATCAATTCCACATTCATTAGCTCGTAGGGAGAGCTCGGTTCACTCTTCAGCTGCGAAGAGTGAACCCAAGAAGCTAGTGCTTCAAGATAGGTCTCATTATTCTAGGGACGGTTGCACCTACAAGAACTTCGTCTGCTACAAGCCCAGAGACTTCAATGGTGAGAAGGGGGCGATAGATGCCATGAGATGGCTAGATGAAATGGAGACAGTAGTAGACATCAGCGGTTGTGCTGAAATGGATATTGTAAAGTTTGTTTCACAATCATTTAAGGGCGATGCCTTGACATGGTGGAAGGCCATGATCCAGTCTACGGGGAGGATACCCCTATACCACCTTGAGTGGTCCAAGTTTGTGGACCTGATTAAGGAGACTTACTGGCCACCGCATGAGGTGGAGAAGGTGGAGTCAGATTTTCTGATTCTCACCATGAAAAGCTTAGACTGTCAGAAGTATGTTACCGACTTTAAATCTCTATCAAGTTTAGTACCTTACTTGATCACTCCAGAATCAAAACGCATTGTGCGTTTCATAGGTGGTTTGGCACCTGAGATCAAGGGAATGGTTAAGGCTTCGAAGCCTACTTTCTATAGGTCAGCTGTGGACCTAACACTGTCTCTCACCTTGGATGCGATGAGACAAAGATCGGTCAAAACTGAGACCGATGGAAATAGGAAGATGGAGGAGGACAACTCCCCAAAGTCCAAGAAAAAGAAAGGTAAGCCTGGGTTCAATAAGCACCAAAGTAAGTCTAATGAGAGACCAACTTGCAAGACCTGCAACAGGATGTATAGTCACAAGGGACTATAACCATCGTGATTACGCTCATGTTGCAAAGTTCAAACGAACTTTGTTTTGACCAAAGACTGGTCAAAGCAGAAAGTCAAACACTGTTTGACTTTCATGCTTAAAATGCATAAAAAGCATGAAAGAAACTGACAAAAGGTCAAAGCAATGAAGATTTGATATAAAACACTCAGGTATGAAGCTAAGGCTTCAACTTAGAGCAGATTTAGAGCAAATGTGAGGAACAATGGGCAAAAAACCCAAGCTATTTATAGTAAGTTAGGATGAATGAGATCATTCCACTTGTTATGAAGCTCAAATCTTGGCCATACATTTGTCATTCTAAGGTTGGGCAACTAGCAAAACAGGCAAACAAGCCCACAACATGCAAAAACAGGGATTAAATACAAGGACAACATCTGAAATGGAAGCTTCTGATTTCTGTGGAGCTGGCACTAGCTTACGGACCGTAAGCCAAGGTCCATACGGTCCGTAAGGACCCTGCAGATCAGCCAGTTTCACAGTTTGGCAGTTTCAGTCCCTGAGCTTGTTTCGTCGCGTTTCGGCACTTCTAACACCCGTCAAACCCATTTTCAAGCTCCACAATGATGTTAAAGCATAGGGAACATGAAATATGCTTGAAAACATCTCGGATGTCAGTTCGTTTGGCCGTACGGTTGCGTTGTTCGGTTAATTACGACGGAAATTGTAACGAACGCGTGTACAAACCAAATTGCGAAATGAATGAAGTTTTGGCATTCCAATCACTAAAATATAATATTTTAATGATTACAAAAATTTTTGGATGCCTGGATATGTTCAGAACGTAAGATATGCGCGCAAATGCAAACTTATGCACTTTTTGACGCTTTTAGTCCCTGATTGACCAATAAGTTTATTTTTGCATAACGAACCCCTCAAAGCTTATTTCTAAGCTATGTGAAGGATATTTAGGGTATGTTTAACTTATGATCATGTTCCAGAATGTTCATTACTATACGAATCGACATACTTTCGCAGTTTGTCGAAAATAGTCCCTGTAAGCGAATAAACTTGATTTTGCCATACCAAACCCTTCAAAACTTATTTCTAAGTTATGTAAAGGTTATTTAAGGTATGTTAAGCATATGTTGATGTTCCAGAGTGTTTGTCGCATTAAACTGATTACGTTTATGCATCAGTTTGCGTATAACTTTCCAGATAGCGATGTAGAGTTTGAAAACAAACAAAAATCGAAACGTGCAAAATGTCAAACATAAATAAACAAATATTGGGATCAAATCACATTGTTTTATTAAAAATTGAACTATTTAAGGTTTATACAATGATTACAAGCACAGATGTCACAGTCTCCCCTACTTGTGGAATTTTCATCCCGAAATTTATTTAGAGGAAACTTGTGAGAATAGATGTGGATATTTCACCTTCATTTGATCTTCACGTTCCCATGTAAATTCTGGTCCATGTTTAGATTCCCAGCGAACTTTGACAAGTGGAATGCGCTTGCGTTTGAGCCATTTGACTTCACGGTCCATGATTTCCACAGGCTTCTCAACGAAATGCATTGTGTCATCAACACGAATCTCATACAGTGGTGTGTGGAGGTTCTCATCAGCTAAACACTTCTTGAGATTGGACACGTGGAAGGTTGGATGAACATTTCCAAATTTAGGAGGTAACTCAAGTCTGTAGGCTACCTTTCCGATTCTTTCGACGATCTTGAATGGTCCAACATATCTAGGTGCAAGTTTTCCTGTCTTTCCAAATCTGATCACACCTTTCCAGGGTGAAACCTTAAGTAAGACGCGATCACCGACTTGAAATTCCAGAGGCTTGGGTCGTCTATCCGCGTAACTCTTTTGACGGCTTCTAGCTGCCTGAAGGTTATCGCGAGCTTTCTTAACCTTATTTGTTGTCTCTAGAATGAGGTCAGGTCCAGTAAGCTAAGCTTCACCGATCTCATTCCAACAGACTGGTGAATGACATTTTCGACCATAAAGAGCCTCGAATGGAGCCATGTTGATGCTGGAGTGATAACTATTGTTGTAGGAGAATTCAATCAACGGAAGGTACGAATCCCAACTACCACCGAAATCGATCACACAAGCTCTAAGCATATCCTCCAAAGTCTGGATTGTTCTTTCAGATTGACCATCCGTTTACGGATGATAAGCTGTGCTCAAAATAAGTTGGGTTTCCATAGCAGATTGCATGGTTTTCCAAAATCGAGAAGAGAATCGAGCATATCTGTCAGAAATAATGTTCAAAGGAACGCCATGATGGGATACAATCTCATCCACATAAATTTTAGCAAGCTTGTCGGCAGATAGATCCTCACGGATTGGCAAGAAATGTGCTGACTTTGTAAGACGACCAACAACTAACCAGATGGCGTCATGACCTTTCTTAGTGCGTGGAAGTTTTGTAATAAGATCCATAGAAATGTTTTCCCATTTCCAAACTAGAATCTCTGGTTGCTCCAATAATCTAGAGGGATGTTGATGTTCAGCCTTAACCTTAAGACAAGTAAGGCATTTAGATACGTACAAGGCAATGTCTTTCTTTATACCCGGCCACCAATACTGGGTTCGAAGATCCTTATACATTTTATCTGCACTAGGATGAATAGAATAACGAGACTTATGAGCTTCATCCATTAGCAAGGTGCGAAGATTGTCTTGACTTGGGACCCATAAAAGGCCCATGAAATAAAATAACCCATAGTCTTTCAGTTCGAGATCAGGCTTAATATGATATAGTAATTCCTTACCCATTAAGCCTTGTGTAACACAAGTATGTTGAGCCTGAGAAATGCGGGTTTGGATGTCAGATCGAACTTGTACACAGTGAAGCTTGACACGTTCCTTACGACTCAATGCGTCAGCAACGACATTCGCCTTACCAGGATGGTAGCGAATTTCGCAGTCATAATCGTTTAGAAGTTCTACCCAACGTCGTTGCCTCATGTTAAGTTCTTTCTTATTGAAAATATGCTGAAGACTTTTGTGGTCAGTGAAAACCACACATTTTGTACCAAACAAGTAGTGTCTCCATATTTTGAGAGCAAAAACTACGGCACCCAACTCAAGATCATGAGTCGTGTAGTTCTTCTCGTGTATCTTCAACTGCCTTGATGCGTAAGCTATGACTTTGTTCCTTTGCATAAGAACACAGCCAAGACCCAAATTTGATGCATCACAATACACGACAAAATCATCGTTGCCCTTAGGTAAAGATAGAATAGGTGCATCACAAAGTTTCTGTTTCAAGGTCTGAAAAGCTTCTTCCTGTTTGGATCCCCATTCAAAAGGTTTATTCTTCTGAGTCAGAGCAGTGAGAGGAACTGCAATCTTGGAGAAGTTTTCGATAAAGCGGCGGTAATAACCCGCAAGACCAAGAAATGAACGAACTTCAGTAGGAGTAGCAGGCGTATCCCAATTCTTAATTGCACTGATCTTGGAGGGATCTACATGAATACCTTGTTCGTTGACGATGTGTACCTAAAATTGAACTTCCTTAAGCCAAAATTCGCACTTGGAGAATTTGGCGAAAAGTTGTTCTTTCTTCAGGAGTTCCATAGTAAGACGGAGATGTTGTTCATGACCGGCTCGTGTCTTAGAATCGATCAAAATGTCATTTATGAAAACGATGATGAACTTGTCCAAATAAGGCTTACAAACCCTATTCATCAAGTCCATGAAAACAGCAGGAGCATTAGTCAAACCGAATGGCATAACAGTGAACTCATAATGCCCATATCTTGTGCGGAAAGCAGTCTTGGGAATATCTTCTTCAAGCACTCGAAGTTGATGATACCCAGAACGTAGATCAATCTTTGAGAAGCAAGTAGCACCCTGTTACTGATAAAAAAAGATCATCAATGCAAGGTAGGGGATATCGATTCTTGATGGTAAGCTTGTTGAGCTCACGATAATCGATGCACATCCTGAAAGAGCCATCTTTCTTCTTGACAAAAATAACGGGAGCACCCCATGGTGAAAAGCTCAGATGGATAAAACCTTTGTCAGAAAGCTCCTGAAGCTGTTTAGATAACTCTTGCATTTCAGACGGTGCAAGACGATATGGAGATCTAGCGATAGGATTAGCACCAGGTACAAGGCAATACGAAACTCAACTTGGCGTGCTGGGGGTAAACCAGGTAACTCTTCAGGATAATCCCGAACAACAGGGATATCTTGAATAGTCTTATCTTTGCCTTTCTCTTCTACAACATGTGCCAAGAAGGCCACATAGTTCTTGCGTAGGTACTTTTGAGCTTGAGTACAAGACATGACTTTAAGACTACTAGCAGGTTTCTCACCACAAACCTCTAAGATCTCACCAGTCGAAAGTGGTATACGAACAATCTTCTCAAAACAAACCACCTCTGCGTGATACTTGGCTAACCAATCCATTCCCACTATGATGTCGAAACTTCCAAGTTGCGTCGGTGTGAGGTCGATAGGAAAAAGATGGTTATTAAGGTTCAATTGACAGTTTTGAAGAACAGAATCGAGAACAATGGGTTCACCACTAGCTACCTCTACTGTCAAGGGCATTCCTAGTTTTGTTCTAGTCGTGCAAAGCAAAGGTTCAAAAGATAATGACACAAAACTCTTATCGGTACCCGAATAAAAAAGAACAGATGTAGGCTGATTGTTAACAAAGAACATACCATTGACCACCTCATTGTCTGGCCTTGCCTCATTAGCATTCATGTTAAAGACTCGACCACGAGCGTGCGCCTCATTAGCTAACCTCGGACACTGATTTCTGTAGTGGGTCAAATCCCCACAATTGTAGCAAGATCCAGGCGGATAGTGAGGTCGTGCAGCTTGAGCCTGTTGTTGAGCAGGTGGTTAAGCAGCTTGCTGAGCCGGGTTTTGTGCGGCTTGATTAGAAGCAAAACAACAAACATCGGCAAGATGACCCGATTTTCCACAGTTAGCACAGAAACGACACTGAACTTGCGGTTGATGGTGACTATTGCATCTGTTGCACAACGGTGCTTTGCCAGCATATTGTTTCTTTGCTGGTGTTGTGCAGGTTGGTTGGGAGCTGCTTGATTGGCTTGTGTAGTAACAGCGAAATTTTGTGAAGCCTTGCGCTTCCTAGACCTTTTTGAAGATCTAGCTTTCTTACCCTTCTTGTTTTCACTCATGTCAGACGATTGTTTCTTATCACCCTTCCTATGAAGCTTACCCTTTCTGATTTGCGACTCAGTCAAAGTCGCAGCCAACTCGATTGCCTGACAAACTGTGGTAGGGTTGCTACCAGTGACGATATCTTGCACGGGGTCTGGTAAACCATCGACATACCTCTCGATAGCTTTCTCGAGTGGGGTAACCATTGTAGGGCATAACAAACTCAGCTCCTCGTACCTGTCAGTATAAGCCCGATGTTCACCACTATCCTGTTTCAGATCATCGAACTCTCTTTCTAACGCCCTCTGTTCATGACGAGGATATAATTCCCTCATCATAAGAGCCCTAAGCTCTTCCCAATTTTGCGCTAGAGCAACATTAGCACCACGGTCTCTCATTACCCCATTCCACCAAGTAAGGGCCCTCTTTTGAAACACACTAGAAGCAAACTTGACTTTGCGATTATCAGGACACTGAACATGACGAAAAGTACTCTCAATACTCTCAAACCACTGTAGGAGCCCAGTTGCTCCTTCAGAACCACGGAAATTGAGTGGTTTAGCCGAATAGAAAATTTTAAAGTTGCATGGAGCATTATTGTTATTGTTGGCTTGGTTAACTTGAGCAATGATGTTTGGGAGTGCAGCAGCCATTTGCTGCGCAATAATAGCTGCCATTTCGACATTAGGTAGCTGATTGTCGCGTCGAGGAGGCATTCTAAAAGAGGAAACATGAGAGAAAATGAGTGAGATGATAAGATGAAAAAAATGAGATGATACAAAAATCGACAAAAAGCATGGATGGTGGTCATTTGTTTGTTACCACAAAGCAAACAAACAACACACAGTGACTAATCAAAGTAAACGGGTCATAATAATGTATCGCGAAGACATGCTTTAGCCTATAAGTGGACACTCACCCCAAGAGTTCCCAGGTAAGAGTGACTGGTCCGATTATGTGGATTTGTACGAACACTCTAGCCTAGATAGGAAACTCGAGATACAGGCATCCACCCTTCCAGATTGCACGTGTTCACATTATCTAGACCCAAACTTTGACGGGATTTTGAAAACTTAGAGGGTTCAAAACCTTATAACAAATCATCTAAGAATAGATGATTGATTTTCAAAATCGTTTTGGAAAATTGTGTTCTTGTTTTGGTAATCACCTAAAGGTAGGTGACGGTAATGTTTTAAGATCTAAACACAAGATAACTTGTGTTGGGGTCCTAGAAAAGTTATAGTCTAGGTCAAAGCATTACTAATAACCTAATTCCCTATAACCATTGGCTCTGATACCAACTCTTCTGTCACACCCTGACCGCGTAAAACAACAAACCGCGACGGAAATGTCGGGGAGTGGAGTGGCAGAATTATTGTTTCACAACCATGGTATTTAAAGTTTTGTTTTATTTATTAACAAAGTGGTTACATTGTCTTAAAACAAGAAAACAAAGAGTACATGACGTAAATTAAACTAGTCTTGCATCTTTTATTGTCACTAAGGCCCAAGTCCGCCTAAGTGTAACCTGATCAACCCTATGCATCAGCTCCTGAAAACACATGTGAAAATAGGTACGTCAGCATAAAAATGGCTGTGAGATACATAGGTTTATTGATTTTAGGATTCATGACTAGTAGTTGAAAGAAATATTTAACAAAAAGTTAGTCATGAATCTTGTAAAGTGTTTTCTTTTATAAATCATACGAAAATCGATAGGAAATCAGATGATATAAAAGAATAATGTATGGTTAAATGAATAACCAAGTAAAATGAGTTTGTATAAAATAAACTGTTTGTAAAACAATGTTTTGTGAAGATATGTTATTTGTGTAAAATGTATTATATCTAAATTGAAATGGTTTAAATAACGCTACGATATGTAATATCATAAAAGCACTTATATATAGGGTGTACCAGCGGCGTATCCACCATGCTTTTATCATATTACACATGCCTCGTTATTTAAATCACTTACCCAAACAAACCACCAAAATACCTTGTTTAAACCAATGTCAAAATGTTTATGTGTAAACAATGTCAAATGTAAATCATGTAATGTATAGTCAAATGTTATGTATGGCAAGTAAAAAGTGACTACTTAAACCATATGTAAAATGCACAAAACAATGTATTTGAATAAATCATAGTTTAAATCAAAAGTTATGTTTTGCAAAATAAATGCTTTATTGATACAAACATCTATGCGGTAATGTTTTAAACGCATACATTCAAGCCTTGCGACTGTGGAGACAAGCCCTTAAACAAATTAAAGGTTTATCAAAATTTATGTATATCGGATTCAGTTATTTCCTACTTCCAAACAAACCTAGGAAGTCGGAAACGGGAGTTGTCAATTCCTATGGTACCACTACTTACTACCGAGCGGCGTGATCAATGTTAATGAACGTATTTTTAACCCATTAAACAAACCAAATGTCATACCAAATGTAAGCATGTTATGTGAAAACAATGCACTAAGTATGCTAAATGAACATACATAGCATAAATGTGATGTAAATCAATGTACTAGCATGTTAATTAAACATACATAGCATAAACATGGATGAAATCATGTACTAATGAACATAGCAAGCATATGTTATAAAAGCACGAAAGTAACAAGTAGGCACATGTGTTTCACCCCAAAATATTGAAAATAGTAAAAGAGGGGGCTATGTACTCACTTGATATAGCTTAATGATCTTGAAATAACAACCAAACAATGCTTGAGGGATCATAGAATCAATCGGCACCTAATATAGGTAACTATGTTAACAAACAGGACCTAAATCGGAAGATCGGATAGAATGAGGTTTCGTAAACCAAATGAGTAATAGAACTCATATGATATGGTTTAACAAATCCTATATTCTAAATCGGAACCTATCCTAAGTGCTTATGACCCGTTATGACCCGTTTTGGTAGCTTACGCTACTTTAACGCGTCATTTGCGCAAAAGCGCAAACTGTGACAACTGTCAAAATTCCAGGTATCCGTACAACTATGATTAATGCTTAATGACTGTGCTGAATTACAATTAATTGCTTTCTGATTACTGCCATACACATACATGTGCATCACATATTACAAATGACATACCATTATTGCACGAAAGCTTATTTGACTCAAATGATGCACGAAACACAGTTAGCACAAATTTCAGACAAATCAGGAATATGCTGACGGAGTTCAGTACATAGACAGACAATGTGTTGAGACACAGAATGAGCCAGAAACTAAGTATTTCACTAGTATAGTGTGTAGGAAAGTGAGGATCACAAAACTGCCTTTCTAGTGATAATTTAAGTGCCGGAAGGTGCCTAAAACTCACCCTAAGTGCTGAATTCAGCAAAATTCAGCAATAATCAGCATTTAAACACACTAATATTATGCAGAAATATGGTTAAATGGTCCTGAATGCTTTCCTAAGTGTCGGGAATCAAAAGTGTCACAAAAGGTAACATAAAACACACTAAACTGCATAGTTTAGCACCTTAACGAACCGGTAACCAACCGGACACTACCCGAAACACTAAATTTACACTAGAAGCATTGTTTTAACATTTCCAAGCTAGTTATGATCCCCGAACATCATAACACCTCATAAAAATATCAACTAACTAGAAACATAACTACATACTTACATTTTAACCTAAGTAACTAACTTGGTTAGAACCTAGTCTACATACCCCCCCCCACCTATGAAATCAGCCAACATGGCCCCCACATGATGATTTGTTTTAATTTTATAATAGATCCTTGTTGTTAACTTTAGAAACACTTTATACATGAGATAATACATGAGCATGGATTATAAGAATGCATATTAAGTTCATAGCTTCATTTCTACACACATCAAAACACACACAACCTTTTCCTTCTTCTACTTGTGCTCTCGGCCGAACACCAACACACACACACTCACTATTTTCATCCATCCTACAACCATTCCAAGCTTATACAAGTGAGTTAGAAGACATACAGAGGAGCTAGGAGCTTGGAGAAGTTGAAGGACCTTGTTCATTTGCTTTTATCCACTTGTTTTCTTATCTTGATCATCCCTAGCCTTGAGCTAGTGGTAAGAACCTTGATATTGCTATTTTACTTCTATTTTAAGTGGTTAAAAGAGGTTACACAATGATGATCTTGAAGAACACTAAGAAACTTGAACTTGAAACATGAACATAAGCATGAATACATAAGAAATCTTGATGAATATGAGTTGTTATGCTTAATGATTGTTGATTGCTTATGAAAATGATATTGATCATCATATGATCTTTCTAGATCATGATTGAAAACATAATCTAGCAAGATGAGAGGATGAAAGTGTTGTAGGATCATAGATCATCCTCATAAGAAACATGAACTTGAAAGGATATGCGGTTTTCTTGAAAAATAATAATCAAAGTAAGTTGTAATACTTGTAGATCTAAAGATTCATGGATGTTTTTTTAAAGAAACCAAGTTAAAAATATAAGTTTTACTAAATCTTGGTTCTTACATAAATAACCCTTATTTTTGGTGGTTAAACAAGTGTAGAAACACTTATGTAACAAGAAGAATTCACAAAGAAACATTTTTAGAAAATGTAATTACAAGTTGTAAAGATGTATTTTCTTTAAAAATGAAGTTTCTAAAGATTCAATCACACTTTAAAGGGTAACAATGCTTACTAAGAACACTAGTAAGTTACTACAAATTTTTGTGAAATTTCAAGTTCATGAAGTAGTAGATTATGCTTGTTTTTGGCAAAATGGGTAAGTAAAGATTGTTCATTGTTGATTGTGTTGATTTTACAAAAGAAAATGATATGCTTGAAAACATGGAAACCTCCATTTTTAGGGGAAACTATGGCAAAATTTTTCTAAAAATTAAACACTTAGAAAAATATTTTTAAACAAATATTTACAAGTATATTTCAAGCCATGGATTTTTTTTATATAAACTTCGCCATAAATTTTGTTACAAAAATTATAAACATTGGAGGTTGGTTTTTATAAATAAAAGTGACTAAATATGTATTTAGGAAAATATATATTTAGAAGACACCATGTGTGTGATTATTTGTATATTATATGTATTAGTTATATTATTTTAGGACTTGAAATAATATAACTCACCAAAATACAAAGAAATTACAATCCAAAATATTACCAAAATCCCTAGGATTGAATATATAAAGAATACACAAAATATTGGTGAAACCAAACAAAGGAATATAACTCACAAAATATTCCGGAAAATATATTCACAAGTATATTTTGGTAATTATTATTTTGGACATCAAAGGAACAAAAATATGATTTTTATGATTATTACAAATATATCATATTTTTGACAAGAAGAAAATATATTATTTTTGGCAAGTGAAAATATATATTTTTCTTGAAATTTTTAGAAGATATATTGTTTTTGAAAGAAATACATATATTTTCTCACACAAACACGAAATATATTATTTTTGAGAAAAATGTATTTTCTTGAAATATATTATTTTTGGAAGAAAATAAGTTTACATATATTGTTCAAGTGAGACTTGAAAATATATTATTTTTGGAGCTTATATGAAAATACAAATATTTTGGCCAAAGGAAAATTATAAATAATTTTTCTAAGTAAGTATTTCTTAAAATATATATATATTTTGGAAATATATATATTGGTGAACTTTTATTAAAGATAATATTCCGGAAAAATTAATACAAAATTAAGTATAAGAATACTTAACAATTACAAGAAGATACGTATTCTCGTACGTATAAATACACACCGGAATATGACTCAAATACATGGCAAAAATATACAAATACAAGAATACGAATACACCCCTCCTTGGGAAGGAAATACATGTATAAATACTTGAAGAGTATTAAGTCAAAATATATTATTATTCCAAAATTTAATAAATATAATTTAAGTTAAAATATTTAATATTTTAACAAATAATTATAACTTGGAATAATATTGAAGACACAAAGAAACGTAACTCAAGGACACTAATTAATACTAAGTCAAGGCATGACCCGATCGTCTAATAGACATTAGTACGTTGTAGGCAGTCACGTACGCCAGGCGAAGCTTTGAGTTACGGTGTTTACGAAGAACGCAAGACTGTGAGTTCATGTCCCTCTTTTCTTTTAACTGTTTTCAGTTTTATAACTTCGGGGGTGAAGTACATGTTACAAAATGTTTATAAACAATTACAATTGGTATGTTTAGCTAATGATTGCATAGTAGATCATGTGAATGGGTAGGCGCACTCCTAAGACCATTAATCCTCGTGTTAGGACCGAGGGGCATGAGTGATAGATCTATTTGGGTGTAGCGAGCCCACACCCATGTGGACCGGGAATTGGCCCATGAGGTGACTATGTCTTACAGCCGGAGGCCCGGTACAAAATCTGCTAGGTTTGAGCCTTCCTACGCCGTTGCACGCATGTTAATGGCATTGCAAACCATTAATTAATCTGTTTCCTTGTTTTGCTTTCATACCGGGATTTACAAAACATACATACATACAATGTTTACGAGGTTTCATTCATACACACAAACAAACACATGAACTCGCTCAACTTTTGTTGATGTTTTCAAAATACATGTATTTCAGGGAATTAGATGTGGATCTAGCGGGCGTTCGGAAGTTCCAAGTGTTGTTTGAGAATAACAGATGTCATCCATGGTCTTAGGGTTTGGTTAGTGTGTCTTATCCTGGACGAGACACGTCTTTCCAAAACCTGTTTTATTTAATGTCTTTTGTCGAGTCCTTGTGAACTCTAAAAACAAGTTGCATGGTTTGTACTCGAATTTGAATTCTATGTTTTAAAACAATGTTGTTATGTTTTTAATCTTATTTAATGGATGATCATCTTCAGTTTTATCATATAGTTGTTGTTATGATTGAATGCAACGGTATTAAGCAAGTCACACCATAATCACGCTTCCACAAAAAGTCAGGGTGTGACAGTTTGGTATCAGAGCTTCGATTGTAGCGAACTAGGATTCTTTCTCGAGTCTAGACTACAATCATTAGGGCTCTCACGAAAATATTTTTACAACATGTTGTCACACCCCAACCGATGGCGGAATCATTGGGATGAGACGAAATAGATTGCAAGAGACTTCATAACACTATTTGTGACAATATTTAAATCAACCATTTTCATTTCATAAGTCAAATTGTCAACATTACATAGAAATCTCAAATAACAAAATGTTCATAACATAACATAACAAGGCAAAATTTGATACAACAATTTAAACCTAAGACGTCTAAATGTGTATCTAGGCATCATTGCTACTTCGTTTCATAGCATTATCATCCTCAACCTGTAACATATTTAAAATAAAGTTCAATGCAAAAGCAAAGGCGAGTACACAAGGTTTGAATAAGTATAGCATAAGTATAAAAGCATTTTACTCGAATCCACATGGCAATTTGTAAACAAGGTAGCTAGTATGCATAACAATACGTCAAACCCAAGTGTCCACTAGTACTTAGCATCCCTCGCCACAAAAGTGACAAGACTGTTTAGTATAAAGGCTTAACAAGACCCTGACGGGTGGTGTGCTACTCCTATAGCGCTATATATGTTAAGTTGGGGGCTTAGCAAAGTTAATGACATAAAGCATGTATAATCTAGCATGAACCTAAGTAAACAAGTAGCATGTATATAGGATTGAGCATAAAACAATGTTTAAGTGTGTGAAAGTGTATTTTGTATATTAACATGTTACAACCCAAAGTGTTTAAAAGGAAATGGGTCAAGTGTACTCACGGTTTTGCAAGTCTTGAACTTGAGAATCCGCGAGTGAGTTATTTGTTGTTGGAGGTAGGAACACCAAGTCCTTCTACACGAAGAAACCAAGTGTATGAGTAACGGGGAGTAATGGTAGAATAAAGATTCGGAATTAAAATAACTTGAAAGGAACATATGAAAATAATCATCTTCAACACATAACGCTTGTTTGACACTATGCAACCACAAGGGTTATAATGTTTTTATGGATTGAACACCCAATAGAATCATAACAAGGTTTAGGCCTTTAGATGATGTTACTCTACTACTTTGACGAATGAACACGAATCCATCATCAAAGGTTCGAATTTATAGAGATATTATTTAGGTTATGTATTATATATTAGTATGTCCAATAGTCAAGCATGAGGTAGAAGATTAAATCTTCATTTAGGTACCTCTAATGTGTCATAGAATTCATGTAGGATCTAGGAAGAACAAGCTTTCATTTAGGTACCTCTAGGTGTTCACCACTACACTTGATATAAGAACATTCAAGGAGGGCCATGAACTATAAGGAATACAAGAATACAAACAACTACACTATGAGAAATCATCAAGTAATGTGGGGATTTTATGTTGGACAACCCAAGTTAGTCCACAATCACACCTTCATCAAACTTGAAGCTTGAACATCACTTGTGGGTCAAAAACCCTAAACAAAACAGAAAGTATATGAGGTTTAGCCTCTGATTTTGTATGTCTCAGCCTCGTTTTTAAGCTTAACTAACCATAGAAGTGGTTATAATCATAAGGACGTGGGTTTGAGTGAGTTAGACTCAAGTTTAAGCAAGTATAAACAAAGTTTGATTCAAAACAAAATGAACAGTGAACTTTGGAGCCTATTTGCCAGAGTTCCAGGGACTTATTCACTGTGAAATACCCATGGAATCGAAGCTATGGTCGATCCAAGTGTTCTGGAAAAAGAATGAGCTAAAACGGATGAGAAATGAGTGAGTTATGCTCACTTTAGTGAAGCTTGAAGATTCTGCTCGAACTTGAACTTTCAGCTATGATTTTGAGTGATTGAGAGAGGTTTAGAGGAGTTTGTAAAGTGATTAGGGCTTGGATTAGTGTGGGATTTATAGGGGATGAGTTGTGGTTAGGGGTTGTGAGTTATAAATGCAAGAAACACAAATAACAATCCAACTAACACACCAAAGTGCCCAATCCCGTAGCTGGATTTGGTATTCTGCGGATTCAACGTCTACGCGGGGCGCGTAGGTGGGCAGGGGGTGCTACGCGGGCCGCCTGGCCTTGTTTGATCCGGGTTTAAGTTTCATTTATTACAATTTAGCCCCCAAAGTTTGTTGTTTTAGGGTTTTAAGGCCTTTTAGGGACTATTTACGCCAAAAGCATATTTTAAGGCCAAATAGAGTATGGAGAACATAACCACGTATAATTAAGCATATGAATGTCGTATCTAAGTGTCGTATATGTTCAAAAGACGTTTTATGCATAAGTTTCACATATTTGCAAGTTTAGCACATAGTTTCCAAGAATTACGAATAAGCATCAATTGTTTCACGAAATTGAATGTATAAGCATGTATAAAGTATGTACACCATGAATTTAACAAAATACGAGTTTTATTTATGAACCAAGTCTTGGATTTAACAACGATTACAAAGAAAGAACGATTACAAGAACACAAGTCTTCCAAAAATAGAAATACAAGTAAGACTTTCTAAATAAGGAAAGTACAAAGAAGCGGGGCATTACACATGTTTTCATTGCATACATGAAATGCCCAGATGCAGGAAAACAAACATTTTTACAAACAAAAAGACACGAAACACATTTCAAGGTTTATGTTGGTGGTTCAGTCTGAGAGACTGGGTGGTTTAGTCTGAGAGACTTGGTGGTTCAGTCTGAGAGACTTGGTGGTTCAATCTGGGAGACTAGGTGGCTTAGTCTGGGAGACTAGGAAGGATACATGATTACATGATTACATTGTTATTGATTACATGCACAATGTAGTAGTTAATAAATGTGCATATGTGGTGATTGTTATGTTACAGATACCATGTCGTCTTCAGAGAGCGGATTGTCCGATACCGATGAACCTATGGCTGTAGTCTCAGATGATGAGATTGCACCAGAGCCGGAGATCTTTACTTCCGATACAGAGAGCGACCCAGAGATGATGTCAGACGACGACGATGGCTTTCAGCCGTTTGCGTTGCCTGATTTTGGAGATGATTTACCGATTGCTGATGGTATCCCAAACGAGGATCCTTTTGTTATTCCCATTCCAGTTCACGATCATCTTATCATCGGTCACCCCGATGGTGAGCATGTCGTGGCACCGATCGTCGCTCCTGTTCCCCTCATGGTCATCCCTCCTGAGGATTGGCCCTTCGATGATCTTTTTGACGATGATTTTGATCTGTTTGTTGATGGTCCTCCCGATGATGCCCATGGTGATGGAGAGTTGGATGAGGACGTTGTTGATATTCCACTTTTGGGGATTCCTGTTATTGAGGTTTTCTCTGACTCCAGTTTACACTCTGTCTCAGATTCCTTTGAGTCTGTGACTTCTTCCGCCTTACAGGCAGTTGGATTGCGATGTTACGCCACTGATTCTGATGATGATACGGCCATGTCAGCTGCACCATCCCTTCCACATGACTTTGAGCCTGGACTTGAGCCCGATTATGTCCCTGTTGATCAGCCTATTGATGCACCCGCTGATCCTGAGCCTTTACCTGATCTTGACCCTATTCCATTTGGCTTACTTGACATTGCACCTCTCATACCTGACCCAGTGCCTGCACCCGCTGACCCTCCTGTTATTGAGCCAGTCACTCCTCCACTTGCACCTGCATCTGCTGATGTTGCTCCTTTTCACCTAGTGGAGTCTGATGTTCACCGTGTTGATCTCCCTATCGTTTTCTTACAGGATATACCCGCACCCCGTCCAGGGGAAGGCACTTCGGGCTAGCAGCCTGGTCATGACCCTCATGTTTCAGCAGCTTTCCCACACATACCCCAGTCTGCACCTTCTGCTCCTTATACTACTTCACCACTTGATGAGCCACTCAGATGGTTCCCGCCTTACACCATGCCGATTTCTGAACCATACCATCCCTCGCACTTTACTGGTTATACACGGGATGAGTTACTCCTATCATTGCAGCTTCAGTATGAGATCATGAGTCGTAGGATTTTGGAGCTTGAGATGACACCACGTCCTTTGCCTTGTCCGTGTTAGCCTGCTTTTGTTCCCCCTAGTTCATCACCGTCCCCATTTTCACATCCTCCTGCACCGCTTACTCCATTTCCCAAGTTTGATACTCGATTTCTCACCGTTGAGCAGTAGATCAGTTATCTGTTGCATCGTGTTAATGATCTTGAGGAGGAGCTTACGCATGTGTGCAACTTGCTTTTCTTTCCTCCACCACCATCAGCATAGCCGGTTTTTGGTTTTATGTAGGTAGCTTGCTTTTGATGAGAGCATCGCTATTGAGCTGAGCTAGTGAAGCCTTTTGGAGACCACCTTTTGATTGTATGACTTTGTAGACTGATAGACTTATTGGGCAAGGGCAGTGTGACCCTGTGACCCTTTTTGATGAAAAACACCTTGTAAAACATGTAACAATATTGTGGTCGATGATTAATGAAAGCTCAATCGTAATGTTCTCATTAAATACATTGTTAAATTTCATGTTTGTGCTATGATTGCGATAAGATTGCTTGTTATGATGATTACAAATATACCTATGCATATACACACCTAGGTCGTATTCGTATAATAGATGCTTATGTGCTTGAGTCTTTGATAAGACTTGACCTATACAATCTTCTTTATAGAAGATGCCTCCTCGAAGAAACACTCAGTTTCCCACAACAGAGGCAGAACTGCATGAACGGATTTCACAAGCAATCGCACAACATGAGGCCTTACGCTCTGAACACAACGGAGGTCCCTCAGGAAATAACCCACCTCACTGTAATGTTTAAGTCACTTGAGACATATTACAATACGTTTGGACATTCCATGTGCGTTTGCTAATGCTTTCTGTGAATGATGTTGCTTGTACAGGCTGTACTTACAAGCAGTTCCTTGACTGCAAGCCTCTGAACTTTGACGGCAATGGAGGTTCTGTAGCTTTCGTAAGATGGGCTGAGAAGACAGATTTGGTGCTGCGAATGAGCAAGTGTGCACCGGAGCACCAGGTCACCTACATTTCTGGATTATTCCTAGACGGAGCTTTATCGTGGTGGAACCTTCAGGTTCAGACTCTAGGTGAGGCTGCAGCATATGGTATGACTTGGGATGAGATGAAAGAACTGATGCGCAAGAAGAACTGTTCAAGAGCTGAGATTCAGAAGTTGGAAACCGAGTTTTGGAATCTGAAGATGGATGGACCCAAGATTGTTGAGTACGTACAGAGATTCCATGACCTGTCTCGTGTTGTCCCCTACATGGTAGAGCCAGAATTCAAGCGAATTGAACGTTTCATTTGGGAATTGGCACCCCAAATTATGAGCATGGTGACTACTTTGAAGCCTCCAATGACCACTGAAGCCATTGATTTGAGCGTGGCATTGACTGAAGAAGCAATTAGGTTGAACAAGTTTTCAATCTCTGAGGGAAAGAAGAAGGAGACTCATGTCGAGTCATCAGGAGAGAACAAAAGGAAGTTCTCAAACTTCAAGAAGGGTACTCGTGCGAGCAACAATGCCAACAAGCGTAAAGATGCTAACCCACCAGTTGAAGCACAAGCTGCTGCTACTGGTGCTGCTACTGGTGCTGAGATTAGAGGAAAAGGGTATATGGGCACCCTGCCCAAATGTGATATGTGTCAGTTTCATCACACTGGACGATGCAAAGCTGGAAAATGTGAAACGTGCGGAAAAGTTGGCCATGCCAAGGAGACATGCTGGTATGGAGCCGGCCGTGGAAATAATGGTCAAAGAGGAAACGGAAATGGTTATGGGAATAGAAACCAAGGTGGAAACAATAATCAAGGAGGTAATGGAAATCGTGGTGGTTGTGGAAATCAAGCTGGTAACGGAAACTGTGGAGCAAACAACAACCAGGGCAGAAATGGAAATGGTCGAGGCCAAGGTTGTTTTGGCTATGGGGATGTTTGACACTTCAAGCTGGATTGCCCAAAGAACAATCAAGCCCAAGGAAGAGTCTTCAACATTGGATCTAGGGAAGCTCGTCAAGATCCGAACGTAGTCACTGGTACGTTCCCTATCAACCAACACTTTGCATCCGTGCTATTTGATACTGGTGCCGACTATAGTTTCGTATCCCTAGAATTTAAAGATACACTTGGGTTAGTTGCCAGTAAGCTAGATATTCCGTACTCGATAGAACTAGCTAATGGGAAGCTAGTAGAGGCAAACGAAGTAATTAGAGGCTGTGTAATAGAGCTGGGAGAGCACGAGTTTACACTTGATCTTCTGCCTGTCGAATTGGGAAGTTTCGACGTAGTAGTTGGAATGGATTGGTTATCCAGTAACCGAGCTGAGATCGTATGTCGTGAGAAGATTGTCCGTATCTCGATGGTGAATGGAGAGATGATTGTAGTGCACGGAGAAAAGCATGATACGCCTCTAAGGATTGTCAGTTGTTTGAAGGCCCGAAAGTTATTACAGAAAGGATGTGTTGCCTTCTTGGTGCACGTTGTTGATAAAGAAGCCGAAGAGCCGAAGCTGGAAGATATCCCTGTGGTAAGGGAATATCCTGAAGTCTTCCCTGAAGACTTGCCAGGATTACTGCCGCGACGACAAGTCGAATTCCATATTGACTTGGTTCCAGGCGCCACGACTGTAGCCAAGGCACCTTATCGACTTGCACCTTCCGAGATGCAAGAGTTGTCGACGCAGCTTCAGGAGCTATTGGACAAGGGATTTATTAGACCAAGCTTCTCGCCTTGGGGAGCTCCAGTTCTGTTTGACAAGAAGAAGGACGGTAGTTTCCATATGTGCATTGACTACCGAGAGCTAAACAAGTTAACCATCAAGAATCGCTATCCTTTGCCGAGGATTGATGATCTCTTCGATCAACTTCAAGGTTCAAGTTACTACTCCAAGATCGATCTTCGATCAGGTTATCACCAGCTGCGGATTCAAGAAGAGAGTATACCGAAGACTGCCTTTAGAACTCGTTATGGACATTATGAGTTTCTAGTAATGCTGTTTGGGTTGTCAAAAGCACCAGCAGTATTCATGGATTTGATGATGTCACACCCCAACCGATGGCAGAAACATCGGGGCGTGGCACTGAGCGAAACAGATTGTCCAGAAGTTTCCGTAACAACTATAATTACCAATTATTTAAAGCATCACGTCCCATACCATGACATAAAAATTAATATAATTATTACAGACAAAATCCAGTCAAATTGTTTTGTTCCGACAACTCAGAATTCAAATACAGACAATTCGTTTATTTGTTTCTAGACCTTTCCTAGCCTCGATTTCACAGCAAGCCAAGCAATATAACATCTTAAGCACCTGCCATATACGTTAAAGTAAAAGTTAATACACATAGTGTAAAGGTGAGCATACAAGTTTGATAGATATAATAGAGTTCGAAATCGTTTACGCATAACTAACACGTACATAGTGTGAAATGAAGCACGTTAGTTATCGACATGAACCTATCGATACCAATGACTGCGGGTTGACTACACAAGGCAGTTCATAATACACACTCTCCACTATGAGCCATGTAACAAATTGTCCTTAACAACCCCTGAGTGAACAGGTGCCGAGTCCAAACTACAGTACTATCGTTGCTAAGGCAGGTAGACAGCATTCCATGTGTAAACATAACAAACAAGCATTCATTAAGTCACGTATAACATGCGGTAACGGTTAGCATTAAAGTATTGCGTAGTGTGTTCGATGTGATTTAGAATAAGTAACGTATGTAACACCCAAAAGTGCGTAAAGCCAAAAGGGTTCGAGTGTACTCACTGTGACGATGGATTGAAGGGAGCGCTAGAGTAAGATTAGCCTGATCAGAAAGATAGCGTAAAAGATAAGCGGCACATAAAATGGTGTAGAGTGTCAGTGGATCGGACGGTAATCCGATCGGGTGGCAATCTGATCGGGTGGCCGGTCGATCGGGTGACAATCCGTTCGGATGGTCATTCGATCGGGTGACCATTCGATTGGATTGTTACCTCGTTTGGGATGGATGTGTTTGTGTATGATGGCTTGTCTTTTGAAGTTTTCGTTGTAGCATTTTGAAAACAGAGAAGTATCTCTACCTTTCAGGTCCGACGATCGAACGGCGGTCTGATCGGGAAACAATCCGATTGGAAGTACACTTTAGTGAGAACAAGTTCACAGCAGTTTGTCACTCGATCGGATTGCAATCCGATCGGGTGGCAATCTGTTCGAACTGAAAATGTGTTGAACATGCTGAAATTTGTTTAAGTCCCAAACGTCACATGATCGGACGGTCACTCGATCGGATTGCAATCCGATCGGGTGGTAATCCGATTCAACGTTCAGATCCTTTGAATATTTGAAAAATAGTTTAAGTGTGGGACCCAAGATGCAGGCCGATCGGGTGGCTATCCGGTCGGGTGGCAATCCGATCGGACGACAATTCGATCGGACGACAATCCGTCCCAGACGACCTGATCGTCTTCTTCACTTGGTTGTCTTGGTAGTTTGCGTTTTCTCGAGACTGTACAATAACGTGTCAAACAACAGAAACCTCGTTAAGACTTAGTGAGCCGATCGGACAGGAACCACCCTAGTCCGACCGGTTAACTGTTCGTGACGGTGTTTCATGTTCAATCCGAAATCAGAAATCTTGTGGATAGGATCCAGATCTTGAAGCAACACAACACTAAGAAAGAGTAGAAGGTCAGAACGAGCTCCGATTCTATCGGTTTTGAGTGCATTGAGTGTAAAAGAGTTGAAAGAAAGTTAGAAACCATCTCTCAATCCTTTCTTACCATGAATTTGTTCAGATCTATGCAAGATCTTTGTTTATTTGTGTGGAAATCGTTCAGATCTAAGTTGTTCTTGGTGGATTGAAGCCAAAACATGAAGTTCTTATGAACATCATGATGACATCATCCTAGAACACCTCAAATCTAGTGATTTCATGGTTAAAAGTTAAGATTCAAAAGATAGAAAGGTGTAGGAGTGCGTGTAGATCAAGAAAGTACAAGATTTAGGTGGAAAACTTACAAGAATCGCGAGAAATCTAAAGTAATAGCGGCTGGAGCGAGTTGAGAGAGAGAGAGAGAGAGCTGTCAACATCAAGAGATGTTGACATATGAGGGGTATTTATAGGGTTTCCATAAATGGAAAGGAGGAAAGTGGCTGGTCGATCGAGTGGGAGCTCGATCGAGTGGCAACTCGATCAGGTGGCAGCCCGATCGGGTGGCAACTCGGTCGGTTTGCCACCCGATTTGAGTGTTCGGCGTGATAAGTTTTGCTGTTTTGATTCACGTGTTGAGTGTTGCGATGTGATAGAGTTTCCCATTCAAATTACTTTTAATCCCAACTACTATATCTAACATACAACCATCCTAGATTACTTGCGTTTAGCGTTTGCGATTGCGTTTCGATTAACCACCACAAATCATACATAAGTAAACATGCACAAATAACATATAAGGCACACACACACACGTAAAAACAGTATCCAGGACGTATAATTCGAGTTACGAGTGCGATTGCGATAAGCGATAAATCATGCGATAAATAGCAATAAAACCTCTATTACTAACAAGTACTCCACATAATACAACTAACGTAACATAGTAAATAGACTCTCTACAAGTCAAAGAAGTCAAAACAGGAATTGGGCAAGGAGTGACAGATCACAATTAGCAATCTTTTCTTCCTTTGACCTCAATCTTGACTTTGACTTTCGAAACACGGGGTGTTACAACCTCCCCCTGTTAAGGGAATTTCGTCCCAAAATTAGGCTTCAGCCGTAACAAACAACTGCGGGTACTTACCCTTCATATCACTTTCGAGTTCCCAAGTGAACTCTATGCCTCGTTTGCTTTCCCATTGAACCTTCACAATGGGAATGCGTGAGCGTCTGAGCTGCTTGGTTTGGCGGTCTATGATTTCGACAGGCTTCTCCATGAAGTGTAGTGTCTCGTTTACTTGGAGATCCTCAAGAGGTACATACAAATCATGCCCAGCTAGGCACTTTCTGAGGTTGGACACATGGAAAGTCGGATGAACGTTGCTAAGTTCCTCCGGTAGTTCGAGTCTGTAGGCCACTTTTCCGATCCTTTCCAGAATCTTAAAGGGTCCAACATATCGAGGCACGAGCTTTTCTTTCTTGCCGATTCTGACCACACCCTTCCAAGGTGATACCTTTAGGAGTACATGGTCACCAACGCCAAATTCAAGGGGCTTGCGTCGTCTGTCGGCATAACTTTTCTGACGACTCCGAGCTTTCACCAGGTTGTCTCGAATCTGGAGGATTTTGTCAGTTGTTTCTTGTAATAGCTCAGGACCGGTTAATTATGAGTGACCGATCTCGTGCCACACAATAGGCGACCGACATCTTCTTCCGTATAATGCCTCAAACGGTGCCATTTGAAAGCTGGAATGATAACTGTTATTATACGAGAATTCGTCTAACGGAAGGTAAGCGTCCCAATTACCACCGAAATCTATGACACACGAACAAAGCATGTCTTCAAGGGTACGAATTGTTCTTTCAGTCTGACCGTCGGTTTGGGGGTGAAAAACGGTACTTAGATTTAGCGTAGTACCGAGTGCAGTTTGAAACGTTTCCCATAGACGAGAGGTAAACCGAGCATCACGGCAGAGATGATGTCACGAGGCATCCCATGTCGACAAATGATCTCATCGGTGTAGATCCGGGCTAATCTTTCTACCTTGTAGTCTTCTCGTATTGGCAGAAAATGAGCAGATTTGGTCAAACGGTCAATGACAACCCAAATGCTGTCGTGACTTGATGGCGTACGTGGAAGCTTTGTTATGAAGTCCATAGCTATGCTTTCCCCCTTCCACATAGGGATCGGGGGTTGTTCAAGCAAGCCAGAGGGTCTTTAATGCTCAGCCTTGGCTTTCGAGCAAGTCAGGCACTTCCCAACATAGAGAGCAATATCCCTCTTCATGCCCGGCCACCAGTACTTGTAGCGAAGGTCCTGGTACATTTTATCGGCACCGGGATGAATAGAATATCGAGATTTATGGGCTTCGTCCATCAAAATCTGTCGTAAATCGGTCCGCTTAGGGATCCAAATTCGTTCCAGATAATGGAATATCTCATTCGACTTATTCACTAGCTGGGCTCCATCGTGATGGATCCTTTCCTTCTTCAAAGTGCGTTCGGTAAAACACACATGTTGGGCTTCGCGGATGAGGGTTTCGAGATGATGCTGGGCTGGAATATTAGGAATGATATGCAGATAGCTTCGTCTACTGAGAGCGTCGGTAACGACATTTGCTTTTCCTGGGTGGTAACGAATCTCACAGTCGTAATCGTTGAGAAGTTCTACCCATCGGCGTTGACGCATATTAAGTTCCTTCTGGTTGAATATGTGTTGTAGGCTCCTATGGTCGGTGAAGACCGTACACTTTGTACCATAAAGGTAGTGTCGCCAAATCTTCAACGCAAAAACAACTGCGCCTAGCTCGAGGTCATGGGTTGTATAGTTCTTCTCGTGGATCTTAAGCTGACGAGATGCGTAAGCGATAACCTTGTCCCGTTGCATGAGAACACAACCAAGACCAAGGTTTGAGGCATCACAATAGACGATAAAGTCATCGTTTCCGTCGGGTAAAGCAAGGATGGGAGCGTTGCAAAGCATATGCTTGAGGGTTTGGAAGGCTGATTCTTATTCAGTTCCCCAAACAAAGGATCTGTCTTTATGCGTGAGAGAGGTAAGCGGCACGATGATTTTAGAGAACCCTTCGATAAATCGACGATAATAGCCCGCTAGTCCGAGAAAAGAACGGACTTTAGACAGGTTTGTAGGCGTAACCCAACTTTTAACAGCTTCAATCTTCGCGGGATCGACATGAATACCTTGACTATTAACAATGTGACCGAGGAATTGGACCTCCTTCAGCCAAAATTCACTCTTGGAGAACTTGGCATAGAGTCGATTCCCCTGGAGTAGCTCGAGAACCAAACGTAGATGTTGCGCGTGTTCGGCTTTCGACTTGGAATAGATCAGGATATCATCGATGAACACAATGACGAAGCGGTCCAGAAATGGTTTACACACACGATTCATCAGATCCATGAAAACGGCGGGTGCGTTAGTTAAACCAAATGGCATAACAACGAACTCATAGTGGCCGTAACGAGTGCGGAAAGCGGTTTTGGGTATATCCTCCTCTTGAATGCGTAACTGGTGGTAGCCTGAATGTAGATCGATCTTCGAGAAACATGAGGCACCTTGCAGTTGATCAAACAAATCATCGATTCGAGGCAGGGGATAACGATTCTTGATGGTTAGCTTATTCAATTCCCTGTAGTCGATGCACATCCGGAACGACCCATCCTTCTTTTTAACGAAAAGGACTGGTGCGCCCCATGGAGAGGTGCTCGGGTGAATGAAGCCTTTATCAAGAAATTCCTGGAGCTGACTCGAGAGTTCACGCATTTCGGATGGAGCGAGTCAATAAGGAGCTTTAGCAATAGGGTTGGCTCCAGGAATGAGGTCGATACGAAAGTCGATATCATGACTTGGAGGCAATCCTGGAAGTTCGTCCGGGAAAACGTTTGGAAATTCGCACACAACGGGTACCTGGTCTACCTCCTTAACTTTCTTTTCCTTCTCTGCTACTACAATGTTAGCCAAAAAAGCTCTGTATTCCTTGTGGAGATACCTGCTAGCTTGGACACATGACATAAGCTTGAGACCTTTCGAGGGAGTTTCACCATAAACACACAATAAATCACCATTAGCAAGCGAGAAGTGAATCATCTTATCAAAGCACACAACTTCAGCATGGTTTTCACGAAGAAAGTCCATGCCTACTATGATGTCAAAACTTCCGAGTTGCATCGGAATAAGATCGATCGGAAAGATGTGATTGTTGAGCTCGAGAGTACAATCACGAAGAACTGAATTGACAGCGACGGTTCTTTCGGTGGCGACTTCAACATCGAACATCGAGGGGAGATGGGTGCGCTTATGATTAAGAAGCTTTTCGAACTCAAACGATACAAAACAGTTATCTGCTCCAGTATCAAACAAACACGAAACACAAATACCATTCACAAGAAACGTACCATTGACCACATTGTTGTCAGCCTGGGCTTGGCGCACATTGATGTTGAAAGTTCTGGCGCGGGCGGCTTGTTGCTGTTGCTGCTGAGGCTGTTGCTGCTGCTGTTGCTGAGGTTGCTGCTGCTGGGGCTCTTGTTTCACAACCCTGTTCGGGCACATATTCGCGAAATGGTTGGGATCACCACACGCGAAGCAGACTCTGGCGTTGACCACGGGTGCCTGAGCCGCTTGTTGGCCTTGAGGGGCGGGAAGTAGAGCTTGATGAGCAGTAGCTTGAGCTGGTGCTTGTCGGGACCTGTACGGCAATTAGCAGTGAAGTGGCCGTACATATTGCAATGCACGCAGAATCGGCAGGCAATACCCACTAGGTGATGGTAAGTACATGTTGGGCAAGCAGGGTGAGGGCCAGTGTATGCACGCTTTACCGGCGGTGCATAGGTAACTGGTGCTGGAGCTGATCAGTGCTGAGGTTGCTGCTGGGCCGGTACGGCTTGAAGCGGGGCAGCAGTGGTAGTGACATCACAGTGCTTGTTGCTGGAGTTACTGTTGTTGTTCTTCCTCTTGCGACGAGAGGACTTTGATGACTGGGGAGCGGTGGCGGTTTCAGCGGTTTCAGCGGCGGTAGCTTGATGCAGGTTCTTCGAAGCTTTATCCCAAAGACCAGCTTTGACTCGCTTGTCGTTGATTTCAGCGGCAAGCAGGTAAGTTTCCTTGATTGTTGCTGGCTTTGAAGCATGCACAAAATCTGCAACACAATCTGGCAGAGCTCGAATGTACTTCTTGATCGTCATATCAGCAGTCTTGACTTGATCAGGACAGATAATACTGAGCTGCTTGAAGCCAGCAGTTAGAGCAGCGTTGTCACCATCCTTCTGCTTAATGTGCCATAATTCGTCCTCCAACTTTTGGCGCTCATGGGGAGGGCAGAACTCTTCGAGCATGACGTTCTTCAACTCATCCCATGTTAGACCATAAGCTGCGTCGTTTTCGTGTTTGTTTCTCTCGGCCGTCCACCAGTCTAAAGCGCGGGACTGGAAGACGCCGGTAGCATTCAGAGTGCGGAAATTGTCAGGACATCCACTCTGACGCAGGGTGACCTCGATCGAATCAAACCATTGGAATAAAGCCGTAGGGCCATCTTCGCTAGTGAATTCTTTTGGTCCGCATGCTTTAAACTGCTTGAAGCTAAACCCATACTTTGGCGAGTCTGTCCTTGACTCTTCAGACGATTTGCTCATATTCTCGTACAGTTCACTGACGACTTGAGGTACAACCTTCGAAATTTTCTTAGCAACCATAGCGGCGAGGCGTTTATCTGCTTGTTTTTTGCGAGTAGCGCGAGATCCAGATGACGACATTGTCTTCAACAGACATCGCCACAGGACTCAACACAATATAATCGAATCTCACCTCACACGCCTAATACTACTAAACCTCAGGAGCACGTATAATCACGTAACCACATAGTCACATAGGCACATAATCACCGATTCACATAAGCACAGAAGCACATAAGCACGTAGAGCTCAGAGACACTAAACACAGAAGCATATAAGCACAAGAGGCAGTCAGAATACAAAAACCTATCATACAAAGTCCGCAAGCATTAGAATATAGCGATTGCGATTAGCGAGTACACAGCGAGCAACATAGCGTACAGTAGTTCCTCATGTAGTAGCGATTTGTCAGCGTATTGAGGTAGATGTGTAGTGCGATTCGTGTGTGATGATTAAAGCGAAAAGCGAATAAATCACCAAAAATCGAAACACATAAACATATAAACCACATAAAGCACATAAAATCCACATAAAATCGACAAATATCAGAGTCGGCAGTTGCAAGCTCAGAATCGAAAACACATAAAATCAACGATTGTGAGATTGAAATCGAAGATAGATTGCCCAAAGCTCGATAGGCGTCAACTACCCAAAGTGATTCGACTATTCACAAGGACCTTTAGTACACACTTTGGCCTTCAGGACTGTACTCTCGCCTTGAATTTGGGCGAATGGCACTCATCCTTCCAGTTACGGTGTGACTTCAAGTCGTTGGAGTCCGTTGAAACTTTGGTGAGAGTTTTGTAAAACCAAAATAGAGAGCGGAACAAGTCGTCAAGGTTCGGGTTTCACCCCTGACTTAACAACTTCATTCCTGTTTTGACAAAATAGAGAAGAATTATGCGTCAAAGTATGGATTTCACTTCTGATTCAACGCAATTTCTCCTGTTTATAGATAAAATGCGGGTCGATCAAGCGATTTAGTCAAGAGTTTGCGGTTTTCACACCTAATCTCGACCTAACCACTTGTTCATTTTGAAATACTAGAGTGCAATGATAGTGTAGCGTAAGCGAGAATAGCAAGAGATAGCAAGTAAGCTCGTACAAAACCCCTACAGGGTGTGCACAAGTCGGTCTGTTGGTACCTAACTATAGACTAGGTCGTTTCTAAGACATCGGCCCGGACTAGGTCGAGTCTAGCCTAATTCCTATAGTTATGGCTCTGATACCAATCTGTCACACCCCAACCGATGGAAGAAACATCGGGGCGTGGCACTGAGCGAAACAGATTGTCTAGAAGTTTCCATAACAACTATAATTACCAATTATTTAAAGCATCACGTCCCATACCATGACATAAAAAGTAATATAATTATTACAGACAAAATCCAGTCAAATTGTTCTGTTCCGACAACTCAGATTTCAAATACAGACAATTCGTTTATTTGTTTCTAGACCTTTCCTAGCCTCGATTTCACAGTAAGCCAAGCAATATAACATCTTAAGCACCTGCCACATACGTTAAAGTAAAAGTCAATACACATAGTGTAAAGGTGAGCATAAAAGTTTGATAGATATAATAGAGTTCGAAATCGTTTACGCATAACCAGCACGTACACAGTGTGAAATGAAGCACGTTAGTTATCGACATGAACCTATCGATACCAATGACTGCGGGTTGACTGCACAAGGCAGTTCGTAATTCACACTCACCACTGTGAGCCATGTAACAAATTGTCCTTAACAACCCCTAAGTGAACAGGTGCTGAGTCCAAACTATAGTACTATCATTGCGAAGGCAGGTAGACAGCATTCCATGTGTAAACATAACAAACAAGCATTCATTAAGTCACGTATAACATGCGGTAACGGTTAGCGTTAAAGTATTGCATAGTGTGTTCGATGTGATTTGGAATAAGTAACGTATGTAACACCCAAAAGTGCGTAAAGCAAAAAGGGTTCGAGTATACTCACTGCGATGATGGATTGAAGGGAGCGCTAGAGTAAGATTAGCTTGATCAGAACGATAGCATAAAAGATAAGCGACACGTAAAATGGTGTAGAGTGTCAGTCGATCGGACGGAAATCCGATCGGGTGGCCGGTTGATCGGGTGACAATCCGTTCGGATGGTCATCCGATCGGGTGACCATTCGATTGGATTGTTACCTCGTTTGGGATGGTTGTGTTTGTGTATGATGGCTTGTCTTTTGAAGTTTTCGTTGTAGCGTTTTGAAAACAAAGAAGTATCTCTACCTTTCAGGCTGGTCGATCGAATGGCGGTCCGATCGGGCAACAATCCGATTGGTAGTACACTTCAGTGAGAACAAGTTCACAGCAGTTTGTCACTCGATCGGATTGCAATCCGATCGGGTGGCAATCCGTTCGAACTGATAATGCGTTGAACATGCTGAAATTTGTTTAAGTCCCAAATATCACATGATCGGATTGCAATCCGATCGGGTGGTAATCCGTTTCAACGTTCAGATCCTTTGAATATTTGAAAAATAGTTTAAGTGTTGGACCCAAGGTGCAGGCCGATCGGGTGGCTGTCCGGTCGGGTGGCGATCCGATCGGACGGCAATTCGATCGGACGGCAATCCGTCCCAGACGACCTGATCGTCTTCTTCACTTGGTTATCTTGGTAGTTAGTGTTTTCTCGAGACTGTACAATAACGTGTCAAACAACAGAAACCTCGTCAAGACTTAGTGAGCCGATCGGACAGGAACCACCCTAGTCCGACCAGTTAACTGTTCGTGACGGTGTTTCATGTTCAACCCGAAATCAGAAATATCGTGGATAGGATCCAGATCTTGAACCAACACAACACTAAGAAAGAGTAGAAGGTCAGAACGAGCTCCGATTTTATCAGTTTTGAGTGCATTGAGTGTAAAAGAGTTGAAAGAAAGTTAGAAACCATCTCTCAATCCTTTCTTACCATGAATTTGTTCAGATCTATGCAAGATCTTTGTTTATTTGTGTGGAAATCGTTCAGATCTAAGTTGTTCTTGGTGGATTGAAGCCAAAACATGAAGTTCTTATGAACACCATGATGATATCATCCTAGAACACCTCAAATCTAGTGATTTCACGGTTAAAAGTTAAGATTCAAAAGATAGAAAGGTGTAGGAGTGCGTGTAGATCAAGAAAGTACAAGATTTAGGTGGAAAACTTACAAGAATCGCGAGAAATCTGAAGTAATAGCGGCTGGAGCGAGTTGAGAGAGAGAGAGAGAGAGAGCTGTCAACATCAAGAGATGTTGACATATGAGGGGTATTTATAGGGTTTCCATAAATGGAAAGGAGGAAAGTGGCTGGTCGATCGAGTGGCAGCTCGATCGGGTGGCAGCCCGATCGGGTGGCAACTCGGTCGTTTTGCCACTCGATTCGAGTGTTCGGCGTGATAGGTTTTGCTGCTTCGCTTCGCGTGTTGAGTGTTGCGATGTGATAGAGTTTCCCATTCAAATTACTTTTAATCCCAACTACTATATCTAACATACAATCATCCTAGATTACTTGCGTTTAGCGTTTGTGATTCGTTTGCGATTGAGTTGCGATTGCGTTTCGATTAACCACCACAAATCATACATAAGTAAACATGCACAAATAACACATAAGATACACACACACACACACGTAAAAACAGTATCTAGGACGCATAATTCGAGTTGCGAGTGCGATTGCGATAAGCGATAAGCGATAAAGCGATAAATCATGCGATATATAGCGATAAAACCTCGATTACTAACAAGTACCCCACATAATACAACTAACATAACATAGTAAATAGAGTCTCTACAAGTCAAAGAAGTCAAAACAGGAATTGAGCAAGGAGTGACAGATCGCAATTAGCAATCTTTTCTTCCTTTGACCTCAATCTTGACTTTGACTTTGACTTTCGAAACACGGGGTGTTACAGATGAACCGAGTTTGCAAGCCATATCTCGATAAATTCATGATTGTATTTATCGATGATATTTTGATTTATTCGCGGACGAAAGAAGACCATGAGCAACACCTTAGAGCCATCTTAGAGCTACTCAAGAAGGAGAAACTGTATGCTAAGTTCTCGAAGTGTGAGTTTTGGTTGCGTGAGGTACAGTTCCTTGGTCATGTAGTGAACGAAGATGGAATCCATGTGGATCCCACCAAGATCGAGGCGATTAAGAATTGGGAAACTCCGATGACGCCAACCGAGATCTGACAGTTTTTGGGTTTAGCTGGGTATTATCGCAAATACATTGAGGATTTTTCTAAAATTGCTCAACCGCTGACCTCCCTTACTCAGAAGGATAAGAAGTATGAGTGGGGAGATAAACAAGAAGAAGCTTTTCAGCTGCTTAAGAACAAGCTTTGCGATGCACCTATTTTATCCCTACCCGAAGGCACCGATGACTTCGTAGTATACTGTGATACCTCGCGTCAGGGATTGGGCTGCGTGCTGATGCAGCGGTAGAAGGTTATCGCTTATGCTTCGTGCAAATTGAAGGTTCATGAGAAAAACTACACCACACATGATTTGGAATTAGGCGCAGTGGTGTTTGCTTTGAAGATTTGGCGGCATTACCTTTATGGTACCCGATGCACGATCTTTACAGATCACAATAGCCATCAGCACATATTCAATCAGAAAGAGCTTAATACGAGACAACGATGATGGGTTGAGTTGTTAAACGATTATGATTGCAAAATCAAATATCACCCAGGAAAGGCGAATGTGGTGGCAGACGCCTTAAGTCAGAAAGAGAGGATTAAGCCCATAAGGGTTAGGGCTTTGGAGATGATTATACAGACAGACCTCTCGTTGCGTATTCGTACTGCACAGAGAGAAGCTCTTAAGAAAGAGAATCTTAAGGATGAATATCTCCGTGGGATGGAGAAAAAGTTGGTGCCCAATGAGGAAGGAACCTTGTGTTTTATGGGACGAATTTGGGTTCCCCTATTTGGTGGTCTTAGAGATGTGATTTTTGATGAAGCTCATAAATCGAGGTACTCGATCCACCCAGGATCGGACAAGATGTACCAAGATTTGAAGGATTATTATTGGTGGCCAAGACTGAAGGGCGATATTGCTACCTATGTTGGAAAATGCTTGACTTGTGCCAAAGTAAAGGCCGAGTATCAGAAGCCTTTAGGTCTTCTGCAGCAACCTGAGATACCCATGTGGAAGTGGGAGCAGATCTCAATGGATTTCATAACGAAATTTCCAAAGACTCCTAGAGGTCATGATACGATTTGGGTAATCGTGGACCGTCTGACAAAATCTGCACACTTTTTGCCGATCAGAGAGAAAGATAACACCGGTAAGCTAGATGAGCTGTACCTAAGGGAGATAGTCGTACGTCATGGAGTGCCTATCTCAATTATATCTGACACAGACGGAAGATTTGTGTCAAGGATTTGGAAATCTTTCCAAGAAGCGTTTGGTTCTCAGTTAAATCTGAGCACAACATTTCATCCACAGACGGACGGTCAAAGTGAGAGAACAATTCAGACGCTTGAAGATATGTTACGAGCTTGCGTAATGGACTTGGGTGGCAGTTGGGACACTCACCTACCTTTGGTTGAGTTCTCCTATAACAATAGCTACCATACAAGCATTCAAGCTGCACCGTTCGAAGCCCTCTACGGACGAAAGTGTCGATCACCGCTATGCTGGGCAGATGCAGGTGATAGACAGCTGGTTGGTCCCGAATTGGTCCAAGAGACGATAGATAAGATCATGCAGATCCGAGAACACATCAAGGCGGCTCGTGATCGACAAAAGAGCTATGCGGACCAAAGACGTAAACCTTTGGAATTCGAAGTAGGTGATATGTTTCTGTTAAAAGTCTCACCCTGGAAAGGTGTGGCACGCTTTGGGAAGCGTGGTAAGTTAAACCCACAATTTATCAGACCGTTTAAAATCCAGGAAAGGATTGGTCCTGTAGCATATAAGTTGGAGCTACCAGCGGAACTGAATGGCATTCATGATACATTCCATGTATCTAATCTGAAGAAGAGTCCAACACAAGAAACAGTGGTCATTCCTGCTGACGAAGTTCACATTGACGACACACTCCATTTTACCGAAGAACCCGTTGAGGTTACTGATTGGAAGGTTAACAAGACTCGGAGGAGTAGTGTTAAACTTGTCAAGGTTCGATGGAACGCGCGTCACGGCCCAGAGTTCACTTGGGAGTGTGAAGACCGCATGAAAGTAAAATACCCGCATTTATTCCCTAACACCCCTGCTGCTAGTAGTAAAGCTTAAAATTTTCGGGATGAAATTTTCTTAACAGGGGGAGAATGTGACAACTGTCAAAATTCCACGTATCCGTACAACTATGATTAATGCTTAATGACTGTGCTGAATTACAATTAATTGCTTTCTGATTACTGCCATACACATACATGTGCATCACATATTACAAATGACATACCATTATTGCACGAAAGCTTATTTGACTCAAATGATGCACGAAACACAGTTAGTACAGATTTCAGACAAATCAGGAATATGCTGACGGAGTTCAGTACATAGACAGACAATGTGTTAAGACACAGAATGAGCCAGAAACTAAGTATTTCACTAGTATAGTGTGTAGGAAAGTGAGGATCACAAAACCGCCTTTCTAGTGATAATTTAAGTGCCGGAAGGTGCCTAAAACTCACCCAAAGTGCTGAATTCAACAAAATTCAGCAATAATCAACATTTAAACACACTAATATTATGCAGAAATATGGTTAAATGGTCCTGAATGCTTTCCTAAGTGTCGGGAATCAAAAGTGTCACAAAAGGCAACATAAAACACACTAAACTGCATAGTTTAGCACCTTAACGAACCGGTAACCAACCGAACAACCGGACACTACCCGAAACACCAAATTTACACTAGAAGCATTGTTTTAACATTTCCAAGCTAGTTATGATCCCCGAACATCATAACACCTCATAAAAATATCAACTAACTAGAAACATAACTACATACTTACATTTTAACATAAGTAACTAACTTGGTTAGAACCTAGTCTACATACCCCCCCTATGAAATCGGCCAACATGGCCCCCACATGATGATTTGTTTTAATTTTATAATAGATCCTGGTTGTTAACTTTAGAAACACTTTATACATGAGATAATACATGAGCATGGATTATAAGAATGCACATTAAGTTCATAGCTTCATTTCTACACACATCAAAACACACACAACCTTCTCCTTCTTCTCCTTGTGCTCGCCGAACATCAACACACACACACACTCACCATTTTCATCCATCCTACAACCATTCCAAGCTTATACAAGTGAGTTAGAAGACATACAAAGGAGCTAGGAGCTTGGAGAAGTTGAAGGACCTTGTTCATTTGCTTTTATCCACTTGTTTTCTTCTCTTGATCATCCCCAGCCTTGAGCTAGTGGTAAGAACCTTGATCTTTCTATTTTACTTCTATTTTAAGTGGTTAAAAGAGGTTACATAATGATGATCTTGAAGAACACTAAGAAACTTGAACTTGAAACATGAATATAAGCATGAATACATAAGAAATCTTGATGAATATGAGTTGTTATGCTTGATGATTGTTGATTGCTTGTGAAAATGATATTGATCATCATATGATCTTGCTAGATCATGATTAAAAACATAATCTAGCAAGATGAGAGGATGAAAGTGTTGTAGGATCATAGATCATCCTCATAAGAAACATGAACTTGAAAGGATATGTGGTTTTCTTGAAAAATAATGATCAAAGTAAGTTGTAATACTTGTAGATCTAAAGATTCATGGATGTTTTTTTTAAAGAAACCAAGTTAAAAATATAAGTTTTACTAAATCTTGGTTCTTACATAAATAACCCTTATTTTTGGTGGTTAAACAAGTGTAGAAACACTTATGTAACAAGAAGAATTCACAAAGAAACATTTTTAGAAAATGTAATTACAAGTTGTAAAGATGTATTTTCTTTAAAAGTGAAGTTTCTAAAGATTCAATCACATTTTAAAGGGTAACAAGGCTTACTAAGAACACTAGTAAGTTACTACAAATTTTTGTGAAATTTCAAGTTCATGAAGTAGTAGATTATACTTGTTTTTGGCAGAATGGGTAAGTAAAGATTGTTCATTGTTGATTGTGAATTGATTGTGTTGATTTTACAAAATAAAATGATATGCTTGAAAGCATGGAAACCTCCATTTTTAGGGGAAACTATGACAAAATTTTTCTAAAAATTAAACACTTATAAAAATATTTTTAAACAAATATTTACAAGTATATTTCAAGCCATGGATTTTTTTTATATAAACTTTGCCATAAATTTTGTTACAAAAATTATAAACGTTGGAGGTTGGTTTTTATAAATAAAAGTGACTAAATATGTATTTAGGAAAATATATATTTAGAAGACACCATGTGTGTGATTATTTGTATATTATATGTATTAGTTATATTATTTTAGGACTTGAAATAATATAACTCACCAAAATACCAAGAAATTACAATCCAAAATATTACCAAAATCCCTAGGATTGCATATATAAAGAATACACAAAATATTGGTGAAACCGAACAAAGGAATATAATTCACAAAATATTCCGTAAAATATATTCACAAGTATTGTAGGATCGTATTCGGACCCAAACGTGTCAATCAGAAGAGTTTATCTCAGTTTCAGAGGCGGAAACTAAGAAACTGAGTTCAATTCAGCGAGTATTACACTTTAAACTGTCGATTGTATTGATTGAATGACTTTTACAGTGACTCGACACTTCGGCAGCACTTCGTGGCAAAACCAGAACAACTGTTATCTGATTTCGCTGAAGACTGCCTATTTATAGGCTTGGGGTTCTGCTTGAACATGCTATGTGCATTTCGAGCGGAATCAGAACATTGACTTTCGAGCGGAATCAACATGTTACACTTCGAGCGGAATCAGGATTTTATGTGATTTAGCTTGAAATGACAAGGTGTCATTTCAAGCGGAATCACCCCTAAAAACCACTATCTCGTTTTCCGTGCCCTGGTCTAACTAGTACAGTACAAGACTCGATACAAGATGTAGACGACAAACGAATGCACCAACAAACTCCCCCTCGGATGTTGACGGAGTCTTCAGTGTCGAGTCTTCGCATCTTAAGTCTTTATCAGCCTTTGGGTTTCTCTTTGAATTATCTGACGCTGTAAGCATCCTCAATCTCTATCTTCTCTTCTCTTTCAATCTTCCCTCGTATATTGACATCTTCTTCATTCATCAGAACTGGCTCTTTGTCATTTAGACTCCCCCTCTCAATCAGCTGGGATCGCAGTCTGGCTTTCACCGGTTCATAATCCATTCCAAGATCATAACATGGCTCTCCTCCAGCTCAGGTTATCTGCACAATCTCTATCTCAAACATAAGATTTCTGATATACACCTTTAACTCACTCAGACACCACTAGTAGATTATATCACAAACTGATCTACCAAATAGCCTCTGATGAACCACTTGCAGGTGTATCAAATTCAAAAATTCTTATGACCACTTGTAACAAGACTTTAAATTCTTTCACACACAACACTCCCAAACCAGTTCGTCAAGTTTAGCACTTGGAATTTTGAAAATCAGCTCTTTAACACCAATTGTCGAAAATCTTTTTGCATTTTTCAAAAATTTATGCTAAAACACACTAAAATCTTTTTGAGATTTTTGAATAATATGAAATGCAGTAAAGAAATATTTACAAACAATATTTTTGTGAGTTTGTGAAAGAGGATCATATCAGTTTCTGAGACAAATTACCAACACCGTTAAGCTTCATTTCATTTTAAGTTCTAAACAATTCACCTAGATTGTCAGTATACTTGTCCACTTAAATTTTCACACAAAGTTCAACTGATCCGAGATACGATATTAATGTTTTAGAGACTTAAACTTAAGCGCGTGTCCCACCACTTGAATATACTCCCGTATCCAGATCCCAATATTCAGTCTTACAGGTGAGTATACCTAGATGATATCTGTAAGAGGTTAAATGCGAAACCGTGAGAGCTCAGGTCAGAACTTCCGTTCAGCAGAGAGATGACGGCTCGACTTTAGGTGAGTCCCCTTTAGAGGATCTTTTTTACAACAGCAATGACTATCAATTTTATTGTTTCATCAATTTGCTGAGGGCGGCGCTATATTTCAAGCATTGCGGAAAGTATTATACGGGGACTAGGTCAGAATTTTCATTCAGCAAAAGTCCCGGGATAATACCCCAGATATCACTAAGCATAAAGACCTAGTATCTCAGAAAGAGGGACCTTTCAAACAAGATTTCGGGGGTTACCCATATATCCAAGAAGTTGTTACCCACGAATTAAGCAAGTTTGAAATTTAGGTTTATATCTCGTCACAATTTACTAAATGTGCAAAAACCTACTGGCATATCCGTAGTGAGATTGTTTATCACATATTTAACTTTCCAATTCTTTAGCATGTTGTGAACGCCCACTGATGTACTATCATTTCCTCTTTTTCACAACAAAACTCATTTTCATTTTATCATGTTTTTGTTTTTTTTTTTTCAAATTTTCTAATGTTTTTGGATTTTCTGAAAATTTCTACTCCCCCTAAAATGCAAACACATTTAAAAAAAATTGAAAACAAACTGTACAAGTAAATTGACAACCGATATCAAATCACCTCAAATCGCCATTCACTTGGCATAAACAATCAGAACTCCCCTTCACAACAAACTATTTTCCCATTGATTTCAAAACATTTAAGTTTGTTTCAATCAAATGGTTTTTCCAGAAAATAAGTTTTGTTAAATGATTTTACCATTTATATGTTAGGGGTTCATCATCTTGTTCTTTTTCAACCACAAGTAAGACAAAGATAAATCAAGTACAACTGAATGTCCCTGATTAATCTTGTAAGAAAGATGCCGATACATGTTCCATGCTTACCAACCTGGGAACTCCGGCAAGTCAGGTTTTTTTTTATTTGAACAGATTCACCCAAGCCTGACGGTCCTTGGGTGATTTTGAATTCTTGTTCAACAATGGTGGAAAATTTGCATCATCCATTGTTAGACCAGAATTCTCATTTTTTACCTCAACACATGGCTCTTCTGGTTTTACCATACCAGATTCATTGCCTGAATATGGCTTGTCTGACTTTGATGAGCCAGATTCATCGTCGACATGTGGCTCCTTTGTTTCCACAGAAACAGATTCATCGCCAACAATTTTCTTCTTCTTATCTTGTTTGCTGGATTTGGCTTTTGAGCACTGTGGTCCGACCTGCACCACTTATTGCCAATAATTTTTGAGTTTTCATTTTTTAATTTTTGTAATTTTTGATTGCGATTGGATGATTGATCTGATGAACTTTTATTCTCTTTTTGAACATTTTTCAAATTTTTCTCTTTTTGTTTTTGTTCCACTTTCTTCTTCAAAGGTTTTTGCTTAGAGCATTCTCCCTTTTCAGTTGATTGTGGAACAGTTTCTTGAAACTTTTCTTTTAACTTCAAAAGTAAATTCTTTTTCTTAATTTTTTTATTTTTATCATCAGATTTCTCATCGCAATCTTCAACTACGACTTTGTCATAGTTTGTGACATCATCACTTATTGGAACTGAATTAATAGGTTTTGGACAGGAAATAGCTGAAGTATTCACAAACACCTTCAACTTTTCTTCCCATTCCTTGATTTTCTTTTGAGCACACTCTGCTTCCTTTTCAAGTCGAATAATCTTTTCAAGATGAGAATTGATTGCAATTTGTTTTTCAAGATTGTTTTTACCAAACAAATCTCTCTCATCTTCTAAAATTTTTATTTGACTTTGAAAATCTTTCTCAATTTTTACTTTTTCATTTTCTAAATTTTGTATTTGATTTTTCAAAACATTTTCTGATTTTTTAAGATTTTTGTTTTCTAATGACAAACTCTCAACCTCCTTCAAGAGTTTGTCATTTTCAGATGTCAACTTCTCACAATTTTTCAGCAAAACAAGAATCTGTTTATCATCAGCTTTTGTCTCAACCTTTAAAGCTGAAATATTTTCAACCTGTTTCTTTTCCTCATGAACACTTTCATCCTTACTCTGTTTTTCTGATGAATGATCAAAGATAGGTGCATCTTCTTCAACATTTTTCTTTAATACTGGTTCAGGATTCACAGATACAGGTTTTTCAGATTCTACTTTCTCAATCTTGACAGCTGGAACTTGTTCAACCTGCCTTTTCACACTAGGTTTGATTTGCTTTTCTGTTGTTGCTGCTTTTACTTCTTTCTCAGCTCTGATCTCTTCTTTAACAAGAACTGCATTTTGATTCTTTCTTTTTGCATCTTGTTTTTCTTTCAATTTTTCAATTTTATTGGCATAAAATAATTTTCCACTACGTTGATCAGATGGAAGTTGTTGTTTAAGATTTTCAAGTCTTTGGATTTCTTCTTCATACTTGTCACCATCTTCATCAGACGAATGATCAAAAACTTGAACTTTTTCAACAACTTCTTTTGCTGAGACTGTTTCTTCATTAGCCTGAAAATAACTCTCCTGTTGAGATACATAGTAATACAACATTATATCTTCAGCAGATTCCATGCTTTGGCAACAAATTTCACACAACAAACACTTTCTCAAGCGAAATCAAAATCTAACTTCCGAGCGGAATCTCAGATTCGAGCGAAAACAACTGATATTTCAAGTGAAATAGTTTTTCAAGCGAAATCACTGAATAAACCAGAACCACTGATTCAAGAGGAATCAGATAACACTTGTTCAAGCGAAATCTTGGTTCAAGCTGAATCACCAAGATTTTTCAAGCGGGATCTCAATTTCAGGCGGAATCAGTCAATATATTTCAAGCGAGATACTCTTTGAAGCGAAATCACACAGAAATTTCGAGCGGAATCTGAATCTGAAGTTTCAAGCGGAATCAATTCGAAACTTTTCAAGCGGAACCTAGATTTTGGAGCGGAATAGCACAAGATTTCAAGCGGAATCTCGATTTGGAGCGGAATCAAGATCAAATCTCAAGCGGAATCACTGTGACGTCATCATTCAATCGAGTGAAATCAAGCTGAATCACTAAAAATGACAATTTTAGGTCGATTTTAAAGCTGAAACTTATAAGGTTTTGTTAATTGTTAAATCCGAACACAATGTGAAAATTTGAGCCGATTTTAACCGTGAAAAGATATAAAATCTAAAAAAGAAAGTGTAGAAGTCAGATTTCGTAGCTGAATTGGTATGAACTCTTCCTCCTGAGCTCTGATACCACTTGTAGGATCGTATTCGGACCCAAAGGAGTTAATCAGAAGAGTTTATCTCAGTTTCAGAGGCGGAAACTAAGAAACTGAGTTCAATTCAGCGAGTATTACACTTTAAACTGTCGATTGTATTGATTGAATGACTTTTACAGTGACTCGACACTTCGGCAGCACTTCGTGGCAAAACCGGAACAACTGTTATCTGATTTCGCTCAAGACTGCCTATTTATAGGCTTGGGGTTCCGCTTGAACATGCTATGTGCATTTCGAGAGGAATCAGAACATTGACTTTCGAGCGGAATCAACATGTTACACTTCGAGCGGAATCAGGATTTTATGTGATTTAGCTTGAAATGACAAGGTGTCATTTCGAGCGGAATCACCCCTAAAAACCACTATCTCGTTTTCCGTGCCCTGGTCTAACTAGTACAGTACAAGACTCGATACAAGACGTAGACGACAGACGGATGCACCAACAAGTATAGTTTGGTAATTATTATTTTGGACATCAAAAATATGATTTTTTTGATTATTACAAATATATCATATCTTTGACAAGAAGAAAATATATTATTTTTGGCAAGTGAATATATATATTTTTCTTGAAATTTTTAGAAGATGAAGGGGTAAGGTCCCAAAAACCACGCTTTAAGTACTTGGGGCCATACCACAACCTAATCTTTTGACCCTCTTTAGACCTTGCGCGGCCGCGCACTGTTCTCACAAAGAGAGCTTAGAAGAAAAACAGCAAGCAACACCTGCGCGCCAAAAGGAAACTAATAAATCCTTGCGCATAACAGAAGGGTAAAATCCTGTTAAACACTTCCGCTCAAATAATACCCAGACTTGGATATTATTTATACTGATACCACATGGTAAGGAGTCACACTGGATTATGGCAGTAATCTTCTAGAAGAACTCAATCGTGCACCACCAGACGGTTATAACCATCTAGGACACGTGTCATCATCCCAGGCTCCCCTAAAATCACGATGATGACATGGAATTGGAGAGAAACCTCCACTTGCCCACTTTTCACGTGGCAATACCCCAGCCGTTGATCTAAATAGTGATCCGTGTGCTCTCATGTCAGATTAAGAGGATTAACGGAGGAGGAAATAACCGCTTACGGAGTTAGTATCTTCCGTCAACATTTCAATTACAGGTTTTCCCGCCCAAACTCCCGGCTATAAATAGAAGAGTAATTCAGGTATGATCTTCAAGTCACATTCACTTCACTTATACTTTTCTTCTTCATATACCGATACTTATTCTAACGCCGGAGGGTGGTCACGGAGAGAACCCCCATTCTCCCCGTGGCGAGGCTGACGGTGTTTGTTTTGCAGCTATCGAGAAGAAGAGAAGGTCTGACCCTTTGAACTGAACGAGAGAGAACCAACCTTTTTTATGCAGAACCTGACCCCCTGGATAACTTGATTCCGGACATTTATCCAGTGTTTCTTCATTGGCGCCCATCGATTTCTCTGTTTCATCCGTTTTTTCTCGTTTTTTCGATTCACTCTGTTGATTCCATTTGTAAGTGGAAGAAACTTCAACTCATCGTCAAAATGGCCCTCGGCCAAATTTCGTTAACAATACCCAGGTTGAGGGTATTGTAGAAGAAGCCTCGGATGACAATGAAGTGAAGTTCGATAACAATCATCCAAACGAACCTGTCACCCCAGGGGTACAACCGGAGATCCCTGTAAGCTCAATTTTACCCCCAGGAGAGACCCCAATCTCCTGGGATGTCAGATCTCAGGGGGCATTGAATGCTGTGTACGCACAACTTTGTGCATAAACTGCTCCCCAAACCCAATCACGAAGGCCTGTGTCCCGAAACCGAGCACCATCAGTCCCATACGTTTCTCAGCATGATGGACCATCACGGGTCCAGATCGAAGACACATAGGTTTACTAAAGATCTCCATCGAGATACGAGTATACTCGCCGAAGGGAATACCGGGATGAGTCTCATTTTCATCGCCATCAGTCAGTTCACACCAGGTTGGGTCCGTCACAGGACACCCATACTAGGGAATATGATAGGACCTACCGTGAAGGAGAAAGTGCCAGTGTGTTTAGTCGGTTACAACCGAACTACAACAAGTGTAGACCCTGCGCGGTTTACAATCCGGAGGCTGAGCACAATTAAGATCTGATCTATCGCCCTGCAGAAGTGGCAGAGAATTCAAAATTTATTAGCGAAATTGCTCTGGCTCCACTAGAGAAAGCGAAGCTCCCGTCCAACGTAGGCAAGTTCAACGGTATGACGGTTGGAGGCTGGACTCTACCGATGTGGTGTCACCTCTTTGTTCAAACCCTTACAGGCGCCGCAAGGCTCTGGTTTGACAACCTGCCTGTGGGGAAAATCACGTCATAGGTAGACTTGCGCGAGAAGTTTCTGGTCCACTTCAGCCAGCAAAGGCGATCCATCCGTGACACGGCGGACGTAATGAACATCTGGCGCCATGACGACGAAAGTTTGGAAGACTTCATTACTCGTTATAATAAAGAAGTACTTGAAATAGGGTACGTTCACGAGCATCTGATCCGAGCCCAATTTAAATATGCCGTCAGGTGTGACGACATGATAAAAGTCCTGTCTGGAACGGAAGGACTCCCAAAAAGCTGGGAAAAATTAATGGCGGCGGCTAAGGTCTATGCCCAGACGGAGAAGAATCTCAGTACCAACAGGCCACCACCACCGCATAGCCATCCCTCAGATTTAGGCCCAAGCAGGAAGAAATTTAAGAAAGGCTGGTGTGATTCAAGTTCGGGGAACTATTCATCAGAGGATGCACGAGCTACAATCAATAAGCTTGCCACAAAGAGAGAAGCTAAACAAGAAAACAGGGAGAGACAATGGACTCCCCTAACCAAAACTCCCGCGGAAGTACTAAGTACGGAGGATTACCAGTTTAAGCCTCCACCACCCATGAAGAACAAGCGTGGACAGGACCCGAGTCAGTATTGTGATTATCACAAGGACAACTGTCATTCCACCAATAACTGCATCTCCTTGCGCACTGAGACAGAAAAGGCGCTTAAAAGTGGTGAGCTCACTCACCTATTACAGAACGTGCGCAAGGACATAAAACAAATCACTCGAGGCGAAGAAGGCCCGAGTAAAAAAGCAAAAAATTAAGCAGCAACTCTATGACCTCTTTGCAGAACAAAACAGACTCTACAGTTCATCAAGTCTAAGTAAGAAATAGAGTGTAAGTTAAGTCCCGTGTAATTATTTTAATAGACTTTGTAACGGCTTCTGCGCCTTATCCGAGAATAAACAACAAAGTTTCTATTATTCTTGTGTTTTTTCTTACAAAGTGCATGCAATTTCTTTTGGTAAGCGCAAAAACATTATGGTAAATATAATACAAGTCTCATGAACGGTCAGTGATTACATCAGACGAGACCATACGTTCATACATGAGCTTTATACCACCTTCATTCGCCTTACCTAATCAAAGTAATTGTACCAATGCAAAATATTGTAAACTAAAAAACACATCATACTATTCTTGGCGCACCAACATGCCTTCAAAATCATCAAATTACACGGCAGTGTATTGTTAACGGTTACTTGCGCGGCAGCGCATTAACAGAAAAAGGGATACACATCCCAAGGAAGCTACAAAATAATTGTTCGTACAATTATAAGAAGAAACCTACGCTAAATCTTCGTCTTCATTTCCATCCGGGAAGATTTCTTTCAGCTGCGCTACATGATCTTCGGACTGCAATGCAACGTTTATGAGATCCATGACAGGAAGCTGCAAGTTGTTGAATTCTGTTTTCATGGCTACAAGGGCAGCGCCAGTATTAACGCCATGAGTAGCGGATCTACTAGTATCCCAATCAACCTTCAAAGCATTATTCACATGATGCGAGCATTCCGCATACCCTTGAGCATATCCATCATTTCGCGTAGAAACTACTAAGCGCGCAACCGTTTTATCTAGCTCTTCAGAATTCAGCCCCGACTCAGCAACCTATAAAATCAGGAACATAAGGAAAAAAGCGCAAAACATCTTCGTAAGAATTACAAAAAAAATGAAACTTACACATGCGATTCCACGCTCCTTTAACCATGGCATGTTGCTTTTCAACGGTTCAAGCTCGCTCTCCGCCGTTGCCCGCGCCATTTTGGAATTTTCTAATTTTTCCTCAGTTTCAGCCAAGCGGCGAGAGGTTTCAGCTTTCTCAGTACGCGCAAGCTCCAGATCCTTCTTAAGTTGTTCCTGATTAGATAGCAAAGCAATAAGTTCTTCTATCTCTTTATCTCTAAGGGCAAGGGTAGCGCATGTATGTACCTCTCGTTGCTCACTTCTTTCCCTGTGAGACCGGGCTTCATCTCACGCAGCTTCAGCATCTGCTTTTTCCTGTTTCAATTTTTCAATCTCCGCATCTTGTTTTCTCAACTTCTCAATATCAGCCTTGAGATTGTTGATAACATTGCGGAGGTTCATCTTCTCAACATTATCCTTTTCACAAATCTTCTTCCAGTTCTTGCGCTCCTCGGAAAGAAGGGCAGCTTCGGCTTCCGCTTTTCTCTTCCAGCCCGCAACGGACCACTCTTCAGTTTTTCGATCAGCCTCAAACTTAGCTTGATCAGCTTCCAGTTTAGTCCTTAACTGGGCAACACGGCTCTCATCATCAGCAACTTTCTTCTTGGATACCTTAAACGCAGACCACTCCTTATGCATACTGTGCCACTCATGCACTATGCGATGCGTAGTGGATGTATAAGAAGCAACCTCCTCAAGGTAAGCATGGTAAGTTTGATCGTGCAGACGCCCCTCTTGAAACTTAATTTCTCCAGGCGGAAAGATTCCCTGTAGCCAGTCCCGGCACACGCGCCAATCTGAAAAGGTGTCACCCTTCTTCAGATTCTAAATAGGGACATGAATTTCGGAAGCATCCTTTTCCGAATAAGTTCTATAATAATAATCCCCCAGACTTTCATCTGGGTGGATTGGAGAATTCTTGCCAGCATCAGAGAACGAGCCTTGGTCTTCAATAGAAACCTTCTCGATGTTCTCAGGCATAGAACCAGAAGCTTTGAAAGGAGAAGTTATAACAGGGATTTCTTCAGCAGCCTTCCCCTTCTCCGAATCACGAGCAGTAAGCTCAGGGGCTTATCAGCCTCAAGATTCTCAGCCCTGGCAGCCTTCCCCGCCTCACATTCAGGAACCTCAGTATTCCTCACTTGATCAGCAATAGAGGCGCGTGAGGGAGAGGGCCGAAGTTCTTCATTTACCACAGGCGATGTTATGTGGCAACTGCAGAATTTGGTTTTTCTGAAAAAACAAGTACTTGAATCACGCTTATTCAAGGAAGTAAAAGGAAGAGCGCAAAAGATGAAATTTACCAGGAACGGGTTCCGAAATAAAGGCATCCAGGTTGCCCCTCCTAGTAATTTTCTTTCACTGAATCTTCTTTGCAGGCTGACCCCCAGCTTCAACATCAGGTTGTTTCCTTTTCCCCGCTTTCTTCCTCACTAAGCACTCATGACTTGATTCCAAATCAATGGGATCATCAGGGTTGGAAGGAGGGATATCAGCGGTATCTTTTGGTTCCGGCTTCGGTCTTCTTATAACTACAGGCGCAAGACCCTCCAATGAATCAGATACCACCACATAATCACACCAGGAGACAGAGGAATGGTGCATACCTTTCTTCTCTCCTTCAACATTCTTAACCTTCGAAGGTTGAGTTTTCTCAGCGTCACCCTTCTTCGGGGCAGCAGTAGTTACGGGTGCGCGTTTTTTCTTCACAGGGCCTATGCCCAAATTAGACAGATCACCTGCTACAAAGCACAGAATAAAACTTATTCAAACGCGCAAAAATAACAAACAGAAAAAACTATGGCACAAAGTTACCAACACCAGCAGCAGGTTGCGCGGACAGATCATTATAACGCGGAAGAACAAAATTCTTCACAATATGGTGATACCATAGCTCTTCATCAGGCTTCTTGGCAATAGTAGCCATTTTCCCACCTTCTCTCTCAAATGCAACAACGTACAAAGAAACAACTGCAAAAGAAGAGGAACAATGTCAAAAAAAAAGAGGGGAGGGAGAAAGAGAAGAAAGATAAAGAGACAGGGCAAGACCCAGAATCATACCTTTATCACCTTCCATATACACCGGCTTATCTTCCCGGTTCATCCTCCAATTCAGACTCATACTTGCACCAACGAGGGCTTTCTCCGGCAAGGCAATAGACGGAACGTCCTTCAAATCTTGGTACCAATTTTCATCAACCGGAATTTGGATAGTTTAGGTAGGAACATCCTCTTTTCCCTTAAACAACATCTTCATTGGGATAACCCCTGCTTTAATAAAAAAGAATTTTTGCTTCCAGTCATGGAATGATTTTGGGGGTTGAAGCAGAATCTTCTTCGCCAATGCTCTTTGTACAAAAGAATAGAACCCTTGGGAGCAATGCATTTGATGAAAAACTCAAAATCAAGGAACCGTCGGTTCAATATACATCGTACGGCACACGAATTCAAAATGCCGAACCCTAACCATACCAATTGGGTGCATCTGGGAGATATGGAACTTGTAATACTCAAGAATTTCAAGGAAGAATTTTGTTGCAGGCAGACGGAAGTTTCCTAGACAAAAGAAATCCCAAAATAGGGTCACATACCTGGCCGGAGTATCCGCCGCCGTCTGAACCTCTTCAGGGTATCGGGCACCCCAGTTTTCCGGAAACCTAGGATTCCGAATCAAAACATCAAAAGTTGCCCTAGACCACTTTAATGGTGGAAGTTCGGCAGACATTTCTTCAGTAGAGTCTTCGTGATGATCTCCGGTTGACATAAGAGGAAGAAATTACAAATTCTTTCTAGGAACGGATAAAGAAGACGAAGAGGAAAAAGGGTTTCAATGAAGTAATGATTACTGGAAATAGGAAATTCAAAACAATTATATACTCACCACCATAAATAGCCTAGGTAACTGCAACAACACCTTTTTCGGGATAGTACAGTTATCCAAGCGTCAGAGGTGGGTGGGGAAGAGCATAAACGTGAATTCACGCGCGCGTGCGAAACACAAACAGTAATGTACAGACTGATAGTGACAGCTGTCACACGTCAACAGTCATTACTGCACCTTTTTGCAGACCCAAGGTAACAACAATTCAGAATAAAGGAAGGTACAAATATCTTTTCTCATAAGATTTCCATCTTTCAGAATCACAATTTTTTAAAAATCGAAGTAGTAAGCAAAAGTGTATCTTCTTATAAAAGATTCTCCACTTCCGCGATAAAAAACTCTACAGCAAAAAGCACCCCTCTCTCATAGTCTAGTGCTCCACTTATTTGCATAAGAGCAACACTAGACTGGGGGGACTTGAAGGGGTAAGGTCCCAAAAACCTCGCTTTAAGTACTTGGGACCATACCACAACCTAATCTTTTGACCCTCTTTAGACCTTGCGCGGCCGCGCACTGTTCTCCCAAAGAGAGCTTAGAAGAAAAACAGCAAGCAACACCTGCGCGCCAAAAGGAAACTAATAAATCCTTGCGCATAACAGAAGGGTAAAATCCTGTTAAACACTTCCGCTCAAATAATACCCAGACTTGGATATTATTTATACTGATACCACATGGTAAGGAGTCACACTAGATTATGGCAGTAATCTTCTAGAAGAACTCAATCGTGCACCACCAGACGGTTATAACCGTCTAGGACACGTGTCATCACCCTAGGCTCCCCTAAAATCACGATGATGGCATGGAATTGGAGAGAAACCTCCACTTGCCCACTTTCCACGTGGCAATACCCCAGCCGTTGTTCTAAATAGCGATCCGTGTGCTCTCACGTCAGATTAAGAGGATTAACGGAAGAGGAAATAACCGCTTACGGAGTTAGCATCTTCCGTCAACATTTCAATTACAGGTTTTCCCGCCGAAACTCCCGGCTATAAATAGAAGAGTAATTCAGGTATGATCTTCAAGTCACATTCATTTCACTTATACTTTTCTTCTTCATATACCGATACTTATTCTCACGCCGGAGGGTGGTCACGGAGAGAACCCCCATTCTCCCCGTGGCGAGGCTGACGGTGTTTGTTTTGCAGCTATCGAGAAGAAGAGAAGGTCTGACCCTTTGAATCGAACGAGAGAGAACCAACCTTTTTTATGCAGAACCTGACCCCCTGGATAACTTGATTCCGGTCATTTATCCAGTGTTTCTTCAGAAGATATATTGTTTTTGAAAGAAATACATATATTTTCTCACACAAACACGAAATATATTATTTTTGAGAAAAATGTATTTTCTTGAAATATATTATTTTTGGAAGAAAATAAGTTTACATATATTTTTCAAGTGAGACTTGAAAATATATTATTTTTGGAGCTTATATGAAAATACAAATATTTTGGCCAAAGGAAAATTATAAATAAATTTTCTAAGTAAGTATTTCTTAAAATATATATATTGGTGAACTTTTATTAAAGATAATATTCCGGAAAAATTGGTACGAAATTAAGTATAAGAATACTTAACAATTACAAGAAGATACGTATTCTTGTACGTATAAATACACACCGGAATACGACTCAAATACATGGCAAAAATATACAAATACAAGAATACGAATACACCCCTCCTTGGGAAGGAAATACATGTATAAATACTTGAAGAGTATTAGGTCAAAATATATTATTATTCCAAAATTTAATAAATATAATTTAAGTTAAAATATTTAATATTTGAACAAATAATTATAACTTGGAATAATATTGAAGACACAAAGAAACGTAACTCAAGGACACTAATTAATACTAAGTCAAGGCACGACCCTATCGTCTAATAGACATTAGTACGTTGTAGGTAGTCGTGTACACCAGGCGAAGCTTTGAGTTACGGTGTTTACGAAGAACGCAAGACTGTGAGTTCATGTCCCCCTTTTCTTTTAACTGTTTTCAGTTTTATAACTTCGGGGGTGAAGTACATGTTACAAAATGTTTACAAACAATTACAATTGGTATGTTTAGCTAAGGATTGCATAGTAGATCATGTGAATGGGTATGCGCACTCCTAAGACCATTAATCCTCGTGTTAGGACCGAGGGGCATGAGTGATAGATCTATTTGGGTGTAGCGAGCCCACACCCATGTGGACCGGGGATTGGCCTATGAGGTGACTATGTCTTACAGCCGGAGGCCCGGTACAAAATCTGCTAGGTTTGAGCCTTACTACGCCGTTGCACGCATGTTAATGGCCTTGCAAACCATTAATTGATCTGTTTCCTTTTTTTGCTTTCATACCGGGATTTACAAAACATACATACATACATACATACATACATACATACATACATACATACATACAATGTTTATGAGGTTTCATTCATACACACAAACAAACACATGAACTCTCTCAACTTTTGTTGATGTTTTCAAAATACATGTATTTCAGGGAATTAGATGTGGATCTGGCGGGCGTTCGGAAGTTCCAAGTGTTGTTTGAGAATAACAGATGTCATCCATGGTCTTAGGGTTTGGTTAGTGTGTCTTATCCTGGACGAGACACGTCTTTCCAAAACCTATTTTATTTAATGTCTTTTGTCGAGTCCATGTGAACTCTAAAAACAAGTTGCATGGTTTGTACTCGAATTTGAATTCTATGTTTTAAAACAATGTTGTTATGTTTTTAATCTTATTTAATGGATGATCATCTTCAGTTTTATCATATAGTTGTTGTTATGATTGAATGCAATGGTATTAAGCAAGTCACACCATAATCACGCTTTCGCAAAAAGTTAGGGTGTGACACAAATGAGTAGCCTAACTAGTCATATGACAAGTATTATATGCCCTAACATGTTTAATAATCAGTTCACATGGCAAAAGTTAAGTTACATATGCTTAAAATGAAGTTATGCGCAAAAAGGGCATTTTGGTTATTTTTCCTAAGGCATATAATTACCTATCATACAACTAAGTAAACTGAGTGACCATAAGGTATAACCTCGGAAGGTTATTCCCTATGCAACTGTGGTCACAAAATATGTTTGGTCGGAACCTAATGATCGACCAAACGGGTTGGTTTCGAAAGTCTAAGCGGTTGTTTAGACCGTTTATCTTACGACCCTATATAAGCACTAAACTAAAAGTGACGAGTTAAACATGTTAAAACATGTTTAACTAAGTTAGAAAACAAGTTTGATATCAAAACAAAGTGTTTTGTACCCAAAGATAGTTTTGTTGCAAAATACGCATAAACATGTACTTTGACCGAAACTATGACTCGTCACTACGCCTAATCAACGTGGTAATCAGTAGGTATAGTCACAAGGGACTATAACCATCGTGATTACGCTCATGTTGCAAAGTTCAAACGAACTTTGTGTTGACCAAAGACTGGTCAAAGCAGAAAGTCAAACACTGTTTGACTTTCATGCTTAAAATGCATAAAAAGCATGAAAGAAACTTACAAAAGGTCCAAGCAATGAAGATTTGATCTAAAACACTCAGGTATGAAGCTAAGGCTTCAACTTAGAGCAGATTTAAAGCAAATGTGAGGAACAATGGCCAAAAACCCAAGCTATTTCTAGTAAGTTAGGATGAATGAGATCATTCCACTTGTTATGAAGCTCAAATCTTGGCCATACATTTGTCATTCTAAGGTTGGGCAACTAGCAAAACAGGCAAACCAGTCCACAACATGCAAAAACAGGGATTAAATACAAGGACAACAACTGAAATGGAAGCTTCTGATTTCTGTGGAGCTGTCACTAGCTTACGGACCATAAGCCAAGGTCCACACGGTCCGTAAGGACCCTGCAGATCAGCCAGTTTCACAGTTTGGCAGTTTCAGTCCCTTAGCCTGTTTCGTCGCATTTCGGCACTTCTAACACCCGTCAAACCCATTTTCAAGCTCCACAATGATGTTAAAGCATAGGGAACATGAAATATGCTTGAAAACATCTCAGATGTCAGTTCGTTTGGCCGTACGGTTGCGTTGTTCGGTTAATTACGACGGGAATCGTAACGAACGCGTGTACAACCCAAATTGCGAAACGAATGAAGTTTTGGCATTCCAATCACTAAAATGTAATATTTTAATGATTAAAATTTTTTTTGGATGCCCGGATATGTTCAGAACGTAAGATATGCGCATAAATGCAAACTTATGCACTTTTTGACGCTTTTAGTCCCTAATTTACCAATAAGTTTATTTTTGCATAACGAACCCCTCAAAGCCTATTTCTAAGCTATGTAAAGGATAATTAGGGTGTGTTTAACTTATGATCATGTTCCGGAATGTTTGTTACTATACGAATCAGCATACTTTCGCAGTTTGTTGAAAATAGTCCCTGTAAGAGAATAAACTTGATTTTGCCATACCAAACCCTTCAAAACTTATTTCTAAGTTATGTAAAGGTTATTTAAGGTATTTTAAGCATATGTTGATGTTCCGAAGTGTTTTTCGCGTTAAACTGATTACGTTTATGCATCAGTTTGCGTATAACTTTCAAGATAGCGATGTAGAGTTTGAAAACAAACAAAAATCGAAACGTGCAAAATGTCAAACATAAATAAACAAATATTGGGGTCAAATCACATTTTTTTTATTAAAAATTGAACTATTTAAGGTTTATACAATGATTACAAGCACAGATGTCACACTAATCAATATCTTTGCTAGAGTTCTATTTGATTCGGTGCTGATAAGTCTTTTGTAGACCTTAAGTTTAGTAAACTATTAAACTTACCAATAAGAACTCTAGGTATTACTTATGAGGTAGAACTTGCCGATGGAACCATAGAAACCGCATCTTCCATTCTTGATGGATGTTTCATATCCATTAAGAATCATACTATTCCTATCTCTCTTCTACCAATGAAATGGCGGGGTTCAATGTAGTTTTAGGCATGGATTGGTTATCGCATAACCAAGCCTGCATTGCCTGTGACAAGAAACTCATCGAGATTAAAACCCCTTCTGGTGAAATGATCACCATCCAAGGAGATATACACTATGGATTACCTGAGAAGGTGTCTCTACTCAAGGCATCCAAGTGTCTGAAGAGCGGATGTGTCATTTACATGGCACAGGTGACGGTAGACGAGCCAAAGCCAAAGATAAAAGATTTCTCCGTCATTTTCGAGTACCCTGATGTCTTCCCTGAAGAACTACCCAGTCTACCTTTGGAGAGGGAAGTGGAGTTTAGGATCGACATCTTACCCAGAGCTGCACCAGTTGCAAGAGCTCCTTGTCGATTGGCGCCAACGGAAATGAAGGAATCGAGAACCCAACTTGATGAGCTATTAGAGAAAGGCTCATACAGCCTAGCTCATCACCTTGGGGAGCTACAATCTTATTTGTTAAGAAGAAAGACAGTTCAATGCAGATGTGCATTGATTACAGTGAGCTTAACAAGATAACGATCAAGAATCGTTATCCGCTGCCCAGGATCGACGACTTGTTCAACCAACTGCAAGGGGCTAGCTACTTCTCTAAGATCGACTTGAGGTCGGGTTATCATCAGCTGAAGGTCATGAGTGAAGACGTTCCAAAGACTGCCTTCAAAACGAGATACAGACACTATGAGTTCCTAGTGATGCCTTTTGGGCTCACTAATGCACCTGCAGTATTCATGGATCTCATGAATAGAGTCTGCAAACCGTTTCTAGATAAATTTGTCATTGTCTTCATAGACGATATACTTATCTTTTCTCATAATCAAGCTGATCACGAGAAGCATCTTCGGTGCATCCTTGAGTTATTAAAGCAGGAAAGGCTTTATGCTAAGTTCTCCAAGTGCGAGTTCTGGCTTCGAGAAGTCCAATTTCTAGGACACGTGGTAAGCGAGCGTGGTATCCAGGTAGATCCTGCCAAGATTGAAGCCATTATGAACTGGGAAGCACCAAAGACACCTTCTGAAATCCGTAGTTTCTTAGGATTGTCCGGTTATTAAAGGAGGTTCACTGAGAACTTTTCAAGGATAGCCACTCCTTTGACTAACTTGACCCATAAGAATATTAAGTTCAACTGGGGTCTAAAACAGCAAGAATCCTTCGAGATTCTAAAGTACAAGTTGAGCAATGCTCCAGTGCTAACCCTACCTGAGAGTATTGAGGATTTTGTTGTCTATTGTGATGCATCGTACACTGGCATGGGCTGTCCTACCCAAGGAGGACCGAGGTACGTATTCTACCCAAGGAGAATATGTAGAATACATCCCACCTAAGGGGGACAGTTGTTACTTAACCCATTCCGATTACATCCCACCTAAGGGGGACAGTTGTTACTTAACCCATTCCCAAACCACCGGGAATCCCATGCTTTGACGAAATGCGTGAACTCACCTTTGGTTGCTCGGTTGAATTCTTAAAATAGCTAGCGGTCAGGGTTGGTCAATCACGTCCTAATATGATTACCATTTAGTTTATTAATGATTTCAAATACAACAAAAAGTTCCTACACGCATCTACCACATAACATGCATTCACTTTGACAGTTCATGCCCATACATACATTCCACCTATAACTACTCAAGAGCAAGCATACGATATTTTACATAAGACTTTCATTGACATATAACAAGTTGGATCATTATCAGATAACATAACCGACATTTGGACACGCAAGTCACTACTTATATTGTTTCAACTTTAATATCCAAAACTGAGCTGTTTTCGGGTATTTTATTAAAATAGTTAGCTTATTCCAAAAATTCACAAAATTTTAAAGAATGTTTTAAAAGATACAAATATTATTGTGTAAAACTCTCGAGATCCAATTCATTACTAATTATTTTATAAAAATCATTTACCGGGCTACAATCAGATTCGTCACTTTCTGACTGCAGTCCACGGAAAAATTCATTTAAAATTCATCAGAAGTCCGATTGATGAAATTCCAGTTGGAGAATTACAAAGACACCCGTGGCCATCTACTTTACGAATTTCATGACCTAACTCTATTCAGATTTCAAATTATGATGAAAAACATAACACACATTTTCGGCAGAAAAAAATGCAGCTTTTTCTGCTGTACAAAACGGACGTTTAAAAATAGCAAACGACCTCGAAAAAATATGATTCGAGTGCCATTTGATTCGTTTTTTGAAAACATATGATTTAGACTTCATAAAATTAATTTTTCGATTTATAATGGTCCGTTTACAGCCAACTGAAGTTGGCTGTTTTCATCAATCAGCATGCAGTTTTTACATTTAAACAACACCAAAACGCGTATAAACAATCCCAACCCTTCCTATTAACAACTAACAACAGGTTAATCATCATCTACCATCTAACCATACCAATAATCACAAACCCTAGCCATGCCACATCATGATTTTTCACAAAAACGCAGCCAATGGTCATTTACACACACAAACTATCGATTACTACAACTAATCGCATACTTAACCGTAACAAATCATATAACATCAAAACCTTAGCATGTTACTAAAAATTCACAGCCATGTTTCTACCAAAATCACACCATGAATCACAATTAAATCAAGAATACTAACTTTGGAGCAAGAGAAGGGATTACACGAAAGTGAAAGGCGAATCAAGAAGTTGAACTAGGGTTTCAATTTGCGCAGGGGGGGGGGGGTTCCTTCTGGTCGACATACACAAGGGGAATTAGGGTTTTGGTTTTTGATTTCTTATTCCCAAAGTCTCCTACATATAAGTAAAACCCAAGAAAGCTGGGCTAATGGGCTACAAGGAACAAGAAGTGTGGGTTTGGGCCTTATGTTCCAAACAAGGGGACTTGGGTTGGGGTTGGGCCTATATGCTGCGCAAGGAGGGGAGGGGTGGGTTGGGTTTTAATAAGTGACGGTTTCGTACGAAGTGACGGTTTCACAAGATTCACAGAAAACCTAATTAAAACGATTCGTATCGCAGAGCAATATATTAAAACGCTTCGTTTCACAAAATAACATATTTCAATATTTCAGTTTCTGGTTTCGGTTTCACATAATTCACATTACACATTACTAAGCACCCCATCGTTCAAATAAAATAAATCACCAAATCCAATTCATTTAACGTACATGTAATTACACAGTAAAACGAAACGTTCAGGGATTTATACGAGTTGTCACATTATCCCCAAGTTGAAAGAAATTTCGTCCCGAAATTTAGCACATCGTTTCCAGAGAAGCTAGTTGTGTTGTTCATTTTTCCTGGGGTATCACATCATCCCCCCATTGGTTTGGAATTTCGTCCCGAAATTCTGAAGTAGCTTCAGTACCAGACTCACCTTTCTTGAACAACTGGGGGTACTTACGTTTCATCTGGTCCTCTCGTTCCCAAGTGAACTCTGGGCCCCGACGGGAGTTCCAACAAACTCGAAAAATAGGTATCTTGGTTCGTTTAAGAGTCTTGATTTCCCGATCCATAATTTCCACCGGTTCCTCGACGAAACGCAGCTGGTCATCGATAGTGAATTCCTTGAAAGGAACCATGAGGGTCTCGTCTGATAAACATTTCTTCAGATTTGGCACGTGGAAGACGTTGTGAACACCACTCCGTTGTGTCGATAACGAGTTATGTGCCAGTGATTTGGCTGCCGCCAGCTTCTGCCCAGCATAGAGGTGATCGGCATTTCCGCCCGTACAACGCCTCGAACGGAGCGGCCTTTATGCTGGTGTGGTAACTATTGTTGTATGAAAACTCCACTAAAGGTAGATGCCTTCCTAGCCGTTACCAAAGTCGATCACACATGCTCGAAGCATGTCTTCTAGAGTCTGGATGGTGCGTTCAGTCTGCCCATCCGTCTGAAGGTGATAGGTTGTGCTCATGTCTAGACGTGAGCCAAAGGATTTGTGCATCGCTTGCCACAAATCAGATGCAAAGCGTGGGTCTCGATAAAAAATGATTGAAGTTGGCACTCCGTGCCTGGCGACTACCTATTTTAGATAGATGTCTGCGAGTGTAGAAAACTTGTCAGTTTCCTTGATTGCTAGAGAGTGTGCAGACTTGTTTAGTCGATCCACGATCACCCAGGTGGTGTTGTTTCCTCGCTGAGATCTAGGTAAGCCAGTGACGAAATCCATGGAAATCTGCTCCCATTTCCATGTTGGGATCTCTGGTTGCTGGAGTAGTCCTGATGGCTTCTGGTATTCAACCTTAACCCTAGCACAGGTCAAGCATTTACTAACATAGGTCGCTATGTTGGCTTTCATGTGGGGCCACCAGTACAAAGTTTTGAGGTCTTGGTACATATTGTCAGAACCAGGATGCACCGAGTAACGAGACTTGTATGCTTCGTCCACCACAAGCTCTCGTAGGTTTCCATAGGATGGAACCCGGATACGTTCCATGAAATAGTAAGTACCATCTTCCTTACGTACGAGTTGCTTTTCCTTGTCCCGCATGGACTTAGCTAAGAGGTTCTCTTCTTTCAATGCTTCAACCTAAGCGTTGCGGACCTGGGTAGGAAAATTAGAGGGAATAGTAACTTGTAACGTACGTACACGCTTAGGTTTGGTTTCCTTCCGACTGAGGGCATCGGGCACCACATTGGCCTTTCCTGGATGGTACCTGATTGCGCTCTCGTAGTCGTTGTGGAGTTCGACCCATCAACGCTGTCGCATGTTCAACTCCTTCTGATCGAAGATATGCTGGAGACTCTTGTGATTGGTGTAGATAGTGCACTTGGTAACATACAAGTAATGTCTACATATCTTGAGTGCAACACTACTGCTCCCAACTCCAAATCGTGGGTAGTGTAGTTCTTTTCGTGAGTCTTGAGTTGGCGTGATGCGTAGGTAATGTATTTCTCACGTTGCATCAACATACAACTAAGTCCTTGGATAGACGCGTCACAAAAAAAACAACGAAATCGTCTGTGCCTTCTGGTAACAAAAGAATGGGTGTACTATAGAGTTTCACCTTCAAGTATTGAAACGCGGATTCCTGAGCAATCTTTCGAGTTAGAGTTGCGGGGGTTTGTGCATATGATCAAGAAAAGCGGGCTTCGCAACGTCAACAGTCGTTCGTTGGAAACTAAACATAAGGTTGTTTGTGTTGTAGGGGCTCCATGGTAAGGTGTAGGTATCGTTCGGATTCCTACTAGTTCTTCGAGTAGTTTCAGATGTCGTCAAAGAAAACAAGTGGCATATCTGTCAAGGTAGGCTAAATTCGAATATCGTGACTCGGAACCTATCTTGGTTGTATCGAGTTCTAAGGACAGTTCTCGTGATACCTCCATATTTGGGATATTCATGGCCCATTGCTCCTAGAGTATTGTTCGTAGAGAGTAACTCTTCTCCAAGCGAGAGTTCGCGAATAATGTTGTTAGGATAAGGATCATAGGATTCGAGAAGTTTATCGCGACTGGATGTGGAAACAAGCAAAAAGGGTAGTCGCAATCGATGCGTAGGCGTTTAAGAATCCGTAGTAGGAGTTTGCCTGTTGTCGAGGGTATAGCTGGTCGTACATAAGTTGCATAAGGTTAAAATGAAGAATGCCGTTTGCCGAATAGAGGTGCCACGTTGGTATATTATGCATAACAAGGATTACCATAGAAGAATGGTTGTTGCACGAGTTTGTAGTGTTATGGTTCACCGAAACCTCCGTCTAAGTTGTCGGGCTCGCCCACACGCGAGGGAGGAATAATTCACCTTGATCCATGATCTTAGATGAGTTTGCGATTTATCGAGTTGGCAAGCAACCAAATTTGGAGAAGTTTCCTTAGGTCGTGCGAATGAATTTGAAATATGCCTATGTAGTCAAGAGGTTTTAAAACACATCACCATTCTCAGGGTTTAAAGAAGTGATCACCAATGATCGAACATCGAGCCTTCCAAATTTTCTAAACTATAGTGAGTTCGTATTAGTGTCTCTGCATGGAGAAGTGGGGATGTAGTGTCACTGTGGTAAAGCATTGATGGTTTTGTTTAAGTCAATAGTAAAAATTGGGCATGGCATTAATTAACAAGTATAGGTTGGTATAAAGGCTAGCGAAAAGGTTTCACATAATTAAGATAAAATTTCATAGGATTAAAATGCGACTCTGATAGTATAAGGGGGGGAAAGGGTGAGGTAAATGTGTAGTTCATCGTGTCCGTCTATAGGTTGAGAAACCCGTATCTTCGTCCTCGAATGTCCCGAAGACTATCCCATCATTAGGAGGCATCCACTTGCTAAGTTGGGTATACATAGTGTAAATCAAAGTAGAATAATAATTAACCACCCAACAGGGTAATGGGGGGGGGGGTAATCTTGTGATCGGTGGAAATCGTGGTATGGTTGTTAGCGTTTTGTTATATCGGTTGCGGATCGAAGGAACAGGAGGTTGGTGATGTTCATACGAAGAATTGAGCGAAAATAAAAATCAAACAAATAACCGAAGAATATCGCCGACTATTCCGTTCTTTAGAGACAGTTCCAGTAATGGTAGATGGCATCATGACACGAAAGGAAGGTTTGTTACATCATGGTCACGTGAGTATATCATTGGTCCAAAACAGAGTTTGAATGATAGGGTTTCGAGTGGTACAACGTCAAACGTGTGTAACTGTGACTACTTCGCTTCTGCTGACGACGACTAGTGGAGGTGATGGGGTTCGTCAACATGGACGCGTGGGTATATTGTTCTCCTAAATCCGAGTTCGTTTAGGCCGGTTCTGGTCTACGTGAATGTCGACGTGCAAACCGAATGTATGGAGGGTCAGATCTGAATACTAGCTGTAATGGCGACGTCATGTCGAGACAGTCGTATGGATAAATAGAACGCATAAAATCGTTGTCGTAGTGGGGGTGAGGGGAAAACAGGAAAAGAATTTGATCACTACTTGTCAAGTTTCAAGTGAACAGTTGAGTGTCAAAGCAAGCACACTAGGTCTAATAAAGGCAACATGCTACTACGTTAACTAAGCATACCATAAACAACACACCATGCAAATGTAACTAACAAGTAGGTAAAACCATACCATCTAAAGTGTTGAGCCTTGCACGTGGAGCAAAGTGTCGTTGTGGATCGTTGGGCACTGAACAGGTTATAGTCTGGTTTTTGTCAAAATGATTTTTCCTTTTTAAAACCAAGTTCACTATAACCAATGGCTCTGATACCAATCTGTCACACCCTCAAAATCCACAAGTGGAGTATTACCGCGAGGTGTGTGACTGACTAGGATCATATCACCAATCATAATAAACATTAAGTAAAGTAAAGTAAAACCAAACGTCTAAAGTTCACCAAACCAAAGTCCAAAACCAAGTTTAACAGTCAGCGGAAGCATTAAGTTCAAAACCAAAATATAAGTTTTAGGTTTAATAAAATTTCTCATGAACACACAGCGGTTCATATCCCACAACGACTCCTTCTCCAATGCAAGCTCCCGCAAATAACCTAACGACCTGCAAAGCATGTAGTAACGTATCAACAAAAATGTTGGCGAGTTCACAGTTGGTTGTCCGTTTTAATGTTGTCCCAAAAACCATAGGTTGTTAAGCTGTTTCGAAAACCAAAAGTTATCCCGTTCCATGTCCCATAACCATATACCGTGGGGGCTTCCCCATGTTGTAAACCACTAGACCCGTTACCATATCGACTACTGACTTAAGTCATGTTTGAGTGCCCTGCGTCAATGTCTATCATCATTGACTAATTGCCCAAGTACATTAGTCCACTCCCGTCCTCTACGGCATGGTGTGAGGCTTGTCAGACCTAATAGCGCTATTTAACTAATGACCCGTTCGCCATTGGCCCGGGGATAAAGTCGATATAAAAATGAGGGACTTCATGATAGAGTTTTGTCTAGTAAGTTTAAGGTTTCCGTCCTACCCAAGGAGGACCGAGGTACGTATTCTACCCAAGGAGAATACGCAGAATACATCCCACCTAAGGGGGACAGTTGTTACTTAACCCATTCCCAAACCACCGGGAATCCCATGCTTTGACGAAAAGGGTGAACTCACCTTTGGTTGCTCGGTTGAACTCTTAAAATAGCTAAGGGTCAGGGTTGGTTAATCACGTCCTAATATGATTACCATTTAGTTTATTAATGATTTCAAATACAGCACAAAGTTCCTACACGCATCTACCACATATCATGCATTCACTTTGACAGTTCATGCCTATACATACATTCCACCTATAACTACTCAAGAATAAGCATACGATATTTTACATAACACTTTCATTGACATATAACAAGTTGGATCATTATCAGATAACATAACCGACATTTGGACACGCAAGTCACTACTTATATTGTTTCAGCTTTAATATCCAAAACTGAGCTGTTTTCAGGTATTTTATTAAAATAGTTAGCTTATTCTAAAAATTCCCAAAATTTTAAAAAATGTGTTAAATGATACAGATATTATTGTGTAAATATGTCGAGATCCAATTCATTACCAATTATTTTATAAAAATCATTTACCAGGCTACAATCAGATTCGTCACTTTCTGACTACAGTCCACGGAAAAATTAATTTAAAATTCATCATAAGTCCGATTGACGAAATTCCAGTTGGAGAATTACAACGACACCAGTGGCCATCTACTCTATGAATTTCATGACCTAACTCTATCCAGATTTCAAATTATGATGAAAAACATAACACACTTTTTCTGCAGAAAAAATGAAGCTTTTGCTGCTGTATAAAACGAACCTTTAAAAATAGCAAACGACCTCGAAAAATATGATTCCAGTGCCATTTGATTCGTTTTACGAAAACATATGATTTAGACTTCATAAAATCAATTTTTCAATTTATAATGGTCCGTTTACAGCCAACTGAAGTTGGTTCTTTTCATCAATCAGCATGCTGTTTTTACATTTAAACAACACCAAATCGCGTATAAATAATCCCAACCCTTCCTATTAACAACTAACAGCAGGTTAATCATCGTCTACCATCTAACCATACCAATAATCACAAACCCTAGCCATACCACATCATGATTTTTCACAAAAACGCAGCCAATGGTCATTTACGCACACAAACTATCGATTACTTCAACAAATCGCATACTTAACTGTAACAAATCATATAACATCAAAACCCTAGCGTGTTACTAAAAATTTACAACCATGTTTCTACCAAAATCACACCATGAATCACAATTTAAATCAAGAATACTAACTTTGGAGCAAGAGAAGGGATTACACGGAAGTGAAAGGCGAATCAAGAAGTTGAACTAGGGTTTCAATTTGCGCGGGGGGGGGGGGGGGGGGGGTTCCTTCTGGTCAACGTACACAAGGGGAATTAGGGTTTTGGTTTTTGATTTCTTATTCCCAAAGTCTCCTACATATAATTAAAACCCAAGAAAGTTGGGCTAATGGGCTACAAGGAACAAGAAGTGTGGGTTTGGGCCTATTGTTTCGAATAAAGGGACTTGGGTTGGGGTTGGGCCTATATGCGGTGCAAAGAGGGGAGGGGTGGGTTTGGGTTGGGTTTTAATAAGTGACAGTTTCGCAAGATTCACAGAAAAAATAATTAAAACGATTCGTATCGTAGAGCAATATATTACAACGCTTCGTTACACAAAATAACATATTTCAATATTTTAGTTTCGGGTTTCGGTTTCACATAAGTCACATTACACATTACTAAGCACACCGTCGTTCAAATAAAATAAATCACCAAATCCAATTCATTTAACGTACATGTAATTACACAGTAAAACAAAACGTTCCGGGATTTATACGAGTTGTCACAACATCCCCAAGTTGAAAGAAATTTCGTCCCGAAATTTAGCACATCGTTGCTGGAGAAGCTAGTTGTGTTGTGCGTTTTTCCTGGGGTATCACAAAGTTACCTAGGACCAAACATGGCAATGACACGATATGGGTCAACTGTGACATTTGTGCCTTTTCAACCATTGTACAATTTTGAACAATTTCGTATCCAATGAAACCTTGTGTTTTATTTTCGGAATTGTATAATTACATGTGACATTTGCACGTTTTAGTCCTTGTACAATTTCAAACTCTCAAACCTTTTCTAGAAGTAAAATCGTAAACTGTTACACTAACATAATCAGTTTAACGCGACGTACACTTCGGAAAAAGGACATAAGCTACTCATATCCTAAATACCCTTTATATAACTTAGATATAAGTTTTGAAGGGTTCGGTATGGCAAAAACATGCTTATTCAAGCTCAGGGACTATTTTCGACAAACTACGTAAGTCTGCTGATTCTCGTATTTTTGAATACGGACCATGTATACACATCCAAAAATTTTTGTAATCATTAAAATCTTGTATTTTATTGATAAGAATGTAAAAATATCAATCATTGCAAAATTTCGGTCATTTTCGTGTTCGTTATAACGTTTGACGTAATTAAGCGAAAAACGTAACCGTACAACCAAACGAACCGACATCCATGACATTTTCGGGCAAAATTCAAGTTACATATGCCTTAACAAGATGCAAAGCTCTCTCTAAGATCCAAAGCTCTCCCAAAAGTAACAAGATGCAAAAGTTCTAAAATGAAACCTATAAAGGCCTATTTATAGGCAAGGCACTTGATGAAGTTCTCATTAATTACAATAATGCCACCTTGCTACTAGAAAGCCTTTCCTCTATATTTTACAATATAAAACCTTGTTTCATTCCATTTCTGCTACGATTCAGAATTGACAGAGGCGGTAGACATTGGTGCACTCATAGACTCCCCCTTGGATATTGCCGCAGTCAATCTCGTAGCATCTTGTCTTTTCTCTCTCTCTAAGTCTTTAAGAAGCTTTGACATCTTCAGCAACCACAGACTCCCTCTTCAAGCTTTTCTTGATTCTGCGTTCCGAATCAGCTCCCCCTTTCGTTAGACTCTTTTCCTCGGGCTCCCTCTTTCGTAAAGTTTCCGTGCTTTGGGATCGACACCTGGTTCTTTTGTTACATGCTCCCCCTTGCGATGAGCTCGTCTTTAGACTCCCCCTTAGACTGAGCTATCGAGATTGTAATCTGGCTTAACATCTGCAACATCTCAAACTTTTATAAAACATATGACAATTTAAGATTGAAAACCTAACTCTCGGCATAAGCTTGGAGCATTTCAAATATGTGACAGTGAAAGTTTTAGGTTTTCCAGGAATGATGACTTGGCACTTAAAATATTTTTGGATCGAGAACCTGGCTCTATTGCACAAATGTAACAATATCAATTTATCCATGATTACCCGACTCTACTCCCCCTATCAAATGACTTTATAAATTTGACAGTTTTAAGCATCCAAAACTTTTGTCTAGTAATCATCCAAGTCTAAATTAATGACCTTGGAGATTTCGCAAACTGTTTTTGATTTTTGATTTAAAAATTCAAGTTTCAACCTAATGAACTTGTTTTATTTTCAGAAACACGTTCAGCATACTTAGATTTTGAAACTCAACTCTCAGACATCGGTTGTCAAAAATAAAGTAGAAACAAAATCTTTTTGTATTTTTCTGAAACATAAAGAAGTAAAGAAATATTTACAGACAATATTTTTGTTTGAGTTTGTGTCAGAGGATCATATCAGTTTTTGACAAATCACTAGAACCGTTGAGCTATAAAAACTTTAAGTTGTAAACGATTCACTTAGATTGTCAGTATACTGATCCACTTAAATTTTCACACAAAGTTCAACTGATTCGAGATACGAGATTAATGTTTTAAGCACTTAAACTTATTCGCGTGTCCCACTTCAGAATATACTCCCGTATCAAGATTCCCTAGATTCAGTCTTAATATTTGTTCTCTGGGTTAGTGCGAAACCTTGAGAGCTCAGGTATGAACTACCGTTCAGTCAAAGAGATGAAGGCTCGACTTGAGGTGTGTCCCACTTAGGGATCTTCTTTACAATTGCAATTGATTTATATCTTTCGATATTCTTAAATTTTTATGCAGAGGGTAAGATTTAAGCGCGTAAAGTATTATACGAAGTCTAGGCAATTGTTTCCGCAATATCAGAAGACCAGGTATAATACCCCAGATATCAAACAGTATAAAGATCTAATATCTCAGAATCTGGTAATCTCTCAAACAAGATTTCGGGGGTTACCCATATATCCGAGTGATATTCCCCACGAGATAAGTAAGTTATTGATATTTAGGTTTATATCTCGAAATCAATCTACTAAGCGTGTAAATACCTACCGGCATATCATCAGTGAGACCATTTATCACATTTTAACATTCCATTTCTTTAGCATGCTGTGATTGTCTACTGATGTACTATCATTTCCTCTTTTTACACAAAAACTCATTTTTGAATTTTCTATTGTTTTTGGCTTTTTCAAATTTTCAAATGTTTTTGTCTTTTCTGATTGTAAGGGTATTAACTAGTGTAGGTTTGCGTCTGTCTTGGGTTATTATGTTTGTTTTGGGTTTGAACTGTATATTGAGCTCGTATGGTTGTTTTGATGTCTATGGGGTATGGGTTTGGCCTAATGTAAAAGGATCTCCTATGCATGTATAAATAGGGGAGTCCTTAGTCTTATTTGGTTGTTGATTCTATTCGAAACTTTGGTGCTTTGTGCGACTAGGATACCAGACGAATCATTGCATTCGTGTGTTCTAGTTTGTTTTGAATCAATATATTGCTCTCAATCTTCGACATCTTGCTTGTATTCCCGCTACTTGTTTGGTGTTTGATATCCGATTGTAGTGTTCCTGGACTTACAATTGGCATCAGAGCCTAAGTAGTCTCACGAAGGCTCGGTTGGATCGGATATCTTGAAGATTGAAGGTTGATTTTGCTGCTGATTGTGCTCGAAAGTCGACGGAAAAGGTCTGATTTCTTGGCTGTTTTTAGTTCTATTTTATAACTTCTTTCTGTCAACTGTTTATTCTTTAGAAAAGATTTGAGTTGTCAATTTTTTGCTTTAAGAATCTGTTTATTTGCGTATGTTTATCAACCCAAGTTGAAGCACTAATACCGATTTTAAAATGAATTTTCTGTTTTGGTTAGAAGAAATCTGACATCTTGTGAATCAAAACAGATCTGCCAATCTGATATTTTGACTTATTTTGGTGAAAATTCTTGTGAAAATCAATTGTTTTAGGTATCAAAATTAAGGTTTGACTACTGTTTTTTAATCCTAAAGATTTGGTTTGGTAAAATTAAAAGGGTTTTTAGTCAAACACGTCATTTTTGATTAAAAGTGTTTCGAAAATATTTGAATTTCTGGGTTTTGTGCTTCGAGTTTCATCAAATATTCATTAGAAATTTTGAATAATTTTTGGGTTTGATCTGTTTGTGTGCAAGTTGGTTGTGTTTGCAGATTTTTAGAAAGTTTATTACAGGAAATTTCGAAAAGATTCGGAAATTGAAATCACCAAATCTTTCGGGATTTTGGTTGAAAGTTGGCAAGATTATCTTTCCAAAAATTCTGCTTGTGCGATTGAAAGACTTGTACGATTGGTGCATTTTGGGCTTTTAAAGAACTGAGGCCCAATAATATACCTTGTGTGATTCACTTTGGGTTGTGCGATCACACTTGTCTGGGTTATTAAGGATTCAGGCCCAAGTTTTACGTCTTGTGCGATTGAATATCTCTTTTGCGACTGAGAAGATCTTGTGCGACTGGACTCTTGTGCGACTCAAAGGTTCACATTGAAAGGGGTCATAACATCTTGTGCGTTTGGCCAAGGGTTCAACTGAAGACGTCTTGTGCGATTCACCTTGTGTGATCGGACTTGTGCGATCAAAGGGGTCACACTGACTTGTGCGATTGACAAAGGTTCAGTTGAAAGGTGTCTTGTGCGATTCATCTTGTGCGACTGGGATTGGACCTTTTCACGTGGACTGGACTGTTTGGGCTCATGGACTGTTTCTACAGAACTGTTTTATATTAGATCTTGAATTATGTATTGAACCATTTGAATTATTGTTTGAACTGTATTGTAATCATTTGTGATATTCAATTGGTCTTTATATTTAATATTATGTGTTACTCATAAGTTCAATTTTCTTTTCAGAAATGGCTCAAACTAATCAATTGGGATTGACTGAAACTGCTGCTATTAACCAGGATCTAGATAACATAATTGGAACTAATAACAGGATTCCCAGGCTCATTTCTGGGGGATCCTTTTCAGAATGGAAGTTCAGGTTCATCCAATACATGAGGATCAAGGATCCAAAGGCGTGGAGACCCATCTGCAATGGACCACTGTGATCACCTATGTTGTGAATGATGCTGAGGGAACAACTGCTCCTAAGCCCGAGTCTCAATTTACTGAAGAGGATCGTGAAAAGCAAGACATTGACAACAAGGCTCTTGCTATGCTGCACTCTGCTCTTGCACCAGAAGTTGACATTGGAGTTCGTGATTGCAAAACTGCTAAGGAAATGTGGGAAGCTCTGCTGGCTATCTATGAGGGAAATGAAATAATTTCACTATGTGGATTAAGGCTGACTCATGTAAGACCAATATTGAAATGGTCTGACTCCAGAGTGATGTGCTGGTAGGCTTTATCCTGATGGCTGGACTCTTTGACTGGTACTGTTAAGAACACTAATTTATGTTATGACCTCAGGAAAAATCTTTCACTTGGAATTAGAGCATAGCTATTTGAATGCGTGTGTGATGTCCCGATACACACAATTTCGTTCTAGTTCTGAAATCTTTTCTAAACAACTCGTGTATCTCCTCTGTTTTGCATGAGCAAAGACCTGGAGGTGCTAGGCAACGTCGGCTTCTATTTTGCGTGAGCAAAGACCTAGCTGTACGTTGTCGCTTTGTGGATCAAATACACCCGAAAGAGGCCCTCTAGTGCCCAAAAGAAACCCAAAAATAAAAACCTATATCAAACTGAGAAAATCTCATTTGATTTGTATATTATATCCATCTCCGCTGATCCATTCTGTTCTTTTCTCAATCCAGTCCAGTCTAGTCAAGGTTTCAGAACTCTAGAAGGGGCTTGTGAAAAATGTGGTAGGGAAACTACTCGTATGATAGCTTGTTCAAATTTAAAAATTCCAAGATTTGATCGTGATTGATTTGAGTGTTCATATAATTTAAAATGAAAACATGATAAATCAGTTGCAGTCCGTTATTTGATAAAAGCCTAGGGAGATAAGTTTAAGAGGAAAAACATACTGGCAATCGCCTGGATCTACCAGAGTAAATTAGTGTTGATAGGTGTAGTCTAGCCCGAAACTCTGTGATTTGATCCCGTAAGAAAAGTGCATGCAAAAATGGTGTGTAAGATATTTGTTGCGTGTAAATATTTCATACTGTTCCTATTGTGTAAATATTTGTTGGATCGTTTCGTGTACACTTCTATCTCTGACCCCGTCATCTTCAGGTTAAAGAACTCCACTTCTAGCTTGTGGATGTCATCACGACTACAGTATTCACGTTTGATCAGTTCCTTAAAATCATTCCATGGGGTGGCATTAGCAGCCGCCAGCCCCAGCATCTGAACTTGCGCGTTCCACCAAGTTAGCGCAGTGCCTTCGAGAGTACCAGTGGCGTACTTCACCCAATGAGCCTCAGGGAATTCACACATTTCGAAGACCGACTCGAGCTTCTCGAACCAATGGAGGTGTCCAACGGCACCTTCAGTGCCACTGAAAGTACTAGGACGACAGTCCATAAAAGTCTTGAACGTGCATACAGGTGGCTGAGCGTTCTGACCTGTTGTGTAAAAGTACGGGACAAGATTAAACACAAGAGTTGGTTTACGAGAGTAGGATCTAAAGATCCTAGAGTAAGTTGTGATGGCAGGCTATACCTCCTGCCTGGGCAGCTGCGAGTGCTGCAGTAACTTGTTCAGTGATCAAAGCCGCCAACTGGGCTTGAGTTAGGTTAACGCGTCCACTCATGATCTTCATATCAAAGGAACATGAGTGAGAAAGGTTCGCGAAAGTGCGATGACAGAAGAGAGTAAGCACACAAGTGTTTTCAAACAATAGTTGTTACGTTTATCTAAGCATACCATGAGCAAAGTTCTATGTAATCTAGCAAGTAGGCAATATAAACATAAAATATATCACCTAGAATGTCGAGCCTTGCACGTGGAGCGAAGCGTCGTTGTGGATCGTTGAGCACTGTTCAGGTTATAGTCTGGTTTTAACAAAAACTTTTTCCCCTTATTAAAACCAAGTTCACTATAACCAATGGCTCTGATACCAATCTGTCACACCCCCAAAATCCACACGCGGAGTATCACCGCTTGGAGGCGTGACATGAACAGGATCAAGCCACCAATCATATTGAACATAACAAATAATAAGTAAAATTCAACCACACAATATGAAAGGTGTTTCAAATCAAAACGTAGTTAAGTGTTTAGCGGAAGTAGAATTATAAAACCCAATGTAAGTATTGAGTACGAAATAAAGTAATGTTTTTAGCATGACACACCCTGCCATGTCCCACAACGACCGCGCCTCCCTGTGCAAGCTCCATGAGTACCTAACGACCTGCAAGGCATGTAATAACGAGTCAACAACGAAGTTGAGCTTGTTCACAGTTGGTTGTTTAGTTATAGCATTCGTTTCGTAAATCATCTGATCGTTTTGTAAACCATGTATCGTATTAATTCGTATCGCGGTCTCCCAGACATGTTTGCGAAGATTAGTGGGGGCTTCCCATGTGTTACTAGACCGTGCGTATCGACTACTACGAAAATTTAAGTGGTGCCCTAAGTCAATGTCTATCAGCATTGACCCTTTGCCCATAGTCCATTAGTACACGCCCGTCCGACTGGCACGGTGTGAGGTTTGTTAAACCTAATAGCGCTATTAACTAATGATCCGCTCGCCATAGGCCTCGGTGATTAAGTCAATATAAATGAGGGACTTCAATGATAGAGGTTTGGTCCAGTGTGTAATCTTGGCATGCTACCCACGGAGGATGGTTGTAGTTACCGTTTAAATCATTAACCCATTCCCAACCCTTGGGAATCCCATGCCTTGGAAAGAGTGTGAACTCACCTTGGTTTGCTCGGTATGCTAAACTATGTGCTCACAAGTAATCAGTCAAGTCCTATAGTTATGCACGTATACACAATCAGTTTAAGTTCGTAAAGATTCACATGCAATCCATGTCACAAAGTGTGCCTAAACAATTTATCACGTATCACATAAGCAGTTAATCAAAGTCATGCAACTCATGCTTCATATAAAAGTCCTTCGCAGTTTGCACTAACATGGTTATCCATTAACATACTTGACAGGGTTAACAGGATTAACAAGGTTAACATACCAACTTAACAGGATTAACATACTTAACAGGAATAATAACTAACAGGTTTAAGGTGTTACAGTATTTGACGGAATCATGTATGTGGCAAAAACACTTAGTGGCGAAAACCCTTTGGGCGACGAAATCCCAAGGGTTTTCGTCGAACTCCAAGTTTGGCGAAAACACTTTGTGTTTTCGTCCGGTTTCGATTTCGCCGAGTGAGGGACTTCGTCCGGTTGGTGATTTCGTGAAATAGGGTTTCCACCAATTAACAGATACACAACTACAACTTGATGATTAACTATCGGTTACGTCTAGATCATCAAACAACCACTCATTCAAATCAAACCATCAGCTATAACATACACCCTAGATCACAGGTTATCATCAAGCACAATTCTCATACATAACAGTTATGTTTAGTGTCAAACTCCGATCAATCGGATCATGCTTCATGAGCCGAACCCAAGTAAATATTAATAAGGGTCAGCCCAATCTCAGATATCCTACTTGATGAACTATCAGCCCACCATACCAAATACACATATTAATAGGTTTTCATTACAGTCCTCGTCATCAAGAAATCCATAAAATCAATTTAATCTAATTCAATTACTTTGTATCAAGCCACAAATAATCATAAGCAAGCATAGCCATCAATCAGATCATTCACATAGGCATGAGGTCTTATAAGCCTAATATGTACATATCACAATCAAGCAGTTGAAAATTAAGCAAACATGAATTGAACCCACTAACCGGAAGTCTGAGTTGGTCAAAATGATATTGCAAATGGGGGGGGGGGGTTTCTCCTGTTGCCGTCGATCTCTAGGGAGGGGTAGGGTTTGTATGATGATATGATAAGTTCACGTAATACCTAATATAATACTATTAGACTAAAGTGGGCCAGTGGTATTTGTATAACATCTAATACTAATATGTCAAGGAACCAAGTGGGCTGGAATCCGTATTAACATGCATTAGGCCGATGTCAATTAAAATAAATGGTGCATTGCACTAAGATCTAATTAAAACAAGTATGTAGCGGGCTCGGGTGACTCATGTTGTGGGCTGAAATGTTGTCAGGCTTTAAAGTGTGAAGTCGCAGCCCAGATAATATGCAGCCCAAGGTCAGAACATTACAAACTAAGTTATTGTACCGCTAAAAGAAATTAATGTGAAGTAAAAAGAATCAAGAGATGAAATGCTACCGACCTTGAAAGTTCGGGTTGTCACATCATCCCCAACTTGAAAGAAATTTCGTCCCGAAATTTAGCACGTGGTTACTGAGGAAGCTAGTTGTGTTGTTTCCTGGTTTTCCTGGGGTGTCACATCATTCCCCCGTTGGTTTGGAATTTCGTCCCGAAATTCCGTGGTGCTTCGGCCTCAGTAGTGGTTGCACTGTTTCCGAACAACTGGGGATACTTGAGTTTCATTTGATCTTCTCGTTCCCAGGTGAACTCTGGGCCACGACGCGAGTTCCAACGAACTCGAACAAGAGGTATTCTGGTGTGCTTGAGGACCTTGACGTCTCGGTCCGTGATTTCAACTGGTTCCTCGACGAATCGCAACTGATCGTCGATAGTGAGCTCCTTCAAAGGAACTATGAGGGTCTCATCTGACAGACATTTCTTCAAATTTGACACGTGAAAAACGTTGTGAACTCCACCAAGTTCTGCTGGCAGGTTCAGTTTGTAGGCCACCCTGCCTATTTTCTCGATGATTTCGAACGGTCCGACATATCGCGGATTAAGCTTGCCTCGTTTGCCAAAACGAACTACACCTTTCCAAGGTGAGACTTTGAGTAGCACTCGATCCCCAACCTGGAATTCGAGTGGTTTCCTGCGCTTATTAGCGTAGCTTTTCTGACGGTCGCGAGCTGCCGCCATGCGTTGTCGTATCTGTGCAATCCTTTCCGTTGCGTCTACTACCAGTTCTGGACCTGTGATCTGACTATCACCCACCTCTGCCCAACAAAGAGGTGATCGGCATTTACGCCCGTACAATGCCTCAAATGGAGCGGCTTGAATGCTGGTGTGGTAACTGTTGTTATACAAAAACTCCACTAACGGGAGATGTTTTTCCCTGCAGTTGCCGAAATCAATTACACATGCCCGCAACATGTCTTCTAGGGATTGGATGGTGCGTTCAGACTGCCCATCCATTTGCGGGTGGTAAGCTGTGCTCATGTCTAATCATGAGCTAAAGGACTTGTGCATTGCTTGCCACAGTTCAGAAGTAAAACGTGCATCACGATCGAAAATAATAGAGGTCGGCACCCCGTGCCTTGAAACCACTTCCTTTAAATAAACATCTGCTAAAGTGGAGAACTTATTCGTTTCCTTGATAGCCAAGAAGTGTGCAGACTTTGTGAGTCGATCCACGATCACCCAAATAGTATCATTTCCACGTTGAGATCTAGGCAAGCCGGTAACGAAATCCATGGAAATTTGCTCCCATTTCTATTGTGGTATCTCTGGTTGTTGGAGTAGGCCCGATGGTTTCTGATATTCAGTCTTGACTCTCGCACAAGTCAAACATTTGCTAACGTAAGTTGCTATGTGAGCTTTCATGCTAGGCCACCAATACGTAGTTCTGAGATCGTGGTACATCTTATCTGAAAGTAGCGAGACTTATGTGCTTCATCCATCACCAGCTCGCGTAAGTTTCCATAGTGTGGGACCCAAATGCGTCCTGTTACGTAATAGGCACCGTCTTCCTTTTGTTCTAACCGCTGCCTTGAGCCGCATAGGGCTTCAGCCCTGACGTTTTCTGGTTTCAATGCTTCAACCTGAGCATCTCGTATCTGTGTAGGAAGACTAGACTGGATAGTAAGTTGTAATGCTCGCACGCGCTTAGGCGTAGTATCTTTTCGACTGAGGGCATCGGCCACAACATTTGCCTTGCCCGGATGGTACTTGATGGCACATTCGTAATCATTCAGTAGCTCGACCCATCGACGTTGTCGCATGTTTAATTCCTTCTGTTTGAAGATATGCTCGAGACTCCTATGATCGGTGTAGATGATGCACTTGGTACCGTACAGGTAATGTCTCCATATCTTGAGTGCGAAGACAACAGCTCCCAGCTCCAAATCGTGTGTAGTGTAGTTCCTTTCATGAACTTTAAGTTGGCGCAAGGCGTAAGCAATGACTTTATCCCGTTGCATCAATACACAACCAAGACCCTGAATTGATGCGTCACAATAAACCACGAAATCGTCTGTGCCCTCGGGCAATGAGAGAATAGGCGCGCTACACAGTCTATCCTTTAAGTGCTGAAATGCTGATTCCTGTGCATTTCCCCAACGATAAATAATGCCTTTCTGAGTTAATGTGGTGAGGGGTTGTGCAATCTTGGAGAAGTCTTTGATGAACCTTCTATAGTAGCCCGCCAAACCCAAGAATTGGCGGATCTCCGTTGGTGTGCGAGGTGCAGGCCAGTTCTTAATCGAGTCTACCTTAGAAGGATCAACATGAATCCCATCCTTGTTTACCACGTGGCCTAGAAAGTGGACTTCACGAAGCCAAAAGTCGCATTTTGAAAACTTGGCGTACAGCTGTTCTACTTGAAGGAGTACCAAAATGAGTCGCAAATGCTGCTCGTGTTCCTCCTGACTCTTGGAGTAGATCAAAATGTCATCGATGAATACTATAACAAACTTATCCAGGTAGGGCTTGCACACTTTGTTCATAAGATCCATGAAGACTGCAGGTGCGTTTGTTAACCCAAATGGCATGACCAGAAACTCGTAGTGGCCGTAGCGAGTTCTGAATGCTGTTTTGGAGACGTCCTCGTCCCGGACTCTCAGTTGATGGTAGCCTGACCTTAGATCAATCTTTGAATAGTAGCTCGACCCTTGCAGCTGGTCGAACAAGTCGTCAATGCGTGGAAGAGGATAGCGATTCTTTACGGTCACCTTGTTTAGTTCGCGGTAATCTATGCACATACGAAAGGTACCGTCTTTCATCTTCAAAAACAACACTGGAGCTCCCCAGGGCGAAGAGCTAGGACGAATGAAACCCTTATTCAAAAGTTCTTGCAATTGCTTGGACAGTTCTTCCAGTTCGGTTGGAGCTAAGCGATAAGGTGCTCGAGCTATGGGTGCTGCTCCAGGAGTTAGCTCGATCTGAAATTCGACCTGGCGATGAGGCGGTAGCCCAGGTAAATCTTCAGGAAACACTTGAGGAAAGTCGCGTACTACTGGAATATCCTCTATTCTCTTCTCTCTCTTTGATGCATCAGTAACAAGTGCTAAGATAGCGGTGTGGCCCTTTCGCAAACACTTCTGGGCCTTAAGGAAGGAGATGATGCCCACTACAGCACCACTCTTGTCGCCTTGAATCACGAGAGGTTCTTTTCCAGAACGGGGAATACGAACAATTTTCTCTTTGCATAGGATCTCTGCTTGCTGTTGGGATAACCAATCCATCCCAATGACGATGTCGAAACTACCCAAAACTATAGGAATGAGATTGATAGAGAAAGTCTGACCAGCAAGGATAAGATTACAACCCTGAACTATGTGTGTGGCCTCTAGACTTTTACCATTTGCTAACTCTACGACATGCTTGGTGTTCAAAAGTGTTGGTGTGCGCTTGAGCATTTGACTAACTTTTAGAGATACATAACTGGTATCGGCACCCGAATCAAATAAGACAGTAACATAAAAGTCGTCGAGAAGAAACTTACCCATCACCACGTTAGGATCATTCCTTGCGTCACCTTGACCTAGCACGAACACTCGACCCCTGGCACCATTGTTTCCATCATAGTTTCCCCCGTTGTTGTTCCCATTACCCTGATTATTGTTGTTATTGTTGTTCGGATTTTGATTTAGCTGGGGGCAGTCCTGCTTGAAGTGGCCTTCAGCACCACACTGAAAGCATCCCTTGTTACCTCGCTGTCGCTGCTGGTTCTATGGAGCTGGTGGTTGTTGTAGTTGGTTCTGATTCGCAGGTCGTGAGCTCCTGCAATCCTTAGCTTCATGACCCATCTTGAGACACCTCTGGCAACGACCCCTGTTGCACTGACCATTGTGGTGTCTGTTGCATCTATTGCACTTTGGGTGATTTCCTCGATATCCACCCTGCCCTTGACTACCAGAAGATTGCTGACCAGGGCTCTGATAGTCATCAATCTTTCGCTGCTGTGCCTGGGACTGAACTGAAGTCGAACCCTTGCTGGAGGTTCCATCCCATTTTCACTTGTTGTCACTGAGAATAGCAGAAGTAGTAGTAGTAGCACCAATACGTTTAGGCAGCTTGTTCTGTTCCACTGCCTAGTCTGTGAGACGATGAGCAAGACGAGTAACATCCTGGATGGTGGCAAGGTTAGCAGCAGTCACATGGCTTTGAATCTCTGGTACTAAGCCTTTGAGGTACAGCTCAATGCGCTTGATGGGAGGATCCACCATAGTTGGATATAACACTGCCAGTTCGTTGGATCGTTTCGTGTACACTTCTATCTCTGACCCCGTCATCTTCAGGTTAAAGAACTCCACTTCCAGCTTGTGGATGTCATCACGACTACAGTATTCATGTTTGATCAGTTCCTTAAAATCATTCCATGGGGTGGCATTAGCAGCCGCCAGCCCTAGCATCTGAACTTGCGCGTTCCACCAAGTTAGCGCAGTGCCTTCGAGAGTACCAGTGGCGTACTTCACCCTACGAGCCTTAGGGCATTCACACATTTCGAAGACTGACTCGAGCTTCTCGAACCAGTGGAGGAGTCCAACGGCTCCTTCAGTGCCACTGAAAGTACTAGAACGTGCATACAGGTGGCTGAGCGTTCTGACCTGTTGTGTAAAAGTACGGGGCAAGATTAAACACAAGAGTTGGTTTACGAGAGTAGGATCTAAAGATCCTAGAGTAAGTTGTGATGGCAGGCTATACATCCTGCCTGGGCAGCTGCGAGTGCTGCAGTAACTTGTTCAGTGATCAAAGCCGCCAACTGGGCTTGAGTTAGGTTAACGCCTCCACTCATGATCTTCATATCAAAGGAACATGAGTGAGAAAGGTTCGCGAAAGTGCGATGACAGAAGAGAGTAAGCACACAAGTGTTTTCAAACAATAGTTGTTACGTTTATCTAAGCATACCATGAGCAAAGTTCTATGTAATCTAGCAAGTAGGCAACATAAACATAAATCATATCACCTAGAATGTCGAGTCTTGCACGTGGAGCGAAGCGTCGTTGTGGATCGTTGAGCACTATTCAGGTTATAGTCTGGTTTTAACAAAAACTTTTTCCCCTTATTAAAACCAAGTTCACTATAACCAATGGCTCTGATACCATTCTGTCACACCCCCAAAATCCACACGCGGAGTATCACCGCTTGGAGGCGTGACATGACCAGGATCAAGCCACCAATCATACTGAACATAACAAATAATAAGTAAAATTCAACCACACAATATGAAAGCTGTTTCAAATCAAAACGTAGTTAAGTGTTTAGCGGAAGCAGAATTGTAAAACCCAATGTAAGTATTAAGTACGAAATAAAGTATTGTTTTTAGCATTGAGATCTAGGCAGGCCACAACGACCGCGCCTCCCTGTGCAAGCTCCATGAGTACCTAACGACCTGCAAGGCATGTAACAACGAGTCAACAACGAAGTTGAGCGAGTTCACAGTTGGTTGTTTAGTTATAGCATTCATTTCGTAAATCATCTGATCGTTTTGTAAACCATGTATCGTACTAATTCGTATCGCGGTCTCCCAGACATGTTTGCGAAGATTAGTGGGGGCTTCCAATGTGTTACTAGACCGTGCGTATCGACTACTACGAAAATGTAAGTGGTGCCCTAAGTCAATGTCTATCAGCATTGACCCTTTGCCCATAGTCCATTAGTACACGCCCGTCCGACTGGCACGGTGTGAGGTTTGTTAAACCTAATAGCGCTATTAACTAATGACCCGCTCGCCATAGGCCTCAGCGATTAAGTCGATATAAATGAGGGACTTCAATGATAGAGGTTTGGTCCAGTGTGTAATCTTGGCATCCTACCCACGGAGGATGGTTGTAGTTACCGTTTAAATCATTAACCCATTCCCAACCCTTGGGAATCCCATGCCTTGGAAAGAGTGTGTGTCACACCCCCAAAATCCACACGCGGAGTATCACCGCTTGGAGGCGTGACATGACCAGGATCGAGCCACCAATCATATTGAACAACGTATTTAAGTAAATAAAACCAATCACAATACAATTGGTGACCAAAAGGAAGTTATCCAAGTTCAATTTAAACAGCGGAAGCATAAGACGTTAAACAAAAACATAAGTTTGTAGTTCATAAGTTTAAAGACCCCAAACATAAGTTTCATAAGTTCATAACGTTTATTTAGTAAGTACGGGACATATTAGTTCGCATTCCACAACGACCACCTCCATGTGCAAGGTCCATAGCATCTAATGACCTGCAAGGCATGTAACAACGAGTCAACAACAAAGTTGAGCGAGTTCACAGTTGGTTGTTCAGTTAATGTGTTCGTATCAGAAATTGTAAGTTCATTTCATAACCATGTATTACCCATTATCCTTGATTCCCAAACCTTTACGATATTTAGTGGGGGCTTCCCATTATGTATGTTATTAGACTAGGCGTATCCATAAGTGTCCTTCCCAATCCGAGGACGGTGTTAAGTATAAGTGTACGTAGGTTTTACGTACGTGCCCTTCTCAATCCGAGGACAGTAGTAAGTATGAGTGTATGTAGGTGTTACGTACGTGCCCTTCTCAATCCGAGGACAGTAGTAGGTAGTCTAGTAGTGTTGATAATATAAATAGTTATTCAATCCCATTCCCAACCACCGGGAATCCCATGCCTTAGTAAGGGTGTGAACTCACCTCGGTTTGCTCGGTTAGATTCTCAAATATAGCTAACAGTCAAGGTCGGTCAATCACATCCTAATATGATTACCAGTTAGTCATTTAGTGATTTACAAATAGAGCACAAAGTCCCTACACGTATCTATCACATAGCATGCATTACTTTAACTGTTTATGCCCATATATACTTCCCATCGATTTCCCACTCATAAGCAAACATACAATAATGCATATAACACATATAACATGTTAGATCATTTACAGATAGCATACTCGACATTTAGACACGCAAATTACAACTTATGTCGTTTCAGCTTAAATATTCAAAACCGGGCTGTTTTCGGACATTTTAATAAAATAGTTAACTTATTCCAAAAATTCCCAAATATTTACAGAATGTCTTAAAAGTTCCATATTTTATTGTGTAAAAATATCGGGGTCCGGTTCGTTACCAATATTTTATAAAAATTCATTTTCCGGGCTGAACTCAGATTTATATTTTTCTGACCACAGTCCACGGGATAATTTATTTAAAATTAATCGAGCGTACGATTTACGAAATTCCAGTGGGGTAATTTCAAATACATTGGTGATCATCTACCGTACAAGTTTCAGGATCCAACTCTACACAGAACCCAAGTTATGACAGAAAACAAAACTCATATTTTCAGCAGAAAAATGCAGCTCTAGCTGCTGTTACGAAATGACGCTTTAAAAATAGTAAACGAAGTCCAAAAATTACGATTCTGGTGCCATTAGAACCGTATTTCATAATAACACGTTTTAGACTCAAAATATCAGTTTTTCGTAGAGTTTATGACCTGTTTACAGCCAACTGAAGTTGGCTGTAAAACTTGGACAGATTCTGTTTTCATTCTTTAATCTTCTAAGACTCGTTCGATTGATTCCGTTAGCATGATTAGTGATCGTAACAACATCAAACATCAACATTAACCAGCAACACATCAGATAATCAACCAAGAATCATAACAAAACAAGATCCAAGAGTTTTACACTAATATTTGTTCATTAACCACCATGTTCATCATTTTTTTAGTAGACTTTAAACTTTGATCTTATATGTTCATGACTTTTATCCGACAAATCTCTTATTAACCACTTTAGACAAGATCAAGAAGGTGTTTAGAAGCACTTACAACTAGCACAAGGCTAGGGAAGAAACTAGACGAAAAATGGGTGGTTAATAGCGTTGTGGTGAGGTCCTTGGCAATCCGTAAGCACCGAGCTTCCTTATACGTGATCCTTCACACTTGTAAGTATGTAAATTGGCTAGTATGAAATTGAAAAGTGATGGTGGGTGTGTATGTATGTTCGGCCGAGAGTTTTGGCAAGGGAGAAAGAAAGTGCCAAATTGTTTAAGTGTTTGAATGAATGTAAGATGTGATCCTATGGTTCTATTTTAAAACCATCCATTCTTGTTGTCCATTAAACAAAGTGTAGCCAAGATATTTAACAAAATGATTAAAATAATCAATAGAGGACAAGGTGTGTCCCCCTTTGTGGTGACCGATCGGTTACATGGGGGGGTGTTTGGGTTGGATTCTAACTAAATAGTTAGAGTATTAGTTAAGCTTAATTAGGTGATTAACTAGTTACTAGTATGAAGTGTTTTGTGACGGGTGTTAGGGTATTCGGGGACCCTAACTGGCTCAGAAAAAGAAATAATGTCAATGACAATATTTTTATGTTCCGGGTTAAGTCCGGTTGTTCGGTTCGACACTGTTCCGTTAAACTGCTTAATTAATCCGTAAAGCGTCCTACATATATATATTTGCAACGTTTTTAATTTTTAACACTCAGGAAGGCATACCGGACTATTTAGTAACTTTTCTGTACATTACTAGTATGTTAACAAATACATGTAAGCATAACACAGTAATTAGAGAGCAGTTAAGTAATTCCACACAGTCGTCAAGCACTTTAATTATCATTAATAAATTATACGGAATACATGGAATTTTGAGGGTTGTCACATTCTCCCCCTGTTAAGAGAATTTCGGTCCGAAATTTAGCGCGTGGTTACTGAGGAAGCTAATTAAGTTGCGTTGTTTTCCTGATTTTCCTGGGGTGTCACATCATCCCCCCGTTGATTTAGAATTTCGTCCCGAAATTCTGTAGTAGCTTCAGCCTCAGTAGTGGTTGCATTTTTCTTAAACAGCTGGGGGTACTTGAGTTTCATTTGGTCTTCTCGTTCCCAGGTATACTCTGGGCCACGACGGGCATTCCAACGAACTCGAACCAGAGGTATCCTGGTATGCTTGAGGATCTTAACATCACGATCCGTAATCTCTACTGGTTCCTCGACGAATCGCAGCTGGTTGTCGATTGTGAGTTCCTTGAGAGGAACTATGAGGGTCTCATCTGACAGACACTGCTTCAGATTCGACACATGGAAAACATTGTGAACTCCGCTGAGTTCTTCAGGTAGGTTCAACCTGTAGGCGACTTTGCCAATTTTCTCGGTGACTTTGAACGGTCCAACGTATCACGGATTGAGCTTGCCTCGTTTGCCAAAACGAACTACGCCTTTCCAAGGCGAGACTTTGAGTAGCACTCGATCCCCAACCTGGAACTCGAGTGGTTTTCTTCCCTTATCAGCATAGCTTTTCTGACGGTCACGAGCTGCCGCCATTCGCTGTCGTATCTGAGCAATCCTTTCTGTTGTATCTACTACGAGTTCTGGGCTAGTGATTTGACTGTCACCAACTTTTGCCCAACAGAGAGGTGATCGGCATTTACGTCCGTACAATGCCTCAAACGGAGCAGCCTGAATGCTGGTGTGGTAGCTGTTGTTATATGAAAATTCCACTAGCGGGAGATGCTTTTCCCAGCCATTACCAAAATCGATTACACATGCCCTAAGCATGTCTTCAAGGGTTTGGATGGTGCGTTCAGATTGCCCATCCGTCTGTGGGTGATAAGCGGTGCTCATATCTAATCGTGAGCCAAAAGACTTGTGCATTGCTTGCCATAGTTCAGAAGTAAAACGCGCGTCATGATCAGAAATGATGGAGGTTGGCACTCCGTGCCTTGATACTACTTCTTTTAGATAAATGTCTGCAAGAGTAGAAAACTTATCCGTTTCTTTGATGGCCAGAAAATGTGCAGACTTGGTCAGTCGATCTACGATCACCCAAATGGTATCGTTTCCGCGTTGAGATCTAGGTAGGCCAGTAACGAAATCCATGGAAATTTGCTCCCATTTCCATTTAGGTATCTCTGGTTGTTGAAGTAGGCCTGATGGTTTCTGATATTCAGTCTTGACTCTCGCACAAGTCAAGCACCTATTGACGTAGGTTGCTATGTGGGCTTTCATGCCAGGCCACCAATACGTAGTTTTGAGGTCGTGGTACATTTTATCCGAACCAGGATGTACCGAATAACGAGACTTGTGCGCTTCGTCCATCACAAGCTCGCGTAAGTTTCCATAAAGTGGAACCCATATGCGCCCTGTTACATAGTAAGCGCCGTCTTCCTTTTGTTCTAGCCGCTGCCTCGATCCTCGTAGGGATTCAGCCCTGATGTTCTCTGCTTTCAATGCTTCAACCTGAGCATCACGAATCTGAGCGGGAAGGTTAGACTGGATGTGACGGGTGGTCCGTAGGACAACCCTTAAATGGTTTAAAAAGGTTAAAATTCCATGCTTTACTTGGTTATTTGCTTGAACTTAGTAACTACGAGTTGTTTGGTTTTGCAGGTACTTAAGTGCATAAAATATGCCTTTATGATGCTTAAATGGAAGTTGCAAGAAGTGGAAACAAGTTTGGACTAGTCTCATTGGCAGACAAGAGGGGCGGCTTGGGAGTCCCACACGCATACAAGTGTAGCCGACATAGGGACTTTTTGGCGGCACATCTTAGAACAAATTGAGAGGCATCAAAAGTCATATCATCAATCACGCAGAGGTGGGACAATTTTGTGAAGGGCATTAATTCTTTGGATGACACAACATTATAGTCATCATTCTCAACATATACACATATGACTTGTGAGAGGATTATCAACAACATTATTAAAATCATCAAAACATCATCACATGCATATGAAAGAAAGGTCTAAACATCACGTGAACTTGGCAGGGGATTCATTCTAGAAGTCAACATCTCTCCTCATCCTTATTCTCAATATTACACACACAAGTATATTCAAGCACCATGTGCACAAGAGGGTTTTGACTTTGGATGATTATTATCATTATACTTTTGACGTCATAGGGGTTTTATTGGGAGCTACAATGAACATTCGGCTGACATATGACAAAATCATATCATCATCATGTGGACTAGAGAGAGAGTGGGCCGCACATAATTGGTCTTTGGGGGCGGCTCATGTGAAGATCAAAACAAAAGGATTTAGTGGGTACAGACTTTATTTGGGCCGATATATGAGACTGTTGGAATTCTCTTGATTGGACCACTTTTATTAAATCATCACATCACATAAATATTGAAGGTAAGTAATCACGTGAGGAGCTTTGGTCAAGAGATATTATAAAACAACATTATCATCATTCACATTCCATCATCATCATCATCTCACGTAGACAAGTGGAGCATCAGAGGGTTTGGAGATTTATAGTCAACATCATCATCATAGTTGGCGGCAGCATTGGTAAGGAACAACAATTAGGTTGTCGCCGTAAATTACGGCTCCACCGTAATTTATGGTGGACCTGATTTTTGGCCACTTTCCCACCGTAAAACAGGAAAGACACACCGTACAACATTGAAGGTCACCGTAAATTACGGTATGACCGTAATTTACGGTGGAGGCGACGCGAAGATGTGTAACCGCTCATTAAAAACAGTTTTATGGGTGCCTTTTCAAGTATTCTCATCATTGTCGGTTTGGAGAGCATCCTAGGGGTGATTTGGCTTGTTCTTGCTTGGTTTTGGACAATTCCTAACATTTGTTTAGTGTTTTCGATTTGGATGAACATGGAAACCTTTGTTATGATGTTGATTCGAGCCATGTGTGGCTAAACACTTTATGATTGTCCTAGATTGAAGGTTTGTTTGAGACATTTTGTATTTGATTTCCTAATTTCTAGAATAGCAATCCTTATCTTTATGGTTGGTTTGTTATGGTGTGTGATTGTTTGTTAGTAACTTGTTAATTCTTATGATTTTCTAGTTTGAAACCATACGTTCTTGGTGCCGTTGGCAATCGAGATATCATGGGTAGAATTAGGATTGGGTAAGGGTTGATTGATCATCGGGTAACAACCTCACGTTCTAGGAATCTGAGTACTTAGTTCCCTTTCATCACTGCAAGTAATCACACATGAGCTATGTCTATGTAGTTCTTTCTAGTGGAATGATAATATGAATGTCGATACAAACCGGAAATCTAGGATGGTCATTTGTCTCTAATTTGCTAACAACCAAACTTTTCTCTTGCAATTTATTTAGTTTAATTTAGTCTAAAACCAATTCACTCACATAAACTCTTGAATTTTATTTCTCTTGCAATTAGATTAATTTAGTTAAAATTTAGATAAACTTTGAAATAACACATTTTCCACAAACTCTCTGTGTTCGATACCCACTTACCACTATCTATATAGTTGTTATTGGGATTAAATTTGCGTGACCCACGACAATCACGTCAGGATGGTAAGTTGTAAAGCACGTACACGCTTAGGTAGGGTATCCTTTCGACTGAGGGCGTCGGCAACAACATTGGCCTTGCCAGGATGATATTTGATTGCGCATTCATAATCGTTCAAGAGCTCAAGCCATCGGCGTTGACGCATGTTTAACTCCTTTTGCTTGAAGATATGCTCGAGACTCCTGTGATCGGTGTAAATAGTGCACTTGGTACCGTACAGGTAATGTCTCCGTATCTTTAGCGCAAAAACAACTGCTCCCAGCTCCAGATCGTGAGTAGTGTAATTCCTTTCGTGAACTTTGAGTTGGCGTGATGCGTAGGCAATGACCTTGTCACGTTGCATCAATACGCAACCAAGTCCTTGGATGGAAGCGTCGCAGTAAACCACAAAATCATCTGTGCCTTCAGGCAATGAGAGGATAGGCGCGCTACAAAGTCTATCCTTCAATTGCTGAAATGCGGACTCCTGTGCATCACCCCAACGATAGGTGACACCCTTCTGAGTCAGTGAAGTGAGAGGTTGCGCAATCTTTGAGAAATCCTTGATAAACCTTCTGTAATACCCTGCCAAACCCAAGAATTGGCGGATCTCTGTTGGTGTGCGGGGTGCAGGCCAGTTCTTGATCGATTCAACCTTAGATGGATCCACATGAATTCCATCCTTGTTTACCACATGGCCTAGAAAGTGGACTTCGTGAAGCCAGAAGTTACATTTTGAAAACTTGGCATACAATTGCTCTTTTCGAAGAAGTTCCAGCATAAGTCGTAGATGCTGCTCGTGTTCCTCCTGACTCTTAGAATAGATCAGGATATCGTCGATGAACACAATAACAAACTTATCCAGGTAAGGTTTGCATACTCGGTTCATGAGATCCATGAAAACCGCTGGTGCATTCGTCAACCCGAAAGGCATGACCAGAAACTCGTAATGGCCGTAACGAGTTCTGAATGCTGTTTTGGAGATGTCCTCCTCTCGGACTCTCAGTTGATGGTATCCCGATCTCAAATCAATCTTAGAGTAATAGCTTGACCCTTGCAGCTGGTCGAACAAGTCATCAATGCGAGGAAGAGGATAACGATTCTTCACGGTCACCTTGTTGAGTTCGCGGTAGTCAATACACATTCTGAAAGTACCGTCCTTCTTCTTCACGAATAACACCGGAGCTCCTCAAGGCGAAGAGCTAGGATGTATGAAACCCTTTTCCAAGAGTTCTTGTAGTTGTGTGGACAGTTCTTCAAGTTCTGATGGAGCTAGGCGATAAGGTGCTCGAGCTACTGGTGCTGCTCCAGGAACTAGCTCGATTTGAAACTCAACTTGGCGATGAGGCGGAAGACCAGGTAATTCCTCAGAAAATACCTAAGGAAAGTCATGTACAATAGGAATGTCTTCAATTCTCTTCTCTTCCGTTGATGTGTCAGTAACGAGTGCCAGAATGGTAGTGTGGCCCTTTCACAAACAATTCTGGGCCTTAAGGAAAGAGATAATGCCTTCGACAGCACCACTCTTTTCGCCATGAATCATGAGGGGTTCTTCACCAGAACGAGGAATGCGGACGATTTTCTCCTTGCAAACAATCTCCGCTTGATGGTGAGATAGCCAATCCATCCCAATAACGACGTCGAAACTACCCAGTGGGATAGGAATAAGATCGATAGAGAAGGTCTGACCAGCTAAGACGAGGTTACAACCTTTGATTACATTCGTGGCCTCGAGACTTTTATCGTTTGCTAGCTCTACTGTGTGTTTGGTGTCTAGAAGTGTTGTAGTGCGCTTAAGCATTTGACTAACTTTTACGGACACATAACTAGTATCGGCACCCGAATCGAATAAAACAGTAACATAAAAGTCGTCGAGAAGGAACTTACCCATCACTACGTTAGGATCATTCCTTGCGTCACCCTGACCAATCACGAACACTCGACCCCTGGCACCATTGCCATCATTGTTTCCTCCATGGTTGCCCCCATTATTGTTCCCGTTTCCTTGGTTATGATTCTGATTCTGATTCTGATTTAACTGCGGGCAGTGTCTCTTGAAGTGATCTTCAGCACCACACTGAAAGCATCCCTTGTTGCCCTGTTGCTGTTGCTGATTCTGCAGTGCTTGCTGTTGCTGCTGATGATTCTGATTCGTAGGCCGTGGGCTCCTGCAGTCCTTGGCTTCATGACCCATCTTGAGACACCTCTGACAACGTCCCTTGTTGCACTGACCACTGTGGTGTCTGTTGCATTTGTTGCACTTTGGGTGGTTTCCTCGATATCCACCCTGCCCTTGACTACCAGAAGAGTGCTGACCAGGGCTCCTATGGTCCTCAGTCCTTCGTTGATGAGACTGAGACTGAACAAAGGTAGAGCCTTTGCCCGAATTTCCATCCCATTTTCGCTTGTGATCATTGGGGGTATCAGTAGTAGCAGTACCAATATGCTTGGGTAATCTGTTTTGTTCCACTGCCTGGTCGGTGAGACGGTGAGCCAACTTGATGATTTGTTGAATGGTACCCAGGTTAGCCGAAGTCACGTGACTCTGAATCTCGGGTACAAGGCCCTTGAGGTAAAGCTCAATACGTTTGATGGGAGGGTCCACCATAGTAGGGCACAGGATGGCCAGTTCATTCGACCTCTTAGTATACGCCTCAATCTCAGACCCCGTCATCTTCAGATTGAAAAATTCCACCTCTAGTTTGTGGATGTCATCACGACTGCAGTACTCTTCCTTGATCAGTTCCTTGAAGTCATTCCATGGGGTGGCATTAGCAGCAACCAACCCCAGCAGCTGAACCTGAGCGTTCCACCACGTGAGCGCTACCCCGTCAAGAGTACCAGTAGCATACTTCACCCTACGATCCTCAGGGCATTCACACATTTCGAAGACCGACTCGAGCTTCTCGAACCAGTGGAGGAGTCCGACGGCCCCTTCAGTGCCACTGAAGGTACTAGGACGACAGTCCATAAAAGTCTTGAACGTGCACACAGGCGGCTGGGTAAGCTGGCCTCCTGCTTGAGCGGCTGCAAGTGCCGTAGTAACTTGTTCTTTGATCAAAGCCGCCAGCTGGGCTTGTGTGAGGCTGATTCGTCCACTCATGATCTTCACCATACGGAGAACACAAGTGAGAAGTGTGTCGCATCATTACGCAAGTGTGGAATGACAGAAGAGAGTGATCACACAAAGTTTTCAAGCAGTAGATACTATGTTATCTAAGCATATCATAAGCAATGTTCTATATAACTAACAAGTAGGTAATATAAACATGAATCGTATCACCCATAGTGTCGAGTCTTGCACGTGGAGCGAAGCGTCGTTGTGGATCGTTAAGCATTGTACAGGTTATAGTCTGGTTTTAATAAAAACTTTTTCCCTTATTAAAACCAAGTTCTCTATAACCAATGGCTCTGATACCAATCTGTCACACCCCCAAAATCCACACGCGGAGTATCACCGCTTGGAGGTGTGACATGACCAGGATCGAGCCACCAATCATATTGAACAACGTATTTTAGTAAATAAAACCAATCACAATACAATTGGTGACCAAAAGGAAGTTATCCAAGTTCAATTTAAACAGCGGAAGCATAAGACGTTAAACAAAAACATAAGTTTGTAGTTCATAAGTTTAAAGACCCCAAACATAAGTTTCATAAGTTCATAACGTTTATTTAGTAAGTACGGGGCATATTAGTTCGCATTCCACAACGACCACCTCCTTGTGCAAGCTCTATAGCATCTAACGACCTGCAAGGCATGTAACAACGAGTCAACAACAAAGTTGAGCGAGTTCACAGTTGGTTGTTCAGTTAATGTGTTCGTATCAGAAATCGTAAGTTCGTTTCATAACCATGTATTACCCATTATCCTCGATTCCCAAACCTTTACGATACTTAGTGGGGGCTTCCCATTATGTATGTTACTAGACTAGGCGTATCCATAAGTGTCCTTCCCAATCCGAGGATGGTGTTAAGTATGAGTGTACGTAGGTTTTACGTACGTGCCCTTCTCAATCCGAGGACAGTAGTAGGTAGTCTAGTAGTGTTGATAATATAAATAGTTATTCAATCCCATTCCCAACCACCGGGAATCCCATGCCTTAGTAAGGGTGTGAACTCACCTCGGTTTGCTCGGTTAGATTCTCAAATATAGCTAACAGTCAAGGTCGGTCAATCACATGCTAATATGATTACCAGTTAGTCATTTAGTGATTTACAAATAGAGCACAAAGTTCCTACACGTATCTATCACATAGCATGCATTACTTTAACTGTTTATGCCCATATATACTTCCCATCCATTCCCCACTCATAAGCAAACATACAATAATGCATATAACACATATAACATGTTAGATCATTCACAGATAGCATACTCGACATTTAGACACACAAATTACAACTTATGTCGTTTCAGCTTAAATATTCAAAACCGGGCTGTTTTCGGACATTTTAATAAAATAGTTAACTTATTACAAAAATTCCTAAATTTTTACAAAATGTCTTAAACGTTCCATATTTTATTGTGTAAAAATATCGGGGTCCAGTTCATTACCAATATTTTATAAAAATTCATTTTCCGGGCTGAACTCAGATTTATATTTTTCTGACCACAGTCCACGGGATAATTTATTTAAAATTCATCGAGCGTCCGATTTATGGAATTCCAGTGGGGTAATTACAAATACATCGGTGGTCATCTACCGTACAAGTTTCAGGATCCAACTCTACACAGAACCCAAGTTATGACAGAAAACAAAACTCATATTTTCAGAAGAAAAATGCAGCTCTAGCTGCTGTTACGAAATGACGCTTTAAAAATAGTAAACGAAGTCCAAAAATTATGATTCCGGTGCCATTAGAACCGTATTTCATAATAACACGTTTTAGACTCAAAATATCAGTTTTTCGTAGAGTTTATGACCTGTTTATAGCCAACTGAAGTGGGCTGCAAAACTTGGACAGATTCTGTTTTCATTCTTTAATCTTCTAAGACTTGTTCGATTGATTCCGTTAGCATGATTAGTGATCGTAACAACATCAAACATCAACATTAACCAGCAACACATCAGATAATCAACCAAGAATCATAACAAAACAAGATCCAAGAGTTTTACACTAATATTTGTTCATTAACCACCATGTTTTTTAGTAGACTTTAAACTTTGATCTTATATGTTCATGACTTTTATCTGACAAATCTATTATTAACCACTTTAGACAAGATCAAGAAGGTGTTTAGAAGCACTTACAACTAGCACAAGGCTAGAGAAGAAACTAGACAAAAAATGGGTGGTTAATAGCATTGTGGTGAGGTCCTTGGCAATCCGTAAGCACCGAGCTTCCTTATACGTGATCCTTCACACTTGTAAGTATGTAAATTGGCTAGTATGAAATTGAAAGGTGATGGTGGGTGTGTATGTATGTTCGGCCGAGAGTTTTGGCAAGGGAGAAAGAAAGTGCCAAATTGTTTAAGTGTTTGAATGAATATAAGATGTGATCCTATGGTTCTATTTTAAAACCATCCATTCTTGTTGTCCATTAAACAAAGTGTAGCCAAGATATTTAACAAAATGATTAAAATAATCAATAGAGGACAAGGTGTGTCCCCCTTTGTGGTGACCGATCGGTTACATGGGGGGGTGTTTGGGTTGGATTCTAACTAAATAGTTAGAGTATTAGTTAAGCTTAATTAGGTGATTAACTAGTTACTAGTATGAAGTGTTTTGTGACGGGTGTTAGGGTATTCGGGGACCCTAACTGGCTCAGAAAAAGAAATAATGTCAATGACAATATTTTTATGTTCCGGGTTAAGTCCGGTTGTTCGGTTCGACACTGTTCCGTTAAACTGCTTAATTAATCCGTAAAGCGTCCTACATATATATATATTTGCAACGTTTTTAATTTTTAACACTCAGGAAGGCATACCGGACTATTTAGTAACTTTTCTGTACATTACTAGTATGTTAACAAATACATGTAAGCATAACACAGTAATCAGAGAGCAGTTAAGTAATTCCACACAGTCGTCAAGCACTTTAATTATCATTAATAAATTGTACGGAATACATGGAATTTTGAGGGTTGTCACTGTGTGAACTCACCTTGGTTTGCTCGGTATGCTAAACTATGTGCTCACAAGTAATCAGTCAAGTCCTATAGTTATGCACGTATACACAATCAGTTTAAGTTCGTAAAGATTCACATGCAATCCATGTCACAAAGTGTGCCTAAACAATTTATCACGTATCACATAAGCAGTTAATCAAAATCATGCAACTCATGCTTCATATAAAAGTCCTTCGCAGTTTGCACTAACATGGTTATCCATTAACATACTTGACAGGGTTAACAGGACTAACAAGGTTAACATACCAACTTAACAGGATTAACATACTTAACAGGAATAATAACTAACAGGTTTAAGGTGTTACATTATTCGACGGAATCATGTATGTGGCGAAAACACTTAGTGGCGAAAACCCTTTGGGCGACGAAATCCCAAGGGTTTTCGTCGAACTCCAGGTTTGGCGAAAACACTTTGTGTTTTCGTCTGGTTTCGATTTCGCCGAGTGAGGGACTTCGTCCGGTTGGTGATTTCGTGAAATAGGGTTTCCACCAATTAACAGATACACAACTACAACTTGATGATTAACTATCGGTTACGTCTAGATTATCAAACAACCACTCATTCAAATCAAACCAGCAGCTATAACATACACCCTAGATCACAGGTTATCATCAAGCACAATTCTCATACATAACAGTTATGTTTAGTGTCAAACTCCAATCAATCGGATCACTCTTCATGAGCCGAACCTAAGTAAATATTAATAAGGGTCAGCCCAATCTCAGATATCCTACTTGATGAACTATCGGCCCACCATACCAAATACAAATATTAATAGGTTTTCATTACAGTCCTCGTCATCAAGAAATCCATGAAATCAATTTAATCTAATTCAATTACTTTGTATCAAGCCACAAATAATTATAAGCAAGCATAGCCATCAATCAGATCATTCACATAGGCATGAGGTCTTATAAGCCTAATATGTACATATGACAATCAAGCAGTTGAAAATTAAGCAAACATGAATTGAACCCACTAACTGGAAGTCTGAGTTGGTCAAAATGATATTGCAAATGGGGGGGGGGGGTTTCTCCTGTTGCCGTCGATCTCTAGGGAGGGGTAGGGTTTGTATGATGATATGATAAGTTCACGTAATACCTAATATAATACTAATAGACTAAATTGGGCCGGTGGTATTTGTATAACATCTAATACTAATATGTCAAGGAACCAAGTGGGCCGAAATCCATATTAACATGCATTAGGCCGATGTCAATTAAAATAAATGGTGCATTGCACTGAGATCTAATTAAAACAAGTATGTAGGGGGCTCGGGTGACTCATGTTGTGGGCTGAAATGTTGTCGGGCTTTAAAGTGCGAAGTCGCAGCCCAGATAATATGCAGCCCAAGGTCAGAACATTACAAACTAAGTTATTGTACCGCTAAAAGAAATTAACGTGAAGTAAAAAGAATCAAGAGATGAAACGCTATCGACCTTGAAAGTACGGGTTGTCACAGTAAACTTGGTGGGCCCCACAAAATCCCAAACACTTCTCATAATCTCAAATCGGTAAACAAAAAGGTATGCAAAATGACGGCTGGGCCCACCGCAGACTTGGTGGGCCCCCTTGGTTGAAAATCCATTCAGTTTAGGTTATGGGGTCTTGTGCGATGGAATTAGAGATATTATCAAATCATTGAATTTGAAAAGCTTCTTTTCTCTCAAAACCCTCACAAGTTCTGATCGCACAAGTCCTCTAGTTTCTTCATCATCGTCTGCAATCATGTCAAGTGATAAAAGAAAATCAAAAGATACAGGAAAGAAAGCCAAGGGTCCGCATGTTCTAGCATGGGAGAAAACCATGAACATTGCTTGTTACTTATCAGATCCTCCAAAGGGATTCGAGACATATAAGTCATTGATTGTGGGCCTAAACACCTGCAGATTGGCACATTCTCTTCGGGAGAATCCAGTTATTCATGAAGACTGGATCAAAGATTTCTGGGATAACTCAACGGCGAAGAACGGCGACTCGGTAATCAAGTCAAAGGTTCAGGGTACAGAAGTTTCAGTTAGTGAACAAGATATACGTGATGTGTTGCTATTTGGAGATGCAGCTAGTGATCCAACAGAATACTCAAAGGAAAAGGTCATGGAGATTTTAGTCAAAATGAGCTATGAGGGAGCCGTTCCTCCTCCCACAATCAAGAAGTTGTTGCATCCATACTGGAGACTTCTGGCTCATATTTATGTGGTATGCATCAGTGGAAACAAGAGTGGTCTTGATAAACTGACTTTGAAGCAAACTTCTACAGTGGTTTCGGTGGTTGAGGGATGGAACTACAATTATTCAAAAAGTGTTTTTGATGATATGTTTGCGAATGTAAAGACATTGAATGAGAAGTACTGGTACAAGTTCCCAAGATTTATATAGATGATCTTAGAAAAGAAGTATCCTAAGTTGCCAGTCACTATGAAAACCTATGATGCCAAGATGATGAATCATTTGGTATTTACATGGATAAACCAAAGGTCTAGAGATAATGTTGAGGTCAAGTATGAAAACAAACGCGCATTAGAAAAATTTGGAATTTTTGCTGAGATTCAAGAAACAGCACCGACTCAGATAAATGCTATTGTGGCTGAAGAGCATGATGTAGAGATAATTGAAGCTCCTGTTGGTGTTCAAGAGCCAATTGAGAACGTAGACCTGACTGGTATTGAAAGTGAGGAAGATGTTGGAGATGACAGGATGATTGATGATGAAGAAAAAGATGAACGTGTTGATGAAAGTGAAACAGAGACAGAGATCATGGATGAAGGCCTTACAGAAGAAACTGAAGAGATTAGTGAACCAGTTCATATGAGCCCTCCTCATGTTGAACATGTGTCTACAACGGAAGCTACTGTTGTTGATCATTCTTTGGAATAACCTACTGCTGATCTTCCTCCTAGGAAACGAAGCAGAAGGGATCCTAGTCTCAGCGGTGAGGGAAACGTTCAAACAACCTCAGAGACATCTGACCCCACTGGCACTTCACAACCGAAGATCAACTATACACCATCAGAACTCAATCCCAAGATAGTTGACTTTATTTTGAATGAAGATCAGCAATGTATATGCCAGCTCCTAAACCAGGTGAGGGTTCAAGCAGTGGCCCTTTTGAAGCTGATGTGATTAGAGCTGCTGAGTTACTACAAGCTGCTGCTGTTCAAGTTGAAGCAGCAGCTAAGCTAAAACAAGTTGAAACTCCTGAGACTGCTGCAACTGCTGACAGTTCCGACAGTGAAGATCTGTTTGAAGAGAATGAGACAACAATCTTGATGCGGAGAATTTCCACTCTTGAAGAAGACAAGATATTCAAGGATGCACAGATTGCTAGTCTAATGGAGGAATTGGTGGTTAAGAATCAAAAGATCAATGAGTTGGAGACTAACTTGGGAGCTCTTAGTGCTATTGTGATGGATATGAAGCAGAAATTGGAAGGAAAATTTCCTAAGGAGTTTGCTGATCCTCCAAAAGAATCAACTGCTGAAGAGAGAGAGAGAGAGCAGCAGAGGAAAGAGCATGAAGATGCTATGAACAGGTACTATGAAAGCACTCCTCGTACAGTGAATCAGAAACCAAGAAAGAGAATGGTGGTTATGAGGAATGTAGGAGCTGAACGGAACTTGCAGTTTGGTGATAAACCTGATAGATATGTTATCACAACTGAGAAAAGCAAGAAGGGAAACAGATCGGGTATTAAAAGCTGGGCATACAATGATGAGAAGGAAATGGTTATCGTGCTGAGGAAGAATGGTGATGTGGAATATTATAAGAATTCTGAAGATTTCAACTCCTGGACTCCAGTTGATTTAAGAGAATTGAGCAATGCTGGATTTCATGATCAGGTCAAGAATCCAAATTGCAAAATTGGAGTTAATTTCTACAATAGGCTGCAGCAACAGGCTCGAGTCAATTTCAGAGATATGAAATTAGCTGAGTCCACTATTGAAGAAGATGCTGATGTGTTGGATCCTGCTACAGGAAAGCCTTACATGATTGTGAAGTGGCCTGCAACTAAACAGACGAATACAGTGCCACTACGGAAGGAACTTCCTGATGATTCTCTGAAGAACTTTCAATTTTGGATGTATGATCCGATTTCTGGTCAAGCAGTGATTGTATGTGATGATGATGAGTACAGGTTTATTGACACTCGAGACTTGATGTGTTTTGGTGAAAAAGACATAAATCTTTTAGCTAAATCACAAATTCAGAGTGATCCTCAGTACGAGGTGTGTGCCAAGAGTTGGACTGGAGCTGTGGCCCAAATTATGAATTTCAAGTTGTGGTCAGGGTAGCGTACGAGAGTTGAGACACAGCTATTCGGTCCATATGTGGGAAGGAATATACCGATCTTGCCTGAGCTACAAAGGAAACAAAAAGAACAAGCTAAGAAGCAGAAGAGGAGGCAGCAGTGAAGCTGAATAAGCCAAGCCAACACAAACCTAGGGGGATATTGTAAGGGTATTAACTAGTGTAGGTTTGCGTCTGTCTTGGGTTATTATGTTTGTTTTGGGTTCGAACTGTATATTGGGCTCGTATGGTTGTTTTGATGTCTATGGGGTATGGGCTTGGCCCAATGTAAAAGGATCTCCTATGCATGTATAAATAGGGGAGTCCTTAGTCTTATTGGGTTGTTGATTCTATTCGAAACTTTGGTGCTTTGTGCGACTAGGATACCAGACGAATCATTGCATTCGTGTGTTCTATTTTGTTTTGAATCAATATATTGCTCTCAATCTTCGACATCTTGCTTGTATTTCCGCTACTTGTTTGGTGTTTGATATCCGATTGTAGTGTTCCTGGACTTACACTGAAAATATTTACTCCCCCTAAAATTCAAAACATTTAAAGAAATTTGAAAACCGATGTAGATAGCTTCATCTCGCCATCCATTTTCTGCTTAGACATGCTCTGTCTTGCATAAAGTACCCCCCATGATTTACAACACATTGATTTTGATAGTGTTAAACCATTTTCAATCACTTGTGAATATAATCATGTTTGTTCAGCCGTGAGGGTTTCGGCGTATTCAATCAACATATTTTTTTCATTTTTCAATTTTTGACAAAATTAAAACATATTTTTGGTTTTTAAATTTTTCAATTTTTAAGGCTTTTAATATGGTTTATTTATGTACAGAAATGAACAAACTCCCTGATTTTAGATGCAGGGTTCAACAGCCTCCTCTTGTGCCAGGCTGCTCCTCTGTTTCTTCTGACATTCAACCATCTTTGGGAGCACCTGCACCTACAATTAATTCAATAATTTGAACAATGCAACCCAAGCCTGTTTAGACTTAGGTAGTTGAACATGAATCTTTCCAGGTAAAACTGGATAGCTTCATTCATTCTTTTCAATAACATTTTCATTTTGATTGTCACTCACAGAAGTCATTTGTTTCTTAACCACCCAAATTTGACCTTTGAAACATTCCTTTTATAAAATTTTGACTCATTTTGAATGTTTTAATTTTGAACAACAACTTTTGGTTTCCAAAACTGATTTGGTTTTGTTGCATCAACAGTTGTTTTCCAACTTTGTGTTGTTCTAAATCTGGGTGTCACCGGTTTCCCAGTTTGTTTTGATTGCCTTTGACATTTTCGGCTTTCAAGTTTGTTTTGATTCAAACTTGGTTGATTTCTGATTCACAACATCAGGCTTCTTTTTCTTAACACCAACAGGCTTCGGATTTGGACACTTGCGTGCAAGATGTCCAGTTTGATCACATTTAAAACATGTTCTTTTTTAAACATCTTTAACCTGTTGTTGTTGCTTTTAATTTTGAGCATAGAACTCTTCATTAGACTGTCTCCTAAATTGGAGTTCTTTCTCTTCCTCAACACTTGTTCTGTGAACAAAGTTCTTCTTTTTCTGATAGTTTGCTTTTCAAAACCGTTTCTGATTTTGTTTCTTCTTATAACCCAACCCAGCCTTCATGTTTTTCTTTTTATAGTTAGGTTTGTTATAAGAATTTTTCCTGCTCTTGCCAGCAAATTTTGAAATTTCAGACTTTTCAATCTCTACCAGTTTGAAAAATTTGTTGATTTTATCTGAAATCACATTTTAAATTGGGAATTCATCATCCGAGGATAGTTTGTCCGATCCAATCATGGTATAAACCAATCCTTTTGAATCATCATTCACAACTTTCTCAGATTTTGAATGTTTAAGATAACTATCACGAAAACTTCCTTCATTTTCATCATGTGACTCAGACTTATCTGTTTTGGTAGACTCCTCTGACAAAACGCTTTCAACAACCTTACCAACCACCTCTGAATCACTGATGTCATCAGATTTGGTGTAAGTCACATCGATGTTGTCGGGTAATTGGTCAACCATGTTTCTTGCTTTTTCCACCTTTTCACCATCATAGAATGTATAATTATCCTCCAACGGTGGTGGAACCTAATGGTATTCTGACCCAATTCCCTTTTTGTTCGTTTCTGAATCTTTTCCATCGGGTGTGATGTTGAATATACGTTCAAGAATATATGATGAAGCATGATAACTTTGATGTTTATTAACTAATTTTTCTTTTTCAGCCAGTTCTTGATTAAGTTTAGCATTTTCATCAATATAGTTATTTAACACTTGTTGTTTTCCAGCAAATCTGGCTTCAAGAAAACTATTTGATTTCTGACATGCAGACAATCTATTATCCATACTTATGACCTTACTTTCCAAAATTTCATATGCTTCTTTAACCATATGATATGACAACTCCATTATATCATATTCTTTTTGCAACCCTTGAATAATTTTATCTTTTGGAATACATTCATTGCAAACTTTTGAACATTTTTCTTTCAAAATTTTCTTTTCTTTTTCAAGATCATCAAATTTTTGTTTTAGCTTTTCATTTTCTTGTTTCAAAAACTTTTCTTTTTCAATCATTTCATTAGATTTATCTTTGAAAATCTTCTCAATTTTAATAAATTCTATAGTTAATTGCCAAAATTGTCCCTGAGGTTTGGGAACGTTTGCCATTTTCGTCCAAAATGACACTTTTGTACCAAATTGCCCCCAACGTTTGTAACTTTTTTCCATTTTCATCCAAACCACTAACTTAGTTTATTTTTTCTGTTAAGTTGAGGATATTTGGATGAAACTGGTAAATATAAAACCACAGGGACGATTTTGGCAATTTACTCAAACTCATTTTAATTTCTTTTATTTAATTAATTTTGTTACATATATAATAAAAAAGAATATACATGCAATTTTTATATGAAAAAAAAATAATAGCTTTGTCACATAGTTTTTACAAATTTCCATCCAACCACTAACTAAGTTAATTTTTCTATTAAGGCGAAAGATGTTTATAAACTAAGACAGAAATTAATTTCTAATTTTTATATAGATCTGTTTTATAAAAATAAAATCTACTTAAACCTCTAAATTTTATAAAACTAAAATGATGGTGACCTTATTGAAAAAGGTTAAATAAAAAAATCTTATCATATGTACCAAGTTTGTAATTTATCTTCTACTCTTTTAAATTCACTTCTAAGGAAAAACAGAAGCCAGTGCCCCCCCCCCCCCCCCCACCAATCAAATAATGTATTGTTACCAAACCTTACAATTACCCACCAAATTGTAATTATAATGCTATGAACCAAAAGTTTCTTTACTCAAGTCACTCAGAATAAGTATTAGCTAGTTACCCTCATAATCTTAATTAAATAAATATTTTATTTCTACCGACATATTTCCTAGGTGCTCAACACATTTAAAAATATTTAACGTTTAACAATTTTTTTTTCTATTTCTACAACTGATAAATACTAAAAGTTGTAATCGATTGTTATGTGTTGCACACCAATGCCGTTTTCTCTTTATAAAACTGATTTATATAAAGAAGCTGTAAATTAATTTATGTCTTAATTTATAAAATTAAAAACATCCTTCACCTTAACAGAAAAAATAAACTGAGTTAGTGATTTGGATGAAAATTTATAAAAATTATGTGACAAAACTATTAATTTTTTTTTCTAAAAACTCCATGTATATTCTTTTTTATTATATATGTAACAAAAATAATTAAATAAAAGAAATTAAAAAGGGTTTGAGTAAATTACCAAAATCGTCCCTGTGGTTTTATATTTGCCAGTTTCATCAAAATATCCTCAACTTAACAGAAAAAATAAACTAAGTTAGTGGTTTGGATGAAAATGGCAAAAAGTTAGAAACGTTGGGGGTAATTTGGTACAAAAGTGTCATTTTGGACGAAAATAGCAAACGTGCCCAAACCTCAGGGACGATTTTGGCAATTAACTCTAAATTCTATATCTCTGGATCTTAGACTGTTATCCTTTTCAGTACAAGCTTTGCACGTTTCCATGCACTTCTTGCACTTGTCATCAGTTTTAAGCACATATTTATGTAACATTTCAGAAGATTTAGATTGAATGTTTACCTTAGCATTAGGCACCATGACTTCTTCTGCCTTCTGATCTTCCTCATTCTTCTGTTGTTTCTCTGCAATAGCTTCCTCTGATTTCTCTTCACTAGCTATCTCTTTCTTCACATCCTTTACTAACTTCTCACTCTCAACCACGATCTCTTCAACTGTCTTTGTTTTGGTCATAAATTACCGAAGCAATTAAGTGATCAAATTAGTTAAGTGAGGTAGTGTGCTAAAAATGTGTATCGAAAATATGCTAATCAAGTTGTTTGCGAAAACAGTTTTCAGGATACGGCTCAGGATATTGAGTTGTATCTATGATCAAACAATGAGAAAAAATGTAAAGGGTGACACAGGATGTACGAGGAAAGCCCTTGATCAATCTAGATCGCCAGCACAAAACCTCGGGAGCTGACAATCGCAGCTGCCTTGTTCTTCTTATTGCTTCAAATGTCAGGATACAGTGCAGGATATGATGCGGATCAACTAAGTGTTACAATGTAATTCGAATAAAAGTGTAAGTGTGTAGTGATTGTTTGCAACTAGAGAGAAAGAGTGTATGTGAGATTGTGTGCCTTAATCTGATCCGATCATCCTTTTTATAGTAAAAAGAAACCAACTAACTATCCTACTATTCCGGGATTCGGCGAATATTCCATATGTGGACGTTATAGTCCACGTCTTCCGGCTTCAACGTCCATAATATAACCGATTTGCCCGAGTCTCGAGGAGAAGAAGTCCACCTGACCATTAGAGACTTGTTACAACAATCTGCACGTGAGTTAATTGGTCACTACCAGGATATCGTGTCACACCCCTTTCTGCGGCGGAAGCACGAGGTGTGATCATGAAAGGTTTTCATTGCATACGATTAGTAAACATACCACATGCTCATAAAATATCTTCGAATACCAAACATTACATAACCGAAATCATAGTTTTAGTGTTTACATCACGAAACGACATATTGTCTGAAAGTTTACAACTTATTTAAGACAAACATAAACGACATCCACGAGCATGAGTAAGACCGCGTGCACATCCACTTTTAGTTACCTGAGATACATGTGAGTTTTGGAAAAACGTCAACATAATGTTGGTGTGAATTCATGCAGTTTTGTGTTGAACACGTTTGTATACTTTGTGTGAAAACATGATAAGTATCTTGTGAAAATAAAGTATTCTTGTGTAAATAAAGTATCCTTGTGGTATGAACCAAATAAAGTATTCTTGTGGTATGAACCAAATAAAGTATTCTTGTGGTATGAACCAAATAAAGTATTCTTGTGTACGAACTTCATACAAATAAAGCATTCTTGTGTAGTTAATGGGTTGCAAGGCCATTAACATGTGACACGACATAGGAAGTCACCAAACCATAGGCATTTTTCTAGTTGTCGATTCACGACGGAGACACAAAAGCACTACTCGGTACTAGTGTTCACCTAGAGTGTGGCTGCCCGGTCACCCGTTAGATCTAACCTTTTGTTCTGCGGTCTAAGTATGTACACGATTAATGGTGCTTATGGTACCCTATTCGTGACACGATTTCTCGTATCATTCCTCAAAACGCATCATACTTGGTACTAGTGATCACCAAGAGTGCTTCTTGTTTATGTATTCATCATGTCAAGTATCAATTCTCGTTTATTATAGCAACTATCAATTCTCGTTTATTATATCATGTATCAATTCTCGTTTATTATATCAAGTATCATTTTTTATGTGTTCGCCCCAAGTTTAAAAGTATGTAAAAGATTAAAAGTGGGGACACGAACTTTCCTGTAAACATTCAGTAACATGTATTTCACCCCCGAAGTTATAAAACTAAAAACAGTTAAAGAAAAGGGGGAGTATGAACTCACAACTTTGCGTTCCTTGCGTCGTAAACTTCACCGGATTTGCTTAATTAACGTCGTGACCTATACGTGTTTTATTATCGTCAGTCACCAGACTTGTATCGCACAAGTACAATCACTATCTTTTGTATATGTTTTCTTGTGTTAAAAATAATTTATATTTTTAACTATGTGTCTTACTTATATTATTTTCTCAAAAATAAATATAAGTTTCTTGTATTTTTCACCCGAATTATGTATCTTGTATGTTGTATGTGTATTTTTGTGTTTTTACTTCTCATGAGTATTTAGTGTATTTTCAAGTCCTAATACACTATCACGTATAATACATACTACATACACTTAGTACAAAATGTAGCGATCAATAAATATATATATTTTTCTCAAAAATATATACATACTTAATATCCATTTTTATTCTTGAAGAAATCCTCATTTCTTAACTCAAAAGTTTGGGAAACCTTGGTAAATGTTTTTAGATACATTTTTAGGGGATAAGTTTCTCAAAAATTTATATTTTTCTAAGTGTCAAAATTTATAGAAATTTTGACAGAGTTTCCCCTAAAAATGGAGGTTTCCCATGTTTTCAAAACATGTGTTTATTTTTTTTAAATCATCATCCATCAATTTCAACAATAATCATCAACAATATACATCAATTTCTCTATTTCATGAACTTGATAATTTATAAAAATACGTAGTAACTTACTAGTGTATTTAGTAAGTCTTGTTACCCTTTAAAGTGTGGTTGCTTCTTTAAAAACTCCATTTTTAAAGAATATGATTCTTTACAACTTATGTTCATGTTTTCTAAAAATACTTCTTCATGTATTTTTCTTGTTACACATGTATTTCTTTACTTTGTTAACCACTAAAAGTGATGTTTATTTATGTAAGAACCAAGATTTAGTGAAACTTGTATTTTTAACTTGGTTTCTTGGTAAATCATACTTGAAATATTTAGATTTACAAGACTTTTAAACTTACTTGTTCATCATTTTACAAGAAACATCATATTTATTCAAGTTCATGACTTTTTGTGAGGATGATTCATAACCTTTAACATGTTCATCCCCTCATCTTGCTAGATTATGTTTTTAATCATGATCTAGCAAGACTACATGATGATCAACATCATTTCTACAAACAATCAACCATCAACAAGTATATCAACACTAAACAACATGATCTCTTCATATTTAGAGCTTATGTCCATGTTTCATTCTTGTGATTCTTAGTGTTCTTTAAGATTATCTTCATGTATCCTACTTTAACCACTAAGATAAGATGAAATATGAAGGGATTCATGTTCTTACCACTAGCTCAAGGCTAGGGATGTTCAAGAGAAGAAATGAGGTGGTTAATAGCAAACGAAGAAGGTTCTTCAAGATCCGTGAACTCCAAGCTTCGTGAATCTCCTTCTAGCACCTTGTAATGCACTTGGATTGCAAGAACTTGAAACGAAAATGGGGAGTGTGTGTGGAGGGAGGGTCGGCCGAGAGGTGTAGAGGGAGGAGGGTGTTGAAGTGGTGAAGATGAATGATGGTTATAACCCTTCTTATAATCTCTAAACTCATTACCCAAAGTGCAACATGTCCCCTTAGTACAATGCAAGATCCTTTAATAAATCAAGTAAGATCAAATGTGATCTTGGGAAGATTAGGGAGGTCTCTAGTGGGGGCCACATGTGACCGTCCCAAGTTGGGGGGGGGGGGGGGTATCTAGTTGGGTTTTGATGATATGTTTAAGTGTATAGTTAGAAGTTTAAGTATATTAGTTTGTGTTTATGTGTATTTGACGTTATATAGTGCGTTGGGGTGTTCGGGCATCATAACTAGTTAAATAAAAAATAGTAAAACAATGCTTCTAATAATATTTTGATGTGCCGGGAAATGTCCGGTTGTTCGGTTAGATACCGGTTCGTTAAAGTGCTAAATTGCACCGTTTAGTGTCTTTTATGTACCCCTTTTGTACCCTTCCAATTCCCGACACTTAGGGAAGTATTCTGGATGATAAATCATAATTGTTACATAATATTTCAGTGTCCTAATGCTGATTATAGCTGAATTTAAATAAATTCTGCACTTAAAGTGCGTTTCGGGTGCTTTTTAGTGCGTAATTTAGCTTCCGGATGGTATATATGTAAACCCTTGTATGTATTCTTGGGTTTTAATGTATTCTTGTTGTTGAACCTACACCTAGGCCTCAATTCTAATGTCTGACTGCTTTCTGCAGTTCTGCTGACACAATGTGTCTTATCGGTGAGTTTACTAGTATTTCTGACGCAACGCTCTCGTTTATGCATAAAGCAATATTTTGTAGTATAAAACGTGCATGAATTCACTTGTATGGTATGTAATCAAACAATGTTGACATTTAAGCACATAATCGCAGTCATTAAATAATAATTAAAGTGTACGGAAATTACCAGTTTGGTGCCAGTTGTCACAGTCTCTCCCCGTTAAAAGAATTTCGTCCCGAAATTCAGGCTGAACTAACTCTCGCAGGAGTCTTCTTGAATAGGTGGGGATACTTTTCTTTGAACTGGTCTTCACGTTCCCACGTGTACTCGGGTCCGTGCTTAGAGTTCCAACGTACTTTGACAAGTTTAACAGTGCTCCTCCTGGTCTTGTTGACTTTTCAGTCGGTAACCTCAACGGGTTGTTCTGTAAATCGGAGGGCGTCATCAATATGCACTTCTTCCGCAGGGATGATCACGTCTTCTTGTGTTGGACTCTTCTTGAGGTTGGATACATGGAACGTATCATGTACTCCATTAAGTTCTTCCGGTAATTCCAACTTGTATGCCACGGTACCAATTCTTTCCAAGATTCTGAATGGTCCGATGTATCATGGATTTAGCTTCCCACGTTTTCTGAATCGTACTACGCCTTTCCAAGGTGAGACCTTCAACAAAACTTTGTCTCCCACCTCGAATTCTAATGGTTTCCGTCTTCGATCAGCGTAGCTCTTTTGTCGATCTCGAGCCGCCTTAATGCGCTCTCGGATCTGCATGATCTTGTCGGTTGTCTCTTGTACAAGTTCAGGACCAACCCTTCGTTTATCTCCAGCGTCTGCCCAACATAAGGGCGACTGGAACTTACGGCCATACAGAGCTTCGAACGGTGCGGCTTTTATACTTGTATGATAACTGTTATTGTAGGAAAACTCAACCAAAGGTAGGGGAGTATCCCAGCTGCCGCCTAGGTCCATGACACATGCGCGAAGCATATCTTCTAACGTTTGTATAGTTCGTTCGCTCTGGCCGTCTGTTTGTGGATGGAAGGCTGTGCTTAGATCTAATTGAGATCCAAAGGCTTCCTGAAATGATTGCCAGATTCTTGAGACAAAGCGTCCATCTCTGTCTGAAATAATTGAGATTGGCACTCCATGTCGTGCCACGATTTCTTTTAAGTATATCTCAGCAAGCTTTCCAGTGCTGTCTTTTTCTCGGATCGGTAGGAAGTTCGCAGATTTCGTTAACCGATCGACTATCACCCATATCATATCGTGCCCTCTCGGGGTCCTGGGTAATTTCGTTATGAAGTCCATCGAGATTTGCTCCCACTTCCACATGGGTATCTCTGGTTGTTGTAGCAGGCCGGACGGTTTCTGATATTCAGCCTTAACCTTAGCACAGGTTAGGCGTTTCCAACATAGACAGCAACGTCGCTCTTGAGTCTCGGCCACCAATAGTATTCTTTCAAGTCTTGATACATCTTGTCCGATCCTGGATGGATCGAGTATTTTGATTTATGTGCTTCATCAAGGATGACTTCTCGAATACCGCCATAGAGCGGAACCCAAATACACTTCTTAAAGTATAAGGCTCCCTCTTCATTTGGCACCATATATTTCAACATACCCCGGAGGTATTCAGCTTTACGGTTTTCTCCCTTAAGAGCTTCTTGTTGTGCATCGCGAATACGTGCAGTGAGGTTCGTCCGAATAGTCATTTCTAACGTCCGAACCCTTAGGGTCTTAACCCTTTCTTTTCTACTTAGCGCGTTTGCTACAACATTTGCCTTTCCAGGATGGTACTTAATCTCACAGTCAAAGTCATTCAGCAGCTCGATCCATCGTCGCTGACGCATGTTTAATTCTTTCTGATCGAATATGTGTTGTAGGCTTTTGTGATCTGTGAAGATTGTGCATCGAGTACCATATAAATAATATCGCCAGATCTTCAGGGCGAATACCACTGCGCCCAGCTCCAGGTCGTGAGTGGTATAGTTTCTTTCATGAATCTTCAGTTGTCTTGAAGCGTAAGCGATGACTTTTTGGCGCTGCATAAGCACGCAACCCAAACCTTGTCGTGAAGCATCGCAGTATACCACGAAGTCTTCTGTGCCTTCGGGTAATGATAGTATCGGTGCATCGCATAGCTTGTTTTTAAGTAGTTGGAAGGCTTCTTCCTGTTTGTAACCCCAGTCATATTTCTTGTCTTTCTGTGTAAGGGTCGTTAGCGGTTGAGCTATCTTTGAGAAATTCTCGATGAATCGCCGATAATAGCCCGCTAAGCCCAAAAATTGTCAAACTTCAGTTGGGGTTTTGGGGGCTTCCCAATTCTTTATTGCTTCAATCTTGGATGGGTCTACATGAATGCCCTTCTCATTCACAACGTGACCAAGAAATTGTACTTCACGAATCCAGAATTCACATTTCGAGAACTTTGCATAAAGCTTCTCTTTCTTCAGTAGTTCCAGAATAGTTCTGAGATGTTGCTCATATTCTTCTTTCGTTCGTGAGTAAATCAGGATGTCATCGATAAATACAATCACGAATTTATCGAGATATGGTTTGCATACGCGGTTCATCAGATCCATAAAGACCGCTGGCGCGTTCGTCAGTCCGAATGGCATCACAAGAAACTCGTAATGCCCATAGCGTGTTCTGAATGCAGTCTTTGGTAAGCTTTCCTCTTGTATCCTTAACTGATGGTATCCAGATTGAAGGTCGATCTTGGAATAGTAACTTAATCCTTGCAACTGATCAAATAAGTCATCAATCCTTGGTAATGGATACCGATTCTTGATAGTGAGCTTGTTCAGTTCTCTGTAATCGATACACATCCGCAGAGTCCCATCCTTTTTCTTCACGAACAATACTGGAGCTCCCCAGGGCGAGAAGCTTGGCCTTATGAATCCTTTATCCAACAACTCCTGGAGTTGTGTGGATAATTCTTGCATTTCAGATGGTGCAAGCCGATAGGGAGCCTTGGCTACATGAGCGGCTCCTGGAACCAAGTTTATACGGAATTCGACTTGTCGTTGCGGAGGTAGTCCTGGCAGATCTTCGGGAAAAACATCAGGAAGTTCCTTCACCACAGGAATGTCTCTGAGTTTCGGCTCCTCAACCTTCTTATCTACAACGTGTGCTAGGAAGGCAACACATCCTTTCCTTAAGCACTTCTGTGCCTTCATGCAACTGATGATTCGAAGAGGTGCGTCTCGTTTTTTCTCCATGCACGATGAGAGTTTCACCATTCGCTAAAGGGATGCGAATGATTTTCTCATGACAAATAACTTCAGCTTTGTTCTTGGACAACCAGTCCATTCCAACCACTACATCGAAGCTACCCAATCGAATAGGTAAGAGGTCGATGCTAAATCTCCATTCACCAAGTTCTAGTGTGCAGCCTCTAACAACTTCGCCCGATTCAACAAGTTTACCATTGGCTAGTTCTATGGAATAAAGAATATCTAATCTACTAGATTCTATCCCAAGCATACGTTTAAATTCCACAGACATGAAGCTATAGTCGGCACCAGTGTCAAATAATATGGATGCAAAGTGATTGTTAATGAGAAACATACCGGTGACCACGTTAGGGTCCTCGCGTGCGGTCCTTGCTCCAATCACAAATGCTCGGGCCTGAGCATTGTTTCCCCTTGGGCAATCTTTCATGAAATGATCTTTGCTTCCACAACTGAAGCATCCTTGGTTTCGCCCATTCCCGTTACCAGCACCATTTCCATTTCCACCATTGTTTCTATTACCAGCCTCGTTGCGGTTTCCATTCCCGTTCTTATTTCCTTTTCCCCAGCAATCCTCAGTATGGTGACCCAGTTTTCCGCACTTGTCGCATTTTGGAACGCGACAAACCCCTTCGTGATGACGCTTGCAATTGTTGCAAATGGGCCGAGTGCCCAGGTACCTCTTGGCAGGAGCGTCATTCATGGTTGCAAGGGTTTTCGTCTCCTGAGGCGGGTTAGTGTCGCGCTTCTTGTTGAAACCCTTGTTGTTGCTGCGGGTTGCTTGGTTCAGATTTGAATGCTTTCTCTTCTTGTCACCAGACGACTCAGCATGCGTCTTGGTCTTCTCAGTTGGGTTCAGTGATAGCTTCTTCATACGAACACAATCTTCAGTAAGGCTGACAGCCAGAGTTACAGCCTCAGTAATAGTTTGGGGTTTGGCCGAAGTTACCATGCCACGGAATTCTGAGGCCAGTCCCCAAATGTAGTGTTCAACGCGCTTAAATTCGGGAGTCACCATGTAGGGAAGCACTCTAGACAGATCATGGAACCTTCGAGTATAACCATTAATGTCAGCACCTTCCATAGTCAAGTGCCAGAACTCCGTTTCCAGTCTTTGGAGTTCAGCACGAGAGCAATACTTCTCTCTCATTCTTTCCTTCAGTTCATCCCAAGTTAGGCCATAAGCGGCATCATCGCCTAAGGTTTGGACTTGCAAGTTCCACCAAGTCAAAGCTTCATCGACAGACAATCCAGTAGCAAAAGTGACTTGCTGATCCGCGGTACACTTGCTCATGCGGATAGTAGCTTCAGTCTTCTCCGTCCAGCGTACAAATGCTACTGCACCTCCAGTGCCGTCGTAGTTCATTGGTTGCAGTCGAGAAACTGCTTGAAAGTGCAGCCTGGAGCTGCATTTCCTCCAGACGAATCTCCATTCCCATTACGCCTAGCATTGCTTGGTCCTCCACTGTCTGCAGTACGATTCGCCTCGTATTGGGCGATAGCAGCGGAGATCCTTTCTTCCAGTAGTGCGTTCAGCTCTTCAGCGGTTCTTGGCAGTGGGGGAGGAGGAGGTTGATCATCATTGCGAGCATTCACAGCTTTCCTGGGTGCCATGTTCTATCAGAACACAACACAGCAGGGTTAGATATTTGTTTGATATCGTCTTACGAGACAGTAGTAGTATATATATTCAGGCATATACCACCTAAGTGACATCAAACAATTATTACTCCAACGGAGTACTTAGTAGGCTGGGGGAGGGGTGTTCACGTTTGACCCTTTTCTTGCACTGAGGGAATCTATACGTGACAAGACTTGTTGTGATTTCTGTGCACTGAATTACATAATTATGTATGCATCCATAATTACGTAACTCCTTGCACAGTCCGCACAGTTTGTTTCATCCTCGTATCTCTTCCTTCAGATAGGCCATTGTTTTTAGGTAAAGTCACGTATACTTGTGACATTCTACTTCTAGTATATGTAAGTATCAATTATCACACATAATTGCAAGTAATTCTTAATCTCAGATAAGTGCTACTCCAGTGCACCCTAAGTCTCGTAGTGTCCCTTCTTGACTCTTATAAACAGTTTCAGGTAGTGGATGTCGCGGGACATTTTATGCAATGAAAACTTTTTGAAAAAATTGTTTTCGTGAAAGGATACTAGAGATTGTAGTCTAGACTCGAGAAGGAATCCTGGTTCACTACAATCGTAGCTCTGATACCAATCTGTCACACCCCTTTCTGCGGCGGAAGCATGAGGTGTGATCATGAAAGGTTTTCATTGCATACGATTAGTAAACATACTACATGCTCATAAAATATCTTCGAATACCAAACATTACATAACCGAAATCATAGTTTTAGTGTTTACATCACGAAACGACATATTGTCTGAAAGTTTACAACTTATTTAAGACAAACATAAACGACATCCACGAGCATGAGTAAGACCGCGTGCACATCCACTTTTAGTTACCTGAAATACATGTGAGTTTTGGAAAAACGTCAACATAATGTTGGTGTGAATTCATGCAGTTTTGTGTTGAACACGTTTGTATACTTTGTGTGAAAACATGATAAGTATCTTGTGAAAATAAAGTATTCTTATGTAAATAAAGTATCCTTGTGGTATGAACCAAATAAAGTATTCTTGTGTAAATAAAGTATTCTTGTGGTATGAACCAAATAAAGTATTCTTGTGGTATGAACCAAATAAAGTATTCTTGTGTACGAACTTCGTACAAATAAAGTATTCTTGTTTAGTTAATGGGTCGCAAGGCCATTAACATGTGACACGACATAGGAAGTCACCAAACCATAGGCATTTTTCTAGTTGTCGATTCACGATGGAGACACAAAAGCACTACTCGGTACTAGTGTTCACCGAGAGTGTGGCTGCCCGGTCACCCATTAGATCTAACCTTTTGTTCTGCGGTCTAAGTATGTACACGATTAATGGTGCTTATGGTACCCTATTCGTGACACGATTTCTCGTATCATTCCTCAAAACGCATCATACTAGGTACTAGTGATCACCAAGAGTGCTTCTTGTTTATGTATTCATCATGTCAAGTATCAATTCTCGTTTGTTATAGCAAGTATCAATTCTCGTTTATTATATCATGTATCAATTCTCGTTTATTATATCAAGTATCAATTTTTATGTGTTCGCCCCAAGTTTAAAAGTATGTAAAAGATTAAAAGTGGGGACACGAACTTTCCTGTAAACATTCAGTAACATGTATTTCACCCCCGAAGTTATAAAACTGAAAACAGTTAAAGAAAAGGGGGAGCTTGAACTCACGACTTTGCGTTCCTTGCGTCGTAAACTTCACCGGATTTGCTTAATTAACGTCGTGACCTATACGTGTTTTATTATCGTCAGTCACCAGACTTGTATCGCACAAGTACAGTCACTATCTTTTGTATATGTTTTCTTGTGTTAAAAATAATTTATATTTTTAACCATGTGTCTTACTTATATTATTTTCTCAAAAATAAATATAAGTTTCTTGTATTTTTCACCCGAATTATGTATCTTGTATGTTGTATGTGTATTTTTGTGTTTTTACTTCTCATGAGTATTTAGTGTATTTTCAAGTCCTAATACACTATCAAGTATAATACATACTACATACACTTAGCACAAAATGTGGCGATCAATAAATATATATATTTTTCTCAAAAATATATACATACTTAATATCCATTTTTATTCTTGAAGAAATCCTCATTTCTTAACTCAAAAGTTTGGGAAACCTTGGTAAATGTTTTTAGATACATTTTTAGGGGATAAGTTTCTCAAAAACTTATATTTTTCTAAGTGTCAAAATTTATAGAAATTTTGACAGAGTTTCCCCTAAAATGGAGGTTTCCCATTTTTTCAAAACATGTGATTATTTTCTTTTAAATCATCATCCATCAATTTCAACAATAATCATCAACAATATACATCAATTTCTCTATTTCATGAACTTGATAATTTATAAAAAATACGTAGTAACTTACTAGTGTATTTAGTAAGTCTTGTTACCCTTTAAAGTGTGGTTGCTTCTTTAAAAACTCCATTTTTAAAGAATATGATTCTTTACAACTTATGTTCATGTTTTCTAAAAATACTTCTTCATGTATTTTTCTTGTTACACATGTGTTTCTTTACTTTGTTAACCACTAAAAGTGATGTTTATTTATGTAAGAACCAAGATTTAGTGAAACTTGTATTTTTAACTTGGTTTCTTGGTAAATCATACTTGAAATATTTAGATTTACAAGACTTTTAAACTTACTTGTTCATCATTTTACAAGAAACATCATATTTATTCAAGTTCATGACTTTTTGTGAGGATGATTCATAACCTTTAACATGTTCATCCCCTCATCTTGCTAGATTATGTTTTTAATCATGATCTAGCAAGACTACATGATGATCAACATCATTTCAACAAACAATCAACCATCAACAAGTATATCAACACTAAACAACATGATCTCTTCATATTGAGAGCTTATGTCCATGTTTCATTCTTGTGATTCTTAGTGTTCTTTAAGATTATCTTCATGTATCCTACTTTAACCACTAAGATAAGATGAAATATGAAGGGATTCATGTTCTTACCACTAGCTCAAGGCTAGGGATGTTCAAGAGAAGAAATGAGGTGGTTAATAGCAAACAAAGAAGGTTCTTCAAGATCCGTGAACTCCAAGCTTCGTGAATCTCCTTCTAGCACCTTGTAATGCACTTGGATTGCAAGAACTTGAAACGAAAATGGGGAGTGTGTGTGGAGGGAGGGTCGGCCGAGAGGTGTAGCGGGAGGAGGGTGTTGAAGTGGTGAAGATGAATGATGGTTATAACCCTTCTTATAATCTCTAAACTCATTACCCAAAGTGCAACATGTCCCCTTAGTATAATGCAAGATCCTTTAATAAATCAAGTAAGATCAAATGTGATCTTGGGAAGATTAGGGAGGTCTCTAGTGGGGGCCACATGTGACCGTCCCAAGTGGGGGGGGGGGTATCTAGTTGGGTTTTGATGATATGTTTAAGTGTATAGTTAGAAGTTTAAGTATATTAGTTTGTGTTTATGTGTATTTGACGTTATATAGTGCGTTGGGGTGTTCGGGCATCATAACTAGTTCAAAAAAATAGTAAAACAATGCTTCGAATAATATTTTGATGTTCCGGGAAATGTCCGGTTGTTCGGTTAGATACCGGTTCGTTAAAGTGCTAAATTGCACCGTTTAGTGTCTTTTATGTACCCCTTTTGTACCCTTCCAATTCCCGACACTTAGGGAAGTATTCTGGATGATAAATCATAATTTTTACATAATATTTCAGTGTTCTAATGCTGATTATAGCTGAATTTAAATAAATTCTGCACTTAAAGTGCGTTTCGGGTGCTTTTTAATGTCTGACTACACCTAGGCCTCAATTCTAATGTCTGACTACTTTCTGCTGTTTTGCTGACACAATGTGTCTTACCGGTGAGTTTACTAGTATTTCTGATGCAACGCTCTCGTTTATGCATAAAGCAATATTTTGTAGTATAAAATGTGCATGAATTCACTTGTATGGTATGTAATCAAACAATGTTGACATTTAAGCACATAATCGCAGTTATTAAATAATAATTAAAGTGTACGGAAATTACCGGTTTGGTGCCAGTTGTCACATATCGTATCAGGATGTTACCAATATCCTGATCCGGTATTCTGATCACAACAAAAGAAACATAGTCAGAATATTAGCCAGGATATATGAACAGAAAATCGCCCATAACAATTGTCCCCAAAATATATCTGTTGGTATACCAATTCCAGCGGATATATTTTAAATCGTATCTCTAAAATCGAGGTTAATAAACCGAAACGACGCTTGATGTGACTTGGTGCAACTTCCAACGCGATATTTACTCTTTACACCCCTATACTCAGCCCCTTATTTAGCTGATTTATTCAGCATTATGTTCATCACTTTCCAAGCCATTCCTCAGGTATTTTCTTCCTCTCTTCTTCTCTGTTTTTGCGTTACTTAAATTACTCGTTCCTCAGTTCATGGCTTCAAGAACAAGACTGCGTTCAAATGAACCAGCCCCAACCCTCGTAAGTCAAAAGCTTATTCGAGAGCCGGAAAAGGAGATTTGTTCCTTTAATAATGCCGACATCGCCGCTTTGAAGGATTTCGGTGCCTTTCCTGCCGGAGCGGTCATTCGCCCTTTCGATCGGGAGGCCCGATCAGACGTGGCATCAAATGAGTGGGTCTACTTTTTCGCCTATCATTTTTCTCTAGGACTCCGGTATCCATTTCCACCCTTCATCTCCCGTTTCTTCGAACTAACCGGCCTCAGCTATGCTCAAACTATGCCAATGGTATGGCGAGTTTTAATGGTGTTAAACCAAATCAAATCTCGTCATTTCCCTGACCTATGTGTCGAAGACCTTCCCATAGCATATCGACTGAGATCTCATGGTAACAGCCGCTTTCTTTTGTTCTCCACCTCCAAGAACCCCCTAATTCTCAAGGCCACTAAGAACGAAGATCAGTGGCAACGAAGGTTCTTTTTCATTAAAAGGAAGTCTATTGACAAGGGTTTTGACCTGCCAGTTAGATGGTTGACTAAGGGTAGGATTTAGGGTTTTAGGAATATCCCCAAATATATCCTTAAACTGTATCCTTGATTGATATCCTGATATTTTGTGCAGCGAATTTCAGAGACCTAGCACCCCCAAGCGCAGAATCGGTGCCCAGGTTCAAAGAGATCTATCGACTTCCTGCCAGTTAAAGAACCTTCTCCCTGTCTCTCATAAGCTCAAGTCAAAAATCAAGTTCAGAAATGTCTGGTAAGTATATGATTAGATTGATTATAGAGTATAAGTGTTAAGAATTAAACATCAACCTTGAAGGCTTCCAACTCGACGAGTTGGACAGTTACTCTAGCCTTGCACCTGCTAAGCAAGAGACCAATCTGAAGCCAGCTGTTACGCCCAAGCCTACCAGTTCGAAAACTGCCATCGCACCCAAGGCTCCACCAGCATCCAGAACTCGAGCCTCCAGCTCCCGGAAGAGGAAAGAAGCGGACTATCCTGCCACACCCCATGTATTCCCGTTCGAGAACTATGGGTTTACCGAATCCAACAAGTTCATGACCGGCTTCCTCAACCAGGTTCGCATCCTTGACCTATATCTTGCACCATATGCTGATTATAAATGTCAATAAAGGCTAATACCTGTTTCCTTATTCCGCAGGGTCTTGAACGCCTGGTATTCCTCTATGAAGATGCATGTGGCTCGAACGTCATGCTAGAAAGCAAGCTGAAAAAGGCTGAAGCCACCATCGCGGATCAAGCAGTGATTGCCACCGCCAAATCTGAGCACTATGAAGCCAAATACAAGGCAATGACCCATGAGCACCAGTCTGCCATCCAGAAGATCACCCAGGAGGCCCAAGCTAAGTCCGATGCTGCCCAAGTTCAACACGAGCAAGATATGGCTTCATACCGGGAGAGCCTCAAGAATTCTGTTGTCATCTCCCTCCTCCAGGCTAGACTGAAAATGGCCTATGAGGCTAAGGCTCTGGGTTTCGAATGCCCTTCATGGAACATCAAGGCTTGGGAGGTGAAGCTGAAAGATCTTGGTGGTAATCCTTTGGAGCCCCCTTCGAAGTCCGCCACAGAGGAGCCTGCTAAGGTGGCCGAGAAGGTGCATGATGCTGGTGCTTCAAAGGATGCTGGTGGTGATGCTGGAGAGGATGCTGGAAGGGATGCCGGGACAAATGCTGGAGAGGATGCCGCCGATGAAGTCACGATGGAAGAGAGTGCTGCCCCTTAAAAACAGCGAAGTGGGCGATGATGGATGTATGTGCCTAGGCCGGAGCCCACTTTTTTAAGTCTGATGGTTGTGGTCTGTTAAACAATTTACTCTTCTTGTCTTTGAACAATTTACATTTCCTGCACTAAAACACTATGATGACCAAAGGTGGATGGGTCATGGGTTTCAGGATGAAGCCCTTGGTCATCAACTAGTATAATCTGTTTTGAACAATACAACGGTTGGAGGCGGATGGGTCTCGGTTTGAGATGAACCCTTCAACCGTTGTGTAAATATGGTTAGAAACTAATAGTGCTTTTGGTGGATGGGCCTCGGTTTAAGGTGAAACCAAAAGCACAACTTTTGACATGTTAATAATATAACTTCCTTTTGACTTATTCACTGTTGTCTTTTAATTTTTGTTATGCATTACTTAGTTTAGATTTCAACTTTCCAAAATTAGTGCAATTATTTTTGGAAAATATCCTGATCAGTATACTCGGCGATATCCTACAAAGACTTTTGTCTAATAAGGTTTTTCAAAATTCAAACAATTCAGATAAAGTTTTTAAAGAAAAAGGACAGCTTATTTTACAAAGTTCGTTTTGATAATACTTGTTTGACTAGAATATAGTTTTAATTTCTAATCCAAGTATCATATCCCAAATATCCGAAAACACATTCTGAGAATATATCCTGAAAATATATCCTAGTCAGGATATTTAAGCCTTTTTCAAACATAGTTTCAAGAGTTCAAATGATTTATATAAGGTTTACAAAGGAAAGATCAAACCGGGAATAGAGTGTAACCCTATTTTTGAGCTTCAATCCTTTTGCAATTTTTTTCCACTAAGATGTCCCCAGTCCAAGATTCTTAGCGCACTAGGTCCAAATTTGATCCTTTGAGCTTTACACAATCGCCTCAGAAGGAATGTCCCCTGTGCATAACGTCTTTGAACACTTAGAAATTTTCTGAACATCAGTTCCAACTGTTTGAACAGTTCTTGTGTTACAGGGGGTAAACCCTAAAATATACTGGAGATAAATCCTTAGTATCCTGGGGATAAACCCATAAGTATTCTAGGGAGAATCCCAAATTTTCGTGCACTACAGGCGGGAGTGTATAAACTCCAAGACTTAGAAAGGTGATAACCTTTAAACCTTAGAGAGTATGAAAATACCCTTCCGTGAGAGAGGGTGATCAATCCTCATATACCTTTAGGATCCAGGATATAGCCAACAATAACGAAATTGTCAGCCACTTTTACATGGACTGGTCCCGCTATCTTGAACTATCCCTGGATAACTTGCGCTCCAGGCGGGGTGTTTAAACCCAATTCGAGAGAAAGGTGAATACCTTAAAACCAGTGAAGGGATCAGGATCCCTTAAACGTGAGAGAGGGGGCCAATCCTCTAATCTTTCGAAGTATCCTGAGCGTGTATCCTGGAGCTATATCCCGAAGCATATACTACAAAAAAATAGTAAACTAAGGTGGGTGTTAGCCTGGCTAACACCCCTCCGATGCTTAAGTCAGTATTAGGTTCAAAAGAATAAACAATATCAAACATATTAAAAGAGATAGAGTTCATACCATCCTGAGTTAGAAATTAAATTCTAAACTCACTTGAAATAAAACTTTAGGTGTATAGCATTCCAGGATCTTGGTAGCATATCCCCCTCCATATTCTTGAGTCGGTATGCTCCTTTTCCTGATTCAGATTCAATTTCATAGGGTCCTTCCCACTTTGGAGCCAACTTTCCATCAACAATATTAGTAGTATTCTGAAAAGCCTTTCTCAATACCCAATCTCCAACCTGGAACCTTCTAGTCCTTATATTCTTGTTGTATGCTCTGGATATCCTCTGTTGATATGCTGCCATTCTTAGTTTTGCCGTATCTCTTGTTTCATCAATAGTATCCAATTCCTGGCAAAAGGGCTTCAGGATTCTGCTCAGGATCCCGAAGATTGGATCTTGCCGTAGGTATCACCATTTCTGTCAGGATCACCGCTTCTGCTCCAAATACCAAGGAAAACGGGGTTTGGCCAGTTGCACTTTTCACCGTTGTTCTATCAGCCCATAAAACAAAGGGTAATTCTTCTGCCCATTTCCCTTCTTAGCTCTAAGCCTTTTCTTCAAATTGTTAACAATTATCTTGTTTGAGGATTCTGCTTGCCCATTCGCTTGAGGATGTACCGGTGTGGATGTGATCATTTTGATTCCCCAACTCTTGAAAAAGTCAGTAGTCCTCTTACTTATAAACTGAGATCCATTGTCACAAATTATCTCAGCTGGTACTCCAAACCTAGTCAGGATATTCCTTTTTATGAAGGATACTATTTCTTGATCTCTAACTTGAACAAATGCTTCAGCTTCAACCCACTTAGAGAAATAATCAGTCATTGCCAGCATGAAGACCTTTCCTCCTGGAGCCTTTGGCAATTTTCCTACTATATCCATTCCCCACTTCATGAATGGCCAAGGGAAAGCGATAGGATAAAGTGGCTCAGCAGGTTGATGTAATATATTATTGTGTCTTTGACACGTATCACATCTTCGAGCATATTCTGCAGCATCTTTTCTCATCGTCGGCCAATAATATCATGTTCTTAATACCTTTGAGAATAACGACCTGCCCCCAGTATGGTTACCACAATCCCCTTCGTGTATATCCTGAAGCACTTCTTTAGTTTCGGGATCCTCCAAGCACCTCAGATATGGTCCTGCAAGAGATTTCTTATACAAAACATTATTTATAATAGTGAATTGTGATACCTTCATTCTAAAGGCCTTAGGATTTTCATCCTTTGGGATGTGTCCTTCCTCGAGATATCTCATGATCGGAGCCATCCAGGACTTAGGATCCTCCTCGGGATACTCATCATCAGGATCCTGAACACTTACTACCTCCTTATCCTGAGGATCCCTCGCAGGATACAGGATATGTAATATTGGTATTTGGGTCCCCTCCGGTATCCTGACTAATGATCCTAGATTTGCCAAGGCATCAGCTTCAGTATTATCCTCTCTTGGTACCTGTTCAAGTGTAAAAATATCGAAATGTCCTGCTAATTTTTTTGAGAATTTCGAGATACTCGATCAACTTCTCACCTTTAACTGCACAGGTCCCATTAAAATGATTAGTAATTAACAAGGAATCAACAAATACTTGTAAACCCTTGATATTCATGCTCTTAGCTAATTCTAATCCTGCAATTAAAGCTTCATATTCTGCTTCATTATTAGTGGTGGGAAACTCATATCTCATAGCCTGGGGTAATATGTCCCCCTGTGGCGATTTTAGTAGTATACCCAAACCTACACCTCTTACATTAGATGCACCATCAGTATATAGTGTCCAAGATTCTATATTTTCTCCTAGTTGTTGCACTTCTAGGTCTACATCATTTTTGTCACACCCCGACCACGTAAAACATCAAATCGTGGCGGAAACGTCGGGGAGTGTTGCAACAGAATTATTGTTTCACATCCATGGCATTTAAAAGTTATGTTTTATTCATCAAACAAAGAGTTACATTGTTTTAAAATAACTGAAACAAAGAGTACACCACATAATTAAACTAGTTCTAGCTTCATTTTTAAGTCTCTAAGGCACAAGTCCGCCCTAGTATGTCACGAACATCCTAAGCAACAGCTCCTGAAAACACATGTGAAAATAGGTACGTCAGCATAAAAATGCCTGTGAGATACATAGGTTTTAGGAAAATAGGATTCATGACTTGAGTTTAAAGTAAATGTTTAATAAAAATAAGTCATGAACCTTGTTAATTGTTTTGTTTTATAAATCATTTAAAAAACATTAGCAAAATCAGATGATATGTATATATAAAAGAATAATGTATGGTTAAATGAATAACCAAGTAAAATGAGTTTGTATAAATTGAGTTATTTGTAAAACAATGTTTAAGTGAAAATATGTTGTAAATGTAATATGTATAACTGAAATGGTTTAAATAACGCTACGATATGTAATACCATAAAAGCACTCATATATAGGAAGTACCAGCGGCGTATCCACCATGCTTTTATCATACTACATGTCGCCTCGTTATGTAAATCACTTACCCAAACAAACCACCAAAATGTAATGTTTAAACCAATTGTCAAATGTTTATGAGTAAACCAAGTCTATTGTCAATGTAAACCATGTAATGTATAAGCAAAAGTCATGTATGGTAAGTAAAATGAGACTACTTAAACCACAAGCAAAATGTACAAAACAAAGTATTTTAAATAAATCAAAAAGTTATGTTTTGTAAGATAAATACATGTTTTACTGATACAAACACTTATGCAGTAAGTTAACGCATACATTCAAGCCTTGAGACAGCAGGACAACCTTAGAGTAAAGATTATCAAACAAAAATGTTTTCGGATTCAGTCATTCCTTACATCCAAACAAACCTAGGATGTCAGGAACGGGATTTGTCAAGTCCTATGGTACCATTACTTACTACCGAGCGGCGTAGCTAATGTTAATGAATGTAATTTAGACCCGTTGAACAAACCAAATGTCATATCAAATTGTAAACATGTGATGAAAGTAATGTACAAAGTATGCTAAGTTAACATACAAAGTAGAAAAGTAATATAAAAACAATGTACTAAGTATGCTAAGTTAACATACAAAGCAGAAAAGTAATGTAAAAACAATGTACTGATAGTGTACTAATGAACATAGCGAGTATAGGTTATAAAAACATGAAAAGCACTAAAATAACAAGTAGGCACATGTGTTTCACCCCAAAATGTTTGAAAAACAGTAAAAGAGGGGTCTATGTACTCACTTGAGATTGCTCAGAAGTCCTAAGATAACCACCAAACAAAGCTAGAAGACCACGGAATCAAACGGCACCTAATATAGGTAACTACATTAATAAACGGACCTATTCGGAGGATCGGGTAGCATGAGGGTTCGTAAACCAAATGAGTGTAGGAACTCAAGTAATATGGTTTAACAAAGCCTACATACTAAAACGAAACTTATCCTAAGTGCTTTTGACCCGTCACGACCCGTTTAGGTAGCTTATGCTACTTTAACGCGTCGTTCGCGTATAACGCGTTTGGACTGCCTAACTAGTCCTATGACAAGTAAAATATGCCTCAACATGTCTAATATTGTTGCTAAATCAGTTTAGATGTCAAAATTTGGGTTACATATGCTTAAAATGAATTTTGGCGTAAAAAGGGCATTTTGGCAATTTACCTAAGGCATATATACTACCTATCAAACAACTAACTAAACGTCGTGACCATAAGGTATAACCTCGGAAGGTTATTTCCTATACAACTATGGTCACCTAAAGTATTTGGTCGGATCCTAATGATCGACCAAATGGGTTGGGTTCGAAAGTATAAGCGATTGATTAGATCGCTTACCTTTACGACCCTAGACAAGCACAAATCTAAAAGTGACGAGCTAAACATGTTAAAACATGTTTAACGAAGTTTGAAAATAGGTTTGGTATCAAGACAAAGGGTCTTGATACCTAAAAGTAGTTTGGTTACAAAATACGCGCTTAAGCGTATTTTGACCGAAACTACGACTCGTCACTACACCTAATCAACGTGGTAATCAGTAGGTATAGTCACTAGGGACTATAACCATCGTGATTACGCTCATGTTGCAAAGTTCAACGGAACTTTGTTGACCATTGACTGGTCAAAGCTGAAAGTCGAACATAGTTTGACTTTCATGCTTGAAATACAAGAACAAGCATGAAGGAGACTTACAAAGGGTCCAAGAAGGATGTTTGATCTAAAATTTTCTCAGGTATGAAGTGTTTCCACTCCAACTTAGAGAAAAATCTGATCAAGGTGTGAGAATGAAGTGAAATGGGGTTGCTATTTATAGGAAGTATGGATCTCTAAGATCATTCCAAGTGTTGTGAAGCTCAAATCTTGACCATACATTTGTTAAACATTGATTAGGCAATGAGCAAAACCAGCAACAAGTCCACAACATTGAGAAATCAGGGATTCAAAACCATGACAGCTGCTGAATTGGAAGCTTCTAATTTCTGTGTTGCTGGCACAATCTTACGGACCGTAAGCTATGGTCCATACGGTCCGTAAGCTTCTAATTTGCGTGACGAATGGATTTTTCTTATGCCAAACACTAAAATAAAATATTTTAATGCTTACATAAATTTTTGGATGTCCGGATGTATTCAGAACGTAAGTTATGCGCGAAAATGCAAACTTATGCACTCTTTGACGCTTTTAGTCCCTGAATGAGCATAAAGTTTATTTTAGCACACCGAACACCTCAAAGCCTATTTCTAAGCTATGTAAAGGGTATTTAGGGTGTGTTTAACTTATGATCAAGTTCTGGAATGTTCGTTACAGTTCAAATCGGCATACTTTCACAGTTTGTCGAATTTAGTCCCTGTAAGCGAATAGACTTGATTTTGCCATACCAAAGCCTTCAAAACTTATTTCTAAGTTATATAAAGGTTATTTAAGGTATGTTAAGCATATGTTGATGTTCTGGAGTATTTGTCACGTTAAACTGATTACGTTTACGCACCAGTTTGCGTATAACTCTCCAGAAAGCGATATAGAGTTTGAAATTGAATAAAAGTCAAAACATGAAAAATGTAAAACATAAACAAACAAACATTGGGATCAAATAACTTTATTTCATTGATAACTGAACTGTTTACAATGATTACAAGCACATATGTCACAATTTTGAATATCACTACTGAAATCAACCACAAAGTCAGCTAAAGCCTGCGACTTTATGGCATTTCTAGGTTCATATACTAGATCATATGCACTTAATTTCACTGACCACTTAGCCATCCTACCTGACATCTCAGGTTTCCTAAGCACATTTTTTACAGGATAGTTGGTTTTAACTGTTGGACACTGTATGCCCAAGACACATATTAAATTGATGTGGCTAGTACGTTATGATCCAAGTCGAGTCATACCCAAATATAAGCTAGACAAACACTTATATTATTTATTTGTGATATGATCAAACAAATAAATATTAACACTTATAATATTTAGAAATTGGTTTTCTAAATAATTGCACTTGACAAACTAATAAATTATATGGATAATTTATTTTGAGAGAATATTTTATTTTGTTATTTAATGGATTAAATAACATAATAAAAATAGCATAAGTCTTATAACATATGATGTTATATTTTTATAAAAGTTATAAAATACATATGTAAGACTTATATTATTTTATAAAAGAAAATTGAATTTTTTTTTAAATAAAGGAGCTAGGCCGCCACCCCCCCCCCCCCCATGTGTTCTTCCCTAGATTTTTTAAGCCAATTAGTTTACATGCAATTGCATGAACCTTGATTGGGGAAGAATGATGGTCCAATGACATTTCATGCAAGTGTCATAACTAGAGGACTTTTGATTGGGTGAATTGGTGGCATCTTCTCTCACCTACTTTAAGAGAATTATGTATGAAAAATCAATGGAGATGAACTTGAAGGAAGGACTAAAAAACTCTCTCAAGATTTTGGTTATGGGGTCTTTAATCCAAGGTTTTTCAAGTTCAATTTTCAAGTGTAAGACTTGTTAAAAGGGCTCTCTAAAATCGGCCAACATGTAGTGCCATCTTAGAGGTTTTTCTCAAGTGATTTTCAAGTGCAAAACTCAAGAAAGTTCTCTCTAAATTTCGGCCATGTATGGTTGATGAAGAGGGACTTTTAAGTGAGTTCATAAGTGTAGAAATCCTAGCTAAACACAAGGTGTTTGTTGGAAGGCTTGGGGTATGCAAGCTTGAGGTCTTCTACACTTGAAGGCAACCGTTCAAGAATCATCATCTTCTTCATATCCATTACTCCTTGGAAGGTAGCATTCTAAACACTCTATGGTTGTGTTTTAATTATTTTGATAGCATGCATATTCGTATAAGGATCCGGGATTGGGTTTTACATATAAATGAAATTTTATATCTTGAAAGTAACATGTTTTAAATAATAATTTTCCGCTGCGTTTTTATTTTGTATGGATAAAATACCCTGATAAACATGTGAGAAACCCAACAGTGGTATCAGAGCCGCTTATATGAATGCATGCTTCATAGGATATGAAATTTTCAGGTTTCGGGTTTGGTTAAACCCTATGGCCGAAATTTTATATATGGTTATCCTTTTATTTTTCAAGATTATTTTAATACATGCATAAAAGTATCTTGAAAAATTATGTCATTTGGATGATTTGTTTGCTTGGACAAAAACCCACTTTTTCGGTTTTTTCATTCTTGACCGAAAAGTAGGTTGTAAAAAGGAAACCATTTTGCTTCTTGAATTTTATATATTTGGATATATATATATATATATTGGTGCATATAACCTAGCCATGACCTTGTGTTGAATTATTGTGTTGTGATTTATTTTATTAATTATTCAATGGGTGTAATAATTATTTTTTGTTCTTCCATTTGTAAGATATGTAATTTATTTATTTTCATTTGGTATGTAAAATAAATAGATTAGGTGCATTTTATTTTACTAGAAAAATGTATTAGGATATATATATATATATTTTTGTAAAAGAAGATGCACACAAAAATGAGGTTTTGGTTTTGGCCAATTTCGGGCCTAAAGGACTTCATAGTTCTTAACGGGATTTTAGCCCAATAACCAAAACACATTTTCGGAGCCCAAAGGAGTTTGGAGCTGAATTAAAGTACATTTTGGAAGCTCAAAGAAAGTGGAGAAATCACAACACAAAAGGAAGACTTGAAGCATTTGGATGCGGGATCAAGTGGGAGTTCAACGACACATCGCTTGTGTCATTTTTCACCCTTTAGGAAGGACCTTTTGGCACACTTGTTTCGGCTAACAAGTGTGGTCAAAATAGTTGGCTATGGTTATGCACCTATTGATATGTGTGTGCTTGTGTGGTTGTTTATTTATGTTGTTTGGATGATATGTTGATATGCATGCTTAACAAACTAATAATCAACAACAAGCTTAAAATTGGTTCTTTAAAAGATCATTAAAAATGGTTAATAAAAGGTTATTAAAAATTAATGATTTTATAATAAAATGGGTTTTATTAAAAAGAACCTTAAAAAATTTGTTTTCACAAAAGTACCAAGGATTTGAATGCATGCAAATGTATGGTACATAAAGTTTTCTAAACTAGAATTTTTGAAAACTCAAAATCCCTTTTATAAAACAAGTCAAACACCATCCTTTTATACAACACTCGGATCACTTGGGAACTCTTATTGTGGGATAAAGGCCACCTAACCACATTTGAGGGAACTTGTATGTTCGAGGTGGGTTTACCATGTTTATGGGATAAAGGTCACCTAACCACTTATTTGAATAAACTCACACGTGTGTGTAAGTTGGACGACTTGATTTGGAAACCATGAACTTAGGATCACCGAAGCATGGGGAACAAAGGTGTTGATGGGATTAAACATGCCAACTAAACATAAAGATGTTTAACCGATCCCATATGGCTAGAAGTTGCAAAGGGTTGCAATTGCCAAACGTTGACTACCTTGTTAATTTAAATAGAGGGATAAAGGTCACCTAACCAATATTTAAATGTAACGTTGGATTCTAGATTTTAATTATTAATTGTCTATGAGACATAAAAGGGTATTAATAATTAAAATATAATAATATCAAAAATACTAAAATTGAACCTTGTAAAATTTTGTAGATGGCTGCTAACAATATTACCCAAACCGTCCGTAACCTATCATTGAAAACGATCCTAATCCCGATGAACATCTTATGGAAGATAAGGATGCCTATAACGATTGGATTAAGTATATCAAGGATAGTACGTAGCCTCTTGCCTCATGTTAGGAATTATGATTCCCGAGATTCAAAAGGTTTTGAACATCATGGGCATACGACATGATTACCCAATTGAAGGGAATGTTCCTACAATATGCAAGGGTAGAACGCTTCGAAACGGTTCGAGCGCTTCATGCATGTCGAATGGAGGAAAACCAACCAGTCTCATCTTATGTCTTTAAGATGAAAAGCCACATTGATCACCTCGAAAGGCTCAATATGGATAAAAGGGTTTTATCCATTCTAACGATCAATGAGGGTGGCAACTAGAAAGGGCATCACCCCGACACCAAAGCAAATGTTGAAAATGGAAACGGGTAATTCAAAGGGAAATGATTAGAAAGACTAAAGCGAAACCACCGAAACCAAAAGAGAAGAAGGCAAAGGTTGCCATGAACGATCCATGCTTTGAGTGTGGTGAGATAGGGCATTTAAATAGGAATTGTCCAACCTATCTCAAAGAGTTGAAAAACAAGAGGGATGCTAGACAAACCTCAGGTACAATCTTAATGATACATATTGACCTTAATGTTATTTCTTCTAACATGTGGGTATTAGATACCGGATGTGGAACTCATGTTTGCAATTCGTTGCAAAAGGTTCAAAAGAAATAAACATTACAAGAAAGGAGACTATGTTTTGAAACTTCCAAATGGTTTGGAAATTGTTTTAAAATATCTTGAATGCTCTTAGTTTGACTAGGAACATTATTCAAGTTTCCCTTATAAGACAATATGGTTTTGACTTAAAGTTTGCAAACATTGACATTTATATCGATGAATAACATGTTTTACTTTAGAACTATGCTTTCAAATGGTATTTATGAATTGGTTCATAAGAATACATCATTTGATAGTTAAATGTACCTAGAAATCACCAAGAAACTCAAAATGGATTTGAGTGAGACCTATCTTTGGCATTATCGCCTTGGTCATGAAAACAGAAGTCGCATGTAAACACTTTGAAAGAATGATCTTTTGGAAACAAATGAAGTTGGTTCATTTGATACATGTGAATCTTGTTTACAAGTAAAATGACTAAGGAACCCTTTAGTGGAAAAGGGCAAAAGATTTATTAGGCATCATACATTTGGATGTATGTGATCCTTTTAAGCCAATGACTAGGAATGGTGAAAAATACTTCATTACTTTTACCGACAACTATAGTAGTTATGGTTATGTGTACTTGCTGAGACACAAAGTTGAAGTTTTGAAATGTTCAAAGCCTTCAAAAGGTGAAGTTCAATATCAACTCAATTAAAGTTCTTTGTTCCGATAGAGGAGGAATCGAACTCTATTTGGATATGGTTCGATCTATGATGGCTAGGAGCGCATCATCTCTATCATTTGGGGTTACACTTTGCTCTCCACGGCCCGTATGGCCCCAACCAAGAAAGTGGATACGACATCTTTTGAAATATGGCATAGAAGGGTTCCATCATTATCATATTTAAAGGTATGGGGTTGTGAAGCTTATGTTAAGCTATGCACCCCAAACAAATTAGAAGTACGATCCACTAAGTGTATCTTTGTAGGATATCCTAAAGATGGTATAGGATATAATTTCTACGATCCAACAGAGCAAAAGGTATTTGTTGCTCGAAAGGTTGAGTTCTTGGAAGCTAATTTCCTTATGGAAGGAATTAGTAGAACAGTGGAACTTAATAAGGATCAAGAACCACAAGCCGATACACATTTAGCTGATACTAGCACTCAACAAGAGGTTGTTGAAAACAATCAAGTGGTTGATCAATACACATAAAACGTTCATACATCTGGTAGAATTAGTAGTCCACCTGAAATATATGGATTTTCTGGATGGATGCTACGTGGAAGATTCGGGTGAACCGACTACATACCATGATGCAATGTCAAAATCCGATTGTGACAAATGGCTTGAAGCCATGAACGTAGAGATGCAATCCATGTATGACAACCAAGTATGGGAATTGGTTGTGCCGTCTCTTAATTCCAAAGTGGTTGGAAATAAGTGGGTTTTCAGGTAGAAAACAAATATGCATGGTAACTTGGATACTTATAAAGCGAGACTTGTAGCAAAAGGTTTCATTCAAACTCAAAGTGTTGATTATGATGAAACCTTCTCACCCGTCGTGATACTAAAGTCAATAAGGATATTATTTGCCATACCTGCATAATATGATTATGAGATTTGGCAAATGGATGTCAAAACGGCTTTCCTTAATAGATATCTTAAGGAAGATGTGTATATAGTTCAGCCTGAAGGTTTTGTCGATCCAAAACATCATGACAAAGTATGCAAGTTAAAGAAATCAATCTGTGGATTGAAACAAGCATCTAGAAGTTGCAATCACCGTTTTGATGAAGAGATTAGGGAATATGGATTCATCAAGAACGTCGATGAAGCTTATGTGTATAAAAGCTAGTGGGAGCATCATTACTTTCTTAGTATGATATGTCGATCACTATTTGGAAATAACATTCCAACCTTGGAAGGTGTAAAAGCCTGACTTGGAAGTTGTTTTTCCATTAAGGATCTTGGTGAAGTCGCCTATATTTTGGAATAAAGATCAATTGGGATAGATCAAGGCGATATATAGGTTTGAACTAGAGTGCATACATTGACAAAGTCTTGAAAGGGTTCAAGATAGAGAACTCTATAAAAGGTTTGGTACCTATTCTAGAGAGGACAATATTGAGTGCGTCTCAATGTCCAAGCTCAAAGGACGAGCAAGAAAGAATGAAAGGAATCCCATATGCGTCAGCTATATGATTCATTATGTACGTAATGATATGCACTAGACCGGACAAGTTATGCGCTTTAAGCATAACGAGAAGATACCAACGAGTAACGGTCATTGGGTGACTGTTATAAATATATTGAAATACCTCAAAAGGACTAAGGATATATTTCTAATATATAGATTTGGTGAAAAGAACTCGTTATAAAAGGTTACAGGGATGCGAGTTTTGGAATTCGTTGTAAAGGGTTACATGGATAAGAGTTTCCAAACTGATCAAGATGGTTCTTGATCATAATCAGGGTAACATTGTCCACTACATAATCAGAATACATCGCCGCTTCATTGATTGAGATAATTCATATGGATATGCCACTTGAATTATTGCCGATCTAAGGGTAGTCCCTACCATTCAGGACCCTAGAAATCTTTGTGATAACGATGGTGTGATTGCTCAAATCAAGGAACCTCGTGTACATCAAAAGACTAGACACATTGAACGGAGTTTCAACTACATAAGGGATGAAGTTGAAAAAGGGAAAGATATGTATTCGCAAAGTTCACACTGATCAAAATATTGCGGATCCACTCACGAAGCTCCTTTAAAGGGCAAAGCATGAAGGGTCATACTTGTGCCTTAGGACTTCGATATTCTAGTGAATGGATTTGATCTATTTTGTATTTGGATATTGGAACAACTGTTATTATAACTCTCACATGGTATGTTGAGCTATGTTCCATTTTAGCATGTTTAAATCCATGAATGAGTTACTTATTCTAAATGTTCGTAGTCGATCATACTTGTGGGAACAAATATGAATGTAAGACTATTATGAATTTGGATTGGTGGATATTCATTAGGTATGAATATAGAGCAAAGTGTTGCTGCCAAAATTCATAGATATTTGTGGGATACAAATATTGGACTGACTCGCTCTCAAATATTACTGCATGGAATCATTTGTGATTGATCATAAGTAAATTTGAGTAAAGGAGAATATCATAGTATCCTCAGACCTGAGATACATATTGGGTCTTGATATTCACCAAATATTGTACCTTGACTTATTTCTTCGCTGTCAGTAATATGACAGTACATAAGGCTAAGCTCAGGTATGGTACAAGGTGATTGTGAGAGACGTATGTAGTCAAGAAGGGATTTGTTCCTCTTATTCGTTGAGAGTAAGATGTCTAAGGCCTGCTAAAGTTAAATCAACAGAGAGTGATCACTCTATGTCTCTGGATTTGACATGACATCTATAACGAAAGGATAAATGATAGATTCACCTAAATCATGTTCAAGTAAGGGACTTGAAAGGGATGATGTTATTGAATGGGACATATAGTCATACGTATTGGGGGTAGTAAACCGTAGTTAGGCGTCATTTACTACTTGCATCAATCTTCTATGTATCTTGTGCAAGTGGGAGATTGTTGGACTTTGTATGCCCAAGACACATATTAAATTGATGTGGCTAGTACGTTATGATCCAAGTCGAGTCATACCCAAATACAAGCTAGACAAACACTTATATTATTTATTTGTGATATGATCAAACAAATAAATATTAACACTTATAATATTTAGAAATTGGTTTTCTAAATAATTGCACTTGACAAACTAATAAATTATATGGATAATTTATTTTGAGAGAATATTTTATTTTGTTATTTAATGGATTAAATAACATAATAAAAATAGCATAAGTCTTATAACATATGATGTTATATTTTATAAAAGTTATAAAATACATATGTAAGACTTATATTATTTTATAAAAGAAAATTGAATTTTTTTTTTTAAATAAAGCTAGGCCGCCACCCCCCCCCCCCCCCCCCATGTGTTCTTCCCTAGATTTTTTAAGCCAATTAGTTTACATGCAATTGCATGAACCTTGATTGGGGAAGAATGATGGTCCAATGACATTTCATGCAAGTGTCATAACTAGAGGACTTTTGATTGGGTGAATTGGTGGCATCTTCTCTCACCTACTTTAAGAGAATTATGTATGAAAAATCAATGGAGATGAACTTGAAGGAAGTGCTAAAAAACTCTCTCAAGATTTCGGTTATGGGGTCTTTAATCCAAGGTTTTTCAAGTTCAATTTTCAAGTGTAAGACTTGTTAAAAGGGCTCTCTAAAATCGGCCAACATGTAGTGCCATCTTAGAGGTTTTTCTCAAGTGATTTTCAAGTGCAAAACTCAAGAAAGTTCTCTCTAAATTTCGGCCATGTATGGTTAATGAAGAGGGACTTTTAAGTGAGTTCATAAGTGTAGAAATCCTAGCTAAACACAAGGTGTTTGTTGGAAGGCTTGGGGTATGCAAGCTTGAGGTCTTCTACACTTGAAGGCAACCGTTCAAGAATCATCATCTTCTTCATATCCATTACTCCTTGGAAGGTAGCATTCTAAACACTCTATGGTTGTGTTTTAATTATTTTGATAGCATGCATATTCGTATATGGATCCGGGATTGGGTTTTACATATAAATGAAATTTTATATCTTGAAAGTAACATGTTTTAAATAATAATTTTCCGCTGCGTTTTTATTTTGTATGGATAAAATACTCTGATAAACATGTGAGAAACCCAACATTAACATGAATCCTATGTGTTTCAAAATAATGTCTAAGTTTCGTTGACGCCATAACTAGGGCTAATATCAATTTTTCTAAATGAGAATATCTAGTTTCAGCATCTAATAAACTTTTACTAACATAATAGACAAGATACTGCTGACCTTCATGATCTTTTACAAGGACAACACTTACTGCATTCCCTGATACTGCAAGATACAGGGATAATGGTTCATCATCCTTAGGCTTCATCAATAGAGGTGTGGTTGAAAGATACTGCTTCAAATCCTGCAAGGCCGCTTCATGCTTCTTTCCCCATTCGAATTTCTTATTCTTCTTCAGGATATCATAAAATTCCTTGCATTTTTCCGAGGATCTTGAGATAAATCTATTTAATGCTGCTACTCGCCCTGTTAATCGTTGGACATCTTTCATATTTGAAGGTGACTTGATATCCAGGATAGCTTTAATCTGCTCCGGGCTTGCCTCTATCCCCCTTTTCGTCACCATGTATCCTCGAAACTTTCCTGCTCCCACTCCAAAATGGCATTTAGCAGGATTTAATTTCATGTTGTACTGATCCAGGATATCAAATGCTCCCTTAATATCCTGGAGGTGATCCTCAGCCTTGTTGGATTTTACTACCATATCATCGATGTACACCTCCATGGTGTCCCCTAGTTTGTCTTTAAACATCATGTCTACCAATCTCGGGTATGTTGCACCCGCATTTTTCAAACCAAAAGGCATAGCAGTACCTCCTGATCCGAGGGTTCCATCTGGATCTGTTGGAATCCTGAGGAGGCATCCATGAAGGTTAGCATCTCGTGACCAGCAGTAGCATCCACCATTGAATCGATATGAGGTAGAGGAAATGGGTCTTTGGGACACGCTTTGTTCAAGTCTGTGTAATCTACATAGACTCTCCATTTCCCGTTTTTCTTTTGCACCACAACTACATTTGCCAGCCATTTAGGAAACTTCACTTCCCTAATCATCTTGCTCTTTAATAATCTTTCAACTTCCTCCTGAATGATAGCGTTCCGTTCTGGAGCAAATTTTCTTCGTTTCTGCTGGACAGGCTTGAAAGACCTATCAATTTCGAGCTTGTGAGTTATAACATCCTAGGAAATTCCTATCATATCCTCATGTTTCCACGCGAATGTTGACATCCTGCATTTCAAAAAGTTAGTTAATTCATTTTCAATATCCTGAGGGATATTGCTTCCTACGAGCACCGAGATATCCGGATTATCATGATCCAGGATAATTTTCTTCACATCCTATTTCGAAGCCTCCATGATATCTTGGCCTCGCATCTTTAATTGCTCTGCGCACTAGGCTTTGTTGAGGGCTTCATCGAAGAAGAATAACACTCTTTTGCTTCCTGTTGATCACTTTCCACCTTTACTACTCCCCAAGGGGTAGGTATCTTGATGCATTGATGATAGGTTGACGGCACAGCCTTCATATCATGGATCCAAGGCCTACCTAATATAATATTATAGCAGGATAGGGAGTCCATGACACAAAAGCGCTGCATTGAGTTGACCCCTTCAACATATACTGGCAATTTTATCTCCCCTACGGTATTCCTGGCTTCTCCACTAAAACCGACAAGCACAGTGGATTTCGACGTAATATCCATCGGGGATACATTCATCCTCTTCAATGTCTCTAGCTGAATTATGTTGACGGAGCTGCCATTATCCACTAATATCCTGCGCACAAAATGGTTAGCAACATATAACGTTATTACTAAAGCATCATGATGAGGATCCTGGAAAGTATCCATGTCATCGTTATCGAACGTGATCACTTTGTCAGTCGTGAGGGTTGACATCCTGGTTGGCTTATCCCCCCTCTCTGCTTTGGCTTCCTTCGCGTGCTGTTTCGCCGCAGAATATGATGTGCCGCAGATGTCGGATCCTCCTGAAATAAAGTTAATTATTTTGGCATCCGCAGGAGGTGATGCCGCTCGTTCAGGATCCTTTTCAGGATCCTGACTTTTATTCTTCTTTCTTCCCAGGAGATCCTTCAGATATACCTTGCTCAAAAGATAGCTTATTTCTTTCCTTAGAGCAATGCAATCCTCAGTAACATGTCCAAAATCCTCGTGGAAGGCACACCATTTGGACTTATCCTTCCAATCAGCTTTTTGTTGATTCTTTTGGGGCCATCTTGCTTTGTCTCCTAAACCCTGCATAGCATACATCAATTCAGGTATGTTAACAGAAAAACAATATTCAGACAATTCAGGATACTCCTCAGGATCGTCGTCTTCAATAGCATTCACTTTTTTGCCATCATTTCTGCCATATGGCTTGGAGCGATATGGTTTATACGAGGATTCTGATTTCCTGTTGGTTGACTCATAGGTTATGGATGAATTCATTCTCTCTTGCATATTTTTGACTATTAAATAAATTAACTAAATGAGCAAATGAAGTAATTGAGTGAGGAGGAACGTTTAAGAGCCATTTTAAGGCTGATCCTGTTAAGGTAGAACCAAAGCCCTTGCATAGGCATGCTTCTTTGAGATCCGGAGGAATAGGGTTGATTTCCATCCTTTCCCTATACTGGGCAATATGCTCCTCAGGATCCGTAGTTCCGTCATAGAGTTTCATGTTGGGGGTCTGAAATCTTTTTGGGATTTCAGCATCACAGATGGGATACGCGAACCGTGATATCATGTGGCTGTCCCGGGACACTTCTGGAATTGGCTGGACCATCCCAGGTACACTGGATATCATGTCTTTCAGTTTTTGAAGCTTCCTGGAAAATGCTGATGTCATACCTGCATCCTTCAAAGATCCAACACCATTAGTAGCAAGAGCATTATTATTATTAGATACATTACCAGTCTGAGGATTCTGGCCATATCCTGAAGCATATCCTGAGCTTCTCACAGTTGACACTCTTACTGAAGAGGGTATCTCAGGAGTATGATTCTGGGAATGGCTAGGCACAATATTCCCCCGGTTATCCTCAGTATAAACTGCAGAACTGAAGTTCAAAGCCCTGGGTTGCAAGGGAGTGACAGTATCTTCAGCAGGCCTGCTTGAGCTGGATTTCAAGAGTTGTATCTCTCTCATCAGTATCTGATTAGTTTCCTACTGCTGCCTCATCTGTTCCTTTACACTACCAAACAAATTCAGAATTTCTTCATTAGAAGCCAAAACAGGACCAGATCCCTGGATATTGCGAGCGGGGATAACATCCCGAGCCACATGAATTTCAGTTCCCTGTGAAGAGGCTTGCATTCTCGGAGGAGGTGGTGGAAGCACCGAACCAATTGTTGCAGAGGTTGTAGCAGACATGGTGGAAGAGCTCATGTTTGATCTCGAGGCCATTGAAAATAGTGTGGCAAAAAGTTTTGAAAATATAAAACCAAGTAACGATTTTGTAAAAACTTTTAGTAGAAGTAGCACCACTTGCCCCACGGTGGGCGCCAAATTGTTTTGGTCAAAAATTACCGAAGCAATTAAGTGATCAAATTAGTTAAGTGAGGTAGTGTGCTAAAAATGTGTATTGAAAATATGCTAATCAAGTTGTTTGCGAAAACAGTTTTCAGCATACGGCTCAGGATATTGAGCTGTATCTATGATCAAACAATGAGCAAAAATGTAAAGGGTGACACAGGATGTACGAGGAAAGCCCTTGATCAATCTAGATCGCCGGCACAAAACCTCGGGAGCTGACAATCGCAGCTGCCTTGTTCTTCTTATTACTTCAAATGTCAGGATATAGTGCAGGATATGATGTGGATCAACTAAGTGTTACAATGTATTTCGAATACAAGTGTAAGTGTGTAGAGATTGTTTGCAACTAGAGAGAAAGAGTGTATGTGAGATTGTGTGCCTTAATCTGATCCGATCAATCCTTTTTATAGTAAAAAGAAACCAACTAAATATCCTACTATTCTGGGATTCGGCGAATATTCCATATGTGGACGTTATAGTCCACGTCTTCCGGCTTCAACGTCCATAATATAACCGATTTTCCCGAGTCTCGAGGAGAAGAAGTCCACCTGACCGTTAGAGACTTGTTACAACAATCTGCACGTGAGTTAATTGGTCACTACCAGGATATCGTATCAGGATGTTACCAATATCCTGATCCGGTATCCTGATCACAACTAAAGAAACATAGTCAGAATATTAGCCAGGATATATGAACAGAAAATCGCCCATAACAGTCTTCTTCTTCTTTTTCTCCAAACTTGCATACATCACTTTGTAAATTTGTTCTTCAACCTTTTCTCTGTAATTTTGAATTTCTCTAAGCCCTCGAAGCCAAACACTTTCAGTTCGTATAATAACAACTAGTGCTTCAAAATCAACCTCATCTGGATCCACTGTCGGATTTCCTTTCGGATCAACGTAACATTCATACTCAGAATCCCATCTTCTTGACCATCTTGCTTCTTTGTGAGCATCGTACATACTGTCCAAGTAACCTTGAGCTTCTATTTCATCTCGACTCTTCTTGATTTTAGCAACCATTTCCTTGACTTTTCCATATTCTTTGTCATGTTTACTCCAATCATACCCTTCATCATCATGAATTATACATCTGTTATCATCTACTTTGATGTAATCATCCCAATTAAATTTTTCATTTTGATGAATACTGGATTCACTACGATCACGAACCGTCAATACAACATGTTTCTTTTCTTTAGATGATCCTTCATCATTTTGCTTTCTTAATGGTTGCTCATTATTCTGATGATAGATGGCCTTTTTGTAGTAATCCTCATGAAAAGGATTCACGCTATCATCAACTTTGTTGTTCGAGCATTCCCTCTTGAAGTGCCTTTTTTGTTTACACTTGAGGCAAGTGACTTTGTTTTTATCAAAACCAATCATCATGTTTGGGCCTTCCAAGCACTTTTTGCCAGTTATCTCCATGAACCTTTGAGCTCTCGGGATCACACTAGCCATGCACTAGCGAATGTTCTTGAGTTCCATCTCTTTTGGATCAACCTGATCGTAATCCTCCTTCGTCATGTTCGGATTACCGATCTTACCTGCAATTAAACCTTCATAAGATACCAGAATAGAAGCTAAAAAACTCATGTGTTGTTGAGCAAAATCATTGTTCAAAAGTGGAGAATTTTTCCAATCTTGACTTGAACTAGACTTAGATGAAGTAGAAGAAGAATGATATCCTGGATCAAAGCTTGAAGATTTGTTGTTTGATGAATCACAAGTCTTATCTGAACTGAAAGCCGTTTAGATCTTTGGCGATTCATTGCTTTGTGGCATACCTCTTCTGTAACAAAAATCAACATTCTGTTGATAACTAGAGTTAGACATTTTGTTTTGTTTTTGCAATAATAGATCATGTCCCTCTAGTTTCTCAATCAAACTCTCTAACGTCATCTCATCGAATTTAGCATCATTTTTTAACACAATCACATAGGTTTTCCAATCTTCCTCATGTGGCAATACTTCGACGAGTTTATCAACCATCTCTTCTCTTTCTTTGTAGATTCCAAAACGCTCTAAGTCAATTTTCAAATGACAAAAACTCTCAACCATTTGTCGAACACTCTCTCCTTTCATACAATGAAACAAATCAAACTCTTTTTTCAGTAACGCGATTTTGTTTTTCTTAATATATTTTCCCCCTTCAGCTTTTAACTTTAACACTTCCCATATTGACTTAGATGTTTCACCATGCTGAAGCAGAGTAAAAATATCCTCTCTTATCGCTTGTTGTAATAATGTCACCATTCTTAGCTCTTTATAATGTTTTTCTTTTTGAGTTTTTGAATATTGTGGAACTGAAAGTAAAACATTTTGTTCATTCACAGGTTTTTCATAACCGTAAATCATCGAAACCCAACTTTCATAAGCATAATCCTTCACCTAGTTTTCAAAATGTGTACTCCACCAATGATAATCCTCAATGTTCATTAGTTTAGGTGGTCATTGGTGATTTTCGTAAACATTATCATGATTTATGTTTTCAGTTATGGTTTTTGAAATGCTTTTCAGAGTAACATTTGCGGTTTCTGATGTCTCGGAAGTGAACGCATTATAGAATGTGTTGTAAAACTCTTCAGCCATGATTCCTTGATTATCACACCTTGTATTTTTTTACCTGCAAACAATTAAACAAACGTATAAGCAAAGATTTTTAAACCAAACAATTAAACCACTTGAAGCGTATGAATGATGATCAATGGGACTCTTTGAGAATATGTATGGACTCCACAAAATAACCCAGATAACCACTTGATAATTTCTCGGATGGACGCCCAATATCAACCAATGGTCCGGATGGACTTTTAAGTCTATATCCGGATGGGATTAATTGTACACAGCGGATGGACAATGATATGAATATTATTTGTTTGGATGAACTCAGGACTCAAATGAGCGAATGGATATAATAACACATCATCCAAGCGGATGGCAGCAATCACAACAATAAAACTGCTCGGATGAGGATCTTTGTATTACTAAAATAACTTCTTATTGGACTAACCAATAAAACTATTCCAAATAGCACATGAAATGATATTCATTGAAAATATGCTTTATTGTAATTGGACCAACTTTTATGTTAGAAAATTTCTCTTTAAGATGATAGTGGGCTCGAAAAACACTACACAATTTATAATACAAATCAATACCCACTATTCACGTGACATCTCTGATCAATAATTAATGTTCAACAATTGTCATCAATTGTCATTGACTATTATGTGTTTTTATTTTACCAATGTATTATATCAAATTATTGGACCGTTTTAAAAGTGCTGAAGATTATTGGGCCGCAGTTATCTCATTCGGATGAGTTATATTGTTTACGAAAGGTCAGATACCCATCCGAGCGGATGGGTTAAAGACTTGTTCTGGATGGCTGACAAATTGTTCGAATGACTAAAATAAGGTCCGGATGACTTACTTTGGTCCGGATGGACACTAATCTCGTCCGAATGGGCTGAATAAAGGTTCGGATGGCCTAAAAATTACCCATCCGGGCGGATGGTCTCAAAAAATGATGAACACAGCAGTGAAAACGATCAGATTTTTATCAATTTGACCTCGAAAAACTTTGAATTTTGTTAGGAAACTTTGTAGGATTATAAAACCATGTTTTACGCATAACATATCAAACATTCAGCCATTTTTAACTGTAAAAATCGTTGTTAATTTTGAGATTTTGGTTCAAAAAGTGATGAAAATGAGATGAAGAAGAAATGTGACAAATCTGATACGAATTTCACTCTGAATCTGATGAAATTTTGTAGAATCCTTGCGTATCTGATCCGAGCAATCGATCTCCTGCTTTGATACCACTTGTAAGATCGGTTTTGACTCCCGAACGATTGCGAAACGACACGTATGACGTGCGGAATCTGTGCATGTGTGTGGATCGAACACAAGAACTAATATAATGATGATTCTATTGATCGTATGACAAGATAAAAGCACCGTGAATCACCTTCTTGCTACTTTCTCTCTCTAAGATCCAAAGCTCTCCAAAAAGTAACAAGATGCAAAAGTTCAAAAATGAAACCTATCAAGGCCTATTTATAGGCAAGGCACTTAATGAAGTTCTCATTAATTACAATAATGCCACGTTGCTACTAGAAAGCCTTTCCTCTATATTTTACAATATAAAACCTTGTTTCATTCCATTTCTGCTACGATTCAGAACTGACGGAGGCGATAGACATTCGTGCACTCACACAAACTGTACACAGACCATATACCTAGGACCTCTACGGTCTGTAAAGCTTACCCAGTAAGCAGATTTTGGACAACAACTGGTTTTTTATGTCTTGGAGCCCAAGATTTCGTATTCTCCAAGCTTGTACCTGCATTTGACACTTGTTAGGACCTCCTTTGATCAATGCCACCTCATGGGACACTTGTGATCATCTTGTGGCATCCAATTTACTATAAATAAAAAGCATCTTCCACCATTTTCATTTGCTCATTTCATCTTTTCTTTCTCCCTCACAATTGGAGCTTGTTTCTAGTCATTGGAAGCCTCCTAATCTGAGTTCTTATAGTGTTCTTTAACACAACTAAGTACTCTTCCTAGTTCTTTCATTATTTTAGCTATTTTGAGCTAAAAGTCAAACAGGTTGACTTTCTGTTTGACTTTCGGTTCTGACCATAATTGGTCAAGTCAAAGTTCAACTGAATTTTGAAACGTGATCGTAATCACGAAGGTTATAATCCCTTGCGATTGCACCTTCTGATTACCATGTTTACTAGTCAAAGTGACGAGTCAAAGTTTCGGTCAAAGATGCACATAATGTGCATTTTATGATGAAACTATTTTCGGGTATCAAAACATCAAGTTTTGATACCAAATTAGTTTTTATAACTTAGTTTGACATGTCTAACTCGTCACTTCAAGTTTAGTGCTTATTTAGGGCCGTAAGTCGAGCGGTCTTGACCACCGCTTTACCTTTCTAATCCGACCTATTTGGTCGATCTTAGGATCCGACCAAACACATATTTGTGACCATAGTTGTATATGGAATAACCTACTAAGGTTATACCTTATGGTCACATCGTTTGGTTAATGTTATGATAAGTCGCTTCAATCTTCTTTAAAAATGACCAACATGCTCTTTCTGCGCATAAATCCATTTTAAGCATATGTAACCCAATTTTTGACATATTAACTGATGTTACAACATTATTAAACATGTTTTGGCATATAAGACTTATCATAAGACATATTTAACCATCCGAACATATGTTTACGCAAATGACCCGTTAAAGTAGCGTAAACTAACTTAACAAGTCATAACGGGTCAAAAGCACTTAGAATTCTTTCCAAATCAGAATGTTGAGTTTGTTAAACCATATCATATGAGTTCCAACACTCATTTGGTTTATAAGACTTCATTCTATCCGATCCCCCGATTAAGTCCCCATATATTAACATAGTTATCCGATGTTAGGACACACTTGAATCCTTGATCTCTTGAGTATTGTTTAATCATTCGAACAAGACACTTACGCAATCCCAAGTGAGTACATAGTCTCCTCTTTTATGTTTTGCAAATATTTTGGGGTGATTCATATGTGCCTAACATTATTTCATGATTTTGAAACTATATGATTTCATATACATAGTACTTATTCATAAACGATTTGAATGTATTACCTATGGCTTAAATAATGATTTTCAAAGTTTGTAAGACTATTGTTGGTGCGTATTTGTATTCATGCCTAAAATACATTCATTAACAATGATCAAGCCGATTGGCAGTATGATATAGCGCTATAGGACTTGACACCCCATTCCCGCTTCATAGGTTTGTTTGGAAGTTTGGTTAGGGAATGTCAGAAACCAAGTTTACACCTAATAGATTTACCTTCATGGTAAATCTATAACGTCAGCGAATAAGGATTGAATGTATTATCAAACGACCACAATGTGTTTTTGCAAAGTTTTCCAGTTAAGCCATATAGTTTATCCTTTATTGATTGCATAAACCAAAGTATATTTTGATATACTACCAAAGTATCGTTTGGTATACTACCGATGCTCTCATTTTTAAACCAAAGTATATTTTGATATACTACCAAAGTATAGTTTGATATACTACCAATGCTTTCATTCTTAAACCAAAGTATAGTTTGATATACTACCGATTCTCTTATTCACGAACCAAAGTATATTTTGATATACTATCAAATCTCTTATTCATAAACCAAAGTATATTTTGATATGCTATTGATTCTATCTTTTCATAAACCAAAGTATATTTTGTTATGCTATCAATTTAACTATTTCAAAACTAAACTATATTTTGATATACTATCACCTCTATTATTTCAAAACCAATGTATAGTTTGCATATACTACAAATCCTTTTCATCAAAAAGCAAAGTATTTTAGATATCAAATTTTTATCAAGGATTCATGGCTATTTTTGAAATCGTTTAATCCTTTTCTTTTAAATATCCAAAGCCATGAATCTTAATCACTAAAACCTATGTTACTCATAGGCATTTTTATGCTGACGTTTTATTTTCACATATGTTTCAGGTACTGTTATGTGATGATTGTTAACGCATGCTACACATAGGATGGACTTGGGCCTTAGCTTGCCTTAAAACTTGAAAGAAGATTATTTGTATTTGGTTGATTGTAACAAAACAATGTAACTTATTAATTCAATAAAACAAAATTTTAAATACCATATGTTGTGAAACAATTTCCTGTAACGTGATTCCCTGATATTTCCGTCATGGTTTGTTGTATTACGGATTGGGGTGTTACATCATCGTTGATAGGCTGACGAAGTCAGCACATTTCTTGCCCATAAAGGAGACGTATAGCTCCAACAAGTTGGCAAAGTTGTACATGGACAATATTGTGTCCCTGCATGGTGTGCCAGTATCTATTGTATTTGATAGGGATACTAGATATACTTCTCATTTCTGGAAAAGTTTCCAGCAATCCTTAGGCACCAGATTAAACTTTAGTACAGCTTACCATCCTCAGATAGATGGACAGAGTGAGCGTACAATCTAAACGTTGGAAGACATGCTTAGGGCATGCGTGATCGACTTGGGTGGTAGTTGGGATGACCATCTCCCGCAATTGAATTCTCCTATAATAATAGTTATCATACGAGAATCAAGGCTGCTCCTTTTGAGGCCTTGTATGGGAGAAAATGTCGAATGCCCGTTTGTTGGGCTAAAGTTAGGGAAGCCCAACTATCAGGACCAGAGATTGTCCTGGAGACCACGGATAAGATAATACAAATCCATGATTATCTCAAAGTTGCTAGAGATAGGTAGAAGAGCTACGCTGACAAGAGGCATAAGCCTCTTAAGTTCCAAGTAAGGGACAAATTTTTGCTGAATGTATCCCCCTGGAAAGGTGTGATGCGCTTCGGAAAGAAGGGCAAGTTAAGCCCAATATATATTAGACCATTCGAGATAATCGAATGTGTCGGGTCTATAGCTTATAAGCTCCTCATGATGTAACACCTTGTAAAATCATGAACGGTAATGTACTGGCACGTGTCCATACTCCTAATTGTGCCTAATGTTGGCCGGGAGGAACTAATTTTTCCAAACATTGAAAGTATGAATGTGGAGGGACTAAAGGCATCAACATGCTGAAACTATGCCTCTGAGTGACCCTTTACGAACTGCAAGCTTGATACTATACGGTCGTGTCTATACTCTCAAAATAAGCCAAATATTGGACGAGAGGGACCATTATTGACAACATATAAAAGTTAGAACTTGGACGGACTAAATATGACAACTTGTGGAATTTTCTGATTTTTGGTCATCGTATACGAGCCGTAGACTTGATGTCTCTACGGTCCGCAAGGAAGGGCGGAGAAATCTGGTGCACCAGGTCTCTACGGACCGCAAGGAGGAACCCTCTACGGTCCGTAGAGGGTTGCCAGCGACCAAAAATGCCTTGGAGCCCAAACAAAAATGTGTTAAACCATTAACTTGAAACAAGGGGCTGCATGGCTGCTTGTGACATGTTAAGGGACATGTGTACTGATCTCTAACACTCTCTTAACACCTGTGATCATCCCATGAATCCTCCACAAGTATAAATAGGTGCCATTTCTTACACTTGAACTTGCACCTTCTTGAATTCACTTCTTAACTCCTCTCTGGAAGTTCCTGGTCCTTAGGAACATCCAAGTTAAGTTCATTTTCATCAAAGGATCACTTGTAAGTGTTCCTTTCTTCTGCATTTTCGTTTTATAGGTTTTAATGGCCAAAAGTCAAGCAATTTTGATAATTGATTTGACTTTCAGTTTAGACCATTATGGTCCAGCCATTGTTCGAGTTGAACATGGCTACATGATTGTAATTAGGTAGGTGTTAATCCCTCAAAAGGGCACCTCCTGAAAATCAGGTTAACTAGGTCAATTGACGGGTCAAAGTTTAATTGTTTAAAAAGTCAAACGGGTCAGTTTTCGTATATGTTATAATCTGATCATACGTATATTATAAATCATGTTTTGACACTTAAACAAGTTGGTAATTAATATTAGAACATGTATGAACATGTTCAGCTCGTCAATTCCATTTTTAAGGTCGGTTCGCAACCGAAAGTCGAGCAGTTTGACTTCTACTTTGACTTTCGATTCTGACCTGATTTAGCTTAGTTAGCTGCTGAAATAAAGTTGCATTATGATCATAACATGATGTAGCATAACCCTCTGAGTTTATATTACATGATCATAATCAGATTCTGAGTTTATATGCAAGTTTCTATATTTTGCCAACTTTGACCAAAATGCCCTTTTTTCAATAAACAAGGTTTTAATCAAAAAAGAACTTGAAAATATTTACCTACTGATATGTTAATATAATTAACATATTTTGATATTATGAAACTGATCATAACCTGAGTTTTGATTAAAGATCGTAAATTACGTTATTAAACGACCGAAACGCCCTTTTGGCGCATAGTATGGTTTTAAACCATAACTATCAATCAAAACTTGATACCTACTAATATTATAACATGTTTAAAATGTTTTCACAGTAGGTACTTGGTCATAACTCATATTTTCAAATAAGTTTTCAAACTATGTATGTAATTACCAAAATGCCCCTACAGTGCATAGTTTGGTCCTAAATCATAAAACCCATACATGTTTGATTACTTACTGATATTATATCATAAATAAAGTATTTTTACAAAATGACCGTGTTCATAATTTCAGTTTATACGCAAGTTCTTATATTATGTCGCATAATGACTAAAATGCCCTTATGAGGCATATTTTGATTTTAAAACCATCATGAGCATATAAGTTTCTAACCTACTGATGTTACAAAAAGTATACTGGCATATAGAACTTGTTCATGACTCATCTAGTTACCCGATATCGCTTATATGCGTACAATTAAGCTTATGTAACTAGTTTACGTAAGTTTACCGAAACGGGTCAAACCTTATCATTTTTACTTCAAATTCAAGAATGTTAATTGTTTACCCATATTATACAAGTCTTAGTACTTGTTAGGTTTAAACTACATTCTATTCCGGTCATCGCTTAATCAAGTGTATCGTACCGTTTTCGATATTTTAAGTTTACCTGTCTAAGTCTATGATTTGAATAGGACCCATTAACATTCTAATTGGTTATTTATACCATCATTCTAGACTAGGGCCTTCCAGTAAATTGCACCTACTTTAGTTAATTGATAAACGACTATGCTATTAATAATTCTTGCATATTAAGATGAGTTTTAGCCCAGGTAAATACACTTAACCTATTTTCCCTATACGGTCTTGGGATACGGTAAATTATTACCGCTTGATCAGGTATGGGATCATATGTCGGATTGTGACTACAAAATCTCCATGACCCATTTTAATTTGTTTTGTTTGATAACTTAAACATTGGGGGTTAATGCGACCGTGTCCTGGATATCCTTGACTCATTTAAGTTGCTAATGGCCACGACCGAGCACGGGGTGTAGGCATACACCTGACAGGTGCTAATTCTATTATAAAATGTTTTTTTCTTACCCACTACGTGGGCATACGCCTTTATGGGTTTAAGTGGCATGTCGGTTAATCATGTTTCGGTGTTTAATACTGGGCCCCATATGTATTGATAGGCATGTAAAACTGTATATAAGATCATTTTGAATTGTCCCAAGTTATTTATAAAATAATGTTCCTTGTGCACTTAAAATGTTTTCAAAATGAGTAGGTTGATTATATTTACCAGTATAACTGACGTATTTTCAAAAGACTAAGTTACAGGTGCAAGGATACGTAAATGGGTTGGAAATCGCTCGGTAATGCTATAAGAGGAATTTACAACTCCTTTGCATAAAGCCTAGTAGTCTGTTGATCTCACTTTTGTATAATTTACGATCCTCCTGTGGATCTTTTATTATGAACTGTCTGTAATTATTATTTTGAACTTTCGAACACTTCCGTTTGTAATAATATTTTAAACTCCAAGACTTCCGTTATGCTATATGTGTTTGTGTCTATGATGATACCAATCTTACGTCACGATACTCCCCTCCTAGGCCCACCGGGATTTGGCTGTAATTATCAGGGTGTGACATATACAATCTCTAGCAGTTGATTCTGACCCTCTGGGTCAGCTGTGGGTTAACCATTCCCAATGAGGTGATTGTATCCATGAGGGTGCTTATTGACTTTTGGCTTTTGGGGCATGTGCACAGGTTCTTCATACCTATAAGGTACGCTGGTGTATAGTAGTTGCCCCTAGCCTCTTGGAGGTATGTTGTGTGGCGCAACAAATACTTAATCATCCCTATATGTAGGGTATTGGTTCAAGTTTTGTGTGACATGTGATTGAATGGACTCAACTCTTTTGGGAAATGATTGTGGATCCTTATTGACAGGACCATCATCCCTTTTGAAAGTCATTTTCCATCTTAACCTATTTTAATTGATATCATAGGGTTTAAGAAAAGAGCATTGTTAGGTCAAATGAATGAGTTTTTCACAGATGGTGCACCCAGGTGTGGACTCACAAAAGTTTTTTCATCTGTTTATATCAAAAGCTCTTAACTTGAAACAGTCTTTTGTCAAATGATGTTTCTTTCCACAAAACTCACACAGCAGATCTGGAGTTTTAACTTTCCTGTACCCTTATCTCTCTTTTCAGCAACAAATGTTTTAGCATCTGTTTGAGAATTGGTAACAGGAACTATTTTTATCTTGGGTGGCTTAAGACCATCTGGGTTGGTGAAATCAACTAGTTTGAAGTTTTCAAGAACATCACACTCATCTGACCAAGTTGGTCTAAATTCATACTTTTGTTTTTCAGATTGAATGGAACCTTGTGCCTTTTCAAGAATGATTATCTTGCCACTAGGTTCAGTGGTCTTGATTTCTTCACCAGTTGATGTGGTTGGTATGATCTTTCACAGGTCATATTTTCTGAATCCAACACCAAACTTCACATTGCTTTTTCTTTGTTTTTTCAAAAAGCATCTCTTAACCATTATATGATTCAATGATCTTTCATAGGTGATCTGTGTGGATTCCAACTCCTTTTATAATTTTGATATTTTTCTATCGTTTTTTGGAGTTGACCCTTGGTTATGGTTATTTCATGTTTTAGACTGCTTATTTCAAGGTCTTTTTCAATAATTCGTGTTTTAAAATCTCTTTTTAATTTTTCAAGAATTATTTCACTGACTTGTACCCTTTCTCTTAGGTTTTCATTCACCTATTTGATATTAGCAAAAACTATGATACATTTATCAGAACATAACTCTATTAGAGTTTGTGGTGATACCTTAGAGGCAGTCATTTCAACTTGATCCACACTGTTGCAATCAGTGGAACTTCTTGGATAATTGTCATCCATCCTTTCTGCATGCTCCAAGTCATCAACAGATGTTTGACCTGGGCTTTCAGCTGTTTCACCAGCAATTCCTTCACCATCAGTTTTTTGAATTTGATCTTCTTCACCTGAGATATGTTCAAGTGCCATGAAATAGAAATTTGCATGTTCATCACCATCATTTGCGTATAAAGCAAAATTATCATCAGTTAAGTTTTCAGGTAAGCTACTCCAATCAACATAGCTTCGAGTAAAAACGCTTTGTTGATTAGGCTCTATAGGTGCAGGAGTAGGAGCAGGAGCAGCTTGTGGTACTTGAACATGTGCCACAGACATATGAACATACTAAACCCGAGGAACTTGTGGTGCTTGAACATAATGCATGGCACATGATTCATGTTTTGTGCAAAGTGGGTTGTGTTTTGCACAATTGGTTCAGGGGTATTTTTGGGATAAAATTTTTGTTGTGTATTAGATTGGGGTCTTTGATTAAGATATGTGATCAATGATGCAGAGTTGTTTGACTGACTCTTGCCCTCTCTTTCAAAGTGACCTAATCTATAACACTTGAAACATTTCATTTTAGATTTATCCAACCCCACTTTTGACCTCCACTTAATCCTAGATATGTCCTACTAGTCCTTTTGTAAAAGTTATTTGCTTTTAGGCTTAGTAGTGCCACTTGATGCAATATATCCATTTCCTCTAGCTCAGTTAGGTCTATGTGCTTAAGATCATCAAGTACAAACGACAGACTATCAGGACCATGACTATCCACTGTTGCTTTAATCCAAACATACGTTTAGCCAGACAGATTTTGGTCTTCTTCATCAAACCTTTGCTCTAACAGACTTTAGACTTCAACATACCTTGTTTCTTCATGAACAACAGTTCCAAGGCTTTGATTAGATGTTTACTAGTCTTTAACAGATGCTTTGATTTAGGTATTCAAGATTCACTATCTTTGGGGAGAATCTGGTTCAAGCTTCTGTTTATTTCTTGTTCACTTGATCATGTTTTGTTTTCAGATATCATATGTTCTTTTGTAGGTCCAATATGGAAACATGTTACCTAAACTGTAAGTCTCATATCGATTGAGGAGGAGAACGAAGCCTTCCTTATAAGGTGGTGGAAACCTTCTCTACCAAGACGCGTTTTGCCTATGCGAGCAACTCATCGGGTGAAAACAAAATCCGTGAGTTCCTGGATGGGCAACCCATCGGGGGCAAAGCGAAAAATATCTTGACACAGCTTACTTGGACTGTTACATAAACATCTTCAATCTCACCAACATGAATCCAATATAAATGTATTGAACAAATGCTGACAAAACCTTAAAAAAGACATGCAAAAAGATTTTCAAATGAGAATACACCCATTGTTACCAAACTAACGAAGAATACAAAAGCATCAAACAAATCTAACAACGTTTAACACATTCTATCCAGGACAACCTGAAAGATTAACCAGAAGGTAAAAACCCTAATGATTACAAAAATCATATAGCCGTAAAAAGCAAAGAAATCAAACCTGAAAAAACAAAATGGTTATCCGGAGCCGGAACCATGCAGGAGAACGTGAATGTCACAATGAACAGGCTGAAGTGAAAGCATAGAGTTGCGTAGTGGATCATCAGCGGTGGCAACAATGTAAGGTAGGAGGAAGGTGAAGCGGTGGTAATTAGTCTTTAGGCGTTTAAAGACAACCGATCATCAAAACAAATGGTCATGATAGAAAGAAGGTAGTGCCGGAGATGTTAAGTAGCGCAATAGGTGAGTGGTAAAGCGTTTAACCGGTAGTGGTTGGTGAAGCGGTGGGACATTTTGGAAAAGAAGCAAGAAATGAGGGTTTCAACTTACATACCCATCACATGTACAACAACACAAAAGGCAAGTATAACACCGAAATACATAAACCCTTAAAGTTAAGTGTACAACCCCACAAAGAGAGCACCACTTACAAATTAATAAATATATAAAAGATGCATAAAACGTTGTGGCTTTCTAATATTACTTGTTAATTATGTTTCGAATCCATTTATGAAATACTTGCGTGTTGAATTTCATTTACATTGTTTGTAAGTGTGTGTGAGCATTTGTTTTTGAACTTGATTTGCATTTGTTGTTGTACGCTCATGAGGTAACTACGTATAGTGTCATTCTTATAGCATCTCAAGATGGATAAAAGTTACCAGAATTTAGTGAAGATGATGTTAACTTCAATTTAATTTTTTTATAATTAGGTTTTTGAGTTCTAATATTTGTTAGTATTTTATTATATAATGTAACATGTCCGCGTATTCGGAGATAGAGAGTGTTATATTTTTATCTGTTAGGATCTAAGTTTGATTGTTGTGACAGTTTAAGATGGAAATAATGAATGAAGATAAAACAAAAATGGAAATATGCAGCGGAATAAAAAATCTTTGAATCACAACATTGAGAAGAATGCTTTCATCATCATGCTTTTATAAAGATTGCAATTACGGTGTTTACATATGCATGAGAATACAAACTCCCCCTCAGTCTGATCACTCCTAGTTTGTTCGTACAAAAATGATAAGAGGAAAGTGATAAATAGAACAGTACAAGCACTGTTCTATTTATAGTACAAACCAAACATCTAAAGCATCTAAGCTGACGTCACCTAGACAGCGACATCTAACAGCCTAACAAACTCTTAACATCTCCTAAGCACTGTAACATTGATAACCTCTATTGATCAGCATATGTTGAATAATCATCTATTGTTCTTTAACATCTGTTGATCCTTAGCAGACCTTTGCTTCTTTAGACTTTGTCTTTATCAGCAAAGGATGATCAGACCTTTGCTTCAACAGACTTTGTCTTCATCAGCAGAGGTTCACTTTGGCAGACATTTGGTTCAACAGATTTTGTCTTCAAGCAGATGTTCTCTTTGGCAGACTTTTGGAGTAGCAGATGTTAAGTCTTTGCTTTGGCACTGTTATTCATGATCAGATGTTGTAGACTATTTTGGCTTTCCAATCATATGTTCTTATGTAGCGTCCACTAGATCCAATAGTCTCCTCCTAGAACAGATGATGCCAAAACACTTCTTTATTTTTGATCTTTATTGTGCCTTTGAATTGTAACTCAAATTTCATGGAGACCATATCTTCAAAATCCCTTTCAAGTTCAAGTTTCAACAGATCTAGGAGGTCACCTGCATCCAGACCATATGCATCCTCCATTTTTAGCCTTTGAACACTACCATCTGATCTAAGAAAAGTCAATTCATGGGTGTTTGAGGATGACTTCCACTTTAGAATTTTTGGATCAGATGGTTTTCTTGGGTGAAGAGTTATTCTTGATGAGTTGGGTGATTGTGGCATGCTGACAAGATTTGCAACTGTTTCTCTTAGTTTGTTACTTACAGGATCTGTGTGGTATAACAACTGGTTTTTGATTCCCTCTTTCTTGTATTAGTCAAACCTCTATTCATCAGCCTCAACCATCTGCTTCTGCCTTTTTGCTTGATTCAAGGCAGCTATGGACAAGTCAGATGCTGAGGACAGCTTTTTAGATGTATGGGTCTGTTGAGGGACAACCACTGTTGGATATACTAGCTTTTTCGGAACTGTAGGATCCATTGCTCTTAGCTGTTCCAGTCTTTTGTATGTTTCAACAATTTTTTATTCTGACCATCTGGCAACAGACCTTGCATTACCATAATTTGTAGCAACAAGCTTTACTCTCATTTTCTTCAGCTTCAATGCCTTGTTTTGATCAATTTGTTTGCCTTTCTTCCAGTCTGGTGGAGTTGGCTTTTGTGAAGGGTCATTGAGCATCTTTTGAATTCTTTCAGTTTCTTCTTTGAGAGAATTTATTGACCAATCATTGAATTGTGCTCTTGTTGCTTTGTATGGTTTATTTTGCATGATGTGATCAAGGTAATCCTATTCCAGTTCCTTATCAAGCTCAGCATTAATTGGCTTCTCAGACATGGACTTGCTCAGGTCCTTAGCATAATCTTCAATCTTGCTAACCTTGCTACGTTCTAGTGACAAGATTCCCTGAGTAGTCCTGTCATCCATCCATTTACACTTCTCATTTCCAATATATTAAGCCTGTCTAGCCTTTAGCTTCAAATATTCATCTAAGTTTCTAGGCTTTCGATAACCAAGGAGAGACGGGAAGGATAGTTGTGATGTATCCTTTGTTGTATAAAATGATTCAATTTGACCTTTGATAACATGAATTTCTAGAGGATACTGAGCAGCTAGTGGAATGATTGATGGTTGTGGTGCAGTGGGTGGAAGTGAAGTGGATCTAAATGGAAAAGATGAGAGTGGTGTGGCTTGAATGGGGGCATATGATAAGGAGACTGGTGGTTGAATCTCGTCATCATCTTCTTGTACTACAAAAATTTTCTTTTAGGTGTGAATTTGATTTTGGTGAAGGTGGGCATATTAGAATTCTTGGTGGTGTGGGCAGTGGTTGTGTAGTTGGTAGTGTGGGAAAAATGATCATGGCAGTTGTTTGGGTAACATCTGCTGATACAACAGTTGTACCAGTAGTGGTTTGTGGAAAATCTGCTGATACATCTGTTGTACCAGCATCTGTTGGTTGTATTGGTGATGGTTTCTTTTATTTCTTTTGTGGTGGTTTTTGTGGTGAGGGTTTTACTTTGGGTTGGGTTGGGTTGTGAGTTCAGGTTCGGTTCGTAAACGAAAACAAGATCTGCGATGAATCCGGTTTAACATGCGGAATCTGTTAAACCGAACCGTAATCATGCGCGAAGTCATAAATAATATCATTTTATTATCAAACAAACAATAACCGGATAGAGTTTCGACGCCTATGTTACAAAAACAACTCGATCTAGATGAATGTAGAACTTGATGATCTTGTGCGAAGTTGTTTTTATCTGATATGCGTGTTCTCTTTTACGAAGGGACATGTAGGATATATATAGTTGTTTAGCTTCGAACCAACTGCCATACTTGTCTTCGTATGAAGCCATGCAAGTTCCAAGATCATATGAAGATGCAACTCTCTGGTTCATGCAAGTCTCCCAAATTCATCCATACTTGAACATGCAGACTTCATTTTGTTGATTATAATGTTTCCATGCACGTTGACTTCACATTTTCTGTATATGCACCTTGAATGATGTAATGGAGATGTCATAGATATGATGTCATTACCGTTGATGATGACATCATACCCGAACATTCCTGCTCTCTTCGTATCGTATCGTATCGTATCGTATCGTATCGTATCGTATCGTGTCGTTCCTTATACTGACCTGACATTACCTAACGACACATAGTGAAACCTCTGTCCGGTATAATACGGACTCAAGACTTTAAACGATACAAATACACGCAGATTTCTAAGTATAGACATACAAAATGTATTCAAAGACTCCTCCTTGGACATAGCTTAGAAATCTGTGAAGTTTAGTCTTGATCTGCCACGGAAAACATATTCAAGCAATCAAAGTAAAACTGTAAGCTCCCCCTTGAATAATGCTCTGAATCACTAAACATTTTAGATTTGACAATTAATCTTGCCCCCCTTTCTTTTGGCTTCCTGTCAAATCTTATCATTATTGAAATAAACATTTTAGATTCAACTGGTGAGAGTTTTCTAAACTTATAAGTGTCTATTATCATATATGACATTTAAGCATGATCAATTTCAGTAACCCTCACAGATGATCAAGTTCAAATTAATGACCTTGATTACCCAACTTATTGACTTTTTAAATTTTCATTTTAAAAATTCAAGTTTCAAATTAATGAACTTGTTTATGTTTAGCATCTTCAGATTTTGAAACTCGGCTTTCCATCATCGGTTGTCGAAAATAAAGTGGAAACAAAATCTTTTTGTATTTTTTCTGTAAAGTAAAGCAGTAAAAAATATTTACAAGAAATATTTTTGTTTGAGATCGTGTCAGAGGATCATATCAGTTTATGACAAGTCACTAGCACCGTTGACCTTTTTAGATTTTAAGTTCTAAACGATTCACTTAGATTATTAGTATACTGGTCCACTTAAATTTTCACACAAAGTTCAACTGATTCGAGATACTAGATTTTGTGTTTTAAGAACTTAAACTTATTCGTGTGTCCCACCTCAGAATATACTCCCATATCAAGATTCCCTAGATTCAGTCTTACAGGTGAATATACTATATTGATATCTGTTCTCTGGGTAGTGCGAGGCCTTGAGAGCTCAGGTAGGGGTGTGCAAAAAACCAAATTAACCGAAGCATAACCGAATTAACCGACAAAATCGAACCGAAAAAACCAAACCAAATAAAAAACCGGTGGGTCGGTTAGTGGTTTTTTTGAAAACCGAAAGTAGCGGGTCAGTTATGGTTATCATTTTTTCCATACCCACCATAACCAAACGAACCGGCATGTAATAAATTTTTGTAGGATTTAGGACATTTCACCATATTTTTAATATTTGATGTTGTTTATTGAAGATTTTTAGTATTTATAGCTTTTTCATATCATTTTGTTGTTTTGGTTGGATGTTTATTTGAATTTATGGAATGTATCATATCACTTTATTTCAATATTCGATAATAATTGGTATTAATATTATAGATTATATGTATTTTTTATACTTTGTAATATACTAATATATATATAAATATGTAATAACAATTTATTCCATATTAAAAAAATTAAGCTATTTTTAGCTAAGCTAAATACACGGTTAACCACCCATAACTGATGCGCTAAAACCATCAAAACCGAATAACCATAACCACCATAACTGATCGGTTATGGTTATGGTTATCCATTAACCGACATCGCGGTTAAGGTTATGGTTTTAGGTCAAAACTGACCCAAACCGACCCATGCACACCCCTAAGCCCAGGTATGAACTACCGTTCAGTCAAAGAGATGAAGGTTCGACTTTGAGGTGTGTCCCACTTAGGGATCTTCTTTACAACTGCACTGTGACATCTGTGCCTCTACGACCATCGTACAAATACGAATCCAATGGAATCTAGTGTTTCATTCTTGGGATTTGTATAAATACTTGTGACAATTGCACATATCAATTTTTGTTCAATTTCAAGCTTTAAATCGCTTTCTGGGAAGTTATACGCAAACTGATGCGTAAACGTAATCAGTTTAACGCGAAAAACACTCCGGAACAGTGACATAGGCTTAAAATATGTGACAACCCTCATAATTACATGCATCGGTATGATTAATTAATATTAAATTGTGCTTAATGACTGTGCTTAATTACAACTGATGACGTAACTACTTTATGATTTCTGCATTCTTCAGCAAAATTCAGCTTTTTAACATACTAGTTGTTATGGGTGAAATTCTGAGTTCATATCTTGGGAAATATCTTGACTTATATCTTGGTTGTATGATATCTGTTCATATCCGGGATGCTCATTCAGGATATTGGTAACATCCTGAATGGTATCCTCAGGATTACTAACGGGTTGTGTGCAGGAGTACGCGTCCAGGTGCCCAACGTTCATGAAGACCCTTTCTCCGGGAGACGCGGTCCAAGTTGTTCAAATGAAGACGTTGAAGCCGCATTACTCGGTCTACAACGTTAACAATGGAATATTCAGAAGCATCCCATATTTATAGGAATTTTAGTTTGTATTTCGTTACTATAAATAGGTGGGTATATCAGATCGAATAGGACATCACAGCTACACTCACTACACTCTCACACTTGTTCTCTCGCAATTTTTACTTTCACACAAAGCATTGTAACACTTAGCGATCTGGTCAATATCCTGCACTGTATCCTGAAGTTTGAAGCAATAAGAAGAACTAGGCAGCTGCGATTGTCAGCTCCCGAGGTTTTATGCCGGCGATCTAGATCGATCAAGGGCTTTCCTCGTACATCTCGTGTCATTTCCTTTAATTTTTGCTCATAGTTTGATCGTAGATACAGCTCAATATCCTGAGCCGTATCCTGAAAACTGTTTTTACAAACAACCTAACCAGCATATTTCTAACGCACTTTCTAGCACACTACCTCACTTAACTAATTTGATCACTTAATTGTTTCGGTAATTTTTGACCAAAACAATTTGGCGCCATCCGTGGGACAAGTGGTGCTAGCTTTACTAAAAATCTTTGTAAAATTGTTAATCGGTTTTCTGTTTTCAAAACTTTTTGCCACATTGTCCACAATGGCCTCAAGATCAAACATGAGCTCCTCCACTGTGTCTGCTACTTCTGGTTCGGTGCTTCCACCACCTCCTCCAAGGATGCCAGCTTCTTAACAACCTCAGGATATTATCCCTACTCGGAGTGTTCAGGGATCTGCTCCCGTTTTAGCTTCTAATGATGAAATTCTAACCTTATTTGGAAGTGTGCATGAACAAATGAGGCAGCAATAGGAAACTAACCAAATGCTGTTAAGAGAAATACAACTCTTAAAAGCTGGCTCGAGCAGATCCGCTGAGGATATTGTTACTCCTTTACAACCCAGAACTTTGAACTTCAGTTCGGCTGTGTATACTGAGGATAATAGGGGGAATATTGTGCCCAGTCATTCCCAGAATCATACTCCTGAAATACCCTCCTCGATCAGGATGTCAACTGTGAGGAGCTCAGGATATGTTTCAGGATATGGCCAGAATCCTCAGACTGGTAACGTGTCAAATAATAATATTCATGCTACTAACAATAGTGGATCTTTGCAGGATGCAGGTGTGACGTCAACATTTACTAGGGAGCTTCAGAAATTGAAGGACATGATATCCAGTGTACCTGGAGTGGTCCAGCCAATTCTGGAAGTGTCCCAAGACAGCCACAGGATATCTCGTTTCGCATATCCTATCTATGATGCTGAGATTCCAAAAAGATTTCAAACCCCCAACATGAAGCTCTACGCTGGGACTATGGATCCTGAAGAGCATATTGCCCAGTATAGGGAAAGAATGGAGATTAATCCTATCCCTCCGGAGCTCAAGGAAGCATGCTTGTGCAAGGGCTTTGGTTCTACCTTAACAGGATCAGCCTTGCAATGGCTCTTAAATGATAACTCAAGGACATCAGGAATCCCTAAGGGATTATGTGAACAAATTCAGCAGGGAATCCTTTGATATCCTGCACCTTGATGTTGCCACAGCGGTCCAAGCATTCAAGATGGGACTACAAAAGGATTCCCAATTTTATCAGGATCTTGTGATGAATCCTTGCAGGAATTTGGACGAGGCTCGAAACAGAGCCTTGAGATATATCAGGCTGGAGGATGATAAGAAAATGCAAGAAAGGATGAACTCATCCACTACCTACGAGTCAACCAATAGGAAGTCAGAATCCTCATTTAAACCATATCGCTCTAAGCCATATGGTAGAAATGACAACAAGAAAGTGAATGCTGTTGAAGATGAGGATCCTGAAGAATATCCTGAATTATCTGAATATTGCTTTTCTGTTAACATTCCTGAATTAATGTATGCTATGCAGGGTTTAGGAGACAAAGCTAGGTGGCCTCGAAAGAACCAACAAAAAGCTGATTGGAAGGATAAATCCAAATGGTGTGCCTTCCACGAAGATTTTGGTCATGTGACTGAGGATTGCATTACTCTAAGAAAAGAAATAAGTTATCTTCTGAGCAAGGGATATCTGAAGGATCTCCTAGGAAGAAAGAAGAATAAGGGTCAGGATACGGAGAAGGATCCTGAACGAGCGGCGTCACCTCCTGCGGATGCCAAGATAATTAACTTTATTTCGGGAGGATCTGACATTTGTGGGACTTCGTATTCTGCGGCCAAGAGGCATGCAAAGGAGGCTAAGACTGAAAGGGGAGATAAACCAGCCAGGATGACAACCCTTACAACTGACAAAGTGATCACTTTCGACAGTGATGACCGGGATACTGTGCAGGATCCTCACCATGATGCTCTCGTAATAACATTATATGTTGCTAACCATTTTGTACGCGGGATATTGGTGGACAACGGTAGCTCTGTCAATATAATTCAGCTGGAAACATTGAAGAGGATGAATGTATCTCCGATGGACATTACTTCGAAGTCCACTGTGCTCGTTGGTTTCAGTGGAGAAGCTAGGAATACCGTAGGATAGATAAAGTTACCAGTATATGTTGAAGGGTCAACTCGATACAACGTTTCTGTGTGATGGACTCCCTATCCTGCTATAACATCATACTGGGCAGGCCATGGATCCATGACATGAAGGCTGTCCCATCAACTTATCATCAATGCATCAAGATCCCTACCCCTTGGGGGGTCGTCAAGGTTGATAGTGATCAGCAGGAGGCGAAAGAATGTTACTCATCCTCGATGAAATCCTCAACCAAACCTAGTGCAGCATAGCAATTAAAGATGTGGGCCCAGGATATCATGGAGGCTTCGGAGCAGGATATGAAGAAAATTATCCTGGATCAGGATAATCCAGATACCTCGGTGCTCGTAGGAACCAATATCCCTCAGGATATTGAAGATCAATTAACTAACTTTTTAAAATGCAGAATGTAAACATTTGCATGGAAGCATGAGGATATGACAGGTATATCCAAAGACATTATCACTCACAAGCTTGGAATTGACAGGTCGTTCAAGCCTGTACAGCAAAAGAGAAGGAAGTTCGCTCCTGAACGAAATACAATTATCCAAGAGGAAGTTGAGAGATTATTGAAGTCTAAGATGATCAGAGAAGTCAAATTTCCCAAATGGCTAGCAAATGTGGTCGTGGTTCAAAAGAAGAATGGGAAATGGAGAGTTTGTGTAGATTACACAGACTTGAATAAGGCTTGTCCCAAAGACCCATTTCCTCTTCCTCATATTGATGCAATGGTGGATGCTACCGCCGGGCACGAGATGTTAACCTTCATGGATGCATCCTCAGGATTTCAGCAGATTCAAATGGAGCCTTCGGACCAAGAGGATACTGCCTTCATGACACCAACAGGTATTTATTGTTATACTGCTATGCCTTTTGGTTTGAAAAATGCAGGTGCGACATACCAGAGATTGGTGAACATGATGTTCAAGGATAAGCTGGGGGACACAATGGAGGTATACATCGACGATATGGTGGTAAAATCTAAAAAGGCTGAGGATCACCTCCAGGATATTAAGGGAGCATTTGATATCCTGGATCAATATAACATGAAGCTAAATCCTGCCAAGTGCCATTTCGGAGTGGGGGCAGGAAAGTTTCTAGGATATATGGTGACCAAAAGAGGAATAGAGGCGAGCCCGGAGCAGATTAAAGCCATCTTGGATATCAAATCACCCTCAAACATGAAGGATGTTCAACGGTTAACAGGACGAGTTGCAGCATTGAACAGATTTATCTCAAGATCCTTGGAGAAATGCAAAGAGTTTTATGATATCTTGAAGAAGAACAAGAAGTTCGAATGGGGTGAGAAGCATGAAGCAGCCCTGCAGGATTTGAAGCAATATCTTTCAACTGCACCTCTATTGATGAAGCCTGAGAATGGTGAACCACTGTCCCTATACCTCGCGGTATCAGGGAATGCTGTAAGTGCCGTCCTTATAAAGGATCATGAAGGTCAGCAATATCTTGTTTATTATGTTAGTAAAAGTTTATTAGATGCAGAAACTAGATATTCTCATTTAGAAAAGTTGATATTAGCATTAGTTATGGCATCAACGAAGCTTAGACATTACTTTGAGACACATAGGATTCATGTTAAAACTAATTATCCTGTTAAAAATGTGCTTAGGAAACCAGAAATGTCCGGTAGGATGGCTAAGTGGTCAGTGAAGTTGAGTGCTTATGACTTAGTATATGAACCTAGGAATGCCATAAAATCCCAGGCTCTAGCCGACTTTGTGGCTGATTTCAGTAGTGATATCAGGATGAGGTAGACCTAGAAGTCCAACAATTAGGAGAATCCTCAGGATCCTGGACATTGTACACTGATGGAGCATCTAATGTTAGAGGAGTAGGACTGGGAATACTACTAAAATCGCCACAGGGGGACATATTACCCCAGGCTATTAGATGTGAATTTCCTGCTACCAATAACGAAGCAGAATATGAGGCTTTAATTGCAGGATTAGAACTAGCTAAAAATATGAATATCAAGAATTTGCAAGTATATGTTGACTCTTTGTTAATTACTAATCATTTTAATGGATCCTATGCAGTTAAGGGTGAGAAATTAATCGAATACCTCGATATTCTCAAAAAATTAGCAGGATATTTCGATGTTTTTACACTTGAACATGTACCAAGGGAAGATAATGCTGAAGCAGATGCCTTAGCAAACCTGGGATCATCGGTCAGGATACCGGAAGGAACCCAAATACCAATACTACATATCTTGTATCCTGCAACGAATCCTCAGGATAAAGAAGTAATAAGTATCCAGGATCCTGTTGCTGAATATCCTGAGGAGGATCCTAAATCCTGGATGGCTCCAATCATAAGATATCTCAAGGAAGGACACATCCCTAAAGACGAAAATCATAAGGCATTTAGGATGAAGGTATCACGATTCACCATTATAAATAATGTCTTGTACAAGAAATCTCTTGCAGGACCATATCTAAGGTGCTTGGAGGATCCCGAAACTAAAGAAGTAATTCAGGATATACATGATGGGGATTGTGGTAACCATACTGGGGGCAGGTCATTATTCTCAAAAGTGTTGAGAACAGGATACTATTGGCCAACGATGAGGAAAGATGCTCAGAATATGCTCGAAGATGTGATGCATGTCAAAGGCACAGTAACATACTACATCAACCATCTGAACCACTATATCCTATAGCTTCCCCTTGGCCATTCATGAAATGGGGAATGGACATAGTAGGGAAATTGCCAAAAGCTCCAGGAGGAAAAGTCTTTATGCTGGCAATGACTGATTATTTCTCTAAGTGGGTGGAGGCTGAAGCATTTGTTCAAGTCAGAGATCAAGAAGTAGTATCCTTCATAAAGAGGAATATCCTGACCAGGTTTGGAGTACCAGCTGAAATCATTTGTGACAATGGTTCTCAATTTATAAGCAAGAGAACTACTGACTTTTGCAAGAGTTGGGGAATCAAGATGATCACATCCACCCCGGTACATCCTCAAGCAAATGGACAAGCTGAATCCTCAAACAAGATAATTGTTAACAACTTGAAGAAGAGATTAGGAACCAAGAAAGGAAGATGGGCAGAAGAACTACCCTTTGTTTTGTGGGCCGATAGAACAACGGTAAAGAATGCAACTGGCCAGACACCATTTTCCTTGGTATTCAGAGCAGAAGCAGTGATCCCAACAGAGATGGTAATACCTAATGCGAGATCTATCCTCCAGGATCCTGAGCAGAATCCTGAAGCTTTGTGCCAGGATTTGGACACCATAGACGATACAAGAGATGCAGCAAGACTAAGGATGGCAGCATATCAACAAAGGATATCCAGAGCATACAACAAGAATATAAGGACTAGAAGGTTCAAAGTTGGGGATTGGGTGTTAAGAAAGACTTTTCAAAATACCACTAATCCTGCTGATGGAAAACTGGCTCCAAAATGGGAAGGACCATATGAGGTTGAATCAGAATCAGGAAAAGGAGCATACCGACTCAGGAGCATGGAAGGGGAAATGCTACCAAGATCCTGGAATGCTATACAATTAAAGCTCTATTTCAAGTAAGAATAGAATTTAATTTCTATCTCAGAATGGTATGTGTTTTATCTCTCTTAAATATATTTGAATTCGTTTATTATCTTGAACCCAATACTGACTTAGGCATCGGAGGGGTGTTAGCCAAGCTAACACCCACCTTAGTTTAAGGTTGTTTTGCAGAATATGTGTCAGGATATAGCTCCAGGATAAACGCTCAGGATATTTCGAAAGATTAGAGGATTGGCCCCCTCTCTCACGTTTAAGGGATCCTGATCCCTTCAAAGGTTTAAAGGTATTCACCTTTCTCTCGAATTGGGTTTGAACACCCCGCCTGGAGCGCAAGTCATCTGGGGATAGTTCAAGGTAACGGGACCAGTTCATGTAAAAGTGGCTGACAATTTCGTTACTATTGGCTATATCCTGGATTCTAAAGGTATATGAGGATTGATCACCCTCTCTCACGAAAGGGTATTTTCATACCCTCTAAGGTTTAAAGGTTTTCACCTTTCTAAGACTTGGAGTTTATACACTCTCGCCTGTAGCGCATGAAAATCAGGGTTTATCCCCAGGATATGAGGGTTTATCCCCAGCATATTAAGGGTTTATCCCCAGCATATTAAGGGTTTATCCCAGGATATCAAGGGTTGATCCCTAGATATTCAGGATCTATTTAGTAAAGCTAAAGTATGACTATATCTATATTCCTATGTTAAACACAGGGGACATATATCATACCATTTAAAGGATGGATCCAAGTTTGTAAGTGTGCACTGGGTATATTTCTATGGTGGAAAATTGGAATTGATTCTTTAGGGAATTCCTGGTATGATATCTCCTTTTTTTGGATAACTTACAGATTCTGTGTCGGTATCCTGATCAGGATATCTTTCAGGATACATTTACAATGTGTTCCCAAGAATGTTCAGACAAAATTATTTTTACAAGTAAAATTCATGTAGTGAAAATATAACAACCGAAATAAAGCCAGAAAAAGGTTATCTTATTAACGTACCAAAAGTTGTGCTCTTGGTTTCACCTCAAACCAAGGACCATCCATCCACCAAGAGCACAATTAGTTCCTTACCATATTTACCTAACAGTTGAAGGTTTTGTCTCAAACTGAGACCCATCCGCCTCCAACTGTTATATTGTTCAAAAAGCAAAACATACTAACATTGATGACTAAGGGCTTCGACCTGAAACTCAGGATCCCCCCACCTTTGGCCATCATATTGTTTAGATGCAGGAAAAGTAAATTGTTTTGAGTTACAAGCCAACGATCAAATTTAAAAAAGTGGGCTCCGGCCTTGGCACATACATCCATCATCGCCCACCTGAATTCCCTCACACAGCGGCATCCTCTCCAACCTTCTCTGCCTTCTCAGCCTCAGCATCCTGGGCAGCATCCTCACCAGCATCCGTCCCAGCATCCGCTCCAGCATCTTTCTTATCTCCAGCCTTGTCTGCCACCTCTGCCGACTTAGAGGATTCACCAGTTTCAGCAGGAAGGGGCACAGCCTTGCCTCCAAGCTCCTTCAGCTTTGCCACCCAGGATTCGACCGGCCAGGATGGACACTCAAGGCCTGTTCCCTTGGCCTCATAGGGCAACTTAATACGAGCTTGTAGTAGGGAGACGATGGCAGAAGCTTTGATTCCTTCCCGGAAAGAAACCATGGCCTGTTCATGTTCCATTTGGACAGTGGCCAGCTTGATCTCAGCATCCTGGGTCACTTTCTTCAGCTTGTCCTCATAGTGCCGGGTCTTCACTTTAGCAATGGCAACTTGGTCGGCAATAGTAGTTTCAAGCTGTTTAATCCTGGCTTCATAGAGTGCAGCAGCACCACAGGCATCGTTGTACAGGTGGAGCAGATGCTGGAGGCCCCGTAAGTAAGCAATTCAGGAGTAAATCAATATTCGCTAACCTGGATATCCTGTCAGGATATTCTATCAGGTTATATGTGCAGGATATAGGGTCAGGATATTACCTTATTAAGGAAGGATGTCATCGGTTCCAAGGAATCAGTGAAGCTGAGCACATCATAAGAAAATCCTTCGGAGCATGGAGCACTAACTTCGGAGTTCTTCCTCTTCTTTGAGGTGGAAGCATGAGTCCTCGGATTAGCTTTAGGAGCCGGGAGCGGCTTGGAGCTGGTGGCAGCAGGGGTCTCTTTCTTGACCATGACTGGAGTAGGGTAACTGTCAAGCTCATCGAGATCGAGGAGGATTGGGACTTTGCTGGAGTGTGCATACAGGGAGTTGATTTTTTTCCTAAATATGCCAAATAAAAACATGTATGCAGGATATTGTGCAGGATCCTTACCAGACATGTTTGCACTGGAAAGAGGGCTTGGAGATGGTGGAGACGGGTTAAAACTTCTTTCAGCCTCTGGAAGGAGTCTGATAGCGTCGATCCTCTTCTGTGAATCAGCAAGGGGAGGTGCAAGCTTCCTAAAATCAGCTGTATACAAAACAATAAACAGAAAGTTGATCAGTTCAGGATATGGAACAGGATAAGAGGCGGGATCATCCTTAAACCCTAAATCCTACCCTTTTTCAACTATTTCACCGGATATTCCGTTCCACCAGGGATTGAGTCTCTTTTTAAAAAGAAGAACTTGGATTGCCATTTCTCCTCGTTCCTGGTGGCACGAAGTATCAACGGCTCGCCGGAGGTGGAGTAAAACAAAAATCTACAGGATCCGTGGTATCTAAGCCGGTAAGCTAGGGGGAGGTCATGAACAGAAAGATCAGGAATGTGATTCTTCTTGATCTGGTCAAGAACGGACAAAACACTCCAAAGCATCGGCATTGTTTGGCTAAAAGAGATTTTTGTAATGTTCAAAAACTCGGTGATAAAGTCTGGAAAGGGGAACCGTAACCCTAAGGTGAAAGGAAAGGCACTAAAGCACAACCATTCGTAGGAAACCATGTCCGACCGGATTTCCCGGTCAAATGGCCGGAATACCATCCCTTCCGGGAAGATACCGGAGGATTTGAGGGCCGACAAATGGGCGCTATCAAAGGTACATATTTCTTTCTCCGGATCCTGGAGAAGATTCTGTTGTATGAATGTGGGGGCGGAGTCGCCGGAACTTGATCTTGTTTGCCTTGTCATATTCTCGCCGGAATGCTGAACAGAAAGAGAGAAGAAGATGGAAAAGGGAGAGAGGTTTTTACCTTTTTTCACTTCGGTAAAGAATAAATGGGATAAGGACGAGAAGTTATAGGGTGGTGATGAGTAAATATAGGCTGAGCAGTTGCAAACGGTCACATCATGGATCTAATCTCTTAAATTGCCTCGATCTTCGTAAAAAAATGTAACCGTTAGTGGCAGGATACTAAACGGTAACATTTTTTGGGGACAATTGTTATGGGTGAAATTCTGAGTTCATATCTTGGGAAATATCTTGACTTATATCTTGGTTGTATGATATCTGTTCATATCTGGGATGCTCATTCAGGATATTGGTAACATCCTGAATGGTATCCTCAGGATTACTAACAGGTTGTGTGCAGGAGTACGCGTCCAGGTGCCCAACGTTCATGAAGACCCTTTCTCCGGGAGACTTGGTCCAAGTTGTTCAAATGAAGACGTTGAAGCCGCATTACTCGGTCTACAACGTTAACAATGGAATATTCAGAAGCATCCCATATTTATAGGAATTTTAGTTTGTATTTCGTTACTATAAATAGGTGGGTATATCAGATCGAATAGTGTTAGGGGTCATTTTCTTAACATACGTATCCTGATCAATATCCTGCCTTTGTTTGTTTATCTGTGACCAGGATGCTGGAAGAGGATATTGCTAACATCTTGGGTGATATCCTGAGCCTTGTTGAATTAACCACGTGCAGGTTGAAGGCTGAGACTTGCTAACGGTCAAGAAGACTTCTTCTCCTCAAGACTCGGACGAATTTGTTGAGGAAGAGACGTTGAGCCCGAAAGACTAGGTCTACAACGTTCGAAGAAGGAATATTCGGTGGATCCCGCAAGTTTAGGGTAGTTTGTTATTTTATCTTTACTATAAATAGATGGGGGCGGATCAGCTTAGAACACACAACTTTTCACTAACACTCTCGTACACTTACACTCTCTAGCTCATTGCAAACACCACACTTGTATTCAAGTTTCGTCGTAACACTTAGTCGATCCGTACCACATCCTGCACTGTATCCTGATTTTTGAAGCAATAGAAGAACTAGGCAGCTGCGATTGTCAGCTCCCGAGGTTTTATGCCGGCGATCTAGATTGATCAAGGGCTTTCCTCGTACATCCCGTGTCGTTTACTTTACTTTTGATCATTGTTTGATCATAGATACAGCTCTATATCCTGAGCCGTATCCTGAAACTGTTTTTACAAATTAACTTGATTAACATATTTTCGACACTCATTTCTAGCACACTACCTCACTTAACTAATTTGATCACTTAATTGCTTCGGTAATTTTTGACCAAAACAATTTGGCGCCCACCGTGGGGCAAGTGGTGCTCTCTTTACTAAAAATTTTTGTCAAATCGCTAATCGGTTTTCTATTTTCAAAACTTTTTGCCACATTGTCCATAATGGCCTCAAGATCAAACATGAGTTCCTCTACTGTGTCTGCTATGACTTCTGCTACTACCGGTTCGGTGCTTCCACCACCTCCTCCAAGGATGCCAGCCTCTACACAATCTCAAGATGTTATCCCTACTCGGAGTGTCCAGGGATCTGCTCCCGTTTTAGCTTCTAATGATGAAATTTTAACTTTATTTGGAAGTGTGCAGGAACAAATGAGGCAGCAACAGGAAACAAACCAAATGCTTTTAAGGGAAATACAACTCCTGAAGTCTGGCTCGAGCAGATCTGCTGAGGACAATGTCACTCCATTACACCCCAGAGCTGTGACAACCCGCACTAAACCAGGTATCCGTACGACTTAACTAATGATTGATTACTGCTTAATTACTGTGCTTGTTTGAACTAGCTGATGAACTGCTACTTGAATACTGATACATGTACTTACCTGCATCATACTTTACTTATCGTCACTACATTATTTACATACGGCACCTTAATGACAAACATGATGCACAAAAAGCACAGTAGCACTATCGGATGACCTACTGAACATGCTGATGAAGCCAGCATCAGGCAAACACTGCCTCTAAGGCCTGTATGAGCCAGAGATATTTTGCTACACTAATGGTGAGTGTAGGGATATAAGGGTTGTAGAACTGCGTCTCTAGGAATAAGTCACAGTGACTGGATGTGCCTAAAACATACTCTGAGTACAAAACTCAGCACTTTACAAAATAATTCAGCTTTTAGCTACCTAATAAAGTGCCAAAACATGAGAAAAATATTACTAGACACTTTCCAAAGTGTCAGGAATAAGCTGTGTCACTAAAAAGAGTAATAACGACACTTTAAAGCTTTGTTAACGCTTTAACGGATTACTATCCAAACGAACAACCGGGCGTTACCCGAAACATGAAAATATTGTTATTTTCATTATTTATATATTTTTTTTGAGCCAGTTAGGGTCCCCGCATACCCTAACACCCATTGTATCTCACTAAACATAACTAACCAAGTTAAACACCTAACTAACTTGGTTTAACATAACTAATGTCTAACTAATACTTGGAATCGGACTAGACCCCCCCCCTTCCAAACCGGCCCCAACTATGGGGAGACATTACTTGGTACTTGGAAGATTATTATAATCCCTTGCCTAATATCTAGGAGGCACAAGATCTTTTGGGTATTAGCACTTGAAATTGCCTATAAGATTAACACTAAACACACTTGTTCTTACCATCACTTAACTCACAAGAACAACTCTCTCTCCCTCTCTTCCAAGTCTCGGCCGAACACCCCCTAGCCCATACACCCACTTTCGGTTTTCGATCTTGCCATTTCAAGGTGATACAAGCTTCAAGGATCACGTATTAGGAGGCTTGGTGCACTCGGAGTTTGAAGGACCTCTCTACTTAGCTTTTATCCACCCATTTTTCGTCAAGGTTCTTCCCTAGCCTTGAGCTAGAGGTATAATGTTTAAAACTCGTTTTTGAACTATTCTAAAGTGGTTAAAAGGAATTGTATTGGTTAAATCTCGTTAAAATACTAAATGATGAACAAAAGTCTACTTAAAACACTTAAAATGGTGGTTAATAGCTTATATGTTGTGTAAAAGTTGTAGTATTTGAAATGTGTGATTATTTAGACCCGATCTACGATGTGGTAGCTCGGATCATCGTTTAACCCGGTTTGGTAAGATCATGGATCTTAACATAAGCTTGTTTTGATTGATACAAGGGTTAAAAGGTGAAACTCTACCACACATGAAACATGAACTTGTGTAAAAGTGTTTTAACTTGTGTAATAGTGTTTAAAACTAGCAGATCTACGTATCTGCAAGTGGTATTTTCAAAGGACCACGCGTCAAGGAAATCATGTTTTCTAAAAGACGGATCTTACACTAACAAGTATGATTTTTATAAACCACAAGTGTGTAAACACTTGTGAAATGAAAAGATCCGACAAATAACCGTTTTTGTAAAAGATGACGAGAAGTTGTAAAGACGGATTTCTCTAGAAACGAGGTTTTTATGAGATCAAGATTACTTTATATAAAGATCCACAAAATATAATGGGATTTACACTATAGTTTCGGAAAAACTACAAGTTCATGCGATTATGCGATTTACATACTTGTCGACTAGTTTGATGTGTCGGAAATTGTTTGATTGAATAAGGAAGTTGTTGAAATTGATTTTGTAAAAGAAAATGATACGCTTGAAAGCGTGGCCAGCTCCAGTTACAGAGGAAACTCTGGCGAAATTTTTCTAAAAACCTAACACTTAGAACTATTTACACTACAAGTGTTAGAATTATTTTTGACATGTTTCCGCAATATAAATTTCGCCATGACTTTATTTACTAATATTCGGAGGTGGGATTTTCACAAAATTTAACGTGATAAATATATATATTTTTCACACACTGTTTATGATTATTTTGTGAAAATACATAAATATTATTTTTAGGAGTAAAAAATAATATTTACGAACGTTAACGATTCCATATAATACGAACGCTTTCACCATGAATATATAAGTTACACCGGTAATTATATTACCACTCGATTGTTAAAACGTAACTTACGCACTTACGCACTTATGGAAATATTTATGAACGCACATGTATTGAATCCCCCATCCTTGGGAAGGAAAATAACTACCAAGTATATACAGAACATAAACACGAAATAGTTGTCTAACTATTTCCCAAAAACTTAAACTATAAAGCTAAGGCACGGCCGTCCATCTAATAGAATTAGCACTTGTAGGTCGTCGCACAGCTTTCTGATTTGGAGATACTTGGTAGAGACGCTTCACTGTGAGTTCATGTCCCCCTTTTCTCTAACTGTTTTCAGTTTTCTTAACTGCGGGGGTGAAATACATGTTACTATGATTACGAGTACTTTATACACGGTATGGGTAGCGTAAGGAGGTTTATTATTCAGATCATGTGAGTGGGTAGGAGCAATATGAGGCCATTAGTCCTCATGTCGGGACCGAGGGACAGGAGCGGTAGATCTATCTGGGTGTAGCGAGCCCAGCCCCAGGCCAAACTAGAAACGGACCTTGGGGTGACTTTGTCCACATACAAATGCCGTGGCGAAATCTGCTAGGTTTGAGTCTCCCTATTTGCACTTCACATATATCAGTGGCCTTGCAAACCATTGGTGATCACAAGTCCCCTTATTGGCTACATACCACGACTATTTTTATACTCACAAAGGTTTACTTACTCACTTACACATGAACTCGCTCAACATTATTGTTGATTTTTCAACTTACATGTATTTCAGGAAATTAACGAGATCTGGCACGGTATGGCATGTTTTCCGCTGCACTAGTTACCAGGGTCATCCGGGGTTTAGGGAATGTGTCTCTTTCCTGGACAAGACACAACCCTTAAATCATGTTTATGTTATGTTTCAAGTTTGTAATGTCTGTTGAACAAAGGTTATGGTTGTTAGGGTATGTTCCCGTTAAAACAATGGTACTGTATTTGGTTTTCAAAACTTAATGGATGATCTTGCATGTTTTTAATTCATATAGCTTGGTTATGATTAAGCTATGGTATTAAGAAGTCACACCAAATTAACCACGCTTCCGCAAAGCCAGGGTGTGACAGCTTGGTATCAGAGCTCTGATCATAGCGAACTAGGATTCCTTCTCGAGTCTAGACTATGATCACTAGGGCTCTCATGAAAACATTTTTCTGCATACCACTTAAGTCCAGATCCAAAACTTTTTACAAACAAATGTTGAGCACATTTTATTATTTATAGGCTCAGCTTGGAGGGCTGAGGCTCGGTCTAGGTGACCGAGGTAGTTGAGTACGTTGATTTATTATAGGCTCAGCCTGGAGGGCTGAGGCTCGGTCTGGAGGATCGAGGCTTGGTCTAGGTGACCAAGGTAGTTGGCTAGGAAGAGTAGGCTCAGCCATGAAGGCTGAGGCTCGGTCAAGGGGACCGAGGCTCGATCTAAGTGGTCGAGGTGGAGGATAGAGCAGTCTTAAAGACTGGGAGAAATTGGCTAGTGAGACTAGGAGAAATATGTGATACCTTACTTGGTGACTTATGTGATTATCTGATTGTATGACTGATTATTTGAGCATATTTGTGTTTATGTTACAGACTCATGGATTCCGCCGGTACTGGCGATTCGGACACTTCTGGACCCATACCTATCGTATCTGATGACCTCACATCCTCCGAGCATGAGGTGTACACATCTGACTATACCAGTACTGACGAGGATGATTTCCAGCCCTTCGCACTACCCGATGGTGCTGATGAGCCTGCAGATGACCCTCCCGCTGAGTACCTACCTCTGGTAGAGATTCCGGCCCCTATACCCTTAGCCATTTATCCAACATATGATTTTGACGCCGAGGCTGATGGCGATATTGACCTGTTTGAGGATGAGATCCAGGGCGAGGCCCTACTCCCTGCGGACGATCTTCTGATGATCGCTGACGTTCCCGCTGAGGATTCGCCAGCACATTCTCCTGTCCCAGACTCCTTTGAGTCTGTGGCATCCGCACCTTCTCACACATTGAGCGCACAGCACTCTGCGCATGATTCTGATCCTGACCAGGCATCCTCTGTTGCACCTATTCCCCACTTTGAGTTTGACCATGATGACATAGAGGACTCTGACCCTATCTTTCCCCCGGGGTACGACCCGGATCATGATATCGAGTTTATACCTATGGATCAGCCCATGGAGGATCCAGCTGACCCAGTAGATCCTATCGACCCAGAGTTTGACTTCGAGATGGCTTTTGATGATCTCGAGCCTGTCATCGCTCCTGAGCAGGCAGCCGCTCTAGACCCCATACTCGAGCACATTGCACCTGTTCACCCTTTTGTTGCTCCCCCACCTGATCCCATTCCACTAGAGCCCGGGCATGCACTGTTCGCGGCACACATGGATCCACCAGATGAGCATGCATAGCATGGTTGGATACCTGCTGATGAGGATGTTCCACCTTTTCCCCCTCAGATCCCTGATGCACGACATGTTGATTCTTCTTTTCGGGTTCCCCAGTTTGTACCTCCAGCGAGGGCTGGAGAGGGTTCTTCAGCACATCCTTTTGGGCATGTACCGATGCCGATCCCTTTCATGCCCCAGATGTCATCTGTTCCACCCTCTGTTGCTCCATTTCATGTAGCACCTTTTGATCCCTCTAGTGAGCCGTTCCTTTGGGCACCAGGCTCTGGTATGCCACCTACTGACCCCTACCATTCTTTTCACAGGGGGTATACTATCGAGGACGTTTTGATGTCTTTTGTCGCTCAGCACGAGTCACTCACGCAGCGCATCCAGGAGCTTGAGAGAGCTCAGCTGCCACCGTGTCCGTGCCATGGTCAGACACACTCTCCTCTGCAGCCATTTCGACCCTTACCTCCAGATTATGCTGCCCGTCTCTTTACACTAGAGCAGCAGGTTGCTGCTATCATTCGTACCCAGCGAGCCATGGAGGAGGACTGGCTCCAGTTACGTCGTTTGCTTTACACCCACTTTCCCCCTCCTCCACCACCATCTGTATAGAGCTCATCAGTGCTGTTTGGGTAGACGAGGGTGAGAAGGCGGCGATTGCTTTTGACTGCACAGCATTTTTGGGAGACTACTTTATGATTCTGACTTTTGTTGACATGTATTTGATGTTGTATTGACACTGATGTAGTTTTTGGACAGGGGTGATGTAGCCCCTAGTTGATTGATGATTGTATGACACAGGGATGTACTGATACACTTATTATGTGGTCTCGATATATGGCAATCGCAGTATTCTCACCATATTTGATTCGCTTGATTGCTTATTCGTATTTTTGTGACATGGGATGATGTGTGATTGGTATTTGTGATGTGTTGATGACATGAGATGTTATGTGCTTTTACTATTACTATCGTTATATATGTACGCTACATTATGACCTGACTTACGTACTATAACATCGGAGCTTTACTATGGCCTGACCAATTTAAACCATCTTTTAGAAGATGCCGCCAAAACGTGAGACACGCATGCCTACTAATGAGGCAGAGCTACAACAAGTCATTGCTGCTGCCATAGCACAGTATGCACCATCTCAGCCCGGAACGAGCGGAAGTATTAACCAAGGCAATAACAATCCACCTCACGGTAATACTAAGTCATTAAGACATACCGTGACCTAATTGGATATCTCTAGCAATGATGCTAATGCCAAACGAATGTTATAACCTATGTGCAGGATGCACCTACAAGCAGTTTCAAGATTGCAAACCGGTCAACTTCGATGGCACTGGTGGTGCTGTCGCCTTTGTTCGTTGGGCTGAGAAAACCGAATCTGTTCTACGCATGAGCAAATGCGCACTGGATCAGCAAGTCACCTATATCTCAGGGCTATTCTTGGATGGAGCCCTCTCTTGGTGGAATCTGCAAGTACAGACACTAGGCGAAGCTGCTGCCTACGCGCTGACCTGGATCGAACTAAAAGAACTTATGCGCAAAAAGTACTGTTCCCGCACAGAAATCCACCGATTGGAGACCGAATTCTGGCACTTGAAAATGGACGGTCCAAAGATAGCAGAATACGTTCAAAGGTTCCATGACTTATCGCATGTGGTACCCTACATGGTCACTCCTGAGTTCAAGAGAATTGAACGCTTCATTTGGGGATTAGCTCCCCAAATCATAAGCATGGTAACCTCATCCAAGCCTGCAACCATTACTGAGGCGATTGATTTGAGCGTGGCTCTCACAGAGGAGGCCATTCGTCTGAACAAGTTTGATGATGCTGAGCATAAGAAGAAAGAGACTCATGTCGAGTCGTCAGGAGGCAACAAACGGAAGTTCTCAAACTTCAAGCAGGGCGCCAGTGTGGCGGTTAAGAAAGGAGGATCAGCTGGTAATGGAAAGAAAGGAAAAGGATACCAGGGCACCCAGCCCAAGTGTAATACCTGCCAACGCCACCATACTGGGCATTGTAATGTGAAAATATGTGAAGCATGTGGAAAGCTGGGCCACTCGAAAGATTCTTGTTGGGCTAGTACTGGCCGGGGAGGCCAGGGAGGATTTGGAAATAGAAATAATAACCGTGGTGGTATTGGAAATCGCCCACAGGGGAACAATGGAGGAGATGGAAATCGAGGCAACAATGCTAACCAAGCGGGCGCTGTGAATCGTAATCAGAGGAATGATCAAGCTGGTGGAAACGGGCAAAGACTTGGATGCTATAACTGCGGTGATATCGGGCATTTTAAGAAGAACTGCCCAGAGTTAAACCAAGCCCGTGGAAGGGTGTTCCAAATCGAAGCTAGGGAAGCGCACCAGGACCCCAATGTTGTTACTGGTACGTTCCCTGTCAATCAACGCTATGCATCCGTTTTATTTGATACTGGTGCCGATTATAGCTTCGTATCGTTAGAGTTTAAGAGTATGCTTGGTCTAGCCGCTAATAAGTTAGATATTCCCTACTCGATCGAATTAGCCAATGGAAAGTTAGTAGAAGCCAACGAAGTTATCAGAGGTTGTGTGATTGAATTAGGAGAACGTGAGTTTGCTCTGGATCTACTACCAGTCCAGTTGGGAAGCTTCGACGTGGTGGTAGGAATGGATTGGTTATCAGGCAACAAGGCTGAGATAGTATGTCACGAGAAAGTTGTTCGTATCCCAACCGATGATGGTGAGACAATTGTGGTACACGGAGAGAAGCGTGACACGCCGCTAAGGATTATCAGCTGCTTGAAAGCAAGAAAGTGTTTGCAGAAAGGATGTGTTGCTTTTCTGGCACACATTGTGGATAAGAAGGCTGCTGAGCCAAGAATCGAAGACATCCCTGTCGTAAGGGAGTATCCAGAAGTCTTCCCAGAAGACTTGCCTGGACTGCCACCTCAGAGACAAGTAGAGTTCCACATTGACTTAGTTCCAGGCGCCGCGCCTGTGGCTAAGGCACCTTATAGACTTGCTCCGTCTGAGATGCAGGAACTGTCGACACAACTTCAAGAGTTGTTAGACAAGGGTTTTATCCGACCAAGCTTCTCGCCTTGGGGAGCTCCGGTCCTGTTTGTCAAAAAGAAGGACGGTAGTTTTCGTATGTGCATCGACTACCGGGAGCTGAACAAGCTGACGATCAAGAATAGGTACCCTCTGCCAAGAATCGATGATCTGTTTGATCAACTGCAAGGCTCGAACTATTATTCAAAGATCGATCTTCGATCTGGATACCATCAGTTAAGGATACAAGAGGAAAGCATTCCGAAAACAGCCTTCAGAACTCGTTATGGACACTACGAGTTCCTCGTTATGCCATTTGGTTTGACAAACGCACCTGCGGTATTCATGGATCTAATGAATAGAGTTTGCAAACCGTACTTGGATAAGTTCGTGATTGTGTTTATCGATGACATCTTGATTTATTCAAAGACAAAGGCTGAGCACGAGCAGCATCTTAGAGCCATTCTAGAGCTACTGAAGAAGGAACAGCTGTATGCCAAATTCTCCAAGTGCGAATTTTGGCTACGTGAAGTCCAATTCCTTGGGCACGTGGTAAATGGAAATGGAATCCATGTTGATCCCACAAAGATCGAGGCGATCAAGGATTGGGAAACGCCAAAAACACCAACCGAAATTCGACAATTCTTGGGTTTGGCTGGCTACTATCGAAGGTTCATTGAGGATTTCTCAAAAATCGCTCAGCCATTGACGCTCCTCACCCAGAAAGATAAGAAGTTTGATTGGGGAATCAAACAGGATGAAGCGTTTCAGATATTGAAAGATAAGCTCTGTAATGCGCCAATCTTAGCTCTACCGGAAGGTACTGATGATTTTGTGGTATACTGCGACGCATCGCATCAAGGATTGGGTTGTGTGTTGATGCAACGCCAAAAGGTTATTGCTTACGCATCACGTCAACTGAAAGTGCACGAAAAGAACTATACCACACATGATTTGGAACTTGGCGCAGTGGTTTTTGCTTTAAAGATCTGGAGACACTACCTTTATGGTACGAAGTGTACAATCTTTACAGATCACAAGAGCCTACAGCATATATTCAACCAGAAGGAGTTGAATATGAGGCAAAGACGATGGGTTGAGTTGCTGAACGACTACGACTGCGAGATAAAGTATCATCCAGGGAAGGCGAACGTGGTCGCCGATGCCCTAAGTCGTAAAGAGAGAATCAAGCCCATAAGGGTTAGAGCTTTAGAAATGATTATCCAAACCGATCTTTCCTTGCGCATTCGTGTCGCGCAAAAGGAAGCTCTCAAGGAAGGAAACCTTGAAGAAGAATATCTCCGTGGAATGGAGAAGCTACTGGTACCAAACGAGGAAGGAACGTTATGCTTCGAGAAAAGGATTTGGGTTCCTCTGTTTGGTGGTTTAAGGAAAGTTATTTTTGATGAAGCTCACAAATCACGGTACTCTATCCATCCTGGAGCGGATAAGATGTACCAGGACCTCAAAGATTATTATTGGTGGCCTAGGATGAAAGGCGATGTTGCTGTGTATGTGAGCAAATGTTTAACGTGCGCTAAGGTTAAAGCGGAATACCAGAAGCCTTCAGGGCTGCTGCAACAACCTGAGATTCCCAAGTGGAAATGGGAACAAATCTCAATGGATTTTGTTACAAAATTGCCAAGAACGCCAAGAGGCCATGATATGATTTGGGTAATAGTTGACCGCCTAACAAAGTCCGCACACTTTCTGCCAATCAAAGAGAAAGACAGCACTAGTAAACTTGCGGAAATTTACATGAGAGAGATCGTCGCACGTCATGGAGTGCCTCTCTCGATCATCTCTGATAGAGACGGAAGGTTTGTGTCAAGGATATGGCAATCCTTCCAAGAAGCTTTTGGCTCACAATTGAATCTGAGCACTGCGTTTCATCCGCAAACTGACGGCCAGAGCGAGCGAACGATACAGACTTTGGAAGACATGCTAAGAGCGTGTGTTATGGATTTGGGCGGTAGCTGGGATAAACATTTACCTTTGGTCGAATTTTCATACAACAACAGCTACCACACCAGTATTGGTGTCGCGCCATTTGAAGCCCTTTACGGACGCAAGTGCCGATCACCCTTATGTTGGGCTGACGCAGGTGATAGGCAGCTTGCTGGTCCCGAAATCGTCCAAGAGACGACAGACAAGATCGCGCAGATTCTTAAACGCATCGAAGCAGCTCGCCACAGACAGAAGGCCTATGCGGATCCAAACCGAAAACATGTGGATTTCCAAGTTGGAGAAATGGTGTTATTGAAAGTTTCACCCTGGAAAGGGGTGGCACGCTTCGGAAAGCGTGGGAAGTTAAATCCGCCCTACATTGGTCCCTTCAGAATTCTGGAAAGAATAGGACTAGTAGCATACAAGTTGGACCTACCTGCTGAACTGAATGGTGTTCACGATACATTTCACGTATCCAATCTAAAGAAAAGTCCAACTCAAGTCACCGTTGCCATTCCCACCGACGAGATTCATGTTGACGACACGCTCCACTTCGTTGAAGAACCTGTCGAGGTCACAGATTGGAAAGTTAACAAGACCCGCCGGAGCAGTGTCAAACTCGTCAAAGTTCGTTGGAATGCCAGACATGGTCCTGAGTTCACCTGGGAACGTGAGGACCGGATGAAAGAGAAATACCCCCACCTTTTTCCTAAGAACCCTGCTTCTACAAGCAGAACTTAAATTTCGGGACGAAATTTACTTAACGGGGGGAGAATGTGACAACCCGCACTAAACCAGGTATCCGTACGACTTAACTAATGATTGATTACAGCTTAATTACTGTGCTTGTTTGAACTAGCTGATGAACTGCTACTTGAATACTGATACATGTACTTACCTGCATCATACTTTACTTATCGTCACTACATTATTTACATACGGCACCTTAGTGACAAACATGATGCACAAAAAGCACAGTAGCACTATCGGATGACCTACTGAACATGCTGATGAAGCCAGCATCAGGCAAACACTGCCTCTAAGGCCTGTATGAGCCAGAGATATTTTGCTACACTAATGGTGAGTGTAGGGATATAAGGGTTGTAGAACTGCGTCTCTAGGAATAAGTCACAGTGACTGGATGTGCCTAAAACGTACTCTGAGTACAAAACTCAGCACTTTACAAATAATTCAGCTTTTAGCTACCTAATAAAGTGCCAAAACATGAGAAAAATATTACTAGACACTTTCCAAAGTGTCAGGAATAAGCTGTGTCACTAAAAAGAGTAATAACGACACTTTAAAGCTTTGTTAACGCTTTAACGGATTACTATCCAAACGAACAACCGGGCGTTACCCGAAACATGAAAATATTGTTATTTTCATTATTTATATTTTTTTTTGAGCCAGTTAGGGTCCCCGCATACCCTAACACCCATTGTATCTCACTAAACATAACTAACCAAGTTAAACACCTAACTAACTTGGTTTAACATAACTAATGTCTAACTAATACTTGGAATCGGACTAGACCCCCCCCCCTTCCAAACCGGCCCCAACTATGGGGAGACATTACTTGGTACTTGGAAGATTATTATAATCCCTTGCCTAATATCTAGGAGGCACAAGATCTTTTGGGTATTAGCACTTGAAATTGCCTATAAGATTAACACTAAACACACTTGTTCTTACCATCACTTAACTCACAAGAACAACTCTCTCTCCCTCTCTTCCAAGTCTCGGCCGAACACCCCCTAGCCCATACACCCACTTTCGGTTTTCGATCTTGCCATTTCAAGGTGATACAAGCTTCAAGGATCACGTATTAGGAGGCTTGGTGCACTCGGAGTTTGAAGGACCTCTCTACTTAGCTTTTATCCACCCATTTTTCGTCAAGGTTCTTCCCTAGCCTTGAGCTAGAGGTATAATGTTTAAAACTCGTTTTTGAACTATTCTAAAGTGGTTAAAAGGAATTGTATTGGTTAAATCTCGTTAAAATACTAAATGATGAACAAAAGTCTACTTAAACCACTTAAAATGGTGGTTAATAGCTTATATGTTGTGTAAAAGTTGTAGTATTTGAAATGTGTGATTATTTAGACCCGATCTACGATGTGGTAGCTCGGATCATCGTTTAACCCGGTTTGGTAAGATCATGGATCTTAACATAAGCTTGTTTTGATTGATACAAGGGTTAAAAGGTGAAACTCTACCACACATGAAACATGAACTTGTGTAAAAGTGTTTTAACTTGTGTAATAGTGTTTAAAACTAGCAGATCTACGTATCTGCAAGTGGTATTTTCAAAGGACCACGCGTCAAGGAAATCATGTTTTCTAAAAGACGGATCTTACACTAACAAGTATGATTTTTATAAACCACAAGTGTGTAAACACTTGTGAAATGAAAAGATCCGACAAATAACCGTTTTTGTAAAAGATGACGAGAAGTTGTAAAGACGGATTTCTCTAGAAACGAGGTTTTTATGAGATCAAGATTACTTTATATAAAGATCCACAAAATATAATGGGATTTACACTATAGTTTCGGAAAAACTACAAGTTCATGCGATTATGCGATTTACATACTTGTCGACTAGTTTGATGTGTCGGAAATTGTTTGATTGAATAAGGAAGTTGTTGAAATTGATTTTGTAAAAGAAAATGATACGCTTGAAAGCGTGGCCAGCTCCAGTTACAGAGGAAACTCTGGCGAAATTTTTCTAAAAACCTAACACTTAGAACTATTTACACTACAAGTGTTAGAATTATTTTTGACATGTTTCCGCAATATAAATTTCGCCATGACTTTATTTACTAATATTCGGAGGTGGGATTTTCACAAAATTTAACGTGATAAATATATATATTTTTCACACACTGTTTATGATTATTTTGTGAAAATACATAAATATTATTTTTAGGAGTAAAAAATAATATTTACGAACGTTAACGATTCCATATAATACGAACGCTTTCACCATGAATATATAAGTTACACCGGTAATTATATTACCACTCGATTGTTAAAACGTAACTTACGCACTTACGCACTTATGGAAATATTTATGAACGCACATGTATTGAATCCCCCATCCTTGGGAAGGAAAATAACTACCAAGTATATACAGAACATAAACACGAAATAGTTGTCTAACTATTTCCCAAAAACTTAAACTATAAAGCTAAGGCACGGCCGTCCGTCTAATAGAATTAGCACTTGTAGGTCGTCGCACAGCTTTCTGATTTGGAGATACTTGGTAGAGACGCTTCACTGTGAGTTCATTTCCCCCTTTTCTCTAACTGTTTTCAGTTTTCTTAACTGCGGGGGTGAAATACATGTTACTATGATTACGAGTACTTTATACACGGTATGGGTAGCGTAAGGAGGTTTATTATTCAGATCATGTGAGTGGGTAGGAGCAATATGAGGCCATTAGTCCTCATGTCGGGACCGAGGGACAGGAGCGGTAGATCTATCTGGGTGTAGCGAGCCCAGCCCCAGGCAAAACTAGAAACGGACCTTGGGTGACTTTGTCCACATACAAATGCCGTGGCGAAATCTGCTAGGTTTGAGTCTCCCTATTTGCACTTCACATATATCAGTGGCCTTGCAAACCATTGGTGATCACAAGTCCCCTTATTGGCTACATACCACGACTATTTTTATACTCACAAAGGTTTACTTACTCACTTACACATGAACTCGCTCAACATTATTGTTGATTTTTCAACTTACATGTATTTCAGGAAATTAACGAGATCTGGCACGGTATGGCATGTTTTCCGCTGCACTAGTTACCAGGGTCATCCGGGGTTTAGGGAATGTGTCTCTTTCCTGGACAAGACACAACCCTTAAATCATGTTTATGTTATGTTTCAAGTTTGTAATGTCTGTTGAACAAAGGTTATGGTTGTTAGGGTATGTTCCCGTTAAAACAATGGTACTGTATTTGGTTTTCAAAACTTAATGGATGATCTTGCATGTTTTTAATTCATATAGCTTGGTTATGATTAAGCTATGGTATTAAGAAGTCACACCAAATTAACCACGCTTCCGCAAAGCCAGGTTGTGACAAGAGCGTTGAACTTTAGTTCAGCTGTGTATACCGAGGATAACAGGGGGAATATCGTGCCCAGTCTTCCTCAAAATCATACTCCTGAAATACCCTCCTCGGTCAGGATGTCAACCATGAGGAACTCAGGATATGCTTCAGGATATGGGCAAAACCCTCCAACGGGTAACGTGACAAATAATAATAATACTCATGCTACTAACAATAATGGATCTTTGCAGGATACAGGTGTAACATCAGCACTTACTAGGGAACTTCAAAAGTTGAAGGACATGATATCTAGTGTACCTGGGGTGGTCCAGCCGATCCCAGAAGTGTCCTAGGACAGCCACAAGATATCTCGTTTTGCATATCCTATCTGTGATGCTGAGATCCCAAAGAGATTTCAAACCCCCAATATGAAGCTTTACGACGGAACTACGGATCCTGAGGAGCATATTGCTCAGTATAGGGAAAGAATGGAGATTAACCCCATCCCTCCGGAGCTCAAGGAAGCATGCTTGTGCAAGGGATTTGGTTCTACTCTAACAGGATCGGCCTTGAAATGGCCGTTAAACGTTCCTCCTCACTCAATTACTTCGTTTGCTCATTTGGTTAATTTATTTAACAGTCAATTTTCTTGTAGTCGGAGTTTTGAGAAACTAACCAGTGATCTTTACAGGATAACTCAAGGGCCTCAGGAATCCTTGAGGGATTATGTGAACAAATTCAGTCGAGAATCCTTAGATATCCCACATCTTGATGTTGCAACAGCTGTGCAAGCTTTCAAGATGGGATTACAAAAGGATTCTCAGTTTTATCAGGATCTTGTAATGAATCCCTGCAGGAATCTCGACGAAGCTCGTAACAGGGCTTTGAGATATATCCGTCTGGAAGATGACAGGAAGATGCAAGAAAGGATGAACTCATCCAACAGTTATGAGTCAACTAATAGGAAGTCAGAATCCTCGTTCAAATCATATCGGCCTAAGCCGTATAGTAGAAATGAAAACAAAAGAGTGAACGCTGTCGAAGATGAGGATCCTGAAGAATATCCTGAGTTGTCCGAATATTGCTTTTCTGTTAATATTCCTGAATTGACGTATGCTATGCAGGGTCTAGGAGACAAGGCTAGGTGGCCTCGAAAGAATCAACAAAAGGCTGACTGGAAAGATAAGTCAAAATGGTGTGCTTTCCACGAAGATTTCGGACATGTGACTGAGGATTGCATTGCTCTGAGGAAAGAAATAAGCTATCTTCTAAGCAAGGGATATCTGAAAGATCTCTTAGGAAGAAAGAAGAATAAGGGTCAGGATACTGAGAAGGATCCTGAACGAGCAGCATCACCTCCCGCGGATGCCAAGATAATCAACTTCATTTCGGGGGGATCCGACATTTGCGGAACTTCGTATTCGGCAGCAAAGAGACATGCAAAGGAAGCCAAGGCCGAAAGGGGAGACAAACCTGTCAGGATGACGACCCTCACAACTGAAAAAGTGATCACTTTTGATGCTGATGACAGGGATACTGTCCAGGATCCTCACCATGATGCTCTGGTAATAACGTTATATGTGGCTAACCATTTTGTACGCAGGATATTGGTTGATAATGGCAGCTCCGTCAACATAATCCAACTAGAGACGCTTAAAAGAATGAATGTATCTCCAATGGATATCACTTCAAAGTCTACCGTGCTTGTTGGATTCAGTGGAGAGGCTAGAAACACAGTGGGAGAGATAAAGTTGCCAGTATACGTTGAAGGAGTCAACTCGATACAACGCTTCTGTGTGATGGATTCTCTATCCTGCTATAACATCATACTGGGAAGACCGTGGATTCACGATATGAAGGCCGTGCCATCAACATATCACCAATGCATCAAGATACCTACCCCCTAGGGAGTGGTCAAAGTTGATAGTGATCAGCAGGAGGCGAAAGAATGCTACTCATCCTCGATGAAATCCTCAGCCAAACCTAGTGCAGCATAGCAATTAAAACACGGGCCCAGGATATCGTGGAGGATCCGGAGCAGGATGTGAAGAAAGTTATCCTGGACCAGGATAATCCCGATATTTCGGTGCTCGTAGGGACCAATATCCCTCAGGATATTGGAGAACAATTAATTAACTTTTTGAAATGCAGGATGTCTACGTTTGCATGGAAGCATGAGGATATGACAGGCATATCCAAAGATATTATCACTCACAAGCTTGGAATTGATAAATCCTTCAAGCCTGTGCAGCAAAAAAGAAGGAAATTTGCTCCTGAGCGGAACAAAATTATCCAGGAGGAAGTTGAGAGATTATTAAAATCCAGGATGATCAGGGAGGTTAAATTCCCAAGATGGCTAGCAAACGTGGTTGTAGTACAGAAGAAAAATGGGAAATGGAGAGTTTGTGTGGACTACACAGACTTGAACAAAGCTTGTCCTAAAGACCCATTTCCTCTTCCCCACATTGATGCAATGGTAGATGCCACTGCCGGGCATGAAATGCTGACTTTCATGGACGCATCTTCAGGATTTCAACAGATCCAAATGGAACCTTCTGACCAGGAGGATACTGCCTTCATGACACCAACAGGTATTTATTGTTATACAGCTATGCCTTTTGGTCTGAAAAATGTAGGTGCAACATACCAAAGATTGGTAAACATGATGTTCAAAGACAAACTGGGGGACACCATGGAGGTATATATCGATGATATGGTGGTGAAATCTAAAAAGGCTGAGGATCACCTCCAGGATATCAAGGGAGCATTTGATATCCTGGATCAATACAACATGAAGCTGAATCCTGCTAAATGCCATTTCGGAGTGGGGGCAGGAAAGTTTCTTGGATATATGGTGACAAAAAGGGGGATAGAAGCAAGCCCAGAGCAGATCAAAGCTATCCTGGATATAAAATCACCCTCAAACATGAAGGACGTACAAAGATTAACAGGCCGAGTAGCAGCTCTAAACAGGTTTATCTCAAGATCATCGGAGAAATGCAAAGACTTCTATGATATCCTGAAGAAGAACAAAAGATTCGAATGGGGGAAAAGCATGAAGCAGCCCTGCAGGATTTGAAACGATATCTATCAACCGCACCTCTATTGATGAAGCCTGAAAATGGTGAACCACTATCCCTGTACCTTGCTGTATCAGGGAATGCTGTAAGTGTTGTTCTTATAAAAGACCATGAAGGTCAGCAATATCCTGTTTATTATGTCAGTAAAAGTTTGCTAGATGCTGAAACTAGATATTCTCATTTAGAGAAATTGATACTAGCATTAGTCATGGCATCAACGAAACTTAGGCATTATTTCGAGACACATAGGATACATGTTAAAACAAATTATCCTATCAAAAATGTGCTTAGGAAACCAGAGATGTCAGGCAGGATGGCCAAGTGGTCAGTAAAGTTGAGTGCTTATGATTTAGTATACGAACCTAGAAATGCCATAAAATCTCAGGCTTTAGCTGACTTTGTGGCTGACTTTAGTAGTGACATTCAGGACGAGGTAGACCTAGAAGTTCAACAGCTAGGAGAATCCTCAGGATCCTGGACATTATATACTGACGGTGCATCTAATGTAAGAGGAGTAGGATTAGGAATACTACTAAAATCGCCACAGGGGGACATATTACCCCAGGCTATTAGGTGTGAATTTCCTGCTACTAATAATGAAGCAGAGTATGAGGCTTTAATTGCAGGATTAGAGTTGGCTAAGAGCATGAGTATCAAAAATTTGCAAGTATATGTTGACTCTTTGTTAATTACTAACCACTTTAATGGATCCTATGCAGTTAAGGGTGAGAAATTAATCGAATATCTCGATATTCTCAAAAAATTAGCAGGATATTTCGATGTTTTTATACTTGAACAGGTACCAAGGGAGGATAATGCTGAAGCGGATGCCTTAGCAAATTTGGGATCATCGATCAAGATACCTGAATGGACGCAAATACCAATATTACATGTCTTATATCCTGCAACGAATCCTCAGGATAAAGAAGTAGCTGGTATTCAGGATCCTGGAGTAGAACATCCTGAAGAGGATCCTAAATCCTGGACGGCTCCAATCATGAAATATCTCAAAGAAGGACACATCCCTGGAAATGAAAATCCTAAGGCATTTAGGATGAAGGTATCACGATTCACTATTATAGATAATATTTTATACAAGAAATCTCTTGCAGGACCGTATTTGAGGTGCTTGGAGGATCCTGAAGCCAAAGAGGTACTTCAGGATATACATGAAGGGGATTGTGGTAACCATGCTGGGGGCAGGTCGTTATTCTCAAAAGTGTTAAGGACAGGATATTATTGGCCAACAATGAGAAAAGATGCCGCAGAATATGTTCGAAGATGTGACGCATGTCAAAGACATAGTAACATACTGCATCAGCCGGCTGAACCATTATATCCTATTGTTTCCCCTTGGCCATTTATGAAGTGGGGTATGGATATAGTGGGAAAGCTACCAAAAGCTCCGGGAGGCAAAGTCTTTATGCTAGCAATGACGGATTATGTGACAACTGGCCCAAACCGGTAATTTCCGTACACATTAATTATTGCTTAATGACTGCAATTATGAGTTTAAGTGTTAGCAATGTCTGAACACATGATTAAACAAGTGAATTCATGCATGTTGTATACTACAAAATATTGCTTTATGCATAAACGAGAGCGTTGCGTCAGAATAATAGTAAACTCACCGGTAAGACACACTGTGTCAACAGAACTGCAGAAAGCAGTCAGACAATAAAATAGAGGCCTAGGTGTAGGTCCGACGACAAAAGTGCATTAAAACCCAAGAGTACATACAAGAGCTTAATATATATGCAATACGAAAGCAAAAATAAGCACTAAAAAGCACCCGAAACGCACTTTAAGTGCAAAATTTATACAAATCAGCAATAATTCAGCATTTAGACACATAAATATTATGCAGAAATGTTGTTTTATTATCCAGAATATTTCCCTAAGTGTTGGGAATCGATAGTGTTACAAAAAGATACTTATTAAACACTAAAAGGTGCAATTTAGCACCTTAACGAATCGGTATGTAACCGAACAACCGGAGATTACCCGGAACATAAAAATAATGTCAATGACATTGTTTATACTTTTCTGAGCTAGTTAGGGTCCCCGAATGCCCTAACACCCTTTATATTACACTACACACTAGTAACCGGGTTAATCCCTAAACTAACTAAATTTAACCTAACTAATAACTAATGTTTAGTTGAAATGGAACCATAGACCCCCCCCCCCCCCCATTACAAACCGTCCCCATCTAAGGGAACATACATGGTACAATTGTGATTATAAAAATCATCCATGCATGATATCTAGAGGACACATGATCCAAAGGTTAATGACCTTAACTTTGTCTATAAGATCCTCACTAAACCCACCATTCATTTAACACCTCAAAACCCACAAAGAACTTCTCTCTCCCTCTCTCAAAGGCTACGGCCAAACACCCCTAATCCATCCATCATACTTTCGATCTTGATCTTCATATTTCAAGCATCTACAAGTGTTAAGGGTCGCATATTAGGAACCTTGGTGCAATCGGAAGGCGAAGGACCTCTCTACCTTGCTTTTATCCACTCGATTTGTGCCTAGAATCTTCCCTAGCCTCGAGCTAGAGGTATAACACTTAAAACTCATATTTGAACTTATCTAAAGTGGTTAAAAGGATTTGTGTTGGTTAAATCTCGTTAAAATGCGAAAAGATGCACAAAAGTCTACTAAAAGCATGAAAAATGGTGGTTAATAGCACATAAGTTGTGTAAAAGTTGTAGTATTTGAAATATATGGTTATCTAGACCCGATCTATGATGTGGTAGCTCGGATCATCGTTTAACCCGGTTTAGTAAGATCATGGATCTTAACATAAAGCTATTTTAGAAGTAACAAGGGTTAAAAGGTGAAACCCTACCACACATAAACCATGAACTTGTGTAAAAATGTTTTAACTTGTACAAAAGTGTTTAAAACTAGTAGATCTACGTATCTACAAGCGGTATTTTCAAAGGACCAAGTGTCCAAGAAATCACATGTTCTAAACCGGATCTTACACAAACAAAAGTGGTTTTTGGGAACAAACAAGTGTATGGAATACTTGTGTAACAAAAGTTTTAACAAAGAAATAATTTTCGTAAAAACCGACTAGAAGTTGTAAAACTTCATAATCTTTAAAAATAAAGTTTTTAAGAAATTAAACTTATTTTTAAAGATAACAAGACTTACTAAATGTGCTAGTAAGTTACTACACATTTTTGTAAATATTCAAGTTCATGAAATGGAGAAACTAGTGATTATTGCTGATGAGTAGTGTTGATAATTGTTGTTGATGATTGATAATGATTTAAAAGAAAATAAACACACGTTTTGAAAACGTGGGAAACCTCCATTTTTAGGGGAAACTCTGTCAAAATTTATATAAATTTTGACACTTAGAAAAAATATAAGTTTTTGAGAAACTTATTCCCTAAAAATGTACTTAAGAGTATTACCAAGGTTTCCCTAATTTTTGGTGATAAGAAATGGTGATTTCTTCAAAAATAAAAATGGATATTATGTATATATATTTTTGAGAGAAAAATATATATTATTTTATCACCAACTTTTGTGCTAAGTGTGTATAGTATGTGTGATACGTGCTAGTGTATTAAGACTTAAAAATACACTAAATACTCGTGAGGAGTATAAACACAAAAATACACATACAAAATACAAGAAACATAATTCGGGTGCAAAGTGCAAAACACAAAAGACTTATATTTATTTTTGAAGAAAATAATATAAGTAAGATACGTAGTTAAAAATATAGAATATTTTTAACACAAGAATATGTACAAAAGAGAGTGACTGTACTTGTGCGACACAAGTCTAGTGACTAACGTTAAGAAAACGCGTATAGGTTACGACGTTAATTAAGCAAATCCGGTGGAGTTTATGACGCTAGGAACGCAAAGTTGTGAGTTCATGCTCCCCCTTTTCTCTTTAACTGTTTTCAGTTTTTATAACTTCGGGGGTGAAATACATGTACAAATGTACAAAATTTATAATTGGTATGATATAAATACAAGAAGTACACTTGGTGAGAACGAGAACCAAGTGTGACGAAATATATGAATATGTGAAGCGCATTTGGTGAGACGAGAACCAAGTATAAGGCGCTATGAGAAATGATAACAAGAAACGCGCTTGGTGAGGACGAGAACCAAGTAGGATGCGTTATGAGAAATAGTGTCACGAATAGGGTACAGAAGCACCATTAATCAACGTATACATTCAGACCGCAGAACAAAAGGTTAGATCTAACGGGTGCCTGGCAGCCACACTCCCGGTCGGGGCGAGAACCGAGGAAGTGCTTTTGTGTCTCAGAATATACCAATTAAATGCCTTAGGTTTGGTGGCTTCCTATGACGTGTCACATGTTAATGGCTTTGCAACCCATTAACAATCCGATAAGTACAGAAATACTGTACTTACATAAAATTCATACCATACAAAAATTGATAAATAACTTGAAGTACGTGGGGTACTCAAGAGAATTGATAAATAACTTGAAGTACGTGGGGTACTCAAGAGAATTGATAAATAACTTGAAGTACGTGGGGTACTCAAGAGGATTGATATATAACTTGAAGTACGTGGGGTACTCAAGAAAAGATTGAATTATACATGGGTACGTGGGGTACACATGAAACTGGATTTATATATGAAAACTTGATTTACTCACAAACTATGTTTTCATACAAAGTATACAAACATGAAATACAAAACTGCATGAATTCACACCAACATTATGTTGACGTTTTTCCAAAAACTCACATGTATTTCAGGTAACTAGGATGGATGTGCGCGTGGTCTTGCCTATGCTCGTGGATGTCGCTTATGTTTAACTTTAAATAAAGTTGTAAACTTTTAAGACAATGTTTTATGCTGTCTAGCGATGTAAACGCTAAACTTATGTTTTCAAATCATGGTATTTGATGTTATTTTACGAGCATGTAGCATGTTTACTCTTAGTATGCAATGAGAACCTTTCATGATCACACCTCGTGCTTCCGCCATAGAAAGGGGTGTGACAGATTATATCTCTAAGTGGGTTGAAGCAGAAGCATTTGTTCAAGTTAGAGACCAAGAAGTAGTATCCTTCATCAAGAGGAATATCCTGACCAGATTCGGAATACCAGCCGAGATAATCTGTGACAATGGTTCTCAGTTTATAAGTAAGAGGACTACTGACTTTTGCAAGAGTTGGGGAATCAAAATGATTACATCTACTCCGGTACATCCTCAAGCAAATGGACAAGCAGAATCTTCAAACAAGATAATTGTCAATAACTTAAAGAAGAGGCTTAGAGCCAAAAAAGGAAGATGGGCAGAAGAATTACCCTTTGTTTTATGGGCTGATAGGACAACGGTAAAGAATGCAACAGGCCAAACCCCATTTTCCTTGGTGTTTGGAGCAGAAGCAATGATTCCAACGGAAATGACAATACCTACTGCAAGATCTGTCTTAAGTGATCCTGAGAAGAATCCTGAAGCCTTGAGTCAGGATTTAGACACTATAGATGAAAAGAGAGATGCGGCAAGGCTAAGGATGGCAGCATATCAACATAGAATATCCAGGGCATATAACAAGAATATTAGAACCAAAAGATTTAAGGTTGGAGATTGGGTGTTAAGAAAGGCTTTTCAAAATACTACTAATCCTGCCGATGGCAAGTTAGCTCCAAAATGGGAAGGACCATATGAAGTTGAATCAGAAGCAGGGAAATGAGCATACAGACTCAAGAATATGGAGGGGGATATGCTACTGAGATCTTGGAATGCTATACACCTTAAGCTCTATTTCAAGTGAGTTTAGAATTCAATTTCTAACTCAGAATGGTATGAATTCTATCTTGTTTAAATATGTTTTGGTTTAATTTATTCTTTGAAACTCAATACTGACTTAGGCATCGAAGGGGTGTTAGCCAAGCTAACACCCACCTTAGTTTACAATTGTTTTGCAAGATATGTTTCAGGATATAGCTCCAGGATATGCACTCAGGATAACTCAGAAGATTAGAGGATTGGCCCCCTCTCTTACGTTTAAGGGATACTGATCCCTTCACAGGTTTAAAGGTATTCACCTTTCTTCGGAATTGGGTTTAAACACCCCGCCTGGAGCGCAAGTTATTCAGGGATAGTTCAAGGTGGCGGGACCAGTCCATGTAAAAGTGGCTGACAATTTCGTTACTGTTGGCTATATCCTGAATCCTAAAGGTATATGAGGATTGATCACCCTCTCTCACGAAAGGGTATTTTCATACTCTCTAAGGTTTAAAGGTTTTCACCTTTCTAAGTCTTGGAGTTTATACACTCCCGCCTGTAGCGCATGAAAAGTTGGGATTTTCCCCAGGATACAAGGGATTTATCTCCAGTACATCCTTGGATTTTACCCTTGGGACGTAAAAAATTGCTTATGCAATGGAAACTGACATTAATTAGATTTCTAAGATACTTGAAGACATTGTATACAGGGGACATTCCCACCGAGGTGGTGGTGTAAAGCTAAAAGGATGAAGTTTGCAACTAATGCACTAAGTACCTTGCACAGGGGACATCTTCATTGGAAGAGTTGCAAAAGGATTGAAGTTTGGTAATAGGTTTATACCCTATTTCTGGTATGATCTTTCCTTTGTAAGCCTCATTTAAGTTTTTAGTGACATTATGTTGAGTATCCTGATATGTATCCTCGAAGTCCTTTTAAGGATATGTGATTAGGGTGTTTGAAACCAGTATTAGTTTGGAACTTTGATCATTTAAATATCAAAACTTGGTTTTGAAAAGGTAAACTATTTTTTACTTTCTAAAGAAATTTTTACAAACTTGAAAGAACGTTTGGAATTTCTATTTAATAAAAGGCTTTTGCAGTATGTTTCTGAGTATACTGATCAGGATATTTTCTAAGATAACAATACAAAATCTTTACAAAGATAAGACTTACACTAAGTAATGCAAAGTAATGCAAAGTAACAGAAAATAAGTCAAAAGATGAAATTGTTCTTAAAGCAATCAATACTGGTTGATAACCGAAGGTTTCATCCTGAAACCCAAGACCCATCCGCCTTCGGTTATCAAATTGTTTAGAAACAGAAATGAAAATTGTTCATAAAAACATAAAATTGTTCGAATGAAAATAAGCTCTAGGGGGTAGTGCCTTCTTGGTCCATAGCGGTTTCAGCAACATCCATCTTGGGATCCGCCTCAGCATCCTTTTCAGCATTGGTTGCCTTTTCAACTGCTTTAGAAGGTTCATCGACAGTTGATTTGGAAGAAGTACCGCCAAGATTCTTCAGCTTGGTCTCCCAAGCACCAACGTCCCAAGAAGGGCATTCGAAGCCTAATGTTTTGGCTTCATGAGGCATCTTCAACCTAGCCTGGAGAAGGGAAATGACGACGGAACTTTTGAGGCTTTCTCGGTAACTGACCATATCCCGTTCGTACTGCACATGGGCAGCTTCCAGATCGGCCTGGGCTTGAAGAGTAGCTTTGTTGAGAGCAACTTGGTGTTCTTGGGTCATAGCTTTGTATTTCTCCTCGTAATGACGAGACTTGGCGGCCGCAATCATGCCTTGGTCAGAGATTGTGATTTCTGCTTCCTTTAGCTTAGATTCAAGTGTTTTGTTAAGCTTGCAGGATTCTTGATATAAATGAACCAAACGCTCAAGACCCTACAAAGGTAAGAGGACAGGGATTAATATTATTAAATCTTTGAAAATAGTCTAAATTGTAGGATATAATATGAAGATACTAACCTGGTTAAGAAAAGAAGTCATAAAACCACTGGCTTCAATGAACCCGTGCTTTTCATAAGGAAAGGTGTCAGAAATGACAGGGGAATCGGGTTCTTTCCTTTTGCGGGAACTTGAACTCCGGGGCTTGGTAGCCGGTGAAGGTTTAGGAATGATGATGGCTTTGGAGCTGCTGGGTTTGGATGTAGCAGTGGTCTTGGAGCCAGATTCTTTCTTGACCTGGATCTGGTCAGAATAGCTATCCAGTTCATCAAGGTCAAAGACTTCAGGGATCTTAGCTGGTGCTGCATAAAGGGAAAAGTTTTACTCTTTATTTTATCATTATATTGTTTTGACTAATTATTTTGAAAGGAATTCTTACCAGACATCTCGGATGATGAGTACTGACTTGAACTCGGGACGTGTGTAGTGAAAGTCCTGTCTATTGCAGGTAACCGGTAAACGGTATTGATTCTCTCTTCTGACTCAGCGGTAGGGGGAGCAACTTCCTTGAAGTTCACTGCATAAAGATCAAAAAGAAGAATATTAATAGAGGATAACAATCAAATCGTCTATGAGGATATTTATGATCCTACCGGTGGTTAACCACTCCACCGGAAGGTTGGCACCCTCAGCAATGGAATCTCGTTTGACAAAGAAGAATTTGCGTTGCCATCCGTCTTCGTTTTTGGTGGCTTTGAGAATCAGGGGTTTGCTGGAGGTCGAGAAGAGCAAGAACCGGCTAGAGCCGTGGGATCGAAGGCGATAAGCAATAGGTAAATCCTCGATGCAGAGGTCAGAGCAATGGAGGTTTTTGATTTGGTTGAGTACAATTAGTACTCTCCAAACCATGGGCATGGTTTGAGCAAAAGAGATGCCAGTAATACGAAAGAATTGCATCATGAATTCAGGAAAAGGGTATCGAAGACCTAGTGAAAAAGGATATGCTGGAAAACAGATCCATTCGGTAGAAGAAACATCCGATCGGATTGACCGATCGAATGGCCTAAAGACTGTGCTGTCGGGGAAAGCGCCGGAGGCTCTTAAAGCTGCAATGTCTGCGTTGTCAAAAGCGCAGATCTCCTTTTCGGGATTTTTAAGAAGATTCTGCTGGGTGAAGGTCTCGGCGGCCATTGCTAGAAAGATGAAGTAAGTTGACAGGAAGAAAATCAGAAATGGAGAATTACCTGAAGGTTCTGTTGAAGATATCTGTTTTTCAAACAAGAAAAGAGAAGATATAGGGGCATCGTGGATCTCCATTGAGTAAAAAACGCGTTGGAAGTTACGATGTGATCTTGACCGTCGCTTCGTTTTAAATGCCTTGAGTTGTGGGATAAGATTTTTGAAATATATCCGTTGGATTGGTATCCCAACCGATATATTTGGGGACAATTGTTAGGGGTCATTTTCTTAACATACGTATCCTGATCAATATCCTGCCTTTGTTTGTTTATCTGTGACCAGGATGCTGGAAGAGGATATTGCTAACATCTTGGGCGATATCCTGAGCCTTGTTGAATTAACCACGTGCAGGTTGAAGGCTGAGACTTGCTAACGGTCAAGAAGACTTCTTCTCCTGAAGACTCGGACGAATTTGTTGAGGAAGAGACGTTGAGCCCGAAAGACTAGGTCTACAACGTTCGAAGAAGGAATATTCGGTGGATCCCGCAAGTTTAGGGTAGTTTGTTATTTTATCTTTACTATAAATAGATGGGGGCGGATCAGCTTAGAACACACAACTTTTCACTAACACTCTCGTACACTTACACTCTCTAGCTCATTGCAAACACCACACTTGTATTCAAGTTTCGTCGTAACACTTAGTCGATCTGTACCACATCCTGCACTGTATCCTGATTTTTGAAGCAATAGAAGAACTAGGCAGCTGCGATTGTCAGCTCCCGAGGTTTTATGCCGGCGATCTAGATTGATCAAGGGCTTTCCTCGTACATCCCGTGTCGTTTACTTTACTTTTGCTCATTGTTTGATCATAGATACAGCTCTATATCCTGAGCCGTATCCTGAAACTGTTTTTACAAATTAACTTGATTAACATATTTTCGACACTCATTTCTAGCACACTACCTCACTTAACTAATTTGATCACTTAATTGCTTTGGTAATTTTTGACCAAAACAAATAGGACATCACAGCTACACTCACTACACTCTCACACTTGTTCTCTCGCAATTTTTACTTTCACACAAAGCATTGTAACACTTAGCGATCTGGTCAATATCCTGCACTGTATCCTGAAGTTTGAAGCAATAAGAAGAACTAGGCAGCTGCGATTGTCAGCTCCCGAGGTTTTATACCGGCGATCTAGATCGATCAAGGGCTTTCCTCGTACATCTCGTGTCATTTCCTTTAATTTTTGCTCATAGTTTGATCGTAGATACAGCTCAATATCCTGAGCCGTATCCTGAAAACTGTTTTTACAAACAACCTAACCAGCATATTTCCAACGCACTTTCTAGCACACTACCTCACTTAACTAATTTGATCACTTAATTGCTACGGTAATTTTTGACCAAAACACTAGTCTTGTGCGGAAAATTGACTAAATGGTCCTGAATGCTTCCCTAAGTGTTGAGAATTAAAAGGGTTACAAATTGTTACATAAAAGACACTATACAGAATAACTTAGCACTTTAACGAAACGGTATCTAACCGAACAACCGGACATTACCCAGGACACCAAAATTTTGTCAGAAACATGATTTATTTATTTTTGGACTAGTTATGGTCCACGAATACCCCAATACATTATATAATGCATCATACAAATAATACACTAGACATTGCATTCAATACTCTAACCATTTACCTACTTACCCACAAAAATTACAAATAACCCCCCCCCCCATCATTATTTACGGCCCATAAGTTGGACCCCACCACCAAGATTTGTTCCTATATTGTATTAGATTACTTGCTCCACCACCAAGATTTGTTCCTATATTGTATTAGACTACTTACTCCACCACCAAGAATTGTTCCTACATTAGATTACTCTCACTTCAACACTCTTATAAGTATGGTGCCATGGATTACAAGATCATTCACTCTCACTTCAACACTCAAACTCACCCAACTCCCTTAAACTCTCTCTCTCTCTCCCTCTCGGCCTTGTTTGTGCCACCACCACCACCATACAACCACCATATCCATCCATTTTCAAGCTTAATTCAAGTGTTAGAAGGTGATTCTTGGAGCTTGAAGCTTGTGGATCATCAAGGAGTTCTCTTACTTGCTTTTATACACCAAAATTCATCATCATTTTTCTCTAGTAATCTCCCGTAGCTTTGAGCTAGTTGTAAGTTCTTGATTTAACCCTGTTTACTTCTACTTTAATGGTTAAAAGATGTAGTATGATGATTATAACTAGAACACTAAAAGACTTAAATCTTGAATCTTGAATCATGAGATGAAATATGATGATACATGATGAAATATTGTTAAGATGATGTTGTTAGAAGGTGTTGTGATCATATGTGCGTGTTTTAGTAACGTTTAAGCAATTAACAGCATGCTGAGTAACATTTACAGCCAACTTCAGTTGGGTGTAAACAGACCGTTATAAATCGAAAAATTGATTTTCTGAAGTCTAAATTATGTGTTTTCGAAAAATGAATCAAATGGCACTGGAATCATATTTTTTCGAGGCCATTTACTATTTTTAAACGTCCGTTTTGTACAGCAGCAAAAGCTGCGTTTTTACTGCAGAAAATTTGTGTAATGTTTTTCATCATAACTTGAAATCTGTGTAGAATTTGGTCACGAAATTTTTACTGTAGATGGACACTGATGTCTTGTAATTCTTCCACTGGAATTTTGTCAATTGGACTTACGATGAATTTTAAATGAATTTTTCCGTGGACTGCAGTCAGAAAGTGACGAATCTGATTGCAGCCCGGTAAATGTTTTTTATAAAATAATGGGTAATGAATTGGATCCCGAGATTTTTACACAATAATAACTGGATTGTTTAAAATATTCTGTAAAAGTTTGGGAATTTTTGGAATAAGTTAACTATTTTATTAAAATGCCCGAAAACAGCCCAGTTTTGGATGTTAAAGCTGAAATGACATAAGTAGTAATTTGCGTGTCTAAATGTCGGGTATGTTATCTGAGGATGATCTAACATGTTATATGTCAATAAAAGTGTTATGTGCAATATCGTATGTTTGCTTTTGAATGGTAATAGATGGGGAAGTTTATATGGGCGTGAACTGTTAAAGTGAATACATGTTATGTGATAGATGCGTGTAGGAACTTCTTGCTTATTTGAAGTCACTAATAAACTAAGTGGTAATCATACTAGGACGTGATTGACCAACACCTATTGTTAGCTACTTTAAGAGTTCAACCGAGCAACCAAAGGTGAGTTCACACTCTTTCTAAGGCATGGGATTGATGGTGGTTGGGAATGGGTTAAAGAACTAAAACGGAACCTGCGTATCCTCCTTGGGTAGGATATGTACCGCCATCCTCCATGGGTAGGATGCCAATATTAATCCTGCGTATTCTCCTTGGGTAGAATACGTACGTTCTTCCTCCTTGGGTAGGACAACAACCTTAAACTTACTAGACAAAACTCTATCATTAAGTCCCTCATTTTTATATCGACTTAATCGCCGGGCCAATGGCGAGCGGGTCATTAGTTAATAGCGCTATTAGGGTTGACAAGCCTCACACCGTGCCGGTAGGACGGGCGTGTACAAATGGATCTGGGCACTCAGTCAATGATGATAGACATTGACTTAGGGCACAACTTACTTTCGTCAGTTGTCGATATGGTAATGGTCTAGTGGTTCACATGGGGAAGTCCCCCACTGATTATGGATATGGTTTAGGGGAAAAACAAAGATACTGGTTAACTCATGGTTTACGAAACAACTTATGGTTTTCAAAACAAACTTTTAAAACTAAAACTGTGAACTCGCTCAACTTTGTTGTTGACTCCTTGTTACATGCCTTGCAGGTCGTTAGGTATCTATGGAGCTTGCACGAGCAGGAGGAGTCGTTGTGGGACATGGACCGTTGGGTGCCATGTTAAACTTTATGAACTTGTGACTTATGTTATGGTTTTACCTTTTATGCTTCCGCTGTTTAAATTCGAATTTGGTTAACTTGTATCCGAACACCAATTATATTGTGTGGTTGAACTTTTATTTAATTTACTATATTGTTCAATATGATTGGTGGCTTGATCCTGGTCATGTCACGCCTCCAAGCGGTGATACTCCGCTTGTGGATTTTGGGGGTGTGACAAAATACCTTAAATAACCTTTACATAACTTAGAAATAAGTTTTGGAGGGTTTGGTGTGTCAAAAACAAGTTTATTCGATCACAGGGACTATTTGTGACAAACTACAAAAGTATAACGATTCGTACGGTAATGAACATTCCGAAACTTGATCATAAGTTAAACATACCCTAAATTTCCTTTACATAGCTTAGAAATAGGATTTGAGGGGTTTGGTATGCGAAAATAAACTTATTTGATCAATAGGGACTAAAAGCGTCAAAAAGTGCATAAGTTTGCATTTACGCGTATATCTTACGTTCTGAACATATCTGGACATCCAAAAATTTTTGTAATCGTTAAAATATTTTATTTTAGTGGTTGGAATGCAAAAATATCATTCGTCGTGTAATTTGGATCGATTTCGCGTCCGTTCGAGTTTTCGTCGTAATTAACTGAATAACGCGACCGTACGACCAAACAAACCGACATCCGAGATGTTTTCAAGCATATTTCATGTTCCCTATGCTTTGACATTATTATAGAGCCTTGAAATGGGGTTAACGAGGCTTAAACATATCAAAAATCAAGTTTTAAGCATGCACGGACCTGTTCTGCCATTTTTGAAAACTTGGAACTGACCTCCCTCATGCCATGCGCCAGACCCAGTTGCTCCTGGCACGTGGCGCCACAGCGCCGTTTTCCATAATTACCAGTTTTCAGCAATCAGCTGCTGAATCATGGTTTTAATCCTTGGTTTTTGAATACCATGAGCTGGTCTGTGTGTTTTGCAAGGTGCCCAATCATTGTTTAACAAGTGTAGGGTCATGATCAAGCATTATAACATATGGAATGATCCTGTGGCTTCATGATTCCTATAAATAGCTTGGATTTTCATGGGTTCTTTGCTCATTCATTCCAAGTTTTCTTCTCCATCTGCTTATTGGGGCTATCCCTTCTTGGTTGAAGGCTCCATTCTTCAAGTTTTCTTTGTTCTTGATCAAGCTTGGACCCTTTTGTAAGTCTCCTTCATGCTTGGTTATGCATTTCAAGCATGAAAGTCAAACTGTGTTTGACTTTCTGCTTAGACCAGGTTATACTCAACACAAAGTTCATTTGAACTTTGCAACGTGAGCATAATCACGATGGTTATAGTCCCTTATGACTATACCTACTGATTACCACGTTGATTAGGCGTAGTGACGAGTCAAAGTTTTGGTCAAAATGCGTATTTATGCGTATTTTGCAACGAAGCTATTTTCGGGTATCAAAACACTTTGTTTTGATATCAAACCTGTTTTCTAACTTAGTTAAACATGTTTTAACGTGTCTAACTCGTCACTTTTAGTTTAGTGCTTGTATAGGGTCGTAAGTCAACCGGTCTTGACAACCGCTTAGACTTTCGAACCCGACCCGTTTGGTCAATCGTTAGGATCCGACCAAGCACATTTAGTGACCATAGTTGTATTGGGAATAACCTTCCGAGGTTATACCTTATGGTCACTTAGTTTAATTAGTTGTATGATAGGTAGTTTATATGCCTTAGGTAAATGACCAAAATGCCCTTTTCATGCATAATTTAACTTTAAGCATATGTAACCTAAATTTTGTCACTTAAACTGATTATGCAACTTATTTAAACATGTTAGGGCATATAATACTTGTCATAGGACTAGTTTGGCGTCTCGAGCACACATTTACGCGAACGACGCATTTAAGTAGCGTAGACTACCTTAACGAGTCATAACGGGTCGTAAACACTTAGGGTAGGTTCCGATTTAGAATGTAGGCTTTGTTAAACCATATCACATGAGTTCCAATACACATTTGGTTTACGAGACCTCATTCTACCCAATCTTCCGATTTAGGTGTCGATTTATTAACTAAGCGATCCGATTACTAGGTACTACTTGATTTCCTTGGTTTGCCCGAGCTTTGTTAGTTCACTTTAATCAAGGATACTTTGCAAATCAATGTGAGTACATAGTTCCCCTCTTTTACCGTTTTTAAATGTTTTGGGGTGATTCATATGTGCTAAACGATTTCGAGCTTTCTAAACGAATGCTATGGTTTATATTAAACACAACGATTTAAATTATATAAACAAACTTGTTGGGGCGTTGGTCGAAAGATAATTGAATGACATTCATTAACTATTTTATGCCGACCAGTAGTACGTTGTGGTACCATAGGATATTATGATACCATAGGATCTGACAAATCCCGTTATCGGACTTTCACCATGGTTATGGGGGTAATGTGGGTAACGACAGAACATGATGATTGTTAACTTACCCTTTGGTGGTTTGTTAATACGAGTTGAACGATTAAGATGAGTCACACAGGTTTGAATGTATTCAATAAAACGACCAAAAGTTTGTTTTCACAATTTAAACACGAACCACTGGAACTATTGAACTATGTGAACTATTTGAACCACTGGAACTATCTGAACTATGTAAACGATTTATTGAACCATTGGAACTATTGAACTGTGACAACCGGTAATTATCGGCTTCTAATTACGCAATTAACAAGTGTTTTAGGCGATCACAAATAGTGTTTAAGACACGAATTAGCTTAATTAGGCTATTGGAATGCCTAGGAACGCTTATCAGACGTTACAGTGCGCGTATGGTGATTTCTGAAGAAATCTGCGGAACGTAAATGAAAACGAACCGACACCGTACAAAATACTGACCACGCTGACAAATACGAAGTTTATACGTATAACTTATACTTATGGATGTGCTTTTGTGAAAACATTCTTGCTTTCAAACGGCATAAAGGGCAAACGTGAACGAAAACGCGACTGCAGGGACGCACCGGCATCGAAACGGAAGCATCAGACACGCGTATCAACTTAAAAACTGAAATATTTTGATATATTTAGCTTCATTTTTAAGCTTTATTATCTGTAGTTGAAAACGGATCGCAAAACGGCCACGAAACGATGAACGACATGTTTTACGTGATTTAACGCACCGACAACTTACGCGATTAATATCGACTACCGACATCCTTTTTACGAATTTTTGACCCTAAAATAATATTCTACGACATTTTTCGACGATCATGTTCAAAAACGGGCTTCGAAAATAGATTGGGCCACTTAAAAACACGAGAGATGGGCTTGTGGGCCTTGGGCCCAAGCCCAATACAAACCCTAGGTATAAATACAAGGCATCAACTACAAACCCTCATTTTCTTTGTCATTGTTCAGCCGACACCCTGGTTTCATCTCTCCCCCTCGTGACACCGATCACCGGAGTGATCTCCGGCCGTTCGTTCACCGACAACCGCGAGGGGGTGAAATACATGTTACAAATGATTACGAGTACAAATGGTTAACTAAGAAATGAACTGTTAGATCATGTGAATGGGTAGGCGTTAACTTGAGACCATTAATCCTTTATAAGGACCGAGGGGCATGAGTGATAGATCTATTTGGGTGTTGCGAGCCCCACCCATGGGTCCGCGAGTTGACCGCATGTGGTGACTATGTCGTTCCAGCTGGGAGGCCCGGTACGAAATATGCAAAGGATTGAGCCTTCCTACACCGTTGCACACGTGTTAATGGCCTTGCAAACCATTAATTGATCTGTTCATATTCTCTTTCGTACCAAGTTTACAAACATACATACTTACAATGATTACAAAGGTTTATTCGTGCACATTCACAAAACACATGAACTCGCTCAACTTTTGTTGTTGTTTTCAAATTACATGTATTTCAGGAATCTAAGGTATGGATCTGGCGGGCGTTGAAGGTTTTCAAGTGTTGCTTGGAATAAAAAGATGTCATCCTGTGTCTAAGGGTTTGGATTGTGTATCTTATCCTAGATAAGATACATAGTTCAAAATCGTGTCTTTATTAGTATCTTTTGTCGAGTCCTTATGGAACTCTAAAACAATCTAAATGGTTTGTATTTGGATTTGAAGTCTATGTTGGGATTCTAAAACAATGTCGTTGTAATGTTTTTAAACTTATCTATGGATGAACATCTTTGGTTTTATCATTTAGTTGTTTGTTATGGTTGAATGCAATGATATTAAGCAAGTCACACATAATCACGCTTCTTCAAAAGTCAGAGTGTGACAGTTTGGTATCAGAGCTTCGATTGTAGCGAACTAGGATACTTTCTCGAGTCTAGACTACAATCATTAGGGCTCTCACGAAAATGTTTTCACAAAACTTTTTTCATTGCATACACAAGACGCCCAGATCCATGGAACAAACATTTTTACAAACGAAAGACAAGAAACACAATTGCAAGGTTTACGTTTGTGGTTTAGTCTGGGAGACTAGGTGGTTTGGTGTGGGAGACTAGGTGGTTTAGTCTGGGAGACTAGGTGGTTTAGTCTGGGAGACTAGGAAGGATAGAAAGGATTTGTGAGAACTAATGGGGATACATGATTTCATGCTAAATGATAGTGGTTAATATATGTGCATATTGTTGGATCGTCGTGTGACCCTAACGAGTCAATCAGAAGAGTTATACATCAATAACAAAGGCGGAAACAGTGAAATTGACGTTAAAACAGCTTGATCCTTCTTGATTATCCGTTTATTACTGATTTCAAATCTTTTTACAGATCAAATGACAAACGGTCAGCACCTCGGCTCTGAAATCTCAAAGTAATTCCGTATCAAATGACACACTAGGCTCAGGTATATATAGTTGTGCTAATTCCGCTTGAACGTGTCACTGCCTATTTCAAGCGAAATTACAATGTTAATTTCGCTTGAACTGATCATTGACACTTTCAAACGAAATTACACACAAACACACATAAAACCCTAATTTCTAACCTGCTGAGCACTAGTTTATCCTATCTAGACATAAGACTCGATAAAGACGAAGTTAACAGACATTTGTGCACCAACAGACTCCCCCTTGGATGTTGACGAAGTCTTCGGCGTGGAGTCTTCAGTCTTGATCTCTTTTCAGTTTATCTAACAATGTAAGAATCCTTCAAATCTCCTCTTCTTCTATTAACAACTAGCATGAATCACAGAATTTGAATCTTTAACAACCTTCAAACTCCCCCTTGAATGTAGATCCAGGAAGTGTTTTTGACTTTCAAGTCTTCAAACTCCCCCTATCACATAGCTGGGATTTTGCTATGCTGTTATCTCAATAAACAACTTTTTACCTGCATAATCTCTACCTAAATATAAGATATATGATTATAACAATTTCAATCCAAACTTACCATTTGACTTCATTTGTTGATTTTGTCAGAAATTAGAAATCCACTTAAGTATCCAGGTCCAAATTAATGACCCTGAGAACTTAATTTTGTCTACCAAATCCAATTTAATGACTTTGGTTGACCTGAGATAAAGCACACTGACATTTTGTACAAACTAGTTCAAACAATTTTCTAAAAATTTACAAGTCTCAAATTAATGAACTTGTTTTGACTTTTCAATTTTTACAACTTTAACATTGTAAGCTCACAACTCATCATCCAGCTCAGAAACTTCCTGCATCTGCTTCAAATTTCGAATCTGAAGATCAGCTTTCCACTTTGGTTTGTCGGAAAATAAAGCATAAATGTAAAATCTTTTTGGATTTAAGAATAAAGTTTCTAAACTAGAAATGAATTACAGAAATAAAATGCAGTAAAATGTAAACTATTTACAAACATATTTTTGGTGAGCGTGTTAGGGAATCATATCAGCTTTACGACAAGTCACAAGTACCGTTAAGCTTTAATTTCATACTCAGAATTAAACAATTCACTTAGATTGTCGATATACTGATCCACTTAAATTCTCACACAAATTTCAATCTGTCCAGGATATGAATTAGGTGAATTAAGAACTTAAACTCATTCATGTGTCCCACCTCTTGAATATACTCCCGTATCCAGAACCCAATATTCAGTCTTACAGGTGAGTATACCACAGATGATATCTGTAAGGGGTTAAAATTGCGAGGGCGTGAGAGCTCAGGTCAGAACTTCCGTTCAGCAAAGAGATGACGGCTTTGACTTTTGGTGTGTCCCCTTTAGAGGATCTTTTCTTCAACAGCACATGATTAGCATTTTTCAATATTTCATCATTTTTTATGCTGAGGGAGATGCTATGTTTCAAGCAAGCGTAAAGTATTATACGGGGACTAGGCCATTGCTTCCACAAAATCAGAAGTCCCGGGATAATACCCCAGATATCACTAAGCATAAAGACCTAGTATCTCAGAAAGAGGGATCTTTCAAACAAGATTTCAGGGGTTACCTATATATCCAAGTAGTGTTCCCCACGAAATAAGCAAGTAAAGATTTAAGTTTATATCCCAAACAAACCTACTAAATGTGCAAAAACCTATCGGCACATCATCAGCGAGACTGCTTAAGACTTTTAAACTTTACATATCTTTAGCATACCGTAACTGTCAAGCCAATGTACTATCATTTTCCCTTTTTACACAAGCTCTTTTCTGATTTTCTATTGTTTTTGAATTTTGAAATATCTCATGTTTTTGGATTTTTGAAATTTTTACTGTTTTTGTATTTTCTGAAAATATTACCCTATATACTCCCCCTAAATAACAAAACAAGTAAAAAATCGACAAACCATTGCAGATTGCTTCTCAACATCATCTACAATGTCTCCTTCATCTACGCCAAGAATCTCTTCCAACACCGATAAAAGCTTCATACCGTTTAATTTTAACAAGTATTGAAAACGAGTTTTATCAAACGCTTTGGTATGTAAATCCGCTTTTTGTTCGTCAGTGTGGATTTTCTCAATTCTTATCAACTTCTTCTCGAAACAATCTCGGATGAAGTGATGACGGATTTCTATGTGTTTCGTTTTAGCGTGATGAACATGATTTTTTGTAATGTTTATCGCTACCTCATTATCAACAAAGATAGGGGTGTTAAGAAATTGCAAACTGTAGTCGCGCATCTGTTGCTGGATCCACAAGATCTGAGAGAAGCAACTGCTAGCAGATACATACTCAGCTTCACATGTGGATAAAGCCACAGAGGTCTGCTTCTTGCATTGCCAGGTGACCAAACTGTTGGGTTTTTCACATGTTTATCAAAGTATTTTATCCTTATAAAATAAAAACGCAGCGGAAATAATTATTTAAAACATGTTTCTTACAAGATATAAAAACCATTTTATATGTAAAACCCAATCCCGGATCCATATACGAATATGCATGCTATCAAAGATTAAAACACAACCATAGAGTGTTTAGAATACTACCTTCCAAGGAGTAACGGATATGAAGAAGATGATGCTTCTTGAACGGTTGCCTTCAAGGGTAGAAGACCTCAAGCTTGCATACCCCAAGCCTTCCAACAAACTCCTTGTGTTTAGCTAGGATTTCTACACTTATGAACTCACTATTGAAACCCTCTTGAAGCCATCATATGGCCGAAAATATGAGAGGAGATGGTGGAGTTCTTGCACTTGATTTATGAACTTAAAAAGCCTACTAGATCAACCATACATGACCCGATTGTTAGAGAGTCTTACACTTGATTTCTCAACTTGAAAAACTCTCTTGGATGGGCATGTTATGGCCGAAAATATTCAGCCATTTTTCTCCTACTTCTTCAAGTTCATTCTTTTCTTTCTTCATACAAAATGAATTATAAAAGACATGAGAGATTTGCCACCCACATTGCCCAATAGGAGATCATCTAACACATGCATTTGCATGCAATGTGATTGGCCAAAGAACTTAGGGAAGACCATCCAATCAAAATGCATGCAACTATGACAACATGCATGGAACCTCATTGGACAAGAATTTTTGGGAAGACCCCATGGGGGGGGGGTGGCGGCCTACTTGTATTTTTATAAAAAAAATTCAAATCTTTCTTTTATAAATTTAAGTCTTGATTAATTTTATAACTTTTATAAAATTATAACATCATATGTTATAAGACTTATACAACCTTTTTATTATGTTATTTAACCCATTAAATAACAAAATAAAATATTCTCTCAAAATAAATTATCCAGATAATTTATTAGTTTGCCAAGTGCAATTATTTAGAAAACCAATTTCTAAAGATTGTAAGTGTTAATATTTATTTGTTTGATCATATCACAAATAAATAATATAAGTGTTTGTCTAGCTTGTTATTGGGTATGACTCGACTTGGATCATTACGTACTAGCCACATCAATTTAATATGTGTCTTGGGCATACAGAGTCCAACAATCTCCCACTTGCACAAGATACATAGAAGATTGATGCAATGACCGTTATTTGGATTTTACTGGTATCTTCTCGTCATGCTTAAAGCGCATAACTTGTCCGATCTAGTACATATCATTACATACATAATGAATCCTATAGCTGACGTATATGGGATTCCTTTCTTTCTTTTTTGCTCATCCTTTGAGCTTGGATATTGAAACGCATTCAATATTGTCCACTCTTTGAATAGGTATCAAACCTTTCATAGAGTTCTCTATCTTGAACCCTTTCAAGACTTTGTCAATGTATGCACTTTAGTTTAAACCTATCAAGCACCTTGATCTATCCCTGTAGATCTTTACTCCCAAAATATAGGCGGCTTCTCCAAGATCCTTAATTGAAAAACAGCTTTTAAGCCAGGCTTTTACACCTTCCAAGGTTTGGAATGTTATTCCAAATAGTAGAATGTCATCGACATATAATTCTAAGAAAGTAATAATGCTCCCACTAGCTTTCTTATACACACAAGCTTCATCACCGTTCTTGATGAATCCAAAATTCTTAATTTCTTCATCAAAACGATGATTCCAACTTCTAGATGCTTGTTTCAATCCATAGATTGATTTCTTTAACTTGCATACTTTGTCAGGATGTTTTGGATCGACAAAACCTTCAGGCTGAACCATATAGACATCTTCATCAAGATATCCATTAAGAAAAGCCGTTTTGACATCCAATTGCCAGATCTCATAGTCATAATATGCAGCTATGGCAAATAATATCCTGATTGACTTTAGCATCGCCACAGGCGAGAATGTCTCATCATAATCAATCCCTTGAGTTTGAGTGAAACCTTTTGCTACAAGTCTTGCTTTGTAAGTATCCAAGTTACCATGCATATCTGTTTTCTTCTTGAAGACCCACTTACTTCCAACTACTTTGGAGTTGAGTGGTGGTACAACCAATTCCCAAACTTGGTTGTCATGCATGGATTGCATCTCTATGTTCATGGCTTCAAGCCATTTGTCACAATCGGATTTTGACATTGCATCATGGTATGTGGTTGGTTCATCTGAATCTATCACGTAGCATCCATCCATGAAAAATCCATATCTTTCAGGTGGATTACTAATTCTACCAGATCTGCGAACATTTTGTGTGTTCTGATCAACCTCTTGATCGTTTTCAACAACCTCTTGTTGAGTGCTAGTATCAACCAAACGTGTATCGTCTTGTGGTTCTTGATCCTCTTCAAGTTCCACTGTTCTACTACTAGTTCCTTCCATAAGGAATTTAGCTTCTAAGAACTTACCCTTTCGAGCAACAAATACCTTTTGCTCGGTTGGATCGTAGAAATAATATCCTATATCATCTTTAGGATATCCTACAAAGATACACTTAGTAGATCGGACTTCCAATTTATTTGGAGTGTATTGCTTAACATAAGCTTCACAACCCCAAACCCTTAAGAATGATAATGATGGAGGGTTTCCATGCCATATTTCAAAAGGTGTCCTTTCTACTTTCTTGGTTGGGGCCATATTTAGTATACGGACTACGGAGAGCAAAGCGTAACCCCAAAATGATAGAGGTAATGTGCTTCTAGCCATCATAGATCGAACCATATCTAATAGAGTTCGATTCCTCCTCTATCAAAATGAAGACCTTTAAAAGAGTTGATTTTGTACTTCACTTTTTGAAGATTCTGAACGTTTCAAAACTTCTTCTTTGTGTCAAGTACACATAACCATAACTACTATAGTTGTCGGTTAAAGTAATGAAGTATCTTTCACCATTCCTAGTCATTGGCTTAAAAGGATCACATACATTCGAATGTATGATACCTAAGAAATCTATTGCCCTTTCCCACTAAAGGGTTTCTTAGTCATTTTACCTTGTAAACAAGATTCACATGTATCAAATGAACCAATTTCATTTGTTTCCAAAAGATCATTCTTTCGAAGTGTTTACATGCGACATCTGTTTATATGACCAAGGCGATAATGCCAAAGATAAGTCTCACTCAAATCCATTTTGAGTTTGTTGGTGATTGCTTGGTACATTAAACTATCAAATGATGTATTATTATGAACCAATTCATAACTACCATTTGAAGGCATAGTTTTAAAGTAAAACATGTCATTCATCGAAATATAAATGTCATTGTTTACAAACTTTAAGTCAAAACCATATTGTCTTATAAGGGAAACTTGAATAATGTTCCTAGTCAAACTAGGAGCATTCAAGACATTTTAAAACAATTTCCAAACCATTTGGAAGTTTCAAAACATAGTCTCCTTTCTTGTAATGTTTATTTCTTTTGAACCTTTTGCAACGAATTGCAAACATGAGTTCCACATCCGGTATCTAATACCCATGTGTTAGAAGAAATAACATTAAGGTCAATATGTATCATTAAGATTGTACTTGAGGTTTGCCTAGCATCCCTCAACTCTTTGAGATAGGTTGGGCAATTCCTATTAAATGCCCTATCTCACCATACTCAAAGCATGGATCGTTCATGGCAACCTTTGCCTTCTTCTCTTTTGGTTTCGGTGGTTTCGCTTTAGTCTTTCTAATCATTTCCCTTTGAATTACCCGTTTCCATTTTCAACATTTGCTTTGGGGTCGGGGTGATGCCCTTTCTAGTTGCCACCCTCATTGATCGTTAGAATGGATAAAAGCCCTTTTACCCATATTGAGCCTTTCAAAGCGATTAATGTGGCTTTTCTTCTTAAAGATATAAGATGAGACCGATTGGTTTTCCTCCATTCGACATGCATGAAGTGCTCGAACCGTTTCAAAGCGTTCAACCCTTAGGAACATTTCCTACAATTGGTTAATCATGTCGCATGCTCATGATGTTCAAAAATCCTTTTGAATCTCGGGAATCATAATTCCTAACATGAGACAAGAGGTTTGCATAGTATCCTTGATATACTTAATCCAATCGTTATAGGCATCGTTATCTTCCATAAGATGTTCATCGGGATTAGGATCGTTCAACACATAGGATATCTTTTCTTACTTGAGAACGATTCTTAAGTTTCGATATTAATCCATAAAGTGTTTTGATTGAAACGATCCTTTTAAGGATTGTTTTTAGTGATAGGTTACGGACGGTTTGGGTAATATTGTTAGCGGCCATCTACAAATTTAACAAGGTTCAATTTTAGTATTTTCGATATTATTATATTTTAATCATTAATACCCTTTTGTGTCTCATAGACAATTAATAATTAAAATCTAGAATCCAACGTTACATTTAAATATTGGTTAGGTGACCTTTATCCCTCTATTTAAATTAACAAGGTAGTCAACGTTTGACAATTGCAACTCTTTGCAACTTCTAGTCATATGGGATCGGTTAAACATCTTTATGTTTAGTTGGCATGTTTAATCCCATCAACACCTTTTGTTCCCCATGCTTCGGTGACCCTAAGTTCATGGTTTCCAAATCAAGTCGTCCAACTTACACACACGTGTGAGTTTATTCACATAAGTGGTTAGGTGACCTTTATCCCACAAACATGGTAAACCCACCTCGAATATACAAGTTCCTTCAAATGTGGTTAGGTGACCTTTATCCCACAAAAGAGTTCCCAAGTGTTTCGAGTGTTGTATAAAAGGATGGTGTTTGACTTGTTTTATTAAAAGGGATTTTGGAGTTTTCAAAAATTCTAGTTTAGAAAACTTTATGTACCATACATTTGCATGCATTCAAATCCTTGGTACTTTTGTGAAAACAAATTTTCAAGGTTCTTTTTAATAAAACCCATTTTATTATAAAATCATTAATTTTTAATAACCTTTTATTAATCAATTTTAATGATCTTTTAAAGAACCAATTTTAAGCTTGTTGTTGATTATTAGTTTGTTAAGCATGCATATCCAAATATCATCTAAACAACATAAATAAACAACCACACAAGCACAACATACATAACAATAGGTGCATAACCATAGCCAACTATTTTTTACCACACTTGTTAGCCGAAACAAGTGTGTCAAAAGGTCCTTCCTAAAGGGTGAAAATGACACAAGCGATGTGTCGTTGAACTCCCACTTGATCCCGCATCCAAATGCTTCAAGTATCCTTCTTGTGTTGTGATTACTCCACTTTCTTTGAGCTTCCAAAATGTACTTTAATTCAGCTCCAAACTCCTTTGGGCTCCGTAAATGTGTTTTGGTTATCGGGCTAAAATCCCGTTTAGAACTATGAAGTCCTTTATGCCCGAAATTGGCAAAACCAAAACCAAAACCGCATTTTTGTGTGCATCTTCTTTTACACAATATATCCTAATACATTTTTTTCTAGTAAAATAAAATGCACCTAATCTATTTATTTTACATACCAAATGAAAATAAATAAATTACTTAACTTTACAAATGGAAGAACAAAAAAAAATAATTATTACAACCCATTGAATAATTAATAAATAAATCACAACACAATTATTCAACACAAGGTCATGGCTAGGTTATATGCACCAAAATATATATCCACATATATATATGTATATTAATTTCAAGAAGCAAAACGGTTCCCTTTTACAACCTACAATTTTCGGTCAAGAATGAAAAACCGAAAAATGTGGGTTTTGTCCAAACAAAATAATCATCCAAATGAAATAATTTTTCAAGATTCATTTATGCATGTATAATCTTGAAAAATAAAGGGATAACCATAGTGAAAATTTCGGCCATAGGGTTTTACCCAAACCCAAAACCCAAAACCCGAAAATTTCATATCCAATGAAGCATGCATTCATATAAGCGGCTCTGATACCACTGTTGGGTTTTTCACATGTTTATCAAAGTATTTTATCCTTATAAAATAAAAACGCAGCGGAAATAATTATTTAAAACATGTTTCTTACAAGATATAAAAACCATTTTATATGTAAAACCCAATCCCGGATCCATATACGAATATGCATGCTATCAAAGATTAAAACACAACCATAGAGTGTTTAGAATACTACCTTCCAAGGAGTAACGGATATGAAGAAGATGATGCTTCTTGAACGGTTGCCTTCAAGTGTAGAAGACCTCAAGCTTGCATACCCCAAGCCTTCCAACAAACTCCTTGTGTTTAGCTAGGATTTCTACACTTATGAACTCACTATTGAAACCCTCTTGAAGCCATCATATGGCCGAAAATATGAGAGGAGATGGTGGAGTTCTTGCACTTGATTTATGAACTTAAAAAGCCTACTAGATCAACCATACATGACCCGATTGTTAGAGAGTCTTACACTTGATTTCTCAACTTGAAAAACTCTCTTGGATGGGCATGTTATGGCCGAAAATATTCAGCCATTTTTCTCCTACTTCTTCAAGTTCATTCTTTTCTTTCTTCATACAAAATGAATTATAAAAGACATGAGAGATTTGCCACCCACATTGCCCAATAGGAGATCATCTAACACATGCATTTGCATGCAATGTGATTGGCCAAAGAACTTAGGGAAGACCATCCAATCAAAATGCATGCAACTATGACAACATGCATGGAACCTCATTGGACAAGAATTTTTGGGAAGACCCCATGGGGGGGGGGGGTGGCGGCCTACTTGTATTTTTATAAAAAAAATTCAAATCTTTCTTTTATAAATTTAAGTCTTGATTAATTTTATAACTTTTATAAAATTATAACATCATATGTTATAAGACTTATACAACCTTTTATTATGTTATTTAACCCATTAAATAACAAAATAAAATATTCTCTCAAAATAAATTATCCAGATAAATTATTAGTTTGCCAAGTGCAATTATTTAGAAAACCAATTTCTAAATATTGTAAGTGTTAATATTTATTTGTTTGATCATATCACAAATAAATAATATAAGTGTTTGTCTAGCTTGTTATTGGGTATGACTCGACTTGGATCATTACGTACTAGCCACATCAATTTAATATGTGTCTTGGGCATACAGAGTCCAACACAAACGTGGTCCGAAAAACTGGCACCCTGCTGTTGTTGATTTAGCGTTAACTTTGCAGCATCCGAAATCAGAATCGGAATACCCTTCGAGCGTGAAATCGCCTTCTCTTGGATACCACAACCCCAGTGATGGAGTTCCTTTCAGGTAGCGTAATATCCATTTCACAATTACCATATGCGAAGCTCTCGGTTTAGATTGAAATCTTGCTGGGAGGCAGGTTGGATACATAATATCGGGTCTTGAAGCTGTAAAGTACATCAGCGATCCGATCATGGAACGATATAACATTTCATCTACCTTCTCTCCGGTGAGATCAGGGTTTATCCCATGGTTCGTCGCTAATGGGGTGGAAGCTGGAGTAGAACTTGACATCCCAAATTTCTCTAAGATATCATGAACGTACTTCGTTTGATGTATGAATATTCCCTTAGGCAGTTGATCAACCTGTAGTCCCAAAAAGAATTTCATCTCACCCATCGATGACATTTCAAATTTTTGCTTCATAACTCTTTCGAAATCTTTGCACAGATTTTCATTTGTAGACCCAAATATGATGTCGTCCACGTATATTTAAACTATCAGAAGATGTCCGTTGACTTCTTTGGTGAAGAGAGTGGCATCCACTTTTCCACGGATGAAGCTGTTGGCTAGCAGGTGTTGAGACAATGTCTCGTACCAAGCTCTCGGGGCCAGGTGTAAACCATACAGCGCCTTATCCAGTAAATAGACCTTGTCTTTGTGGATTGGATCGGTAAAGCCCGGTGGTTGTCCGACATATACCTCCTCTTTTACCTTCCCATAGGGAAACGCCGATTTAACATCTAGCTGATAAACCTTAAAATTTTTCCAAGATGCAAATGCTAGGAAGATTCTGATCGCTTCTAGTCTAGCAACCGGAGCATATACTTCAGTGAAATCTATCCCCTCCTGCTGACTGAAACCCTGGACTACGAGTCGAGCTTTGTTACGAATAATAACCCCTCGATCGTCTCTCTTACACTTGAACACCCACTTGGTGTTTATCTTCCTTTGACCATAAGGCAAATCTACCAATTTCCACACACCCAACTTCTCAAACTGACTCAACTCTTCTTGCATAGCATTGACCCAAGAATCTTCAGTTAGTACGTCTTTGTATGTTCGCGGTTCAATCTGTGAAATAAAACAACTAAGCGAAAACTCAGTTTGTAAAGAACTGTAGAATAAAAACAAGTAAGGCCTTGGTCAATTTGCCATCTAGTGCGAACGCCTGATTGTAATTCTCCAATAATCAGCTCTTCTGGATGGTACGAAAGAGTTCTCGGCATCACCTCGCCTGGAACATCTACCTCGCCTTCCAAATTTGTAACATTCTGATTTGCACCTTGTTCACTGACTGGAATTGTTTGACTTGATATCTGGATTTGCTCCCCCTCAGAATCTGAATCACCACGATCGAATATAGGTCTGTCATCAGATTCTTGATTATCATTGACTGCCGTCTGATTGTCAAGAGATTGCTGAATATCATCATGTTCTCCAGCATTACTTGGACCTGCTTCATCATCGTTCGAAGCTTGTCGTTGGCGAATGTAAGTTTCTGCTGGGAATCTTTCCTGCGATTCTTCATATTCTCTCAAAATATCCAACTCGTCAAAGAAATCTTGTTATTCTTCAATGTCAAACGAATCCCACAAAGTATCATAATTAAAACGCCATAAATCACCTGGATTCTGTGGTGGCATGGTATAACCTTGACACTCAACATTATGTGCTTCGATAATCCGCTTCAAGCTTGGAACAAAAACTCGTTTCAATGGACTTGAGTAACCCACAAATATTCCTTCAATGCTCTTTGCACCAAACTTTCCAAAAGGCTCTAGAACTGTGCAGGGAGACCCAAACGGTTCAAGATACTTTAGATTCGGTTTGCGGTTATTGATCAACTCAAAACATGTCTTGTTGAATTTCTTCACAGTGAGAACCCGGTTGAGTGTATAGCAAGCTGCTGATACTGCTTCTGCCCAAAAGTTGACTGGTAGCTTTGAATTAGCAAGCATCGTCCTAGCGGTTTCAATTAGCATCCTGTTCTTTCTTTCAGCTACTCCATTCTGCTGCGGAGTATAAGGAGCACTAAATTCTTGTAGTATACCGTTCTCATCGCAATACTCTTCCATCTTGTTGTTCTTGAACTCTGTACCGTTGTCACTCCTGATTCTTCTGATTCGAGTTTGGTACAAGTTTTCAATTTTTCTAAACAACGGCATCAAACTATCAAATATCTCATCTTTTGACTTCAGAAATGATACCCATGAAAATCTTGAGTAGTCATCTGTTACTACTAGATAGTAGAGATCCCCAGTTATGCTTTTGACGTATACAAGACCAAACAGATCCATATGGAGTCTCTCTAACGGTCTTGAGACTGAGTTGACTTTCTTTTGAGGATGTGATTTCTACTTTTGCTTGCCTTTGATGCAGCTAATGCACTCCCCCTCAAGATGAAAACCTTTCACATGAACACCCGTAACTAAATCGTTATGCACCAGGTGATTCATTTTCCTCAGGTGAATATGGCCCATCTTTCGATGCCATAACTGTTACTCTTTTTCCGTTGCTCTTGACATAAAACAGTGAGCCTGACCCGTGGTAGTAGTTGCTACACTCATGTCCAACACGTACAGATCATTGACTCTGGGTGCTCTCATGATAACCCATTCTTCAGGAACAACAAATCCTGGTTTCAAGATCAAACATTCTTTGTCTGTAAAGTGCGTTGTATACATACGATCACAAATCTGAGAAATACTCAGAAGATTGTTTTCAAGCTCGGCGATGTAGTTAACTCTTTCAAACGTAACAATGCCATTAGATAGAGTTCCTTCACCAACTATTCGACCACCTTGATTTCCTGCAAATCCCACATAACCTCCATTAAACCCTCTAACATCATACAATAAGGTCTTCTTCCCTGTCATGTGCCGAGAAGCTCCACTATCCATAATCCAACGTGAAATAGATCTAGGAAGCTCCTGCACATATCACAAACACTTAATGAGATTTTGAAGCCACCCAAGCCTCTTTTGACTCAGGTAACTTGACATTGCTGTGAGTTTTAGTAGTGTAAAGTGGTGGAAAATTCTTGTCATTCATCTTTAAGCTCTCCTCAGATCCAATCTCAACCTCTTTGTATAAAAAGAAATCATTTTTTAGAGGTTGACCAGATGATTGATCTTTCTTTGGTACATACTTCTTTTCAGAAGTAGTAGCCTCTTGTGGTACACATTTCTCATAGTAATCCACAGGTACATACATCTTCTCAGTTGAAGATGATGTTTTTGCAGTCTCAGAAACCTTTGGTTTTGAAAAACTTGATTCTTTTTCAACTGATTTTGGTTTCCATGCTTGTTGAGACGAAGCAACCCGTTTGTAAAATTTGTCAATTTTAGTTACCACATTCTTTACAGATTCAGTTTTGAACTTGTTCTCATTTTTCAAAATTTTCTCAACAACCATTGGAGCTTTCCCTTTTGGATCAACTTTCTTTTTCTGACTTTCAACAACTTCAGACTTAGACTTAAAGTTGGTGCACTTTCATGCAATGTGTCCAACTTTATTGCACTTGAAGCATGTACGAGTATCAACTACCCGACTTGTGCCTTCAGTCTGAGGCTGTGAGGCCTTTTCCTCAAAAAACTCTTCATTTGTTTTTGAAAAAATCTTAGATTCTTGCTCGGAAAGTGAACTCGAGCTTTTTACAAACACCTTTTTCTCTACAAACTTCTTGTTTTGAAAATTTATTCTTTGATTTTTCTTACCACCCTGATAACCTCCTGACCATCTGTTTTGATAGTTGTTAGAAAAACGCGGTGGTACAACATGTTTTTTATAATAAGACTTATCTTTTTCAAAGTTCAAATGCCTCTTTGTACTTTTCAAACTTTCAATCTCAGACACATCAATCTCAATCAACTTGAACACATTTCTCAATTTAGCAATATTCACATTCTCCAAAGGAAAATCACGATCCGAATACAACTTATCCGATCCTGCCATCTTGTACATCACAAGATGTGTTTCTTCACTTAAGTTGTTTTTGGATTTTGATTTTGGAATATACTTGTCCAAAAAGCATTCATCATCCTCAGTAGTGTCACTTTCAGATTTCAAAACACTTTCAACTACACTTTTAACAACTTCTGATTGAACACTTCCTTCAACGGATGACGAAGTGAATGTAACATCAATTATGTCTGGAAGTTTAACTTCATTTTCTTCTTCATCATTAACCAACCCTGATTTTTTCTTTGAAAAGTTATTTAGAACTGGTGGTGGAACCTGATGAAACCCAACCCCAGTTCCATCAAAGTATACATCTTCGCCGGCTTTGTTCTTCCCAATTGGTTTAGGAACTATATGTTGAAGAACAAAACTTGCGGAGCTGTAACTGTTCAATTTCAACTGGATGCGTTCATTTTCAATTTTAGCTTCTTGAAACTGAAGCTTCATCTTAGCAATTTCATCCAGTTGTTGGTTGATTAGCTCTTCTTTTACTCTCAGAACACCTGTCAACTGAACATTTTCTTTGTATGTCTTACCATTTCTTTCATCAGAATCTTTTACCGTGCGTTTTAGCTTCTCAAAATTTTCTGAAACTTGACGATTTTCAAGAATTAGCTTTTCATTTTCTTTCCTAATTCTTTCTACTTCAATTTTATCATTTTTGATTTTCTCAGTTAATTCTTTTACTCGATCATTTGAAGCTTTTAACATTTTGTCACGGTTTAAGATCTGATCTTCAACGTCTCTGACTCTACCTGTTAGTTCAACAATCTTTTTACCGTTGTGGTAAGCAATTGTACTACAAACCTTACAGTCTTTCATGCAATTTTTGCAGTCACTCTCAGTTTTAACTTTCTTACCTGACTCATTGACTGAATCATTCTGACTGACCTTGCTTTTAGACTCAGTGCCAAAACCAGAAACTACCTCTAGCTCTTTTGCAGCTAAAACTTTGTCAGCCATCTTCTTCAAATTTTCAGCAGTAAACTCTTGTGACGTGTCAATAATCCTGTCATCAATTTTCTTTGACTTCTGCTCTTTCTCTTTTGCTTTTTCTTCAGTTTCTCCTCCTCCCCACCACTCTCTCTGTCTGGCTTCTTCTTCTTCAGCAATTTATTTGGTGAGAACTTCAACATCAAGAGAATTTGGATCAATAGTGATGTTTCCGTTGGGATCAAGGTAACACTCTCTATCAGCATCCCATCTTTTTGCCTGTTTTGCTTCTCTGTATATATAACCGGCTTTCATTTTTCTGTTGATGTATTTCTCTTGTTCGTTTCTGCTATCTCTGAAAGGAACAGCTTTTGTCACAAACGCATAGCCCACTGCATCCTCTTCCAGTAACACTTGACTCCAATCATAACCCTCATCGTCGTGGATAACAGCAAGTGCTCTAGATTTTTCTTTGGGATTTTCTTCTATCTGCTTCATTCTGGGGGGTTCAGATTTGTTCTGATGATAAATTGCTCTTTTGTAGTAATCCTCTCTAAATGGATTTGCAGTATCATCAGCAGGAGCATTTCGACATTCACGTTTAAAATGTCCCTTTTGTTTACATCTGAAACAAGTAACCTTTGATTTATCAAAACCAAGTTTTGTGGATGGTCCTCCAATTGAATGTCTGCCTGTAATCTCCATGAACCTTTGAGCTCGTCTAACTGCACTAGCCATACACCACCTTATATCAATCAACTCCATCTCTTCTGGGTCGATCTGGTCATAATCCTCCTTGGTGAGGTTAGTGTTTCCAATCTTGCCCGCAACAAGACTCTCGTATGATTCAAGCACAGATGCTAAAAACACCATTTGCTACTTTGCGGATTCTTTACTGAAATTTTGTGCATTCTTCAGATCCACAGCAATATTACATTGGAACAAATTCTTTGAAACTGACTGTTGTTGTTGACTTGCAGCAGTTGATGATGACCCTCCATGATAGCCGCTGCTTGGACTTTCTTGATTTATCATGTTTGCATTTTCTGCAGAGAAAGCTGTATTAGGAGACACATTCTTTGGGATCATACTTCGATAATACAACTCTACATTTTGCTGATATGAGGAATGATTGACTTTGTTTGATTTCTTTATCTCCAGCTCATGACTCTCCAGTCTTTCGATTAGCAGATCAACCGTCAGATCCTCCGACTTGATTGTGTTCTTCATCATCAAGGCAAAGTATTGCCAGTCTTGATCATCCGGCAGCGAGTCAAACAGTTTGTCAACCAATTCTTCTAGAGTATATATGACTCCATGTCTTGCCAGCTCCATCTTCAAATGCCCAAATCTTTCAATCATCTTAGATACAGATTCATTTTTTAAACATCCAAAAAATCAAATTCTTTTCTTAACAATTTCTTTTTGTTTTTAACTATTTCGGCACCACACATTTCACTCTCAGTTTCTCCCATAGATCTTTCGCATTTGTGTACTCAATCAACGATATTATGTTGTCTCTCACAGACTGATGAATTAATGCAAGGCACTTTTGTTCAGCAACATATCTCTCTATCTCCTCAGCTTCTGTCAAATTTTCATAATCCGTTCTTCCCATCACAAAACCATTCTTCAACATTTTCCAACTTGGATATGCAAACGCTTGTAGCCATTCTTCAAACTTTTTAGCCCATCTATTGTAATCTTCAATCGTCATCAGCTTGGGAGGTTTGTTGTACGTCCCATAAGCACTCTCCACACTCAAAGCATCAGAAAGAGTTTTCTTCGCACTCGGAGTTGAAACGTTTTCATTTGTGTTGTTTGATGTATCATCTCCACTGTTTCCCGTGAAAGCAAAAACATCACAGAACGGATTCATGAACTCATGCATCTTCAAGTATACTTTCGAGCGGAATTAGGATGACATCATCCTTTCGGCCACCATTTTGTCAAATTGACCTGGATTGTGACAACCTGAGTTTTCAAGGTCTTTCCTAGCAACTGTTCTTGTTCTCGTTTGTGCATCTTGTTGCTCTATTAGAAATTAATGTTTTGTGTGAGTTGGTTAAATGTTAAATGTGGATTTTTGTGAAGTGTGTGATGTAACCTGCATACATATTGATATATTATTGTGCCTGACGAACTTCAGGTGATTTCGCCCCTAACCTACTCGACGAAAACACCAAGTGTTTTCACCATAGCCGCTCGACGAAATCCAAGGGATTTCGCTATAAACCTCACGACGAAATCACATGATTTCGCCGCCCCAGTCTTTGTCAAAGCCCATTTAGGGCCCAACATCTTTTAAACACCCGTATAAGAGTTGTAAGTTATGGTTACTGCCCTTAGAAAACCCTAAGGTCTCTCTCTTCCTCTCCTCTGTGTGACGGCAATCCCTAACCCTCTCGAAACTGTTGCTAGCCTCGTATCGTAACCGGTTAGTAGACCATTTCTGTTGTTAGTTTGTTCTTATGCATTGGGTGATTGTTATTGTCTGTGAACTGTTTTGTATATTAGGGAATGTACTAGAAACGATGTTTGTATGTTGTGAAGTGTAGGGTTTGTAGGTATTAGAAAATTAATCAATGGATGGGTGCACATGTAAATAGATCGGCTGCTATATGTATGTTTAAATGTTGAATTGAATGTTGATGATGATTCTGTTACATGATGTTTGGAGGATGATTCTGAATGTACTGATGATTGAGTAGTTTATGTAATGGTGTTAATGTTTCCGATTGAACAATTATTTGAAGCTATCGAATCTGTTAGTGATGTTTAGGGTAGCTGTTGTACGTAACTGATTGTGATGATGATGATGGGGCCGACGAAAACACGAGCCCGACGAAATCACTAGCTCGACGAAAACCCCAAAAGGGATTTCGTCACTTAAGGGTTTTCGCCAGGAAGGTGTTTTCGTCACAAGGGTCTTCGTCACCAAGGTGATTTCGTCGATGCTTCACACAGTAAACTCTGTTAAGTTTAACTCTGATGGTTATTATTCCTGTTAAGTATGATAATTATGTTTAGTCTGTTAACTTGGTTAAGTATGTTAACTTGATTAACCCTGTTAACTCTGTCGAGTTTATAAACTCTGTTAAACTTACTAACTCCGTTAAGATATGTATGTAACTCTGTTAAGCATGTAACACCGTTAGTGTGTTAACTCTATAAAGTCATTTAACTCTGTTAGGTCGTTAACTCTGTTAAACCTGTTAATTGATTTAACTGCTTACGTGATACATGATGTTAACTGCCAAGCACTTTGTGACACAGATTACATGTGAAACTTTACGAACTTGAACTGACTGAGTATACGTGCATACTATAGGACTTGATTGATTACTTGCGAGCACATAGTTTAGCATACCGAGCAAACCAAGGTGAGTTCACACTCTTTCCAAGGCATGGGATTCCCAAGGGTTGGGAATGGGTTAATGATTTAAACGATAACTACAACCATCCTCCGTGGGTAGGATGCCAAGATTTCACACTGGACCAAACCTCTATCATGAAGTCCCTCATTTATATCAACTTAATCGCCGAGGCCTATGGCGAGCTGGTCATTAGTTAATAGCGCTATTAGGTTTAACAAACCTCACACCGTGCCAGTCGGACGGGCGTGTACTAATGGACTAAGGGCAAAGGGTCAATGCTGATAGACATTGACTTAGGGCACCACTTACATTTTCGTAGTAGTCGATACACACGGTCTAGTAACACATGGGAAGCCCCCACTAATCTTCACAAACATGTCTGGGAGACCGCGATACGAATTAATACGATACATGGTTTACAAAACGAACATATGATTTACGAAACGAATGCTATAACTACACAACCAACTGTGAACTCTCTCAACTTTGTTGTTGACTCGTTGTTACATGCCTTGCAGGTCGTTAGGTACTCATGGAGCTTGCACAGGGAGGCGCGGTCGTTGTGGGACATGGCAGTGTGTGCCATGCTAAAAACATTACTTTATTTCGTACTTAATACTTACATTGGGTTTTACAATTATGCTTCCGCTAAACACTTAACTACGTTTTTGATTTGAAAACACCTTTCATATTGTGTGGTTGAATTTTACTTATTATTTGTTATGTTCAATATGATTGGTGGCTTGATCCTGGTCATGTCACGCCTCCAAGCGGTGATACTCCGCGTGTGGATTTTGGGGGTGTGACAGATTGGTATCAGAGCCATTGGTTATAGTGAACTTGGTTTTAATAAGGGGAAAAAGTTTTTGTTAAAACCAGACTCTAACCTGTACAGTGCTCAACGATCCACAACGATGCTTCACTCCACGTGCAAGACTTGACACTATAGGTGATGTGATACATGTTTATATTACCTACTTGTTAGTTACATAGAACATTGCTCATGGTATGCTTAGATAACGTAGTAACTACTGCTTGAAAACTTTGTGTGTTCACTCTCTTCTGTCATCGCACGTTCGCGAACCTTTCTCACTCATGTTTCCTTTGATATGAAGATCATGAGTGGACGCGTTAACCTAACTTAAGCCCAGTTGGCGGCTTTGATCACTGAACAAGTTACTGCAGCACTCGCAGCTGCCCAGGCAGGAGGTATAACCTGCCATCACAACTTACTCTAGGATCTTTAGATCCTACTCTCGTAAACCAACACTTGTGCTTAATCTTGTTTATTCTTACGCACACAACAGGTCAGAACGCTCAGCCACCTGTATGCACATTCAAGACTTTTATGGACTGTCGTCCTAGTACTTTCAGTGGCACTGAAGGAGCCGTTGGACTCCTCCACTGGTTTGAGAAGCTCGAATTGGTCTTCGAGATGTGTGAATGCCCTGAGACTCGTAGGGTGAAGTACGCCACTGGTACTCTCGAAGGCACTGCGCTAACTTGGTGGAACGCGCAAGTTCAGATGCTGGGGCTGGCGGCTGCTAATGCCACCCCATGGAATGATTTTAAGGAACTGATCAAATGTGAATACTATAGTCGTGATGACATCCACAAGCTGGAAGTGGAGTTCTTTAACCTGAAGATGACGGGGTCAGAGATAGAAGCGTACACGAAACGATCCAACGAACTGGCAGTGTTGTGTCCAACTATGGTGGATCCTCCCATCAAACGTATCGAGCTATACCTCAAAGGCTTAGTACCAGAGATTCAAAGCCATGTGACTGCTGCTAACCTTGCTACCATCCAGGATGTTACTCGTCTTGCTCATCGTCTCACAGACCAGGAAGTGGAACAGAAGAAGCTGCCTAAATGTATTGGTTCTACTACTACTACTACTTCTGCTATTCCCAGTGATAACAAGCGAAAATGGGATGGAACCTCCAACAAGGGTTCGACTTCGGTTCAGTCCCAGGCACAGCAGCGAAAGATCGATGACTACCAGAGTCCTGGTCAGCAATCTTCTGGTAGTCAAGGGCAGGGGGGATATCGAGGAAACCTCCCGAAGTGCAACAAATGCAACAGACACCACAATGGTCAGTGCAACAGGGGTCGTTGCCAGAGGTGTCTCAAGATGGGTCATGAAGCTAAGGATTACAGGAGCTCACGACCTGCGAATCAGAACCAACAACAACAACCACCAGCTCCACAGAACCAGCAGCGACAGCGAGGTAACAGGGGATGCTTTCAGTGTGGTGCTGAAGGCCACTTCAAGCGGGACTGCCCCCAGTTAAATCAAAATCCGAACAACAACAACAATAATCAGGGCAATGGAAATAACAACGAGGGAAACAATGATGGAAACAATGGTGCCAGGGGTCGAGTATTGGTGCTAGGTCAGGGTGACGCAAGGAATGATCCTAACGTGGTGATGGGTAAGTTTCTTCTCGACGACTTTTATGTTACTGTTTTATTTGATTCGGGTGCCGATACCAGTTATGTGTCCCTAAAAGTTAGTCAACTGTTAAAGCGCACACCAACACTTTTGAATACCAAGCATGTCGTAGAGTTAGCAAATGGTAAAAGTCTAGAGGCCACACACATAGTTCAGGGTTGTAATCTTATTCTCACCGGTCAGACTTTTTCTATCGATCTCATTCCTATAGTTCTGGGTAGTTTCGACATCGTCATTGGGATGGATTGGTTATCCGAATAGCAAGCAGAGATCCTATGCAAAGAGAAGATTGTTCGTATTCCTCGTTCTGGCAAAGAACCTCTCGAAATTCAAGGCGACAAGAGTGGTGCTGTAGTGGGCATCATCTCCTTCCTTAAGGCCCAGAAGTGTTTGCGAAAGGGTCACACCGCTATCTTAGCACTTGTTACTGACGCATCAACGAAGGAGAAGAGAATAGAGGATATTCCAGTAGTATGCGACTTTCCTCAAGTGTTTCCTGAAGATTTACCTGGGCTACCGCCTCATCGCCAGGTCGAAATTCAGATCGAGCTAGCTCCTGGAGCAGCACCCATAGCTCGAGCACCTTATCGCTTAGCTCCAACCGAACTGGAAGAACTGTCCAAGCAATTGCAAGAACTCTTGGATAAGGGTTTCATTCATCCTAGCTCTTCGCCCTGGGGAGCTCCCGTGTTGTTTGTGAAGAAGAAAGACGGTACCTTCCGTATGTGCATAGATTACCGCGAACTAAACAAGGTGACCGTAAAGAATCGCTATCCTCTTCCACGCATTGACGACTTGTTCGACCAGTTGCAAGGGTCGAGCTACTATTCAAAGATTGATCTGAGGTCAGGCTACCATCAACTGAGAGTCCGGGACGAGGACGTCTCCAAAACAGCATTCAGAACACGCAACGGCCATTACGAGTTTCTGGTCATGCCATTCAGGTTAACAAACACGCCTGCAGTCTTTATGGATCTTATGAATAGAGTGTGCAAGCCTTACTTGGATAAGTTTGTGATTGTATTCATCGACGACATTTTGATCTACTCCAAGAGTCAGGAGGAACACGAGCAGCATTTATGACTCATTTTGGAACTCCTTCGAGCAGAACAGCTGTACGCCAAGTTTTCAAAATGCGACTTCTGGCTTCGTGAAGTCCACTTTCTAGGCCACGTGGTAAACAAGGATGGGATTCATGTTGATCCATCTAAGGTAGACTCGATTAAGAACTGGCCTGCACCTCGCACACCAACGGAAATCCGCCAATTCTTGGGTTTGGCAGGTTACTACGGGAGGTTCATCAAAGACTTCTCCAAGATTGCACAACCCCTCACCTCATTAACTCAGAAAGGTGTTATTTATCATTGGGGAAATGCACAGGAATCAGCATTTCAGCACTTAAAGGATAGACTTTGTAGCGCACCTATTCTTTCATTGCCCGAGGGCACAGACGATTTCATGGTTTATTGTGACGCATCAATTCAGGGTCTTGGTTGTGTATTGATGCAACGGGATAAAGTCATTGTTTACGCCTCGCGCCAACTTAAAGTTCATGAAAGGAACTACACTACACACGATCTGGAGCTGGGAGCTGTTGTCTTCGCACTCAAGATATGGAGACATTACCTGTACGGTACCAAGTGCACCATTTACACTGATCACAGGAGTCTCGAGCATATCTTCAAACAGAAGGAGTTGAACATGCGACAACGTCGATGGGTCGAGCTATTGAATGATTACGAATGCGCGATCAAGTACCATCCAGGCAAAGCCAATGTTGTGGCTGACGCCCTCAGTCGAAAGGATACTACACCTAGACGCATACGTGCTTTACAACTCACTATCCAATCTAGTCTTCCTGCACAGATACGAGATGCTCAGGTAGAAGCATTGAAACCAGAAAACGTCAGGGCTGAAGCCCTACGCGGCTCAAGGCAACGGTTAGAACAAATGGCAGACGGCACCTACTATGTAACAGGACGCATCTGGGTCCCACTCTATGGCAATTTACGAGAACTTGTAATGGATGAAGCACACAAGTCTCGCTACTCAGTACATCCTGGTTCAGATAAGATTGTCACACCCCCAAAATCCACACGCGGAGTATCACCGCTTGGAGGCGTGACTGACCAGGATCAAGCCACCAATCATATTGAACAATGTATGTAGTAAAGATAATTCAACCAAACAATATGAAAGGTGTTCAAAACCAAAGCATAGTTAAGTGTTTAGCGGAAGCATAATTGTAAAACCCAAAGTAAGTATTAAGTATGAAGTAAAGTAATGTTTTTAGCATGGCACACACTGCCATGTCCCACAACGATGTTGTTTAGTGATAGAATTCGTTTGTAAACCCAGTATCGTATTAATTCGTATCGTGGTCACCCTGACATGTTTGCGACGATTAGTGGGGGCTTCCCATGTGTTACTAGACCACGCATATCGACTGCTATGAAAATGTAAGAGGTGCCCTAAGTTAATGTCTATCAGCATTGACCCTTTGCCCATAGTCCATTAGTACACGCCCGTCCGATCGGCACGGTGTGAGGTTTGTTAAACCTAATAGCGCTATTAACTAATGACCCGCTCGCCATAGGCCTCGGCGATTAAGTCGATAAATGAGGGACTTAAAGTGATAGAGTTGATGGTCTTATAGTCGTACATATCCTGTCGTATGGGGAATACGCAAGTTCGTAGTTACTGTCCAGTTCTTTAACCCACTCCCAACCCTTGGGAATCCCATGCCTTGGATAGAGTGTGAACTCACCTTGGTTTGCTCGGCAGATACACAGAAAGGTCACTTGAGCTATATATGGTCAACCACGTCCTAACATGGTTACCATACAAGTCAGGTCTAGGTTCAAATAGTGCACATAGGATTACACACAAGCTAACAGGTTGCAAACACGTATTGATCATGGCAACACATTAAACAGTCAAGTACATAACATACTCATACTTGTACGATTCAAAGATTGGGCTCGCACAAGTCTCACAACCTTGTGCGATTCACCCTTTGAACCCAAAGATACTCGGCCCAATAAAAGCATAAGCAGTCCATCATGTAAACGGCCCAAACAATTAAACATTGGTCTTGTGTGATCCGGATGGCTTTGTGCGATCCGGACGACTTGTGCGACTGGGATTGGGCTTTGAGGCCCAACCGTGTAACAGTTCAAGTGATTCGTGTGTGGCCCAAGCCTTGTGCGATCGGCACTGTCTTGTGTGATCCACAAGGTCTTGTGCGATCATGCATGTCCTGATTGTACATGGTGCTTAAAGTGGTTGTACCCAATCTTGTGCGACTAGCCCTTGTGCGATTCAAGGGCTTGTGCGATCAGCACTTGTGTGATTCGGTCTTGTGCGATCAGATGTGGTCTGATCTTGTGCGACCGAGAGGGAAAACTTGTGCGATAGTTTAATTATTCCTAAAATCTTGCAATCAGTTACATAATTCAATCAATCCATTTGACCACTTTAACAGTTTCCATATTTGCATACAATCAATCAATCCAATCAATAGTTTCTAACCATCCATTAATCGATCAAAGCAAGGTTTTATCATCAAATCTCTATGAACCCTAATGAATAACATATGCACAATAATCAAAGCATAAGCATCAATCATAATCATTGTCTTGATTACTAGCATGCACCCTAACATCACCACAATCATTCGAATATAGGCACATCACACCCGATTGACACATGTTCGGTTCAATATACATATGTGAGCCGATTAACATATTGACACACCTTGTTTCATAGTAATCCAATTAACATTCTAGTAAGTCGTTTGTACTAAATCTCATGAAGATCTAACATCAATTATGCCATTAGCAAGAACCCTAACTATTATACAAGATCATAACAATCACAACATCAGTTAACATGAAATCATAGCAATCGGAACATCTTGTATTATGCAAACGATAATAAAACACTAACCGGATTAGATGATTGGAACAAGGAAGATCCCGGGTGAGTAAGGGGCTGCCGTCGGCTTAGAGAGAGGAAGAGAGTAGGGTTTTGATGTGTTTCCTTGTGTTTGTAAATTATGAGGAACAAACTTCCTAAAGGATAGATGTATGCGCATAAGAGGAGTGGGCCGAACCGAAACTTGGGCTGCCCTTTAAGATTCGAGTACAAGTTGTGCGGCCCAACAGGGCTTGTGTGATTGGGTTGTGTTGTGCGATCCTTATACATACATACATGCACATAACATAACATCAAACATAACATTCCATTAATCAAGATCATATAATCACATAGGGTCCACAAACGTTACAACAAAGTACAAGGAGAGGTTCTGAAATACGAGTTGTCACATTATCCCCAAGTTGAAAGAAATTTCGTCCCGAAATTTGGTACGTACTCACTGAGGAAGCTAGTTAAGTTGCATGGTTTTCCTGGTTTCCCTGGGGTGTTACATCCTCCCCCCCGTTGATCTGGAATTTCGTCCCGAAATTCCGCAGTAGCTTCAGCCTCAGTAGTGGTTGTACTGTTTGCGAACAATTAGGGATACTTTTGTTTCATTTGATCTTCGCGTTCCCAGGTGAACTCTGGGCCACGACGGGAGTTCCAACGAACTCGAATAAGAGGTATTCTGGTGTGCTTGAGGACCTTAACATCCCGGTCCGTGACTTCAACTGGTTCCTCGACGAATCGCAACTGATCGTCGATAGTGAGCTCCTTTAAAGGAACTATGAGAGTCTTATCTGACAGACACTTCTTCAGATTCGACACGTGGAAAACGTTGTGGACTCCACTGAGTTCTGCTGGTAGGTTCAGTTTGTAGGCCACCCTGCCTATTTTCTCTATGATGTCGAATGGTCCAACATATCATGGGTTAAGTTTGCCTCGTTTGCCAAAACGAACAACACCCTTCCAGGGTGAGACTTTAAGTAGCACTCGATCCCCAACCTGGAACTCGAGTGGTTTCCTGCCCTTATCAGCGTAGCTTTTCTGACGGTCACGAGCTACCGCCATTCGTTGTCGTGTTTGAGCAATCCTTTCTGTTGTGTCTACCACAAGTTCTGGACCAGTGATCTGACTGTCACCCACCTCTGCCCAACAAAGAGGTGATCGGCATTTACACCCGTACAATGCCTCAAATGGAGCGGCTTGAATGCTGGTGTGGTAACTGTTGTTATACAAAAATTCCACTAGTGGCAGATGCTTTTCCCAGCCATTGCCAAAGTCAATTACACATGCCCTAAGCATGTCTTCAAGGGTCTGGATGGTGCGTTCAGACTGCCCATCCGTTTGCGGGTGATAAGCTGTGCTCATGTCTAAACGAGAGCCAAAAGATTTGTGCATTGCTTGCCACAGTTCAGAAGTAAAACGTGCATCACGATCAGAGATAATAGAGGTGGGCACCCCGTGCCTCGAGACAACTTCCTTAAGATATACGTCTGCTAGAGTGGAGAACTTGTCAGTTTCTTTGATAGCCAAGAAGTGTGCAGACTTTGTGAGTCGATCCACGATCACCCAAATAGTATCATTTCCACGTTGAGATCTAGGCAGACCAGTAACAAAATCCATGGAAATTTACTCCCATTTCCATTGTGGTATCTCTGGTTGTTGGAGTAGGCCCGATGGTTTCTGATATTCAGTCTTGACTCTCGCACAAGTCAAACACTTGCTAACGTAAGTTGCTATGTGAGCTTTCATGCTAGGTCACCAGTATGTAGTTTTGAGATCGTGGTACATCTTATCCGAACCAGGATGTACTGAGTAGCGAGACTTATGTGCCTCATCCATCACAAGTTTGCGTAAGTTTCCATAAAGTGGGACCCAAATGCGTCCTGTTACGTAGTAAGCACCGTCTTCCTTTTGTTCTAACCGTTGCCTTGAGCCACGTAGGGCCTCAGCCCTGACGTTGTCTGGTTTCAATGCTTCAACCTGAGCATCTCGTATCTGTGAAGGAAGACTAGACTGGATGGTAAGTTGTAATGCTCGCACACGTTTTGGTGTAGTATCCTTTCGACTGAGGGCAACAGCCACAACATTGGCTTTGCCTGGATGGTACTTGATCGCGCATTCATAATCATTTAAAAGCTCAACCCATCGTCGTTGTCGCATGTTTAACTCCTTTTGCTTGAAGATATGTTCGAGACTCCTGTGATCGGTGTAAATGGTGCACCTGGTACCGTACAGGTAATGTCTCCATATCTTAAGAGCAAAAACCACTGCTCCCAATTCCAAGTCATGCATAGTGTAGTTCCTTTCGTGAACTTTAAGTTGACGTGACGCATATGCAATAACCTTGTCACGTTGCATCAGCACACATCCAAGTCCCTGAATGGATGCGTCGCAATAAACCACAAAATCGTCTGTGCCCTATGGCAATGAGAGAATAGGTGCGCTACAGAGCCTATCCTTTAGGTGCTGAAATGCAGTTTCTTGTGGCTCACCCCAACGGTAAGTGACTCCTTTCTGAGTTAGTAAAGTGAGAGGTTGCGCAATCTTGGAAAAATCCTTGATAAACCTTCTGTAGTAGCCCGCCAAACCCAAAAATTGGCGAATTTCTGTTGGTGTACGGGGTGCAGGCCAGTTCCTGATCGAATCTACCTTGGATGGATCAATGTGTATCCCATCCTTGTTTACTACGTGGCCTAGGAAACGGACTTCACGAAGCCAGAAGTCACATTTCGAGAACTTTGCATACAGTTGCTCCGTTCGAAGAAGTTCTAAAATAAGCCGTAGATGCTGCTCGTTGTGACAACTGACACTTTTCGGTAACTTTCTTACACTTAAAGTACTCATTTTAGCTACATTTTTATGCATTTCGAACACTCGAACTGCGTATTACATAATATACATCTTAGAATACTTATGGAATATTCAATTATGATGCACATGATTCATTTTATTGGTTACCTTTGAAACAATGTAAACAATGCATCGAAACAACTAGAGCAGTATCTAGTAAACTAGCGTGCTGACGAAAACTCAGGATCCAGCGAAAACATCTAAATTACATCTTTAGGACTCAGACGGAAGTCCAACATCAAATGAACATTAAACCCTATATGGGAATGCAAGGGTTTGGTTTAATATACTACCAATGTCCGGTAGCACCGAAAACTGCCGAAAAGCACTAAAAGCGACGATTTCTACACTTTTCCGCAGATATTCTGCAGAAATCAGCTTTGTAATATTTTTACGACATGTAAAAATATTATTTAACATAGAATTCATGTGAGGATACATTCGGGTATCATCCGAGCCAATAACTACATCAATTCACACAAGTTACGCAACTTAGCGTTCAATTAACATCTAACCGAAACAATTCGAAACGAATATCCGAACAATGTCAAATCTTTTTTTTAACGGTCATCTAGTGTTAATTGGATCATTATGGTATAGTAATGATCATTTAACACCCTCTAAACACTTAGACACTTATACTTACACATTTCCTAAACAATTACCTAAAAAGTTCTAACACTTTTACTAGGTAAATCAAGAAGCAAAAACAAAGGGGACCCCCCCCCCATTCACGGTCATAAGACCTTATGTGGGACCATCCCCTTAATTTTTACCACTTAATTTAATATCTAGATATTTTCATTAGTTTCAAGTGGATAAATGTTGGTGAATTATTACAAGACTTAACCACTAAGTAATACTAGCACTTTACCCCTTAATTCATTATTATTCACACAAAACTCTCTCATCATCTTCATCATCCACCAAGAACACCATAAACCCATTTTATTTTATCACCTCTTTTATGATCAATATGATTTTCTATGGAACATAAGAAGATCTAAATCACTTACAAGTTAAAGAAAGGGTTTTCATCCATTCAAGAGTATTCTACCATCAAGATCTTCATCTTTTTATTTCTTAATCATCCTCCAAGATCATCCCTAGCCTAGTGCTAGAAGTAAGCTTCTAGTTTTATTTATTTTTCATACTTATATTATGTTTATGATTGTTATTATAACTAATAATAACTAAATAATCATACATAATAAACATGAAAAATACAAAGAAGCAAAAATAATAATTATGATTTATTTATGCTTGTTTATGTTGTGATCTAAGACTTGTTAGTTTCATATTTGATCTTGTTATGATGATTATGATATGAAGAACTTGTTAGATAATGTTTTAGAAATATGATCTAACAATTATACATGTTTATGTTAAAGGGTTTTTAACATAAAGGATTACTTGGTTGATCATAACCTTTAATTTTGTTAAAGTATTTAATGTTTTTCACTAAAAACAATACTTCTACAAAATTATGAAAAGTAACATACAACATGAGATTTTTATAAAAGTTGTTAAAAGTAGAAGTAAACTTGGTTTTTGAACTAGTTAGCATATGTTATGATCATGTTTAAAACCTTACACGATTTAGAGATCATCTTGATAATTTTATGTTATAAAAGTCTCATGTGTTTTAGTTAAGATGTTGAATAAATTGATGGTGATTTGGGAAAAGAAAATCATATGTTTTGATAACATGGCAAAGTTCATATTTCGAAGGAACTATGACTAAATTTTCTTGGAAATCATGTGTTAGAAAAATTGTCGTTTTTAACAAAGTCTTTACAAGATTAGAAAGTTGGTCTTTCTAAACATAAAAATTGACATAAATATATATTTTGGTAAAATATATATTTAGTGAACATATCAAGTATGTGCTATGTGCTTATTATTTGTATTAGTTATATATAAAAGTTAGAGACTTGATAACAATGACACAAATAAATACAAGACATACTTACAACTAAAGACTTACAAGAATACATATAGACACACTTGAAAACAACTTACGGACATTCCGAACTTTCGGACACAACTTATGGTCAAAACGGACGACGGGCGAATCTATGAACATATCGCCAATCCGAGGAGTTACTACGACATTTAGACGATTTTTCGACACGAAATATAAGTATGCTATCGATAACAAATTTCGGATGTTTATAAACTTATAAAAACTAGTATGTTTTTATTTACTAACAAGTATACTTAGTAAATTTTTATAAAAAGGTTTTTATAAAAATGAAAGGCTTACACTTACAAGTGGGCTAAATTATAACAAATGGGCTATTTTATTTAATGGACTATTTTTTTATTACAAATGGGCTTACTTACACTTAATGGGCTATTGTTTTACAAATGGGCTTATTTTTCATAATGGGCTTAACATAAATTCGTGGGCTAAGCCCAAACACCAAACATATGGGCCAAAGCCCAACACTATTCAAGCCCAACACTATTCAAGCCCAACACTATTGAGGCCCAACACTATTTAAGGCCCAGCACTATTTAAGCCCAATAACTTGAAAACATGGGCTTGGCCCAATGATACCATTTCTGGAAACACAACTATACAATTGATACATATAAGACACGAAATTCAGCGGACTAGAGCCGACTATACAACTCACATGATACAAGATAACATTTATATATATATATATATTTGGTGAAAAATATATATATAACATTTGAACAACTCATTCATCGAATACACAGTTAATGAACAGTAAAGACATACAAGTCTTACACATATTGAAGACACAAGACTTGTTTTCAAGTTCTTTACAAAGACCAAAGTGTCTAACAAAAATAAGAACATTTGTAGGTCGCAACGCTATTCAGGACGACCGCACGTGAGATCTTATTTACATCTATTCACGGACGCAATTCAGTGAGTTCATGTCCCCTATTCATTTAAATGTTTTACAACTTTACAACTATCGGGGAAAATACATGTTCAACGTATGTTAAAGTTAGGGAATGAAACACCTTAGATCATGTGCGGATTAGGGTCATACATCTAAGCACCATTAATCCAGTTTGGACCTAGGTACAAGTGGTTAGATCTAATGGGTATTGGCGAGCCCCACTCTTGGTCGTGGACCCATACAGAAGAGTGCTTTTGTGTCCCAGTCGATAGGAATCGACATAAAATCGTCTAGGGTTGGATTGCTTCCTAATTCGTCACACATATTAATGTCCTCGCGAAACATTAATGATCAACGATTTCATTGACGCTTTACATACTACATCATTACTTACAGATACATCTTATATCCAGTTTGGATACAATTACAATTGAGACAAATACATCATTACATACAGATACATTTTATACAACTCACATTTTATGGATACAGTTTATACAACTCACATTTTATGGATACAGTTTATACAACTCACATTTTACAGATACATTTTATACAACTCACATTTTACAGATACATCTTATACAACTAAACTGCATGAACTCGCTCAAATTTTGTTGATGTTTTCAAACTTACATGTATTTCAGGGAATTAGTGGACCAATGCAACGATTTCAGTTCAAGGAAAACAAGTATCAATACTCCATGCCAACTATTGAAGGGTTTGCCTGTTATATACCGCCTCTTTGCGGTGATATAGTGGTCAAAGTCTTGACATTTTAAGACTTACATTTTGATGTATAAAACGATGACAACTTATTTTTCATTTGATGGTTTGTAACCAATACATTCAACTTATGTTGCATTCTTTTGAAACAATTATGACAATGGCATTGGAGCTTGTTTTTATTCATTTAGTATGTTCACTTATATTGTTATGCAATGAGAACCGATCAGATCACACCTCGCGCTTCCGCTACGAGCGGGTGTGACAGATTGGTATCAGAGCTTCGATTGTAGTGAACCAGGATTCTTTCTCGAGTCTAAGTCTACAATCACTAGGGATCTCTCACGAAAACCTCTTGTTCATGTGGAACAGATTATAAATAAAATTGGACAGGTCAAAAGGTTTTCATTGCATAAACATTTTTCAAGGTCCACTACAACAAAAATTCATTTCACATAAATCAAGCGAGGACATTTCCATGGGTGAAGTCTATGAGAAACAGACACAATACATTAATAGACTATGTGCCTACAATACATTACATTATCAGTTTATGCATTATAAACAGTTCACAAATTCAGATTATACAAGATAGAAATCCTTGATTGATAGGATTTTACATGATTATATATATAGGTGGTTCATATATATGTTGCATGAAATATTTTGCCAAGAACAAAATACCTTCGACTTCAAACTCTATTATTATTCTTTACTCACACGATGAAAATATCGACCTCATGTCTATTGCGGAGCTTATGGCGAACATGATTCCTAAGTGAAATCTTAAACTTAATTCCGTAAAATATGGTTGCTTTCTCGCGAATGCTGAGATGCCTGACCATGATAATGACGGCGAGGCGAAGGTGGTAACCTTGGACAACAACTCCATTAGTGGGACGAGATCCATGTGACTCATACTAACCAAGGTGGATATACTCTTGTACCTACAAGGAAGATGAAGTACTCATCTTGAAGGTGCCCCTTCAATTGTTATTGTTACAGATTCTTTCCATTTCTATTTCATCTAACGTCGTACCGTCCTGCGAGTAACAACAACGGACGTTGACACGTGAACTATCACGAAGTTTCCTTCTATGCTGAAGGTATATAAACAATAGTGTCCTCTCTCTGACTGATCGCCTGCTCTGAATGAGAGAATGCTAGGGTGACCATGCAAGACAATTTATTATTACGGGGGCCCACGTAATAACAACTTGTAGTGCATGGAAATTCTGGTGGACTCTGCGGGTCAAGCTAATGATCACTATTCATTCAAAATTCTTAAGTTATTACTTGAGATTCAATTCTTCCTATCTAGTAAAACACGAACTGGGGGTGGTTAGTATAACACCCTACAATACAATACAATACAATACAATACAATACAATACAATACAATACAATACAATACAATACAATACAATACAATACAATACAATACAATACAATACAATACAATACAATACAATACAATACAATACAATACAATACAATACAATACAATACAATACAATACAATACAATACAATACAATACAATACAATACAATACAATACAATACAATACAATACAATACAATACAATACAATACAATACAATACAATACAATACAATACAATACAATACAATACAATACAATACAATACAGGAAGACGACACATATTTGTTCACACCTAACATTCGATCTATATCACGATTCAGTTGAGACTAGTCATTTAAACAAACAAAACGTGTTAGCTACTCAACATTCTCGAAATTCTTGAACATGGGTTGGTTCCAGGGTGTCTATGACACTTTATCCTACTTTACCTTACCTTACTTTATCATATTCCACCTTATCATACTTATTGGAAGTGATACAATAAATTCCGTCGTTTGACATTTTTTTTTTCCAAGGGATGGTATGGCATGAACCATGCTGCAACTCCCTCATTGCATTCTATTCAACATCATTGGAGATTCTAATGATCTTGCTAGAGCTCGTGAAACTCAAGCACTATTACCATAATTGTCACATGAACAAGTAAGACAAAGGATTTTCTCTACTTAGGACGATCGAGGTCCATAGAGTAGGGAATACATATTATATGGACGAAGACCACTGGTTGGTTTCCCCTCCTCAATGAATTTTTTTTTTCTCTTTTTCCAGTTAGACATATGACCAATACACGCAAGAGGCATTACATCTTTTGGTTTTGGTTATCCACATTATCATTTATTCAAACATATATGAACAATGCGATCTTGAGGTTTCCATGACCGATTGCATTCTTCATTCTTGGTCGCATGATAGACTATATTTATCCAAATATATGTCTAGATTCTTTTAATAGTGAGTATTAAAAATATCATGGCACCAAAAGAAACAAATGTTTAAGTCAAAAGTTATGTGTTGAAAATCATTGCTTTTACACAAGACGTGGTTTATACATGACACTGTTAAGCAAGACATTGTTATACATGACATTTGACGTTAGTATATACAAGACATTTTCGTAAATAACGAGACGTGTGTAATATGATAAAAGCATGGTGGATACGCCGCTGGTACTTCCTATATATAAGTGCTTATATTATATTGCATATCGTGGTGTTATTCAAACCTATTCGACAAAGACAAGACATGACATTTTGCATAAGACGCGACATCCTCTACACAAGACATAATATTCTATTTCAAGACATGATATATTTATACACTACATTTTCATTGGTTATTTATTTAACCATACATCATTCTTTTATATCATCTGATTTTCATATCTATTTTCATATGATTTTATAAAAGAACTCGATCATAACTAGAGCCAATGTTGATGGTTACACTTGATGCTTTCACGGTCTCTCAGGGGTAGTTCCATACTGGGTAACACCCGAATTCAAACACACTAAGTGTTACATTTCGGGTTTAGTTTCAGAGATCCGAAGCATGATCGCATCATCCCTCCCTACCTCGATCACTCAAACAATAACTCTAGCCATGAGAGAAACGAAGGCAATTGCTGCCATAAACGATTTTGGCACCAGGATGTATGCTGGTAACTTGCCGAAATCCTAAATGCGACAAGTGAGACGTTCATCATGAGGGCAATTGCAAAAGCGCCAAGAGTAGCGGTGTGCTGATACCAGGCACAAAACAAAGGCTAGTAAGACGATAATACTTAAGAACGGATCAAGCTAGTGAATAAGTGTGTGTGTGGTTAGAAATATGAATATTCCACAAAATCCCATGAAGTCATGAGTACGCACACTCTACGATCATCATGTATCAATTCTTTTAATACCAACACCGAGCTTAGCTATTGTCTTTAAAAAAGTTAGGCATATACTCGAATCAGTGTCATGTTGGACACACATTACTATATCAAGATAGCTAATGGGGAATTATCTGAGACATGTCAAATCATTAAGAGTCACCGACACGTTTTCTATCAACCAAATTCATACATGTGAAGTGAGTTTCATGGCTAGTGACGGGATTATCCTAGCTACAAATAGGGATTGGGTTATCCTACATCTAAACACAGGGATTGGGTTGTTCTCTACATTTGTACAGTGAAGTCCTTACTACATAGCATTCAAAATGTACTTGGCCTAAAGTCAAGTAAGCTAGACGTCTCCTCATCCTATAGAATTGGCAAACGGTAAACTGGTCGAGTCAGGAGCAGAAATTTCATATCGATCTCTTACCCATTGAGTTGGGTATTTTCGACGTAGTGCTTGGCATGGATTGGCTATCCAATAATCGAGCCGAAGTCTTCTGTCATGAGAAGGTCATTCGCCTACCACTACCGAATAAAGAGACACTTGTTATTCATGGAGAGAAGCATGACACACCATTGCAGATCATCAATTGCATGAAGGCACAGAAGCGCTTACAGAAAGGTTGTGCTGCCTTTCTGGCACATGTTGTCGACAAGGAGGCCGTTGGGCCGAAGCTGACAGATATTCCAGTGGTAAAAGAATTTCCTGAAGTCTTTCCTGAAGACTTTCCAGGACTACCACCATATCGACAAGTCGAGTTTCACATCGACTTGGTACAGGGAGCTGCACCCGTAGCCAAATCTCCATGTTAATTAGCACCTTCTGAACCTTGTAATTTACCGAATAGGGATGTTGTGAGTTCATAACCCCCACTCTTTATCATTATACATCTTTATAAAGGTTTTGGGGGTGGAAAGACATGTCAGTTTTGCAAAAGTGCACAACATTTCGATGAATGAAAATTCATATTTCTAAACCATGTTACAAATGAATTTCCAACTAACTCAAATGGTTTATGAAAGGTTCTAGCTTCTACTCTAAGATAGACTTACGATCGGAGTATCATCAGTTACGAATTCAAGAGGAAAGCATACCGAAAACGGCTTTTAAGACTCGTTACGGTCATTACGAGTTTCTCGTTATGCCTTTTGGTTTAACAAATGCACCAGCGGTCTTCATGGATTTAATGAATCGTGTGTGCAAGCCGTATCTCGACAAATTCGTCATAGTGTTTATTGACGACATTTTGATATACTCTCGATCGACTGATGAACATGAGCAAAATTTGAGAACCATTTTAGAGTTGTTAAAGACAATAAATTCGCCCCAAATCGAAAAACAAGATATAGCCTTACAACTTATTCTTAAGATTGGTGCATATCATTTTACAATCTTATCATTATCCGACGATACCGATGACTCTGTTGTAGACTATGATGCTTCGCATCAAGGATTGGGTTGCGTACTCGTGCAACGTGAAAAAGTTATTGTGTACACGTCGCGCCAATTAAAAAGTTCACGAGAAGAACTATACCACTCTCGACCTTGAGTTAGGCGTGGTGGTATTCGCTTTAAAAAAAAAAAAAATTTACGGCGACATTATTTATATGGTACTCAATGCATTATTTTCACGGATCATAAAAGTCTTCAACACATATTCAACCAAAAAGAATTAAAATATGCGTCAACGATGTTGGTTGAATTGTTGAAAGACTATGATTGTGAAATAAAGTACCATCCGGGCAAGGCAAACGTTGTAGCTGACGCCTTGAGCCGCAAGGAGCGAGTTAGAACACTAAGAGTTCAAGCATTAGAGAAGATGATTCACAAGCGCTCAAGGAAGAGCATATTCAAGCAGAAACACTTCGAGGCATGAAGAAACAATTAGTGCCGAAAGAAGATGGAACTTTATAGCTTATGGGTCGAAATGGGGTTCCATTCTTTGGCGGCCTTCGAGATGATATTTTGAGGAAGCACATAGGCCTAAGTATTAAAAGAATACTATTGGTGGCCTAACCTCAAAAGTGATATTGCGACATATCTAGGAGAATGCTTGACTTGCGCAAAAGTCAAAGCTGAATATCAGAAACCCTCGGACTTGTTACAACAACCCGAGATTCCATTTTGGAATGGGAACAAATATCCATGGACTTGATTACGAAGTTATCCAGGACCTCATGCGTTCATGACATGATTGGGTAATCATCGATAGACTAACAAAGTCCGTACACTTCTTACCGATTCGAGAGGAGGATAGTACAGAGAAACTAGCGGAACCCTATCTCAAGGAAATAGTGGCTCGTCATGGAGTACCTATTTCAATCATCTCTAACCAAGATGGTCGTTTTGTTTCAAGAATTTGGAAATCATTTCAACTGGCCTTTGGATCTCGTTTGAATCCAAGTACGGCCTTTCATCCATAAACTCATAAACTGATGACCAGAGCGAACGGACAATCCAAACACTCGAATATATGTTTCGCGCATGTGTTATGGATTTAGACGGCAATTGGGATACTCATCTACCTTTAGTTGAGTTTTCCTACAATAACAGCTACCATACTAGTATACAAGCTGCACCGTTTGAAGCTCTATATGGTCGAAAGTGTCGCTCTCCGCTATGTTGGGCGGAAACAGGCGATAGTCAATTAATTGGCCCGAAACTAGTCCAAGAGACTACGGATAAAATTTTTCAGACCCGAGACCGTATCAAGACGGCTCGCGATCGACAAAAGTGCTACGCAGATAAAAGACGAAAACCATTATCTTTCGAGGTTGGAGACAAAGTCTTGTTGAAAGTCTCGCCTTGGAAAGGCGTAGCGAGGTTCAGTGAACGTGGAAAGCTTAACCCACGTTACATTGGACCATTTGAAATCTTAGAAAAGATTGGCACCGTTGCCTACAAGCTGAAGTTACCAGAAGAACTAAGTAGAGTACACTACACATTTCATGTGTCGAATCTTGAGAAGAGTCCAACACAAGAAACGGTTATCATCTTGGAGGATGAGATTCACATTGATGACAAACTCCAATTCACAAAGCACCTATTAAGGTCATGGACCGGAAGGTCCAGAAAATACAAAGGAGTCGTCACATATTAGTAAAAATTCGTTGGAACTCTCGACACGGACCCCAATATACTTAGGAACGTGAAGATCAAATCAAAGTCAAATATCCTCACCTGTTTGAGAATAATCCTGCAAAGGATGACTCAGCTTGAATTTCGGGACGAAATTCTCAATAACAGGGGGAGAATGTGACAACTGACACTTTTCGGTAACTTTCTTACACTTAAAGTACTCATTTTAGCTACATTTTTATGCATTTCGAACACTCGAACTGCGTATTACATAATATACATCTTAGAATACTTATGGAATATTCAATTATGATGCACATGATTCATTTTATTGGTTACCTTTGAAACAATGTAAACAATGCATCGAAACAACTAGAGCAGTATCTAGTAAACTAGCGTGCTGACGAAAACTCAGGATCCAGCGAAAACATCTAAATTACATCTTTAGGACTCAGACAGAAGTCCAACATCAAATGAACATTAAACCCTATATGGGAATGCAAGGGTTTGGTTTAATATACTACCAATGTCCGGTAGCACCGAAAACTGCCGAAAAGCACTAAAAGCGACGATTTCTACACTTTTCCGCAGATATTCTGCAGAAATCAGCTTTGTAATATTTTTACGACATGTAAAAATATTATTTAACATAGAATTCATGTGAGGATACATTCGGGTATCATCCGAGCCAATAACTACATCAATTCACACAAGTTACGCAACTTAGCGTTCAATTAACATCTAACCGAAACAATTCGAAACGAATATCCGAACAATGTCAAATCTTTTTTTTAACGGTCATCTAGTGTTAATTGGATCATTATGGTATAGTAATGATCATTTAACACCCTCTAAACACTTAGACACTTATACTTACACATTTCCTAAACAATTACCTAAAAAGTTCTAACACTTTTACTAGGTAAATCAAGAAGCAAAAACAAAGGGGACCCCCCCCCCCCATTCACGGTCATAAGACCTTATGTGGGACCATCCCCTTAATTTTTACCACTTAATTTAATATCTAGATATTTTCATTAGTTTCAAGTGGATAAATGTTGGTGAATTATTACAAGACTTAACCACTAAGTAATACTAGCACTTTACCCCTTAATTCATTATTATTCACACAAAACTCTCTCATCATCTTCATCATCCACCAAGAACACCATAAACCCATTTTATTTTATCACCTCTTTTATGATCAATATGATTTTCTATGGAACATAAGAAGATCTAAATCACTTACAAGTTAAAGAAAGGGTTTTCATCCATTCAAGAGTATTCTACCATCAAGATCTTCATCTTTTTATTTCTTAATCATCCTCCAAGATCATCCCTAGCCTAGTGCTAGAAGTAAGCTTCTAGTTTTATTTATTTTTCATACTTATATTATGTTTATGATTGTTATTATAACTAATAATAACTAAATAATCATACATAATAAACATGAAAAATACAAAGAAGCAAAAATAATAATTATGATTTATTTATGCTTGTTTATGTTGTGATCTAAGACTTGTTAGTTTCATATTTGATCTTGTTATGATGATTATGATATGAAGAACTTGTTAGATAATGTTTTAGAAATATGATCTAACAATTATACATGTTTATGTTAAAGGGTTTTTAACATAAAGGATTACTTGGTTGATCATAACCTTTAATTTTGTTAAAGTATTTAATGTTTTTCACTAAAAACAATACTTCTACAAAATTATGAAAAGTAACATACAACATGAGATTTTTATAAAAGTTGTTAAAAGTAGAAGTAAACTTGGTTTTTGAACTAGTTAGCATATGTTATGATCATGTTTAAAACCCTACACGATTTAGAGATCATCTTGATAATTTTATGTTATAAAAGTCTCATGTGTTTTAGTTAAGATGTTGAATAAATTGATGGTGATTTGGGAAAAGAAAATCATATGTTTTGATAACATGGCAAAGTTCATATTTCGAAGGAACTATGACTAAATTTTCTTGGAAATCATGTGTTAGAAAAATTGTCGTTTTTAACAAAGTCTTTACAAGATTAGAAAGTTGGTCTTTCTAAACATAAAAATTGACATAAATATATATTTTGGTAAAATATATATTTAGTGAACATATCAAGTATGTGCTATGTGCTTATTATTTGTATTAGTTATATATAAAAGTTAGAGACTTGATAACAATGACACAAATAAATACAAGACATACTTACAACTAAAGACTTACAAGAATACATATAGACACACTTGAAAACAACTTACGGACATTCCGAACTTTCGGACACAACTTATGGTCAAAACGGACGACGGGCGAATCTATGAACATATCGCCAATCCGAGGAGTTACTACGACATTTAGACGATTTTTCGACACGAAATATAAGTATGCTATCGATAACAAATTTCGGATGTTTATAAACTTATAAAAACTAGTATGTTTTTATTTACTAACAAGTATACTTAGTAAATTTTTATAAAAAGGTTTTTATAAAAATGAAAGGCTTACACTTACAAGTGGGCTAAATTATAACAAATGGGCTATTTTATTTAATGGACTATTTTTTTATTACAAATGGGCTTACTTACACTTAATGGGCTATTGTTTTACAAATGGGCTTATTTTTCATAATGGGCTTAACATAAATTCGTGGGCTAAGCCCAAACACCAAACATATGGGCCAAAGCCCAACACTATTCAAGCCCAACACTATTCAAGCCCAACACTATTGAGGCCCAACACTATTTAAGGCCCAGCACTATTTAAGCCCAATAACTTGAAAACATGGGCTTGGCCCAATGATACCATTTCTGGAAACACAACTATACAATTGATACATATAAGACACGAAATTCAGCGGACTAGAGCCGACTATACAACTCACATGATACAAGATAACATTTATATATATATATATATATTTGGTGAAAAATATATATATAACATTTGAACAACTCATTCATCGAATACACAGTTAATGAACAGTAAAGACATACAAGTCTTACACATATTGAAGACACAAGACTTGTTTTCAAGTTCTTTACAAAGACCAAAGTGTCTAACAAAAATAAGAACATTTGTAGGTCGCAACGCTATTCAGGACGACCGCACGTGAGATCTTATTTACATCTATTCACGGACGCAATTCAGTGAGTTCATGTCCCCTATTCATTTAAATGTTTTACAACTTTACAACTATCGGGGAAAATACATGTTCAACGTATGTTAAAGTTAGGGAATGAAACACCTTAGATCATGTGCGGATTAGGGTCATACATCTAAGCACCATTAATCCAGTTTGGACCTAGGTACAAGTGGTTAGATCTAATGGGTATTGGCGAGCCCCACTCTTGGTCGTGGACCCATACAGAAGAGTGCTTTTGTGTCCCAGTCGATAGGAATCGACATAAAATCGTCTAGGGTTGGATTGCTTCCTAATTCGTCACACATATTAATGTCCTCGCGAAACATTAATGATCAACGATTTCATTGACGCTTTACATACTACATCATTACTTACAGATACATCTTATATCCAGTTTGGATACAATTACAATTGAGACAAATACATCATTACATACATATACATTTTATACAACTCACATTTTATGGATACAGTTTATACAACTCACATTTTATGGATACAGTTTATACAACTCACATTTTACAGATACATTTTATACAACTCACATTTTACAGATACATCTTATACAACTAAACTGCATGAACTCGCTCAACTTTTGTTGATGTTTTCAAACTTACATGTATTTCAGGGAATTAGTGGACCAATGCAACGATTTCAGTTCAAGGAAAACAAGTATCAATACTCCATGCCAACTATTGAAGGGTTTGCCTGTTATATACCGCCTCTTTGCGGTGATATAGTGGTCAAAGTCTTGACATTTTAAGACTTACATTTTGATGTATAAAACGATGACAACTTATTTTTCATTTGATGGTTTGTAACCAATACATTCAACTTATGTTGCATTCTTTTGAAACAATTATGACAATGGCATTGGAGCTTGTTTTTATTCATTTAGTATGTTCACTTATATTGTTATGCAATGAGAACCGATCAGATCACACCTCGCGCTTCCGCTACGAGCGGGTGTGACACTCGTGTTCCTCCTGACTCTTAGAATAGATCAGGATGTCGTCAATGAAGACAATAACAAACTTGTCCAGGTACGGCTTGCACACTCTATTCATAAGGTCCATGAAAACTACAGGTGTGTTTGTCAGCCCAAAAGGCATGACCAAAAACTCGTAGTGTCCATAACGAGTTCTAAAGGCTATTTTGGAGACGTCCTCTTCTCGGACTCTCAGCTGGTGATAGCCTGATCTCAAATCAATCTTTGAATAGTAGCTCGACCCTTGCAGCTGGTCGAACAAGTCGTCAATGCGTGGAAGAGGATAGCGATTCTTTATGGTCACCTTGTTTAGTTCGCGGTAATCTATGCACATACGGAAGGTACCGTCTTTCTTCTTCACAAATAACACTGGAGCTCCCCAGGGCGAAGAGCTAGAACGAATGAAACCCTTATCCAAGAGTTCTTATAGCTGCACAGATAGTTCTTCCAATTCAGATGGAGCGAGATGATATGGCGCTCGAGCTATGGGTGCTGCTCCAGGAGTTAGCTCGATTTGAAACTCGACTTGATGATGAGGCGGAAGGCCAGGTAATTCCTCAGGGAATACCTCAGGAAAGTCACGTACAATAGGAAAATCTTCTATCTTCTTCTCTTTCTTCGAGGTGTCAGTAACGAGAGCCAAAATAGCAGTGTGGCCCTTTCGCAAACACTTCTGGGCCTTAAGGAAAGAGATGATGCTCACAACAGCACCACTCTTGTCGCCACGAATCATGAGAGGTTCATCACCTGAACGAGGAATACGGACAATCTTCTCGTTGCAAAGAATCTCTGCTTGGTGTTGGGATAACCAGTCCATCCCAATGACAACGTCGAAACTACTCAGAACGATAGGAATGAGGTCGATGGAGAAGGTCTGATTAGCAAGAACAAGATTACAACCCTTAACTACATGTGTGGCTTCTAGGCTCTTACCGTTTGCTAACTCTACGGCATGCTTGGTGTTCAAAAGCGTGGGTGTGCGTTTAAGCATTTGACTAACTTTTAAGGAAACGTAGCTAGTATCGGCACCCGAATCAAATAAAACAGTAACATAAAAGTTGTCTAGTAGGAACTTACCCGTCACGACGTTGGGATCATTCCTTGCATCACCTTGGCCAATAACGAACACACGACCCCTGGCACCATTGCCGTTGTTACCCCCATTGTTTCCATTCCCTTGGTTGTTATTATTGTTGTTGTTCTGATTCTGGTTCAGCTGGGGACAATCTCTCTTGAAGTGGCCTTCAGCTCCACACTGAAAGCATCCCCTGTTTCCTCGCTGTTGCTGCTGCTGGTTCTGTGGAGCGGGTGGTTGTTGTTGATGATTCTGATTCGCAGGTCGTGAGCTCCTGCAAACCTTAGCTTCATGACCCATCTTGAGACACCTCTGGAAATGACCCTTGTTGCACGGACCATTGTGGTGTCTGTTACATTTGTTGCACTTTGGGAGGTTTCCTCGATATCCACCCTGCCCTTGACTACCAGAAGATTGTTGACCAGGACTCTGATAGTCATCAATCTTTCGTTGCTGTGCCTGGGACTGAACTGAGGTCGAACCCTTGCTGGAGACTCCATCCCACTTTCGTTTGTTGTCACTGGAAGTAGCAGGAGTAGTAGTAGTAGCACCGATGCGCTTAGGCAGCCTGTTCTGTTCCACTGCCTGGTCTGTGAGACGATGAGCAAGACGAGTAACATCCTGGATGGTAGCAAGGTTAGCCGAAGTCACATAGCTTTGAATCTCTGGTACTAAGCCTTTGAGGTACAACTCGATACGTTTGATGGGAGGTTCCACCATAGTAGGACACAAAATTGCCAGTTCATTTGACCTTTTCGTATACCCCTCTATCTCTGATCCCGTCATCTTCAGGTTGAAGAACTCCACTTCCAACTTGTGGATGTCATCACGACTACAGTATTCCTGCTTGATCAGTTCCTTAAAGTCGTTCCATGGGGTGGCATTGGCAGCTACCAGTGGCATACTTTACCCTACGAGCCTCAGGGCATTCACACATTTCAAAGACTGACTCGAGCTTCTCGAACCAGTAGAGGAGTCCAACTGCCCCTTTAGTGCCACTGAAAGTACTAGGACGACAGTCCATGAAAGTTTTGAACGTGCACGCAGGCAGCTGAGCATGCTGGCCTGTTGTATAAACGAGAATAGGACAAAGTTAAACACAAGAGTTGGGTTAGGAGTGTAGGATCTAATGATCCTAGAGAGAGTCGCGACTGCAGGGTATACCTCCTGCTTAGGCGGCTGCAAGTGCCGCAGCAACTTGTTGGTTAATCAGAGCCGTCAACTGGGCTTGAGTCATGTTAACTTGTCCAGCCATGATCTTCATATCAAGGGAAACATGAGTGAGAGAGGTTCGCGAAAGTGCGATGACAGAAGAGAGTAAGCACACAAGTGTTCTCAAACAGTAGTTACTACGTTATCTAAGCATACCATGAGCAAGTAGGCAATAAAACATAAACCATATCACCTAGAATATCGGGTATTGCACGTGGAGCGAAGCGTCGTTGTGGATCGTTGATCACTGTACAGGTTATAGTCTGGTTTTAACAAAAACTTTTCCCTTATTAAAACCAAGTTCACTATAACCAATGGCTCTGATACCGATCTGTCACACCCCCAAAATCCACACGCGAAGTATCACCGCTTGGAGGCGTGACTGACCAGGATCAAGCCACCAATCATATTGAACAATGTATGTAGTAAAGATAATTCAACCAAACAATATGAAAGGTGTTCAAAACCAAAGCATAGTTAAGTGTTTAGCGGAAGCATAATTGTAAAACCCAAAGTAAGTATTAAGTATGAAATAAAGTAATGTTTTTAGCATGGCACACACTGCCATGTCCCACAACGACCGCGCCTCCCTGTGCAAGCTCCATGAGTACCTAACGACCTGCAAGGCATGTAGCAATGAATCAACAACAAAGTTGAGCGAGATCACAGTTGGTTGTTTAGTGATAGCATTCGTTTGTAAACCCAGTATCGTATTAATTCGTATCGCGGTCACCCTGACATATTGTTTGGTTGAATTATCTTTACTACATACATGGATTTCGTTACTGGCCTGCCTTGATCTCAACGTGGAAATGGGAGCAAATTTCCATGGATTTCGTTACTGGCCTGCCTAGATCTCAACGTGGAAATGATACTATTTGGGTGATCATGGATTGACTCACAAAGTCAGCACACTTCTTGGCTATCAAGGAAACGGATAAGTTCTCCACTCTAGCAGACGTCTACCTTAAGGAAGTTGTCTCGAGGCACGGGGTGCCAACCTCTATTATTTCCGATCGTGATGCACATTTTACTTCTGAACTGTGGCAAGTAATGCACAAGTCCTTTGGCTCACGATTAGACATGAGCACAACTTATCATCCGCAAATGGATGGGCAGTCTGAACGCACCATCCAAACTCTTGAAGACATGCTTCGTGCATGTGTAATCAATTTTGGCAACGGCTGGGAAAAACATCTCCCTCTAGTGGAGTTTTCGTATAATAACAGCTACCACACTAGCATTCAAGCCACTCCATTTGAGGCATTGTACGGGCATAAATGCCGATCACCTCTTTGTTGGGCAGGTGTGGGTGATAGTCAGATCACAGGTCCAGAACTTGTAGTAGACGCAACAGAAAGGATTGCTCAGATACGACAACGCATGGCGGCAGCTCGCGACCGTCAGAAACCCAACGCAGACAAGCGCAGGAAACCACTCGAGTGCCAAGTTGGGGATCGAGTGCTACTCAAAGTTTCACCCTGGAAGGGTGTGGTTCGCTTTGGAAAAAGGGGCAAACTCAATCCGCGTTATGTCGGACCATTCGAAATCATAGAGAAAATAGTCAAAGTGGCCTACAAACTGAACCTACCAGCAGAACTCAGTGCAGTTCACAACGTCTTTCACGTGTCGAATCTGAAGAAGTGTCTGTCAGATGAGACCCTCATAGTTCCCTTGAAGGAGCTCACTATCGACGATCAGTTGCGATTCGTCGAGGAACCAGTTAAAATCACAGACCGGGATATTAAGGTCCTCAAGCACACCAGAATACCTCTTGTTCGAGTTCGTTGGAGCTCCCGTAACGAGAAGATCAAATGAAACTCAAGTATCCCCAGTTTTTCGGAAACAGTGCAACCACTACTGAGGCTGAAAGTACTACAGAATTTTGGGACTAAATTCCAAACCAACGGGGGGATGATGTGACACCCCAGGTAAACCAGGAAACAACACAACACAACTAGCTTCCTCAGTAACCTCGCGCTAAATTTCGGGACTAAATTTCTTTCAAGTTGGGGATAATGTGACAATCCGAGTTTTCAAGGTCTTTCCTAGCAACTGTTCTTGTTCTCGTTTGTGAATCTTGTTGCTCTATTAGAAATTAATGTTTTGTGTGAGTTGGTTAAATGTTAAATGTGGATTTTTGTGAAGTGTGTGATGTAACCCGCATACATATTGATATATTATTGTGCCTGACGAACTTCAGGTGATTTCGCCCCTAACCTACTCGACGAAAACACCAAGTGTTTTCACCATAGCCGCTCGACGAAATCCAAGGGATTTCGCTATAAACCTCATGACGAAATCACATGATTTCACCGGCCCAGTCTTTGTCAAAGCCCATTTAGGGCCCAACATCTTTTAAACACCCGTATAAGCGTTGTAAGTTACGGTTACTGCCCTTAGAAAACCCTATGGTCTCTCTCTTCCTCTCCTTTGTGTGACAGCAATCCCTAGCCCTCTCGAAACTGTTGCTAGCCTCGTATCGTAACCGGTTAGTAGACCATTTCTGTTGTTAGTTTGTTGTTATTTATTGGGTGATTGTTATTGTCTGTGAACTGTTTTGTATATTAGGGACAGTACTAGAAACGATGTTTGTATGTTTTGAAGTGTAGGGTTTGTAGGTATTAGAAAATTAATCAATGGATGGGTGCACATGTAAATAGATCGGCTGCTATATGTATGTTTAAATGTTGAATTGAATGTTGATGATGATTCTGTTACATGATGTTTGGAGGATGATTCTGAATGTACTGATGATTTAGTAGTTTATGTAATGGTGTTAATGTTTCCGATTGAACAATTGTTTGAAGCCGTCGAATCTGTTAGTGATGTTTAGGGTAGCTGTTGTACATAACTGATTGTGATGATGATGATGGGGCCGACGAAAACACGAGCCCGACGAAATCACTAGCTCGACGAAAACCCCAAAAGGGATTTCGTCACTTGAGGGTTTTCGCCAGGAAGGTGTTTTCGTCACAAGGGTCTTCGTCACCAAGGTGATTTCGTCGATGCTTTACACAGTAAACTCTGTTAAGTTTAACTCTGATGGTTATTATTCCTGTTAAGTATGATAATTATGTTTAGTCTGTTAACTTGGTTACGTATGTTAACTTGATTAACCCTGTTAACTTTGTCGAGTTTATAAACTCTGTTAAACTTACTAACTCCGTTAAGATATGTATGTAACTCTGTTAAGCATGTAACACCGTTAGTGTGTTAACTCTGTAAAGTCATTTAACTCTGTTAGGTCGTTAACTCTGTTAAACTTGTTAATTGATTTAACTGCTTACGTGATACATGATGTTAACTGCCAAGCACTTTGTGACATAGATTACATGTGAAACTTTACGAACTTGAACTGACCGAGTATACGTGCATATTATAGGACTTGATTAATTACTTGCGAGCACATAGTTTAGTATACCGAGCAAACCAAGGTGAGTTCACACTCTTTCCAAGGCATGGGATTCCCAAGGGTTGGGAATGGGTTAATGATTTAAACGATAACTACAACCATCCTCCGTGGGTTGGATGCCAAGATTTCACAGTGGACCAAACCTCTATCATGAAGTCCCTCATTTATATCGACTTAATCGCCGAGGCCTATGGCGAGCGGGTCATTAGTTAATAGCGCTATTAGGTTTAACAAACCTCACACCGTGCCAGTCGGACGGGCGTGTACTAATGGACTAAGGGCAAAGGGTCAATGATGCTTTGACTTAGGGCACCACTTACATTTTCGTAGTAGTCGATACGCACGGTCTAGTAACACATGGGAAGCCCCCACTAATCTTCGTAAACACGTCTGGGAGACCGCGATACGAATTAATACGATACATGGTTTACAAAACGAACATATGATTTTTGAAACGAATGCTATAACTACACAACCAACTGTGAACTCGCTCAACTTTGTTGTTGACTCGTTGTTACATGCCTTGCAGGTCATTAGGTACTCATGGAGCTTGCACAGGGAGGCGCGGTCGTTGTGGGACATGGCAGTGTGTGCCATGCTAAAAACATTACTTTATTTCGTACTTAATACTTACATTGGGTTTTACAATTATGCTTCCGCTAAACACTTAACTACGTTTTTTATTTGAAAACACCTTTCATATTGTGTGGTTGAATTTTACTTATTATTTGTTATGTTCAATATGATTGGTGGCTTGATCCTGGTCATGTCACGCCTCCAAGCGGTGATACTCCGCGTGTGGATTTTGGGGGTGTGACATGGATTTTGATCGAATTTTGGTCCAATTCTTTCAAGGATTCTTTAAAACAGTGTTTTACGTGATATATGTGAGATTTAGTCCATTTTGTCCGTTAAATCTCATTTAATTTTGAAAGAAAGGTGTAGAAGTGATGAAAACAAGCTGAATGGTGTAGAAGTGATGAAAACAAGCTGAATTGGTATAAACTCTTCGTCCTGAGCTCTTATACCACTTGTTGGATCGTCGTGTGACCCTAACGAGTCAATTAGAAGAGTTATACATCAATAACAAAGGCGGAAACAGTGAAATTGACGTTAAAACAGCTTGATCCTTCTTGTTTATCCGTTTATTACTGATTTCAAAGCTTTTTACAGATCAAATGACAACGGTCAGCACCTCGGCTCTGAAATCTCAAAGTAATTCCGTATCAAATGACACACTAGGCTCAGGTATATATAGTTGTGCTAATTCCGCTTGAACGTGTCACTGCCCATTTCAAGCGAAATTACAATGTTAATTTCGCTTGAACTGATCATTGACACTTTCAAACGAAATTACACACAAACACACATAAAACCCTAATTTCTAACCTACTGAGCACTAGTTTATCCTATCTAGACATAAGACTCAATAAAGACGAAGTTAACAGACATTTGTGCACCAACACATATGTTATGATTGTTTTGTTGCAGACACTATGTCTTCATCCGAGAGTGGATTGTTCGACACTGATGACCCTATGGCTATTGTTTCCGATGATGAGATTGTCCCAGAGCCCGAGATATTTACATCCGATACTGAGAGCGACCCAGATATGCTGTCAGACGACGACGACTTTCAGCCGTTTGCGTTTCCTGATTTTGGAGTTGACTTACCGCTTGCTGATGGTATTCCAGACGAGGATCCTTTTGTTGTTCCCATTCCAGTCCATGATCATCTTATCATCGGGCATCACGATGGTGAGTATATCGTGGCACCGATCCTCTCCATTATTTATTTGTTTCATTTTCAATTGAAAATCCTATGAGATTTGTTTGAAACAAACATTCAGATTTACTTCGTTGAACCTTTCATCTGATTTCAAACACGGTGAACTTGTTCGGTCACCGCTATTATTGAATTATTTCAATCACTACGACACCTTGTGGCGTCGGTATAAACTTGTAGCTTGTGCTAATCATGATCAATCGCTTCCTGTGAAACTATATATGCTTTTCGTTTGACACATCATTTAAGTAGTCTTAATGCAACTATGTATTAAGACGATGGTACACCAGGTTTGGTTGTATTTCATTTCAGTGTATCCTTGCAACTCAACAATGTCAACACATTGATTTTATCTTATTCACTTATTAGTTCAACAGTTAACAAATCATTTCCTGATTCTTTCTGTTTGAGCTTGTTGATTCAAGTTCAATCATACAACAACCAACGCAAGTTTCCGTTGGTAGAAAACTCGATTGTTCCAAAATTGATTTGCATATTACGAACATTCATTTGGAATTCTATGTGACAACTGTCAAAATTCCAGGTATCCGTACAACTATTAAACCATGATTAGTGCTTAATGACTGTGCTGAATTACAATTAATTATTTGAATTGCTTTCTGATTTTTGCCATATACATACATGTGCATCACATATTGCAATTGACATATCAATATTGCATGAGAGCTTATTTGACTCAAATGATGCACGAAGCACAGTTAGCACAGTTATCAGACAGAGCAGAAAAATGCTGACGGAGTTCAGTACATAGATAAACAATGTGTTGAGACACAGAATGAGCTAGAAACCAAGTATTACACTAGTGTAGTGTGTAGGAAGCAAGGATCACAAAACTTCCTTCCTAGAGATAGTTTATGTGCCGGAAAGTGCCTAAAACTTACATAAACTGCAGAATTCTGCAGAAATCAGTAAAAATAAGCATTTAAACACTCTAATATCATGCAGAAATATGATTAAATGATCCTGAATGCTTTCCTAAGTGTCGGGAATCAAAACTGTCACAAAAGAAAGCATAAAGCACACTAAAGTGCGTAGTTTAGCACCTTAATGAACCGGTAACCAACCGAACAACCGGACACTACCCGAAACACCAAATTTTCACTAGAAGCATTGTTTTAACATTTCCAAGCTAGTTATGGTCCCCGAATATCATAACACAACATATAAATATCTAGTAACTAAACATCTAACTAAACACTTACATTTCAACTAATAACTAACTATATGGTTAAGACCTAGCCTACTACCCCCTCCCCCCACCTAGTAATCGGCCCATACATGGCCCCACCTCAAATATTTTATAAGATTATAATATTTGATCTTGTTTATACTTTCCTAAACATATTACCTAAATGAAGATCATGTGTAATGGATTATAAGAAAGACTTAAGGGTTCATGACTTCTCATAACTCACAACATACTTCACACCACAACTCTCTCTTCTCCCTCCCTTGGCTTCGGCCGTAATCACCAACACCATCATCACCATCATTCAATCATTCTCCATAATTCCAAGCACATCCAAAGGTGTTAGAAGGTGCACAAAGGAGCTAGGAGCTTGTAGAAGTTCAAGGACCTTCTTCATTTGCTTTTATCCACCCTATTTCTTCTCTTGAATCATCCCTAGCCTTGAGCTAGTGGTAAGAACATCATACACTCCATTTTACATCTTATCTTAGTGGTTAAAAGAAGATACATAATGATAATCTTGAAGAACACTAAGAAACTTGAACTTGAAACATGAACATAAGCTTGAATACATAAGAAATCTTAATGTTTATGTGTTGTTATACTTGTTGATTGTTGTTTACTCATGTATTTGATGTTGATCATCATATGATCTTGCTAGATCATGATTAAAAACATAATCTAGCAAGATGAGAGGATGAAAGTGTTAAAGATTAATGGATCATCCTCACAAAAGTCATGAACTTTAATGAATAAATTGTTTTCTTGTTAAGATATGAACAAAGTAAGATTAAAGTCTTGTAAATCTAAGATTTCAAGAATGATTTTTCAAGAAACCAAGTTAAAAATACAAGTTTTACTTAATCTTGGTTCATAAATAAATACCCCTCATTTTTGGTGGTTAAACAAGTGTAGAAACACTTATGTAACAAGGGAAATCCAAGAAGAAACATTTTTAGAAAACATGAAGTGGTAGTTTATGCTTGTTTATGGCAAAATTGGTAAGTGTAGAATGTTTATTGTTGATTGTTGATTGATTGTGTTGATTTTACAGAAGAAAAGGATATGCCTTCAAGGCATGGAAACCTCTATTTTTAGGGGAAACTATGGCAAAAATTTTCTAGAAATATAACACTTAGAAAAATATTTCTAAACAAATATTTACAAGTGTATTTCAAACCATGGATTTTTCACATAAGGTTTGCGATAATTTTTGTTACAAAAATTACAAATATTGGAGGTTGGTTTTTATAAATTAAAGTGACTAAATATGTATTTAGGAAAATATATATTTAGAAGGCACCATGTGTGTGATTACTTGTATATTATGTGTATTTGTTATATTATTTTAGGACTTGAATAATATAACTCATCAAAATACCAAAAATTACAATACAAAATATTACCAAAATTCCAAGGATATGAATATACAAAGAATACCCAAAATATTGGAGAAACCGAACTAAGGAATATAACTCACAAAAATATTCTGGAAAATTCATTCAGAAATATATTTTTGTTAAATAATATTTTGGACACCAAGGAAACAAAAATATGATTTTTACAATTATTACAAGATTATATCATATTTTTGACAAAAAGAAAATATATTATTTTTGGATAAATAAAGATATATATTTTCTTGGAATTATTAGAAGATATATTGTTTTTGGAAGAAATATATATTTTCTTAAACATACATGAAATACATTATTTTTTAGAGAAAATGTATTTTCTTAAATAAACTTGAAATATATTATTTTTGGAAGAAGAATGGATTTATATATATTTTCTAAGTTAGACTTGGAAATATATTATTTTTGAGACTTGTTTGAGATTTACAAATATTTTTGCCAAAGGAAAAATTATAAATAATTTTTCTAAGTAATGTTTCTCAAAATATATATTTTGGAAATATATATATTGAAGTATTTTTACTAGAAATATTATTCTGGAAAAACTTATACAAAATTAAGTATAATGATACTTAATAAACACAATAAAAAAATACGTATTCTCGTACGTATAAATACACTCCGGAATACGACACCAATACATAGCAAAAATATATAAGAATGAATACACCCATCCTTGGGAAGGATATACATGTATAAATACATAAAAGACAACAAGTTAAAATATATTGTTTTAACTATTATTCCAAAAAATTAATAAATATAATTTAAGTTAAAATATTTTTCATTTTGACAAATAATTATATAACTTGTAATAATATTGAAGAAACAAGAAAGTAACTCAAAGACACTAATTTATACTAAGTCAAGGCACGACCCGCTTGGCTAATAAACCATAGTACGTTGTAGGTAGTCGTGCACGCGAGTTAGCAGCTTTGGGTTACGACCAGTTACGAAGAACGCAGGACTGTGAGTTCATGTCCCCCTTTTCTTTTAACTGTTTTCGTTTTATAACTTTGGGGGTGAAATACATGTTACAAATGATTACGAGTACAAATGGTTAACTAAGAAATGAACTGTTAGATCATGTGAATGGGTAGGCGTTAACTTGAGACCATTAATCCTTTATAAGGACAGAGGGGCATGAGTGATAGATCTATTTGGGTGTTGCGAGCCCCACCCATGGGTCCACGAGTTGACCGCATGTGGTGACTATGTCGTTCCAGCCGGGAGGCCCGGTACGAAATACGCAAAGGATTGAGCCTTCCTACACCGTTGCACACGTGTTAATGGCCTTGCAAACCATTAATTGATCTGTTCATATTCTCTTTCGTACCAAGTTTACAAACATACATACTTACAATGATTACAAAGGTTTATTCATGCACACTCACAAAACACATGAACTCGCTCAACTTTTGTTGTTGTTTTCAAATTACATGTATTTCAGGAATCTAAGGTATGGATCTGGTGGGCGTTGAAGGTTTTCAAGTGTTGTTTGGAATAAAAAGATGTCATCCTGTGTCTAAGGGTTTGGATTGTGTATCTTATCCTAGATAAGATACATAGTTCAAAACCTTTTCTTTATTAGTATCTTTTGTCGAGTCCTTATGGAACTCTAAAACAATCTAAATGGTTTGTATTTGGATTTGAAGTCTATGTTGGGATTCTAAACAATTTCGTTGTAATGTTTTTAAACTTATCTATGGATGAACATCTTTGGTTTTATCATTTAGTTGTTTGTTATGGTTGAATGCAATGATATTAAGCAAGTCACACATAATCACGCTTCTTCAAAAGTCAGAGTGTGACAGTTTGGTATCAGAGCTTCGATTGTAGCGAACTAGGATTCTTTCTCGAGTCTAGACTACAATCATTAGGGCTCTCACGAAAATGTTTTCACAAAGTTTTTTTCATTGCATACACAAGACGCCCAGATCCATGGAACAAACATTTTTACAAACGAAAGACAAGAAACACAATTGCAAGGTTTACGTTTGTGGTTTAGTCTGGGAGACTAGGTGGTTTGGTCTGGGAGACTAGGTGGTTTAGTCTGGGAGACTAGGTGGTTTAGTCTGGGAGACTAGGAAGGATAGAAAGGATTTGTGAGAACTAATGGGGATACATGATTTCATGCTAAATGATAGTGGTTAATATATGTGCATATGTTATGATTGTTTTGTTGCAGACACTATGTCTTCATCCGAGAGTGGATTGTCCGACACTGATGACCCTATGGCTATTGTCTCCGATGATGAAATTGTCCCCGAGCCCGAGATATTTACATCCGATACTGAGAGCGACCCAGATATGCTGTCAGACGACGACGACTTTTAGCCATTTGCGTTTCCTAATTTTGGAGTTGAGTTACCGCTTGCTGATGGTATTCCAGACGAGGATCCTTTTGTTGTTCCCATTCCAGTCCATGATCATCTTATCATCGGGCATCACGATGGTGAGTATATCGTGGCACCGATCCTCTCCATACGAGCTTAAGCCTGGTCTTGAATCGAATATATATTACGAGTAAGTTCAATCAATCGAATATATATTAATTGGGTTGGTCTGCGTACGAACAACGGGACAGCCCAATGGGTTTATGTCCCCCTTTTCTTTTGAAATACATATTAACTAGGGTATGATTAAGTTATGGAATGAATTCTTGGATCACGTGCGAATAGGCGCTAACTTAGGCACCGTTAATACTTTTAAGGACCACGGAACAGGGGGTAGATCTATCGGGTACGGGCGAGCCCCACTCACGGTCCTTGTGCGGCCACTTAGAGTGCTTTTGTGTCCCTGTCGAAGTGAATCGACACTTAAATCGTCTACCGGGTTGAGTGCTTCCTATGTCGGCACATATATTAATGTCTTAGCTACACGTTAATGATCATTAGGTTCATAGATGCTTACATACCAGCTTTCGATACTCAAAACTTTCAAATGTTTTTAAGATTCATTTGATGTAAACTCACAAATACCTGGATTTACAAACTTTGGTAACGTTTTTCAAATTATACCTAAGTAAGAGGACGCGCTGTTCCTGCTTACAAAGGTTCGTTTGGGCTCGGCCCATTCTCTCTCGTGCAATGCACAAAGACTCATGTAGGCTAGACTCACAGTTTTTCATATATCATGCCAAGAAAATAATTTTACTATATTTTCTCAACAACTTTAAAACGGGTTATCAAAAAAGATTTATTTTAAATCTTTTCAAAACAAACTATGAACTCGCTCAACTTTATGTTGACTTTTTAGCATGTTCTCTCTAAGGTTAAATTTTTCAAACTACGGAACAGTTAGAATAGGAGAACCCATGGGATTTCGAGCACTTAGCGGGCGTTCATTGTTTAGAAGTTTTAGCAAACAAACACTTCCGCTGTGCAATGAAGGTACCTGTCCAGTCACGCCAGCTCTGATATTTTGGGGTGTGACATGAACTATGTGAACTAGTTGAACTATTTGAACCACTGGAACTATCTGAACTATGTAAATGATTTATTGAACCATTGGAACTATTTGATCTATGTGAACTATTTGAACTATATGAACGATTGGAACTATTTGAACTATTGAATGATTGAGTTATGGTAAGTGATTAGGTAACGGGGCGGGTGTACTGTGATAAAAGCATGGTGGATACGCCGCTGGTACTTCCTATATATAAGTGCTTTTAACACATTACATGTCGTTGCGTTATCTAGATCACTTGGACAAATGTTTTCAAAACGAAGCTACACTACAAGGTTTACTTAAAAGATATAAACCATACAATGTTTAATTTCAACGATAATTTACTACTTGGTTTACAATGACAAATGTTTTCAGTTAAGATACATGGCTATAATGGTTTTGGTTTATACATATATCAACTTGTAAAAGTTGATAGAAACATACTACAATATCAAACTCTTTTTTTTTCAAGGTACACACTCAAAAACTCTCTTAGTTGGACGAGGTATTTCAATATGAACTCAAGGCCATGAATCTGACACACTTACAAAACCTATGTACTCGCCGGCATTTTTATGCTGACGTATTTTCACGTATCTTTCAGGTACCATAGTTTGATGATGTTTGATGATGATTATGATACATGCTCACATAGGGATGGACGAGGCCTTAGTGACTTAATAACAATGAAGGACAATATGTTCATGTTTTGTTTTTGATTTCCGCCGTGGTTTGTTGTTTTAACGCGGTTGGGGTGTGACAGAAGAGTTGGTATCAGAGCTCATGGTTATAGGGAATTAGGTTATTAGTAATACTTTGAACTAGACTATAACCTTCCTAGGACCTTAACACAAGTTATCTTGTGTTTAGTCTTAAAACAATACCGTTTCCTATCTTTGGGTAACAACCACAAGAAGAACAAGAAATACAAGTCCGATTTGAAAACTAATCATCTCTTCTTAGATGATTTATTATAAGGTTTTGAACCTTCAAAGTTTTCAAAATCTTGTCAAAGTTTGGGTCTTATTAATGTGAACACGTGCAATCCGGAAGGGTGGGTGCCTGTATCTCGAGTTTTCTGTCTAAGGGTAGAGTGTTCGTATAAATCCACATAATCAGACCAGTCACTCTTACCTGGGAACTCTTGGGGTGAGTGTCCACTTATAGGCTAAAACATGTCTTCGCAATACATTATAAGGACCTATTTACTTTGTTCAGCCTCTGTATGTCGTTTGTTTGTTCGAGGTAACGAACGAATGATCGCCTTCCTTATGTTTCGTCGATATCTTCAATACCTCTTTTGTTTATCCAAGTGTCAATCTCACTCGTTTCTCATGTTTCCTTGTTCTTTTTAGAATATGCCTCCTAGACGCGATCAAACTGAGAATGTTGCCCTCGCAGCCACAATCGTTCAGCAAATGGCTGTTGTGATTCCGAACCTCATTACTCAGATTAACCAAGCGAATAACAATAACAACAATAAAAATGCTCAGTGTGACTTCAAAGCATTCAATTTAGCTAAGCCATTGAAATTTTCTGGGTCTCAAGGAGCAACTGCACTTCTACAATGGTTCAAGAGTCTAGAAAGCACATTCACACATGTTCAGTGTCCAAATGAGCGAAAGGTTGAATTCGCATCTAGTGTCTTTGAGAAACGAGCATTAACATGGTGGAATGGTGTGATGAGAGATAGGGGTACCGATGTGGCGCTGGCTCAAACCTGGGAAGAGCTTCGAGCTCTAATGATGAAGGAATTTTGTCCTCGTCATGAAATCAAGGCACTGGAAAGGGAATTCGACGATCTTAAGCAAGATAGTGGTGAGGATCAAGCCTACACGGACCGATATGAGGAACTAAGTCTGTTATGTCCAACCATGGTTACGCCTTTGGATAAGGCAATTGAAAAGTACATTGATGGCCTCCCTGACTCAGTTCAAGACATTGTTACTGGTAGCAACCCTACCACAGTTAGGTAGGCCATTGAGCTATCCGCTACCCGCTACCCTGACTGAATCTCAGATCTGGAAGAGTAAACTTTTCCAAAAAGGCTACAAGAAACCAACCGATGAGTCAAAACCAAAGGATAAGCAGACTGAATCCCCCAATAAGTCAAAGAAGTGTAAGGCTTCTCAGAACTTCGTCGTGGTTGCTCAAAACGACCAAGTTGTCTCTAACCAACCAGCTCAACCCCCTGCTAAGAAGCCATACAACAGAACTGTACCTTTGTGCAACCAGTGTAACCTTCATCATCATGCTAATGTGCAATGCCGCAAATGCCTAAATTGTAGACTTGCTGGTCATACAACTAGGGTTTGCCGAACTGCAACTGCACAAAATCAAGCTGATAACAACCCAGCACAAGCTCGTTTTCCACCAGGTTCTTGCTACAATTGTGGTGAGATGGGCCATTTCAGAAACAATTGCCCAAAGCTTGCTAATGCAAATCCAGCACGTGGATGAGCATTCGACTGACTGGAAGACAATGCTGTTGAGAAACGATTGAACTTTTTGTTTTACTTCTTTTTGTTATCCATGACTATGAAAACAAATATTTTGGTTTATAACTAAACATTTATTTGCATTATGATGTACGAAAACAAGTGTGGTTACATGTATGAGCGACATATCCCTACGATACCGACACCAAGGAACCGTGTTCCTTGCAAGATAAACTACTCTCGTAGTTCTTTCATTTTTGTGATCACTAGCGATCTCCAACAAAAACCCTAAGTACTCGTTTCTTCTACGAAACAAAGTACAAGGTACAAGTTACAACTCTGGACGAATACCCAAAGTACCACTTTAAATCCTTATTAGGATACCCAAGGGTACTTCTGTAAGCCCTTGATTGGTCTTACATATCATATCTTCCCGACTTCACGATATTTTACACAACATATGATTTTAAAAGATGATGCATGTTTTCAAAAACCTCATACATGTTTTCAAAATCATCTCACATGGTTTTAAAACATTTCATAAAAATGTTTACCTAATATACTTAGTACATGATTTCAAAAACACTATATAAGGTTTTCAAAAAAAAAAACATATCTTTAAAGATTCCATGCACAACTTTCAAAAACATTTTGCTCGTATGTTGTCCTAACATACGTAGTACGCGATTTTCAAGAACACTCTGCTTCGTAAGCTGACTTAGCATGCTTAGCACAATAATTTCAAGGATTCCTTTGCTTCATATGATTGACTTAGCATATCTAGCACCTTGATTTCAGAAACACTATACTTTGTATGTGGTCTTAGCATACTTAGTACAAGGTTCCTAAACTTTTCCCACTATACGAATTCCGAATCCTTATGGGATCCTCTTATCTTCATAGTTAGATCCTTGTGGATGTTTAAAGCACAAAACCAAAAGTCCTTAATTGGATTCTTTGTGTGCTTAAATACGAATGTTACGATTCTTTGTGAACAAAATTGAATCCTTATAAAATTTGTCCTATCTTTATAAGCAAGATTTTCGAGGATGTTTAAAGTGCTAGTTGAAGTCCATTGATTGGATTCCTGATGTACTTTAAATGCATATGTACAAATCGACGACAAGTTAATAACAAGATAATAACAAGCTAATAACAAATTGATAACCAAGTGGACAATCGTGTGACTACTATGTGCTAACGTGTTTATGTGTTGACCTAATAAAAAAAACTCCATGGTAATCTAGTCGAAGTTACCACAAGGTTGTTCGACTGATTCTATCCCCTACACATTATAAAATAAACTGTGCGGACTGTGCAAGGAATTACGTAATTATGGATGCATACATAATTATGGAATTCAGTGCACAGAAACCACAACAAGTTTTGTCATGTATCAACTAAAACAAGAAACAAAAGTTAACTATATTCATTTCCGTTTCTGATGAAGTACCCACTGAGGAAAAATGAACTAGCTATTCATTTTTTGCTTCTGAAAGAGATATCCACTGGGAAATGAATAATCTATTCAAGAACCAAATTCATTTTCGTTTCTAATGAAGTATCCACTGAGGAAAATGAACTGTCCATTCATTTTCGCTTCTGAAAAAATATCCACTGAGGAAAATGAATAAATTCATTCCGTTTCTGGTGAAGTATCCACTGAGGAAAATGAATTGATCATTCATTTTCGCTTCTAAAGAAATATCCACCGAGGGAATGAATAATCCTGCATTAATTTTGTCATTTTCATTTCTGATGAAGTATCCACTGAGGAACACGAACTATCCGTTCATTTTCGCTTCTGAAGAAATATCCACTGAGGAAAATGAATAAATTCATTCCACTTCTGACGAAGTATCCACCGAGGAAAATGAATTATCCATTCATTTTCACTTCTGAAGAAATGTCCATCGGGGAAATGAATACTCTTTACGAGAATCCTTCATTTCCACTTCTGACGAAGTATCCACTGAGGAAAACGAATCATCCATTCATTTTCGCTTCTGAAGAAACATCCATCGGGGAAATGAATACTCTTTACAATTTTCATTTCTACTTCTGACGAAGTATCCATTGAGGAAAATGAATCATCCATTTATTCTCGCTTCGGAAGAAATAACCATTGAGAAATAAACAACATATAGATTCCTTCATTTCCGTTTCTGATAAAAGTATTCATTGGAGAAAATGAATTATCCATTCATTTCCTCTTTTGAAGAAATATCCATTGGAAATGAATAACCTATTCGTCTTTCATTTCTACATCTGACGAAGAATCCATTGGAGAAAATGAATCACCCATTCATTTTCGCTTCTAAAGAATATCCACTGGAGAAATGAAATGCAAATCCTTACAAGATCTTTCAGTTCTAATAGTTAGATTCTTAAAGGATACTCACAGAATTATTGATTAATTTGGTCTTATCATTCCCACTTCCCGTTTTAACCAAGGGAATATCCTTTAGGGGATGATCATCATAGGTATAATAGCCCATTCCCACTTCCTGCATTATCTACGGAACCATCCACTGGGGAATGATAAAGTTATGCCTTACATGGAAATATTTGATGGGTTACTCTATGCAAATAGATAACACCCTAGATTCCCTGCAAGACGATCGTTTAACACAACTATACAGACAGACTCCTTCGAATAAATTTCGGGACGAAATTTCCTAAAGTAGGGGAGAGACTGTGACATCTGTGCCTCTACGACCATCGTACAAATATGAATCCAATGGAATCTTGTGTTTCATTCTTGGGATTTGTATAAATACTTGTGACAATTGCACATATCAATTCTTGTTCAATTTCAAGCTTTAAATCGCTTTCTGGAAAGTTATATGCAAACTGATTCGTAAACGTAATCAGTTTAACACGAAAAACACTCTAGAACGGTTACATAGGCTTAACATACCTTAAATAACCTTTACATAACTTAGAAATAAGTTTTGGAGGGTTTGGAGTGTCAAAAACAAGTTTATTTGATCACATGGACGATTTGTGACAAACTACGAAAGTATACCGATTCGTACGGTAACGTGATGGGTTTTTAACATGTTTATCAAAGCTAATTTTATCCGAATAAAACTAAAACGCAGCGGAATAAGGATTTAAAACATGTTACTTTTATAAGATATAAAACCATTTATATGCAAAATCCCAAAACCCGGATCCATATATGAGATGTATACTATCAAACACAACCATAGGATGTTTAGAAAACTACCTTCTTGAAGTACAAGGAGTAATGGATATGAAGAAGGTGATGCTTCTTGAACGGTTGCCTCCAAGTGTAGAAGACCTCAAGCTTGTATACCCCAAGCTTCCAACAAACACCTCATGTTTAGCTAGGATTTCTACACTTATGAACTCACTAGAAAACCTCTTGACAACCATCTTATGGCCTAAAATAAGAGGGCCTTTTGTTGAGTTCTTGCACTTGAAATGTGAACTTGAAACTCACCAATAGATCAACCATACATGACCCGATTTATTTAGAGTCTTACACTTGATTTTTCTAATAAAAATCAACTCTTGGATGATCATGATGAGACCGAAAATATGCAGCCATTTTCAGCCATTTTCTTCAAGTTCTCTACATCATTTTTGACACAAAATTCTCTTAAAGTAGGTGAGAGAAGATGCCACCCCATTTGCCCAATCAATGATCCTCTAACACATGCATTTGCATGTTATTTGATTGGACCATCTTTTCTTGAGAAGACCTCCCAATCAAGAGGCCTCTATCTTATGACAACATGCATGGAACATTATTGGCCACTTTATGTCTTGGGAAGGGGGGGGGGGGGCGGCCTAGCCTTTTTTTATAAAAAAATCAAATTCTTTTATATAAAATATAAGTCTTACATATATATATATTTTATAACTTTTATAAAATATAACATCATATGTTATAAGACTTATGCTATTTTATTATGTTATTTAACCCATTAAATAACAAGATAAAATATTCTCTCAAAATAAATTATCCATATAATTTATTAGTTTGTCAAGTGCAATTATTTAGAAAACCAATTTCTAAATATTCTAAGTGTTGATATTTATTTATTTGATCATATCATAAATAAATATTGTAAGTGTTTGTCTAGCTTGTTATTGGGTATGACTCGACTTGGATCATAACGTACTAGCCACATCAATTTAATATGTGTCTTGGGCATACAGAGTCCAACAATCTCCCACTTGCACAAGATACATAGAAGATTGATGCAAGTAGTAAATAACGCCTAACTACGGTTTACTACCCCTAATACGTATGACTATATGTGCCATTCAATAACATCATCCTCTTCAAGTCCCTTACTTGAACATGATTTAGGTGAATCTGTCATTTATCCTTTCGTTACAGATGTCATGTCAAATCCAGAGACACAGAGTGATCACTCTCTGTTGATTTAACTTTAGCAGGCCTTAGACATCTTACTCTCAACGAATAAGAGGAACAAATCCCATCTTGACTACATACGTCTCTCACAATCACCTTGTACCACACCTGAGCTTAGCCTTATGTACTGTCATATTATTGACAGCGAAGAAAAAGTCAAGGTATAATATTTGGTGAATATCAAGACCCAATATGTATCTCAGGTCTGAGGATACTATGATATTCTCCTTTACTCAAACTTACTTATGATCAATCACAAATGATTCCATGCAGTAATATTTGAGAGCGAGTCAGTCCAATATTTGTATCCCACAAATATCTATGAACCTTGGTAGCAACGCCTTGCTCTATATTCATACTTCATGAATATCTACCAATCCAAGTTCATAATAGTCTTACATTCATATTTATTCCCACAAGTATGATCGACTACGGACATTTAGAATAAGTAACTTATTCACGGATTTAAACATGCTAATATGGAACATAACTCAGCATACCATAAAGAGTTATAATAACAATTGTTCCAATATCCAAATATAAAATAGATCAAATCCAATCACTAGAATATCGAAGTCCTAAGGCACAAGTATGACCCTTTCATGATTTGCCCATTCAAGGAGCTTCGTGAGTGGATCCGCAATATTTTGATCAGTGTGAACTTTGCGAATACATATCTTTCTCTTTTTCAACTTCATCCCTTATGTAGTTGAAACTCCGCTCAATGTGCCTAGTCTTTTGATGTACACGAGGTTCCGTGATTTAAGCAATCACACCATCGTTATCACAAAGATCACTAGGGTCCTGAATGGTAGGGACTACCCCTAGATTGGTAATAATTCAAGTGGCAGATCCATATGAATTATCTCGATCAATGAAGCGGTGATGTATTCTGATTCTGTAGTGGACAATGCTACCCTGTTTGTGATCGAGAACCATCTTGATCAGTTTGGAAACTCGTATCCATGTAACCCTTTACAACGAATTCCGAAACTCGCATCCTTGTAACCCTTTTACAACGAGTTCTTTTTCACCAGATCCATATATTAGAAACATATCCTTAGTCCTTCTAAGTTATTTTAATATATATTTTTAACAGTCACCCAATGACTGTTACTCGCTGGTATCTTTTCGTCATGCCTAAAGCGCATGACATGTCCGTTCCAGTGCATATCATTACGTACATAATGAATCCTATAGCTATCGCATATGGGATTCGATTCAATCTTTCTTGCTCATCCTTTGAGCTTGGACATTGAAACGCTTTCAATATTGTCCTTTCTTTGAATAGGTACCAAATCTTTCATAGAGTTCTTCATCTTGAACCTTTTCAAGACTTTGTCAATGTATGCACTTTTGTTTAAACCTATCTAGCACTTTGACCTATCCTTATAGATCTTTATTCCTAAATATAGGCGACTTCACCAAAATCCTTAATGGAAAAACAACTTTCAAGCTAGGCTTTTACACCCTCCAAGGTTGGAATGTTATTTCCAAATAGTAGAATGTCATCGACATATAATACAAAGAAAGTAATAATGCTCCCACTAGCCTCCTTATTCACACAAGCTTTATCAACGTTTTTGATGAATCCATATTCTCTAATCTCTTCATCAAAACGGTGATTCCAACTTCTAGATGCTTGTTTCAATCCATAGATTGATATCTTTAACTTGCATACTTTGTTAGGATGTTTTTGGATCGACAAAACTTTCAGGCTTTAACTATATATACATCTTCCTCAAGATATCTATTAAGGAAAGCCGTTTTGACATCCATTTTACAAATCTCATAATCATATTATGCAGGTATGTCAAATAATATCCTAATTGACTTTAGCATTGCCATAGGCGAGAAGGTCTCATCATAATCAACCCCTTGAGTTTGAGTGAAACCTTTTGCTACAAGTCTCGCTTTATAAGGATCCAAGTTACCATGCATATTGGTTTCCTTCCTGAAAACCCACTTACTTCCAACTACTTTGGAGTTAAGAGGTGCTACAACCAATTCCCATACTTGGTTGTTATACATGGACTGCATCTTTACGTTCATGGCTTCAAGCCAATTGTCACAATCGAATTTTGACATTGCATCATGGTATGTGGTTGGTTCACCCGAATCTACCACGTAGCATCCATCCATGAAAGATCCATATCTTTTAGGTGGATTACTAATTCTACCAGATCTGCGAACGTTTTGTGTATGTTGATCAACCATTTGATCATCTTCAACAACCTCTTGTTGAGTGCTAGTTTCAACCAAAAGTGTATCGGCTTTTGGTTCCTGATCCTCATCAAGTTCCACTGTTCTACTAGTTCCTTCCATTAGGAACTTATCTTCCAAGAACTTTGCCTTTCGAGCAACAAATACTTTTGCGCTGTTGGATCGTAGAAATAATATCCTATATCATCTTTAGGATATCTTACGAAGATACACTTAGTGGATCGTACTTCCAACTTGTTTGGGGTGTATTGCTTCACATAAGCTTCACAACCCATACTTTAAAATATGATAATGATGGAGCCCTTCCATGTCATATTTCAAAAGACGTCGTGTCCACTTTCTTGGTTTGGGCCATATGGGCCACGGAGAGCAAAGCGTAACCCCAAAGTGATAGAGATAAGGCGCTCTTAGCCATCATAGATCGAACCATATCTAATAGAGTTCGACTCCTCCTCTATCTAAACGAAGAACTTTTAAAAGAGTTGATTTTGTACTTCACCTTTTGAAGATTCTGAACGTTTCAAAACTTCTTCTTTGTGTCAAGTACACATAACCATAACTATTATAGTTGTCGGTTAAAGTAATGAAGTACCTTTCACCACACCTAGTCATTGGCTTAAAAGGATCACATACATTCGAATGTATGATACCTAAGAAATCTATTGCCCTTTCCCACTAAAGGGTTTCTTAGTCATTTTACCTTGTAAACAAGATTCACATGTATCAAATGAACCGATTTCATTTGTTTCCAAAAGATCATTCTTTCGAAATGTTTACATGCGACATCTGTTTATATGACCAAGGCGATAATGCCAAAGATAAGTCTTACTCAAATCCATTTTGAGTTTGTTGGTGATTGCTTGGTACATTGAACTATCAAATGATGTATTATTTATGAACCAATTCATAACTACCATTTGAAGGCATAGTTTTAAGGTAAAACATGTCATTCATCGAAATATAAATGTCATTGTTTACAAACTTTAAATCAAAACATATTGTCTCAAAAGGGAAACTTAAATAATATTCCTAGTCAAACTAGGAGCATTCAAAACATTTTAAAACAATTTCCAAACCATTTGGAAGTTTCAAAACATAGTCTCCTTTCTTGTAATGTTGATTTCTTTTGAACCTTTTGCAACGAATTGCAAACATGAGTTCCACATCCGGTATCTAATACCCATGTGTTAGAAGAGATAACATTAAGGTCAATATGTATTATTAAGATTGTACCTGAGGTTTGCCTAGCATCCCTCTTGTTTTTCAACTCTTTGAGATAGATTGGACAATTCCTATTTAAATGCCCTATCTCACCACACTTAAAGCATGGATCGTTCGTGGCAACCTTTGCCTTCTTCTCTTTTGGTTTCGCTTTAGTCTTTCTAATTCTTTCCCTTTGATGTGCCCCTTTCTTTTGGCAACATTTGCTATGGTGTCGGGGTGATACCCTTTCTTGTTGCCACCCTCATTGATCGTTAGAATGGATAAAATCCTTTTATCCATATCCAGCCTTTCGAGGTGATCAATGTGGCTTTTCATCTTAAAACATAAGATGAGTCCGATTGGGTTTCCTCCATTCGACATGCATGAAGTGCTCGAACCGTTTCGAAGCGTTCTACCCATAGGAACATTTCCTACAATTGGTTAATCATGTCGTATGCTCATGATGTTCAAAACCTTTTTGAATCTAGGGAATCATAATTCCTAACATGAGGCAAGAGGCTTGCGTAGTATCCTCGATATACTTAATCCAATCGTTATAGGCATCCTTATCTTTCATAAGATGTTCATTGGGATTTGGATCGTTTTCTAGTGATAGGTTACAGACGGTTTGGGTAATATTGTTAGCGGCCATCTACAAAATTTAACAAGGTTCAATTTTAGTATTTTCGATATTATTATATTTTAATCATTAATACCCTTTTGTGTCTCATAGACAATTAATAATTAAAATCTAGAATCCAACGTTACATTTAAATATTGGTTAGGTGACCTTTATCCCTCTATTTAAATTAACAAGGTAGTCAACGTTTGACAATTGCAACTCTTTGCAACTTCTAGCCATATGGGATCGGTTAAACATCTTTATGTTTAGTTGGCATGTTTAATCCCATCAACACCGTTTGTTCGCCATGCTTCGGTGACCCTAAGTTCATGGTTTCCAAATTAAGTCGTCCAACTTACACACACGTGTGAGTTTATACACATAAGTGGTTAGGTGACCTTTATCCCACAAACATGGTAAACCCACCTCGAATATACAAGTTCCCTCAAATATGGTTAGGTGACCTTTATCCCACAAAAGAGTTCCCAAGTGTTTCGAGTGTTGTATAAAAGGATGGTGTTTGACTTGTTTTATAAAAGGGATTTTTGAGTTTTCAAAATTCTAGTTTAGAAAACTTTATGTACCATATATTTGCATGCATTCAAATCCTTTGTACTTTAGTGAAAAACAATTTTCAAGGTTCTTTTTAATAAAACCCATTTTATTATAAAATCATTAATTTTTAATAACCTTTTATTAACCAATTTTAATGATCTTGTAAAGAACCAATTTTACGCTTGTTGTTGATTATTAGTTTGTTAAGCATGCGTATCCAAATATCATCAAAACAATATAAATAAGCAACCACACAAGCACAACACATATATCATTAGGTGCATAACCATAGCCAACTATTTTGACAACACTTGTTAGCCGAAACAAGTGTGCCAAAAGGTCCTTCCTAAAGGGTGAAAAATGACACAAGAAATGTGTCGTTGAACTCCCACTTGTTCCCGCATCCAAATGCTTCAAGTATCCTTCTTGTGTTGTGATTATTCCACTTTCTTTGAGCTTCCAAAATGTACTTTAATTAAGCTCCAAACTCCTTTGGGCTCCGTAAATGTGTTTTGGTTATCGGGCTAAAATCCCGTTTAGAACTATGAAGTCCTTTATGCCCGAAATTGGCAAAAACCAAAACCGCATTTTTGTGTGCGTCTTCTTTTACAAAATATATCCTAATACATTTTTTCTAGTAAAATAAAATGCACCTAATCTATTTATTTTACATACCAAATGAAAATAAATAAATTACATAATTTTACAAATGGAAGACAAATTAATAATTATTACAACCTTTGAAATAATTAAATATAAATCACAAACACAAACATTCAACACAAGGTCATGGCTAGGTCATATGCACCAAAATATATATCCAAATATATATTTATATTAATTTCAAGAAGCATAAAAAAAATGGTTCCCTTTTAATAACCATTTTCGGCTATGTCCAAAAAACCGAAAAGGTTAGTTTTGTCCAAACAAACAAATCATCCATATGAAATAATTTTTCAAGATTCATTTATGCATGTAAGAATATAATCTTGAAAAACAAAGGGATAACCATACTTAAAAATTCGGCCATAGGGTTTTCACCAAACCCGAAACCCGAAAATTTTAAGTCTATTGAAGCATGCACTCATATAAGCGGCTCTGAATGCCATTGATGGGTTTTTAACATGTTTATCAAAGCTAATTTTATCCGAATAAAACTAAAATGCAGCGGAATAAGGATTTAAAACATGTTACTTTTATAAGATATAAAACCATTTATATGCAAAATCCCAAAACCCGGATCCATATATGAGATGTATACTATCAAACACAACCATAGGATGTTTAGAAAACTACCTTCTTGAAGTACAAGGAGTAATGGATATGAAGAAGGTGATGCTTCTTGAACGGTTGCCTCCAAGTGTAGAAGACCTCAAGCTTGTATACCCCAAGCTTCCAACAAACACCTCATGTTTAGCTAGGATTTCTACACTTATGAACTCACTAGAAAACCTCTTGACAACCATCTTATGGCCTAAAATAAGAGGGCCTTTTGTTGAGTTCTTGCACTTGAAATGTGAACTTGAAACTCACCAATAGATCAACCATACATGACCCGATTTATTTAGAGTCTTACACTTGATTTTTCTAATAAAAATCAACTCTTGGATGATCATGATGAGACCGAAAATATGCAGCCATTTTCAGCCATTTTCTTCAAGTTCTCTACATCATTTTTGACACAAAATTCTCTTAAAGTAGGTGAGAGAAGATGCCACCCCATTTGCCCAATCAATGATCCTCTAACACATGCATTTGCATGTTATTTGATTGGACCATCTTTTCTTGAGAAGACCTCCCAATCAAGAGGCCTCTATCTTATGACAACATGCATGGAACATTATTGGCCACTTTATGTCTTGGGAAGGGGGGGGGGGGGGCGGCCTAGCCTTTTTTTATAAAAAAATCAAATTCTTTTATATAAAATATAAGTCTTACATATATATATATTTTATAACTTTTATAAAATATAACATCATATGTTATAAGACTTATGCTATTTTATTATGTTATTTAACCCATTAAATAACAAGATAAAATATTCTCTCAAAATAAATTATCCATATAATTTATTAGTTTGTCAAGTGCAATTATTTAGAAAACCAATTTCTAAATATTCTAAGTGTTGATATTTATTTATTTGATCATATCATAAAAAAATATTGTAAGTGTTTGTCTAGCTTGTTATTGGGTATGACTCGACTTGGATCATAACGTACTAGCCACATCAATTTAATATGTGTCTTGGGCATACAGAGTCCAACATAACGAACATTCCGGAACTTGATCATAAGTTAAACATACCCTAAATATCCTTTACATAGCTTAGAAATAGGCTTTGAGGGGTTTGGTATGCGAAAATAAACTTATTTGATCAATAGGGACTAAAAGCGTCAAAAAGTGCATAAGTTTGCATTTACGCGTATATCTTAAGTTCTGAACATATCTGGACATCCAAAAATTTTGTAATCATTAAAATATTTTATTTTAGTGATTGGAATGCAAAAAAATCATTCGTCGTGTAATTTGGATCGATTTCGCGTCCGTTCGAGTTTTCATCGTAATTAAGTGAATAATGCGACCGTACGACCTAACAAACCGACATCCGAGATGTTTTCAAGCATATTTCATGTTCCTTATGCTTTGACATCATTATAGAGCCTTGAAATGGGGTTAACGAGGCTTAAATGTATCAAAAATCAAGTTTTAAGCATGCAGGGACCTGTTCTGCCATTTTTGAAAACATGGAAGTGACCTCCCTCATGCCACGCGCTAGACCCAGGTGCTCCTGGCGCGTGGCGTGACAGCGCCGTTTCCAGAATTACCAGTTTTCAACAATCAGCTGTTGAATCTTAGTTTTAATCCTTGGTTTTTGAATACCATGAGCTGGTTTGTGTGTTTTGCAAGGTGCCCAATCATTGTTTAACAAGTGTAGGGTCATGATCAAGCTTTATAACACATGGAATGATCCTATGGCTTCATGATTCCTATAAATAGCTTGGATTTTCATGGGTTCTTTGCTCATTCATTCCAAGTTTTCTTCTCCATCTGCTTCTTGGGGCTATCCCTTCTTGGTTGAAGGCTCTATTCTTCAAGTTTTCTTTGTTCTTGATCAAGCTTGGACCCTTTTGTAAGTCTCCTTCATGCTTGGTTATGCATTTCAAGCATGAAAGTCAAACATTGTTTGACTTTCTGCTTTGACCAGGTTATAGTCAACACAAAGTTTGTTTGAACTTTGCAATGTGAGCGTAATCACGATGGTTATAGTCCCTTATAACTATACCTACTGATTACCACGTTGATTAGGCGTAGTGACGAGTCAAAGTTTTGGTCAAAATGCATATTTATGCGTATTTTGCAACGAAGCTATTTTCGGGTATCAAAACACTTTGTTTTGATATCAAACCTGTTTTCTATCTTAGTTAAACATGTTTTAACATGTCTAACTCGTCACTTTTAGTTTAGTGCTTGTATAGGGTCGTAAGTCAACCGGTCTTGACAACCGCTTAGACTTTCGAACCCGACCCGTTTGGTCAATCGTTAGGATCCGACCAAGCACATTTAGTGACCATAGTTGTATAGGGAATAACCTTCCAAGGTTATACCTTATGGTCACTTAGTTTAATTAGTTGTATGATAGGTAGTTTATATGCCTTAGGTAAATGACCAAAATGCCCTTTTCATGCATAATTTAACTTTAAGCATATGTAACCTAACTTTTTTCACTTAAATTGATTATGCAACTTATTTAAACATGTTAGGGCATATAATACTTGTTATAGGACTAGTTTGGCGTCTCGAGCACGCATTTGCGCGAAAGACGCATTTAAGTAGCGTAGACTACCTTAACGAGTCATAACGGGTCGTAAGCACTTAGGATAGGTTCTGATTTAGAATGTAGGCTTTGTTAAGCCATATCACATGAGTTCTAATACTCATTTGGTTTACGAGACCTCATTCTACCCAATCTTCCGATTTAGGTGTCGATTTATTAACTAGGTACTACTTGATTTCCTTGGTTTGCCCGAGCTTTGTTAGTTCACTTTAATCAAGGATACTTTGCAAATCAATGTGAGTACATAGTTCCCCTCTTTTACCGTTTTTGAATGTTTTGGGGCGATTCATATGTGCTAAATGATTTTGAGCTTTCTAAACGAATGCTATGGTTTATATTAAACACAACGATTTAAATTATATAAACAAACTTGTTGGGGCGTTGGTCGAAAGACAATTGAATGACATTCAATAACTATTTTAAGCCAACCAGTAGTACGTTATGGTACCATAGGATATTATAATACCAAAGGATCTGACAAATCCCGTTATCGGACTTTCACCATGGTTATGGGGGTAATGTGGGTAACGACAGAACCTGATGATAGTTAACTTATGTCACACCCCCAAAATCCACGTGCGGAGTATCACCGCTTGGAGGCGTGACTGACCAGGATCCAGCCACCAATCATATTGAACTATGCAATTAAGTAAATAAAACCAAACCCAATATAATTGGTGTTTAAAAGAAACCAAACATGTTTAAGCAATCAGCGGAAGCATAGTAATGTTTAAATAACCAAAACATAATTTAAAGTTCAAATGTCAAGTACGGGACATAACAGTCCATATCCCACAACGACCTCCTCCTCATGTAAGCTCCATAAGCAGCTAACGACCTGCAAGGTATGTAACAACGAGTCAACAACAAAGTTGAGCGAGTTCACAAACCATATCCATCATCAGTGGGGGCTTCCCCATGTGAACCACTAGACCGTTACCATATCGACAACTGACGAACAATAGTTGTGCCCTACGTCAATGTCTATCATCATTGACAGTTTGCCATGATCCATTAGTACACGCCTGTCCGACCGGCACGGTGTGAGGTTTGTCAAACCTAATAGCGCTATTAACTAATGACCCGCTCGCCATCGGCCTCGGCGATTAAGTCGATATAAAATGAGGGACTTAATGATAGAGTTTTGTCTAGTTAGTTTAAGGTTGTTGTCTAGTTAGTTTAAGGTTGTTGTCCTACCCAAGGAGGACGAACGTACGTATTCTACCCAAGGAGAATACACAGGATTAATATTGGCATCCTACCCATGGAGGATGGCGGTACATATCCTACCCAAGGAGGATATGTAGGTTCCGTTTTAATTCATTAACCCATTCCCAACCACCGGGAATCCCATGCCTTAGAAAGTGAGTGAACTCACCTCGGTTTGATTAATTACTCATTTCCAATAAAATCAGTCAAAGCCTAGTATACGCACGAACAAAATCAGTTTGCATCCACAAAGTTCACGTATAGGTACAATCATAGTACATAGCAATTATTCATATCCATGCAAATCATACATCACATATTTGTTTCATGGCAGTACGTAACTAACCTAGTTAACCCTTAACTGACTTAACTGAGTTTACTGTGTAGTTTACCCACTAGACGAAACTCCTTGTTTCGTCGTGACTCCCATTTGACGAAACCCTAAGGTTTCGTCGTTATTACCCTTGGCGAAACCCCCCAGGTTTTCGTCGTGTTCCCTTTGACGAACTACCATGTTTCGTCGAAATTCCCCATCGACGAAACTCTCAGGTTTCGTCGACACGTATTTCGTCGATGCACAGATTTCGTCGCATACACAACAGTTACAAAATCACAGAAACCCTAATCACCATTACCAGCCATTTTCCACTATCATCGATCCTACAGTTATCACACAACACAGTAATCATTGAGCATCATACATGTAACCCGTACCCTAAACATAACAGTTTGCTAAACAATCATTCGATCTACACAATCATTACATATAACTTCATAACCATATAGGTCTACCAGTTCTTTATTATCAAGCATCATCATATGGTTTTGATCTAAATAATATGATCAGACTCTATGCTAGCATTCAGTAAACATGAACAATCAAATGGCAATATGTAAGATTCATGAAACCCTAAACAACGCAATATGTTAACTCAGTATCTAACCCGACACTTTATTCATCAAAGCACCATAATAAACCTCAACAAGGAATCGAGCAGGTTAAATCAAATAATCTAATCACATACTAACCGAGATAAGAGGAACAATGAATCAATAGATAAAGGGGCTTCGAGGGTTCAAGGCTGCCGTCGCACAGAGGAGAGTCTCTAGGGTTTTCAATTGGCTAAGAATATGACGACGGAACAGTTTCACGCAACTTATAATCACATAAGTGCACTGGGCCCATAATGGGCTTTGGGCGTAACCCTGGGTTTCGTTGTTTGCAAGATTCTACACATCAATACTTAATAATTTTTATATCATTCATAAATCAACCATAACACAATGTTTCACGTATAATCAAACACGTACTAATACAAGGCAAATAAGTTATACAGACGCAATTGTGAATCAATAATGTGTAGAGGAAAGACCTTGAAAACTCGAGTTGTCACAACTTACCCTTTGGTGGTTTGTTAATACGAGTTGAACGATTAGGACGAGTCACACAGGTTTGAATGTATTCAATAAAACGACCAAAAGTTAGTTTTCACAATTTAAACACGAACCACTGGAACTATTGAACCATGTGAACTATTTGAACCACTGGAACTATCTGAACTATGTAAACGATTTATTGAACCATTGGAACTATTGAACTATGTGAACTATTTGAACCACTGGAACTATCTGAACTATGTAAATGATTCATTGAACCATTGGAACTATTGAACTATGTGAACTAGTTGAACTATTTGAACCACTGGAACTATTTGAACTATGTAAACGATTTATTGAACCATTGGAACTATTTGATCTATGTGAACTATTTGAACTATTTGAACGATTGGTACTATTTGAACTATTAAACGATTGGGTTATGGTAAGTGATTCGGTAACGGGGAGGGGGTAATGTGATAAAAGCATGGTGGATACGCTGCTGGTACTTCCTACATATAAGTGCTTTTAACACATTACATGCCGTTGCATTATCTAGATCACTTAGACAAATGTTTTCAAAACGAAGTTACACTACAGTGTTTACTTAAAAGATATAAACCATACAATGTTTACTTTCAACGACGATTTACAACTTGGTTTACAAAGACAAATGTTTTCAGTTAAGATTCATGGCTACAATGGTTTTGGTTTATACATATATCAACTTATAAAAGTTAATAGAAACATACTGCAATATCAAACTCTTTTGTTTTCGAGGTACACACTCGACAACTCTCTTAGTTGGACGAGGTATTGTAATATGAACTCAAGGCCATGAATCTGACACACTCATAAAACCTATGTACTCGCCGACATTTTTATGCTGACGTATTTTCACATATGTTTCAGGTACCATAGTTTGATCATGTTTGATGATGATTATGATACATGCTCACATTGGGATGGATGAGGCCTTAGTGACTTAATAACAATGAAGGCCAATATGTTCATGTTTTGATTTTAATTTTTGAGACAATGTAATAAACTTAATTCAATAAAACGAAACTTCAATCCATGTGTTGTGAAACAATGATTCTGTTACGACACTCCCCGACGTTTCCGCCGCGGTTTGGTGTTTTAACGCGGTCGGGGGGTGACGTGCACTTGATTCTTATCTTTCGATATTTTTCAATTTTTATGCAGAGGGAAAGCTTTTTAAAGCGCATAAAGTATTATACGAGGACTAGGCCATTGCTAACGCAAAATCAGAAGTCCTGGTATAATACCCCAGATATCACTAAGTATAAAGACCTAGTATCTCAGAATCAGGAAACCTCTCAAATGAGATTTCGGGGGTTACCCATATATCCTAGAGATGTTTCCCCACGAGATAAGTAAGGTAATGATTTTAGGTTTATATCCCGAATACAGTCTACTAAACGTGTAAAAACCTACCGACACATCATCAGTGAGACCGTTTATCAGATATTTAACTTTTCAATTCTTTAGCATGCTGTGATTGTCTACTGATGTACTATAATTTCCTCTTTTTACACAAAACTCTTTTTGAATTTTATCATGTTTTTGAATTTTCCAAATTTTCAAATATTTTTGTATTTTTAAAATTTTTATCATGTCACTATTCCGGAGTGTTTGTCGCGTTAAACTGACTGCGTTTACACACCAGTTTGCGTATAACCTTCCAGAAAGCGATTTAAAGCTTGAAATCGGAATCGAATCTTAAAATCATCAAACACAATTACACATATAACAACACCAAAACACATTGTTTTATTGATAATTAACATTGTTCTACATTGTTCATCGATTAAAGAGCACAGTTGTCACACACGTTCGAGTAGGGGACAATCACTGCTATGACCCCTATAGGTTTGTTATGTTTCACATCGATCAAATAACGGAACGGAACCCCTTTTTCACTTTTTAAGCCTCACTGGGACTCGCATGCACCCCACATTATTATTATGTATGCACCCACAATAATATTGTGATTTGCATGCTCATCTCAGCTCCTCTTAACTCATGTTAAATGGTTCCTCAAACTCGAGTAGCAAACAAAGTGCACCACCAAACGTAAGTCATGAAGGTTTAGGGAAATACCACCCCATTAGTCACATAACACATGCAAGTAATACATGAATTCATACTGTTGTGCTAAACGTGCAATCACATGCTATATCATATGTAAGTGTTCACTAGTTATGCGGTACAATGAGTATGCGAGAGACGTACCTTGCAATCTGGAGTTGAGTGTCATGGTTGTCTTCACGTTTTCAGAACTGTTCGGTTATAGTCTGGTTTTACAAAAACGTTTTCCCCTTTTTAAAACCAAGTTCACTATAACCAATGGCTCTAATACCAATCTGTCACACCCCCAAATTACCATATGCGGAATCACCGCGGGGCGTCTGACGTACCAGGATCCAAGCCACCAATCATGTTGAACTCATAACAATTATTCCAAATGAAACTTTCATTTATTATTGATAGAAGTGTTACAAAACATTATTTAACGTTCAGCGAAAGCATAATACATTAATTAAGAAATTCATAAACCAAGTGTGTGAAAGCCATTAAGTTCGTCTCACGTTTCCATGTATCTCGACCCATGACCACTCCAGCATCCCAGACAGCAAGTTCCAACGATATGCACCTAAAGGCCTGCAAGGCATGTAACAACGAGTCAACAACAAAGTTGAGCGAGTTCACAGTTGATGTTCATTTTAAAGTTGTTCCAAAACCGTAAGTTCATTTGTAAACCATGAGTTAACCAATCCCCTATTTCCCAAACCATAACCATAATCAGTGGGGGCTTCCCCATGTGAACCACTAGACCGTTACCATATCGACAACTGACGAAAGTAAGTTGTGCCCTAAGTCAATGTCAATCATCATTGACTGAGTGCCCAGATCCATTAGTACACGTCCATCCTACCGGCACGGTGAGAGGCTTGTCTACCCTAATAGCTCTATCAACTAATGACCCGCTCGCCATTGGCCCGGCGATTAATTCGATATAAAAATGAGGGACTTCATGATAGAGTTTTATCTAGTAAGTTTAAGGTTGTTGTCCTACCTAAGGAGGACGAACGTACGTATTCTACCCAAGGAGAATACGCAGGATTAATATTGGCATCCTACCCATGAAGGATGGAGGTACATATCCTACCCAAGGATGATATGTAGGTTCCGTTTTAATTCTTTAACCCATTCCCAACCACCGGGAATCCCATGCCTTAGAAAGTGTGTGAACTCACCTTGGTTTGTTCGGTAATGTTAACGTGTCTTTACGCGTTGAGTGAATGTTAGGTCCATTATGTGTGACCTATTGTACGTTAAACGTAAGTATGTATGCAATTAGAATTTGCAATTCCCTAAGTGTCCACACGACCGCTGTCTATTGCAATTAACTTAACAAGTTGTCATATTGTGACAATAACACATATGCATAAATCTAGTATGTGTTAAAGATGGCACACATAGTAACTAATCACATTGTAAATAAATATTAACACGTTCATCATCATTCAGGATTGACAATCATAATTGGAACCATTTATTCACCATAATACAATTTGATCCATGACAATCGGACCATTAACCTGTATTCAGCTTTTATTATGAAGCCCAGCCCATATAAAACTCATTAAAGTGTTCAAGACTTATCACTAATACTCAGAACCACAGGTGTTAAACCTCGGCCCAAACTACCCACTTATGCGGCCCAATTTGCACATCAAACCAAACTAGCAGCCCAACTCAATTTCCATTGTGCTTGAATTGCTAGGGGGGTCCGATTTGCATATTAAACCCAAAACAATGCCCACACAATTTACTAATTCATATAATTCAGGATAACACCTCTATACAACCTAACTTGCAACATTAATATCATCACATAGTAACTTATCATTATATAACTAATAATTCAACACAATTAACAAGATACCTTTACTACTCAACAAGGATAAATCGGTTATCATCACCTAATAGACATTACACATAGCACAATATTACCCATCCCCTATTTCAGTTAATCGGCCCAACTACTAAAATCGGCCCAACAAGTGTGAAATATTAGAACCCACATGTGGCATGTATCAACAGGTTATATAATTTTCTGTTTCTATTGTATCAACAGGAATGTGTGAGTTAGCTAATGTGCCATTAAATTGTATTATGACTATCAATCACGGAACCGATCATCTCAACTTATGATCACATAAACAACACAATCCTACTCATGCGGATCCCCTAATTATTATCATACCAACAGGATTAACAACCATCTAAAAGATATCCTAAATCAGAAACGTAAAATAGTCGATCACATACAAGTACCCGAGTTCATTCTTTACACATATAAGACACCATCTGATCGTTACCCAACACACTAACCTGGCCTTAATACTTATACATATGATCAAGACCCTACTGATTAAACCCACATGCATGCATACATCGAATACCCAAAAGACAACAGTTAGTCATTATCATGTTACATACATCATCCTCAAATCAATACCAATGATTCACGTACAACAGTTACAACCTAGCATGCAAGTCATGAAACACAATTATCACATAACAGGAGACTATTCAAGAATCGTTAACCTACTAACCCGAATTGAGGAGGTAGAACTAACGACTTCAATGGAGAGAGGAGGGTATCGTCTGCCGTACGTATTCTTGGGGAAGGTAGGGTTAAATTTGAGTATGAGATAATAGATATAGCATGATACGTGAACATAAATAATATTAGATTGGCGGTTCATACGATTGGGCTGTAGGGTGTTGATTGGGCTGAATTTTTACACAGGGAAAGGCAGCAACATATATATATTTGGTGTTAAGTGTACGCACATGGGGGGGGTTTGGTTTGGGTTAGTTTACTTAAGTACTTTATGATTATTATTATTATTATAAACCTAAGATAAACTAATAAAGATTTATTTACATAAATGTAAAATATTCACGCTAAGGGTTCGGGCCTCAAAAGTTTCGAGTTATGTGGTTTATATCATGGTTCAAACGGTTCGGGTAGGTTCATCACCAAATGGACTTGGTTTCGACTACAAGTTTGCACGCAATAACTAAATGTGTATAAATTTAATTCGTCGAAAATAGATAAATATATTTTTATTCGCTAGAGCGAAACGAACGATTTATACCTCGAAGTTACGGGTTGTCATGTGACACCTGTGTCACCGTGACCACCAAACAAACACCAAACCAATGAAATATTGTATTTCATACTTGGGATTTGTATAAATATGTGTATCCTTTGCACATATCAATTCTTGTTCGATTTCAAGCTTTAAATCGCTTTCTGGAAGGTTATACGCGCACTGATGCGTAAATATAACCAGTTTAATGCAACGAACACTCCGGAATAGTGAAATAGGCTTAACATATCTTAAATAACCTTTACATAACTTAGAAATAAGTTTTGAAGGCTTTGGTATGGCAAAATCAAGTTAAATCGCTTACAGGGACTAAAGTTGACAAACTGCGAAAGTATGCCAATTTGAACTGTAACAGACATTACGGAACATGACCATAAGTGAAACATACCATAAATATTCTTTACATAGCTTAGAAATAGGCTTTGAGGGGTTCGGTGTGCAAAAATAAACTTTTGGGTCATTCAGGGACTAAAAGCGTCAAAAAGTGCACAAGTTTGCACTTTCGCGCATAACTTACGTTCTGAATACATCCGGACATCCAAAAATTTATGTAAGCACTAAAATATTTTATTTTAGTGTTCGGCATGAGAAAAATCCATTCGTCACGCAATTTGGATCGTTTTTCGCGCTTATGCGCATTCCGTCGTAATTAAGCGAACATCGCGATCGTACGACCAAACGAACCAACATCCGGCATATTTTTGAGCATGTTTCATGTCCACAATGTTTAGGCATCATTTTAGGGCCTTAACATTGGCTTAACGGGCCTTAAACGTGTCAGAAATGGCCTTAAAACACAAGAGGGACCAAAACTGTCATTTTGCAAAGTTGTTTTCTGATCAGGACCCCCAGGCGGCCCGCGTAAGCCCTAGGTGATCCCTTACGTGGCCCGTGTCAGCCTCCCAGATCAGTTAATTCAGTTTTAACAGCTGTTAACAGCTGTTATGCACTCCAAACTCACCCACACTTGCCCTTTCCTGGTCATGAGGGGCCATTTTGAGTTACCACAAGGTTGCAACAAGTGTAGGGGCAAGATCAAAGCACGTTATTCGATAAACGATCCTAACGGTTCCAAGAATCCTATAAATACCCATCAAGTTCACTTGCAAAACCTACTTGAATTCTGAGTTTGTTTTCTAAGTTGGGGTGTTTTATCACTTCATACCTGAGAATACTTGGAAGTTCAATCTTGCGGGGACCTTTTGTAAGTTTTCTTTCGTTCTTTTCATTCGTTTTAGCGTTAAAGTCAAACTTTGTTTGACTTTCTGCATTGACCAGTTTATGGTCAATGTGAAGTTCGTTTGAACTTCATAACATGAGCGTAATCACGATGGTTATAGTCCCTAGTGACTATACCTACTGATTACCACGTTATCTAGGCTCAGTGACGAGTCGTAGTTTCGGCCAAAATGCGTGTTATTGCGTATTTTGTAACCAAACTACTTATAGGTATCAAAACCGTTTGTTTTGATACCAAACCTATTTTCTAAACTTAGTTAAGCATGTTTTAATATGCTTAGCTCGTCACTTTTAGTTTAGTGCTTATATAGGGTCGTAAGGTAAGCGATCTAAACAATCGCTTATACTTTCGAACCCGACCCGTTTGGTCGATCATTAGGATCTGACCAAACACATTAGGTGACCATAGTATATAGGGAATAACCTTCCGAGGTTATACCTTATGGTCGCTTCGTTAAGTAGTTGTATGATAGGTAGTTTATATGCCTTAGGTAAATTACCAAAATACCCTTTTCATGTGTAATTGGTAATTAAGCATATGTAACCTAAACTTTCATCACTTAACTGATTATGTAACATAGTTAAACATGCTAGGCATATAATACTTGTCATAGGACTAGTTAGGCGAACGCGTTTTACGCGAATGACGCGTTAAAATAGCATAAGCTACCTAGACGGGTCGTAATGGGTCGTAAGCACTTAGGCTAGGTTTCATTGTAGTATGTAGGCTTTGTTAAACCATATTACATGAGTTCCCATACTCATTTTGTTTACGAGCCTTCATTCTATCCGATCCTCCGATTTAGGTCCGGTTTATTAATGTAGTTACCTATATTAAGGTACCGTTTGATTCCGTGATCTTCTAGCATTGCTTGGTGGTTATCCTAGGACTATTGAGCAATCTCAAGTGAGTACATAGACCCCTCTTTTACTGTTTTCCAAACTGTTTTGGGGTGAAACACATGTGCGTACTTGTTACTTTCGTGCCTTTCATGCTTTCATATCATATGCTTGTTATGTTCATTAGTACAGTATAGTACATGATTTCATTACATTTTATGCTATGTATGTCCATTGTGTGCATACTTAGTACATCGTTTTACATTACATTTTATGCTATGTATGTCCATTGTGTGCATACTTAGTACATCGTTTTACATTACATTTTATGCTATGTATGTCCATTGTGTGCATACTTAGTACATCGTTTTACATTACATTTTATGCTATGTATGTCCATTGTGTGCATACTTAGTACATTGTTTTACATCACATCACATGCTATGTATGTTCATTTGTTGCATACTTAGTACATTTGTTATTCATCACATGCTTACATTTTGGTATGACATCTGGGTTGTTCAAATGGGACAATATACATTCATTAACATTAGCTACGCCGCTCGTTAGTAGGTAATGGTACCATAGGACTTGACAACTCCCATTCCTAAACCCTAGGTTTGTTTGGGTGGAAGGAATGTCCGAATTCGATAAACATAACACAGATAGACCTTTAAATTCGTTTAGGGGTCTATCACCACAGTCACAAGGCTTGGATGTATGCATTTTCACAATACCGCATAGATGTTTGTATCAGTATAGCATGCATTTGTTCCACAAAACATAACTTTGATTTAAACCATGTTTTACTTCAATACCTTGTTTTTGTGCATTTTACATATGGTTTAGTTGATATATTTCACTTACCATACATGATATTTTGGATACACATTACATGATTTGCATTAGACATAAACATTTTGACATTGATATACACAATTCATGATTTACATTAGACATAAACATTTTGACATTGATATACACAATTCATGATTTACATTAGACATAAACATTTTGACATTGATATACACAATTCATGATTTACATCAGACATAGACATTAGACATGGTTTAACACAAACATTTTGTCATTTGATTATACATAAACATTTTACTTTGGTGGTTTGGTTTGAGTAAGTGATTTAAGTAACGAGGCGTGTGTAATATGATACAAGCATGGTGGATACACCGCTGGTACTTCCTATATATAAGTGCTTGTATGGTATTACATATCGTAGCGTTATTTGAATCATTTCAATTTAGACATATAACATTTTATACAAATAAAATACTTTTCACAATACATTGTTTTATAAACAACTTATCTGATATAAACTCATTTTACTTGGTTATTTACTTAACCATGTATTATTCTTTTATACATATATATCATTTGGTTTATTTATCACTTTTCAAATAATTTACAAGATAAAGCAAATTACAAGGTTCATGACTAAACATTTTCTTAAACATAAGTCATGAATTCTATTTTCACAAAACCTATGTATCTCACAGGCATTTTTATGCTGACGTACCTATTTTCACATGTGTTTCAGGATATGATGCATAGGATTTATCAAGATACACTTAGGCGGACTTGGGCCTTAGTGACAATAAAAGATCCAAGACTAGTTATTTATGTTATATTTCTTTGATTGTCAAGACATTGTAACTATTTTAATCAATAAAACAATATTTCAATTTCCATGTGTTATGAAACAATGATTCTGTTACAACACTCCCCGACGTTTCCGCCACGTTTTGTTGTTTTACGTGGTCGGGGTGTGACATGTCACAGTATTTTTTATTTCAAAAACATTATTAAACCCTTTTAACGACGTGTTCTACCCCCAAAATATGTACAAAGCAGTAAAAAGAGGGGTTTAGTGACACTCACTTTTGGGTGCGTATTTTAAATAGCGCAATCCCACAGTTTGATTTCTACACGTCCTATTATATGTAGGAACGAGTTTTAAATCAATATTCATATATACATCACAAAATCCTAAGTTTCTCTGTTTCTTAGAATTTTCACGTAACTTTGAGATTTTCTCGAAAAGTTATTATTTTTGATTATGTTGGCACGTTATTATGTATATGGGTCCATATATATATATATATATATATTTTTATGATTTTGCGACTTGAATGATTTTATTGGTGACCATTATTGTGTAAATCCGTTAATTCTCCCGTTTATACGCAATATATCTACGATTTGCGCGTCGTAATATATATACATAAACGTTCACATAATTTAACACCGGAACACGCGAAATCTTGTTAACTTATTTATTTTGTCATTTTTAAAGAAAATATACATAAAATATCTCCTATGTATCAAATTTCATGCTTGACAAACAAGTTACACATTTAACGCGATTTTTACCGTTTCTATCGCACAAAACGCACAAATATACATGCATAATTCGAATCTTTAAAATCATGTTAAAACCTAACATATTTCACCTTCTCATGTTTTAAATTACATAACTCATTTTAACACATAAGGTTTTCCCAAAATTTTACCCATACTAGTGTACATAGAAAAATGCGTATTTTAGCGATTCGTTAACGTTTTCGGGAGTCAGAAGTCACGTATGACCAACCAAACACCAAGTAAACTTAAAATTAGTTAAAATACTTATTTTTAAACTAAAAATATCAGTTTACTTACAGATCTAAATAAGTTTTATAAAAATCACTTAAAAAGCCGATTTTTGACTGTTTTAACGCATAGTTTTGCGTTAAACGTTACCATAACCATCCCAACTTGAAACGACTTGATATTTTAACACAATACATGTTATTTACCGATTAAAATAGTGGTCATAATCAAATTAGTGCAGTTTTTGTATAAGTCACATAAATCATGCGATTTCACGTATTTTACAACTTTTAATGCACCATGTACAACATGCAAAGCTAACAAACATTATGACAGAGTTATAAGTCACTAAACACTTTAAAATAAATTTATTTTAGTGTTTATAATCTGCTCATAACTGATTTTTACTAAATCATACTCAAATCACATTATTTCACCTATTTTACAAGTTTCTAAGCCTCATGTATAACATGCAAAGCTAGTAAACCTTATGACAAAGTTTTATATCATTTTAACACTTCAAATACTCATATTTTTAGTGTTTATTTTCTGATCAAAACTCATTTTTATCAAATCAAGCTTAAATCATCATTTCATGCTTTCATATCATCATGCATGTTCATGTATGTGCATCTAATGCACTCATACAACATCAACATTATTTTATATGCACTAAAATATATTCAACTTATATTTAAATCATGTTCAAGTATTCAAGAACAATCATATTCTACACATGATTATCATCCAAATCATTCATCATAAGTGCAAGACATGCACATTCTTACACATCTAAGACTTTTAAGCATAAAAAATTCTCATGCATGTATATATATATACATACATACACGGCCATATACATATACATATGATTCTACAAAAAAATCACTTTTCACTTAAACTCATTTCAAACCAAAAAGCTTCCATATCACAACCTTTAAAACATGCATGTAATCTAACATTCAAGTAACATGTTAATCAAGAATCACTCAATCAAAAATCAAAACATAGTCACCTACACACACACCCACACTCACGGCCTCAAATACATACACATACACACCCATTTCCATTTTGTACAAAAACCCATTTGTTTAAGAATTCAAGTTTGTGAGTCATTCTAAGATTTAAGAGAAACTTTCCATCATTTTTATCATTACTAAAAATCAAGAATGAACCTTTGAAAATAAGTTTATACATTTCAAGTTTTTAGTGGGTTTTAACAAGATTCTTGATGGTTAGAAGCTTGTTTCACCAAGAAAACACTTTTGGATACTCAAAACAACTTGGAAACACCTTGGATTTGATTTAGTTCTTGCAAGAATCATCAAAATTTCGAAAATATGGAGGTAGTAAGAGGGGTGTTCGGCTGAAATTATTGAGAGAGAGGATGAGTTTGGTTTAATTTCAATTTCTTGAACTTTGTAGATTTGTAGAAGATCAAGGTGATGTATCATCACCCCACCTCCCATGATGACCAATAGGAGAAGGAGAGAGAGAGAGTGAAAATGAGGTGCATGGCTCCCAACAAGTCTCTTCTCTCTCATATATACGATACACACATATATATATACAATATAGATTAAAAACTGGTATTTTACTAGATACCGAGTATTTTATCTAGCGTTTTAATCCCATTTTAGTGCGTTTTAAATTATTTGTAACACTCTATAAAAAATAAACTCACCAAAATATTATTGAACAATATTTTGTTTGCCGGGACTGGCGACGTTGCCGGTATTTAGCAGTATGCGCGCTGTGCTGCGCGATACGCGCTTAAAATTGCAAAAATAGAGATTTAAGTGTTTTTATTTATTTTTATTATTCTATAATAATAAACTTATCAAAATATTACTAAAATGATTATTAGTTGCCTTGACAGGCTGTGTTGACATTATTTTGTCGGTATACGCGCTGCATTACGCGGTACGCGCTTAAACTAGAAAAATAGAGTTTCTTAGCATTTTAATTTACTTTTCCTCAAAAATATGATTAAGATTATTATTCTAATCATAACAGACTATTTTTAGGATTTTAACACTGATCGGGTGGTCACCGACGTTCGTTTCGCATTTTAACTGTTACGCGATAAGCGTTAATTTTATCATTGCCAACATAATTTTTATCAAAGTTTAATTTTACCAACTTATTAAATTTCACATATAAATATCATAACCAGTCAAACTCAGCCTTGTTATCTATTCACAACACGTGTTACAATTGTACGGCATGGCCTGAAAAGCTGGGTGTCACAGTCTCCCCATGTTTAGGAAATTTCGTCCCCGAAATTTTCACTCTACAGGTTTTGTTTTTGCACTGGGTGAAAACAACAAAAACAGGTTTAATGAATATAGTCTTATAGTTTCTGCGAGAAACTTTGATTCTTACAAAGAATCTTCGTAGACCTATTTTACATACACTCTCAATTCCTAATCTCACATCTCAACGCTCTCCACCATTTCCAAGGTTCAACATTTACAAGCACTTAATCAAGAAGATTAAGTCAAAATTCCACCAATTCGGGTCCTACATACGTATATTTACATATACATTACCCCGTACCTAAGATAGTCTAAGTTTACACCCGATTGATCCAACTCGAGATGGGTTCTCAAAAGAATCAAATATCATAAACTCGTCTTCCTTCCTCCTTGCATTCATTTCAGATATCCACAAATCACCAAATCAATAAATCGCATACATGATTAGATTGTTGTAATCGACTCTCCGGTTATTAGCATAACTCTTCTAGCTATACGTACTGCTTCTACGGTGCTTCGATAAATTTCCGTTTATCTTCCAAACAAATCTCTATAAAGAAGAAAATCAGTGTATTATCCATTATACACTTTCTCAACTAAACCCAAACATTACATCATGTACACTACTTCATCCTTATGGTAGCTTGAGCCTATAAGCAACTGATCCAACTCAAGATGGGCTCTTGAAAGGACCTAATCATTGTGGCTCAGCTCTTCTTTTCTATGCTAAACCTAATAGCATCTCTGCAAGATAACCCCTTTAACATAACCAAATCTTCAATCTGGAATCGCAATAGTTCCTTCAATTGTCCATGTAATCCTTCTGTCGATCAATTGGCGACTTTTAACCTTCCCTCGATCCAGGCAAATCCTGTCGCTGGTTTCCTAGATAAACTAAGGTCTGGTTAATTGTCCTTTATTATGTTAGCTCAACAAAATGATGATCAACACTTCTATCCATGCAAAGCTTCAAACTGAGCAACCTAGATACTAGCGTGTTAATTATTGTAGGATAACTCTGCCAAGGGCATGCGAGTATCTTAACTTCCTTCGGAGTCCATCACACACGCTCCCCACTTTTCCTTCAAAGGTCCGAAAAGCTTCCTACTATTTTGCTGTCCAATCAATTTCCCTTTTCCTTTTAGGGTTATTAGTGTCGAAGGCTGCACTAATTTCGGGGAATTCTTAATAATTTTTCGGTAGCACCCAGCTAGTCATATGAATCATCATACTCCCGACGGGGTCTTTGGTGCTTCTCATTATTTGATTGCTCCAATCTTAGACGGATCTATATGCATACCTCCCTTATTCCTTAACAACTCCATAGTCAACCTCAATGTTTCTCATGAGTTTCCTTGGCTCGCGTGAAAACAACTATGTCGTCGACGAATATTATCATGAATTCATCTGATTAGGGTTTCCATACCCTGTTCACGAGATCCATGAATATAAATGGCGCATTAATTTAGTTAAAAGGCATGACTAATAACTCGTAATGGCCATATCGTGTTCGAAAAGCAGTCCTCAGCATATCTTCGTCAGCATCCTTCAACTGATAATATCTCAATCGTAGATCGATCTTTGTGTAGCAGCTGGATTCCGGTAGCTTGATCGAACAAATTGTCAATCCTCGATAAAGGGGTACCGATTCTTGATAGTCAACTTGTTTAGATCTCTGAAATCATCACATATCCTGAAAGATCCATCCTTCTTTTCTCTCAACAAAACAAATGCATCTCAAAGAGAAAAGATTGATCGAATGAAACCCTTGTCCAATAGCTCTTGAAACTGAATTGACATTTCTATCATCTCAGACGTTGCTTAATCTATCAGGAGATTGTGCAATTGAGTGCAGCACCGTGTACCAGATCGATTCAGAATTCAATCTGTCTCGCAGGGGGCAATCCAGGTAAGTCTTTTTAGGAAACCTTCTGGATAATTACGAACAATAGGAATCTCTCCGACATTCCTACATTTGGCTTTTGATTCAAAACATACCGGTAACAACAGCAAGATCGTCTCGTGCCTTCCCAGTGTTTAGCTCGAACGCTCTACCTCTGGCATCCTGACCCTTCATTTTCAGACAACCTCCCTCGAAATATCCTTGCTCACCATACTCGTAGCATCCTTTGAGCGTAACTCCATCCAATGTACTCTTGGCATAGCACTCGCGAGTCATATGACTAGTCCGACCACATCTGGCGCACTTTATCCACTCATCCTCACCACGCTTCTCATCGGTTTCCTATCTCGAACTCTCAGACTTTCGCTTTCGCGAATCCCCAGATCTAGGCTCAGAATGCGGAATTACTTGAATGGTCGATCCGCTATGACGGCCTGACATCACGCATACCGTTGCCACGTCATTGCATAGGGTACCAATAAATGATCTTGGGTTACAACCCTGGTTTGTTTTATGTACGCTCTGGTGCACTATTCATATGGTTAATAGAAATCAGGAATACATTCCAATGAGATCATAACAGATGAACAACCAAAACTTTCCGATCATTATATCACCTGAAGGGTTTCCGATCTGTGTCCCACCAAAACCATGCCCATGAGCATCACTCCACGTTCCTGGCCATTATTTTGGTTAGCATCGCGCTGTTCCATGGCAGTATTAACGTGTTGGGCTATGAGTTGTGCCAACTCCTCTGGGGTAATAGGTAGTCCAGAACGCTGTCTCACTTTTGGCGGTATTTCGTCGTTTTTATTATTTACAACAATAATAATCTCATAAGACGATGACCAAAAATAATTCAATCATTAAATGGTAGTGGACCGAACATTGCGCATGTATAATATCCACATATTAATGAGAACAATTCTTAAACCAAAAGAAACCCATTTGATATTTATACCAGAAATTTACAAGGCTTGTTTTTAGTACTAAGACTAATCTAAATTCGGCGTGTCTACATCAACACCCGCAACAAGTCTATATGAAATTTCCTCTTAAATATCTAAAAATTTGGCATGCAAGCCATAAATAGGGTTTGTCAAATGAGACATACAAAACAAACAACAGAAACAACCAACAACTAACGTGTGACAACCGTACTCTGTAATCGATGTACGATGTAAAACAATGATGATTATTAATAAAACAATGTGATTTGGTGTTACTATATGTGTTTTGATGTTATTATGTGTGTATTTGTGTTTGGTGAATTTTCAATTAGATTCGACTCCAATTTCAAGCTTTAAATCGCTTTCTGGAAGGTTATACGCAAACTGGTGCATAAACGCAGTTAGTATAACGCGAAAAACACTCCGGAATAGTGACATAGGCTTAAAATACCTTAAATAACCTCCACAAAACTTAGAAATAAGTTTTGGATGGTTTGGTGTGTTGAAATCAACTTTGTTCGATCGCAGGGACTATTTGTGTCAAACTGCAAAACTATACTGATTTGTATAGTAACGAACACTCCGGAACTTGATCATAAGTTAAACATACCCTAAATATCCTTTACATAGCTTAGAAATAGGCTTTGAGGGGTTTGGTATGCTAAAACAAACTTTATTGGTCATTCAGGGACTAAAAGCGTCAAAAAGTGCACAAGTTTGCATTTTCGCGCATATCTTACGTTCTGAATATATCCGGACATCCAAAAATTTATGTAATCATTAAAATACTTTATTTTAGTGATTGGCATGATAAAATTCCATTCGTCGCTTAATTTGGATCATACACGCGTTCGTTACGACTTCCGTCGTAATTAACCGAACAACGCAACCGTACGGCCAAACGAACCAACATCCGAGATGTTTTCAAGCATATTTCATGTTCCCTATGTTTTAACATCATTGTGGAGCTTGAAAATGGGTTTGACGGGTGTTAGACGTGCCGATACGCAACGAAACAAGGTGCAGGGGCTAAACTGTAAATAAGTGAAAATGGCTGGTCTGCAGGTCCCTTACGGACCGTATGGACCATAGCTTACGGTCCGTAAGCTTGTGCCAGCACCACAGAATTCAGAAACTTCCATTCCAGCTGTTGCAACTGGTTTTAGACATGGTTTTTGCAATCTATGGACTTGTTTGCCTATTTTGCTAATGCCCAACCTTAGATTAACAAGTGTACGGCCAAGATTTGAGCTTCACAACACTTGGAATGATCCTAGAACTCCTAATTTACTATAAATAGCAAGGTCCTCTTGCTCATTTCTCACACTTGAATATGAAATCAGCTCTAAGTTGGGGTGTTTGCACTTCATACCTGAGTTTTTTTAGATCAAACCTCCTTCTTGGACCCTTTGTAAGTCCTCTTCTTGCTTGTTCTTGAGTTTCAAGCATGAAAGTCAACAAGTTTGACTTTCAGCTTTGACCAGTCAATGGTCAACACAAAGTTCCGTTGAACTTTGCAACATGAGCGTAATCACGATGGTTATAGTCCCTTGTGACTATACCTACTTATTACCACGTTGACTAGGCATAGTGACGAGTCGTAGTTTCGGCCAAAATGCGTGTTTATGCTTATTTTGTAACCAAACTACTCTAGGGTATCAAAACCGTTTGTTTTGATATCAAAACCTGTTTTCTAACTTAACTAAACATGTTCTAGCATGTTTAGCTCGTCACTTTTTAGTTTAGTGCTTGTGTAGAGTCGTAAGTCAAGCGGACTAAACACCCGCTTAGACTTTCGAACTCGATCCGTTTGGTCGATCATTAGGATACGACCAAACATGTTTAGTGACCATAGTAGCATAGGGAATAACCTTTCGAGGTTATACCTTATGGTCACTTAGGTTTAATTAGTTGTATGATAAGTAGTTTATATGCCTTAGGTAAATGACCAAAATGCCCTTTTCATGCATAATTGGTAATTAAGCATATGTAACATAAACTTTTGTCACATAACTGATTATGCAACATATTTAAACATGTTTAGGCATATAACACTTGTCATAGGACTAGTTAGACGTCTCGAATGCGCTTTTGCGCGCACGACGCGTTAAAGTAGCGTAAGCTACCTTAATGGGTCGCAACGGGTCGAAAGCACTTAGGTTAGGTTCCGATTTAGGATGTAGGCTTTGTTAAACCATATCACATGAGTTCCAACACTCATTTGGTTTACAAGACCTCATTCTGTCCGATCTTCCGATTTAGGCGTCTATTGTTTGACTAGTGATTCGATTACTAGGTGCTGTTTGATTTCTCTGGTTTGCTCGAGTTTGTTGAAGTTCTATTGATTGAGGATACTTTGCACTCCAAGTGAGTACATAGTTCCCCTATTTTATATTTTCAATTGTTTTGGGGTGATTCATATGTGCTAAATGTTTTCAAGGTTTTAACGATGGTTTTCAAAATGATTTTCGATATTATAACGATGATTTCAAAAACGATTAAGATGGTTTATACTACACTAATAACGATTTCAATAAAGTGAATAAACTAGTTGGTTGTATTTACATAACGAATGGCATTCATTAGCATTGATCAAGACGACCAGTATTAGGTTATGGTACCATAGGATCTGACAAATCCCATTATCGTACTACACCCATGGTTATGTGTGGGTTAGGTGGGTAATGACTGAATCTGAATGTTAATTTACCCTTTGGTGGTTTATTAATGCGAGAGCGAGATAGTCGAGTCACGAAGGTTTGAATGTTACTAGCGAGGCGACCACAAATAGTTTTCACACTTAAAACGAGGATGATTTAAACGATTTAAACGAATTAACGATTTGGGAACGATTCATACGAGATTAAACGAGTTGGATAAACGATTGGTTTTTGGTTAAGTGTTTAGATAACAGGACGGGGGTAATGTGGTGAAAACATGGTAGATACGCCGCTGGTACTTCTTATATATAAGTGTTTTCAACATATTACATATTGTGGCATTATTTAGTTCACTTGGGTAAACGATGTTGAAACGACGTCACACAAACGAGGTTTTCGAAACAATGTAAACCATACGAGTTTTTAACGAGTTTTATTAACGATTTAATACGAGATGTTTACAATTTGCTTTACTAAAACAAATGTTTTTGGGTTAAGAATCATGGCTACGAGGTTTTATAAACTATAACCCGCTTGATTTGAGTTGGTTAATTAAGTTGCAATATCATACTCTTTTCAAAACAAGGTTTTTAACAAAGTATTGCAACATTTAAACTAGCCATGAATCCGACACTCCTATAAAACCTATGTACTCGCCAGCATTTCTTTGCTGACTTTGTTTTCACATATGTTTCAGGTGTTGATGCTTGATGATGATTACTAGGATGCATGAGTCACATAGGATCTGGACGAGGCCTTAGTGACATAATAAGAATATTAGTCGATATGTAACTTGTTTGTTTTGTGTTAAGACAAATGTTAATATTTAATATTATCAATAAAATGAAACACTTTTTGTATCCATGGTTATGAAACGATAATTCTGCCACGACACTCCCCGACGTTTCCGCCACGGTTTTGTTGTTTTAACGCAGTCGGGGTGTGACAGAAGAGTTGGTATCAGAGCCAATGGTTATAGGGAATTAGGTTATTAGTAATGCTTTGACCTAGACTATAACTTTTAGGACCCTAACGCTAGTTTACTTGCGTTTAGATTTTAAAACAATATTGTCACCTACCCTTAGGTGATAACCACAACGAGAACACAATTTTCGAATCCGCTTTGAAATCTAATCATCTGTTCTAGGATGATTGATTACTAGGTTTTGAACCCTTTGTTATAAGGTTTTGAACCCTTTAAGTTTTCAAAATCTCGTCAAAGTTTGGGACTAAATAATGTGAACACGTGCAAACTGGAAGAGTGAATGCCTGTACCCTGAGTTTTCTGTCTAAGGCTAGAGTGTTCGTATAAATCCACATAATCGGACCAGTCACTCTTACCTGGGAACTCTTGGGGTGAGTGTTCACTTATAGGCGAGCATGTCTTCGGCGATACATTATATTGACCCATTTACTTTGATTAGTCACTGTGTTTCGTTTGTTTGTTCAAGGTAACAAACAAATGATCGCCTTCCTTGTGTTTTGTCGATACCTCTTTTGCTTTTCCTAATTATCAACCTCACTCGTTTCTCATATCTCCTTGTTAGACCATGCCTCCTCGACGTGAAGCACAATCTTTTACTATTGAAGAAATCACAGCCCTGGTCTCTCAGCAAGTGGCTGCTGTGCTTCCCGGTGTTGTGACCCAAGTCCACGAGATATACAACAACAACAATAATAATAACAACAATAATGCACAGTGTAATTTCAAGAATTTCAATTCTGCTAAGCCTCTAAAGTTTTCTGGGTCGCAAGGAGCAACTGCGCTCCTGCAGTGGTTTGAGAGTATCGAGAGCACATTCAGGCATGTGCAGTGTCCAAATGCGCGTAAGGTTGAATTTGCATCAAGCGTGTTTGAGAAGCGAGCGCTTACCTGGTGGAATGGTATTATGCGCGATAGGGGTGCCGAAGTGGCATTGGCACAAACATGGGAAGAGCTTCGAGCTCTCATGATGAAAGAGTTTTGTCCCCGTCACGAGGTTCGAGCTTTGGAACGAGAGTTTGACGATTTAAAGCAAGATGGGGCTGAGCACCGTGCGTACACGGATCGTTTTGAGGAACTCAGTCTATTGTGTCCCACCATGGTTACCCCACCAGAGAAAGCAATCAAGAGATATATCGATGGTCTACCCGATTCTATGCTGGATATTGTGACCGGTGTTAATCCTACTACCCTTCGTCAAGCGATCGAGTTGTCTGCTACCCTGACTGAGACTCAAGTCAGGAAGGGTAAACTCACCCGCAAAGGTGATAAAAAGAAGATGACTGATTCTGGGAAGGACAAGAAAAAGGGTAAAGGTAAAGAAGGTGAGTCGTCGAAGAAATCGAGGAAGCGAAAGGGTGCCCAGAATTTTGCTGTTACGGCACAGACTGATCAAAACCCACCGGCTCAACCTCCTGCGAAGAAGGCGTATGCTGGTACCGCACCTCATTGTGCTCGCTGCAACGGTCATCATGTTGCACAACAAGCTTGTAAGCAGTGCACGACGTGTGGTAAACTTGGGCATCTAGCCAATGTTTGTCGTTTAGGACAAAATCAGGTTGCCCAGGTTCAAGCTCCAGTACAAGGGAATGCTGCTAGATTCCCACCAGGTTCATGTTTCAATTGTGGAGAGTTTGGTCACTTCTGCAACAATTGTCTGAGGCTGGCGAATGCAAACGCGAATGCTAATGCGAACCCGAATGCGAACGTCAACGCCAATGTGAATCCTGCTCGAGGGCGAGCATACAATTTGAATGCAAACGAAGCAAGGGCTGACAACGAGGTGGTGAATGGTACGTTTCTTGTTTATAATCAACCTGCATCTATTCTCTTTGATTCTGGTGCCGATAGAAGTTTTGTTTCGTTATCTTTTGAACCTTTGCTTGCGATACCTAGAACTAAATTGAGGAAACCCTTATCTGTTGAAGTTGCTACTGGTAAACCCCTTGTTCTCGATTCTGTTATTCGTGGTTGTCAGTTAAACCTTGATAACCATCTTTTTCCTATTGACCTCACACCGATGCAACTTGGGAGCTTCGACGTTATCATTGGAATGGATTGGTTAACCAAACACCACGCTGAGGTCGTTTGCTTCGATAAGATTGTTCGTATCCCTTTGTCTTCTGGCAAAATTCTAGAAGTTCGTGGCGAGAAACCTTCAGGTGGACTGAAGCTTATGTCATGTATGGAAGCTCAGAGGTATTTGAGAAAAGGATATGTTGCTTTTCTAGCACATGTCACCGAGGAGAAAGGCAAGAGCAAGAGTATTCAGGATATTCCGATTGTTCGGGATTATCCAGAGGTGTTTCCTGATGAACTGCCTGGTTTGCCTCCAGTTCGTCAAGTCGAATTTCATATTGACCTTGTACCCAATGCCAACCCGATTGTGAAAGCGCCTTATCGTCTTGCACCGTCAGAGATGCAAGAGTTATCGAAACAGCTTCAAGAGTTATCTGATAAAGGATTCATCCGTCCTAGTTATTCACCTTGGGGAGCTCCTGTCCTTTTCATGAAAAAGAAAGATGGGTCTTTTCGAATGTGTATCGATTATCGTGAGCTTAATAAGCTTACCATCAAGAATCGATATCCCCTACCTCGAATTGATGATCTCTTTGACCAGCTGCAAGGTGCTTCGTGTTTTTCTAAGATCGATCTGCGTTCTGGGTATCATCAACTTCGTGTTCTCGAAGAAGATATTCCCAAAACTGCTTTCCGCACGAGATATGGGCATTACGAGTTCACTGTCATGCCTTTTGGTTTGACGAATGCCCCAGCTATCTTTATGGACTTAATGAATAGGGTCTGTAAACCTTATTTAGACAAGTTCATTATTGTGTTCATCGACGATATTCTCATTTACTCGAAGACTCGAGCCGATCACGAGCAACACCTTCGCTTAACATTGGAACTCCTTAAGAAGGAACAACTTTTCGCTAAATTCTCCAAGTGTGAATTCTGGCTTAAAGAAGTTCAGTTTCTGGGTCATATAGTCAACGAGCAGGGTATTCATGTGGATCCATCCAAGATTGTTGCTATCAAGGATTGGAGTACGCCGACGACACCTATAGAGATTCGATCTTTTCTTGGCCTTGCTGGTTATTATCGTCGATTTTTTTCAAATTTCTCGAAGATTGCGGTTCCACTCACTGCTTTGACTCAGAAGAATAAGCCTTTTGAGTGGGGTCCCAAGCAAGAAGAAGCGTTCCAAACGCTGAAGCAGAAGTTATGTGATGCTCCTGTTCTATCTCTGCCCGAGGGAAGCGATGATTTCGTTGTCTATTGCGATGCGTCCAACTTAGGCCTTGGTTTCGTCCTTATGCAACGAGGTAAGGTTATTGCATATGCATCTAGACAGCTGAAAGTTCACGAGAAGAACTACCTCTATGGAACGAAGTGTGTGGTTTTCACAGACCACAAAAGTCTCCAGCATATTCTTAATCAGAAAGAGTTGAATATGAGGCAACGACGTTGGGTTGAACTCTTAAACGATTATGACTGCGAGATTCGCTACCACCCTGGTAAGGCAAATGTTGTAGCCGATGCGCTTAGTCGAAAGGAGCGAGTCAAGTTTCATTCTGTTCGAACTCTATCTGATCTTCAATCTCGTGTCCTTCAAGCTCAACAATTTTGTGTTTCACAAAATTTGATGGGTATGGAATTACCACGTCAACTTGAGCTTAAGCTCGAAGCGAAAGACGATGGTTTGCTCTATTTTAAGGATCGATTGTGGATTCCGAAACAAGACGATCTTCGCACTTTAGCGATGGACGAATCACATAAGTCTCGATATTCTGTCCATCCTGGTGCTGATAAAATGTACAAGGATCTTCGTACTAAGATCTGGTGGCCTGGTATGAAGAAAGATGTTGCCTTGTATGTGTCGAAATGCCTAACTTGTCTCAAAGTCAAGGCAGAACATCAACGACCTTCTGGTTTGCTTGTACAACCAGAGATACCGGTTTGGAAATGGGAGAACATTGCGATGGATCTCATCACTAAATTACCGCGTACATCTAATGGCCATGATGCTATTTGGGTTGTCATCGATCGATTAACGAAGTCAGCTCATTTCATTCCGATTCGCGAGAATCTATCTGCTGATAAACTTGCAAAGATTTATGTTGATGAGATTGTATCACGACATGGTGTTCCCTTGGATATCATCTCTGATCGTGATGCTCGATTTTCATCTCATTTCTGGAAGGCCATGCAATCTGCTTTGGGAACCCAACTGAATCTAAGCACTGCTTATCATCCCCAAACAAATGGTCAATCTGAGTGAACGATTCAAACTTTGGAGGATATGCTTAGAGCATGCGTGATAGACTTTGGTGGTAATTGGGACTCTCATCTGCCGCTGATCGAGTTCTCTTACAACAATAGTTATCATACTAGCATTAAAATGGCACCATTCGAAGCTCTTTACGGTCGAAAATGTCGTTCACCTGTCTGTTGGAACGATACCGGTGAAGCTCAGCTTACTGGACCTGAGCTCGTTCTGGAAACAACAGACAAAATCAAGAAAATTTGCGATAATCTTGTGACAGCTAGATGCCGTCAAAAGAGTTATGCGGATTTACGACGCAAGCCCTTAGAATTTCAAGTCGGAGACCGTGTCCTACTCAAGGTGTCACCTTGGAAGGGAGTGGTGAGATTTGGAAGGAAAGGAAAACTTGCACCTCGATATGTGGGACCATTTAAGATTGTGGAAAGAATTGGGAAGGTTGCCTATCGACTAGAGCTACCTCCAGAGCTTGGAAATATTCACCCGACTTTTCACGTGTCCAATTTGCGAAAGTGTTTAGCTGACACTGATCTTCACATTCCTCTCGACGAGATCCGAATTGTGACAACCCGACTCTTTAAGGTCAGCGCTACTTGAAATCCCTCAAACTTGTAGCGTGTGCCTCTGTGTTTATCTATTTATCTCGTGTTCGTTTAACACTCCCTTATACATTTGGGCCTGAGGCCCAAACCGAACTTGCACATACACTCATTATTATGATAATTATACTTAATTAACCAAGCCCACTTATATATATACACTTGGGCCGGCTGTTGGACACTCCTCACTAGGAACTTACAACATCATTAGAACTTGTGCACTAAACACTTCAAGGCCCAGGATCCTTAGGTCCGATCGGGCCCAAACTGATCCAAGGTTTCACGTGTATATCATGTAACTTAGATGATACGTAGTTATTAGTTTCAAACCTTGGCAAACCCTAGACACCATTACCCCCTCTTACGAATTACGGCAACAGGAGACCCCCCCCCCCCCCTCTCGTGAGATCATTCTAGCGGATCAAGTTTGCTGGGTTAGTATTCACACACTTGATTGGATTAGTGTTGATTGTTCTTGATTACATGTGACTTGGTGTTGATCTGTGACTATATGTGACTTCATGTAAATCGATGATAATTGTATGATTTTGTATGATGATATGAAATCAATTAACCAGTCGGTAGGATGTTGATAATTATAATGACGATGATGGATGCTCCTCGTTATTGATGAATTGGCTTATTTGCAAAACTCAAAGTAGTTTGTATATTATTCGAACTCACTGTTTGCACATGGTCCAATCAAAGTTGCCCACTAAAATTCACAATATGCACATAACCAATTCTTAGTATATTAGTAGCTTTTATGGTCCAATATAATTGAAGGAAAGTGGGCTATTGAAATTGATAACTTTGAATTAACAATTTAATAGTGGCGGCCCATGTGAGATCATAGAAAACAATGTAGATATTTTAATAGTATTGTCACTAAGCATATCATGTGCAATAAATGGTGAGGTGATGTGTTGTTTGTGAAATATGTATTATTAATTATTGACTATTTTATGTTTAGTGGGATTCTTGGCTAAATGCACATATATGTTAAACGTTTTGACATACATGAGTCTTAAAAGTATGATTTAAAATGTTGAGCACAAACTGATTGTTCTTTGGTGCAAGTCTCGACTGTGTTCATTGAATGAAAATATTTGTTTTGTGAATAGGGTGTTGGATATTATTTCCGTAGCAAACCCTTTGTTTTAAATTTAACCATGCGTTTGTCAAATTATGTAGACTTGGGTTTTTGTGGAAGTCATGATTGATACGTTCATTTGACTATATCAATATTTGAGTTTGGTGTTAATTATTTGGGTCAGCCGAAGCCGCACACTACTCGATCACACATCGGTAGTCGCACACTTCAAAACTGGGCCGCACACTAATAAAAGCCCATATCTTTGTTTAACTGCGCACTTATAACAATGCAATCGAACTGTGATTAACTGTGATGATAATTGTGAGCGTGTATGCATGTTAGTATAACATATAGTAACTGCTATTTGAACACTATGTGTTAGATACGTGTAATTGATAAGTGAGGTTACATACATAACAAACCTAACCAACATTGGTATCCATATTAGGGTGTGGTTTACCAACCTAACACAAGTAAATTATCTACCGAGCAACCCAAGGTGAGTTCACACTTTCCACAAGGCATGGGATTCCCAAGGGTTGGGAATGGGTAAAGGATTTAAACTGAAACTGCGTGATCTCCTGGTTTGGAACACGTACACACCCTCTTCATTGAAGGGTGACAACACGTAATAATGGTATAATTGGAAACTGCGTAATCTCCTGGTTTGGGGGTTACGTACACACCCTCTTTATTGAAGGGTGACAACACTGATACTAGACCAAAAACTCTATCATGAAGTCCCTCATTTTATATCGACTTAATCGCCGGGCCAATGGCGAGCGGGTCATTAGTTAGATAGCGCTATTTAGGTTTGACAAGCCTCACACCGTGCCGCAGAGGACGGGCGTGAACTAATGGATCTGGGCACGTCAATGATGATAGACATTGACATTAGGGCACCAACTTACTTCAGTCAGTGGTCGATATGGTAAACAGGTCTAGTGGTTAACATGGGGAAGCCCCCACCAACTATGGATATGTTTGGGAAACAGGGTAAACTGATTAACTTACAACTTACAAATGAATTCCTGGTTTTTGAAACAACTTAACAATGAACACCAACTGTGAACTCGCTCAACTTTGTTGTTGACTCGTTGTTACATGCCTTGCAGGTCGTTAGGTACTTATGGAGCTTGCACGAGGAGGCGTGGTCGTTGTGGGACATGGACAACTGTGTGCTATGTTAAACATTTAAACATTTGAACTTATATTTGGTTTTGGATTTAATCATTATGCTTCCGCTTGCAACTTAAACTATGTTTTGTTTGGACACCAATTGTATTGGTTGGATTTTCTAATTACTTACATGCTTGTTCAATATGATTGGTGGCTGGATCCTGGTCAGTCACGCCTCCAGGCGGTGATACTCCGCGTGTGGATTTTGGGGGTGTGACAGATTGGTATCAGAGCCATTGGTTATAGTGAACTTGGTTTTAAAAAGGGGAAAAACGTTTTTGTAAAACCAGACTATAACCGAACAGTTCTGAAAACGTGAATACGACCATGACACTCAGCTCCAGATTGCAAGGTTCGTCTCTCGTATACTCATTGTACTGCATAACTAGTGAACACTTACATATGATATTGCATGTGATTGCACGTTTTGCATAACAGTATGAAATCATGTATTACTTGCATGTGTTATGTGACTGATAGGGTGGTATTTCCCTAAACCTTCATGACTTACGCTTCGTGATGCTCTTTGTTTGCTACTCGAGTTCGAGGAACCATTTGACATGAGTTAAGAGGAGCTGAGATGAGCATGCAAATCACAATATTATTGTGGGTGCACACATAATAATAATGTGGGGTGCGTGCGAGCCCCAATGAGCCTTAGCAAGTGGAAAAGGGGTTCCATTCCGTTATTTGACCGATGTGAAACATAACAAACCTATAGGGGTCATAGCAGTGATTGTCCCCTACTCGAACGTGAACTTTTCGTTCCTCTATGGATCCTTTCAAATCTCGATGCTATCGAGTATTACCTGAACACCCATCTGAACACTTAGCGAACCATGTAGAATGTTAGGTGCTTATACGAACGTCCCTTAGTTGGATTTCGCAGCCCCAAATGATTAATCGATACCTTTCTTACTCCTCTTCGTTTGCTGGAACTCATGTATTGACGTCTTGGATCCCGAAGTGTGATCACTTCTGCAACACTCTCATAACAGACCATGTATTACCCAAACAACTTTCAATATCGATGAACAAGAGGATGAGCGTAGTACTTTACCAACCTCAGTATTTGGACGACCCCGACTACCGGCAACGAAGGTCAGCGGATTGATTTCAATCAAATCCTTAACCCTTGTCAGCGACTCATGGGAGTCAACCCTTACGAATCAATCAGGATATAAGCAATGACAATCGACTATAATATGGAATGTGTAACTGCCAGCACAGTGAGTAGCACTTTAGGATGTGGCTCAGAATGTGAAAAGATGGACCTTAATGGTGAAGAATCATAGGGCTTCGTTTCGAGCAACGACATTGGGAGCAGCAGTCACATCGACAACAAGGTATTCGTAACTCTAGCCTACAGTATGGAAATAAAGGTGCCAACCACCATTATCTCTGATCGCGACCCACGATTTGCATCTGTTTTGTGGCAAGCGATGCACAAATCCTCTGGCTCACGACTAGACATGAGCACAGCATATCATCCACAGACGGAGGGGCAGACTGAACGCACTATCCAAACTCTTAAAGACATGCTTCGAGCATGTGTAATTGGCTTTGGCAACGGCTGGGAAAGACATCTCCTTTAGTGGAGTTTTCGTATAACAATAGCTACCGCACCAGCATCCAGGCTGCTCCGTTCGAGGCATTGTACGGATGGAAGTGCCAGTCACCTCTATGTTGGACAGAAGTTGGGAGCAGCCAAATCACTGGCTCAGAACTCGTCGTAGACACAACAGAGAAGATTTCTCAGACACGACAACGAATGGCGGCAGCTTGTGACCGTCAGAAAAGTCACGCTGATAAGCGCGGGAAACCACTCGAGTTCCAGGTTGGGGATCGAGTGCTACTTAAAGTCTCACCTTGGAAATGTATAGTTCATTTTGGAAACGAGGCAAACGTAACCCGCAATATGTTGGACTTTTCGAAGTCACTAAGAGCATTGGCAAGGTGGTCTACAGGTTAAATCTACCCGAAGAACACAGTGTAGTTCACAACATATTCCAAGTGTCGGATCTGAAGAAGTGTCTGTCAGATGAAACCCTCACAGTTCCTTTCAAGGAGCTCACCATCGACGATCAGTTGCGATTTGTCGAGGCACCAGTGGAAATCTTGGAACGGGAGGTCAAGATTCTAAAACGCACCAGAATACCTATTGTTCGAGTTCGTTGGAACTCCCGTCGTAGCCCAGAGTTTACCTGGGAACGAGAAGACCAAATGAATCACAAATACCCCAGTTGTTATAGAACAAGGAAACCACTACTGAGGCTGAAGCTACTACGGAATTTCAGGACGAAATTCCAAATCAACGGGGGAAGGATGTGACACCCTAGGAAAAACCAAGAAACCACGCAACCTAACTAGCTTCCTCAGTAACTACATGCTAAATTTCGGGACGAAATTTCTTTCAAGTTGGGGATGATGTGACAACCCGACTCTTTAAGGTCAGCGCTACTTGAAATCCCTCAAACTTGTAGCGTGTGCCTCTGTGTTTATCTATTTATCTCGTGTTCGTTTAACACTCCCTTATACATTTGGGCCTGAGGCCCAAATCGAACTTGCACATACACTCATTATTATGATAATTATACTTAATTAACCAAGCCCACTTATATATATACACTTGGGCCGGCTGTTGGACACTCCTCACTAGGACCTTACAACATCATTAGAACTTGTGCACTAAACACTTCAAGGCCCAGGATCCTTAGGTCCGATCGGGCCCAAACTGATCCAAGGTTTCACGTGTATATCATGTAACTTAGATGATACGTAGTTATTAGTTTCAAACCTTGGCAAACCCTAGACACCCTTACCCCGTCTTACGAATTACGGCAACAGGAGACCCCCCCCCCCCCCTCTCGTGAGATCATTCTAGCGGATCAAGTTTGCTGGGTTAGTATTCACACACTTGATTGGATTAGTGTTGATTGTTCTTGATTACATGTGACTTGGTGTTGATCTGTGACTATATGTGACTTCATGTAAATCGATGATAATTGTATGATTTTGTATGATGATATGAAATCAATTAACCAGTCGGTAGGATGTTGATAATTATAATGACGATGATGGATGCTCCTCGTTATTGATGAATTGGCTTATTTGCAAAACTCAAAGTAGTTTGTATATTATTCGAACTCACTGTTTGCACATGGTCCAATCAAAGTTGCCCACTAAAATTCACAATATGCACATAACCGATTCTTAGTATATTAGTAGCTTTTATGGTCCAATATAATTGAAGGAAAGTGGGCTATTGAAATTGATAACTTTGAATTAACAATTTAACAGTGGCGGCCCATGTGAGATCATAGAAAACAATGTAGATATTTTAATAGTATTGTCACTAAGCATATCATGTGCAATAAATGGTGAGGTGATGTGTTGTTTGTGAAATATGTATTATTAATTATTGACTATTTTATGTTTAGTGGGATTCTTGGCTAAATGCACATATATGTTAAACGTTTTGACATACATGAGTCTTAAAAGTATGATTTAAAATGTTGAGCACAAACTGATTGTTCTTTGGTGTAAGTCTCGACTGTGTTCATTGAATGAAAATATTTGTTTTGTGAATAGGGTGTTGGATATTATTTCCGTAGCAAACCGTTTGTTTTAAATTTAACCATGCGTTTTTGTGGTTGTCAAATTATGTAGACTTGGGTTTTTGTGGAAGTCATGATTGATACGTTCATTTGACTATATCAATATTTGAGTTTGGTGTTAATTATTTGGGTCAGCCGAAGCCGCACACTACTCGATCACACATCGGTAGTCGCACACTTCAAAACTGGGCCGCACACTAATAAAAGCCCATATCTTTGTTTAACTGCACACTTATAACAATGCAATCGAACTGTGATTAACTGTGATGATAATTGTGAGCGTGTATGCATGTTAGTATAACGTATAGTAACTGCTATTTGAACACTATGTGTTAGATACGTGTAATTGATAAGTGATGTTACTTACATAATGTCACACCCTGACCGCGTAGAACAACAAAGCGCGGCGGAAACATCGGGGCGTGTTGCAACAGAATTAATGTTTCATAACCATGGATACCAAAAAGTGTTTCGTTTTATTAAACATTGAATAATTACATCGTCTGGAAATCTAAATACACTATTTAAACATAGTCTATCATTTTTATTGAGTCACTAAGGCCTTGTCCAGTCCTATGTGAGCATGCATCTTATCAATCGATATCATCCAACAATACCTGAAACATATGTGAAAACGAGGTCAGCAAAGAAATGCTGGCGAGTACATAGGTTTTGTGAAAATAAGATTCATGACTTCTGTTTTAAGAAAATGTTTAGTCATGAACCTTGTAATTTGCTTTGTCTTTGTAAATCATTTGAAAAATAATAAGTTCGGATGATAAGTATAATAAGAGAATAATGCATGATTAAATGAATAACCATGTAAAATGAGTTTGTATAAGATAAGTTGTTTGTAAATAAATGTTTTGTGAAAAGTATGTTACTTGTATAAAATGTTCTATGTCTCAAACTGAAATGATTCAAATAACTCTACGATATGTAATACCATACAAACACTTATATATAGGAAGTACCAGCGGCGTATCCACCATGCTTGTATCATATTACACACGCATTGTTAATTAATCACTTAATCAAACCAAACCACCAAAGTAATGTTCATGCCCAATGTAAAATCGTATATCGCTTTGAAGCTAATCGTTTACCCAATCGTTAAAACATCGTGTGAAAACCAATCGTTTACCCAATCGTTAAAACATCGTGTGAAAACCAATCGTTTACCCAATCGTCTAATTCATCGTGTGAAAACCAATCGTTTACCCAATCGTCTAATTCATCGTGTGAAAACCAATCGTTTACCCAATCGTCTAATTCGTTTTAGGTCGTGAAACTACTTAAATGGTCGTCTCGCTAATAACATTCAAACCTTCATGACTCGCATTAATAAACCCTTACCAAAGGATAGATTAACAATTCGCATTAATAAACCCTTACCAAAGGATAGATTAACAACTCGCATTAATAAACCCTTACCAAAGAGTAAATTAACAACTCGCATTAATAAACCCTTACCAAAGAGTAAATTAACAACTCGCATTAATAAACCCTTACCAAAGAGTAAATTAACAACTCGCATTAATAAACCCTTACCAAAGAGTAAATTAACAATTACAGATTCAGTCGCTACCCACAACACCCATACATAACTACGGGTGTAGTAACTAACGGGATTTGTCAGATCCTATGGTACCATAACCTAATACTGGTCGGCTTGATCATTGCTAATGAATGTCATTTGTTATGTACTACAACCAACAAGTTTGTTCACTTTTTGAAATCGTTATTAGTTTTGTATAAATCGTTTTAATCGTTTTTGATACCATCGTTATAACATCGAAAACATTTAGCACATATGAGTCACCCCAAAACAGTTGAAAACAATAAAAGAGGGGAATAATGTACTCGCCTGAGAATGCTTGGAGGTCTTGAACAACAACCAAACAAAGCTAGAGAGAGCACGGAATCAGTCGGCAATCTAAAACTATATAATTAAACCGGACTTAAATCGGAAGATCGGATAGGATGAGGCTTGGTAAACCAAATGAGTGTTGGAACTCATATGATATGGTTTAACAAGGCCTACATACTACAATGAAACCAAACCTAAGTGCTTTCGACCCATCGCGACCCATTAAGGTAGCTTATGCTACTTTAACGCGTCGTGCGCGTGAAACGCGTTCGGACCGCCTAACTAGTCCTATGACAAGTGTTATATGCCTAAATATGTTACATAATCAGTTATGTGACAAAAGTTTAGGTTACATATGCTTAATTACCAATTCTACATGAAAAGGGTATTCTGGTAATTTACCTAAGGCATATAAACTACCTATCATACAACTACTTAAACGATGTGACCATAAGGTATAACCTCGGAAGGTTATGCCCTATACTAGGGTCACCTAATGTATTTGGTCGGATCCTAATGATCGACCAAACTGGGTCGGGTTCGAAGGTATAGGCGATTTATCAGATCGCCTACCCTACGACCCTAGACAACGTGGTAATCAGTGGGCATAGTCCCAAGGGACTATAACCAACGTGATTACACTCACGTTGCGAAGTTCAAACGAACTTCGCATTGACCATTACTGGTCAACGCTGAAAGTCAAACAAAGTTTGACTTTCGGACTCGAAAAGCAGTAAAATAAGGAAAAGAACGAAAGAATACTAACCCAGGGTCCCCGAATGCTAATCCCGATCCAAGAACTCAGGTATGAAACAATGGTTTCAACTTAGAGCTCTCAAATCAGAATTCTTGTAAGTTTTAAAGCAATGGGGGGTGGGGTATTTATAGTATTCGGGTAACCGTTAAGATCATTTCATGGAATAACGTGATTCGATCACATCCGTACAAGTGTTGGCAAGTTATGGTGACTAAAATATGATCTTATCAGCTGACTAAGCGAATTAGAATATGTGGTGGAGGATTAAACAGCTGAAAACAGGCTGTTATAAACACTGAATCTGGTCTGAACTTGGCTAGCGCACCGCTACGCTAAAAGTGTAGCGCACCGCTAGGCCATAGTTTGGCAGATTTACACTTTTGGTCCCTGAACTGTATTTTAGGCCATTTTCGACACGTTTAAGGCCCGTTAACCCCATTTCAAAGCTCTAAAATGAAGTTAAAGTGTAGGGAACTTAAAATGTGCTCAAAAATATCTCGGATGTCGGTTCGTTTAACCGTACGGTTGCGTTGTTCGGTTAATTACGACGGAATGCGCATAAGCGCGAAAAACGATCCAAATGACGCGACGAATGGATTTTTCTTAAGGCGAACACTAAAATATAATATAGTCATGCTCACATAAATTTTTGGATGTACGGATGTATTCAGAACGTAAGTTATGCGCGAAAATGCAAACTTGTGTACTTTTTGACACTTTTAGTCCCTGAATGACCCAAAAGTTTATTTTAGCACACCTAATCCCTCAAAGCCTATTTCTAAGCTATGTAAAGGATATTTAAGGTGTGTTTAACTTATGGTTATGTTCCGGAATGTTCGTTACAGTTCAAATTGACATACTTTCGCAGTTTGTCATATTTAGTCCCTGTAAGCGAATTAACTTGATTTTGCCATACCAAAGCCTTCAAAACTTATTTCTAAGTTATGTAAAGGTTATTTAAAGTATGTTGAGTATATGTCACTATTCCGGAGTGTTTGTTGCATTAAACTGGTTATATTTACGCATCAGTGCGCGTATAACCTTCCAGAAAGCGATTTAAAGTTTGGAATTGAACAAAAATTGATATGTGCAAATGATACACATATTTTTACCAATACCTAGTATGAAATATAATATTTCATTGGTTCGGTATTTGTTTGATGGCCGTGGAGGCACAGGTGTTACAGTCTCCCCTACTTTAGGAAATTTCGTCCCGAAATTTATTTAGAGGAAACTTGTGAGAGTTTGAAAGCATGAAGTTTGAAAAAATCAAACAATATTGATTAGGGTTCTGAACTTCTAGTAACCTTTAATAACATCATGATTGCAATGTAAGAGGGATACTTATATACAAGTATATAAAGCGTCATTGGTGCGTCCACCGTACCTCCATTACATCGTTCTTATTTTGTTATTGTTGTCACTATCGGTTCTTACACATGCTAAATCTTACTGTGGTTTCTGCGCACGGAATTTCATAGTTATGTATGCATCCATAACTACGTACTTCCTTGCATAGTCCACACAGTGCATTTGATAATGTGTAGGGTAAAACCAAATGAACAATCCTGTGATGAGTGTAACTAGACCGCCATTGAGTCCTTTTAATTAAATCGATAAATGATCTAAAATAGACTATCAAGGAGTCTGTTCAGCTACATCACTAGATGCCATTCTTTAACCAAATTGTGAATCAATCTTTTAGACTAGACCACTCAAGGGTCTATCATCGAATCCTGGAATGGTACTATATAACCCAAGGGTCTTAACTACCACGTAGAAGCCCATAAGGATTTAAGGTAGTACCTTTTTAATATCCTACTATGAATCCCTCATATGAAAATATAAAAGATTCTATGAGGATTTGAAAATCGTTTACCACAAAAAAAACATAGAGGAGAACACATAAACACATATCACATAATCGCATAATCGCTTATTCGTATAATCGTTTAATCGTATAATCGTTTAATCGTATACTCGTTTAATCGTATAATCGTTTAATTTGTTATCTTTGGACACGGGTATTTAATGCATACAAGGAATCAATTCTTAATTGCATCAATTTGGATGGATCCACATGAATACCCTGCTTGTTGACTACATGACCCAAAAACTGAACTCCTTTAAGCCAAAATTTCCTCTTGGAGGATTTAGCGAAAAGTTTGTTCCTTCTTTAAGGGTTCCAATGTCAACGAAGGTGTTGATCGGGATCGGCTCGTGATATGAATAGATCAAGATGTCATTAATAACAATGACGAACTGATCCAAATAAGGCTTGCAGACTCTATTTATTAAGTCTTTGAAGATGGCTGGAGCATTTGTCAACCAGAAAGGCATGACTGTAAACTCTTAATGGCCATACTTCGTGCAGAAAACCGTTTTGGGAATATCTTCTTCGAGAATACAAAGTTGATGATACCCAAAACGCAAATCGATCTCGGAAAATATGAAACGCCATGCAGTTGATCGGAGAAATCGTTGATTTAAGGTAGGGGATATCGATTCTTGATGGTAAGCTTACTTAGGCTTACGTTAATCGATATACATTCGAAAAGATCCATTTTTCTTTTCACAAGAAGAACAAGAGTTTCCCCAAGGTGAAAAGTTCGGACGGATGAATCCCTTATCAGACAACTCTTGAAGCTGTTTTGATAATTCTTGCATCTCGAACGGTGCAAGACGATAAGATACTTTAGATTTAGAAGAAACAAGTGTTTGAGGTTCTTAGGGAGATCACAAGTGATCATGAAAATGACAGAACCACAAGAGTAGTTTAGTCTTTGTGATGACATCATAAGGTTGGATCAAACATTCATACAATTGCATTAGTTGAAAATAAAAACCACAAATTTTTTATTTATATAACAACCGCATTGTCTTTAAATGTTACAAGATAACAACCAGAGGAATTTCAAAATTCTACTTGTTCTTCATCATTGATAGCCTCATTGATGTTATACACTCGTCCACGTGCTGGGTTCACATTGACGTTGACGTTCGCATTCGGGTTTGCGTTAGCATTTGCATTCACCAGTCTTGGGCAGTTGTGGCGGAAATGACCAATCTCTCCGCAATTGAAACATGAACCCAGTGGGAATCTCGCAGCATTCCCTTGAACCTGAGCTTGAACCTGAGCAGCCTGATTTTGTCCCAGACGACAAATATTGGCCAAATGCCCAAGTCTACCACACGTTGTGCATTTCTTGCAATCTTGTTGTGCAACGTGATGACCGTTGCAACGGGCACAATGTGGTGCGGTACCAGCATATGCCTTCTTTGCAGCTGGCTGTGCCGGTGGGTTCTGCAAGTTCTGAGCAGTCTGTGCTGTAACAGCAAAATTTTGAGCACCCTTCCGCTTCTTTGATTTCTTCGAAGTCTCACCTTCCTTACCCTTCTTGTTTTGACCTTTCTTGCTATCCTCCTTGTCAGACCCCTGCTTCTTACCCTTGTCACCCTTTCTGTGTAACTTATTCTTCCGAATCTGCGACTCAGTCAATGTCGCAGCTACCTCGATCGCCTGACGGAGTGTGGTAGGGCTACTACCAGTAAGGATGTCTTGTACCGTGTCAGGTAGGCCGTCGATGTACCTTTCGATAGCTATGTCAAGTGGGGTAACCATTGTCGGGCAAAGCAGACTCAACTCTTCAAACCTATCAGTATACGCCCTGTGCTCACCACTATCCTGCTTCAAATCATCAAATTCCTTTTCCAAAGCTCGCTGCTCATGACGAGGACAGAATTCCCTCATCATAAGAGCTCTTAGTTCTGCCCATGTCTGTGCCAAGGCAATCTCAGCACCCCTATCTCTCATAACCCCGTTCCACCATGTCAACGCCCTCTTCTGAAATACACTTGAAGCAAACTCGACTTTGCGATTTTCCGGACACTGCACGTGGCGGAAAGTATTCTCTATGCTCTCAAACCACTGAAGAAGCCCAGTCGCTCCCTCAGAACCACTAAACTTGAGTGGTTTAGCCTGGTTAAAATCCTTGTATTTACACTGTGCGTTATTGTTGTTGTTATTATTGCCGTGGTTGTATATCTCGTGGACTTGGGTTACAACCCCGGGGAGCACAGCAGCCACCTGCTGAGAGATCAGAGCTGCGAGTTCTTCAATAGTGAAAGTCCGAGCATCGGTTCGATCATCGCGTCGAGGAGGCATTGTCTGAAAGAGGAAACATGAAATGAACGAGTGAGAGAATTAGACGAAAAGAATGAGATGAACAAATCTGATGAAAGCAAGGATAGTGGTCATTTGTTTGTTACTACAAAGCAACAAACGACACACAGAACTAATCAAAGTAAATGGGTAAAAATAATGTATCGCGAAGACATGCTCGCCTATAAGTGAACACTCATCCCAAGAATTCCCAGGTAAGCACAACTGGTCTCGCGTCTGATGAGATGTATATGAAGTGCTTGCCTAGACAGAAAACTCAGAATACAGGCATTCACCCTTCCAGTTTGCACGTGTTCACATTATTTAAAACCCAAAACTTTGCCGAGATTTTGAAAATTCAAAGGGGTTCAAAACCATATAACCGAGAGTTCAAAACCTTACAATAGAGGGTTCAAAACCTAGTAATCAATCATCCTAGAACAGATGATTAGTTTTCAAAGCGGTTTTGAAATTTATGTTCTTGTTGTGGTCGTCGCCTAAGGATAGGTGACGGTATTGTTTTATGACTAAACGCAAGTAAACTCGCGTTAGGGTCATAAGAAGGTTATAGACTAGGTCAAAGCATTACTAATAACCTAATTCCCTATAACCATTGGCTCTGATACCATCTTTTCTGTCACACCCCGACCGCGTAGAACAACAAAGCGCGGCGGAAACATCGGGGCGTGTTGCAACAGAATTAATGTTTCATAACCATGGATACCAAAAAGTGTTTCGTTTTATTAAACATTGAATAATTACATCGTCTGGAAATCTAAATACACTATTTAAACATAGTCTATCATTTTTATTGAGTCACTAAGGCCTTGTCCAGTCCTATGTGAGCATGCATCTTATCAATCGATATCATCCAACAATACCTGAAACATATGTGAAAACGAGGTCAGCAAAGAAATGCTGGCGAGTACATAGGTTTTGTGAAAATAAGATTCATGACTTCTGTTTTAAGAAAATGTTTAGTCATGAACCTTGTAATTTGCTTTGTCTTTGTAAATCATTTGAAAAATAATAAGTTCGGATGATAAGTATAATAAGAGAATAATGCATGATTAAATGAATAACCATGTAAAATGAGTTTGTATAAGATAAGTTGTTTGTAAATAAATGTTTTGTGAAAAGTATGTTACTTGTATAAAATGTTCTATGTCTCAAACTGAAATGATTCAAATAACTCTACGATATGTAATACCATACAAACACTTATATATAGGAAGTACCAGCGGCGTATCCACCATGCTTGTATCATATTACACACGCATTGTTAATTAATCACTTAATCAAACCAAACCACCAAAGTAATGTTCATGCCCAATGTAAAATCGTATATCGCTTTGAAGCTAATCGTTTACCCAATCGTTAAAACATCGTGTGAAAACCAATCGTTTACCCAATCGTTAAAACATCGTGTGAAAACCAATCGTTTACCCAATCGTCTAATTCATCGTGTGAAAACCAATCGTTTACCCAATCGTCTAATTCATCGTGTGAAAACCAATCGTTTACCCAATCGTCTAATTCGTTTTAGGTCGTGAAACTACTTAAATGGTCGTCTCGCTAATAACATTCAAACCTTCATGACTCGCATTAATAAACCCTTACCAAAGGATAGATTAACAATTCGCATTAATAAACCCTTACCAAAGGATAGATTAACAACTCGCATTAATAAACCCTTACCAAAGAGTAAATTAACAACTCGCATTAATAAACCCTTACCAAAGAGTAAATTAACAACTCGCATTAATAAACCCTTACCAAAGAGTAAATTAACAACTCGCATTAATAAACCCTTACCAAAGAGTAAATTAACAATTACAGATTCAGTCGCTACCCACAACACCCATACATAACTACGGGTGTAGTAACTAACGGGATTTGTCAGATCCTATGGTACCATAACCTAATACTGGTCGGCTTGATCATTGCTAATGAATGTCATTTGTTATGTACTACAACCAACAAGTTTGTTCACTTTTTGAAATCGTTATTAGTTTTGTATAAATCGTTTTAATCGTTTTTGATACCATCGTTATAACATCGAAAACATTTAGCACATATGAGTCACCCCAAAACAGTTGAAAACAATAAAAGAGGGGAATAATGTACTCGCCTGAGAATGCTTGGAGGTCTTGAACAACAACCAAACAAAGCTAGAGAGAGCACGGAATCAGTCGGCAATCTAAAACTATATAATTAAACCGGACTTAAATCGGAAGATCGGATAGGATGAGGCTTGGTAAACCAAATGAGTGTTGGAACTCATATGATATGGTTTAACAAGGCCTACATACTACAATGAAACCAAACCTAAGTGCTTTCGACCCATCGCGACCCATTAAGGTAGCTTATGCTACTTTAACGCGTCGTGCGCGTGAAACGCGTTCGGACCGCCTAACTAGTCCTATGACAAGTGTTATATGCCTAAATATGTTACATAATCAGTTATGTGACAAAAGTTTAGGTTACATATGCTTAATTACCAATTCTACATGAAAAGGGTATTCTGGTAATTTACCTAAGGCATATAAACTACCTATCATACAACTACTTAAACGATGTGACCATAAGGTATAACCTCGGAAGGTTATGCCCTATACTAGGGTCACCTAATGTATTTGGTCGGATCCTAATGATCGACCAAACTGGGTCGGGTTCGAAGGTATAGGCGATTTATCAGATCGCCTACCCTACGACCCTAGACAACGTGGTAATCAGTGGGCATAGTCCCAAGGGACTATAACCAACGTGATTACACTCACGTTGCGAAGTTCAAACGAACTTCGCATTGACCATTACTGGTCAACGCTGAAAGTCAAACAAAGTTTGACTTTCGGACTCGAAAAGCAGTAAAATAAGGAAAAGAACGAAAGAATACTAACCCAGGGTCCCCGAATGCTAATCCCGATCCAAGAACTCAGGTATGAAACAATGGTTTCAACTTAGAGCTCTCAAATCAGAATTCTTGTAAGTTTTAAAGCAATGGGGGGTGGGGTATTTATAGTATTCGGGTAACCGTTAAGATCATTTCATGGAATAACGTGATTCGATCACATCCGTACAAGTGTTGGCAAGTTATGGTGACTAAAATATGATCTTATCAGCTGACTAAGCGAATTAGAATATGTGGTGGAGGATTAAACAGCTGAAAACAGGCTGTTATAAACACTGAATCTGGTCTGAACTTGGCTAGCGCACCGCTACGCTAAAAGTGTAGCGCACCGCTAGGCCATAGTTTGGCAGATTTACACTTTTGGTCCCTGAACTGTATTTTAGGCCATTTTTGACACGTTTAAGGCCCGTTAACCCCATTTCAAAGCTCTAAAATGAAGTTAAAGTGTAGGGAACTTAAAATGTGCTCAAAAATATCTCGGATGTCGGTTCGTTTAACCGTACGGTTGCGTTGTTCGGTTAATTACGACGGAATGCGCATAAGCGCGAAAAACGATCCAAATGACGCGACGAATGGATTTTTCTTAAGGCGAACACTAAAATATAATATAGTCATGCTCACATAAATTTTTGGATGTCCGGATGTATTCAGAACGTAAGTTATGCGCGAAAATGCAAACTTGTGTACTTTTTGACACTTTTAGTCCCTGAATGACCCAAAAGTTTATTTTAGCACACCTAATCCCTCAAAGCCTATTTCTAAGCTATGTAAAGGATATTTAAGGTGTGTTTAACTTATGGTTATGTTCCAGAATGTTCGTTACAGTTCAAATTGACATACTTTCGCAGTTTGTCATATTTAGTCCCTGTAAGCGAATTAACTTGATTTTGCCATACCAAAGCCTTCAAAACTTATTTCTAAGTTATGTAAAGGTTATTTAAAGTATGTTGAGTATATGTCACTATTCCGGAGTGTTTGTTGCATTAAACTGGTTATATTTACGCATCAGTGCGCGTATAACCTTCCAGAAAGCGATTTAAAGTTTGGAATTGAACAAAAATTGATATGTGCAAATGATACACATATTTTTACCAATACCTAGTATGAAATATAATATTTCATTGGTTCGGTATTTGTTTGATGGCCGTGGAGGCACAGGTGTTACACATAACAAACCTAACCAACATTGGTATCCATATTAGGGTGTGGTTTACCAACCTAACACAAGTAAATTATCTACCGAGCAACCCAAGGTGAGTTCACACTTTCCACAAGGCATGGGATTCCCAAGGGTTGGGAATGGGTAAAGGATTTAAACTGAAACTGCGTGATCTCCTGGTTTGGAACACGTACACACCCTCTTCATTGAAGGGTGACAACACGTAATAATGGTATAATTGGAAACTGCGTAATCTCCTGGTTTGGGGGTTACGTACACACCCTCTTTATTGAAGGGTGACAACACTGATACTAGACCAAAAACTCTATCATGAAGTCCCTCATTTTATATCGACTTAATCACCGGGCCAATGGCGAGCGGGTCATTAGTTAGATAGCTCTATTTAGGTTTGACAAGCCTCACACCGTGCCGCAGAGGACGGGCGTGAACTAATGGATCTGGGCACGTCAATGATGATAGACATTGACATTAGGGCACCAACTTACTTCAGTCAGTGGTCGATATGGTAAACAGGTCTAGTGGTTAACATGGGGAAGCCCCCACCAACTATGGATATGTTTGGGAAACAGGGTAAACTGATTAACTTACAACTTACAAATGAATTCCTGGTTTTTGAAACAACTTAACAATGAACACCAACTGTGAACTCGCTCAACTTTGTTGTCGACTCGTTGTTACATGCCTTGCAGGTCGTTAGGTACTTATGGAGCTTGCACGAGGAGGCGTGGTCGTTGTGGGACATGGACAACTGTGTGCCATGTTAAACATTTAAACATTTGAACTTATATTTGGTTTTGGATTTAATCATTATGCTTCCGCTTGCAACTTAAACTATGTTTTGTTTGGACACCAATTGTATTGGTTGGATTTTCTAATTCTTACATGCTTGTTCAATATGATTGGTGGCTGGATCCTGGTCAGTCACGCCTCCAGGCGATGATACTCCGCGTGTGGATTTTGGGGGTGTGACACGAATCGATGAAACGATGCACTTTGTCGAGAAACCACTGGAGATCGTGGACCGTACTTTCAAACAGTTGAAGAACAAACGGATTCATTTGGTTAAAGTTCGTTGGGAGTCCAAACGTGGCCCAGAGTTTACTTGGGAACGTGAGGACCAAATGAAGGCAAAATATCCGCATTTTTTTTCACAAGCTTCCTCTAAATAAAATTTCAGGACGAAATTTCCCGAAGTAGGGGAGATTGTGACAACTGTACTCTATAATCGATGTAAAAAAATGATGATTATTAATAAAACAATGTGATTTGGTGTTACTATATGTGTTTTGATGTTATTATGTCTGTATTTGTGTTTGGTGAATTTTCAATTAGATTCGACTCCAATTTCAAGCTTTAAATCGCTTTCTGGAAGGTTATACGCAAACTGGTGCGTAAACGCAGTCAGTATAATGTGACAAACACTCCGGAATAGTGACATAGGCTTAACATACCTTAAATAACCTCCACAAAACTTAGAAATAAGTTTTGGATGGTTTGGTGTGTTGAAATCAACTTTGTTCGATCGCAGGGACTATTTGTGTCAAACTGCAAAACTATACTGATTTGTTTAGTAACGAACACTCCGGAACTTGATCATAAGTTAAACATACCCTAAATATCCTTTACATAGCTTAGAAATAGGCTTTGAGGGGTTCGGTATGCTAAAACAAACTTTATTGGTCATTCAGGGACTAAAAGCGTCAAAAAGTGCACAAGTTTGCATTTTCGCGCATATCTTACGTTCTGAATATATCCGGACATCCAAAAATTTATGTAATCATTAAAATACTTTATTTTAGTGATTGGCATGATAAAATTCCATTCGTCGCTTAATTTGGATCATACACGCGTTCGTTACGACTTCCGTCGTAATTAACCGAACAACGCAACCGTACGGCCAAACGAACCGACACCCGAGATGTTTTCAAGCATATTTCATGTTCCCTATCTTTTAACATCATTGTGGAGCTTGAAAATGCGTTTGACGGGTGTTAGAAGTGCCGATACGCAACGAAACAAGGTGCAGGGGTTAAACTGTAAATAAGTGAAAATGGCTGGTCTGCAGGTCCCTTACGGACCATATGGACCATAGCTTACGGTCCGTAAGCTTGTGCCAGCACCACAGAATTCAGAAACTTCCATTTCAGCTGTTGCAACTGGTTTTAGACATGGTTTTTGCAATCTATGGACTTGTTTGCCTGTTTTGCTAATGCCCAACCTTAGATTAACAAGTGTATGGCCAAGATTTGAGCTTCACAACACTTGGAATGATCCTAGAACTCCTAATTTACTATAAATAGCAACGCCTTCTTGCTCATTTCTCACACTTGAATCTGAAATCAGCTCTAAGTTGGGGTGTTTGCACTTCATACCTGAGCTATTTTAGATCAAACCTCCTTCTTGGACCCTTTGTAAGTCCTCTTCTTGCTTGTTATTGAGTTTCAAGCATGAAAGTCAACAAGTTTGACTTTCAGATTTGACCAGTCAATGGTCAACACAAAGTTCCGTTGAACTTTGCAACGTGAGCGTAATCACGATGGTTATAGTCCCTTGTGACTATACCTACTAATTACCACGTTGACTAGGCGTAGTGACGAGTCGTAGTTTCGGTCAAAATGCGTGTTTATGCGTATTTTGTAACCAAACTACTCTAGGTATGTTTTATTTCGAAAACATTATTAAACCCTTTTAACGACGTGTTCTACCCCCAAAATATGTACAAAGCAGTAAAAAGAGGGGTTTAGTGACACTCACTTTTGGGTGCGTATAAATAGCGCAATCCCACAGTTTGATTTCTACACGTCCTATTATATGTAGGAACGAGTTTCAAATCAATATTCATATATACATCACAAAATCCTAAGTTTCTCTGTTTCTTATAATTTTCACATAACTTTGAGATTTTCTCGAAAAGTTATTATTTTTTATTATGTTGGCACGTTATTATGTATATGGGTCCATATATATATATATATATATATATTCATGATTTTGCGACTTGAACAATTTTATTGGTGACCATTATTGTGTAAATCCGTTAATTCTCCCGTTTATACGCAATATATCTACGATTTGCGCGTCGTAATATATATACATAAAACGTTCACATAATTTGACACCGGAACACGCGAAATCTTGTTAACTTATTTATTTTGTCATTTTAAAGCAAATATACATAAAATATCTCCTATGTATCAAATTTCATGCTTGACAAACAAGTTACACAATTAACGCGAGTTTTACCGTTTCTACCGCACAAAACGCACAAATATACATGCATAATTCGAATCTTTAAAATCATGTTAAAATCTAACATATTTCACCTTCTCATGTTTTAAACTACATAACACATTTTAACACATAAGGTTTTCCCAAAATTTTACCCATACTAGTGTACATAGAAAAATGTGTATTTTAGCGATTCGGTAACGTTTTCGGGCGTCGGAAGTCACGTATGACCAACCAAACACCAAGTAAGCTTAAAATTAGTTAAAATACTTATTTTTAAACTAAAAATATCAGTTTACTTACTGATCTAAATCAGATTTATAAAAATCACCTAAAAAGCCGATTTTTGACCGTTTTAACGCATAGTTTTGCGTTAAACGTTACCATAACCATCCCAACTTGAAACGACTTGATATTTTAACACAATACATGTTATTTACCGATTAAAATAGTGGTTATAATCAGATTAGTGCAGTTTTTGTATAAGTCACATAAATCATGCGATTTCACGTATTTTACAACTTTTAATGCACCATGTACAACATGCAAAGCTAACAAACATTATGACAAAGTTATAAGTCACTAAACGCTTTAAAATAACTTTATTTTAGTGTTTATAATCTGCTCATAACTGATTTTTACTAAATCATACTCAAATCACATTATTTCACCTATTTTACAAGTTTCTAAGCCTCATGTATAACATGCAAAGCTAGTAAACCTTATGACAAAGTTTTATATCATTTTAACACTTCAAATACTCATATTTTTAGTGTTTATTTTCTGATCAAAACTCATTTTTATCAAATCATGCTTAAATCATCATTTCATGCTTTCATATCATCATGCATGTTTATGTATGTGCATCTAATGCACTCATAAAACATCAACATCATTTTATATGCACTAAAATATATTCAACTTATATTTAAATCATGTTCAAGTATCCAAGAACAATCATATTCTACACATGATTATCATCCAAATCATTCATCATAAGTGCAAGACATGCACATTCTTACACATCTAAGACTTTTAAGCATCATAAATTCTCATGCATGTATATATATATATACATACATACACAGCCATATATATATACATATGATTCTACAAAAAATCACTTTTCACTTAAACTCATTTCAAACCAAAAAGCTTCCATATCAGAACCTTTAAAACATGCATGTAATCTAACATTCAAGTAACATGTTATTCAAGAATAACTCAATCAAAAATCAAAACATAGTCACCTACACAAACACCCACACTCACGGCCTCAAATACATACACATACACACCCATTTCCATTTTGTACAAAACCCCATTTGTTTAAGAATTCATGTTTGTGAGTCATTCTAAGATTTAAGAGAAACTTTCCATCATCTTTATCATTACTAAAAATCCAGAATGAACCTTTGAAAATAAGTTTATACCTTTCAAGTTTTTAGTGGGTTTTAACAAGATTCTTGATGGTTAGAAGCTTGTTTCACCAAGAAAACACTTTTGGATACTCAAAACAACTTGGAAACACCTTGGATTTGATTTAGTTCTTGCAAGAATCATCAAAATTTAGAAAATATGGAGGTAGTAAGAGGGGTGTTCGGCTGAAATTATTGAGAGGGAGGATGAGTTTGGTTTAATTTCAATTTCTTGAACTTCGTAGATTTGTAGAAGATCAAGGTGATGTATCATCACCCACCTCCCATGATGACCAATAAGAGAAGGAGAGAGAGAGTGAAAATGAGGTGCATGGCTGCCAACAAGTCTCTTCTCTCTCATATATACGATACACACATATATATATACAATATAGATTAAAAACTGGCATTTTACTAGATACCGGGTATTTTATCTAGCGTTTTAATCCCGTTTTAGCGTGTTTCAAATTATTTTTAACACTCTATAAAAATAAACTCACCAAAATATTGTTGAACAATATTTTGTTTGCCGGGACTGGCGACGTTGCCGGTATTTAGCAGTATGCGCGCTGTGCTGCGCGGTACGCGCTTAAAATTGCAAAAATAGAGATTTAAGCGTTTTTATTTATTTTTATTATTCTATAATAATAAACTTATCAAATTATTACTAAAATGATTATTAGTTGCCTTGACAGGCTGTGTTGACATTATTTTGTCGGTATACGCGCTGCATTGCGAGGTAAACGCTTAAACTCGAAAAATAGAGTTTCTTAGCGTTTTAATTTATTTTTCCTCACGAATATGATTAAAATTATTATTCTAATCATAACAGACTATTTTTAGGATTTTAACACTGATCGGGTGGTCACTGACGTTCGTTTCGCATTTTAACCATTACGCGATAAGCGTTAATTTTATCATTGCCAACATAATTTTTATCAAAGTTTAATTTTACCAACTTATTAAATTTCACATATATATATCATAACCAGTCAAATACAGCCCTGTTATCTATTCACAACACGTGTTACAATTGTACGGTACGGCCTGAAAAGCCAGGTGTCACAGTCTCCCTATGTTTAGGAAATTTTGTCCCCGAAATTTTCACTCTACATGTTTTGTTTTTGCACTCGGTGAAAACAGCAAAAACAGGTTTAATGAATATAGTCTTATAATTTCTGTGAGAAACTTTGATTCTTACAAAGAATCTTCGTTGACCTATTTTACATACACTCTCAATTCCTAATCTCACATCTCAACGCTCTCCACCATTTCCAAGGTTCAACATTTACAAGCACTTAATCAAGAAGATTAAGTCAAAATTCCACCAATTCGGGTCCTACATACGTATATTTACATATACATTACCCCGTACCTAAGATAGTCCAAGTTTACACCTGATTGATCCAACTCGAGATGGGTTCTCGAAAGAATCAAATCTCATAAACTTGTTTTCCTTCCTCCTTGCATTCATTTCAGATATCCACAAATCGCCAAATCAATAAATTGCATACACGATTAGATTGTTCTAATCACCTCTCCGGTTATTAGCATAACTCTTCTAGCTCTACGTACTGCTTCTACGGTGCTTCGATAAATTTCCATTTATCTTTCAAACAAATCTCTATAAAGAACAAAATTAGTGTATTATCCATTATACACTTTCTCAACTAAACCCAAACACTACATCATGTACACTACTTCATCTTTATGGTAGCTTGAGCCTATAAGCGACTGATCCAACTCAAGATGGGCTTTTGAAAGGACCTAATCATTGTGGCTCAGCTCTTCTTTTCTCTGCTAAACCTAATAGTATCTCTGCAAGATAACTCCTTTAACAGAACCAAATCTTCAATCTGGAATCGCAATAGTTCCTTCAATTGTCCATGTAATCCTTCTGTCGATCAATTGGCGAATTTTAACCTTCCCTCGATCCATGCAAATCCTGTCGCTGGTTTCCTAGATAAACTAAGGTCTGGTTAATTGTCCTTTCTTATGTTAGCTCAACAAAATGATGATCAACACTTCTATCCATGCAAAGCTTCAAACTGAGCAACCTAGATACTAGCCTGTTAATTATTGTAGGATAACTCTGCCAAGGGCATGTGAGTATCTTAACTTCCTTCGGAGTCCATCACACACGCTCCCCACTTTTCCTTCAAAGGTCTGAAAAGCTTCCTACTATCTTACTGTCCAATCAATTTCCCTTTTCCTTTTAGGGTTATTAGTGTCGAAGGCTGCACTAATTTAGGGAAATTCTTAATAATTTTTCGGTAGCACCCAGCTAGTCATATGAATCATCGTACTCCCGACGGGGTCTTTGGTGCTTCTCATTATTTGATTGCTCCAATCTTAGACGGATCTATATGCATACCTCCCTTATTCCTTAACAACTCCATAGTCAACCTCAATGTTTCTCATGAGTTTCCTTGGCTCGCGTGAAAGCAAGTATGTCGTCGACGAATATTATCACGAATTCATCTGATTACGGTTTCCATAACCTATTCACGAGATCCATGAATATAAATGGCGCATTAATTTAGTCAAAAGGCATGACTAATAACTCGTAATGGCCATATCGTGTTCGAAAAGCAGTCCTCAGCATATCTTCGTCAGCAACCTTCAACTGATAATATCTCAATCGTAGATCGATCTTTGTGTAGGAGCTGGATTCCGGTAGCTTGATCGAACAAATCGTCAATCCTCGGTAAAGGGGTACCGATTCTTGATAGTCAACTTGTTCAGATCTCTGAAATTATCACATATCCTGAAAGATCCATCCTTCTTTTCTCTCAACAAAACAAATGCATCTTAAAGCAAAAAGCTTGATCGAATGAAACCCTTGTCCAATAGCTCTTGAAACTGAATCGACATTTCTATCATCTCAGACGTTGCTTAATCTATCAGGAGATTGTGCAATTGAGTGCAGCACCGTGTACCAGATCGATTCGGAATTCGATCTGTCTCGCAGGGGGCAATCCAGGTAAGTCTTTTTAGGAAAACTTATGGATAATTACGAACAATAGGAAGCTCTCCGACATTCCTACATTTGGCTTTTGATTCGAAACATACCGGTAACAACAGCAAGATCGTCTCGAGCCTTCCCAGCATTTAGCTCGAACGCTCTACCTCTTGCATCCTGACCCTTCATTTTCAGACAACCTCCCTCGAAATATCCTTGCTCACCATACTCGTAGCATCCTTTGAGCGTAACTTCATCCAATGTACTCTTGGCATAGCACTCGCGAGTCATATGTCTAGTCTGACCACTTCTGGCGCACTTTATCCACTCATCCTCACCACGCTTCTCATCAGTTTCCTATCTCGAACTCTCAGACTTTCGCTTTAGCGAATCCCCGGATCTAGGCTCGGAATGCGGAATTACTTGAATGGTCGATCCACTGTGACGGCCCGACATCACGCATACCGTTGCCACGTCATTGCATAGGGTACCAATAAATGATCTTGGGTTACAACCCTGGTTTGTTTTGTGTATGCTCCGGTGCACTCTACATATGGTTAATAGAAATCAGGAATACTTTCCAATGAGATCATAACAGATGAACAACCAAAACTTTCCGATCATTATATCACCTGAAGGGTTTCCGATCTGTGTCCCACCAAAACCATGCCCATGAGCATCACTCCACGTTCCTGGCCATTATTTTGGTTAGCATCGCGCTGTTCCATGGCAGTATTAACGTGTTGGGATATGAGTTGTGCCAACTCCTCTGGGGTAATAGGTAGTCCAGAACCCTGTCTCACTTTTGGCGGCATTTCGTCGTTTTTATTATTTACAACAATAATAATCTCTTAAGACGATGACCAAAAATAACTCAATCATTAAATGGTAGTGGACCGAACTTTGCGCATGTATAATATCCACATATTAATGAGAAAAATTCTTAAACCAAAAGAAACCCATTTGATATTTATACAAGAAATTTACAAGTCGGAAACCCTTCAGGTGGAGTGAAGTGGACCGAACAAGTCTATATAAAATTTACAACTCAATCATTAAATGGTAGTGGACCGAACTTTGCGCATGTATAATATCCACACCCGCAACAAGTCTATATAAAATTTCCTCCTAAATATCTGAAAATTTGGTATGCAAGCCATAAATAGGGTTTATCAAATGAGACATACAAAACAAACAACAGAAACAACCAACAACTAACGCTTCAGTCCCTGGAAGTCCAACATCTTCCTAACAAGCTCTTCTAGCTCATCATGCCAGTCCATTTGTTCCTCTAAGTCCTTTATCGTCTCCATGCCTCCGCGTAACGTGGCGAACTGACGATCACGGTGAGAGCGATTGACTCAAACCCCTTTCTACCTCTTCAAAGCGGACGCTGTCTCAACTCTCGAAGTCAAATGCGATCTCTCCATCGGGTCGAGTCCTCTTCCTACGGCGAGTGTAGACTAAAATAGGTGTAGCATAACACGTGTCTCGAATAGCAGAACAAACGATTCTGTAACGACGGGCGAAAGAATCTCAAGTGTAGGCTCGACAGTATCAGTGAGCAGGACTACTGATGACTCTATAGATCAAGACGTGACATATCGTAACCGTACAAAGTAAGTGTGTGATCAACGTGAATAGTAACACATAAGGCCTAAATAAACAGAAAATCACGTATGCACATAAACACATAAGGGTTTTCATACATGATAAAATTTCCATATTTATTTAAAAATCTTGGATTCGAGAATTTTGGACTTTATATTTCAAAATTCCCCGGTGGAAGTCTAGTGTTCTCCTCCGAAAACATCTAGTTCACTAACAACCAATGGCTCTGATACCAACTTCTGTCACACCCCAAAAACGTCGCAGCGGAATATTAAACGTAGTGGAGACGAAAGTTGGTGCCCATTCATATCTTGTCGAGCGATGCATTTTATTGTTGGACATATTGGTTTATTTTTAAACATAAGTTATTCAACATTACGTTTTAAGACACGACACAACTACATAGTTAAGATGTCTTTGATCCTCGCGGATCTTATTACAAAAGTCCCAGAAAGTTTAAAAGTTGTCCAACATATTTAAACAAAACAACATGCATCATCAAACACAAGATACGCTATGATTTCCCGAAGCCGAATTCAAGTACCTGTAGAACACGTTAAAATCAAGTGTCAACACAAAGGAAGGTGAGTTCACATATTCACTACTACCAATTTTATTTCAAGGAAAACTTTCTAATTAGGTGTTTATTTGAAAACATCCATATAGATTTTAGAAAGTCCATTTTACTTCCTTATTAAAAATCCATGGGCCTTCCGCCGGTTCATCGATCAGACAACTGTAATATATATTGCCCAGGTTTTGTATATTAAATTATAGCGTCAACTTTCAGACTCGTATGTTAACTAGACGATACGAACTATATATTAACCATGCAGGGATAATCAAAGCTAGACAATAAATAGAATATTAATTCGTCGTTTGACTTGACACGGGGCGACCGGTCATGACGGGGTTGTCAACCCGATAGATCTACCAACAATTCATCGCGTGCAATACTTAACTGATTAAACGACATCATGGGCGCAGGGTTCTCTCTTTGAGAACAATATGATGCCTGCCTCACGTACAGTATATATATCCTACTAATATGACAATTTAATACACGATGTTGTACGAATCCCCTGAATCTCCATCATTCGAGACCCAGGCCGGCATCCGTCCCAACTATACGGTCATGTTTCACCTTGGAAATACCGTATCATCCCAATGTCCAACATTTATTCATCAAAGACGTTTTTACTTCGAAACGTATGACTTATCAAATTTCATATATTTTCAGCGAAAATATATATTTTATATTAAAAGGTATGTTTTATTTCGAAAACATTATTAAACCCTTTTAACGACGTGTTCTACCCCCAAAATATGTACTAAGCAGTAAAAAGAGGGGTTTAGTGACACACACTTTTAGGTGCGTATTTTAAATAGCGCAGTCCCACAGTTTGATTTCTACATGTCCTATTATATGTAGGAACGAGTTTTAAATCAATATTCATATATACATCACAAAATCCTAAGTTACTCTTGTTAACCAGCAATTCAGATATAGATCTAAAATTTCGATACAAATTCAATCACTCAAACTTCAGTTCTTCACTACCAAATCAAATCTGACACTTGATTATGAACTCAGATTTGTTCGTGAATAGTCAGAACGAACTCAAAACATCAGCTTCAAGTCAATCAAAACTCTGTTTCGTCTAACATTTAAATCAATCAAACATCATCTTCTTTTCGATGAAGAACAACAAACACACTTACTCTATTCAGATTTGTGAATCAAACGCAACCTGCAAATGATATCTCTTGTATTGTCTCAATCCGAAACAGAAGAAATATGTTCGAACTGTTCCAAATCACACCGAAATTCAATCAAAACCTGATCGAAATACCCGAACGACACCGAAACTTGACCGATTATGCTTATCTCAGATCCGTCAATGTCAAACAACAACAAATTAGCACCTGCGTATGAGTGATGCTCTAATATGAAGACACAAATGTGCAGAATTCAAAGTTCACAATTGTTGCTGCTGATATTTTTTGTTCTCGGGTTTATAATTTTTATGAAGTTGAAGAAACACGGAACTAATTTTAGGGTTTATTAGTTGGGTTTATGTTTCAAACATGAGGTCTAATCTTCTTAATCCTTCCTGAGCTCGAGTGTGATCCTTCCTACAAAACAGTAACAATGTTAAGCTCGTTAAGAGGGGAATATGGGGGTTTCCCTCTTAACCACTCTCCGGTGTGAGAATAAGTAACCGGTTTGAGGAAAATAAGTGTGTGTTAAGAGTGAGATTAGAGAGAGCAGAATGTTCAACCTGTGTATGAAGGTACCTATTTATAGTCGGAGTGGTGTAGAAGGAGATGGGCTGATGGGCCTTGGGCCTGAAGACGACGACAAGGAATATCCGGTCTGTCTCACTGGTGACGACCGTTGGTGTCTTCTAGAAGATCCTCGGTGCTGGCGTACCTTGATTATAGCCACGTGTCCAGGTTGTCATCCCTGTCGCCCTTCTGACATCAGCAGGTGAGTGGAGATCATGGGGCAGTTGTCACCGCCCCCTGATTGGTGTCACGTAGGTGTCCTTGCGTACCTTTTGTCTCCTGCATGATTGTTAATCGTGGAGCACGATGGAGTACAGCCTGCTGGACGCTGATTGGCTCGCACTTCTGCCACTCGTACCTTTGGCAGTTCCTGAAATGGCCCTGCGCCGTAACTCTCGCGCGGCCTTTGTTGTGTGTACAACTAGCCGGCGCAAGGTCGTAGGAGTTGAGGGCTCTTATTTAGGTTACTAAATGTGAAACTGATGTTATCTCATGTTTGGGCCTCGCGCGGGGCTCAGTTTTTACCTAAGTAGCCCGTGCAGGGGCTGCAGATTAATCAGCTTATTGAGTAAGGAGTATGGTCCAACGCGCGACCTGATTGGCCTGCGCAGCTTTTTGGGACCATACCCCTTAAAGTCCCCCCAGTCCAGTGCTGCTTCCATGCGCGTAGTAAATGGTTGGAGCTCAGGACTTAGAAAAAAGTGTGTTGGTTTTTTAAAGCGTTTGCTATGTCCTGATGCCCCGCACGCGTGTAGGTGCTTGTCGACAACTACGGCACTATCGGACTTGCTTGCTAGAAGATTTTGCTTCTAAGGATTAGCGCGTGGGCTTATTGGCTAATGAGGTATGTGGCGCAGTCCCTGCTAACTTCTACAGTTTTATAGTAAATTTAGGAGGGAAAACCTTCGAAATTTGAATTCTAACAGGTTTGTGCAAATGTCGTTGATGGCGACGGTTGAGTTGACTACTGACACGACGATCATCATGCTGTCCCTGACGGTTTGGCTCTCTGTCAGGCGAGTGAGGACTACGCGCACGTGTTAACCGTCACTCTGAGAATCCGCCTTACGTGGTGATTGCTGATTGGATACGCGTGCGGTGATCTCGGCATGTTTACCCATCGCATTAAATGCGATGGGTATATATATCCGATTGTAGAGAGAGAAGTGGACATCCTTTCCTTTACAGTTTCTTCTTTTCTCTCTGTGATCTTCAAATCTCCTTCAAATCTTCAAGATTTTCTTGAGTCGTCTGCAAGTTTTCCAGAATTTCGAAGATCATCATCTGACTTTTGTATTTTTATACACATGGCTGAACACGAAGCGGTTCAGGTTGAAGAAGGTCCACTCCCAGTTCTTAAGTGGGATCAAGGTTTGTTTGAGCAAATCACGAGAGGATTTCAAATTCCACCGGAGTGGGATGCATGTTATCCCCGGCATGGTCAGACGGCCGTCGACGCACCACCAGGGTACATAACGCTGTATGAAGATTTTTTCCTCTAAGGAAACTTCCGGCTGCGGCGACTGAATTTATGGCATCTATTCTACATTTCTACGGTTTCCATATTTCTCAGATGAGTCCGGCAGGGATGGTGAGGGTTAGGCACTTTGAATTTTTATGCCGGTCTCAGGGATGGAACCCACTGTTGAGAAGTTCCGGGCCATCTACCAGTTGATAAGGAATATTGGGTTCTATTCCTTCGGTAACCATGGTGCTGCTAAGAAGATTTTGATAGGCCCTCCGAGGAGTTTTCACGACTGGAAAATGAAGTTCTTTTTCATCAGGGAGGAGGTGATACCGATCACGATGATCTTTCGTGAGTCGGACAAGATTGAGAAGGAGGAACTCCCTATCCCAAAAGGGGCTGATTGGTATATGAATTTACTTACGACACCTAACTGAATTTTTGGTGAGCAGGTGTTAGTCGCGGCGCAGATGAGTGATAAATGGCCGGAGGGTAGTGAAGAAGTACCAGTTTTGAAGTTTAATGGCGAAGGTATGTGTTATTTCCTTTTTCTTCTATTGTAATGTACCTGCGCCTGATTGTTGTTTTTTATCGCAGAGGCGCATCATTATCAAGCAGCCTTCCCCACTTTTGGTGGGTCTATGGGCGTGCGACCGCTACAATCTGGAGAGGCTTATTGGTATGAACAAATAAAGGGTAACTTCCTCTATCCCCCAGCTGGAGTCTTTGCCAATTCTCCTTCCGCTACTGAAGGTGCGCAACTTCCCAAACCAAGACCCTTACACGGCGTGACTTCTGTTGGAAAAGAGATCTTGTTCCTTTTCAGCGAGGAGTCCGTAGGCTTGTCGCAAGAAGAGTTGAACTCATGGTCTAACATATTTGCAGGTGTGTTGCACGACCTGGGGATAGACCCAGAGGAGAGACCAAAGTAGGCTCAGAAGAAGAAGACCTCCAAGAAGGTGACTGTTGACCGTGGTGTGACCAGTAAGAAAGGTGGGAGTAGCCGCGCCACTGTTGCGGCTCATGATAAAGGTACTCTTCGATTTCGACAGAGTAACCTTGAGGATTACGTTGTCGCTAGTGACTCACTAGAGGGTTTGTCCCGTATAGGTGAGAAGAACAAAAGCAGCGCGACTGCGTCTAAAAGTTCTGGGAGCGCTGGGTCTAGGGCTCTTGAGTCTGGCGCGACTCCGTCTTCGATACCAGTGGATGAAGAAGAAGAAGCTGCTAAGCTAATAACCAGGAAGAGGTCGAGAGAGGGGACTATTGCTGGGGCCAAACCGGCGCAAAAAGTCATAGGCCCGGTGATAGGGAAGCAGAGTAGCTTGCGCTCTCTTTACAAGTTTTCACCACGTTAGTGTTATGACACCCGTACTCTTTACATTTTTCTTCCTTACTAAAATTCCCAACTTTTGTTTTCTACAGAAGCGCTGAAAAGGGCCCCCGAGAAGGTTAAGGATACTGGACTTGAGAAGCCTAAAGAGCCAGCAGCGAAGAAAACCAAGTTTATTATCAAGCCTCCTTGGACAAGTGAAAAGGAGGTTGAGAAGACGATTGAAGAGCCTGCGGGCGATGTAATACCTAAAAAGGAGACGGCGGGGACCGAGACTGCCGCAACCACTCAACACGACGAGGCGTAGGGTCCAAAGGTTGTACGTATCACTGGGCTTGACCAACCCTTCAAGAGAAAAGAGCTGGAGGTTGTTAATCCTGCTGAACCCGCGCAGCCTGACCCTCCCACCCAAACTCTTCAATTGACAACCGATGCTGGGGGGTCCGCTGTCCAGGCGCAGGTGGTTCCTCAAGGTGCTCCGTCGGCTGGCGCAGGTGCTGGTGGTTCTGGTGCTGGTTGCCAGAAAGGTGTAGGAAGCAAGTGGACGATGCCACAAACTCCCATAGGTCCGAAGGATACCTTGGGGGATATCTATTATAAGACTTACACCAAAGAGGCTCGCGGCGATGCTCCCCACCGGCCTGTTTGGGGTTTGAAGCAGAAGGATACATTTGTTGAGTTCGGAGGTTGCCGAGACTGGTTCCTAGGTTCTTTTCCTTCTGGGGAAGTGAACCGTCAAAGGGCACAGAACCATGAAGGTTTGTATCATGTCTATGTTATTGGGGAGGCCAAATCCCGCTCTGCTAACCACCAGATTGTGCGCGAATGGCGCACCATGTATAAAGAGCGAGCTGATTGGGAGAAGTACCGGGAGCGTCTGGTGAAAGAAGTCCAGGATTTTGAGCAAGTGAGAAATAAATTTGAGGAAGAGAAGGCCTCTTTCAAGGCGGAGAAGAAGGCGGAAGAGTGGGGACGCGAGGGGTTGAAGAACAAGCTCCAAGCTGCCGAGGAGCTTTTGTCAAAGGAGCAGGCTGAATGGAAGAAGGTATGTGAGAAAGACAACCAACGCATGTATGCAGCGTGCTCCAAAATTACCAACCTCGAGGCTGAAATCGCCACTCTTAAAGGGAAGGTTGAGGAAGCTCAAGCAGACAAAGAGCGTGTTGAGGTTCAACATGCTAACTCTTTTTCCTCTTATATATTTTTGCTTGCCACAATATTTCTAACTTCTCTTTTCACGACTTACTGACTGAGCTGAATGTGCAGGTTGAGAACAGGGATAAGGATTTGGCTGCAAAGGATGTGGAGACTGTAGAGTTGAAGCGTCGATTGTTTGAGGCCCATGATAAGAATGAATCGTTAGGGATAGATCTAGAGGCTGAAAGGGTGAAGGCTGAGACCGCCGAAGAGGCGAAGAGAGTGGCCGTTAAGGCGTGTGACATCAGTACTTCTGCCCTGAATGTGGCTCAGAATAATTATGCTGAGGCCCAAACAATCGTGGATACGCTTGATTCTGAGTCTGAATGGATGCACAACAGAGGGGTAGCTGCTGTGAGTTTCTCCTCCTTTGCCTTAGGCTTTTATTTATTGTTGACTTGTTTTCATGATTTTCTTCTTTTGTATAGATTGCCAACTCCATATTGAATCCTACTGAGCTTGATGAAGCTGTTGCCGCGCTGACAGATGTTGCGTGTGCCGTTGGGCATGGTGGTGGCTATTTGGAGTGTGCTCGACATGTCAAAGAGGCGCTTGGCCAGCCGTTCGATACTCGCCACTGCTTAGTGTCTGATCAGGCTGACTCTATGCTATCTCGCGCTGAACATGTTTATGACCATCTTTCATTACCTGTTACGGAGTTGGTCATCGATGCGTTAAAGCATGATAATTGGAGTGCGCGGCTGAAGTCCATTCTTGATCCTCCAGAGACTGTGGAGTTAACAGATGAATAGGAAGAAGCCCGAGGTGATGGTGATGGTTATGAATAGATGGTAGTTTTTATAGGCTGTTGCCTTTTAATGTTTCTTGTCTTAATCCCATGTAACAGTTGCGCGGTTGCGCCTTTTGTTAATGGAGTCTAAGTTTTTATTTCTTATTTTACCAAGTTTCAATTATTGCATTGTTGTTGGAAACTTTGGTTAAGTTAGCTCGAGTAAATGTAAGTGTGGCTCGTTAATGAGTATTATTGCCTGGTCTCGCGCTATGTTCGCGGAAGACCTTGGAGGCTTAACTCACGAGCTCGTAATTTACTGAAGTGTTTTCGTGCTAATCAAAAGTTTAACATGCATATGTAACATAGAAGACATATGATGATAATCATAAGGCATAGCCAACATTTGCATTAAGTAGCTAGAAACAGGCGCAAGGCCATCATACATAATCGAAAAAGAGAAAAGGCGCGTGGCCAACATAGATAGTTAAAAGGCGAGTGGCCAACATAACTAATAGAAAAGGCGCGTGGCCAACCACACGTTTAGGGTAATCACATGTAGCACTTGCGCAATTGTTGCGCATTCCATGTGCGCGAGATGATATGGCCATCTAAAGTGCGTAGTTTGTACACCCCTTTTCCTAGCACTTTGTGAACCAAGTATGGGCCTTCCCATTTTGGTGCTAGTTTTCCAGGGCGCTCGGCATTAGAGGCTTCATTGTCCCTGAACACATATTCTCCTGGGGTATACGTACAGATGCGCACCCTCGCATTGTAGTATCGCTCCAGCTGGGTCTTGTATTTGGCCTCTTTGATTCACGCAATCTCGCGCCTCTCTTTGAGTAGGTCTAAGTCTAAATGGCACTCCGCCTCGTTATCAATTTTGTTGACTGCTGATAAGCGCAGCGAGGGGAGGCCTATTTCTGCTGGGATAACCGCCTTTGAGCCGTAGACAAGGCTAAAGGGGGTTTCGTCGTTACTTGTTTTTGGCATGGTTCGATGAGCCCACAAAATACTAGGAGGCTCATCGACCAAGCCTCTTCTTTTGGTGCCCAGACGGGCCTTTATCCCTTCAACAATGCTTTTGTTGACACTTTCTACTTCGCCGTTGCCTTGAGGGTGCGCAACGGAAGAGAAAGTGTGCTCAATGTTCAGCTCCTTCATCCATTTCTGAAGATCTTTAGAGGCAAAATTGGTGCCATTATCAGTCACGATCTTGAGTGGGAGGCCAAATCTGCAAATGATGTGCTCCCAGATGAATTTGCACACCATCATGGCGGAGGTTGAAGCAAGGGCCTTTGCCTCAACCCACTTGATGAAGTAGTGAACAGCCACAATTATGAACTTTACAGTGCCTGGGGCTTCAGAGAATGGTCCCACCATGTCAATCCCCCACTGTTGGAAGGCCCAAGCTGTTGATACAGGGATCAGATCATTCTTTGGGCGTAGAGTCTTTGGCGCGTGCCTTTGACAGGCGTCACATTTGTGCAACTCTTTCAAAGCGTCGACGTGCATCCCTGACCAATAGTAGCTTGCGTTAATTATCTTTGCTACGACCATGCGCGGGCCCGCATGAATGCCGCAGATGCCTTCATGAATTTCCCTGATCAAATAGCTTGCATCTTGGGGGTCTACGCATCGTAGTAGTGGGCCTAAAAAGGATCTTCTGTAAATAATGCCCCCATTCATTTCATAGAACAGCGCCTTGTTTTGGATCTTTCTCGCCTCTGCCTTGTTTTCTGGGAGAATTCCCTCTTGTAGATATTAGATGATAGGGGTCATCCACGAAGGTGGCCCTACCTCAATAACATTCACCTGGCGCAGCAGGACTGATGGGTTTTTTAAGACTTCAATTCTTACATCTTTGGCGAGGTGTTGGAATGTTGTTGAAGCAAGCTTGCTTAGCGTGTCAGCTGGCTTGTTCTCTGATCGGTTGATATGAATAACCTTGTATGATTTGAACTTTTGAAGTAACTCTTTCGCTTGTTCTAAGTACAAAGCCATGATCTCGCCCTTTGCATTGTACAACCCATTGATTTGACTCGTGATCAGAAGAGTGTCGACATGCGCTTGTAAATTCTGTGCTCCCATCTTGATGGCCAGGCGCAGGCCTACCAAGAATGCTTCATATTCTGCCTCATTGCTGGTATTTTTGAAATCCAACTTGATGGCATAGGTGAACTCAAGCTTCTCTGGGCTTACGAGGCGCAAACCAGCTCCTGCGCCGTCTTCATTTGAGGCCCCATCGGGGAATAACAACCATAATTCATCCGATGTGTCTTTGATGGGAGTATCTACTGCTTCACATTCCTTGATCTTCTCTTCTGGGACTTCAGTGATGAAGTCTGCTAATACTTGGCCTTTGATAGCTGGGCGCGGCCTATACAGGATGTTGTGACCCCCGAGTTCAATTGCCCATTTTGCCAAACGGCCTGATGTCTCCGGTTTTTGCAAGATGGTACCAATATGGAAGTTAGTGAGTACCGTGATGATATACCCAGTGAAATACCTACGCAACCTCCTGGAGGCGTGTAGTAGTGCGAGCACTAAATTATCCATAGTTGAATAGTGTGTTTCTGGATCGGTGAGCACCCTACTAACATAGTAGATTGGAGTTTGGACTCCATCCCTTTCTACCAATAATACCGACCCAATTGCCTTGTCTGAAGAGGAGAAGTATAAAATGAGTGGTTCTTTCTCGAATGGTGCGGTTAAAGTAGGGAGCTTAATCAAGCACTCTTTCATCTGTTGGAAGGCTGCTTCCGCTTCTGGTGTCCATTTAAATTCTTGCTTTTTTACGCAGTGGCGCAATGTACTAATGAAAGGATAAGACTTTGCTGCGTGATTTGACAAAAAACGATTAAGCGCGGCTAGGCGGCCTGCTATTCTTTGCATTTCTTTAATCGTGCGCGGCGATGGAATTCGTTCAATGGCTTGAACTTTTTCGGGGTTGACCTTAACACCGTTGTTAGTAACCACGAAGCCTAGAAACTTGCCTTCCTCCATTCCAAAAGAACATTTCGCTGGGTTCAGCTTCATGTTCACGCTTCTTAGAGAATTGAACGTTTTCTCTATGTCTTTCAGCATCTGATCCTCTTCGGGACTCTTGATCACAAGATCGTCAATGTATACTTCGATATGTTTTCCAATGTCATCACCAAATATTTTGCCCATTAGTCGCTGGTAGGTTACGCCTGCGTTTTTTAGCCCGAAGGGCATTTTTGTGTAGCAGATGATACTGATGTTAGTGCGAAAGGCTGTTTTATCTTCGTCTTCCAGCTTCATCTGGACTTGGTGATACCCCTTGTAACAATCCAAAAAACTTTTCTACCTGAATGGGGCGAGAGAGTCTGTCTTCTTATCGATCTCAGGCAATGAATAACAATCTTTGGGGCACGCCTTATTGAGATCTGTGTAGTCAAAACACATGCGCCATCCTCCTGTAAATTTCTCGACCATTACGGGGTTTGCAACCCAGCTTTGGTAGCGCACCTCCCTCAGTATTCCTACCTTCAGCAGTTCACAAACTTGTTCATTCATAGCTTTTGTCTTATCCGATCCTAGGCTGCGCTTTCTTTGGACCTTCGGCTCGACGGATGGATAAGTATTCAAACAATGTTCAGTGACGTCGCGCGGGACACTTGTCATGTCAGACGGGGTCCAGGCGAAGATGTCCATGTTTCTAAACAATAATTGCTTGAGGTGCGTCCTGTTACTTGGTGAGATTGCATGGCCGATCGTCACCGTCTGTTCTGGGTACTTGCGGTTCAAGACCCATTTTTCTGGCTCGGTAGGTGAAATCTTGGCTGCTTTACCGGGCGTGCATCTTCTGTTGTCATTACTTCTTTCTTTGTGTAGATAATCGCCACCCCCGTTTCAATTGGAAAGCCAATGGCTGAATGGGGCGTGGAGGTTACCATGTTCATTTCTCCATAAGTTTCTCTTCCAATTAAAACGTCATATTTTGACTTGACCGACATTACCATGAAGTTAACATTTATGGTTCTGGAATGCTTGCCGTCAGACAGCGTGACGGGGAAGCTGATTTGGCCCAATGGGAAGACAGTCTCATTGCAAAATCCGGATAGAGGATAATCAACAGGCTCGAGGTGCGCTTTGTCTTCTTCATCAAACTGGTTGAAACATTGTTCATAAATGATGTCAGCTATGCTTCGTGGATCGATGAAGACGTACTCTGTTTCATAGTGGCCTATGATGCCGGTAATGATAACGGGGCGCATGGCGCGTGGTCCCCCGCACACTACCGGAAAGATGGCTTGTTGTTCCTGCCATGCTGGTTCAAATGGGCGCTTGCCCTTGTTCCTTGCGCTGTGCCTTGGTCCATTGACCATGTGAGTTTCTAGGCTCCTAACTTTCTTCTGGTTTCCATCATCATTCCTTTGAATCTGGCGTGTTTCCTTGCGCACGTTCTTAACTAGATGGCTTAACTTGCCGCTCTTCAAAGCCTTCTCGATTTCTTGCCTTAGACTAATACGGTCATTTGTCAAATGAACCGTATCTTTGTGAAAATCGCAGTTAAGATTTGGGTCTTGCCCTTTCTTGTTGGTCATTGGCTTAGGTGCTTTAAAATCGTGGTTCTCCGTCATAAGCACCTCCTTCGGTTTCTTAGTGAGCGAAGTCCAATGCTTTTCTCGATTTTCATTCTTGACGGCCTTGCAGTAGCCGATGCGATCGATTGTGTCTCGCGCATCTTCTTTGAAGCGAGGTCTTTCATCATAACCGCTGGACTGCCCTGCCTTCCAGCCAGTGTTTCTGTTTTTGTTGCGCGTTCCGTTGTCGCGCGAGTTCCCTCTTGAGTAACGATCGTCAGTGTAAGTGTTTTTGGCTCCTGCCAATGATTCTTCGGTCTGCGCAACGATCTTTGCTGCTGCCATGAGTTTGTCCCATTCTTTGGGCATACCGTCTTTTCCTGTGATAGTCCTGATTAGGCTATCACAACGGATGGCCTTTTTGAAGTTGGCACGCATTAAGTCTTCGCTTACTCCTCTGATCTCTAAGCACTCCTTGTTGAAGCGAGTGATGAAGTCTTCTAACCCCACATTTTCTCTGCGCCAGATGTCTGTGACTTCGGACGTATCGCGCTGATAGCGTCTCTGCTGGCTGAAATGCGTTACAAATTGATCTCTGAAGTCGACCCATGACTTGATTTTTCCAGATGGGAGGCTATCGAACCATGCGCGAGCAGCCCCCATGAGTGTTTAGATGAACAGATGGCACACATTAGCACGGTCCATTGTCCTAAAACGCCAACGCTTGTAAATAATCGAACATGATCGTTGTGGTCAGTGAGACCATTGAACTTTCCCACTGTTGAGGGTAACTTTGCTTTTTCTAGCGGGGCTAGAGCGATGCTTCGGACAAACTTCTAGTGTTCAGCAGCCTCTGCTGGTCTGTAAACGAGACTGAAATCACGCTCTGCTTATTCGTTATAGACGGCGAACGACCTTGGTCTGTAATGTAACACCCCGAAAATATAAACCTTTTCATTTATAAATTGGACGTCGGCAATAAATAGAATGAACTAACTAGGGGTAAAAACAACCTAGTTAGAGGAAAGCCTTGTAGTAACATGTTAGTGTGTTGAAAACACCTAAAATAAAATCCTAATGATAGTTGGAGGGTTAAAGGTGTCAAAATTGAAATAAGTTTTATTAAAACAAAAAAAAATAAAACCCAAACACACACAAGAGTGTGTGTCTGGTTCGACTAAAACACAGGGGCGACCAAGAGCTCTCCTCAAACCCTAGTTCATGCTAAAATCGATCAATTGAGGGCACAAATCTGACTCAAATCGAAATCCAAGCAAAGATTAGTGATCTCCTTCGTAAAGGGATCATAAGGTATGCAGAAATTCGTTATTTGATTCCATCCAAAATTCTGAATGAACAATTATAATTTGAAATTAGTGTTGCATGAATGTTGTTTGGATGAAATTAGAATGAAATAGTGTCTAGGAATAAACCCTAGTCATTAGATTGTTGAAATTATGCTCAATGCATGAGAATTCCATAATCACCATTGAAGGTGATTAATGGGTTTTGTAGAAGCATGTTAAACACTAGGGTCATAGTTATCATTCTAGTGTATTTTGAACTCTATAAAGTAAATTCAGATTTGTTGATGTAAAAATTTGATATGAACTTGCCTAGTTGATGTTAATCTTGGCTAAATGACAAGTTATGAACTTGATTGTAGATGTGTAAAAATCATGCCCACAAGGAGTTTGTTAAAACGCCTAAATGAATGTTCATATGTTGAAACTATGAATGAAACGCGTAGTTTCCTAATTGATTTAATTAGGGGCGATATGTGATAATACGGAATCTAATCATAATGTAGATTTTAATTAATTTCACGTATCATATGATTAGAGGTAGTTAATTAGTAGAAAGTTAAACTAACGAATGACGAAGTCGAATAATGATTTAGACATCGAAAATACGTAAGGTGGAATAGTCATATTTGTTAATGACTAATCTAACCACCTTGTGAATGATGATGTTAGTTCGACGCTAAACGAGCTAGGTGGAAGCTTGAGGACAAAACGGGTCAAACGAATCAATAAGGAAAAGTAAAGCATAGTTTGGATGCGAGGTAAGTTAACCTTACACCCTTTTAAATTACAACACACTTACTTGTAAATATTGATTTTGAATTATGTTAAGTATTTGGAATATGATGTTCCGACATGGTACAATGCAAGTCGGAATAAGTGAAACTGGCGAGAAACCATAAGTTATGGTAAAAGGGGGTAAAATAGTAAACTAGTCGGGTGAAGACTAGTAAATAAGGAATTTTGAACAATACGTTATTGGGTGAATCGTAACGGGTAAAAGTGGTTAAATAAATATCCGGACATGAGTTGACGGATAGTATAAAAGATGTGAAAAGACACTATTGGATGTAAGTCTTAATGGGTCAAATAATTAAATAAATGTCTTCTAAATAATAAGAACTCACAGTGTAAACCGGGATAGGTTCAAGGGGGCGAGATGGTGTCAAAAAGCCATCTTATTAAGATAAATGGTGATTTAGACTAAACGGGTCAAATGGTGTTGTTAACACCATTCGACTATAATAACTGACGACCGCCTTATGAGTTTTGTGATCACTGGGAAGAGCTATAAAGTTCGCGAAGCTATTAATTAGTGATTAATAGCGAAAGGTATTTTAACCGGGTTAATACTTTGACCCGAGCCAGGTATGTATAAGTAAGATTATGGCTAAAATGTGAAATTTTGGTCAAATATATTGATAGAAGTCCTTCGTCGTAAACGAGAGACTAAAGTTGACCAAAACACCCTTGATGGGTAAATAGGGCAAATGACCCATATGGGCCGTTAGAGACATGAATTACGGTAATGTAAACTTTAAATAGGCATGTAAGTTTTAGGCATAAACCTTCTCGGATCAAATGCCAAAAATGATTCTTTTGCCGTAAAGTGGCTAACCGAAGGGTAGATTTCGGAATAAATATCTGTTACACGTCAAACCCACTACAATAATAGTTGTGGTGGAAGACCACTCAATGAATAATGTAAAAATATGATGTTAGAAGGGAATTAGAGTAGTTATGCGTAAAAGCGCTTAAATACCCCTAACGGGTCAAAGTAAGCGTAAAATCATAAACGGGTTAAGGATAATATGATAACCCGTGGATTGAACTTGGTGTGTTTGAAATCATTTAATATATGATCCCCATAGGAATTAGACTTAAGAAACAAGTTGGTTTGACAAAAGCATAATCGGGTCAAAAGCTTTGCTAGAAAGTTTAATAATTAAATTTTAAGCCGAGGGCTTAAAATCTAGAAAATTTGTAATGCGAGTGTCGGATTAATACTCCATGTGATGGAGAATAAAATTACAATCATGTAGGAAAAAGAATCGCGTAAAACAGATTCGTAAAATGAAAGTTATGCGCGTTTTAGTGCATAACAAGTTTGAGTTAGTATAGCTGGGAATGTGCAACACCAGCTAAAGATCAGTCTGTCAAAACAGGGGCGTCGCGTCATGCGATGCGACGAATTATGAAGTTCACCGTCACGCAACGCGACTGCGGTCGCCGGCCGCGAAAGAAAAAATCAACCTGTCGCGCCACGCGACAGGCTCAATAACTGGCAAAAATTTGTTTGTTGTTCGTTTTTGATATTCGGACTTGATTAAATATGTTATAAACTCGTATGACTAACCATTTCATGATCTATGAAATGTAGGTACATCTTGGAATGCCGAATGACGATCAAGCAAAAAGAAGGACCGAACACGATCAAGTTACAAGCTTCCGCACATAGTTTTTGTCGTTATTTTTAAACGGCGAATTTATACTAATCATGATGTAATGTTTTAAAATATCTAAAAGATTTAATTTACCTGTATTTTCCATGTATATGAAACTAATATTACATGTTCGTTTTCGTAAATTATACGAAATAAGTAAAATAACAACAAGGGTGTTACAAGTTGGTAATCAGCGCCCAAGGTTAAAGGGTAAAGTGTTCGGTTCGAGGCTTGATCACAAATCCGGTAAGTACACGTATATTAATGGTTAACATGATTAAAGTGTTGTGAACAACACATAGGGTTATCGTGTAATACAAGTTGGTAATCAGCGCCCAAGGTTAAAGGGTAAAGTGTTCGGTTCGAGGCTTGATCGCAAATCCGGTAAGTACACGTATATTAATGGTTAACATGATTAAAGTGTTGTGAACAACACATAGGGTTATCGTGTAATACACGTTACCTCAATTAAATGATAAACATAGTTGACGAAATTACTCGCGTTGACGCGTATAGTAGAAAAGCCTTGTATTATAATACGGGCAATTATTGAAGTTGATATTACTAACTCTTGTAAATGTTTTAGTTGAAGGACACTCGCATTTGAAGATAGCGGGAGTCTAACAAATTGCGGATTTGACGGAGGAACGGTCCAAAAGTATGACAAGTAGAACATGCTCACCAAGGACTTAAATTGCGTAACGATCACGAATAAATTAATGGCAAGGAAGGCCCGTTAGGGAAAGCATTTACCAGGTGCACGTTTTAAATTCACTGTATGAATAGTAATATGCATCAAATACGTAGAGACTAACAGTTGCATATGTAGATTAAAAACTTGGAAAACCTGAATAGAATACCTATCCAGGAGATTGTTTCCAAGAGAAATAAATAGAGGCATTACTTACATGGGGTGTAATGTGAAAATTATAAAAGGTCATGTATGCCAGGTGTTGATCGCTTACTCTGGCCAAGTAAGTAGTGAACACATGGTACCATGAACTTTTTGTGATGGACATATTTACGCCTGATGTGGTAAGGATGGGCTGAATGGGACGAATTAAAAAGGGTACCCAAGTGAATCAAATAGGTAGGATGTTTGATAATAAATGTAAACGCAAGTTAGATGACGGAAGCGTATTACATAAGAATAATGAGCCTGAGAGAAGGGACAAAGATTAATGTAAATGAAGATATAAATGAATGTCCTAAGGAATATTCCCGAAAATAAGTCATTATGGACGAAAGAGCCATGGTTGACAGAAGGGGCAAGTAAAACCAAAGTATAGATGACCCGCAGGGTCATAAAAACGAAGGTAATGCCCACACGAAAAGACAATCGAGATCGTTAACTTTGGTCAGAGTAAAGTAAGGACGACGATGATAATCGCCACTCATAATCTATAAGGCCGTCAAGGATGGTCACATAAAGAATAAAAGACATGATTGAACAAAAGCGATGGATTTCGCTAAGACGATCAAATGAATCAAAACGAAGCCTTAATGCATACCGAAAGGGTTGCAATAATGATGACTTCAGTAAAACACCCGGTTAATGGGTAAGCATATAGACTCATGCGTAGACCGAGAAACGGGAACGCGGATGAAAGTCAAAAGACTCGGATTATGAGTCATGACTATAGGACGATGATATTTTGCAAACAGCAATTTCAATAACTATGTTCAACTATTTTAAAGCTGAACGGGTCAAACAAAGAATGAAGTTTGACCTTCATAAGTGATGAAATTTCACACGAACAAGTTAAACGAGTTAAATAAAGATGACGCTTGCTAATGTAAGTAAGCGCGAACTGAATAAATAAAAGCGCAAAATGTTAATAAACCTATGCAAAGGGTTATGGGTGTTAAAAACATTAAGATAAAAGAACCCGGGTAAGTTAACCAAAACAAAATGCTAAAGGTAAAAATAAGAAGAATGGTCGTGTTCTCTCTCCTTTAGGCGATTTCTGTTCTTCTTGTTCTTCACGATTTCCCTTGTTTTTTCTTGTGATCTTATGCATAACAGTCTGTGATTGGATCTTGATCTTTCAAGAGTCTATAACGAACTCGTTAGCATTAGGGATCAATTAAGAACTAGGGTTTCTCTTTTGTTTTCTTGAAAAATCGCCGCCTTAGTAATATATTCTGAAACCCTAATTTATTAATCTGGTAGCCAATGATTGCAGTTAACTGAGATTAACTTAGCTAGATTGATGACACTATTTTAATCGATCAAGGGTTGAGGTTTTGTTTTAAGGTTTAAAGGATTACGGGTTTAATTTTCGTGGGATTTCGGTTTTGTTTATTCAAAGATTTGGTCTTGACGGCTGTTTAGGGTTTATTGCTTGCATGGAGGGTAAAAGTGATGGGATTAAACCTTTGGATCATGGTACTCCTGGGAATGATGATAACACACCACCGGTTCGTGGTATTGGGTTGCGAGTAACAAATATTGAGGGTAATCCTATGATGCCGAGACGTGGTTTGTACTCTACTAATAATGCGTCGGTGATAGATGGTTTGTTTGAGATTTCGAAACCTGTGGAATTGGATGCTACGTGGGGATATGGAGGTGGGTTTTCGGCTGCCACAATGAACACCCATGCAAACCCTAGTTCGAGTAACTTGGTGAATAAGGGTGTTGATGACTCACAACCTGTTTCGTTTGCAACGATTGTGCAGAATCAGAAGGAACCAGTGAAAGTGAATTTCAGGAAGATGAATATGGATGTTAACATGGAAGGTGTGGATGTTGTTATTCCGGTTGAGTCGGTGAAACAAGTAAACGATAGATTCGCTAACACTTTATACGGGTATTTCTTGGGAAAACGTTTGGCGTTTCCTGTTGTTGAATACTTTGCTAAAAACAATTTCGGCGAAATATGGTTTAAATCGATTAATGATGAATGCGAAGGGATTTTTCTCCTTTAAGTTTAACTCAAAGAAGGGATTGGAAAAACTAATGGAAGATGGTCCATGGATGATTCGGAATGTCCCTATTATTTTGAATGAATGGTCTCCATCGGCGAGTTTAGTTAAAGAAGATATTAAGACTATTCCAGTGTGGGTGAAGATGCACGATGTGCCTCTAGCGGCTTTTACTGAAGACGGTCTGAGCTTGCTAGCTTCTAAAGTGGGTGATCCGAAGATGTTAGACTCATACACTGCTTCGATGTGTGCTGAATCTTGGGGTAGAAGCAGTTTTGCTAGAGCCCTTATTGAAGTTCACGCTGACTTTGATCTAAAAAAGAATGTTAAGGTTGCGATCCCGGGGTTGGAAGGTAATGGTTTCATGATGACAGAGGTTAAAATTGAGTATGACTGGGAACCGATTAGGTGTGCTGGGTGCTGTGTCTTTGGGCATGACGATAAATCTTGCCCGAAGAACCCGATAAAGGTGGTTGGAACTAAGACTGATGCTAATGGTTTTCGGGATTTTAAAGGGAAGAACAAAAAAGGAGGCCAGCATGGGATCCAGATTAACAATAAGAAGCCGAAGATGGTGTACCGTCCGGTTGTTAAAACCCAAGCTAAACCCCAAGCGGATAGAGCTTCTTCGTCTACGGCTCAAGTTCAGGTTTCAAACTCCTTTGATGCGCTGCAAGATGAGGAGGAGGGCAATATCGGTGATGATTCTAATGGTAATCCACCCAAAGATGGGGACCCGATTAAAAAAGCAATAATGGGCTTAGAGATGAGATTCTAACGGATGAGGTTTCACTGGATGATCTTCTTTCTGAGATTCCGAAGTTCATGGAGGGAAGAAAGGAAGGTAAAAAATCTGAGGGTGCAAGCACACCCGGTCAAGAGGTTTCCAATGGGTAGTATCGGTGATTGGAATATAAGGGGATTGAACCACTCCCTTAAACAAAAGGAGGTTCGTCAGGTTATCAATGAGAATCATCTTCACGTTTGTGCGATTATGGAGACTCATGTGGATGTTTCAAACGTTTCAGATGTTTGTAGGAAGGTCTGTAGTGATTGGCAATGGTATTCTACTGCTAGTAGTTGCTTGGGTGGAACCCGAATAATGGTTGGTTGGGATGAACATAAAGTGGATGTTATGATTCTTGCTCAAACAAGTCAGGTGATTCATACGCAGATTATTTTTAAGCTGGATAAAAAGTCGCTTTTTTGCTCTTTTGTGTATGCGGAAAATCATTACAAAGAGAGGCGTGTTTTATGGGATGATCTATGTCGCCATTATTCTTTTATGCGAAGTAAACCATGGGTGTTAATGGGTGACTTTAACGCCACACTAGCCTTTGATGATACATATACGGGTTCTTCTATGACGAATATTCGGACAAGGGAATTCAAAGATTGTGTAAATGAGATTGATGTGTTTGATATTAATAGTACTGGGTTTCATTACACGTGGACGAACAAACAGAGGAATGGTAATACAATTTTCAGGAAGCTTGACCGTGTGTTAGGGAATGTGCAATTCACGGATGTATTTCTGAATTCGGGAGCTCGGTTTTTGCCTTTCAGAATCTCGGATCATACTCCATGCATTCTCACCCTTCCAAATGTTCAACGAGACAAAGCGAAACCTTTTAAGTTTGTTAATTTAATTGCTGATAAGAGGGGCTTTCTTGAGGAAGTTAAACGGGTATGGGAAACGGAATGTTCGGGAGATACTATGTATAAGGTGGTGTATAAGCTTAAGCTTTTGAAGGGTCCGTTAAGGAAACTTCTTTATAACCAAGGCAATCTGCATGAGAAAGTGGTAGTGATGAGGAAGCGGTTGGAGGAGTGCCAGACGGAGTTGGTAACGCGCCCGGGTAATGATGATTTATTGTTGAATCATGAAAAGGTTTTACAGATGTATAAGGAGGCTATTCGGGATGAAGCTTCATTTTTGCAACATAAATCGAAGGTCGACTGGCTGTCATTGGGAGACTCTAACACAAGATACTTTCATAATGTTGTTAAAGCTAAGAATCATCGAAGTCGAATTTTCACAGTTCGAAATGCTGCGGGGCAGTTATTTGAAGGTAGTGAAGTGCCTCAAGCTTTGGTAGATCATTATATGGATTTTTTTGGCACTACAGCCTATACAACGATTCAGTCGTCACCAGACTTATTTCATCAGAAGCTTTCGGTGGATAAGGCTGACTTTATGGTTCGTAATGTGACGGATGAGGAAATTAAGAATGTGATGTTTTCTATTGCGGGAAACAAAGCGCCAGGCCCGGATGGTTATACGTCTGTCTTTTTCAAGAAGTCTTGGCATATTGTTGGTGAGGAGGTGTGTAAAGCGATTAGGGAGTTTTTTAACAACGGATGGTAGTGCGATTTGTTTTTGTTTGTGTCGCTTGTTTACTCTTGTATGGCCTGTCATACTTGAGAACTGGAGGTGTTTTTGCCTTCACTTGTTTTGTTTGGTTTGGTGGTATAAAATTTAACCGGGGTAACCCTTTACCCAAAAAAAAAAAAAAAAGAACCCGGGTAATGGGTTGTAAAGTAGTATAAGTATGAACCGGGTAACGGTAAGCGTAGAACAAACCGACGTGTGAATGATGTAAGGAGTTATAAAGTCAGAAGATTAGTCCGAAAGTAAACGAATGAAGCCTTAGACTAAGGTCAAGGCCAACTAAAGATCAAAAGCGAAAATAAATGATTCCAAACATAACAAGGGATGCCTTAACGCTATATATGGATATATATACATTTGAATAAAGACACGAATAAAAGATGATCTACGGGATCATCATAACCTATGGAATTAAAAGTAGTGTTAAGGCTTACAGGGCCAAGAAGACCCTTGGGTCATAAATAAAAAGAAACAAACTGTTAGGGTTTCACCTTAAAAAGGTGAAAATCTAAAGAAATAGCCTATGAGGCTAAGTGAAAGAACCTACGGGTCAATAACGTAAGCGAGGGAACTTGTTACGATTCCCCGTGTAAAACGAGAATGGAAAGGAATAAATTATTGGTTGTCAATTTCCTTGATGTGAGTAATTGATATAAGATAAAGAAAAAAAACGTTAAACTAAAATTCGGTTTTAGTAAGAAACAACGTTTCAACAAATATGAATATTATGAGACGAACTCAGAAATGGTTAATATTAAAGAATATAGGTTTTAACACCGATAGGTGTAAAATGATACATTCGAAGGAATGATTTTAGACGATGAAAAGTCGACATAAACTTAAACAAGATGTGATGTGATTACGGTCACTAGAAAGGCAACATAGAATCTAACCACGTTGTAACGTGAGTTACGAGATATGAAATTAGAAATACGCAAAAGGCCGGGATAGCAATATGATATACCCGAGTGACAGGGTATAAAGTGACGGCGACAAATCAGTCTAGCCGGTAAAAAATCATTTAAAGTCAAAATAGTGTTACAACTTAGGCAAAGCGCTTGTCAATATAAAAATTAGCTAGAAGTAAACATGTTGAATAATAAATACGACCGAGTAATCAGATGACAACTCGGTCAGATAAGTGACCAGAATAAGAAATGCAAGCTGAAAGTAATGGCCTACGAGGCCTTACACGTGAAAGGCGCAAACGCCTTCAAACCAAAAACACATTACCATACTTTTTGGTAAGATTATTATATGCGAGTAATGCTCAAGTGATCTCCGAAACTAAGGTTCAGATGATCGAAACTAATAAAGTACGTGAGAAAGGTTTCGGTGACGAAACCTCTTTAAGGGGGGTAGACTTGTAACACCCCGAAAATATAAACCTTTTCATTTATAAATTGGACGTCGGTAATAAATAGAATGAACTAACTAGGGGTAAAAATAACCTAGTTAGAGGAAAGCCTTGTAGTAACATGTTAGTGTGTTGAAAACACCTAAAATAAAAACCTAATGATAGTTGGAGGGTTAAAGGTGTCAAAATTGAAATAAGTTTTATTAAAAAAAAAAAAAAAACCCAAACACACACAAGAGTGTGTGTCTGGTTCGACTAAAACACAGGGGCGACCAAGAGCTCTCCTCAAACCCTATTTCATGCTAAAATTGATCAATTGAAGGCACACATCTGACTCAAATCGAAATCCAAGCAAAGATTAGTGATCTCCTTCGTAAAGGGATCATAAGGTATGCGAAAATTCGTTATTTGATTCCATCCAAAATTCTGAATGAACAATTATAATTTGAAATTAGTGTTGCATGAATGTTGTTTTGATGAAATTAGAATGAAATAGTGTCTAGGAATAAACCCTAGTCATTAGATTGTTGAAATTATGCTCAATGCTTGAGAATTCCATAATCACCATTGAAGGTGATTAATGGATTTTGTAGAAGCATGTTAAACACTAGGGTTATAGTTATCATTCTAGTGTATTTTGAACTCTATAAAGTAAATTCAGAATTGTTGATAGTAAAAATTTGATATGAACTTGCCTAGTTGATGTTAATCTTGGCTAAATGACAAGTTATGAACTTGATTGTAGATGTGTAAAAATCATGCCCACAAGGTGTTTGTTAAAACGCCTAAATGAATGTTCATATGTTGAAACTATGAATGAAACGCGTAATTTCCTAATTGATTTAATTAGGGGCGATATGTGATAATACGGAATCTAATCATAATGTAGATTTTAATTAATTTCACGTATCATATGATTAGAGGTAGTTAATTAGTAGAAAGTTAAACTAACCAATGACGAAATTGAATAATGATTTCGACATAGAAAATACGTAAGGTGGATTTACTAATGACTAATCTAACCACCTTGTGAATGATGATGTTAGTTTGACGCTAAACGAGCTTGGTGGAAGCTTGAGGACGAAACACGTCAAACGAGTCAATTAGGAAAAGTAAAGCATAGTTTGAATGCGAGGTAAGTTAACCTTACACCCTTTTTCATTACAGTACACTTATTTTTAAATATTGATTTTGAATTATGTTAAGTATTTGGAATATGATGTTTCGACATGGTACAATGCAAGTCGGAATAAGTGAAACTGGCGAGAAACCATAAGTTATGGTAAAAGGGGGTAAAATAGTAAACTAGTCGGGTGAAGACTAGTAAATAAGGAATTTCGAACAATACGTTATAGGGTGAATCGTAACGGGTAAAAGTGGTTAAATAAATATCCGGACATGAGTTGACGGATAGTATAAAAGATGTGAAAAGACACTATTGGATGTAAGTCTTAATGGGTCAAATAATTTAATAAATGTCTTCTAAATAATAAGAACTCACAGTGTAAACCGGGATAGGTTCAAGGGGGCGAGATGGTGTCAAAAAGCCATCTTATTAAGATAAATGGTCATTTAGACTAAACGGGTCAAATGGTGTTGTTAACACCATTCAACTATAATAACTGACGATCGCCTTATGAGTGTTGTGATCACAGGGAAGAGCTATAAAGTTCGCGAAGCTATTAATTAGTGATTAATAGCGAAAGGTATTTTAAGCGGGTTAATACTTTGACCCGAGCCAGGTATGTATAAGTAAAATTATGGCTAAAATGTGAAATTTTGGTCAAATATATTGATAGAAGTCCTTCGTCGTAAACGAGAGACTAAAGTTGACCAAAACACCCTTGATGGGTAAATAGGGCAAACGACCCATATGGGCCGTTAGAGACATGAATTAAGGTAATGTAAACTTTAGATAGGCATGTAAGTTTTAGGCATAAACCTTCTCGGATCAAATGCCAAAAATGATTCTTTTGCCGTAAAGTGGCTAACCGAAGGGTAGATTTCGGAATAAATATTTGTTACACGTAAAACCCACTACAATAATAGTTGTGGTGGAAGACCACTCAATGAATAATGTGAAAATATGATGTTAGAAGGGAATTAGATTAGTTATGCGTAAAAGCGCTTAAATACCCCTAACGGGTCAAAGTAAGCGTAAAAACATAAACAGTTTAAGTATAATATGATAACCTGTGGATTGAACTTGGTGTGTTTGAAATCATTTAATATATGATGCCCATAGGAATTAGACGTAAGAAACAAGTTGGTTTGACAAAAGCATAATCGGGTTAAAAGCTTTGCTAGAAAGTTTAATAATTAAATTTTAAGCCGAGGGCTTAAAATCTAGAAAATTTATAATGCGAGTGTCAGATTAATACTCCATGTTATGGAGAATAAAATTACGATCACGTAGGAAAAAGAATCGCATAAAACGGATTCGTAAAATGAAAGTTATGCGCGTTTTAGTGCATAACAAGTTTGAGTTAGTATAGCTGGGAATGTGCAGCACCAGCTAAAGATCAGTCTGTCGAAACAGGGGCGTCACGTCACGCGACGAATTAGGAAGTTCACCGTCGCGCAACTCAACTGCGGTCGCGGGCCGCGAAAGAAACAGATCAACCTGTCGCGCCACGCGACAGGCTCAATAACTGGCAAAAATCTGTTTGTTGTTCGTTTTTGATATTCGGACTTGATTAAATACGTTATAAACTCGTATGACTAACCATTTCATGATCTATGAAATGTAGGTACATCATGGAATGCCGAATGACGATCAAGCAAAAAGAAGGACCGAACACGATCAAGTTACAAGCTTCCACACATAGTTTTTGTTGTTATTTTTAAACAGCGAATTTATACTAATCATGATGTAATGTTTTAAAATCTCTAAAAGATTTAATTTACCTGTATTTTCCATGTATATGAAACTAATATTACATGTTCGTTTTCGTAAATTATACGAAATAAGTAAAGTAACAGCAAGGGTGTTACATGTAAGATTCATGATTTCTTTGCAAACGGTTGAAAACTGAGGAACCTTCATCATCTTGCCAAGTAGGATCATCCTGGTCTGTGTCATCCCACTCGTTGTTCATGTTACGCGGCCCTAGCCGGCTATGCAGTGGGCGCCTTTGTTGCACATTGGATGGATGATCATAGTAACTTCCTGTCTCACCATATGTATCTCGCGTGTCATGCACGCTTGGTCTTTTCTGAGGGGGTGGTCTACTGAACTGCCCTTGAAGGTTTTGCTGAGGGGGTACCTGGCGCGCACCCTCTGTTGGTCCAGGAGGTGTCATCAACGATGGTTCCGCTTGCAAAATTGCTTATTATGCGCTCAATGACTGGTAAGCAACATTGATAGTAGCAATCTGCTTAGCATACCAAGAGGGTAAGGTTTCGCCCTCTGGTAAGCCTAATAACGCCGAGATATTTGGAGCTGGAGCTGAGTTTGAGGGTCCAGCAACGTTACTCGCTGGGGTACCCGTTTGAGTGATATGTGTGATGCTCGCGCGGGGTCCCCCATTGTTTGTTGCTTCGCCTTCGATGAACTCGTCAGTAGGATAGGGTTGGACGTGCGAGTTGTCCTCCCCCTCTCCTACTTGAGAGTGTGTACCGAAGCCGAAATCAGGTATTCCTTGACCAGCCATGATCAAGAGAACAGAAAAAAGCTCAGAAGAAATAAGATGAAGTGATTGTAAACATCGGTGGGCGCCAATGAAGAAACACGGAACTTATTTAGGGTTTATTAGTTGGGTTTATATTTCAAATATGAGGGTTAATCTTCTTAATCCTTCCTGGGCTCGAGTGTGATCCTACCTGCAAAACAGTAACACCGTTAAGCTCGTTAAGAGGGGAATATGGGGGTTTCCCTCTTAACCACTCTCCCGCGTGAGAATAAGTGACTGCTTTGAGGAAAATAAGTGTGTGTTAAGAGTGAGATTAGAGAGAGCAGAATGTTCAACCTGTGTATGAAGGTACCTCTTTATAGCCGGAGTGGTGTAGAAGGAGATGGGCTGATGGGCCTTGGGCTTGAAGGCGACGACAAGGAATATCCGGTCTGTCTCACTGGTGACGACCGTTGGTGTCTTCTAGAACCTCGGTGCTGGCGCACCTAGATTGGAGCCACGTGTCCAGGTTGTCGTCCCTGTCTCCCTTCTGACATCAGCAGGTGAGTGGAGATCATGGGGCAGTTGTCGCCGCCCCCTGATTGGTGCCACGTAGGCGTCCTTGCGTACCTTTTGTCTCCTGCACGATTGTTAATCGTGGAGCACGATGGAGTACAGCCTGCTGGACGCTGATTGGCTTGCTCTTCTGCCACTCGTACCTTTGGCACTTCCTGAAATGGCCCTGCGCCGTAACTCTCGTGTGGCCTTTTTTGTGTGTACAACTAGCCGACGTAAGGTCGTAGGAGTTGAGGGCTCTTATTTAGGATACTAAATGTGAAACTAATATTATCTCTTGTTTGGGCCTCGCGCGGGGCTCAGGTTTTACCTAAGTAGCCCGCGGGGGGCTACAGATTAATCAGCTTATTGAGTAAGGAGTATGGTCCAGCGCGCGACCTGATTGGTCTGCACGTCTTTTTGGGACCATACCCCTTCAGAAGTGTAGTTTACGAATTATACAACATTCAAGTTTCAAACATTTTTTTTCATCTTAGATTCAGAAACTTCAAAGATTAATGATTTGTTTTGAACAATATAATCTGATTTCAGCCGATTAAAACACAGAAAACAGTTCGAAAATGATGAGACAAATCTAAAATGTTCAAGTTTTCAACCAAATCACACCAAAATCAACCGATTTCAATGAAAACCAACTGATTCAGTCCTAAAAACGTCAAAATTATTCTGATTCATTTCACAATTACTTTCAGAGCATCCGTAGCTCTGATACCACTTGTGAGGACCGTGATCGCTCTTTGACTAATGCGCTCCGACCGGTTTCGGTAAACCTACACGCTACGTGCAGAATCCATGTGTGTAGTAGACATGAAGATCAAGCATACATCGTTAAAGTATGTTCTCATTGATGATTTAGCAAAATACAAAGCCAAGAGAAATTTGGCAGCAGTTCGGATCAGAATGCCAAAAGTTACAATTGGTGAGAACCCACTGCCCCTATATATAGACCTCAAGTGCCTTCGTACAAAGCTATGGTGGCTTCATATGAAGCCAGGGCATGGTCTCACTTCAAACAAACTACACTAACATACCTCCCTTCGTATGAAGGTAGTCATACAAAATCAAAAAAACATGTTCAAACATAAACATATACACATAAAGACTCAATACTTGACGAAGGCTACAAACATTTGCATCTACATGGGTTCAGCAGAGGATGTACCTTTTGTAGACCCAGCAGTGGTTTTAGGAGGGGTGATGATTGGTTGTCTAACATTTCTTGTTGACTTTCTCCTTTGTGAAGTGCCAATGTCCTCCTTTTTCTTCTGCTCAGTCTATTCTTGTGTCTAAAGCTTTTGTCAACACATCTGCCAACTGCTCCTTAGTTGGAACATGATGCAGAGAAATCAAACCTTTTTCATAGCTATCCCTCACAAAGTGATGTCTGATGTCAATGTGCTTGGTTGTTGAATGAGAAACTAGATTTTTAATGATGTTTTTAGCTACTTGACTATCCAACATGAGAGAAGTCTTTAATGCAGTTACACCAAAATCCAGCAACTGATTTTGAAGCCACAGGATTTGGGCTGTACAGCTTGCAGCAGCAATGTATTCAGCCTCTGCTGTTGATGTTGAAACCGTTGCTTGCTTTTTGCTTTGCCAAGAAACCAAGCAATTGCCTAGAAATTGGCACCCTCCTGAAATGGACTTCCTTGTAGTATGACAACCAGCAAAGTCACTGTCTGAATAACTTGAAAGATCAATATTCCATTAGCAGAATACCAGATACCAAGTATGGGAGCACCTTTTATGTATCTGAATATCCTTTTCACATCTATAAGATTTAACTTTCTAGGTGCTGACTATGAACTTGCACAGACACATGTAGCAAACATGATGTTTGGCCTAGATGCAATTAGGTATAATAAAGATCCAATCATGCTTCTGTAAAGTGTTTGATCAACCAAGTCATCTTTGTCATCTATAGTGATCAGCTTTGTGGTGGCAATGGGTGTACTACAAGATTTACAATCATTCACATCAAATTTTGTTAAAAGTTCATTGACATATTTGCTTTGATGAATGAATGTACCAATTTGCAATTGCTTAACTTGGAGACCAAGAAAGCATCGAAGTTCACCCATGGCACTCATCTCAAACTTTTCTGTCATAAGTTTCCTAAACTCTTCACACATGGAATTGCATGTGGATCCAAAAATTACAGTGTTTTATCAATTTTACCTTTTTGTGAAGCCTATGGATAAAAGAAAGGTGGAAAGAGTTTTATACCAGGCCCTTGGTGCTTGTTTCAAGTCATACAGAGTTTTATTAAGCTTGTAGACATGATCTAGATAAATGGCATCTTCAAAACCAGGTGGTTGGCATACATATACCTCTTCCTGAATCTTACCATAAACGAATGCACATTCATTTGATATACCTTGATGTTGTGGTTGACAGCAAAGGCTAAGAACAATCTGACGGCTTCCAATCTTGCTACAAGAATAAATGTTTCATCATAATCAATGCCTTCTTCTTGTCTAAAACCTTGAACCACAAGCCTAGCTTTGTTTTTGACAACAATGTCCCTTTCATCTGTTTTGTTCTTGAAAACCCATTTTGTGCCAATTGGACATACATCCTTAGGTAATGGTACAAGTTCCCATACTTTTTATCTCTTGAACTATTGGAGATCTTCCTGCATGGCCTCTACCCAACTATTGTCTTTCAGTGCCTTTTGGTACTTGACAGGTTGTGTGAGTGATAGAAAACCAGTAAAAAGACATATGTTTTGGGATTGACTTCTTGTGAGCACCCTTCATTGATGTTGCCAATAACTTGATCTGGTGTATGACTTTTAAGGTAGATTAGATCTCCCTTGTATGGAATGATGGTATTTAGAGTTGAAGGCTATAGATGTGAATCATCTGAGCTAACATAGGTTGGCAATTTTGAAGAGCTAACATTTGTTTGGAGTGGAGGTGGAGGTATGGGTGGAATGGGTGTGAATATGGGTTGAGTTTTATCCACAGAGGATGGACTTTTGTCAGCTGTGGTTTGACTGGATGAGGTGGCAGAGGTTTGAGGATCAACAACTGTTGATGCAGTTGTGGCAGAGTTTTCACAACATTTTTGAACATCTGTTTCTCCTGTGGTGGAAGTGACTTTATATTGTGGGATCACAAGGTCAAATCCATAATCTTCATGGGAAGACTGTGGTGTACCTGAATAGTTAGTCTTGACAGACACATCTTCAAATGTAAATTTATCTAAGTCAAACAATTTAGCAGGATTTGCTTGGATTTTCAAAGAAGAAAGTTCATTGAATTTTACATTCAAAGTCTCTTCTACACACCTAGTCATTATGTTAAACACTTTGTAGGCCTTGGCAATGGTTGAGTATCCCAGAAAATAACCACAATCTACTTTGGCTGCAAATTTTGAAATTGAATCTTTTAAGTTTAAAATGAAACATGGGCAACCAAAGATTTTGAAATAAGAGATCAGTGGTTTGATCTTGAACAGAGTTTCATAAGCAGTCTTTTGATGTCTAGGGTTGATTAAAACTCTGTTTGCACATAGCAAGCAGTGTTTACAGTCATTGCCCAAAAAGACTAAGGTAAACCTAAGTCTGCAAGCATTGTTCTTGCAGCCTCAATTAAGGTCCTTCTCTTTCTTTGAACCACCCCATTTTTTTCTATTGTTCTTGGGATGTTGTACTGCCTTACAATCCCTTTTGACACACAGAAGTCATCCAACTCCTTATTTTTAAACTTTGTTCCATTGTCACTCCTGAAGATTTTACTGGCAGATCAAATTGCTTTTCAACTTTTCTTACAAAGTCCTTCAAAATACCTGCAGTCTCATCTTTGGAGTGCAAAAAGTAAGTCCATGTAAACCTTGAAAAATCATCAATTATGACAAGACAATACCTCTTCTTTTTAAGACTCGTGATTTTAACAGGGCCAAACAAGTCCATGTGTAACAATTACAAACACTGACTAGTTTTGGACTCATCAATGGATTTGAATGAACTTTTATGTTGTTTACCTTTTAGACAAGAAACACAATGTTCATCACATGTGAAAAGTTTTGGTGGAAGGCCTCTTACAAGAACTTGTTTTGAGAGTGTGGTGATAGTTTTTGAGATTTGTGTGACCAAGTCTTCTATGCCATAGTTCTGTCTCTTTGATAGAGATAGCTGAGAACTGAAAAGCATCTGACATTGGATTATCTTTCAACATATCAACCACATACACATTGCTACTCCTTTGAGTAACAAGCTGTGTTTTGCTCCCGGCTATGATTTCTTCAATCTTTTTCATCACATCTGGCCCAACAATCTTACAAGTTTCCTTAGTGAAGAATGACCCATAGCCTTTGTCACTCAATAGAGACACACTAAGAAGATTAAATTTAAGATTGTCAATAAGATTGACATGTTCAAACTTGAGTTTCCCTGCTTGGATTGTCCCTGATCCCAACACTTTCCCTTTTGAGTGGTTACCAAAAGATATATCACCCCCTCTATGTTTTATGAAGTCTTTAAGAAGGGCTCTACATCCTATCTACATACCATAAATTATAAAGGCAAGTAGAAGCTCCCTGCACATCAATAAACATATTAGTTTTGGTGAGTGTCCAAAGCCAAAATGGCTTTGGATGTCGTAACAAACATTCCAGCCTCAAGTCCAGGAGAATGGTCAGAGTTTTGAGCAGATTTTTGAAACATCTGATGTGGACCATTTCCTGTCAAGTGGTTTAACCATGAGGATGCTTGTTCACTCTTGGTTTTGAAGGTCTTTTGTAGGCCTCATAACCATGTGGTACTCTTTGGTAAAGTGGTTGGCCATATCCTCTTGAAAATTGGTTTGCTGGTGGTGCATCTGTTACCTGAACCTCTCTGGGAATAGAGGTTGCATTCAACTATTTGGTAACAGATGTTTGGACTGGGATGAAGTTTTGTTGGGACTTTCGTTTTTCAGTACTAGCCCTTTGACTCTCAAGTGTTTTTTTTTTATTTATACTCATTTCTTTTGACATCAAATTTTTTTAGATAAACACACTCTTGAGTTTTGTGATTTTTCTTACCATTGATTGTGCAATGAGGTGCAGGAGCAATCACACTTGTCTTGTTTATATCATATGCTTTTAAAAGAAAACAGTTTTTAGTAACATGATTCTTCTTTTCACAAAAGTCACAAAACAAGTTTTTGATCTTCTCTTTCTTCTTCCCTTTTTCAGCCTCTTTGTCAACAGATGTTTTAACATCTGCTTGAAGGTCTTTTAAGGGAATGATTTTCACTTTAGTTGCTTTCACACCCTCAATGGTTGAGAAGTCCATTGGCTTAAAATTTTCAAGAATGTCACACTGATGTAATGTAAAATACATCCTTTATTCGTGTAAAGTTTGTATATATTTTGTTTAGTTTGATTCAAGGTTTAGTTAGAATTCGTTACTTTAGTTAGTTCTTGTGTTTTCAGACCATTTATGCTGAAAGTGAAGAAAAACAGTGAATAATCTACTGATTATAAACCTGAAACAAGAATCAGATCGTCACGTAGCTGAACCGGAACGGAAATCAAATAATTTAGATGAAAATAGGCCTTGGCGCTACACGACGAGGATCTGGCTTCACCATGGGGCGCGTGCCAATAAAATAATAAGTTCAGGAATTATAAGCCGTCGCGTCGCGCGACAACTAATAGGTTTTCCCTTCGCGTAGCGCGATGGGGTTGAAGTCGGCAGACACTTCGTTGTTGATTAGGGTTACATTATAAATTGAAATTAACATTGAATCGGTAGCAACTTATGAACCAGCAATCCTTTGAACGAATTTTGGGTATTCTTTCAAGCGTTTTTGAGATCTCGGAGCTGCCGGTTGAAGCTTTGAAGCCTAGGAAGTCATCCTTTGCGGTTTTGCAATTCGGGTGTCTTTTATCTTCGTTTCTTTACTTTAACTATGTTTCGTTTGATTGAAAATACTTTGTTTTTGGTGTATTCCATGAATTTGATTGGCTAAATTGTTAACACTACCTAGACTTGGATGAATGGTTTTGCTAAATTTTTTATTTTTTATAATGGATGATTAATATTTATGGTTTGTTTATGAAAGTAGTCGATTTGATTATTGATTAGATGTATATGCATGCTTAAAGTTGTTTGAAAATTGTTTATTGCTTCGTATGATTCTTGGTGACGGTCTTTATCACATAAAAGAGTCATGCTAGGTTATAGATTTTGGTGAGTGTCTATATCACGTAATAAATTTATAATCTTTAGGGTTAATCGGCCGATATACCTTAGAAGTAATAATCGGAAATCAAATAAATTAAGTGTTCTACTAATTCTCAATAGCTGTGAGGTGCAAGGTTATTGTTAGGTCTAAGTCATTAAATCGCAAGGTAGGAGCTTCGTAAGGAGTAACCCTTTTGACTGTTGTCTAACAAGTCTAATCAAGAACTCAAGCCTACCCTAGGTTTAGGTCCTGTGAGGGAGTACATCTTGTTAGGATCCTTTTGTAAACCCGTTAGATGTCCTGTGAGGGATTCTAACAGACCGGTGTTCGTAACAGGCTCTAGGGTGCCATAAGAGTCTCCTTGAGAACGGTTGAGGGTCTTGTTTGGTATCTCAAAAGGTTTAGGATTATAAGATCATGGTTCCATAATAATTAATATCTTAATAAAAATCATTACGAAAGCAAACCAGGATTCAAATCTAGGTAGTATCTTCACCATCTGAGTAAAATCTAAAACTAGTTCGTGTTGGTTAATTTAGTTAATTAATTTAATTTAGTTGCAATTTTTAGGATTTTTAGAAACCCCCCCCCCCCAAACATAAAAACAGTTAAGTGTCATGTCACTGTCAGTCTAAATAGAGTCAATAGCGTAATTAATTAGAGTCTCGTGGGTTCGATATCCGGACTTACTTTGCTTTACTAGAGTCGATCAGTTCACTTGCCGGTTAGTAGTTTAGAGAGTCTAAAGTATTACTTTTGTGTCTAGATTAGAGTAATTTTAGTTACTTTTATTAAACTACTTTTAGCTCATTAAGTTTTTGGCGCCGTTGCTGGGGACTCTTGGCAATTGTGCTGATTACTTTGTTTGGACTTAACTGATATTATACGTGCTATTTGTTTGTTTGTTTGAGTCGTAGGCGTCTAGATTAATTATAGTTTCTTTTATATTTTTGTCGAGTCTTTTATTAGAGGACTGCCACCGAATCCGAACTTCTCGTCTTCAAGCTTTAAGGTTAGTAAAACTTCTTCCTCATCTTCCACCTCTTCTGACTCTACTCTCCAATCTAAACCACCAGCCATTGACTTCACTCCGAACTCATCACCCCATAATTCCCCACCACCCTCTCATCCTCCGAGTCCACCACCCGTAGTCCAAATGGCTGTAAATCAAACCGTTCACCAACGCTCCACCGCCGGTTTCACCGGTGCGAACTCACCCATCACCTTACCCGCCATCGACAAAGAAGAATCTTGGCAAATCCCTTCGTACATCATGACCTCTATTACCAACTCGCGTCAATTTCATGGTCGTGATGACGAAGATGCACCTGCTCACATCAACCGCCTTTCCCGCCTGTGTGGTACCTTCTCTATAGAAGGTGCCAACCTTGATGCCTGTTTCCTTCAGGTCTTCCCATTCTCAGTTGCGAGCCGTGCAGCCACATGGTTTGATTCGCAGCCCGCAGGTACGTTTACCACCTGGGCCACCCTTCGAAATGCCTTCCTTGCCAAATACTTCCCACCCGCCAAAGCAACTAGACTTTGCGATCAGATCCATTCGTTCTGGATGGAGCCTAACGAACCTTACCATCTAGCCTGGGAGAGATTCTAAACCTTACTATCCCGTTGCTCTCAAAACGGTCTATCTTATTGGGCACTTGTAGAGAAATTCTACAACGATCTCACTCCCGAGACTCAAGCCCGGTTTTACACTTCGGCAGGCGGCCACCTCATGGGAATGAAAATTGTGGCTGAATGCAATGACCTTTTTGAGAGTTTCGCACATTCTGACATCGATCATCGCGCTACCACCAGGAATTCAATTCCTGTGTCTAGTACTCCCTCGGCTGGTCGAGGGATACACCAAGTTAGCTTGGAAACATCGGTAGCCGCGAGGATGGAAAACCTTGAGAGGAAGCTTACCAATGAGATTCATGACTTAAGAGCTAGGGTAGATTGGTGTGAGGTGTGTAGGGGAGGTCACAACATTACTTTTGTGTCTAGGTTAGAGTAATTTTAGTTATTTTTATTAAATTACTTTTAGCTCATCAAGTTTTTGGCGCCGTTGCCGGGGACTCTTGGCAATTGCATTGATTACTTTATTTGGACTTAACTGATATTACACGTGCTATTTGTTTGTTTGTTTGAGCCGTAGGCATCAAGATTAATTATAGTTTCTTTTATATTTTTGTCGAGTCTTTTATTAGAGTCGTCTTACTTGTTTCTTTATTGGTTTTGCAGTGGATGCCCCATACGCATTCACATGGACTGCCACCGAATCCGAACTTCTCGTCTTCAAGCTTTAAGGTTAGTAGAACTTCTTCCTCACCTTCCACCTCTTCTGACTCTACTCTCCAATCTAAACAACCAGCCATTGACTTCACTCCGAAGTCGTCACCCCATAATTCCCCACCACCCTCCTATCTTCCGAGTTTGCCACCCGTAGTCCAAAATCAAACCGTTCACCAATGCTCCACCGCCGGTTTCACCAAGGCGAACTCACCCATCACCTTTCCTGCCATCGACAATGAAAAATATTTGCAAATCCCTTCGTACATCATGACCGCTATTACCAACTCGTGTCAATTTCATGGTTGTGATGACGAAGATGCACCTGCTCACATTAACCGCCTTTCTCGCCTGTGTGGTACCTTCTCTATAGAAGGTGCCAACCTTGATGCTCGTTTCCTTCAGGTCTTCCCATTCTCACTTGCGGGCCGCGCAGCCACATGGCTTGATTCGCAGCCCGCAGGTACGTTTACCACCTGGGCCACCCTTCGAGATGCCTTCCTTGCCAAATACTTCTCACCTGCCAAGACAACTAGACTTCGTGATCAGATCCATTTGTTCCGGATGGAGCCTGACGAACCTTACCATCTAGCCTGGGAGAGATTCTAAACCTTGTTATCCCGTTGCTCTCGACATGGTCTCACTCCCGAGACTTGAGCCGGGTTCGACACCGGCAGGTGGCCACCTCATGGGAAAGAAAACTGTGGCTGAATGAAATGACCTTTTTGAGAGTTTCGCACATTCTGACATTGATCATCACGCTACCACCAGGACTTCCATTCCTGTGTCTAGTACTCCCTCGGCCGGTCGAGGGATACACCAAGTTAGCTTGGAAACATCAGTAGCCGCAGCGATGGAAAACCTTGAGAGGAAGCAGTTCAAAGAGATTCATGACTTAAGAGCTAGGGTAGATAGGTGTGAGGTGTGTAGGGGAGGTCACGACACTATTGATTATCCCACGCTCACTCTTGAGCAGGTCGAGTTAATAGCAGATCAAAATTGAAGTCCAACAAACCCTTTCAACAACTCAAACTTAGGGTCCAATTGGCGTAGTAACAATAATACCTTCCATTCTTCCGGTAACCCCCTGGTTTCCAAACAGGTTTAAATCAAAACAGGGAGCAGGCTTATTATTCTGGTGGGGGTTCAAATCCGCAGGGTCAGTTTGGTAGCTCAGGGTCAAACACTCTGGTCAGTGTTCTGGTGGGGCTTCACAAGGTCAGTTCAGCTTAGGGGGTTCAAATAGGCAATATCCTAGTGGGGGTTCAAACCAAGAGGGTCAAACTAGGACTGGGGTTCGGGTGGTAGTCTAGATAGAATTGAGGAACTTCTTTCTCAATTAGTGATTAAGGATCAAACAACCCAAAGAACATTAGAAGCTAACCAAAGAACCTTAGAAGCCACTCAAAGAACCCTAGAAGTTCATGCCACATTCTTAAAGAACAATCTCTCCAACTTTTTGGACCTTCAGAGGCAAGTCGGTGACATATCTCGTCAATTGCAAGAAAGGCCTTCCGGTCAATTCTTAGGAAACACCCAACAAAACCCATCTGGCCAACTAAAGGCAATCACTACTCGAAGTGGTAGGTCGTTAGGAGAGGTAGTTAGAGAGGGAGTTGAGGATGAGGAGGAGGAACAAGTAGATGAGGAGATCGAGATGGAGACTCCCGGTAAGGTGCACATTAGGCTAGACCCAGCAAGTACCGCACACACCGAGGAGCCTCAAGTAGAGAAGAGTGTAGAAAAGTGACTGATAGGGGTTAGGCCGTCACCACTCATAGATCATTCACACGTCCCATACCCTGCCTGCCTTAAGCATCAGAAATATGCTAAGGAATACGGGCAGTTTCTCGAGATGTTCAAGCAATTAAAAGTCAATCTTCCATTCATTGAGGCCCTTCACTCCATGCCCAAATATGAAAAATTCCTTAAGGACCTTCTCATGCGTAAGGATAGGATAGGTGAGCTTTCGAACATTCCGCTGACCGGTGGTTGTACCCCGGTAATTTTGAACAAGCTACCGGAGAAACTAACATATTTGGGTACCTTCACCATTCCATGCCTATTCGAGGGTGGCGTTACTCCCGCTCATGCTTTAGCCGATCTATGTGCTAGCATCAATTTGATGTCATTATCTCTTTACGAGAAGCTAGGATTAGGAGAGCTTATGCCCACTCGCATGGCATTGTCATTGGCCGATCGCTCGGTCAAATATTCTCGTGGGATCATAGAAATTTTGCATGTTAAAGTCGATAAGTTCGTTTTTCCCATAGATTTCATTGTTTTAGACATGGAGGTCGACGAGAGAGTTCCCATCATATTAGGCCGTCCATTCCTTCGCACCTAAAGAATATTATAGATGTCTTTGACGACAAGATTTCACTTCGCGCGGGCCACGGGACCGTCACATTTGAGATCGATAGGGCCATGCAACACCCGAGTGGTAGAGATGAGGATAGTGGGCCGTGTCATTCCGTCTTCTTTCTAAACTCTTTTATTTCATGCGTCGATACGTGTCTTGAGTATATTAGTGGAGCCTACTTGGTGAGTGAGGGAGTTGTTGACGAGGAAATGGAAGAAGAGACCCTAGAAGAGGAGGATGAGTTGTGGGTTCCCGAGACATTGGAACTCAATGAGATTAGTGAAGAAAGTGGTCTTATGGATATTCCTCCCCCCTTAGAGCTTAAGGTCCTTCCATCACACTTAGATTATGCATTTTAGGAGAGAAATCGAACATGCCCATCATCATCTCTTCTAAGTTGACGGAGGAGGGGAAGTTGAAATTACTCGATGTGTTAAAAACACACAAGGAGGCGATTGCAAATGATGATGAACTACTTAGACTTGACTGTTTAGGGTCACCGGATCGATCCAACAAGTGGTATCAGAGCTCAGGACGAGGAGTTCATACCAAATTCAGCTTGATTTTACCGGATTCTCACTCTTCTACTCATTCTTTTCTGATTTGAATGAGATTTTACGGTTGAAATGGCCTGAAACTCACATATATCAAGCAAAACATATTGTTAACTAACACTTGAAAGAATTGGACCTTAATTCAAACAAAATCTTATAAAAACTTGTGATTTCGCTTGAAAAACTCTTCGAAAATGCTGATGTCATCCAGATTTCGCTTGAAAGTTCAAGCGAAATAAGTCATTTTGGTTCAAAATCAGATTTCGCTTGAAAGAAATTAGTGGATTTCGCTTCAAAATCATATTTCGCTTGAAACATTTGTCTAATTTCGCTTGAGTGGGGTTTCGCTTGAGTTTGAATTGATATTTCGCTTGAAAAGCAATTTTGATTGTAGACCTGATTTCGCTTGAAGCTATTTCGCTTCAACTGATTTCGCTTGAATCTGCTGTTTTTCAAAATCAAAAATTTTCTAAGTGTTTGTTGATCATTTCAGGTACGTGAAGATGGATGATTTCAATCCATTCTATGATGTTTTTTCCTTTGCTGGAAATGGTGGAGATGATATTTCAAATGACACATCAAACAATACGAATGAGAAAGCTCTGAGTGCAAAGAAGATTATTTCCGACACGATGAGTGTAGAGAGTGCGTATGGGACGTATAACAAACCTCCAAAGTTGCTGGCAATAGAAGATTATAATAGGTGGGCTACAAGATTTGACGAGTGGCTTCAAGCTTTTGCATATCCAAGCTGGAAAAGTTTAAAGAATGGTTACCTTAGAGGAGAACGGTTTGGTGAAAGTTTGACAGATCCTGATGACGTTGAAAGATATATTGCTGAACAAAAGTTCATCGCGTTGATTCATCAGTCTATGAGAGATGATATAATTTCATTGATTGAATATGAAAATTCAAAAGATCTTTGGGAGAAACTGAGGGTTAAGTGTGTAGGTAGTGATGAGATAGTAAAAAACAAAAAGAAACTGTTAAGAAAAGAGTTTGATTTATTTGGTTGTTTGAAGAACGAGTCTGTTTCCAAAATGATTGAGAGATTTGGGCATCTGAAATTGGAGCTGGCATGACACAAAATTGTATATACTCAAGAAGAGTTGGTAGACAAATTGTTCGACTCGCTGCCGATTGAACAAGATTGGCAGTACTTTGCATTAATGCTGAAGAATACAATCAAATCTGAAGATTTAACAGTGGATCGGCTTATTAAAAGACTGGAGAGTCACGAGTTGGAGATTAAGAAATCTAGCAAAGTCAATAACACATCTTATCAGCAGAATGTGGAGTTGTACTACAGAGGAAATCTACCAAAGACTGGTTCTCCAAGAACAGCATTTTCTGCAGAAAGTTCAAATACTGTGAATCAAGAAACTCCTCACAGTGGTTTTCATAGTGGATCTTCTTCAACAAATTCAAGTCAATGTACATCAAAGAATCTGTTCCAATGTAACATTGATGTTGATTTGAAGAATGGTCAGAATTTCAGTGAAGAGTCTACTAAACAACAGATGGTGTTCTTAGCGTCTGTGTTAGAATCGTACGAAAGTCTCGTTGCAGGAAAGATAGGCAACACCAACCTAACAAAGGAAGACTACGAACAAATCGATCCTGAGGAGATGGAATTGATCGATATAAGGTGGTGTATGGCTAGTGTAGTGAGAAGAGCACATCGTTTCATGGAGATTACTGGAAGACAGTCTATTGGTGGACCTTCTACCAAGTTAGGCTTTTATAAGTCAAAAGTGACGTGCTTCAAATGTAAACAGAAAGGTCACTTTAAGCGTGAGTGCAGAAATGCTTACATTGATGATACTGCAAATCCTTTTCGGGAGGATTACTACAAAAGAGCGATCTATCATCAGAATAAATCAGAACCGCCCAGAATGAAGCAGCTTGAAGATACTTCCAAAGAAAAATCAAGAGCTCTTGCTGTTATTCATGATGATGAAGGTTTTGATTGGAGTGAACTACTACCAGAGGAAGATGCAGTAGGGTATGCGTTTGTAGCAAAAGAAGAAGAAGTTCTTGTTCCTAAAGACACCAGAACTGAAGAATATAAGTACCTCGCAAGAAAGCAGAAAGCAGAATACAAGATGATCAGATTATCTAAGGTGTTCATCGAAGCCAAGAGAGCAAAGAGATGGGATGTTGATAGAGAATGTTACCTTGATCCTCAAGGAAACATTGCTATTGATACAAAAACTCTTAGTATTGAAGCCTTCATTGAGGAATTTAAAGCAGAAGAAGATGCCAGACAGAGAAAATGGTGGGGAGGAGGAGAATCTGAAGAGAAAGAGACAGCAAAAGAACAGCAGTCAAAGAAAGTGGATGATGGAATTATAGATACTTCACAAGAATTTACTGCTGAAAACTTGGGAAAGATGGCTGACAAAGTGCTTGCTGCAAAAGAACTTGAGGTAGATTCTAAGTCTGAATCTGAGTTTAAAAGCAAGGTCAGTCTAAACATTTCAACAAGTGAGACAGGTAAGAAAGTCAAAGGTGATAGTGACTGCAAAAGTTGCATGAAAAACTGCAAGTTTTGTAGTACACTTACTTACTCTAGTAATGCAAAGGTTGAAGAACTGACAAGAAAAGTCAGAAAGGTTGAAGATCAGATTTTAGATCGTGATAAGATGCTTAAAGCTTCAAATGATCGTGCTAACAAGTTAAATGATAAAATTGAAGTAGAAAGAATTAAGAAGGAAAATGAAAAATTGGTTCTTGAAAATCGTAAAATTTCAGAAAATTTTAACAAACTAAAATGAACGGTACTAGATTCTAATGAAAGAAACGATAAAACCAATAAAGAAAATGAGCATTTAACTGTTGTTCTTAGACACAAAGAAGAGCAAATCAACCAACAACTGGATGAGATTGCTAAATTGAAGCTTCAGTTTGAAGAAGCTAAGATTGAGAATGAGCGCATTAATCTGAAATTAACCAGTTACAGCTCTGCAAGCTTTGTTTTGCAACACATTGTTCCCAAACCAATCAGGAAAAACAAAGCAGGCGAAGATGTTTACTCGGATGGAACTGGGGTTGGGTTTCATCAGGTTCCACCTCCAGTTTTAAACAATTACTCAAAGAAAAAGTCCAGGTTGGTTAATGATGAAGATGAAACGAATGAAATAAAACTTCCAGAGTCAATTGATGTGACATTTTCTTCATCATCATCTGATGATAGTGTTCAATCTGAGATTGTTAAAGGCATGGCTGAAAGTTTTTTGAAGTCAGATAGTGATTCAGCTGAGGATGAAGAGTGTTTTCTGAACAATTACATTTCGAAACAAAAATCCAAAAACAACTTAGGTGATGAACCGGGTCTTGTGATGTACAAGATGGCTGGATCGGATAAGTTGTATTCGGATTCTGAGTTTCCACTGGAGAATGTTAATGTGAACAAATTGAAAAACATTTTCAAATTGGTTGAAATTGATTTGTCCGAAGTAGAAGGTTTGAATAAGACAAAGAGGCAAATGAATTTTGAAAAAGATAAAGCTTACTACAAGAAACCTGTTGTTCCACCGCGTTTTTATAACAACAATCAAAACAGATGGTCGGATGGATATCAGGGTGGTAAGAACTATCAAAGAAGAAATGTTCAAAACAAAAAGTTTGCTGATAAAAGGGTGTTTGTGAACGGTTCAAGTTCACTTTCTGATGAAGAATCTAAGATTTTTTCAAAATCAAACTAAGAGTTCTTTGAGGAGAGAGCCTCACAACCTCAGACTGAAGGCACAAGTCGGGTAGTTGATACTCGCACATGTTTTAGATGCAACAAAGTTGGTCACATTGCAAGAAATTGTACCAACTTTAAGCATAAGTCTGAAGTTGCTGAGAGTCAAAAGAAGAAGGTTGATGCAAAAGGAAAAGCTCCATTGGTTGTTGAGAAAAAGATTTTGAAAAATAACAACATCAAGATCAAAACTGAACCTGTTAAGAATATGGTAACTAAAAATGATAAATTTTACAAACGGGTTGCATCATCTCAACAAACATGGAAACCAAAATCAGAGAAACAAGTTTCAACTCCACAAGAGAAGAAAGTTGTTCCTAAAAAGATTCTTCAAAATGAAAACAGAAAAGAAAACATTCCAATTTCTTATGAAAATTTTGTGAAAAAGAATGTTTCTTTGGAAAAAGAGGAGAAAGTTGACATAAAAGAGGATATTGATAATAAATTGGAAATGAATGATAAAAACTTTCCACCTCTTAAATCGGTTGTAAAGTGTGTAGATGAAGTTAAGTTACCCGAGTTTGATGAGGCTTGGGCAGCTTATTTCAGCTAATTATATTTCTATCTGGTGCAGGAGCTTCCAAGATCCATTTCAAGATGGATTATGGATAGTGGAGCTTCTCGGCACATGACGGGGAAAACAGCCCTGTTGTACGATGTTAGAAATTTCAATGGTGGTTATGTGGGATTCGCAGGAAACCAAGGTGGTAGAATAGTTGGAGAAGGAACGTTATCCAATGGGATTGTAATGTTTGAAAGAGTTAACTACATCGCTGAGCTTGAAAACAATCTTCTGAGCATATCTCAGATCTGTGATAGGATGTATACCACTCACTTTACTGACAAAGAATGCTTGATCTTGAAACCAGGATTTGCTATTCCTGAAGAATGGATTATCATGAGGTCACCTAGAGTGAATGATCTGTATGTATTGGACATGAGTGTAGCAACTACAACAACAGGTCAGGCTCATTGTTTTGTTTCTAGAGCAACTGAGAAGGAATCGCAATTGTGGCATCGAAAGATGGGACATATTCATCTTAGAAAAATGAATCATTTGGTGCATAATGACTTGGTTATGGGTGTTCATGTCAAAGGTTTTCATCTTGAGGGGGAGTGCATTAGCTGCATCAAAGGCAAGCAAAAGAAGAAATCACATCCTCAAAAGAAAGTCAATTCAGTATTGAAACCTTTAGAAAGACTTCATATGGATCTTTTTGGTCCAGTGAACGTCAAAAGCATCACTGGTGATTACTATTGTTTGGTTGTCACGGATGATTTTTCAAGGTTTTCATGGGTTTCATTTCTGAAGACGAAAGATGAGACATTTGAAAGTTTGATGGCGTTGTTCAGAAAAATTGAAAATTTGTACCAAATGCGTATCAAAAGAATCAGAAGTGATAATGGTACTGAGTTCAAAAACAACAAGATGGAAGAATATTGTGATGAAAGAGGTATATTGCATGAATTTAGTGCTCCTTACACTCCGCAGCAGAATGGAGTAGCTGAAAGAAAGAACAGGACGCTAATTGAAACGGTTAGGACGATGCTTGCTGATTCAAAGCTACCAGTTAATTTTGGGCAGAAGCAGTATCCGCCGCAGGCTATACACTCAATCGGGTTCTCACTTTTAAGAAATTCAATAAGACGTGTTTCGAGCTGATCAATAACCGCAAGCCGAACCTGAAGTATTTAGAACCGTTTGGGTCTCGGTGCACAGTTCTAGAGCCTTTTGGTAAATTTGGTCCAAAGAGCATCGAATGAATTTTTGTGGGTTATCAAAGTCCATTGAGAAGAGTCTTTGTTCCAAGCTTGAAGCGGATTATTGAAGCACACAATGTTGAGTGTCAAGGTTACACAATGCCACCGCAGAATCCTGGAGATTCATGGTGTTTTCATTATGATACTTTATGGGATTCGTTTGACATGGAAGAAGAAAAGGAAGAAGAAGAAGACTTCTTTGATGAGTTGGATATTCTGAGAGAGTATGAAGAATCGCAGGAAAGGTTCCCAGCTGAGTATTCAAGACGACCACTACAAACTTCAAATGACGATGAAGCAGGTCCAAGCAATGCTGGAGAACATGATGATATCCAACAAAATGAAGTTGCTTATGATAATCAGACGGCACAAAATGATAATCAAGAATCTGAGAACATGCCAGTATTTGATCACGGTGATTCAGATTCTGAGGGGGAGCAAATTCAAATCTCAAGTCAAACAAACCCAGTCAGTGAACAAGGTGCAAATCAGAACATTACTAATCTGGAAGGCGAAGTAGATGTTTCAGGCGAGGTGATGCCAAGAACTCTTTCATACCATCCAGAGGAGCTGATCATTGGAGAATTGCAAACAGGCGTTCGCACTAGACGTCAAATTGACCAAGGCCTTACTTGTTTTTATTCTACAGTAGCACCTTTACAAACTGAGTTTTCACTTAGTTGTTTTATTTCGCAGATCGAACCGCGTACATACAAATATGCCCTAACTGAAGATTCTTGGGTCAATGCTATGCAAGAAGAGTTGAGTCAGTTTGAGAAGTTAGGAGTGTGGAAGTTAGTAGATTTGCCTGATGGTCAGAGGAAGATCAACACCAAGTGGGTGTTCAAGTGCAAGAGAGACGATAGACGAGTTGTTGTTCGTAACAAAGCTTGACTCGTAGTCCAGGGATTCAGTCAGCAAAAGGGTATAGATTTCACTGAAGTATAAGCTCCGGTTGCTCGACTAGAAGCGATCAGAATCTTCCTAGCATTTGCATCTTGGAAAAATTTCAAAGTTTATCAGTTAGATGTTAAATCTGCGTTTCTCTATGGGAAGGTAAAAGAGGAGGTATATGTCGGACAGCCACCGGGCTTCACCGATCCAATCCACAAAGACAAGGTCTCCTTGCTAGACAAAGCGCTGTATGGTTTACACCAGGCCCCGAGAGCTTGGTATGAGACATTGTCTCAACACCTGCTAGCCAACAGCTTCATTCGTGGAAAAGTGGATGCCACTCTCTTCACCAAAGAGGTCGATGGACATCTTCTGATTGTTCAGATATATGTGGACGACATCATATTTGGGTCAACAAATGAAAATTTGTGCAAAGATTTTGAACAAGTTATGAAGCAGAAATTCGAAATGTCATCGATGGGTGAGATGAAATTCTTCTTGGGACTTCAGGTTGATCAACTGCCTAAGGGAATTTTCATGCATCAAACGAAGTATGTTCATGATATCTTGGAGAAATTCGGGATGTCAGGTTCTACTCCAGCCTCCACCCCATTAGCGACGAATCATGGGATAAACCCTGATCTCACCCGAGAGAAGGTAGATGAAACGATGTATCGTTCTATGATCGGATCGCTGATGTATTTGACAACTTCAAGACCCGATATCATGTACCCAACCTGCCTCGCAGCAAGATTTCAATCTAATCCGAGAGCTTCGCACATGGTTATTGTTAAAAGGATATTACGCTACCTTAAAGGAACTCCATCGTTGGGGTTGTAGTATCCAAAAGATGGCGAATTTATGCTCGAAGGTTATTCCGATTCAGATTTCGGAAGCTGCAAAGTTAACGCTAAATCAACAACAGCGGGGTGCCAGTTCTTTGGATCAAGATTGGTTACCTGGCAATGCAAAAAGCAGACCTTTGTGGCTTTATCCACATGTGAAGCGGAGTATGTATCTGCTAGCAGTTGCTGCTCAGAGATCTTGTGGATCCAGCAACAGATGCGCGACTACGGTTTGCAATTTCTAAACACCCCTATCTTTGTTGATAATGAGGCAGCGATTAACATTACTAAAAATCATGTTCATCACGCTAAAACCAAACACATAGAAATTCGTCATCACTTCATCTGAGATTGTTTCGAGAAGAAGTTGATACGAATTGAGAAAATCCACACTGACGAACAAAAAGCTGATTTACATACCAAAGCATTTGACAAAACTCGTTTTCAATATTTGCTAAAATTGAACGGTATGAAGCTTTTATCGGTGTTGGAAGAGATTCTTGGCGTTGATGAAGGAGACATTGTAGATGATGATGTTGAGAAGCAATCTGCAATGGTTTATCGATTTTTTACTTGTTTTGGTATTTAGGGGGAGAGTAGGGTAATATTTTCAGAAAATACAAAAACAATAAAAAATGTAAAAATACAAAAACATGAGATTTTTTCAAAATCCAAAAACAATAGAAAACCAGAAAAGAGCTTGTGTAAAAAGGGAAAATGATAGTACATCGGCTTGACAGTTACGGTATGCTAAAGAAATGGAAAGTTTAAAAGGTTAAACAGTCTCGCTGATGATGTGCCGATAGGTTTTTGCACATTTAGTAGGTTTGTTCGGGATATAAACCTAAAATCCTTACTTGCTTATTTTGTGGGGAACACTACTTGGATATATAGGTAACCCCTGAAATCTTGTTTAAAGGATCCCTTTTTCTGAGATACTAGGTCTTTATACTCAGTGATATCTGGGGTATTATTCCGGGACTTCTGATAATGCGGAAGCAATGGCCTAGTCCCCGAATAATTCTTTCTGCATTGCTTGAAACATAGCACCGCCCTCAGCTAAAAAATGATAAAACATTGAAAAATGCTAGTCATGGCTGTTGTAAAAAAAGATCTTCTAAAGGGGACACACCAAAGTCGAAGCCGTCATCTCTCTGCTGAACGGAAGTTCTGACCTGAGCTCTCACGGTTTTTCGCATCTTAACCCCTTACAGATATCATCTGTGGTATACTCACCTGTAAGACTGAATATTGGGATTTGGATACGGGAGTATATTCAAGAGGTGGGACACATGTATAAGTTTAAGTCTTTAAAACACTAAATCCGTATCCTGGACAGATTGAAAATTGTGTGAGAATTTAAGTGGATCAGTATATCGACAATCTAAGCGAATTGTTTAATTCTGAGTATGTAATTAAAGCTTAACGGTACTTGTGACTTGTTGAATAGCTGATATGATTCCCTAACACGCTCATCAAAAATATGTTTGTAAATAAGTTTACATTTATTGCATTTATTTTCTGCATTTCATTTCTAGTTTAGATACTTTATACAAACCAAAGTGGAGAGTTGATCTTCAGATTCGAATTGAAGCAGATGCTGGAAGTTTCTGGGCTGGATGATGAGTTTGGAGCTAAAACATGATAAGTTTGTGAAAGTTGAAAAGTTAAAGCAAGTTCATTAATTTGAAACTTGTAAATTTTCAGAAAATATTTGAACAAAATGTCAGTGTGAATTGTTTCAGATCAACCAAGGTCATTAAGTTGGACTTGGTAGACAAATTGAGTAATCAGGGTCATTAATTTGGACCTGAATACTTAAGTGGATTTCTAATTCTGACAAGATTATTAACTGAAGTTGAATGGTAAGTTTTGGATTGAAATTGTTATTGTCATATATCTTATATTTGGGTAGAGTATATGCAGGTAACAGGTTTAAGTTTAAGAAAGCAGCTAAGCAAAATCCCAGTCTACTGATAGGGGGAGTCTGAAGACTTAAAGTCAGATGCAGTTCCTGGATTTATATTCAAGGGGGAGTTTGAAGATTGTTAAAGATTCAGAGTCTGTGCTTTATGCTAGCTGTTGATTGAAGAGGAGAAGATTTAAAGAGCTTTTACATGTCAAGACAATTTGGAAAGAGACAAAGACTAAAGATTCGAAGCCGAAGACTTCGTCAACATCCAAGGGGGAGTCTGTTGGTGCACCTAGTGTCTGTTAACTTCGTCTTAATTGAATCTTATGTCTAGATAGGATGAACGAGCACACAACAGGGTTAGAAATTAGGGTTTTATGTGTTAAAGTATGTTATTTCGCTTGAAAGTAACATGGTATAGTTCAAGCGAAATCAACTCATGATATTTCGCTTGAAGTGAACAATGTCATGTTCAAGCGAAATCACCTACATTATAAATAGGTGATGTGTGTTGTCATTTGAAGCGGAACCTGGTCATTGTGTCTGAGCCGAGGTGCTGTCTGTATGTCATCTGAATTGTGTAAAAGCTCAGGATTGATTAATAGAAGGATAATTAGAAAGGAACAAGCTATTTTGACATCGTTTACATTGATTCCGCCTTTGCAAATGATGATGAACTACTTAAACTTAACTGTTTAGGGTCACTGGATCGATCCAACAGCGCCTCAATCCAAACATGCAAGAGGTTGTGAAGAAAGAAGTGATGAAGTTGTTAGAGGCCGGGTTGATATATCCAATTTCCGATTCCGCATGGGTGAGTCCAACTCAAGTTGTCCCGAAGAAGGGAGGGATGACGGTTGTTATAAATAAGAAAAATTAACTCATCCCATCACGCACGGTCACCGGTTGGCGAGTATGCATTGATTATCAAAAATTAAATGACGCCACCCGGAAAGACCATTTCCCGCTTCCGTTCATTGACCAAATGCTAGAGCGTCTGGCGACGCAACCGTTCTATTGTTTCCTCGATGGATTTTAAGGTTACTTCCAAATCCCCATTGTACCGGAGGATCAAGAGAAGATGACCTTTACATGTCCTTATGGCACGTACGCGTACCGACGCATTTTGTTTGGATTATGTAACGCTCCGGCTACTTTTCAGCGGTGTATGGTTGCCATCTTCCAAGATATGGTTGAGAGTTCCATGGAGGTCTTCATGGATGACTTTTTGGTTTATGGCAACTCATTCGATCAATGCTTAGATAACCTCAAGAGGATGATGAAGAGATGTGTGGAGACGAAGTTGATGTTAAATTGGGAGAAATGTCACTTTATGGTGATGGAGGGGATAGTTTTAGGTCACAAGATTTCCCGAGCTGGTATAGAGGTGGATAGGGCTAAAATAGACACCATTAGTAGGATTCCCCCATCGACGAGTGTGAAATCGATTCGAAGCTTCCTTGGCCATGCGGGCTTCTATAGGCGTTTCATTATGGATTTTTCCACAATCACACACCCCATGACCCGACTCTTAGAGAAAGACGTTCCTTTTGTCTTCGACGGGGAGTGTCTCAAAGCCTTTGAATTCCTAAAAGAGAGACTCGTGAGTGCCCCCATTCTTAACCGCCCGATTGGAGCTTACCTTTTGAGCTCATGTGCGACGCGAGCGATTATGCGGTCGGTGCGGTTTTGGGGCAAAGACGGGAGAACCATTTTCACCCGATCTACTATGCGAGTAAAACCCTCAATGATGACCTTGTGCTTTCAAAGACCATCGTATTCACAGAGAAGGAACTTCTAGCTGTCGTGTTTGCATTCGACAAGATTCGTTCATAGATTGTGCTTTCAAAGACCATCGTGTTCACCGATCATTCGGCTGTGCGTTACCTCTTCTAAAAGAAAGACGCTAAGCTTCGTCTCATACGATGGATTCTCCTACTTTCCGAGTTTGACATAGAAACTAAGGATAAGAAAGGAGCGAATAATGTCACGGCCGATCATCTTTCACGATTAAAGGATCCGAGTAGAGAGGAGATTCGTGAGGAGGCGATAGGAGATAGATTCCCTCACGAGTCCATTGATTTTATTGTGGCGGAGAAGTTGGGTTTGCCGTGGTTTTGTGATTTGGTGAATTACCTTGTAAACTAGGTTGTGATGAAGGATATGAGTGCTCAACAAAAGAAGAAGTTGTTTCGGGATGAGAGGAAGTACATAGGGGATGACCAATACCTCTTTAGGATAGGAGGAGATCAAATACTTAAGAGATGTGTGCCGAGAGAAAAGGGGTTAGAAATCCTTAGGTATGTTCTTGATGGATTAACAGGAGGTCACCACGGTCCACACACTACCGCACAAAAAGTCTATGATTGTGGCTTCTATTGGCCTTCGCTGGTTCAAGATGACTTAGAGTTTGTTAGGAAATGCGATGCATGCCAACGTACCGGCAATATCTCATCCAAGGACGAGATGCCCCAAAATCTATTTCAAGTTCTCGAAATCTTTGATGTATGGGGCATCGACTTCATGGGACCTTTCCCTTCCTCTAGTGGGAATAGGTACATCCTCGTGGCAATCGATTACATCTCCAAGTGGGTTGAAGCTCAAGCTTTGCCTACAAATGATGCCCGAGTGGTGGTGAGATTCCTTAAGAAGTTGTTCATGCATTTCGATACATCAAAAGCCATTATAAGTGACCGAGGTACTCATTTTTGCAATGTCGTGATGGAAAATGCATTAGAGCGTTATGGAGTTACACATCGTTTGTCTACCGCATACCATCTTCAGACAAACGGTCAAGTTGAGAACGTGAATCGAGGGGTGAAGAGGATCTTAGAGAAAATGGTTGGAAAAAGTAGAAAGGATTGGTCAGATAAGCTCGGTGATGCATTGTGGGAATTTCTTACCACCTATAAGACACCTTTAGGGACCACTCCGTTCATGATTGTCTATGGCAAAGAGTGCCATCTTCCCATGGAATTGGAGTACCGAGCACTTTGGGCTCTTAAAACCGTCAATTTAGATCTTACCGAAGCGGCTAGGAAACGTTTCTTCCAAATTAACGAGTTGGAAGCACTTAGAGATGCGGCGTATGAATGTTCATGGAGTATTAAGGAGAAAACGAAGGCGTTGCATGATAGGAGGATTAAAGGGTTGAAGGAGTTTAAAACCGGTGATCAAGTACTTCTTTACAATTCAAGGTTTAAATTGTTTCCCAGTAAGTTGAAATCCAAATGGGCAGGGCCATACGTGGTGAAGGAAGTGTATTCGTATGGTACAATCGAGTTACTAAATGAAGCCGATGGATGTACTTGGAAAGTGAATGGCTATAGGTTGAAGCATTACTTAGGAGGGCCGATCGATACCACCGAGAAGGAGGAAACTCCTCTCGAAGACCTACCGAACACCATCGTTTAGAGTCTTGAGAGAATTCTCAAGTGTAGAGTTTGTACTGTTTGTATCGAGTCGTTATTTGAGTCTTTTAGTAGTTAATAGTAGTTTTTTTTTGTAGATTTTTATCCCTTTGTTTTGTGTCTTTGAGTATTTCACAGGAATCATTACCAGGAAATTCTCTTCTCCCAATTAGGAGTCAGTGGATGACATCCCATTCTACGAGTTTACTAACGGCTGGCGGCATTCCAGGTAAGTCCCAGTGTTAGAAAATATTTGAAGTGACTTTTGGAAGGCTTGGATAAAACATTGAAAATTTTCTAAGGCATGAAAGCCTCAATTTCAGAAAACTTTCTGTTAAAAATGGGGCTTCGCGTCACGCCACGACAAATAATCTTCACCGTCGCGCAGCGCGACAACCCGGGTCAAAAATCTGCTGAACAATGGGGTTTCGCGTCACGCGAAGCTAAACAACCTTCGCTGTCGCGTAGTACGACGACCCTATTTGACCTGAACCCTTTGACCTTCAGTCCTGGCGGTACGTGATAACAAAACCATTTCATGATCGCGCAGCGCGATGACATATAAAACGAATTAAAACATATAAGCTCCTCGTTTCTTCCCCATTCCACCATACCCGCTGAATCGCTTAGATTAGGGACTTGCCGTCATTACTTCAAGTTTCAATTTTTCTCTACCTCCACGTATCTGGTATATATTCTCTATTATACTCTCAATATTATTTTTCTAGTGTCTAGTTTGAGTCTTGTTTCGAACCGTAGTGTCGGTTAATTGTCGGGTCCAGTTTGTGTTTGTGTCTAGTATAGTTTGTTTAGTATCGTTACTGGGTGCGGATGGCCTGGTTTGGGTTGTTGAACATTGAGCTGAGGATTGTTGATTAATACATTGCTATATGCTTATAAAGTTCCAACCTTGCAATTTGAAACTCGGACGACTTAACCGGATTAAAAACTCCTTTAACTAGGCCGAATTTCTCGAGTTAAAATCTATTTTTGACATCAAAAGTTGCTGACTTTAAGCAAGGATTGGATTCAATGTTCGTTTTTGGGTAGGCACTTGGTTTTAATTGGGACAATTAAAGTGCCGGGAGGAGGTAGTGTTCGTTGAGTCATAGTTAATGAGTCGGCCTTAGCTTAGTTTAGTTTTGGTCTTGGGTTTACTTATATGTACGTACAAGTTTGATATAGCTCACCCGTACTTAATCTCCATTCGGGCGAGTTTGTTCATCACTTATGCTTTTGTAAACAGTAACCCGCAGACATGTCAGTGAAAGAAGAAGTGGTGGGGAGCGCCCACGCAAGAGAGGGTCGGCTGCACGAGCACGAGGGGGGACCCTAGTGTACAGGTTGATGATCCGAACCCTCAAGGAAGAAAAATCAAGTATCACACTCATGAACGAATACCTATTAGCAAGATAAACAAGGTGATCATCCGTTGCTATAATTCTAGTTAGATACAAATGAGTGGGGAAAGTTTGATAAGTTGAGGAACACTGAGTTCCTAGAGCATTGGGTCAGGGATTGGGAATGGTTAGAGAGTGTGGGTTCGCGTCAAAGGGTCGAACAAATTTTGGGTCCAAGGTTGAGAGACATGATGAACTGCATTTAGGATCAATATGAAGAATTGGTTTTGGAATTCCACAGCACCTTTAAGCATAAAGAGGGTGCTTTTACTCAGAGGAACGCAGTGTCATTTAGTCCGAGGAGGACAATGTTTAAGACGGATATGGCACGGTTTGCAGTGGCGTCGGGTTTCTATACGCTAGAGGAGACCCAGTCGCCTGGTTTTTCGACTAGTTTGAGGGGAGCATATCAGACCCCTAGACCGGTTAGTGTTGGTCTGGCTGAATTTACACAGTTTTGGTCTACTATTTTGGATCACCCGTTCCCTACCACGAACCTTATCACCTCGGTTCATGATCCGGTTTACCGATACATTTTGAAAATTCTTTCTACTTCTTTAGTCGGGCGGAAATCGGGGGAGAATAAGGCGAATTGGACATATTTGTTTATTTTGATGTGTCGGTGGAAAATCGGGAGGTGAACTTGGCGAGTGTGCTAGCTTGGTCTTTTAGTAGGGTTCCATGGAGGTCCTCGGGCTGCTTTGGATATGGGCCCATATATTACTCGTCTTGCTTTGAACTTGGGAGTTTTTGACAAGTACAACACGCAATTTCTTCATAAGGGGCCGACAAGGACGATTTTTAGGATAAAGGAGTTGCAGATGACTGGCATTATGAATTGGACTGAGCCGATCACATGGGAGAATGTTCGACAGGGGGCTCAAGTCCAACCACCCGAGGGACATCCAACTGCGGATGTAATGCACCAGATTGAGCCGACCCATAGGCAGCGACCTAGAAAGAGGCATGGGAGGCCGGCACCGCAGTATCCCCGTCGACAGCCGCCCCTAGATCCGCTCACTTTGGAGTCTCTATATACTCGTATGGATCAGGGTTTGGAGAGATGCATGACTAGGCATCTCAGTAGTTTGGGGAGGCCAGACAGGTGTTACGAAGTACGCAGGAAAGGCCGGAGAACACACTGAGGTACATGATGAGTCATATGAGTATGGTTGTTCCTGAATTCTTTTAGCCGTATACACAACCAGGTCAGTTTAGTATGCCAGGTCAGTTCAGGTCGAGTGGTAAGGGTGGTTCGAGCCAGTTTGCTGGATACGGTGGGGTAGTATGGTTTTGGGGATCCAAATCCCCCTTTTACGATCTATGAGCAAGATAGTTCTGGTGTTGGTGGAGGTGATGAAGAGGAAGAAGAAGAAGAGAGTGACGAGGAGTAGTATGGGGATGAAGGATGCAACAGGAGCCGAATGAAGTATCTTTTGTTTTATATTTTATGTTGTTTTAATCCTTATCTCGGTTTGTACTAATAATTTTGACTACTTTGAACTGCATAGTTTGGCAAGGTTGGTTGTGGTTGTTGAACTTGATGCACCTATCTATCTATATAATTTGTTTGGTATGTTTTATGCTTGTTGATAGGTATGGTGTTGGTTGCCGCTTCCGTTCACGTGTGAGAATTAGGAACTGTTTGCTGAGCGTGTTCGGATTGGAGGGCATATGTGGAATTGACTGGCACATTGGCAGTCTCACATATCAGCTAAGTCATTTTTCACTTGTATATATTTTATTAATTTTATTTGGTATCTAGTTTATTTTTAGTGGTAATTTAGGTAGTTTGAGTCATGTTTCCGTTCTTCCATTGGGGATAATGCAAATTTGAAGTGTGAGGATGGAACATTTGAGTCATAGTTAATTTAGTTAGTGAGTCGAGTTAGTTTTGAGTCATAAAAAATTGAAAAATACAAAAAATTAAAAATTGAAAAATCCAAAAAAATTAAAAATTGAAAAATCCAAAAAAATCGAAAAAAAATTGAAAATGTCTCTCGTTTTAAGAAGTTTGCAAAATAAAAATGGAAAATGATAGAAAAAGCAGTTTTTGTTCGAGTTTCAAATAATAATAATAAGAGAATAAAAAGTTAAGCTTATGTCTAATTTGGGATGTGTGAGTAGGCCTGGCCCGGTTTTAGGTTCCTTTGAACTAAATATATCTAATTGTTAGTTTGCTAGTGGGTTCTCATCTAGGAAAAGTAGGGAAGCCAAAACCGCCAAAAAAAGTATAAGGAATGTCGTTATAAGCTAAAATTATTAGAATTTTTTTATCAAAGAAAAAAAAAATAATACAACAAAAGAGCTAAACCGAATAAATGACAAGGCCTATGTAATCGATGTTGGGGATGGTGACTCTGACATAGATTGCCTCTGGGATTGTTAAAAAGAAAAATACAAAAATAGTGATGCATACGTTGTCGCTCTCGGGGATGGTGACTCTAGTTGAGACAACCTTTAGGATAAGGTATGCATAGCTAAAAGCTCAAAAGAAAAAAAATGATGAAATATTTGATGTTAAATTCTCTTGATTTTGGTATAAAACGGTTAGGAAATAGTCCAGTGACTGTTCCTTTTGTTCTTTAATCTTGAGGCGAGATTAGGTGAAACGGCAGATTCTTGTGTGAGGTAAATTAACCGAACTTGAACTAAAACTACATGATAAGGGCTTGGAACCTGGTTTGGGTTTAAGAGGACACATATACTTGCAATCGCGGTTAACACAGGTTTTAATTTTAATAAGTAATCTAGCTTTTTGATCCCAAATATTTATCTGAAACTGATTCCGTGTGCATAATTCTTTTTCGGGGATGAAAAAAGAGTAAGTGTGGGGATATTTGATGTATTGTAAAATACATCCTTTATTCATGTATAGTTTGTACATATTTCGTTTAGTTTGATTCAGTTTTTACTTAGAATTCATTACTTTAGTTAGTTCTTGTGTTTTCATGTCATTTGTGCTGAAAGTGAAGAAAAATAGTGAATAATCTACTAATTATAAAGCTGAAACGAGAATCGGATCGTCACATAGTTGAACTGGAATGGAAACCGAAGAATTCTTATGAAAATGGGCCTTGGCGCTACGCGACAGGATCTGGCTTCACCGTGGCAAAGCGCTACAATAAAATAATAATTTCTGGAATTATAAGCGTCGCGTTGCACGACCACTAATAGGTTTTCCCGCCCCGTAGCGCGACGAGGTTGAAGTCGGCAGACACTTCGCTGTTGATCAGGGTTACATTATAAATTGACATTAACTTTAAATCGGCAGCAACTTACGAACCAGCAATCCTATTGTCACACCCCAACCGATGGCGGAATCATCGGGGCGCGGCACTAGGCGAATCATATTGCTCAAGAGAATCCATAACAACTAAATTGCGACAATATTTAATACGTTCATTATCCCATACTAATAAACAAATACAATCACATAAGCTGTCACGAATTTCATGTTCTCTCAAACAATACAAATCCGACAACCTAGATTTTAGGTGTGTTTCTAGACTCCCTAGCTTGATTTGATGTAGACTGCGACAAAACCTGCAACATACGTTAAAATGACGTCAATACAAAAGTATTGGCGAGTATACAAGTTTTGATCAAGTAGCATAGTAGATAAAAAGTGCTGCGATTTACCACATACATAAACGAGATACACAACATATATACAAGACAGATACTACCAGCTAAGTCACTCGAGCTACGATATGCGATTGCTATTCATCCTAACTAGACCCCGTCAGGTGCTATAGTACTATACTAGTTAAGGCGGGACGTCGCGAGTAAAAGTCCTAGCACATATGTAACTAGCATCACGTGTCAATATGTAAGTCAGTCATTCACAAGTGATAAATATTCTAAAGAGTTGATTTGTTTTGATAAGTGCGATTTTGATATAAACGTATGTTACACCCAAAAGTGCGATAAAAAGGGTTCGAGTATACTCACAGATCGTGTTTAAAATAAACACAGTTTTTGATTGGATTTAAGGGAGCACTGGAAAGTTAGCCTGATTACAGAACGATAGCATAAGCAATGAACAGTGCATTAGACGGCGTCGCTTGAACTGAATGACGAAGGGTCATTCGACCGGATGATAATCCGGACGGATGGTCATCCGGTCGGATGGCCATTCGGTCGGATTATCATTCGTTTGGGATGGATGTGTTGTAAAATGTTTGAACTTTTGAAGTTTTTGTTGTAGTAAAGATTTAGTTATTCGATCGGATGGTCATCCGGACGGATGCATCCTGCTACAACCACCCTATAAAAAAGCTGCTACAATCAATTTTGACCTAGTTGCCAATTTTCAAACAGGGTGCATCTGTAAGTTCATCAGGTAAGCTGCTACAATCAATTTTGACCTAGTTGCCAATTTTGAACTTACGGAATTGAACTTATGTGAAAAAGCTCTGTTGACTAGTTTCTACCTTGAAGCTCAACTAGAAAAAAGAAGCTTCAAGAGTCAGCAGATATTTGTGCAGCTTGTGGTGCAGGTTGTACTTGAACCTGAGGGGCTGGAGTTTGAACACACTGTATCTGAGGAACAATGGTTTGGACATACTGTACTGGAACAGTGATTACACGGTGTGCATAGTGAGTAGTACTTTGTGTCACACCCCGACCACGTGGAACAACCAAACGTGGCGGAAACGTCGGGGAGTGTTGTAACAGGATTAATTGTTTCAAATCCATGGCAATTAAAGTTTCGTTTTATTAATCAAACATGAAAGTTTACATTGTTTTAAACAAGAACCAAAGAGTACATAACATAAATTAACTAGTTCTTGTCTCGTTTTAAGTCACTAAGGCACAGGTCCGCCTAAGTATGTCTTGATAAGTCCTATGCATCATCTCCTGAAAACACATGTGAAAATAGGTACGTCAGCATAAAAATGCCTGTGAGATACATAGGTTTTGTGAAAACAGAATTCATGACTTATGTTTGAGAAAATGTTTAGTCATGAACCTTGTAATTTGCTTTGTCTTGTAAATCATTTGAAAAACGATAAGATCAGATGATATGTATAAATAAGAGAATAATGTATGGTTAAATGAATAACCATGTAAAATGAGTTTGTATAAGATAAGTTGTTTGTAAATCAATGTCTTGTGAAAAGTATGTTATTTGTATAAAATGTTATATGTCTCAAATTGAAATGATTCAAATAACGCTACAATATGTGATACCATACAAACACTTATATATAGGAAGTACCAGCGGCGTATCCACCGTGCTTGTATCATATTACATACGCCTCGTTACTTAAATCACTTACTCAAACCAAACCATCAAGATGAAATGTTTAACAATTGTAGAAATGTTTGTGTATAGTCAAATGTCTATTGTCAAATGTAAATCATGTCAACAGATACAACTGGTTCACACGGTTCAATAGTTACAAACGGTTCATATAATCAAAGGGTTACGACGGTTCAAAATGTAGTATAATGTGTTCATATGCTGGATGAGCATATGCAACAGAAATGCAATGTAAAACAATGTACTAAGTATGCACGTAATGGACATACATAGCATAAGTGTAATGTAAAACAATGTACTAAGTATGCACACAATGGGCGTACATAGCATGAAATGTATTGTAAAGTGATGTACTAAGTATGCACACAATGGGCATACATAGCATAAAATGTATTGAAATCATGTACTATAAATGTACTAATAAACATAGCAAGTATATGATGTGAAAACAGGAAAGCATGAAAGTAACAAGTAGGCACATGTGTTTCACCCCAAAACAGTTTGGAAAACAGTAAAAGAGGGGTCTATGTACTCACTTGAGATTGCTCAGAAGTCCTTGAGTAACAACCAAACAATGCTAGAGATCACGGATATCAAACGGCACCTAATATAGGTAACTACATTAATAAACCGGACCTATAACGGAAGATCGGATAGAATGAGGCTCGTAAACCAAATGAGTAGGGGAACTCATGTAATATGGTTTAACAAGGCCTTCATACTACAATGAAACCTAACCTAAGTGCTTACGACCCATTACGACCCGTTTATGTAGCTTATGCTACTTTAACGCGTCGTTCGCGTAAAACGCGTTCGGTATGCCTAACTAGTCCTACGATAAGTAAAATATCCCTTAACATGTCTAATATTGTTACCAAATCAGTTTAGATACCAAAAGTTATGTTACATATGCTTAAAATGAATTTTGGCGTTAAAAGGGCATTTTGGTAATTTACCTAAGGCATATATACTACCTATCATACAACTAACTAAACGTCGTGACCATAAGGTATAACCTCGGAAGGTTATTCCCTACATACTATGGTCACCTAATGTGTTTGGTCGGATCTTAATGATCGACCAAACGGGTCGGGTTCGAAAGTATAAGCGATTGTTTAGATCGCTTACCTTACGACCCTACATAAGCACTAAACTAAAAGTGACGAGCTAAGCATGTTAAAACATGCTTAACTAAGTTTAGAAAACAGGTTTGGTATAAAAAAAACGGTTTTGATACCTAAGAGTAGTTTGGTTACAAAATACGCAAGAATGCGCATTTTGGCCGAAACTACGACTCGTCACTGAGTCTTGATAACGTGGTAATCAGTAGGTATAGTCACTAAGGACTATAACCATCGTGATCACGCTCATGTTATGAAGTTCAAACGAACTTCGCATCGACCATAAACTGGTCAATGCAGAAAGTCGAACATAGTTCGACTTTCGGACTAGAAAAGCAAAAAAAGAACGAAGGAACACTTACAAAGGGTCCCCGCAAGATTGATTTCCAAGTAATCTCAGGTAGGAAGTGTATAAACACAACCACTTAGAGAAAACTCAGATTTCAAGTGGGTTTTGCAATGGGGATGGATGGGTATTTATAGTAAATGGACCACCGTTAGGATCGTTCCTCGAATAACGTGATCGAATCTCATCCGTACAAGTGTTGGAATGTTATGGTAGCTCATTTTGCCCCCACCACCAGTTATTGACAAGTGGCATTGGCCTTTGGGGGGTTTAAAGGCTGGAAACAGGCTGTTAAAAACAAGTTTCTGCATCTGACCCCTGCTTACGGACCTCAACACTAAGAATGTTGAGGTCCGTAAGGACCTTGCAGGTCTGAAACTTTCAAAAATGGCAGAACAGGCCCCTGAAGCTCCAAACTTGCTATTTGATGCATTTTTGACACATTTAAGCCCCGTTAACCCCATTTCAAAGCTCTAAAATGAAGTTAAAGTATAGGGAACTTAAAATGTGCTCAAAAATATCTCAGATGTCGGTTCGTTTGGCCGTGCAATCTCGTTGTTCGGTTAATTACGACGGAATGCGCATAAGCGTGAAAAACGATCCAAATGGCGTGACGAATGGATTTTTCTCATGCCAAACACTAAAATAAAATATTTTAGTGCTTACATAAATTTTTGGATGTCCGGATGTATTCAGAATGTAAGTTATGCGCGAAAGTGCAAACTTATGCACTTTTTGACACTTTTAGTCCCCGGATGACCCAAATTTTATTTTAGCACACCGAACTCCTCAAAGCCTATTTCTAAGCTATGTAAAGGATATTTATAGTATGTTTAACTTATGGTCATGTTCTGGAATGTCTGTTACAGTTCGAATTGGCATACTTTCACAGTTTGTCAAATTTAGTCCCTGTAGGCGAATTAACTTGTTTTTGCCATACCAAAGTCTTTAAAACTTATTTCTAAGTTATGTAAAGGTTATTTAAGGTATGTTAAGTATATTTTGATGTTCCGGAGTATTTTTCGCATTAAACTGGTTATATTTACGCATCAGTGCGCGTATAACCTTCTAGAAAGCGATTTAGAGTTTGAAATTGAACAAGAATTGATATGTGCAAAAGATAAACATATTTATACAGATCCCAAGTATGAAATACAATATTTCGTTGGCTTGGAATTTGTTTGATGGTCGCAGTGACCAAGGTGTCACAGTCTCCCCTACTTTAGGAAATTTCGTCCAGAAATTTATTTGTAGGAGTCTATTTGTGACTTTGTGTCAAATAACCACCAGAGATATGTAAGGCATAATCCTATCATTTCCTTAACGGAAATTCTTCAGAATGAAAATGAGCAGACGGAGTCATTTTCCTCAACGAGTATTCTTCAGAAGCGGAAATGAAGGAATAAACAAACGGGGATTCATTTCCTCAACGGACAATCTTCAGAAACGTAAAATGAACTTACGGAGTCATTTTCAACGGGTGCTTCATCAGAAATGGAAATGTAAAGGAGAAACAAACGGATATTCATTCCTCAACGGACAATCTTCATAAACGAAAAATGAACTGACGGAGTCATTTTCAACGGGTGCTTCATCAGAAATGGAAATGAAAAGGAGAAACAAACGGATATTCATTTCCTCAATGGACAGTCTTCAGAAACGAAAAATAAACTGACGGAGTCATTTTCAACGGGTGCTTCATCAGAAATGGAAATGAAAAGGAGAAACAAACGGATATTCATTTCCTCAACGGACAATCTTCAGAAACGAAAAATGAACTGACGGAGTCATTTTCAACGGGTGCTTCATCAGAAATGGAAATGAAAATGATAGACAAACGGATATTCATTTCCTTAACGGACAATCTTCAGAAACGAAAAATGAACTGACAGAGTCATTTTCAACGGGTGCTTCCTCAGAAATGGAAATGAAAATGATAGACAAACGGATATTCATTTCCTCAACGGACAATCTTCAGAAACGAAAAATGAATTTACGGAGTTATTTTCAACGGGTGCTTCCTTAGAAATGGAAATGAAAAGGATAATCAAACGGATATTCATTTCCTCAACGGACAATCTTCAGAAACGAAAATGAACAAACGGAGTCATTTTCAACGGGTGCTTCCTCAGAAACGGAAATGAATAGAGTTAACTTCTAGGCACATGACAAAGCTCGCTGTGATTTCTGTGCACTAAATTCCATAATTATGTATGCATCCATAATTACGTAATTCCTTGCACAGTCCGCACAGTCTGTCTTGTAATGTTTAGGAAAAAAAATCAAACCTGTGATGAGGGTGACTAGACTACCATAGGGTCCTTTTAATTAGATCGACAAATGATCTTTTTAATTAGGCCACCAAGGAGTCCTTTCAGCTATATCATCACATGATGTTCCTAACCAGATTTTTGGATCAATCTGTTTAACTAGACCACTCAAGGGGTCTAATTATGGAGTAGTACTTTATAACCCAAGGGACTTAACTACAACGTAGAAGTCCATTAAGGATTTTAGATAACAAAAACTTGGATTAGACCAAAAACATAAAAGGGAACACATAAGCACATAATCACATAGTTGCTTAACTCAGTTATTAATTTGTTATTAACTTGTTAGTGATTGAATATGGATATTCAAAGTACACCAGGAAACCAGTCGCTGGACTACAATGTCCTCTGGGATCTATCTGAAAAGATAGGATGATCTCCCAAAATTCGATTTTGTTTTCAAAGAAACGTAATATTCGAATTAAGGAACACAACAATTTTACGATTTACGGAAATATCCTTAAGTACCCTTATTAAGGATTTATAGTGGTACTTTGGGTATTCGTCTCGTGTTGTAACTTGCGCCTTGTACTTCGTTTCCTTAGAATAAACGGGTACTTGGGAATTTCGTGGAAACGCAAGAGATCATAAGATGGAAAAAAAATTTGGGGGTAGTTTGCTTTACAAGGAATACGATTCCTTGATTGTCGGTATTGTAAGAGATATGTTGTTTATATATACAACCACATAAATACATTGCAATGTAAATAAAAGATTTATATATAAACAATGATAACAATTGTTTCGTAGATCTTGACAACAAAAGAGAATAATACATAAGGATTGATTATTTCTAAACAGCGTTGTCTTCCATTCGGTCAGATGCTCATCCCTGTGCTGGATTTGCATTAGCAAGTTTTGGGCAATTTCTTCGGAAATGACCCATCTCGCCACAGTTGAAGCAAGAACCTGGTAGAAAACGACCTTGAGCAGGATTGTTGCCAGCTGGGTTTGGTGCAGCTGCAGCTGGGCAGACTCTTACTGTATGGCCTATAAGTCCACAAGGTTGGCATTTGCGGCACTTTACATTGGCATGATGATGGAGGCTACATTGGTTGCACAAGGGTGCAGTTCCATTGTATGGCTTCCTAGCAGGGGGTTGAGCTGGTTGGTTGGGGACGGCTTGATCATTGTAAGTAACCATGGTGAAGTTCTGAGAAGCCTTTCGCTTCTTTGACTTCTTAGGGGATCCAGTCTGTTCATCCATGGTCTTTGATTCCTCGATTGGGTTCGATTCCTCGACCGGTTTCTTGTCACCTTTTCGGAAAAGTTTACCTTTCCTGATCTTTGATTCAGTCAAGGTTGCAGATAGCTCAATGGCCTGTCTAACTGTAGTAGGGTTACTACCAGTCACAATGTCTTGTATTGAGTCAGGGAGGCCATCAATGTACTTTTCGATTGCTTTATCCAAAGGCGTGACCATGTTTGGGCATAACAGACTTAACTCCTCATAACGGTCTGTGTAGGCTCGATGCTCACCGCTATCTTGCGTAAGATCGTCAAATTCTCTTTCCAAGGCCCTGATCTTGTGACGAGGACATAATTCCCTCATCATATGGGCCCTAAGTTCAGCCTATGTCTGTGCTAGAGCAACTTCTGCACCACGATCTCTCATAACCCCGTTCCACCACGTAAGGGCCCTCTTCTGGAACACACTCGAAGAAAACTCGACCTTGCGATTGTCAGGACACTGCACGTGGCGGAAAGTAATCTCAATGCTCTCGAACCATTGAAGAAGCCCAGTCGCTCCCTCAGAACCACTAAACTTGAGTGGTTTAGCAGAGTTAAAACTCTTGAAATTGCATGGACCATTGTTGTTGTTGTTGGCTTGGTTCCATTGAGCAAAGAGGTTTGGGAATTGAGCAGCCATTTGCTGCACAATGATTTCTGCCAGTTCGGCAGTCGCTATCTGGTTTTCGCGTCGAGGAGGCATTCTAAAAGAGAAACAAGAAAGAAAACAAATGAAATGGCATTGGGTAAGAATAGGATGTTACAATTACCGACCATAATCATGGTTAATGGTCATTTGTTTGAACCACGAAGCAAACAAGCAACACAAAGGCTGAATCAAAGAAAATAGGTCCTCATAGTGTATCGCGAAGACATGCTCGCCTATAAGTGGACACTCACCCCAAGAGTTCCCAGGTAAGAGTGACTGGTCCGATTATGTGGATTTGTACGAACACTCAAGCCTTAGACAGAAAACCCAGGGTACAGGCATTCACTCTTCCAGTTTGCACGTGTTCACACTATTTAGGAACCAAAACTTTGACGAGAGTTTTGAAAATTCAAAGGGGTTCAAAACCTTATAACAAAGGGTTCAAAACCTAGTAATCAATCATCCTAGAACAGATGATTAGTTTTCAAAGCGGTTTTGAAATTTATGTTCCTGTTGTGGTCGTCGCCTAAGGATAGGTGACGGAATTGTTTTATGACTAAACGCAAGTAAACTCGCATTAGGGTCCTAGGAAGGTTATAGTCTAGGTCAAAGCATTACTAATAACCTAATTCCCTATAACCATTGGCTCTGATACCAACTTTTCGGTCACACCCCGACCACGTGGAACAACAAAACGTGGCGGAAACGTCGGGGAGTGTTGTAATAGGATTAATTGTTTCAAATCCATGGCAATTAAAGTTTCGTTTTATTAATCAAACATGAAAGTTTACATTGTTTTAAACAAGAACCAAAGAGTACATAACATAAATTAACTAGTTCTTGTCTCGTTTTAAGTCACTAAGGCACAGGTCCGCCTAAGTATGTCTTGATAAGTCCTATGCATCATCTCCTGAAAACACAAGTGAAAATAGGTACGTCAGCATAAAAATGCCTGTGAGATACATAGGTTTTGTGAAAACAGAATTCATGACTTATGTTTGAGAAAATGTTTAGTCATGAACCTTGTAATTTGCTTTGTCTTGTAAATCATTTGAAAAACGATAAGATCAGATGATATGTATAAATAAGAGAATAATGTATGGTTAAATGAATAACCATGTAAAATGAGTTTGTATAAGATAAGTTGTTTGTAAATCAATGTCTTGTGAAAAGTATGTTATTTGTATAAAATGTTATATGTCTCAAATTGAAATGATTCAAATAACGCTACAATATGTGATACCATACAAACACTTATATATAGGAAGTACCAGCGGCGTATCCACCGTGCTTGTATCATATTACATACGCCTCGTTAATTAAATCACTTACTCAAACCAAACCATCAAGATGAAATGTCTAACAATTGTAGAAATGTTTATGTATAGTCAAATGTCTATTGTCAAATGTAAATCATGTCAACAGATACAACTGGTTCACACGGTTCAATAGTTACAAACGGTTCATATAATCAAAGGGTTACGACGGTTCAAAATTTAGTATAATGTGTTCATATGCTGGATGAGCATATGCAACAGAAATGCAATGTAAAACAATGTACTAAGTATGCACGTAATGGACATACATAGCATAAGTGTAATGTAAAACAATGTACTAAGTATGCACACAATGGGCGTACATAGCATGAAATGTATTGTAAAGTTATGTACTAAGTATGCACACAATGGGCATACATAGCATAAAATGTATTGAAATCATGTACTATAAATGTACTAATAAACATAGCAAGTATATGATGTGAAAACAGGAAAGCATGAAAGTAACAAGTAGGCACATGTGTTTCACCCCAAAACAGTTTGGAAAACAGTAAAAGAGGGGTCTATGTACTCACTTGAGATTGCTCAGAAGTCCTTGAGTAACAACCAAACAATGCTAGAGATCACGGATATCAAACGGCACCTAATATAGGTAACTACATTAATAAACCGGACCTATAACGGAAGATCGGATAGAATGAGGCTCGTAAACCAAATGAGTTGGGGAACTCATGTAATATGGTTTAACAAGGCCTTCATACTACAATGAAACCTAACCTAAGTGCTTACGACCCATTACGACCCGTTTAGGTAGCTTATGCTACTTTAACGCGTCGTTCGCGTAAAACACGTTCGGAATGTCTAACTAGTCCTACGATAAGTAAAATATCCCTTAACATGTCTAATATTGTTACCAAATCAGTTTAGATACCAAAAGTTATGTTACATATGCTTAAAATGAATTTTGGCGTTAAAAGGGCATTTTGGTAATTTACCTAAGGCATATATACTACCTATCATACAACTAACTAAACGTCGTGACCATAAGGTATAACCTCGGAAGGTTATTCCCTACATACTATGGTCACCTAATGTGTTTGGTCAGATCTTAATGATCGACCAAACGGGTCGGGTTCGAAAGTATAAGCGATTGTTTAGATCGCTTACCTTACGACCCTACATAAGCACTAAACTAAAAGTGACGAGCTAAGCATGTTAAAACATGCTTAACTAAGTTTAGAAAACAGCTTTGGTATAAAAAAAACGGTTTTGATAACTAAGAGGAGTTTGGTTACAAAATACGCAAAAATGCGCATTTTGGCCGAAACTACGACTCGTCACTGAGTCTTGATAACGTGGTAATCAGTAGGTATAGTCACTAAGGACTATAACCATCGTGATCATGCTCATGTTATGAAGTTCAAACGAACTTCGCATCGACCATAAACTGGTCAATGCAGAAAGTCGAACATAATTCGACTTTCGGACTAGAAAAGCGAAAAAAGAACGAAGGAACACTTACAAAGGGTCCCCGCAAGATTGATTTCCAAGTAATCTCAGGTAGGAAGTGTATAAACACAACCACTTAGAGAAAACTCAGATTTCAAGTGGGTTTTGCAATGGGGATGGATGGGTATTTATAGTAAATGGACCACCATTAGGATCGTTCCTCGAATAACGTGATCGAATCTCATCCGTACAAGTGTTGGGATGGATGGGTATTTATAGTCTACCATGAAGCTAAGTCAAACTCATCTCTTTGAAACCAACAGAGTTTCAAGTTACAAAGGCAATAGTGTCCCATTTGTCTGGTAATAATCTTAGAAATTGGCTATTCAAGGTTGAATTGGGAAAATCAACATTTACCAGTTTTAATTCACTTATTAGACAACTAAACCTCTCAAATTGTTGAGTTAATGATTCTCCTTTAACGTGACCAAATGTTTCATACTGTTGGTTAAGAACTTCTCGATTGTTTTCAATAACTTCCTTTGTGCCACCAAACTGCTCTTTCAATGCACCCCACAACTCATTATGTCACACCCCAACCGAGGGCGGAAACATCGGGGCATGGCACTGAGCGAAAAAGATTGTCCAGGAGAATCCATAACAACTATTAATGATGATAAGTTTAATGTTAAAGTCCCATACAAATAACATATAAAGCAAAACAGTTATTACAGACAGTGTTTCTCAAAAACAAGTAAACTGTTCCGACAACTCAGATTTCTTATTTGGTGAGTTTCTAGACCTCCTACTCGATTCATCAAAGCAAGCATCCTATCAACCTGTCACATACGTTAAAATAAAGTCAATACATAAAATGTAAAGGTGAGTACACAAGTTTGAGTAGCATATAGTATAGCGAAAGCGTTTACGCATAACCAACATGTAACACACAGAAATGTGAATCAAGTAAGCTATCGACAATGACGTATGCAACCGACATGACTGCGAGTGCAGAATGCGCAACACATTATCACCACTATGACCATGTTAAGTAATACCCTTAACAACCCATGTCCACGATAGGTGCTGAGTCCAAACTATAGTACTATCGTTGCTAAGGTGTCAGGCAACAATCACTGTGTAAACGTAACGTACAAGCATTCATCGAGACACGTATAACATGCGAGGGTGGTTAGCGTTTAAAAAGAGTTGAGTATTGTGTGCGTTGTGTGTTGATATAGAACATATGTAACACCCAAAAGTGCGTTAAGAGAAAAAGGATTCGAGTATACTCACAGTATGTGTTTAATAAGTAAACACAGCCTTGTATTGGATTGAAGGGAGCGCGTTGGAGTTAGCCTGAGCATAGAACAGTAGCATAAGCGTTGGATAGTGGGTGAACAGCGTGTCGGGTGAGATAAGTGTCGAATGGTGAGTTGAACGGATAGATACCCATTCGATCAGATGGTCATTCGGGCGGATGGTCATCCGAGTGGATGACCATTCGAACGGATGGCCATTCGAATGAGATTAGAGTGTTGTGAATTGTTCTGACACTTTTGAAGTTTTCGTTGTAGTATAAATCATGTCATCCGGTCGGATGGTCATCCGGACGGATGGCCATTCAATCGGATGGCTATTAGATTAAGAGTTTGATAGTTTGAAGTTTTGTCAAATTGTTTAAGTGTTGAAAGTTATAAAAGGACAAGTCACCTGGTCAAATAGTCATTCGATCGGATGGTCATCCGATTGGATGGCTATTCGATTGGGCGACCTGATGTTTTGAAAACTAGTAACAATTTCTAAGTTAAAAAGTTGAAGTTTGATGGAGATGGCATGACTACGTGTCAAACAATGGGAATCCACACCAAGCCCAGCTCAGTTGATCGGATGGGAATCACCCCATTCGATCAGACTAACTGTCCCTGATGAGATTTCATGTTCAACCCGTGAATCGGTCATCTCTCCGGTGGAAATCCGTTTTCAGGCTGATTCTCTACTAGAGAATGAGTAGAGAGCCTGAATGAGTCTAGATTCCATCGGTTTTGAGTAGAAAAGTGAAGAATGTTGGAGAAAAGTATGAAAGAGATGAAATCAGTTAGAGAATGTTGAAGTTTTGTGTGAGATAATGTGGAAATCCTTTAGATCTGAACATATCTTGATGAGATGACGTCACACAACCGATTGCATAAGCAACCAAGGTGATGTCACCTTTAAGGGGTCCAAATCAGGTGATTTCAAGGTGAAAATCACTGGTTTTTATGGAGAAGATGATGAAGAAGTGTGTAGTGATGATGGAAGTACAAGATTTAGGGAGAAATACTTACGAAATAGCCTTGAATGAGGGAAAAGTGCTTGAAAGGGACTTGAGAGCGTCTTGGTCGAATGGAGCTGTCACATCAGTGAACAGTGATGTGACAGTCGAGTATTTATAGTGTCAGAGAGAGTTAAGGCGGTGCAGGTTAAGTGGTCGAGTGGTGGTTTGGTCGGATGGCCATCCGATCAGATGGTCATCCAGACAGATGTCTATTCGATCGAATGGTCATTCGACCAATCAAGTGGTGCGAGTTCGTTTTCCAACTTCTGTTTCGTGCGTTAAGCGTTGCATTGTGTTTAAGCGAGTTGCGTGTGAGCGTTGCGTTGAGATAACCACATAACATTAGACACGTAATCACACAAGTAACACACAAAACACATAAAATGCATAAAGTAAATCTACGTTTCGAGTTTGCGATGAGATTACGATGTGATAGCGTGTAGTATAATCATGCGATGCGATATGCGATAAAATGCGTTGAAATAGTATGTGTTGTCATGGCGTTAAATGCGATAACTGCGTTTTGAATATGCGTTGTAAAACATAGTTTAAAATGTAGCGAAAACCCTTAGCAATAATCGAAATCTTGAGAGTACAAGTCAATTAAGCAATAAATGACAGATTTGAGTAATGACCCGAAAAGCCGGGTTGTTACAGCCTCCCCTACTTTAGGAAATTTTGTCCCGAAATTAAGGCGCAAGCGTAACAAAGAGATGTGGATATTTAGCTTTCATATCACTCTCGAGTTCCCAAGTGAACTCGGCGTTACGTTTGCCTTCCCAGCGAACCTTCACTATAGGAATGCGTGACCTTCGGAGTTTCTTGGTCTCTCGGTCCATGATTTCTACTGGCTTTTCCACGAAGTGTAGAGTTTCGTTAACTTGCAAATCCTCAAGAGGAACATGCAGGTTTTCTTAGGCTAGGCATTTCTTGAGGTTCGAAACATGGAAAGTCGGGTGTACGTTGCTGAGTTCCTCCGCTAATTCGAGTCGGTAGGCCACTTTGCCAATTCTTTCCAGAATCTTAAAGGCTCCAACGTATCAAGGTGCTAGCTTTCCTTTCTTGCCGAATCGGATCACTCTCTTCCAAGGTGAAACCTTTAGGAGTACGTGATCACCAACTTCGAACTCAAGGGGCTTGTGGTGTTTATTGGTGTAACTCTTTTGACGACTCCGAGCTTTCAAGAGATTGTCTCGTATCTGGAGGATTTTGTCAGTCGTTTCTTGTATTAACTCTGGACCGGTAATTTGCACGTCTCCGATCTCGTGCCATGCAATGGGCGATAGACATTTTCTTCCATATAATGCCTCGAAGGGTGCCATTTGAATGCTAGAGTGATAACTGTTGTTGTACGAGAATTTGACTAAAGGTAAATGTGAATCACAATTACCACCAAAATCTATAACGCACGAACGAAGCATGTCTTCAAGGGTGTGAATCGTGCACTCCATCTGACCGTCGGTCTGGGGATGGAAAGTGGTACTGAGGTTAAGAGTAGTATCGAGAGCGGATTGAAATGTCTCCCAGAGACGTGAAGTAAATCGACCATCACGGTCAGAGATGATATCACGAGGTGTCCCATGTCGACAAATGACTTCATCGGTATAGATTCGTGCTAATCGTTCAACCTTATAGTCTTCTCGTATCGGTAGAAAGTGGGCGGATTTCGTAAGACGATCAACGATAACCCAAATGCTATCGTGACCTGATGGCGTGCGAGTGAGTTTCATAATGAAGTCTTTAGCTATACTCTCCCATTTCCACATCGGGGTCTCGGGTTGCACGAGTAAGCCAGAGGGCCGTTGATGTTCAGCCTTGACCTTCGAACAAGTTGTAGGATCGATGTTGACGATCAAATGAGTCAATCTAAGTCAAAATACCACTATTTATGTGGCGGAATCACACAAACAGTTTGAATCAAAGAGAATGGAGTAGAAAACAGAAGAATATCACTTTAAACACTGTTTCTCATTCATATATCTCAGAAAAATCCAGCAGCAGTTCGGTACCAGAACAATGGGAACCTTACAAATGAGAAACATCACCTGCCTATTTATAGGCTTTAGGTTTCTCTTGAACCAGTCTCAATAGAAACCTGATCATCAGCTTTCTATTGAACTTGACATGAACCACCTTCAAAAGAAACCTCTAAAACATAAACTTAAACTTACAATTTGACCCCTGTACTATACAATCATGACATATTTAGACTCTAGACTTAAGACGAAGCCAACAGACATATGCACCAACAGTCTCCCCCTTGGATGTTGACGGAGTCTTTAGTACGAGACGTTAGTATGTCAAAACTTCAGACTTAATCAATCTTCACGCTTTCCAGAATATTTGACGCTGAAACATCCTTCAAACTCTCTCTTTCTCTTCAATCACCATATCAGCTAATCTTCAGACTCTGAGTCTGGCTCTTTCACTTTTCAAACTCCCCTTTGCTAATAGACTCCCCCTTAAGTTGTTCCGGGATCACAATCTGTCATAGCACTTTCACAGGATCTGAAACGTCTCCTGGCTTTCCATAGCAACAGGATCAGAAACCTGGCTTTAACCTGCACACTCTCTACCACTTTGTAAGATAAACAATTTTATCATGAATAAGCTCTACTTAACCTCTTGAATTCGTAACACTAAAAAATTTTGATTCAAATTAATGAACCATTTAAACATTTCAAAATCATTTCTTATCGCAAATAAACTTTCCCAAACCATTTGTTCATCATGTTTAGCACTCGGAATTTTGAATAATCAGCTCTTCAACATCAGTTGTCGAAAATCTTTTTGGATTTTTCAAAAATTTATGCTAAAACACACTAAATTTTTTTTTTTTAAAGAAATGCAGTAAAGAAATATATACAGACAATATTTTTTGTGAGTTTGTGTAAGAGAATCATATCAGTTTATGTGACCAATCACTAGCACCGTTAAGCTTTAAACATATTAAGTTCTAAACAATTCACGTTGATTGACGATATAGTTGTCCTCTTAAGCTCAATCTAAAAACTTTCGAAATGCTTACCGATAAGTTAAGGTATATTAATTTTGCACAAAATTCTTATGGACCCCACGATCTCAGCATATCCCCTCATCATGCAATACACTGACTCAAGTAATGCCTTTAAACTTTTATCAACTGTGATTTGTGCAAAAATAACGCAGAATGTTTAAACATTAACAATCAGGTCGATACTTCCGTATACGCAGAGAAAGTCCAATGTTTAAACAAAATAAGAAAAATAAAATAAGTTGAAGTTGTTTAGGCTTTAACCACCAGATCGATACTTCTGTATACGCAGAGGAGGTCCAAAGCTTAAACGAAACACCAAAGAAAATAAAGCAGAACGTTTAGGCAACAACATCCAGGTCGATACTCACGTATACGCAGAGGATGTCCGATGCTTAAACAAAATAAAGAAATAAAACAAGTTTAAATCTTTGCAAAATGAAATGCACAATCACAGTGACTTTTTCAGCAAGTTGTGAAAGTTCACAAACTGACCGGTTTTTATGCTTTTTTAGCATTCAGCGATTACTGAGTAGGCACACAATCAAGAAGGACAAAACTAAGTACTATGCTTTCAACCATGTTTCCCACTAGAACTAGGCTTTTTCATTTAAGTTTGTATCGTTATCACAAATCTACTAGTCTAGCTGAGCCTATCGTCACATCTTTAGTGAGACCGTTTATCACATTTGACATTTCATTTCTTTAGCATGCTGTGATAGTCCAACTGATTTACTATCATTTCCTCTTTTTCACAACAAAACTCATTTTGAAATTTTCAATGTTTTTGACATTTTCAAATTTTCTAATTTTTATAAAATTTTTACTCCCCCTAAAATCAAAATATGTCTCAATTTTGATTTTCTGGGAAAATTTGAAAAAAAACTGTACACGAAATGTGACAACATGATGAGAATCACTTCAATTCTCCATTCACTTGGCTTGAACAATCAGAACTCCCCCTGACAACAAAACATTTTCCCATAGTGATTTCAAAACACATAAGTTTGTTTTAATCAAAATGGTTTTTCCGGAAAATTAGTTTTGTTGATTTTCACAAACCATTTGTAGGTTAGGGGTTTACTTCATCACTTTGTTTTCTTTAACCACATGTAAAGATTTAACATTTCCGATTTAAACAACAAACCACTTGTAGAAAATCAAGTACAACTTAATGTCCTTGATTAACCACTTATAAGTCGAAATATCACCAGAGTGAATTTCTCAAGAAATATGCCGATTCCTGCTCCACGATTACCAACTTGGGAGCTCCGGCAAGTCAGGTTTTTCATTTAAACAGTTTCACCCAAGCCTGACGGTCCTTGGGTGCTTTTGAATTCTCGTTCAACAATGGTGGAAAATTTGCATCATCCATTGTTAAACCAGAATTCTCTACTTTTACCTCATCAACTGGCTCCTCTGGCTTTGATGAACCAGAATCATTGCCTGAACGTGGCTTGTCTGACTTTGATGAGCCAGATTCATCGCCTGAAGGTGGCTTGTCTGACTTTAACATGTCAGATTCATCGCCGACCATTTTCTTCTTCTTCTTTTCTTCTTTCGTCCTCAGATTTGTATCTGATGAATTCGTCTTGCTTGACTTTGCCATCGAGGGAGTCAATTCATCAAAACTCTTATTTTTAACAGATGAACCCGAGGACAAGATCTTCTCGAGATACTCTCTCGCCTTCTTCCTCTTCTTTCGCAGTCTGTCTTTCTGCCCCTGAGAAAGCTTCACTTTCTTTTCATGAACTTTAGGTTCTTTGACTTTATGTTCTGAAACTTTCAGTTCCTTGGGCTATTCGTTGACTTTGACTGACTTCATCACCCTTTTCTGAGATACAGCCCTCGATTTTTCAATTGATCTCATTGGGCAATCTCTGGCAATGTGACCTTTGATTTGGCAGTTATAGCATCTCCTCGTCTCAAACCACTGATTCTGGCAGTTAACAGCAATGAGTCCTTGAACACCACAAGTGTAACACACTCTGTTATCGTACCAATCACCACTTTCACACCAAACGCTCAGATCATAGCATTGTCTGGCTTTGTGGTAGTCATCATTCTTCTTGTAAGCTGGATTTGACTTTTGAGTACTGTGGTCAAACCTGCACCACTTATTACCAACAATTTTTGAATTTTCATTTTTTCAATTTTTGTAATTTTTCATTGCGATTGGATGATTGATCTGATGAGCTTTTATTCTCTTTTTGTACATTTTTAATTTTTGATTTCTGTTCCACTTTCTTCTTTAAAGGTTTTTGCTTAGAGCATTCTCCCTTTTCAGTCGATTGTAGAACAGTTTTCTGAAATTTTTCTTTTAATTTCAAAAATAATTTTTTTTTTCAATTTTTTTATTTTCATCATCAGATTTCTCATCACAATCTTCAATTTTGACTTTGTCAAAATTTGTGACACTGTCACTTATTGGAACAGAATTGATTGGTTTTGGACAAGAATAATCTGGTGTTGATGACGAAGTCTCAAAACCTTTCAATTTCTTTTCAAGCTCATCAATTTTATTCCGAGCAATTTTAGCTTCATTTTCAAGCCGAATGATTTTCTGAAGATGAGAATTTATTTCAATCTGTTTTTCAAGATTATTTTTAAAAATAACAGATTTTTCATCTTCTAAAATCTTCATTCGACTTTGAAAATCTTTTTCAATTTTCAATTTTTCATTTTCAAAATCTTTTTCCTTTCCTTTCAAAATTTTGTTTTCCAATATCAAACTGTCCAAACCACTCAACAGTTTGACACTTTCAGATTTCAAATTCTCAAAATTTTCCTGTATTACAAGAATCTGTTTATCATCAGATTTCTTCTCGTCCTTCAAATTTTTGATTTCCAATGTCAAACTCTCCAAATCCTTTAAAAGTTTGGCATTGTCTGATTCAGATTTTCCAAAGTTTAAGCATTTCTCGGACATCATTTCAGATTCAGCTTTCTTCTCAACCTTGATAGCTGAAATTTCTTTAACCTGTCCCTCTACCACTTGAACATTTTTCTCAGGTTCGAATTTTTCATCAACAGACTTCATTTTTCTAATCTTTTGGATTTCAAGTTCTTGAGCTTCAATTTTTTCTATGAAACCACTAAGATTCAGATTATCAAAGCCTGGAGTGTTTTTCAACTTCATCATATAAGTACCCCACTCATCCTTTGGTAAAGCATTTGCCACTTTGTCTTTCAATTCCTCATTGGTCTTGATTATATTCAATTTCCTCATCTCCACAACTAGAATGCAATACCTATCAAACAATTCTTTTGTAGACTCTCCCTTGATACCCGTAAAACTATCAAATTTCTTATGTGCAATATCTGCTGGATTCGGAACACGATACGACTCACAATCCATGTTTCGTTATTGAAAGATTTTCAAAAATAGATTTTCAAACAATACGAAAATTCACACAATCTAAGATCAGTTCAATCACTATATCAAATAACTGAATCAGATGAATATCTGATTGAGTGACAAAAAAAATCCGATGAATCAACAATGGACTTTTGAGAAATCAGCAACACTCAAACGAAAACAGTTTTCAAGATGAAAACAATTTTCAAGCGACACTTGTGATTCAACCTAAGAATATTTCAATAGAAACCTGAAATTTTCAATAGAAACCTGAAATTTCGTTCAAACGAAAGCCAATTTTTAGGTCATTTTTACACGATTTACTTCGAATTTTAAGCTGATATTCTCAAGGGTTTGTTAAAACTCAGTTTCTCACACACTGTTCAAAATTCAGTCCATTTTGTCCGTGTATAAGTCCAGAATTCAGATTTTGTGTAGAAAAATGCTTTGATTCAGGTATATTGGCTCATGACTGGCTCTGATACCAATTGTAGGATCGATGTTGACGATCAAATGAGTCAATCTGAGTCAAAATACCACTATTTATGTGGCGGAATCACACAAACAGTTTGAATCAAAGAGAATGGAGTAGAAAACAGAAGAATATCACTTTAAACACTGTTTCTCATTCATATATCTCAGAAAAATCCAGCAGCAGTTCGGTACCAGAACAATGGGAACCTTACAAATGAGAAACATCACCTGCCTATTTATAGGCTTTAGGTTTCTCTTGAACCAGTCTCAATAGAAACCTGATCATCAGCTTTCTATTGAACTTGACATGAACCACCTTCAAAAGAAACCTCTAAAACATAAACTTAAACTTACAATTTGACCCCTGTACTATACAATCATGACATATTTAGACTCTAGACTTAAGACGAAGTCAACAGACATATGCACCAACACAAGTCAGGCATTTCGAAACATAGAGGGCGATAGCTTTCTTCATTCCAGGCCACCAATACCTGGCATGGAGGTCCTGGTAGATCTTTTCGGCACCGGGATGAATGGAATATCGAGACTTGTGGGCTTTAGTCAGCAATATCTCCTGAAGGTTATTGCGATTGGGGATCCAAATGCGATCGAGATAGTAATAGATACCGTTCGATTTGGTGATAAGCTGAGTTTCAGCACCACACTTCATTTCCCCTTTCAAGGCATTCTCAATGAAGCATGTGTGCTGAGCGTCACGAATTAGGGCTTCGAGGTCGTGTTGGGCTTGAACATTAGGAACACTATGTAAATAGCTTCGTCGGCTAAGAGCGTCGGCAACAACATTCGTTTTGAGAAGTTCAACCCATCTGCGTTGGCACATATTCAGCTCCTTCTGGTTCAAGATGTGTTGTAGACTCTTATGGTCGGTGAAGACCGTACACTTTGTACCATAAAGGTAGTGTCGCCAAATCTTTAACGCAAAAACAACTGCACTGAGTTCGAGATTGTGGGTTGTATAGTTCTTCTCATGGACTTTGAGCTGATGAGAGGCGTACGCGATAACCTTGTCCCGTTGCATAAGGACGCAACCAAGACCTAGGTTAGAGGCATCGCAATAGACTACAAAGTCATCGTTTCCATTGGGTAGCGCGAGTATGAGAGCATCGCAAAGCATACGCTTGAGAGTTTGAAAGGCATCCTCTTGTTCAGTTCCCCAAACAAAAGTCTTGTCTTTATGCGTTACAGAGTTGAGAGGAACGATGATTTTAGATAAATCAGTGATAAATCGACGGTAATAACCCGCCAATCCGAAAAAAAGAATGAACTTTGGACGGGGTTTTCGGTGTAATCCAACGCTTAACTACTTCAATCTTTATGGGATCGACGTGAATACCTTGACTATTGACGATGTGACCGAGGAATTGAACCCCCTCGAGCCAAAATTCACACTTCGAGAATATAGCGTAGAGGTGATTCCCTTGGAGAAGCTCGAGAACCAAACGGAGATGTTGCACGTTTCGAGTTTGAATAGATAAGGATATCATCGATAAATACGATGACGAAGCAGTCGAGAAAGGGTTTACACATGCGATTCATCAGATCCATGAAAACCACGGGTGCATTGGTAAGACCAAAGGGCATAACGACAAATTCATAATGACCATAACGGGTTCGAAAAGCGGTTTTAGGGATATCTTCCTCCTGAATCCGTAGCTGATGATAACAAGAGCGTAAGTTGATCTTAGAGAAACACGTAGCGCCTTTCAATTGATCAAATAAATCATCGATTCGGGGTAAGGGATAGCGGTTCTTGATAGTAAGCTTGTTGAGTTCCCTATAATCGATGCACATTAGGAACGATCTATCCTTCTTTTTCACGAAGAGCACAAGTGCGCCCCAAGGAGATTTCCTAGGGTGTATGAAGCCTTTATCAAGTAATTCCTGGAGTTGACTCGATAGTTCATCGATTTCGGACGGAGCGAGGCGACAAGGAGCTTTAGCGACAGTTTTAGCTCCAGGAATGAGGTCAATTCAAAAATCAATATTACAACACGGGGGTAGACCAGGTAAATCATCAGGAAAGACTTTAGGAAAATCACGAACCACAAGTACCTTTTCCATCGGCTTCTTTTCCTTCTCCGCTACTATGATGTGTGCCAAGAAAGCCTTGTATTCCTTTCGGAGATACTTGCTTGCTTGAATTCACGACATGAGTTTCAGTTCCTTCGAAGATACTACGCCATAAACACAGAGTTGGTCGCCATTAGCAAGAGAGAAACAAATCATCTTTTCGAAACAAACAACTTCAGCACGATTTTCAAGAAGAAAATCCATGCCTACTATGATATCGAAACTACCAAGTTGCATCAGAATGAGATCGATCGGGAAAACGTGATTGTTGAGTTTAAGAGTACAATCACAGAGAACAGAACTAACGGTGACGGTTCTTCCGGTGGCAATTTCTATGTCGAACATCGTTGGGATGTTAGCGCATTTACGGTTTAGGATCTTTTTGAATTCAAAAGACACAAAGCAGTTATCGGCTCCAGTATCAAATAAACACGAAGCATAAATACCGTTAACGAGAAACGTACCATTGACAACATTGTTTTCAGTTTGAGCATGGCGGACGTTAATGTTGAAAGTTCATCCGCGGGTTGCTTGTTGTGGTTGCTGCTGCTGCTGAGGCTGCTGCTGTTGATGTTGTTGCTGTGGTGGTTGCTGTTGCGGCTCTTGTTTCTGTCACACCCTGACTTTTGCGGAAGCGTGATTATGTGTGACTTGCTTAATATCATTGCATTCAACCATAACAAACAACTATATGATAAAACCAAAGAGGTTCATCCATTGATTAAGTTTAAAACATCACAACAACATTGTTTTAGAATCCAAACATAGACTTCAAATCCAAATTACAAACCATTCAGATTGTTTTAGAGTTCCATAAGGACTCGACAAAAGATACTACTAAAAACTAGGCATTGAACTATGTATCTTATCTAGGATAAGATACACAATCCAAACCCTTAGACACCGGATGACATCTTTTATTTCCAACATCACTTGAAACTTCCAAACGCCCGCCAGATCCACATTTAATTTCCTGAAATACATGTAGTTTGAAAACATCAACAAAAGTTGAGCGAGTTCAAGTGTTTTGTAAGTGTGCACGAATAAACCTTTGAAATCATTGTAAGTATGTATGTTTCGTAAACCCCGGTATGAAAGTAAACAAGGAAACAGATCGATTAATGGTTTGCAAGGCCATTAATATGTGTGACGTGATGCAGGAAGGCTCAAACCTAGCAGATTTTGCACCGGGCTTCCGGCTGTAAGACATAGTCACCTCATGGGTCAAACCCCGATCCACATGGGTGGGGCTCGCTACACCCAAATAGATCTATCACTCATGTCCCTCGGTCCTACTACGAGGATTAATGGTCTTAAGCGTTGTACCCACCACTCACATGATCTAGCAGTAACTTTCCTTAGCTAACCATACCACATATAAACGTTTGTAAACAGTTTGTAACATGTACTTCACCCCCGAAGTTATAAAACAAAAACAGTTAAAGAAAAGGGGGACATGAACTCACAGTTTTGCGTTCTTCAATCCGACGTAACTCACAGCTGATACTCGTTCACACGACTACCTACAATGTACTACGGTTTATTAGATGAGCGGGCCGTGCCTTGCCTTAGTATTAATTAGTGTCTTCGAGTTACGTTTCATTGTGTCATTAATATTATTCCAAGTTATATAATTATTTGTTAAAATAATAAATATTTTAACTTAAATTATATTTATTTCATTTTGGAATAATTGTTAAAGTAATATATTTTAACTTGACACTTTTATGTATTTGTACAACTTCCCAAGGATGGGTGTATTTATATTCGTATTCTAATACTTGTATATTTTTGCCAAGTATCGGTGGCGTATTCCGGTGTGTATTTATACATGCGAGAATACGTATTTTTATTGTGTTTATTAAGTATCTCATACTTAGTTTTTATATTAATTTTTCCGTAATAATATTTCTAATAAAAATACGTCAATATATATTCCCAAAATATATATTTTAAGAAATATTGCATAGAAAAATTACTTATAATTTTCCTCTTGGCAAAAATATTTATAAATTTCATATAAGTCTCAAAAATAATATATATTCAAGTTTAACTTGGAAAATATATATAAACTTATTTTTCACCCAAAATAATGTATTTCATGTTTATTCAAGAAAATATATATTTTCTCCTAAAAATAATATATCTTCTAATAATTTCAAGAAAATATATATTTTTATTTATCCAAAAATAATAAATTTTCTCCTTGTCAAAAATATGATATATTTTGTAATAATTGTAAAAATCATATTTTTGTTTTCTTGGTGTCCAAAATACTAATTACCAAAATATACTTATGAATCAAATTCCGGAATATTTTTGTGAGTTATATTCCTTGTTCGGTTTCACCAATATTTTGGGTATAAATTATATATATATTTCTTGGAATTTTGGTAATATTTTGGATTGTAATTTCTTGGTATTTTGGTGAGTTATATTATTTCAAGTCCTAAAATAATATAAGTAATACACATAATATACAAATAATCACACACATGGTGACATCTAAATATATATTTTCCTAAATACATATTTAGTCACTTTTACTTATAAAAACCAACCCTCCAATATTTATAATTTTTGAAACAAAAATTATGGCTAATTTTATATGAAAATCCATGGTTTAAAATATACTTGTAAATATTTGTTTAAAAAAACTATTTTTCCAAGTGTTAAATTTCTAGAAAATTTTTGCCATAGTTTCCTCTAAAAATGGAGGTTTCCATGCTTTCAAAGCATATCATTTTATTTTATAAATCACCACAATCAACAATAAACCAATCAACTCTTACCAATTCGCCAAAATCAAGCATAAATTACTACTTCATGAACTTGAAAATTTACAAAAATTTGTAGTAACTTACTAGTGTGTTTAGTAAGCTTAGTTACCTTTTAAAGTGTGGTTGTTTATTTAAAAACATGATTATTGAAGAAATTAGTTCTTTACAACTTCTAAATAAATTTTCAAAAATATTTCTTCTTGAGTTTTTCTTGTTAAATATGTATTTCTACACTTGATTAACCACCTAAATTATGGTTAATTTCTTTAAGAACCAAGCTTAAGTAAACTTTGTATTTTTAACTTGGTTTCTTGAAAAATCATTCTTGAATTCATAGATTTACAAGACTTTATATCCACTTTGATCATCATTTCACAACAAAAACAATTTAGACTTCAAGTTCATGATTTACATATGGATGATCACTTTGATCTTAACATAATCATCCTCTCATCTTGCTAGATTATGTCTTTAATCACCATCTAGCAAGATCACATGATGTTTAACATCATAAACATGAGCAATCAATAATCAACAAACATAACAACACTTAAACAACTTGATTTCTTATGATTTTAGTCTTATGTTTAAGTTTCATGTTCAAGATTCATAGTGTTCTTCAAGATTAGTTCTTGTATCATTCTTTAACCACTTAAACAGATGTAAAATAGAGTTTAGATGATCTTACTACTAGCTCAAGGCTAGGGGTGATCACAAGATGAAGAAGAGGTGGATAAAAGCTTGCATGAGAGGTCCTTCAACTTCCAAGAGTTCCTAGCTTCCTTATACACCTTCTTACACCTTTGAGTAGTAATGGAATGGATGAGAGTTGAATGATGATGATGGTGGTATGTGGGGGTGTTCACGGCCGTAGGTAGGGGGAAGGAAGAAGAAAAAAATGGTGGATGTTGTGAGGAATGAGAATGATAAGTTCAAGTCCTTATGGTTACTTATATTATTCACCAAAACGTTAGAGTCTAATGGTTTTTGTGTCAAATAATTAGGGAACATAATCTAATAAAGAATTCAAAGAAAATTTCTTGTGGAGGCCACCATGAAACCGTAAATAGGTGGGGGGGGGGGTCTAGAGTTAGGATGTAATGGATAGTTAGTTTATATGGTTAGATTTCAAGTGAATTAGTTAGGTGTTTAGTTACTAGATGTTATATAGTGTGTTATGATGTTCGGGGACTAAAACTAGCTTGGTAATGTTAAAACAGTGCTTCTAGTGAAAATTTGGTGTTTCAGGTAGTGTCCGGTTGTTCTGTGGGTTACCGGTTCGTTATGGTGCTAAACTACGAAGTTTAGTGAGCTTTATGTACCCTTTTGTGGCAGTTTTGATTCCCGACACTTAGGAAAGCATTCAGGCACATTTAACCATATTTCTGTATGATATTAAATTGTTTAAATGCTGAATTTTGCTTAATTCTGCAGAATTCTGCAGTTTATGTGAGTTTTAGGCACTTTCCGGCACTTAAACTATCACTAGGAAGGCAGTTTCATGATCCTTACCTTCCTACACACTATACTAGTGTAACTCTAGGTTTCTAGCTCATTCTGTGTCTCAATACCATATCTATCTATGTACTGAACTCCGTCAGCACTTTTTTGATTTATCGGATAACTGTGCTAGCTTTGTTTCGTGCATCGTTTGAATCAATAAAGTTTGCATGCAACAATTTTATGTCATTTGCAATATATGATGCACATGTATATATGATAACAATATATGACATAAATGTTAAATCAGCAGAGTTATTAAGCACTAATTACTGTCTAATACTTGTACAGATGCATGCAAATTTAACAGTTGTCACATTCTCCCCCTGTTAAGAAAATTTCGTCCTCAAAATTTAAACTACATTAGCTCCTTAGGGTTGCGTTATACGTGCATGGATATGAATAATACCAAAGTGATTAATCATGAAACTGAATCAAGACTTAATGAATCAGGTGAATCCAGGGACATATTACAACAATAAGAACCCAGCGGTTAAAGGTATGTGTTTCAGAATTTGGTGTCAAAGGATACGAGACGTACAAGTGTATAATTTGGTGTGACTTAGTTCACAGGGGTTCAATAAAAGAGGATTTTTGACCGATAGAATTTCAAACGATCGTTTACAATATGCAAATGAGTTCTAGAAACAATAACATCCGCTTGATGAATTTAGAATCAACAAGTTCAAATGTGATAGTGACATGAAAATGATTCGTCAACTATCGAACAAATAATTGAATAAAATTAGTGTGTTGACATTATTGAATTACGAGAATACACCGAAATGAAGTACAATCGAACCTAGTGTATCATTGTCTTAATACGTAGTTGCATTAAGTGTGTTTAGATGACGGGTCAAACGAAAAGTATACGTAGTTTCGTATGGAATGGTTGACCATGATTAGCACAAGCTACAAGTTTATACCAACACCACAAGGTGTCGTAGTGAATGACATAATTCAATAACAACGGTGACCGAACAAGTTCACCGTGTTTGAAATCAAATGGAAGCGCACTGAAGCAAATTTGAAGATTTGATTTAAACAACATCATAGGGTTTTCAATTGAATATGGGATATCAAGGAACCACTGTTTTCGACCGAAGATGACAACGTAATAAATATGGCAAGGCATTCGATCGATAATGAAAGAACCGTTTAGGAGGTACACTAGAATATAAAATGAATTTATGTACCATTGTGTTAACACACGATTGTGTTAGGACTGCTTTAATCATGGTAAAACAGAATGGATTTAGAGAAGTCAATAAATAAACAATTAAATCCTTGTATGAGATGCGTAAATGTGTAGGATCGTTGAATCGATCAAATGAGTCGATCAGAAGAGTTCTAATCCAAACCAAAGGCGGAATTCAATGATTTGGACATGATTGCAGCTTGATTTACACTAGGAATCACTTTAACTATCGTTTAGATTGATTTGAAAGTGATTACAACTTGTTCGACACTTCAACAGAGCTTCGCTACGGGAATCACAACTGTTACAAATGAAGACAGAGCTCACCAATTTATAGGAGTGGCCAGTCCTCACGAACCAGACATCACCAGTCCGTGCGAACTGATCAATCCGTACGAACTGGTTTAGCCAGTTCGTGCGAACTGGTTAATCAACTCTAACTTCCTATTTTCTAGGCTAATGAGCTCCCGTCTATTCAATCTAGATACAAGACTCGATACAAGACGAAGTCGACAGACATATGCACCAACAAACTCCCCCTTGGATGTTGACGAGTCTTCAGTGTGTCGAGTCTTTAGTCTTGATCAGTCTTCACGCTCTCACCAAAATATCTTTCTCTGTAAGCATCCTTCAAACTCTATTTTCTTCCAGAATCTGAGCCTGGCTTTTATGTCTTCAGACTCCCCCTTTCGATAAGCTGGGATCGCAGTCTGGAATTCACAATCTACGTCTTTCACAAGTTTAGGAACGTCTCCTGGCTTTCCGTAGCAACAGGATCAGAAACCTAGCTCTTTCAAAGCTTTTATCTGCACAATACTCTACCCAAAAGTAAATTTCACAATTTTTAAGATTTAACAAATTTAGAATCCACTTGTAGATATCGTTCATTCAACAATAGTTATATCAAGTTCAAATTAATGACCTTGATTAACCAACACTTCAATCAGCTTCAAAACATCATTTTTCATTTCAAACACACAATTCCAACCCACTGTTGTTCATCATGTTTAGCACTGGAATTTTGAAAATCAGCTTTTCAACATCAGTTGTAAAAAATAAGATGAAATAAAATCTTTTTAATTTTTCAAAATTTTATGCTAAAACACATTTAAACTCTTTTTGGATTTTGGGAAATAAACTATATACAGACAATATTTTTGCGAGTTTGTGTAAGAGGGTCATATCAGTTTATTGAGACAAATCACTAGCACCGTTAAGCTTTACACACTTTAAGTTCTAAACGATTCACTTAGATTGTCAGTATAGTGATCCACTTAAATTTTCACACAAAGTTCAACTGTTTCGAGATATGGATTAGTGTTTTAAGCACTTAAACTTATTCGCGTGTACCACCTCAGAATATACTCCCGTATCCAGACTCCTATATTCAGTCTTACTGGTGAATGTACACTAATGATATCTGTAAACGGGTAATGCGAGACCATGAGAGCTCAGGTTAGAACTTCCGTTCAGACAAAGAGATGATGGCTCGTCTTTCGGTGTATCCCGTTTGGGGATCTATTCTTTAACAGCACATGATTAGCATTTTTCAATGTTTCATCATTTTTTATGCTGAGGGTGAGCTTTAATGATTAAAGCAGTGCAGAGCATTATACGAGGACTAGGCTATTGCTCCCGCAAAATCAGAAGTCTTGGTATAATACCCCAGATATCATCACGCACAAAGACCTAGTATGTCAGAAATAGAAAGTTCTTCAAACAAGATTTCAGGAGTTACCTATATATCCGAGAGATGTTCCCCACGAAATAAGTAAGTTTTTGATATTTAGGTTTATATCTCGAAAACAATCTACTGAATGTATATAAACCTACTGGCATATCATCAGTGAGACCGTTTATCCCATTATTAACTTTCCAATTCTTTAGCATGCTGTGATTGTCCACTGATGTACTATCATTTCCTCTTTTTCACAACAAAATTCATTTTTGATTTTTTGGTTTTTAGATTTTATCATGTTTTTGGATTTTTCAAATTTTCAAAATTTCAAAATTTTCTTACTCCCCCTAAAATCAAAAATATGTTTCAATTTTTGATTTTCCGGGAAAATTTGAAAATGTAAACAATAAACTTTACAAATAAAATGACAAACTGATGTGAATTGCTTCAATTCGCCATCCACTTGGCATAAACAATCAGAACTCCCCCTGACAACAAACTATTTTCCCATAATGATTTCAAAACACTTAAGTTTGTTTTAATCAAAATGGTTTTTCTGGAAAATTAGCTTGTTTATTTCACTTGTAGGATCGGGGATTCATTCATCACCTTGTTTACCAAATACCACTTGTAAAATCTAACACTTTTAGGTTTTTCACAAAAACATTTTCAAGAATGATGTCGATTCATGCTCCACGATTACCAACTTGGGAGCTCCGGCAAGTTAGGATTTTACTTTTTAAAGAATCTCACCCACGCATCATCAATCATGGGTGAACCATCCTCATTCGGTTTAACAATTTTCGATTCATAAAACTCTTTCACTCCTTTCACCTTCCCATCAGTCATCTTTCCAAAAATATGTAACACTTTTCCATTAAATGCCTTTTCAGCATCAAATTCTTCCTTTTCAGAGAAAAATTGATCTGAAATCTCAATCTTACCAACTTTTGATTTCAAGTTTCCGTTTGACAATGGTGGAAAGTGTCACACCCCTTTCTACGGCGGAAGCACGAGGTGTGATCATGAAAGGTTCTCATTGCATACGAAGAGTAAACATGCTACATGCTCGTAAAATAACATCAAATACCATAATTTGAAAACATAAGTTTAGCGTTTACATCCCTAAGTCGCATAAAACCTTGTCTTAAAAGTTTACAACTTTATTTAAAGTTAAACACAAGCGACATCCACGAGCATAAGCAAGACCACGCGCACATCCATCCTAGTTACCTGAAATACATGTGAGTTTTGGAAAAACGTCAACATAATGTTGGTGTGAATTCATGCAGTTTTGTTTTTCACGTTTGTATACTTTGTATAAAAACATAGTTGTGAATAAATCAAGTTTTTCTTGAGTACTCCACGTACTTCAAGTTATATATCAATTTTCTTGAGTACCCCACGTACTTCAAGTTACATATCAATCTTCTTGAGTACCCCACGTACTTCAAGTTATATATCAACTTTCTTGAGTACCCCACGTACTTCAAGTTATATATCAATTTTCTTGAGTACCCCATGTACTTCAAGTTATATATCAATTTTCTTGAGTACCCCACGTACTTCAAGTTATATATCAATTTTAGTATGGTATGAATTTTATGTAAATACAGTATTTCTGTAAATATCAGGATTGTTAATGGGTTGCAAAGCCATTAACATATGACACGACATAGGAAGTCACCAAACCTAAGGCATTTAATTGGTATATTCTGAGACACAAAAGCACTACTCGATTCTCGCCCTCACCGAGAGTGTGGCTGCCAGGCACCCGTTAGATCTAACCTTTTGTTCTGCGGTCTAGGTATATTGTTGATTAATGGTGCTTCTGTACCCTATTCGTGACACTATTTCTCATAACACATCCTACTTGGTTCTCGTCCTCACCAAGCGCGTTTCTTGTTATCAATTCTCATAACGCATCCTACTTGGTTCTCGTCCTCACCAAGCGCGTTTCTTATTATCATTTCGCATAACGCATCCTACTTGGTTCTCGTCCTCACCAAGTGCGTTTCTTATTATCTTATATTTCGTCACACTTGGTTCTCGTTCTCACCAAGTGTACTTCTTGTATTCTTATATTTCATCACACTTGATTCTCGTTCTCACCAAGTGTGCTTCTTATATTTATATCATACCAATTATAAATATTGTACATTTGTACATGTATTTCACCCCCGAAGTTATAAAAACTGAAAACAGTTAAAAGAAAAGGGGGAGCATAAACTCACAACTTTGCGTTCCTTGCGTCGTAAACTTCACCGGATTTGCTTAATTAACGTCGTAACCTATACGCGTTTTCTTAACGTTAGTCACTAGACTTGCGTCGCACAAGTACAGTCACTCTCTTTTGTATATAATCTTGTGTTAAAAATATTCTATATTTTTAACTACGTATCTTACTTATATTATTTTCTCTAAAATTAATATAAGTATCTCGTGTTTTGCACTTTGCACCTGAATTATGTATCTTGTATGTTGTATGTGTATTTTTATGTTTATACTCCTCATGAGTATTTAGTGTATTTTTAAGTCTTAATACACTAGCACGTATAACACATACTATACACACTTAGCACAAAAGTTGGTGATAAAATAATATATATTTTTCTCTCAAAAATATACATATTTATATCCATTTTCATTCTTGAAGAAATCCTCATTTCTTATCACCAAAAATTAGGGAAACCTTGGTAATACTTTTAAATACATTTTTAGGGAATAAGTTTCTCAAAAACTTATATTTTCTAAGTGTCAAAATTTATAAAAATTTTGACAGAGTTTCCCCTAAAAATGGAGGTTTCCCATGTTTTCAAAACATGTGTTTATTTTCTTTTAAATCGTCAACAATCATCAACAACAATTTTCAACAATACTCATCAGCAATAATCACTAATTTCTCCATTTCATGAACTTGAATATTTACAAAAATGTGTAGTAACTTACTAGCACATTTAGTAAGTCTTGTTATCTTTAAAAATAAGTTTCATTTCTTAAAAACTTTATTTTTAAAGAATATGAAGTTTCACAACTTCTAGTCAAGATTCACAAAAATATTTTTTTGTTGAACTTCCTTGTTACACAAGTGTTTACACACTTCTTTATTTACAAAAAAATATATTTAGTTCATGTAAGATCCGGGTTTTAAACAAGACTAATATTTTTGCTTGGTTCTTCCGAAAAACCACTTGTAGATCTTAAGATCTACATGTTTAGAGTCTTATTTTACAAGAAAAATTATGTTCATTCAAGTTCAAGCTCATGGTGGATGGTTTCATCATCTTTCTTATTTCTAGCACTTAACATACTACTAGTTCATGTTCTTGGACATGAACTAGTATGCGTAGATGATGATCCATCTCACTTTTAATGACAAACAACATCAAATAATAACAATCATACAAGATTCACATGATTTACACACATATCTATTCTTTATCCAACATATATCACTTATATTTCAAGACTTTAATGTATGTTCTTTAGTGTTTCATGATTTTTAGCCATTAAATCATCTATTAACCATCATAAACAAGAACAAGATGATGTTTGAGAACACTTACTACTAGCACAAGGCTAGGGAAGTTCAAGTGTATAAATGAGGTGGATAAAAGCAAAGGGTTGAGGTTCTTCAACTTCCGTAAGCTCCTAGCTTCTTTGTTATGCTTCTTACACCTTAGGATATGCTTGGAATGTGTAGAAGATGATTGAAAATGAAGGTATGGAGAGGGGGTGTTGGAGCCGTAGGTTTAGAAGAAAGAAAGAGGGAGAGTTTGTTGTTGGGTACTTAGTGAAAATGAAGGTTATAAACTCTCATGTTTACTTATAAACCATATTCTTATTATCCATCATACCTTATGTCTACTAGATATACAACATAGATGAATAAAATAATCAAACAATTGTGGGGTGTTCCCCACATCACCAAACCGTAGAAGGAAAGGGGGGGGGGGGTATGGTTGGATTTCAATTGGTAGTTACATGTTCTAGTTAAGTCTAGTTAGGACTTTATGTAGGTTATTAGTGTGTAGTGTAATATAAAGGGTGTTAGGGTATTCGGGGACCCTAACTAGCTTAGAAAAATAAAAACAATGCTTCTAGCATTATTTTGGTGTTCCGGGTATTGTCCGGTTGTTCGGTTAGACACTGGTTTGTTAAAGTGCTAAATTACACTTTTTAGTGTCTTTTAAGTACCTTTCTTGTACTCTTTCAATTCCCAACACTTAGGGAAATATTCTGGATAATAAAATGACATTTCTGCATAATATTCATATGTCTAAATGCTGAAATATTGCTGAATTATATAAAATTCTGCACTTAAAGTGCGTTTCGGGTGCTTTTTAGTGCTTATTTTTGCTTTCGCAAAGTCTATAAATTAAACCCTTATATGTACTCTTGGGTTTTAATGTACTTTTGTCGTCGGACCTACACCTAGGCCTCAATTCTAATGTCTGACTGCTTTCTGCAGTTCAGTCGACACAGTGTGTCTTACCGGTGAGTTTACTATTATTTTTGACGCAACGCTCTCGTTTATGCATAAAGCAATATTTTGTAGTATACAACGTGCATGAATTCACTTGTTTAGTATGTAATCAGGCATTGCTGACAATTAAGCACATAATTGCAGTCATTAAGCAATAATTAAAGTGTACGGAAATTACCGGTTTGGTGCCAGTTGTCACAGTCTCCCCCCGTTAAAAGAATTTCGTCCCGAAATTCAGGCTGAACTAACTCTCCCAGGAGTTTTCTTGAATAGGTGGGGATACTTTTCTTTGAACTGGTCTTCACGTTCCCATGTGTACTCGGGTCTGTGCTTAGAGCTCCAACGTACTTTGACAAGTTTCACACTGCTCCTCCTGGTCTTGTTGACCTTCCAGTCGGTAACCTCAACGGGTTGTTCCGTAAATCTGAGGGCTTCATCAATATGCACTTCATCCATCGGGATGATCACGTTTTCTTGTGTTGGACTCTTCTTCAGGTTGGATACATGAAATGTGTCATGTACTCCATTAAGTTCTTCCGATAACTCCAACTTGTATGCCACGGTACCAATTCTTTTCAATATTCTGAATGGTCTGATGTATCGTGGATTCAGCTTTCCACGCTTTCCAAATCTGACTACGCCCTTCCAAGGTGAGACTTTTAACAACACTTTGTCTCCCACCTTGAATTCTACTGATTTCCTTTTCAGATCGGCGTAGATCTTTTGTCGTTCTCGAGCCGCCTTAATGCGCTCTCGGATCTGCGCAATCTTGTCGGTTGTCTCTTGTACAAGTTCAGGACCAACCATACGCTTATCTCCGGCATCTGCCCAACATAAGGGCGATCGGCATTTGCGGCCATACAGAGCTTCGAACGGCGCGGCTTTTATGCTCGTATGATAACTGTTATTGTAGGAAAACTCAACTAAAGGTAGATGAGTATCCCAGCTGCCGCCTAGATCCATGACACATGCGCGAAGCATATCTTCTAGCGTTTGTATAGTCCGTTCGCTCTGGCCGTCTGTTTGTGGATGGAATGCCGTGCTTAGATCTAACTGAGATCCAAAGGCTTCCTGAAATGATCGCCAGATTCTTGAGACAAAGCGTCCATCTCTGTCTGAAATGATTGAGATTGGCACTCCATGACGTGCCACAATTTCTCTTAAGTATATTTCAGCAAGCTTTCCAGTGCTATCTTTTTCTCGGATCGGTAGGAAGTGCGCAGACTTCGTTAATCGATCAACTATTACCCATATCATATCGTGCCCTCTCGGGGTCCTGGGTAATTTCGTTATGAAGTCCATCGAGATTTGTTCCCACTTCCACACGGGAATCTCTGGTTGTTGTAGTAGGCCGGACGGTTTCTGATATTCTGCCTTAACCTTGGCACAGGTTAGGCATTTTCCAACATAAACAGCAACGTCGCTTTTAAGTCTCAGCCACCAGTAATATTCCTTCAAGTCTTGATACATTTTGTCCGATCCTGGATGGATCGAATATCTCGATTTGTGGGCTTCATCAAGGATGACTTCTCGTATGCCACCATAGAGTGGAACCCAAATACGCTTCTTGAAGTATAAGGCTCCCTCTTCGTTTGGCACCATGTATTTCAGCATACCCCGTAGGTATTCAGCTTTACGGTTCTCTTCTTTAAGAGCTTCTTGTTGTGCATCCCGAATGCGTGCAGTGAGGTTCGTTCGAATCGTCATTTCCAATGCTCGAACCCTTAGGGTCTTAACCCTTTCTTTTCGGCTCAACGCGTCCGCTACAACGTTTGCCTTTCCAGGATGGTACTTAATCTCACAGTCATAATCGTTCAGCAGCTCGACCCAACGTCGCTGGCGCATATTCAATTCCTTCTGATCAAATATGTGTTGTAAGCTTTTGTGATCTGTGAAGATTGTACATCGAGTACCATATAAATAATGTCGCCAAATCTTTAAGGCGAATACCACTGCGCCCAGCTCCAGGTCATGAGTGGTATAATTTCTCTCGTGAACCTTCAGTTGTCTTGAAGCATAAGCGATGACTTTTTGGCGTTGCATGAGCACGCAACCCAAGCCTTGTCGTGAGGCTTCGCAGTATACCACGAAGTCTTCAGTGCCTTCGGGTAATGATAGTATTGGTGCATCGCAGAGCTTGTTTTTAAGTAACTGGAAGGCTTCTTCTTGTTTGTGACCCCAGTCGTACTTCTTGTCTTTCTGTGTAAGGGTCGTTAGCGGTTGAGCTATCTTTGAGAAATTCTCGATGAATCGCCGATAATAGCCCGCTAAGCCCAAAAATTGACGAACCTCAGTTGGGGTTTTGGGAGCTTCCCAGTTCTTTATCGCTTCAATCTTGGATGGGTCTTCATGAATGCCCTTCTCATTCACAACGTGACCAAGAAATTGTACTTCGCGAATCCAGAATTCGCATTTGGAGAACTTTGCATAAAGCTTCTCTTTCTTCAGTAGTTCCAAGATGGTTCTGAGATGTTGCTCATGTTCTTCTTTCGTTCGCGAGTAAATCAGGATATCGTCGATAAAAACAATCACGAATTTATCGAGATATGGTTTGCATACGCGGTTCATTAGATCCATAAAGACCGCTGGTGCATTCGTCAGCCCAAACAGCATCACAAGAAATTCGTAGTGCCCATATCGCGTTCTGAATGCAGTCTTTGGTACGCTTTCCTCTTGGATTCTCAGCTGATGGTATCCAGATCGAAGGTCGATCTTGGAATAGTAGCTTGATCCTTGCAATTGATCAAATAAGTCATCGATCCTTGGTAGCGGATACCGATTCTTGATAGTGAGCTTGTTCAGTTCCCTGTAATCGATACACATCCGCAGTGTTCCATCCTTCTTCTTCACGAATAATACCGGAGCTCCCCAGGGTGAGAAGCTTGGCCTTATAAATCCTTTATCCAATAACTCCTGGAGCTGTGTAGATAATTCTTGCATTTCGGATGGCGCAAGTCGATAGGGTGCCTTGGCTACAGGAGCAGCTCCCGGAACCAAGTCTATACGGAATTCGACTTGTCGTTGCGGAGGTAGTCCTGGCAGATCTTCAGGGAACACATCAGGAAATTCCTTCACCACAGGAATGTCTTCGAGTTTTGGCTCCACAGCCTTCTTGTCTATAACGTGTGCTAGGAAAGCGACACATCCTTTCCTCAAGCACTTCTGTGCCTTCATACAGCTGATGATTCGAAGAGGCGCGTCTCGTTTTTCTCCGTGCACGATGAGACTTTCACCATTCGCTAAAGGGATGCGAATGATTTTCTCATGACAAATAACGTCAGCTTTGTTCTTGGACAACCAGTCCATTCCAACTACTACATCGAAGCTACCCAATTGAATAGGTAGGAGGTCGATGCTAAACCTTCGTTCACCAAGTTCTAGCGTGCAGCCTCTAACAACTTCGTTCGATTCAACGAGTTTACCATTGGCTAGTTCTATGGAATAAGGAATTTCTAATCTACTAGATTCTATTCCGAGTATACGTTTAAATTCCACAGACATGAAGCTATAATCGGCGCCAGTGTCAAAGAGTATGGATGCAAAGTGATTGTTAACGAGAAACGTACCGGTGACCACGTTAGGGTCCTCGCGTGCGTTCTTTGCTCCAATCACAAATGCTCTCGCCTGAGCATTGTTTCTCTCTGGGCAGTTCTTCATGAAATGATCATTGCTTCCACACTTGAAGCATCCTTGGTTCTGCCCTTTTCCGTTACCATTCTTATTACCAGCACCGTTTCCATTTCGGTTCTTTCCTTTTCCCCAACAGTCTTCTGTTCGATGACCCAATTTACCACATTTGTCGCACCTTGGAATGCGACAAGCTCCATCATGATGATACTTACACTTTTGGCATCTAGGTATGGAGCCTTGGTACGCTTTGGTTGCATGGGTTTTCGCCTCCTGGGACGGGTTAGCGTCATGCTTCTTGCTGAAACCCTTGTTGTTACGAGTTGCTTGGTTCAAACTTGTATGCTTTCTCTTCTTGTCGCCGGACGACTCGGCATGTGTCTCGGTCTTCTCTATTGGGTTTAGTGATAACTTCTTCATACGAACACAATCTTCAGTCAGGCTGACAGCCAGAGTTACAGCCTCAGTGATTGTTTGTGGTTTGGCCGACGTCACCATGCCACGAAACTCTGGGGCCAGTCCCCAAATGTAGCGTTCAACACGCTTAAATTCGGGAGTCACCATGTAGGGAAGCACTCTTGACAGATCGTGGAACCTTCGAGTATAACCATTAATGTCAGCACCTACCATGGTCAAGTGCCAGAACTCCGTTTCCAGCCTTTGGAGTTCAGCGCGTGAGCAATACTTCTCTCTCATTCTTTCCTTCAGTTCCTCCCAAGTTAAGCCATAAGCGGCATCATCACCCAAGGTTTGGGCTTGCAGGTTCCACCAAGTCAGAGCTTCATCGACAAACAATCCGGTAGCAAAGGTGACTTGTTGATCCGCGGTACACTTGCTCATGCGGATAGTAGCTTCAGTCTTCTCCGTCCAGCGCACAAATGCTACTGCACCTCCTGTGCCGTCATAGTTCATCGGCTTGCAGTCGAGGAACTGCTTGAAAGTGTAGCCTGGAATTAACCCAACCAATTCACTTATGAGCAATCGAAGAAATAATGAAACAAGGACCGTTCATAAATTCCTTCATGCTTAGTAAATTGTTTTAAGGTTACCTTGAGCTGCGTTTCCTCCAGACGAATCTCCATGCCCGTTACGCCTAGCATTGCTTGGTCCTCCACTGTCCTGGGTACGGTTCGCCTCGTACTGGGCGATAGCAGCGGAGATCCTTTCTTCCAGTAGAGCGTTCAGCTCTTCAGCAGTTCTTGGTAGTGGGGGAGGAGGAGGTTGATCGTCATTGCGAGCATTCACAACTCTCCTGGGTGCCATGTTCTGACAGAACATAACACAACAGGGTTAGACATTTGTTTGATATCGTCATACTAGACAATAGTATCATATATATTCACAGGTATATATACCACATAAGTGACATCAAACTATCATTACTCTAGCAGAGTACTTAGTAGGCTTGCACTGAGGGAATCCATACGTGACAAGACTTGCTGTGATTTTTGTGCACTGAATTCCATAATTATGTATGCATCCATAATTACGTAACTCCTTGCACAGTCCGCACAGTTCGTTTCATCCTCGTATCTCTTCCTTCAGATGGGCCATCGCTTTCAGATAAAGTCACGTATACTTGTGACATTCTACTTCTAGTACATGCTAATTATCACACATAATTGCAAGTAGTTTCTCAGTTAAAGACAAGTGCTACTCTAGTGCACTCTAAGTCTCGTAGTGTCTTTTCTAGACTCATGTAGACAGTTTCAGGTAGTGGATGTCGCGGGACGTTTTATGCAATGAAAACTCTTTGAAAATTGTTTTCGTGAATGGATCCTAGAGATTGTAGACTAGACTCGAGAAGGAATCCTGGTTCACTACAATCGCAGCTTTGATACCAATCTGTCACACCCCTTTCTACGGCGGAAGCACGAGGTGTGATCATGAAAGGTTCTCATTGCATACGAAGAGTAAACATGCTACATGCTCGTAAAATAACATCAAATACCATAATTTGAAAACATAAGTTTAGCGTTTACATCCCTAAGTCGCATAAAACCTTGTCTTAAAAGTTTACAACTTTATTTAAAGTTAAACACAAGCGACATCCACGAGCATAAGCAAGACCACACGCACATCCATCCTAGTTACCTGAAATACATGTGAGTTTTGAAAAAACGTCAACATAATGTTGGTGTGAATTCATGCAGTTTTGTTTTTCACGTTTGTATACTTTGTATAAAAACATAGTTGTGAATAAATCAAGTTTTTCTTGAGTACTCCACGTACTTCAAGTTATATATCAATTTTCTTGAGTACCCCACGTACTTCAAGTTACATATCAATCTTCTTGAGTACCCCACGTACTTCAAGTTATATATCAACTTTCTTGAGTACCCCACATACTTCAAGTTATATATCAATTTTCTTGAGTACCCCACGTACTTCAAGTTATATATCAATTTTCTTGAGTACCCCACGTACTTCAAGTTATATATCAATTTTAGTATGGTATGAATTTTATGTAAATACAGTATTTCTGTAAATATCAGGATTGTTAATGGGTTGCAAAGCCATTAACATGTGACACGACATAGGAAGTCACCAAACCTAACGCATTTAATTGGTATATTCTGAGACACAAAAGCACTACTCGATTCTCGCCCTCACCGAGAGTGTGGCTACCAGGCACCCGTTAGATCTAACCTTTTGTTCTGCGGTCTAGGTATATTGTTGATTATTGGTGCTTCTGTACCCTATTCGTGACACTATTTCTCATAACGCATCCTACTTGGTTCTCGTCCTCACCAAGCGCGTTTCTTGTTATCAATTCTCATAACGCATCCTACTTGGTTCTTGTCCTCACCAAGCGCGTTTCTTATTATCATTTCTCATAACGCATCCTACTTGGTTCTCGTCCTCACCAAGTGCGTTTCTTATTATCTTATATTTCGTCACACTTGGTTCTCGTTCTCACCAAGTGTACTTCTTGTATTCTTATATTTCATCACACTTGATTCTCGTTCTCACCAAGTGTGCTTCTTATATTTATATCATACCAATTATAAATATTGTACATTTGTACATGTATTTCACCCCCGAAGTTATAAAAACTGAAAACAGTTAAAAGAAAAGGGGGAGCATGAACTCACAACTTTGCGTTCCTTGCGTCGTAAACTTCACCGGATTTGCTTAATTAACGTCGTAACCTATACGCGTTTTCTTAACGTTAGTCACTAGACTTGCGTCGCACAAGTACAGTCACTCTCTTTTGTATATAATCTTGTGTTAAAAATATTCTATATTTTTAACTACGTATCTTACTTATATTATTTTCTCTAAAATTAATATAAGTATCTCGTGTTTTGCACTTTGCACCCGAATTATGTATCTTGTATGTTGTATGTGTATTTTTATGTTTATACTCCTCATGAGTATTTAGTGTATTTTTAAGTCTTAATACACTAGCACGTATAACACATACTATACACACTTAGCACAAAAGTTGGTGATAAAATAATATATATTTTTCTCTCAAAAATATACATATTTATATCCATTTTCATTCTTGAAGAAATCCTCATTTCTTATCACCAAAAATTAGGGAAACCTTGGTAATACTTTTAAATACATTTTTAGGGAATAAGTTTCTCAAAAACTTATATTTTCTAAGTGTCAAAATTTATAAAAATTTTGACAGAGTTTCCCCTAAAAATGGAGGTTTCCCATGTTTTCAAAACATGTGTTTATTTTCTTTTAAATCGTCAACAATCATCAACAACAATTTTCAACAATACTCATCAGCAATAATCACTAATTTCTCCATTTCATGAACTTGAATATTTACAAAAATGTGTAGTAACTTACTAGCACATTTAGTAAGTCTTGTTATCTTTAAAAATAAGTTTCATTTCTTAAAAACTTTATTTTTAAAGAATATGAAGTTTCACAACTTCTAGTCAAGATTCACAAAAATATTTTTTTGTTGAACTTCCTTGTTACACAAGTGTTTACACACTTCTTTATTTACAAAAAAATATATTTAGTTCATGTAAGATCCGGGTTTTAAACAAGACTAATATTTTTGCTTGGTTCTTCCGAAAAACCACTTGTAGATCTTAAGATCTACATGTTTAGAGTCTTATTTTACAAGAAAAATTATGTTCATTCAAGTTCAAGCTCATGGTGGATGGTTTCATCATCTTTCTTATTTCTAGCACTTAACATACTACTAGTTCATGTTCTTGGACATGAACTAGTATGCGTAGATGATGATCCATCTCACTTTTAATGACAAACAACATCAAATAATAACAATCATACAAGATTCACATGATTTACACACATATCTATTCTTTATCCAACATATATCACTTATATTTCAAGACTTTAATGTATGTTCTTTAGTGTTTCATGATTTTTAGCCATTAAATCATCTATTAACCATCATAAACAAGAACAAGATGATGTTTGAGAACACCTACTACTAGCACAAGGCTAGGGAAGTTCAAGTGTATAAATGAGGTGGATAAAAGCAAAGGGTTGAGGTTCTTCAACTTCCGTAAGCTCCTAGCTTCTTTGTTATGCTTCTTACACCTTAGGATATGCTTGGAATGTGTAGAAGATGATTGAAAATGAAGGTATGGAGAGGGGGTGTTGGAGCCGTAGGTTTAGAAGAAAGAAAGAGGGAGAGTTTGTTGTTGGGTACTTAGTGAAAATGAAGGTTATAAACTCTCATGTTTACTTATAAACCATATTCTTATTATCCATCATACCTTATGTCTACTAGATATACAACATAGATGAATAAAATAATCAAACAATTGTGGGGTGTTCCCCACATCACCAAACCGTAGAAGGAAAGGGGGGGGGGTATGGTTGGATTTCAATTGGTAGTTACATGTTCTAGTTAAGTCTAGTTAGGACTTTATGTAGGTTATTAGTGTGTAGTGTAATATAAAGGGTGTTAGGGTATTCGGGGACCCTAACTAGCTTAGAAAAATAAAAACAACGCTTCTAGCATTATTTTGGTGTTCCGGGTATTGTCCGGTTGTTCGGTTAGACACTGGTTTGTTAAAGTGCTAAATTACACTTTTTAGTGTCTTTTAAGTACCTTTCTTGTACTCTTTCAATTCCCAACACTTAGGGAAATATTCTGGATAATAAAATGACATTTCTGCATAATATTCATATGTCTAAATGCTGAAATATTGTTGAATTATATAAAATTCTGCACTTAAAGTGCGTTTCGGGTGCTTTTTAGTGCTTATTTTTGCTTTCGCAAAGTCTATAAATTAAACCCTTATATGTACTCTTGGGTTTTAATGTACTTTTGTCGTCGGACCTACACCTAGGCCTCAATTCTAATGTCTGACTACTTTCTGCAGTTCAGTCGACACAGTGTGTCTTACCGGTGAGTTTACTATTATTTCTGACGCAACGCTCTCGTTTATGCTTAAAGCAATATTTTGTAGTATACAACGTGCATGAATTCACTTGTTTAGTATGTAATTAGGCATTGCTGACAATTAAGCACATAATTGCAGTCATTAAGCAATAATTAAAGTGTACGGAAATTACCGGTTTGGTGCCAGTTGTCACAGAAAGTTTTCATCATTCATCGTCGGAACAGAATTCTCATCATTTACCACAACATGTGGCTCCTCTAATTTTGATGAGTCAGATTCATTTCCAGAACTATCATCTGAATTTTTAACAACCCATTTTGTTTGTTTAAATTGGCTCTTCTTTTGTAAAAATGTTTCGAACTTTCACCAACTTCGAAAGTCGAATTTTTGAACTCTTTAAATTTTTCTATTGGTTTTTCCTTTTTATCAACACATTTTTCTTTCAATTCAGAGTTAGAAGAAACTACCTGTTTTGTGTTGGTGGACTTTGGGCAATTCCAAGCAATATGTCCAACCTCTTGACATTTGAAACAGGTTCTTCTTTCAACTCTTGGTTCAGATTCCTTCAACATATTCTTTTTCTTTTCAGCGAGAAACTCCTTGTTTGACTGTTTCCATAACGGTTTCTCCTTCTCTTCTTCTGAACTTATTCCTGAAACAAATTTAGTTTTTGTTTTATAAATTTTCTCATTTTTATGATTTTTTGGTGGAATAAAACCTAAACCTTTCTTTTTGAAATTACTGTTATGGTTTAGTTTCTTTCGATAACCAGAACCAGAACTGTAACATTTTTTTCTTGTTCAATCTTTGTTGAACTGTTGAAGTGTATTTTTTAGGTTTTTCAGTAAGATTTACATCTTTTATTTCAGAAATATTAATTTCTGTTAATTTGAAAACCTTGTTGATCATTTCAGTTTTAACACTTCTTATTGGAAATTCTTCATCAGAATATAATTTGTCAAAATCATTCAAAGTATATGCTACTTTGAATATTTCGTCATTCAAATTATTTTGTGATAACAGAAAATCTTTATTGTAAACCCTTTTGACCGGTGAACTCGAGCTTTTGGCTGACGAACTCGACTTTTCAGATTTAGACTCTGACATTGACTCTTCATCTTTATCCAACACCTGATCGACCACTTTCTTAATTAACTCAGACTCATGATCAGTGTCAGACGCTGTGAAGGTGACATCAATATCATCTGGTAATCCATTGATAGAATCGGATTTCAGATTGAGTGCATCAGCTACTTTTTCAAAATCTCGGGGAGTATAGCCATCCCACATTGGATTTGGTACTCTGTTATACTTCAAACCAGTTTTCTTACTAGAATTTTCTTCATCATCTGCAAACTTATGAGCTGCCACGGTAGGATAGATGCGATCAATAACATAATCTGAACTTTGATAACTTCGAAGTAAATTGTTCACTCTTTCGGTTTCAATCTTCATTGCTGCCAATTCTTGTTTCAGCTCAGCATTCATCTCAATATATCCGTTGATTGCAGTTTGCTTTTGAAGAACTGTTGCTTTCAGAAGATTTTTCATCTGAATATCTTCATCACAAGCTCCTTTGTACAAGTTCACTTTGCTGCTTAGGAGATCATATGACTCCTTTATGCTCCTCACATTGTGCAGTAAGTTCTCTTTGAGCTTTTCCAATTCAGCCAACTTTGTATCTTTCTCAGCACAATCTTTGCATGATTCTAAACACTTAGCACAAGGTTTTTCAACTTCTACAATCTTTTCTACTTCAACAATTTTTTCAACTTCGATGATTTTTTCAACTATTTTCTCCACCACCTTTTCAATCACAATCGATTCTTTCTCAACTTCCATCTTCACTTCATTCTCTTCAACCTCGACCTTCTGTATTGGTTTTTCTTCAACTCTTGCCTTTTCTTCAGCAATCCTTCTTGCTTCAATTTCTTCTTCAACAACCTTTCTTGCTTCCAATTCTCTCTTCAGTCTAGCAGCATTTTCTCTTTCAACATCTCGATTTTATCTGCAAAAAACAAATTAAAACTATAAGAATCCAATTGTCTTCTAGCTTTATTAATATACTCTTCTTCATCATCAGTGTCTGCATCACTTCCTAATGACTTAAAAATCGGTTGTATTCTAGGACTTTTCTTAGATTTGACTGAGTCTTCTCCCGAGATTGAATCTTCAAAGAGTCGAGCAACAAATGCTTTAGGAACTGAGGGTCTAGAAGGATCATAATCATCCCAATTGAAATCTTTCGGAATCCTTTCATCTTCTTGGTCTATCAAACCATAACAAGCTCTACCCTTTGATTCTTCAATAGTACGTGAGTGTGAAGATTGTTGTTGATGTGGTTGTTGAGCAACTTGATGATAAATTGCTTTTCGATGATAATCGTTGTTTCCAAAAGGATCTTGTCTTCCGGTTGCTTCTCTGTTTGTACATTCTCGTTTAAAATGCCCTTTTCCTCGGCAACGAAAACAAGTAACCTTTGATTTGTCAAAACCTAGCTGAGATGTAGCAGCTTCACGAATATCATCTCTTCCGGTGATTTGTTTGAATTTTTCTGCTCTTCTCAAAACGCTAGCTAAACACCACTTGATATCCATCAACTCAAGTTCCTCAGAATCAATCTGGTCATAATCCTCCTTAGTAAGCATCGGATTTCCGTTTCTTCCAGCAACTAAGCTTTCATACGACTCTAACACAGTAACAAGTGATGCCATGTGTTGCTTCGCAATATCTGGAGAGAAATTTTGACCATTTTGAATATTCAATGTAACATTACATTGCAATACTTGACCGGTAGTATTTGTTGAACTTTGTTGTTGAGAACTCGGTGTTGAGAAATTTGGTTCAAAATTTGAATAAGACGAAGAAAATCCACTGCTCTGATTTGTATTGCTTGCATTTGTTCCGGAAGTACCATCAGCACTGAACGCAGTCTGAATCTTTGGACTCGGAGTGGTCTCAACTTTGCTTCCTCTATAGTATAAACTCATATCTTGTTGAGCACCCGGACTTCTCATCGTAGCAGTTTTTCGCATTGCTAGCTCATGTTCTTCCAACTTTTGGATAAACTTACACAAATTCATATCTTAAAATTGTCGGTTATGCTTTAAAATCAACCGATATGTTCCCCATTCATTCTGTTGAAGCGCATCGGCTAGCTTATCAACCCATTCTTCATCTTCCTTCTTGATGTCCAATCTTTTCAGTTCCATGACAAGATGACAATATCTCTCAATAATTGTTCTTGTTGTTTCACCTTCAAAAGCTGTAAACATATCAAACGATTTTTTTTAGTAATGCACATTTATTTTTTATCATATCAGCACTTCCCTTAAACTTTTTAATCAACGCTAACCAAATTGATCTAGCAGTTCCCTCATGTTGAAGCAAAACGAAAATATCTTCTTTTACTGCTTGTTGGAGAATGCGAATCATCATTTTTTCACTGGTGTATCTTAATTTTTCTTCTGGTGTAAATTGACTTAATGGTTTTTCATTTTCAATATCATCTTTCGGTTTAGTGTAATCTTTCTCTAACGAAACCCAAGCATCAAACTTATTAGCTTGCACCCAGTTTTCAAAATGATCTTGCCATCCTTTAAAGTCCTCAATGTACATAAGATTTGGAGGCTTTTGGAAAGTTCCCGTTTCATTCTCAATACCGACAGTTTCGGCAACAGTAACTGGAGTAATCGGGGCAGCAGCAAACGCATTATAAAATTCATTGTCCATTGTAAACACAAAGTTCAAACGAACTGGAGTCTGAATGTTTGGAACGACCTAGTGGTTCACACGAATTGGATTTCACACGACCTGGAACCTTTGAATCACACCGTGCGAACTGGTTCAAATTTGTTCAATCCGTGCGAACTGGGTACGAGTTCAAACTACTTGGTCAACTCGTGCGAACTGAACTACTCTCAAACAACCTGAATAACCTTTTCAAGCGATCTGGTTCAGCTTCAAACGTCCTGAACCACCTCGTGTGACCTGAACCTCAAACTCAAACGACCTGGTATACTTCGCACGACCTGGATCAACTTCAAACAAACTGTTTCACTTCGTGCGAACTGAATAAATCAAATCTTGTGATCTGATGAATCTTTCCAAGCGAACTGGATGATTTCAAACGGTCTGGGTCAAACCATGCAACATGACCATGCTCGAACAAACATGACCATGCTCGAATGAACTCGAACGAACTGAGGGTTTTTCACGCGGTTTCGGTCCAAAAGTTCATGATTTTCTCAATTTTTAGGTCGAATTAAGTTCTGATTTCTTCAAGGATTGATTAAAACAGTGTTTTACGTGATATATCACAAAATCAAATCATTTTAAGCGTAAATTCATTGAAATTTGATGAAAAAGTGTAGAAGAATGAGTAGAAATCAGATGTTTTTGAATAAATCAAGCTGAAATAGTAAGAACTCCTCCTCCTGAGCTCTGATACCACTTGTAGGATCGTTGAATCGATCAAATGAGTCGATCAGAAGAGTTCTAATCCAAACCAAAGGCGGAATTCAATGATTTGGACATGATTGCAGCTTTATTTACACTAGGAATCACTTTAACTATCGTTTAGATTGATTTGAAAGTGATTACAACTTGTTCGACACTTCAGCAGAGCTTCGCTACCGGAATCACAACTGTTACAAATGAAGACAGAGCTCACCTATTTATAGGAGTGGCCAGTCCTCACGAACCAGACATCACCAGTCCGTGCGAACTTATCAATCCGTACGAACTGGTTCAACCAGTTTGTGCGAACTGGTTAATCAACTCTAACTTCCTATTTTCTAGGCTAATGAGCTCCCGTCTATCCAATCTAGATACAAGACTCGATACAAGACGAAGTCGACAGACATATGCACCAACAAAATGAGATTAGTGCAAGCTTCAATTTAGTGAAAGCTTCACCACAAGGTGTCGAAACCAACAAACGATTTAAGGAAGTCGCAGACCGAACAAGTCTACTATGACTCGGAACAAAAGAAACACTTGCTAAAATGAATTTGAATATGATGGTTTCAATACATCATATGGTGTCTTGAATTGAATATGCGAAATGGACAAGTTCAAGCAATTGAACTTGGTTTCAGCGCAATCCGACAATAAACGTATGTATCGACAAGGGAATTTCGGCATGGTTACAAGGATAGACCATGTATGTAACTGAAAAGAAAAGAAATTTCAAGAAGGTTTTGTTGACTCAGTATCAAGGGGCCGATACTTACAATAATGCTAATTATCCGAGACACAAGGCAATAACTGAATATAGCGAAATGATATTGGTAATTTTGATGAAAACGATCATTAGAAGGGAAACCACATGCGTAACAAACGATGCATGTGTAACATATGAAATGATCAAGTACCGAAGCAAACGAGCGTTCGCTCTAATGAAGAAAATTGTCGCGATTCAACTACCATTAGGAGGAGCAGAGAGGTAAAAATCTACTCACTAGATGCAAAAGTGGAAATTTCAATAAAAGAAATTCGAGTACTTCACCTGTTCGGTTAACTAAAATAGCATACACGACAGATTAATGGTGTTTGCCCGAATTAAAAGACGTGGTTCCTAAGTGATAACCTTTAATGAGCTTCGACATAAGTTCCCGAAGGTCCTAAGTACATGTCTCCTAGAGTCTCAAATTTTTGCATTCTGTGTATAACTGTTTTGCGTACCGTGTATAAAACACAATATTAGCGTATGTTTAAAACAAATTGTTGACTCACTGTTCTTTGGTATACTTTCTTCCTGAATCCACAGCTGGCGATAACCCGATCGAAGATCGATCCTGGAATAGTAGTTGGATCCTTGCAGTTGGTCGAATAAATCATTAATCCTCGGCGAGGGATACCGATTCTTGATGGTTAGCTTGCTCAGCTCCCGGTAGTCGATACACATTCGAAACTACCGTCCTTCTTCTTGACGAACAGTACTGGAGCTCACCAAGGCGAGAAGCTTGGTCTTATAAATCCCTTGTCTAACAACTCCTGAAGCTGTGCTACCAACTCTTGCATCTTTGAAGGCGCAAGTCGATAAGGTGCATTGGCTACAGGTGCGGCGCCCGGAACCAAGTCAATTGTGGAATTCGACTTGTTGTTGAGGATGTAATCCTGGAAAGTCTTCGAGGAAGACTTCGGGATATTTCCTTACCATAGGGATATATTTGAGCTTCGGTTCTTCGGCCTCTTTGTCCATGAAATGAGCCAAAAAGGCAATACATCCTTTACGCAAAACTTTCGTGCCTTCAAACAACTAATAATCCGTAGGGGCGTATCCTGCTTCTCCCCATGAATCACGATCGACTCTTCATTCTCCATCGGGATGAGGATAGTCTTCTAATGGCATATAATCTGTAAGGATCGTGTATGCGACCTAAACGAGTCGGTTCAGAGGAATTCCATCAAATACAGGTGCGGAAAACAAGTATTTGACCTATAAACAGCTGAATCTTCACTTTAACACTGATTTGTATTGATATGAAAGCAATTACAATCAGTTCTCACACCGGCAGTACCTCGGTATGGAAAACACACAAAAACAACTTATGATTTCGCTTGACCTTGATCTCCTATATATAGGGATTGAGATTTCGCTTCGGCATGACTTAAGCGAAATCTTAACATGTTGATTTCGCTTGAGCTGCTTCAAGCGAAATCCTTTACATACAAATTCCTTCAAGCGAAATCTTGTTAACTCTCTTTAATTCTCTCGTTCTACGTGCCCTGATCTATTCTAACTAGTCTAAGACTCGATACAAGACGAAGTCGACAGATGTAGTGCACCAACAGACTCCCCCTCAGATGTTGACGAGTCGACTATCGAGTCACAACAACACTGTATCTTCACATCTTCATTCTTGATCAGTCTCTGGGCTTTTCTCTCTCTATCTTCTTCTCCAAAATCACCTGGCTCTATCAGACTCCCCCTCACGATTTGCTGGTATTCATTTGTTCTTCAGCAACATCTGTTTTAGGATCGATGCCTGACTCAAATGTTGTTTACAAGATCATTGCCTGGATCTCATCTAATTCTCTTGATCAGATCTCTTGATTCCTTAAGTTCATCAGCATCAGCAGCTAGCGAACTTTAGATTCATGATTAGATTCTGACTTTCATAAGCTTTGAATGAATTAAACTGGCTCACCTGTAACAATCTTAACCCAGAAATAAATTTTCTAAATTTAACAATTTAAATGCATCAACAATCTGATATAAACAGATAACTCTCTCTCATATCACAAACCAATGATGAACCAAATGTAGGTTTTAAAAAAAATACCAATTGTAGGATTTTAACAAACCTTTTTGACATTTTAAGATTCACTCCCCCTCACAACCAAGTCATCATGTTTAGCACTTGAAATTTTGACAATCAGCTTTTCAATATCAGTTGTCGAAAATCTTTTTGATTTTTCAAAATTTATGCTAAAACACACCGAAAATCTTTTTGTAATTTTTTATTATAAAGAAATGCAATAAAAAAATATTTACAAACAATATTTTTGTGAGTTTGTGCAAGAGGATCATATCAGTTTCTGAGACATATCACTAACACCGTTAAGCTTCATTTCATATACAGTTCTAAACAATTTACCTAGATTGTCAGTATATTTGTCCACTTAAATTTTCACACAAAGTTCAATTGATCCGAGATACGATATTAATGTTTTAAGCACTTGAACTTATCCGTGTGTCCCACTACTTGAATATACTCCCGTATCCAGATCCCAATATTCAGTCTTACAGGTGAATATACCACAGATGATATCTGTCAGGGGAATAAATTATAGTACGAGGGCCGTGAGAGCTCAAGTCGATACTCCCGTATACGCAGAGAGATGACGGCTTCGACTTTTGGTGTGTCCCCTTTAGAGGATCTTTTGTTTCAACAGCCATGATTAGCATTTTTCAATGTTTCATCATTTTTTAGCTGAGGGTGAGCTATATTTCAAGCAAATGTAAAGTATTCTCCGGGGACTAGGCCATTGCTTCCGCAAAATCAGAAGTCCCGGGATAATACCCCAGATATCACTGAGCATAAAGACCTAGTATCTCAGAATAAGGGACCTTTCAAACAAGATTTCAGGGGTTACCTATATATCCAAGTTTGTGTTAACCCACAGAACAAGCAAGTTTGAAATTTAGGTTTATATCTCGTCACAATCTACTAAATGTGCAAAAACCTACTGACATATCCGCAGTAAGATTGTTTATCACATTTATCTTTACATATCTTTAGCATGTTGTGACAGTCCACTGATGTACTATCATTTCCTCTATATGCAACAAAAACTCATTTTTAAATTTTATCATGTTTTTGTCTTTTTCAAATTTTCAAATGTTTTTGGATTTTCTAAAAATTACTCCCCCTAAAATGCAAACACATTTTAGGAAATTTGAAAAACAAACTGTACAAAAACATGACAACTGATATCGAATCGCATCAAATCGCCATTCACTTGGCATAAACAATCAGAACTTCCTCTATCACAAAACTATTTTCTCATTTAGATTTCAAAACACTTAAGTTTGTTTTAATCAAAATGATTTTTCCGGAAAATAAGTTTTGATGATATAATCATTTGTAGATTCGGGGTGAGGTTCATCACATTGTCTAATTAACCATTTGTAGCAGATCAAGTACAAATTAATGTCCCTGATTTACCACTTGCATGTATGCACCATCTATACCAATTGTAAAAATTACCACATGTAGAACACAATATCACTTGTAGGAATGTTACGTCTACATCACCATTTTACCAATCAGGATGCCGATTCCTGCTTCGCACTTATCAGCCTGGAAGCTCCGGCGTAGTCCTTCAATCTGTAAACATTCAAACACTATCAAAATCTTTCAATCAAAATCTTCAAACATTAGAAAAATGCCGATTCCTGATCCACGATATAAACTTGGGATCTCCGGCATAGTCCTTAGACTATCATGGGAAACAAACTTCCACCCAAGTCTTATTTGACTTGGTGGCTTCCAATTCCTGAGCAGTAGGGTTGTAAGTTGCTTTTTTAGTTGCATAAAAATCTTTAACCCCCTTTACTTTCCCATCAAGCATTTTCTTAAAAATTTTCTTAACATTTTCATTAAATGTTTTTTCAATATCAAAATCTGAGATTTCTACTTTACCAACCATTTGTTTAATCTCTTCCACACTCAGTGATTTAATGTCAACATCATTCATCAAATCTTTGATCTCATCTTGTGACTCCTCTGATTTTGTGAAATCAGATTCATCGTCAGATTTTTCATCTGATTTTTTAACAATCCATTTTTTATTGTCTTTTGCACTCTTTTTGTACAATCTTTTAGAATTTTCACCAACTTCATTCTTTGAATTTTCAAAATTTTTGAAATTTGTAGTTGGTGAATCATTCTTTTCAACCACTTTTTCTTTAAGTTTTTCAGATACTTCCTGTTTTCTGTTGGCTTTGTTTGGACAATTGTGAGCGATGTGTCCAACAACTTGACATTGAAAACAAGTTCTTGTGTCTTTTGGTTGAAAACCTCCAATTGGATGAAAAACTCCAGTTCCTGTCCTTTTCCTTTCAGCAAGGAAATCTTGATTCGATTTTCTCCAGAATAAGCTATTTGTCTCTTCTTCATAGCTTTTTCCTGCAACATATGTCATTTTTGATTTAAAATCTCTAACATGTTTTTCATTTTGATAATTTTCAGTTTGAGTAAAACCAAGACCTTTCTTTTTGTAACTATACTTTTGGTTTGTTTTCTTTTGAAAATCAGAACCAGAATTGTAATTCTTTTTCCCTTTTTTTCTTGTTTAACCTTTGTTGAACTCTAGAAGTATATTTTTTAGGTTTTTCAGTAGATTTTAGATCCTTAATTTCAGAAAAATTAATTTCCGTCATTTTGAAAACCTTTTTGATCATGTCAAAACGAACACTTCTAATCGGAAACTCTTTGTCAGAGTATAATTTGTCTGAATCATTTAAAGTATATGCAACTTCAAATGTTTCATCATCCAAATTTGCCTTTGATAGCAAAAATTCTTTACTGTAAGACCGTTTTTCCGACAACTTTGAACTGTTGACTGACGAACTTGAACCCCTAGACTCAAACTTTGACTCAGACACCTCCTCGGTATCCAACACCTGATCGACCACCTTTTTAATTAACTCAGACTCATGATCAGTATCAGACGAGGTAAACGTGATATCAATGTTATCTGGTAAAACGTCAGTTGTCTCGGATTTTAACTTTATATTGACTGCTTTTTTGACTTGCTCCTCATTCGGTTTTCTAGGAGAATAACCTTCCCAGATAGGAGGCGGACACTTGTTGTATTTAACAGTCGATTTCTTACCAGTCTCATTCTTTGTCTTTTCATCCTGGAATGCTTCAAAACCTGCAACAGTAGGATAAACTCGATCAATGACATAATCAGAACAAGAATAACTCAGTAATAACCTTCTGATCCTTTCATTCTCGATCTTTTCTTTCTCCAACTCTTGCTTTAGATTAGCATTTTCTTCGATGTAATGATTAATTGCCTTTTGCTTTGTCATCAACGTAGAATTCGTCATCGTTAAAGCCTTTTCTCTTTCAGAGTTTGTTGTTTGAAGTCCTGTCACAGTTCTGTTCAACACGCTATACGATTCTTTCACATAGCTGATGTCAGATAGTAACTTTTCTATCAATTTTTCTCTATCAAACAGAATCACATCTTTTTCTTCACAACTCTTACAAATTTCCAAACATTTCTTGCAAGGCTTTTCAACTTCAACAATCTTCTCAACCTCGATTGTTTTTACCACTTCAATTACTTTTTCTACTCCAGTTACTTTCTCAGTTTCAATCACCTTTTCTTTATCCACACTTTTAACTTCTTCAGTTTGAACAACATTTTCAACCTTCTCATCTTGTTGTTGTTCTTTTGCAGCTTGTTTCTCCTTCAGTTTCTTCATGCGATCTGCAAAATAAAAATGAAAACTTTCAGGAGAAAGATGTTTTTTAGCAATATTAATATGTTTCTCTTCCTCATCATCACTACTACTCTCAATTGGTGTTTGATCAAACTCTACAGATTTTTCAGAATCATCATCTGAAATACCAGAATCAGATGGTGTTTGATCAAAAACAACTTCTTTTTCTGAAGTATCCTCATCTTGAACACTCTCGTCTGTACTTAATGACTTAGCATCAGCACTTTCTGAACTTTCTTCAGATGTAATCGATTGATCTTTCACTGTTTCACCAATTGATCTCATCCAAGTAGCAAACAAATCTGGTTCTCTAACAATCTTTGCAATGAAAGCTTTGAAATTCCCCTTTTCATCAACAAACATATCCCAACTGAAACCTTCAGGTAGTTGTTCATCATTTTGGTCCACTAAACATGCTGTGCTGTTAGAAGAAATGTAGTTGCTCCAGTTGAAATCTACCAAACATCCTTTCTTTGAATCTTCAATCTTTCTACCATGAGCCGTCTGTGAGTCTTGTGTTTGACCAACTTGCTAATAAATGGCTTTCCGGTAATAGTCATCTTTTCCAAATGGATTCTGAGCACCACTAACTTCTTTGTTCTTGCACTCCCGCTTAAAATGACCTTTTTCCCTGCACCTGAAACAAGTAACTTTAGATTTATCAAAACCTAAAGTAGAAACACAAGCATCAAGAAAGTCATTTCTCCCAGTAATTGTCTTGAATTTTTCAGCACGTCTAAGAACACTTGCAAGACACCATTTGATATCCATTAGTTCCATCTCTTCGGCATCTATTTGGTCATAATCCTCTTTGGTAAGCATAGGATTTCCAATTCGACCAGCAACTAAACCTTCATATGAGATAAGCACGGAACCAAGTAATGCCATATGATCTTTTGCAATGTCTTCAGAAAAACTTTGACCTTCTGAAAGATTTAGAGCTATGTTGCATTGAATCACACAACCATTTCCCATCTTTGTGCTTTGAGACTGAAAGCTTTCTGATGAAGTCTTTGGATTGACACTTGGATATGATGAGAATCCACTGCTGCTTTTGTTTGAGCTTTGATCAATCTTTACTGTAGTATCCCCAACACTGTATGCAGTCTGGATTTTCGGACTTTTCTCAGCTTCTGAAATCGGAACACTACCCTTGTAATACATCTTTACATCTTGTTGACCACTTGGATTATTCATCCTTGCAATCTTCTGCTGTTCCAAATCCTGACTTTCAATCTTTTCAATGAACTGAGAGATCGACAACCTATCATAAACTCCGGTATTCTTCAATATCATCAAATAAGTTCCCCACTCTTTTTGAGGTAACGCATCAGCAAGTTTATCCACCCATTCCTCATTTTCTTTTGTGATGTTCATCATCGACATTGTTCGTACTAAGTGACAGTATCGTTCAATAAGTTTCTTCGTATCTTCTCCGGGCAAACTTGTGAACAAATCAAACTCTTTTTTAATCAATGCCTTCTTGCTTTTAATCATACTTGTACTGCCTTCAACCTTGATTTTTAAAGCATCCCATATTGATTGTGATGTTTTGTCATGTTGAAGTAGTATGAATATGTCTTCTTTGATGGCCTGTTGAAGCAAACTGATCATCATTTTTTCAGCTCGGTACATTTCCCGTTCTTCCTTACTAAGATCTGAAAGCTGTTTTTCAGTCTGCATTTCAGTTCGTGGTAGAGCATACTTTGTCAGAATACATTCCCATGATCTTAGATGATTTGCTTGCACCCAGTTTTCGAATCTGTCTTTCCATCCGTAGTATTCTTCAATTCCCATTAGTTTCGGGGGTTTCTGAGTCGTCCCCGTTTCGTTTTCTGAATTCATGTTCTGAGCAATGGAAGATGAACTAGATGGTGTTGCAAATGCATTGTGGAAATCGTTGTCCATGTTTCAATAACAGATTCTTTCAAGCGAAATAGTCAAGTGAACTTTCTTTGAAGTGAAATGGTCAAACTGATTGAAGCGAAATCCTTGAAGCGAAATGATTCAAGCGAAACTTTCAAGTAAACACTTTCTGAAGCGAAATCCTGAAGCAAAACACTGAAGCGAAAACGTTCTGAAATAAGAACCCTGAAGCGAGATCCTTGAAGCGAAATGATTCAAGCGAAACTTTAAGTGTCGCTTGAAGTTTCAAGCGAAATCGTCCAATGAAGCTATGTTCTTCAAGCGAAATCCATTCGAAGATTGATTTTGATCACTTTTAGGTTGAATTTAGCTATGAAACTTTCAAGGGTTTGTTATCTTGTACTTTTAAACAATCCGTGAGAAATTGAATAATTTTTGACCGTGAAAAATTTCTGAACTGATAAAAGAAGATGTAGAAGTAAGAGAACGATGTCAATTTCAGCTGAAATCCTACAGAACTCCTCAACTGGCTCTGATACCAATTGTAAAGACCGTGTATGCGACCTAAACGAGTCGGTTCAGAGGAATTCCATCAAATACAGGTGCGGAAAACAAGTATTTGACCTATAAACAGCTGAATCTTCACTTTAACACTGATTTGTATTGATATGAAAGCAATTACAATCAGTTCTCACACCGGCAGTACCTCGGTATGGAAAACACACAAAAACAACTTATGATTTCGCTTGACCTTGATCTCCTATATATAGGGATTGAGATTTCGCTTCAGCATGACTTAAGCGAAATCTTAACATGTTGATTTCGCTTGAGCTGCTTCAAGCGAAATCCTTTACATACAAATTCCTTCAAGCGAAATCTTGTTAACTCTCTTTAATTCTCTCGTTCTACGTGCCCTGATCTATTCTAACTAGTCTAAGACTCGATACAAGACGAAGTCGACAGATGTAGTGCACCAACATAATCTCAGCTCGATTACTTGACAACCAATCCATTCCAACCACTACGTCGAAACTTCCCAACTCAACTGGCAGAAGATCTATCGAGAACTCACGCTCTCCAAGCTCTAACACATAGCCTCTCATCACTTCGTTGGCTTCCACTAGCTTCCCATTAGCTAGTTCTATCGAGTACAGAATATCTAACTTACTTGCCACTAAACCAAGTATATTCTTAAACTCTTGGGATACGAAGCTATAGTCGGTATCGGTATCAAATAGCACAGTTGCAAAGTGTTGATTAATAAGGAACGTACCAGTGACTACGTTTGGATCCTGGCGAGCTTTCCTAGCTCCAATGTTGAACACTCTTCCGTGGGCTTGGTTATTCTTTGGGGAATCTTTCCTAAAGTGCCCCACGTCCCCACATTTGAAGCAACCTGGAATTCTACCATTACAGTTTCCATCTTGGTTGTCGTCATTATTTCCTCCTTGTTTGGGATACTTCGCCCAATAGGAATCCTTACCGTGTCCTTCCTTTTCACACCTATCGCACCAAGGCCTGAGACATCAACCTTCGTGGTGAAATTTGCACTCATCACATCTCGGCTTAGTCCCCAAGTAAACCTTACCACCGGCCTTATTGGTGGTTCCATAAGCTTGCATGCCCCGAGGTGGGTCCACTTCCCTTCTTTTGTTTGCTTTAGAGCTTTCATAACTGGCTTGGGTGCCTATCTTTAGTTTCGAAGACTTTCTTTTGGTCTTCCCAGATGACTTCGCATGAGTCTCCTTCTTCTCTTCAGAGGTTGAAAATTTTCCCAATCTAATCACTTCTTTAGTGAGCGCCACACTTAAGTCAATCGCATCGATAATTATTGGAGGCTTTGATGCTGTCATCAAACTCAGAATCTGAGGCGCCAATCCCCAGATGAATCATTCTATCCTCTTAAACTCTGGTTCCACCAGATATGGAACAACTCAGGACAAGTCATGAAGTCTCTGCACATATTCCGCCACGTTTGGACCTTCCATCTTCAGGTTCCAGAATTCAATTTCCAGCTTCTGGATTTCCGCCTGAGAACAATACTTCCTATGCATTAATTCTTTCAGCTCACTCCATGTCAAAGCATAAGCAGCAGCCTCGCCCAACGTCTGAACCTGAAAGTTCCACCATGACAGAGCCCCATCTTGAAACAATCCAGAAATGTATGTGACTTGTTGCTCTGGAGTACATCCGCTCATTCGCAAAACAGAATCCATGTTCTCGATCCATCTCACAAAAGCTACGGCTCCTCCAGTGCCGTCGAAGTTCAGAGGCTTGCAGTCCAAAAACTACTTGTAAGTACAGCCTGTACTCAAGCAACATCATTCATAGGAAGCATTAGCAAATGCACTTGGAAATGTCCAAACGCATTGTAATGTGTCTTAAGTGACTTAAACATTACCGTTAGGTGGGTTATTCCCTGAGGTGCCTCCGCTGTGTTCGGAGCGAAGGGCCTCATGTTGTGCGATTGCCTGCGATATGCGTTCCTGTAATTCTGCCTTGGTCGTGGGCAACTGAGTGTTCCTTCGAGGAGGCATCTTCTAAGAAGAAGATCGGATAGATCAGGTCTTATACGTTAAGTAAATAAGTAATTATCTAAAGGTCGTATGTACATACATATATATATATATATATATATATATAATCAATCATTATATCAGACAATCATGCAGCAACACAATCATAACATAAGCAAGTAATCCTACAATGTGCTTACTGAGAACATGACGATTGAGTTTTCATTAATTACCAACCACAGTTACATTGTTTACAAAGTGTATCACATCAAAAGGGACACAGGGTCACACTACCCTTGTCCAATAAGTCTGTCAATGTTCAAAAATCACCTAGTCAAAAGGTGGTCTTCAAAAGTCTTCACACTCTCAGCTCAATAGTGGTGCTCTCACCAAAAGTAATGCAATCTGCATAAGACCAAAAACCTATTGTACTGATGGCGGAGGTGGAGGTATTGTACTGATGGCGGAGGTGGAGGAGGGAGGAAGAGCAAACTGAGAATATGTGCGAGCTCCTCCTCGAGCTTGCACATATAACGAAGCAAGTAACTGATCTGCTGCTCGACAGTAAGGAATCGAGCATCATACTCTGGAAAAGGAGTAAGAGGTGTAGGTGGATGTACAAAAGGAGACGGTTATGAACGAGGGGGAACAAAAGTAGGCTAACAAGGGCACGGTAGGGGATGCGGTGTCAGCTCAAGCTCCAAAATTCTGCGACTCATAAACTCAAAGTGAAGCTGAAGTGAGAAAAGCAACTCATCCTGTGTATAGCCAACAAAATGGGAGGGATGATAAGGATCTGAAATCGGCATAGAATACGGTGGGAACCATCGGAATGGCTCATCAAGTGGTGAATAAGTGAAAGGAGCAAAAGGTGTAGCATGAGGGATCTGAGGAAAAGCTGCTGAAGGAAAATGATCGTCACGCGGGTGCTGGCCTGAAGTACCTTCCCCTGGACGGGGTGCAGGGATGTCCTGTAAGAAAATGATAGGCAAGTCAGTGCGATGGACATCGGACTCTACAGAAGGGAGAGGAGCAACATTAGCAGGTGCGGGTGGAGGAATAAATGGCTCAACAACTGGACGGTTAACAAGTGCAGGAACTGGGTCAGGAATAAGGGGTGCGATTTCTGGTAAACCAAAAGGAACATGGTCAGGCTCAGGTATCGGCTCGGGATCCGCAGGTGCAACATCAGGCTGATCGACAGGAATAAAATATGGCTCAGGACCAGGCTCGGGGTCATGTGGAGGAGATGGTGCAGCAGACATAGCCGTATCATCGTCAGAATCAGTAGCGTAATGCTGTAATCCGATCGCATGTAAAGTTGAGGACGTCACAAACTCAAAGGAATCTGAGACGGAGTGCAAACTAGAATCGGAGGATATCTCAACGACCGGAATCTCAGGAGGTGGGGCAGCAACAACATCCCCGTCAATCTCTCCATCACCCTGGGCATCAACGGAAGGATCATCAACAAAAAAATCAACATCATCATCAAACAAATCGTCAAAAGGCCAATCCTCAGGCAGAATGACCACATGAGGAACATGATCGAGGATCAGAGCCACGATGTGCTCACCATCGGGATGCCCAATGATGAGATGATTATGGATTGGAACAGGAATGGGAAAAGGATCCTCATTTGGAATGCCATCAGCAAGTGGTAAATCGTCACCAAAGTCGGGCAACGCGAATGGCTGGAAGTCGTCCTCGTCATCTGACATCATCTCCGGGTCACTCTCTGAATCTGACGTGAAGATCTTCGGCTCTGGCACAACCTCATTATCAGAGACTACTGTCACACCCCCAAAATACCATATGTGGAAACCCCCGCGAGGCGTGTGACGTACCAGGATCTAGCCACCAATCACATTGAACTCATAGGTATATTTAAATAAAACTTTTCATTTATTAACATTAAGTATTACAACGTTACAAATAATTCACAGTATACAGCGGATGCATAAGTCATTCATTAAGTGTTTATAAACCACATGTAAAAACCATTAGTCTTGTGTTGCGATTCCATGTATCTAGACCCATGACCACTCCAGCCTCCCAGACAACAAGTTCCATAAATATGCACCTAAAGGCCTGCAAGGCATGTAATTTAACATCTGTGCTTGTAATCATTGTAAACAGTTCAATTATCAATAAAACAATGTTATTTGATCCCAATGTTTGTTTGGTTGTGTTTTACAGTTTTCATGTTTTGACTTTTATTCAATTTCAAACTCTATATCGCTTTCTGGAGAGTTATACGCAAACTGGTGCGTAAACGTAATCAGTTTAATGCGACAAATACTCCGTAACATCAACATATACTTAACATACCTTAAATAACCTTTACATAACTTAGAAATAAGTTTTGAAGGCTTTGGTATGTCAAAAACAAGTTAATTCGTCTACAGGGACTAAATTTGACAAACTGCGAAAGTATGCCAATTTGAACTGTAACAGACATTCCGGAACATGACCATAAGTTAAAAATACCATAAATATCCTTCACATAGCTTAGAAATAGGCTTTGAGGGGTTCGGTGTGCTAAAATAAACTTTTGGGTCATTCAGGGACTAAAAGTGTCAAAAAGTGCATAAGTTTGCATTTTCGCGCATAACTTACGTTCTGAATACATCCGGACATCCAAAAATTTATGTAAGCACTAAAATATTTTATTTTAGTGTTTGGCATAAGAAAAATCCTTTCGTCACACCATTTGGATCGTTTTTCGCGCGTATGCGCATTCCGTCGTAATTAACCGAACAACGCAATCGTACGGCCAAACGAACCGACATCCGAGGTATTTTTGAGCATATTTTAAGTTCCCTATACTTTAACTTCATTTTAGAGCTTTGAAATGGGGTTAACGGGGCTTAAACGTTTAAAAAATGCATCAAATAGCAAGTTTGAAAGTTTCTGGTCTGCAGGTGCTTGCGCACCTCAACACTAAAAACGCTACGGTGCGCAAGCAAGGGTCAGATGCAGAAACTTGTTTTTAAACAGCTGTTAACAGCCCTTAACCCCTCCAAAGGCCAATGCCATGTGTCCAACTCTTGTGGTGGGAGCAATATGAGTTACCACAACATTCCGACAAGTGTACGGGCGAGATCAAGGCACGATATCCAAGAAACGATCCTAACGGTGAACCGAAATCTATAAATACCCAACCCCCTTCATTGAAAAACCCACAAGAATCTGATTTGAGAAGCTCTAAGTTGAAACCATTGTTTCACACCTAAGCTACTTGAATCAAGATTAGCATTCGGGGACCCTTTGTAAGTGTTCCTTCGTTCTTTTATTGCTTTTCGAGTCCGAAAGTCAAACTTTGTTTGACTTTCTGCATTGACCAACTTATGGTCAATGCGAAGTTCGTTTGAACTTTGCAACGTGATTGTAATCACGATGGTTATAGTCCCTTGGGACTATGCCTACTGATTACCACGTTGTCTAGGGTCGTAAGGGTAAGCGATCTAATAAATCGCTTATACCTTCAAACCCGACCCATTTGGTCGATCATTAGGATCCGACCAAATACATTAGATGACCATAGTAGGTAGGGAATAACCTTCCGAGGTTATACCTTATGGTCACGACGTTTAAGTAGTTGTATGATAGGTAGTTTATATGCCTTAGGTAAATTACCAAAATACCCCTTTGATGCCAAAAATCATTATAAACATATGTGACATAACTTTTGACATCTAAACTGATTTGGCGATAATATTAGGCATGTTAAGGCATATTCTACTTGTCATAGGACTAGTTAGGCGGTCCGAACGCGTTTCACGCGAACGACGCGTTAAAGTAGCATAAGCTACCTAAACGGGTCGTAATGGGTCGTAAGCACTTATGTTAGGTTTCATTTAGTATGTAGGCTTTGTTAAACCATATGACACGAGTCTCCATACTCGTTTGGTTTACGAACCCTCATTCTATCCGATCCTCCGATTTAGGTCTGGTTTATTAACATAGTTACCTATATTAGGTGCCGTTTGATTTCCGTGATCTCTAGCATTGCTTGGTGGTTATCTTAGGACTTCTGAGCAATCTCAAGTGAGTACATAGACCCCTCTTTTACTGTTTTCCAAACTGTTTTGGGGTGAAACACATGTGCCTACTTGTTACTTTCATGCTTTCCTGCTTTCACATCATATATTTGCTACGTTCATTAGTACATTTATAGTACATGATTTCATTGTGTTCATGCTATGTATGTCCATTGTGTGCATACTTAGTACATTGTTTCACATTACATTTCATGCTATGTATGTCCATTGTGTGCATACTTAGTACATTGTTTCACATTACATTTCATGCTATGTATGCCCATTGTGTGCATACTTAGTACAGTTGTTTTCATCACATGCTTACATTTTGGTATGATATTTGGGTTGTTTAAAATGGAACAATACATTCATTAACATTAGCTACGCCGTTCGTTAGTAGGTAGTGGTACCATAGGAATTGACAACTCCCGTTCCGGACATCCTGGGTAGGTTTGGATGAAAGGAATGACCGAATTCGATACACATAACTTAGATAAACCTTTACTTTGTTTAAGGGTTTATCGCCACAGTCTCAAGGCTTGGATGTATGCATTTTCACAATACCGTATAAATGTTTGTATCAGTATAGCATGCATTTGTTCCACAAAACATAACTTTGATTTAAACCATGTTTTACTTCAATACCTTGTTTTTGTGCATTTTACATATGGTTTAGTTGATATATTTCACTTACCATACATGATATTTTTGGGTACACATTACATGATCTACATTAAACATAAACATTTTGACATTGATATACACATTTAGTGGTTTACATTGGACATAGACATTTCGATATGGTTTACACATTAACACATGACAATTCATTTATACATAAACAATTTACATTGGTGGTTGGTTTGAGTAAGGGACTTGAGTAACGAGGCGTGTGTAATATGATACAAGCATGGTGGATACGCCGCTGGTACTTCCTATATATAAGTGTTTGTATGACATTACATGTCGTAGCGTTACTTAAATCATTTCAATATTTGACATATTACGTTTTACATAAACAACTTATTTTCACAAGACATTGATTTACAAAACAACTTATCTTATACAAACTCATTTTACTTGGTTATTCATTTAACCTTACATTATTCTCTTATTTATACATATCATCGCTTTTTGAATGATTTACAAAACAAAACAATTTACAAGGTTCATGACTGACTTTTACTAAACAACTTTTTCTTAAACTCAAGTCATGGATCCTATTTTCACAAAACCTATGTATCTCACAGGCATTTTTATGCTGACGTACCTATTTTCACATGTGTTTTCAGGAGCTATTGCGTAGGATGATGATCGTGACACTAGGGCGGACCTGTGCCTTAGAGACTAAAAATGAAGATAGACTAGTTTAATTATGTTATGAACTCCTTGTTTCCTGTTTAAGACAATATAACACTCTTGTTTAATAAATAAAATGCAACTTTGAATGCCATGGTTATGAAACAAATAATTCTGTTACAACACTCCCCGACGTTTTCCGCCACGTTTTGTATGTTATACGTGGTCGGGGTGTGACAGAAGAGTTGGTATCAGAGCCAATGGTTATAGAGAATTAGGTTATTAGTAATTCTTTGACCTAGACTATAACCTTTCTAGGACCCTAACACAAGTTATATTGTGTTTAGATCTTAAAACATGCACATCACCTATCCTTAGGTGATTATCAAAACAAAACAAAAAAAAAAAAAAAAAACCAAATTTTTTTTCCGAAACGATTTTTGAAAAACAATCATCTGTTTTTGGATGATTTATTACAAGGTTTTGAACCCTCTATTGTAAGGTTTTGAACCCTCTGTTATATGGTTTTGAACCCCTTTGAGTTTTCAAAATCTCGTCAAGGTTTTGGGTTTTAAATAATGTGAACACGTGCAAACTGGAAGGGTGAATGCCTGTACCCTGGGTTTTCTGTCTAAGGCTAGAGTGTTCGTATAAATCCACATAATCGGACCAGTCACTCTTACCTGGGAACTCTTGGGGTGAGTGTTCACTTATAGGCGAGCATGTCTTCGCGATACATTATTTTTGACCCATTTACTTTGATTAGTCACTGTGTGTCATTTGTTTGCTTTGTGATGCGAACAAGTGACCACCATCTTTGCTATTGTTGATTTTGTTTCATCTCATTCTCTTCATCCAATCGTCTCACTCGTTTCCTTTCATGTTTTCCTCTTTTAGAATGCCTCCTCGACGCGAAAACCAGATAGCGACTGCCGAACTGGCAGAAATCATTGCGCAGCAGATAGCTGCTCAATTCCCAAACCTCTTTGCTCAATGGAACCAAGCCAACAACAACAACAATGCTCCATGCAAATACAAGGATTTTAACTCGGCTAAACCACTCAAGTTTAGTGGTTCTGAAGGAGCGACTGGGCTTCTTCAATGGTTCGAGAGCATTGAGAATACTTTCTGCCACGTGCAGTGTCCTGACAATCGCAAGGTCGAGTTTTCTTCGAGTGTGTTTCAGAAGAGGGCTCTCACATGGTGGAACGGGGTTATGAGAGACCGTGGTGCAGAAGTTGCTCTAGCACAGACATGGGCTGAACTTAGGGCCCTTATGATGAGGGAGTTCTGTCCTCGCCATGAACAGCTAGCTTTGGAGAGAGAGTTCGATGACTTGAAACAAGACAGTGGCGAGCACAGGGCATATACTGATAGATTTGAGGAGTTGAGTCTGCTTTGCCCAACAATGGTTACCCCACTTGACAAGGCTATCGAAAGGTACATCGACGGCCTACCTAACTCAGTAGAAGACATCATTACTGGTAGTAACCCTGCCACACTCCGTCAGGCTATCGAGTTAGCAGCGACATTGACTGAGTCGCAGATTCGGAAGAATAAGTTACACAGGAAGGGTGACAAGGGCAAGAAACAGTCGTCTGACAAGGAAGATAGCAAGAAAGGTCAAAACAAGAATGGAAAGGATTCTGGTTCATCGAAAAGGGCAAGGAAGCGTAAGGCTTCCCAAAACTATGCTGTCACTGCCCAAGCTAACCAGGCAGCTCCCAACCAACCCGCACAGCCTCCAGCGAAGAAGCCCTATTCATGGAATGCACCTTTGTGCAATAGATGCAACAGTCACCATCAGCCGCAACATCAGTGTCGTTTCTGTAATAACTGTGGGAAGTCGGGTCATCTTGCCAATGTTTGTCGGTTTGCTCAGAATCAGGCAGTTCAGAACCCGGCTCAACAAGTTGCTCAGCCTCCTGCTCAGCAACAGGGTCAAGCTGCACGGCCACACTACCCACCAGGTGCTTGTTATAACTGTGGGGATCTGACCCACTACCGTAATCAATGTCCAAGATTGGTGAATGCGAATGCAGTTCAGGCTCCTGCTCGAGGTCGAGTCTTCAATATGAATGCCCAAGAGGCGCAGGCGGACGATAATGTGGTGAACGGTACGTTCCTTATTAATAATCAGCCTGCATCTGTTCTTTTCAATTCTGGTGCCGACAAGAGTTTTGTGTCATTGTCTTTTGAACCAATGCTTCGCGTGTCTAGAACGAAACTAGGAAAACCCTTGACAGTAGAAGTTTCTAGTGGTGAACCCATTGTTCTTAATTCTGTTCTACTCAACTGCCAGTTGAACCTTAACGACCATCTTTTTCCTATCAACCTCACGCCTATGCAACTTGGAAGCTTCGACGTCATTGGGGGTATGGATTGGTTATCCAAGCATCACGCAGAGGTAGTTTGTTTCGAGAAGATCGTTCGTGTGCCGCTTTCGACAGGCGAGATCCTACAGGTTCAAGGTGAGAAACCGTCTGGTGGTCTCAAGCTCATGTCTTGTTTTAAAGCTCGGAAATATCTGCGGAAGAACTATGTGGCCTTCTTAGCACGTGTAACAGCAGATAAAGGCAAGGGTAAGTCTATTTCAGATATTCCTGTCGTTCGGGATTATTCTGAAGTTTTCCCTGAAGAGTTACCTGGTCTACCCCCAGCACGCCAAGTCGAGTTCCGCATTGATCTCGTACCTGGTGCAAATCCCATTGCCAGAGCTCCATATCGTCTTGCACCATCTGAGATGCAAGAGTTGTCTAAGCAGCTTCAGGAGCTCTCTGACAAAGGTTTTATACGTCCTAGCTTTTCACCTTGGGGTGCTCCCGTTCTTTTTGTCAAGAAGAAGGATGGATCCTTTAGGATGTGTATCGATTATCGTGAGCTTAACAAGCTTACCATCAAGAATCGATATCCCCTACCGCGCATAGACGATCTCTTTGATCAGTTACAGGGCGCTTCTTATTTTTCGAAGATTGATCTGCGTTCCGGGTATCATCAACTTCGTGTGCATGAAGAAGATATTCCCAAGACAGCTTTCCGCACTCTTTATGGGCATTACGAGTTCACAGTCATGCCATTCGGTTTGACTAATGCTCCTGCTGTTTTCATGGACTTAATGAATAGGGTCTGCAAGCCTTATTTGGATCAGTTCGTCATTGTTTTTATTGATGACATCTTGATTTACTCTAAGACGCGAGCTGATCACGAGCAACATCTTTGTCTTACTCTGGAACTCCTAAAGAAAGAGCAACTTTTCGCCAAATTCTCCAAGTGCTAATTCTGGCTTAAAGAAGTTCAATTTTTGGGGCATATTGTCAACGAACAAGGTATTCATGAAGATCCCTCCAAGATCAGTGCGATTAAGGATTGGGATACGCCTACTACTCCTACTGAAGTTCGTTCTTTTCTTGGTCTAGCGGGTTATTACCGCCGCTTCATTGAGAACTTCTCAAAGATTGCAATTCCTCTAACTGCTCTAACTCAGAAGAACAAGCCCTTTGATTGGGGTTTCAAGCAAGAGGAAGCTTTTCAAAACTTGAAGCAGAAGCTTTGCGACGCGCCTGTTCTGACTTTGCCTGAGGGCAATGATGATTTCGTCGTTTATTGCGATGCATCTAAATTGGGTCTTGGCTGTGTTCTGATGCAAAGGAACAAAGTCATAGCATATGCATCGAGGCAGTTGAAGATACATGAGAAAAACTACACCACTCATGATCTTGAGTTAGGTGCAGTTGTCTTCGCTCTTAAGATCTAGAGACACTATTTGTACGGTACAAAATGTGTGGTTTTCACGGACCACAAAAGTCTTCAGCATATCTTCAACCAGAAAGAACTCAACATTAGGCAACGACGTTGGGTCGAGCTTCTAAACGACTATGACTGCGAAATTCGCTACCATCCTGGTAAGGCGAATGTCGTAGCCGATGCATTGAGTCGTAAGGAACGTACTAAGCTTCATTGTGTTCGTGTTCAATCTGTTACTCAAGCTCGTTCCGATATCCAAGCACGCATTTCTCAGGCTCAACAATCTTGTGTTTCACAAGGTTTAATGGATAAGGAATTTCCCTATCACATAACACCTGATCTGGAACTGAAGGATAATGGATCGTATTACTTCATGGACCGTTTGTGTGTCCCAAGCTAAGATAACCTTCGCACCTTGCTTATGGATGAAGCCCATAAGTCGCGTTATTCTGTTCATCCTGGCTCAGATAAAATGTATAAGGATCTTCGTATTCAGTATTGGTGGCCTGGTATGAAGAAAGACATTGCCTTATATGTATCAAAATGCCTTACTTGTCTTAAGGTTAAGGCTGAACATCAGTGTCCTTCTGGTTTATTGGTGCAACCAGAGATCCCAGTTTGGAAATGGGAAAACATTACTATGGATCTCATTACTAAACTTCCACGCACAAAGAAAGGTCATGATGCCATCTGGGTAGTTGTTGATCGTCTTACTAAGTCAGCGCATTTCTTGCCAATCCGTGAGGATTTTTCTGCTGACAAACTTGCTAAAATCTATGTGGATGAAATTGTAGCTCGACATGGTGTTCCTTTGAACATCATTTCTGACAGAGATGCTCGTTTCACTTCTCGTTTTTGGAGAACCATGCAATCTGCTATGGGGACCCAACTTAATCTGAGCACCGCTTATCATCCGCAAATGGATGGTCAATCTGAGAGAACAATCCAGACTCTGGAGGATATGCTTAGAGCCTGTGTGATCGATTTTGGTGGTAGTTGGGATTCACATCTTCAGTTGATTGAATTCTCCTACAACAACAGTTATCACTCCAGCATCAACATGGCTCCTTTCGAGGCTCTCTATGGTCGAAAATGTCGTTCACCAGTCTGCTGGAATGAGATCGGCGAGGCTCAGCTTACTGGACATGCCCTCATTTTAGAGACAACTGACAAGATTAAGAAAGTTCGTGATAACCTTCAGACAGCTAGAAGCCGTCAAAAGAGTTACGCGGACCCAAAACGCAAGCCCTTGGAATTTCAAGTCGGTGATCGAGTATTACTTAAGGTCTCACCTTGGAAAGGTGTGATCAGATTTGGAAAGAAAGGAAAACTTGCACCTAGATACGTTGGACCATTCAAGATCGTCGAAAGAATCGGTAAGGTAGCCTACAGACTTGAGTTACCTCCTGAACTTGGAAATGTTCATCCAACCTTTCACGTGTCCAATCTCAAGAGGTGTTTAGCTGATGAGAACCTCCACATACCGCTTGACGAAATTCGTGTTGATAAAACACTGAAATTTGTTGAGAAGCCAGTGGAAATCATGGAACGTGAAGTCAAGTGGCTTAAGCGCAAGCGCATTCCTTTGGTCAAAGTTCGCTGGGAAGCTAAACGTGGACCCGAGTTTACTTGGGAATGCGAAGATCAAATGAAGGCGAAGTATCCGCATCTTTTCCCACGAGTTTCCTCTAAATAAATTTCGGGACGAAATTTCCACAAGTAGGGGAGACTGTAACATCTGTGCTTGTAATCATTGTAAACAGTTCAATTATCAATAAAACAATGTTATTTGATCCCAATGTTTGTTTGGTTGTGTTTTACAGTTTTCATGTTTTGACTTTTATTCAATTTCAAACTCTATATCGCTTTCTGGAGAGTTATACGCAAACTGGTGCGTAAACGTAATCAGTTTAATGCGAAAAATACTCCGAAACATCAACATATACTTAACATACCTTAAATAACCTTTACATAACTTAGAAATAAGTTTTGAAGGCTTTGGTATGTCAAAAACAAGTTAATTCGTCTACAGGGACTAAATTTGACAAACTGCGAAAGTATGCCAATTTGAACTGTAACAGACATTCTGGAACATGACCATAAGTTAAACATACCATAAATATCATTCACATAGCTTAGAAATAGGCTTTGAGGGGTTCGGTGTGCTAAAATAAACTTTTGGGTCATTCAGGGACTAAAAGTGTCAAAAAGTGCATAAGTTTGCATTTTCGCGCATAACTTACGTTCTGAATACATCCGGACATCCAAAAATTTATGTAAGCACTAAAATATTTTATTTTAGTGTTTGGCATAAGAAAAATCCATTCGTCACGCCATTTGGATCGTTTTTCGCGCGTATGCGCATGCCGTCGTAATTAACCGAACAACGCAATCGTACGGCCAAACGAACCGACATACGAGGTATTTTTGAGCACAATTTAAGTTCCCTATACTTTAACTTCATTTTAGAGCTTTGAAATGGGGTTAACGGGGCTTAAACGTGTCAAAAATGCATCAAATAGCAAGTTTGGAGCTTCAGGGGCCTGTTCTGCCATTTTTGAAAGTTTCTGGTCTGCAGGTGCTTGCGCACCTCAACACTAAAAACTTTACGGTGTGCAAGCAAGGTTCAGATGCAGAAACTTGTTTTTAAACAGCTGTTAACAGCCCTTAACCCCTCCAAAGGCCAATGCCATGTGTCCAACTCTTGTGGTGGGAGCAATATGAGTTACCACAACATTCCGACAAGTGTACGGGCGAGATCAAGGCATGATATCCAAGAAACGATCCTAACGGTGAACCGAAATCTATAAATACCCAACCCCCTTCATTGCAAAACCCACAAGAATCTGATTTGAGAAGCTCTAAGTTGAAACCATTGTTTCACACCTGAGCTACTTGAATCAAGATTAGCATTCGGGGACCCTTTGTAAGTGTTCCTTCGTTCTTTTATTGCTTTTCGAGTCTGAAAGTCAAACTTTGTTTGACTTTCTGCATTGACCAACTTATGGTCAATGCGAAGTTCGTTTGAACTTCGCAACGTAATTGTAATCACGATGGTTATAGTCCCTTGGGACTATGCCTACTGATTACCACGTTGTCTAGGGTCGTAAGGGTAAGCGATCTAATAAATCGCTTATACCTTCAAACCCGACCCATTTGGTCGATCATTAGGATCCGACCAAATACATTAGATGGCCATAGTAGGTAGGGAATAACCTTCCGAGGTTATACCTTATGGTCACGACGTTTAAGTAGTTGTATGATAGGTAGTTTATATGCCTTAGGTAAATTACCAAAATACCCCTTTGATGCCAAAAATCATTATAAACATATGTGACATAACTTTTGACATCTAAACTGATTTGGCGATAATATTAGGCATGTTAAGGCATATTCTACTTGTCATAGGACTAGTTAGGCGGTCCGAACGCGTTTCACGCGAACGACGCGTTAAAGTAGCATAAGCTACCTAAACGGGTCGTAATGGGTCGTAAGCACTTATGTTAGGTTTCATTTAGTATGTAGGCTTTGTTAAACCATATGACATGAGTCTCCATACTCGTTTGGTTTACGAACCCTCATTCTATCCGATCCTCCGATTTAGGTCCGGTTTATTAACATAGTTACCTATATTAGGTGCCGTTTGATTTCCGTGATCTCTAGCATTGCTTGGTGGTTATCTTAGGACTTCTGAGCAATCTCAAGTGAGTACATAGACCCCTCTTTTACTATTTTCCAAACTGTTTTGGGGTGAAACACATGTGCCTACTTGTTACTTTCATGCTTTCCTGCTTTCACATCATATATTTGCTAAGTTCATTAGTACATTTATAGTACCTGATTTCATTGTGTTCATGCTATGTATGTCCATTGTGTGCATACTTAGTACATTGTTTCACATTACATTTCATGCTATGTATGTCCATTGTGTGCATACTTAGTACATTGTTTCACATTACATTTCATGCTATGTATGCCCATTGTGTGCATACTTAGTACAGTTGTTTTCATCACATGCTTACATTTTGGTATGATATTTGGGTTGTTTAAAATGGAACAATACATTCATTAACATTAGCTACGCCGTTCGTTAGTAGGTAGTGGTACCATAGGAATTGACAACTCCCGTTCCGGACATCCTGGGTAGGTTTGGATGAAAGGAATGACCGAATTCGATACACATAACTTAGATAAACCTTTAATTTGTTTAAGGGTTTATCGCCACAGTCTCAAGGCTTGGATGTATGCATTTTCACAATACCGCATAAATGTTTGTATCAGTATAGCATGCATTTGTTCCACAAAACATAACTTTGATTTAAACCATGTTTTACTTCAATACCTTGTTTTTGTGCATTTTACATATGGTTTAGTTGATATATTTCACTTACCATACATGATATTTTTGGGTACACATTACATGATCTACATTAAACATAAACATTTTGACATTGATATACACATTTAGTGGTTTACATTGGACATAGACATTTTGATATGGTTTACACATTAACACATGACAATTCATTTATACATAAACAATTTACATTGGTGGTCGGTTTGAGTAAGGGACTTGAGTAACGAGGCGTGTGTAATATGATACAAGCATGGTGGATACGCTGCTGGTACTTCCTACATATAAATGTTTGTATGACATTACATGTCGTAGCGTTACTTAAATCATTTCAATATTTGACATATTACGTTTTACATAAACAACTTATTTTCACAAGACATTGATTTACAAAACAACTTATCTTATACAAACTCATTTTACTTGGTTATTCATTTAACCTTACATTATTCTCTTATTTATACATATCATCGCTTTTTGAATGATTTACAAAACAAAACAATTTACAAGGTTCATGACTGACTTTTACTAAACAACTTTTTCTTAAACTCAAGTCATGGATCCTATTTTCACAAAACCTATGTATCTCACAGGCATTTTTATGCTGACGTACCTATTTTCACATGTGTTTTCAGGAGCTATTGCGTAGGATGATGATCGTGACACTAGGGCGGACCTGTGCCTTAGAGACTAAAAATGAAGATAGACTAGTTTAATTATGTTATGAACTCCTTGTTTCCTGTTTAAGACAATATAACACTCTTGTTTAATAAATAAAATACAACTTTGAATGCCATGGTTATGAAACAAATAATTCTGTTACAACACTCCCCGACGTTTTCCGCCACGTTTTGTATGTTATACGTGGTCGGGGTGTGACATGTAACAACGAATCAACAACAAAGTTGAGCGAGTTCACAGTTGGTTGTCCATTTTAAAATTGTTCCAAAACATAAGTTCTTTCGTAAACCATGTGTTAATCAGTTCCTTGTTTCCCAAACCATAACCAGTGGGGGCTACCCCATGTGAACCACTAGACCCGTTATCATATCGACTACTGACTGAAGTAAGTTAGTGCCCTAGCGTCAATGTCTATCATCATTGACATCCTAAATCCATTAGTTCACGCCCGTCCTCTGCGGCACGATGTGAGGCTTGTCAAACCTAAATAGCGCTATCTAACTAATGACCCGCTCGCCATTGGCCCGGCGATTAAGTCGATATAAAATGAATGACTTCATCATAGAGTTTTTGGTCTAGTATCAATGTTATCACCCTTCAATAAAGAGGATGTCGTACGTGTCCCCAAACCAGGAGATCACGCAGGTTCCGATTAAATCCTTAGTACATGTTATCACCCTTCAATAAAGAGGATGTAGTACGTGTTCCAAACCAGGAGGTCAAGCAGTTTCCGATTAAATCCTTTACCCATTCCCAACCACCGGGAATCCCATGCCTTGTAGAAAGTGTGAACTCACCTTTGGTTGCTCGGTTAGACTCTTAAAAATAGCTAACACTCAGGGTTGGTCAATCACGTCCGAGAGACGAAAGAGATGCGAGAGAGTGTGTGAATGGCTGGAAAGAGATCGCAAGAGAGGGGAGGGACTGCTCCTTTGCTACCGTGATCTTAAGGGATGGTGTTAGGGTTTTTTTTTTTTTTTTGCTAAGAGTTCAAAAACACCAACATGCAGCCATATGTAAGTGTTTTAAGGGTATTGGGGGCAGTTATTGGGTGTGGGTCGTAAATAGTTTCAATGGGTAAAGATTAGTTGGGCTGAACACAATGCTAAGGAAATAATAAAAGGCCTGTAGGCCTGTTCGAATTGTGGAACAAGAATGGGGGTGGCAGCCTATTGTTGTAGTAATACACACATACATAATATATTTATTCATTTTTTTACACTTAACTACTAACAAATATATATAATAATAAATCAACAATATAAATAAATATATTATTCATACTATGGTTCGGACCTCAAACGTATCGAGTTACGTGAGCGGCTTGGATCGACAAGCGAGACATGGGCTACGGTTTGAGTGGGTTCCAAAAGGATAAGGATTCGGTTCCAAATTAATCGCTTTTATAATGCAAAGTCATAATATAATTTGGTTAAGTATGAAATTACCTCATCAAATAAAATAAGTAAAAGGTTTGATTATAAATATGGAACAAACGGTTTATACCTCGAAGTTACGGGTTGTCACATCATCCCACAGTTAAAAGAAATTGCGTCCCGAAATTTAGCAAACAGTCACTAAGAAAGCTAGTATTGTTGAGCGTTTTCGGGGGGTGTCACATCATCCCCCCGTTGGTTTGGAATTTCGTCCCAAAATTCTGTAGTAGCTTCAGTATTGGACTCATCTTTCTTAAACAACTGGGGATACTTGCGTTTCTCGGTCCATAATTTCCACCGCTTCCTCGACGAAACGTAACTGGTCGTCGATAGTGATTTCCTTAAAAGGAACAATGAGGGTTTCATCTGACAGGCACTTCTTCAGATTCGACACATGGAACACGTTGTGAACTCCACTGAGTTCTTCGGGTAGATTCAATCTGTAGGCCACCTTGCCAATTCTCTCTATGATATCAAAAGGTCCAACATATCGCGGGTTGAGTTTGTCTCGTATACCAAAACGAACTACACCTTCCCAAGGAGAGACTTTAAGTAGTACTCGATCCCCAACCTGGAACTCGAGTGGTTTCCTGCGCTTATCAGCGTAGCTTTTCTGACGGTCACGAGCTGCCGCCATCCGTTGTCGTATCTGAGCAATCTTCTCTGTTGTGTCTATGACGAGTTCTGGGCCAGTGATTTGGCTGTTTCCAATTTCTGCCTAACAAAGAGGTGATCGGCACTTCCGTCCGTACAATGCCTCGAACGGAGCAGCCTGCATGCTGGTGTGGTAACTGTTGTTATACGAAAACTCCACTAAAGGTAGATGCCGCTCCCAGCCGTTACCAAAGTCGATTACACATGCTCGAAGCATGTCTTCAAGAGTTTGGATGGTGAGTTCAGTCTGCCCATCCGTCTGTGGGTGATGTGCTGTGCTCATGTCTAAACGTGAGCCAAAGGATTTGTGCATCGCTTGCCACAAATCAGATGCAAATCGTGGGTCGCGATCAGAGATAATGGAGGTTGGCACCCCGTGCCAAGCAACCACTTCTTTCAGGTAGATGACTGCAAGTGTAGAAAACTTATCTGTTTCCTTGATGGCTAAAAAGTGTGCTGGTTACGTGAGACAATCAACGATCATCCAGGTGATTTCGTTTCCGTTTCGAGTTGTAAGTAGACTAACGACCAAATCCATGGCAGTCTGTTTTCGCGTTCCATATAGGTGTTTCTGGTTGCTAACACTTCGCCTTGACTTTCCCACAAGTCAAACATCATTCCCATACCTAGCTAGGTGGGCCTTCATGCCCGGTTACCAGTACAAGGTTTATAAATCCTAATGCCTCTCATCAAAACCCAGACGGCTAGAATATCGAAGCCGGTGTGCTTTGCTCAACACGAGTTCCCTACACTTGCCGTATAATGAGACCCACATACGTTCCATGAGGTAACGAGTATCGTCCGACCTGTCAAAGGTTGCTTCTCCATGCCCTGCATGGGTTCAACTTGAAAATCTTCTTCCTTCTGTTCTCCAGTTTGGACAGAGCGAGTCTGATCAGGTAAGTTAGAGTCGATAGTAAGCTGCAAGCTCGTGCACATTCAAGTTCACAGTCGTAATCATCCAAAAGTTCCATCCAGTGGTGCCATTAACTGACTTTAGCTCTTTCGAAACCAGGGTACACGGGAGGCCTTTGTGATCGGTCTAAGTAACGCATTCGGTACCGTCCAAGTAATGCCTCCAAGTAAATCCAAAGACCATGGTTTCCACCGCCGGGTGTGTGCTGTAACTCCATTACGTAAGTCATCACTCTCTCGTGTTGCGTTGACGTGGAACTGGGACTCTGATTCAAACCATAAAGATATACCACTGAATCACCCGCGCCCTCGGGTAAAGACGATGCTCAGATTCGGAAGAATAAGTTACACAGGAAGGGTGACAAGGGCAAGAAACAGTCGTCTGACAAGGAAGATAGCAAGAAAGGTCAAAACAAGAATGGAAAGGATTCTGGTTCATCAAAAAGGGCAAGGAAGCGTAAGGCTTCCCAAAACTATGCTGTCACTGCCCAAGCTAACCAGGCAGCTCCCAACCAACCCGCACAGCCTCCAGCGAAGAAGCCCTATTCAGGGAATGCACCTTTGTGCAATAGATGCAACAATCACCATCAGACGCAACATCAGTGCCGTTTCTGTAATAACTGTGGGAAGTCGGGTCATCTTGCCAATGTTTGTCGGTTTGCTCAGAATCAGGCAGTTCAGAACCCGGCTCAACAAGTTGCTCAGCCTCCTGCTCAGCAACAGGGTCAAGCTGCACGACCACACTACCCACCAGGTGCTTGTTATAACTGTGGGGATCTGACCCACTACCATAATCAATGTCCAAGATTGGTGAATGCGAATGCAGCTCAGGCTCCTGCTCGAGGTCGAGTCTTCAACATGAATGCCCAAGAGGCGCAGGCAGACGATAATGTGGTGAACGGTACGTTCCTTATTAATAATCCGCCTGCATCTGTTCTTTTCAATTCTGGTGCCGACAAGAGTTTTGTGTTATTGTCTTTTGAACCAATGCTTCGCGTGTCTAGAACGAAACTAGGAAAACCCTTGACAGTAGAAGTTGCTAGTGGTGAACCCATTGTTCTTAATTCTGTTCTACTCAACTGCCAGTTGAACCTTAACGACCATCTTTTTCCTATCAACCTCACGCCTATGCAACTTGGAAGCTTCGACGTCATTGGGGGTATGGATTGGTTATCCAAGCATCACGCAGAGGTAGTTTGTTTCGAGAAGATCGTTCGTGTGCCGCTTTCGACAGGCGAGATCCTACAGGTTCAAGGTGAGAAACCGTCTGGTGGTCTCAAGCTCATGTCTTGTTTTAAAGCTCGGAAATATCTGCGGAAGAACTATGTGGCCTTCTTAGCACGTGTAACAGCAGATAAAGGCAAGGGTAAGTCTATTTCAGATATTCCTGTCGTTCGGGATTATTCTGAAGTTTTCCCTGAAGAGTTACCTGGTCTACCCCCAGCACGCCAAGTCGAGTTCCGCATTGATCTCGTACCTGGTGCAAATCCCATTGCCAGAGCTCCATATCGTCTTGCACCATCTGAGATGCAAGAGTTGTCTAAGCAGCTTCAGGAGCTCTCTGACAAAGGTTTTATACGTCCTAGCTTTTCACCTTGGGGTGCTCCCGTTCTTTTTGTCAAGAAGAAGGATGGATCCTTTAGGATGTGTATCGATTATCGTGAGCTTAACAAGCTTACCATCAAGAATCGATATCCCCTACCGCGCATAGACGATCTCTTTGATCAGTTACAGGGCGCTTCTTATTTTTCGAAGATTGATCTGCGTTCCGGGTATCATCAACTTCGTGTGCATGAAGAAGATATTACCAAGACAGCTTTCCGCACTCGTTATGGGCATTACGAGTTCACAGTCATGCCATTCGGTTTGACTAATGCTCCTGCTGTTTTCATGGACTTAATGAATAGGGTCTGCAAGCCTTATTTGGATCAGTTCGTCATTGTTTTTATTGATGACATCTTGATTTACTCTAAGACGCGAGCTGATCACGAGCAACATCTTCGTCTTACTCTGGAACTCCTAAAGAAAGAGCAACTTTTCGCCAAATTCTCCAAGTGCGAATTCTGGCTTAAAGAAGTTCAATTTTTGGGGCATATTGTCAACGAACAAGGTATTCAAGAAGATCCCTCCAAGATCAGTGCGATTAAGGATTGGGATACGCCTACTACTCCTACTGAAGTTCGTTCTTTTCTTGGTCTTGCGGGTTATTACCGCCGCTTCATTGAGAACTTCTCAAAGATTGCAATTCCTCTAACTGCTCTAACTCAGAAGAACAAGCCCTTTGATTGGGGTTTCAAGCAAGAGGAAGCTTTTCAAAACTTGAAGCAGAAGCTTTGCGACGCGCCTGTTCTGACTTTGCCTGTGGGCAATGATGATTTCGTCGTTTATTGCGATGCATCTAAATTGGGTCTTGGCTGTGTTCTGATGCAAAGGAACAAAGTCATAGCATATGCATCGAGGTAGTTGAAGATACATGAGAAAAACTACACCACTCATGATCTTGAGTTAGGTGCAGTTGTCTTCGCTCTTAAGATCTAGAGACACTATTTGTACGGTACAAAATGTGTGGTTTTCACGGACCACAAAAGTCTTCAGCATATCTTCAACCAGAAAGAACTCAACATGAGGCAACGACGTTGGGTCGAGCTTCTAAATGACTATGACTGCGAAATTCGCTACCATCCTGGTAAGGCGATTGTCGTAGCCGATGCATTGAGTCGTAAGGAACGTACTAAGCTTCATTGTGTTCGTGTTCAATCTGTTACTCAAGCTCGTTCCGATATCCAAGCACGCATTTCTCAGGCTCAACAATCTTGTGTTTCACAAGGTTTAATGGATAAGGAATTTCCCTATCACATAACACCTGATCTGGAACTGAAGGATAATGGATCGTATTACTTCATGGACCGTTTGTGTGTCCCAAGCTAAGATAACCTTCGCACCTTGCTTATGGATGAAGCCCATAAGTCGCGTTATTCTGTTCATCCTGGCTCAGATAAAATGTATAAGGATCTTCGTATTCAGTATTGGTGGCCTGGTATGAAGAAAGACATTGCCTTATATGTATCAAAATGCCTTACTTGTCTTAAGGTTAAGGCTGAACATCAGTGTCCTTCTGGTTTATTGGTGCAACCAGAGATCCCAGTTTGGAAATGGGAAAACATTACTATGGATCTCATTACTAAACTTCCACGCACAAAGAAAGGTCATGATGCCATCTGGGTAGTTGTTGATCGTCTTACTAAGTCAGCGCATTTCTTGCCAATCCGTGAGGATTTTTCTGCTGACAAACTTGCTAAAATCTATGTGGATGAAATTGTAGCTCGACATGGTGTTCCTTTGAACATCATTTCTGACAGAGATGCTCGTTTCACTTCTCGTTTTTGGAGAACCATGCAATCTGCTATGGGGACCCAACTTAATCTGAGCACCGTTTATCATCCGCAAATGGATGGTCAATCTGAGAGAACAATCCAGACTCTGGAGGATATGCTTAGAGCCTGTGTGATCGATTTTGGTGGTAGTTGGGATTCACATCTTCAGTTGATTGAATTCTCCTACAACAACAGTTATCAATCCAGCATCAACATGGCTCCTTTCGAGGCTCTCTATGGTCGAAAATGTCGTTCACCAGTCTGCTGGAATGAGATCGGCGAGGCTCAGCTTACTGGACCTGCCCTCATTTTAGAGACAACTGACAAGATTAAGAAAGTTCGTGATAACCTTCAGACAGCTAGAAGCCGTCAAAAGAGTTACGCGGACCCAAAACGCAAGCCCTTGGAATTTCAAGTCGGTGATCGAGTATTACTTAAGGTCTCACCTTGGAAAGGTGTGATCAGATTTGGAAAGAAAGGAAAACTTGCACCTAGATACGTTGGACCATTCAAGATCGTCGAAAGAATCGGTAAGGTAGCCTACAGACTTGAGTTACCTCCTGAACTTGGAAATGTTCATCCAACCTTTCATGTGTCCAATCTCAAGAGGTGTTTAGCTGATGAGAACCTCCACATACCGCTTGACGAAATTCGTGTTGATAAAACACTGAAATTTGTTGAGAAGCCAGTGGAAATCATGGAACGTGAAGTCAAGTGGCTTAAGCGCAAGCGCATTCCTTTGGTCAAAGTTCACTGGGAAGCTAAACGTGGACCCGAGTTTACTTGGGAATGCGAAGATCAAATGAAGGCGAAGTATCCGCATCTTTTCCCACGAGTTTCCTCTAAATAAATTTCGGGACGAAATTTCCACAAGTAGGGGAGACTGTAACATCTGTGCTTGTAATCATTGTAAACAGTTCAATTATCAATAAAACAATGTTATTTGATCCCAATGTTTGTTTGGTTGTGTTTTACAGTTTTCATGTTTTGACTTTTATTCAATTTCAAACTCTATATCGCTTTCTGGAGAGTTATACGCAAACTGGTGCGTAAACGTAATCAGTTTAATGCGACAAATACTCCGAAACATCAACATATACTTAACATACCTTAAATAACCTTTACATAACTTAGAAATAAGTTTTGAAGGCTTTGGTATGTCAAAAACAAGTTAATTCGTCTACAGGGACTAAATTTGACAAACTGCGAAAGTATGCCAATTTGAACTGTAACAGACATTCTGGAACATGACCATAAGTTAAACATACCATAAATATCCTTCACATAGCTTAGAAATAGGCTTTGAGGGGTTCGGTGTGCTAAAATAAACTTTTGGGTCATTCAGGGACTAAAAGTGTCAAAAAGTGCATAAGTTTGCATTTTCGCGCATAACTTACGTTCTGAATACATCCGGACATCCAAAAATTTATGTAAGCACTAAAATATTTTATTTTAGTGTTTGGCATAAGAAAAATCCATTCGTCACGCCATTTGGATCGTTTCTCGCGCGTATGCGCATTCCGTCGTAATTAACCGAACAACGCAATCGTACGGCCAAACGAACCGACATCCGAGGTATTTTTGAGCACATTTTAACTTCCCTATACTTTAACTTCATTTTAGAGCTTTGAAATGGGGTTAACGGGGCTTAAACGTGTCAAAAATGCATCAAATAGCAAGTTTGGAGCTTCAGGGGCCTGTTCTGCCATTTTTGAAAGTTTCTGGTCTGCAGGTGCTTGCGCACCTCAACACTAAAAACTTTACGGTGCGCAAGCAAGGTTCAGATGCAGAAACTTGTTTTTAAACAGCTGTTAACAGCCCTTAACCCCTCCAAAGGCCAATGCCATGTGTCCAACTCTTGTGGTGGGAGCAATATGAGTTACCACAACATTCCGACAAGTGTACGGGCGAGATCAAGGCACGATATCCAAGAAACGATCCTAACGGTGAACCGAAATCTATAAATACCCAACCCCCTTCATTGCAAAACCCACAAGAATCTGATTTGAGAAGCTCTAAGTTGAAACCATTGTTTCACACCTGAGCTACTTGAATCAAGATTAGCATTCGGGGACCCTTTGTAAGTGTTCCTTCGTTCTTTTATTACTTTTCGAGTCCGAAAGTCAAACTTTGTTTGACTTTCTGCATTGACCAACTTATGGTCAATGCAAAGTTCGTTTGAACTTCGCAACGTGATTGTAATCACGATGGTTATAGTCCCTTGGGACTATGCCTACTGATTACCACGTTGTCTAGGGTCGTAAGGGTAAGCGATCTAATAAATCGCTTATACCTTCAAACCCGACCCATTTGGTCGATCATTAGGATCCGACCAAATACATTAGATGACCATAGTAGGTAGGGAATAACCTTCCGAGGTTATACCTTATGGTCACGACGTTTAAGTAGTTGTATGATAGGTAGTTTATATGCCTTAGGTAAATTACCAAAATACCCCTTTGATGCCAAAAATCATTATAAACATATGTGACATAACTTTTGACATCTAAACTGATTTGGCGATAATATTAGGCATGTTAAGGCATATTCTACTTGTCATAGGACTAGTTAGGCGGTCCGAACGCGTTTCACGCGAACGACGCGTTAAAGTAGCATAAGCTACCTAAACGGGTCGTAATGGGTCGTAAGCACTTATGTTAGGTTTCATTTAGTATGTAGGCTTTGTTAAACCATATGACACGAGTCTCCATACTCGTTTGGTTTACGAACCCTCATTCGATCCGATCCTCCGATTTAGGTCCGGTTTATTAACATAGTTACCTATATTAGGTGCCGTTTGATTTCCGTGATCTCTAGCATTGCTTGGTGGTTATCTTAGGACTTCTGAGCAATCTCAAGTGAGTACATAGACCCCTCTTTTACTGTTTTCCAAACTGTTTTGGGGTGAAACACATGTGCCTACTTGTTACTTTCATGCTTTCCTGCTTTCACATCATATATTTGCTACGATCATTAGTACATTTATAGTACCTGATTTCATTGTGTTCATGCTATGTATGTCCATTGTGTGCATACTTAGTACATTGTTTCACATTACATTTCATGCTATGTATGTCCATTGTGTGCATACTTAGTACATTGTTTCACATTACATTTCATGCTATGTATGCCCATTGCGTGCATACTTAGTACAGTTGTTTTCATCACATGCTTACATTTTGGTATGATATTTGGGTTGTTTAAAATGGAACAATACATTCATTAACATTAGCTACGTCGTTCGTTAGTAGGTAGTGGTACCATAGGAATTGACAACTCCCGTTCCGGACATCCTGGGTAGGTTTGGATGAAAGGAATGACCGAATTCGATACACATAACTTAGATAAACCTTTAATTTGTTTAAGGGTTTATCGCCACAGTCTCAAGGCTTGGATGTATGCATTTTCACAATACCGCATAAATGTTTGTATCAGTATAGCATGCATTTGTTCCACAAAACATAACTTTGATTTAAACCATGTTTTACTTCAATACCTTGTTTTTGTGCATTTTACATATGGTTTAGTTGATATATTTCACTTACCATACATGATATTTTTGGGTACACATTACATGATCTACATTAAACATAAACATTTTGACATTGATATACACATTTAGTGGTTTACATTGGACATAGACATTTTGATATGGTTTACACATTAACACATGACAATTCATTTATACATAAACAATTTACATTGGTGGTCGGTTTGAGTAAGGGACTTGAGTAACGAGGCGTGTGTAATATGATACAAGCATGGTGGATACGCCGCTGGTACTTCCTATATATAAATGTTTGTATGACATTACATGTCGTAGCGTTACTTAAATCATTTCAATATTTGACATATTACGTTTTACATAAACAACTTATTTTCACAAGACATTGATTTACAAAACAACTTATCTTATACAAACTCATTTTACTTGGTTATTCATTTAACCTTACATTATTCTCTTATTTATACATATCATCGCTTTTTGAATGATTTACAAAACAAAACAATTTACAAGGTTCATGACTGACTTTTACTAAACAACTTTTTCTTAAACTCAAGTCATGGATCCTATTTTCACAAAACCTATGTATCTCACAGGCATTTTTATGCTGACGTACCTATTTTCACATGTGTTTTCAGGAGCTATTGCGTAGGATGATGATCGTGACACTAGGGCGGACCTGTGCCTTAGAGACTAAAAATGAAGATAGACTAGTTTAATTATGTTATGAACTCCTTGTTTCCTGTTTAAGACAATATAACACTCTTGTTTAATAAATAAAATACAACTTTGAATGCCATGGTTATGAAACAAATAATTCTGTTACAACACTCCCCGACGTTTTCCGCCACGTTTTGTATGTTATACGTGGTCGGGGTGTGACATGTAACAACGAATCAACAACAAAGTTGAGCGAGTTCACAGTTGGTTGTCCATTTTAAAATTGTTCCAAAACATAAGTTCTTTCGTAAACCATGTGTTAATCAGTTCCTTGTTTCCCAAACCATAACCAGTGGGGGCTACCCCATGTGAACCACTAGACCCGTTATCATATCGACTACTGACTGAAGTAAGTTAGTTCCCTAGCGTCAATGTCTATCATCATTGACATCCTAAATCCATTAGTTCACGCCCGTCCTCTGCGGCACGATGTGAGGCTTGTCAAACCTAAATAGCGCTATCTAACTAATGACCCGCTCGCCATTAGCCCGGCGATTAAGTCGATATAAAATGAGGGACTTCATGATAGAGTTTTTGGTCTAGTATCAATGTTATCACCCTTCAATAAAGAGGATGTCGTACGTGTCCCCAAACCAGGAGATCACGCAGGTTCCGATTAAATCCTTAGTACATGTTATCACCCTTCAATAAAGAGGATGTAGTACGTGTTCCAAACCAGGAGGTCAAGCAGTTTCCGATTAAATCCTTTACCCATTCCCAACCACCGGGAATCCCATGCCTTGTAGAAAGTGTGAACTCACCTTTGGTTGCTCGGTTGGACTCTTAAAAATAGCTAACACTCAGGGTTGGTCAATCACGTCCGAGAGACGAAAGAGATGCGAGAGAGTGTGTGAATGGCTGGAAAGAGATTGCAAGAGAGGGGAGGGGCTGCTCCTTTTGCTACCGTGATCTTAAGGGATGGTGTTAGGGTTTTTTTTTTTTTGCTAAGAGTTCAAAAACACCAACATGCAGCCATATGTAAGTGTTTTAAGGGTATTGGGGGCAGTTATTGGGTGTGGGTCGTTAATAGTTTAAATGGGTAAGGATTAGTTGGGCTGAACACAATGCTAAGGAAATAATAAAAGGCCTGTAGGCCTGTTCGAATTGTGGAACAAGAATGGGGGTGGCAGCCTATTGTTGTAGTAATACACACATACATAATATATTTATTCATTTTTTTACACTTAACTACTAACAAATATATATAATAATAAATCAACAATATAAATAAATATATTATTCATACTATGGTTTGGACCTCAAACGTATCGAGTTACATGAGCGGGTTGGATCGACAAGCGAGACATGGGCTACGGTTCGAGTGGGTTCCAAAAGGATAAGGATTCGGTTCCAAATTAATCGCTTTTATAATGCAAAGTCATAATATAATTTGGTTAAGTATGAAATTACCTCATCAAATAAAATAAGTAAAAGGTTTGATTATAAATATGGAACAAATGGTTTATACCTCGAAGTTACGGGTTGTCACATCATCCCACAGTTAAAAGAAATTTCGTCCCGAAATTTAGCAAACAGTCACTAAGAAAGCTAGTATTGTTGAGCGTTTTCGGGGGGTGTCACATCATCCCCCCGTTGGTTTGGAATTTTGTCCCAAAATTCTGTAGTAGCTTCAGTATTGGACTCATCTTTCTTAAACAACTGGGGATACTTGCGTTTCTCGGTCCATAATTTCCACCGCTTCCTCGACGAAACGTAACTGGTCGTCGATAGTGATTTCCTTAAAAGGAACAATGAGGGTTTCATCTGACAGGCACTTCTTCAGATTCGACACATGGAACACGTTGTGAACTCCACTGAGTTCTTCGGGTAGATTCAATCTGTAGGCCACCTTGCCAATTCTCTCTATGATATCAAAAGGTCCAACATATCGCGGGTTGAGTTTGTCTCGTATACCAAAACGAACTACACCTTCCCAAGGTGAGACTTTAAGTAGTACTCGATCCCCAACCTGGAACTCGAGTGGTTTCCTGCGCTTATCAGCGTAGCTTTTCTGACGGTTACGAGCTGCCGCCATCCGTTGTCGTATCTGAGCAATCTTCTCTGTTGTGTCTATGACGAGTTCTGGGCCAGTGATTTGGCTGTTTCCAATTTCTGCCTAACAAAGAGGTGATCGGCACTTCCGTCCGTACAATGCCTCGAACGGAGCAGCCTGCATGCTGGTGTGGTAACTGTTGTTATACGAAAACTCCACTAAAGGTAGATGCCGCTCCCAGCCGTTACCAAATTCGATTACACATGCTCGAAGCATGTCTTCAAGAGTTTGGATGGTGAGTTCAGTCTGCCCATCCGTCTGTGGGTGATGTGCTGTGCTCATGTCTAAACGTGAGCCAAAGGATTTGTGCATCGCTTGCCACAAATCAGATGCAAATCGTGGGTCGCGATCAGAGATAATGGAGGTTGGCACCCCGTGCCAAGCAACCACTTCTTTCAGGTAGATGACTGCAAGTGTAGAAAACTTATCTGTTTCCTTGATGGCTAGAAAGTGTGCTGGTTACGTGAGACAATCAACGATCATCCAGGTGATTTCGTTTCCGTTTCGAGTTGTAAGTAGACTAGCGACCAAATCCATGGCAGTCTGTTTTCGCGTTCCATATAGGTGTTTCTGGTTGCTAACACTTCGCCTTGACTTTCCCACAAGTCAAACATCATTCCCATACCTAGCTAGGTGGGCCTTCATGCCCGGTTACCAGTACAAGGTTTATAAATCCTAATGCCTCTCATCAAAACCCAGACGGCTAGAATATCGAAGCCGGTGTGCTTTGCTCAACACGAGTTCCCTACACTTGCCGTATAATGAGACCCACATACGTTCCATGAGGTAACGAGTATCGTCTGACCTGTCAAAGGTTGCTTCTCCATGCCCTGCATGGGTTCAACTTGAAAATTTTCTTCCTTCTGTTCTCCAGTTTGGACAGAGCGAGTCTGATCAGGTAAGTTAGAGTCGATAGTAAGCTGCAATCTCGTGCACATTCAAGTTCACAGTCGTAATCATCCAAAAGTTCCATCCAGTGGTGCCATTAACTGATTTTAGCTCTTTCGAAACCAGGGTACACGGGAGGCCCTTGTGATCGGTCTAAGTAACGCATTCGGTACCGTCTAAGTAATGCCTCCAAGTAAATCCAAAGACCATGGTTTCCACCGCCGGGTGTGTGCTGTAACTCCATTACGTAAGTCATCACTCTCTCGTGTTGCGTCGACGTGTAACTGGGACTCTGATTCAAACCATAAAGATATACCACTGAATCACCCGCGCCCTCGGGTAAAGACGATGCTCAGTGCATTCCAGAGTTGGAGTTCGAAAGCTGAAAAGACGTCCCCCTGTTTCGTCTTTCACGAACACAGCACCCTGCTGTGCTAAGGAGATTTAAGCTGTGCGGCCTTCGAATATCCTGTGAGTAAGCTGCGATAGTACCTAGCGAAACCAAGGAATTGCTGTAACCCAGAAGAAATCTTTAGTGTCGATCGGTTTAACCAAAATGGGTCTTAGCGAGATCCATGTGTATTCCCACTCCGTTGATTATATGTCCAAAAGGTACCTCTCGAACCCAGAAATTACATGTAACAAGACTTTGCGCGGAGTGGTTCCTCCCTCAGAAGTTCTAATATAAGATACAAATGCCACCCATGGTGTTCCTTTCTCCTGGTCATGATTCAGAACATCGTCGACAAATACAGTCGATACATGTGATCCCTGAAGCTGCTAGTGTGTTGATCAACTCAATGATCATGGTGTACAAAGTTAAAATGGCTGCATTGCGTTCGACATGGCTGCTAGTGTGTTGATCAACTTCCATCTGATGATAGTTCGTTCGCTAGCCAATCCTCGAATGGAAGCTGGTCCCTCGCAACTGGTCGATAGGTGGCCAATACACGGTCAAGATAAATGGTTCCTAACTGTCACCTTGTTACGTTCTCGATAATCGGTACACATATGAAAAGGATTATCTTCACTGGTATAACTGGGACTCCCCAAAGCGAAAAACTAGATCTGATAAAACTCATGTCCAATAGTTCCTGAAGTTGATTAGGCAGTTCCTGCAACCTTCCTGGTGTAAGACGATATGGAATGCTAGAAACAAAGGCTGCTTCCGATATGATACCGATTTGATATTCCACCTGACGATGTGAAGGTAAACCTGATAGTTCTTCTGGTAGCAAATAGGGATAAATCACGAACAATTGGTGGATCCTCAATCCTCTTTTCCTTAGTCTTGACATCAATAACGAGGGCTATCATGGCGGGGTAATCCTTCCGTGGACACTTCTGGCCTTCACTACTGAATTGATGCTAACCTCTGCACCACTCGGATACTTTATGACAGACGACAACTTTCCCCTCACAGGGTATAATTGCGCGATGTCTGGTTAACCAACCCATACTAACTACTGCATTAACACCATCGTGGGTAGTAGAAGGAAGATCGATGTTGAAAACTTGTCCCACATGGTTGAATTTGCATCCCTATAGACATATGATGCTTCAATTGACTTGTCATCAGCCTTTCGAGAAGCATCAGGACAGAGACAAAGCGATTAGCTACCCGTACAAGCTCCCAAGTTGCCACCATCCTGGCATCGCCCACGTCAACCCTAAATGCCCTTCCATGAGCATCATTTCTAGTGTTGCTGTTTTCATTACAAGGATTTCAAGTACTGTCGTTGTTCCTTTGGTCGTTGTCTTCTTAACTTAAACACGGCCAATCCATGTTGTAGGCACCTTTATTTCTATACTGTAGGCTAGGGTTACGAATACCTTATCGTCGCTGTGACTGCTGCTCCCAATGTCGTTGCTCGAAACGAAGCCCTACGATTCTTCACCATCAAAGTCCATCTTTTCACATTCTGAGCCACGTCCTAAAGCGCTACTCACTGTGCTGGCAGTTACACATTCCACGTTATAGTCGATTGTCATTGCTTATGTCCTGATTGATTCATAAGAGTTGACTCCCATGAGTCGCTGACAAGGGTTAAGGATTCGATTGAAGCCAATTAGCTGGTGCTCGTTGCTGGTAATCAGGGTTGTCAAAGTACTGAGGTCGTAAAGTACTACGTTTAACTTCCTGTCCATCGATGTTGCAAGTTGTTTGAGTAATACACAGTATGTTGCGGGAGTGTTGCAAAAGTGATCACACTTCGGGATCTAAGACGTCAATACATGAGTTCCAGCAAACGAAGAGGAGTAAGAAAGGTATCGATCAATCATTCGACGCTGCGACATCCAACTCAGGGATGTTCGTATAAGCACCTAACATTCTACATGGTTCGCTAAGTGTTCAGATGGGTGTTCAGGTAATACTCGATAGCATCGTGATTCGAAAGAATCCAGAGATGAATGAAAAGTTCACGTTCAAGTAAGGGACAACCACTGCTATGACCCCTATAGGTTTTTTTTATGTTTCACATCGATCAATATAACGGAACGGAACCCCTTTTCCACTTGTTAAGCCTCACTGGGACTCACATGCACCCCACATTATTATTATGTGTGCACCCACAATAATATTGCGATTTGCATGCTCATCTCAGTTCCTCCTAACTCATGTCAAATGGTTCCTCAAACTCAGATGTCAAACGGAGGTCGTCAAGGTAATAAGATCACCAAAAATCCAAGGACTATGGCATACTATCAACGCATCATAAGGTAAGCAAGCAATCCATGCCATCATGCTATAGTGACGAGTGTGTGTTCGTATGCTTCGTCATAAACAAATGTGTACTAGTCACGTAATGTATACAACAAGTAAGAAGGACGAACCTTGCAATCTGGAGCTGAGTGTCATGGTCGTATTCACATTTTCAGAATTATCCGGTTATAGTCTGGTTTTATAAATGTGACACCTGTGTCACTTCAACCATCAAACAAATACCAAACTAATGAAATATTATATTTCATACTTGGGATTTGTATAAATATGTGTATCGTTTGCACATATCAATTCTTGTTCGATTTCGAGCTTTAAATCGCTTTCTGGAAGGTTATACGCGATCTGATGCGTAAATATAACCAGTTTAATGTAACAAACACTCCGGAATAGTGACATAGGCTTAACGTACCCTAAATACCCTTTACATAACTTAGAAATAAGTTCTGAAGGATTCGGTATGGCAAAAACATGTTTATTCAAACTTTAGAACTATTTACGACAAAACTGCGAAACGAACATTGGTGACCGCCCGGATGATATTTAAATCCTGAAAATATTCTGTTATGATTAAAATTTATTTTTAATCAGGTTCGTGTTGAAAAATAAATTAAAACGCTTAAAAACATTATTTTTCAAGTTTAAAGCGTGTACCGCGTGTTACTGCGCAACACAGTGCTTATACTGCAAAACACGGACAACGCAGCCAGTCTCGGCAACTGAAATTTATTTCAGTAATATTTTGGCGAGTTTATTTTTATAGAATAATAAAAATAATTTAGAACGCCTTAAACCAGGATTTAAATGCTAGATAAAATACCCGGTATCCAGTTAAATACCTGTTTTATCTTATTTACCAACCAAAATTACACTCTACCCCCCCCCCCTTCTCAAATTCACGATTACAATATATGGGGAACCACCAAAAATATTTGCTAGATATCTCAAGATCTTTACTTGATTTTATTTTGGCCAAGTGTATGTGCATGCCTTCTTCTTAAATCTTGCAAATCTCTATATATCTTCTTCCAAATCTTACCAAGATCACTCAAATCTTCCTCCTCTCTCTCTCCTCCCAACCGTCCACACCATCACCATCACCATTCTCATATTTGCAACTTTGTTCTTCAAGATCAAAGCTCATTCCAATCATATTTCAAGTTGATGTGAAGATCCAAAGGTGTTTCCAAGGTGCTTTCAAGTGATTTCAAGCTCCATATCATCAAGACCTCTTCCAACAACTTACTTGAATCTTGAAGGTATAACATTTATGTTTAAATCATACTCTTGATTCTTGGTTGTTCTTGATGATTTAAAGTTTCTCTTGAATCTTGGAATTTTCACAAACTTGAAATCTAAAATGAAAAGGGTCTTGATACAAAATAAAAATGGTGATATATTTATGTGTGTATATAACCGTATACATATATATATGGGTGTATGAGTTTTGAGTTTGATTTCTTGATAAACACTTGTTTAGGATATTTGCTTGCATGTTTTAGTAACATTTAAGCGATTAATAGCAAGCTGAGTAACATTTACAGCCAACTTCAGTTGGCTGTAAACGGACCGTTATAAATCGAAAAATCAATTTTCTGAAGTCTAAATTATATGATTTCGAAAAACGAATCAAATGGCACTGGAATCATATTTTTTGGAGGTCGTTTATTATTTTTAAAGGTCCGTTTTGTACAGTAGCAAAAGCTGCGTTTTTACTGCAGAAAACGTGTGTTATGTTTTTCATCATAACTTGGAATCTGTGTAGAATTAGCTCATAAAATTTGTACTATAGATGACCATTGATGTCGTTGTAATTCTCCCACTAGAATTTCATCAATCGGACTTACGATGAATTTTAAATGAATTATTCTGTGGACTGCAGTCAGAAAGTGACGAATCTGATTGTAGTCCGGTAAATGAATTTTTATAAAATATTGGTAATGAATTGGAACCCGATAATTTTACACAATAATATTTGGACTTTTAAAACATTCTGTAAACATTTGGGAATTTTTGAAGTAAGTTAACTATTTTATTAAAATTCCTGAAAACAGCCCAGTTTTGAATGATAGCTAAAATGCAAGGGTTTTGATGATATATGCATGATATTATAAATGTTCAAATACATCAGCAAATAAACATGAATAAGTTGCATATTTGTTGCATTTAGATTCATATAAAATGATGTTGATATGATAGTGTGCTTTAGGCACTTGTACATAAGAATACATGTTGATTTAAAGCTCAAGAAATGATAAAAAAATGATGGTATGACAAAAGTGTTTTAGAACAGGTTATAAACACTAAAAATAACATCATTTGGTATATTATAATGGCATGAAACTTTGACATAGGTTTGATAGCTTTTCATGTTGTACATATAGCTTAAAAAGTGGTAAATATGTGAAATTCGCATGATTTATGTGCTTTATGAGAGACCTGTACTATCATGAGTATAACCACTATTTTATTCAGTAAATAACATGGGTTATGTTAAAATATCAAGTGGTTTCTATTTGGGATAGGTAGGGTAACGTTTGATGCAAAACTATGCGGTAAAACGGTTAGAAATCGGCTTTTCGGATGATTTTTATAAAACTGTTTTAGATCAGTAACAAAACTGATATTTTTGATATAAAAATAAGTATTTTAACTTACATTAAGTTTACTTGGTGTTTGGTTAGTCATACGTGACTTCCGGCGCCCAAAAATGTTACCGAATCACTAAAATACGTGTTTTTCAATGTACACTAGAATGGGTTGTTAATGGGTTAATTTTATGTGTTACAATGTGTTATGTGTTTTATAATATGTGTATGATGACATGTTAATACTTGACAAGATTATGTCTATTACGCTATTATTAGTATGTTACATTTAAGTATATATATTACGACGCGCAAATCGTAGATATATTGCTTATAACATGATGAGGGTCACCAATAAAATCGTTCAAGTCGCAAAGTTCTTAGAATATGTATATGAACTCATATATACATAAATACACCAATATAATAAAAAATAATAACTTTTCGAGAAGATCTCAAAGTTATGTGAAAATTCTAAGTATCGGATAAACTTATGTATTTTGTGGGTTTTTTATTATTAAATCGTTCTTATTTAATTTAGGACGAATAAACAATTTGAGGGATTGTGTTAACATATAAAAACGCACCCAAAGGTGAGTACATAGTCCCCTCTTTTACTGTTTTCAAATGTTTTTGGGGTGATACATATGTGCCTATTCATTATTTTCATGATTTCGACTATATGATTACACATGCATAAGTACTATCTTTTGACGAATTGAACTGTTATCCATGGTTTAAACACTAATTTCCAAAGTTTGTTATGACTATTTGTTTGTTCATATGTTTATTTATACATTCATTAACAATGATCAAGCCGATTGGTAGTACGATATAGCGCTATAGGACTAGACACCCCATTCCTGTTGTATGGAATGTCAGAAACCGAATTTTATACAAATAGAAATTGCCTTTATGGTATTTCTATAGTCTCTAAGGTGTAGTTTGATACACTAAGGTTTGAATGTATTGCTAAATCGCGATTTATGGTATATTTCGATATACTACCAACGTGATACTGTTTGCTAAAGCATAATTTGATATGCTATTATTTACTAAAGTATAATTTGATATACTATGTACAAATCCAACATATATTTTGTTATTTACTAAAACATAGTTGATATGTTATTTACAAAACCAAAGTATACTTATGATATACTACCGAAAGCTATTATATTAACAACTAAATTATATTTGATATTCTATCGTTTTAACTGTTTTGAAACTAAAATATATTTTAATATATTACTTATCCGACTTTCTTAAAACCAAGGTATATTTTTATGTATACTACAACTTTTATATCAATGCAAAGTGTTCTAGAAACCAAACCTTTATCAAGGATTCATGGCTACTTTTATAAACATATAATCTTTTCTTATATGATCCAAAGCCATGAATCTAATTCACAAAACCTATTTTACTCACAGGCATTTTTATGCTGACGTATTTACTTTCACATATGTTTCAGGTTTTATTTCGTGACGACTGTTGATTGCTTTACATAGGATGGACATGGGACTTAGTAATTAAGAACATGAACGAAAATTGTACTGTTTGTTGATCAAATTCCAAGACAATGTAACTTTTTATGTAATGAAACAATATTCTAAATTCCATGTGTTGTGAAACAATGATTCTGTTACGACACTCCCTAACGTTTCCGCCACGATTTGTTGTTTTACGTGGTCGGGGTGTGACAGAAGAGTTTGTATCAGAGCTCATGGTTATAGGGAATTAGGTTATTAGTAAAATTTTGACCTAGACTATAACCTTCCTAGGACCCTAACACAAGTTACCTTGTGTTTAGATCTTAAAACAATACTATCACCTATCCTTAGGTGATTACCAAAACAAGTACACAAATCTCAATTCCATTTGAAAATCGATCATCTATCCTTAGATGATTAGTTTTTAGGCTTTACGCCTTTAAAGTTTTCAAATCTCGTCAAAGTTTGAGTCTTAATAATGTGAACACGTGCAATCCGGAAGGGTGGGTGCCTGTACCCTGAGTTTTCTGTCTAAGGCTTGAGTGTTCGTAGAAATCCACATAATCGGACCAGTCACTCTTACCTGGGAACTCTTGGGGTGAGTGTCCACTTATAGGCTAAAGCATGTCTTCATTATGCATTATGTAGACCTCTTTACTTTGATTAGTCACTGTGTTGTTTGTTTGTTTTAAGTAACGAACAAATGACCACCTTCCTTCGTGTTGTCGATATTTTCAATACTCCTTTTGATTGTTCTATGTCAATCTCACACATTTCCTTGTGTTCCCTTTTCTTTTAGATGCCTCCTCGACGTGATCAAACTCAAGACACCGCAATGGCAGCCTTGATCACTCAGCAAATCGCTGCTGTACTCCCGAACCTAGTTACCCAGTTAAACCAAGCAAACAACAACAACAACGCACCTGTTCCGTGCAACTTTAAGACATTCAAATCTGCTAAACCTTTGAAGTTTTCTGGGACTCAAGGAGCAACCGCGCTCCTGCAATGGTTTGAAAGTTTGGAGAGCACATTCAGACATGTGCAATGTCCAAATGAATGTAAGGTTGAGTTTGCATCCAGTGTGTTTAAGAAGCGTGCTCTTACATGGTGGAACGGAGTGATGCGTGATAGGGGTGCCGATGTGGCACTAGCTCAAACTTGGGAGGAGCTTCGAGCTCTAATGATGAAGGAATTCTGTCCTCGTCATGAGCTTAGAGCGTTGGAAAGAGAATTCGACGATTTGAAGCAAGACAGTGGTGAACATCGAGCCTATACTAATCGTTATGAGGAGCTGAGCCTGTTATGTCCTGCTATGGTTACACCTGTGGAGAAGGCGATTGAAAAGTACATTGATGGTCTTCCTGACTTAGTTCAGGATATCGTTACTGGCAGCAACCCTACTACCGTCAGACAGGCCATTGAATTGTCTGCTACCCTGACTGAATCCCAGATCAGGAAAGGTAAGCTTTTTCGAAAGGGTGACCCGAAACCATCTGACAAGTCTGCACAAGAAGAACCAAAGGATAGACAGGCCGAGACATCCAAGAAGAAGAAGCGCAAGGCCTCACAAAACTGCGCAATAACTGCTCAGAACAACCAGGTTGCACCAAATCAGCCAGCACAACCTCGTACAAAGAAAAACTATGTTGGTACCGCACCTTTGTGCAACAAATGCAACCGTCATCATCTGGAGCAAGTACAGTGTCACAAATGTACCCACTGTGGGCGATTGGGACATTTGGTCAATACCTGCCGTTATGCTAACCAAGCTGCTGCAAATCCTGCTGTTGCTCAAGCACAGTTCCCTCCTGGGTCGTGTTATAACTGTGGTGACCTTACTCACTACCAAAACAATTGCCCAAGACTTGTTAACGCAAATCCAGCGCGTGGACGAGTGTTCAACATAAACGAGGCAAACGTGAACGACAATGCAGCAGTGAACAATTAGTCTTTTGTATTTCCTTGTTTGTTATCCTTTGACGTTTGGAACAATTCAGCTGTTATATATAAATAAAATTTGTTGTTTCAATTTTATCTTACAAAACTGTTACGTTTGTGTGTATGGTTGATACAACCATACGATGCCAACACCAAGGAACTGTGTTCCTTACAAAATAAACTACTCGTGTGATTCTTTCATTTCATGATCACTCGTGATCTCCCCAAAAATCCTAAGTACTCATTTCTTTTAAGAAACAAAGTACAAGGTACAAGTTACAAATTCTTAAACAGATACTTGAAATACCATTTCAAATCTTTGATTTGATATCTAAAGGTACTTTCATGAGTCCTTAAGTGGATTCATTGCGTGCTCTAATACGAATGTTACGATACGACCAAGACAAAGCCAAATCCTTATAAGATCTTCCTATCTTCATAGTTAGATTCTTGGGGAAGTTTTGAGTACCAATGGAAGTCCCCGATTGGATTTCTGGCGTACTTTAAATGCATTAATTCAAGTTAATGAACGAGTTAATAACTAAGTTAACAACTATGCGATTATGTGATTATGCGTTTATGTGTGATTCTAAAGCTCGCTATCTAAGTCCTAGTAGAATCTTCCGTATTTTCATATGTTGGATTCTCATAAGGATACCCAAAGTACTATCTTAAATTCCTTAAGGGGCTTTTCTATGCAAATAGTAAGAACCTTGGATTCCAAAGTGCTATTTCAAAACGATTATTTGATTCAATAAAAAGACCCATTAGTGGTCTATTTAAAGAGATTGTACGACGGTCTAGTTAAGAAGATCGTTCGTTGATCTAGTTAAAAAGATCCTTTGATGGTCTAGTCAAGTCACTTCATGTTTATTCGATTGATCTTTCCCCTATGCATTATGAAATGAACTGTGCGGACTGTGCAAGAAATTACGTAATTATGGATGCATACATAATTATGGAATTCAGTGCACAGAAACCACAACAAGTTTTGTTATGTGTTAAGACCTATAGTGATGAGAATAACGAAACGGGAATAACGTAGAAAGGAGCATGGTGGATACGCCGCTAGTACTTCCTATATATAAGTGTTCCTTATTACATTGCGAACGTAGCGTTATTTAAGTTACTAGAAGTCCTGGACCTTGACCAATGTTATTTTATCTTACACTCTCCGACTCTGTTTTCGAGCACACACAAGTTTCCTCTAAAATTAAATTTCGGGACGAAATTTCCTAAAGTAGGGGAGACTGTGACACCTGTGTCACTTCAACCATCAAACAAATACCAAACCAATGAAATATTATATTTCATACTTGGTATTTGTATAAATATGTGTATCGTTTGCACATATCAATTCTTGTTCGATTTCGAGCTTTAAATCGCTTTCTGGAAGGTTATACGCGATCTGATGCGTAAATATAACCAGTTTAATGTAACAAATACTCCGGAACAGTGACATAGGCTTAACGTACCCTAAATACCCTTTACATAACTTAGAAATAAGTTTCGAAGGATTCGGTATGGCAAAAACATGTTTATTCGAACTTTAGAACTATTTACGACAAAACTGCGAAACGAACGTTGGTGACCGCCCGGATGATATTTAAATCCTGAAAATATTCTGTTATGATTAAAATTTATTTTTAATCAGGTTCGTGTTGAAAAATAAATTAAAACACTTAAAAACATTATTTTTCAAGTTTAAAGCGCGTATCGCGTGTTACTGCGCAACACAGTGCTTATACTGCAAAACACGGACAACGCAGCCAGTCTCGGCAACTGAAATTTATTTCAGTAATATTTTGGCGAGTTTATTTTGATAGAATAATCAAAATAATTTAGAACGCCATAAACCGATATTTAAACGCTAGATAAAATACCCGGTATCCAGTTAAATACCTGTTTTATCTTATTTACCAACCAAAATTACACTCTACCCCCCCCCCCCCTTCTCAAATTCACGATTACAATATATGGGGAACCACCAAAAATATTTGCTAGATATCTCAAGATCTTTACTTGATTTTATTTTGGCCAAGTGTATGTGCATGCCTTCTTCTTAAATCTTGCAAATCTCTATATATCTTCTTCCAAATCTTACCAAGATCACTCAAATCTTCCTCCTCTCTCTCTCCTCCCAACCATCCACACCATCACCATCACCATTCTTATCTTTGCAACTTTTTTCTTCAAGATCAATGCTCATTCCAAGCATATTTCATGTTGATGTGAAGATCCAAAGGTGTTTCCAAGGTGCTTTCAAGTGATTTCAAGCTCCATATCATCAAGACCTCATCCAACAACTTACTTGAATCTTGAAGGTATAACATTTATGTTTAAATCATACTCTTGATTCTTGGTTGTTCTTGATGATTTGAAGTTTCTCTTGAATCTTGGAATTTTCACAAACTTGAAATCTAAAATGAAAAGGGTCTTGATACAAAATAAAAATGGTGATATATTTATGTGTGTATATAACCGTATACATATATATATGGGTGTATGAGTTTTGAGTTTGATTTCTTGATAAACACTTGTTTAGGATATTTGCTTGCATGTTTTAGTAACATTTAAGCGATTAACAGCATGCTGAGTAACATTTATAGCCAACTTCAGTTGGCTGTAAACGGACAGTTATAAATCGAAAAATCGATTTTCTGAAGTCTAAATTATATGTTTTCGAAAAATAGTCAAATGGCACTGGAATCATATTTTTTCGAGGTCGTTTATTATTTTTAAAGGTCCATTTTGTACAGTAGCAAAAGCTGCGTTTTTACTACAGAAAATGTGTGTTATGTTTTTCGTCATAACTTGAAATCTGTGTAGAATTAGCTCATGAAATTTGTACTGTACATGACCACTGATGTCTTTGTATTTCTCACACTGGAATTTCATCAATCGGACTTACGATGAATTTTAAATGAATTATTCCGTGGACTGCAGTCAGAAAGTGATGAATCTGATTGCAGTCCGGTAAATGATTTTTTATAAAATATTGGTAATGAATTGGATCCCTATATTTTTACACAATAATATTTGGATCTTTAAAATATTCTGTAAAAATTTGGGAATTTTTGGAGTAAGTTAACTATTTTATTAAAATTCCCGAAAACAGCCCAGTTTTGAATGATAGCTAAAATGCAAGGGTTTTGATGATATATGCATGATATGATAAATGTTAAAATACATCAGCAAATAAACATGAATAAGTTGCATATTTGTTGCATTTAGATTCCTATAAAATGAGGTTGATATGATAGTGTGCTTTAGGCACTTGTACATAAGAATACATGTTGATTTAAAGCTCAAGAAATGATAAAAAATGATGGTATGACAAAAGTGTTTTAGAACAGGTTATAAACACTAAAAATAACATCATTTGGTATATTATAATGGCATGAAACTTTGACATAGGTTTGATAGCTTTGCATGTTGTACATATAGCTTAAAAAGTGGTAAATATGTGAAATTTGCATGATTTATGTGCTTTATGTGAGACCTGCACTATCATGAGTATAACCACTATTTTATTCAGTAAATAACGTGGGTTATGTTAAAATATCAAGTCGTTTCGATTTGGGATGGTTAGGGTAACGTTTGATGCAAAACTATGCGGTAAAACGGTTAGAAATCGGCTTTTCGGATGATTTTTATAAAACTATTTTAGATCAGTAACAAAACTGATATTTTTGATATAAAAATAAGTATTTTAACTTACATTAAGTTTACTTGGTGTTTGGTTAGTCATACGTGACTTCCGGCGCCCAAAAACGTTACCGAATCTTTAAAATACGTGTTTTTCAATGTACACTAGAATGGGTTGTTCATGGGTTAATTTTATGTGTTACAATGTGTTATGTGTTTTATAATATGTGTATGATGACATGTTAATACTTGACAAGATTATGTCTATTACGCTATTATTAGTATGTTACATTTAAGTATATATATTACGACGCGTAAATCGTAGATATATTGCTTATAACATGATGAGGGTCACCAATAAAATCGTTCAAGTCGCAAAGTTCTTAAAATATGTATATGAACTCATATATACATAAATACACCAATATAATCAAAAATATTAACTTTTCGAGAAGATCTCAAAGTTATGTGAAAATTCTAAGTATCGGAGAAACTTATGTATTTTGTGGGTTTTTGATTATTAAATCGTTCTTATTTAATTTAGGACGAATAAAAAATTTGAGGGATTGTGTTAACATATAAAAACGCACCCAAAGGTGAGTACATAGTCCCCTCTTTTTCTGTTTTCAAATGTTTTTGGGGTGATACATATGTGCCTATTCATTATTTTCATGATTTCGACTATATGATTACACATGCATAAGTACTATCTTTTGACGAATTGAACTATTATCCATGGTTTGAACACTAATTTCCAAAGTTTGTTACGACTATTTGTTTGTTCATATGTTTATTTATACATTCATTAACAATGATCAAGCCGATTGGTAGTACGATATAGCGCTATAGGACTAGACACCCCATTCCTGTTGTATGGAATGTCAGAAACCGAATTTTATCCAAATAGAAATTGCCTTTGTTGTATTTCTATAGTCTCTAAGGTGTAGCTTTATACACTAAGGTTTGAATGTATTGCTAAATCGCGATTTATGGTATATTTCGATATACTACCAACGTGATACTGTTTGCTAAAGCATAATTTGATATGCTATTATTTACTAAAGTATAATTTGATATACTATATACAAATCCAACATATATTTTGTTATTTACTAAAACATAGTTGATATGTTATTTACAAAACTAAAGTATAATTATGATATACCACCGAAAGCTATTATTTTAACAACTAAAGTATATTTGATATACTATCGGTTTAACTGTTTTGAAACTAAAATATATTTTAATATATTACTTTTCCGACTTTCTTAAAACCAAGGTATATTTTTATGTATACTACAACTTTTATATCAATGCAAAGTGTTCTAGAAACCAAACTTTTATCAAGGATTCATGGCTACTTTTATAAACATATAATCTTTTCTTATATGATCCAAAGCCATGAATCTAATTCACAAAACCTATGTTACTCACAGGCATTTTTATGCTGACGTATTTACTTTCACATATGTTTCAGGTTTTATTTCGTGACAACTGTTGATTGCTTTACATAGGATGGACATGGGACTTAGTAATTATAAAAACATGAACGGCAATTGTACTGTTTGTTGATCAAATTCCAAGACAATGTAACTTTTTATGTAATGAAACAATATTCTAAATTCCATGTGTTGTGAAACAATGATTCTGTTACGACACTCCCCGACGTTTCCGCCACGATTTGTTGTTTTACGTGGTCGGGGTGTGACAATAAAAATGTTTTTCCCCTTTTTAAAACCAAGTTCACTATAACCAATGGCTCTGATACCAATCTGTCACACCCCCAAAATACCACATGCGGAAACCCCCGCGAGGCGTGTGACGTACCAGGATCTAGCCACCAATCACATTGAACTCATAGGTATATTTAAATAAAACTTTTCATTTATTAACATTAAGTATTACAACGTTACAAATAATTCACAGTATACAGCGGAAGCGTAATTCATTCGTTAAGTGTTTATAAACCACATGTAAAAACCATTAGTCTTGTGTTGCGATTCCATCTAGACCCATGACCACTCCAGCCTCCCAGACAGCAAGTTCCATCAATATGCACCTAAAGGCCTGCAAGGCATGTAACAACGAATCAACAACAAAGTTGAGCGAGTTCACAGTTGGTTGTCCATTTTAAAATTGTTCCAAAAACATAAGTTCTTTCGTAAACCATGTGTTAACGAGTTCCTTGTTTCCCAAACCATAACCAGTGGGGGCTACCCCATGTGAACCACTAGACCCGTTACCATATCGACTACTGACTGAACTAAGTTGGTGCCCTAGCGTCAATGTCTATCATCATTGACGTGCCCAAATCCATTAGTTCACGCCCGTCCTCTGCGGCATGGTGTGAGGCTTGTCAAACCTAAATAGCGCTATCTAACTAATGACCCGCTCGCCATTAGCCCAGCGATTAAGTCGATATAAAAATGAGGGACTTCATGATAGAGTTTTTGGTCTAGTATCAATGTTATCACCCTTCAATAAAGAGGATGTGGTACGTGTCCCCAAACCAGGAGATCACGCAGGTTCCGATTAAATCCTTAGTACATGTTATCACCCTTCAATAAAGAGGATGTAGTACGTGTTGTGGTACCCGAGAAATTTCCACAGTCATCCTGATCCGACACGTCGCCATTTTTGGTTTACTTGCCAAATTTCGGGACGAAATTTCTTTCAAGTTGGGGATGATGTGACAACCCGGATAATCAAGGTTAGCATTGCTTGAAACCCCACAACTTTTAGCGTGCGTCTTTTTGTTTATCTACTGGTGTTTACGTGTGCTCAACTGATGAACCATACCTGAAATTATTGAACGCTTTTGTGTGTTGATTCAACTAATTTAGAGAACCAATTGGTTGGGCAGCGAACTAATTTACACATGTGGGCCACACTTGTAACATGTACCGTTGGGCCGCCGCTAAGCTGTTCGTTATGTTTGGTATCCATAAACATCTCGGCCCAACTCACTAAATGGGTTCCTTGTGTTGGTTATCCTTTGGCCCAAATAACAGCCCCCGACCCAAATCCTTTTTCCCTTATTTTACGTAATGAAGGTGATGTGTATTTCAATTAGTTACAAAACCCTATCACATCCTCTACTCGTATTCGGTAATCAGCAGTAGCGGACCCCTTCCCCTCCCTTGTGAGATATCATTCCGTTAATCAAGGATCCTGGTTAGTGAATCCATGCAATGCTAATGATTATTGATTTTTCTTTATGTGTATGATTAGCAGAAGTGTTATTATATGTGGAACTTGTTATGATTATGTATATGAAGAAGATGATATATGTCTAATGTGTAGTATGAACAGGCAATAACGATGTTATGTGATTCGATCATAGTAGTGCTAATGATTGGTGTTTACAATGATGAACTGTTAGATGATAACCAGGAATGGTGATTTGACAGTGTAACTAACTGAAATTGTAATGTTCGTCATATGCTCAACTCGACGAAACCCGGTAATGTCCGACGAAATCTCGTGATGTTTCGTCACGTGCTTAACTCGACGAAACCTTGTGATGTTTCGTCAGGAGTTTCACCGCCCAGAATGTGGTCCGTAACAGATTGTAGCTAGATTGTGATTGTTATTTTGTCAACGAAACCCTATCTAATGCAAGTCAACGATGTGTAATTATGACTGAGGAACATGGAGGTAGCTTGTATGGTTGGCACAGTTGACTAAGTGGACTTTTGTGATAAATGTCTAGGTTAAGGAAACTATGGTAACTACTGTTAACGATGGCTAATTGTAATCAAGGAACATGATTTGGTTGTTATATTGAGCACATAGTTAATGTTAACACAATATTGAGCTACACACACACTGTTTGTACGTTACATGTTTCGGGTGTCAACGAATGAACTGTGCTTGTTTTGTATGTATAAATTAATGTGACAAATTGATTTATGAGATAAATATGTGGTTTAATCTGAATGAAAAGAGAAACTGTTAAGGAATTGGTGATTGTGTAAACTAGGAGGTAATGATAAAAATATGTGGAGTAGTTAGAGGATGATTGTTATTTGATTTGGATTGTTAATCCACGATTTCTGTCGATGATAATGGGGATGCATGATAATGTATAACAAGGGGTAATCATAAAATAAGAATAGGGTAACAATTAGAGGAGAAAATCGGGTGATGTATGTAACTGGGCCGCTTAACAAAGAATTGTATATGTGATTGGGTTGGGCTCCCTAAAGTGAACAAATGACTGCGTGAATATGTTGTGCCACATAACAGATTTTGAAACAAACATGCAACCGAAGTGGGCTGGGCTCGGGTGAGTCAGCCGTCCTTTTTTGTCCATGATAATGTGGGGTTATAAATTAGTAGGATTTATAAAAGATGTTGCATGCTTATGGGCCCTACGTTGATTTGTTTATGTGTTGTATATTGTTTGTGGTTATTGTTTAAATAACTGAAGAGTACATGAGTTACCAAAAAAAATGTATGATGGATGTTATGTGATAAGTTTTGGTGCGAAACGTTGAACATGGTTCTAACTATTGTGAGTGATTGAAAATAGGACACGGCTGATTAAAGTTAAGCATATAACTAAACCTACCGAGCAAAACTAAGGTGAGTTCATCTTGAGCATGCGTCCCGGTGGTTGGGACAGTCAGTGGGTATCCCGGGGAGGGATAAGTCTTTTGGGAAAAAACGGGAATGTTGGATAATATACTCATCCTATCACCTTTAAAGTCCCTCTGTGTTGTTTGGTTAACGGGGAGGTAACATGGTATTAGTTAGTAGCGCTACTTAGGTTTGGCAACCTCACCCCGTACCTGGGAGGACGGGTGTTGAACTAATGACCTAATTATGACCAATGCTTTGATAGGAGCATTGGAGAAAGGGCAAAATAATCAGAAGCCGTCTTGTATTCGGGGTATTATCAACATTACTTTCGATATTAATTTCAATGGATTAACTAAACACTTGGTAATCAACGTTTTCGTAAAACTATGAACTCACCAGCGTTGTCTGATACACTTGTTGCATGCTCGCAGGTCGTTAGATTATATGGATTTGGAACTTGCTGTCTGAAGTAGCTGGAGTGGTCATGGGTCGTGCTGATGGGATACGAATGATGGGTTTATTGATTACATACATTTATTTTGAAACAGTTAAACTATGATTTCTTTTATTTGCTTCCGCTGAACATGTTGGTTTTCATTTAAACTTATTAACGGTACTTTTCATTAATAACTGATGATTTTATTTAACAACTTATGATTGATTCAATATGATTAGTGGCTCGTTATTGGTTTGTCACACGCCTAGTAGGGTTTCCCATGGGTGGTATTTTGGGGGTGTGACACGTGTTCCAAACCAGGAGGTCACGCAGTTTCCGATTAAATCCTTTACCCATTCCCAACCACCGGGAATCCCATGCTTTGTAGCAAGTGTGAACTCACCTTTGGTTGCTCGGTTGGACTCTTAAAAATAGCTAACACTCAGGGTTGGTCAATCACGTCCGAGAGATGAAGGAGATGCGAGAGAGTGTGTGACTGGCTGGAAAGAGATCGCAAGAGAGAGGGAAGGGGCTGCTCCTTTGCTGCCGTGATCTTAAGGGATGGTGTTAGGGTTTTTTTTTTGCTAAGAGTTCAAAAACACCAACATGCAGCCATACGTAAGTGTTTTAAGGGTATTGGGGGCAGTTATTGGGTGTGGGTCGTAAATAGTTTAAATGGGTAAGGATTAGTTGGGCTGAACACAATGCTAAGGAAATAATAAAAGGCATGTAGGCCTGTTCGAATTGTGGAACAAGAATGGGGGTGGCAGCCTATTGTTGTAGTAATACACACATACATAATGTATTTATTCATTTTTTTTTACACTTAACTACTAACAAATATATATAATAATAAATCAACAATATAAATATATATATTATTCATAATATGGTTCGGACCTCAAACGTATCGAGTTACGCGAGCGGGTTGGATCGACAAGCGAGACATGGGCTACGGTTCGAGTCGGTTCCAAAAGGATAAGGATTCGGTTCCAAATTAATCGCTTTTATAATGCAAACTCATAATATAATTTGGTTAAGTATGAAATTACCTCATCAAATAAAATAAGTAAAAGGTTTGATTATAAATATGGAACGAACGGTTTATACCTCGAAGTTACGGGTTGTCACAACTACTGCCATGGGATCATGGTCATCGGACAATCCGCTATCGGGTGACGCCATAGGTACCTGTTACATAATAATCATTACATGTGCACATATATTAACCACTATTACTATTATGCAATCAAGTCATAATGCCTCTAACATAACAATCCACGTGTTTTAAGTGATAACTGACTTGAATTCATGCCTGTCTTTCCTAGTCTATCCCATACTAAACCATAAATGTAACCTTTCCATCGTGTTTCTTGTCTTTCATTTTGTAAAAACGTTTGTTCCCTGGATCTGGGCGTTTCGTGTATGCAATGAAAACATGTTGTAAAAATTATTTTCGTGAGAGCCCTAATGATTGTAGTCTAGACTCGAGAAAGAATCCTAGTTCGCTAAAATCGAAGCTCTGATACCAAACTGTCACACCCTGACTTTTATGGAAGCGTGATTATGTGTGACTTGCTTAATATCATTGCATTCAACCATAACAAACAACTATATGATAAAACCAAAGATGTTTATCCATTGATTAAGTTTAAAACATCACAACAACATTGTTTTAGAATCCAAACACAGACTTCAAATCCAAATTACAAACCATTCAGATTGTTTTAGAGTTCCATAAGGACTCGACAAAAGATACTACTAAAAACTAGGCTTTGAACTATGTATCTTATGTAGGATAAGATACACAATCCAAACCCTTAGACACCGGATGACATCTTTTATTTCAACATCACTTGAAACTTCCGAACGCCCGCCAGATCCACATTTAATTTCCTGAAATACATGTAGTTTGAAAACATCAACAAAAGTTGAGCAAGTTCAAGTGTTTTGTAAGTGTGCACGAATAAACCTTTGAAATCATTGTAAGTATGTATGTTTCGTAAACCCCGGTATGAAAGAAAACAAGGAAACAGATCAATTATGTATTTGTACAACTTCCCAAGGATGGGTGTATTTATATTCGTATTCTAATACTTGTATCTTTTTGCCAAGTATCGGGGGCGTATTCCGGTGTGTATTTATACGTACGAGAATACGTATTTTTATTGTGTTTATTAATTATCTCATACTTAATTTTTGTATTAATTTTTCCGGAATAATATTTCTAATAAAAATACGTCAATATATATTCCCAAAATACATATTTTAAGAAATATTACATAGAAAAATTACTTATAATTTTTCCCTTGGCAAAAATATTTATAAATTTCATATAAGTCTCAAAAATAATATATTTTCAAGTTTAACTTGGAAAATGTATATAAACTTATTTTTCACCCAAAATAATGTATTTCATGTTTATTCAAGAAAATATATATTTTCTCCCAAAAATAATATATCTTCTAATAATTTCAAGAAAATATATATTTTTATTTACCCAAAAATAATATATTTTCTCCTTGTCAAAATATGATATATTTTGTAATAATTTTAAAAATCATATTTTTGTCTTCTTAGTGTCCAAAATACTAATTACCAAAATATACTTATGAACCAAATTCCGGAATATTTTTGTGAGTTATATTCCTTGTTCGGTTTCACTAATATTTTGGGTATAAATTATATATTTATTTCTTAGAGTTTTGGTAATATTTTGGATTGTAATTTCTTGGTATTTTGGTGAGTTATATTATTTCAAGTCCTAAATTAATATAACTAATACACATAATATACAAATAATCACACACATGGTGACATCTAAATATATATTTTCCTAAATACATATTTAGTCACTTTTATTTACAAAAAACCAACATCCAATATTTATAATTTTTGTAACAAAAATTATGGCAAATTTTATATGAAAATCCATGGTTTAAAATATACTTGTAAATATTTGTTTAAAAAAAATTATTTTTCCAAGTGTTAAATTTCTAGAAAAATTTTGCTATAGTTTCCCCTAAAAATGGAGGTTTCCATGCTTTCAAAGTATATCATTTTCTTTTATAAATCACCACAATCAACAATAAACCAATCAACACTTACCAATTCGCCAAAATCAAGCATAAATTACTAATTCATGAACTTGAAAATTTACAAAAAATTGTAGTAACTTACTAGTGTGTTTAGTAAGCTTAGTTACCCTTTAAAGTGTGGTTGTTTATTTAAAAACATCATTATTGAAGAAATTAGTTCTTTACAACTTGTAAATAAATTTTCTAAAAATATTTCTTCTTGAGTTTTTCTTGTTAAATATGTATTTCTACACTTGATTAACCACCTAAATTATGGTTAATTTCTTTAAGAACCAAGCTTAAGTAAACTTTGTATTTTTAACTTGGTTTCTTGAAAAATCATTCTTGAAATCATAGATTTACAAGAGTTTATATCCACTTTGATCATCATTTCACAACAAAAACAATTTACACTTCAAGTTCATGATTTACATATGGATGATCACTTTGATCTTAACATAATCATCCTCTCATCTTGCTAGATTATGTCTTTAATCACCATCTAGCAAGATCACATGATGTTTAACATCATAAACATGAGCAATCAATAATCAACAAACATAACAACACTTAAACAACTTGATTTCTTATGATTTTAGTCTTATGTTTAAGTTTCATGTTCAAGATTCATAGTGTTTTTCAAGATTAGTTCTTGTATCATTCTTTAACCACTTAAACAAGATGTAAAATAGAGTGTAGATGATCTTACTACTAGCTCAAGGTTAGTGTAACATACGAAACTTTTCTAACCCTAATATAATAAATACTATAAGTTTTATGATAAGTTACTATGTCGGAATGTAATCTGTGTTTTTAATGTTAAGTAGTTTCTTAAAAATAATAATAATATTTGTATTATAACTTATGTTTTCCCTTCAAATAGTCAAACCATTTAAATGCATGTGCATTTGAATTAAAACGAAACCATATTCTCTAAACATTTAAATACATGAAGATATTTACTATTGGTTATTGGGTAGTGTTAACCGACAACAAAGAAAAGGAAATAATGAATTATTTGGGCAGTCAAACAATAAAACAATACCATCCTCTGCCTTTCTTTCGCTTTTCGTTTCAAAATTCGATTGACGCGGTTTACCTTTTTCTATGATTCCAAACAAGGCAAAAATGAGAAGTGAAGCGAGCATCTCTGTCAGAAATGATGTTCAAAGGAACACCATGATGGGATACAATTTCATCCACTTAGATTTTAGCAAGTTTGTCAGCAGAAAAATCCTCACGGATTGGCAAGAAGTGCGCTGACTTAGTAAGACGATCAACAACTACCCAGATGGCATCATGACCTTTCTTTGTGCGCGGAAGTTTGGTAACAAGATCCATAGTAATGTTTTCCCATTTCCAAACTAGGATCTCTGGTTGCTCCAATAAACCAGAAGGACGTTGATGTTCAGCCTTAACCTTAAGACAAGTAAGGCATTTTGATACATATAAGGCAATGTCTTTCTTCATACCAGGCCACCAATACTGAATACGAAGATCCTTATAGATCTTATCTGAGCTAGGATGAATAGAATAACGAGACTTATGGGCTTCATCCATAAGCAAGGTGCGAAGATCATCTTGGCTTGGGACCCACAAACGGTCCATGAAGTAATACGATCCATTGTCCTTCCGTTCCAGATCAGGTGTTATGTGATAGGGTAACTCCTTACCCATCAAACCTTGTGAAACACAAGTGTGTTGAGCCTGAGAGATGCGGGTTTGGATATCGGATCGAGCTTGAATATCAGATTGAACACGAACACAGTGAAGCTTAGTACGTTCCTTACGACTCAAAGCATCGGCTACGACATTCGCCTTACCAGGATGGTAGCGAATTTCGCAGTCATAGTCGTTTAGAAGCTCAATCCACCGTCGTTGCCTCATGTTGAGTTCTTTCTGATTGAAGATATGCTGAAGACTTTTGTGGTCCATGAAAACCACACATTTTGTACCATACAAATAGTGTCTCCAGATCTTAAGAACGAAGACAACTGCACCTAACTCAAGATCATGAGTGGTGTAGTTTTTCTCATGTATCTTCAACTGCCTTGATGCATATGCTATGACTTTGTTCCTTTGCATGAGGACACAGCCAAGACCCAAGTTTGATGCATCACAATACACGACAAAATCATCATTACCCTCAGGCAATGATAGAATAGGCGCATCACAAAGCTTCTGCTTCAAGTTTTGAAAAGCTTCCTCTTGTTTAAATCCCCAATCAAAGGGTTTGTTCTTCTGAGTTAGAGCAGTTAGAGGAACTGTAATCTTTGAGAAATTTTCAATGAAGCGGCAATAATAACCCGCCAGACCAAGAAAAGAACGAACTTCAGAAGGAGTAGTAGGCGTATCCCAATCCTTAATCGCACTGATCTTGGAGGGATCTACATGAATACCTTGTTCGTTGACAATATGCCCCAAAAATTGAACTTCCTTAAGCCAAAATTCGCACTTGGAGAATTTGGCGAAAAGTTGTTCTCTCTTTAGGAGTTCCAGAGTAAGACGAAGATGTTGCTCTTGATCAGCTCGCGTCTTAGAATAAATCAAGATATCATCAATAAAAACGATGATGAACTTATCTAAATAAGGCTTGCAGACCCTATTCATTAAGTCCATGAAAACAGCAGGAGCATTAGTCAAACCGAATGGCATAACTGTGAACTCATAATGCCCATATCGAGTGTGGAATGCAGTCTTGGGAACATCTTCTTCATGCACACGAAGTTGATGATACCCAGAACGTAGATCAATCTTCGAAAAATAAGAAGCACCCTGTAACTGATCAAAGAGATCATCAATGCGGGGTAGGGGATATCGATTCTTGATGGTAAGCTTGTTAAGCTCACGATAATCGATACACATCCTAAAAGATCCATCCTTCTTCTTGACAAAAAGAACGGGAGCACCCCAAGGTGAAAAGCTAGGATGGATAAAACCTTTGTCAGAGAGCTCTTGAAGCTGCTTAGACAACTCTTGCATCTCAGACGATGCAAGACGATATGGAGCTCTGGCAATGGGATTTGCACCAGGTATGAGATCAATACAGAACTCGACTTGGCGTGCTGGGGGTAAACCAGGTAACTCTTAAGGGAAAACTTCAGGATAATCCCGAACAACAGGAATATCTTGAATAGACTTACCTTTGCCTTTATCTGCTGTAACTTGTGCCAAGAAGGCCACATAATTCTTTCGCAGATACTTCCGAGCCTGAGTACAGGACATGAGCTTGAGGCAACTAGCAGGTTTCTCACCACGAACCTGTAGGATCTCACCTGTCGAAAGTGGCACACGAACGATCTTCTCGAAACAAACTACCTCTGCGTGATGCTTGGCTAACCAATCCATATCCACTATAACGTCGAAGCTTCCAAGTTGCATTGGCGTGAGGTCGATAGGAAAAAGATGGTTGTTAACGTTCAACTGGCAGTTTCGAAGGACAGAATCAAGAACAATGGGTTCACCACTAGCAACTTCTACTGTCAAGGGTTTTCCTAGTTTCGTTCTAGACATGCGAAGCAATGGCTCAAAAGATAATGAAACAAAACTCTTATCGGCACCCGAATAAAAAAGAACAGATGCAGGCTGATTATTAATAAAGAACGTACCGTTGACCACATTATTGTCTGCTTGCGCCTCTTGTGCATTCATGTTGAAGACTCGACCTCGAGCCTGAGCCTGATTCTGATTTGGATTTGCGTTAGCTAGTCTTGGACACCGGTTTCTGTAGTGGGTCAAATCCCCACAATTGTAGCACGAACCAGGAGGAAAATGAGGTCGTGCAGCTTGACCTTGTTGCTGAGCAAGAGGCTGAGCAACTTGTTGCGCTTGGTTCTGAACTGCCTGATTCTGGTTGACAGGAATGCGGCACGTAGCGGCAAGATGGCCATTTCTTCCACATTTAGTGCAATGACGACATTGGAGATGTGGTAGGTGATGGCCGTTACACCTGTTGCACAAAGGTGCATTGCCAAGATAAGGCCTCTTGGCGGGTGGTTGCGCAGGCTGATTTGGTGCAGCTTGAGCCTGTGCAGTAACGACATAGTTTTGGGAAGCCTTTCGCTTCCTAGACCCCTTTGAGGAACCAGAATCCTTTCCCTTCTTGTTTTTACCATTCTTGCCATCCTCTTTGTCAGACGTCTGCTTCTTACCTTTGTCACCCTTTTTATGCAGCTTTCCCTTTCGAACCTGCGACTCAGTCAATGTCGCTGCTAACTCGATCGCCTGACGGACTGTGGTAGGGTTACTACCAGTAATGATGTCTTGCACTGAGTTAGGTAGACCATCGATGTACCTTTCGATAGCCTTGTCTAGTGGGGTAACCATTGTCGGGCAAAGCAGACTCAATTCTTCATACCTATCAGTGTAAGCCCGATGCTCACCACTATCTTGCTTCAAATCATCAAATTCCCTTTCCAAAGCTCGCAGCTCATGACGAGGGCAAAACTCCTTCAACATAAGGGCCCTAAGTTCGGCCCAAGTCTGTGCTAAAGCAACCTCAGCACCACGGTCTCTCATAACCCCGTTCCACCATGTAAGAGCCCTCTTCTGAAACACACTGGAAGCAAACTCGACCTTGCGATTATCAGGACACTGAACGTGGTGAAACGTACTCTCAGTGCTCTCGAACCATTGTAGGAGCCTAGTTGCTCCTTCAGTACCACTAAACTTGAGTGGCTTAGCCGAATTGAAACTCTTGAAATTGCATGGAGCATGATTGTTGTTGTTGGCTTGGTTCAGTTGAGCAATAAGATTTGGGAAAGCAGCAGCCATTTGTTGCGCGATGATTTCTGCCAGTTCGGCATTTGCTATCTGATTGTCGCGTCGAGGAGGCATTCTAAAAGAGGAACATGAAAGGAAACGAGTGAGATGATTGGATGAAAAGAATAAGATGATACAAAAAAAAATTGATAACAGCAAAGATGGTGGTCATTTGTTCGTTACCACAAGGCAAACAAACAACACATTGTGTCTAATCAAAGTAAATGGGTCAAAAATAATGTATCGCGAAGACATGCTCGCCTATAAGTGAACACTCACCCCAAGAGTTCCCAGGTAAGAGTGACTGGTCCGATTATGTGGATTTGTACGAACACTCTAGCCTTAGACAGAAAACCCAGGGTACAGGCATTCACTCTTCCAGTTTGCACGTGTTCACACTATTTAGGACCCAAAACTTTGACGAGATTTTGAAAATTTAAAGGGGTTCAAAACCTTGTAACAGAGGGTTCAAAACCTTACAATAGAGGGTTCAAAACCTAGTAATCAATCATCCAAGAACAGATGGTTAATTTTCAAAGCGGATTCGAACTTGATGTTCTCGTTGTGGTTATCACCTAAGGATAGGTGAAGTGCATGTTTTAAAATCTAAACACAAGACAACTTGTGTTGGGGTCCTAGAAAGGTTATAGTCTAGGTCAAAGCATTACTAATAACCTAATTCCCTATAACCATTGGCTCTGATACCAACTTTTCTGTCACACCCCGACCACGTAAAACAACAAGACGTGGCGGAAACGTCGGGGAGTGTTGTAACAGAATTAATTGTTTCACAACCATGGAAATTAAAGTTACGTTTTATTTATCAAACAAGAGAGTTACATTGTCTTAAACAAGAAACAAAGAGTACATAACATAATTTAACTAGTTCTTGCTTCGTTTTAAGTCACTAAGGCACAGGTCCGCCTAAGTGTGTCTCGATCATCCTATGCAAAAGCTCCTGAAAACACATGCGAAAATAGGTACGTCAGCATAAAAATGCCTGTGAGATACATAGGTTTTGTGAAAATAGGATTCATGACTTAAGTTTAAGAAAATGTTTAATAAAATTAGTCATGAACCTTGTAAATTGTTTTGTTTTGTAAATCATTTAAAAAGCGATAAGATCAGATGATATGTGTAAATAAAAGAATAATGTAAGGTTAAATGAATAACCAAGTAAATGAATTGTATAAAGTAAATTGTTTTGTAAACCAAAGTCTTGTGAAAAGCATGTTACTTGTGTAAATTGTATAAGTCCAAAATGAATGATTTAAATAACGCTATGATATGTAATATAATACAAACACTTATATATAGGAAGTACCAGCGGCGTATCCACCATGTTTGTATCATACTACTCACATCTCGTTACTTAAGTCACTTAAACAAACCACCAATGTATAAAGTCTATGTTTAAACCAATTGTCAAAAAGTCCTTGTATAAACCATGTCAAATGTTAAAAGTCCAAATGTAGTCAAGTAATGTGCAACAATCGTTATGTATGGTAAGTAATGTGTTGTTACATAAACCAAATGTAGAAAATGTACAAAACAAAGTATTTTGAATATGTCAAAAAGTTATGTTTTGCAAAGTAAATGCATGTTTTATTGATACAAACACTTATGTGGTAAGTTAACGCATACATTCAAGCCTTGAGATAGACGGATAACCCTAAGTCAAGGTTATCAAAAGAAATGTTTTCGGATTCAGTCATTCCTTACATCCAAACAAACCCAGGATGTTAGGAACGGGATTTGTCAAGTCCTATGGTACCACTACTTACTACCGAGCAGCGTAGCTAATGTTAATGAACGTATATAAGTCCCGTTTGTACAAACCAAATGTCATACCGATTGTAAACATGTTAAATGAAAACAATGTGCTAAGTATGCTAAGTTAACATACAAAGCAGAAAAGTCATGTAAATCAATGTGCTAGCATGCTCAGTCAACATACATAGCAGAAATGTAAAGTAAAACAATGTACTAAGTATGCTAAGTAAACATACATAGCAAAACAATGTAATGTAAATCATGTACTATAAATGTACTAACGAACATAGCAAGTATATGATGTGAAAACATGGAAAGCATGAAAGTAACAAGTAGGCACATGTGTTTCACCCCAAAACAGTTTGGAAAACAGTAAAAGAGGGGTCTATGTACTCACTTAAGATTGCTTAGTAGTCCTTGAGTAACAACCAAACAATGCTAGAGATCACGGAAATCAAACGGTACCTAATATAGGTAACTATGTTAATAAACCGGACCTAAATCGGAGGATCGGATAGAATGAGGGTTCGTAAACCAAATGAGTGTGGGAACTCATGTAATATGGTTTAACAAAGCCTACATACTAAAATGAAACCTAACCTAAGTGCTTACGACCCATTACGACCCGTTTAGGTAGCTTATGCTACTTTAACGCGTCGTTCGCGTAAAACGCGTTCGGACCGCCTAACTAGTCCTATGACAAGTAAAATACGCCTTAACATGTCTAATATTGTTGCCAAATTAGTTTAGATGTTAAATGTGATGTTACATATGTTTAAAATGAATTTTGGCGTAAAAAGGGTATTTTGGTAATTTACCTAAGGCATATAAACTACCTATCATACAACTAACTAAACGTCGTGACCATAAGGTATAACCTCGGAAGGTTATTCTGTAGGATCGTGAAACGACCTAACGAGTCGATCAGAAGAGTGCTCAGACCGAATCAGAGGCGGAATTCATTGATTCGGTCTTCGTTTAGCTTGTATTCACTATTAATTGTCTCGTTTATTAATCTCTGAACGTTTACAAGACTGGAGACACCTCGACAGCACCTCGGCGTCGGAAATCAGACTGTTACAAATGAACTCGTTTGAAGGCTATTTATAAGGAAGACCCTTCCGTTTGAAAATGACATAATCATTTCAAACGGAACCCTTCAAACGGACCTCTACAAACGGTCACTCTCAAACAATTCTAATTTTGACTTTCAAACGGTTACAACATATTTGTCTTCATATGTCCATATTGCAACGATGATGTCATTAGATGATGTCAATGATGATGTCACATATATGATGTCATCATCATATATGATGACATCACACTTGTTCAGCATTGCAATGAACCCGAGACTCGACATAAGACGAAGACGACAGATGAATGCACCAACATATTCCCTATACTACTATGGTCACTAAACATGTTTGGTCGGATCCTAATGATCGACCAAACGGGTCGTGTTCGAAAGTCTAAGCGGGTGTTTAGTCCGCTTGACTTACGACTCTACACAAGCACTGATCTAAAAAGTGATGAGCTAAACATGCTAGAACATGTTTAGTTAAGTTAGAAAATAGGTTTTGATATCAAAACAAACGGTCTTGATATCCTAGAGTAGTTTGGTTACAAAATACGCGTAAATGCGCATTTTGGCCGAAACTACGACTCGTCACTGAGCCTGTATAACGTGGTAATCAGTAGGTATAGTCACTAGGGACTATAACCATCGTGATTACGATCACGTTATGAAGTTTAAACGAACTTTGCATTGACCATAAACTGGTCAAAGCAGAAAGTCAAACGCAGTTTGACTTTAACGATAAAAACGAACGAAAAGAACGAAAGAATACTTACAGAAGGTCCCCGCAAGCTCTTGATCCGATTTACTCTCAGGTATGAAGCATAAACTTCAACTTAGAGAGCCAAAATCAGATTCAAGTGTGAGTTTGCAAGGAAATGAAGGTGGGTATTTATAGGAATTCAAGAACCGTTAAGATCGTTCATCGAAAACTGAGCTTTGATCTGGACCTTACATGTGTGCCCATGGTTTTCTAAAACCATGGGAGCCCCTAATAATGGACTAGGTTCATTGAATACCAGCCCATGGTTTTGCAAAACCATGGGTTAAAACCATCAACACTTCAAAATGGACTAGGTTCATTGAATCTGGTCAGAAATTTCAAAAATGGTCCTTGCACTTGTAAAACTTGATTTTTTTGCACTTTTAAGCCCCGTTAACCCCATTTCAAGGATCTAAAATGAATTTAAAGTATAGGGAACTCAAAACATGCTCAAAAGTATCTCGGATGTCGGTTCGTTTGGTCGTACGGTTGCGTTATTCGCTTAATTACGACGGAAGTCATAACGAACGCAAAAACGATCCAAATTAAGCGACGAATGGAATTTTATCATGCCAAACACTAAAATAAAATATTTTAATGCTTACATAAATTTTTGTATGTCCGGATATATTCAGAACGTAAGATATGCGCGAAAATGCAAACTTGTGCACTTTTTGACGCTTTCAGTCCCTGAATGACCCAAAAGTTTATTTTAGCACACCGAACCCCTCAAAGCCTATTTCTAAGCTATGTAAAGGATATTTATGGTATGTTTAACTTATGGTCATGTTCCGGAATGTCTATTCTAGTACGGATCATCATACTTTCGTAGTTTGTCGAATTTAGTCCCTGTAAGCGATTAAACTTGATTTTGCCATACCAAAGCCTTCAAAACTTATTCCAAAGTTATGTAAAGGTTATTTAAGGTATGTTAAGTATATGTTGATGTTCCGGAGTATTTTTCGTGTTAAACTGACTATGTTTACGCACTAGTATGCGTATAATTCTCCAGAAAGCGATGTAGAGTTTGAAATTGAACAAAAGTCAAAACATGAAAAATGTCAAACATAAACAACCAAACATTGGGATCAAATAACTTTGTTTTAATGATAACTAAACTGTTTACAATGATTACAAACATAGGTGTCACAAAACCGGAGCTCGAAAACTCGAATTCAAAACAGTGAGAGAAGATTCAACAATATAAAGATTGTGACTCTGAAAAATGATTGTGACTCCAAGAAGATTGCGACTCGGAATGATTGTGACTCTGAAAAATGTATGCTACTCGAGACCTCAGTCGAGATGGGAAGATGAAGACTCGAGACCACAGTCGAGACCTTTGTGAGTCGAGACTAGTTGTTGATAACTCGAGACCAGTTGACTCGAGACCTTGAAGGCTTTGTGAGTCGAGACTGCGAATGATGATGATGTTGATGTTGATGAGTCGAGAGCAGTGATGAGTGATGAGTCGAGACCACTGAGTTGAAACTGTGATGACTCGAGATAGGAACCTGAAATCGGAGAAGACGATGATGTGTTGATTGCGACACGGGACTCGAGACCAGAGATGATAAATGAAGATGTGCAAGTCGAAACCGTGTGGAGTGATGACTCGAAACCTGTTGGAAGATGGTGGTTGCTGGTTGCGACTTAAACAGTGAATGACTCGAGACCCAGATGAAATTGAAGTGAGTCGAGACCTTTGTGAAGGTTGTTGAGTCGAGACCGTGGAAGACAATGACTTGAAAGCGTTAAAAGATGGAAATTTGAATTTGAAAGTAAAGAAATTTTCAAAAGATTCTGTCAAATCAACAAATCACCGAAAATTTGTGAAAATTTTAAAATCAAGATATTTCCAAAATTTTAAAAAATTACGTTTAATCCTTTTAACAGCCTTTTTCAAAATCAAAACACCAAAATATAGTGATTTTTGATAAAATTTCGATGAACACTACGAAGAACGCGAAGAACACCGAACCAAAAAAAACAACGAAAATCTTGAATCTTTGATATCACACCGAGCCTAGAAGTAGGTTCTAATGGCTCTGATACCAATTGTAAGTCCCGTATAACCGGATCTTTCAATGATATCAAACAATCACCAAGTTTGTGCGGAATCCAAACTTGGTGAGATTCAAGAAAAACTAAAAGTATGAAAACGAAGAACAATACCGAATCACCTTTAAACACTTGCACACGATTCTATTACTATGAAAGCAAAACCGTCTGGTACAAGTGCTCACAACCAAATCGCTTCTCTCTCTAGCTCTATAGGAAATTCTGTAAACGAGGCTCCAAGAAGTTCCCACCCTAAAACAAGTTAATAACTTGTTTATATACTAACTCAAGCCCACTTCCCTACATGGGCTCCCCATGGGCCTGCTTGGCCCACATGGCCTAAAGCTTGGCCCAAGTGACCTATAAAGGTCCACAACCTAATATAAACTAACCCGGTAAGGCCCAGCTCGTAACCATAACCCGTTGTGTTAATTTGATGCGTCAGTCTCACACTTTAGGGCCTAACACAAATAATCACACACAATGTGTTATAAATGTAAATATATATTCTAAATACATATTTATCCATTTTTATTTATAAAAACCAACCTTCAATACTTGTATTTTGGTAGCAAAGTCTATGGCAAAGTTTATATTGAAAATCATAGTTAAAACACACTTGTAAATACTTGTTTAGAAAATATTTTTCTAAGTGTTTGTATTTTTAGAAAATTTTGCCATAGTTTCCCCTAAAAATGGAGGTGTCCATGCTATTAAAGCATATCATTTTCTTTTTCAAAAATCATTTCAACAATCAAAAACCAATCTACACTTACCAAGTGCTAAAACAAAGCTATCCACATAATGGTCATGAACTTGAGTTTTCATAAAAACCTGTAGTAACTTGGTAGTATGTTTAGTAGACTTAGTTACCCTTTAAAGTGTGTTTATTTCTTTAAAAATCTCATTCTTAAAGGATTTAGGTGTTTACAACTTACTAGATGATTTTTCCAAATATCATTTTTTTGAATTTTTCTTGTAAACAAAGTGTTCTTATACTTGTTTCAACACTAGAAACATGACTGGTTTTCTTTAAAACAATGTTTATACAAATCTTGTTATTTAACTAGGTTCCTTTGGAAAACTATTTTAGAAATCATCCACTCACAAGACTTTTATCTTGTTTAAATCATCATCTTATGAAAACAACTTTTATCATTCAAGTTCATGTAACATAAAGCATGATGATCTTGGTCTTTCACAAGATCACCACTTTAACTTACTAGATCATGTGTTTAATCACAATCTAGTAGGTTACTTATGATGTCCAGCATCACTAACACTAATAATCAATTAACAAGAAGCAAACAATCAAAATTCAACAAGATTTCATATGTTTATAAGCTTATGTTAGAGATTTATGATTGTGTCTTTTAATGTTCATCATGTTTAACAATGTTCATCACTTATTAACCAACTATATATGAAAGATCAAGAGATTATAAGGGCCTTACTAGTAGCACAAGGCTAGGGAAGAACACTTGATGTTGATGATGACAAAAGTGATGGATAAAAGCAATTGATGAAGGTCCTTCAAGATCCATAAGCACCAAGCTTCATTAAACACCTTCTAACATCATGTAAAGATCTTGGAATGGATGGAAGTGGGTTGATAATGGTGGTGGTGTTTGTTGTTGATCTCGGCCGAAGTGAAGGAAGGAGGGAGGAAGAAAGATGGTGGGTGATGAGTGTGTGAGATTATGAGAATGATAAGCTTCTTATAACCATGTTATCCCTTTGTCCAACGTGTATTATGTCCCAATTAGTACACTACATAATCTTTTATGCAATCTAAGAGAATCCAAGCAAGATCATGGAAGATTTAGTGAAATCTTGTAAGATTTTGGGAGGTGGGGTCACAAGTGACCATAAATATAAGGGGGGGGGGTCTTGGTTTGGTTTTAATGATAAGTTAGAGAATTTAGTTGGAAGTTAAGTGCATTAGTTAGTGTCCATGCATATGATGTGTTATATAGTGTGTTAGGGTGTTCGGGGATCATAACTAGCTCAGAAACATTAAAACATTGTTTCTAGTATAATTTTGGTGTTTCGGGTAATGTCCGGTTGTTCGGTTAGATACCGGTTCGTTAAAGTGTCAGACTATTCCGTTAGTGTTCTTTATGTACCCCTTTGTGACACTTTTAATTCCCAACACTTAGGAAAGCATTCAGGACCATTTAGTCATATTTTTACATGAAACTAGCTTGTTAAAAAGCTTATTTTTGCTGAATTATGCAGAATTTTGCACTTTGAGTGAGTTTTAGGCACTTTCCAGCACTTTATCTATCACCTAGAAAAGCAGTTTTGTGGTCCTTACTTCCCTACACACTATACTAGTATAGTACTTGGTTTCTGGCTCCTACTGGGTCTTAAAACATTGTCTATCTATGTACTAAACTCCCGTCAGTGCTTTTAGTTTGTCTTATAGTGGTGCCAATTCTGTTCTGTGCATTATTAGAACTATATCGTGTTGCACGTAGTAATCTTGCAACATGAAATGCCATTGTATGTATATAACAGTAATCAGAAATTCATTTGTCTTGTAAACTAGATCATGCACAGTTATTAAAGCACAGATTACTGTTCAATTAGTGTACGGAATGTACGGAAAAGTGACAGTTGTCACAGACTCCCCCCATTAAAAGAATTTCGTCCCGAAATTCAAGCGATGCCATCGGTCGCAGGGGAGTTGTGAATCAAATGTGGTCACTTAGGTTTAAAATTTGTCTTCATGTTCCCATGTAACTCTGGGTCATGATATGAATTCTAACGTACTCAAGTAAATCAACTATCTCTTCTCCGTGTTTTGTGGACTCTTAGTCCGCATTCTTAACAGGTTCTATAGTATATTGGAGTTTTTCGTTGACGTGAATCTTGTTTGTGGGAACAACGACTATTCCTTGAGTCAGACTCCTCTAAATACTAGACAGAATGTGTCGCGATCACTACTGATATTTTCTGGAAGTTTCAGTTTGTGAGCAATGGTCACGGTCCCTACCAGGATCTCTAAATGTCTAATATACCGGGGGTTCAACCTTCCACGTTTTCCAAATCGCACCACGCCTTCTCAAGGCGAGGCTCCCATTAAAGCCATACTTCTTATCTCAAATTCCTACGATTTCTGCCGCTCGTCGGCGCAACCTTTCTGTATTCCGCGGGCTGACTTGATATGATCACATATATGAACGATCTTGCCTCAAATTTTTCCTGAACCATCTCGGGCCAGTAGATTGTTTATCTCCGGTCTCCGTTTAACACAACGGGGATCGACTTATTATGTTCCATCTAAAGCTTCACACGAAGCAGTTTAAACAGTGGTGTGATAAATACCGTTATAGGAAAACTCCACTAAGGGCAAGTGAGTGTTCCAACTTTTCATCAAAGTTTATCACACAAGCACGTAACATGTCCTTACGGTCTGCATCGTTCAGTAGCTCAGTCCATCTTCGTTAATATTTAAGTTCTTACGATCAACAGTGTGCTGCAACCCTTGTGATCAGTAAAGGTCATGCGGTGTTTTCTTACAGGTAATTACATCAAATTTGCGGTGCGCAATTACTGTATCTAGATCAAGGTTTCTTCTCATGATCCTTTAATCAACGTGACGCGTATGCAATGTCGTGGTCTCGTTGCATCGACGCGTAATCGAGACTTTGTCGAGAAGCGTCACATAATTGCAATTCTAACTCCTTAGCTCTTGATTGCAGGGTTGGCATGAATCTCATTCTTATCCACCACGTATCCTAAGGTTCTTACCTCGTGAATTCGAAATCCGCTTTTCGGCATCTTAGCACATAACTGTTCTTTCTCTAAGAGTCGCAAGGTAAATTGCAGATGTTGCTCACGACCTTCCTTGGTCGTGGGGTATATAAGGATGTAGTCAATAAATATAATCATGATCTAGCCAGGTATGGCTTACACATTCGATTCATGAGGCCCATGAATACTGTCGATGCATGTGTTAAGCCAAACGGTACGACAAGGAACTCGTAACGTTCGAAGCGAGTCCTAAAGGTCGTTTTAGGGATATTTCCTTCTTGTATTCACAGTTGAGGACATCATGTCCTCAAGTCGATCTTTGAGTGGTAACTAGAACCTGACAATTGGTCTGTTCACGTCATCAATCCCTGGCAAAGGATACCGATCCTTGATATCCAATTCTCTGGAATTTATGCAAAGTGGAAACTGTCAAGTTTTTCTTTGTGTCCTTAACTAAGGGTGTCATGTCCTTAAATCCCTCTATCTAGCAGCTCTTGCAGTTATATCGGAGGCTCATGCTTCTCGGACGAAGCTAGTCGGTAAGGCGTCATTCGGCACTAGTGCCGCTCCTAGCACTAGGTTCATCCTAAACTCCTCTAGTTGCTGTGGAGGTATTCCTGGCAAGTCTTCAGGAAAGGCTTCTGGAAATTCCTCCACCACGGGGTTGTCTTCTAGTTCCAGCTCCTTGGTCTCCTTATCGGCAACATGAGCTAGGGAGGCAATGCAGTCTACTCGGAGGCGCTTCTGTTGTCTCTTCGACCAATGTGAGATGTCGCAGACTCACGGTCTAGTACCCTTGCACCTATTGTAAGAAGGTTGTGTACTATAAGTGTTTCATCATTCGCAAGAGGGATGCGACTGATTTCCCTTATAACGAACAACTTCAGCTCTATACTTGGATATCCAATCCATGCTGCCTACTACAACATGACTTCCCAAGTCATTGGTAATAGAAGGCTCCAGCCTTCTGAGTTCCCAAAATATAATCCTTAATCGCTTCGTCTGCTTAAACTAGACTTCTATATGGCCATTTCTAAAGAATACAGGACGTCTATTCTACTCGAAACTAGGCCTAGCACTTTCTTAAGTTCTAAGCATGCAAGGTTAAAATTGGTGCTAGTATAAGGTTGGTTAATAGGGAACGTACCCGTAACCGCATCTGGATCCTGGCGTGCTTCACGAGCTCCAATCGTGAAGACCCTTCCTTGCTTGGTTCTTCCTAGGGCAATCTTTCCTGAAGTGTCCTACTTCACCACATCTGTAGCAACCTGGTACTCTACCATTATCTCTTCCGTTCGGATCCCTTGCCCAGCATGCATCCTTGCTGTGCCCTTCATTTCCACACTTTCCACACTTAGGCCTCAGACATCGACCTTCATGGTAAAAATTGCATTCCTCGCACCTTGGCTTAGTCCCCAAGTAAACCTTACCACCAGCCTTATGAGTGGCTCCATAAGCTTTCCTGCCATGCGGCGGGTTCACTTCCTTTCTTTTGTTAGCTTTAGAGCTTCCATAGCCGACTTGGGTGCTTATCTTTAGGTTTGAAGACTTCCTTTTCTTGTTGCCTGATGACTCCACATGAGTCTCTTTCTTGTTATCCTCAGATTCTGAACATTTCCCTATGCGTAGAGCTTCTTCAGTAAGAGTGACACTCAAATCGATAGCCTCTGCAATGGTTGAGGGCTTTGAGGTAGTAACCATGCTCCTAATTTGAGGTGCAAGTCCCCAGATGAATCGCTCAATCCTCTTAAATTCCGGCTTGACTAAGTAGGGTACGACTCCAGACAAGTCGTGAAATCGCTGGACATACTCGGAAATCTTCGGCCCATCCATTTTCAAATTCCAGAACTCCACCTCAAGCTTCTGGATTTCGGCCCTAGAACGGTATTTCTTTTCCATCATTTCCTTGAGCTCATCCCAGCTCAGTGCATAAGCAGCATCTGCACCAAGGGTCTGAACCTGAAGGTTCCACCAGGAGAGTGCGCCATCCAAAAATGACCCTGCGATAAAGGTAACACTCTGCTGGGGTGAACAGTTACTCATTCTTAGAACGGAGTCAGTCTTTTCTACCCAACGAACAAATGCAACGGCACCTCCTATGCCATCAAAATTCAATGGCTTGCAGTCCAGGAATTGTTTATAGGTGCAGCCAGTTGGAGGGTTATTTTCGGAAGTGCCACCACTGTGTTCGGAGCGGAAGGCTTCATGTCGTGCAATTTCCTGTGAGATGCGTTCTTGAAGCTCGGCTTCTGTCCTTGGTAACATACTGGTGTCTGTGTCTCGTCTGGGCGGCATTCTCTTCTGTCAAAATGGTAGGGAGTAGGTTAGACAACATTCCATAATTGTCTACGAGGTACATATTACCACAAGCAAACATGTAATCACCCAATATCACATGCATATATAATCAACAATGTATGAGCGAGGAAACAATTACTGAGCCTTCACATAGGCTTGGCAACTTGGCTTATTGTTTGTAATGGGAAAAATAAAATGAACTCGAGGCTACATCGCCTTGGTCATACAAGTTTCATGAAGTGGTAGTTGTTTTTCCTTCTTCATAGCTTTACAAGACGGGTATACTTCCCTTGAGATGGGGGTTGTCCACGTAGGGGTGATAGAGAGTGTAACGTCACAGAATCTTTCCGAATGTTATCCATCTTCACTTGCTTAAATACCGGTTCCCAAATGTCTCGTACACGGGTAGAAGTGTCAGACACGAAGTAGGCAAAGACAGGTTTCCTACTTTATAAAGTGCTAAGGCAATGGTCTATGTATTGCCCTACTAGATAAAGGTGTGAACACCTAGAGTTTATTTTTGTGTAGTGATCATTAGCTTGGCCTGCAGAGTCCACCAGGATTTCCATGCACTACAAGTCGTTATTACATGGGCCCCCGTAATAATAAATTGTCTTGCATAGTTACCCCAATTTTCCCTCGTCCAAACAGATGATCAACCAAGGAGGGGACACTACTGTCCTTATATCTTTGACATGGAAAGGACCATTGCGGTGGTCCACGCGCTAACACTCGTTATCGTTACGCGCGAATAGGCACGATGATTAAACGAAATAGGAATAAGGAGAATTCCTGTTAGTTGGAAGGGCACCTTTGAGATGAGTACTTCATCTTCCTTGTCTGGTCAGGTGTGTCGTCAATCTCGCTTCACAAAAGCCGCAGGGATCTCGTCCCGCTGATTAAGAAGTTATTCAAGGTTGCCGCCTCTGCCTCGCCGTCACTACCGTAGTCAGGCACCTTCACGATCGAGAGGGAAGAGCAACCATCTCCTATGGAAGCTAGCTCAGAATCTTGTTTGGTAATTACTCCATCCATGAGCTTTGCAATGAACGTGAGGTCGATAGCTTCATCGTGCGAGTAAGAATAATAATAGGATTCGGAGTCGAAGGTATCTTATTCACGTCAACAATTATTCCGTACACTTATTCGTATGTATATATCAGTAAACAAATATGTTACTTAGCATAAACAGGCAATTCAATGCATCATATCACATATAACTCTCGTTTATCTTTTGGGGGGTCATTATGTCTTTGGCAAGTCTAACTCGTGTAGACTATGCCTTAGTTGGCACCTTATTTTGGGGTATTCTCCTCCCTACTAATGTTCTTGCCTTGTCTCTTCTTTGAAAAATGTTTGACTCATGGATCTTGACGCTTACGTGAATGCAATGAAAAACCCTTTTTTTTGTAAAAATGTTTTTGTGAGAGAGTTCTAGTGATTGTAGTCTAGACTCGAGAAGGAATCCTACTTCACTACAATCGAAGCTCTGATACCAAACTGTCACACCGTGACTTTTGCGGAAGCGTATGATGTGTGACTGGTTTAATATCATTGCATTCAATCATAATAAACAACTACATGATCAAAACGATGTTCATCCATTCATAAAATTTGAGTATTACAAACACTGGTTATTTAAGTTTTAAAACACAACCTTCGACTAGGTTACAAACCAACAAAAGTGGATGACATCTAAACTTGAAGTCTACTTCTAGAAACCACACCCGCACCCAAGATCCAACCTGTCACCTGAAATACATGTAATTTTGGGAAACACCAACAAAAGTTGAGCGAGTTCATGCGTTTTGTGTGAGTACTTGTAATCTTGTAAACCTTTGAGAGACTCCTTTGAAAACAGGTATGAGAAACGTGTATGAACATACCAAATATGTGTTTTACAAGGACATTAAGGCATGTGAGGACATAGGGAGCACTCGAAATGAGTAGGCTTATACCCTTGTCGATTTTCCCTCGACTATGTCGATTTCCCTCTACTATGTCGAATTTCCCTTCGACTATGTCAATTTACCTTGACTATGTCGATTTCCCTTGACTATGTCGATTTCCCTCGACTGGGACACCGAAGCACTCAGGTGATCACATGAGGACCATGAGTGGGGCTCGGCCGTACCCGTTAGATCTAACCTTCGTCCCTAATTAAGAATTAATGGCATTTCAATATTTAGTCTATGCTCACATGATCTAATAGTGCATTTCATACCGTTTAAGCATTCGTAACATGTATTCCACGCCCGAGAGTTATAAAACCAAAAACGGTTAAGAGAAAAGGGGGAGCATGAACTCACTGTTTTGCGTCTTCGGTACTCGTAACTCAAATCTCCTTAGCAAACTTGACTCCCTACAATGTACTAGGGTCTATTAGACGAATGGGTCGTGCCTTGACTTAGCATTCATGTTTTGAGTTACGTTTCTTTTATGTCTCCAATATTATTCCAAGTTATAATCTCTTGTTCAAATAATAATTATTTTAACTTTAAATTATATTAAATTTTGGAATAATTGTTAAACAATATTTTTGTATCAACACTTCTCAAGTATTTCCTTCCCAAGGATGGGGGTATTCTCATGTATGTGTATTCGTATTCTCGTATTTGTAGTTTCCAAAATAATATATTTTCAAGTCTCACTTCAGAAAATATATTTAAACTTGTTTTGTCCCAAAAATAACGTATTTCAAGAATATATATATTTTTCTCAAAAATCATATATCTTCTAAATATTCTAAGAAATATATTTTTATTTTCAAAAATAATATATTTTCTCTTTGTCAAAAATATGATATACTTTGTAATAATAACGAAAATCATATTTTCATTTCTTGTGTCCAAAATAATATTTAGCAAAAACATATTTGTAACGGTATTTTCCGGAATATTTTGTAAGTTACGTTCTTGCGTTTGATTTCACAATATTAAGTGTGTAACTTATATATTTATTCCTTGTGATTTTTGGTATTATTTTGGATTGTAAATTCTTGGTATTTTGTTAAGTTATATTAATTTAATTCCTAAAATAACATAACTATTACAGCAAGTATACAAATAATCACACACAATGTGTTATGAATGTAAATATATATTCTAAATACATATTTATCCATTTTTATTTATAAAAACCAACCTTCAATAGTTGTATTTTTGTAGCAAAGTCTATGGCAAAGTTTATATTGAAAATCATAGTTAAAACACACTTGTAAATACTTGTTTAGAAAATATTTTTCTAAGTGTTTGTATTTTTAGAAAATTTTGTCATAGTTTCCCCTAAAAATGGAGGTGTCCATGCTATTAAAGCATATCATTTTCTTTTTCAAAAATCATTTCAACAATCAACAATCAATCTACACTTACCAAGTGCTAAAACAAAGCTATCCACATAATGGTCATGAACTTGAGTTTTCATAAAAACCTGTAGTAACTTGGTAGTAAGTTTAGTAGACTTAGTTACCCTTTAAAGTGTGTTTATTTCTTTAAAAATCTCATTCTTAAAGGATTTAGGTGTTTACAACTTACTAGATGATTTTTCCAAATATCATTCTTTTGAATTTTTCTTGTAAACAAAGTGTTCTTATACTTGTTTCAACACTAGAAACATGAGTGGTTTTCTTTAAATCAATGTTTATACAAATCTTGTTATTTAACTAGGTTCCTTTGGAAAACTATTTTAGAAATCATCCACTCACAAGACTTTTATCTTGTTTAAATCATCATCTTATGAACACAACTTTTATCATTCAAGTTCATGTAACATAAAGCATGATGATCTTGGTCTTTCACAAGATCACCACTTTAACTTACTAGATCATGTGTTTAATCACAATCTAGTAGGTTACTTATGATGTCCAGCATCACTAACACTAATAATCAATCAACAAGAAGCAAACAATCAAAATTCAACAAGATTTCATATGTTTATAAGCTTATGTTAGAGATTTATGATTATGTCTTTTAATGTTCATCATGTTTAACAATGTTCATCACTTATTAACCAACTATATATGAAAGATCAAGAGATTATAAGGGCCTTACTACTAGCACAAGGCTAGGGAAGAACACTTGATGTTGATGATGACAAAAGTGATGGATAAAAGCAATTGATGAAGGTCCTTCAAGATCCATAAGCACCAAGCTTCATTAAACACCTTCTAACATCATGTAAAGATCTTGGAATGGATGGAAGTGGGTTGATAATGGTGGTGGTGTTTGTTGTTGATCTCGGCCGAAGTGAGGGAAGGAGGGAGGAAGAAAGATGGTGGGTGATGAGTGTGTGAGATTATGAGATTATGAGAATGATAAGCTTCTTATAACCATGTTATCCCTTTGTCCAATGTGTATTATGTCCCAATTAGTACACTACATAATCTTTTATGCAATCTAAGAGAATCCAAGCAAGATCATGGAAGATTTAGTGAAATCTTGTAAGATTTTGGGAGGTGGGGTCACAAGTGACCGTAAATATAAGGGTGGGGGGGGGGGGTCTTGGTTTGGTTTTAATGATAAGTTAGAGAATTTAGTTGGAAGTTAAGTGCATTAGTTAGTGTCCATGCATATGATGTGTTATATAGTGTGTTAGGGTGTTCGGGGATCATAACTAGCTCAGAAACATTAAAACAATGTTTCTAGTATAATTTTGGTGTTTCGGGTAATGTTCGGTTGTTCGGTTAGATATCTGTTCGTTAAAGTGTCAGACTATTCCGTTAGTGTTCTTTATGTACCCCTTTGTGACACTTTTAATTCCCGACACTTAGGAAAGCATTCAGGACCATTTAGTCATATTTTTACATGAAACTAGCTTGTTAAAAAGCTGATTTTTGCTAAATTATGCAGAATTCTGCACTTTGAGTGAGTTTTAGGCACTTTCCGGCACTTTATCTATCACCTAGAAAAGCAGTTTTGTGGTCCTTACTTCCCTACACACTATACTAATATAGAACTTGGTTTTTGGCTCCTACTGGGTCCCAAAACATTGTCTGTCTGTGTACTGAACTCCTGTCAGTGCTTTTAGTTTGTCTGATAGTGGTGCCAATTCTGTTCTGTGCATTATTAGAACTAAATCGTGTTGCACGTAGTAATCTTGCAACATGAAATGCCATTGTATGTATATAACAGTAATCAGAAATTCATTTGTCTTGTAAACTAGATCATGCACAGTTATTAAAGCACAGATTACTGTTCAATTAGTGTACGGAATGTACGGAAAAGTGACAGTTGTCACATCCTCAAAACATCACTTGTAACATTTCAAACACACTCTCCCATCCCACTGTTGTTCATCATGTCTAGCACTCGGAATTTTGAAAAACAGCTTTTCAATCATCAGTTGTCGAAAATAAGATGAAATAAAATCTTTTTGATTTTCCAAAATTTTATGTTAAAACATACTGAAAATCTTTTTGGATTTTGGGAAATAAACTATATACAGACATCTTTTTGTGAGTTTGTGTAAGAGGATCATATCAGTTTATGACAAATCACTAGTACCGTTGAGCTTTAAACACTTTAAGTTCTAAACGATTCACTTAGATTGTTAGTATATTGATCCTCTTAAATTTTCACACAAAATTCAATTGATTCGAGATACGAGATTAGTGTTTTAAGCACTTACCTTATTCGAGTGTCCCACCTCAGAATATACTCCCGTATCCAGACTCCTATATTCAGTCTTACAGGTGAATGTACACTAATGATATCTGTAAACGGGTAATGCGAGGCCATGAGAGCTCAGGTTAGAACTTCCGTTCAGACAAAGAGATGATGGCTCGACTTTAGGTGTGTCCCGTTTGGGGATCTTTTCTTCAACAGCACATGATTAGCATTTTTCAATGTTTCATCATTTTTTATGCTGAGGGTGAACTTTATGATTAAAGCAGTGCAGAGTATTATATGAGGACTACGCTATTGCTTCCGCAAAATCAGAAGTCCCGGTATAATACCCCAGATATCATCACGCACAAAGACCTAGTATGTCAGAAATAGAAAGCCCTTCAAACAAGATTTCAGGGGTTACCTATATATCCGAGAGATGTTCCCCACGTGATAAGTAAGTATTTGATATTTAGGTTTATATCTCGAAAACAATCTACTAAGTGTGTAAAAACCTACTGGCATATCATCAGTGAGACCGTTTATCACATTTTAACTTTCCAATTCTTTAGCATACTGTGATTGTCTACTGATGTACTATCATTTCCTCTTTTTCACAACAAAACTCATTTTGATTTTTCGATGCTTTTGGTTTTTAGATTTTATCATGTTTTTGGATTTTTCAAATTTTCAAAATTTCTAAATTTTTTACTCCCCCTAAAATCAAAAATATGTTTCAATTTTTGATCTTCCGGGAAAATTTGAAAGTAAAAACAATAAACTGTACAAATAAAATGACAAACTGATGTGAATTGCTTTAATTCTCCATTCTCTTGGCTTAAACAATCAGAACTCCCCCTGACAACAAACTATTTTCCCATTATGATTTCAAAACACATAAGTTTGTTTTAATCAAAATGGTTTTTCCGGAAAATTAGTTTTGTTGATTTCACACATCATGGGGATTCATTCATCATTTTGTTCTTTCAACAGCTTGTAACAACTATCATTTGTAGGTTTTTCACAGAAACATTTTTCAAGAATGATGCCGATTCATGCTCCACGATTACCAACTTGGGAGCTCCGGCAAGTCAGGATTTCAAACAAAGAATGCTGACACCCAAGCCTGACCAGCCTTGGGTGCATCCGAGTTATTTTCACTCGGTGTGTAAGTTCTCCTCTTTGATTCATACAATTCTTTTACCCCTTTTGCCCTACCATCGACCATTTTTCCAAAAATATGTTTTACTTTCCCATTGAAAGCCTTTTCGACATCGAATTCTTTCTTTTCAGAATAGAATTGATTCGAAATTTCCACTTTTCCAATTTTTTGTTTTAAATTTTCAGTCCGCAATGGTGGAAAGTTTACGTCATCCATTGGCGGAACTGAATTTTCTCTTTTTAGCTCAACTTGTGGCTCCTCTGACTTTGACGAGTCAGATTCATCGCCAGAAAGTGGCTCCTTTGCTTCCGAAGAAACAAACTCATCGCCAGAAAGTGCCTCTGATTTCTTAACAACCCACTTGTGGTTGTTCAGATTCACTCTTCTTTTGTAGAAACGTGTTGAACACTCACCAACCTCAAATTTTGAATTTTTGAACACTTTAAATTGTTCGGTTGGTGGTTCATTATCAACCAACTTTTCTTTCAAGTTTTCAAAGACTCCCTGTTTTGTTTGGGTTGACTTTGGACAGTTCCATGCAATGTGCCCAATTTTTTTACATTGATAACAGGTTCTCATTTCCTTCTTCTAAGTAACATCATTCTTATTCCCTCTTGCTTCTTAGAAAGGAATTCTTTGTTCGTCTGCTTTCTGAACAAATTCTCTTTTTCTTCTTCAGAAGATGTTCCTGATACAAAAACAACTTTCGATTTAAAATCTTTAACATATTTTTCATTTTCTTTTGGAATAAAACCTAATCCTTTCTTTTTTGAAATTATTTTTGTGATTTGGTTTTTTATGGTGATTTGGACCAAAAACTTTTTTCTTGTTTAACCTTTGTTGAACTCTTGAAGTGTATTGTTTAGGTTTTTCAGAAAGATTTTTATCTTTTATTTCAGAAATATTAATTTCTGGTAATTTGAAAACCTTTTTAATCTATTCAGTTTGTACACTTCTTATTGGAAATTCTTCATCAGAATATAATTTGTCAGAGTCATTCAAAGTATATGCTACTTTGAATGTTTCATCATTCAAATTATTTTTTGATATCAGAAAATCATTAATGTAAACCCTTTTGCCCTTTTCAACTGTTGGACTTGAAGTGTCAGACTTTGACATTGACTTTGACTCCTCGGTTTCATCTTTATCTAACACATGATCCACCACTTTCTTAATCAACTCAGATTGTTGATCAGTGTCAGATGCAGTGAATGTGATGTCAATATTATCTGGCAATCCATCTGAAGGTTCAGATTCCCACTTTAAATTGGTTGCCTTTTTTACTCTTTCCGAGTTAGGATTTCGTGGAGAATATCCTTCTTCAAGCGGAGGTGGACACTTTGTATAATTGGTACTATGTTTCTTACCAGTATTCTTTACTTCAGATTTCTTCTCTTCAAATGCTTCCATGCCTTCTACTATATCCTGTCAATCACGTAAGAAGCACATGAGTAACTTTTCAATAACCTGTTTACCCTCTCAGTTTCTATCCTCTGAGTTTCCAATTTTTTTTCAAGTTCAGCACATTTTTCAATGTACTGATTGATGATTTTCTGCTTTGTCATGAACGCTCCATTGAGTGTCTTCATAGCTATCTCTTATTCATTGCTTGACTTGCTGTATTGATTCATAGCTTTGTTTAAAACATCATAAGATTCTTTCAGTCTGTTCATGTTATGAATCAATTTGTTGTTGTGTCTTTTCACAGTATCACAATTTTCACACTTCTCAGGTATCTTTTCAGTATCTGCTTCCTTCTCAACTTTGATAGCTGGAATTTCTTTAACCTGTTTCTTTACTACTCGAACATTTTCCTCAGGTTTGACCTTTTCTTCAACAGTTGCTGCCTTATGATTCTTCTTTTTCGCAACTTATCTTTCTTTGATCTCTTCCATTTTACTTGCAAAATACAAATTATACCTAACAGGTGAAAGTTCTCTTTTATAATATTCAAGTTTTCGAATTTCTTCACTGTCATCATCACTCTCTTCATCTGATGAGTGATCAAAGATTGGTGCTTTTTCTGAAGCCTCTTCTATTGAAACTGGTTCTTCTTCTTTCTTTTTAGGACTGAATTGCTGAGATTCGTAATAAGCATACACTATTTCATCTTCAGCATTTGAATCTTCAAAAATTTGAGCAACAAATGCTTTAGAATCTGAAGTTCTATTAGGATCATGATGATCCCAATTAAAACCTTCTGGAATTCTTTCATCTTCTTGATGAACTAGATAAGCTTTCTTTGATGGCTCTTTGATCGGATCCTTCCTAGCATGTGAAATTTGTGATGATTGTTGTTGATGCGGCTGTAGAACAATTTGATGATAAATCGCTTTTCGATGATAATCATTGTTGCCGAATGGATTTTGAGCTCCACTTGCTTCGCGATTTGTGCATTCTCGCTTAAAGTGCCCCTTCTCCCTGCAACGAAAACAAGTTACTTTAGATTTATCAAAACCTAAAGGTGAAGTTCCAACATCACGGAAATCATCTCTTCCAGTAATCTGTTTAAACTTCTCAGCTCTTCTCAACACACTAGCCATACACCACTTTATATCCATTAGTTCCATCTCTTCAGCATCAATCTGATCATAATCCTCTTTGGTCAACTTGGATTACCAATCCTTCCGGCTACCAAACTTTCATAAGACTCTAATACGGTCACCAATAAAGACATATGACCTTTGGCAACCTCTTCCGAGAAATTCTGACCATCCTGAAGATGTAATGCAATGTTGCATTGTAGTACTTGGCCATTATTGTTGTATGAGCTTTGCGGTTTAGAATTGGTTGCTGAAAATTTTGGATCAAATGATGGATATGAAGAGAATCCATTATTGTTGTTTGATCCTTGAGATGACCCTCCAGAAGAACTGTTTGCGTTAAATGCAGTTTCGATCTTTGGTGCAATGTTGGTCTTATCAATCGTACTTCCTTTGTAGTACAGACCAATGTCCTGTTCACCATTAGAATTCTTCATTTTCTTCATCTTCCATTGTTCCATCTCTTGAACTTTGAGTTTTTCAATAAACTTGCTCAGCGATAGATTCACAAATTCACCATTATTCTTCAAAATCATAAGATACGTGCCCCAAACATCTTGTGGCAACGCATCGGCCAACTTTTCCACCCATTCTTCTCTATCTTTTTTGATATCCAATCGCTTCATGTTAACCACCAAATTGCAATATCTTTCTATAATCATTTTGGTGTTTTCAGTTTTCAATCCATGAAATAGATCAAATTCTTTCTTCAAAAGCGATTTTTTTGTTCTTGATCATGTCTAAACTTCCAACAAACTTCGTTTTTACTGCTTTCCACATTGAGTGTGCACTTCCGTTGTGTTGCAATAAGATCAAGATGTCTTCCTTAATGGCTTGTTGCAATATACTGATCATCATCTTTTCACTTTTGTATTTCTTTTTCTCTTTATCATCTAAATCTTTAATAGCAACAATCTCTCCGTATTCATCAATCGGTCTAACATATCGTTCTTCAACACATTCCCACGCCTCTAAATGATTCGCTTGAACCCAATTTACGAAACGTTCCTCCCATCCACTATACTCCTCGATATTCATGAGCTTAGGCGGTTTTTGCATGGTGCCCATTTCATTCTCTAAGTTCACGTTCTGAGCCATAGTGATCGGGGTAGCAAATGCGTTGTAAAATTCAGAATCCATGTTTCGGTTTAAACAAAATGTTCAAGCGAGCTGGAAATCCTAAACCGTACAAACTGAAATCACTCCAAACGAGCTGGAGTTATAAACGAGCTGATATTTCAAATCCGTATGAACTCGTGCGATCTGGTGAACTTCAAATGATCTGGAGATATTTTCAAACTCAAACCGTGCGACCTGATTTTTCAAACCGTGCGACCTTGAATTCTCAAACCGTGCGACCTTGAATTGATTTCAAACGGTCTGAACCACCTCATGTATTAATGAACTGTCAACAACTTTGATGCAAGTGATAATCTGATATCTAAAAATGGCTGCCAACAATTTTCAATACTTCACATGCATACTGACAAACTATTTAATATATTTCACATGCAAATTATTTAATGGCCGACAACTCTATTGAATGAATTAATCAAGACATATGCAAGAAATATAATTGGGCCAATGAAATCACAAAACTGTTATATGATTGGGCCGATATTCAATCAATTAATCAAACGATCTGGAGATTTATCTGATCAAACCCTCCTCGTGCGGTCTGGATTCAACAAACTCAAACGATCTGGATAATATCAAACGACCTGATTCAGCTCGTGCGAGCTGGCTGTTCAGCTCGTGCGGCCTGAACAAACTTCCAAATGACCTGGTAAACTTTCGAACGATCTGACACAAACTCGTACGATCTGAGATATATTCACACGATCTGAAATATTTTTCCAGCGATTTGGTTCAATAGTTCATCATTTTGTAAATTTTTATCAAGTTTTAGGTTGAATTTGGTTCTGATTTGTTCACGGATTGATTAAAACAGTGTTTCACGTGTTATTTGTCAAAATCAGGTCATTTTAACCGTGGAATCTCGGTAAATTTGATAAGAAAGTGTAGAAAGATGAGTAGAAATGAGTAGAAATCAGATTTATCCGTGAAAACAAGCTGAAATGGTAAGAACTCTTCCTCCTGAGCTCTGATACCACTTGTAGGATCGGGGATTCGATCAAACGAGTCGTTCAGAATAGTTCTTGATCAATACGAAAGGCGGAATCAGATGTATTGATGTTATATCAGCTTGATTCACACTTAGAATCACTTTAACTGTTGATTGTATTGATTTGATAGTGTTTACAGATCGTTCGACACTTCGGCAGCACTTCGTCTCCGGAATCACAATGTTACAAATGAAGATCAGGACTCACCTATTTATAAGAATTCCAGACCCCACGAACCATTTCATGCTTTCTGGCCAGACCCCACGAACTGGACTTCATGCTTTCTGGCCAGGTCGCACGAACTGGCCAGACCTCACGAACTTGATCAGCCACTTCGTGAGGGGTGGTTGGTTCATGTCTGTTTCTTGTTTCTTTCGTACAACGTGTCCTGGTCTATCTATTCTAGTTACATGACTCGATACAAGACATAAGACGAAGTCAACAGACATATGCACTAACAGCTTTAATGAAGTCCCACCTCCTCTTAGCCATGACTATTCATTCCTGCTTGATGAAGATGAGCTAACAGACTTTATGTCAACTGCACCAAGTAGTTTCGCATCAAGTCAAAGTGATGAGTCTGGGAGTGATGATGCTAAGAAGAACAATAACAGGGAACCTTTGAAAAAGAAAAATTCACCTCCTAAGAGTAAAAATCAAACTTTTGTTAAAAAGGTTAATTTTGTTCAGGGTAGTGACATTAAAAATGAGACACCTGTTATTGAAAATGAATCAAATGTAGAGTTAGCTAAAAATAAAAACAAAGAAATATCTGAATCCAAGCAAACTGAACCAAATCCTTCCAAAGCATCATCATCTGATGAGGGATCTACCTCAAAGACTTCAGCTAAGAAGTCTTCGAAAAAGAGATCGTGCTTCAAGTGTCACACAAAGGGACATGTAGCTAGTTGTTGTCCTAACAAAAAGACTGAAGCACAAGTGAGTGAGAAACAGAGAGGGAAATCACCTGAGAAGAAAGGTGATAATGAGGAGAAAGTTGCAAATTCTCCAAAGAAATCTGCTCCTAAGCAACCAGAGAATGTTGCTGTTGGTGTAGATAAGGCTGAAAAAGGAACTCCACAAGTTCCTCGTTTTCAACGAAATCAACCAAGATTTCAGCCTGAATCTACATCAGGCAGATATGATAGACCTAGAAGTAGTTCACCAAGAATGAATAATCACAATTCAAATAATTTCAGAAGTTAAGGTCAATATCAAAATCGATACCAAAATAATGGTGGTCGAAATTTTTATAACAATGGCTTTAGAAATTACAACAATCAAGCTTCTTGGAATCAAACCTCAAGGTACCAAAACCAAAATTTTCAAAGGTCAAATAGTCCAAACACATATAGGTACCCTCAGGACCATAGACCTAGTGGAAATACAAAACAAATTCCATCAACAGGTCTGAGATCCAAGACTCCTGTTAGGAGTAATGGATATTGGATGGATGTTCCAGTAGTTGGTGAATTTGGACGACCCAAGACCATTAAGGCTTGGGTCCCCCAATCTAACTAATTTCTTGGTTGGTGTGTGCAGGAGCTGCTAAAGAGGATTATCAACTTATGGTATGTTGATAGTGGCTGCTCCAGGCACATGACGGGAGATGCGAGATTGTTGACTGAATTTGAAAATTATGATGGTGGACATGTGAACTTTGCTGGTGCTAAAGGTGGTAGAATTACAGGTCGAGGAAAAGTGACCAATGGGAATATCACACTTGACAAAGTAAACTATGTTGAGCAGCTTAAGCACAATCTGATGAGCATGTCAAAAGTCTGCGACAAGGGTCACTCGGTCCATTTTACCAAGACTGAAGCATTAGTGTTGAAACCAGGTTTGGTGATTCCGGACGATTGGATAGTGATGAGAGCGCCAAGGAGAAATGACACTTATGTCATGGACATGGGTGCTAAGGATCCAACTGCTGTGGTGGCGTGCTTACTATCAAAAGCATCTGAAGCTGAATCGATGTTGTGGCACAGACGCATGGCCCATATTCACTATCGCAAAATGAACTATATTATTAAAAATGAACTAGTGAAAGGGGTTCCAATGCAGAGGTTTCACATTGAAGATAAATGTCTTCCATGTCAAAAGGGAAACAACATAAGAAACCTCACAAATAAAAAACAGTAAATTCCCTTGATGCCCCTTATGAACTACTTCACATGGATTTATTCGGTCCAGTGAACGTGAGGAGCATAGGTGGAAAATACTATTGTTTAGTTGTCACAGACGATTACTCACGGTATTCATGGGTTTTCTTTTTAGGTACAAAAGATGAGACAACGGAGATGCTGATAGATCTTTTTACAAAATTGGAGAACGTCCATGAAGCAAAGATCAAGAAGATAAGGAGTGATAATGGCACGGAGTTCAAGAATAGGATTCTGGATCTCTATTGTCTTCGCAAGGGAATAGAAAATCAATATTCTGCTCCTTATACACCTCAAGAGAATGGAGTCGCTGTGTCACACCCCTTTCTAAGGCGGAAGCACGAGGTGTGATCCTGAAAGGTTCTCATTGCATACGAATGGTAAACATACTACTTGCTCGTAAAATAACTCCAAATGCCATTAACATAACATAAGTTAAGTATTTACATCACAAGACAACATATTGTTTGAAAAGTTTACAACTTTATTTAAAAGACGAACATCAAGGTTTTGATTCTTATATCCCACATAAGATGGAATATAATAACCAATTCCCACAAAAACAGGCATCGGAGTCTTGACACCACATAGCTAAGAACATAAACAACATCCACGAGCAAGAGTGAGACTGCACGTACATCCACTTTAGTTACCTGAAATACATGTGAGTTTTGGAAAACCGTCAACATAATGTTGTTGTGAATTGTGACACATGTGCCTCTGCGACCATCAAACAAATACCAAATTTATGAAATATTGTGTTTCATACTTGGTATTTGTAAAAATACGTGTATTGTTTGCACATATCAATTCATGTTCGATTTCAAGCTTTAAATCGCTTTCTGGAAGGTTATACGCGCACTGATGCGTAAATAACCTTTACATAACTTAGAAATAAGTTTTGGAGGGTTTGGTGTGGCGAAATCAAGTTTATTCGTTTACAGGGACTAATTTCGACAAACTGCGAAAGTATGCCGATTTGTACTGTAACGAACATTTCGGAACATGACCATAAGTTAAACATACCCTAAATATCCTTTACATAGCTTAGAAATAGGCTTTGAGGGGTTCGGTGTGCTAAAATAAACTTTTTGGTCATTCAGGGACTAAAAGCGTCAAAAAGTGCATAAGTTTGCATTTTCACGCATATCTTACGTTCTGAATACATCCGGACATCCAAAAATTTATGTAATCATTAAAATATTTTATTTTAGTGATTGGCATGATAAAATTCCATTCGTCGCATAATTTGGATCGTTTTTCGCATTCGTTCGTGTTTCGTCGTAATTAACTGAATAACGCAACCGTACGACCAAACGAACCGACATCCGAGATATTTTTGAGCATGTTTCACGTTCCCTATACTTTAACTTCATTTTAGAGCCTTGAAATGGGATTAACGGGGCTTAAATGTGTCAAAAATGCATCAAAAACCATTTTTTGCACATTCAGGGACCAAAATTGACAATCTGCCATAGTTATCTTAGGAAGGGACCAAAATGAAAAATCTAAATTCCAGCTTGTTCCAGCTGTTCCCCTCATTTGCACATGGTTTTAATGAAACTATGGGCTCCCATGGTTTCACAAAACCATGGGCACATGTGTACGGATGAGATCGAAGCTCGTTTTTCGAGGAACGATCCTAACGGTTGTGCAAAAACTATATAAACCCCACCCCCTTTGCTCTCAAACTCACATTTGATCTGATATTTCTCTAAGTTGAGGTGCTTTCACTTCATACCTGAGAATAATCGGGTCAAACTTCCGTTCTTGGACCTTTTGTAAGTCCTCTTTCGTTCTTTTACGCGTTTTTAGCATGAAAGTCAAACTTTGTTTGACTTTCTGCATTGACCAGTTTATGGTCAACATGAAGTTCGTTTGAACTTCATAACGTGAGCGTAATCACGATGGTTTTAGTCTCTTGTGACTATACCTACTGATTACCACGTTATCTAGGCTTAGTGACGAGTTGTAGTTTCGGCCAAAATACTTATTCTTGCGTATTTTGTAACCAAACTACTTTTAGGTATCAAAACCGTTTGTTTTAATACCAAACCTATTTTCAAACCTCGTTAAACATGTTTTAACATGTTTAGCTCGTCACTTTAGGTTTAGTGCTTATGTAGGGTCGTAAGGTAAGTGGTCTAAACAACCGCTTATACTTTCGAACCCGACCCATTTGGTTGATCCTTAGGATCCGACCAAACACATTAGGTGACCATAGTTGTATAGGGAATAACCTTCCGAGGTTACACCTTATGGTCACTTCATTTAAGTAGTTGTATGATAGGTAGTTTATATGCCTTAGGTAAATGACCAAAATACCCTTTTTGCGCCAAAATTCATTTTAAGCATATGTAACATAATTTTTGACATCTAAACTAATTAGGCAACATTATTAGACATATTAAGGCATATAATACTTGTCATAGGACTAGTTAGGCGTTCCGAACGCGTTTTACGCGAACGATGCGTTAAAGTGGCGTAAGCTACCTTAACGAGTCGTAACGGGTCATAAGCACTTAGGTTAGGTTTCGTTTTAGAATGTAGGCTTTGTTAAACCATATTACATGAGTCCCTACACTCATTTGGTTTACGAAACCTCATTTTATCCGATCCTCCGATTTAGGTCCGTTTATCTACATAGTTATCTATATTAGGTGCCGTTTGATTCCGTGATCCCTCTAGATTTGCTTGGTTGTTGTTCAAGACTTCTAAGCACCCTCAAGTGAGTACATAGACCCATCTTTTACTGTTTTCAAATGTTTTGGTGTGAAACACATGTGCCTACTTGTTATTTTCGTGCTTTCCATGTTTTCATATCATATACTTGCTATGTTCATTAGTACACTATTAGTACATGATTTCATTATGTTTTGCTATGTATGTTCACTTAACATGCTAGCACAATTGTTTTACGTTTTGAACCATTTGAAATCGTTGGATGTATGTGAACCATTTGTAATCATTGGATGTATGTGAACCATTTGTAATCATTGGATGAATGTGAACCATTTGAAATCGTTGGATTTATGTGAACCGTTTGTAACCATTTGATTTATGTGAACCATTTGTAACTGTTTGAACCATTGGGTTAGGGAAGTGATTAGGTAACGGGGCGGGTGTAATATGTTAAAAGCATGGTGGATACGCCGCTGGTACTTCCTATATATAAGTGCTTTTAACACATTATATATCGTTGCGTTATCTAGATCACTTGGGTAAACGATTTCGAAACAATGTCACACAAGGATGCTTTCTGAATAATATAAACCATACGAGTTTTATTAACGAGTTTTTAAGAGATATTTTACAATTTGATTTAATAAAACAAATGTTTTGGAGTTAAGAATCATGGCTACGAGATTTTGCTAATTATAACCAACTTGATTTGAGTTGGTTAATTATGTCGCAATATTATACTTTTCAAAACAAGGTTTTTAAATAAGTATTGCAACATGTAAAACGAGCCATGAATCTGACACTCATATAAAACCTATGTACTCGCCGGCATTTTTATGCTGACTTATTTTCACATGTGTTTCAGGTACCATAGTTGATGATGATTGATGATGATATTTGTGTACGCTCACATAGGAATGGACGAGACCTTAGTGACTTAATAACAATGAAAGTCTATTTGTTCATGTTTTGTTTCTAATTCCAATGTAATGTAATACATATAATTCAATAAAACAAAATTGTTTAATCCATGGTTGTGAAACAATGATTCTGTTACAGCACTCCCCGACGTTTCCGCCCGTTTTGTTGTTTTACGTGGTCGGGGTGTGACAGAAAAGTTGGTATCAGAGCCAATGGTTATAGGGAATTAGGTTATTAGTAATGCTTTGACCTAGACTATAACCTTCCTAGGACCCTAATGCGAGTTTACTTGTGTTTAGTCATAAAATAATACCGTTGCCTATCTTTAGGCAGCAACCACAATAAGAATACAAAATTCGAATCCGCTTTGAAAATCAATCATCTGTTCTAGGATGATTTATTGTAAGGTTTTGAACCTTCAAAGTTTTTGAAATCTCGTCAAAGTTTGGGTCTAAATAATGTGAACACGTGCAAACTGGAAGGGTGGATGCCTGTACTCTGAGCTTTCTGTCTAAGGCTAGAGTGTTCGTACAAATCCACATAATCGGACCAGTCACTCTTACCTGGGAACTCTTGGGGTGAGTGTCCAATTATAGGCGAGCATGTCTTCGCGATACATTATATTGACCCATTAACTTTTATTAGTCACCGTCTCATTTATTTGCCTTAGGTAACAAACAAATAATCGCAATTTCTATGTGTTATCATTCTGTTGTGATTATCCGATATCATTTCACTTGTTTCCTCCCATATCATTCATTATCTTCATAATGCCTCTTCATCGCCACAACAATGTCCGAACTAGGTGCTACAATCACCCAACAAATAGGCGTCGTACTCCAGAAGACCGTTGATTTAGCAATCACCATGACTCGCCTCAGGAATGAAGCCATATAAGGGAACCGCTTTTTGGGGCAATCAAGGTAACCGTCATTATCCGAATCAAATATTGTCACACCCCAACCACGTAAAACAACAAAACGTGGCGGAAACGTCGGGGAGTGTTGTAACAGAATCATTGTTTCACAACCATGGATTAAACAGTTTCGTTTTATTGAATTAAATGTATTACATTACATTGGAATTAGAAACAAAACAGGAACAAATAAACTTTCATTGTTATCAAGTCACTAAGGCCACGTCCATTCCTATGTGAGCGTACACAAGTATCATCATCAACTATTGTACCTGAAACACATGTGAAAATATGTCAGCATAAAAATACCGGCGAGTACATAGGTTTTATATGAGTGTCAGATTCATGGCTCGTTTTACATGTTGCAATACTTATTTAAAAAGCTTACCTTATTTTGAAAAGTATAGTATTGCGACATAATTAACCAACTCAAATCAAGTTGGTTATAATTTATAAAATCTCGTAGCCATGATTCTTAACTCCAAAACATTTGTTTTATTAAATTAAATTGTAAAACATCTCGTAAAAACTCAATAATAAAACTCGTATGGTTTATATTATTCAGAAAACATCATTGTGTGATATCGTTTCAAAATCGTTTACCCAAGTGATCTAGATAATGCAACGATATATAATGTGTTAAAAGCAGTTATATATAGGAAGTACCAGCAGCGTATCCACCACGCTTTTAACACATTACACCCGCCCCGTTACCTAATCACTTCCCTAACCCAATGGTTCAAACAGATACAAATGGTTCACATACATCAAACGATTACAAATGGTTCACATACATCAAATGGTTACAAATGGTTCACATACATCCAACGATTACAAATGGTTCACATACATCCAACGATTACAAATGGTTCACATACATCCAACGATTACAAATGGTTCAAAACGTAAAATAATTGCGCTAGCATGTTAAGTGAACATACATAGCAAAACATAATGAAATCATGTACTAATAGTGTACTAATGAACATAGCAAGTATATGATATGAAAACATAGAAAACACGAAAGTAACAAGTAGGCACATGTGTTTCACCCCAAAACAGTTTGAAAAACAGTAAAAGAGGGGACTATGTACTCACTTGAGGGTGCTTAGAAGTCTTGAACAACAACCAAGCAAAGCTAGAGGGATCACGGAATCAAACGGCACCTAATATAGGTAACTATGTAAATAACCAGACCAAATATCGGGAGATTGGATAGAATGAGGTTCGTAAACCAAATGAGTAAAGGAACTCATGTAATATGGTTTAACAAATCCTACATTGTAAAAGGAAACCTATCCTAAGTGCTTACGACCCATTACGACTGGTTTAGGTAGCCTACACTACTTTAACGCGTCGTTCGCGTAAAACACGTTCGGAACGCCTAACTAGTCCTATGACAAGTATTATATGCCTTAACATGTCTAATAATGTTACCTAATTAGTTTAGATGTGAAAATTTAGGTTACATATGCTTAAAATGAATTTATGCGCAAAAAGGGCATTTTGGTAATTTTCCTAAGGCATATAAACTACCTATCATACAACTAACTAAACGTAGTGACCATAAGGTATAACCTCGGAAGGTTATTCCCTATACAACTATGGTCACCTAATGTGTTTGGTCGGATCCTAATGATCGACCAAACGGGTCGGGTTCGAAAGTCTAAGCGGTTGTTTAGACCGCTTGACTTACGACTCTACATAAGCACTAAACCTAAAGTGACGAGCTAAACATGTTAAAAAATGTTTAATGAAGTTAGAAAATAGGATTGGTATCAAAACAAACGGTTTTGATACCTAAAAGTAGTTTGGTTACAAAATATGCAGGAATACGCATTTTGGCCGAAACTACGACTCGCCACTATGCCTAGATAACGTGGTAATCAGTAGGTATAGTCATAAGAGACTAAAACCATCGTGATTATGCTCACGTTATGAAGTTCAAACGAACTTCGTATTGACCATAAACTGGTCAATGCAGAAAGTCAAACAAAGTTTGACTTTCACGCTAAAAATGCATAAAAGAACGAAAGAGGACTTACAAAAGGTCCAAGGAGGTTTGATCCAATTTATTCTGAGGTATGAAGTGCAAGACTTCAACTTAGAGAATGAAAATCAGATCAAATGTGAGTTTGAGAGCAAAGGGGGTGGGGTTTATATAGTTTTTGCACAACCGTTAAGATCGTTCATCGTAAAACGAGCTTCGATCTCATCCGTACACATGTGCCCATGGTTTTGTGAAACCATGGGAGCCCCTTGTTTCATTAAAACCATGTGAAAATGAGGGGAACAGCTGGAACAAGATGGAATTTAGATTTTTCATTTTGGTCCATTCCTAAGATAACTATGGCAGAATGTCAATTTTGGTCCCTAAATGTGCAAAACATGGTTTTTGATGCATTTTTGACACGTTTAAGCCCCGTTAATCCCATTTCAAGGCTCTAAAATGAATTTAAAGTATAGGGAACATGAAACATGCTCAAAAATATCTTTGATGTCGGTTCGTTTGGTCGTACGGTTGCGTTGTTCGGTTAATTACGACGAAACACGAACGAATGCGAAAAATGATCCAAATTACGCGACGAATGGAATTTTATCATGCCAATCACTAAAATAAAATATTTTAATGATTACATAAAGTTTTGGATGTCCGGATGTATTCAGAACGTAAGATATGCGCGAAAATGCAAACTTATGCACTTTTTGACGTTTTTAGTCCCTGAAAGACCAAAAAGTTTATTTTAGCACACCGAACCCCTCAAAGCCTATTTCTATTCTATGTAAAGGATATTTAGGGTATTTTTAACTTATGGTCATGTTCCGGAATGTTCGTTACTGTACAAATCGGCATACTTTCGCAGTTTGTCGAAATTAGTCCCTGTAAGCGAATAAACTTGATTTCGCTACACCAAACCCTCCAAAACTTATTTCTAAGTTATGTAAAGATTATTTAAGGTATGTTAAGCCTATTTCACTATTCCGGAGTGTTCGTTGCATTAAACTGGTTATATTTGCGCATCAGTGCGCGTGTAACCTTCCAGAAAGGGATTTAAAGCTTGAAATCGAACAAGAATTGATATGTGCAAAAGATACACATATTTATACAAATACCAAGTATGAAATACAATACTTCATTGGTTTGGTATTTGTTTGATGGTCGCAGAGGCACAGGTGTCACAGTCTCCCCTACTTTAGGAAATTTCGTCCCGAAATTTATTCGTAGGTGTCTGTCTGTGACGCTGTGTTAAATATTTTTCTTGCATGGAATCTAGGGTGTTTATCTATTTACGTAGAATAACCCATCATAGATATGCAAGGCATAATCCTATTATTTCTCTCAACGGACATTCTTCTGAAACGAAAATGAACGGAATGAGTCATTTTCCTCAATGGGTATTCTTCAGAATTGGAAATGAAGGAAGAAAAATCAAGGATATTCATTTCCCTTGATGGATATTCTTCAGAAACGAAAATGAATGGAATGAGTCATTTTCCTCAATGGGTATTCTTCAGAAATGGAAATGAAGGAAGAAAAATCAAGGATATTCATTTCCCTCGATGGATATTCTTCAGAAACGAAAATGAACGGAATGAGTCATTTTCCTCAATGGGTATTCTTCAGAAACGAAAATGCACGGAATGAGACATTTTCCTCAATGGGTATTCTTCAGAAATGGAAATGAACGGAATGAGTCATTTTCCTCAATGGGTATTCTTCAGAAATGGAAATGAAGGAAGAAAAATCAAGGATATTCATTTCCCTCGATGGATATTCTTCAGAGACAAAAATGAACGGAATGAGTCATTTTCCTCAATGGGTATTCTTCAGAAACAAAAATGCACGGAATGAGTCATTTTCCTCAATGGGTATTCTCCAGAAACGGAAATGAAGGATTAAACAAAAGGATATTCATTTCCCTCGATGGGTATTCTTCAGATACGAAAATGCACGGAATGAGTCATTTTCCTCAATGGGTATTCTTCAGAAAGGAAAATGAAGGAATAAACAAAAGGATATTCATTTCCCTCGATGGGTATTCTTCAGAAACGAAAATGCACGGAATGAGTCATTTTCCTCAATGGATATTCTTCAGAAACGGAAATGAAGGAATGAACGAAAGGATATTCATTTCCCTCGATGGGTATTCTTCAGAAACGAAAATGAACGGAATGAGTCATTTTCCTCAATGGGTATTCTTCAGAAACGGAAATGAAGGATTAAACAAAAGGATATTCATTTTCCTCAATGGGTATTCTTCAGAAATGAAAATGCACGGAATGAGTCATTTTCCTCAATGGGTATTTTTCAGAAATGGAAATGAAGGATTAAACAAAAGGATATTCATTTCTCTCGATGGGTATTCTTCAGAAACGAAAATGCACGGAATGAGTCGTTTTCGTCAATGGGTATTCTTTAGAAATTGAAATGAATAGGGTTAACTCTAGACACATGACAAAACTTGCTGTGGTTTCTGTGCACTAAATTCCATAATTATGTACGCGTCCATAATTACGTAATTCCTTACACAGTCCGCACAGTGCATTTCATAATGTGTAGGGGAAGAAAATCAAACCTGTGATGAGTGTGACTAGACTACCATAGGGTCCTTTTAATTAGATCAACAAGTGATCTCTTTAGTTAGACCACCAAGGAGTCTTTTCAGCTATATCATCACATGATATTCCTAACCAGATTTTTGGATCAATCTATTTAACTAGACCACTCAAGGGGTCCAATTATAGAATAGTACTTCATAACCCAAGGGACTTAACTACAATGTAGAAGTCCATTAAGGATTTAAGATAGTACCCTTGGATATCCTACTATGAATCCCTTATACGAAGATATGGAAGATTCTACGAGGATTTGGATAACAAAAATTTGGATCACACAAAAACATAAAAAGGGAACACTTAAGCACATAATCACATAATTGTTTAACTTGACCTTTAATTTGTTATCTTTGGACACGGATATTTAAAGTACACCAGGAATCCAATTCGTGGATTTCATTTGGCACTTTAATCATTTTCAAGAATCTATCTATGAAGATAGGAATATCATAATAGGAATTTGGCTTTGTCCTTATTGAATCGTAATGTACGTATTGAATCATACAAATATTCAATTAAGGGCTCCGATGAATGATATCCATCCACAAGGATCTTAATTATGAGGATAGAGATATCCTATACGGATTTTGGAATTTGTGTAACGAGAGGTGTTTCGACACCTTGCACTAGGCGTGCTTAAGTCGATACACAAGGTAGGAAGTTCATGAGGTTGAGGTGCTAGATATGTCAAGGCGACATATGAAGCAGAATTTGGAGGTTGAGCAGCAGCAAGATTTACAACAGCTTTGCTTTGGATTGCAAAGCGGCACATGTTAACCAAATGTCCCCATCGTCCACTGTGGGTACATTTGAAACAGGGTATTTGATTCAGATGATGACGGTGGCATTGATTGCACCAAGGAGAAGTTCCCTTATACGGCTTTATCCCTGAGGCGAGTCATGGTGATAGCTAAATCAATGGTCCTCTGGAGTACGACGCCTATTCACTGGGTAATTGCAGCACCTGGTTCGGACATTTGAGTGTTGTTACGATGAAGAGGCATCTTGAAGATAATGGAAGGCATAGGAGGAAACAAGCGAAAGATAGTCAAAAGAGAATGAAAACGCATGAAGATTGTGACCATTTGTTTGTTACCAAAGGCAAACAAATGAGACAGTGACTAATCAAAGTAAATGGGTCAATATAATGTATCGCGAAGACATGCTCGCCTATAAGTGGACACTCACCCCAAGAGTTCCCAGGTAAGAGTGGCTAGTCCGATACTGCGGATTTGTACGAACACTCTAGCCTTAGACAGAAGACCCAGGGTACTGGCACCCACCCTTCCAGTTTGCACGTGTTCACATTATTTAGACCAAACTTTGACGAGATCTTGAAAACTTTGAAGGTTCAAAACCTTATAATAAATCATCCTATAACGTATGATTAGTTTTCAAAGCAGATTCAAAATTTATGTTCTTGTTGTGGTTGTCACCTAAGGATAAGTGACGGTATTGTTTTAAGATCTAAACACAAGAATCTTGTGTTAGGGTCCTAGGAAGGTTATAGACTAGGTCAAAGCATTACTAATAACCTAATTCCCATTGGCTCTGATACCAACTTTTCAGTCACACCCCGACCACGTAAAACAACAAAACGTGGCGGAAACGTCAGGGAGTGTTGTAACAGAATCATTGTTTCACAACCATGGATTAAACAATTTCGTTTTATTGAATTAAATGTATTACATTACATTGGAATTAGAAACAAAACAGGAACAAATAAACTTTCATTGTTATTAAGTCACTAAGGCCACGTCCATTCCTATGTGAGCGTACACAAGTATCATCATCAAACATCATCAACTATTGTACCTGAAACACATGTGAAAATACATCAGCATAAAAATGCCGGCGAGTACATAGGTTTTATATGAGTGTCAGATTCATGGCTTGTTTTACATGTTGCAATACTTATATAAAAACCTTACCTTATTTTGAAAAGTATAGTATTGCGACATAATTAACCAACTCAAATCAAGTTGGTTATAATTTATAAAATCTCGTAGCCATGATTCTTAACTCCAAAACATTTGTTTTATTAAATTAAATTGTAAAACATCTCGTAAAAACTCATTAATAAAACTCGTATGGTTTATATTATTCAGAAAACATCATTGTGTGATATCGTTTCAAAATCGTTTACCCAAGTGATCTAGATAACGCAACGATATATAATGTGTTAAAAGCAGTTATATATAGGAAGTACTAGCGGCGTATCCACCATGCTTTTAATACATTACACCCGCCCCGTTACCTAATCACTTCCCTAACCCAATGGTTCAAACAGATACAAATGGTTCACATACATCAAACGATTACAAATGGTTCACATACATCAAATGGTTACAAATGGTTCACATACATCCAACGATTACAAATGGTTCACATACATCCAACGATTACAAATGGTTCACATACATCCAACGATTACAAATGGTTCAAAACGTAAAACAATTGCGCTAGCATGTTAAGTGAACATACATAGCAAAATATAATGAAATCATGTACTAATAGTGTACTAATGAACATAGCAAGTATATGATATGAAAACATGGAAAACACAAAAGTAACAAGTAGGCACATGTGTTTCACCCCAAAACAGTTTGAAAAACAGTAAAAGAGGGGACTATGTACTCACTTGAGGGTGCTTAGAAGTCTTGAACAACAACCAAGCAAAGCTAGAGGGATCACGGAATCAAACGGCACCTAATATAGGTAACTATGTAAATAACCGGACCTAATATCGGGAGATTGGATAGAATGAGGTTCGTAAACCAAATGAGTAAAGGAACTCATGTAATATGGGTTAACAAAGCCTACATTCTAAAAGGAAACCTATCCTAAGTGCTTACGACCCATTACGACTCGTTTAGGTAGCTTACACTACTTTAACGCGTCATTCACGTAAAACGTGTTCGGAACGCCTAACTATTCCTATGACAAGTATTATATGCCTTAACATGTCTAATAATGTTACCTAATTAGTTTAGATGTGAAAACTTAGGTTACATATGCTTAAAATGAATTTATGCGCAAAAAGGGCATTTTGGTAATTTTCCTAAGGCATATAAACTACCTATCATACAACTAACTAAACGTAGTGACCATAAGGTATAACCTCGGAAGGTTATTCCCTATTAAACTATGGTCACCTAATGTGTTTGGTCGGATCCTAATGATCGACCAAACGGGTCGGGTTTGAAAGTCTAAGCGGTTGTTTAGACCGCTTGACTTACGACTCTACATAAGCACTAAACCTAAAGTGACGAGCTAAACATGTTAAAACATGTTTAACGAAGTTAGAAAACAGGTTTGGTATCAAAACTAACGGTTTTGATACCTAAAAGTAGTTTGGTTACAAAATACACAAGAATACGCATTTTGGCCGAAACTACGACTCGCCACTATGCCTAGATAACGTGGTAATCAGTAGGTATAGTCATAAGAGACTAAAACCATCGTGATTACGCTCACGTTATGAAGTTCAAACGAACTTCATATTGACCATATACTGGTCAATGTAGAAAGTCAAACTAAGTTTGACTTTCACGCTAAAAATGCATAAAAGAACGAAAGAGGACTTACAAAAGGTCCAAGGAGATTTGATCCAATTTATTCTCAGGTATAAAGTGCAAGACTTCAACTTAGAGAATGAAAATCAGATCAAATGTGAGTTTGAGAGCAAAGGGGGTGGGGTTTATATAGTTTTTGCACAACCGTTAAGATCGTTCATCGTAAAACGAGCTTCGATCTCATCCGTACACATGTACCCATGGTTTTGTGAAACCATGGGAGCACCTAGTTTCATTAAAACCATTTACAAATGAGGGGAACATCTGGAATAAGCTGGAATTTGTATTTTTCGTTTTGGTCCCTTCCTAAGATAACTATGGCAGAATGTCAATTTTGCTCCCTAAATGTGCAAAACATGGTTTTTGATGCATTTTTGACACGTTTAAGCCCCGTTAATCCCATTTCAAGGCTCTAAAATGAAGTTAAAGTATAGGGAACATGAAAAATGCTCAAAAATATCTCAGATGTCGGTTCGTTTGGTCGTACGGTTGCGTTGTTCGGTTAATTACGACGAAACACAAACGAATGCGAAAAATGATCCAAATTACGCGACGAATGGAATTTTATCATGCCAATCACTAAAATAAAATATTTTAATGATTACATAAAGTTTTGGATGTCCGGATATATTCAGAACGTAAGATATGCGCGAAAATGCAAACTTATGCACTTTTTGACGTTTTAAGTCCCTGAATGAACAAAAAGTTTATTTTAGCACACCGAACCCCTCAAAGCCTATTTCTAATCTATGTAAAGGCTATTTAGGGTATGTTTAACTTATGTTCATGTTCCAGAATGTTCATTACAGTACAAATCGGCATACTTTCGCAGTTTGTCGAAATTAGTCCCTGTAAGCGAATAAACTTGATTTCACCACACCAAACCCTCCAAAACTTATTTCTAAGTTATGTAAAGGTTATTTAAGGTATGTTAAGCCTATTTCACTATTCCGGAGTGTTCGTTGCATTAAACTGGTTATATTTGCGCATCAGTGCGCATATAACCTTCCAGAAAGCGATTTAAAGCTTGAAATCGAACAAGAATTGATATGTGCAAAAGATACACATATTTATACAAATCCCAAGTATGAAATACAATAATTCATTTGTTTGGTATTTTTTTGATGGTCGCAGAGGCACAGGTGTCACAAATACCCTGTTTCAAATGTACCCACGGTGGACGATGGGGACATTTGGTTAACATGTGCCGCTTTGCAATCCAAAGCTAAGCTGTTACAAATCCTGCTACTGCTCAACCTTTAAATTCTGCTTCATATGTCGCCTTGGCATATCTAGTGCCTCAACCTCATGAATTTTCTACCTTGTGTATCGACTTAAGCACGCCTAGTGCAAGGTGTCGAAACACCTCTCGTTACACAAATTCCAAAATCCATATAGGATCTTTCTATCCTCATAATTAGATCCTTGTGGGTAGGTATCGTTCATCGGAGCCCTTAATTGAATTCTTTGTATGATTCAATACGTACATTATGATTCAATAAGGATAAAGCCGAATTTCTATTAAGATTTTCTTATCTTCATAGGTAGATTCTTGAAAATGATTAAAGTGCCAAATGAAATCCACGGATTGGATTCCTGGTGTGCTTTAAATATCCGTGTCCAAAGATAACAAATTAAAGGTCAAGTTAAACAATTATGTGATTATGTGCTTATGTGTTCCCTTTTAAGTTTTTGAGTGATCCAAGTTTTTGTTATCCAAATCCTCGTAGAATCTTCCATATCTTCGTATAAGGGATTCATAGTAGGATATCCAAAGGTACTACCTTAAATCCTTAATGGGCTTCTACGTAATAGTAAAGACCCTTGGATTATAATGTACTATTCCATAATTAGACCCCTTGAGTGGTCTAGTTAAACAGATTGATCCAAAAATCTGGTTAGGAATATTATGTGATGATATAGCTGAAAAGACTCCTGGGTGGTCTAATTAAAGAGATCATTTGTCAGTCTAATTAAAAGGGCCCTATGATAGTCTAGTCACACTAATCACAGGTTTGATTTTCTTCCCCTTCACAACAAACTGTGCGGACTGTGCAAGGAATTACGTAATTATGGATGCATACATAATTATGGAATTCTGTGCACAGAAACCACAACAAGTTTTGTCATGTGTCTAGAGTTGACCCAGTTCATTTCCGTTCCTGAAGAATACCCATTGAGGAAAATGACTCATTCCGTGCATTTTCGTTTCTGAAGAATATCCATTGAGGGAAATGAATATCCTTGATTCTTCCTTCATTTCCATTTCTGAAGAATACCCATTGAGGAAAATGACTCATTCCGTGCATTTTCGTTTCTGAAGAATATCCATTTAGGGAAATGAATATCCTTGATTCTTCCTTCATTTCTGTTTCTGAAGAATACCCATTGAGGAAAATGACTCATTCCGTGCATTTTCGTTTCTGAAGAATATCCATCGAGGGAAATGAATATCCTGGATTCTTCCTTCATTTCCATTTCTGAAGAATACCCATTGAGGAAAATGACTCATTTCGTGCATTTTCGTTTCTGAAGAATATCCATTGAGGGAAATGAATATCCTTGATTCTTCCTTCATTTCTGTTTCTGAAGAATACCCATTGAGGAAAATGACTCATTCCATGCATTTTTGTTTCTGAAGAATATCCATCGAGGGAAATGAATATCCTTGATTCTTCCTTCATTTCCATTTCTGAAGAATACCCATTGAGGAAAATGACTCATTCCGTTCATTTTCGTTTCTGAAGAATATCCATCGAGGGAAATGAATATTCATGATTATTTGTTCATTTTCGTTTGTGAAGAATACCCATTGAGGAAAATGACTCATTCCGTTCATTTTCGTTTCTGAAGAATATCCATCGAGGGAAATGAATATCCTTGATTTTTCCTTCATTTTCATTTTTAAAGATTGTCCGTTGAAAGAAATGACAGGATTATGCCTTGCATAATCTTTGATGGGTTATTCTACGCAAATAGATAAACACCCTAGATTCCATGCAATAATCTTTGATGGGTTATTCTACGCAAATAGATAAACACCCTAGATTCCATGCAATAATCTATGATGGGTTATTCTACGCAAATAGATAAACACCCGATATTTCATGCAATAATATTTGATGGGTTATTCTACGCAAATATATAAACACCCTAGATTCCATTAAAGGAAATTATTTAACACAGCGTCACAGACAGACTCCTACGAATAAATTTCGGGATGAAATTTCCTAAAGTAGGGGAGACTGTGACACCTGTGCCTCTGCGACCATCAAACAAATACCAAATTTATGAAATATTTTGTTTCATACTTGGGATTTGTAAAAATACATGTATTGTTTGCACATATCAATTCATGTTCGATTTCAAGCTTTAAATCGCTTTCTGGAAGGTTATACGCGCACTGATGCATAAATATAACCAGTTTAATGCAACGAACACTTCGGAATAGTGAAATAGGCTTAACATACCTTAAATAACCTTTACATAACTTAGAAATAAGTTTTGGAGGGTTTGGTGTGCCGAAATCAAGTTTATTCGTTTACAAGGACTAATTTCGACAAACTGCGAAAGTATGCTGATTTGTACTGTAACGAACATTCCGGAACATGACCATAAGTTAAAAATACCCTAAATATCCTTTACATAGCTTATAAATAGGCTTTGAGGGGTTCGGTGTGCTAAAATAAACTTTTTGCTCATTCAGGGACTAAAAGCGTCAAAAAGTGCATAAGTTTGCATTTTTGCGCATATCTTACGTTCTGAATACATCCGGACATCCAAAACTTTATGTAATCATTAAAATATTTTATTTTAGTGATTGGCATGATAAAATTCCATTCGTCGCGTAATTTGGATCTTTTTTCGCATTCGTTCGTGTTTCGTTGTAATTAACCGAACAACGCAACCGTACGACCAAACGAACCGACATCCGAGATATTTTTGAGCATGTTTCATGTTCCCTATACTTTAAATTTTTTTAGGGCCTTGAAATGGGATTAACGGGGCTTAAACGTGTCAAAAATGCATCAAAAACCATGTTTTGCACATTCAGGGACCAAAATTGACAATCTGCCATAGTTATCTTAGGAAGGGACCGAAATGAAAAAAATCTAAATTCCAGCTTGTTCCAGCTGTTCCCCTCATTTGCACATGGTTTTAATGAAACTATGGGCTCCCATGGTTTCACAAAACCATGGGCACATGTGTACGGATGAGATCGAAGCTCGTTTTTCGTGGAACGATCCTAACGGTTGTGCAAAAACTATATAAACCCCACCCCCTTTGTTTTCAAACTCACATTTGATCTGATATTTCTCTAAGTTGTGGTGCTTTTACTTCATACCTGAGAATAATCGGGTCAAACTTCCATTCTTGGACCTTTTGTAAGTCCTCTTTCGTTCTTTTACGCGTTTTTAGCATGAAAGTCAAACTTTGTTTGACTTTCTGCATTGACCAGTTTATGGCCAACATGAAGTTCGTTTGAACTTCATAATGTGAGCATAATCACGATGGTTTTAGTCTCTTGTGACTATACCTACTGATTACCACGTTATCTAGGCTTAGTGACGAGTCGTAGTTTCGGCCAAAATACGTATTCTTGCGTATTTTGTAACCAAACTACTTTTAGGTATCAAAACCGTTTGTTTTGATACCAAACCTGTTTTCAAACCTCGTTAAACATGTTTTAACATGTTTAGCTCGTCACTTTAGGTTTAGTGCTTATGTAGGGTCGTAAGGTAAGCGGTCTAAACAACCGCTTATACTTTCGAACCCGACCCATTTGGTCGATCCATAGGATTCGACCAAACACATTAGGTGACTATAGTTGTATAGGGAATAACCTTCTGAGGTTATACCTTATGGTAACTTCGTTTAAGTAGTTGTATGATAGCTAGTTTATATGCCCTAGGTAAATGACCAAAATACCCTTTTTGCGCCAAAATTCATTTTAAGCATATGTAACATAATTTTTGACATCTAAACTGATTAGGCAACATTATTAGACATATTAAGGCATATAGTACTTGTCATAGGACTAGTTAGGCATTCCGAACGCGTTTTACGCGAACGATGCGTTAAAGTGGCGTAAGCTACCTTAACGAGTCGTAACGGGTCGTAAGCACTTAGGTTAGGTTTCGTTTTAGAATGTAGGCTTTGTTAAACCATATTACATGAGTCCCTACACTCATTTGGTTTACGAAACCTCATTTTATCCGATCCTCCGATTTAGGTCCGTTTATCTACATAGTTATCTATATTAGGTGCCGTTTGATTCCGTGATCCCTCTAGATTTGCTTGGTTGTTGTTCAAGACTTCTAAGCACCCTCAAGTGAGTACATAGACCCATCTTTTACTATTTTCAAATGTTTTGGGGTGAAACACATGTGCCTACTTGTTATTTTCGTGCTTTCCATGTTTTCATATCATATACTTGCTATGTTCATTAGTACACTATTAGTACATGATTTCATTATGTTTTGCTATGTATGTTCACTTAACATGCTAGCACAATTGTTTTACGTTTTGAACCATTTGAAATCATTGGATGTATGTGAACCATTTGTAATCGTTGGATGTATGTGAACTATTTGTAATCATTGGATGTATGTGAACCATTTGAAATCGTTGGATTTATGTGAACCGTTTGTAACCATTTGATTTATGTGAACCATTTGTAACTGTTTGAACCATTGGGTTAGGGAAGTGATTAGGTAACGGGGCGGGTGTAATATGTTAAAAGCATGGTGGATACGCCGCTGGTACTTCCTATATATAAGTGCTTTTAACACATTATATATCGTTGCGTTATCTAGATCACTTGGGTAAACGATTTCGAAACAATGTCACACAAGGATGCTTTCTGAATAATATAAACCATACGAGTTTTATTAACGAGTTTTTATGAGATATTTTACAATTTGATTTAATAAAACAAATGTTTTGGAGTTAAGAATCATGGCTACGAGATTTTGCAAATTATAACCAACTTGATTTGAGTTGGTTAATTATGTCGCAATATTATACTTTTCAAAACAAGGTTTTTAAATAAGTATTGCAACATGTAAAACGAGCCATGAATCTGACACTCATATAAAACCTATGTACTCGCTGGCATTTTTATGCTGACGTATTTTCACATGTGTTTTAGGTACCATAGTTGATGATGATTGATGATGATATTTGTGTACGCTCACATAGGAATGGACGAGGCCTTAGTGACTTAATAACAATGAAAGTCTATTTGTTCATGTTTTGTTTCTAATTCCAATGTAATGTAATACATATAATTCAATAAAACGAAATTGTTTAATCCATGGATGTGAAACAATGATTCTGTTACAACACTCCCCGACGTTTCCGCCACGTTTTGTTGTTTTACGTGGTCGGGGTGTGACATGAATTCATGCAGATTTGTGAAAAAAACATTTAAGCATTCGTTATGGAAAACATGGTATGTAATTTTATGAAACACGTATTTCTGTAAATATAAGGAAATCGAGATCGCTAATGGTTTGCAAGGCCATTAACATGTGGCACGACATAAGAAGCATCCAAACCATAGGCATTTTTAGTTGTCGATTCACGACTGTTGATTCACAACTAGAGACACAAAAACACTGCTTGGTAAAAGAGTGGCCAAGAGTGTGGTTGCCTGAAACCCATTAGATCTAACCTTTTGTTCCGCGGTCTTGGTATGTAATTGATTAATGGTGCTTATGGCACCCTATTCGTGACATGATCTAAAGTATCATTCCTTATTTTTGCATTCATCATACCATAACACATGTATTTTCCCCAAGTTTAGAAAACAAGTAAAAGTTTAAAAGTGGGGACATGACACAACTTTGCGTTTCCTAAGTCGTAAACTTCACCGGTAGCATCGTGACCTATACGGGTTCTATTAATGTTAGTCACTAGACTTGTATCGTACAAGTACAAGTCACCATCTTTTATGTATATGTTCTTTGTTGTTAAATATAATTTATATTTTTAACTATGTATGTTACTTATATTAGTTTCCTAAAAATAAATATAAGTATTTTGTGAAATAATATTTTCAATATTATTTTTGTACAAGGATACTTTGTATTTTATGTAAATACCTGCGTATTTTGTATATTTACCAAAAATCAAGACTTTGATTTTTATTACTTTCCGGAATTATATTTTCTCAAAAATAATATATTTTTAAGACTTGTATGAAATATATATTTTGTTATGCTATGGAATATATTTATATATATATATATATATATATATATTTATTTATTCTTGTTATTCACCCGATTTTCGTATAAATTCTAATACTTGGTATAGATTATTTATTTTTATCCAAAAAAATATATTTTAAGTTCACAACTTGTCCAAGTTAAACAATATGTTAAGAAATATATTTTTGTAAATATCTTTTCTTGTAATTGTTCATATGCTTCTTATGTATTCTCATGTATTTTGTATGTGTATTTTTTTTGTATTTTTACTCCTTAGGGGTATTTAGTGTATTTTCAAGTCCTAATACACTACTACATATAATACACATAATATACACTTAGCACAAAATTTTGGTGATCACTAAATATATATATTTTCTCTAAAAATATACATATTTAGTATCAATTTTAACTTGAAGAAATCATCATTTCTTAACTTGAAATTCACACAAAAATTAGGGAAACCTTGGCAAATATTTTTAGGTGAATTTTTAGGGAATAAGTTTCACCAAAACTTATATTCTTCTAAGTGTCAAAATTTTATAAAAATTTTGACATAGTTTCCCCAAAAAATGGAGGTTTCCCATGTTTCCAAAACATGTGTTTATTTTCTTTTCAACGTCAACCCAATTTTCCAACAATAATCATCAACACCATATACTAATTTCTTCATATGAAACATCATGGTGAACTTGATTCTTGTTAAAAATGTGTAGTCATTTAGATCTACACTTTTCATACAAGGATCCTTTGAAATCAAGTGTTCTTGTAAATTTTTAACCAACTTTTTATGAAACTTTATTTTACTAACCCACTCACTCATGAGTTTTATGGTCTTAAAGTTTGTAAATCATGTCCTAAAATCACTTTTGTGTTTATAGAAAGATCATAATTTTTAACATCATGTTTAACCATGGATCTTTCAAGATCCATGCTTAATATCTTTAGATCTTTCAAAAACAAGCTTTATGTTATATTTTTAACAAACTTTCCATGAGTTTTAGTTTCAAAAATTAGTTCTACACATACTTTATCACTTCAAAATTACAAGTTTATGCACAAAAATTCATATTTCAAGTTCACATTATGCTTCATATGTTCACCTTCAAGTTTAACCATGGATCCTTCAAGATCCATGCTTAAACTTGTTAGATCCAAGCTTTAACATACTTGATCTAATCATAAACACAAGATAGCACATCAACAACTTCATTACATACACTAAAATTTCGTGTAATCACTTATTTTCTTCATGATTATGTTAGATCTTTTCATTTTTAACATTAGAAGTTAAGTTGTTTAGATGGTGAAACTTGTACATAACATAAACAGGACTTAAATTAGTGATCAAGAGGTTTACTAGTAGCTCTAATGGCTAGGGAAGTGGCACAAAAATGGAGATGATGATCAAGGAAGAAAGTGAGTGGTTAAAAGCTCCACAAGGTGGACCTTCAAGTTCTAGCACCATACACCTTCCTAAATGGCCTCCATACTCCTTCTAACAAGCTTGGATTGTGAGGAAATGAAGTGAAAATGGATGTGTATGTGGGTGTGTGATGTGCACAAAATGCAACATATAAATTACATCAATTGTGGCATAAAACTAACCCTTTTTAGTACTAATGTTGGAAAAACTGTGTTTTTGTCTTCCTTTTGTATTTTCAGGATTAAATGAGCTCAAATTAACAAAAGAAGCAAAAAGGCAGCTAAATCTAACATGAATACAAGAAAAGGAACAAACATGGCATGCCCGACCCCCGACAGCATCTTCCCAAGCAAAAAACAAGAGAACAGAAGGCTGAACACGCCCCGTGCTCAGTGAACACGGGGGCGTGCCCAAGTGCCAGCATAAAAGACAAAGCTATAGAAGCTTCTATCACCCACCACGGGGGCGTGCCCAGCAGACACGGGGCCGTGGTCAACTCTAAGATTCGCAGAATCTGGGGAAATCTTGATAGTACAGATATGCTTCTGCACACGGGGGCGTGCCCAGCGGACACGGGGGCGTGGTCAACTAATGCAGACAAACTGCAATTAATGAAGAAAGAGAAGAGGATGGACACGGGGCCGTGCTCGAGCTGCAGTTCAGCCTATAAATAGGGGTGCTTGGCTTATTTACAAACCATCCCTTGGCACACCACCTCTCTCACACTTCATCCACCACCCACCACCATCACAACACCATCATCCACCACCGTCATCCATTGTCCATCATAGAGTGTGTGAGTCGTCTCGGGATCCAAGATTGATCGTAAGAGTTCTTGACAATCAAAGGCCATGTTTGCCTAAGTCTCTTACATCACTTGGTGAAGACAAGTGTCTAGTGTAATACTTTTTATTTTTAATCTTTTCGCACTTTTTACTTGGTTATGTATTAATGACTTTAATAACTAGTTTCTTATGTTGAAGGTGATTCTTCCTTATCGTTTGTCCGTGGTGTCTTGGCATTATTTTACTGTCTATATAAAATAAAAGATTTTCACCATTCATATCTCCACGGTCTATATGGAGGTATGTTGGCTACCTGGTCGGGGGTTAAGGGAACGGTTTGGTAAGAGTCTTGCCTTGTTCAGTGTATAGATCCTACAAGTACCTGGGTCAAATTTAGTAGGACCTCCTTCAATACTCACCGATATTGGATGGCGGGGGTCCAAACTCTTTGATCCCCTCATATGTAAGCTACTATTAATACTCTAACCCGGCTACTTAGGACTGTATCCCTGCTGACTCAGACTACTTAGCTGAGGGTAACGTCACCTTCAAAAGAGGGGCCTACCATAATATGCATTAATAACTTAATTAATTATCTTTCAATAATCCGACCCTTTAGAATTGTATCCTTGCTGACTCAAACTACTGGGTTGAGGGTAACGTCACCTTCAAAAGAGGGGCCTACTACAATAACTAAGATAATCTCTTAAAAAGTGCAAAAGTGCGGAAATAATCAAAGGTTACACTAAACACGAGTCGAAGCCAAGTGATTCATCTTGTCTATCTGTTTTTACTTTTATTTTATTTTTCAGCATTTTTGTTAGTTTTTCTAGTTTAAAACCTTTTTCTAACTTTTGATTTGATTAGACGTTGAGGATAAACCGGTACTAAAAGCTCTTGTGTCCTTGGACGACCTCGGTATCTTACCAACACTATACTACGCTCACGATGGGTGCACTTGCCCATATGTGTGTTTGGTGTTAGTAAATATCGTGTTTTATAAATTTAAAACTTGACTAACGTGTAAAAAGGGCTTAAAATATACTTAAATACCTATCACACTTTACGCACATCAAGTTTTTGGCGCCGTTGCCGGGGACACAAGGATTTTAAGAAAGCTTAAAATCGACGGCCTAATCAGTTTTTAAAACTTTTTCAAAACGCGCGCATTTTTTTTTTTTTGCATTTTAGTTTAGCTTTGCATTTACAGTAGATTGAACACGGGGCGTTCTCACTGAACACGGGGCCGTGCTGCACATTTTTCATAAAAACACCCAGTAACAGAGACTGAACACGGGGTCGTGCTCACTGAACACGCCCCCGTGCTCAACGAAATCAGTAACTTTAATTAAAACGCCCAGATACAGATTATGTACACGGGGCCGTGTCCACTGAACACGGGGCCGCGTCCAGCCTCTGTTTTCGTTTTCATTTTTGTTTTCTGGTCTCGAGACGTTGTTGTGGTCTGCTGAGTGATTCTTATGTATCAATTCTCAGGAGGTTACAACTACACCTATGAGGAGGATGATTATAGGAATAACTATTGCACTAATTGTGGTGACCCGCACTCGGTTCAATATTGTAACTTATATCAACAATCCACTTCATACACCTACTATGAGGAGCCCAGGTACGAGCCATCAACTTCATACACATCCTATGAAGACCAAAGGTATGAACCTCCTCCCTCATACTCATATTTTGATGAACCAAGGTATGAGCCTTCTTACTCATACTTTGAGGAACCAAGATATGAGCCACCACCTTCGTATGCTTACTATGAGGAACCATGGCGTGAACAACCCACCTCATATGAGTATTATGAAGAACAAAATTGTGACCCTTATCCATCATATGCTTACAATGAAGAACAATGGTGTGAACCATCTACATCATATGGGTATAATGAGGAACAAAGGATGGAACAACCGGATTCAAGCTTGGAAAATCCCGATCCTTACTCTATCACCGAAGTGACCGATAGGATATTAGAACACCTTAAAACTATCGAACGCTACATAAAAGAATCTCGCACAAGGGAAGAGGAGTCCCGCGCAAGAGAAGAATTAACTTGTAATAAAGAAGAGATAGTTGAAGAGGTAAAAATGGAAGAACAAATTAATGAGAAACCAACACATGAGTTAAACAACGAAAAAGGTGAGTCCGTTAATGTTAAAATTCAAGAAGAGTCTAATTTTGAAGAACTTAATCTCTTGTCACCTTCTTTTGAAAATCATTGTTTAGTACCCACTCATGCTAAGTTTTTAAAAGAGTTAAACACTAACACTAAAATTGACGAAACGGTAAGTATTAAGTTAACTAGTGATCAAACTTCGCTAATAAAAGAAGACCCATTTGAAATCAACATTACACCGGTTCCATGTTTTTTTCAAAATTCATTTATTAGTAATGTCACAATTGATAAAGATCTTTGCGTTAACATAATGCCCAACTACATTTTCGAAAAAATAAGTATTAGTGATTTTTCTCCACTTCAAATACCCATTTTTCTATCTAATCGGAAAGTAATAAAATCAATCGGTGTAGTTGAGGATGTCTTGGTTCAAACAAATCAAATGGTAATCCCAACCGACTTTGTCATCCTCGATGAAGCTCCTCTAGTGTTGGGACGACCCTTTGTAAAAACTCACGAAGCTTTGAAAAACTGGAAGAACAACAATCTATCAATCCAATTAGGGGTATTTAAAAAGAGTGTCGATCTTGTGCGGTCAATGAAATATCCATTCGGCAATAATGACCCCCTAATTGAAGATGAAGATGAACCAGCCGATACAAGTGAAAAGATTGACCTCTTTGTTGAAGAAGAGGTTGCCATAGAACGAACTTTTAAAGTTCTTGATCAAAATGAGCAACCCAATAAGGAGTCTCCTAAAGACCCACCTCTTGAGCTCAAAGAACTTCCAAAAGGTTTGGAATACGCTTTTCTAGACAAAGATGGTAAATCACCAGTAATTATTTCATCTAAATTAGGTAGTTTAGAAAAAGAAAAATTAATTAAACTTTTGAAAAAACACAAAACTGCGATTGCTTGGAAGCTTGTAGATATTAAAGGAATAAGTCCTTCCATGTGCACGCACAAAATTTTAATGAATGATGACTACAAATCGGTAATACAACCACAACGTCGAGTAAATCCAAATGTTCAAGAAGTGGTTAAAAACGAAGTCATCAAATTACTTGACGCCGGACTTATTTATCCTATCTCAGATAGTCCCTGGGTAAGTCCCGTACAAGTAGTTCCAAAGAAAGGAGGTATGACGGTAATAACTAACGAAAAGAATGAATTAATTCCAACGAGAACCGTCACAGGATGGAGAGTATGTATAGATTATAGACGATTAAATGAAGCAACAAGGAAAGATCACTTTCCTTTGCCCTTCATTGATCAAATGCTAGAAAGATTATCCGGTCATAAATTTTACTGTTTCTTGGATGGTTTTTCAGGTTACTTTCAAATCCCGATTGCACCCGAAGACCAAGAAAAGACAACCTTCACATGTCCCTACGGAACTTTTGCTTATCGACGCATGCCATTTGGTCTATGTAATGCCCCCGCAACCTTCCAACGTTGCATGGTAGCCATCTTCCATGACATGATAGAAAAGACAATGGAAGTCTTCATGGATGACTTTTCTATCTTTGGGGATTTATACGACCAATGCCTCGATAACCTTGAACGAATGCTATCCCGATGTGAGGAAACTAACCTCGCCCTTAATTGGGAAAAATGCCATTTCATGGTAACGGAGGGAATAGTACTCGGTCATAAAATCTCAAGCGAAGGAATGGAGGTTGATCGAGCCAAAATAGACACTATTTCTCGATTACCACCCCCATCCTCCGTTAGAGCTATCAGAAGTTTCCTAGGGCATGCCGGATTTTATAGGCGGTTTATCAAAGACTTTTCTAAAATTTCAAGGCCTCTAACAAAATTACTTGAAAAAGATGCCCCTTTCATCTTTGACAAGGATTGCAATCAAGCATTTCTAACCCTAAAGGAAATGCTAGTCAATGCACCTATCATGATAGCGCCTGATTGGAAATTTCCTTTCGAAATCATGTGTGATGCAAGTGACTTTGCGGTTGGAGCTGTCTTGGGACAAAGAAAAGAAAAGCATTTTCACCCAATTTATTATGCTAGTAAAACACTTAACGATGCACAAGAAAATTACACAACAACTGAAAAAGAGTTACTAGCTGCGGTATTTGCTTTTGATAAATTTCGTTCTTATCTTGTTCTTTCTAAAACTATAGTCTATACAGATCATGCAGCCATTCGGTACCTCTTCAAAAAGCAGGACGCAAAACCACGTTTGATTCGGTGGATTTTACTCCTCCAAGAATTTGATATTGAAATCAAAGACAAAAGAGGAGCAGAAAACACCGCAACAGATCATCTTTCGCGCTTAGACGACCCAGCTTTGGAGGCAACCAGGGACGAGCAAATCAACGAAAAATTTCCGACAGAGTCTCTAGAAATGGTGGAGTACAAAGAAGAACCATGGTGTGCCGACTATGCTAACTACCTAGCTAGCGGTATAGTCGCAAAAGGTTGGCCACAACATCAAAGAAAAAAATTCTTTGCTAATGTGAAGCATTATTTTTGGGAAGATCCTTATCTTTTCAAAATGTGTGCCGACCAACTCATCAGACGTTGCGTACATGGTAGCGAAGCACGAAGAATTCTCCGCCATTGTCATGAAGGTCCATACGGAGGGCATCATGGTGCCACTAGTACCGCACGAAAGGTATTTGATTCAGGGTTTATTGGCCAACAATTTATAAAGACGCCCAAAGTCTTGTCAAGACAGGTGATGCTTGCCAAAGAACAGGTAATATTTCTTCCAAAAATGAAATGCCCCAAAACGACATTCTTTTTTGTGAAATTTTTGATGTGTGGGGACTCGACTTTATGGGACCTTTCCCACCGTCAAAAGGAAACAAATATATACTTGTGGCAGTAGATTACTTGTCTAAATGGGCCGTGGCCGAGGCACTTCCAACAAATGATGGAAGAGTCGTGGTAAGATTTCTGAAAAAATTATTCTCTCGTTTTGGAACACCTAAAGCATTAATAAGTGATAGAGGTACCCATTTTTGCAACCATCAACTTGAATTTTTTTTAACAAGATATGGGGTCTATCACCGGGTCTCAACAGCATATCACCCTCAAGCAAACGGACAAGCCGAAGTGACTAATAGAGGTTTGAAATGAATACTCGAAAAAACCGTAGGGTTAAATAAAAAGGAATGGGCCGATAAATTAGATGATGCTTTATGGGCTTTTTGAACTGCTTATAAAACAACAATAGGTACAACCCCATATAAGCTCGTCTATGGAAAAAGCTGTCATTTGCTAGTAGAAATAGCTCACAAAGCCTACTGGGCAATTAAAAATGTAAACTTAGATTTAGAATTTGCTGGTAGAAATTGATTTTGTCAATTAAATGAATTAGACAAATTAAGGAATTATGCATACTCAAACTCTGAAATTTATAAGGAAAGAATGAAAAACTTGCACGATAAACACATTAAACCTAATGAAATTCGAGTAGGAGACCAAGTTCTTTTGTTTAATTCACGACTTCGACTATTTCCTGGTAAATTAAAGTCTAGGTGGTCAGGACCTTTTTCCATCACCCATATTTTCCCACACGTTGCAGTAGAAATTAAATCTCGGAATGGAATTCCATTCAAAGTCAATGGCCAACGGCTGAAGCTCTATCAAGGATTCATTGAGGATGAAGAAGAAGAAATCTCGCTTCAAACGGTCGAAGAGTAAAAGCATCAACATCATACCTGGTAAGTTACGAACAAACGGGTCGACATCTAAATCGGTAAGTTTTCTAACCAAGTTTTTGGGAAACAAGGGCACTCACACGAGCACTAATATATATATATATATAATTGCTCGGCACGAGGCCGTGTCCACTGGACACGGGGCCGTGTCCGCGCGACTGTCAGGATGAAACCCCTTTTTCATAACAGTTACTTCATTCCACACGCCCCGTTTCCCCGAAAACTCTCTGGTTCAGGAGATTTTCCGCAGATTTTCGACGTCTCCTCTACTTCTAACAACATCAAGGTATGATTCTATCATCATTAGTAGTTAGATTAAGCATTTGCATGTAGTTAAAACATCAAAAATTTGGGGAAAAACCTAGGGTTCTTGAACTTCATACGGATCGAACCTCAAATTTTTATATAAATCTGTTAGCATTAGTTTAGATTCATGTTATAGGAAGTAAATCCACTTGTATTGTTCAAAGATTCGCCCGATTTCTCACAAAAATCCCAAACCCTTGTTTTTGAACCGAAAAAGATAAAATTGAAGGGGTAAACGGTTTGTTTTGGGAAAAACGGCACTTGGGGTTTCATTTTCAGGGGAAACCGCACCTATTGGACCAAAAATTTTCAAGTTTTCGAAACCGGGCCGAAAAATGAAGTTTTTGAGTAACAGACGCCTGGACACGGGGTCGTGCCCGCTGAACACGGGGCCGTGTCCAGCTAACTGTTTTCAGATTTCTCAGAAATTTTCACTGTTTCGTGCTAACTTTTGGTGTATTCTTTCAGATGTCCAAGAAATTCACAAGGTTCAATGCAACTGAGCAAGACGCTAAAGCAAGATACGATGTGCTTCGAACCAGACCGGAGGAATACCCAAGACAAGTATGCATGGATCTGTTAACATTGGTGAACCAACTTGACTGGTTTAACAACCTCGTTACCGGCCCACTAAGAGTCGCCCTGACCACTCGACTTCGCTCAGTCCACGAGTACAATCTGGAATTCTATACTACATTCGTGTTCAATTCAAGGTGTGACCCATTTGACCATGATGGGGTAGAATTCCGATATGGGGGGACTAAGTACTCGATTTCGATGGCACAGTTTGGGTCGATAGTTGGGTTGTATCCGGAGGAAGATGCGGGTAATGAAGAGAACACCGGAGGGGTGCGAGAGTTGGATGAAAACGAGCGCCAAGCCGCTTGGGCTCAAATTGGAGAAGGGCACTACAACCCGAGCAGCACTAAGAGCACTAAGCTGAGGGACCCGCTTTACTGTTACATCCATAGGGTCCTCTCTTACTCTCTTAGCCAAAGGCATGATAGCGGTGGCGTTGTTGGGTTGAGAGATTTGGTGGTCCTTTATTGCATTCATAACCGCAGACACCTCGATGTTCCGTACCTCCTGCTCCGCAACATGCATTGGAACCGGCTTGCTACCCCACCAACCCCTATCTTCTTCGGGGGGTGGATTTACCGTCTCTTCAAGCACTTCGTGAACATGCCTAGGTCTTTCCAAAAGAGCCCATGGTCGGGACGAGTGGACATACATATCTGCCGCTCCATGAACTTGATCTATGAAGCCGAAGACGGGTCGGTTAGCTTCCAAAGAGTCCAAGGGCATGCATGGAACCCGCAAGAGGCACTCGTCCTTCACGCTCCATAGCATCATCAGTACCAGTACCAGCCCCACCGTGATCTGGGCCAATCCTCCTCACAAGGAGGCGGTTTTCCTAACTTCCAAAGTTTACATGATTTGTTGCAGGAAAACCTCATGTGCACCAGGAACACCTATAACATTGCGAGCAACACGTACACCCGGGTAGGAGCAATCGAGAGAAACATTTCCGACATCCAAGATGACATTGGGAATATCCGGGAGTACATAACAGGGCACGGTGGAGGAGGTGATGACGATGAGGACGAGGACATGGACTAGGCGGGAGGAGTAGAGGCAGGAGCAGATGGTTGGTGATCCCACAGGTTAACCCCCTTTTCTTATGAACAATTTCCGGCCTGCGTGCCGTGTGTTGAACAATTTACTTTCCTTTAACTCTTTTTATTTTCTGCATTTGTTTTTCTTTTTAACTTTGTGATGTGGATGTTGAACGATGGTAATTTAGGATGCTTGCTATGGTTTGGTGTAGTGTTTATTGATAAAAACAGGTACATACGAGGCTTAGAGTACTAAACATTAGTGCTACTAAAGCCGGGACAGGAAAATCGGAGCCAGAAACCTGTTTTTCAACTTTGCAGATTGTCTACACGGGGTCGTGTCCAGCCGACACGCCCCCGTGCCCATTTCCCCAGACCTGCTGTTTGCTTAACTCTGCAGACTTTTGCCAGACACGGGGTCGTGCCCAGTGGACACGCCCTCGTGTCCAACTTCTGTAAGTTTTCGTTACTGGCACTCCGACACGGGGTCGTGTCCATTGGACACGGGGCCGTGTCCAGATGCCCAGTAACATAAATTTTGCTTTTTCACACCTTTTTACACATTCAATCAACCTAAAAACTTATTTTTGGGACACATTGAGGACAATGTGTAATTTAAGTGTGGGGGGGATGCTAAAACTTTGAATCTTGCAAATCCTAATCACAAGCCTTACACAAAACTCTATTGGAACCGCTAATCATTTTTTTTACTTGTCTAGGTTTAACTGGGGAATTTCAAATTCTAAAAAGGTTATATTTTTACAAATTTACAACCGATAGCGTCGTGATAAAAAGAACCAACATAAGAAAATTATGAAACGACATGACAAGTTTAGTTAAAATTTGGTTATATATACCTGATCACATAAAAAACCCCATTCCCACAAAAAAGTGAGTTTTGAGCCTTTATTGAGCATGCAAATACATATCTTTAAACTAAATGCTCATTTTTCGTCTCTTGTGTGAATAGCCGCTTGGTTCTTACGACTTTAGAACTTGTCACGACGATACATTCCCGGTCCTTACCAACTTGAACCCGAGTAAGTAAATGATGGAGGCATTAGGACTAATCCTTTTTCATTTCTACACCATTAATTTTTCATTTTTTTTTACCACCTACCCAAAATCCCCCTAGTTAACCCCTTTGAGCCTAAACCTTTTCATTTCTTAACCCAAAAACAAACACCCTTTCACCCACCAAAATCTTTTAATTTTTAACCCTTTGTTTTTAGTAACAAGCTCGGTTTTTCGTATGACTTTTCAAAAAAAAAATGATGATGATGATGATGAAGCAAAAGAGTGATAAACAAATAAGTTTATCAAAAATAACTTTGTTTGAATAATGGCTTCATCAAAAAAAAAAAAACTTCAAAAATAAAAAGTCTTACGAAAACCGACGCTTTTTACGCCTTTCACCCTTTTACTAACCACTAACCCAACCACCTACCTTTAATCCAAGCCTAACCCTTCACCCAAAAGTCCTCTTGATATTTACAAAGGTATATAGTTAAAAAGGAGGGGGATTGATTGCTTGGCAAGCCTATGGTAGGAATAAGTTCCATGCCGCTCTCGAGTGATTCACTGAAATACATCTTCGGCCGAGTGTTGAGTGGTCCCCCGTGAGGTATGTGAACTTGTATATAAATGGAATTTTAAAAAAGGCATGTTATGCCCTAATAAGTAATTTATCTTATGTAATGTTTTAAATAAATCATGACGAATAGGATTGTAAATAAATAAAAAATAAAACTTGATAAAGAATCTTGGAAATCCCGACACTCTATGACAAGCCCAAAAACCTTCTCTTCTACCCATTCCATTTGGGAGTGTAAAGCCACATTATAAAGAGTTTTGCTTGAGGACAAGAAAAGATTCAAGTGTGGGGGTATTTGATGTGCACAAAATGCAACATATAAATTACATCAATTGTGGCATAAAACTAACCTTTTTTAGTACTAATGTTGGAAAAAGTGTGTTTTTGTCTTCCTTTTGTATTTTCAGGATTAAATGAGCTCAAATTAACAAAAGAAGCAAAAAGGCAGCTAAATCTAACATGAATACAAGAAAAGGAACAAACGTGGCATGCCCGACCCCCGACAGCATCTTCCCAAGCAAAAAATAAGAGAACAGAAGGCTGAACACGCCCTGTGCTCAGTGAACACGGGGGCGTGCCCAAGTGCCAGCATAAAAGACAAAGCTATAGAAGCTTCTATCACCCACCACGGGGGCGTGCCCAACGGACACGAGGCCGTGGTCAACTCTAAGATTCGCAGAATCTGGGGAAATCTTGATAGTACAGATATGCTTCTGCACACGGGGGCGTAGTCAACTAATGCAGACAAACTGCAATTAATGAAGAAAGAGAAGAGGATGGACATGGGGCCGTGCCCAATGGACACGGGGCCGTGCCCGAGCTGCTGTTCAGCCTATAAATAGGGGTGCTTGGCTCATTTGCAAATCATCCCTTGGCACACCACCTCTCTCACAATTCACCCACCACCATCACAACACCATCATCCACCACCATCATCCATTGTCCATCATAGAGTGTGTGAGTTGTCTCGGGATCCAAGATTGATCGTAAGAGTTCTTGACAATCAAAGGCCAAGTTTGCCTAAGTCTCTTACATCACTTGGTGAAGACAAGTGTCTAGTGTAATACTTTTTATTTTTAATCTTTTCGCACTTTTTACTTGGTTATGTATTAATGACTTTAATAACTAGTTTCTTATGTTGAAGGTGATTCTTCCTTATTGTTTGTCTGTGGTGTCTTGGCATTATTTTATTGTCTATATAAAATAAAAGATTTTCACCATTCATATCTCCACGGTCTATATGGAGGTATGTTGGCTACCTGGTCGGGGGTTAAGGGAACGGTTTGGTAAGAGTCTTGCCTTGTTCAGTGTATAGATCCTGCAAGGACCTGGGTCAAATTTAGTAGGACCTTCTTCAATACTCACCGGTATTGGATGGCGGGGGTCCAAACTCTTTGATCCCCTCATATGTAAGCTACTATTAATACTTTAACCCGGCTACTTAGGAATATATCCCTGCTGACTCAGACTACTTAGCTGAGGGTAACGTCACCTTCAAAAGAGGGGCCTACCATAATATGCATTAATAACTTAATTAATTATCTTTCAATAATCCGACCCTTTAGGATTGTATCCTTGCTGACTCAAACTACTGGGTTGAGGGTAACGTCACCTTCAAAAGAGGGGCCTACTACAATAACTAAGATAATCTCTTAAAAAGTGCAAAAGTGCGGAAATAATCAAAGGTTACACTAAACACGAGTCAGAGCCAAGTGATTCATCTTGTCTATCTGTTTTTACTTTTATTTTATTTTTCAGCATTTTAGTTAGTTTTTCTAGTTTAAAACCTTTTTCTAACTTTTGATTTGATTAGACATTGAGGATAAACCGGTACTAAAAGCTCTTGTGTCCTTGGACGACCTCGGTATCTTACCAACACTATACTACGTTCACGATGGGTGCACTTGCCCATATGTGTGTTTGGTGTTAGTAAATATCGTGTTTTATAAATTTAAAACTTGACTAACGTGTAAAAAGGGCTTAAAATATACTTAAATACCTATCACTCTTTACGCACATCAGTGTGTGTTGGGCCGTGAGCAAGGAAGAATAAAGGGGAGGAAGATGAAGTGAATGTGAGTGTGTGATTAGTTTAAGCTTTTATAAAGATCTTCCAAATCTTTAGGGTATATTTGCTAGATTATTCTTTAGCATAAGATCAAATAAAATCTAATGAAATCAAGTAAAACCCATAGGTGGGACCCTTGTCCCAACCGTCCAAGGAGAGAGGGGGGTAAAGTGTAATTTTTGAGAAATGGAGGGTTTAAAGTGTAAACGAGGGGGTTTAAGTTAGTTTTAGTGTGTTTAGGGGTTTTTATGATATTTAAGGTGTTCTAGCATCAATACTAGTTTAATATCATAAAAACATTACTTCTAGTCAAATTTTGATGTCCCAGTTATTGTCCGGTTGTTCGGTTCGTTACGGTTCGTTAAAGTGCTGAATTGCGCAGTTTCACTAGGTATCAAGCACTTTTTATGGCAGTTTCAATTCCTGACACTATGTAAGTTATATTAAACAATAAGACATAAATTATAGATGATATTATTGTGTTAAAAGCTGAATTATTGCTGAATTATGCTGAATTATGCATTTAAAGTGAGTTTCGGGTGATTTTCAGTGCATAGTTTAGCTTCCGGAAAGTTTATATGTTAACCCTTGTATCCATACTTGGGTTTTAATGTATTTTAGACGTTAGACCTACTCCTAGGCCCTAATTCTATTATCTGACTGCTTTCTGCAGATTTGCTGACACAGAGTGTCTTACCGGTGAGTTTACTAGTCTTTCTGACGCAACGCTAAAAGTAATGCATAAAGCATTATTTGAAGTATAAAATGTGCATGAATTCACAAGTATAGCATGAAATCAGACAATGTTGACATTTAAGCACATAATCTCAGATATTAAATAATAATTAAACTGAACGAAAATTACCAGTTTTGTGCCAGTTGTCACAGTCTCCCCCCATTAAAAGAATTTCGTCCTGAAATTCAAGATGGGTTATCTCCCGCAGGTGCTTTCCCGAACAGATGGGGGTACTTGGCTTTGAACCGGTCTTCATGTTCCCACGTGTACTCGGGTCCGTGTTTAGAGTTCCAACGTACTTTGACAAGCTTAACACTACTCCTCCGAGTCTTGTTGACCTTCCAGTCTATAACCTCAACGGGTTCTTCGGTAAACCGGAGTGTGTTAGTGCAGTATGTCTATCGCCTCCGTCATCTCAAGATCGTAGCTGAAGCAGTTTATTTCTAGTGCTTATATTGTAATAGTTAGAAATATCTAGAAAAAGGCAAGGTGGCATTTATGTAAATAATGAGATCTCTCATTATATCACTTGGCCTATAAATAGGAGCCTTAGGGTTTCATTTATTTTGCTCATTTGGCATTTAGGCACTTTGGAGAGCTCTAGTGTTAGAGAGAGAAGCTAGAGAGAGAAAGTGCTGTGTAAGTGATTCAAGGTGCTGTATGTTATCAAATATTTTATAGAATCACAGTTATAATTACTGTTTGTGTGTTCGGTCACGATCGTGTATGGATTCCGCACGTTACACGAGTCGGTTCGCAATCGAAACGGAGTCAAAACCGGGACCTACAAGTGGTATCAGAGCAGGAGCTCGATTGCACGGATCATTCACACGAATTCGCATGGAAATTCATCAGATTCAGATCTCAATTCGCATCAGATTCGATCAAGTTCTTCATTTTTCATCTCTTTCACGTTTTAAACTGAAAATCGTCAAATTAATCAACTTTTTACGGTTAAAATCGGCTAAAATTTGGATATGTTGTGTGAAATTCATTGATCTACAAGCCTACAAAGTTTCATATCTTAATTCATAGTCATTTGTGAGAAAATTAGAAATTTGTGTTTCGAAAAAGTTGAAAAATGTTGAATACTGGTGCTGTTGTTCTTGATGTTCACCGCACGGATGGCAATCCGTGCGGATAACAATCTGGGTTGACTTTATTGTTGACCTATCCGGACGAATTATTTGTCACTAGCACGGATAACAATTAGTCTAAAGATTCCTTCTTTGCAAATTCATTAAAAGATGTTTGACTTTGTTGACTGATTCAGGTTACTACCCGTACGGATAATATCATTCACCACTCGTGCGAATAAACAATCCGGGTTGACTTAAGTTGACCTCTCGGAGCGAATTATTACTCGTGCGGATAAACAATCCGGGTTGAATTATGTTGACCTCTCGGAGCGAATTATTGTTCGTGCGGATAACTTGTCCGCATGAATAATCCACTCGCACGGACAACTTCTCCGCACGGATTACAATACGTGTCACAACATCTCATCCGATCAAGTCGCTTAGTCAACATTGATAATCATTGAAATCATTGAGCATGTGATCTCCATTACAGTTGTATCATCCTCATTAATTGCTGTCACGTGATTATCAAGTATAGATAGAATTCATATCTTCGGTCAAATAAGCATATAGATATATCTGAATTTGTCGGCCATTTATAATAATTCATATTGATTGTTATGTGCATCAGTGCATGTGACAGATAACAGGTTGTCGGCCACTTTTATTAATTGAAATCAGATTCTCACATGAAGGATTGTTGTTAGATGGCATGTGTTGTGATTGAATTTCATATTTCAAGGTGACACTCGAGGTCAAAGAAGTCAACAAGTAATCCGGACGGATCACACCATCCGCACGGATCCCCACCCGTACGGATTACCTTCAACAACACACCATCCGGACGAATCACCACCATCCGCACGGATCCCCATCCGCACGGATCCCCATCCGCACGGATCTCCATCCGGATACAATCTCATCCAAACGGATACAATCTCACCCGAACGGACAACGTTATCACGCGATTATTTTCACTGTTGACTTGTGTTAACTCACTCGTTCGAGTACACGTCCGATTCATTTGGTTGATATTGATTAAACTCACTGTGTTTGTTTGTTCGTGATTCAGGAGATTGAAGATATACAAAGTGCAAATTCAAGACAAAATTTGAAGATGTCGAGCAGCGGTGAAGAATTTTATAACACGTTCTACAATGCCTTTACTTCAGAATCATCCGAAAGAAGATCTGAAATAAGAGAGTATTCGAAAGAGATTTCAGAAAATTTGAAATATGACAATATGTATGGAAGCCAACAGAAACCACCGATGCTAATGAAGATTGAAGATTATAACTGGTGGAAAAATCGGTTTGAGGGTTGGGTAAAAGCTTTCGCTTCTGAAAGCTGGTTAAAATTGAAAAATGAATATACAGAACCAGTGAAAGAAGGAGGAGAGTTAGTAGAGGAAAAAGAGTTCTCCGACATAGATATAAAAAATGTTGTGGCTGAGTATAAGTTGATCACATTAATCAAACAGTCAGTGAGAGAGGATATTATCTCGTTACTTGAACAAGAGAAAACATCGAAGAGTTTGTGGGAAGCGTTAGGGAGAAAGTGTGTAGGAAGTAATGAAATTGTCAAAAACAAAAAGAAATTGTTGCGTAAAGAGTTTGATTTATCCAGTTGTATGAAAAATGAATCTGTTTGTAAAATGATCGAGAGATTTGGACATCTGAAAATGGAGCTGGCCAGACATGAAATCACATATTCTGAAGAGGAGCCGGTGGATAAATTGTTTGATTCATTGCCAAATGATCAAGAGTGGCAATACTTCGCTCTAATGTTGAAAAATACAATCAAGCCTGAAGATTTAAAAGTGGATTTGCTTATTGAAAGGCTTGAAAGCCATGAGTTGGAGATAAAGAGATCTAAATTCAACAATCCGGCTTATCAGCAGAATGTAGAGCTTTACTACAGAGGAAATGTACCACAGGCTGGGTCTCCAAGAACAGCGTTCTCTGCAGAAAGTTCAAATTCAGTGAACAATGAAAGTTTTCACAGTGGTTTTCACAGTGAATCTTCTTCAAACACTTCAAGTCAATCTGCTTCCAAGAATTTGTTTCAGTGTAATATCGCAGTGGATTTGAAGAATGGGCAGAATTTCAGCGAAGAATCGGCAAAACAACAGATGGTTTTCTTGGCATCTGTACTTGAATCATATGAAAGCCTCGTTGCAGGGAAGATTGGCAATACCAACTTGACGAAAGAAGATTATGACCAATTAGACCCCGAGGAGATGGAACTAATGGATATAAGATGGTGCATGGCCAGTGCGGTTCGTCGAGCACAGCGGTTCATGGAGATCACGGGGAGGAAGTCAATTGGTGGACCATCTACCAAATTGGGATTTGATAAATCTAAGGTGACATGCTTCAAATGCAAACAAAGAGGTCACTTTAAGCGCGAGTGCAGAAATGCGTATGCTAATGATGATTCTGCAAACCCGTTCAATGAAGATTATTACAAGAAAGCGATTTACCATCAGAACAAGTCTGAGCCACCAAGATTGAAACAACCTGAAGAAAAATCAAGGGCTCTTGCAGTTATATATGACGATGAAGGTTACGACTGGAGTCAAGTTTGCCCTGAAGAAGATGCTGTTAGGTATGCATTTGTGGCTGATGCTGATCCTGATAGATGGTGGAAAGCAGACTATGCAAGATGGGAAATTGGAAAATTAAACGAACCATTCAAAGAAGCTCAGAGAGCCAAACGATGGAATGATTAGTTGGAATGTTACATGGATCCACTGGGTAATCCAGTTGCTGACCCATCAAAAGTGGATTTCAAAGCGGTAACAAGTTTGCTTCCAAGGCAGGCTACTTTCAATACACGAAGGTTATCTGATAAAGCATATTTGCCTGATTTGGAGAAGAAGATAAGAGAGGTTTGTGAAGCAAGTCTACCGAAGGTGGTAGAAATGAAGAAGAGAAAAGAAGAAGAATTGAAGAAGATGATTGAAGAAGTAAAGAATGTTGTGAAGATTGCTGCTGAACAAGACCAGAAAGCTGAAGAAGAACAGAAGAATGAAGAAGCTCAGAAAGAAGAAAAGGAGGAAGATCAGAAAGTTGAGACAGAAGAATCAGTGCTGAAAGAAACTGAGGTAAATGAATCTTCTGACTTGTCGAATGTTGAATTGGTTGATGAAAAAGAAAACAAGTGCAGGAATTGCATAGAAATGTGCAAAGCCTGTACTGAAAAAGATGATATCATAAAAACAAAAAATAATGAAATAGATAAACTTGAAAATGTTTTCACAACAAAATGTAAAGAAATGATTGACAAAGAAGAAATTTTGAAACTAAAAGTTGAAAAATTGACACAGAAATGTCAAGGTCTTGAAAAGGATAATGATCTTTATAGACAACTGTGTTCAGCAAAATGTGTTGATTGTGTTGAAAAAGAATCTAAATGTCAAGATTTACAAAAACAGTATGATTCTTTAAAGTGGTCGAGTCAGAGAGTACAAGAAGCTTATGATACTTTGAAGAGCCAAGTCAAAAGTTTTGATCAAAGATTGTCAGAAACTTTAGTCACTAAAGAAATGTATGAAAGAAAGTTTAAAGAAAAGCAAATTGAATTAAACAAATGTGTTGATGAAATTGCTAATCTTAAACAAGTCTTGGCTGAAAAAGAAAAGGTTGTTACAAAACTTCAAAGTTATCATAACTCTTCGTACATTCTTGAACGCATTTTCAACATCACACCAGATGACAAAGATACTGACAATTGAAAAAAGGGTATTGGTTCAGAGTTTCATCAGGTACCACCACCATTGAGAAACAATTATACTTTTTATGATGAGGAAAAGGTGGCAAAGGGTTTGAACATAGCTGACCAGTTACCTGAAAGTATCGATGTGACTTACTCCAAATCTGATGATGCTAATGATTCAGAGGTGGTAAGTAAGGTTGTTGAAAGCGTTTTGAAATATGTGTCTACAAAAGGTAAGTCTGAATCACAGGATGAAGATGAAGGAAATTTTCATGATGGTTATCTAAAAAACACAAAATCCGAGAAAAATTTGGATGATGATTCAAAGGGATTGGTCTATACCATGATTGGATCGGACAAACTATTCTTAGATGTTGTATTCCCGATTCAGAATGTGATTTCAGAGAAGGTCGATAAAGTTTTCAAAATGGTTGAGATTGAGAAGTCAGAAATTTCAAAGTTTGCTGGTAAAGGTCATAAATCTTTTTATAACAAACCTGGTTTTAAGAAGAAAAACATGAAGGCTGGTTTGGGTTATAAAAAGAAACAAAATTGGAAGAAAAATGTTCAGGTTAAAACAAGTTTTGTTCAAGGAAAAAGTTTAGCAGAAGAAGAAAAACTCAAAATTGGACAACAGTCTAATGCGGAGTTTGATGCTATGAAAAAGAAACAACAACAGGCCAAGGATGTTTCAAAGAAAGTGTGTTTTAAATGTGATCAAATTGGACATGTTGCTTGAAAGTGTCAAAATCCAAAGCCTGTTGATGTTGAAAAACAGAAATCTGAGGTTGAGAAATAAAAGTCTACCAGATTTGATTCAAAACAAACTTGGAGGTTCAACACAAACAAGTTTGCTTCGAATCAAACTTGGAAACCAAAACAGACTAGGTCTGATTCAAGACAAACCCAGAATTCTCACACACCCAGATTCAGAACAACACAAAGTTGGTAAACATCGGTTGATATGACAAAACCAAACCAATTTTGGAAACCAAAAGTTGTTGTTCAAAGTCAAAATAATCAAAATGAGTCACGATTTTACAAGAGAAATGCTTCAAAAGGACAGAACTGGGTGGTTAAGAAACAAGTGACTTCTGTGAATGAAGAAAAAGTTAAAGTCAAAGTTGAAAAAGTTTTTGTACGAAATGACAAAGATTTTCCATCATTGAATGAAACTTATTGTGTTGAAATGCCTAAGGTCCAACAGACCTGGGCTAAATTGTTCAAGTAATTGAGTTTTTGTGAATGTGCAGGTGCTCATGAAGTTTGATTGTCAAGGAAGAGAATTGATGAGCAGCCTGGCACAGGAGGAGAAGGTTGCTGAACCCTGGTTTGGTTGAACATGGAGTTTATCAGTTTCTGTAAATAAATAAACTATAATACAAAAACCCTAAAAATTGAAAAATTTTGAAAAACCAAAAATATGTTTTTGTTTTGTCAAAAATTTTAAAAAATTCAAAAATATGTTGATTGAATACGCCGAAACCCTCACGGCTGAACAAACATGATTACTTTCACAAGATTGAAAAACGGTTTTCAAACTGTCGAAAATCAATGGGTTGTAAATCATGGGGGTACGTTATATTTTTCTGCAAATTAGTGCATGAGAAGCAGAAAATAGATGGCGAGACAAAGCTATCAGTGTCGGTTTGTCAAATTTTCTTTAAATGGTTTTGCATTTTAGGGGGAGTAAGATATTGTCAGAAAATCCAAAAACATTAGAAAATTTGAAAAAGCCAAAAACATGATAAAATTCAAAATTGAGTTTTTGTGTAAAAAGAGGAAATGATAGTACATCAGTAGACAGTTACAGTATGCTAAAGAAATGTAATGATTAAATGTGTTAAACGATCTCACCGTGGATGTGTCGGTAGATTTTTATACATTTAGTAAACTTTTTCGGGATATAAACCTAAATTCAAACTTACTTATTTCGTGGGGAACACTACTTGGATATATAGGTAACCCCTGAAATCTCGTTTGAAGGACCCCTCTTTCTGAGATACTAGGTCTTTATGCTTAGTGATATCTGGGGTATTATTCCGGGACTTCTGCTGAATGGAAGTTCTGACCTAGTCTCTGAATAATACTTTTCGCATTGCTTGAAATATAGCGCCGCCCTCAGCAAATTGATGAAACAATAAAATTGATAGTCATTGCTGTTGTAACAAAAGATCCTCTAAAGGGGACACACCAAAAGTTGAGCCGTCATCTCTCTGCTGAACGGAAGTTCTGACCTGAGCTCTCACGGTTTCGTACTATAATTTATTCCCCTTACAGATATCATCTAGGTATACTCACCTGTAAGACTGAATATTGGGATCTGGATACGGGAGTATATTCAAGAGGTGGGACACATGAATGAGTTTAAGTTCTTAAAACACTTAATTCGTATCCTGAATCAGTTGAAATTTGTGTGAAAATTTAAGTGGATCAGTATATCGACAATCTAAGTGAATTGTTTAATTCTTAATGTGTAACTAAGCTTAACGGTACTTGTGACTTGTCAAAAACTGATATGATCCTCTAACGCAAACTCAAACAAAAAATATTGTCTGTAAATATGTTTGTACATATTTCTTTACCGCTTTATATTTCAGAAAAACACAAAAAGATTTTTGATTCTGCTTTATTTTCGACAACTGATGTCTGAAATGCTAAGTTTCAAAATCTAAGTAAGCTGATTGTGTTTCTGAAAATAAAACAAGTTCATTAAATTGAAACTTGAATTAAAATCAAAAATCAAAAATCAAAAATCAAAAACAGTTTGTGATATCTCCAAGGTCATTAATTTGGACTTGGATGATTAACTGTGAGGGATTTGGATGCTTATATTGTTAAAATCTATAATAGAGCCAGTTTTCGATGTTGGATTCTTAAATTCTGCCAAATCTTAAAGAATGTTGATAGGGGAAGAGTATCAAGTAATCCTGGATATATTTCATATTATTATATCTTAGTCCCAGGATCTTGATTTAGAAAGTTTAATAGAGTCAGGTTACGATACCTGGACAACTGAAAATGTTTTCATTGCAAAATGTTTTACTTATGAATGTATGAGATTGCAGATTCCAGACTACGATCCCGATAGCCGAGTCTAAGGGGGAGTCTGAAGACGAGCTCAACGCAAAGGGAAGCGTGCATTCAAGGACCCAGGAACTATTCTGGAGGAGCTTGTAACCGAAAAGTCAGGTGTCGATCCCAAAAGCACGGAAGCTTGACGAAAGGGGGATCCTGAAGAGTCTACCGAAAGGGGGAGCTGAAGCTGAAAACAGATCCACCGGGATTCTGTTCAAGCAAGAAGGAGTCTTCGTTGCTGAAAATGTGTTAAAGCTTCAAGAAGACTCAGTGAGAGAGAGAAAGACCAAAAGCTACGAGTTTGACTCAATGATTGAGATTGACTGCGGAAATATCCAAGGGGAAGTCTGTTAGTGCAGTATGTCTATCGCCTCCGTCATCTCAAGATCGTAGCTGAAGCAGTTTATTTCTAGTGCTTATATTGTAATAGTTAGAAATATCTAGAAAAAGGCAAGGTGGCATTTATGTAAATAATGAGATCTCTCATTATATCACTTGGCCTATAAATAGGAGCCTTAGGGTTTCATTTAGGAATTTTTGCTCATTTGGCATTTAGGCACTTTGGAGAGCTCTAGTGTTAGAGAGAGAAGCTAGAGAGAGAAAGTGCTCTGTACGTGATTCAAGGTGCTGTATGTTATCAAATCTTTTATAGAATCACAGTTATAATTACTGTTTGTGTGTTCGGTCACGATCGTGTACGGATTCCGCACGTTACACGAGTCGGTTCGCAATCGAAACAGAGTCAAAACCGGGACCTACAGAGTGTGTCGTCAATATGCACCTCATCCATAGGGATGATCACTGCCTCTTGGGTTGGACTCTTCTTGAGGTTGGACACATGAAACGTATCATGTACTCCGTTAAGTTCATCTGGTAATTCCAACTTGTACGCCACGGTACCAATCTTTTCCAAGATCTTGAATGGTCCGATGTATCATGGATTCAGCTTTCCAAGTTTTTCGAATTTCTTTGCCTCGGAGATATTCAGCTCTATGATTCTCCTTCTTAAGGGCTTCTTGTTGTGCATCATGAATGCGTGCAGTGAGGTTCGTCCGAATAGTCATTTCCAATGCTCGAACACTTAAGGTCTTAACCCTTTCCTTTCTACTTAACGCGTCTGCTACTACGTTCGCCTTTCCAGGATGGTACTTAATCTCACAGTCATAATCGTTTAGCAACTCAACCCATCGTCGCTAACGCATATTTAATTCATTCTGATCAAATATGTGCTACAGGCTTTTATGTTCTGTGAAGATTGTACATCGAGTACCATATAAATAATGTCGCCAGATCTTCAAGGCGAATACCACCGCGCCTAGCTCCAGGTCGTGTGTGGTGTTGTTCTTCTTATGAACTTTCAACTTTCTCGAAGAGTAAGCAATGACCTTTTGGCGTTGCATAAGCACGCAACCCAATTCTTGACGTGAAGCATCACAGTATACCACGAAGTCCTAAGTGCCTTCGGGTAAAGATAGTATCGGTGCATCGCATAGCTTGTTTTTAAGGAGTTGGAAGGCTTCTTCCTGCTTATCACCCCAGTCGTACTTCTTGTCCTTCTACGTAAGGGAAGTCAGCGGTTGAGCTATCTTGGAGAAATTCTTGATAAATCGACGGTAATAGCCCGCCAAGCTCAGAAATTGTCGAACTTCAGTTGGGGTTTTGGGGGCTTCCCAATTCTTTTTCGCTTCTATCTTGGCCGGGTCTACATGGATACCCTTCTTGTTCACGACATGATCAAGGAACTGTACTTCGCAAATCCAGAATTCGTACTTTGAGAACTTTGCATAAAGGTTCTCTTTCTTTAGTAGTTCCAGAATGGTCCTGAGGTGTTGCTCGTGCTCTTCTCTCGTTCGCGAGTAAATCAGGATATCATCGATAAATACAATCACGAATTTATCGAGATAGGGTTTGCAAACGCGGTTCATCAGATCCATAAATACTGCTGGCGCATTCGTCAATCCGAATGGCATCACAAGGAACTCGTAATGCCTATAACGCGTCCTGAATGCAGTCTTTGGTACGCTCTCCTCTTGGACCCTTAACTGATGGTATCCCGATCGAAGGTCGATCTTGGAATAGTAGCTCGATCCTTGCAACTGATCGAATAAGACATCAATCCTCGGTAGTGGGTACCGATTCTTGATAGTGAGCTTATTCAGTTCTCTATAATCGATACACATCCGCAGCGTTCCATCCTTCTTCTTCACGAATAAAACCGGAGCTCCCCAAGGCGAGAAGCCCGGCCTTATGAATCCTTTATCCAACAACTCCTGGAGTTGTGTAGATAATTCTTGCATCTCGGATGGTGCAAGCCGATAGGGTGCCTTGGCTACAGGAGCGTCTCCTGGAACCAAGTCAATATGGAATTCGACTTGTCGCTGCGGAGGTAGTCCTGGCAGATATTCGGGAAAAACATCGGGGAATTCTTTCACCACAGGAATGTCTTCGAGTTTCGGCTCCTCAGCCTTCTTATCTACAACGTGCGCCACGAATGCAACACATCCTTTCCTCAAGCATTTCTGTGCCTTCATACAATTGATGATGCGCAGAGGCGTGTCTCGTTTTTCTCCATGCACGATGAGAGTGTCATCATTTGCAAGAGGGATGCGAATGATTTTCTCATGGCAAACAACTTCCGCCTTATTCTTGGACAACCAGTCCATTCCAACCACCACATCGAAGCTACCCAATTGAACAGGTAAGAGGTCGATACTAAAGCTTCGCTCACCAAGCTCTAATGTACAACCCCTAACAACTTCGCCCGATTCAACGATTTTACCATCGACTAGTTCTATGGAATAAGGAATATCTAATCTACTAGATTTTATTCCAAGCATACATTTAAATTCCACAGACATGAAGCTATAATCGGCACTAGTGTCAAATAGTATGGATGCAAAGTGATTGTTAACGAGAAACATACCGGTGACCACATTAGGGTCCTCGCGTGCGTTCCTTGCTCCAATCACAAATGCTCGAGCCTGAGCATTGTTCCCCCTTTGGGCAATCTTTCTTGAAATGATCCTTGCTTCCACAACCAAAGCATCCTTGGTTCTGCCCAGCTCCATTACCATTCCAGTTACCATTACCATTGTCGTTTCCACCACCGTTTCCATTACCAGCACCCTTACGGTTTCCATACCCGTTCCTATTACCATTTCCATTTCTTTTTCCCCAACAGTTCTCGGTATGGTGACCCAGTTTTCCACACTTGTCACATTTTGGAATGTGACAAACTCCTTCATGATAACGCTTGCACTGATTGCATTTGGGCAGAGTGCCCTGGTATCCTCTGGCAGGGGCGTCATTCATGGCTGCAAGAGCTTTCGCCTCCTTAGGCGGGTTGGGGTCACGCTTCTTATTGTTGGAACCCTTGTTGTTACGTGTCGCTTGATTTAGGCTCAAATGCTTCCTCTTCTTGTCACCAGACGACTCAACATGCATCTCGGTCTTCTTAGTTGGGTTCAGCGATAACTTCTTCATACGGACAGCATCTTCAGTTAGGCTGACAGCCAGAGTTACAGCCTGAGTGATCGTTTCAGGTTTAGCCGAAGTTACCATGCTGTGAAACTCTGGAGCCAATCCCCATATGTAGCGCTCAACGCGCTTAAATTCGGGAGTCACCATATAGGGATTACTCTTGATAGATCATGGAACCTTCGAGTATAACCAACAATGTCCGCACCCTCCATGCACAACTGCCAGAACTCAGTCTCCAGCCTTTGGAGTTCAGCACGAGAGGAATACATCTCTCTCATTCTTTCTTTTAACTCGTCCCAAGTCATACCATACGCTGCATCATCTCCCAGGGTTTGGACTTGCAAATTCCACCAAGTCAAAGCTTCATCAACTGTCACACCCCAAAAACGTCGCAGCGGAATATAAAACGTAGTGGTGACAAAAGTTGGTGCCCATTTATACCTTGTCGGACGATGCACTCTTTTGTTGGACATTTTAACATATTTTAAAACATAATTATTAAACATTACATTTTAAAAGTCACCACACAACCACATAAGTTAAGTTGTTTTGATCCTCGCGGATCTTATTACAAACGTCCTAGATAGTTTAAAAGTTGTCCAACATATTTAAACAAAACCGCATGCATCATCAAACACAAGATACGCCATGATTTCCCGAAGCCGAACTCAGGTACCTGTAGAACACGTTAAAATCAAGTGTCAACACAAAGGAAGGTGAGTTCACTTATTCGTTTACTAACAGATTTTATTCCAAGGAAAACTTTCTGTTTAGGTGTATATTTAAAAACATCCATTTAATTCTTAGAATGTCCATTTTACTTTCTTAATAAAATCCATGGGCCTTCCGTCGCAGTTTCTCGAACCCGACAATATTGTTACTGCCCAAGTTTTGTATATTAAATTATTGCGTCAATTTTCAGACTCGTATGTTAGCTAGACGATACGAACTATATATTAACCATGCAGGGATAATCAATGCTAGACAATAAACAGAATTAAAATTCGTCGCTTGACTTGACACGGGGCGACCGGTCACGACGGGGTTGTCAACCCGATAGATCTACCAACAATTCCTCGCGCACATTACTTAAATGATTAAACGACATCATGGGCGCAGGGTTCTTTCTCGAAGAACAATATGATGTCTGCCTCACGTACAATATATATATCCTACTAATATAACAATTTAATACACGACGATTTAAGAATTCTCCTGTCACTCAAATGTTGAGACCCAGTCCGGAATTCATCCCCAATCCGTACGGTCCTGTTTCACTTAAGAAATACCGCACATACAATATTCATTCATCAAAAACGTTTTACTTTGAAACGTATAACTTATCAAATTCATATATTTTCAGCGAAAATATATATTTTATATTAAAATGTATGTTTTATTTCGAAAACATTATTAAACCCTTTTAACGACGTGTTCCACCCCCAAAATATATACAAAACAGTAAAAAGAGGGGTTTAGTGACACTCACCTTTGGGTGCGTATTTTAAATATCGCAATCCCAGAGATTGATTTTCTACACGTCCTAATATAGGAACGATTCTAAATCAATATACATAACTTTGAGATTTTCTCGAAAAGTTGTCATTTTTTATTATGTTGGCACGTTAATATATATATTTATATGAGTCCATATACATATATATATTTTTATGATTCTTGCGACTTGAATGATTTTATTGGTGACCATTATTGTGTAAATCCGTTAACTCTCCCGTTTATACGCAATATATCTACGATTTGCGCGTCGTAATATATATACATAAACGTTCATATCATTTAACACCGAAACAAGCGAAATATTACTAACTTATCTATTTTTGTCATTTTTAAAGCAAACATACATAATATATCATATATGTATCAAATTTCATGCTCGAAAAACAAGTTACACATTTAACGAAATTTTACCGTTTTTACCGCACAAAACGTATATGCATACATGCATAATCTAAATTTCCCACTATCAAATTATCACTTAACATATTATCACACAAGGTTCACTCAAAATTTACCCATACTAGTGTTCATCGAAAAATGCGTATTTTAGTGATTCGTTAATGTTTTCGGGCGTCGGAAGTCACGTATGACCAACCAAACACCAAGTAAACTTAAAATTAGTTAAAATACTTATTTTTAAACTAAAAACATTAGTTTATTTACTGATCTAATTCAGTTTTACAAATATCACTCGAAAAGTGTTAGTGTATACGTCTGTAGCTTCCGTCAGCATTTAGTCATGTTTTATATATTTGTGTCCTTTGTAAAGATTTATGTAATGTATGTGTGTTAGATAGAATGACAAGTCAGGAAACGGGACTGTTTTGTAAAGTGTTGGCCTGTGTCATCCGAACGGATGGGCCATCCGATCGGACAGCACTTATCCGACCGGACAGCATGCCATCCGTTCGGACAAGGTCATCCGTTCGGACAGTATGTTATCTATGCGGTCAACACTAACCTTGTTCCTGGGTTGCCTATAAATACCCCGTCCGGGTATCTCATTTAGAACTTTTGACTCTAGAGAGAACTTAGTCAGTGTCTGTCTTCTACTAGAGCTTATGTACTTTCAGAACGTTTGAATAGAAAGATAAGACTGCGTTTAATCGTTGAATTCTGTGTTGTACATATGTGATTTGATCAAATAAATTCCGTACATTAGTCAAAGTCGATTCATCTAAGTTCCTGACGAACAGATCCTATACGAGGAACCAACAAGTGGTATCAGAGCATCCAGGGAGCTGAATCGAGATCTACGACAACGAATTCACCGGAATTCGAGCTTTACTTGCTGATCAGAGTCAAATTTCACCGGAAATTTGACATATTCTCTCACTTACTACTCATTTCTTACATTGTTTTGTTGTTTGTCACCATAAAATCAGAAAAACATAAAATTGGACGTGAATCTACGGTTAAAATTTGATAAAACTGATATTAATCGATTCGCAATCAATCATAGTATAATCCTACCAGGTTTCATAATCAAATTCAATCTAAAACTAGATCAAATTCATCAAAAACCATGTTGAACTGTTCATGTTTGCTGACGTCACCCACTCGCTCGGACAGCTGTCCGAACGGATTGGACTAGACAGTACTTGTTAGTTGGTTGCTGACATCATCAGTGCTACTCGCTCGGATAATCATCCGAGTGGTGTGACTTTGATTGCTCAAGTTTACTTGCATACGTCATCATCCCACCCGATCGGACAGCAATCCGATCGGATAGGATTTGGAAGATCTTGTATTTAGACATTTAACCTGTCATCCGGTCGGATTACCATCCGAGCGGTGAAAGGTTGAAAGTCAAACTTTTCAAAGTTTAAGAGAGTCACTCGAACGAACGACCATCCGAGCGGATCACTATCCGGTCGGATAGCATTTTTACAACAGTACACTTGATTACTTGTGTCACTCGTTCGGATTGTGACTCGACCGGATCATCATCCGATCCAGGTGCTTTTGTTTGAAATCTTTGAAATTTGTGAAAAATTGTCTAAGTGTTTGCAAATTGTTTCAGGTACTCTAAAAATGGGAGACGATTTTCTCAATCCTTTCAGTGACGTTTTTGCTTATACCAGCAACACAGGAGACACTACATCAAGCAACACAAACACTACTGATACTAACCCGAATCCAAAGGAAGCCATTATCGACTCTTTGAGTGTAGATAATGCTTATGGCACATACAACAAACCACCCAAGCTAATGGCAATTGAAGAATACTGCAGATGGGCTAGTCGGTTTGAAGAATGGCTAAAAGCTTTTGCATATTCCTGCTGGAAAAGCTTGAAGAATGGTTTTGATATGGGAAGAATGGATTATGAAAATTTAGAAGAGAATTAGATAGAAAGATTTGTTGCTGAACAGAAATGCATCGCCTTACTTCACCAATCTGTGAGGGATGACATTATATCATTGATCGATTACATAGACTCTCGAGATCTATGGAAGAAACTGAGAGTAAAATGTGTGGGTAGTGCCGAAATTGTTAAAAACAAAAAGAAGCTGTTAAAAAAAGAATTTGATTTGTTTGGGTGTTTGAAAAACGAATCTGTGACAAAGATGATTGAAAGATTCGGTCATTTAAAGATGGAACTTGCAAGACACGGAATTGTGTATACTCGGGAAGAATTGGTTGACAAACTATTTGACTCACTGCCTGATGAGAAAGACTGGCAGTACTTTGCTTTGATGCTGAAAAACACAGTGGAACCAACCAAACTGACTGTTGATATGTTAATTGAAAGATTGGAAAGTCATGAATTAGAGATCAGGAAGACCAACAAAGTCAACAACTCCTCGTATCAGCAGAATGTTGAGTTGTATTATCGAGGAAGTATGATCCCGAAATCTGTGTCACCAAAGACAGCATTTTCAGCAGAAAATTCAAACAGTTCAAATCATGAAACTCCAAGCAGCGGTTATCATGGAGGATCACCCTCAAATATTCCAAGCCAACGATCATCCTCAACCGCTCAAAGTAAATCAGTTCCTAAAAATCTGTTCTAGTGCAATATTGCCGTAGACCTGAAGAATGCTCAAAACTTCAGTGAAGAATCCGCGAAGCAGCAAATGGTGTTTTTGGCATCTGTCTTAGAATCATACGAGAGTCTTGTTGCAGGAAAGATCGGTAACACTAACCTCACCAAGGAGGATTATGATCAGATCGACCCTGAAGAGATGGAGTTGATCGATATCAGATGGTGTATGGCGAGTGCGGTCAGGAGGGCGCAAAGATTCATGGAGATTATAGGCAGACACTCCATTGGCAGACCCTCAACAAAGTTAGGGTTTGATAAATCAAAGGTCACGTGCTTTAAATGTAAACAAAAGGGCATTTTAAACGTGAATGTCGAAATGCATTTGCTGATGATATGGCAAACCCTTTCCGAGAAGATTATTATAAAAGAGCCATCTATCATCAAAACAAGTCTGAACCTCCACGAATGAAACAGTTAGAAGATGCTCCCAAAGAAAAGTCAAGGGCACTTGCTGTTATCCATGATGACGAGGGATTCGATTGGAGTGAACTGCTACCAGAAGAAGATGCAGTGGGCTATGCGTTTATGACAAAGATTGTTCCTTTCAAAGATACCAGAACAGAAGAAGTGAAATACATCAACAGAAAAGTGTCAGCCCAATTCATAAAGAATAGAATCTATCAAACATGGAAAGAAGCAAAAAGGGCAAATAGATGGGATCCTGATCGAGAATGTTATTTAGATCCTAAAGGAAACATCGCAGTTGATCCAGATTCTGTCAGTGTTGAAACTCTCACCGAGCAAATTGCAGAAGAAGAAGAAGCAAGACAGAGAATGTGGTGGGGAGGAGGAGAAACCGAAGAAAAAGAAAAGGAGAAAGAGTCGCAGCCAAAGAAAGTTGATGATGGGATAATTGACACATCACAAGAATTCACAGAAGAAAATCTGAAGAAAATGGCTGACAAAGTGCTTGTTGCGAAAGAGTTAGAGGTAGTTTCTGAGTCTGGAACTGAGTCTAAAAGCAAGGTCAGTCCAAATGATTCAACCAATGAGTCAGGTAAGAAAACCAAAAATGAGAGCGACTGCAAAAATTGCATGAAAGATTGCAAAGTTTGTGGTACACTTGCTTACCTCAGCGGTAAGAAGACTGAAGAACTGACCGGAAGAGTCAGAGATGTTAAAAATCAGATCTTGAGTCGTGACAAAATGTTAAAAGCTTCAAATGATCGATTAAAAGAATTAACTGAGAAAATTGAAAATGATAAAATTGACGTAGAACGTATCAGGAAAGAAAACGAAAAGTTAATTCATGAAAACCGTCAAATTTCAGAAAATTATGAGAAGCTAAAAAGAACGGTAAAAGATTGTGATGAAAGAAATGGTAAAACAGACAAAGAAACTTTGCAACTGACCGGAGTTCTTAGGACAAAAGAAGAGCAAATCAACCTACAGTTGGATGAGATTGCTAAGTTGAAGCTTCAGTTTCAAGAAGCTAAGATTGAAAATGAACGCATCAATCTAAAATTTAACAGTTACAACTCCGCAAGTTTTGTTCTTCAACATATCGTTCCTAAACCAATTGGAAAGAACAAAGCACGCGAAGATGTATACTCGGATGGAACTGGGGTTGGGTATCATCAGGTTCCACCGCCAGTGTTAAATAAGTTTTCAAAGAAAAAGTCCGGGTTGGTTAATGATGAAGAAATAAATAAAGATAAGCTTCCAGACACAATTGATGTCACATTCACTTCATCATCCGATGAAGATAGTGTCCAATCTGAAGTTGTTGAAAGTATGGTTGAAAGTGTTTTAAAATCTGAAAGTGACACTACTGAGGATGATAAATGCTTTTTGGACAAATATATTCCGAAATCAAAATCCAAAAACAACTTAAGAGAAGAACCTAATCTTGTGATGTACAAGATGTTGGGATCTAATAAGTTGTATTCGGATCGTGAATTTCCTTTGGAGAATGTGAATGTTGGAAAATTGAAAAATGTGTTCAAGTTGATTGAGATTGATGTGTCGGAAATCGAAGGTTTGAAACACTCTGAAAGACAATTAAATTTTGAAAAAGATAAATCTTACTATAAAAAACCTGTTGTACCACCACGTTTTTATAACAACAACCAAAACAAATGGTCGGGTGGACATCAGGGTGGTAAGAATTATCAAAGAAGGAACTTTCAGAACAAAAGGTTTGTTGAGAAAATGGTGTTTGCTAAGAGTTCAAGTTCGAGTTCATTTTCCGAACAAGAATCTGAAATTTTTTCGAAAACCTATGAAGAATTCTTTGAGAAGAAGGCCTCACAGCCTCAGACTGAAGGCACAAGTCGGGTAGTTGACACTCGAACATGCTTCAAATGCAATCAAGTTGGACACATTGCACGAAAGTGCACCAACTCAAAGCCTAAGTCTGTTGTTGTCGAGAATCCGAAAAGAAAGAATGATGCAAAAGGAAAGGCTCCAATGTTTGGTGAGAAAAAGTTTTTGAAAAAAGAAAAAGTTAAAACTGAATCTGTAAAAGAATCAGTTAAGAAAACTGAACCCGTAAAGAAGATGGTAACCAAAAATGACAAATTTTACAAGCGAGTTGCGTCATCTCAACAAACTTGGAAGCCAAAATCTGTTGAAAAGAAAGCAAGTTCTCCAGAACCAAAGGTTTCTGAGTCTGCAAAACAATCATCTTATACCACACCAGTAAAGATGAATGTTCCTTTGGATTTCTATGAGAAACTTGAGAAACAAACTTCTACCCCACCAGGGAAGAAGTATGTTCCAAAGAAAGTCCAACCATCTGTTCAACCTCAAAAAGACAAAGTTTTCCTATACAAAGAGGTTGAGGTTGGGACTGAAGAAAGTTTAAAGATAAACGACAAGAATTTCTCACCGTTGTTTACAAAGAAACCTCACATCAAGCTACCTGAGTCAAAAGAGGCTTGGGTGGCATCAACATCTAACTAAGTGTTTATGATATGTGCAGGAGCTTCCAAGATCCGTTTCACGTTGGATTATGGATAGCGGAGCTTCTCGGTACATGACAGGGGAGAAAGCCCTACTTTACGATGTTCGAGGATTTAATGGAGGATATGTGGGATTCGCAGGCAATCAAGGTGGTCGAATAATTGGTGAAGGAACTCTATCTAATGGCATTGTCACGTTTGAAAGAGTAAATTACATCGCCGAGCTTGAAAACAATCTTCTGAGAATCTCTCAGATCTGTGATCGTATGTATACAACGCACTTTACGGATAAGGAATGTTTGATTCTGAAACCGGGATTTGTTGTCCCCGAAGAGTGGATTATCATAAGAGCACCAAGAGTCAATGATCTGTACGTGTTGGACATGAGTGTAGCTACTACTACCACGGGTCAGGCTCATTGCTTTATGTCACAAGCCACTGAAAAGGAGTCACAATTATGGCATCGAAAGATGGGCCATATTCACCTACAAAAGATAAACCACTTTGTACACAATGACTTAGTGAATGGTGTTCATTTGAAAGGTTTCCATCTGGAAGGGGAGTGTATTAGCTGTATCAAAGGCAAGCAAAAGAAGAAATCACATCCACAAAATAAAGTTAACTCTGTTTGAAGACCGTTAGAGAGGATACATATGGATCTTTTTGGTCCGGTGAACATCAAAAGTATAACTGGTGATCTCTACTGTCTAGTAGTAACAGATGATTATTCGAGGTTTTCGTGGGTATCATTTCTGAAGACAAAGGATGAGACGTTTGAAAGTTTGATGGCGTTGTTCAGAAAAATTGAAAATCTGTACCAAGCTCGAATCAGAAGAATCAGAAGTGACAATGGTACAGAGTTTAAGAACAACCAAATGGAAGAATATTGTGATGAGAGAGGTATTTTGCATGAATTTAGTGCTCCTTACACTCCGCAACAAAATGGAGTAGCAGAAAGAAAGAACAGGACGCTAATTGAAATGACCAGGACGATGCTTGCTGATTCAAAGCTACCAATCAACTTTTGGGCAGAAGCAGTATCAGCCGCTTGCTACACACTCAACCGGGTTCTTACAGTGAAGAAATTCAACAAAACGTGTTTTGAACTGATCAACAACCGCAAACCGAACCTGAAATATCTTGAACTGTTTGGGTCTCCCTGCACGGTTATAGAACCTCGTGGTAAATTTGGTCCAATGAAACGAGTCTTTGTTCCAAGCTATAAAAAGATCATCGAAGCATATAATGTTGAGTGTCAAGGTTATAATATGCAACCTCATTATCTTGGTGACTCATGGCGTTATGATTATGATACTCTGTGGAAGTCATTTGATGAAGAGGAAGATTCAGATTTCTTTGACGAGTTGGATATTCTAAGAGAGTATGAGTCATCACAAGAAAGGTTCCCAGCTGAGTCTTCTAGAAGTCAACGGCAAACTTCAAATGATGATGAAGCTGATCCAAGCAATGCTGGTGAACATGATGATATTCAGCAAACTCCTTCATCTCCAGAACGTGAACAATCTCCTGATAATCAGACAACAACAAATGCTGAATCAATACCTGATAATGGGCCAACATTTGATCATGGTGATTCAGAGTCTGAGGGGGAGCAGATCCAGATTTCAGATTAAACAATTCCAGTCAGTGAATAAGGTGCAAATCAGAATGTCACAAATTTGGAAGGCGAGGTGATGCCGAGAACTCTTTCATATCATCCAGAAGAGCTGATTATTGGAGAATTACAGTCAGGCGTCCGCACCAGACGACAAATTGACTAAGGGCTTACTTGTTTTTATTCTACTGTTGCTCCTTTACAAACAGAGTTTTCACTTAGTTGTTTCATTTCGCAGATTGAGCCGCGAACGTACAAGGAAGCACTAACTGAAGATTCCTGGGTCAACGCTATGCAAGAGGAGCTGAACCAGTTTGAAAAGTTGGGAGTCTGGAAACTGGTGGATTTGCCTGAAGGTCATAGGAAAATCAACACCAAGTGGGTGTTTAAGTGCAAGAGGGATGATCGAGGGGTTATAATTTGCAATAAAGCTCGACTCGTAGTCCAGGGCTTCAGTTAGCAGGAGGGTATAGATTCCACCGAAGTATATGCTCCGGTTGCTCGACTTGAAGTGATTCGAATCTTCCTAGCATTTGCTTCTTGGAAAGGATTTAAAGTGTATCATCTAAATGTAAAGTCGGCATTTCTCTATGGTAAAGTGAAGGAAGAGGTCTCTGTCGGACAGCCACCGGGCTTCACCGACCCAATCCATAAAGACAAGGTTTATCTCTTGGATAAGGCGTTATACGGCTTACACCAGGCCCCGAGAGCCTGGTACGAGACCCTGTCTCAACATTTGCTAGCCAACCACTTCATCCGAGGAAAGATAGACGCCATATTCTGATAATACATATCTACGTGGATGACATAATTTTCGGGTCAACAAATGAAGATCTCTGCAAAGAATTTGAAAAAGTGATGAAGCAGAAATTTGAAATGTCATCAATGGGTGAGATGAAGTTCTTCTTGGGTCTTCAGGTCGAACAACTGCCCGAGGGAACGTTCACACATCAAACGAAATACGTTCATGATGTCCTAGAGAAATTTGGGATGTCAGGAATGTCACCAAATTCCACCCCATTAGCGACAAACCATGGAATAAACCCTGACCTCACCAGAGAAAGGGTAGATGAAATGTTGTATCGTTCCATGATTGGATCGCTGATGTATTTGACGGCATCAAGACCGGATATTATGTATCCAACATGCCTCGTAGCACGGTTTCAGTCCAGTCCCAGAGCCTCGCATAGGGTAATTGTGAAAAGGATATTACGCTACCTAAAAGGAACTCCATCGTTGGGGTTGTGGTATCCAAAAGAAGGCGACTTCACGCTTGAGGGATATTCTGATTCCGATTTCGGATGCTGCAAAGTTAACGCTAAATCAACAACAGCGGGGTGCCAGTTTTTCAGACCACGATTGGTCACCTAGCAATGCAAAAAGCAGACCTCTGTCGCTTTATCCACACGTGAAGCCGAATATGTATCTGCTAGCAGTTGCTGCTCTCAGATCCTGTGGATCCAGCAACAGATGCGCGACTATGGTTTGCAATTTCTTAACTCCCCTATCTTTGTTGATAACGAGGCAGCTATAAACATAACAAAAAATCCTGTTCATCACGCTAAAACGAAACACATTGAAATTCGTCATCACTTCATCCGAGACTGTTTCGAGAAGACGTTGATACGAATAGAAAAAATCCACACCGATGAACAAAAAGCTGACTTACATACCAAAGCGTTTGACAAAACTCGTTTTCAATAACTTTTGAAACTTAATGGTATGAAGCTTTTTTCGGTTGCGGAGGGGATCATTGGCGTTGATGAAGGTACCACTGTAGATGATGTTGAAAAGCAATCTGCAATGGTTTGTCGAATTTTTAGATGTTTTGGTATTTAGGGGGAGATAGGTTATTTTTTTTCAGAAAATACAAAAACATTAAAAAAAATTTCAAAAACCCAAAAACATGAGATATCTCAAAATCCAAAAACAATAGAAAACCGAAAAGAGTTTGTGTAAAAAGGGAAAATGATAGTACATCAGCTAGACAGTTGCAGTATGCTAAAGAAATGCAAAGTTTAAAAGTGTTAAGCAGTCTCGCTGATGATTTGCCGGTAGGTTTTTGCACATTTAGTAAGTTTGTTCAGGATATAAACCTAAATCATAACTTGCTTTTACGTGGGGAACATCTCTCAGATATATAGGTAACCCCTGAAATCCTGTTTGAAAGGCTCTATTTCTGACATACTAGGTCTTTATACGTGGTGATATCTAGGGTATTATACCTGGACTTCTGATTTTGCGGGAGCAATAGCCTAGTCCTCGTATAATACTCTGCACAACTTTATTCATAAATCCCCCCTCAGTATAAAAAATGATGAAACATTGAAAAAATGCTAATCATGTGTTGTTGTAAAAGAAGATCCCCAAAGGGGACCCACCTATAGTTGAGCCATCATCTCTCTGATTTTGCGGAAGCAATAGCCTGAGCTCTCATGGCCTCAACATTTAACCCCCTACAGATATCACTAGTGTGCACTCACCTGTAAGACTGAATATAGTAGTCCGGATACGGGAGTATATTCTGAGGTAGTACACGCGTAAAAGTTAAGATATTAAAACACTAAATTCGTATCCTGAATAGTTTGAAATTTCTGTGAAAGCTTAAGTGGATCAGTATATCGGCAATCTAAGCGACTCGTTTAATTCTGAATATGAAATCAAAGCTTAACGGTACTTGTAGCTTGTCGGCAGCTGATATGATTCCCTAACACGCTCACCAAAAATATGTTTGTAAATAGTTTACATTTACTGCATTTCATTTCTGTTTAACATTCTAAACCCAAAAAGATTTCATAGCTTTCTAGTCTAGAAACTTTATTAAAATCCAAAAAGATTTTACAATTTTGTTTTGTTTTATCGACAAACCAAAGTGGAAAGCTGATCTTCAGACTCGCAGTATGAGGAAGATGCAGGAAGTTTCTGAGCTGGACAGATGAGTTGGGAGCTTATCATGTTAATCCTGTGAAAATAAAAAGTCAAAACAAGTTCATTAAGTTGAAACTTGTAACTTTCAGAAAAATGTTTGAAAAAGAATGAACAAAATGTCAGTATGCTTTGTTTCGGGTCAATCAAGGTCATTAAGTTGGACTTGGTCGACAAATTAAGTGCCTAGGGTCATTAACTTGGACCTAGATACTTAAGTGGATTTCTAAAAACTGATAAAATCTGAGAAAATGACAAAAGGTCAAAGTGTCAAAGTCTTGAAAGTCAAATGTGTGCCTCGCTCGGATATGCAATCCAGTCGGATAGGCTATCCGGTCGGACAGCAATCCGTCTCATGTGTCACTATATATAGAGGGTCAATGGTCAGTCAAAGGGTTACTCGCTCGGACAGCCATCCTTCTCTCTCACACTTTTGATTTTCTTATCGTGTTTTCTTCATACTTCTTTGCACAAATCATTGGATCGTTGGTTAGCACAACTTTTACAATGGCAAAGGTACGTTTTCCTTGCTCAAGTCTGATAAAAATTGATGATTGTTGTGTGTTCTTGACCGATGACATCACTGTCGAAGCTTCTAGGCTAGATCTAGGAAGTTTTAGATAGTTTTGAAAAGATTCAAGCATAGGGTTTTGTTCACAATGTTCAGATCTATAGATTCACCGATTCAATTTGTGCCATAACATGTTTAAATTGTGTAGATCTGACATTTGAACAAGTCGGCTTTCAGAGGTATTTTTGCCAAATTAAACCCTGATTAGGACAAGTTTAACAATAATGAACATAGGGTTGTGATCGCAATGAGATTTTCTACATAGATCTGTGTTCAATTTGAAGTTTAGAGTTAGAAAATTTTGATGCTCATGTTGTGTTCAAACTGTTCTTGACTTGATTGACAATCCGGTGGAGTGGCAATCCGACCGGATGACCACCAATCCTAGCAAATTTACTTGTTAGATTTGTTAAGTGTTTGATGCATTGAGATTTGTGCTAGGTGTTTGTACCTTGAAATTTATGTTCTTAACTGTTATCCATATGTTCTTGATAAAATGGCAACCCGGTCGGATAGCAATCCGACCGAGTGACCATCCGTCCCATAGCTTGATTCTTGAAATCTGTGCCTTTTTGTTGAAATGCTGTGAATATGTTTGGCAATCTGGTCGGATGACAATTCGACCGGGTGGCAATCCGTTTCATAGTTTTACATAAAATTTGCCTAGGGATGTGTGCTTTCACTAAGTGGCTTGGAATGATTGTCAATCCGGTCGGATGGACCGAGTGGCAATTAGTTTCAAATACACTCTTTTACTTGTTCATCTCTTGTCCTGACTCGAGTGGTAATCCGGTCGGATTGCAATCCGAGCGGACAACCAATTTTTTTCACCTAACTTAAATGGTAATCCGGTCGGATAGCAATCCGAGCAGATAACCGATTCATTCACATAACTCAAATGATGATCCGGTCGAATGGCAATCCGACCGGACAACAAAGTCATTCACATCTCTTTATTTTGAAAATTTGAGCATTCATGTCTTGCCAATCCGGTCGGATGACAATCCGGTCGGATAGCCATCAGATGTTGACTTATGAGGATTTAATTTTTAAAAGGCAATCCGGTCGGATGACAATCCGGTCGGACAGCCATCCGAGCCTCTGAACTCTATATAATGAGATTTTCAATGTTAGAAATTTTTTGAGAAATCTCAAGAAATGTATCATTTGTAAAATTTTCTACAGGACTGGGAGAAATCGCATAACATCTACTGTCTGTTAGAAACACAGTATACAGAGAAAACTGTAGTTGAAAATATTGCAAAATTCTTGAGAGAAAGCAGGATTGCTAAGGCGCTAACTAACAAAACCATAGTCTATGAATCACATGTCAGATGTTTTTGGAACTCTGCAAGATACGAAGAGAAAGATAAGACGATCTATTCTGCAGTAACAAAGAGAGATGAAGATGGACAAACTGTGGATTTGGAGATTAAGATAAAAGTTGGAGATGTGAGACGTGTATTAGATTTAGGTGATTCTGATGATGATCCAACCATTATCCCTGAACGTCTAGCAAAAGGATTATGGTGCAGAATGGGATTCACAGGGCACATAAATGGAAAAATATTAAAGAAAAATTTCAGTCATGCTTATAAGTTTTTGGTACATTGTGTTGTTCATGCATTATCGCACAGGAAGGGTGCATATGATGAAACATCGGACTACATCATGAACATCATCACTTGCCTTGTTTTGAATAGGCCATACAATGTTTCTCAAGTGATTTTTGATTACATGACTGAGAATACAATAGCTGGAAACAAGAAGTACATCATGTATCCTCGCATTGTACAAATGTTGATTGATGATAAGTTCAAGGACCTTGAGAAGAGTGATGATGATATTTTAGGTCTGAGGCACATGACACCAGATACCATAAGCAGACTTATTAAGGGTCCTAATCCAGGAGCAAAAGGAATGATTTGCAGGATTAAAGAACCAGCATATATTGCTCCAGAGAACGATGCATGGAGACACCAAAATAGTGATTCTGACAATGAAGACATGAAGATGAGTGAGTTTAAAGAAAAGAATACCAGATGGTGGGTTGAGAAAGTAAAAGATGGAAAGAGAAAGAGAACTCCCAAGACATCCCCTGCAGTTCCTATTCCAAAGGAACCAGTTCCTAAGATTGTGATAAAGGGTACAGTGAAAGGGGGAGTTATAAGGAAGTTAGAACTTTAAAACTTTTAAACATTTCTAATGACTTTCTTAATGCTTGTTTTGCAGGGCCTTCTAAAGAACCTCAGCAAAGGTTGGTGGATGAAAATGTGATAGATCCTACAAGCATTCCACAAGAAGCAATTGATCTGACAAAGGTTACATTGGAACAACTCATTCAGCTCAATGAAGCTACAGCTGCTGCTCAGAAAGTTCAAAGTTCAAGTGCTCAACCTGATAGTGGAAAAGGCAAAGATCCTGAAGGTGTGGTTCAGGATGATTCCAGTGAAGATGATTCTGAAACTACTGAGTCTGAGTCAAAGCTTGACCCAACAACACTTGGAAGAGGAAAAGCACAGTTGAAGAAAAAGTCTACAAAGAAAAGGAAAGATTCTGATGAAGAAGATTTATCTTATACTCCATCCGCTGAAGAATCAAAGAAATTAAGAAAAAGAAAGGCTATTCAGACTGGCGTCATTCCAAGGAAAGTACGAGCAAAGAAAGGTGATGCTAAAGTACAAAAGGATCAAGGCGGCAAAGGTGAAAAACAAGTTGAAATGTCAAAGGTTCAGGAACCAGAGGTGCAAAGTGTTAAAGTACCTGAAGTTGTGGTTCAAAAGAAGAAAGGTGATGATGATTACATTGAAATCACATGATATAAAGCTGCTACACCTCCACCACCACCTCCACAAGATCAACCTGGATCCTCTTAACACAAGAATGAAGCTTTTGATAATCTGTTTGGAAGTCTTCCACCCGCAACTGGAGTATTTACAGAAGATATTCCAGAAGATGATTATGACATGTTCAATAATGAAGCTGTGAAAGAGTTACTAAAGAAAGTTGCTGATCTTGAAAAAGCTAAAGATAAAGCTGAAGCAGAACGTGATGTTTTAAAGAAGCATGTTGAACAGCTGATGAAAGCTCATGATCAAATCAGAATGGTGTTGATAGATCAAGAGGAGACTATAAAGAAAATGAAGAATGATAGCAATGATAACTCTAAGGTGTTCGAACTCCTAACAGCAGAGATTGCTTCATTGAATGTGAAGATAAAGAATCTTGAAGATGTGAATCAAACACTGAATCAGCTTCTCAGTGAAATGAGTGAAGCTTAACGAATGAAATGAAGGTGATAAAGCTAGAAATGGAAGCCATGAAAGCTAATAAAGTGGTAAAGGATGAACAACTAAACATGTTATACTCTGTCATGGAAAGTCACCTGAAGATGGATGTTCATGCTGCATTCAATGAAATAGAAGCAAAAAGAGCTGAGGAAAGAAGAATTGAACGAGAAAGATGTTAGTGCATGCGTCTGTCGACTTCGTCTTGTATCGAGTCTTGTATGTAGAATGATAGACCAGGGCATGTTATACGAGGAAAATAGAAGAGTTTACATATGTTTGAGCTAATTTCGTTTGAAGATGTCATGTGATGATTCAAATGAAATTAACTAAAGTAATTTCGTTTGAAATGCATCTTGACACTTTCAAACGAAATCACTCCTCCTATAAATACCTTGAGTGCTAGTTCATTTGTAACAGTTCCGGTCAGTGTAACGAAGTGCTGCCGAAGTATCCACAGACTTGTAATTGATCTGAAATCAATATACGGATAGTTTAAAGTGTGAATCTAGCTGAATTGACCTTAGTACGATTGTTTCCGCCTCTCATACTGAGCAAAACTCTTCTGATCGACTCGTTCGGGTCTGAAAACGATCCTACAAGTGGTATCAAAGCTCAGGAGGAAGAGTTCATACCAATTCTGCTGAAAATTCTGTTTTTCTACACCTTCTTTCAAAATTAAACAAGTTTCCATGGTTAAAAACGTCTGATTTTCACATATCATGTGCATAATGTTGTTTTAACAAACCCTTGAGAGTTTCAGAACTAAAATCAGCTTAAAACTTGATCAATTGGACAATTTTTGGACCGATATGATGACATCATTCTGATTTCGTTTGAAATTTGCTGGCTGATTTTGTTTGAGATTGAACATTGTTCCTGATTTCGTTTGAAGTTACTTGCTGATTTCGTTTGAGAGAACACATTGATACTGATTTCGTTTGAAACTACATGTTAATACCGTTTGAAACATGTATTCTGTTTGAGAAAGTTGAGTAATTTCGTTTGAAGATAGGCATTCCGTTTGAAATCGTGATTTCGTTTGAAAGGACATACAGATTCAGCAATTTCGTTTGAACAAGTGTTGTTTCAAACGAATTTAGTCATCTTGTTTGAAAGGGTATTTCCTTTGGAGTGGTATTCCGCTTGAAATTGGCAGATTGTGAATTTTTGAAAACTAAAAACATGGAGAACGAGTTTTATAACGCTTTTGCTAGTCCAATGACTGTTACTCAGAACACGATGCTTGAAAATGAAACTGGAACAACACAAAAACCGCCTAAGCTTTTGGACATTGATGATTTCAGTGGATGGGCTGAACGATTTGGTAACAGGGTTGAAGCTTATCATTTAGATGCATGGGAACATACTGAAGTTCAATATTTCAGACCAGTTGGTAGTGATCGAGAGAAAATACCAATTAGAGATTTGAGTGCTGAGGAGAAAAAGAAATACAAAGATGAGAAGTTGATGGTTAGTTTGTTGCAGCAGGCAATTAAAGAAGACATCTTGATTTTACTTCAACATAATGGAACTGCACATTCGATTTGGACAGAATTAGAAGCAAAGTTTCTTGGTAGTGATAACATGCTTAAGAACAAAAAGTCGTTGATGAAGAAGGAATTCGATTTGTTTCGAGGTTTAAGAAATGAAAGCACCAAGCAGATCATTGAAAGATACTGCAATTTATTGAAAAACATGAACAGATTGAGTATCAGAAAGGATAAAGATGAGTTGATTGAAAAATTAGCTGATGCGTTGCCACATGATTAGTGGGGCACGTATCTTATGATGTTGAAAAATAAACCGGGTTTTAATGATCTAACATTGAGTGATTTTATTAAACAGCTTGAAGCTCAAGAAATGGAGCAACGAAAGATAGCGAGAATGAAGAATTATGATGGAGAGCAAGACATTGGTTTGTACTACAAAAGTGGTGTTAATGACAAAACCAAGTTTTCGCCAAAAGTTGAAACTGCTTTCAGTACAACAGGATCTTCTGAAAAGTCATCTCAAGGATCAAGTAACAAGACGGAATTTTCTTCATTTCCATCATTTGATCCACACTTTTCTACAACAAAGAGTGGCAAAGTACTTCAATGCAGCATTGCTTTAAACCTTGAAAATGATCAGAATTATACCGAGGAAGTTGCTAAAAGCCATATGTCTTTGTTGGTAACTGTGCTTGAATCCTATGGAGGTTTAGTTGCAGGAAGGATTGGGAATCCAATGCTAACAAAAGAAGATTATGATCAAATAGATGCTGAGGATATGGAATTGATGGATATAAAATGGTGCATGGCTAGTGTACTGAGACGAGCTGAAAAGTTTAAAGAAATTACAGGCAGAGATGATTTTCGCGATGCACATGTTTCAGCTTTAGGATTTGATAAGTCTAAAGTTACTTGTTTTTTATGCAGGGAAAAGGGGCATTTCAAGAGGGAGTGCACAAATCGTGAAGCAAGTGGAACTCAAAATCCCTTTGGAAACAATGATTACTATCGAAAAGCATTATATCATCAAGTTGCTCAACAGCCACATCAACATCAACAACAACAACCACAAACAGCTCATGGTAGGAAAGAAATTGAAGATTCAAAGAGAGCATGTCTTGGTAATCAAGATAATGGAAAAGGATTCAGTTGGGATAAATACATTCCAAAATATAGTAAAGCATGTTTGGTAGAACAAGAAGATGAAAAATTGGCAGAAGGTTTCAGTTGGGACGATTATTGTCCAGACAAAGAATTACTGGCTAAAGGATTTGTTGCTCATGTTATAAATGATTATACTGATGATTATTGGGCAGAAAATGTCAGAAAACGGTTAAATGGTGAAGCTGAGAAAAAGAAAGAAGTTGTAGAAGAAGTTCAAGTGAGAGTAGTTAAAGAAGTTCCAGCATTTGAAATCAAAACAGATGATGAGGTAGTAAAAGTTGCTGAGAAGTGTATGAATTGTGATTCTCTGATAATGCAGAACAATGAATTGCTGCACAACATAAAAAGGCTGAAAGAATCATATGATACCTTGAACAGAGAGATGAATAAGTACAACGAGTCAAGCAGTGAACAAACTGTAGCAATGAATACACTCAAAGGAGCTTACATGAGACAGCTTGACGATGTCAACTATTACACAAAGAAGTGTGCTGAGCTTGAATTGAAGTTGGCAACACAAAGAATTGAAACTGAAAGAGTTAACAATTTATTAAAAAGTTACTCATGTTCTACTTTTGTTGTTGACAGGATTTACCCCATAGTGGAAAAATTGAAGACATTTGAAGAAGAGAAGACTTCGAGAGAGGAAAAATCTGTGACAAAAGAAGATGATGAAGTGAATACATCTGGTAAGAAATCAAGTGTGGTTTATAACAAATGTCCGCCTCCTGTTGAAAATGCATATTCTCCACGAAATGCTAATTCTGAAAGAGTCAAAAAGGCAACGAACTTACAGTGGGAGTCTAAGTCGTCAGATAATTTGCCAGAAAGTATAGATGTCACTTTTACGTCGTCCGATACTGATCATGAGTCCGAGTTAATTAAAAAGGTGGTCGATCAGGTGTTGGATAAGGATGAATCAGAGGAGTCAATGTCGGAGTCGAAATCAGAGTCCAAGTCAAAGTCCGACATGTCAAGTCAAAAAGTCAAACAGGAAAATCGGGTGTATAATAAAGAATTTTTGTTATCAAAATCTAATTTGAATGACGAACCGGTCAAAGTAGCATATACTTTGATAGATTCTGACAAATTATATTCTGATGAAATTTTTCCAATAAGAGGTATTAAACCGGAAATGATTAAAAAGGTTTTCAAACTAACAGAAATTAATATTTCTGAAATAAAAGATGTAAATCTTTCTGAAAAATCTAAACTTTACACCTCAAGAGTTCAACAACGTTTAAACAAGAAAATGGGTTACGATTATGGTTATAGTTTTCAAAAGAAACCAAACCATAATGGTAATTTCAAAAAGAAAGGACTTGGTTTTATTCCACCGAAAAACTATAAAAATGAGAAAATTTATAAACCTAAAACTGTTTTTGTTTCAGGAACAAGTGCTGAGAAAGAACAAAAGAGTTCATTCTGGAAGCAAACGAACAAAGAATTCCTTGCAAAGAAGCAAGAAGAGATGAACAAAAGTGTTGTTCAGAAGAAGACAGAGACAAGAACCTGTTTTCAATGTAAAACAGTTGGTCATATTGCCAGGAATTGTCCAAAGACAATGCAAACAAAACAGGAAGTCTCTGGTAAACTAAAAGAAAAACTTGTTGAGAAAACTGAACTTACAACCAGAAAATTTACAGGTTTTGAAAATTCAACTTTTGAAGTTGGTGAATGTTCAAGGAATGTTTTAAAAAGAAAAGAAAATTTAAAAAATCAAAAGTGGGTGGTTAAAGGTTCAGGGAATAGTTCTGGTGATGAATCTGATTCCACAAAATCAGAGGAGTCAAAAGTTGTTATGAAAGAAGAGAATTCAGTTCCAACTGTGGATGATGCAAACTTTCCACTACTGAGGGCTGAAAATTTTAAGAAGAAAGTTGGAAAAGTCGAAATCTCAAATCAATTCTATTCTCAAAAGAAAGAATTTGATGTTGAAAAAGTGTTTAATGGAAATGTTAAAAAGATTTTTGGTAAAATGGTCGATGGGAAGGTAAAAGGGGTGAAAGAATTTTATGAAAAAAAAAGAAGTGTTCAAACCCCTGAAGAAGTTGAGAAGGTTACACCTAAAGCTGGTTAGGCTTGGGTGTCTGTATTTTTTACTTAAAATCCTGACTTGCCGGAGCTCCCAAGTTGGTAATCGTGGAGCATGAATCGGCATCATTCTTTGTTTATGAAAATTGTTTTTGTATAAGTGTGACTTGCCGGAACTCCCAGGTTGGTAAGTGAGGAGTAGGAATCGGCATCTTGAGAATTCAACCCACATGTGGTATTGGTTGGTAAGCCATGTGGTTAAAAAAGGTTTTTATCTACAAGTGGTAAATCAAGGACATTAAGTTGTACTTGCATTTTCCTACAAGTGGTTGAAAAACAATGTGATGAACCAAACCCTTAACCTACAAATGGTAAAATCAATCAACAAAAACTTATTTTCCGGAAAAACCATTTTGATTAAAACAAACTTAAGTGTTTTGAAATCACTATGGGAAAATAGTTTGTTGTGAGGGAGAGTTCTGATTGTTTACGTCAAGTGAATGGAGAATTGAAGTGATTCGATATCAGTTGTCAATTTACTTGTAAAGTTTGTTTTTCAAATTTCCTAAAATGTGTTTGCATTTTAGGGGGAGTAAGAAATTTCAGAAAATCCAAAAATATTTGAAAATTTGAAAAAGCCAAAAACATGAAAAAATGAGTTTTGTTGTATAAAAGAGGAAATGATAGTACATCAGTGGACTGTCACAGCATGCTAAAGAAATGGAATGATAAAATGTGATAAACGGTCTCACTAAAGATGCGACGATAGGCTCAGCTAGACTAGTAGATTTGCGATAACGATACAAACTTAAATGAAAAGGCCTAGTTCTAGTGGGAAACATGGTCAAAAGCATAATACTTAGTTTTGTCCTTCTTGATTGTATGCCTACTCAGTAATCGCTGATTGTCGAAATACATAAAACTGGTTAAGTTTGTGAACTTTCACAACTTTGCTAAAAAGTCGTTGTGATTGTGCATTTTATTTTGCAAAGATTTAAACTTGTTTTATTTCTTTATTTTGTTTAAGCATTGGACATCCTCTGCGTATACGTGAGTATCGACCTGGATGTTATTGCCTAAACGTTCTGTTTTATTTTCTTTGGTGTTTCATTTAAGCTTTGGATCACCTCTGCGTATACGTGAGTATCGAACTGGTGGTTAAAGCCTAAACAATTTCAACTTGTTTTATTTTTTTATTTTGTTTAAACATTGGACTTTCTCTGCGTATCGAAAGATCGACCTGATTGTTAATGTTTAAATTTTCTGCTTTGTTTTCGCACAAATCACAGTTGATAAAAGTTTAAAGGCATTATTTGAGTTATTATATTGCATGATGAGGGGATATGCTGAGATCGTGGGGTCTATAAGAACTTAGTGCAAAATTAATATACCTTAACATATCGGTAAGCATTTCGAAAGTTTTTAGATTGAGTTTAAGTGGATAACAATATCGTCAATCTATGTGAATTGTTTAGAACTGAAAATGTTTAAAGCTTAACGGTGTTGGTGATTTGTCTCAGAAACTGATATGATCCTCTTACACAAACTCACAAAAATATTGTCTGTAAATATTTTTTTTACTGCATTTCTTTACATTAAAAATCCAAAAAGATTTTCAGTGTGTTTTAGCATAAATTTTTGAAATATTCAAAAAGATTTTCGACAACTGGTGTTGGAGAGCTGATTTTCAAAATTCCAAGTGCTAAACTTGATGAACAGGTTTGGGAACGATTGTATGAAGAAGTTGTGTTTTTAAGTGGTTATCAAAGATTAAATCATTTTTGAATGGTACTTGCAAGTGGTTTTTAAATTTGCAAAATTGTAAATTTGTGTAATTTATATTTGGGTAGAGATTTGTGCAGGTTAGCCAGGTTCCGATACCTGAGTTAGATGAGTGCAAGATTACGATCTAAGAACCTGTGAAAAATGAATTCCAGACTGCGATCCCAGCTTAGCGAAAGGGGGAGTCTGAGGACATCGAGAGGAAATCTGAAGATAGTAGATCCAAATTCAAATTCTGAAGATTACGAGAAAGAGAAAGAGATTGATTGAGGATGCTTACAATGGAGAATTTTTAAAGAAAGTGTGCAGACTGATAAAGACTGAAGGTTTGACAATCGAAGACTCGACACTGAAGACTCGTCAACATTCGAGGGGGAGTCTGTTAGTGCATGCGTCTGTCGACTTCGTCTTGTATCGAGTCTTGTATGTAGAATGATAGATCAGGGCATGTTATACGAGGAAAATAGAAGAGTTTACATATGTTTGAGCTAATTTCGTTTGAAGATGTCATGTGATGATTCAAACAAAATTAACTAAAGTAATTTCGTTTGAAATGCATCTTGACACTTTCAAACGAAATAACTCCTCCTATAAATACCTTGAGTGCTAGTTCATTTGTAACAGTTCCGGTCAGTGTAACGAAGTGCTGCCGAAGTATCCACAGACTTGTAATTGATCTGAAATCAATATACGGATAGTTTAAAGTGTGAATCTAGCTGAATTGACCTTAGTACGATTGTTTCCGCCTCTCATACTGAGCAAAACTCTTCTGATCGACTCGTTCAGGTCTGAAAACGATCCTACAAAAGACGAATGGCTGAAGAAGCCACTCAAAAGAACAAAAATGTTATTGAAGAAATTCAAGAGGCTGGTGGATCTTCAAGTCAAGCTGATGTTGAAATGATTGATATTCAAGAACAAAATGTTGAAAATGCTCAAGAACAAGATGTTGAGGATGTTCAAGAACAAGTTGCTGAAGATGCTAACAATGAACAAGATCAAGACTTCATGCTGGTTGGTGAGTCTTCTCTATCCTTTGATCTAGATGAAGTTATTCGTCGAGTTACTGCTATCCAAAAGAAAAGAAAGGCAAAAGAAACATTGTTGTTAGAATGGAAGACACAACAGTTTGTTCTTGTTGGAAGACCATCCACAGTGCCCTATAGCTTAAAAGAGATTGTTCGCCGAGTCAAAATTGAAGAAAGGCGAAAAGAAGCAAAGAGAGCTCGTGGAGAAGTTGTTGATAGTGATTCTGATCTGGATATTCTTGGTGATGAAGAAGAACACGAAGATGAAAATAACGATGATGAGAAGTCTGATCAGAAAGATGATAAGAAAGATGATGATGATGACAAAAAGAATGATGATGACGATCAAGGTGCATCGGGATTGCTAGTTGAAAATCCTATTGTTGAACAGAAAATTGAAGAGTTCCTGAATGATGAAATCAATGAACAGGAAGATGATTCACAACATGAAGCTTCATCATCTGGGAAACAACACATTGATCAGGTATTCCTTACAAATCCAACTGTTATTTACTTACATGCTAGACATGAGGAGGAGATAGAAGTTAGGAGGTCAAGAGAAGAGATGTTGGAGGAATTGGGATTGAATGATGGGAAATTTAAATTTGATATCGAAGATGAGATACCTCAGTCATTTGAAGATGTATTTGAGCCGAGATATGCTCATGAAGCTGATCACTACAATGAAGTTTTTGTTGAAGATGCTTCAGACTCCTCTGATGAAGAAACTGATTTCCACTATTCTGGAGTTGATGAGACATTTCCATCATTGGCGGAAATGTTCAAGGATCGAAATGTAGATGAGATCAGGAGAAAGATTGTGGAAAAAGTGTCTACTGAAGGTATTCCAGAAACCATACCCAGAGAAAATCTTGCTGAAGAGAGGAAGAAATGGTTCAAAGTTATGCCAAAGGAGAGAAAGAAACTTAGGGCACTTCAGTTCTTCACTCACAACAAAGATCTTTCTTGGGGTGACATTCTTTCTTGGGGTTATCTGGAAGATTTACAAGTTTATGCCATCAGACGGGAACAGGGGGTATAGTACTTCGAGTTTTTGTCAGATATTAAAACCCTTCCATGGTGGGATATAGATGAGTTGGTGAAAACGAAGAACATTAAAGAATTTTATCATGGTTTGGATGTAAAGCAGCACGATCAACATTTATGGAATTATGTGAAGCTGCAAGCAAAAGCAAGGTATCCTGATTGGAAACCTCACTTTCCAGAGCAAATTATTACATACTTGGAGAATGGTGAGAAAGACATCACTCTGGATATCATGCCTCCTCACTGCTTAAAGAATATGCCTTTACGGGCAATGGAGCAAGATTTCCATGAAGAGTTTGAAGGGTGGTTGTATAATCAGACTACGGCTGAGGCAATAATCTCGTTACATAACAAGTCCACTGGAGAAGCAAGAAGGATCTGTGTGTTAGATCCTATGTGGCTTGTGAATTGTTCAAAGAAAGACATAGATTGCCTATTCTACAACAAAATAGTTTACGAAAGGCCTGCCAAAGAACAAGCATTGCAATATCAAAAGATAGTGGATGTGTGCTTTGCTCAAGACATCAATTCAGGAAGATATTGGAAGACAAAATGGAGAGATCTAGAGATTGATGAGTTCCTGAAAAAGTACAAACGAGAAAAGAAATTTAAAAAGATTGCTGAAAGAGCAGCTGAGGTTGGCAAACGCAAGTTGGAAAAGTCAATACCAATGGATCAAACGCCGATTGAGAAAGAGGAAAACAAGATTCCCAAATGGGATCGGAAGCGTGATGGTGATCCGGTGTATAGAAAATATTGGATCGAGGAAGGAAGACATATAAGAAAAAGAATGTTAGAAGAGAAAGCAGAAAAGAGAAGACAGAGATCGCGTGAACGAAGACGCAATAGGAAGGACTGAAGACTATGCTGGAAGGAACTGCAGCTACATCCGAGGGGGAGTCTGTTAGTGTATACGTCTGTAGCTTCCGTCAGCATTTAGTCATGTTTTGTATATTTGTGTCCTTTGTAAACATTTATGTAATGTATCTGTGTTAGATAGAACGACAACTCAGGAAACGGGACTGTTTTGTAAAGTGTTGGCTTGTGTCATCCGATCGGATGGGCCATCCGATCGGACAGCACTCATCCGACCGGACAGCATGCCATCCATTCGGACAAGGTCATCCATTCAGACAGTATGTTATCCGTGCGGTCAACACTAACCTTGTTCCTGGGTTGCCTATAAATACCCCATCCGGGTATCTCATTTAGAACTTTTGACTCTAGAGAGAACTTAGTCAGTGTCTGTCTTCTACTGGAGCTTATGTACTTTCAGAATGTTTGAACAGAAAGATCAGACTGCGTTTAATCATTGAATTATGTGTTGTACATCTGTGATTTGATCAAATGGATTCCGTACATTAGTAAAAGGCGATTCATCTAAGTTCCTAATGAACAGATCCTATACGAGGGACCAACAAAAAGCCGATTTTTGACCGTTTTAACGCATAGTTTTGCATTAAACGTTACCATAACCATCCCAACTCGAAACGACTTGATATTTTAACACAATACTTGTTATTTACCGATTATAATAGTGGTTATAATCAGATTAGTGCAGTTTTTGTATAAGTCACATAAATCATGCGATTTCACGTATTTTACAACTTTTAATGCACCATGTACAACATGCAAAGCTAGCAAACATTATGACAAAGTTACAAGTCACTAAACACTTTAAAATAACTTCATTTTAGTGTTTATATTCTGATTAGATCAAATTTTTATGAAATCATAAACATATGATCATTTCATGCCTTCATCTCATCATGTAAATTCACATATGTGCATCTAATGCACTCACACATTATCATCATCATCACTCATGATCTAATCATGCTCAAAACTTCACTAACATAATATTCAAACAAATATTACACATAACACAATAATCTTTCAAATCATTCATGTTCACTTATGCTTAGATCTTTCACTTTTATAACAATTTTCACATGCATGCATACATGTATACACACACATATACACGAAATTTATACACACATATACATTCAAAATTTCACTTTTCAACACATCACTTTCAAATCTTAGATCTTTTAGAACCTTCTTGCATGATATCTAAAAATCCCTTTAGTCATCATATATTTCAAGAAAGCAAATAATCAAGAACTTTTTCATCAAAAATCAAAATACAATTTCTACATATGTATATACACACAATTTGCCATATACTCATACATGCACACACCCATTTTTATTTTCCTCAAAACTTATTTATTTGATGGTTTCAAGTTAGTGTTTAGATTCAAGAATCAAGAGAAACTTTTACTATCAAGAACAATGTTTAATGATATATGTTATACCTTCAAGAGTTTAGATGGGTTTTTACTAAAAGATGATGTTATGAGGCTTGATTTTGCTTGATACTTGCTTGAAATCACTTCCAAACCTTCTTACAAGCTTCAAATCACCATGTAAAGACCTTGATTCTTCATGTTTTGATTTTGAAAATGAAATGTTGAAGTGGGAAGGGGTGTTCGGCCGAGATGTTCAAAGAGAGAGAGAGAGTGTGAATGAAATTTGAATGTGGTCTTGGAATTGGGTATGTATGAGTGCATGCAACAAGCATAATCAACATTTTCAATTCTCAAGAAAGGACAAGTGTCCATTTGCAAGAAACAATGGCATTTTGGCAGCCCAATTTGCCGCCACATATGGCCCCCTCTCCCGAAATATATACATACATACATATATTATATGTATACTAGTTCAAAAACAGGTATTTTACTGATTACCGGGTATTTTATCTAGCGGTTTAATCCCGTTTTAGTGCGTTTTAAATTATTTTTATTGTTCTATAAAAATAATCACTCAAAATTATTACTGAAATAATTATCAGTTGCCCTGACTGGCTGCGTTGACAGTATTTTATTTAATTCGCGCGGTACGCGCTCAAACTCGAAAAAATAGAGTTTCTTAGCGTTTGAATTATTTTTCCACACGGATAGGATTAAAATTATTATTCTAATCATAACAGACTATTTTTAGGATTTTAACACTGATCGGGTGGTCACCGACGTTCGTTTCGCATTTTAAACGTTACGCGATAAGCGTTAGTTTTATCGTTGCCAACATAATTTTATACACATCTAAATTTAACAACACATCAAATATCATATATTAACATCACAGTCAGTCACAAATAGTCATGTTACATGTCTACTACACAGATTACTATTGTCCGGTACGGCCTGAGAGGCCGAGTGTCAAAGTCTCCCCCTGTTTAGGGAATTTCGTCGCCGAAATTCTACTTCACAGGTTTCGTTTCCGCACTCGGTGGGAAGAGGTGAGGATATTTCTATTGCATTTGGTCCCGTCGCTCCCAAGTGAACTCTGGTCCACGCTTAGCATTCCAACGGACCTTGACCAACTCAATCTTACTCCTCCTGAGTTTCTGGGTTTTTCGATCCAGAACCTCCACTGGTTCCTCGATAAATCTCAGTTTATCGTCCACTCGAACCTCTACAGGGGGTATAATTAGTGTCTCATCAGACAGACACTTTTTCAGGTTGGAGACATGAAATACGTCATGAACTCCAATCAACTCCTGTGGCAACTTGAGCCTATACGCAACTGGTCCAACTCGAGAGATGACTTCGAAGGGACCTATATAGCGCGGGCTCAACTTCCCCCTCTTCCAAACCTCACAACGCCCTTCCATGGCGATACCTTCAGCATAACTCTATCACCAACTTGAAACTCCAGCGGTTTCCTTCGGTTATCTGCATAACTCTTCTGTCGATCCGCGGAAGCCTTCAACCTATTCTTGATCTGGACTACCTTGTCCGTGGTCTCCTGAATGATCTCGGGTACGGTCAAATGGTTTTCACTGACATCAGCCCAACAGAGCAGTGATCGACACTTCCTTCCATACAGGGCTTCAAACGGAGCGGCTTTTATGCTGGCGTGGTAACTATTGTTGTAAGAAAACTCCGCCAAGGGCAAATGAGTATCCCAACTTCCACCGAAATCAATCGCACACGCTCTCAACATATCCTCTAATGTCTGAATGGTCCTTTCACTCTGACCATCCGTATGAGGATGATATGCAGTACTCATATCCAAACGAGAACCCAACGATTTCTGGAGAGATCGCCAAAATCTGGAGTCAAATCGTCCGTCTCTATCCGAAATGATTGACACAGGTACTCCATGACGGGCTACAATCTTGTTAAGGTATAGCTGTGATATCTTTTCCGTATTGTCTGTTTCCTTAAGTGCCAAAAAATGAGCAGACTTTGTCAACCGATCCATAATTACCCAGATCATATTGTGTCCACGCGACGTACGGGGTAACTTGGTGATAAAGTCCATCGTAAGATGTTCCCATTTCCACTTAGGAATCTCTGGTTGCTGCAGAAGCCTAGACGGCTTCTGGTGCTCAGCCTTGACCCTAGAGCATGTCAGACATTTAATCACGTAAGCCGCGATGTCTCTCTTCATCTTCGGCCACCAGTAAAACTCCTTAATGTCCTGATACATCTTGGTAGAACCTGGTGAATGGAATACTTGGATTTATGAGCTTCGTCCATGACCAATTCACGGAGGTTACCTTTAAGCGGAACCCAGACTTGGTTCATGAAGTACATTACTTCATCCGCTTTCGATATCAGTTTACATTTTAAGCCCTTCAAACCTTCACTTCTCAAATCATCATTCTTCAAAGCTTCCCGCTGTGCATCACGAATTCGATCGGTCAAACTCGTTTGTATGGTCAAACCCAAAGCACGCACACGTAGAGGCTTTTCCCGCTCCTTCCTACTGAGCACATCTGCAACAACGTTTGCTTTCCCTGGGTGATAACGGATATCACATTCATAATCATTGAGTAACTCCACCCAACGTCATTGTCGCATATTGAGCTCCTTCTGATCGAAGATGTGCTGGAGGCTCTTATGGTCCGTGTAAATCGTACACTTCGTGCCATTCAAGTAGTGTCTCCAGATCTTCAAAGCAAACATAACAGCTCCAAGCTCCAAATCATGTGTTGTGTAATTCTTCTCGTGCACTTTCAATTGTCTGAACGCATAGGCTATCACTTTATCTCTTTGCATTAAAACGCATCCAAGACACAAACGTGAAGCATCACAGTAAACAATGAAATCATTACTTCCCTCAGGAAGGGAAAGAATAGGTGCACTGCATAGCTTTTCCTTCAACGACTGAAAAGCTTTCCCCTGCTTCTCCGTCCAGTCAAACTTCCTCTCCTTCTGGGTAAATAGCGTCAACGGCTGCGCTATTCTGGAGAAGTTCTCAATGAATCTCCGATAATACCCAGCAAGCCCTAAGAATTGTCGCACCTCTGACGGAGTCTTTGGCGCTTCCCAATTCTTTATTGCTTCGATCTTAGACGGATCTACATGTATACCTTTCTCATTTATGACATGTCCGAGAAAATGAACTTCTCGAATCCAAAACTCACATTTAGAGAACTTGGCATACAGCTTCTCTTCCTTCAGCAACTCCAAAATTAACCTCAAATGATGCTCATGATCTTCTTTGGTTCGTGAATAAATAAGTATATCGTCGATGAATACTATCACGAATTTGTCCAAGTAGGGTTTGCATACCCTGTTCATGAGATCCATGAACACAGCTGGCGCATTAGTTAAACCAAAGGGCATGACTAGAAACTCATAATGGCCGTATCGTGTTCGAAAGGCTGTCTTTGGAATGTCTTCGTCAGCAACCTTCAACTGATGATAGCCTGAACGCAGATCTATCTTTGAGTATTAGCTGGATCCTTGAAGCTGGTCAAATTGATCATCGATCCTCGGCAAAGGATACCGATTCTTAATAGTTAACTTGTTCAGCTCCCTGTAATCTATACACATCCTGAAGGATCCATCCTTCTTCTTCACGAGCAGGACAGGCGCACCCCAAGGCGAATAACTCGGTCGAATGAAACCTTTGTCTAGTAGCTCTTGAAGCTGGTTTGACATTTCTTTCATTTCAGACGGTGCTAATCTATAGGGAGATTTTGCAATTGGTGCAGCACCAGGTACCAAATCGATTCGGAACTCTATCTGTCTCGCAGGGAGTAATCCAGGCAAGCCTTCAGGAAAAACTTCTGGATAATCACGAACAATAGGAATCTCCTCGATCTTCCTACATTCGGCCTTTGTATCCATCACGTTAACTAAGAATGCAGGATAACCTTTTCGCAACAACTTGACCATCTTCATAGAGTTGACAATACTCGACACACGACTCGATCAATCTCCATGGATGATTATCGCTTCGCCACCACCAGGACGAGGTATCCGCACTTGCTTCTTCGAGCAAACAATCTCCGCTTTGTTCTTGGACAGCCAATCCATTCCTACAACTACATCGAAGCTTCCCAGCTCCACTGGTAGTAAATCAATACTAAATTTATGATCGCCTAACAGAATACTACAGTCGCGTACGACTTCGCTAGTCTCTATCAGTTTACCATTTCCTAGTTCTATCGAGTACTTCTTATTTAGCTTACTTGTAGGTGAACACAGGAATGGTTCAAAGTTTTTCGAAACAAAACTCAAGTCAGCTCCAGTATCAAAAAGTACGAACGCGGAATGGTTATTGATCATAAACATACCAGTGACAACAGCAGGATCATCACGTGCCTTCCCAGCATTTAGCTCAAACGCTCTACCCCTGGCATTCTGTCCTCCTATCTTAGGACAATCCTTCTTGAAATGTCCTTGTTCCCCGCACTGGAAGCATCCTTCAAGCTTCGTTTCCTCCGTAGTATATTTAGCAAAGCATTCGCGGGTAGCATGCCCATTTCGTCCGCATCGGTTACATTTCTTCTGACCATCCTCACGAGTCTTTCTCTCAGATCCGCCTTGGCTATCTCTGATGCCATCCTTTCTAGTACCACAAGAACTTGCTGCATATGCCTTCTTCGAACTGCGTTTCCTGTCGCGCTTCTCTTCAGTTTCCTTCCTCGAGCTCTCGAACTTGCGCTTCTTCGTAACTTCTGTCTTGGACTCAGAACGCCCCGACCGTTCATATTTCGCATCTGCTTTGGCCTTGCCCAACGACTTCCCGGTTTCCTCCTTTTTATCAAGACTACCCTTGCGAGCGGCATCATTGGCTAATGATTTTGCCAATGTAGTAGCCTCAAGATGGGTGGTAGGTTTTGCGGATGTAACCATACTGCGAATTCATGGCGACAATCCCCAGATATACCTTTCTACCTTTACATATTCAGGAGTAACCATTCGTGGAACTAACCTCGCCAAGTCGTTAAAATGAGAAGTGTAAGCTCTGACATCCAGACCTTCCATGGTTAGATTCCAGAAGTCTGTCTCGATTTTTTTAATTTCACTGCGCGGGCAGTACTCTTTTAGAAGCATCTCTTTAAGTTCGTTCCAGGTCAGACCGTAGGCAAGGTCTTAACCTAAGATTTGAACTTGCGAGTTCCACCAGGACAATGCTTCATCAAGAAAAGAGCAAGAAGCATATCTCACCCGTTGACCAGCAGCACAACCACTGATTGCCATGACAAATTCCATCTTCTCAATCCATCGGGTGATATCTAAGGGTCCTTCAGCACCGGTAAATGATCGTGGGTTACAGCCCTGGAATGTTTTATATGTACATCCGTGCACTGCTCAATAATGTTAATAGAAATCAGGAATTCATTTCAATGATAACATAACACATGAACTACTAAAACTTCCCGATCACTTTTTACCTGGAGGATTCCATTATGTGCCCCACCAAAACCTTGCCCACGAGCACCACGTCCACGTCCACGTCCCTGACCATCATTAGCATTGAGCTGTTCCATGGCAGTATTAACGTGTTGGGCTATGGGTTGAGCCAACTCTTCCAGTTTGGTAGTTAATCTGGTACCCTGTCTTGCTTTTGGCGGCATTTCATCGTTTCTATTATCATAACAATAATATCCACATAAGACGATAACCAAAAATAATTCAATCATTAAATGTTAGTGGACCAAACATTGCGCATGTAAAATATCCACATATTAATGAGAAAAATTTTTAAACCAAAAGTACATCATTGGTATTTATTATAGAAATTATTTAAACTCGTTTTCAGTACAAAGACTATTCTCAGCATGCCTACATCGACATCCATAAACAAGTTCATATAAAATTCCCAAATAATATCCAAAAATGAAACTGGCACGCAAGCCACAAACACAAAGAATATAAAAAGAAATGTCTAACAGTACAATCCAACAAACAACGGAACAAACAAACAAACAAACAAATGACTAACGTCAACGCCTCAAGCCTAGAGACTCTAACATCTCCTGGACAAGCATCTCCAAATCCACAACCCTCCAATGTATCTCATCTCTCGCGGTATGATCTATAACCCTCAACTCCTCATGGTCGTCCATCTGTTCCTCGAGGTACTTCGCCTTTCCTTTGGCTATGTCTAGGTCTTTGCGCAATGCGGTGAGCTGTCGATCACAACGGCAATATCGATATACCCTATCTCCAGCGGGCCTAATCCTCTTCCTACGACGATAATAAACTAACAGCGGCGTAGAAGAAGTGCATGACTCTAAAACAGGCAAAGAAGACTCAGACAAAACAAGCGAAGGGATCTCAGTAGCAGGCTCGATCACAGCAGCAGGTGGGACGACTGATGGCTCTAAGGGTCGAGCCGTGACGATAGTGGCATCCACCACTGGTGCGATACTTGAAGATCCTCCAATAGCAGGGACACTCCTAATCACGTCATCGATAACTGGTACAGTGCCAGATGATCGTCCCATCTCATGGATTGAGAGAGGTACATCATCATCATCTATCCACCCATTGCTAGTGAAAGCGCATCGGGGGTCTCCCTGGCTGGCAAAAGCAGCAGGATTGACGTGGAAAGATGAGGTAAGCCCAGTAGTACCAATCATCTGTGGAGCCGTGATAGGTGTCTCTGGCAGCGTAGGTCTAGGTGAAGTCTCGAAATCTGGCTCGTAACCTGAGTCGTGGATCTCGATGACCTCGTGTTCGTGCGACATCTGTGACACACATATAACCGTACAAGTAAGTGCGTAATCAACACAAATAGTAACAAATAAGGTCAAATAAACAGAAAATCACGTATGCACATAAAACACATAATGGTTTTCATATATGATAAAATATTTTCTATGTTTATTTAAAAATCTTGGCTTCGAGAATTTTGGACTTTATATTTCAAATTTCTCCGGTTGAAGTCTAGTGTTTTCCCCGAAAACATCTAGTTCGCTAACAACCAATGGCTCTGATACCAACTTCTGTCACACCCCAAAAACGTCGCAGCGGAATATAAAACGTAGTGGTGACGGAAGTTGGTGCCCATTTATACCTTGTCGGACGATGCACTCTTTTGTTGGACATTTTAACATATGTTAAAACATAATTATTAAACGATACATTTTAAAAGTCACGAGACAACCACATAAGTTAAGTTGTTTTGATCCTCGCGGATCTTATTACAAATGTCCCAGATAGTTTAAAAGTTGTCCAACATATTTAAACAAAACAGCATGCATCATCAAACACAAGATACGACATGATTTCCCGAAGCCGAACTCAGGTACCTGTAGAACACGTTAAAATCAAGTGTCAACACAAAGGAAGGTGAGTTCACTTATTCGTTTACTAACAGATTTTATTCCAAGGAAAACTTTCTATTTAGGTGTTTATTTTAAAACATCCATTTAATTCTTAGAAAGTCCATTTTACTTTCTTAATAAAATCCATGGGCCTTCCGTCGCAGTTTCTCGAACCCGACAATATTGTTATTGCCCAAGTTTTGTATAATAAATTATTGCGTCAATTTTCAGACTCGTATGTTAGCTAGGCGATACGAACTATATATTAACCATGCAGGGATAATCAATGCTAGACAATAAACAAAATCAAAATTCGTTGCTTGACTTGACACGGGGCGACCGGTCACGACGGGGTTGTCAACCCGATAGATCTACCAACAATTCCTCGTGTACATTACTTAAATGATTAAACGACATCATGGGCGCAGGGTTCTTTCTCGAAGAACAATATGATGTCTGCCTCACGTACAATATATATATCCTACTAATATGACAATTTAATACACGACGATTTACGAATTCCCCTGTCACTCAAATGTTGAGACCCAGTCCGGAATTCATCCCCAATCCGTACGGTCTTGTTTCACTTAAGAAATACCACACATACAATATTCATTCATCAAAAACGTTTTACTTCGAAACGTATAACTTATCAAATTCATATATTTTCAGCGAAAATATATAGTTTATATTAAAATGTATGTTTTATTTCAAAAAATTAGTAACCCTTTTAACGACGTGTTCCACCCCCAAAATATATACAAAACAGTAAAAAGAGGGGTTTAGTGACACTCACCTTTGGGTGCGTATTTTAAATATCGCAATCCCAGAGATTGATTTTCTACACGTCCTAATATAGGAACGATTCTAAATCAATATACATAACACAAAAATCCTAAGTTTCTCAGTTTCTTAGAATTATTACATAACTTTGAGATTTTCTCGAAAAGTTGTCATTTTTTATTATGTTGGCACGTTAATATATATATATATTTATATGAGTCCATATACATATATATATATATATATATTTTTATGATTCTTGCGACTTGAACGATTTTATTGGTGACCATTATTGTGTAAATCCGTTAACTCTCCCGTTTATACGCAATATATCTACGATTTGCGCGTCGTAATATATATACATAAACGTTCATATCATTTAACACCGAAACAAGCGAAATATTAATAACTTATCTATTTTTGTCATTTTTAAAGCAAACATACATAATATATCATATATGTATCAAATTTCATGCTCGACAAACAAGTTACACATTTAACGAAATTTTACCGTTTCTACCGCACAAAACGTATATGCATACATGCATAATCTAAATTTCCCACTATCAAATTATAACTTAACATATTATCACATTTACACGTTTAAATCACTTAACACATTTTATGACACAAGGTTCACTCAAAATTTACCCATACTAGTGTTCATCGAAAAATGCGTATTTTAGTGATTCGGTAACGTTTTCGGGCGTCGGAAGTCACGTATGACCAACCAAACACCAAGTGAACTTAAAATTAGTTAAAATACTTATTTTTCAACTAAAAACATTAGTTTATTTACTGATCTAATTCAGTTTTACAAATATCACTCGAAAAGCCGATCTTTGACCGTTTTAACGCATAGTTTTGCGTTAAACGTTACCATAACCATCCCAACTCGAAACGACTTGATATTTTAACACAATACATGTTATTTACTAATTAAAATAGTGGTTATAATCAGGTTAGTGCAGTTTTAACACAATACATGTTATTTTACAACTTTTAATGCACCATGTACAACATGCAAAGCTAGCAAACATTATGACAAAGTTACAAGTCACTAAACACTTTAAAATAACTTCATTTTAGTGTTTATATTCTGATTAGATCAAATTTTTATGAAATCATAAACATATGATCATTTCATGCCTTTACATCATCATGTAAACTCACATATGTGCATCTAATGCACTCACACATTATCATCATCATCACTCATGATCTAATCATGATCAAAACTTCACTAACATAATATTCTTACAAATATTACACATAACACAATAATATTTCAAATCATTCATGTTCACTCATGCTTAGATCTTTCACTTTTATAACAATTTTCACATGCATGCATACATACACACACATATACACGAAATTTATACACACATATGCATTCAAAATTTCACTTTTCAACACATCACTTTCAAATCTTAGATCTTTTAGAACCTTCTTGCATGATATCTAAAAATCCCTTTAGTCATCATATATTTCAAGAAAGCAAATAATCAAGAACTTTTTCGTCAAAAATCAAAATACAATTTCTACATATGTATATGCACACAATCGGCCATATACTCATACATGCACACACCCATTTTTATTTTTCTCAAAACTTATTTATTTGATGGTTTCAAGTTAGTGTTTAGATTCAAGAATCAAGAGAAACTTTTACTATCAAGAACAATGTTTAATGATATATGTCATACCTTTAAGAGCTTAGATGGGTTTTTACTAAAAGATGATGTTATGAGGCATGATTTTGCTTGATACTTGCTTGAAATCACTTCCAAACCTTCTTACAAGCTTCAAATCACCATGTACAGACCTTGATTCTTCATGTTTTGATTTTGAAAATGAAATGTTGAAGTGGGAAGGGGTGTTCGGCAAAGATGTTCAAAGAGAGAGAGAGAGAGTGAATGAAATTTGAATGTGGTCTTGGAATTGGGTATGTATGAGTGCATGCAACAAGCATAATCATCATTTTCAATTCTCAAGAAAGGACAAGTGTCCATTTGCAAGAAACAATGGCATTTTGGTAGCCCAAATTGCCACCACATATGGCCCCCTCTCACGAAATATATACATACATATATTATATGCATACTAGTTCATAAACAGGTATTTTACTGATTACCGGGTATTTTATCTAGCGTTTTAATCCCGTTTTAGTGCATTTTAAATTATTTTTATTGTTCTATAAAAATAATCACTCAAAATTATTACTGAAATAATTACCAGTTGCCCTGACTGGCTGCGTTGATAGTATTTTATTTAATTCGCGCAGTATCGCGCGGTACGCGCTCACACTCGAAAAAATAGAGTTTCTTAGCGTTTGAATTATTTTTCCACACGGATAGGATTAAAATTATTATTCTAATCATAACAGACTATTTTTAGGATTTTAACACTGATCGGGTGGTCACCGACGTTCGTTTCGCATTTTAAACGTTACGCGATAAGCGTTAGTTTTATCGTTGCCAACATAATTTTATACACATCTAAATTTAACAACACATCAAATATCATATATTAACATCATAGTCAGTCACAAATAGTCATGTTACATGTCTACTACACAGATTACTATTGTCCGGTACGGCCTGAGAGGCCGGGTGTCACGTCAACGAACAACCCAGTAACAAAAGTGACTTGCTGGTCCGCGGTACACTTGCTCATGCGGATAGTGGAATCAGTCTTCCCCGTCCAGCACATAAAGGCCACTGCACCTCCAGTGCCATCGTAGTTCAGTGGCTTGCAGTCGAGAAACTGCTTGATGGTGCAGCCTTGAGCTGTGTTTCCTCCAGACGAATCTCCATGTCCATTACGTCTAGTACCACTTGGTCCTCCACTGTGTTCAGTGTTGTTCGCCTCGTACTGGGCGATAGCTTCGGAGATTCTTTCTTCCAGCAGGGAGTTCAGTTCCTCAGCAGTCCTCGGTAGTAGGGGAGGAGGGGGTTGATCACGAGCGTTCACAGCTTTCCTGGGTGCCATGTTCTGTCAGAACACAACACAACAGGGTTAGACATTTGTTTGATATCATCATACGAGACAGTAGTAGTATATATAAACAGGTATATACCCACATAAGTGACATCAAACAATCCGCCAAACATATAAATCAATTCATACAGCAACAAGCATACATAAATAGATAAATAGTGACGTGTCATAAGATATTCACCGAGTCTTTATACATATCAGGACAACTTGTTACATCATTGTCTGCGAAGTAAACAAAATGCATAAGGGTTATATCACCCCATAGTACAAGTTTAATATATATAAAGGACAAATATCTTTCTTCACATCGGCGGTTCCGTCTTCATACCCTAAAACATTACTCCAATAGAGTATTTAATAGGTCGGGGGAGAGGGTGGGGGTGTAGGGAAAATCAAACCATGAGGATGAGTCGCTTCATCCTCAAGCTCCTGAATTCGACGGATGAGGGAGCTGACTTGGGTAGGAGTGTGGGGAGGTGTAGGAACACAGGTAGGAGTGGATGGCACAACAGGCATAGAGTCATCATCATCACCAGTCGGGTAAACTCTCAGTCCAGCAACAAAAGGGCCGAAGATATCACTGAATCGAAGGAATCGGCATCAGACTCGAGGTCAGAATTGGAAGGGACATTGATAACGAACACACCAGAAGAGGCCACTCCATACTCCAGGTCATCAACGAGAGACCAGTCCTCAACAGGGATGGCAGCAAAAGGAACAGTATGGTTGGGAACAGGTTCAACGAGATGTCCACCATCTAGATGTCCTACGATCTTCTGGCCAAGAAGAGGTAAGGGTAAGGCTAAGACATCATCGGTTATCATCTCAGGGTCGGCCCCGAAGTCAGAGATGGGGTGGAGGTGTTCACGTCTGACCTTCTCTTGTGCTGAAGAAATCTCGTTTGATACATTACAAGACTTGTTGTGGTTTCTGTGCACCGAATTCCATAATTATGTATGCATCCATAATTACGTAATTCCTTGCACATTCCGCACAGTTTGTTTCATCATCGGGGCACTTCCTTCGGATAGGCTGCTGCTCTCAGACGAAGGCATGTGTACCTGTGATATATTATCCCTAGTATATGTATGTCTTAATTATTACACATAGTTGCAAGTAATTCTTAGTCAAAGACAAGTGCTACTCCAGTGCACCCTAAGTCTCGTAGTGTCCTTACTTGACTATTTGAAAACAGTTTCAGGTAGTGGATGTCGCGGAAAGTTTTATGCAATGAAAACTTTTGAAAAATTGTTTTCGTGAGAGGATCCTAAATATTGTAGTCTAGACTCGAGAAAGAATCCTGGTTCACTAGAATCGCAGCTCTGATACCAATCTGTCACACCCCTTTCAAAGGCGGAAGCACGAGGTGTGATCCTGAAAGGTTCTCATTGCATACGAATGGTAAACATACTACATGATCGTAAAATAACTCCAAATGCCATTAACATAACATAAGTTAAGTATTTACATCACAAGACAACATATTGTTTGAAAAGTTTACAACTTTATTTAAAAGACGGACATCAAGGTTTTGATTCTTATATCCCACATAAGATGGAATATAATAACCAATTCCCACAAAAACAGGCATCGGAGTCTTGACACCACATAGCTAAGAACATAAACAACATCCATGAGCAAGAGTGAGACTGCGCGTACATCAACTTTAGTTACCTGAAATACATGTGAGTTTTGGAAAACCGTCAACATAATGTTGGTGTGAATTCATGCAGATTTGTGAAAAAACATTTAAGCATTCGTTATGGAAAACATGGTATGTAATTTTATGAAACAAGTATTTCTGTAAATATAAGGAAATCGAGATCACTAATGGTTTGCAAGGCCATTAACATGTGACACGACATAGGAAGCATCCAAACCATAGGCATTTTTAGTTTTCGATTCACGACTATCGATTCACGACTAGAGACACAAAAGCACTGCTTGGTAAAAGAGTGGCCAAGAGTGTGGTTGCCTGAAACCCATTAGATCTAACCTTTTGTTCCGCAGTCTTGGTATGTAATTGATTAATGGTGCTTATGGCACCCTATTCGTGACATGATCTAAAGTATCATTCCTTATTTTTGCATTCAACATACCATAACACATGTATTTTCCCCAAGTTTAGAAAACAAGTAAAAGTTTAAAAGTGGGGACATGAACTCACAACTTTGCGTTTCCTGCGTCGTAAACTTCACCGGTAGCGTCGTGACCTATACGGGTTCTATTAATGTTAGTCACTAGACTTGTATCGCACAAGTACAAGTCACCATCTTTTATGTATATGTTCTTTGTTGTTAAAAATAATTTATATTTTTAACTATGTATGTTACTTATATTATTTTCCCAAAAATAAATATAAGTATTTTGTGAAATAATATTTTCAATATTATTTTTGTACAAGGATACTTTGTATTTTATGTAAATACTTGCGTATTTTGTATATTTTTACCAAAAATCAAGACTTTGATTTTTATTACTTTCCGGAATTATATTTTCTCAAAAATAATATATTTTTAAGACTTGTATGAAATATATATTTTGTGATGCTATGAAATATATATATATATATATATATATATATATATATATATATATATATTCTTGTTATTCACCCGATTTTCGTATAAATTCCAATACTTGGTATAGTTTATATATTTTTATCCAAAAAAATATATTTTAAGTTCACAACTTGTCCAAGTTAAACAATATGTTAAGAAATATATTTTTGTAAATATCTTTTCTTGTAATTGTTCATGTGCTTCTTATGTATTCTCATGTATTTTGTATGTGTATTTTCTTTGTATTTTTACTCCTTTGGGGTATTTAGTGTATTTTCAAGTCCTAATACACTACTACATATAATACACATAATATACACTTAGCACAAAATTTTGGTGATCACTAAATATATATATTTTCTCTAAAAATATACATATTTAGTATCAATTTTAACTTGAAGAAATCATCATTTCTTAACTTGAAATTCACACAAAAATTAGGGAAACCTTGGCAAATATTTTTAGGTGAATTTTTAGGGAATAAGTTTCACCAAAACTTATATTCTTCTAAGTGTCAAAATTTTATAAATTTTGACGTAGTTTCCCCTAAAAATGGAGGTTTCCCATGTTTTCAAAACATGTGTTTATTTTCTTTTCAACATCAACACAATTTTCCAACAATAATCATCAACAACATATACTAATTTCTTCATATGAAATATCATGGTGAACTTGATTCTTGTTAAAAATGTGTAGTCTTTTAGATCTACACTTTTCATACAAGGATCCTTTGAAATCAAGTGTTCTTGTAAATTTTTAACCAACTTTTTATGAAACTTTATTTTACTAACCCACTCACTCATGAGTTTTATGGTCTTAAAGTTTGTAAATCATGTCCTAAAATTGTCACACCCCCAAAATCCACGTGCGGAATACCACCGCTTGGAGGCGTGACTGACCAGGATCCAGCCACCAATTATACTAAGCATTGGTCAGTAGTAAAGATGTTCACCAACCACATTAGTTAGTAAACATTGTAGTTCGAAGTTTTAAAGGTTTAAGTTCAAATAACATTTTAAGTAAACAGCGGAAGCATAAACCAAACAGTTTCAAAACAAAGTTCATAGTTCAAGATTATTTAGAACCCAACCAATGGGCTAGACGACCACTACACATTCCCAAGCTGCAAGCTCCTGAGTCACTGGGTACCTGCAAAGCATGCAGTAGGGTATCAACAAAATGTTGGCGAGTCCACGAGTTGTCCAGTTTTAATTACCAAAAACTTGTTTCACCAGTTAATTTATCCGTTTATACATGCGATGGGGAGCTACCCCATAGGTAAGCGACTAAACTGTTTTTACAATACCGAATACTTACTTAACCGTACGTTTCCGTAGTGCCCCGTTTGTCAATGTTCTATCATCATTGACGGTATGCCAGAGTTCATTAGTTCACTCCCGTTCCCAGTAACAAGGGTCGGTGTGAGGCTGGTTACACCTAAATAGCGCTATTAACTAATAACCCGTTCGCCAGGCCCCGGCGACTAATCGGTATTAAATGGTAGGGACTTTAAGTGATAGAGTTTCGTTTAGTGTTGCTTGTTGCATTACCGTATAAACAATAATTAACTATGAGTTCCTAGTAACAAGGGAAGTAAGTAAGTTTGTTCCCAGTAACAAGGGAAGAAAAGTAAGTTTATATCCCTCACAAGGGGATAGTGTTGTTTTTAGTTCCGTTTCCCAATCCACCGGGAATGCATGCTTTAAGTTGTGAACTCACCTTTGGTTGCTCGGCAGTTTAGTTTACTTGGTCAAACACGTTGGTCACCACGTCCTAACATGGTTACCAGTATAGGTCAGGTTTGGGTACAAAGAAGTCACGTATATTCTACACGTATCTAACACATAGCATACTTATCACATAAAGTTATTGGGTCAGTTCTATCACATGTTCAGTAACACATAATCCATTTAAACAGTAACAACATGAACGGTTCATACAATCCGGCCCAATAACGTAGACAAGTAGCCCAGACGGGACAAGGTGGTCTCGACTCGAGAACTCGCGGTCTCGAGTCGCAACAGGGAGGTCTCGAGTCGTGGAATTCTGGTCTCGAGTAGTGCAGGTATGAGTCGCAACCTCAGGGATCTCGAGTCTAGTCCCGAGTCGCAATCAGAAGATCTCGAGTCGAGACCTAGATGGTCTCGAGTCCCTGAAGTCTGTTTTGAGTTGCTTGGAGATGGTCTCGAGTCGCAATCACTACAGTCTCGAGTTGCAACTCGATGGTCTCGAGTCAAAACCAGAGGTCTCGACTCGTTTGTCTGTTGATTCTGGTACACCTGCAAGACTTGTACTAACCTATAGAATTCTAATTTCATGATTTGGTGTACTATCCAATGAGGGTTCACAAACATGTTTTCTTGTCTAAACTATATTCAAAACGGATCAAAGCACACAATTCCAATCTTCATATCATGTTCATAATATATTCAAACAGTTCATCATTTTTAGGGTTTTTATATTAAATCAAACATGTTCATCCTATAAACCTATGTTCATTCAATCCAACCTAACCCCAAATCGGGTCATAATTTAATCATCATCATTGGCCCTATATCTAGCACATAGTCACCGGTTCATCCTTAGATTTAAGTTTATTTATGCATTTGTCATAAGAATCTTGCACACCATTTTTAACAACATCCTTATTCAATTTAACGCATAACCAAGCATGTGGATCATTCACAACCAAGAACATATAATCATTCAACATCTTTAACCGATCATCTATATTATTTACTCATACAAATTATTCATGGAAAACATTTAAACAAAGCATGCATATCATTTATCAACCAAGCATCTTTTATCAAACAAACACCTTCATTGTAGATAAACAACAATCTTCATGTATTTTGTCACTAAACAACTAAAGGGAGACACTAACCGGCTAGATACTCCAAGTGTGAGGGTATGAAGGGTCGATGAGTGAAGTTCCGAATGATGATCCCAAGCTTGAACCGAGAGTCCTAGTGTTGCCGGTTGGATACGAGAGAAAGGAGGGGAGGGGTGATGCTTGATTGTTAGGGTTTAAGGTCTTCTAGAGAGAGAGAGAGAGAGAGAATGAAGTGAGAGAGAGTGTAAAGGAGAGTGTGTGAGGGTTTTAGGTTTATATGTAGAAGGTGATGCACTCTAAGTGGTTTCCAAGTGGGCTAAGGGAGGTTGCGGCCCATCCGGCCCATCTGTCATTGTTTACTCGAGACCGAGTGGTCTCGAGTCGGGTACTTGTGTTGTTGGGCTGGGTAGGTAGGTTGGGAGCCCATAGTGTGCAAGGGAGGGGTCTCAGCCAGGCTCACTAACATACATACTACATATACATCACTATACCTTATACATACACATTATCGACACATAGCACATTAGGATAAATCACAAACTTTCATATAATAATATGTACACGCAAAACTAGAACAAGAAGGTTGCTCGGGAAAACCCAGAGTGTCACATTATCCCCAAGTTTTAAGAACTTTCGTCCCGAAAGTTAAGGCAGCCACTGTCAAGCTGGTGAGAATGTTTCAACGGGGTGTCACATCACCCCCCCGTTAGTTTGGAATTTCGTCCTGAAATTCGGTTGTAGCTTCAGTGCTGGGAGTTTCACTTGGGAACAACTGGGGATACTTGCGCTTCATCTGGTCTTCCCGCTCCCAGGTAAACTCTGGGCCACGTCGTGAGTTCCAACGTACTCGCACGAGAGGTATCTGGCTACGTTTGAGGGTTTTGATCTCTCGATACGTGATCTCAATTGGTTCCTCAGTAAAGTGTAGCTGTTCGTCAATAGTGAGTTCCTTGAAAGGAATGATGAGTGTCTCATCTGACAGACACTTCTTCAGATTAGACACATGAAAGACGTTATGCACCGCACTCAGTTCTTCAGGCAGATTCAATCTATAAGCAACCTTACCGATATTTTCGGTAATTTCGAATAATCCAACATGTCGTGGATTTAACTTGCCCTGCTCACCAAAACGAACCACACCCATCCAGGGTGAGACTTTAAGTAGAACCCGGTCACTGACCTGGAATTCTCGTGGTTTCCTACGCTTATCAGCGTAACTTTTCTGATGGTCACGAGCTGCCGCCATGCGTTGTCTGATCTGGGCGGTCCTTTCCGTAGTCTCGACTACAAGTTCCGGGCCGGTAATTTGGCTTTTGCCAACTTCCACCCAACATAAGGGTGGTTGGCATTTACGACCGTACAATGTCTCAAAGGGTGCCGCCTGAACGTTGGTATGGTAACTATTGTTGTAGGAGAACTCCATCAATGGTAAGTGTCGTTCCCGTTCTGAGATCTTGGTAAGCCTGTGACAAAATCCATAGGGATGCGTTTCCATTACCATTTGGCAGTTCTGGTTGTGGTAACGAGCCTGATGGTAGGTGGCTATGTTGGCCTTCATAACAGGCCACCAATACGTAGTCTTGAGATCGTGGTACATCTTATCCAAACCAGGATGTGCCGAGTAACGAGATTTGCGTGCTTCGTCCATCACAAGTTCACGCAGATTTTCATAAAGTGGGATCCATATACGCCCTACCACGTAGTAAGCACCGTCTTTCTTTTTGTTCTAAACGTTTCTTTGATCCTCGTAGGGTTTCAGCCCTGATGTTTTCTTCTTTCAATGCTTCACATGAGCATTTCAAATCCGATTAGGGAGGTTCGAGTGCATAGTGAGCTGTAAAGCACGAACACGCTTAAGTTTGGTTTCCTTCCGGTTGAGGGCATCAGCCACCACATTGGCCTTGCCGGGATGGTACTTAATTGCACATTCGTAGTCGTTAAGGAGTCCTACTCATCTGCGTTGCCTCGTGTCCAACTCCTTCTGATCCAAGATGTGTTAGAGACTCTCGTGATCGGTGTAAATCGTGCGCTTGGTACCGTACAAGTAATGTTTCCTTATTCTGAGTGCAAGGACGACCGCTCCGAGTTCCAAGTTGTGCGTCATGTAGTTCCTTTCGTGAATCTCGAGTTGTCGAGAAGCATAGGCGATAACTTCCTCGTGTTGCATCAGCACGCAACCGAGCCCATGAATAGACGCGTCACAATAAACCACAAAGTCATCCGTACCTTTAGGTAAGGATAGGAGCATTACAAAGATTTCCCTTTAGTTTCTGAAAGGCAGACTCTTGAGCATCATTCCACTTGTAAGCAATGCCCTTCTGGGTGAGAGTCGCGAGGGGTTGGGCGATCTTCGAAAATCCCTTGATGAATCTACGATGGTATCCTGCCAATCCCAAGAATTGGCGAACTTCGTCGGTGTCCTAGGGATAGGCCAATTCTTTATAGAGTCGATCTTAGCTGGATCAACGTGAATTTCGTCCTTATTGGCCACGTGTCCGAGGGAGTGGACTTCTCGAAGCCAGAAGTCGCATTTCGAGAATTGGCGTACAGTTGTTCATTGCGAATGAGCTCGAGAGTAAGACGCAAGTGTTGTTCATGCTCCTCTTGGCTTTTCGAGTAGATTAAGATGTCGTCGACAATCACGAACTTGTCGAGGTAGGGCTTGCACATTCGGTTCATGAGATCCATAAAAACCACAGGCGCGTTGGTCATTCCAAAAGTCATGATGAGGAATTCATAGTGACGAGTTCTGAACGCGGTTTTGGAGATGTCTTTATCACAGACTCTCGGCTGATGATAACCTGATCGCAGGTCAATCTTAGAGTAGTAGCTTGATCCTTGCAACTGATCGAATAGGTCGTCGATACGTGGGAGTGGGTAACGGTTCTTGATGGTAACCTTGTTCAGCTCACGATAGTCGATGCACATACGGAATGTGCCATCCCTCTTCTTAACAAAGAGCACTGGTGCTTCCCCTAGGGTGATGAACTAGGACGGATAAATCCTTTATCCACGATTCTCGTAGCTGCGTAAAAAGCCCCTCCAGTTCTACGGGAGCTGGTCGGTAAGGCACATGAGCCATCGGTGCTGCTCCGGGAGCTGGCTCGATTTGGAATTTGACCTGACGGTGAGGAGGGAGTCCAGGTAGTTCTTCGGGAAATGCCTCGGGTAGTCACGTACCACTGGAAGATCTTCGATCCTCCTTTCCTTTTCCGGTGTGTCAGTGACAAGTGCTAAGATAGCGGCGTGCCCCTTTCGTAAACACCTCTGGGTTTTTAAGAATGAAAAGATGCCTGTGACTTCTCCGCCTTTATCACCTTGAACGATAAGGGGTTTGCCAGATCGACGGGGAATACGAACCATTTTCTCTTGACAGAAAATTTCAGCCCGATGTTTGGATAACCAATCCATACCAATGACGACGTCGAAGCTTCCGAAGGCGATGGGGAAGAGGTCGACAGAAAAGGTCTGACCCGACAAAGTGAGTTTGCAGTTTCTGATAACGTATGAGGCCTCGATGTTTCTACCATTAGCTAGCTCGACGATATGCTTAGAACTTAATAACGTAGACGTACGCTTAAGCTTTTTACTAATATGTAGGGATACATAACTAGTATCGGCTCCAAAATCAAATAAGATGGAAACATAAGGATCATCGAGTAGAAACTTACCCGCTACGACGTTGGGGCCATTCCTCGCTTCTCCAGCTCCAATCACGAAAACTCTTTCTCTTGCACCATTTCCAGCATTGTTGGTGTTGTTTTTGTTATCCCCCGCACCCTGGTTGTTATTCTGGTTTAAATGGGGACAATTCTTCTTAATGTGCCCCTCGGCTCCGCACTGGAAACAACCCTTGATGTTCCCATGATGCTGCTGCTGCTGCGGTTGATTCTGCCTTGCGGGATAAGGGCTCCTACAATCCTTGGCCTCATGCCCCATCTTGTTGCATCGCTGACACTTGTTCTTCGCACAGGGCCCATTGTGATGTCGGCCACACTTGTTACACTTGGGTAGTTTTCTTTGGTAACCACTCGTTCGCGGGCCAGGGCCCTTACTCCCAACGACCCTCCTTAGTTGAGCTTGAGGTGGCATAGTGCTGGGACTCCCACTTTGGTAGTCATTCCACTTGCGTTTGCTAAAATCGAAAGCATCAGCTGTAGTAGTTAAACGCCTGGGCAACCAGCCCTCTTCCACCGCTTGATTTGTGAAATGGTGTGCTAGACGGATGGCTTGTTGGATTGTAGGGGGTTCGGTTGAGATCACTGAACCCTGGACTTCTGGGGCTAAGCCCCTAAGGTAGAGTGCGATTCGCTTGTAGGGAGGCTGCGATAAGTTAGGACACAAGGCAGCCAAGTCATTGGACCTTTTCGTGTACGCTTCGATTTCCGAGCCAACCATCTTTAACCCATAGTATTCTATTTCCAGCTTCTGCATGTCATCCCTGTGACAGAATTCTTCCCTGATTAGATCCTTGAAATCATCCCAGGGGGTGGCATTTGCATCTGCCAATCCGAGCATCTGGACTTGCGCGTTCCACCACGAAAACGCTTTTCCTTGAAACGTGCTAGTGACGTACTCTACTTGTTTGCTACATGGACTTTCACCTTCTTCGAACGCTGACTCGATCCTCCTGAACCAATGTAAAATGCCTACTGCTCCTTCTATGCCATCGAAGGGGAGTGGTTTGCATTCCAAGAACGCCTTGAGGGTGCCAACTCGGGGTTGGGCGTATTTGGATGGTCCTTCTGGGTTGGTTGCCAAGGATTTAGCGACCCGAGCGTCTATCAGGGCCGCCAGCTGGTCCCTTGTCAGGGTTATGCTGTCTCCACCGAGTCCGGTCATTATCTTGATGTTCAGAAGACACACAGTGAGAAAAGACGTCGTAGTGAAAGGAGAATGTGGGGGAGGATTGTGTATATATCTAGCTAGGAACACTAATATGTATATTAGCACATAAGCACTTAAACAAACAGCAAGTAAACATAAGTGAGAGCTATGAGGTCTAATGCGTTGAGTCTCGCCCTTGGAGTGTAGTGTCGTCACGAGTCACGGGTTATAGTCTGGTTTTTCCCAAAAAGACTTCCTCTTTTAAAAACGAGTTCACTATAACCAATGGCTCTGATACCAATCTGTCACACCCCCAAAATCCACGTGCGGAATACCACCGCTTGGAGGCGTGACTGACCAGGATCCAGCCACCAATTATACTAAGCATTGGTCAGTAGTAAAGATGTTCACCAACCACATTAGTTAGTAAACATTGTAGTTCGAAGTTTTAAAGGTTTAAGTTCAAATAACATTTTAAGTAAACAGCGGAAGCATAAACCAAACAGTTTCAAAACAAAGTTCATAGTTCAAGATTATTTAGAACCCAACCAATGGGCTAGACGACCACTACACATTCCCAAGCTGCAAGCTCCTGAGTCACTGGGTACCTGCAAAGCATGCAGTAGGGTATCAACAAAAATGTTGGCGAGTCCACGAGTTGTCCAGTTTTAATTACCAAAAACTTGTTTCACCAGTTAATTTATCCGTTTATACATGCGATGGGGAGCTACCCCATAGGTAAGCGACTAAACTGTTTTTACAATACCGAATACTTACTTAACCGTACGTTTCCGTAGTGCCCCGTTTGTCAATGTTCTATCATCATTGACGGTTTGCCAGAGTTCATTAGTTCACTCCCGTTCCCAGTAACAAGGGTCGGTGTGAGGCTGGTTACACCTAAATAGCGCTATTAACTAATAACCCGTTCGCCAGGCCCCGGCGACTAATCGGTATTAAATGGTAGGGACTTTAAGTGATAGAGTTTCGTTTAGTGTTGCTTGTTGCATTACCGTATAAACAATAATTAACTATGAGTTCCCAGTAACAAGGGAAGTAAGTAAGTTTGTTCCCAGTAACAAGGGAAGAAAAGTAAGTTTGTATCCCTCACAAGGGGATAGTGTTGTTTTTAGTTCCGTTTCCCAATCCACCGGGAATGCATGCTTTAAGTTGTGAGCTCACCTTGGGTTGCTCGGCAGTTTAGTTTACTTGGTCAAACATGTTGGTCACCACGTCCTAACATGGTTACCAGTATAGGTCAGGTTTGGGTACAAAGAAGTCACGTATATTCTACACGTATCTAACACATAGCATACTTATCACATAAAGTTATTGGGTCAGTTCTATCACATGTTCAGTAACACATAATCCATTTAAACAGTAACAACATGAACGGTTCATACAATCCGGCCCAATAACATAGACAAGTAGCCCAGACGGGACAAGGTGGTCTCGACTCGAGAACTCGCGGTCTCGAGTCGCAACAGGGAGGTCTCGAGTCGTGGACTTCTGGTCTCGAGTAGTGCAGGTATGAGTCGCAACCTCAGGGATCTCGAGTCCAGTCCCGAGTCGCAATCAGAAGATCTCCAGTCGAGACCTAGATGGTCTCGAGTCCCTGAAGTCTGTTTTGAGTTGCTTGGAGATGGTCTCGAGTCGCAATCACTACAGGCTCGAGTTGCAACTCAATGGTCTCGAGTCGAAACCAGAGGTCTCGACTCGTTTGTCTGCTGATTCTGGTACACCTGCAAGACTTGTACTAACCAATAGAATTCTAATTTCATGATTTGGTGTACTATCCAATGAGGGTTCATAAACATGTTTTCTTGTCTAAACTATATTCAAAACGGATCAAAGCACACAATTCCAATCTTCATATCATGTTCATAATATATTCAAACAGTTCATCATTTTTAGGGTTTTTATATTAAATCAAACATGTTCATCCTATAAACCTATGTTCATTCAATCCAACCTAACCCCAAATCGGGTCATAATTTAATCATCATCATTGGCCCTATATCTAGCACATAGTCACCGGTTCATCCTTAGATTTAAGTTTATTTATGCATTTGTCATAAGAATCTTACACACCATTTTTAACAACATCCTTATTCAATTTAACGCATAACCAAGCATGTGGATCATTCACAACCAAGAATATATAATCATTCAACATCTTTAACTGATCATCTATATTATTTACTCATACAAATTATTCATGGAAAACATTTAAACAAAGCATGCATATCATTTATCAACCAAGCATCTTTTATCAAACAAACACCTTCATTGTAGATAAACAACAATCTTCATGTATTTTATCACTAAACAACTAAAGGGAGACACTAACCGGCTAGATACTCCAAGTGTGAGGGTATGAAGGGTCGATGAGTGAACTTCCGAATGATGATCCCAAGCTCGAACCGAGAGTCCTAGTGTTGCCGGTTGGATCCGAGAGAAAGGAGGGGAGGGGTGATGCTTGATTGTTAGGGTTTAAGGTCTTCTAGAGAGAGAGAGAGAGAGAATGAAGTGAGAGAGAATGAAGTGAGAGAGAGTGTAAAGGAGAGTGTGTGAGGGTTTTAGGTTTATATGTAGAAGGTGATGCACTCTAAGTGGGTTTCCGAGTGGGCTAAGGGAGGTTGCGGCCCATCCGGCCCATCTGTCATTGTTTACTCGAGACCGAGTGGTCTCGAGTCGGGTACTTGTGTTGTTGGGCTGGGTAGGTAGGTTGGGAGCCCATAGTGTGCAAGGGAGGGGTCTCGGCCCGGCTCACTAATATACATACTACATATACATCACTATACCTTATACATACACATTATCGACACATAGCACATTAGGATAAATCACAAACTTTCATATAATAATATGTACACGCAAAACTAGAACAAGAAGGTTGCTCGGGAAAACCCAGAGTGTCACAAAAATCACTTTTGTGTTTATTAGAAAGATCATAATTTTTAACATCGTGTTTAACCATGGATCTTTCAAGATCCATGCTTAATATCTTTAGATCTTTCAAAAACAAGCTTTATGTTATATTTTTAACAAACTTTCCATGAGTTTTAGTTTCAAAAATTAGTTCTACACATACTTTATCACTTCAAAATTACAAGTTTATGCACAAAAATTCATATTTCAAGTTCACATTATGCTTCATATGTTCACCTTCAAGTTTAACCATGGATCCTTCAAGATCCATGCTTAAACTTGGTAGATCCAAGCTTTAACATACTTGATCTAATCATAAACACAAGATACCACATCAATAACTTCATTACATACACTAAAATTTCATGTAATCACTTATTTTCTTCATGATTATGTTAGATCTTTTCATTTTTAACATTAGAAGTTAAGCTGTTTAGATGGTGAAACTTGTACATAACATAAACATGACTTAAATTAGTGATCAAGAGGCTTACTACTAGCTCTAATGGCTAGGGAAGTGGCACAAAAATGGAGATGATGATCAAGGAAGAAAGTGAGTGGTTAAAAGCTCCACAAGGTGGTCCTTCAAGTTCTAGCACCATACACCTTCCTAAATGGCCTCCATACTCCTTCTAACAAGCTTGGATTATGAGGAAATGAAGTGAAAATGGATGTGTATGTGGGTGTGTGTTGGGCCGTGAGCAAGGAAGAAGAAAGGGGAGGAAGATGAAGTGAATGTGAGTGTGTGATTAGTTTAAGCTTTTATAAAGATCTTCCTAATCTTTAGGGTATATTTGCTAGAATATTCTTTAGCATAAGATCAAATAAAATCTAATGAAATCAAGTAAAATCCATAGGTGGGACCCTTGTCCCAACCATCCAAGGAGAGGGGGGGGGGTAAAGTGTAAATTTTGAGAAGTGGAGGGTTTAAAGTGTAAACGAGGGGGTTTAAGTTAGTTTTAGTGTGTTTAGGGGTTTTTATGATTTTTAAGGTGTTCTAGCATCAATACTAGTTTAATATCATAAAAACATTACTTCTAGTCAAATTTTGATGCCCCAGTTATTGTCCGGTTGTTCGGTTCGTTACGGTTCGTTAAAGTGCTGAATTGCGAAGTTCCACTAGGTATCAAGCACTTTTTATGGAAGTTTCAATTCCTGACACTATGTAAGTTATATTAAACAATAAGACATAAATTATACATTATATTATTGTGTTAAAAGCTGAATTATTGCTGAATTATGCTGATTTATGCTGAATTCTGGATTTATGGTGATTTTTAGTGCATAGTTTAGCTTCTGGAAAGTTTATATGTTAACCCTTGTATCCATACTTGGGTTTTAATGTATTTTAGACGTTGGACCTACTCCTAGGCCCTAATTCTATTATCTGACTACTTTCCGCAGATTTGCTGACACCGAGTGTCTTACCGGTGAGTTTACTAGTCTTTCTGATGCAACGCTAAAAGTAATGCATAAAGCATTATTTGAAGTATAAAATGTGCATGAATTCACAAGTATAGCATGAAATCAGACAATGTTGACATTTAAGCACATAATCTCAGATATTAAATAATAATTAAACTGTACGGAAATTACCGGTTTTGTGCCAGTTGTCACACGCTGAGAGGAAAAACAGGACGTTGATTGAAGCCGCTAGGACTATGCATTCAGATTCAAAGCTACCCGTTCTTTTCTGGGGAGAAGCTGTGAATTAATGTCACACGCTGAGAGGAAAAACAGGACGCTAAACGTTTTAACAAAACTTGTCATGAATTAATGTTTAACGAAAAACCAAACTTAAAAGGCTTTGAACCATTTGGATTACCCTGCACCATTGTGCGAAACAAAGATAAACAAAAATTCGGTGAGGTGGCTGACGAAGGATACTTTCTAGGTTACATGCCTGGCACACCGAATAAAAGGGTTTTCAATCTAAAAACTGGTAAAATTGAGGTTGTTTTTAATGTTGAAATTACTACATACAAACCTCAACAATCAACGAGTGGTCCAGCTATATTATATGATTATGAAAGTGTTTTTAAATCATTTAATATTCCTGAGTTTTCAAATGCAGATGACTCTCAGTTGATTCAAACAGTGATCAGTGAAGATCATGAATGCGACTTTATGCCTAGATCGAATGTAGATATGACAGCTGCTCCGGAAGCTTCCTCAAGTGTTGCTGTTTATGATTTAAGCGATAGTAAGTCTGAACCCATTCAGGGGGAGGATTTCATTAATCCGTTTGCGAATCAAAATATTCAGGGGGAGGTTGGATCAAACCTGGGTGATAATTTAGAAGTGGATATCGTTGCTACTACACGAGCAAATAGAGATCATCCAGTTGACATGATACTTGGAGATCCTACTGCAGGTGTTCAGATGAGAAGAAGCATAGCAGCGAATTTTGGTTTATTTGTTTCTATTGAGAAGACTGGGATTGTGAATGAGTGCTTGTATAGTTGCTTTATTTCCTAAGAGGAGCCGAAGAACATTCATATGGCTCTAAAAGACAATTCATGGGTTGAAGCTATGCAAAAGGAATTGGCCCAATTTGCAAAGTTGAAGGTTTAGGAGTTAGTTAACCTTCCTAAAGGTGAAAGAGAGATTGGCACTAAATGGGTATTTAGGTGCAAGAAAGATGATCGAGGGATAGTAACGCGAAACAAGGCTCGATTGGTTGTCAAAGGTTTCAATCAGAAGGAAGGGATTGATTACAATGAAGTGTTTGCACTAGTGGCAAGGTTGGAAGCAATTCGTTTGTTCCTAGCTTTCGCTTTATTAAAGGGCTTTAAAGTTTACCAACTAGACGTGAAGAGTGCATTTCTTTACGGGAAAGTCCAAGAAGTGGTGTATGTCTCACAACCAGATGGGTTCATTGATCCAGACTATCCAGATCGGGTTTACAAACTTGATAAGGCTTTGTATGGATTACATCAAGCTCCCAGGGTGTGGTACGAGACACTGTCAACACATCTGATCAAGAATGGTTTTGAAAGAGGTCAGATTGACAGTACACTGTTCATTAAGAGAAAGAAGGAAGATTTTCTGCTGGTACAGGTATACGTTGATGACATCATCTTTGGGTCATCAGATGAGAACATGTGTAAAGAGTTCGAGCAGGTGATGAAGAGCAAGTTCGAAATGAGCGCTATGGGTGAGTTGTCTTACTTTCTGGGATTACAAGTTGAACAGAAGGAGGATGGGATGTTTATACATCAAACTAAGTATGTGTATGACATTTTGTCTCGATTCAAAATGGAGGATTGCGCTACTTTCAACACACCTATTTGCGAAAATCACAATCTTGGCCCAGATCATGAAAGTACTGAAGATGTTGATCCGACTCAATACAGGGCAATGATTGGTTCTCTAATGTACTTGACTGCTTCAAGACAAGACATCATGTTTGCCGTATGTCTGTGTGCCAGATATCAGGCTAATCCAGAAGAGTCACACATGAAAGCGGTGAAGCGTATTCTTCGTTACTTGAAGGGGAAACCTAAACTTGGGTTGTGGTATCCCGCTGATAGTGATTTGAAGTTTGTTGCTTACACTGACTCAGACTTTGGAGGATGCAAGTCTAACAGGAAGTCTACAACAGGTGGTTGTCAGTTCTTAGGAGGCAGGATTGTGTCATGGCAATGCAAGAAGCAATCTTGTGTATCTACTTCTACGTGTTAAGCTGAATATATTGTTGCGGGTAGCTGCTGCTCTCAGGTTCTCTGGATACAACAGCAGATGCGTGATTACAGTTTGGATTTCACTCGTACTCCTATTATGATAGATAGTAATGCCACAATTTCTATAACAAATAATCCCGTGAAACACAGTCGCACAAAACATATTGACATTCGTCATCATTTTATACAGGTTGTGCTGAAAAGAAGCTAATTGAACTTCATCGAGTCGACACACTAGATAACCTGTCAGATCTTTATACTAAAGCTTTTGACAGGGCTCGCTTTAAACATTTAGTCGAACTCAACGGGATGAGGAATCCTGAATAACTGTTTTTTCATAAGAATTTTGTAAATATTTTATAGTTTTCTTAAAAAATCAAAATAAAAAAACAGAAAACCACAAAATCCAAAAACATTGAAAAATGAAAAACATAAAAAAAGAAAATTAAAAATGAGTAGTCACTGCGTGAAAAAGAAGAAATGATAGTACATCAGCAAGTTAGACTGTCACACTGAAAATGAATTAAATTGCTTAAGTGTGATAGCAGCTTCATCATATGATGTACCGGTAGGCAAAAAGCATGAAATAATCAACTTACCAATGTGATATAAACCTAAACGAACTGTGTATGAGTGAGGAACACATCAGTGGTGTATGGTTTAATGACCTTAAATCTTGCGTTGATAGATTGCCAAAATCTGAGGTTTTGGGTCTTTATACTATTATTTCATCCGGGGGTATCAGGGTTATCCTTCTGCTGCTTCCAGATACATGCTGACCTAGGCATAACCAGGATATCTTAAAAGAGCTAAAAAATGCCAAAACCCATAAATGAAGAAGCTCTCCTAGAGAGTCAAATGTGCAAAATGCATAATTCGTACCAAAAATGGTATTTGTCATAGCCCTCGTTAGATATTTTGGTCTCTTTGCTGTACGGAAGTACTGACCTGATCACCAATTATCTAAACGTTGAAATTCAAAACGGATGAATTCAATATACTCACCTACTACTATGAATCTTTGTGCATACCTTGATCACGGGGGTACATCCTGAAGTGGGACACACTAGTATATCAGTAATAATATTACCTTAACGTATCATACGGTAATGGAACTTGAAATGTTCATGCATTTTGTTTAAGTGGACAAGCATACTGGTAATCGTCTTGGACTGCTTTTCACAAAAAAATATAAAAAGAATTAGCTAATAGTGTGAAAACAGTTTGATTGTGCCGATATGATCTTCTTACCGGTGATTTCACAAAAACAGAGTGTTTATTGCTTTTGTTATTTACTTGCTTTCAGAAAATATAAAAAATCCAAAAAATAGTGTCTTTTTCTGTTAAAATTCTTAACATACGGAAAACTGTTATTCTTGGAGGAATTGTTACCGATAGGGGGAGACGGTGTTAGAGAGTGAGTTCAAAATTTTAAATCATACAGTATCTTGTGTGTTGGACAAAAGTTTTGCGTGTTGGTGATGAATTGAGAATGCTTAATCTGTGATATAATCTCTTGAATAATATTAATTTATTTAACTTTGTTGAAAAATTCTTATGGTTTCTCGAGATGTTTGTTTTATAGTATACAGATTGAAGCAGTATGTTGCTGAGAAGTTGCTGTGTTGAGGAGATAAGAGTTTGATTGGATGCATGGTAGAACCTCTTTTCTACATTGCAAACAAGTTGAAGAGTTTGAAGATTTCTATGCAAATGCTAAACTGGAGTTTACTCAAGTGCTAACGTTTTCAAGATTTGGTGATTGGATGCATCAGCTTAGGGGGAGTCTGTTGCTGACAGAAGCTGTTAAAGCTGAAGCTATCCAAAGACCAAAGATAGTGCAAGATTACATGAAGAATGCAAGATGACTGAAGACAAAGTTATTTTATGAAGCTATTGTCAAGGGGGAGTTTGTTGGGGCATATTTGTGACAACAGCTTAGATTTGGTCTTTGGATATCTTGTAATTAGTAAAACGATAAATGGTTAGCGGGTTTAGCTTTGTAATAGTGAAATAATAGAGTTTGGGCTAAACAAAACCCACATTGGGTCAAGGGGGGACGAATTGGGCTTTGCCCATGTAGGAAACCCTAGCCCATGTTGCAACCTTATGTTTTATAAACAAGGCTTTGCATTAGGGTTCAGGTTAATCAGCCAAAACAGCTTTTGAGAGGAAATTCGTGAGAGCATTAGAGGCTTGGACAAATTAGGGTTTTGATTGATTGTAATACTCGTGTTTGATAATCAATAAAAACCCGGTTGATAGTAATTTCTGTTTCTACTCGTTTTTATGATATTCAGATCTAGAGGATTCCGCACTCTAGATTGGATTGACGATTTTGTGATGATCCGTACGAATCAGGGGACCTACAATAACAGTATGATTAGTGGATGTAAATTGTTGGGGTGTAACAGTATGATTTCAACAAATCTTTTCAACAATCAGTAAGCAAATACACAACGGTTCTTCAATTCCAGATTAGTAATGTCAGGAGAAGCGTTGAGATAATGGACATCTATCAAGCTCAAAAAGAAAACTTGTGTTTCCCATAGCCACCATTCCCATAGTCACAAACGATTGTGGTTTGTATTTCCCATAGCCACCGTTCCCATAGTAAAAAACGGATGCGGTTTGCAATTCCCAGTTGTACCGCGAGTGTTGAAGAAGGTTGGTTAATTTTGTCGTGTTTCGATTTCATCCTTCTTATCTATTCACAATCAAATCAACTCATCCTCTGATTTAAGCGGCGTGTTCCGATCAGTGTATAGTGTTCATTGACTTAATATAAATACATAGACAACAAACAAGATCCAGTACAATTAGCTGTAAAATTTTTACAAACCTTACAAACTGTGGAGAACATTTGTGTTATCCTTCTTTGTGAAAGATCCGTGGGCCCTATTGTCAGGTCTGTGACTCCATGGAAGATGTGATTAAGGTAACTACCAAATCACACCAATTCGTTGAAACCACACCTTCATGTCTTGCAGTTTGGAAAGATGACCAAATAGAAACTAAATGAATTATGCAACATTTTCGTTTCTCGGGCTCGCATTCGAAGATCCTTGAATTGGGCACAACACACCAAAAAATAAACGTCAAAAATTAAAACAAAAATTAATACGATACGCTATAATACGATACTTAATGATAAAAAAATAATAAACATTTTAAAAACTCATTAAAACAAAAATAACCAATAATAAACACCAATAACAAACCGAAAACACCAAAAACCAAACACAACACAAAAAAAAATAAACTTCAAAAATTCAGTGTCTTAATATGTATCGTATAGGCCTATACGATATACGATGCGTATTGAAAAAGTAAAGTGTACGAATAGACAATCAGGTGTGCCAACAGAATTTCCCTATTCAAATCTATATATCCAAGTCCTGAAAACATACAAATATTTCCAAAAAATACTACTAATTAGATCATGAGTTTTAACACTCAACCCACCCCCACGTTTTATGCATTTCCCAAAAGTTACTTCGGTTTTCCTTATTTTGTTACAGGGATAGTAGCTTGATAACTGAATTGACAGACTCGCATTTGTATTCCTCAACGAACGCCGAGTCTTAATATATTACCCAAAAAACACAGACATCAGTTTGAGAATCAGGTCGTGAAGGCTGATCTGTGACGTACAAGATCCATCGGTTCATGGCTTTCCAGATGAGAACATTCTTATATGTAGCGTTTGTTGTTGGATATGTGCTCTCAGTTTCATTGGTACGTACATACAATTAACTCTCTCCGCCATTTATTAATTCAGATGTTATTAAATTCAAATTTAGATATAGGATACAAATATCATGTGATCTATGTTTGCATTCTACCAATCTAACACAATTATTGTCAAATATAAATTCATTGATCGATGCCAGAAATTCAAATGTAAATTTCGTTGATAATCACATCTATTATTCCATATATAAATTAGGAAGTTTTTTGTGCATCATGAGTTGTACCCCATGTTTGGGGACTTTTCCAAAAAAAAAAATACTTGATTTTTCACTTTCAACCTTAAAGTTTTATCTCTTACATTTTAACCCCTTTAAAATTTTTACTTTTAACTCAATATTTTTCATCTTTTGTAATTCAACACAACACTTTATTATTTACAACTTTGGTCCCCCATACTTTTTATCTTTCGCAGGTTTTTCGTTTTACGTTTCGTTCTAAATTTGCGAGTTAACATGTCGTAGCGTGCATGTTAGGTTCAATGTTTTTTTCTCTATTTTTCCATATTTGACAGACCTGTCGCAACACGTCCATTTTTTCCCTTTTGAAAAGTTCGCCGCAACGGGCAGGTCGTATATCTACTAAGTTTTATTTTCTACGTTTTACGTTTCTGCTTAATTTCTTCACATTAACACACTGTAACGGGTGTGCGTGGTTCAACGATTTTAGTCTGCTTTTCGTTCATAGTAATTTTTAACATTTTATCTATTTTATTTTTACGATGTTGAGAGTCGATGTCGTTGTGGCATTGGTGCTACTTGGCACGGTTTTACTAACGTTTTTAACCTATTAATTTTTTAATAATATTTTGTTTCGGTTTACCTCTATACTTCCTTTACTTAAAAACTATTTTTTACGTGCATATTTTATGTACGGGTATGTATAAATATGATTTGTTCTACATTCCGACGTAAACTTTTTTTATAGACGAGTTGGGTCAAATATAATACGTTTTCGTTTAAAGAAACCATCGTTACATGCATATTTTTATGTACGTTTTCGTATAAATTCAAGTTGTTCTACGTTTCGACGTAAACTTTTTTGGGAAATGATTCACGTCAAAAATAATATGTTTTCGTGTTTATTTTACGTATGTTATGTGATGTATGTAAAATGCAACATATAAATTACATCAAATAAGGCCTAAAACTAACCCTTTTTAAGTACTAATATTGGAAAAAGAGTGTTTTTGTCTTCCCTTTGTATTTTCAGGATTAAATGAGCTCAAAAACACAAAAGAAGCAAAAAGACAGCTAATTCCAACATAAATACAAGGAAAGGAACACTAGTGGACTGCCCGACCCCTCAACGGCATCTTCCCAAGCAAAATAGAGAAGACAGAAGGCTGAACACGCCCCGTGCTCAGCCAGCACGGGGCCGTGCCCAAGAAGCAGCAGAAAAGACAAACCTATAGAAGCTTCTATTGCCCACCACGGGCCGTGTCCAGCGGACACGGGGGCGTGTCGAAAGTACTGCAGGCGCATTAATTGTAATTGCGAATTACAATTAATGAGGAGAGAGAGTGTCAGACAGGCACGGGGCCGTGCCCAGCGGACACGGGGCCGTGCCCAGCTCTCTGTTCAGCCTATAAATAGGAGTGCTTGGATTCATTTCAACTCATCCCTTGGCACACCACCTCTCTCACACTTCATCCACCACCCACCACCACCATAACACCATCATCCACCACCATCATCCATTGTCCATCATAGAGTGTGTGAGTCGTCTCGGGATCCAAGATTGATCGTAAGAGTTCTTGACAATCAAGGCCATGTTTGCCTAAGTCTCTTACATCACTTGGTGAAGACAAAGTGTCTAGTTTAATACTTTTTATTTCTAATCTTTTGCACTTTTTATTTGGTTTTGTATTAATGACTTTAATAACTAGTTACTTATGTTGAAGGTGATCTTTCCTTATCGTTTGTCCGTGGTGTCTTGGCATTATTTTACTGTCTATATAAAATAAAAGATTTTCACCATTCATATCTCCACGGTCTATATGGAGGTATGTTGGCTACCTGGTCGGGGGTTAAGGGAACGGTTTGGTAAAGGTCTTGCCATTGTTCAGCGTTTAGAGGTCCTGCAATGGACCTGGGTCAAATTTAGTAGGACCTCCTTCAATACTTCACGGTATTGGATGGCGGGGGTCCAAACTCTTTGATCCCCTCATAAGTTAACTACTATTAATACTATAACCCGGCTATTTAGGACTGTATCCCTGCTGACTCAGACTACTTAGCCGAGGGTAACGTCACCGCCAAAAGCGGGGCCTACCACAATACTGCATTAATAACTTAATTCATTATCTTCCAATAATCCACTCTTTTAGGATTGTATCCTTGCTGACTCAAACTACTGGGGTGAGGGTAACGTCACCTTCAAAAGAGGGGCCTGCTACAATAACTAAGATAATCTCTTAATTATGTGCAAAAGTGCGGAAATAATCAAAGGTTATACTAGATACGAGTCGGAACCAAGTGATTCATCTTGTCTATCTGTTTTTCTTTTTATTTTTATTTTCAGCATTTTAGTTAGTTTTTATTTTTCTTAGTTTAAAACATTTTTCTAAACTTTTATTTTGATTAGACGTTGAGGATAAACCGGTACTAAAAGCTCTTGTGTCCTTGGACGACCTCGGTATCTTACCAACGCTATACTACGCTCAACGATGGGTGCACTTGCCCATATGTGTGTTTAGTTTTAGTAAAATATCGTGTTTTATAAATTTAAAACTTGGCTAAAATAAGTGTTAAAAAGGGCTTAAAATATACACCTAATATATACGACACTTAAACGCGCATCAAGTTTTTGGCGCCGTTGTCGGGGACACAAGGATTTTAAGAAAGCTTAAAATCGACGGCCTAATCAGTTTTTCAAAACCTTTTTAAAAAGCGCGCACATTTTTCTGCATTTTAGTTTAGATTTGCATTTACAGTAGCCTGTACACGGGGCCGTGTTCACTGAACACGGGGCCGTGCTGCACATCTTCATAAAAACACCCAGTAACAGTAACTTGAACACGGGCCGTGCTCACTGAACACGCCCCGTGCTCAACGAAATCAGTAAATTTAATTAAAACGCCCAGATACAGATTCTGAACACGGGTCCGTGCTCACTGAACACGGGGCCGTGTCCAGCTTCTGTTTCCATTTTTATTTTTGTTTTTGTTTTCTGATCTCGAGACTTAGTTGTGGTCTGCTGAGTGATTCTTATGGATCAATACTCAGGAGGTTACAACTACACCTATGAGGAGGATGATTATAGGGGTAATTATTGCGCTAATTGTCGTAATGCACGTTCGATTCAAAATAATCACTCATATCAACCATCCAATTCATACACCTACTATGAGGAGCCCAGGTACGAGCCGTCAACTTCATACACATCCTATGAAGACTAAAGGTATGAACCTCCTCCCTCATACTCATATTTTGATGAACCAAGGTATGAGCCTTCTTACTCATACTTTGAGGAACCAAGATATGAGCCACCATCTTCGTATGCTTACTATGAGGAACCTTGGCGTGAACAACTCACCTCATATGAGTATTATGAAGAACAAAATTACGAACCTTATCCATCATATGCTTACAATGAAGGACAATGGTGTGAACCATCAACTTCATATGGGTATTATGAGGAACAAAGGGTCGAACAACTGGATTCAAGCTTAGAAAATAACGATTCTTTTTCTATAACCGAAGTGACCGATAGGATATTAGAAGACATTAGAGTTATCGATCGATGTATAAAAGAAGCTCGCGCAAGGGAAGAGGAGTCCCGCGCAAGAGAAGAACTAAAAAAGGAAGAGATAACTGAAAATGTAAAAATGGAAGAACAAATAAGTGAAAAACCGACACATGAGTTAAACAACGAAAAAGGTGAGTCCGACAACGTTAAAATTCAAGAAGAGTCTAATTTTGAAAAAATTAATCTCTTGTCACCTTCTTTTGAAAATCATTGTTTAGTACTCACTCATGCTAAGTTTTTAAAAGAGTTAAATACTAACGCTAAAATTGACGAAATGGTAAGTGTTAGGTTAACTAATGATCAAACTACACTAATAAAAGAAGACCCATTTGAAATTAACATTACACCGGTTCCATGTTTCTTTCAAAATTCGTTTATTAGTAATGTCACCATCGATAAAGATCTTTGTGTTAACATAATGCCTAACTACATTTTCGAAAAATTAAGTATTAGTGATTTTTCTCCACTTCAAATACCCATTTTTCTATCCAATCGGAAAGTAATAAAATCAATCGGTATAGTTGAAGATGTCTTGGTTCAAGCAAATCAAATGGTAATCCCAACCGACTTTGTCATCCTCGATGACGCTCCTCTAGTGTTGGGAAGACCATTTGTGAAAACTCACGAAGCTTTGAAAAACCGGAAGTTCAATAATCTACCTCTTCAATTAGGGGCATTTAAAAGAAGTGTCGATCTCGAACGATCAATGAAATATCCATTCGGCAATAATGACCCCCTAATTGAAGATGAAGATGAACCACCTGATACAAGTGAAGAGATTGACCACTTTGTTGAAGAAGAGGTCGCCATAGAACAAACTTTTAAGGTTCTTGATCGAAACGAGCAACCAAATAAGGAGTCTCCAAAAGACCCACCACTTGAGCTCAAAGAACTTCCAAAAGGTTTGGAATATGCTTTTCTAGACAAAGATGGTAAGTTACCTGTAATTATTTCATCTAAATTAGATAACTTAGAAAAAGAAAAATTAATTAATCTTTTGAAAAAACACAAAAATGCAATAGCTTGGAAACTTGTTGACATAAAAGGAATTAGTCATTCTATGTGCACACACAAAATTTTAATGAATGATGACTACAAATCGGTCATACAACCACAACGTCGAGTAAATCCAAATGTTCAAGAAGTGGTTAAAAACGAAGTCATCAAGCTACTTGACGCCGGACTTATCTATCCTATCTCCGATAGTCCTTGGGTGAGTCCCGTCCAAGTAGTTCCAAAGAAAGGAGGTATGACGGTAATTACTAACAAAAAGAATGAACTAATACCAACGAGAACCGTCACATGATGGAGAGTATGTATAGATTATAGACGATTAAATGAAGCAACAAGAAAGGATCACTTTCCTTTACCCTTCATTGATCAAATGTTAGAAAGATTATCCGGTCATAAATTTTACTGTTTCTTGGATGGTTTTTCAGGTTACTTTCAAATCCCGATAGCACCCGAAGACCAAGAAAATACAACTTTCACATGCCCCTATGGAACTTTTGCTTATTGACGCATGCCGTTTGGTCTATGCAATGCCCCAGCAACATTCCAACGTTGCATGGTAGCCATTTTCCATGACATGATAGAAAAGACAATGGAAGTCTTTATGGACGACTTTTCTATCTTTGGGGATTCATATGACCAATGCCTCGATAATCTTGAACGAATGCTATCCCGATGTGAGGAAACTAACCTCGCCCTTAATTGGGAAAAATGCCATTTCATGGTAACGGAGGGAATAGTACTCGGTCACAAGATCTCAAGCGAAGGAATGGAGGTGGATCGAGCCAAAATAGATACCATTTCTAGATTACCACCTCCATCCTCCGTACGAGCTATCAGAAGTTTCCTAGGGCATGCCGGATTTTATAGGCGATTTATCAAAGACTTTTCAAAAATCTCAAGGCCTCTAACGAAGTTACTTGAAAAAGATGCTCCATTCATCTTTGACAAGGATTGCAATCAAGCATTTCTTACCCTAAAAGAAATGCTAGTCAATGCACCTATCATGATAGCGCCTGATTGGAAATTTCCTTTCGAAATCATGTGTGATGCCAGTGACTTTGCAGTTGGAGCTGTCTTGGGACAAAGAAAAGAAAAGCATTTCCACCCAATCTATTATGCTAGTAAAACACTTAATGATGCACAAGAAAATTACACAACAACTGAAAAAGAATTACTAGCTGTGGTATTTGCTTTTGATAAATTTCGTTCTTATCTTGTTCTTTCTAAAACTATAGTCTATACAGACCATGCAGCCATTCGATATCTCTTCAAGAAGCAAGACGCAAAACCACGTTTGATTAGGTGGATTCTACTCCTCCAAGAATTTGACATTGAAATCAAGGACAAAAGAGGAGCCGAAAATACCGCAGCAGATCATCTTTCACGCTTAGAAGACCCAGCTTTAGAAGCAACCAGGGAAGAGCAAATCAACGAAAAATTTCCAACTGAGTCCCTGGAAATGGTGGAATACAAGGAAGAACCATGGTACGCCGACTATGCTAACTACCTAGCTAGCGGTATAGTCGCAAAAGGATGGCCACATCATCAAAGAAAAAAATTCTTTGCCAATGTGAAACACTACTTTTGGGAAGATCCATATCTTTTCAAAATGTGTGCCGACCAACTCGTCAGACGATGCGTACATGGTAGTGAAGCACGAAGAATTCTCCGCCATTGTCATGAAGGTCCATACGGAGGACATCATGGTGCTGCTTAGAGGTGTACAAAAAAACTGGTTTTAGAATCGAAACCGGAAAAAAAAACCGAAACTGGTTTTTTTTTTAACCGGTTTTTTTATAACCGGTTTTTTTTTTAACCGGTTTTTTTTAACCGCCGGTTTTTATACCGGTTACTATTCTTGACTTCAAAAACCGGTTATTAAAAAACCGGTTAAAACCGGAAAAAAACCGGTTTTTTTAGGAAAAACCGGTTAAAAACCGGTCCCAACCGGTTATACCGGTTATTGTTTTGGATCTCAAAAACCGGTTAGTAACCGGAACCGGTTATAAAAAAAACCGGTTTTTATTTTGGGTGAAAAAACCGGTTTTTATTTAAACCGGTTTTTTTTATAACCGATTAACCGGTTTGTACACCTCTAGTGCTGCTAGTACCGCACGAAAGGTATTCGATTCAGGATTTTATTGGCCAACCATTTACAAAGACGCTCAAAGTCTTGTAAAAACATGTGATGCTTGCCAAAGAACAGGTAATATTTCTTCCAAAAACGAAATGCCACAAAATGGCATTCTTGTTTGTGAAATTTTTGATGTGTGGGGACTCGACTTTATGGGACCTTTCCCACCATCGAAAGGAAACAAATATATACTTGTGGCAGTAGATTACTTGTCTAAATGGGCCGAGGCCGAGGCACTTCCAACAAATGATGGAAGAGTCGTGGTAAAATTTCTGAAAAAATTATTCTCTCGTTTTGGCACACCTAAAGCTTTAATAAGTGATAGAGGTACCCATTTTTGCAACCATCAACTTGAAAAATTTTTAACAAGATATGGGGTCTATCACCGGGTCTCAACAGCATATCACCCTCAAACAAACGGACAAGCCGAAGTGACTAATAGAGGTTTAAAACGAATACTCGAAAAAACCGTAGGTTTAAATAAAAAAGAATGGGCTGATAAATTAGATGATGCTTTATGGGCTTTTCGAACTGCTTATAAAACAACAATAGGTACAACCCCATATAAGCTAGTCTATGGAAAAAGTTGTCATTTGCCAGTGGAAATTGCACACAAAGCCTACTGGGCAATCAAAAATGTAAACTTAGATTTAGAATTTGCTGGTAAAAATCGATTTTGTCAATTAAATGAATTAGACGAGCTTAGGAATTATGCATACTCAAACTCTGAAATTTATAAGGAAACAATGAAAAATTTGCATGACAAACATATTAAACCTAATGAATTTCGGGTAGGGGATCTAGTTCTTTTGTTTAATTCACGACTTCGATTGTTTCCTGGTAAATTAAAGTCTAGGTGGTCAGGACCTTTTTCCATCACCCATATTTTTCCACACGGTGCAGTAGAAATTAAATCTCGAAATGGGCCACCATTTGAAGTCAATGGCCAACGGCTGAAACTCTATCAAGGATTTATTGAGGATGAGGAAGAAGAGATCTCACTTCAAACGGTGGAAGAATAAAAACATCATGCCTGGTAAGTTACGAACGATTGAGACGACAAAATAAAGCGGTAAGTTTTCTAACCATAGCTTATGGGAAAAAGGGGCACTCACACGCGCACTAAAAAAAAAAAAAAAAAAAAAAAACCTGCTCGGCACGAGTCCGTGTCCGCTGGACACGGCGCCGTGTTCGCGCTGCAGACGGGATAAAACCCCTTTTTCAAAACAGTTTCTTCATTCCACACGCCCCGTTTCCCCACAAAAGCTCTGGTTCCAGGCGATTTTTCGCGAAATTTCGACGTCTCCTATCGATCTAACAACGTCAAGGTATGATTCTATCACTCTTAGTAGTTAGATTAGTTTCTTGCATGTAGTTAAAACACCACAAATTTGGGGGAAAATCTAGGGTTCTTGAAGTTCATCCGGATCGAACCTCAAATTTTTGCCTAAATCTGTTTGCATTTAGTTAGATTAGTGTTAAGGAAAGTAAATACACTTGTATTGTTCATAGATTCAACCGATTTCTCGTAAAAACCCCAAACCCTTGTTCTTGAACCGAAAAAGATAAAATTGATAGGGTAAACGGGATATTTTGGGAAAAACGGCACTTAGGATTTCATTTTCGGGGGAAACCGCACCTATTGGACCAAAAATTTTCAAATTTTCGAAACCGGGTCGAAAAATGGGATTTTTGAGTAACAGAACCCTGGACACGGGGCCGTGTCCACTGGACACGGGGTCGTGTCCAGCCCGCTGTTTGCAGTTTTATCCGAAAACATTTCTGTTTCATGCTAACTCTTGGTGTATTCTTGCAGATGGCCAGGAAGTTTACAAGATTCAACGCCAATGAGCTAGATGCAAGAGCTCGATACGAGATTCTTCAAACAAGGCCGGAGGAATACCCGAGGCAGGCTTGCACAGAACTGCTAACCATGGTGAATCAGATTGACCGTTTCAACAACATTGTCACGGGACCACTCAGAGTCGCACTAACAACCCGACTCCGTTCCGTCCATGAATGCACCTTGGAATTCTACAGCACCTTTGCATTCACTTCAAGGTGCGACCCGTTCGATAATGACGGGGTGTCATTCAGGTGTGGCGGAACGAGGTATTCGATCTCCATGGCACAATTCGGGTCGATTATCGGGTTATATGCGGAAGAGGATGCGGGAAACGAAGAAAATACAGGGGGATTGAGAGAGATTGAAGATAACGAGCGCCAAGCTATGTGGGCTCAGATTGGAGAAGGGTTCTACAATCCGAGCAGCACTAAGAGTACCAAGCTGAGGGATCCGCTTTACAGATACATTCATAGGCTCCTCGGCTACTCTCTTAGCCAAAGGCATGACAGTGGTGGCGTCGTTGGGTTAAGAGATTTGCTTGTCCTCCATTGCATTCACAACCGCAGGCCCCTCGATGTTCCGTTCCTCATGCTCCGAAACATGCATCACAACCGCCTTGCTAGCGCACCGACTCCTATTTTCTTCGGGGGATGGGTGTACCGTCTCTTCAAGCATTTCGCACACATACCTAGGTCATTTGAGAGGAGCCCATGGTCGGGAACGGTGGATATTCACATATGCCGCTCAATGAACCTAATTTATGAGGCAGAAGACGGGACGGTAACCTTTCAAAGGATGCAAGGTCATGCATGGAACCCGCAGGAAGCGCTTGTCCTCCCAGCTCCGCAACATCATCAGTACCACTACCAACCCCACGGTGATCCGGGCCAATCATCCTCCTCGGGAGGTGGTTTTCCTAATTTTCAAAGTTTGCATGATTTGTTGCAGGAAAACCTCATGTGTACTCGGAACACCTATAACATGGCGAGCAACACCTACCACCGGGTCGGAGCTATTGAGAGAAACCTATCCGAGATACAAGACGATGTCGGATACATACGAGACCACATTGCACGCCATGGAGGGGATGATGACGATGATGATGATGATGATGCTATGGAGTAGGCGGGAGGAGCATAGGAGGAAGCGGTTGATTGATGACTCCCCAGGTTAACCCTTTGCAATCTTGAACAATTGATGGCCTGCGTGCCAAGTGTTAGACAATTTACTTTTCCTAACTATTTCCTGCATTTTATTTTTTTTTCTTTTTCTTTTACTTTATGCTTGGAACAATTAACTATGGTAATTTAGGATGTTTGTGTTGCTTGGTGTGGTATTAAGTGATGAAACAGGTACAAACCGAGGCTTGGAATGCTAAGCTTCAGCACTTATAGGGCCAGGATGGAAAACCGGAGGAAGAAACCTGTTTTTCAGGCTTTCAGACTGTCCACACGGGGACGTGTCCAGCCAACACGCCCCCGTGCTCACCTCCCAGACCTGCTGTTTGGCTACTGTCCTGCAGATTTTTGCCAGACACGTGGCCGTATCCGGTGGACACGGGGCCATGTCCAGTGGACACGGGGCCGTGTCCACCTTCTGTAAGTTCTCGTTACTGGCACCTGAACACGGGGTCGTGCCCACCGAACACGGGGTCGTGTCCAGGCTGCCAGTAACACAAAATTTTTGCTTTTTACACCTATTTACACATCTAATCAACCTAAAAATTTATTTTTGGGACACATTGAGGACAATGTGTAATTTAAGTGTGGGGGGGATGCTAAAACCTTGAATCTTGCAAGTCCTAAATACAAGCCTTACACAAAACTCTATTGGAACCGCTAATCACCCCAAATTTTTTCAAAAATTTCATTTTTTTTACTTGTCTAGGTTTAACTCGGGAAATTCAAGTTCTCAAAAAGGTTATATTTTTACGAATTTACAACCGATAGCGTAGTGATAAAAAGAACCAACATAAGAAAATTATGAAAAGGCATAGCAAACTTAGTTAAAATTTGATTATATATACTTGATCACATAAAAACCCATTCCCACAAAAGTGAGTTTTGAGCCTTTATTGAGCATACAAATTTATATCTTTAGACTAAATGCTCATTTTTCGTTTCTTGTGTGAATAGCCGCTTGGTTCTTACAACTCTAGAACTTGCCATGACGATACATTCCCGGTCCTTATCAACTTAAACCCGAGTAAGTAAATGATGGAGGCATTAGGACTAAACCCTTTTTATTTCTACACCATTATTTTTCTTTTTCTTTTACCACCTACCCAAAAAAATCCCCCTAGTTAGCCCCTTTGAGCCTAAACCTTTTCATTTCATCACCCAAACCAAAAACCCTTTTACCCACCGAAACCTTTTTATTTATTTTTTTAACCCTTTGTTTTAGTAACAAGTTCGGTTTTTCGTATGATAAAAAAAAAATATGTTGATGATGAAGCAAAAAGAAAAATAAACAAACAAGTTCATCAAAAATAACTTTGTTTGAATAAAAGCTTCATCAAAATAAAAAGTTACAAAAAAATAGAAAGTCTTACGAAAACCGACACTTGTTACGCTTTTCGCCCTTTTTCTACTAACCACTAACCACCAACCCAACCACCTACCTTTAACCCAAGCCTAACCCTTAACCCACAAAGTCCTCTTGATATTTACAAAGGTATAAAAGTTAAAAAGGAGGAGGATTGATTGCTTGGCAAGCTTATGGTAGGAATAAGTTCCATGCCGCTCTCGAGTGATTCACTAAAAATACACCTTCGGCCGAGTGTGAGTGATTTCTCCCGTGAGGTATGTGAACTTGTATATAAATGGAATTTTAAAAAGGCATGTTATGCCCAAATAAGTAATTTCTCCTATGAAACGTTCTAAATAAATCATTACGAATAGGATTGTAAATAAATAAAAATAAAACCCAAAAAGATCTTGGACATCCCGACACTCTACGACAAGCCCAAAACCTTCTCTTCTACCTATTCCATTTGGGAGTGTAAGCCACATATTAAAGAGTTTTGCTTGAGGACAAGCAAAAGTTCAAGTGTGGGGGTATTTGATGTATGTAAAATGCAACATATAAATTACATCAAATAAGGCCTAAAACTAACCCTTTTTAAGTACTAATATTGGAAAAAGAGTGTTTTTGTCTTCCTTTTGTATTTTCAGGATTAAATGAGCTCAAAAACACAAAAGAAGCAAAAAGACAGCTAATTCCAACATAAATACAAGGAAAGGAACACTAGTGGACTGCCCGACCCCTCAACGGCATCTTCCCAAGCAAAATAGAGAAGACAGAAGGCTGAACACGCCCCGTGCTCAGCCAGCACGGGGCCGTGCCCAAGAAGCAGTAGAAAAGACAAACCTTTAGAAGCTTCTATTGCCCACCACGGGCCGTGTCCAGCGGACACGGGGGCGTGTCGAAAGTACTGCAGGCGCATTAATTGTAATTGCGAATTACAATTAATGAGGAGAGAGAGTGTCAGACAGGCACGGGGCCGTGCCCAGCTCTCTGTTCAGCCTATAAATAGGAGTGCTTGGATTCATTTCAACTCATCCCTTGGCACACCACCTCTCTCACACTTCATCCACCACCCACCACCACCATAACACCATCATCCACCACCATCATCCATTGTCCATCATAGAGTGTGTGAGTCGTCTCGGGATCCAAGATTGATCGTAAGAGTTCTTGACAATCAAGGCCATGTTTGCCTAAGTCTCTTACATCACTTGGTGAAGACAAAGTGTCTAGTTTAATACTTTTTATTTCTAATCTTTTGCACTTTTTATTTGGTTTTGTATTAATGACTTTAATAACTAGTTACTTATGTTGAAGGTGATCTTTCCTTATCGTTTGTCCGTGGTGTCTTGGCATTATTTTACTGTCTATATAAAATAAAAGATTTTCACCATTCATATCTCCACGGTCTATATGGAGGTATGTTGGCTACCTGGTCGGGGGTTAAGGGAACGGTTTGGTAAAGGTCTTGCCATTGTTCAGTGTTTAGAGGTCCTGCAATGGACCTGGGTCAAATTTAGTAGGACCTCCTTCAATACTTCACGGTATTGGATGGCGGGGGTCCAAACTCTTTGATCCCCTCATAAGTTAACTACTATTAATACTATAACCCGGCTATTTAGGACTGTATCCCTGCTGACTCAGACTACTTAGCCGAGGGTAACGTCACCGCCAAAAGCGGGGCCTACCACAATACTGCATTAATAACTTAATTCATTATCTTCCAATAATCCACTCTTTTAGGATTGTATCCTTGCTGACTCAAACTACTGGGGTGAGGGTAACGTCACCTTCAAAAGAGGGGCCTACTACAATAACTAAGATAATCTCTTAATTATGTGCAAAAGTGCGGAAATAATCAAAGGTTATACTAGATACGAGTCGGGACCAAGTGATTCATCTTGTCTATCTGTTTTTCTTTTTATTTTTATTTTCAGCATTTTAGTTAGTTTTTATTTTTCTTAGTTTAAAACATTTTTCTAAACTTTTATTTTGATTAGACGTTGAGGATAAACCGGTACTAAAAGCTCTTGTGTCCTTGGACGACCTCGGTATCTTACCAACGCTATACTACGCTCAACGATGGGTGCACTTGCCCATATGTGTGTTTAGTGTTAGTAAAATGTCGTGTTTTATAAATTTAAAACTTGGCTAAAATAAGTGTTAAAAAGGGCTTAAAATATACACCTAATATATACGACACTTAAACGCGCATCAAGTTTTTGGCGCCGTTGCCGGGGACACAAGGATTTTAAGAAAGCTTAAAATCGACGGCCTAATCAGTTTTTCAAAACCTTTTTAAAAAGCGCGCACATTTTTCTGCATTTTAGTTTAGATTTGCATTTACAGTAGCCTGTACACGGGGCCGTGTTCACTGAACACGGGGCCGTGCTGCACATCTTCATAAAAACACCCAGTAACAGTAACTTGAACACGGGCCGTGCTCACTGAACACGCCCCGTGCTCAACGAAATCAGTAAATTTAATTAAAACGCCCAGATACAGATTCTGAACACGGGGCCGTGCTCACTGAACACGGGGCCGTGTCCAGCTTCTGTTTCCGTTTTTATTTTTGTTTTCTGATCTCGAGACTTAGTTGTGGTCTGCTGAGTGATTCTTATGGATCAATACTCAGGAGGTTACAACTACACCTATGAGGAGGATGATTATAGGGGTAATTATTGCACTAATTGTCGTAATGCACGTTCGATTCAAAATAATCACTCATATCAACCATCCAATTCATACACCTACTATGAGGAGCCCAGGTACGAGCCGTCAACTTCATACACATCCTATGAAGACCAAAGGTATGAACCTCCTCCCTCATACTCATATTTTGATGAACCAAGGTATGAGCCTTCTTACTCATACTTTGAGGAACCAAGATATGAGCCACCATCTTCGTATGCTTACTATGAGGAACCTTGGCGTGAACAACTCACCTCATATGAGTATTATGAAGAACAAAATTACGAACCTTATCCATCATATGCTTACAATGAAGGACAATGGTGTGAACCATCAACTTCATATGGGTATTATGAGGAACAAAGGGTCGAACAACCGGATTCAAGCTTAGAAAATAACGATTCTTTTTCTATAACCGAAGTGACCGATAGGATATTAGAACACATTAGAGTTATCGATCGATGTATAAAAGAAGCTCGCGCAAGGGAAGAGGAGTCCCGCGCAAGAGAAGAACTAAAAAAGGAAGAGATAACTGAAAATGTAAAAATGGAAGAACAAATAAGTGAAAAACTGACACATGAGTTAAACAACGAAAAAGGTGAGTCCGACAACGTTAAAATTCAAGAAGAGTCTAATTTTGAAAAAATTAATCTCTTGTCACCTTCTTTTGAAAATCATTGTTTAGTACTCACTCATGCTAAGTTTTTAAAAGAGTTAAATACTAACGCTAAAATTGACGAAATGGTAAGTGTTAGGTTAACTAATGATCAAACTACACTAATAAAAGAAGACCCATTTGAAATTAACATTACACCGGTTCCATGTTTCTTTCAAAATTCGTTTATTAGTAATGTCACCATCGATAAAGATCTTTGTGTTAACATAATGCCTAACTACATTTTCGAAAAATTAAGTATTAGTGATTTTTCTCCACTTCAAATACCCATTTTTCTATCCAATCGGAAAGTAATAAAATCAATCGGTATAGTTGAAGATGTCTTGGTTCAAGCAAATCAAATGGTAATCCCAACCGACTTTGTCATCCTCGATGACGCTCCTCTAGTGTTGGGAAGACCATTTGTGAAAACTCACGAAGCTTTGAAAAACCGGAAGTTCAATAATCTACCTCTTCAATTAGGGGCATTTAAAAGAAGTGTCGATCTCGAACGATCAATGAAATATCCATTCGGCAATAATGACCCCCTAATTGAAGATGAAGATGAACCACCCGATACAAGTGAAGAGATTGACCACTTTGTTGAAGAAGAGGTCGCCATAGAACAAACTTTTAAGGTTCTTGATCGAAACGAGCAACCAAATAAGGAGTCTCCTAAAGACCCACCACTTGAGCTCAAAGAACTTCCAAAAGGTTTGGAATATTCTTTTCTAGACAAAGATGGTAAGTTACCTGTAATTATTTCATCTAAATTAGATAACTTAGAAAAAGAAAAATTAATTAATCTTTTGAAAAAACACAAAAATGCAATAGCTTGGAAACTTGTTGACATAAAAGGAATTAGTCCTTCTATGTGCACACACAAAATTTTGATGAATGATGACTACAAATCGGTCATACAACCACAATGTCGAGTAAATCCAAATGTTCAAGAAGTGGTTAAAAACGAAGTCATCAAGCTACTTGACGCCGGACTTATCTATCCTATCTCCGATAGTCCTTGGGTGAGTCCCGTCCAAGTAGTTCCAAAGAAAGGAGGTATGACGGTAATTACTAACGAAAAGAATGAACTAATACCAACGAGAACCGTCACAGGATGGAGAGTATGTATAGATTATAGACGATTAAATGAAGCAACAAGAAAGGATCACTTTCCTTTACCCTTCATTGATCAAATGTTAGAAAGATTATCCGGTCATAAATTTTACTGTTTCTTGGATGGTTTTTCAGGTTACTTTCAAATCCCGATAGCACCCGAAGACCAAGAAAAGACAACTTTCACATGCCCCTATGGAACTTTTGCTTATCGACGCATGCCGTTTGGTCTATGCAATGCCCCAGCAACATTCCAACGTTGCATGGTAGCCATTTTCCATGACATGATAGAAAAGACAATGGAAGTCTTTATGGACGACTTTTCTATCTTTGGGGATTCATATGACCAATGCCTCGATAATCTTGAACGAATGCTATCCCGATGTGAGGAAACTAACCTCGCCCTTAATTGGGAAAAATGCCATTTCATGGTAACGGAGGGAATAGTACTCGGTCACAAGATCTCAAGCGAAGGAATGGAGGTGGATCGAGCCAAAATAGATACCATTTCTAGATTACCACCTCCATCCTCCGTACGAGCTATCAGAAGTTTCCTAGGGCATGCCGGATTTTATAGGCGATTTATCAAAGACTTTTCAAAAATCTCAAGGCCTCTAACGAAGTTACTTGAAAAAGATGCTCCATTCATCTTTGACAAGGATTGCAATCAAGCATTTCTTACCCTAAAAGAAATGCTAGTCAATGCACCTATCATGATAGCGCCTGATTGGAAATTTCCTTTCGAAATCATGTGTGATGCCAGTGACTTTGCAGTTGGAGCTGTCTTGGGACAAAGAAAAGAAAAGCATTTCCACCCAATCTATTATGCTAGTAAAACACTTAATGATGCACAAGAAAATTACACAACAACTGAAAAAGAATTACTAGCTGTGGTATTTGCTTTTGATAAATTTCGTTCTTATCTTGTTCTTTCTAAAACTATAGTCTATACAGACCATGCAGCCATTCGATATCTCTTCAAGAAGCAAGACGCAAAACCACGTTTGATTAGGTGGATTCTACTCCTCCAAGAATTTGACATTGAAATCAAGGACAAAAGAGGAGCCGAAAATACCGCAGCAGATCATCTTTCACGCTTAGAAGACCCAGCTTTAGAAGCAACCAGGGAAGAGCAAATCAACGAAAAATTTCCAACTGAGTCCCTGGAAATGGTGGAATACAAGGAAGAACCATGGTACGCCGACTATGCTAACTACCTAGCTAGCGGTATAGTCGCAAAAGGATGGCCACATCATCAAAGAAAAAAATTCTTTGCCAATGTGAAACACTACTTTTGGGAAGATCCATATCTTTTCAAAATGTGTGCCGACCAACTCGTCAGACGATGCGTACATGGTAGTGAAGCACGAAGAATTCTCCGCCATTGTCATGAAGGTCCATACGGAGGACATCATGGTGCTGCTAGTACCGCACGAAAGGTATTCGATTCAGGATTTTATTGGCCAACCATTTACAAAGACGCTCAAAGTCTTGTAAAAACATGTGATGCTTGCCAAAGAACAGGTAATATTTCTTCCAAAAACGAAATGCCACAAAATGGCATTCTTGTTTGTGAAATTTTTGATGTATGGGGACTCGACTTTATGGGACCTTTCCCACCATCGAAAGGAAACAAATATATACTTGTGGCAGTAGATTACTTGTCTAAATGGGCCGAGGCCGAGGCACTTCCAACAAATGATGGAAGAGTCGTGGTAAAATTTCTGAAAAAATTATTCTCTCGTTTTGGCACACCTAAAGCTTTAATAAGTGATAGAGGTACCCATTTTTGCAACCATCAACTTGAAAAAATTTTAACAAGATATGGGGTCTATCACCGGGTCTCAACAGCATATCACCCTCAAACAAACGGACAAGCCGAAGTGACTAATAGAGGTTTAAAACGAATACTCGAAAAAACCGTAGGTTTAAATAAAAAAGAATGGGCTGATAAATTAGATGATGCTTTATGGGCTTTTCGAACTGCTTATAAAACAACAATAGGTACAACCCCATATAAGCTAGTCTATGGAAAAAGTTGTCATTTGCCAGTGGAAATTGCACACAAAGCCTACTGGGCAATCAAAAATGTAAACTTAGATTTAGAATTTGCTGGTAAAAATCGATTTTGTCAATTAAATGAATTAGACGAGCTTAGGAATTATGCATACTCAAACTCTGAAATTTATAAGGAAAGAATGAAAAATTTGCATGACAAACATATTAAACCTAATGAATTTCGGGTAGGGGATCTAGTTCTTTTGTTTAATTCACGACTTCGATTGTTTCCTGGTAAATTAAAGTCTAGGTGATCAGGACCTTTTTCCATCACCCATATTTTTCCACACGGTGCAGTAGAAATTAAATCTCGAAATCGGCCACCATTTAAAGTCAATGGCCAACGGCTGAAACTCTATCAAGGATTTATTGAGGATGAGGAAGAAGAGATCTCACTTCAAACGGTGGAAGAATAAAAACATCATGCCTGGTAAGTTACGAACGATTGAGACGACAAAATAAAGCGGTAAGTTTTCTAACCATAGCTTATGGGAAAAAGGGGCACTCACACGCGCACTAAAAAAAAAAAAAAAAAAAAAACCTTCTCGGCACGAGGCCGTGTCCGCTGGACACGGCGCCGTGTTCGCGCTGCAGACGGGATAAAACCCCTTTTTCAAAACAGTTTCTTCATTCCACACGCCCCGTTTCCCCACAAAAGCTCTGGTTCCAGGCGATTTTTCACGAAATTTCGACGTCTCCTATCGATCTAACAACGTCAAGGTATGATTCTATCACTCTTAGTAGTTAGATTAGTTTCTTGCATGTAGTTAAAACACCACAAATTTGGGGGAAAATCTAGGGTTCTTGAAGTTCATCCGGATCGAACCTCAAATTTTTGCCTAAATCTGTTTGCATTTAGTTAGATTAGTGTTAAGGAAAGTAAATACACTTGTATTGTTCATAGATTCAACCGATTTCTCGTAAAAACCCCAAACCCTTGTTCTTGAACCGAAAAAGATAAAATTGATAGGGTAAACGGGATATTTTGGGAAAAACGGCACTTAGGATTTCATTTTCGGGGGAAACCGCACCTATTGGACCAAAAATTTTCAAATTTTCGAAACCGGGTCGAAAAATGGGATTTTTGAGTAACAGAACCCTGGACACGGGGCCGTGTCCACTGGGCACGGGGTCGTGTCCAGCCCGCTGTTTGCAGTTTTATCCGAAAACATTTCTGTTTCGTGCTAACTCTTGGTGTATTCTTGCAGATGGCCAGGAAGTTTACAAGATTCAACGCCAATGAGCTAGATGCAAGAGCTCGATACGAGATTCTTCAAACAAGGCCGGAGGAATACCCGAGGCAGGCTTGCACAGAACTGCTAACCATGGTGAATCAGATTGACCGTTTCAACAACATTGTCACGGGACCACTCAGAGTCGCACTAACAACCCGACTCCGTTCCGTCCATGAATGCACCTTGGAATTCTACAGCACCTTTGCATTCACTTCAAGGTGCGACCGTTCGATAATGACGGGCTGTCATTCAGGTGTGGCGGAACGAGGTATTCGATCTCCATGGCACAATTCGGGTCGATTATCAGGTTATATGCGGAAGAGGATGCGGGAAACGAAGAAAATACAGGGGGATTGAGAGAGATTGAAGATAACGAGCGCCAAGCTATGTGGGCTCAGATTGGAGAAGGGTTCTACAATCCGAGCAGCACTAAGAGTACCAAGCTGAGGGATCCGCTTTACAGATACATTCATAGGCTCCTCGGCTACTCTCTTAGCCAAAGGCATGACAGTGGTGGCGTCGTTGGGTTAAGAGATTTGCTTGTCCTCCATTGCATTCACAACCGCAGGCCCCTCGATGTTCCGTTCCTCATGCTCCGAAACATGCATCACAACCGCCTTGCTAGCGCACCGACTCCTATTTTCTTCGGGGGATGGGTGTACCGTCTCTTCAAGCATTTCGCACACATACCTAGGTCATTTGAGAGGAGCCCATGGTCGGGAACGGTGGATATTCACATATGCCGCTCAATGAACCTAATTTATGAGGCAGAAGACGGGACGGTAACCTTTCAAAGGATGCAAGGTCATGCATGGAACCCGCAGGAAGCGCTTGTCCTCCCAGCTCCGCAACATCATCAGTACCACTACCAACCCCACGGTGATCCGGGCCAATCATCCTCCTCGGGAGGTGGTTTTCCTAATTTTCAAAGTTTGCATGATTTGTTGCAGGAAAACCTCATGTGTACTCGGAACACCTATAACATGGCGAGCAACACCTACCACCGAGTCGGAGCTATTGAGAGAAACCTATCCGAGATACAAGACGATGTCGGATACATACGAGACCACATTGCACGCCATGGAGGGGATGATGACGATGATGATGATGATGATGCTATGGAGTAGGCGGGAGGAGCATAGGAGGAAGCGGTTGATTGATGACTCCCCAGGTTAACCCTTTGCAATCTTGAACAATTGATGGCCTGCGTGCCAAGTGTTAGACAATTTACTTTTCCTAACTATTTCCTGCATTTTATTTTTTTTTCTTTTTCTTTTACTTTATGCTTGGAACAATTAACTATGGTAATTTAGGATGTTTGTGTTGCTTGGTGTGGTATTAAGTGATGAAACAGGTACAAACCGAGGCTTGGAATGCTAAGCCTCAGCACTTATAGGGCCAGGATGGAAAAACCGGAGGAAGAAACCTGTTTTTCAGGCTTTCAGACTGTCCACACGGGGACGTGTCCAGCCAACACGCCCCCGTGCTCACCTCCCAGACCTGCTGTTTGGCTACTGTCCTGCAGATTTTTGCCAGACACGTGGCCGTGTCCGGTGGACACGGGGCCGTGTCCAGTGGACACGGGGCCGTGTCCACCTTCTGTAAGTTCTCGTTACTGGCACCTGAACACGGGGTCGTGCCCACCGAACACGGGGTCGTGTCCAGGCTGCCAGTAACACAAAATTTTTGCTTTTTACACCTATTTACACATCTAATCAACCTAAAAATTTATTTTTTGGGACACATTGAGGACAATGTGTAATTTAAGTGTGGGGGGATGCTAAAACCTTGAATCTTGCAAGTCCTAAATACAAGCCTTACACAAAACTCTATTGGAACCGCTAATCACCCCAAATTTTTTCAAAAATTTCATTTTTTTTACTTGTCTAGGTTTAACTCGGGAAATTCAAGTTCTCAAAAAGGTTATATTTTTACGAATTTACAACCGATAGCGTAGTGATAAAAAGAACCAACATAAGAAAATTATGAAAAGGCATAGCAAACTTAGTTAAAATTTGATTATATATACTTGATCACATAAAAACCCATTCCCACAAAAGTGAGTTTTGAGCCTTTATTGAGCATACAAATTTATATCTTTAGACTAAATGCTCATTTTTCGTTTCTTGTGTGAATAGCCGCTTGGTTCTTACAACTCTAGAACTTGCCATGACGATACATTCCCGGTCCTTATCAACTTAAACCCGAGTAAGTAAATGATGGAGGCATTAGGACTAAACCCTTTTTATTTCTACACCATTATTTTTCTTTTTCTTTTACCACCTACCCAAAAAATCCCCCTAGTTAGCCCCTTTGAGCCTAAACCTTTTCATTTCATCACCCAAACCAAAAACCCTTTTACCCACCGAAACCTATTTATTTTTTTTTTAACCCTTTGTTTTAGTAACAAGTTCGGTTTTTCGTATGATAAAAAAAAATATGTTGATGATGAAGCAAAAAGAAAAATAAACAAACAAGCTCATCAAAAATAACTTTGTTTGAATAAAAGCTTCATCAAAATAAAAAGTTACAAAAAAATAGAAAGTCTTACGAAAACCGACACTTGTTACGCTTTTCGCCCTTTTTCTACTAACCACTAACCACCAACCCAACCACCTACCTTTAACCCAAGCCTAACCCTTAACCCACAAAGTCCTCTTGATATTTACAAAGGTATAAAAGTTAAAAAGGAGGAGGATTGATTGCTTGGCAAGCTTATGGTAGGAATAAGTTCCATGCCGCTCTCGAGTGATTCACTAAAAATACACCTTCGGCCGAGTGTGAGTGATTTCTCCCGTGAGGTATGTGAACTTGTATATAAATGGAATTTTAAAAAGGCATGTTATGCCCAAATAAGTAATTTCTCCTATGAAACGTTCTAAATAAATCATTACGAATAGGATTGTAAATAAATAAAAATAAAACCCAAAAAGATCTTGGACATCCCGACACTCTACGACAAGCCCAAAACCTTCTCTTCTACCTATTCCATTTGGGAGTGTAAGCCACATATTAAAGAGTTTTGCTTGAGGACAAGCAAAAGTTCAAGTGTGGGGGTATTTGATGTATGTAAAATGCAACATATAAATTACATCAAATAAGGCCTAAAACTAACCTTTTTTAAGTACTAATATTGGAAAAAGAGTGTTTTTGTCTTCCTTTTGTATTTTCAGGATTAAATGAGCTCAAAAACACAAAAGAAGCAAAAAGACAGCTAATTCCAACATAAATACAAGGAAAGGAACACTAGTGGACTGCCCGACCCCTCAACGGCATCTTCCCAAGCAAAATAGAGAAGACAGAAGGCTGAACACACCCCGTGCTCAGCCAGCACGGGGCCGTGCCCAAGAAGCAGCATAAAAGACAAACCTATAGAAGCTTCTATTGCCCACCACGGGCCGTGTCCAGCGGACACGGGGGCGTGTCGAAAGTACTGCAGGCGCATTAATTGTAATTGCGAATTACAATTAATGAGGAGAGAGAGTGTCAGACAGGCACGGGGCCGTGCCCAGCGGACACGGGGCCATGCCCAGCTCTCTGTTCAGCCTATAAATAGGAGTGCTTGGATTCATTTCAACTCATCCCTTGGCACACCACCTCTCTCACACTTCATCCACCACCCACCACCACCATAACACCATCATCCACCACCATCATCCATGGTCCATCATAGAGTGTGTGAGTCGTCTCGGGATCCAAGATTGATCGTAAGAGTTCTTGACAATCAAGGCCATGTTTGCCTAAGTCTCTTACATCACTTGGTGAAGACAAAGTGTCTAGTTTAATACTTTTTATTTCTAATCTTTTGCACTTTTTATTTGGTTTTGTATTAATGACTTTAATAACTAGTTACTTATGTTGAAGGTGATATTTCCTTATCGTTTGTCCGTGGTGTCTTGGCATTATTTTACTGTCTATATAAAATAAAAGATTTTCACCATTCATATCTCCACGGTCTATATGGAGGTATGTTGGCTACCTGGTCGGGGGTTAAGGGAACGGTTTGGTAAAGGTCTTGCCATTGTTCAGCGTTTAGAGGTCCTGCAATGGACCTGGGTCAAATTTAGTAGGACCTCCTTCAATACTTCACGGTATTGGATGGCGGGGGTCCAAACTCTTTGATCCCCTCATAAGTTAACTACTATTAATACTATAACCCGGCTATTTAGGACTGTATCCCTGCTGACTCAGACTACTTAGCCGAGGGTAACATCACCGCCAAAAGCGGGGCCTACCACAATACTGCATTAATAACTTAATTCATTATCTTCCAATAATCCACCCTTTTAGGATTGTATCCTTGCTGACTCAAACTACTGGGGTGAGGGTAACGTCACCTTCAAAAGGGGGGCCTACTACAATAACTAAGATAATCTCTTAATTATGTGCAAAAGTGCGGAAATAATCAAAGGTTATACTAGATACGAGTCGGAACCAAGTGATTCATCTTGTCTATCTGTTTTTCTTTTTATTTTTATTTTCAGCATTTTAGTTAGTTTTTATTTTTCTTAGTTTAAAACATTTTTCTAAACTTTTATTTTGATTAGACGTTGAGGATAAACCGGTACTAAAAGCTCTTGTGTCCTTGGACGACCTTGGTATCTTACCAACGCTATACTACGCTCAACGATGGGTGCACTTGCCCATATGTGTGTTTAGTGTTAGTAAAATATCGTGTTTTATAAATTTAAAACTTGGCTAAAATAAGTGTTAAAAAAGGGCTTAAAATGTACACCTAATATATACGACACTTAAACGCGCATCATTATGTAAAGTTTGTTTCAAACCGAGTGGAGTCAAATTATGGTTTCTTTTTCTCCCCTTTTTCCGAAAGCTCTAATTAATCCCTTTCTATTACATGTGCATATGTTCCTTCATACCCGTTACGTTTTCTATGTATGAGTTGGGTCACATATAATACGTTATGATTGTTCGATATGAATTTTATTTATTTTACATTTGATCCAATCACAATGCTTATACAGGTTACATTGAGTTCAAGTGGATACGTCGAAATGTGTGTTTTAATATGGTTAATGGATCATATAACATTTGGACTAATCCATTCAATGTTTATGATGTATCCGCGCCGCAACGCGGGCGAGTCTTAACCCTAGTTATAACAAAAATGTAAATTTTGAGCACATAGTTGGTTATGGTTAGTGAAGAGTACATGAATTCTCGTGTTATGGATCGGTTAAAAATAAATAAATTAAACCGTGACAACATTAAAGAAACTTTGAAAGTACTAATAAAATTGTGTTTTTTTTTTCTTCTTCTTTAGGTTGGGTAGGCTCTAGATGTTTCATAATTTATGAATGGATTTGACGAATTTAAATTCTAATAAAACACATAATTTATGCATGGATTTAACAAATTTAGATTTTAATAAAAGATTCTAATTAATGTCACATGATAACATTTTCTTTTCTCTCAAAATTATAATCTTCATGTTATAATTTTTTTCCATAATTTTTGTAATAAAACTTTTATTTATATAATTATGCCACAAAAGTTAAATGAATTTAGTATTTTTTTTGTTAGTTTTTTTTTACGCTTTTCGCCGGATTTGGTCGTCGTTCGGTTGCTACTTAGCATAGTGTTTGGTGGTCACATTTGGTCTCTCAGGTTTTTTTACCCCCTCAACTTTCTAATACATGTTGGTATAATTCGACTTCATCTATCACAAGGTGTTAGAAATTCATGTTTTTTATTTTATGTTTTTTCCTGGTTTTGGACGTTGTTCGATTGATATTTAGGATGGTTTTAAGCCCCTCCGCCTCGCAATGCTGGTATCACAGTTTAAGCCGCCCACACCGCAACACAGTTGGCTTAAGACTAGTTATGATAAATTGTCTCCATAGATTCATAGCTATTTGCTTCAAAGCTTTGGTCTTTACACAAAATCGTTTTGTTTGTGACAACCCTCATAAATCCAGGTATCCGTACAATTCATTAATATTAATTAATGCTTAATGATTGTGCTGGATTACTTAGTTGCTTTCTGATTACTACATTACACTTACATGTGCATCACATATTACATAATGCCACTTCATTATCACATACAAACCTTATTGACATACATGATGCACAAAGCACAGTTAACGGATGGAACAGGAATATGCTGACGGGGTTCAGTATATAGACAGACAGTGTTTTAAGACCCAGTATGAGCCAGAAACCAAGTTCTACACTAGTATGGTGTGTAGGGAAGTAAGGACCATAAAACTGCGTCACTAGGTGATAGTTTAAGTGCCGGAAAGTACCTAAAACCCACAAAAAGTGCAGAATTCTGCATATTTCAGCAAAATTCAGCTTTTTAACAGGCTAGTTATGAGCAAAAATATGGCAAAATGGTCCTGAATGCTTTCCTAAGTGTCGGGAATTAAAAGTGTCACAAAAAGTAACATAAAGGTCATTAAACGGAATAGCCTGACACTTTAACGAACCGGTATCTAACCGAACAACCGGACACTACCTGAAACACCAAAATTATACTAGAAACATTGTTTAATTATTTCTGAGCTAGTCATGATCCCCAAACACCTTAACACCCACTAAAATATCAAGAAACTAACTTAACTAACTATACACTTGATTTTGAACTAGTAAGTAATCAACTAGTTACAAGTTACACTTAGACCCCCCCCCCCCCCATGCTATAATCGGCCATCACCACCACCATACCTCAAAGATTTGATTTCTTTTTTTTTTTATTGGATCTTGCTTGCTCCTATTGCCAAAATATTTAGAGTGAAGGTTATAAATATGGCATGAGATCTCTAAAGATCATCATATTTCACACACTAACACACACCCACCTTTCTCCTACTCTCTCCCTCTCCTCTCGGCCGAGCATAGTGCCGCCACCACCACCACCTTACATCCATCATCCACTCATTCCATATACTCTCAAGGGTGTAAGAAGGTGTCTTATGAAGCTTGGTGCTCTTGAATCTTGAAGAACCTCCATTACTTGCTTTTATCCATCATTTTCATCATCTTCTTCATCAAGTGTTCTTCCCTAGCTTAGAGCTAGTAGTAAGGCTCTCACAACCCTTGTTACTTCTAATTTTGATTTGTTAAAAGATGATATTCATGGATTATCTTGTTAAACATTAAAAGACATAATCAAGAATCATAAACATAAGCTTAACATATGATGAAATCTTGATGAAATAATGTTGTTTAAGTATGTGAATGATACTTGTTGTTGTTTACTTGAGATTGTGATGTTGATCATCATAAGGAGCTTGCTAGATTGTGATTAAACACATGATCTAGCAAGTTAGAGGATGATTATGTACTAACACAAGAAGATCATCCTCATGTATGAGCATGAACTGGAATGATAAGATGATTTCTTGAAAAACAATGAACACAGTAGGCTAGTAATCTTATGAATCTAAGATTTATGAATGGTATTTCGAAAGAACCGAGTTCAAAATATGATTTTTAGAAAATAGTGGTTCATACTTAAACAAACACTATTTTTAGAGATAAGACAAGTGTATAAACACTTATGAAACAAAAAGATCTCACAAAGAAACGTTTTTGTAAAATATGTTTACAAGTTGTAAACACCTATATTCTTTAAGAATGAGATTTTTAAAGAAATAAACACACTTTAAAGGATAACTAAACCTACTAAACACTTTACCAAGTTACTACAAGTTTTTGTGAAAGGATCAAGTTCATATTGTTATTTAAAATGTATAGTTTTTGCTCTTGGTAAGTATAAGTTGTTTAAAATTTGATTGTTGGTTGTTGTGATGATTTTTGAAAAGAAAATGATATGCTTTAATAAGCATGGACACCTCCATTTTTAGGGGAAACTATGGCGAAATTTTCTAAAAATATAAACACTTATAAAAATATTTTCTAAACAAATATTTACAAGGTGTTTTAACTTTGGTTATCAAAATAAACTCTGCCATAGATTTTGTTGCAAAAACTACAAGTATTGGAGGTTGGTTTTTACAAATAAAAAAAATGGATAAATATGTATTTAGAATATATATTTACATTACAGACATTGTGTGTGATTATGTGTATATTTCGTGTAATAGTTATATTGTTTTAAGGGTTAAAATAATATAACTTAACAAGATACAAGGATTTACAATCCAAAATAATACCAAGAATATCAAGGAATAAATATATAAGTTACACACACAATATTGCGGAATCGGACGATAGAACGTAACTTACAAAATATTCTGGAAAATACCGTTACATATATATTTTTGGTAAATATTATATTGGATACAAGAAATAAAAATATGATTTTTGTAAACATTACAAAGTTGTATCATAATTTTTGACAAGGAGAAAATGTATTATTTTGGAAATTACAAATACAATAATACAAACGTACATGTACAAGATACCCCCATCCTTGGGACGGAATTACGAAAATAAAATACTTGAGAAGTATTGTTACAAAATGTTGTTTAAACCATTATTCCAAAACTAAATATAATTTGAGGTTAAAATAATTATTATTTTAACGAGTAATTATAACTTGGAATAATATTGGGAACATGAGAAACATAACTCAAAAACGTAAGTACTAAGCAAAGGCACGACCCGTTCATCTAATAGACATTAGTACACTGTAGGTAGTCATGTTTGCTGAGGAGATTTGAGTGCCAGTACTGAAGACGCAATACTGTGAGTTCATGTCCCCCTTTTCTTTAAACTGTTTTGTTTATTTACTTCGGGGGGTGAAATACATGTTACAAAAGGATTACTTACAATACAATTGGTATGGTTAGCCTAGGAAAGAACCATAGATCATGTGAATGGGTAGGCGTATACTTGAGGCCATCAATCCTCTTGTAGGACCGAGGGGCATGAGTGATAGATCTATTTGGGTGTAGCAAGCCCACACCCATGAGGCCAGGGTGGCCCATAATGGTGACTATGTCTTCCAGCCGGAAGCCCGGTACAAATTTGCTAGGTTTGAGTCTTCCTACACCGTCACACATATCAGTGGCCTTGCAAACCATTGGTGATCTTTTCCTTGTTTGCAATCATACCGGGAGTTTCATACATACATTGAATACAAAGGTTTTTTACGTACTCACGAACACATGAACTCGCTCAACTTTTGTTGATGTTTTTAAACTACATGTATTTCAGGGAACTAAGTGGATCTGGCAGGTGTGTGCATGTTTTCAAGTTGCGTTTAAATAAAAGATGTCATCCGAGGTCATAGGGTTTAGGAGATGTATCTTACTCCTGGATGAGATACGTGGTCCTAAGCTCGGGTTGGTTTAAGTTATGTTGTCGAGTCTTCATGAACTCATTAAAACATGTTACGGTTTGTAACCTGAATTTGGTGTCGATGTTTTTCCGACAAGTATGTTGTGGTATTTTCTAAACTTAATAATTATGGATGAATGTCTTTTGGTTTTATCATATAGCACTGTTATGATTGAATGCTATGGTATTAAGAAGCCACACCAATAACCACGCTTCCGCAAAAGTCAGGGTGTGACAGCTTGGTATCAGAGCTTCGATCGTAGCGAACTAGGATTCTTTCTCGAGTCTAGACTACGATCATTAGGGCTCTCACGAAAACGTTTTCATTGCATACACAAAATGTCCAGATCCAGGAAACAAATTTTTTTACAAATAAAAGACACAAAATACATTTCAAAGGATTCATTTATAATTCAGTCTGAGAGACTGGGGAGTTAGTTTGAGAGACTAGCTGGGTGATTCAGTCTGAGAGACTGGGGAGTTGGTCTGAGAGACTAACTGGGTAGTTCAGTATGAGAGACTGGGTAGTCTGAGAGACTAGTTGGGTAGTTCAGTTTGAGAAACTGGGAGGTTAGTCTGAGAGACTAAGTAGTTCAGTCTGAGAGACTGGGTGGGATAGTCTTGGGAAGACTAGGATGCATACATGCTTACATTGTTATTACTTACATGCTTATTTGATGATTGTTGATATGTGTGCATATATGTGATTGTTTTGTTACAGACGCCATGTCCTCTTCTGATAGCGGAGTATCAGATACCATTGACCCTATGGCCATAGTTTCAGATGACGAGATGGCCACAGATCCTGAGGTTTTTACATCTGACACCACGAGTGACGATGATGATGATTTTCAGCCGTTTGCCTTACCAGATTTTGGAGATGATATACCGCTAGCTTATGGTCTTCCTGGCGAGGATCTACCTCTTGTTCAGATCCCTGCTCCTTTTCCTCTTGATGCATTTCCTCTTGAGGATCTACCTCTAGACGTTATGTCTGACGACGACATCGATCTTTTTATTGAGGGTCCCCCTGAGGGTGCCCAGGATGATGGGGCTCCAGTCGATGATGCCGTTGTCGTTCCACTTGTTGAGATTCCAGTTGGTGATGTCGTTGCTGTTCCACATGATGAGATTCCTGTTGTCGAGGCTCCTTCTGACCATTCTGGTCCTGATTCATACGAGTCTGTGTCATCTACTACTTTACACGCACTGGGATTACAGCGATATCCCACCGATACTGATTCTGACACAGCTATGTCTGTTGCACCCGATATTCCACACGGTATTGATCATGATTTTGAGTTTGATGATGAGTTTGATCCTGTCTTTCCTCACGACTTTGACCCTGATCATGAGATTGAGTTTGTCCCCGATGAGCAGCCGTTTGAGGCACCTGTCGTTCCTGACGATTAGCTCTTTGATATACCCGCTGATCTTGAGCTTGCTCCAGCTGACCCCGAGCCTATGATTGCACCTGAGCCTATACCTGCTCACGATCCTTTGCCCGAGCATGACCCTGCACCTGCCGATGTACCAGTTGTCGCACCACCTCTCCCCGACCCGATCCATGTACTTGTTGATCGTGCTCCTTTTGCAGCCCAGATTGACCCTAGATATGCGTTCACCCACAATGGGTGGATCGAGGACGACGATGACTTACCTCCTTTTGTTAGACCGGTTACTCCCCCTCCTGCACCTACACATGCACCAGCTGATATCGCCCCGTTTCACCCACACGTATCTGACATTCATCGCACTGATTTACCAGTCACGTTTCTACAGGATATTCCTCCTCCCCGTCCTGGGGAAGGTCCATCGAGTCAGCCATCTGGTCATATACCACCTGTGTCAGCAGCCTTTCCTTTCATGCCACCGTTTGCACCTGCTACACGTACTGCACCTTTTGCTACTGCACCATCGGGCGAGCCACTTATCGGGTTTCCGCCCAACACAATGCCTATTTCTGATCCGTACCATCCCTTCCACATTGGATACACGAGGGATGATTTGCTTTTGTCGCTGCAGCTCCAACAGGAGATGCTATGTAGGAGAGTCTTGGAGTTAGAGAGGATCACGCGTCCTCCGCCTTGTTCTTGTTAGTCACCATTCGCGACTCCGCCTGCTCCTCTCCTGCCATACCCAGATGTTGACTTCCGTTTCCTTACTATAGAGCAGCAGGTTAGCTACCTGTTGCGTATCATTCATGCACTTGAGGAGGATTTAGCGCATTTGTGCAGGTTGCTTTTCGTTCCTCCACCTCCTCCTCCTCCACCATCAGCTTAGAGGTTTTTGGTTTTATGCAAATAGCATACTTTTGATGAGAGTGCAGCTATTGAGCCAGATTGCACAGCCTTTGAAGACCACACTTTGACTTTTGACTTTTGATTATTGTAGTTGGTAGACGTTTTGGACAGGGGTGATGTGACCCTTTAGTCCCTTTTGATGTATGATATATTGTGGAACATGTAAAACTGTACTAGTGGTCTTAATATATGAAAGCTCAATCGCAACATTCTCATTATATACGTTGCTGGAATTACTCGTTTGTGTTATGACATGGGATGTTATGTGTTTACTTGTGATTGATGAATGTTATTACATACGTGTACTACATACTTATATGCATAAGACTTGACCTATACAAACTTCTTATAGAAGATGCCTCCACGAAGGGAAACTCGATTGCCCACTACTGAGACTGAGTTACAAGAACGAATTTCACGAGCGATAGCAGAGCACGAGGCCTCACGCACTGAAGCTAGCGGGGGTACCTCAAGGAACAACCCACCCCATGGTAATGTTTAAGTCGCTTGAGACATATTACGTTACATTTGGATAACCTACGTGCGTTTGCTAATGCTTTCTGTGAATGACGTTACTTGTATAGTCTGTACCTATAAGCAGTTTTTAGACTGTAAACCGCTCAATTTCGACGGCACCGGGGGTGCTGTGGCTTTTGTTCGATGGACGGAGAAGACCGATTCAGTGATAAGAATGAGCAAATGCGCACCAGAACAACAAGTCACCTACATCTCCGGATTATTCATAGATGGAGCACTTTCGTGGTGGAATCTCTAAGTCCAAACTCTGGGAGAGGCAGCAGCATATGCTTTGACTTGGAATGAAATAAAGGAACTTATGCGTAAAAAGTATTGCTCCAGGGCCAAAATTCAAAAATTGGAAACAGAGTTTTGGAACCTCAAGATGGATGGCCCCAAAATTGCGGAGTATGTGCAGAGATTTCACGATCTATCTCACGTAGTACCATACATGGTTAGTCCGGAATTCAAGCGCGTTGAGCGTTTCATTTCGGGGTTGGCACCTCAGATTATGAGTATGGTGACAACGTCAAAACCTGCTACGATCACCGAGGCTATCAATCTGAGTGTAGCATTAACTGAAGAAGCTATCAGGTTAAACAAGTTTTCGATCTCTGACCAGAAGAAGAAAGAGACTCACGTTGAGTCATCCGCTGAAAACAAACGGAAGTTCTCCAACTATAAGAAAGGTACCAGTAGTAAAAACAAGAAGGATGAGACAAACGCACCAGCCAAGGCCAAAGGAAAGGGGTATGTAGGCACTTTGCCCAAATGTGATGCGTGTCAGTTGCATCACAATGGACGATGCCGAGCTGGAAAATGTGAATCTTGTGGAAGAGTTGGTCACTCGAAAGAAACATGCTGGGTTGGTACTGGCCGTGGTGGTCAAAGGGGTTTTGGTAATGGAAACAACAACCATGGAGGTAATGGATACGGAAACCGCCCTCAAGGAGGAAATGGCGGTAACGGAAATCGTGGTAATTTTGCGAATCAAGCTAGGAGTGGAAACCGCAACCAAAACAACGCTCAAGGTGGTAATGGGAATGGTAATGGTCGAGGACCATGTTGTTTTAATTGTGGAGACGTGGGGTATTTCAAGAGAGAGTGCCCAAAGCTCAATTAAGCACATGGAAGAGTCTTCAACATCGGTGTGATGGAAGCACTCCAAGATCCAAATGTGGTCACTAGTACGTTCCCTATCAACCAACGTTATGCATCTGTACTCTTTGATACTGGTGCCGATTATAGTTTTGTATCGCTAGAATTTAAGAATATACTAGGGTTGGTAGCTAGTAAGCTAGACATTCCGTATTCGATAGAACTAGCAAATGGAAAGCTAGTTGAAGCAAACGAAGTCATTAGAGGTTGCGTGATAGAACTGGGAGAGCACGAGTTTACACTGGATCTGCTGCCAGTCGAGTTGGGAAGCTTCGACGTGGTAGTGGGGATGGATTGGTTGTCAAGCAACCGAGCAGAGATTGTATGTCACGAGAAGGTCATTCGCATTTCGATGGCGAATGGAGAAACAATTGTGGTACATGGAGAGAAGCGCGATACGCCCCTAAGGATCATCAGTTGTTTGAAGGCTCGAAAGTGTTTGTAGAAAGGATGTGTCGTCTTCTTGGCACACATTGTGGATAAAGAAGCTGCTGAGCCAAAGCTAGAAGACATTCCAGTCGTGAAGGAATATCCTGAAGTCTTTCCCGAAGACTTGCCAGGATTGCCGCCGCAGCGACAAGTCGAGTTCCATATTGACTTAGTTCCAGGCGCTGTGCATGTGGCTAAGGCACCTTATCGACTTGTTCCCTCCGAGATGCAAGAGCTATCAACACAACTTCAGGAGCTATTGGATAAGGGATTTATCAGACCAAGCTTCTTGCCTTGGGGAGCTCCAGTATTGTTTGTTAAGAAGAAGGAAGGTAGTTTCCGCATGTGTATCGACTACCGCGAGATGAACAAATTGACCATTAAGAATCGGTATCCTTTGCCAAGGATTGATGACCTATTCGATCAACTACAAGGTTCGAGTTGTTACTCCAGGATCGATCTACGATCAGGATATCACCAGTTATGTATACAAGAGGAGAGTATTCCAAAGACTGCCTTCCGAACTCGATATGGACATTACGAGTTCCTAGTAATGCCGTTTGGTCTGACAAATGCGCCAGCGGTATTCATGGATTTGATGAATAGAGTTTGTAAGCCGTACCTTGATAAGTTTGTGATCGTGTTCATTGACGATATTTTAATCTACTCAAAGACAAAGGAAGAGCATGAGCAACATCTAAGAGCTATCTTAGAGCTGCTCAAGGAGGAGAAATTGTATGCAAAGTTCTCGAAGTGCGAATTTTGGTTACGCGAGGTTCAGTTCCTTGGTCACGTGGTTAACGAAGATGGAATCCATGTGGATCCCACAAAGATCGAGGCAATCAAGAATTGGGAGACTCCAAAGACGCCAACCGAGATCCGTCAGTTCCTAGAGTTGGCAGGATATTATCGCAGATTTATTGAAGACTTCTCGAAAATCGCTCAACCTTTGACCTCCGTTACACAGAAAGACAAGAAGTATGATTGGGGAGACAAGCAAGAAGAAGCATTTCAGTTGTTGAAAAACAAGCTTTGCGATGCACCGATCTTATCCCTACCCGAAGGCACTGACGACTTCGTGGTATATTGCAACGCCTCGCGTCAAGGTTTAGGCTGCGTACTGATGCAGCGACAGAAAGTTATAGCTTATGCTTCGCGCCAGTTGAAGGTTCATGAGAAAAACTACACCACGCATGACTTGGAGTTAGGCGCAGTGGTGTTTGCATTAAAAATCTAGCGACATTATTTGTACGGTACGCGATGCACAATCTTTACCGATCACAAGAGCCTGCAGCATATATTTGATCAAAAAGAGCTTAATATGAGACAGCGCCGATGGGTAGAGTTGTTGAACGATTATGATTGTGAAATCAAGTATCACCCAGGGAAGGTGAATGTAGTCGCAGACGCCTTGAGTCGGAAAGAAAGAATCAAGCCCATAAGGGTTCGAGCGTTGGAAATGATTGTTCAAACGGACCTCTCATTGCGCATTCGTGCCGCGCAGAGAGAAGCTCTTAAGGAAGAGAATCTTGAGAATGAATATCTCCGTGGGATGGAGAAGCAGCTAGTACCCAATGATGAAGGAACGTTGTGCTTCATGAAACGCGCGACATGGCCTAGAGTTTACTTGGGAGCGTGAGGATCGCATAAGGGCAAAATACCCACATTTGTTCCCCAAGACCCCTGCATCTAGTAGCAGAACTAAAATTTCGGGACGAAATTTTCTTAACAGGGGGAGAATGTGACAACCCTCATAAATCCAGGTATCTGTACAATTAAATAATATTAATTAATGCTTAATGACTGTGTTGGATTACTTAATTGCTTTCTGATTACTGCATTACACTTACATGTGCATCACATATTACATAATGTCACTTCATTATCACATACAAACCTTATTGACATACATGATGCACAAAGCACAGTTAGCACAGTTAACGGATGGAACAGGAATATGCTGACGGGGTTCAGTATATTGACAGACAGTGTTTTGAGACCCAGTATGAGCCAGAAACCAAGTTCTACACTAGTATGGTGTGTAGGGAAGTAAGGACCATAAAACTACGTCACTAGGTGATAGTTTAAGTGCCGGAAAGTGCCTAAAACCCACATAAAGTGCAGAATTCTGCATATTTCAGCAAAATTCAGCTTTTTAACAAGCTAGTTATGAGCAAAAATATGGCAAAATGGTCCTGAATGCTTTCCTAAGTGTCGGGAATTAAAATTGTCACAAAAAGTAACATAAAGGTCATTAAACGGAATAGCCTGACACTAAAACAAACCGGTATCTAACCGAACAACCGGACACTACCTGAAACACCAAAATTATACTAGAAACATTGTTTAATTATTACTGAGCTAGTCATGATCCCCGAACACCTTAACACCCACTAAAATATCTAGAAACTAACTTAACTAATTACAAGTTACACTTAGACCCCCCCCCCCTATGCTATAATCGGCCATCACCACCACCATACCTCAAAGATTTGATTTCTTTTTTTTATTGGATCTTGCTTGCTCCTATTGCCAAAATATTTAGAGTGAAGGTTATAAGTATGGCATGAGATCTCTAAAGATCAGCATATTTCACACACTAACATACACCCACCTTTCTCCTACGCTCTCCATCTCCTCTCGGCTGAGCATAGTGTCGCCACCACCACCACCATACATCCATCATCCACTCATTCCATATACTCTCAAGGGTGTAAGAAGGTGTCTTATGAAGCTTGGTGCTCTTGAATCTTGAAGAACCTCCATTGCTTGCTTTTATCCATCATTTTCATCATCTTCTTCATCAAGTGTTCTTCCCTAGCTTAGAGCTAGTAGTAAGGCTCTCACAACCCTTGTTACTTCTAATTTTGATTTGTTAAAAGATGATATTCATGGATTATCTTGTTAAACATTAAAATACATAATCAAGAATCATAAACATAAGCTTAACATATGATGAAATCTTGATGAAATAATGTTGTTTAAGTATGTGTATGATACTTGTTGTTGTTTACATGAGATTGTGATGTTGATCATCATAAGGAGATTGCTAGATTGTGATTAAACACATGATCTAGCAAGTTAGAGGATGATTATGTGCTAACACAAGAAGATCATCCTCATGCATGAGCATGAACTTGAATGATAAGATGATTTCTTGAAAAACAATGAACAAAGTAGGCTAGTAATCTTATGAATCTAAGATTTATGAATGGTATTTTGAAAGAACCGAGTTCAAAATATGATTTTTAGAAAATAATGGTTCATACTTAAACAAACACTATTTTTAGAGCTAAGACAAGTGTATAAACACTTATGAAACAAAAAGATCTCACAAAGAAACGTTTTTGTAAAATATGTTTACAAGTTGTAAACACCTAGATTCTTTAAGAATGAGATTTTTAAAGAAATAAACACAGTTTAAAGGATAACTAAACAATTTACCAAGTTACTACAAGTTTTTGTGAAAGGTTCAAGTTCATATTGTTATGTAAAATGTATAGTTTTTGCTCTTGGAAAGTATAAGTTGTTTAAAATTTGATTGTTAGTTGTTGTGATGATTTTTGAAAAGAAAATGATATGCTTTAATAAGCATGGACACCTCCATTTTTAGGGAAAACTATGGCGAAATTTTCTAAAAATATAAACACTTATAAAAATATTTTCTAAACAAATATTTACAATGTGTTTTAACTTTGGTTATCAAAATAAACTCTGCCATAGATTTTGTTGCAAAAACTACAAGTATTGGAGGTTGGTTTTTACAAATAAAAAATGGATAAATATGTATTTAGAATATATATTTACATTACAGACATTGTGTGTGATTATGTGTATATTTCGTGTAATAGTTATATTGTTTTAAGGGTTAAAATAATATAACTTAACAAGATACAAGGATTTACAATCCAAAATAATACCAAGAATATCAAGGAATAAATATATAAGTTACACACACAATATTGTGGAATCGGACGATAGAACGTAACTTACAAAATATTCCGGAAAATACCTTTACATATATATTTTTGGTAAATATTATTTTGGATACAAGAAATAAAAATATGATTTTTGTAAACATTACAAAGTTGTATCATAATTTTTGACAAGGAGAAAATATATTATTTTGGAAATTACAAATACAATAATACAAACGTACATGTACAAGATACCCCCATCCTTGAGAAGGAATTACGAAAATAAAATACTTGAGAAGTATTGTTACAAAATGTTGTTTAAACCATTATTCCAAAACTAAATATAATTTGAGGTTAAAATAATTATTATTTTAAAGAGTAATTATATAACTTGGAATAATATTGGGAACATGAGAAACATAACTCAAAAACGTAAGTACTAAGCAAAGGCACGACTCGTTCGTCTAATAGACGTTACTACACTGTAGGTAGTCGTGTTTGCTGAGGAGATTTGAGTGCCAGTACTGAAGAAACAATACTGTGAGTTCATGTCCCCCGTTTCTTTAAACTGTTTTGTTTATTTACTTCGGGGGGTGAAATACATGTTACAAAAGGATTACTTACAATACAATTGGTATGGTTAGCCTAGGAAAGAACCATAGATCATGTGAATGGGTAGGCGTATACTTGAGGCCATCAATCCTCTTGTAGGACCGAGGGGCATGAGTGATAGATCTATTTAGGTGTAGCGAGCCCACACCCATGAGGCCAGGGTGGCCCATAGTGGTGACTATGTCTTCCAGCCGGAAGCCCGGTACAAATTTGCTAGGTTTGAGTCTTCCTACACCGTCACACATATCAGTGGCCTTGCAAACCATTGGTGATCTTTTCCTTGTTTGCAATCATACCGGGACTTTCATACATACATTGAATACAAAGGTTTTATACATACTCACGAACACATGAACTCGCTCAACTTTTGTTGATGTTTTTAAACTACATGTATTTCAGGGAACTAAGTGGATCTGGCAGGTGTGTGCATGTTTTCAAGCTGCGTTTAAATAAAAGATGTCATCCGAGGTTGTAGGATTTAGGAGATGTATCTTACTCCTTGACGAGATACGTGGTCCTAAGCTCGGGTTGGTTTAAGTTATGTTGTCGAGTCTTCGTGAACTCATTAAAACATGTTATGGTTTGTAACCTGAATTTGGTGTCGATGTTTTCCGACAAGTATGTTGTGGTATTTTCTAAACTTAATAATTATGGATGAATGTATTTTGGTTTTATCATATAGCACTGTTATGATTGAATGTTATGATATTAAGAAGTCACACCAATAACCACGCTTCCGCAAAAGTCAGGGTGTGACATTGTTTTACAAAACTAAAATTAAATACCCTAATTACTAGGGTCCGTTTATAAAAGTTGATGTGACAAAGTTAAAAAGTAGTAATAAAACCTTGTTTCTAATTCTATTTTTTGTTCTATTTAGCTGGATTATGCAGGAAGATCGTTGGATCTCTAGTTGGGAAGTTTAGTATCTTTGACTTCTTGTATGGTGGTTCTGGGACACTAGTATGTGTTGTAAAAGAGAGTGTCAAATTATATGTCAACAACATCCGAACAACTCATGTTGAGTTAGCAAGAAAAAAAGCAGTTGAATCTTCACTAGCCGATGCACGCTCACAAGGCATTGAAAGCAAAGCTGCAACCAAGCAAGCCGAGAAAGCTGGAGACAAAGCAGCCAAAATAGCTAACAAGAACGCCAATCGAATATTAGGACCTATTGTTTTTATGGATGGTGTCACACCCCGACCACGTAAAACAACAAAACGTGGCGGAAACGTCGGGGAGTGTTGTAACAGAATCATTGTTTCACAACCATGGATTATAAATTTTGTTTTATTAAATTAATGAACTCATTGTTTTATTATAAATCAGATAAATACAAATATTATCTTTCAAGTTTTAAAGTCGCTAAGGCACGAGTCCGTCCTATGTATAGCATGTATCAACAATCATCACATAGCAGCACTAGAAACATGTGTAAAAATAGGTACGTCAGCATAAAAATGCCTGTGACATACATAGGTTTTATTATTGCATGATTCATGACCTATAAGTTTAAAAGAATGTTTTAACAAAAAGTAGTCATGAACCTAAAAATGTTTTCTTTATAAAATCATGTGAAAATTTATGAGAAATTTGATGATATAAAAGAATGATGCATAAATAAATAATCAAGTAAAATGAGTTTATAAAATAATGTTTTGAATAAAATGTTTGTAGTATATATAAAAATATACTTTGGTATTAAGAAAGTCGATTAGGTAATATATCAAAATATATTTCGGTTCCAAAATCGTTAAACAGATAGTATATTAAATATACTTTGGTTGTCAAAATAATCGCTTTCGATAGTATATCAAAAGTATACTTTGGATTTATGTATAACATATTAAACTATGTTTTGGTTGGATAAATAACATATTTAAAATATGTTTTGGTAGTTAACAAAATATATGTTGTTTTGTACAATATCACACATGAGAGTATATCAAACTATACTTTTGGGAGTATAATAAAATATACAATAAAAGTGTGATTTAAGAATTCAATCAGACCTTAGTGCATCAAACTACACCAATTGAGACTATAGAGATACCACGAAGGCAATCCCTATTTGGATAAAATATTGGTTTCTGACATTCCATGACAACAGGAATGGGGTGTCTAATCCTATAGCGCTATATCATACTACCAATCGGTCTTGTGAACATAAATAAGTACAATTCAACAATTAATTTTATAATCTTTGAAAAATTAGTGTTTAAACCATAAACAATTATTCAGTTTGTCAAAAGATAAGTACTAGTATGTATAATTAATTTATACTTTGAAATCGTGAACATAACAAATAGGTACATATGCTTCACCCCAAAACATTGAAAACAGTAAAAGAGAGGACTATGTACTCACTTGAGGGTGCTTAGAAGTCTTGAACAACAACCAAGCAAAGCTAGAGGGAGTACGGAATCAAACGACACCTAATATAGGTAACTATGTTATTAAACGGCTCCTAAACTGGGAGATAGGATAGAATGATGTTCTATAAATCAAATGAGTAATTGAACTCATATGGTATGATTTAATAGAGCTAACATTCTGATTTGAAAGTCTACCTAAGTGCTTTTGACCCGTTTCGACCCATTATGGTAGTATAAGCTACTATAATGCGTCGTTTGCGCAAAACTATGTTCGGATGGTTAACTATGTGCTATGTTAAGTCTTACTTGCCCAATTATACCTAAACATGTTACTAAATTAGATTAGATGTCAAAAATATGTTCACATATGCACATTATGGATTTATGCTTCAAAAGGGCATTTTGGTCATTTTCTATGGGCATACAAGCTAACTAGCAAATGACTAACCAATCCTATGTGATCATAAGGTATAACCTCAGTGGTTATTCCCTATGCAACTATGATCAGTAATCATGCTTGGTCGGATCTTAATGATCGACCAAACGGGTCGGGTTTGAAAGTCTAAGCGGTTGTTTAGACCGCTTAACTTACGACCCTAAACAAGCACTAAACTAATAGTGACGAGTTAAACATGTCAAAACATGTTTAACTAACTTAGAAAACTGATTTGGTATCAAAACAAAGTGTTTTGATACCTAAAATTAGTTCCGTGGCAAAATGAGTGCTAAAACGCATTTTGACCGAAACTTTGACTCGTCACTACGCCTAGTTAACGTGGTAATCAGTAGGTACAATCGCTAAGGATTATAACCATCGTGATTACAATCACGTTACAAAGTTCAAACGAACTTTGCGTTGACCATTGACTGGTCAAACTGAAAGTCAAACACTGTTTGACTTTTTAAGCTAGAAAGCAATAAGAGAATGAAAGAAGGCTTACAAAAGGTCCTTGCTTGAACTTGATCTTATAAACTCTCAGGTATGAAGTTATACAACTCCAACTTAGAGAATTTTAGATCAAGTGTGAGGAAAAACAATGAATTGGCCATGCTATTTATACTTGTTGCAAAGTTACAAGATCATGACACATGTTTGTGTAACCTCCAAGCAAGAATTATGGCCCTACACTTGTCACAAGCAGGTTCAAAGCCTTGGGGAGGTGTTAACTTGCTCATCACACAAAGATCTTTGCATAACAGCCCCTGAATTATCAAACTGTTGCTGAAAAATTGATTTCTGGTCGCTGGGGTCTTCAGGCGGCCCGTGTAAGTATATGGGATGGGCTTACGCGGCCCGTGTGGCCCTCCCAGATCAGCCATAGTTTCAATAATTACAGTTCAGGTCCCTGTACTTGGTTTAAGCTTATTTCAAGCCCTTTTGACCCCCGTTAAGCCATTTTCAAGGCTCTACAAGGTTAATAGGGTTTGGAGGACTCAAAATGTGCTCGGAAAACTCTCGGATGTCGGCTCGTTTGGTCGTACGGTCATGTTATTCGTTAAATTACGATGAAACTTAAACGGACGCGAAAACGATCCAAATTAAGCGACGAATGGTATTTTTGCATGCCGATCACTAAAATAAAATATTTTAGTGTGTACAAAAATTTTGGATGTCCAGATGTGGTCAGAACGTAAGATATGCGCGAAAATGCAAACTTACGCCGTTTTTGACACTTTTAGTCCATGTAAGATCAAATAGGCATATTTTCACACACCGAACCACTCAAAGCTTATTTCTAAGCTATGTTTAGGTTATTTATGGTATTTTTAGATTATGATCATGTTTCGGACTGTACGTTGCCTTACGAAACGGCAGACTTTTGTAGTTTGACGCAAATAGTCCCAGTGAGCGAATAAACTTGATTTCGCCACACCAAACCTTCCAAAACTTATTTCTAAGTTATGTAAAGGTTATTTAAGTTATGTTAAGCCTATTTCACTATTCCAGAGTGTTTGTTGCATTAAACTGGTTGTATTTACGCATTAGATTGTGTATAACCTTCCAGAAAGCGATTTAAAGCTCGAAATCGAACAAGAATTGATATGTGCAAATGATACACATATTTATACAAATCCCAAGTATGAAACACAATATTTCATTGGTTTGGTATTTGTATGATGGTTGAAGTGACACAGGTGTCACAGTCTCCCCTACTTTAGGGAATTTCGTCCCGATATTTAATTTTAGAGGAAACTTGTGAGGACAACTGTGACGGTTTCGCTTTCAAATAAATCCATCAAACCTTAAGTAAAACTCTGGGCCTTGTCAGGATTCTTATCGAAATTGTCAACTCTCAAAGTGAAGTCCTTGTAGCAACAAAACATGGAGTTTCGAACTATAGACAGAAGAACGTTTCTTATGAAGACTATCATAGGAAACTTGTGTGTGCTTGAAATCAGTGTCGGAGAGTGTAAGATAAAATGACATTGGTCAATGTCCAGGACTTCTAGTAACTTAAATAACACTGCGTTCGCAATGTAATAAGGAACACTTATATATAGGAAGTACCAGCGGCGTACCCACCATGCTCCTTTCTACATTGTTCCCGTTTCGTTATTCTCATCATTATAGGTCTTAACACATGACAAAATTTGCTGTGGTTTCTGTGCACTGAAGTCTATAGTTATGTATGCATCCATAATTACGTAATTCCTTGCACAGTCCGCACAGTTCATTTCATAATGTGTAGGGGAAAAATCAATCGGATAAACATGAAGCGGCTTGACTAGACCACCAAAGGATCTTTTTAAGTAGATCAACGAACGATCTTTTTAACTAGATCAACACATGATCTTCTTAACTAGACCGTCGTACGATCTCCTTAAATTGACCACTTAAGGGATCTTTTCAATTATATCATCACATAATATTCCTAACCAGATTTTCAAATCAATCTGTTTAACTAGACCACTCAAGGGGTCCAATTATAGAATAGTACTTTATAACCCAAGGGACTTAACTACAACGTAGAAGTTCATTAAGGATTTAACGTAGTACCTTTTGATATCCTACTATAAATCCCTCATATTGAAATATGGAAGATTCTATGAGGATTTGGATAAATCACATAAAACCATGGAACATATAAGAAAACACATAAGCACATAATCACATAATTGGTTATCTTGATCTTCATTTTGTTAATTTTCTTGTTAATTGAGCACACGAGTATTCAAAGCACACTAGGAATCCAATCCATGAATTCCGTTTGGCACTTTAAATATTTTCAAGAATCTAACTATGAAGATAGGAAGATCTTGATAGAGATTTGTCTTTGTTTCTTAAAAAGAAACGTGTATTTAAGATTTTTGGGGAGATCACAAGTGATCATAAAATGACAGAACCACACGAGTAGTTTGTCTTTGTGTCGGCAGCGAAGGGTTGGATCAAACATTCAAACAATCGTATCAGTTTTGTAAAATAAAATTGAAACATCAAATTTTATTTATATAACAACTGAATTGTTCCAACGTCAAAAGATAACAGACAAAGAAATACAAAAGACTAATTGTTCACTGCTGCATTGTTGTCCACGTTCGCCTCATTTATGTTAAACACTCGTCCACGCGCTGGATTTGCGTTAACAAGTCTTGGGAAATTGTTTCTGTAGTGAGTAAGGTCACCACAGTTATAACACGACCCAGGTGGGTACCGTGGTTGAACAGCAGCAGGATTTGCATAACGGCAGGTATCGACCAAATGTCCCAATCTTCCACAGTGGGTACATTTGTGACACTGCTCTTGCTCCAAATGATGACGGTTGCATTTGTTGCACAAAGGTGCACTACCAACACAATTTTTCCTCTTACGAGGTTGTGTTGGTTGGTTTGGTGCAACCTGATTGTTCTGAGCAGTTATGGCGCAGTTCTATGCTTCTTCTTCTTCTTGGATACCTCGGCCTGTTTTTCCTTTGGTTCAACTTGAGCAGCCTTGTCAGATGGTCTTGGGTCGCCTTTTCGAAAAAGCTTACCCTTCCTGATATGGGATTCAGTCAGGGTGGCAAACAATTCAATGGCCTGTCTGACAGTAGTAGGGTTGCTGCCAGTAACGATATCTTGAACTAAATCAGGAAGACCATCAATGTACTTCTCAATCGCCTTATCCACAGGCGTGACCATGGCAGGACATAACAGGCTCAATTCCTCATAACGGTCAGTATAGGCTCGATGTTCACCGCTGTCTTGTTTAAGATCGTCAAATTCCCTTTCTAAAGCTCTAACCTCATGACGAGGACAGAACTCCTTCATCATTAGAGCTCGAAGCTCTTCCCAAGTTTGTGTCATTGCCACATCGGCACCTCTATCACGCATCACACCGTTCCACCATGTAAGAGCACGCTTCTCGAACGCACTGGATGCAAACTCAACCTTACGCTCATTCGGGCATTACACGTGCCTGAATGTGCTCTCCAAACTTTCGAACCATTGCAGGAGCGCGGTTGCTCCTTGAGATCCAGAAAACTTCGAAGGTTTGGCAGAGTTGAAGGTCTTGAAATTACACTGGGTGTTGTTGTTGTTATTGTTGTTATATAACTCATGAATCTGAGTTACTACGCCTGGAAGCACTGCAGCCATTTGTTGAGCAACAAGGGCTGCGACTTCCACAGCAGTAAAAGATTGAGCATCACGTTGAGGAGGCATTGTCTAAAAGGAACAAGGGAACATGAGAAATAAGTAAGGTCGATGATTGAAAAACAAAAGAGGTATTGAAAACATCGACAAAACATAAGGAAGGCAATCATTCGTTCGTTACCTCGAACGAACAAACGACACGCAGTGACTAATCAAAGTAAATGGATCATTATAATGTATCACCGAAGACATGCTCGCCTATAAGTGCACACTCACCCCAAGAGTTCCCAGGTAAGAGTGACTGGTCCGATACTGCGGATTTGTACGAACACTCTAGCCTTAGACAGAAAACTCAGAGTACAGGCATTCACTCTTCCAGTTTGCACGTGTTCACATTATTTAGACCCAAACTTTGACGAGATTTTGAAAACTTTGAAGGTTCAAAACCTAGTAATCAATCATCCTAGAACAGATGATTGGTTTTCAAAGCGGATTCGAAATTTGTGTTCTTATTGTGGTTGTCACATAAGGATAAGTGACGGTATTGTTTTACAACTAAACACAAGATAACTTGTGTTAGGGTCCTAGGAAGGTTATAGTCTAGGTCAAAGCATTACTAATAACCTAATTTCCTATCACCATTGGCTCTTATACCAACTTTTCTGTCACACCCCGACCACGTAAAACAACAAAACGTGGCGGAAACGTCGGGGAGTGTTGTAACAGAATCATTGTTTCACAACCATGGATTATAAATTTTGTTTTATTAAATTAATGAACTCATTGTTTTATTATAAATCAGATAAATACAAATATTATCTTTCAAGTTTTAAAGTCGCTAAGGCACGAGTCCGTCCTATGTATAGCATGTATCAACAATCATCACATAGCAGCACCTGAAACATGTGTAAAAATAGGTACGTCAGCATAAAAAGCCTGTGAGATACATAGGTTTTATTAATGCATGATTCATGACCTATAAGTTTAAAAGAATGTTTTAACAAAAAAGTAGTCATGAACCTAAAAATGTTTTCTTTATAAAATCATGTGAAAATTTATGAGAAATTTGATGATATTAAAGAATGATGCATAAATAAATAATCAAGTAAAATGAGTTTATAAAATAATGTTTTGAATAAAATGTTTGTAGTATATATAAAAATATACTTTGGTTTTAAGAAAGTCGATTAGGTAATATATCAAAATATATTTCGGTTCCAAAATCGTTAAACAGATAGTATATTAAATATACTTTGGTTGTCAAAATAATCGCTTTCGATAGTATATCAAAAGTATACTTTGGATTTATCTATAACATATTAAACTATGTTTTGGTTGGATAAATAACATATTTAAAATATGTTTTGGTAGTTAACAAAATATATGTTGTTTTGTACAATATCACACATGAGAGTATTATTTTGAAACGAACGAATGGGCTTAACGAGAGAAGCGGTGTTATGCGGTTCCAAACACACGGGCCAAGCCCAACCCAAATCCCTTACACAAAACCCTACCCTACATAAACACCTCTAATCCCCATCTCTTAAAAAAAAAAACCTAGCATCCTTATTTGTCAACCCCTGCTCTCTCTCTCGTGAAGGCCAATCACCGGAGGATCACACTCTGGCCGGCGACGAATCCCGGCCACACCACAGCCCCAACGACACTCCTACCTCACCTTGCTTTTGAATCATCCTCGTTCACACACCCAGAAATTTTAGAGAGAAAGACGACAGGGAGAGGGAGGGAGGAGATCAGCGGCGGCGCCACGGGTGGTGGCGGCGAGGGAGCTCCGGCAGAGCTCCGAATTACGGTAGTGTGTCGACAAGGAAACGGCGGGCAGAAACGTCGCCACCGGCAACTGGGTTTTTCCGCTTCACGGTCAGCTCCAGATGAGAAGTATTTTCGATGAACTCTTGAGACATGGTGATGAGTCGGGGACATTTTGGCAGCTGCAGTGGGGGTGGCGGCTCGGGACTGAAGAGACAAAAACAAAAGGGGGTAGCGGCTGAGGTGATGATGATTGGTGGTGGTTCTCCGACGAACCAGCAGTGCCGACAACGTAAACGGTGAAGGCATCAGGTGGCCCGATCAACCCGCGAGTCAATTGGTCAGTAATGTGTAATCTTTGAATGTTCGTGTTTATTTCAAATCTTGGGTAAAAAAAAATTCATGTGTGATAATTGTTTGGTAAAAATAAGGTTTGAAAGTGTGTATTGGAACAATTTACGTTCATTTGATGTAGTATAAATGATGCTTATGATGATGATAAAATTCCAAAGGATAGCCTATTAAATAAAGTCTGATTGTTTGTCTTGAACTCTTAGTTTAATGGTTGTAAACTGTGAAATAAAAAAGGAGTATGCCTTTGTGTGTTCAACGAATAGTGTAAACTGTTTTGGGGATTTTCTTATATATTTGTGTTCATGGTTGTTGATGGATAAGTGATGATGAGTTAAATGAAAATATGCGATTGGTATTTAAAATGATAACAAGGTATTGGATGATTATTTCTGTAATAAATTGTTTAGTTAAGATCTAATTATATGCTTGGCGAATAATCGTATGTTTGATATTTGGTTAGGTGTACAAAAGTGTTTTGATAATATTGAGTTGATAAAGTTGTATGATCCTCTCATAATATCTCAGATCTACATATTTTAGAGAAAGTGGCATCCTTGTGTACGATAATAAAAGGATCGGTGTAGCTGAATCTATCTATGAAATGTTGTGATAACTATGATTTGTTACTCATTTATGCACCACTTAAGAAGGATAATATACAAGTCTTTATATCACACTTCACACCTTATTTTGAGCAACGTATTTTGCATAATCGCACAGATGAGGAAGCGGCACACTCCAGTGGGCCGCACACTAATACACGCCCCTGACTATGTTTAAACCGCCCATATATATAATATATTTGGATATGACAATCTGTGATGATAATTGTGAACGTGTATACTGTTGGTGCACAGAATGTCTGTTTACTACGTCTTTAGTGAGTCTTAGGTCTAGATAGGTTGTTCGGAGTTGGAAATTAAGTTTAGAGGTTTAAACATGTAATTTCGCCCGAAATGACACACATTTCATTTGAAGCGAAATCAGGAATTTATGTAAGTGATTTCGCTCTTAGATGTCTGAGGTGGTGATTTCGCTCCTGATGAACATCATGATTCCGCTCCTGATGTTCTTGTTAATTTCGCTCCTGATCAACATGTAAGTAGGAGCGGAATCAGGTGGCCTATATATAGGTGTTGGCTGAAGTCATTTGTAACTGTTGAAGCGAGATCAGGTCATTGTGTAGGTGTCGAAACTCTGTCAAAATCTACTCAGAAACACGTGTAAAGGATTGTAATCAGTAATAGAAAGAAGTTAAAAGGATCCGAGCTGTTTGTGACTTCGTTTACGTTGATTCCGCCTTCGTATTTGAAGATGAACTACCTTATACTGATTGTTTAGGGTCTCAACACGGTCCAACAAGTGGTATCAGAGCTCAGGACGAGGAGTTCATACCATAGCAGCTTGATTCTACCAGAATTTCTCATTTCTACTCACTTCTTATATTTTGCTGATTTGAACGAGTTCCAACGGTCGGAATGGCTTGATTTTCGAGTATATTGTGTAAAACGTAGAATTAATAAACCCTAGAAAGAATCAGGTTAAAATTCGAAGTAAAAATGGTAAAATTCACCTAAAAACCTGATTCCGCTCGTAACGATCTTCGCAGATTTCGCTCTAAAAAGTTGATTCCGCTCGAGATTGTTATCTGATTCCGCTCGTAATCATAACAAGTCTGATTCCGCCCGAGATTAATTCTGATTTCGCCTGATACATACTTTCTGATTCCGCTCAGAAAGTTACCTTTCTGATTTCGCTCTAAATCAGATTTCTTTCAGATTCCGCTCGAAATCAAAATATATCTGATTTCTCTCGAACTTGCTGTTTTTCAAAATTTCGAAAATTTTTCTAAGTGTTTTGCTGATTGTTTTCAGGTACGTACAAGATGAATGATTTCAATCTGTTTTATGATGTATTTGCGTTTGCTGGAGACGGTGGAAATGATACATCTTCGAGTAACACTAATGAGAACACGCCGAATCCAAAGAAAAAGCTATTGGATGCATTGGAGGTTGAAAGTGCTTTCGGAACCTACAACAAACCCCCGAAGTTGATGGCTATCGAAGAATATAGTCGGTGGGCCAAGAAGTTTGAAGATTGGTTGATGGCTTTTGCTTTTCCTAGCTGGAAGAGTCTAAAAATGGATACCAAAATGGAAACAAAAAAGGTGAAACCTTAACAACAAATGAGGAGATAGAATTGTTTGTTGCTGAGCAAAAATGTATTGCGTTACTGTTTCAGTCCGTCAGAGAAGATATAATATCTTTGATCGAATACTCTAGTGCTACAGATCTCTGGAACAAATTGAAAAACAAATGTATAGGAAGTGAAGAAATTGTGAAAAACAAAAAGAAACTACTTAGAAAAGAGTTTGATTTGTTTGGGTGTTTAAAGAATGAATCAGTTTGTAAAATGATTGAGAGGTTTGGACATCTGAAGCTGGAACTGGTGAGACACGACATTGTCTATTCTCGAGAAGAGCTAGTCGACAAATTGTTTGATGCATTGCCAGATGAGATGGATTGGCAATATTATGCGTTGATGCTAAAGAATACTATCAAGCCACCAGAAGATTTGACAGTAGACTTACTGATTGAGAGACTAGAGAGTCACGAGTTGGAATTAAAGAAGACACACAAAGTCAATCATTCATCTTATTAGCAGAATTTGGATTTGTATTATCCAAAGAGCATGATGCCAAAGAGTATATCTCCCAAGACAGCGTTTTCTGCTGAGAATGTCTCTACAAAAAGCAAAGAAAGTCAAAGAAGTGGTTATCACAGTGGATATCACAGTGGGTCTTCATCAAATTCAAATCAGTCTGATGATGCAAAGAATTTATTTCAATGCAACATCGCTGTAGACTTAAAGAATGCTCAGAACTTTAGGGAAGAGTCTGCTAAACAGCAGATGGTTTTCTTAGCATCTGTGCTAGAATCTTATGAAAGTCTTGTAGCAGGGAAGATAGGCAACACCAACCTGACGAAAGAAGATTATGATCAGATTGATCCTGAGGAGATGGAACTGATCGACATAAGGTGGTGTATGGCCAGTGCAGTTCGTTGAGCACAGCGTTTCATGGAGATAACCGGGAGGAAGTCAATTGGTGGACCATCTACCAAGTTGGGCTTTGATAAGACTAAGGTGACGTGCTTCAAGTGCAAGCAGAAAGGTCACTTTAAGCGTGAATGCAGAAACGCGTATGCTGATGAGTCTGAAAATCCGTTTATAGAAGACTACTACAAGAAGGCAATATATCATCATAACAAATCGGAGCCGCCAAGAATGAAGCAGATTGAAGATAACAAAGAAAAATCTAGAGCTCTTGCGGTGATTCACGATGATGAAGGTTTTGACTGGAGCGAGTTGTTACCTGAGGAGGATGCGGTTGGATATGCATTCATGGCAAAATCTGAACCTGTTCCTTGGAAAGATGACAGAACTGAAGAACAGAAGTATGGTTACAGAAAGCAGTTAGCTATAAACAAAATGATCAGAATATCTGGTATTTTTTCTGAGGCAAAAAGAGCAAATAGATGGGTTCCAGACAGGGAGTGTTATCTTGACCCCTATGGAAACATTGCTGTTGATCATAAAACTCTTGATTTGGAAACCATAATCCAAGAGTATAAAATTGAAGATGATTATTGGCAGAAGAAATGGTGGGGAAGCGGTGAAGATGAAGAGAAAGAAAAGAAGGAGAAAGAAGAGAAAGAGAAGTCAAAGAAGATTGACACTGGGATCATTGACACGACACAGGAGTTGAATGCTGAAAACATGGGAAAGATGGCTGACAAGGTGCTGGCTGCTAATGCACTTGAGGTAGATTCTAAATCTGTTTCTGAGTCTAAAAGCCAAGTCTAGAAGAAATGGTGGGGAAGCGGTGAAGATGAAGAGAAAGAAAAGAAGGAGAAAGAAGAGAAAGAGAAGTCAAAGAAGATTGACACTGGGATCATTGACACGACACAGGAGTTGAATGCTGAAAACATGGGAAAGATGGCTGACAAGGTGCTGGCTGCTAATGCACTTGAGGTAGATTCTAAATCTGTTTCTGAGTCTAAAAGCCAAGTCAGTTCAAACGCGTCAACGATTGACTCAGGTAAGAAGGTCAGTGGTGATGTTGACTGCAAAAATTGCATCAAAGAATGCAAGGTTTGTAGTACAAACACTTATCTCAAAGGTAAGAAGATTGAGGATCTGACTGCTAAAGTCAGAAGTGTTGAGGATCAAATACTTGATCGTGACAAAATGGTGAAAGCCTCAACTGAACGGTTAAAAGAATTAACTAACAAAATTGAAACTGATAAAATTGATCAGGAAAAGGTTAGGAAAGAAAATGAAAGGTTAGTTCTTGAAAATCGTCAGATCACTGAAAAATTTGAAAAGCTTAAAAGCACGATTAAAGATAATGATGATAGAAACGGTAAAACTTACAAAGAAAATTGCCAATTGCAATGTGTTTTGAGAATCAAAGAAGAATTAATCAACAAACAATTGGATGAGATTGCTAAATTGAAACTTAAGTTTGAAGAAGCCAAGATTGAGAATGAGCGTATCAATTTGAAATTGAACAGTTACAGCTCTGCAAGCTTTGTTTTGCAACACATTATTCTCAAACCCATCGGGAAAGACAAAGCAGGCGAAGATGTATACTGTGATGGAACTGGGGTTGGGTTTCATCAAGTTCCACCACCAGTTCTTGAAAATTATTCGAAAAAGCAATCTGGGTTGGTTAATCTTAAGGAAGAAAATGAAGTGAAACTTCCTGATTCAATTGATGTTACATTTTCTTCATCATCATCTGATGATAGTGTTCAAACTGAGATTGTTAAAGGCATGGCTGAAAGTGTTTTAGATAGTGATTCAGCTGGAGATGATGAATGTTTCTTGAACAAATACATTCCGAAACAAAAGTCCAAAAACAACTTAGGTGATGAACCGGGTCTTGTGATGTACAAGATGGCTGGATCTGATAAGTTGTATTCGGATTCTGAGTTTCCTTTGGAGAATGTAAACGTTTATAAGTTGACAAATGTTTTCAAATTGGTTGAAGTTGAGTTGTCAGAAGTGAAGAGTTTGAAACAAACAAAAAGGCAAATGAATTTTGAGAAAGATAAAGCTTACTATAAAAAACCTGTTGTTCCACCACGTTTTAATAACAACAATCGAAACAATTGGTCGGGTGGATATCAGGGTGGTAAGAGTTATCAGAAAAGGAGTTTTCAGAACAAAAGGTTTGCTGAAAAGAAGGTGTTTGTGAACGGTTCAAGTTCACTTTCTGATGAGGAAAATGAATTTTTTTCAAAATCAAATGAAGAGTTCTTTGAGAAGAGGGCCTCACAACCTCAGTCTGAAGGCACAAGTCGGGTAGTTGATACTCGTACATGTTTTAGATGCAACAAAGTTGGTCACATTGCAAGAAATTGCACCAACTTCAAGCCTAAGACTGAAATTGTTGAGAATCGACAGAAGAAGGTTGATTCAAAAGGCAAAGCTCCAATGTTTGTTGAGAAAATATTGAAAAACGACAACACAAAAGTCAAAACTGAACCCATAAAGAATGTGGTAACTAAAACTGACAAGTTTTACAAACGGGTTGCATCATCTCAACAAACATGGAAACCGAAAACAGAGAAACAAATTTCAACTCCACTAGAGAAGAAAGTTGTTCCTAAAAAGATTCTTCAAAATGAAACCAGAAATGAAAATATTCCAATTTCTTATGAAAATTTTGTGAAAAAGGATGTTTCATTGGAAAATGAGGTTAAAGAGGTTGTTGATAACAAATTGGAAATGAATGATAAAAATTTTCAACCTCTTAAATCGGTTGTAAAGTGTATTGATGAGATTAAGTTACCCGAGTCTGATGAGGCTTGGGCAGCTTATTTCAGCTAATCAAGTTTTGACTTGCCGGAGCTTCCTAATAGGTAATCGTGAAGCATGTATCGGCATCTTTAATGAATTGTTTGTGATATGTGCAGGATCTTCCGAGAGCTATTTCAAGATGGATTATGGATAGTGGAGCGTCTCGACATATGACAGGAAATACTGCATTATTGTATGATGTTAGAAATATCAATGGTGGTTATGTGGGATTCGCTGGAAATCAAGGTGGTAGAATTGTTGGTGAAGGAACGTTATCCAATGGGATTGTTACATTTGAAAGAGTTAACTACATTGCTGAGCTGGAGAATAATCTGCTGAGTATCTCACAGATTTGTGACAGGATGTATACCACTCACTTTACTGACAAAGAATGTTTGATATTGAAGCCAGGATTTGTTATCCCTGAAGAATGGATTATCATGAGGGCACCTAGAGTGAATGATTTGTATGTATTGGACATGAGTATAGCAACTACAACTACTGGTCAAGCACATTGTTTTGTGTCTAGAGCAACAGAGAAAGAATCGAAGTTGTGGCACCGGAAGATGGGGCATATACATCTTAGAAAAATGAATCATCTGGTGCACAATGATTTAGTTTTGGGTGTTAATATCAAAGGTTTTCATCTGGAAGGGGAGTGTATCAGTTGCATTAAAGGCAAGCAGAAGAAAAAGTCACATCCTAAAAAGCAAGTCAATTCAGTTTCCAGACCGTTAGAGAGACTACATATGGATCTGTTTGGTCCAGTAAACGTCAAAAGTATTACAGGGGATCTCTACTGTCATGTGGTTACTGATGATTATTCCAGATTTTCGTGGGTATCATTCTTGAAGTCAAAAGATGAAACATTTGATAGTTTAATGGCGTTGTTCAGAAAGATTGAAAATCTGTACCAAAGGCGTATCAGAAGAATTAGAAGTGATAATGGTACTGAATTCAAGAACAACAAGATGGAAGAATTTTGTGATGAAAGAGGTATATTGCATGAGTTTAGTGCTCCGTACACTCCGCAGCAGAATGGAGTCGCAGAACACAAAAACAGGACGCTAATCGAAACGGCCAGAACAATGCTTGCTGATTCAAAACTACCGATAAATTTTTGGGCAGAAACAGTTTCCGCCGCATGCTATACGCTCAACCGGGTTCTAACTGTAAAGAAATTCAACAAAACATGCTTTGAGTTGATCAATAACCGCAAACCGAATCTGAAGTATCTGGAACCGTTTGGGTCACCCTGTACTGTTCTAGAGCCTTTTGGAAAGTTTGGTCCGAAGAGCATTGAAGGGATATTCATAGGTTATGCAAGTCCATTAAGAGGTGTCTTCGTTCCAAATCTGAAGCGGATTATTGAAGCTCCGAATGTTGAATGTCAAGGTTATACAATGCCGCCGCTGAATCCTGGAGATTCATGGCGTTTTAATTATGACAAGTTGTGGGATTTGTTTGACATGATGGAAGAACCAGAAGAAGAAGAAGAATTCTTTGATGAGTTGGATATTTTGTGACAGTATGAAGAATCGCAGGAAAGGTTCCCAGCTGAGTATTCAAGAAGACCGCGACAAGCTTTAAACGATGATGAAGCAGGTCCAAGCAATGCTGGTGAACATGATGATGTCCAACAGGATGAAGTTGCTCAAGATAATCAGCCGACACAGAATGATAATCAAGAATCTGAGAACATGGCAGTATTTGATCGTGGTGATTCAGATTCTGAGGAGGAGCAAATTCAAATCTCAAGTCAAACAAACCCAGTCAGTGAACAAGGTGTAAATCAGAATGTTACTAATCTGGAAGGTGATGTAGATGTTTCAGGCGAAGTAATGCCACGAACTCTTTCATATCATCCAGAGGAATTGATCATTGGAGAATTGCAGACAGGCGTCCGCACTCGAAGACAGATTGATAAAGGGCTTACATGTTTTTATACAAAAGTTGCTCCTTTGCAAGCTGAATTCTCATTGAGTTGTTTTATCTCGCAGGTTGAACCAAGAACTTACAAAGAGGCACTTATAGAAGATTCTTGGGTCAATGCAATGCAGGAGGAATTGAGTCAATTCGAGAAATTAGGAGTGTGGAAGTTAGTGGATTTACCTGATGGTCAGAGGAAGATAAACACCAAGTGGGTGTTCAAGTGTAAGAGAGACGATAGAGGAGTTGTGGTTCGCAACAAAGCTCGACTCGTAGTCCAGGGTTTCTGTCAGCAGGAGGGTATAGATTTCACTAAAGTGTATGCTCCAGTTGCTCGACTAGAAGCGATCAGAATCTTTCTAGCATTTGCGTCTTGGAAAAACTTCAAAGTTTATCAGTTAGATGTAAAATCGGCTTTTCTCTATGGGAAGGTAAAAGAGGAGGTATATATCGGTCAGCCACCGGGCTTCACCGATCCTATCCACAAAGACAAGGTCTACTTGTTAGACAAAGTGCTGTATGGTTTACACCAGGCCCCGAGAGCTTGGTACGAGACATTGTCTCAACACCTACTAGCCAACAGTTTCATTCGTGGAAAAGTGGATGCCACTCTCTTCACTAAAGAGGTCGACGGACATCTTCTGATAGTTCAAATATATGTGGATGACATTATATTTGGGTCAACAAATGAGGATCTATGCAAAGATTTTGAAAGAGTAATGAAGCAAAAATTCGAAATGTCATCAATGGGTGAGATGAAATTCTTTTTGGGATTGCAGGTTGATCAACTACCCAAAGGAATTTTCATACATCAAACGAAGTACGTTCATGATATCTTGGAGAAATTCGGGATGTCAGGATCTACTCCAGCAGCCACCCCATTAGCAACGAATCATGGGATAAACCTGATCTCACCGGAGAGAAGGTAGATGAAACGATGTATCGTTCCATGATCGGATCGCTGATGTATTTGACAGCTTCAAGACCCGATATCATGTACCCAACCTGCCTCGCAGCAAAATTTCAATCTAACCCGAGAGCATCGCATATGATTATTGTTAAAAGGGAATTACGCTACCTGAAAGGAACTCTATCTTTGGGGTTGTGGTATCCAAGAGAAGGCGATTTCACGCTCGAAGGGTATTCCGATTCCGATTTCGGATGCTGCAAAGTTAATGCTAAATCAACAACAGCAGGGTGCCAGTTCTTTGGATCACGATTGGTCACTTGGCAATGCAAAAAAGCAAACCTCTGTGGCTTTATCCACATGTGAAGCGGAGTATATATCTGCTAGCAGTTGCTGCTCTCAGATCTTGTGGATCCAGCAACAGATGCGCGACTACGGTTTGCAATTTCTAAACACCCCTATCTTTGTTGATAATGAGGCAGCGATTAACATTACTAAAACTCCTGCTCATCACGCTAAAACCAAACACATTGAAATTCGTCATCACTTCATTCGCGATTGTTTCGAGAAGAAGTTGATACGAATTGAGAAAATCCACACTGACGATCAAAAAGCTGATTTACATACCAAAGCATTTGATAAAGCACGTTTTCAATATTTGCTAAAACTGAATGGTATGAAGCTTTTATCGGTGTTGGAGGAGATTATTGGAGTTGATGAAGGAGACATTGTAGATGATGTTGAGAAGCAATCTGCAATGGTTTGTCGATTTTTTACTTGTTTTGGTATTTAGGGGGAGGTATAGGGTAATTTTTCAGAAAATACAAAAACAATAAAAAATGATAAAAATACAAAAACATGAGATATTTTTCAAAATCCAAAAACAGTATAAAATCAGAAAAGAGCTTGTGTAAAAAGGGAAAATGATAGTACATTGGCTTGACAGTCACGGTATGCTAAAGAAATGGAATGTTTAAATGCGTTAAACAGTCTCGCTGATGATGTGCCGATAGGTTTTTACACATTTAGTAGGTTTGTTCGGGATATAAACATAAATCTTACTTGCTTATTTCGTGGGGAACACTACTTGGATATATAGGTAACCCCTGAAATCTTGTTTGAAAGATTCCTTTTTCTGATATACTAGGTCTTTATACTCAGTGATATCTGGGGTATTATTCCGGGACTTCTGCTGAATGGAAGTTCTGACCTAGTCCTTGAATAATACTTTCCGCAATGCTTGAAACATAGCATCACCCTCAGCATATATGATAAGACAATAAAATTGCTTAGCAATGCTGTTGTAAAAAAGATCCTCTAAAGGGGACACACCCAAAAAGTTGAGTCATGATCTCTCTGCTGAACGGTAGTTCTGACCTGAGCTCTCATGATTCTTCATAATTTATTAACCCTTACAGATATCATTTGTGTCATAATTACCTGTAAGACTGAATATCGGGATCTGGATACAGGAGTATATTCAAGAGGTGGGACACATGTATAAGTTTAAGTCTCTAAAACACTAAATCCGTATCCTGGATAGATTGAAATTTGTGTGGAAATTTAAAGTGGATCAGTATATCGACAATCTATGCGAATTGTTTAATTCTGTGTATGTAATTGAAGCTTAACGGTACTTGTGTCTTGTCGAATAGCTGATATGATTCCCTAACACGCTTAACCAAAAATATGTTTGTAAATAGTTTACTTTCATTGCATGTTAGTTCTGTATTTCATTTCTAGTTTAGAACTTTATTTAAAATCCAAAAAGATTTTTCATTTCTGCTTTATTTTTGACAAACCAAAGTGGAGAGTTGATCTTCGGATTCGAAAGTCAAAAGCAGATGCAGGAAGGTTTCTGGACTGGAAGATGAGTCGTGAGCTAATCATGATAAGATTGAGAAATTGAACAGTTAAAGCAAGTTCATTAATTTGAAACTTGTAATTTTCAGAAGTTTAAATTGATCTAAATGTCAGTGTGAATTATCTCTGATCAACCAAGGTCATTAAGTTGGACTTGCTAGATAATTGAGTAATCAGGGTCATTAACTTGAACCTGAATACTTAAGTGGATTTCTATCACTGAAGGTTAAATGGTAAGTTTTGGATTAAAATTGTTATTATCATATATCTTATATTTGGGTAGAGTATTTGCAGGTTTCAGGAATTCCCATGGCAATAATAATGCAAAAGTTTGAACCAGAATTAGAGCCCTAGTTTACCAAGAGGGGGAGTCTGTGAAAGGGGGAGTCAAGATTCTGGATCAGTAATCAAAGGGGAGATTGGAGATAGAACCAGGATAATATTTGAACCTGTATGAAGAAAGATTGTTTGAAATGAGAAGGCAGAGTTGGAAAGAGATCAAGACTAAAGACTCAATGCCAAAGACTTCGTCAACATCCAAGGGGGAGTCTGTTGGTGCACGGAATGTCTGTTTACTACGTCTTTAGTGATTCTTAGGTCTAGATAGGTTGTTCGGAGTTGGAAATTAAGTTTAGAGGTTTAAACATGTAATTCCGCCCCAAATGACACACATGTCATTTGAAGCGAAATCAGGAATTTATGTATCTTAGTGATTTCGCTCTTAGATGTCTGAGGTGGTGATTTCGCTCCTGATGAACATCATGATTCCGCTCCTGATGTTATTGTTAATTTCGCTCCTGATCAACATGTAAGTAGGAGCGGAATCAGGTGGCCTATATATAGGTGTTGGCTGAAGTCATTTGTAACTGTTGGAGCGAGATCAGGTCATTGTGTAGGTGTCGAAACTCTGTCAAAATCTACTCAGAAACACGTGTAAAGGATTGTAATCAGTAATAGAAAGAAGTTAAAAGGATCCGAGCTGTTTGTGACTTCGTTTACGTTGATTCCGCCTTCGTATTTGAAGATAAACTACCTTATACTAACTGTTTAGGGTCTCAACACGGTCCAACAAGATATTAGTATAACACACAGTAACTGCTACTTGAACACTACGTGTTAGATACGTGTATGAGCTTTGTGCTTTATTTGAACCCACTAATGAACTAAATGGTAATCATACCAGGACGTGATTGACCTACCTTGACTGTTAGTTATTTTTAAGAGACCAATCGAGCAACCAAAGGTGAGTTCACACACTTTCTAAGGCATGGGATTCCCGGTGGTTGGGAATGGGGTTAAAGAACTAAAACGGAACCTACATATTCTCCTTGGGTAGGATATGTACCGCCATCCTCCATGGGTAGGATGCCAATATTAATCCTGCGTATTCTCCTTGGGTAGAATGCGTACGTTCGTCCTCCTTGGGTAGGACAACAACCTTAAACTAACTAGACAAAACTCTATCATTAAGTCCCTCATTTTATATCGACTTAATCGACGAGGCCGATGGTGAGCGGGTCATTAGTTAATAGCGCTATTAGGTTTGACAAACCTCAAACCGTGCCGGTTGGACGGGCGTGTACTAATGGATCATGGCAAACAGTCAATGATGATAGACATTGACTTAGGGCAAAACTTACTTTCGTTAGTAGTCGATATGGTAACAGTCTAGTGGTTCACATGGGGAAGCCCCCACTGATTATGGATATGGTTTGGGGAATAAAGATACTGGTTAACTCGTGGTTTACGAAACAACTTATGGTTTTCAAAACAAACTTGTAAAACTAAACAACCAACTGTGAACTCGCTCAACTTTGTTGTTGACTCGTTGTTACATGCATTGCAGGCCTTTAGGTGTATATTGTTGGAACCTGCTGTCTGGGAAGCTGGAGTGGTCATGGGTCGAGATACATGGAAACACAATACAAGACTAATGGCGCTTACATGTGGTTCACAAACACTTAACGAATAAATTATGCCTCCACTGTATACTGTGAAATATTTGTAACGTTGTAACACTTAATAAATGAAAGCTTTATTTAAAAATAACTATGAGTTGAATGTGATTGGTGGCTAGATCCTGGTCAGTCACACCTCCTGCGGTGATACTCCACTTGTGGTTTTGGGGGTGTGACACCTTTCTTCTTGTTTAAACGTTGTTGAACTCTAGAAGTATATTTAGGTTTTGTAAATCCTATTTTATCTTTTATTTCTGAAAACTTTATTTTTATCAATTTAAAAACTGTTTTAATATTTTCAATTTTCACATTTTTAATTGGAAATTCCTCATCAGAATATAATTTGTCTGAATCATTCAAAGTATATGCTACTTTGAATGTTTCGTCATTCAAATTATGTTTTGATAACATAAATTCTTTATTGTAAACCCTTTTGACCGAAGATTTCGAACTGTCAACTGATGAACTTGAACTCTCAGATTCAGCTTTTGACTTTGACTCCTCATCCTTATCCAACACCTGATCAACCACTTTCTTTATTAACTCAGACTCATGATCAGTGTCAGACGATGTGAATGTGACATCAATGTTGTCTGGTAACTCATCAGTTGTTTCAGACTTTAACTTTATATTGACTGCCTTTTTGAGTTGTTCCGAATTTGGTTTTCTGGGAGAATAACCTTCCCAGATCAGAGGCGGACACTTGTTATAATTTGCACTTTGTTTCTTACCAGTATCCATATCTTCCGACTTCTTATCTTGAAAGGCTTCAAAACCTGCCACTGTTGGACATATTCTATCAATCAAGTAATCAGAACTTGAGTAACTCTGTAGCAATCGTCTGATTCTTTCATTCTCAATCTTTTCAGTCTCCAATTCCTGCTTCAACTTTGCACACTCTTCAATATAATGATTGATGGCCTTCTGCTTAGACATCATTGTTGCATTCATCATTGTCAAAGCATCTTCCCTTTCTGAATTTGTCTTTTCCAACTGTTTACTGTTCTGTTCAACACATCATAAGATTCTTTCACGTACTTAACATCGAACAACAATTTTTCTTTCATCTCGTCTAGCTCACTATACTTATTATCTTTCTCTTCACAATGTTTGCATGGTTCCAAACATTTAAGACAAGGTTTTGTGACCTCTACAATCTTTTCAATCACTTTAGCTTCTTTACTCTGTTCATCCTTCTCTTCCTGAGCAATATTTTCACATTTTACCTCTTTCTTTTCTTTTGCTGCTCGTCTCTCCTTTAGCTTCTCCAATTTATCTGCAAAATAAAATTTGAAACTTTTAGGAGATAGATGAGTTTTACCAATGTTTATTTGTTTAATTTCTTCATCATCATCACTGCTATCCATTGATGATTGATCAAAGACTGGTGTCTTTTCTAAACTATCTTCTGAAGAAAAAGACTCTTCATCTTGACTTTTCTCATCATCTGCAAACACATCCATCCATTCTTTCATCAACTCTGGCTCTTAAATGATCTGTGCAATGAATGCTCTAAACTTTGAGTTACTTTCAGCAGGAATATATTTGTCCCAGCTAAATCCCTCTGGCAGTCTTTCATCTTCTTGATCTGGAGGCATAGTAATACAAGCTTTCTTCTTTCCATCTTCAATCGATGGTTGTTGAGCTACCTGGTGATATATAGCTTTCCGATAATATTCATTGTTCCCGAAAGGATTCTGAGCTCCACCTGCTTCTCGGTTGGTACATTCCCTCTTGAAATGTCCTTTTTCCCTGCACCGAAAACAAGTAACTTTAGACTTATCAAAACCTAAAGTAGAAACATTAGCATCACTTAAGTCATCTCTTCCTGTAATCTGCTTAAATTTCTCAGCTCTCCTCAACACACTTGCTAAACACCACTTAATATCCATTAGCTCCAATTCCTCAGCATCAATCTGATCGTAATCCTCTTTTGTTAACATAGGATTTCCGATTCTTCCCGCAACCAAACTCTCATATGATTCTAACACGGTAACTAGTAACGCCATATGACCTTTAGCGACTTCTTCAGAGAAATTCTGACCGTTCTGAAGATGCAACGTGATGTTGCATTGTAACATATAACCATTACCATTGTTTGAGCTTTGAAACTGATGATTTGAAGTTGAAACATTAGGATTAACACTCGGATATGAAGAAAATCTACTGTTGTGGATTGAGCTTTGATTGAGTGATCCGGATGAGTTTTCTACGCTGAAAGCGGTCTGGATCTTTGGACTTGCTTCAACACTTTGAACATTACCTTTGTAATACATCTCGATATCTTGTTGACCACTTGAATTGTTCATTCTAGCGATCTTTTGTTGTTCAAGATCTTGTCCTTCAAGTTTTTCAATGAATTGAGCAATTGTCAATCTATCATACTCTCCGGTATTCTTCAAAATCATAAGATATGTACCCCATTCTTTTTGAGGTAAAGCATTGGCTAATTTTTCAACCCAATCCTCTCGATTTTTAGTGATATCCAACCGACTCATTGAACGTACTAAATGACAATATCTCTCAATAAGAGTATTTGTAGTTTCACCCGGCAAACTTGAGAACAATTCAAATTCTTTCTTTAACAATGATTTTTTATTCTTGATCATCTCCGTACTTCCTTCGAATTTTGTACGAAGAGCTTCCCAAATTGAACGTACACTATCATCATGTTGAAGTAATATGAAAATGTCTTCTTTCACAGCTTGTTGAAGTAAACTGATCATCATTTTTTCTTCCTTGTACATTTCTCTCTCTTTTTCTGTAAATTCAGAAATATTCTTTACAACTCCCACATTATTACGAGGTCGAACGTACTTAGTTTCAATACACTCCCAAGACCTTAGATGATTTGCTTGAACCCAATTCTCGAACCGTTCTTGCCAAGTATAATATTCTTCAATGCTCATCAACTTAGGAGGTTTCTGTAACGTTCCCGTTTCATTTTCCATAGTCACACTCTGAGCAACGGTAACAGGAGTACTCGGGGCAGTAGCAAATGCATTATAAAATTCGTTGTCCATGTTTCGGTTTTAAGATTTCACAAAAACAGACTTTTCAAACGAACTGACTTTTGAAACGAACTGGAAATTCACACGATCTGAATTTGGTGCGAACTGAACGATTTCAAGCAATCTGGATCAGTTCAAACGACCTGAGACACTCTCACGCGACCTGGATCACTTCGTGCGAACTGGTTTACCTCATGCGAACTGGTTCACCTCGTGCGAACTGGTTCACCTCGTGCGAACTGGTTCAAACGACCTAAGTGACTTTTAAGCGAACTGTTCAACTCGTGCGACCTGAGTTGTTCAAATCGTACGAACTGGCAATTTTCACACGACCTGGTGTGGTTTCAAACGACCTGACAGTATCTCGAACGATCTGACATGTTATTCACACGATTTGATCAATTTTATCAAGTTTTAGGTTGATTTTAGGTCTGATTTGTTCAAGGATTGATTAAAACTCAATTTTACGTGTTATATGTCAAAATCAGATCATTTTAACCGTGGATTCGTTGAAATTTTGAAAAAAAAAGTGTAGAAAATGAGTAGAAATGAGAAGAAATCAGTTTTATCCGAGAAAACAAGCTGAAATGGTAAGAACTCTTCCTCCTGAGCCCTGATACCACTTGTAGGATCGGTGAATCGATCAAACGAGACGTTCAGAAGAGTTCTTGATCAATACGAAAGGCGGAATCAGACGTATTGATGTTGTAGCAGCTTGATTTACACTTAGAATCACTTTAAATGTCGATTAGATTGATTTCACAATGTTTTACAGGCTTGGAGACACTTCGGCAGAGCTTCGCTACCGGAATCAGAAGTTACAAATGAAGAACCAAGACCACATATATATAGGGAGCCTAGCCGTTCGCGTTGCCCGACTTTGGCGATGATTTACCACTTGCTGATGGCATTCCAGACGAGGATCCTTTTCCCATTCTTGTTCTAGTCCATGATCATCTCATCATTAGGCATCCCGATGGTGAGCACATCTTGGCTCCGATCCTCGATCCTGTTCCTCTTGTGGTCATTCCGCCTGAGGATTGGCCTTTCGACGATCTGTTTGATGATGATGTTGATTTGTTTGTTGATGATCCTTCCGTTGATGCCCAGGGTGATGGAGAGATTGACGAGGATGTTGTTGCTGCCCCACCTCATGAGATTCATGTCGTTGAGATATCCTCCGATTCTAGTTTGCACTCCGTCTCAGATTCCTTTGAGTCTGTGACGTCCTCAGCTTTACAGGCGGTCGGATTACAGCGTTACGCTACTGATTCTGACGCTGATACGGCTATGTCTGCTGCACCATATCCTCCACACGACCCCGAGCCTGGTCCTGAGCCAAATTTTTTTCCTGTTGATCAGCTTGGTGTTGCACCTGCGGATCCCGAGCCGATACCTGAGCCTGACCATGTTCCTTTTGGTTTACCAGACATTGCACCCCTTATTCCTGACCCAGTTCCTGCACTTGTTGACCCTCCAGTTGTTGAGCCATTTATTCCTCCACCCACACCCGCTAATGTTGCTCCTCTCCCTTCTGTAGAATCCGATGTCCATCGCACTAACTTGCCTATCGTTTTCTTACAGGACATCCCTGCTCCCCGTCCAGGGGAAGGTACTTCAGGCCAGCACCCGCGTGACGATCATTTTGCTTCAGCAGCTTTTCCTCAGATCCCTCATGCTACACCTTTTGCTCCTTTCACTTCTTCACCACTTGATGAGCCTTTCCGATGGTTCCCACCGTATTCTATGCCGATTTCAGATCCCTATCATCCCTCCCGTTTTGTTGGCTATACACAGGATGAGTTGCTTTTCTCAATTCAGCTTCAGTTTTAGTTTATGAGTACCAGAATTTTGGAGCTTGAGCTGACTCCACGTCCCCTACCGTGTCCTTGTCAGCCTACTTTTGTTCCCCCTCGTTCATCACCGTCTCCTTTTGCACATCCACCTGCACCTCTTACTCCTTTTCCAAAGTTTGATGCTCGATTCCTTACTGTCGAGCAGCAGATCAGTTACTTGCTTCGTCATATTTGCAAGCTCGAGGAGGAGCTCGCACATATTCTCAGTTTGCTCTTCCTCCCTCCTCCACCTCCGCCATCAGTACAGTAGGTTTTTGGTCCTATGCAGATTGCATTACTTTTGGTGAGAGCACCACTATTGAGCCGAGATTGTGAAGACTTTTGAAGACCACCTTTTGACTAGGTGATTTTTGAACATTGACAGACTTATTGGACAAGGGTAGTGTGACCCTGTGTCCCTTTTGATGTGATACACTTTGTAAACAATGTAACTGTGGTTGGTAATTAATGAAAGCTCAATCGTCATGTTCTCACTAAACACATTGTAGGATTACTTGCTTATGTTATGATTGTGTTGCTGCATGATTGTCTAATATAATGATTGATTATTTATATATATATAGGGGATGGATCATGAGAAAACTAGTTTAAATGAGAAAACCAAAAAACTAACAAAAAAAGCCTAAAAAAATACCAAATTTTGTTTAATTTTTATAAAAAAATCGGAGGTTTTTATACATGGAAATTTTTTTTCAAAATAAATAAATAAATAAATAAGTTTTTTGTTGTATTGCACATGTGTAATACTACACATGTGTAGTACACATACACATGTGTATTACTACACATGTGCAGTACAACAATTTTTTTTTTTTGAAATTTTTTTTATATATAAAAACTAGCGATTTTTTTATAAAAAATTGTAAAAAAAAAATTTGTATGTTTTTTGGCTTTTTTTTAGGTTTTTTTAGTTAGTTTTCTAGTTTTCTCATGATCCTCTCCCTATATATATATATATATATATATATAGGGAGAAGATCATGCGAGAACCACCTCTTATTGTGAGAACCGCGAGAACCAATGTGAACACACAAAAAATGCATAAAAATAGCTAAAAATCACACAAAATTTTTTTTTTGATTTTTTTAATATTTTTAGGTTAAAATCGCTACTTTTCGAAGCCAAAAAAAAAAAAATTTTTTTTTAAAATTTTTTTTTTTTGGCTTCGAAAAGTAGCGATTTTAACCTAAAAAATATTAAAAAAATCAAAAAAAAATTTTTAGATTTTTTTTTGATTTTTTTAGATTTTTTTTAGATTTTTTTAGGTTTTTTGGGGGTTTAGTTTTTAGCATTTTAGCTTGGGGGGGGGGGGGGTGGGGGGGGGGCTTAGGTTTTTGGGGGGTGGGGGAGGGGGGTTTAGGTTTTGGGGGGGGGGGGGTGGGGTTAGGTTTTTTTTAGCTTGGGGGGGGGGGGGGGTTTAGGTTTTTTTTTTTGGGGGGGGGGGGGGTTAGGTATTTTTTTTTGGGGGGTGGGGGGGTTTAGGTTTTTGGGGGGTGGGGGTTAGGTTTTTTTAGGTTTTTTTAGCTATTTTAGGTTGTGTTCACATTGGTTCTCAAGGTTCTCACAATAAGGGTGGTTCTCGCATGAGCCCCTCCCTATATATATATATGTATATATATGTATATATATATATATATATATATGTATGTATATGTACATACGACCTTTAGACAATTACTTATTTACTTAACGTATAAGACCTGAGCTATCCGATCTTCTTCTTAGAAGATGCCTCCTCGAAGGAACACTAAATTGCCCACGACCAAGGCAGAATTACAGGAACGCATCTCGCAGGCAATCACATAACATGAGGCCCTTCGCTCCGAGCACAGCGGAGGCACCTCATGGAATAACCCACCTAACGGTAATGTTTAAGTCACTTAAGACACATTACAATACGTTTGGACATTTCCAAGTGCGATTTGCTAGCGCTTCATGTGAATGATGTTGCTTGATTACAGGCTGTACTTACAAGTAGTTTTGGACTGCAAGCCTCTGAACTTCGACGGCACTGGAGGAGCCGTAGCTTTTGTGAGATGGATCGAGAACACGGATTCTGTTTTGCGAATGAGCGGATGTACTGCAAAGCAACAAGTCATATACATTTCTGGACTGTTTCAAGATGGGGCTCTGTCATGGTGGAACCTTCAGGTTCAGACGTTGGGCGAGCCTGCTGTGTATGCTTTGACATGGAATGAGCTGAAAGAATTGATGCGTAGGAAGTATTGTTCTCAGGCGGAAATCCAGAAGCTGGAAATTGAATTCTGGAACCTGAAGATGGAAGGTCCAAACGTGGCGGAATATGTGTAGAGACTTCATGACTTCTCGCGAGTTGTTCCATATCTGGTGGAACCAGAGTTTAAGAGGATAGAACGATTCTTCTGGGGATTGGCGCCTCAGATTCTGAGCTTGATGACAGCATCAAAGCCTCTAACAATTATCGATGCGCTGACTTAAGTGTGGCGCTCACTATTAGAAGCGATTAGATTTGGAAAATTTTCAACCTCTGAAGAGAAGAAGGAGACTCATGCGAAGTCATCTGGGAAGAACAAAAGAAAGTCTTCGAAACTAAAGATTGGCACCCAAGCCAGTTATGAAAGCTCTAAAGCAAACAAAAGAAGGGAAGTGGACCCGCCTCGGGGCATGCAAGCTTATGGAACCACCAATAAGACCGGTGGTAAGGTTTACTTGGGTACTAAGCCGAGATGTGATGAGTGCAAATTTCACCACGAAGGTCGATGTCTCAGGCCTTGGTGTGATAGGTGTGGAAAGGAAGGACGCAGTAAGGATGCCTGTTGGGCGAAGTATCCCAAACAAGGAGGAAATGATGACGGCAACCAAGACGGAAACTGTAATGGTAGAGTTCCAGGTTGCTTCAAATGTGGGGACGTGGGGCACTTTAGGAAAGCTTGCCCAAAGAATAACCAAGCCCGTGGAAGAGTGTTCAACATTGGAGCTAGGGAAGCTCGCCAGGATCCGAACGTAGTCACTGGTACGTTCCTTATTAATCAACACTTTGTAACTGTGCTATTTGATACCGATGCCGACTATAGCTTCGTATCCCTAGAGTTTAAGAATATACTTGGTTTAGTGGCAAGTAAGTTAGATATTCCGTACTCGATAGAACTAGCTAATGGGAAGCTAGTGGAAGCAACGAAGTGATGAGAGGCTGTGTGTTAGAGCTTGAAGAGCGTGAGTTCTCGATAGATCTTCTGCCAGTTGAGTTGGGAAGCTTCGACGTAGTGGTTGGGATGGATTGGTTGTCAAGTAATCGAGCTGAGATTGTATGCCATGAGAAGATTATCCGCATCCCGATGGCGAATGAAGAGTCGATCGTGATTCATGGGGAGAAGCAGGATACGCCCTTACGGATTATTAGTTGTTTGAAGGCATGGAAGTTTTGCGTAAAGGATGTATTGCCTTTTTGGCTCATGTCATGGACAAAGAGGCCGAAGAACCGAAGCTCGAAGATATCCCTGTGGTAAGGGAATATCCCGTAGTCTTCCTCGAAGACTTGCCAGGATTACCTCCTCAACGACAAGTCGAATTCCACAATTGACTTGGTTCCGGGCACCGCGCCTGTAGCCAAGGCCCCTTATCAACTTGCGCCTTCAGAGATGCAAGATTTGGCAGCGCAGCTTCAGGAGTTGTTAGACAAGGGATTTATAAGACCAAGCTTCTCGCCTTGGGGAGCTCCAGTACTGTTCGTCAAGAAGGACGGTAGTTTTCGAATGTGTGTCGACTATCGGGAGCTGAGCAAGCTAACCATCAAGAATCGGTATCCCTTGCCGAGGATTAATGATTTATTCGACCAACTGCAAGGATCCAACTACTATTCCAAGATCGATCTTCGATTGAGTTATCGCCAGCTGTGGATTCAAGAAGAAAGTATACCGAAGAACAGTGAGTCAACAATTTGTTTTAAACATACGCTAATATTTTGTTTTATACACGGTACGCAAAACAGTTATACACAGAATGCAAAACTTTGAGACTCTAGGAGACATGTAGTTAGGACCTTCGGGAACTTATGTCGAAGCTCATTAAAGGTTATCACTTAGGAACCACGTCTTTTAATTCGGGCAAACACCATTAATCTGTCGTGTATGCTATTTTAGTTAACCGAACATGTGAAGTACTCGAATTTATTTTATTGAAATTTCCACTTTTGCATCTAGCGAGTAGATTTTTACCTCTCTACTCCTCCTAATGGTAGTTGAATCGTGACAATTTTCTTCATTAGAGCGAACACTCGTTTGCTTCGGTACTTGATCATTTCATATGTTACACATGCATCGTTTGTTATGCATGTGGCTTCCCTTCTAATGATCGTTTTCATCAAAGTTACCAATATCATTTCGCTATATTCAGTTATTGACTTGTGTCTCGGATAATCAGCATTATTGTAAGTATCGGCCCCTTGATACTGAGTCAACAAAACCTTCTTGAAATTTCTTTTCTTTTCAGTTACATACATGGTCTATCCTTGTAACCATGCAGAAATTCCCTTGTCGATACATACGTTTATTGTCGGATTACGCTGAAACCAACTTCAATTGCTTAAACTTGTCCATTTCGCATATTCAATTCAAGACACCATATGATGTATTGAAACCATCATATTCAAATTCAGATTAGCAAGTGTTTCTTTTGTTCCGAGTCATAGTAGACTTGTTCGGTCTGCGACTTCCTTAAATCGTTTGTTGGTTTCGACACCTTGTGGTGACGCTTTCACTAAATTGAAGCTTGCGCTAATCTCGTTTACGCATCTCATACACGGATTTAATTGTTTATTTATTGACTTGTTGTAAATCCGTTCTGTTTTAAAACGATTAAAGCAGTCCTAACACAATCGTGTGTTAAGACAGTGATACATAAATTCATTTTATATTCTAGTGTACCTCCTAAACGTGTGACACCTGTGTCACTCCAACCATCAATCAAATGCCAAACCAATGAAATATTGTATTTCATACTTGGGATTTGTAAAAATATGTGTATCGTTTGCACATATCGATTCTTGTTCGATTTCAAGCTCTAAATCGCTTTCTGGAAGGTTATACGCGCACTGATGCGTAAATATAACCAGTTTAATGCAACGAACACTCCGGAATAGTGAAATAGGCTTAACATACCTTAAATAACCTTTACATAACTTAGATATAAGTTTTGGAAGGTTTGGTGTGGTGAAATCAAAGTTAAATCGCTTACAGGGACTAAAGTTGACAAACTGCGAAAGTATGCCAATTTGAACTGTAACAGACATTCTGGAACATGACCATAAGTTAAACATACCATAAATATCCTTTACATAGCTTAGAAATAGGCTTTGAGGTGTTCGGTATGCTAAAATAAACTTTTGTGTCATTCAGGGTCTAAAAGCGTCAAAAAGTGCACAAGTTTGCATTTTTACGCATAACTTACGTTCTGAATACATCCGGACATCCAAAAATTTATGTAAGCACTAAAGTATTTTATTTTAGTGTTTGGCATAAGAAAAATCCATTCGTTTCGTCATTTGGATCGTTTTTCGCGCTTATGCGCATTCCGTCGTAATTAACGAACATCGTGTTCGTACGGCCAAACGAACCAACATCCGGCATATTTTTGAGCATGTTTCATGTCCACAATGTTTAGGCATTATTTTAGGGCCTTAAAGTTGGCTTTACGGGCCTTAGAAGTGTCGGAAATGGCCTTAAACACGTGCAGGGGCTGAAACTGTCATTCTGCAAACTTGTTTTCTGATCTGAAGAGCTAGGCGGCCCGCGTGAGCCCAAGCCTAAATCTTAGGCGGCCCGCGTACGCCTCCTAGAACAGATAATATCGAACAGTCAGCAGATTCCAGCTGTTTGATCCTCACCCACACATTCTCAACTGCACATTCAGCTCATTTAGACCCATTTTTAGTCACCATGAGTTTCCGACAAGTGTACGCATGGGATTCGAGCACGGTTTCCATGAAACGATCCTAACGGTTCGGGTATTCCTATAAATACCCATCCACCCCAACCTCATTTCTCACAAGAATCTGGATTTGAGAGCTCTAAGTTGAAACCATTGTTTCATACCTGAGTTCTTGGATCGAGATTAGCATTCGGGGACCCTTCGTAAGTATTCTTTCGTTCTTTTCTTTCTTTTATTGCTTTTCGAGTCAGAAAGTCAAACTTTGTTTGACTTTCAGCATTGACCAACTTATGGTCAATGCGAAGTTCGTTTGAACTTCGCAACGTGAGTGTAATCACGTTGGTTATAGTCCCTTGGGACTATGCCTACTGATTACCACGTTGTCTAGGGTCGTAGGGTAAGCGATCTAATAAATCGCTTATACCTCGAACCCGACCCAGTTTGGTCGATCATTAGGATCCGACCAAATACATTAGGTGACCATAGTAGGTAGGGAATAACCTTCCGAGGTTATACCCTATGGTCACATCGTTGAGTAATTGTATGATAGGTAGTTTATATGCCTTAGGTAAATTACCAGAATACCCTTTTCATGTATAATTGGTAATTAAGCATATGTAACCTAAACTTTTGTCACATAACTGATTATGTACCATGTTTAGGCATATAACACTTGTCATAGGACTAGTTAGACGGTCCGAACGCGTTTCACGCGAACGACGCGTTAAAGTAGCATAAGCTACCTAAACGGGTCGTAATGGGTCGAAAGCACTTAGATTAAGGTTTCATTTAGTATGTAGGCTTTGTTAAACCATATGACACGAGTCTCTATACTCGTTTGGTTTACGAACCCTCATTCTATCAGATCTTCCGATTTAGGTCCGGTTTATTAACATAGTTACCTATATTAGGTGCCGTTTGATATCCGTGATCTCTAGCATTGTTTGGTTGTTACTCAAGGACTACTAAGCAATCTCAAGTGAGTACAGAGACCCCTCTTTTACTGTTTTCCAAACGTTTTGGGGTGGAACACATGTGCCTACTTGTTACTTTCATGCTTTCCTGTTTTCACATCATATACCTGCTATATTCGTTAGTACATTATAGTACATGATTTTATTACATCTTATGCTAGGTGTGCCCATTGTGTGCATTACTTAGTACATCGTTTTACATTACATTACATGCTACGTATGTCTATTGTTGTATACGTAGTACAGGTCACATGCTACGTATGTCTATTGTTGTATACGTAGTACAGGTCACATGCTACGTATGTCTATTGTTGTATACGTAGTACAGGTCACATGCTACGTATGTCTATTGTTGTATACGTAGTACAGGTCACATGCTACGTATGTCTATTGTTGCATACTTAGTACAGGTCACATGCTACGTATGTCTATTGTCGCGTACTTAGTACATTTGTTATTCATCACATGCTTACATTTTGGATACATATTACATGATTTACATTAGACATGAACATTTTACTTTGATAGTTTGGTTTGATTAAGTGATTAAGTAACGATGCGTGTGTAATATGATACAAGCATGGTGGATACGCCGCTGGTACTTCCTATATATAAGTGTTTGTATGGTATTACATATCGTAGCGTTATTTGAATCATTTCAGTTTGATACATATAACATTTTATACAAATAACATACTTTTCACAATACATTGTTTTACAAGCAACTTATCTTATACAAACTCAGTTTACATGGTTATTCATTTAACCATACATTATTCACTTATTTATACATATCATCTGAACTCATTGTTTTTCAAATGATTTACAAGACAAAGCAAATTACAAGGTTCATGACTAAACATTTTCTCAAACATAAGTCATGAAACCTATTTTCACAAAACCTATGTATCTCACAGGCATTTTTATGCTGACGTACCTATTTTCACATGTGTTTTTCAGGAGCTGTTGCATAAGATGATCAAGATACACATAGGCAGACTTGGGCTTTAGTGACAATAAAAGATGCAAGACTAGTTAATTATGTTGTATTTATTTGTTTGTTAAGACATTGTAACACTTCTAATCAATAAAACGAAACTTCATTTGCCATGGATTTGAAACAATTAATTCTGTTACAACACTCCCCGACATTTCCGCCACGTTTTGTATGTTCTACGTGGTCGGGGTGTGACAGAAAAGATGGTATCAGAGCCAATGGTTATAGGGAATTAGGTTATTAGTAATGCTTTGACCTAGTCTATAACCTTCTTAGGACCCTAACGCGAACTTACTTGCGTTTAGTCATAAAACAATACCGTCACCTATCCTTAGGCGACGACCACAACAAGAACATAAATTTCAAAACCGCTTCGAAAACTAATCATCTGTTCTAGGATGATTGATTACTAGGTTTTGAACCCTCTATTGTAAGGTTTTGAACTCTCTATTATATGGTTTTGAACCCCTTTGAGTTTTCAAAATCTCGTCAAGGTTTTGGGTTTTAAATAATGTGAACACGTGCAAACTGGAAAGGTGAATGCCTGTATTCTGGGTTTTCTGTCTAGGCAAGCACTTCGTATACATCTCATCAGACGCGAGACCAGTTGTGCTTACCTGGGAATTCTTGGGATGAGTGTTCACTTATAGGCGAGCATGTCTTCGCGATACATTATTTTTGACCTATTTACTTTGATTAATCACCGAGGTCATTTGTTGCTTTGTAGTAACAAACAAATGACCACTATCCTTGCTTTCATCAGATTTGTTTCATCTCATTCTTTTCGTCTAATTCTCTCACTCGTTTCATTTCATATTTCTTCTTTTAGAATGCCTCCACGACGCGAAAATCCGGTATCTATTGACGATCTGGCAGCTGTCATTACACAGCAAATGACTGCTACAATCCCGAACGTCGTTGCTCAATGTTACCAAGCTATCAACAACAATAATGCCCTCTGCAGCATCAAGACGTTCAACTCGGCCAAGCCATCAAAGTTTTCTGGGTCTCAAGGAGCGACTGCACTTCTGCAATGGTTCGAGAGTCTAGAGAGCACCTTCAGGCATGTTCAATGTCCAAATGAGCGAAAGGTAGATTTCGCATCTAGTGTCTTTGAGAAACGAGCTTTGACGTGGTGGAACGGTGTGGTGAGAGATAGGGGTGCCGAAGTGGCACTGGCTCAAACGTGGGAAGAACTTAGAGCACTGATGATGAAGGAATTCTGTCCTCGTCACGAGATCAGGGCCTTGGAAAGGGAATTCGATGACCTTAAGCAAGACAGCGGTGAACATCGAGCATACACTGATCGATATGAGGAGCTGAGCCTGTTGTGTCCTACCATGGTTACGCCTTTGGAGAAGGCGATCGAAAAATACATTGATGGTCTCCCTGACTCAGTTCAAGAAATTGTTACCGGTAGTAACCCCACTACGGTTAGGCAGGCCATTGAGCTATCTGCAACTTTAACTGAATCTCAGATCAGGAAACGTAAGCTTTTCCGAAAGGGTGACAAGAAATCGGTCGAGGAATCAAAACCAATCGAGGAATCAAAGACCATGGATGAACAGACTGGATCCCTTGAGCGGTCAAAGAAGCAAAAGGCTTCTCAGAACTTCGCCATGGTCGCTCACAATGGTCAAGCCGTCCCCAACCAACCAGCTAAACCCCGTACTAGGAAGCCATACAATGGAACTTCACCCTTGTGCAACAAATGTAACCTTTATCATCATGCTATGGTGAAGTGCCATGAATGCCAAATTTGTGGACGTAAAGGTCATACAGCAAAAGTTTGCGTAGCAGCAGTTGCACCAAATCAAGCTAACAACAAACCTGCTCGAGCTCGCTTTCCACCAGGTTCTTGCTACAAGTGTGGCGAGATGGGACATTTCCGAAGAAATTGCCCAAAGCTTACTAATGCTAATCCAGCACAGAGATGAGCATCTGACCGACTAGAAGACAACACCGTTTAGAAATAATCATGTCTTATGTATTATTTTCTTTTGTTGTCAAGGTCCATGAAACAGTTGTTATCATTGTTAATAAATAAATCTTTTTATTTACATTGCAATGTATTTATGTGATTGTATGTATAAACAACATATCCCCTACAATACCGACAATCAAGGAATCGTATTCCTTGAAAAGCAAACTACCCCCAAAATTCTCCCATTTTACAATCTCTTGCGTTTTACACAAAGATCCTAAGTACCCGTCTCTTGCAAAGAGACGAAGTGCAAGGTGCAAGTTATAACTCTGTACGAATACCCCAAGTACCACTATAAATTCTTAATAGGGTACCCAAAGGTATTTTCGTATGTCCTAAATTATTGTGTACCTTAATTCGAATATTGCGTTTTCCTGAAAACGAAAATCGAATTTTTGGTAGATCATCCTATCTTCATGAATGTATTCTTGAAATGATTAAAGTGCCAAATGAAATCCACGAATTGGATTCCTGGTGTACTTTAAGTATTCGCGTCTAAAGATAACAAATCAATAACCAAGTTAAACAACTATGTGATTATGTGCTTATGTGTTTCCTTTTATGTTTTTGAGTAATCCAAGTTTTTGTTATCCAAATCCTCGTAGAATCTTCCATATCTTCGTATAAGGAATTCATAGTAGGATATCCAAAGGTACTATATTAAATTCTCAATGGGCTTGTACGTAATAGTAAAGACCCTTGGATTATATTGTACCATTCCATAATTAGACCCCTGAGTGGTCTAGGTAAACAGATTGATCCAAAAATCTGGTTAGGAATATCATGTGATGATATAGCTGAAAGGACTCCTTGGTGGCCTAATTAAAAGGATCATTTGTCGATCTAATTAAAAGGACCCTATGGTAGTCTAGTCACACTCATCACAGGTTTGATTTTCCTCCCCTTCACATTACAAGCAAATTGTGCGGACTATGCAAGGAATTGCGTAATTATGGATGCATACATAATTATGGAATTCAGTGCACGGAAACCACAGCTAGTTTGGTCGTGTGTCTGGAAAATGACTCTTTTCGTTCATTTTCGGTTCTGAAGAAATGGTGGAAAATGACTCTTTTCGTTCATTTTCGGTTCTGAAGAAGTGGTGGAAAATGACTCTTTTCGTTCATTTTCGGTTCTGAAGAGGTTGTGGAAAATGACTCTTTTCGTTCATTTTCGGTTCTGAAGAAGTGGTGGAAAATGACTCTTTTCGTTCATTTTCGGTTCTGAAGAAATGGTGGAAAATGACTCTTTTCGTTCATTTTCGGTTCTGAAGAAGTGGTGGAAAATGACTCTTTTCGTTCATTTTCGGTTCTGAAGAAATGGTGGAAAATGACTCTTTTCGTTCATTTTCGGTTCTGAAGAGGTTGTGGAAAATGACTCATTTTGTTCATTTTCGGTTCTGAAGAGGTTGTGGAAAATGACTCATTTTGTTCATTTTCGGTTCTGAAGAGGTTGTGGAAAAAGACTCATTTCGTTCATTTTCGTTTCTGAAGAATGCCTGTTGAAAATAACTCCGTTCATTTTTCAATTCTGAAAAATGTCCGTTAAAGAGAAATAACAAGATTATGCCTTGCTTATCTTTGATGGTTACTTCACACAAAGCCACAGATAGACTCCTACGAATTAATTTCGGGATGAAATTTCCTAAAGTAGGGGAGACTGTGACACCTGTGTCACTCCAAACATCAATCAAATGCCAAACCAATGAAATATTGTATTTCATACTTGGGATTTGTAAAAATATGTGTATCGTTTGCACATATCGATTCTTGTTCGATTTCAAGCTCTAAATCGCTTTCTGGAAGGTTATACGCGCACTGATGCGTAAATATAACCAGTTTAATGCAACGAACACTCTGGAATAGTGAAATAGGCTTAACATACCTTAAATAACCTTTACATAACTTAGATATAAGTTTTGGAAGGTTTGGTGTGGTGAAATCAAAGTTAAATCGCTTACAGGGACTAAAGTTGACAAACTGCGAAAGTATGCCAATTTGAACTGTAACAGACATTCCGGAACATGAACATAAGTTAAACATACCATAAATATCCTTTACATAGCTTAGAAATATGCTTTGAGGTGTTCGGTATGCTAAAATAAACTTTTGTGTCATTCAGGGACTAAAAGCGTCAAAAAGTGCACAAGTCTGCATTTTTACGCATAACTTACGTTCTGAATACATCCGGACATCCAAAAATTTATGTAAGCACTAAAGTATTTTATTTTAGTGTTTGGCATAAGAAAAATCCATTCGTTTCATCATTTGGATCGTTTTTCGCGCTTATGCGCATTCCGTCGTAATTAACGAACATCGCGTTCGTACGGCCAAACGAACCAACATCCGGCATATTTTTGAGCATGTTTCATGTCCACAATGTTTAGGCATTATTTTAGGGCCTTAAAGTTGGCTTTACGGGCCTTAGAAGTGTCGGAAATGGCCTTAAACACGTGCAGGGGCTGAAACTGTCATTCTGCAAACTTGTTTTCTGATCTGAAGAGCTAGGCGGCCCGCGTGAGCCCAAGCCTAAATCTTAGGCGGCCCGCGTACGCCTCCCAGAACAGATAATATCGAACAGTCAACAGATTCCAGCTGTTTGATCTTCACCCACACATTCTCAACTGCACATTCAGCTCATTTAGACCCATTTTTAGTCACCATGAGTTTCCGACAAGTGTACGCATGGGATTCGAGCACGGTTTCCATGAAACGATCCTAACGGTTCGGGTATTCCTATAAATACCCATCCACCCCAACCTCATTTCTCACAAGAATCTGGATTTGAGAGCTCTAAGTTGAAACCATTGTTTCATACCTGAGTTCTTGGATCGAGATTAGCATTCGGGGACCCTTCGTAAGTATTCTTTCGTTCTTTTCTTTCTTTTATTGCTTTTCGAGTCAGAAAGTCAAACTTTGTTTGACTTTCAGCGTTGACCAGCTTATGGTCAATGCGAAGTTCGTTTGAACTTTGCAACGTGAGTGTAATCACGTTGGTTATAGTCCCTTGGGACTATGCCTACTGATTACCACGTTGTCTAGGGTCGTAGGGTAAGCGATCTAATAAATCGCTTATACCTCGAACCCGACCCAGTTTGGTCGATCATTAGGATCCGACCAAATACATTAAGTGACCATAGTAGGTAGGGAATAACCTTCCGAGGTTATACCCTATGGTCACATCGTTGAGTAGTTGTATGATAGGTAGTTTATATGCCTTAGGTAAATTACCAGAATACCCTTTTCATGTATAATTGGTAATTAAGTATATGTAACCTAAAATTTTGTCACATAACTGATTATGTAACATGTTTAGGCATATAACACTTGTCATAGGACTAGTTAGACGGTCCGAACGCGTTTCACGCGAACGACGCGTTAAAGTAGCATAAGCTACCTAAACGGGTCGTAATGGGTCGAAAGCACTTAGATTAAGGTTTCATTTAGTATGTAGGCTTTGTTAAACCATATGACACGAGTCTCTATACTCGTTTGGTTTACGAACCCTCATTCTATCAGATCTTCCGATTTAGGTCCGGTTTATTAACATAGTTACCTATATTAGGTGCCGTTTGATATCCGTGATCTCTAGCATTGTTTGGTTGTTACTCAAGGACTACTAAGCAATCTCAAGTGAGTACATAGACCCCTCTTTTACTGTTTTCCAAACGTTTTGGGGTGGAACACATGTGCCTACTTGTTACTTTCATGCTTTCCTGTTTTCACATCATATACCTGCTATATTCGTTAGTACATTATAGTACATGATTTTATTACATCTTATGCTAGGTGTGCCCATTGTGTGCATTACTTAGTACATCGTTTTACATTACATTACATGCTACGTATGTCTATTGTTGTATACGTAGTACAGGTCACATGCTACATATGTCTATTGTTGTATACGTAGTACAGGTCACATGCTACGTATGTCTATTGTTGTATACGTAGTACAGGTCACATGCTACGTATGTCTATTGTTGTATACGTAGTACAGGTCACATGCTACGTATGTCTATTGTTGCATACTTAGTACAGGTCACATGCTACGTATGTCTATTGTCGCGTACTTAGTACATTTGTTATTCATCACATGCTTACATTTTGGATACATATTACATGATTTACATTAGACATGAACATTTTACTTTGATAGTTTGGTTTGATTAAGTGATTAAGTAACGATGCGTGTGTAATATGATACAAGCATGGTGGATACGCCGCTGGTACTTCCTATATATAAGTGTTTGTATGGTATTACATATCGTAGCGTTATTTGAATCATTTCAGTTTGATACATATAACATTTTATACAAATAACATACTTTTCACAATACATTGTTTTACAAGCAACTTATCTTATACAAACTCAGTTTACATGGTTATTCATTTAACCATACATTATTCACTTATTTATACATATCATCTGAACTCATTGTTTTTCAAATGATTTACAAGACAAAGCAAATTACAAGGTTCATGACTAAACATTTTCTCAAACATAAGTCATGAAACCTATTTTCACAAAACCTATGTATCTCACCGGCATTTTTATGCTGACGTACCTATTTTCACATGTGTTTTTCAGGAGCTGTTGCATAAGATGATCAAGATACACATAGGCAGACTTGGGCTTTAGTGACAATAAAAGATGCAAGACTAGTTAATTATGTTGGATTTATTTGTTTGTTAAGACATTGTAACACTTCTAATCAATAAAACGAAACTTCATTTGCCATGGATTTGAAACAATTAATTCTGTTACAACACTCCCTGACATTTCCGCCACGTTTTGTATGTTCTACGTGGTCGGGGTGTGACAAAACGGTTCTTTCATTATCGATCGAATGCCTTGCGATATTTATTACTTTGTCATCTTCGGTCGAAAAAAGTGGTTCCTTGATGTCCTATATTCAATTGAAAACCCTAAGATGTTGTTTAAATCAAATCTTCAAATTTGCTTCAGTGCGCTTCCATTTGATTTCAAACACGGTGAACTTGTTTGGTCACCGCTATTATGCCAAAACCCATAAATGAAGAAGCTCTCCTAGAGAGTCATTCAAATGTGCAAAATGCATAATTCGTACCAAAAATGGTATTTGTCATAGCCCTCGTTAGATATCTTGGTCTCTTTGCTATACGGAAGTACTGACCTGATCACCAATTATCTAAACGTTGAAATTCAAAATGGATGAATTCAGTATACTCACCTACTACGATGAATCTTTGTGCATACCTTGATCACGGGGGTACATCCTGAAGTGGGACACACTAGTATATCAGTAATAATATTACCTTAACGTATCATACGGTAATAGAACTTGAAATGTTCATGCATTTTGTTTAAGTGGACAAGCATACTGGTAATCGTCTTGGACTGCTTTTCACGAAAAAATATAAAAAGAATTATCTAATAGTGTGAAAACAGTTTGATTGTGCTGATATGATCTTCTTACAGGTGATTCTCACAAAAACAGAGTGTTTATTGCTTTTGTTATTTACTTGATTTCAAAAAATATAAAAAAAATCCAAAAAATAGTGTCTTTTTCTGTTAAAATTCTTAACGTACGGAAAACTGTTATTCTTGGAGGAATTGTTACCGATAAGGGGAGACGGTGTTAGAGAGTGAGTTCAAAATTTTAAATCATACAGAATCTTGTGTGTTGGACAAAAGTTTTGCGTGTTGGTGATGAATTGAGAATGCTTAATCTGTGATATAATCTCTTGAATAATAATAATTTTTTTAACTTTGTTGAAAAATTCTTATGGTTTCTCGAGATGTTTGTTTTATAGTATATGCAGATTGAAGCAGTATGTTGCTGAGAAGTTGCTGTGTTGAGGAGATGAGAGTTTGATTGGATGCATGGTAGAACCTCCTTTCTACATTTCAATCAAGTTGAAGAGTTTGAAGAGCTATGCAAATGCTAAACTGGAGTTTACTCAAGTGCTAACGTTTTGAAGATTTGGTGATTGGATGCATCAGCTTAGGGGGAGTCTGTTGCTGACAGAAGCTGTTAAAGCTGAAGCTATCCAAAGACCAAAGACAGTGCAAGATTACGTGAAGAATGCAAGATGACTGAAGACAAAGTTATTTTATGAAGCTATTGTCAAGGGGGAGTTTGTTGGTGCATATTTGTGACAACAGCTTAGATTTGGTCTTTGGATATCTTGTAATTATTAAAACGATAAACGGTTTGCGGGTTTAGCTTTGTAATAGTGAAATAATAGAGTTTTGGCTAAACAAAACCCACATTGGGTCAAGGGGGGACGAATTGGGCTTTGCCCATGTAGGAAACCCTAGCCCATGTTGCAACCTTGTGTTATATAAACAAGGCTTTGCATTAGGGTTTAGGTTAATCAGCCAAAACAGCTTTTGAGAGGAAATTCGTGAGAGCATTAGAGTCTTGGACAAATTAGGGTTTTGATTGATTGTAATACTCGTGTTTGATAATCAATAAAAACCCGGTTGATAGTAATTTCTGTTTCTACTCGTTTCTATGATATTCTGATCTAGAGGACTCCGCACTCTAGATTGGATTGATGATTCTGTGACGATCCGTACGAATCAGGGGACCTACAATAACAGTACGATTAGTGGATGTAAATTGTTGGGGTGTAACAGTACGATTTCAACAAATCTTTTCAACAATCAGTAAGCAAATACACAACGGTTCTCCAATTCTAGATTAGTAATGTCAGGAGAAGCGTTGAGATAACGGACATCTATCAAGCTCAAAAAGAAAACTTGTGTTTCCCATAGCCACCATTCCCATAGTACAAACGATTGTGGTTTGTATTTCCCATAGCCACCATTCCCATAGTAAAAAACGGATGCGGTTTGCAATTCCCAGTTGTACCACGAGTGTTGAAGAAGGTTGGTTAATTTTGTCGTGTTCTGATTTCATCCTTCTTATCTATTCACAATCAAATCAACTCATCCTCCGATTTAAGCGGCGTGTTCCGATCAGTGTACAATGTTCATTGACTTAATATAAATACATAGACAACAAATAAGATCCAGTACAATTAGCCGTAAAATTTTTACAAACCTTACAAACTGTGGAGAACTTATTTGCGTTATCCTTCTTTGTGAAAGATCTGTGGGCCCTATTGTCAGATCTGTGACTCCATGGAAGATGTGATTAAGGAAACTACCGAATCACACCAATTCGTTGAAACCACACCTTGGTGTCTTGCAGTTTGGAAAGATGACCAAATAGAAACTAAATGAATTATGCAACATTTTCATTTCTCGGGCTCGCATTCGAAGATCCTTGCATTGGGCACAACACACCAAAAAATAAACTTCAAATATTTCCAAGTCCTGAAAACATACAAATATTTCCAAACATACAAATGTGGGATATGTGTCTCTCAGTTTCATTGGTATGTACACACCAAAAAATAAACTTCAAAGTAAAGTGTACGAATAGACAATCAGGTGTGCCAATGGAATTTCCTTATTCAAATCTATATATCCAAGTCCTGAAAACATACAAATATTTCCAAAAATACTACTAATTAGATCATGAGTTTTAACACTCAACCCACCCCCATGTTTTATGCATTTCCCAAAAGTTACTTCGGTTTTCCTTATTTTGTTACAGGGATAGTAGCTTAATATATTACCCAAAAAACACAGACATCAGTTTGAGAATTAGGTCATGAAGGCTGATCTGTGACGTAAAAGATCCATCGGTTCATGGCTTTCCAGATGAGAACATTCTTATATGTAGCGTTTGTTGTTGGATATGTGTCTCTCAGTTTCATTGGTATGTACATACAATTAACTCTCTCCGCCATTTATTAATTCAGATGTAATTAAATTCAAATTTAGATATAGGATACAAATATCATATGATCTATGTTTGCATTCTACCAACCTAACACAATTATTGTCAAATATAAAATTCATTGATCGATGCCAGAAATTCAAATGTAAATTTCGTTGATAATCACATCTATTATTCCATATATAAATTAGGAAGTTTTTTGTGCATCATGATTTGTACCCCATGTTTGGGGACTTTTCCAAAAAAAAAAAAAATACTTGATTTTTCACTTTCAACCTTAAAGTTTTATCTCTTACATTTTAACCCCTTTAAAATTTTTACTTTTAACTCAATCTTTTTCATATTTTGTAATTTAACACAACACTTTATTATTTACAACTTTGGTCCCCCATACTTTTTATCTTTCGCAGGTTTTCGTTTTACGTTTCGTTCTAAATTTTGCGAGTTAACATGTCGTAGCGTGCATGTGAGGTTCAATGTTTTTTCTCTATTTTTCCATATTTGACAGACCTGTTGCAACACGTCCATTTTTTCCCTTTTGAAAAGTTCGCCGCAACGGGTGGGTCGTAGATCTACTAAGTTTTATTTTCTACGTTTTACGTTTCTGCTTAATTTATTCGCATTAACACACTGTAACAGGTGTGCGTGGTTCAACGATTTTAGTCTGCTTTTCGTTCATAGTAATTTTTACGATTTTATCTATTTTATTTTTACGATGTTGAGAGTCGATGTCGTTGTGGCATTGGTGCTACTTGGCTTGGTTTTACTAACGTTTTTAACCTATTAATTTTTTTACTAATATTTTGTTTCGGTTTACCCCTATACTTCCTTTACTTAAAAACTAATTTTTACGTGCATATTTTATGTACGGGTTTGTATAAATATGATTTGTTCTACATTTCGACGTAAACTTTTTTTTATAGACGAGTCAGGTCAAATATAATACGTTTTCGTTTAAATAAACCATCGTTGCATGCATATTTTTATGTACGTTTTCGTATAAATTCAAGTTTTTCTACGTTTCGACGTAAACTTTTTTGGGAAATGATTCACGTCAAAAATAATATGTTTTCGTGTTTATTTTATGTATGTTTCGTAAAGTTTGTTTCGAACCGAGTGGAGTCAAATTATGGTTTCTTTTTCTCCCCTTTTTCCGAAAGCTCTAATTAATCCCTTTCGATTACATGTGCATATGTTCCTTCATACCCGTTACGTTTTCTATGTATGAGTTGGGTCACATATAATACGTTATGATTGTTCGATATGAATTTGATTTATTTTACGTTTGAACCAATCACAATGCTTATACAGGTCACATTGAGTTCAATGGTTATGGTTAGTGAAGAGTACATGAATTCTCGTGTTATGGATCGGTTAAAAATAAATAAATTAAACCGTGACAACATTAAAGAAACTTTGAAAGTACTAATAAAATTGTGTTTTTTTTTTCTTCTTCTTTAGGTTGGGTAGGCTCTAGATGTTTCATAATTTATGAATGGATTTGACGAATTTAAATTCTAATAAAACACATAATTTATGCATGGATTTAACAAATTTAGATTTTAATAAAAGATTCTAATTAATGTCACATGATAACATTTTCTTTTCTCTCAAAATTATAATCTTCATGTTATAATTTTTTTCCATAATTTTTGTAATAAAACTTTTATTTATATAATTATGCCACAAAAGTTAAATGAATTTAGTATTTTTTTTGTTAGTTTTTGTTTTACGCTTTTCGCCGGATTTGGTAGTCGTTCGGTTGCTACTTAGCACAGTGTTTGGTGGTCACATTTGGTCTCTCAGGTTTTTTTACCCCCTCGACTTTCTAATACATGTTGGTATAATTCGACTTCATCTATCACATGGTGTTAGAAATTCATGTTTTTTATTTTATGTTTTTTCCTGGTTTTGGACGTTGTTCGGTTGACATTTAGGATGGTTTTAAGCCCCTCCGCCTCGCAATGCTGGTATCACAGTTTAGCCGCCCACACCGCAACACAGTTGGCTTAAGACTAGTTATGATAAATTGTCTCCATAGATTCATAGCTATTTGCCTCAAAGCTTTAGTCTTTACACAAAATCGTTTTGTTTTATAAAACTAAAATTAAATACCCTAATTACTAGGGTTCGTCTATAAAAGTTGATGTGACAAAGTTAAAAAGTAGTAATAAAACCTTGTTTCTAATTCTATTTTTCGTTCTATTTAGCTGGATTATGCAGGAAGATCGTTGGATCTCCAGTTGGGAAGTTTAGTATCTTTGACTTCTTGTATTGTGGTTCTGGGACACTAGTATGTGTTGTAAAAGAGAGTGTCAAATTATATGTCAACAACATCCGAACAACTCATGTTGAGTTAGCAAGAAAAAAAGCAGTTGAATCTTCACTAGCCGATGCACGCTCACAAGGCATTGAAAGCAAAGCTGCAGCCAAGCAAGCCGAGAAAGCTGGAGACAAAGCAGCCAAAATAGCTAACAAGAACGCCAATCGAATATTAGGACCTATTGTTTCTTCTGGATGAGATCTTTTTGAAGTCATTTACTACCAAGGGTATGTGACCGAAGGCGCTCTAAGGGGTGCAGGGACATTGGTTGGGACATATATTCTTGGGTTCCTAGGGGAGGAAAAATTTGGAAGATTTGGATATTTGGCTGGAAGCACATTGGGTAGTTGGATTGGGGGGAAAATTGGGCTTATGTCTTATGAGGTTGCTAATGGCATACATTTCGTGCTTCGTATGGGTCGAACGACGTAACATGTACTAAATGGGAGGATTGAATACATGTTGGATTCCGAAAACAATTGACGTATTTAAATATACCAAATATTGTGTTAGTAAAGTAATTGCTTCTGCTTTCTTGACATTTGCAGATTCAACAAAGAACTTCAAAATCATTAGCTGGAAGCCAGAACCATGTTATAGTGTCTGCAGAAAATACACATAATGGGTCTCAAATTCATCTAAAATAAGACTAGGATTGCATTTTCTACTCTGGTGTATCTTAGGTGTTTTTTATATGTTATGTATTTTTGTAGTTGGATTTATGCTATGGCATTCGCCATATTCAGTTTATTATTAAAATCCCAGTATTGGGAGAGACCGAGAGAATGAAGAGAAAAAAAATCTAGGTGGTATACAAGTGTCAAAACTTATGTTTAAAAAGTTATAATAAATGAACTCTATAATCCCTTTGGCAAGAAGCAAGCAGAACTCTCACTACCTCTATCCTCCTGACCATGTCAAAGAAAAGGACAAAGAAAGCTCAAATGATAATGTTGGATCTAGTGGACCCCACATAAGAACAGATGATTGGAAAGGCAAAATAGTCTACAACATCTGATCATGAATAACATTGCTTTGAAGAACTACTCCTTCCAATGACCAAGACTCAACATCTGCTACTTTAAAAGTCTGCCAAAGAGAACATCTGCTTGAAGACAAAGTCTGTTGAACCGAAGGTCTGCCAAAGTGAACCTCTACTGATGAAGACAAAGTTTGTTGAAGCAAAGGTTTGATCATCCATTGCTGATGAAGACAAAGTCTGAAGAAGCAAAGGTCTGCTAATGATCAACAAATATTAAAAACCAACAGATGATTATTCAATAGATGCTGATCAACAGAGGTTATCAATGTAAAAGTGCTTAGGCTATAGCAGATGTTAGGAGTTTGTTAGGCTGTTAGATGTTTGGTATGTACTATAAATAGAGCATTTCTTATACTGTTCTATTTATGACTTTCCTCTTATCATTTTTGTACGAACAAACTAGGAGTGATCAGGTTGAGGGGGAGTTTGTAATTCTCATGCATACGTAAACATTGTAATTGCAATCTTTATAAAAGCATGATGATGAAAGCATTCTTCTCATTGTTGTAATTCAAAAGTTTATTATTCCACTGCATATTTCCATTTCTGTTTTATCTTCATTCATTGTTTCCATCTTAAACTGCCACAACAATCAAACTCAGATCCTAACAATTGGGTTCAGAGCTTGGTCAATCAAATTTGATCTAAGCAATCAATTTGATATAAAAGATCAGCTCCCACTACTGATATCGTTTGTTCGTTGGATTGAAAACAAAGTAAAAGTTTATTTACGTTCAAAGTATCTTAAACAAAAACAGTGTTTGTAAACAATCAAAAAATGTCTCAAAATTCACAAGATCCACACAACACCGGTACTCTGTACAAACCTCCAATGCTTGTCAGATCAGAGTATAATATCTGGCAACGTCGGATGGGTCACGTACTTGCTCAGCAGAACACGGGGTGCTAGAAATCGGTTATCTTCGGACCACATGTTCAGAAGGTGCCGAGTGCTGAAGACCCCAAGGTTTAAGTACCAAAGAAGCTGAAAACTACTCGAGCAAGATTTTCAGAAAATCGAGTTAGATGCCTATGCTTTTAGCATTGTTGCTACGGCTTACCGAATGATATCTATGCTGGCCTATTCATTGCAATAATGCTAAGGTGTAACAACCCGGCTTTTCGAGTCATTACTCAGATCTGTCATTTATTGCTTAATTGACTTGTACTCTCGAGATTTCGATTATCGCTAAGGTTTTTCGCTACATTTTAAACTATGTTTTACAACGCATTCACAACGCTTATTCAAAACGCAGTTATCGCATTTAACGCCATTACAACGCATACTATTTCAACGCATTTTATCGCATATCGCATGATTGTACTATACGCTATCACATCGCAATCTCATCGCAAACTCCAAACTCAGATTTACTTTTATGCATTTTATGTGTTATGTGTGTTACTTATGTGATTACTTGTCTAATGTTATGTGGTTATCTCAACGCAACGCTCACACGCAACTCGCTTAAATGCAACGCAACACTTAACGCACGAAACGAAAGTTGGAAAACGAACTCGCACCACTCGACTGGTCGAATGACCATTCGATCGAATGGATATCTGTCCGGATGACCATCCGATCGGATGGCCATCCGACCGAACCACCACTCGGCCACTTAACCACTTAACCTGCACCGCCTTAACTCTCTCTCACACTATAATTACTCGCCTGTCACATCACTGTTCACTCATGTGACAGCTCCATTCGACCAAGACGCTCTCAAGTCCCTTTCAAGAACTTTTCCCTCGATTCAAGGCTATTTCAGAAGTATTTCTCCCTAAATCTTGTACTTCCATCATCACTACACACTTCTTCATCATCTTCTCCATAAAAACCAGTGATTTCACCTTGAAATCGTCTGATTTGGACCCCTTGAAGGTGACATCACCTCGGTTGCTTTTGCAATCGGTTGTGTGACGTCATCTCATCAAGATATGTTCAGATCTAAAGGATTTCCACATTATCTCACACAAAACTTCAACATTGTCCAACTGATTTCATCTCTTTCATACTTTTCTTCAACTTTTCTCCAACATTCTTCACTTTTCTACTCAAAACCAATGGAATCTAGACTCATTCAGGCTCTCTACTCATTCTCTAGAAGAGAACCGGTCTAAAAACGGATTTCCACCGGAGAGACGACCGATTAACGGGTTGAACATGAAATCTCATTAGGGACAATTAGTCTGATTGAATGGGGTGATTCTCATCTGATCGACTGGGCTGTGCTTGGTGTGGATTCCCGTTGTTTGACACGTCATCACGCCGTCTCCGTCAAACTTCAACTTTTTAACTTAGAAAATGTTACTAGTTTTCAAAACATCAGGTCGCCCAATCGAATAGCCATCCGATCGGATGACCATCCGATCGAATGACTATTCGACCAGGTGACTTGTCCTTTTATAAGTTTCAACACTTAAACAGTTTAACAAAACTTCAAACTATCAAACTCTCAACCGAATAGCCATCAGATCGAATGGCCATCCGTCCGGATGAGCATCCGGTCGGATGACAAGATTTATACTACAACGAAAACTTCAAAAGTGTCAGAACAATTCACAACACTCTCATCTCATTCGAACGGCCATCCGTTCGAATGGTCATCTGCTCGGATGACCATCCGCCCGAATGACCATCCGATCGAATGGGTATATATCCGTTCGACTCACCATTCAACACTTATCTCACCCGACACGCTGTTTACGCACTGTTCAACGCTTATGCTACTGTTCTATGCTCAGGCTAACTCCAACGCGCTCCCTTCAATCCAATACAAGGCTGTGTTTACTTATTAAACACATACTGTGAGTGTACTCGAACCCTTTTTCGCTTAACAAACTTTTGGGTGTTACATACGTTCTATATCAACACACAACATAATACTCAAATCTTTTTAAACGCTAACCGCCCTCGCATGTTATACGTGTCTCGATGAATGCTTGTATGTTATGTTTACACAATGATTGTTGCTTGTCACCTTAGCAACTATAGTTTGGACTTAGCACCTGTCGTGGACAGGGGTTATTAAGGGTATTACTTCACGTGGTCACAATGGTGATAATTTATTGCGCATTCTACACTCGCAGTCATGTCAGTTGCATATGATACGTCATTGTCGATAGCTTACTTGATTCACATTTCTGCGTGTTACATACTGGTTATGCGTAAACGCTTTCGCTATGCTATATGATACTCAAACTTGTGTACTCACCTTTACATTTTATGTATTGACTTTATTTTAACGTATGTGACAGGTTGATAGGATGCTTGCTTTGATGAATCTAGTAGGAGGTCTAGAAACGCACCAAATAAGAAATTTGAGTTGTCAGAATAGTTTACTTATTTTTGAGAAACACTATCTGTAATAACTGTTTTTGCTTTATATGTTATTGGTATGGGACTTTAACGTTAAATATATTGTCATTAATAGCTGTTATGGATTCTCCTGAACAATCTATTTCGCTCAGTGCCACGCCCCGATGTTTCCGCCATCGGTTGGGGTGTGACAGATTGGTATCAGAGCCATAATTAAATGGAATTAGGAAGGACACGACCTAGTCCGGGTCTTGATGTCCTAGGATTGACCTAGTCTATAGTCTAAGCACCAACAGACCACCTTGTGCGAACCCAGTAGGGGTTTTTGCACGAGCTTACTCTTGCTACTCTCGCTCGCTAAAACTACATCTTTGTGCGAACATCGCACACTATAGTTTGTATGAAGAAGCCTTTCCTAAGGCAAATAGTATTACATTCCTTTCCTAAGTCTAAGACAATACACATGTTTTCGAAAATACTCGCATAACACAATCGAGTGATTTGGTCGAGATTAGGTGTGAAAACCAGGAACTCCCGATAAAACCGCTCACTCTACGCGCATTTTTACTCTCAGCACGAGAATCTTTTGTTGAGTTAGGAGTGAAATCCATATCTAGACTGTCACACCCCGACCACGTGAGACAACGAAACGTGGCGGAAACATCGGGGAGTGTTGTAACAGAATTAATTGTTTCAAATCCTTGGCAAATGAAGTTTCGTTTTATTAATCAAACATGAGAGTTTACATTGTTTTAAACAAGAACTAAAGAGTACATAACATAAATTAACTAGTTCTTGTCTCGTTTTAAGTCACTAAGGCACAGGTCCGCCTAAGTATGTCTTGATAAGTCCTATGCATCATCTCCTGAAAACACATGTGAAAATAGGTACGTCAGCATAAAAATGCCTGTGAGATACATAGGTTTTGTGAAAACAGAAATTCATGACTTATGTTTGAGAAAATGTTTAGTCATGAACCTTGTAATTTGCTTTGTCTTGTAAATCATTTGAAAAACGATGAGATCAGATGATATGTATAAATAAGAGAATAATTGTATGGTTAAATGAATAACTATGTAAAATGAGTTTGTATAAGATAAGTTGTTTGTAAAACAATGTCTTGTGAAAAGTATGTTATTTGTATAAAATGTCATATGTCTCAAATTGAAATGATTCAAATAACGCTACGATATGTAATACCATACAAACACTTATATATAGGAAGTACCAGCGGCGTATCCACCATGCTTGTATCATATTACACAAGTCTCGTTACTTAAATCACTTACTCAAACCAAACCACCAAAGTAAAATGTTTATGTATAATCAAATGTCAAAATGTTTATGTGAAAACCATGTCTAATGTCTATGTCTAATGTTTATGTCAAATGTAAATCATGTCAACAGATACAAATGGTTCACACGGTTCAATAGTTACAAACGGTTCATATAATCAAAGGGTTACGACGGTTCACATAGTCAAATGGTTACAACGGTTCAAAATGTAGTATAATGTGTTCATATGCTGGATGAGCATATGCAACAGAAATGCCATGTAAAACAATGTACTAAGTATGCACGTAATGGACATACATAGCATAAGTGTAATGTAAAACAATGTACTAAGTATGCACACAATGGGCGTACATAGCATGAAATGTATTGTAAAGAGATGTACTAAGTATGCACACAATGGGCACACATAGCATAAAATGTATTGTAAAGTGATGTACTAAGTATGCACACAATGGCATACATAGCATAAAATGTATTGAAATCATGTACTATAAATGTACTAGTGAACATAGCGGTATATGATGTAAAAACAGGAAAGCATGAAAGTAACAAGTAGGCACATGTGTTCCACCCCAAAACAGTTTGGAAAATAGTAAAAGAGGGGTCTATGTACTCACTTGAGATTGCTCAGAAGTCCTAAGATAACCACCAAGCAATGCTAGAGATCACGGAATCAAACGGCACCTAATATAGGTAACTATGTTAATAAACCGGACCTAAATCGGAAGATCGGATAGAATGCGGGTTCGTAAACCAAACGAGTATGGAGACTCGTGTAATATGGTTTAACAAAGCCTACATACTAAATGAAACCTAATATAGGTGTTTACAACCCATTACGACCCGTTTAGGTAGCTTATGCTACTTTAACGCGTCGTTCGCGTAAAACGCGTTCGGAACGCCTAACTAGTCCTATGACAAGTAAAATATGCCTTAACATATCTAATATTGTTACCAAATCAGTTTAGATACCAAAAGTTATGTTACATATGCTTAAAATGAATTTTGACGTCAAAAGGGCATTTTGGTAATTTACCTAAGGCATATAAACTACCTATCATACAACTACTTAAACGAAGCGACCATAAGGTATAACCTCGGAAGGTTATTCCCTATATACTATGGTCACCTAATGTGTTTGGTCGGATCCTAATGATCGACCAAATGGGTCGGGTTCGAAGGTATAAGCGATTTATCAGATCGCTTACCCTTACGACCCTAGACAACGTGGTAATCAGTAGGCATAGTCACAAGGGACTATAACCATCGTGATTACAATCACGTTGCGAAGTTCAAACGAACTTCGCATTGACCATAAACTGGTCAACGCAGAAAGTCAAACAAAGTTTGACTTTCGGACTCGAAAGCAATAAAAGAACGAAGGAACACTTACAAAGGGTCCAAGAATGGAAGGTTTGAATCCGAGTACTCTCAGGTATGAAGTGTTAAACACAACAACTTAGAGATCAAACTCAGATTTCAAAGGTGTGAGGAATGAGTGAAGTGGGTGTTGGGTATTTATAGATTTCGGTTCACCGTTAGGATCGTTTCTTGGAGAAGAGGGCACGATCTAAGCCGTACACTTGTTGGAAAGTTGTGGTAACTCATTTGCCATCCACCATAAGAGTTTGACACTTGGCACTTGGCCTTTGGAGAGTGTTAAGGGCTGTTAAAAGGTGAAAAAAAAAACGTTTTGCTGCATCTGGCCCCTGTTTACGGACCTAGTTTGGCAGATTTACAGTTTCAGTCCCTGCAACCTCAAAACTTGGTTTTCGATGCGTTTTTTTGACAAGTTTAAGCCCCGTTAACCCCATTTCAAAGCTCTAAAATGAATTTAAAGTATAGGGAACTTAAAATGTGCTCAAAAATATCTCAGATGTCGGTTCGTTTGGCCGTACGATCGCGATGTTCGCTTAATTACGACGGAATGCGCATAAGCGCGAAAAACGATCCAAATGACGCGACGAATGGATTTTTCTCAAGCCTAAACACTAAAATAAAATATTTTAGTGCTTACATAAATTTTTGGATGTCAGGATGTATTCAGAACGTAAGTTATGCGCGAAAGTGTAAACTTGTGCACTTTTTGACGCTTTTAGTCCCTGAATGTCCCAAAAGTTTATTTTAGCACACCGAACACCTCAAAGCCTATTTATAAGCTATGTAGAGGATATTTATGGTATGTTTAACTTATGGTCATGTTCCGGAATGTTCGTTACTGTTCAAATTGGCATACTTTCGCAGTTTGTCAAGTTTAGTCCCTGTAAGCGAATTAACTTGTTTTTGCCATACCAAAGCCTTCAAAGCTTATTTATAAGTTATGTAAGGGTTATTTAAGGTATGTTAAGCCTATTTCACTATTCCGGAGTGTTCGTTGCATTAAAATGGTTATATTTACGCACCAGTGCGCGTATAACCTTCCAGAAAGCGATTTAGAGCTTGAAATTGAACAAATATTGATATGTGCAAAAGATACACATATTTATACGGATCCCAAGTATGAAATACAATATTTCATTGGCTTGGTATTTGTTTGAAGTTCGCAGTGACCCAGGTGTCACAGTCTCCCCTACTTTAGGAAATTTCGTCCCGAAATTTATTCGTAGGAGTCTATTTGTGACTTTGTGTCAAATAACCACCAGAGATACTAGGCATAATCCTGTCATTTCCTTAACGGACAATCTTCATAAACGAAAATGAACAGACGGAGTCATTTTCCTCAACGAGTATTCTTCAGAAACAGAAATGAAGGAATAAACAACCGGGGATTCTTTTCCTCAACGGACATTCTTCAGAAACGCAAAATGAACAAACGGAGTCATTTTCAACGGGTGCTTCCTTAGAAACGGAAATGAAAAGGATAATCAAACGGATATTCATTTCCTCAACGGACAATCTTCAGAAACGAAAATGAACTGACGGAGTCATTTTCAACGGGTGCTTCATCAGAAATGGAAATGAAAAGGAGAAACAAACGGATATTCATTTCCTCAACGGACAAATCTTCAGAAACGAAAATGAACAAACGGAGTCATTTTCAACGGGTGCTTCATCAGAAATGGAAATGAAAAAGGATAGTCAAACGGATATTCATTTCCTTAACGGACAAATCTTCAGAAACGAAAATGAACAAACGGAGTCATTTTCAACGGGTGCTTCGTCAGAAATGGAAATGAAAAGGATAATCAAATGGATATTCATTTCCTCAACGGACAATCTTCAAAAACGAAAATGAACAAACGGAGTCATTTTCAACGGGTGCTTCATCAGAAATGGAAATGAGTAGAGTTAACTTCTAGACACATGACAAAACTCGCTATGGTTTCTGTGCACTAAATTCCATAATTATGTATGCATCCATAATTACGTAATTCCTTGCACAGTCCGCACAGTTTGTCTTGTAATGTTTAGGGGAGGAAAATCAAATCTGTGATGAGGGTGACTAGACTACCATAGGGTCCTTTTAACTAGATCGACAGATGATCTTATTAATTAGGACACCAAGGAGTCCTTTCAGCTATTTCATAACATGATGTTCCTAACCAGATTTTTTTGATCAATCTGTTTAACTAGACCACTCAAGGGGTCTAATTATGGAGTAGTACTTTATAATCCAAGGGACTTAACTATAACGTAGTAGTCCATTAAGGATTTTATGTAGTACCTTTGGGTATCCTACTACGAATCCCTCATATGAAGATACGAAAGGTTCTACGAGGATTTGGATAACAAAACTTGGATTACACAAAAACATATAAAGGAACACATAAGCACATAATCACATAGTTGTTTAACTTGGTTATTAATTTGTTATTAACTTGTTAGTGATTGAATATGGATATTCAAAGTACACCAGGAAACCAGTAGCTGGACTTCAATGTCCTCTAGGATCTATCTGAAAAGATAGGATGATCTCCCAAAATTCGATTTTGTTTTCAAAGAAACGTAATATTCGAATTAAGGAACACAACAATTTTAGGATTTACGAAAATATCCTTAAGTACCCTTATTAAGGATTTATAGTGGTACTTTGGGTATTCGTCTCGTGTTGTAACTTGTGCCTTGTACTTCGTTTCCTTAGAATAAACGGGTACTTAGGAATTTCTTGAAAACGCAAGAGATCATAAGATGGAAAAAAAAAATTTGGGGGTAGTTTGCTTTTCAAGGAATACGATTCCTTGCTTGTCGGTATTGTAGGGGATATGTTCTTTATACATATAACCACATAAATACATCGCAATGTAAATAAAAGATTTATTTATAAACAATGATAACAACTGTTTCATGGACCTTGACAACAAAAGAAAATAATACATAAGACGTGATTATTTCTAAACGATGTTGTCTTCTGGTTGGTCAGATGCTCATCCCTGTGCTGGATTTGCATTAGCAAGCTTTGGGCAATTTCTTCGGAAATGACCCATCTCGCCACAGTTGAAGCAAGAACCTGGTAGAAAACGACCTTGAGCAGGGTTGTTGCCAGCTTGGTTTGGTGCAGCTGCAGCTGGGCAGACTCTTGCTGTATGGCCTATAAGTCCACAAGTTTGGCATTTGCGGCACTTTACATTGGCATGATGATGGAGGCTACATTGGTTGCACAAGGGTGCAGTTCCATTGTATGGCTTCCTAGCAGGGGGTTGAGCTGGTTGGTTGGGGACGGCTTGATCATTGTGAGTAACCATGGCGAAATTATGAGAAGCCTTTCGCTTCTTTGACCTCTTAGGGGATCCAGTCTGTTCATCCATGGTCTTTGATTCCTCGATTGGGTTCGATTCCTCGACCGGTTTCTTGTCACCTTTTCGAAAAAGTTTACCTTTCCTGATCTTTGATTCAGTCAAGGTTGCAGATAGCTCAATGGCCTGTCTAACTGTAGTAGGGTTGCTACCAGTCACAATGTCTTGTATTGAGTCAGGGAGGCCATCAATGTACTTTTCGATTGCCTTATCCAAAGGCGTGACCATGGTAGGACACAACAGGCTCAGCTCCTCATATCGATCAGTTATGCTCGATGTTCACCGCTGTCTTGCTCAAGATTGTCGAATTCCCTTTCCAAAGCCCTGATCTCATGACGAGGACAGAATTCCTTCATCATAAGGGCCCTAAGTTCAGCCCATGTCTGTGCTAGAGCAACTTCTGCACCACTATCTCTCATAACCCCGTTCCACCACGTAAGGGCCCTCTTCTGGAACACACTCGAAGAAAACTCGACCTTGCGATTTTCAGGACACTGCACGTGGCGAAAAGTATTCTCAATGCTCTCAAACCATTGAAGAAGCCCAGTCGCTCCCTCAGAACCACTAAACTTGAGTGGTTTAGCCGAGTTAAAACTCTTGAAATTGCATGGACCATTGTTATTGTTGTTGGCTTGGTTCCATTGAGCAAAGAGGTTTGGGAATTGAGCAGCCATTTGCTGCGCAATGATTTCTGCCAGTTCGGCAGTCGCTATCTGGTTTTCGCGTCGAGGAGGCATTCTAAAAGAGGAAACATGAAAGGAAATGAGTGAGAGAATTAGACGAAAAGAATGAGATGAAACAAATCAGATGAAAGCAAGGATAGTGGTCATTTGTTTGTTACTGCAAAGCAACAAACGACCCCGGTGATTAATCAAGTAAATGGGTCAAAAATAATGTATCGCGAAGACGTGCTCGCCTATAAGTGGACACTCACCCCAAGAGTTCCCAGGTAAGAGTGACTGGTCCGATTATGTGGATTTGTACGAACACTCTAGCCTTAGACAGAAAACTCAGGGTACAGGCACCCACCCTTCCAGTTTGCACGTGTTCACATTATTTAGATCAACTTTGATGGGATTTTGAAAACTTAAAGGGTTCAAAACCATATAATAAATCATCCTAGAACAGATGATTAGTTTTCAAAGCGGGATAGAAATTTGTGTTCTTATTGTGGTTGTCACCTAAAAATAAGTGACGGTATTGTTTTAAAACTAAACACAAGAAAACTTGTGTTAGGGTCCTAGGAAGGTTATAGACTAGGTCAAAGCATTACTAATAACCTAATTCCCTATAACCATTGGCTCTGATACCAACTTTTCTGTCACACCCCGACCACGTGAGACAACGAAACGTGGCGGAAACATCGGGGAGTGTTGTAACAGAATTAATTGTTTCAAATCCTTGGCAAATGAAGTTTCGTTTTATTAATCAAACATGAGAGTTTACATTGTTTTAAACAAGAACTAAAGAGTACATAACATAAATTAACTAGTTCTTGTCTCGTTTTAAGTCACTAAGGCACAGGTCCGCCTAAGTATGTCTTGATAAGTCCTATGCATCATCTCCTGAAAACACATGTGAAAATAGGTACGTCAGCATAAAAATGCCTGTGAGATACATAGGTTTTGTGAAAACAGAAATTCATGACTTATGTTTGAGAAAATGTTTAGTCATGAACCTTGTAATTTGCTTTGTCTTGTAAATCATTTGAAAAACGATGAGATCAGATGATATGTATAAATAAGAGAATAATTGTATGGTTAAATGAATAACTATGTAAAATGAGTTTGTATAAGATAAGTTGTTTGTAAAACAATGTCTTGTGAAAAGTATGTTATTTGTATAAAATGTCATATGTCTCAAATTGAAATGATTCAAATAACGCTACGATATGTAATACCATACAAACACTTATATATAGGAAGTACCAGCGGCGTATCCACCATGCTTGTATCATATTACACAAGTCTCGTTACTTAAATCACTTACTCAAACCAAACCACCAAAGTAAAATGTTTATGTATAATCAAATGTCAAAATGTTTATGTGAAAACCATGTCTAATGTCTATGTCTAATGTTTATGTCAAATGTAAATCATGTCAACAGATACAAATGGTTCACACGGTTCAATAGTTACAAACGGTTCATATAATCAAAGGGTTACGACGGTTCACATAGTCAAATGGTTACAACGGTTCAAAATGTAGTATAATGTGTTCATATGCTGGATGAGCATATGCAACAGGAATGCCATGTAAAACAATGTACTAAGTATGCACGTAATGGACATACATAGCATAAGTGTAATGTAAAACAATGTACTAAGTATGCACACAATGGGCGTACATAGCATGAAATGTATTGTAAAGAGATGTACTAAGTATGCACACAATGGGCACACATAGCATAAAATGTATTGTAAAGTGATGTACTAAGTATGCACACAATGGCATACATAGCATAAAATGTATTGAAATCATGTACTATAAATGTACTAGTGAACATAGCGGTATATGATGTAAAAACAGGAAAGCATGAAAGTAACAAGTAGGCACATGTGTTCCACCCCAAAACAGTTTGGAAAATAGTAAAAGAGGGGTCTATGTACTCACTTGAGATTGCTCAGAAGTCCTAAGATAACCACCAAGCAATGCTAGAGATCACGGAATCAAACGGCACCTAATATAGGTAACTATGTTAATAAACCGGACCTAAATCGGAAGATCGGATAGAATGCGGGTTCGTAAACCAAACGAGTATGGAGACTCGTGTAATATGGTTTAACAAAGCCTACATACTAAATGAAACCTAGTATAGGTGTTTACAACCCATTACGACCCGTTTAGGTAGCTTATGCTACTTTAACGCGTCGTTCGCGTAAAACGCGTTCGGAACGCCTAACTAGTCCTATGACAAGTAAAATATGCCTTAACATATCTAATATTGTTACCAAATCAGTTTAGATACCAAAAGTTATGTTACATATGCTTAAAATGAATTTTGACGTCAAAAGGGCATTTTGGTAATTTACCTAAGGCATATAAACTACCTATCATACAACTACTTAAACGAAGCGACCATAAGGTATAACCTCGGAAGGTTATTCCCTATATACTATGGTCACCTAATGTGTTTGGTCGGATCCTAATGATCGACCAAATGGGTCGGGTTCGAAGGTATAAGCGATTTATCAGATCGCTTACCCTTACGACCCTAGACAACGTGGTAATCAGTAGGCATAGTCACAAGGGACTATAACCATCGTGATTACAATCACGTTGCGAAGTTCAAACGAACTTCGCATTGACCATAAACTGGTCAACGCAGAAAGTCAAACAAAGTTTGACTTTCGGACTCGAAAGCAATAAAAGAACGAAGGAACACTTACAAAGGGTCCAAGAATGGAAGGTTTGAATCCGAGTACTCTCAGGTATGAAGTGTTAAACACAACAACTTAGAGATCAAACTCAGATTTCAAAGGTGTGAGGAATGAGTGAAGTGGGTGTTGGGTATTTATAGATTTCGGTTCACCGTTAGGATCGTTTCTTGGAGAAGAGGGCACGATCTAAGCCGTACACTTGTTGGAAAGTTGTGGTAACTCATTTGCCATCCACCATAAGAGTTTGACACTTGGCACTTGGCCTTTGGAGAGTGTTAAGGGCTGTTAAAAGCTGAAAAAAAAAAACGTTTTGCTGCATCTGGCCCCTGTTTACGGACCTAGTTTGGCAGATTTACAGTTTCAGTCCCTGCAACCTCAAAACTTGGTTTTCGATGCGTTTTTTTGACAAGTTTAAGCCCCGTTAACCCCATTTCAAAGCTCTAAAATGAATTTAAAGTATAGGGAACTTAAAATGTGCTCAAAAATATCTCAGATGTCGGTTCGTTTGGCCGTACGATCGCGATGTTCGCTTAATTACGACGGAATGCGCATAAGCGCGAAAAACGATCCAAATGACGCGACGAATGGATTTTTCTCAAGCCTAAACACTAAAATAAAATATTTTAGTGCTTACATAAATTTTTGGATGTCCGGATGTATTCAGAACGTAAGTTATGCGCGAAAGTGTAAACTTGTGCACTTTTTGACGCTTTTAGTCCCTGAATGTCCCAAAAGTTTATTTTAGCACACCGAACACCTCAAAGCCTATTTCTAAGATATGTAGAGGATATTTATGGTATGTTTAACTTATGGTCATGTTCCGGAATGTTCGTTACTGTTCAAATTGGCATACTTTCGCAGTTTGTCAAGTTTAGTCCCTGTAAGCGAATTAACTTGTTTTTGCCATACCAAAGCCTTCAAAGCTTATTTCTAAGTTATGTAAGGGTTATTTAAGGTATGTTAAGCCTATTTCACTATTCCGGAGTGTTCGTTGCATTAAACTGGTTATATTTACGCACCAGTGCGCGTATAACCTTCCAGAAAGCGATTTAGAGCTTGAAATTGAACAAATATTGATATGTGCAAAAGATACACATATTTATACGGATCCCAAGTATGAAATACAATATTTCATTGGCTTGGTATTTGTTTGAAGTTCGCAGTGACCCAGGTGTCACATAGACGAAATTCTCCATCCCTATCTTGTGGTTTGCCACATCACCAGGAACAAGGTTGTTAGGTTAGGGGTGAAACACGCATCTTGACAACCAGTTCCACTCCATACTATGGTTTTACAAAACTCTCACCAAAGTCTCGATGGATTCCAATGGCTCGACTTACGTAAGTAACCGAAAGGATGCGTGCCGTTCACTGTATTTTGGCGAGAGCACAGTCTATTAGGCCAAAGCGTGCACTCAAGGTCGTTGTGAATAGTCGAATCACTTTGGATAGTCGATGTCTAACACCCAAGACAATCTATTTCGATTCCAAGCCCGCAATCATTGATTTTACGAGTTATCGATTTTATTATGATTTTTTTTGTGTTTTAGATTGCGAGAGCTATGCTCTACGCTGATGGTTTCGATTCAACGCTTCTCGCTCCATAAAACGCGCACAACTCACATTGTCTCCTAATCTAAAATGCTAATCGCAACTCGGGCTAAGAACTCTCGCACGCTACGCTACTCGCTATCGCTACTCGCTACTCTCGAACGCGCTTCGTGAAACTTGAAAGACAGGTGAATACATGCAAAATATGTAGGTGAATACGTGCAAAATATAGGGGAATACGTGCAAAATATGTGCATCCATGGACTACATGCTTCTATGATTAAGTGCTTATGTGCCTATGTGGATTATGTGCCTACGTGACTATGTGCTTACTTGCCGGCATGTTCCTAATACTTTACATAATAATAATAATAATAATAATAATAATAATAATAATAATAATAATAATAAGGATGTTTTACGAATGCTAAACTATACAAAACCCGATATAATCGAATCTCGTCTGAATCCTATGACGATGTCTGCTGCAGACAATGTCGTCAATTGGATCCCATACTTCACGCGCTGCTCGCCGCAACCATGCTGACAAACGCATCGCTTCGCTGGTAGCTAAGGAAATGGCTAAGGTCATTCCTCAGATCATCAGCGAGATCAATGAAGTCAGCAGCAAGTCCTTTGTTGAATCCAAGAGTGACTCTCCGAAAGCGCCTTTCAGCTTCAAGCAATTCAAGGCCTGCGGTCCTGCAAACTTCACGGGTGAAGATGGACCCAGTGCCATGTTCCAGTGGTTTAACGCAATTGAAGTCACCTTCAGGCAAAGCGGATGCCCAGAAAATGACGCGACGAATGCCCATAAGCGCGAAAAACGATTGTACATCGAGTACCACATAAATAATGTCGCCAAATCTTCAAGGCGAATACCACTGCACCCAGCTCCAGGTCATGAGTGGTATAATTTCTCTCGTGAACCTTCAGTTGTCTTGAAGCATAAGCGATGACTTTTTGGCGTTGCGTAAGCACGCAACCCAAGCCTTGTCGTGAGGCGTCGCAGTATACCACGAAGTCTTCAGTGCCTTCGGGTAATGATAGTATTGGTGCATCGCAGAGCTTGTTTTTAAGTAACTGGAAGGCTTCTTCTTGTTTGTGACCCCAATCGTACTTCTTGTCTTTCTGTGTAAGGGTCGTTAGCGGTTGAGCTATCATTGAGAAATTCTCGATGAATCGCCGATAATAGCCCGCTAAGCCCAAAAATTGACGAACCTCAGTTGGGGTTTTGGGAGCTTCCCAGTTCTTTATCGCTTCAATCTTGGATGGGTCTACATGAATGCCCTTCTCATTCACAACGTGACCAAGAAATTGTACTTCGCGAATCCAGAATTCGCATTTGGAGAACTTTGTATAAAGCTTCTCTTTCTTCAGTAGTTCCAAGATGGTTCTGAGATGTTGCTCGTGCTCTTTTTTCGTTCGCGAGTAAATCAGGATATCATCGATAAATACAATCACGAATTTATCGAGATATGGTTTACATACGCGGTTCATCAGGTCCATAAAGACCGCTGGCGCGTTCGTCAATCCAAATGGCATCACAAGAAATTCGTAGTGCCCATATCGCGTTCTGAATGCAGTCTTTGGCATGCTTTCTTCTTGGATTCTCAGCTGATGGTATCCAGATCGAAGGTCGATCTTGGAATAGTAGCTTGATCCTTGCAATTGATCAAATAAGTCATCAATCCTTGGTAGCGGATACCGATTCTTGATCGTGAGTTTGTTCAGTTCCCTGTAATCGATACACATCCGCAGTGTTCCATCCTTCTTCTTCACGAATAATACCGGAGCTCCCCAGGGTGAGAAGCTTGGCCTTATAAATCCCTTATCCAACAATTCCTGGAGTTGTGTAGATAATTCTTGCATTTCGGATGGTGCAAGTCGATAGGGAGCCTTGGCTACAGGAGCGGCTCCTGGAACCAAGTCTATGTGGAATTCGACTTGTCGTTGCGGAGGTAGTCCTGGCAGATCTTCAGGGAACACATCAGGAAATTCCTTCGCTACAGGAATGTCTTCAAGTTTTGGCTCCACAGCCTTCTTGTCTATAACGTGTGCTAGGAAAGCGACACATCCTTTCCTTAAGCACTTCTGTGCCTTCATACAACTGATGATTCGTAGAGGCGCGTCTCGTTTTTCTCCATGCACGATGAGAGTTTCATCATTCGCTAAAGGGATGCGAATGATTTTCTCATGACAAATAACTTCAGCTTTGTTCTTGGACAACCAGTCCATTCCGACTACTACATCGAAGCTACCCAATTGAATAGGTAAGAGGTCGATGCTAAAATTTCGCTCGCCAAGTTCCAGTGTGCAGCCTCTAACAACTTCACTTGATTCAACAAGTTTACCATTGGCTAGTTCTATGGAATAAGGAATTTCTAATCTACTAGATTCTATTCCGAGTATGCGTTTAAATTCCACAGACATGAAGCTATAATCGGCGCCAGTGTCAAATAATATGGATGCAAAGTGATTGTTAATGAGAAACGTACCGGTGACCACGTTAGGGTCCTCACGTGCGTTCTTTGCTCCAATCACAAATGCTCTAGCCTGAGCGTTGTTTCTCTCTGGGCAGTTCTTCATGAAATGATCATTGCTTCCACACTTGAAGCATCCTTGCCCTTTCCCGTTACCATTCTTGCTACCAGCACCGTTTCCATTTCCACCATTGTTCCTATCATCAGCCCCGTTACGATTTCCATTCCCGTTCCTCTTACTCCAACAGTCTTCAATGCGGTGACCCAACTTTCCACACTTGTCACACTTTGAGATGCGACAAGCTCCCTCGTGATGGCGTTTACACCGATGGCATTTGGGCAAGGTGCCCAGGTATCCCTTTGCTGGAGCGTCGTTCATGGCTGCAAGAGATTTCGCCTCCTGAGGCGGGTTGGGGTCACGCTTCTTGTTGGAACTCTTGTTGTTACGAATTGCCTGATTCAGGTTTGCATGCTTCCTTTTCTTGTCCCCAGATGACTCAGCATGTGTTTCGGTCTTCTCTGTTGGGTTTAGTGATAACTTCTTCATACGAACACAATCTTCAGTCAGGCTGACAGCCAGAGTTACAGCCTCAGTGATTGTTTGTGGTTTGGCCGACGTCACCATGCCACGAAACTCTGGGGCCAGTCCCCAAATGTAGCGTTCAACACGCTTAAATTCTGGAGTCACCATGTAGGGTAGCACTCTTGACAGATCGTGGAACCTTCGAGTGTAACCATTGATGTTAGCACCTTCCATAGTCAAGTGCCAGAACTCCGTTTCCAGCCTTTGGAGTTCAGCGCGTGAGCAATACTTCTCTCTTATTCTTTCCTTCAGTTCCTCCCAAGTTAAGCCATAAGCGGCATCATCACCCAAGGTTTGGGCTTGCAGGTTCCACCAAGTCAGAGCTTCATCGACAAACAATCCGGTAGCGAAAGTGACTTGCTGATCCGCGGTACAGTTGCTCATGCGGATAGTAGCTTCAGTCTTCTCCGTCCAGCGCACAAATGCTACTGCACCTCCTATGCCATCATAGTTCATCGGCTTGCAGTCGAGGAACTGCTTGAAAGTGCAGCCTGGAATTGATTCAACCAATTCACATGTGAGCAATTGAAGAAATAATGAAACAAAGACCGTTCATAAATTTCTCCATGCTTAGCACATTGTCTTAAGGTTACCTTGAGCTGCATTGCCTCCAGACGAATCTCCATTCCCATTACGCCTAGCATTGCTTGGTCCTCCACTGTCCTGGGTACGGTTAGCCTCGTACTGGGCGATAGCAGCGGAGATCCTTTCTTCCAGTAGAGCGTTCAGCTCTTCAGCAGTTCTTGGTAGTGGGGGAGGAGGAGGTTGATCATCATTGCGAGTATTCACAGCTTTCCTGGGTGCCATGTTCTGACAGAACATAACACAGCAGGGTTAGGCATTTGTTTGATATCGTCACCCTAGACAGTAGTATCATATATATTCACAGGTATATATACCACATAAGTGACATCAAACAATTATTACTCGAGCAGAGTACTTAGTAGGCTTGCACAGAGGGAATCTATACGTGACAAGACTTGCTGTGATTTCTGTGCACTGAATTCCATAATTATGTATGCATCCATAATTACGTAACTCCTTGCACAGTCCGCACAGTTCGTTTCATCCTCGTATTTCTTCCTTCAGATGGGCCATCGCTTTCAGATAAAGTCACATATACTTGTGACATTCTACTTCTAGTACATGCTAATTATCACACATAATTGCAAGTAATTTCTAGTCAATGACAAGTGCTACTCAAGTGCACTCTAAGTCTCGTAGTGTCTTTTTCTAGACTCATGTAGACAGTTTCAGGTAGTGAATGTCGCGGGACGTTTTATGCAATGAAAACTCTTTGAAAATTGTTTTCATGAATGGATCCTAGAGATTGTAGACTAGACTCGAGAAGGAATCCTGGTTCACTACAATCGCAGCTCTGATACCAATCTGTCACACCCCTTTCTGCGGCGGAAGCACGAGGTGTGATCATGAAAGGTTCTCATTGCATACGAAGAGTAAACATACTACATGCTCAAGAAAATAACTTCAAGTACCATAATTTGAAAACATACGTTAGCGTTTACATCGCTAAGTCGCATAAAGCATTGTCTTAAAAGTTTACAACTTTATTTAAAGCTAAAACATAAGCGACATCCACGAGCATGGGTAAGACCACGCGCACATCCACTTCTAATTACCTGAAATACATGTGAGTTTTGGAAAAACGTCAACATAAAGTTGGTGTGAATTCATGCAGTTTTAGTTTTTCATGTTTGTATACTTTGTATGAAAACATAGTTTACGTCATGTAAAAATCAAGTTTTCATATATAAATCCGGTTTCATGTGTACACCACGTACTCATGTAATATTTCAATTTCTTCTTGAGTACCCCCGTACTCAAATATAATTCCCATTTTCTTGAGTACCCCACGTACTTCAAGTATAATTCAAGCTTTTCTTGAGTACCCCACGTACTCAAGTATTCATCAAGTTTTAGTATGGTATGAATTTCATGTAATTAAAATATTCCTGTAAATATCAGGATTGTTAATGGGTTGCAAAGCCATTAACATGTGACACGACATAGGAAGTCACCAAACCTAAGGCATTTAATTGGTATTTTCTGAGACACAAAAGCACTACTCGATTCTTGCCCTCACCGAGAGTGTGGCTGCCAGGCACCCGTTAGATCTAACCTTTTGTTCTGCGGTCTAAGTATGTACACGATTAATGGTGCTTCTGTACCCTATTCGTGACACTATTTCTCATAACGCATCCTACTTGGTTCTCGTCCTCACCAAGCGCGTTTCTTTTTATCACTTCACATAACGCGTCCAACTTGGTTCTCGTCCTCACCAAGCGCGTTTCTTATTGTCTTATATTTTGTCACACTTGGTTCTCGTTCTCACCAAGCGCGTTTCTTGTTATCATTTCTCATAGCGCCTCATACTTGGTTCTCGTTCTCACCAAGTGCGCTTCTCATATTCTTATATTTCGTCACACTTGGTTCTCGTTCTCACTAAGTGTACTTCTTGTATTTATATCATACCATTTATAAATATTGTACTTTTGTACATGTATTTCACCCCCGAAGTTATAAAACTGAAAACAGTTAAAAGAAAAGGGGGAGCATGAACTCACAACTTTGCGTTCCTTGCGTCGTAAACTTCACCGGATTTGCTTAATTAACGTCATAACCTATACGCGTTTTCTTAACGTTAGTCACTAGACTTGCGTCGCACAAGTACAGTCACTCTCTTTTGTGTATATTTTCTTGTGTTAAAAATATTCTTATATTTTTAACTACATATCTTACTTATATTATTTTCTCTAAAATAAATATAAGTCTTTTGTGTTTTGCACTTTGCACCCGAATTATGTATCTTGTATGTTGTATGTGTATTTTTATGTTTATACTCCTCATGAGTATTTAGTGTATTTTTAAGTCTTAATACACTAGCACGTATAACACATACTATATACACTTAGCACAAAAGTTGGTGATAAAATAATATATATTTTTCTCTCAAAAATATATATACATAATATCCATTTTTATTTTTGAAGAAATCACCATTTCTTATCACCAAAAATTAGGGAAACCTTGGTAATACTCTTAAATACATTTTTAGGGAATAAGTTTCTCAAAACTTATATTTTTCTAAGTGTCAAAATTTATAAAAATTTTGACAGAGTTTCCCCTAAAAATGGAGGTTTCCCATGTTTTCAAAACATGTGTTAAATATCTTTTAATTCGTCAACAATCATCAACAACAATTATCAACAATAATCATCAACAACAATCACTAATTTCTCTATTTCATGAACTTGAATATTTACCAAATGTGTAGTAACTTACTAGCATATTTAGTAAGTCTTGTTATCTTTAAAAATAAGTTTAGTTTCTTAAAAACTTTATTTTTAAAGAATATGAAGTTTCTCAACTTCTAGTCAGGATTCGCAAAAATATTTCTTTGTTAAATTTTTCTTGTGACACAAGTGTCTACACACTTGTTTATTTACTAAAAATGCTTTTAGTTCGGATAAGATCCGGGTTTTAAACAAGACTAATATTTTTGCTTGGTTCTTTCGAAAAACCACTTGTAGATCTTTAGATCTACTAGTTTAGAACTTCATTTCATAAGAAAAATTGTTTTTACACAAGTTCATGTTTAGTGTGTAGTAGTGTTTCATCATTTAACCCCTTTTCATACTTTAACAAACTCTATGCCATGATTCTTGAACATGACAAATCCGGGTTAGATGATGATCCGAGCTACCACAACATAGATCGGCACTAAATAATCACCACAAAACAAGTCTTACAAGTTTTACACAACATTATAGTTTTTATCCAACTTATTTCTCATTCTTGTAAACTTTTAGTATGTGATTTAGTATGTTCATGATTTTCACCCGACAAAGTTCATATTAACCACTCTAGACAAGATCAAGAAGGTGTTTTAGAGCACTTACTACTAGCACAAGGCTAGGGAAGTTCAAGAGTGCAAATGAGGTGGATAAAAGCAATTGGTGAAGGTCCTTCAAGTTCCGTTGCTTCCACACCTCCTAACTTAGCTTCTTACACCTTGGAGTCACCTTAGAATGGAAGGATGTGGATTGAAAATGGATGGGTGTGTGTGTGTTGTTGAAGCCGTGAGGTGGAGAGGGAGAGAAGGAAGAGAATTGTTGAAGATGATGGATGGAGTGTGAAGTGAGAGAATGGAGATCTCTTGGTCATTTATAATAACTTTCCAACACAAGTTTGTCTAATGTGCAATATGTCTCAAAAAGGTTAGACAATATCTCTTAGTTTAATCAAATAAATCATGGTGGAAACCACCTTATAACCGTATGGTTAGGGGGGGGGGGGGGGTCTTGGTTACAATTCAATTTCCAAGTTACTTTTCTTAGTTACATGTTAAGTGTTAATTTTAGTGTTAAGTGTGTTTAGTAATATATAGTGCGTTAGGGTGTTCGGGAACCCTAACTAACTTAGAAAAAAAATAAAAACAATGCTTCTAGCATTATTTTGGTGTTCCGGGTAATATCCGGTTGTTCGGTTATATACCGGTTTGTTAAAGCGCTAAATTGCACTTTTTAGTGTCTTATAAGTACCTTTTTGTATCCTTTCAATTCCCAACACTTAGGGAAATATTCTGGATAATAAAACGACATTTCTGCAAAATATTTATATGTTTAAATGCTGAATTATTGCTGAATTATATAAATTCTGCACTTAAAGTGCGTTTCGGGTGCTTTTTAGTGCTTATTTTTGCTTTCGTATTGCATATATATTAAACCCTTGTATGTACTCTTGGGTTTTAATGCATTCTTGTTGTCGGACCTACACCTAGACTCCAATTTTATTGTCTGACTGCTTTCTGCAGTTCCATCGACACAGTGTGTCTTACCGGTGAGTTTACTATTATTTCTGACGCAACGCTCTCGTTTATGCATAAAGCAATATTTTGTAGTATACAACGTGCATGAATTCACTTGTTTAGTATGTAATCAGGCATTGCTGACAATTAAGCACATAATTGCAGTCATTAAGCAATAATTAAAGTGTACGGAAATTACCGGTTTGGGCCAGTTGTCACACCCTCTTGAGGTGCAAAAGCTGGAGAATGAATTCTGTCATATCAAACAAGAAGGAGGTGACAACGCTGGTCTCACCGCTCTCTTCAAGCAGCTCAGCATTATCTGTCCTGGTTAAGTGACAACTCCGGATATCACAATCAAGAAGTACATTCGAGCCTTACCCGACTGTGTAGCTAACTTTGTTCAGACATCTAAACCTACCACCATTGAGGAGACTTACCAACTGGCCGCTGAAATTAATGATAAGCGAGCTTTGGCCGGTTATTTCAAAACCTCAACTAAGAGTCTGAATCAAGCAACCGCAACTCCAGCTCCCGAATCTGCAGCATCACAAGTTTCAAAGTCTCCACGCTAGAATTGCAAACGCAAGGGTAACGACAAGAACTATGCTACTACCGCCGCACCTCTCAACACTGTTCCTTTCCAACCCAACACCAACCAGAACCAGAACCACAACCAACAAGTTGCAGCACCTATGACCAACGCACCGCCTGCTAAACGTGCGTACACTGGTCCTCATCCCATGTGCCCTACTTGCCCATATCATCACCCAGCTGGGATAGCTTGTCGTTTCTGTGTCCACTGCAACCTCTACGGACACTTCACAGCAAACTGTCGCACTGGCCCGTGTCAACAAGCTCAAGCTCAAGCTCCTCCAGCACTACCAGCTCCACTCCCCGTTCTTCAGGGTAACTGTAACATCCGTTAAATTTGATTTCCAAAATCCGACCCGTTTTGAAATTTTGGATCCTAATCCTTGAAACTCGGAAATTTTCCGCGAATTAAATAATCGTCGTAAGATTTTTATCCCAATTTAATTCGTTATAATTATGGTTATTTATTTATTGTTTAATTAATTAAATTTACAATTTAAAAGTTTTATTTTTTTATTATTTTTATAAAATAATCTAGTTAGTCTCGTTAGGCTTTAAAGTTAGTTTAAAGTAATCTAAGTTAATCAAGTTAGTATAACTTAATCAAGGTAATGAATCTTCAAAGTTAGGGGTATAAACTATCATTTCTAGATTTTAAACTTACATGGACTAATCGCGCATATAACTGGAAGTATAACAACAGGGACTAAAGTGTAATAATTCAAAACTGTGTTTCAAAAAAATATGGTAGAGACGGGGCTCAAACCCGGGTCTCGCACCACAACGTACAACACACAAACCACTGAGCCATGTCTTCATATAATGCTAGCAACTTATCCTTTGAAATTTAAATAGACGATAATGTCGCTACCATTTTCTTATTGCCGCCAAGAATAGAACTTTGACAACCTTTATTTCCTTTTTTTTGGCACCTTCTGATTTATCGAGATTGACTATAATTTTCCACGTTTCCTTTTACAAATCAATCACGATTTCCTTTCCAAACTTACGAGACTTGGCGAAACACTATATAAACGACATCCTTGCAACCTCATCATCTCACATTCTCTTCATCCATCTCGACACCTTCACGACACCACAACACAACCCCCATCTCTCGCTCACATTCCTTCATCCCCGGACGACCGGAACTTTGCCGGAGAAGAACCAAACGTGGCCGGAGTATTACGTCCGAACTCGACACACCCACACACATCTCTCTACCTTACTCTACTTTTCGTATCATTGCACAAGCCGCCGGAAACCGGAGCTCGCCAGAGTACACCGTTGCTGCTCAGAGGTTCACGATGAAATCACGTCGAAACGTTTCGGTATGCTTTTCCGCTACCCTTTTGTTTATCGTTAATTTCCTGCTAAAATACAATCAATTCTGTTGTATAATCATTTAAATGAATTGAAAGCTTAGAAACTGCCATAACAGGACGTATATGCTTTCTTTAATAATCAAGAAGAAGACATACAGCAAGTGCTTAAATGATTTAAAACTAAAAGAATTTCAGAAACATGGGTTGTGGACCAATGGTGGGGATGTGCTGACTTAAACAAAGCGACGCGGTTCGATACCCGGCGTCCTATTTCTTCGATTTATTCCTTTCTGTTGTTATTAAATCAGCATATGAAACAACCTGTAATAATATAAGTTTAACACAATCTCATTTCTTCACAAAACAACAGTGCATGATTTCTAATGATGTCTTTTATTGAATTATCAACTTATTTCTCTTTTGTGTTATTCTTTTATTTTCTTTTATTAACTTATTATAAAGGAACCATTATTTTAGAACTCAATATATAAAGATTAGTTTTCATTTATTTCTTTTTCCTTCTATAATTAAACCTTTTATGTTTTAACACAAATAATTAATAATTAATTCTTTTATATCTTTAAAAGCCTAATATGAGGTAAGTTATAATTTACAAATTAAATTGTAATCCGCGAATATTAGGAATATTATTTAACGAGTTCGTTACGTGCTATTTTAAATATATAGGATAACCGTTCGTTCGTTCTATTGGATTTCTCCAATCCTTACTCATGCGTTATTTCAAGAAATAGCAACGCAACCAATGTGAGTATACATGATCCCATTTTCATTTTAAACACTTTTGGGTGCAACTTATATTCGTAATCAAATTCACAAACACGTTAAACTTTATTTATTCACACTCTATCCAAATTACACATGAAATGTTTGATGCTTGTTATACATGTGATGCTAATGTAAACACTTCATTACTATATGCTCATTAACTTGTTCGCAAGCCTACCTTAACAATTATGGTACTACGCATATGCTATAGGTTGTAACGCCCCGCCCAATATTCTTTTGGGTATTCTTAAGTTAAACATATTAAACTCCCGTTATTCTCTGGGATAGGCAAAATTAATTGCGTTGTATTCTTGGGTTTGAGTATGTAGAGTAACATCGTTTCGGCATAACTGTTAACTAGTATCATCTTATTCATGTTGGATATGAACACATTTAAACATTTTATTCTACTATGCTATGTATCAAACTTGTTTACTCGCCAACATTTTTGTTGATGTTATTTTAATACATGTTGTAGGTTGATAGTCAAGATGATGAAGAAATCAAGTTAGGATGGACTTAGATACTCATTTTAATAATAAACAATGTTTTTCGAAACTTGTCTTTATTTGAAACAATGTATGAATTTTAGTGTTTTATGAAATTTGATTAAATTATATTGTAACAATAGTGTTATGATGCTTTTGAGTGATTTGTTCGTCTCATCCCGATGTTTCTGTCATCGGTTGGGGTGTGACAGATTGGTATCAGAGCCATAACTATAGGGAATTAGGAAAAGTAGGAATTTTTTTACCTAGTCTATAGTTTAGGAGCTTTATCCTTATGTGTTGTTTAAAACTACTTCCCTTCTATCTTATTTGTTTCTCTCTATTCTTTTTGGTCTTTTAACATACATGCCTTCCCTAAGGCTAACACAATACACACTTGGAGGCTTTGAAGACACTCTTATAACACAATCGAAATGACTCATCAATATAGGGGTGATTCCCACATTTGGTGATGTCTTTCATTCAGCTAAACTTTGAATTTTGCACGAAATCTACCCTCAAGTTAGGAGTGATATCCAAATCTTGAAGGGAATTTACATTTCATATTCTAGTGGACCCTTATCTTTTGATAAGTACCAACCCCGTTAGGGTACGATGTTATCAAGTTAGAGGTGAAACTCGCATCTTGTTTACTAGTCCCACTCTTCGATTTTCAATCTCGCCAAAGTTTCAATTTTCCCAATCGATTAAGGACGTGTAGTAACTCGAAGGACAAATATCGTTAATCGCTTCTCGATGAGAGTATTTGTCTATTAGGCCAAAGCACGTTCCCTTAATTCGAAAAGGACTTCGATTTACCTTGGAATAGTCTTATGTTACGTTCCGTGACAATTCAAATTTTTATGTTAAATCTCTTTTATGCTATCTCAATTTTCATGTGTTTTACATTTGTATGATATATCATTTCAATCTAATACATGCATGCTAGTATGTTATACTGGATTCGTGTTACTGGGTGATTCTTATGTGATGAACTTGTCCTTTAACCCACGCCTTAACATGTATATCACTATGCGTAGTGCTATAGGAGTAGCGCACCACCCGTGAACGAGAGGTCATGTTAAGTCATTCAATTGCGGTACACGATGGTTGGCCTGTTTATTCACATGCCAGTGATATGTTAATCTTATTAACTAAGTATGTCATGTGGATTGTTCTAAATTTTTATGCTAATACGCATATTCTCAAGAATGGAAGCTTATCATCAAGATATGAGTGATTTCCTTACCTTGACGATTAGCTCCGCTCACTTTTCAACTTCACCAATGAGCTAGGGGTGATTTCCTTACCTCAGAGGTAGTTACCAACTCTTCTTCGTTTTCAATGTAACTTTGTATTTGAACGTTACTTTCATTTCAAGCTTAGAGACACGAATCGCACTATTTTCGCAATCTAAAACAACAATAATCTCTCGTGAATAAAAACTAAATTTATGACGCTTTCATTATCTATGTTACACTACGTGAAATTCATGATTATGCTATGTGAAACTAATTCAACATTTTATATGCTATGTGAAACTAATTGAACATCTTATATGCTAGGTGAAACTATATGCTATGTGACGCATTCATGAAAACAATTTTCTTTAAACAAAACATTATGATTAAGTCTCATCCATTCTCTCTTTTGAATCTTTAGATGTCATCTTTTCAAAAGTCTTTATCTTAGATTTCGAGGACGAAATCTCCTAAAGTAGGGGAGACTGTAACATCCGTCATATTGGGTTTCCAAAATCCGACCTGTTTTGAAATTTTGGATCCTAATCCTTGAAACTCGGAAATTTTTCGCGAATTAAATAATCGTCGAAAGATTTTTATCCTAATTTAATTCGTTATAATTATGGTTATTTATTTATTTATTTATTGTTTAATTAATTAAATTTACAATTTAAAAGTTTTATTTTTTATTATTTTTATAAAAATAATCTAGTTAGTCTCGTTAGGCTTTAAAGTTAGTTTAAAGTAATCTAAGTTAATCAAGTTAGTATAACTTAATCAAGGTAATGAACCTTCAGAGTTAGGGGTATAAACTGTCATTTCTAGATTTTAAACTTACAGGGACTAATCGCGCATATAACTGGAAGTATAACAACAGGGACTAAAGTGTAATAATTCAAAACTGTGTTTCAAAAAAATATGGTAGAGACGGGGCTCGAACCCGGGTCTCGCACCACAACGTACAACACACAAACCACTGAGCCATGTCTTCATATCATGCTAGCAACTTATCCTTTGAAATTTAAATAGACGATAATGTCGCTACCATTTCCTTATTGCCTCCAAGAACAGAACTTTGACAACCTTTATTTCCTTTTTTTGGCACCTTCTGATTTATCGAGATTGACTATAATTTTCCGCGTTTCCTTTTACCAATCAATCACGATTTCGTTTCAAAACTTACGAGACTTGGCGAAACACTATATAAACGACATCCTTGCAACCTCATCGTCTCACATTCTCTTCATCCATCTCGACACCTTCACGACACCACAACACAACCCCCATCTCTCGCTCACATTCCTTCATCGCCGGATGACCGGAGCTTTGCCGGAGAAGAACCAAACGTGGTGAAACTTTGACAACTGTCAAATTTGCATGCATCCGTACAAGTATTAAACAGTAATTAGTGCTTAGTGACTGTGCTGATTTAACATTTATGTCATAAATGTTTTCTGATTATTGTTATCATATATACATGTGCATCATATATTGCAAATGACATAACATTGTTGCATGCAAACTTTATTGATTCAAACGATGCACGAAACAGCACAGTTATCCGATAAATCAGAAAAGTGCTGACGAAGTTCAGTACATAGACAGACATGGTATTGAGACACAGAATGAGCCAGAAACCAAGAGTTACACTAGTATAGTGTGTAGGAAGGTAAGGATCATGAAACTTCCTTCCTAGTGATAGTTTAAGTGACGAAAAGTGCCTAAAACTCACATAAACTGCAGAATTCTGCAGAATTCAACAAAATTCAGCATTTAAACAATTTAATATCATACAGAAATATGGTTAAATGGTCCTGAATGCTTTCCTAAGTGTCGGGAATCAAAACTGTCACAAAAGGGTACATAAAGCTCACTAAACTGCGTAGTTTAGCACCTTAACGAACTGGTAACCCACAGAACAACCGGACACTACCTGAAACACCAAATTTTCACTAGAAGCACCGTTTTAACATTACCAAGCTAGTTATGGTCCCCGAACATCATAACACACTATATAACATCTAGTAACTAAACACCTAACTAATTCACTTGAAATCTAACCATATAAATTAACTATCCATTACATCCTAACTCTAGACCCCCCACCTATTTACGGTTTCATGGTGGCCCCCACAAGAGATTTTCTTTGAATTCTTTATTAGATTATGTTCCCTAATTATTTGACACAAAAACCCTTAGACTCTAACGTGTTGGTGAATAATATAAGTAACCATAAGGACTTAAACTCATCATTCTCATTCCTCACAACATCCACCATTTTTTTTCTTCTTCCTTCCCCCTACCTGTTGGGTTCTTCACATGTTTATCAAAGTAATTTTATCCAAATAAAATTAAAACGCAACCGAAAAAGATTTAAAACATGTTACTTTACAAGATTTAAAACCATTTTTAAATGCAAAACCCAATAACCGGATCCATATATGACATGCATGCTATCAAAATGCAACCATAGGGTGTTTTAAGAAACAACCTTTATTAGAGCAAGGAGATGGAAGATGATGATGATTCTTGGATGGTAGCTTCCAAACAAGAAAGCCTCAAGCTAGTATACCCCAAGGTTCCAACGAACACCCTTAAATTGCTAGGATTTTCACTTGAAAAACTACTCTTGGATGCACCCTTTTGGCCGAAAATTAGAGAGCCAAAGAAGGAGTTCTTGCAACTTGAAATGTATGAGAGAAAAAGTGTGTCTAAAAGATCAAAATCAAGTGTCATCTTTTTATGAGATTTTGCATGTAAATCAAGTGGGGAATCCCACCTTTGGAAGCACCATATGGCCGGCCATAGGGCCACCATTTTGGTCCAATGAATTTTTTTTTCCTTTTTCATTTTAAGTCTTGTATTATATATTTATAACTTTTTTAAATATAACATATATTTATAAGACTTTATGAAACATCTCATAACATTTTATAATGTTATTTAACCCATTAAATAACAAAATAAAATTCTCTCAAAATAAATTATCCATATAATTTATTAGTTTCTCAAGTGCAATTATTTAGAAAACCAATTTCTAAATATCATAAGTGTTAATATTTATTTGTTTGATCATATGATAAATAAATATTATAGGTGTTTGTCTAGCTTGTTATTGGGTATGACCCGACTTGGATCATTACGTATTAGCCACATCAATTTAATATGTGTCTTGGGCATACAGAGTCCAACAATCTCCCACTTGCACAAGATACATAGAAGATTGATGCAAGCAGTAAATGATGCCTAACAACGGTTTACTACCTCTAATACGTATGACGAAGTGCCATTCAATAACATCATCCCCTTCAAGTCCCTTACTTGAACATGATTTAGGTGAATCTATCATTTATCCTTTTGTTGTAGATGTCATTTCAAATCCAGAGACATAGTGTGATCATTCTCTGTTGATTTAACTTTAGCAGGCCTTAGACATCATACTCTCAACGAATAAGAGGAACAAATCCCTTCTTGACTACATACTTCTCTCACAATCACCTCGTACCACACCTGAGCTTAGCCTTATGTACTGTCTTATTACAGACAGCGAAAAACTAAGTCAAGGTATAATATTTGGTGAATATCAAGACCCAATATGTATCTCAGGTCAGAGGATACTATGATATTCGCCTTTGCTCAAATTTACTTATGATCAATCACAAATGATTCCATGCAGTAACATTTGAGAGCGGGTCAGTCCAATATTTGTATCCCATAAATATCTATGAACTTTGGCAGCAACACTTTGCTGTTTATTCATACCTAATGAATATCCACCAATCCAAGTTCACAATAGTCTTACATTCATATTTGTTCCCACAAGTATGATCGACTACGGACATTTAGAATAATTAATTTATTCACGGATTTAAACATGCTAAAATGGAACATAACTCAAAATACCATAAAAGAGTTATAATAACAATCGTTCCAATATCCAAATACAAAATAGATCAAATCCAATCACTAGAATATCGAAGTCCTAAGGCACAAGTATGACCCTCATGTTTTGGCCGTTCAAGGAGCTTCGTGAGTGGATCCGTAATGTTTTGGTCGATGTGAACTCCGCGAATACATATCTTTCCCTTTTCAACTTCATCCCTTATGTAGTTGAATTTCCGCTCAATGTGCCTAGTCTTTTGATGTGCACGAGGTTCCTTGATTTGAGCAATCGCACCCTCGTTATCACAAAAGATCTCTAGGGGTCTTGAATGGTAGGGACTACCCCTAGGTCGGCAATGAACTTCTTTAACCAGGCAGCTTCTTGTGCTGCCAATGAAGCGGTGATGTATTCTGATTATGTAGTGGACAATGCTACAACATCCTGCTTCGAGCTCTTCCATGAGACTGCAGCTCCATTCAAAATGAAGACATACCCAGATTGTGATCGAGAACCATCTCGATCAGTTTGGAAACTCGCATCCGTGTAACCCTTTACAACGAGTTCCTCTTCACCAGATCCATATATTAGAAACATATCCTTAGTCCTCCTAAGGTATTTCAATATGCTCTTAACAGCCATCCAATGACTGATACCTGGATTTTGCTGGTATCTACTTGTCATGCTCAAAGCGCATGACACGTCCGGTCTAGTGCATATCATTGCATACATTACGGATCCAATAGCAGACGCATATGGGATTCCTTTCATTCTTTCTTGCTCATCCTTTGAGCTCGGACATTAAGTCACATTCAATATTGTCCCCTTTTGAATAGGTACCAAACCTTTCTTAGAATTCTCCATCTTGAACCTCTTCAAGATTTTGTCAATGTATGCACTTTGGTTTAAACCTATCAAGCGCCTTGATCTATCCCTATAGATCTTTATTCCCAAAATATAGGCAGATTCTCCAAGATCTTTAATGGAAAAACATCTTCCAAGCCAGGCTTTTACACCTTCCATGGTTGGAATGTCATTTCCAAATAGTAGAATGTCATCGACATACAATACTAAGAAAGTGACGGTGCTCCCACTAGCTTTCTTATACACACAAGCTTCATCGCTGTTCTTGATGAACCCAAAATTCCTAATTTCTTCATCAAAACAGTGATTCCAACTTCTCGATGCTTGTTTCAATCCGTAGATTGATTTCTTTAACTTGCACACTTTGTTAGGATGTTTTGGATCGACAAAACCTTCAGGCTGAACCATATAGACATCTTCATCAAGATATCCGTTGAGGAAAGCCGTTTTGACATCCATTTGCCAGATCTCATAGTCATAATATGCAGCTATGGCAAATAATATCCTAATCGACTTTAGCATCGCCACGGGCGAGAAGGTCTCATCATAATCAACCCCTTGAGTTTGAGTGAAACCTTTTGCTACAAGTATCGCTTTATAAGTATCCAAGTTACCATGCATATATGTTTTCTTCTTGAAAACCCACTTATTTCCAACTACTTTGGAGTTAAGAGGTGGCATAACCAATTCCCAAACTTGGTTGTCATACATGGATTGCATCTCTATGTTCATAGCCTCAAGCCATTTCTCGCAATCAGATTTCGACATTGCATTATGGTATGTGGTTGGTTCATCTTAATCTACCACATAGCATCCATCCATGAAGAATCCAAATCTTTCAGGTGGGTTACTAATTCTACCAGATCTGCGAACGTTTTGTGTATGTTGATCAACCATTTGATCATCTTCAACAACCTCTTGCTGAGTGCTAGTATCAACCAAACGTGTATCGGCTTGTGGTCCTTGATCCTCATCAAGTTCCACTATTCTACTAGTTCCCTCCATAAGGAACTTATCTTCCAAGAACTTAGCCTTTCGAGCAACAAATACCTTTTGCTCTGTTGGATCGTAGAAATAATATCCTATATCATCTTTAGGATATCCTACGAAGATACACTTAGTGGATCGTACTTCTAACTTGTTTGGGGTGTATTGCTTCACATAAGCATCACAACCCCATACCTTCAAATATGTTAATGATGGAACGGTTCCATGCCATATTTCAAAAGGTGTCTTATCCACTTTCTTGGTTGGGGCCATATTTAATATACGAGCCACGGAGAGCAAAGCGTAACCCCAAAATGATAGAGGTAATGTGCTTCTAGCCATCATGGATCGAACCATATCCAACAGAGTTCGATTCCTCCTCTCAGACACACCATTATGTTTTGGTGTTCCAGGTGGAGTAAGTTGTGAGATGATCCCATAACTCCTAAGATGATCTTGAAAAGCATCACTAAGGTATTCACCTCCTCTATCGGAATGAAGAACTTTGATTGTCTTGGTGAGTTGATTCTCTACTTCGCTTTGGAAGATTTTGAACGTTTCAAAAACTTCATCTTTGTGTCTTAGCAAGTACACATAACCATAACGACTATAGTCGTCGGTAAAAGTTATGAAGTATCTTTCACCATTCCTAGTCATTGGCTTAAAAGGACCACATACATCCGAATGTATGATACCTAATAAATCTTTTGCCCTTTGGTTGGTGCCACTAAAGGGTTTCTTAGTCATTTTACCTTGTAAACAAGATTCGCATGTATCAAATGAACCAATTTCATTTGTTTCCAAAAGACCATTCTTTTGAAGTATTTGCATGCGATTTCTGTTTATATGACCAAGACGACAATGCCAAAGATAGATCTCACTCAAATCCATTTTGAGTTTCTTGGTGTTTGTTTGGTACATCGAATTATCAAATGATATATCATCATGAACCAATTCATAAATACCATTTGAAGGCGTAGCTTTAAAGTTGAACATGTCGTTCATCGAAGCATAAATTTCATTGTTCACAAACTTCAAATCAAAACCATATTGTCTTAAAAGGGAAACAAAAATAATATTCCTAGTCAAACTAGGAGCATACAAAACATTTTTCAAACAAATTTCCAAACCACTTGGAAGTTTTAGAACATAGTCTCCTTGGGCTTCAACTTGAACTTTCGCTCCATTGCCCATGAAGAGACTAGTGTCTCCCTTCTTGTAATGCTTATTTCTTTTGAACCCCTGCAACGAATTGCAAATATGAGTTCCACATCCGGTATCTAATACCCATGTGTTAGAAGAAATAACATTTAGATCAACATGTATCATAAAGATTGTACCTGAGGTTTGCCCCTCATCCCTCTTGTTTTTCAACTCTTTGAGATAGGTTGGACAATTCCTTTTCCAATGCCCTATCTCTCCACACTCAAAGCATGGATCACTTGGGGCAACTTTTGCCTTCTTCTCTTTTGGTTTTGGTGGTTCTGCTTTAGCCTTTCTTTTTCCCTTCCCTTTGACGTGCCCCTTTCCCTTGGCAACATTTGCTTTGGTGTCGGGGTGATGCCCTTTCTTGCCTCCCTCATTGATCGTTAGAACGGGTAAAGCCTTTTTACCCATTCCCGCTTCGGCCGTTTTGAGCATTGCATGAAGCTCACCAATGCTCTTGTCCCATCCATTCATGTTGTAATTCATAACAAAACTCTCAAATTTCTTTGTTAAAGAGTTGAGGATCAAATCCGTAGCCAACTCTTTAGAGACAGGACAATTTAGTCTTTCGAGGCGATCAATGTGGCTTTTCATCTTAAGGATATATGATGATACCGATTGGGTTTCCTCCATTCGACATGCATGAAGCGCTCGAACCATTTCGAAGCGTTCTACCCTTGCTTGTTGTAGGAACATTTCCTTCAATTGGGTGATCATGTCGTATGCCCCATGATGTTCAAAATCCTTTTGAATCTCGGGAATCATAGTTCCCAACATGAGGCATAAGGCTTGCATGGAGTCCTCGGTATATTTAACCCAATCATTGTAGGCTTCCACATCTTCCACGTCGGGTTCATCGGGAATAGGATCGTCCAACACATAGGATATCTTCTCTTGCTTGAGAACAATTCTCAAGTTTCGAAACCAATCCATGAAGTTGTTATGGTTGAGACGATCCTTTTCAAGGATGGTTCTTAGTGATAGGTTACGGACGGTTTGGGTAATCGGGTTTGCATTGTTAGCGGCCATCTACAAAATTTAACAAAGTTCAATTTTAGTATTTTCGATATTATTAAAATTTTAATCATTAATACCCTTTTATGTCTCATAGACAGTTAATAATTAAAATCTAGAATCCAACGTTACACTTAAATATTGGTTAGGTGACCTTTATCCCATTATTTAAATTAACAAGGTAGTCAATGTTTGACGATTGCAACCCTTTGCAACTTCTAGCCATATGGGATCGGTTAAACATCTTTATGTTTAGTTGGCATGTTTAATCACATCAACACCTTTGTTCCCCATGCTTCGGTGACCCTAAGTTCATGGTTTCCAAATCAAGTCGTCCAACTTATACACACATGTGAGTTTACACATATAAGTGGTTAGGTGACCTTTATCCCACAAACATGGTAACCCCACCTCAAATATACAAGTTCCCTCAAATGTGGTTAGGTGACTGTTGGAACTTTTGAGATCGTTCATACTTGTACTGGATTAGTTTTATAGTTGTTTGTAGCTTATTTTATAGTCTAGGGGCTTATTTTGTAATTTCATGAAACTAGCAAACCTGACTTGGTGTAGTTAAGATTCCAGCATAATTATAATTATGCTGGCAAGTCAGGTACTATATAATCCCAAGCATTGTAGCCCTAGCCAAGCTTTTGGCTCTTTGGTGAATGAAGTGTTGTTTACATTAAATCTCTTGATATTGGGCTCAAATCTGTATTCCAAGGTGCTTCATTGTTTAATATACTTGTTTGGATTCAATACAACACTTGTTGTATTCATCAATCCATTAGCTTCATCTTCATTCTTGATTGTTCTTAACTTTTTCATAGTTCAAACACTTAATCAATAGGTGTTTTGGACTAAAACAACCAACCATTGTGATCCGGATTGATATTGGGATCTACAATTTGGTATCAGAGCCTCGGTGGCTCGTTTCAGTATCGGTTCGGTCGGCTCTTTACCGGAAATCCGCCGGAGACGTAAAACATATGCAGATTTGGTATTTTTTTTGTGATTTTGGAGTTGTTCCAGATCTGGTGAGTGTTCATTGGGTGTCAAATGACTTTTATGGTTGGAATCGTAAAGTTTCAGGGAGTGTAGATGTGTGGCGGCTAGGGTTTTCACCGCCGGTGATGAATCTGAGGTGACTAGTGGTAAAACTGATGGTGGTTCTTTCTTCCAGGAATATAAGATTTGGCGTTTTTATTCTTCACTGATGATAATTCAGATCCGGCAATTTTATGAGAGAGAAACAAAGAAAGAACACATAAAGGTTTTGTAGAGATAGAGGTGATCTGAGAAGAGGTCGTCAGTGATATTAGTGAGCTAGCCAGATTCCTGTTCGTTGTTCATCAAGTGCAGAAAGAAATGGCAACTTTATGTTCTTACTTTTTGAATCCAACGACTTTATATTTCATGAAGGTCATGATTTCAATCGGTCGACTTCATATGAATCATGTTCTTCATTCGGGAGCCATCGATGTTCATTGGTTTGATTCAGAAACCCAGTTTGTTTATTGGTGTGTTTTTCAGTGGGTTGCGACTATGAGATGTGGTTTCTGGTGACTCGTAGTGGTAGTACAAGGTGCGCAGACGGCTGAGATTGATGGTTCTTGAAAGGCGTTATGGCGGTTCACACGGTGGTCGTAGCAGGTGAATGTAAATGGCGGTTACAGGCAGAGTATGGTGGTGCACGGTGAATTAAAATGGTGGTTGATCTGATAATGGCTGGATATCGTTTTTCATGATCCGATGAATCTCAGGTGATGTCGGCAGGATTGTTTTGCGGCTAGGGTTGGTGCATGTGTGTTTGTATGGGCTTTGAAGTTTGGGCTACAAATGAATATTAATGGTTCTTGGATTGTTTTTCTTTTGGGCCCTACGATTAAATGCTGCTGGTTTATCGTTTAGCTGGGAGTGATTGTCGTCAACAATAAAAAAAAATACTGCTTGAGGTGAATGGAATTTTTATTACCTTGGGCCCACAGCCCCACATGAAGATGTTGGTCTATGACAGCAGAGGTTGACTTCAGAAAAGTTAGATTAAATTTAAATGATAAGCATATTTTCATTTCTCAGGCTTATGGATCTTGATCGGATTTGAAGTGTTTGGACATGGCATCAAATTTTTTTTTAGAGATTGGACCGGGAGTACAAGATTATTTTATGGGCCAGCGACTTTGGTGGGTTTTGCGTTTGTGTCACCAAAGAAATTATTGGCGAATTTAGCGGTGGATCAGGAGCTAAATGCAATCTGACAGAGTTGAAGATTCTTATAATGAAGCTAATTATTTAATTTTTATCATTGGAGTTTGAACCCTATCATATGCCTATTACAGTATTATATTTAATAAGATACAGAACTTTGATCGACAGGATATAGGAGGGTCTACATTTGCGGAGGAAAACGACAATGAAGAAATTGGGTATTTAGCCGATTTGTGAAGATTCGAAGACGACGTCAGATTTATTTTTGAGGATCATATGAAGAATTGATAGCATCATTCTCGGGGGAATATTGTTGGGTCAAAATGGAGAATGATGTTATCAATTACACCGACGTTATCTAGCGTATTTATTATTTTGTGTAGGTTGGCGTTTTTATTTGTTTTAGCGGGCGTTTTAGTGTGTTTAGTAGGTTTTCCAAGCAAGAGGCGTCTTGCTTGGAGGATAAGACTCAAGGGGCTATATATAGAGTAGTAAACCTCACTTGTGAAGGGTGCATTTGTGAGCCACCACCCCGGGGGAGCTCACCCGGGGTGGATGATTATCTTTGTATCTCTTTAATCTTATCAATCAAAAATATCTTTGTTCCAATCCTTAAAGTTTCGATCTTTCTTGTTTATTATCTATTGTTCTTGGCTCAAATCACCCATCTCACTATTATTCACCGAATCAAAACTGAAACCGGATCGTTAAAAAGAAATGGACTCACGAGAGACTGGAGATTCATAGTGCATGTAATTGCAATGAGCTTAGCTCATCGAAAAGGTGGATATGATGGACTTAATCTGGAGTGGTCGGCAGCAATGTTGAACTTGTGTGTGAATCAAAAGTTCAACATCTCTGGTCTAATTTTCCATTACATGCTCGAGAATGTAAGTGGGCCAACTTGGGCAATGTATCCCAGATTTATCCAAATGCTGATCAACGACCAATATGAAAATCCGCCAAATGATGGAGATCTCTACACTTTTCATGTTCCAACAAGTCGTCAGTACACAGAAATCAAGACAAATGAATGGGTAATGCTGCATGACTCGATGTATTCTGCAGAGAGGCTGCCATTAGTGAAGGAAGCTTACAGAAAATACAGAGAAGCACTTCGAGAAAAACAACAAAGACCTGCACAAGATCAAGTAGAGTGTCACGGCCCCCGACCCGGTTTGACCCGTTTCAGGAGTCGTGGGACAGAAATACTGCGGGATTTGTTTAATTGAGTTTAACAGCGGAAGTTTTCATCAGGATCGTTTAAAGCTAAAATTTTCCCCGATTATTTTATTTCACATTTCGGGATAAAACCCCGATAATTTACAATATTATATTTTTACTATGAAATCGTGATATTACAACTTATTTCTTTATTTTATAATGAGCCACTATCTTAAGCTTGAAATGCTCCCCAGCACTTTTTCCTGAATTACAACAGATCACCTGAAACATGTTTGAAAAAGGTTTTGTCAGCGGGAAATACTGAGTGAATCATTCTATTTACTAAAATGACACATTTGTTATAATTTACAGTATTAAGAACGATTACAATGTTTCTATTATCAACCCAAATACCCACGGTATTTGTCACTCGACCGAATCTGTGACTATGGTCATATCCCCCAATTGGCTGCCCCAATGGTGACGATTATCAAGTAATGTATACAAAACCCCACATACCGGCTGTAATTTGGTGATTACAAAGACTTAATCCCCGTAATTATAACTTTGAAAATAAACATGATTTTGTAAATAGATTTGATAAAAAGAGAGAATGACTCACATTGCTGATTTAATACGGACAGAGTCTAGTCTATGATTTAGCCTTGTTAACCTAATTTAAATAACAATGCACACAAAACTGGGTTAGTAATCAATCCAGCAATTACGATAATTTATGAGATCAAATTCTCACAACGAACGACAAAGTGCAATACTTTATCCATCGAATTAACGATGATTCGTCAAATTAATGACGAACGATAAAGTATAACACTTCATCCATCGAATTAACGATGATCCGTCAAATTAATGACGAATGATAAAGTATAACCCTAATGTGGGCGGCACTTAAATATCCATTGGATATATTAATCGATCGGAAAATGAATCGTAGTAGCGATTGTGCTAATACCCTGTTTTGCGGCGTCGATTTGTGAACTGTGATTGTTTGTGTAGTAATTCGAACGTAACTTAGTGTATAGTGCGAATTTTTACGTCGTTCTTCTTTCTGAATTCAAGTCCCACTGCCCTCTATTTATAGGTAACTTTTGACCCTTACGCGGCCCGCCTCAGTTTTGGCTTATCCTCACGCGGGCCGCGTGAGACCTATTTTCTAGCTATAGGTTGCCACGTTTGGGACTAGCCTTGCTGAGTTGATAGTTTTCGTAATTTCGATTTCTACAGCTCATAATTTGGATAATCGTCCACTAGGGTTTATCCCCCCTTGAGTTTTAAGGGCCCTAATCCTGATTCTGAAAATTATGAAAATTTTAGGGTTTGTTCAGAATCACTTGGGTGTCTCAATTAGGGTTTCCTTTTGGACTAATTAATTTAATAATTATGACTTTTGATGAGAGTTGTTACATTCTCCCCACCTTATGAAAAATCTCGTCCTCGAGATTTACTGGAATAAATGAGGATACTTTCTCTTCATTTCTGATTCTAGCTCCCAAGTGTATTCAGATCCTCTCTTTGAATACCATCTGACTTTGACTAGAACTAGTCGTTTGTGCTTGAGAAACTTGATCTTTCGATCCTCAATTTGAAGAGGTCTCTCAACGAATTTCAACTTTTCATTTACCTCTATATCTTGAAGAGGTACTACCAGAGATCCATCTGCTAAACATTTCTTGAGATTGGATACATGAAATACATCATGTACTCCAGCTAATTCTTCTGGTAGTTGTAAATGATAAGCTACTGGTCCTATACGTTGGATCACTGGAAATGGTCCTACGTATCTTGGACTTAGCTTTCCTTTCTTTCCAAATCTGACTACTCCTTTCCAAGGAGAAACTTTCAATAGTACCTTGTCTCCCACTTGGAATTCTAGCGGCTTACTTCTATTGTCTGCATAACTCTTCTGGCGATCTCGAGCTGTCTTCAACCTTTCCTTGATTTGAGTAATCTTATCAGTTGTTTCTTGCACAATTTCAGGACCTGATAATTGACTTTCTCCTATTTCTGCCCAACAAACAGGAGTTCTGCACTTTCTTCCATACAGTGCCTCAAATGGAGCAGTATCAATGCTTGAATGATAACTATTATTATAGGAGAATTCAATTAATGGTAAATGATCATCCCAACTTCCACCAAAGTCTATTACACATGCTCGGAGCATGTCTTCTAGAGTTTGGATCGTTCTTTCACTTTGCCCATCTGTTTGGGGATGATATGCAGTGCTCAAATTTAGTCGAGTTCCCATAGCTTGCTGGAAACTTTTCCAGAAATGGGAAGTAAAACGACTATCCCTATCCGAAACAATGGAGAGTGGAACTCCATGTAAAGATACAACTTCATCTACATATAATTTAGCCAGTCTTTCCATGGTAAAGGTTTCTTTCATTGGTAAAAAGTGAGCTGATTTGGTTAATCGATCCACAATTACCCAAATCGCATCATTACCTTTTCTGGTTTTGGGTAACTTAGTAACAAAATCCATTGTTATAAGTTCCCATTTCCACACTGGCATCTCTAACTGTTGTAGTAGACCTGAAGGTTTCTGATGTTCTGCCTTAACTTGTGAACAAGTAAGACATTCAGAAACATAGCTGGCTATGTCCTTTTTCATTCCTATCCACCAAAAGTTTTTTCTTAAATCTTGGTACATCTTATTGTTTCCTGGGTGCATGGTATACCTAGATTTATGAGCTTCTTCTAAAATCTTAGGTCTTAAGTCTCCCTGCTTAGGTACCCAAATTCTACTTTTGTGGAATCTCCAAATTCCATCTGCTCCTTGTTCTAATTCCTTTATTCTTCCTTTCATTCCTTCAGCATCATCCTTGATTGCTGTAATTTGAACATTCTTCAATTGTTCCATTAAATCTATTTGTAGATTTAATCTGAGAGCACGAACCCGTCGTTGTTTCTCATAATACTTACGACTTAAGGCATCTGCAACTACATTCGCCTTTCCCTCATGATATTGAATGTCACAGTCGTAGTCACTCAGGATTTCCATCCATCTCCTTTGCCTCATGTTTAACTCTTTTTGCCCAAATATGTTTCTTAAACTTTTGTGGTCGGTGTAGACAGTAAATTTACTTCCGTAAAGATAATGTCTCCAAATCTTAAGGGCAAAAATTACGGCTCCTAATTCTAAATCATGAGTCGTATAGTTTTCTTCGTGCTTTTTCAATTGTCTTGAGGCATACGCAATTACCTTCTTGCGTTGCATAAGCACACATCCAAATCCTAATTTTGAAGCATCACAGTATACTTCAAAATCTTCAGTTCCTTCTGGTAAGGCTAAGATTGGTGCATTAGTTAATTTCTGTTTTAAAATCCTAAAGGCTTCTTCTTGTTTGGGTCCCCATTCAAACTTAGTAGCTTTACAGGTTAGCTTAGTTAATGGTACAGCTATCTTGGAAAAATCCTTAATAAACCGTCTATAATACCCAGCTAATCCTATAAAACTTCTAATTTCCATTGCTGTTTGTGGAACCTTCCAATTGGTAATTGCTTCTATCTTAGCAGGATCTACATGAATACCTTCATGGTTTACCATGTGTCCTAAGAATTGCACTTCCTTTAGCCAAAATTCACATTTCGAGAATTTGGCGTACAACTTTTCTTTTCTTAACAAAGTTAAGAGTGCATGAAGATGTTCACAATGCTCTGTCTGACTTTTGGAATAAATAAGTATATCGTCTATGAAAACAATTACAAATTTATCCAAATACGGTTTACAGATCCTATTCATCATGTCCATGAATGCTGCAGGTGCATTCGTTAACCCGAAGGGCATGACTGTAAACTCGTAATGACCATACCTAGTTCTGAAAGCAGTTTTAGGTATGTCTTCTTCTTGTACCTTCAATTGATGATATCCAGAGCGTAAATCTATCTTAGAAAAATATCTAGCCCCCTGAAGTTGATCAAAAAGATCATCAATCCTAGGTAATGGATATCGATTCTTAATTGTAACCTTATTCAATTCTCTATAATCGATACACATTCTCATTGAACCGTCCTTTTTCTTTACAAACAACACTGGCGCTCCCCAAGGGGATGAGCTAGGTTGTATGAATCCTTTACTTAGTAATTCATCTAATTGCTTTTTCAGTTCTAACATTTCTGTGGGTGCTAACCGATAAGGTGCCTTGGCTATCGGTGTAGTTCCTGGAATTAGATGAATCCTAAATTCTACTTCCCTGTCTGGAGGTAATCCTGGTAAATCTTCTGGAAATACATCAGGATATGCTGAGACTACTGGTATTTCCTTAAGATCTTTACCCTTAGTGCTAATGATTACCGAAATCATATACACTATTCCTTGTTTTCGTTCATAATTAGCAACTTTCATTACTGATATGAACTTCATGGGCTTACGTGGTTTATCTCCTGTAATCCTAATCACTTCTCCGGTGGGTGATTGAATTTCTATGGAATTCTGATCACAAAGGATTCTAGCATGGTTGGCTACTAACCAATCCATTCCTAATACAACATCAAATTCAGCTAATTTCATTGGCAATAGGTTTGCAGAGAATTTATGTCCTAAAAGTTCTATGTTTCCTTCTTGCAAAACTTTATCTATTTTAACTGAATTTCCATCTGCTGTTTCAACTGTAAAAATCTGCCTAATACTGGTTAAAGGTAAACTAAGTGCTTGACAGAATGAAGTATTTATAAAACTTTGGTTTGCACCAGAGTCAAATAATACTTTTGCGTATACGTTGTGAACTAAAAACATACCCGCTATCACATCTGGAATGAGTTCTGCTTCTTGAGTGGTCAACTGAAATGCTCTGGCATTCTTCTTTGTGGTGCCTTCGGTCGCCTTGGGTTTGTTATCTACTGGTTTGACCAATTTAGGACATTCTGTTTTATAATGCCCCGCTTCTCCACAGTTAAAACAGATTACGGTTTTCTTTTTGTAGTTTTCTTCACGATGTCCTACAGTTTTGCAAAAATTGCAAGTGATATCGCATCTTCCATAATGCTTCTTTTTGCATTTCCTGCAGAATGACGGAGCTGGAGATTGCCCTGTTCCTTTTCTCTTGAAGCTGTTATTACTATTACCCACCCGAAATCCTTGGGTAATCTTCTGAGCTAGTTCCTTTTTCCTATCTTCATCTCTTGTGCGCACCAGTTCATCGGTTAGAGTATTGGCTAATTCTACCGCATCATCAATAGTGCGAGGTCTCGCAGCTTTAACAATATTGCGGATTTCACTAATTAGCCCCCAAATATAGCGAGAAATGAGTACTAGTTCTGGCGAAGCCAGTGTTGGTACCACTCTTGCATATTCAAAGAATGTCGAGGTATAACCGCGACAATCTACACCCATCATCCGATGATTTAGAAACTTATTCGCCATCTGTTCTTTTTCATACTCGGGACAGAATTTTCTTTCCACCAAACCCTTAAATTCTTCCCAAGTCATAGCATAAGCTATTACTCTTCCTTTCGATTGTAACACAGTGTTCCACCATTCGAGTGCTCCTTCTTTGAACAGATTGGATGCATACATGACCTGATCCTCTTTACCACATTTACTTATTGCAATGACTGCTTCGGTTTTCTCTAACCAACGTAGTGATGCAGTTGCTCCTTCATTGCCTGCAAATTCAGTGGGTTTACAAGCAAGGAATTCTTTGAAAGTGCAACCAGGCGTTGTAGTTTTCATTTTCTTGGGTAATGGAGTTTGATGTGGTTCCTTATTATGATTATCATGATTATTGCCTCCATTTACACTATTACTGAAGTTATCTTCAGTAATCTGTTTACTAGGGACAATTTGTTGTGGTTCGATCGGATTCTTGATAGCAGCAACGAATGCTGGAATAGCATTGGCTATCCCTTGAGCAACAATGTTTTCGATATCTTGCCGAGTCATATATTGATCTCTTGAATGTTGCTCAGACTGATTAACTTCATTTATAGGTTCATTACCACTGTTTGCCATCTGATAATGTATATATAAATTTTATTAGTATTTGCTAAACAATAATTATATACCAACAATCAGAAATTTTTTTTTTTTTTACAATACAGATATAGTCAAAACAATCGATTTCTCGATTTCATTTTATATCTAATATAATATGCATCATTACTCACAATATCTTACAGAGTTTTATTCGTTATTTACAGACTAACTTTACTATTACTATTATACAAACACCATTTTACCATCCTACTATCTCTCGTCACTTGTTGTTCTAAAAACGCAGTTCCCTCTCATCGTACTTCCAGGCAATCTATCCCCCTATTTCCCTGATTCTAGTTCCAGCATCAAACAACTCTTCACCAAAGTGGCGAAGTTCAGCCATGTTTTCATTACTCATGGGTGGATTAGGTAGGGGTTCTGGATCGAATTGTGGAAGAAAAGAGTAAGGATCGTTGACAATATTTTGGAATTGCCAATCGTTCGTCCACCATTCGTCCATTCCTATGGGTTGGGAGTGGACTATTGGGTCTGGAATTGCTGGTTCCCAATTCATAGGGAGTTGGTTTTCAAGAGGATTATTAAAAATATTAGTATTGACAGGTTGAATGGTTTCACAGCTTGCCAATAGGAAATCTATCTCATCTTGAAAGGTTCTTCCCTGGTTTGGATTGGAGCTCTCTCCGATTTCTATCTGAGTTGGTCTAGAGCCTTGCCCAACTTCCATTTCTATGTCCTTAGAGTATTCCTCAAACTGCCTTTCCATTTGCCTAGAATCTTCTTTGGCTTCAGTCTCTATCTGTATTCCTATCTCCTTAACCTCTTCCTTGTCTTTAGTTTTCATCTCCTGTAGTCTAGGACTTTTCCTGATAATAATTTCCTGTTGTTTAGAACTCTCTCTGGTTATAATTTCTTTTCCCTTTTTCAAAGGATTGTTTATTTTGGGCAGTTTTGTAGCTGGCTTTTTCCTACGTATTTTCCTCCATTCTACATAACTTCTTTTCTTTCGTTTTGGCTTGTTCACAGGTGGAACCTTGAATTCTACCGGTTGTTCTACATCGGGAAAGTAGCTAGTATATTCTTTGGAAGCTTCGATATTCACTGGGTAAAGATTAAGGTTCTGAAAAGCTTCAGATATCCCATTCATGCTGATGTAGCATATATGCAAAATGCATAAAATACTAAGTTAAAATTTACAAATAACCTTTTAATTTATTACATTCTGTGTACCAATTTATTACAAAGATAATTGAAAAACACACTTAAAATTTTTATTTATTTTACAGGGTTTCTAGATTATAAGGGTAAGGTGCTAAAACTTTAAAGTATTTAAAGATTTATATTTTCTGCTACTGTGGCTAGCATATATAAGTTTGCCCATTTCTCATCTAGCTTATCTTCCCAAGGTGATTTATTAATTAATTCCTGGGTTTCTCGTTTAATCCTCTTTTCTCGGATTTTTTCTTTACTTTTCTTAAGAATCATCTCCCTCCTTCTAGGAGAAAGTGTTTCCTCGTAATGTGCCTTTCGCACAAATATTCCTTCTTCAGGAATTTCAGCCTGATTCGAGGATTTGGTTCGGGATGAACTTCCCTTCTCGTTGGATGATCTATCTAATTTAAGATAGATGCTTGACAGCTTTTTCTTACCCATACTGTAACTAACAAATAATCAGTTAATAATACAAATAATCACATAATAGTAATCAGGAAAAATTTAAGTATTTCTAAATACTTAATTAGCTTAACTCAGTGGCTCTGATACCACCTTATTTCTGTCACGGCCCCCGACCCGGTTTGACCCGGTTCAGGAGTCGCGGGACAGAAATACTGCGGGATTTGTTTAATTGAGTTTAACAGCGAAAGTTTTCATCAGGATCGTTTAAAGCTAAAATTTTCCCCGATTATTTTATTTCACATTTCGGGATAAAACGCCGATAATTTACAATATTATATTTTTACTATGAAATCGTGATATTACAACTTATTTCTTTATTTTATAATGAGCCACTATCTTAAGCTTGAAATGCTCCCCAGCACTTTTTCCTGAATTACAACAGATCACCTGAAACATGTTTGAAAAAGGTTTTGTCAGCGGGAAATACTGAGTGAATCATTCTATTTACTAAAATGACACATTTGTTATAATTTACAGTATTAAGAACGATTACAATGTTTCTATTATCAACCCAAATACCCACGGTATTTGTCACTCGACCGAATCTGTGACTATGGTCATATCCCCCAATTGGCTGCCCCAATGGTGACGATTATCAAGTAATGTATACAAAACCCCACATACCGGCTGTAACTTGGTGATTACAAAGACTTAATCCCCGTAATTATAACTTTGAAAATAAACATGATTTTGTAAATAGATTTGATAAAAAGAGAGAATGACTCACATTGCTGATTTAATACGGACAGAGTCTAGTCTATGATTTAGCCTTGTTAACCTAATTTAAATAACAATGCACACAAAACTGGGTTAGTAATCAATCCAGCAATTACGATAATTTATGAGATCAAATTCTCACAACGAACGACAAAGTGCAATACTTTATCCATCGAATTAACGATGATTCGTCAAATTAATGACGAACGATAAAGTACAATACTTCATCCATCGAATTAACGATGATCCGTCAAATTAATGACGAATGATAAAGTATAACCCTAATGTGGGCGGCACTTAAATATCCATTGGATATATTAATCGATCGGAAAATGAATCGTAGTAGCGATTGTGCTAATACCCTGTTTTGCGGCGTCGATTTGTGAACTGTGATTGTTTGTGTAGTAATTCGAACGTAACTTAGTGTATAGTGCGAATTTTTACGTCGTTCTTCTTTCTGAATTCAAGTCCCACTGCCCTCTATTTATAGGTAACTTTTGACCCTTACGCGGCCCGCCTCAGTTTTGGCTTATCCTCACGCGGGCCGCGTGAGACCTATTTTCTAGCTATAGGTTGCCACGTTTGGGACTAGCCTTGCTGAGTTGATAGTTTTCGTAATTTCGATTTCTACAGCTCATAATTTGGATAATCGTCCACTAGGGTTTATCCCCCCTTGAGTTTTAAGGGCCCTAATCCTGATTCTGAAAATTATGAAAATTTTAGGGTTTGTTCAGAATCACTTGGGTGTCTCAATTAGGGTTTCCTTTTGGACTAATTAATTTAATAATTATGACTTTTGATGAGAGTTGTTACATAGAGGCTGCTGAAAAGGAGGAACGTTTGAAGGGAAAAAGAAAAGGAAAGCAGGCAGCTGAAGATGAACCTCCAAAGAAGAAAAAGACAGTTGAAAACCCAGAAAGACTCATGGGTGCAAGCTTCAGAGCTGCTGAATCTGAAGAGCATCGTCAACATATCAAAGATATGAAAGAAATTCACGCAATGCAAGAAAATGAAAAGCGAGAAAAGAGGCTTAAAAGACAAGAGATGTCATCATCCGAAAGACCAGAGAAAGTAACAGAGGAAGTGCAATCGTTGGATGAGTTTGTTGATGCGTTGCTAACAGATCCAAATGAAACCTCTGCAAATATATCAACTCCGCCAAAAAAGAAATCAACAGATGAAGGATCCTCAAGGTTTCCTCAAGTCAAACCCACCAGGATCTCAAAGCCTCCAGTGGTTCCACAAAGGGTTCGTCCTTTTCAAGAACTTTATGATAAACTCATCAAAGAAACCGGTGCATCTGCAGCCAAAGAAATTTGTCTTCTCAAGAACCAAGTAAACGACACAAACATCTTGAGAGAGAAGTTAAAGGATCAGCGTAAGAAGAACAAAGAAATGAACGCTTATATGGCAAAGCAATCAAAATTCATCAGATTCCAACAGATGGGGATTGAAAAACTGTATAGAATGATGAGAAGTATGTGTGCGAAGATGGAAATAGAGCCTATGTTCTCCTTTGAGGAAGTTTTCGACTTTGATGCCTTCGTAGAAGAAGAAACAACCAGAAAGGCGAAAGAAGCCGAGGCAAAGAAAAGGCGTCTGGAGTCAACCGAAAAGGTGACTGACGGAGATGAGAGGGAAGAAGAAGAGGTTGATAGGGATGAAATTCCTGCCAAATTCCTTGAGTGGGGACTGGAAGAGGAAGTCGTGTATGAGTAGGAAGATGGAAAAACTTTCTCCCCACAGCATCCCGAGTGGTTCAAGAAGGAAAGAGAAAAACTCCCTGATTTCTATCAGGTGATAACTGTCGAGAAGACTGAGGCCATTGACAAAATCATCAGCTGGATGTACAGTAATTTGAGGGGAATGTCTGTGGTTAAAAGACGAGGCGGCGTAATTCAGTATTTCCAAACTGGATTTGATCTCTTTACCATCCGATCCATGTCACTATGGGTGTTTGAAAGTTAAGATGTTTTCACTCGAATGGCAACCCGATTGGATGGCAATCCGATCGGAAGACCATCCGATCCACAAACACAAGTTTGTCCACCTTTGTCCTTCGATCGAGTGGCAATCCGATCGAATGACAATCCTGTCAGATGACCATCCGACACTTGACATTTGACCAGATGATCATATTCCTAAAAAAATGGCATTTTTTTATCGCAACAACGAGGAGAGTCTCCAGAAAAAATTTGGTGATTGTCAATTTTTTCGGGTTTTTTTAACGACTAAGCTGGGTTGTACGGGGACACCGTCGGGGGCTTCAGTGAATAGATTTGATGATGCGATCATGGATTGTGGAAATTAGTGGGGTAGTCATGATAATGGTGCAGAATGTTTATCATTCAGGTTATCTGACTATTTATGGGCCAAAACGTAAAATCCGCAAAGGCGAAAAACTGACAATTGTGGCGAATATTGTGATATTCTAGTTTGGTCAGGTTTTTCGGAGAAGAGAATTGAAAACTAAATTTAGTTTGAGGGGGAATTCAGTAATAGAGACGTAAGAATTTGCAAAAATGAGGGGGAATAAAAATTTCACTGTCGTATGTTGAAATTCCGACATTTTTGAAATTCGTGACACTGCAACAGTATTCGGGTAGTTTTCTTTCCCTGTTTCCCTTTGACACAACTAATGCACTCCCCCTCAAGATGGAAACTCTTCAAGTGAACACCTTTTACCAAATCGTTATGCACCAGGTAGTTCATCTTGCGCAGGTGAATGTGGCCCAGCTTTTGATGCCACAATTGCGACTCCTTTTCAGTGGCTCTTGACATGAAGCAGTGAGTTTGACCCGTGGTAGTCGTAGCGACGCTCATATCCAACACATACAAATCATTAACTCGAGCTGCCCTCATGATGATCCACTCCTTGGGGATGACAAACCCCGGTTTTAGAATCAGACATTCTTTATCCGTGAAATGTGTCGAATACATTCTATCACAAAATTGAGAAATGCTCAGAAGATTGTTCTCTAGCTCGGCGATGTAATTAACTCTTTCAAATGTGATTACACCATTTGACAATGTTCCTTCACCAATAATACGTCCTCCTTGATTACCAGCAAAACTGATGTATCCTCCATTGAAACCTCTCACATCGTATAACAAGGTTTTTCTCCCCGTCATGTGCCGGGATGCTCCACTATCCATGATCCACCTTGAAATAGACCTCGGGAGCTCCTGCACATTTTACAACATTCAGTTAGAAATTGAAGCAATCCAAGCCTCTTTCGACTCGGGTAGCTTGACTTCAATGCGTGTGGTTTTGGTGTACAATGGTGGGAAATTCTTGTCATTCATTTTAAGACTTTCTACAGACCCAAACTCAACCTCTTTATACATAAAGAATTCTTTTTCTGGAGGTTGACCAGATGATTGGTCTTTCTTTGGAACATACTTCTTCCCAGGTGGGGTAGAAGTTTGTTTCTCAAGTTTTTCATAATAATCCAAAGGTACATCCATCTTAACCTGTTTGGTTGAAGATGGTTGTTTTGCATACTCAGAAACCTTTGGTTTTGTCTCAACAAATGTCTTTTTATCAGATTTTTGCTTCCAAGTCTGCTAAAATTTATCAGTTTTCTTTACCGACTCTTTTATAGGTTCATTTTTTACTTTGTCATTTTCATTTTTCAAAATTTTCTTCTCAACAAACATTGGAGCTTTCCCTTTGACATCGTTCTTCCTTTTCGGATTCTCAACAACTACAGACTTAGGTTTTGAGTTGGTGCACTTTCGTGCAATGTGTCCAACTTCATTGCATTTAAAGCATGTGCGGGTGTCAACTCCCCGACTTGTACCTTCAGTCTGTGGTTGTGATGCCTTTTTCTCAAAGAATTCTTTGTTTAATTTCGAAAAAAATTCCGATTCTTGTTCGGAATGTGAACTTGAACTTTTTCACAAACACCTTCTTTTCAACAAACTTTTTGTTTTGAAAGTTTCTTCTTTGATAGTTCATACCACCCTGATAACTTCCCGACCATCTGTTTTGGTTTCCATTATTAAAACGTGGGGGTACAACAGGTTTTTTGTAGTAAGATTTGCCTTTCTCAAAGATCTTTTGGAACTCTTTAAACCCTCAACTTCAGAAACATCGATTTCAACCAATTTGAAAACATTCTTCAACTTGTCAACATTCACATTCTCAATTGGAAATTCAAGATTCGAATACAACTTATCAGAACCAGACATCTTGTACAACACAAGAGTAGGTTCGTCACTTGAGTTGTTTTGGGATTTTGATTTCGGAATGTAGTTATTCAAAAAGCACTCTTCATCTTCAGTCGATTCACTGTCTGATTTTAAAACATTTTCAACCACCTTTTTATGACTTCAGACTGAACACTGTCTTCATCAGACGATGAAGCGAATGTGACATCGATTGTTTCTGGAAGTTTTACATCATTTGCTTCATCTTCATTATCCAACCCATATTTTTTCTTTGAGAAATTATTCATCACAGGCGGTGGAACTTGATGATAACCCACCCCTGTTCCATCTGAGTATACATCTTCACCAGCTTTGTTCTTCTCGATTGGTTTGGGAACTATGTATTGAAGAACAAAGCTCGCGGAGCTGTAGCTGTTCAGTTTCAGATTGATTCTTTCATTCTCAATCTTAGCTTCTTGAAACTGAAGCTTTAGATTTGCAATCTCATTAAGCTGCTGGTTGATTTGTTTTTCTTTTGTCTGAAGAACTCCAGACAATTGAAAATTCTCTTTAGAAGTTTTACTGTTTCGCTCATCAAAATCTTTTATTTTTCTTTTTAGCTTCTCATGATTTTCAGAAAGTCGTCGGTTTTCATGAATTAACTTCTCATTTTCTTTCTTAAATCGTTCTACATCAGTTTTATCTTTTTCAATTCTTTCAGTTAATTCTTTTATTCTCTCATTTGAAGCTCTCACAAGTTTATCACGACTTAAGATTTGATCTTCAACCATTTTGACTTTTGCAGTCAGCTCTTCAGTCTTTTTGACTGCGATATATGCATTTGTGATACAAATGTTGCAATCACTTTCCTTTTTATCCTTTTCAGTCTTACCTGACTCATTTGTTGAACTACTACCACTGACCTCATTTGTTGAGTTAGACGCAGACTTGGAATCTACCTCTAATTCCTTTGCCATCAGCACTTTGGCTGCCATCTTCGTCAGGTTCTCTGCGGACATTTCCTTTGTTGTGTCGATTATCCCATCATCGACTTTCTTTGACTTAAGCTCTTCCTATTCAGCTTTCCTTGCTTGTTCTCTCTCTCTATCTTCATCCTCTTGCTTCAACTGTTCAAGGAGAGTTTCAACTATGAGTGTTCCTGGTTCAGCAATTATATTGCCTTTCGGGTCCAAATAACATTCACGATCTGGATCCCATCTGTTTGCCTTCTTGGCCTCTTTCCAAGCTTGATAGTTTCTATCCTTCATGGTTTGAGCAATCAGCTTCTGATAGGTGTATTTCTACTGTTCGGTTCATGTATCTTTGTATGGTTCAACTTTTGCCATGAAAGCATAACCTACAGCATCATCTTCGGGTAAAAACTCAGTCCAGTCAAATCCCTCATCATCATGAATTACTGCTAAGGCTCTCGACTTTTCCTTAGGAGTTTCTTCAATTTGTTTCATTCTTGGCGGTTCTTCCATGTTGCGATGATAAACAGCCTTTTTATAATAATCATCATGGAACGAATTGGCTGTTTCATCTGAAGCTGCATTCCTGCATTCCCTCTTGAAATGCCCTTTCTGTTTGCACTTAAAGCAAGTAACCTTTGTCTTATCGAAACCAAGCTTCGTTGAAGGCCCACCGATTGAATTTCTCCCGGTTATCTCCATGAATCTCTGCGCTCGTCGAATAACGCTAGCCATGCACCTGCGTATGTCAATCAATTCCATTTCCTTGGGATCGATTTGATCATAATCTTCTTTGGTCAGATTCGTGTTTCTGATCTTCCCAGCGACTAAGCTTTCATAGGATTCCAGGATTGAAGCAAGAAATTCCATCTTCTGCTTAGCTGTTTCTTCATTAAAATTTTATGCATTGTTAAGATTCACAACTATGTTACACTGGAAGACATTTTTAGGAATATTCGGCTGCTGCTGATTTCCTGAACCCAATGAAGAAGATCCTCCATGATAACCACTGCTCGGAGCAGCACTGCTGCTTTGATTCTCTTGATTCGTCGTGCTTGAACTCACAGCTGAGAACACAGTTTTTGGTTAAACAGTTTTGGGTATCATACTACCCCTGTAGTACATATCGACGTTTTGTTGATAAGGGGTGTTGTTGACTTTATTCATCTTCCTAATTTCAATTTCGTGACTTTCAAACCTTTCTATCAATCAATCAACAGTCATGTCAGACATTTTCATGGTGTTTTTCAAAACCAATGCATAATACTGCCAATCCTTTTCGTCAGGCAATGATTCCAACAACTTCTCAACTAACTCTTCTTCAGTATATGTTATACCATATCTGACAAGCTCTAACTTAAGGTGACAGAAACGCTCAATCATTTTCAGCACCGACTCATTCTTCATGCACGCAAACAAATCGAACTCTTTCTTCAGTAGACGCTTCTTGTTCTTCACTATCTCAGCTCCTCCAATACATTTCTGCTTTAACTTGCTCCACAAATCTTTTGCATTTTCATAACTAACCAATGAAATGATATCATCCCCAACAGATTGGGGTAAAAGAGCAATACACTTTTGTTCATGTACAAGTGTTTCTTGTTCAGTATCGTTCAAGTTTTTGTAATCTTTTCTACCGATATCGAACCCATTTTCATACACTTCCAGCTTTGATAGGAAAATGCTTTCATCCAGTTTTCAAACCTCCCAGACCATCTGTTATAGTCTTCAATAGCCATGAGCTTTGGCGGCTTGTTGTAAGTACCATATGCGTTATCGATACTGAGAGAATCAGCAATCGCCTTCTTTGGATTTGGAGTGGTACTGGTCGTTGTATTTGTCGAGGCGTCTCCAGTGTTATATGCAAACACATCGCTGAACGGGTTTAGGAATTCGTCTCCCATTGTTGAGTACCTGAAAAAGTTTCAAACACTTAGACAAATTTTCACGTTTTTCAAAAATTTCAAACTAATGCCCTTGGATTGGATGGTGATCCGATCGAGTGATACAAACACCTAGAAAACTTTAAACCTCAACCTTCACCGATCGGATGGTGATCCGATCGAGTGACAAGATGACGTCAGCTGATGAAAATAAGAAATATCAATGCCAATCTGATCGGATGTGTTGGTGCATGCGTCTGTCGACTTCGTCTTGTATCGAGTCTAGTATTAGAATTGTTAGATCAGGGCACAATGTACGAGAAAATAGGATGTTTTAAGGTGTGTTTAAGGTGATTTCGCTTGAAGTAGGTGATTTAGCTTGAAATGACATTTGACAGTTTCAAGCGAAATCAACATAAGTGATTTCGCTTGAACTGATTTTTGTCACCCTCAAGCGAAATCTTCTCATCTATAAATAGGTTTCAAGCGGATTCATTTGTAACAGTTCTGGATTTGGATACCGAGGTGCTGCCGGTTTATCCTGTGATTGTAATCAGTGTCATATTAATCAGAAAGTAGTTTAAAGTGATTTGCAAGCTGTTTCGAAGTCTATTTCTCTGTTTCCGCCTTTGAAATAGATTAAAACTCCTCTGAACGACTCATTCAGGTTCGCTAAACGATCCTACAAGTGGTATCAGAGCTCAGGAGGAGGAGTTCTTACCGTTTCAGCTTAAAATTTCTGATTTCTACACCTTCTTTTCAAAATTATAAACTTTTCACGGTTAAAATCGGCTCATTTTCTCACATATTGTGTAAAACAATGTTTTAACAAATCCTTGAGAGTTTCAGAACAAAATTCGGATTAAAAATAGTAAAAATGGACTAAAAAGGTAATTTCGCTTGAACGAACACTTTCTGATTTCGCTTCAAAGTTGTTATTTCGCTTGAGAGTTTCAAGCGAAATCAATTGTAGTTATTCCGCTTCAATTTGTACCTGGTGATTTCGCCTCAAGAGGGTATTTCGCTTGAAAAAGTATTTTGTTTGAAATTTCTGATTTCGCTTGAAGTTGTTTGCAGGTTATTTCGCTTGAAAGTGTGTTTTCGATTGAATACTTAATTCCGCTTGAAAATGTCTGACAAAGAATTTTATAACGCGTTTGCTACATCTCCGATTACTCCGACTGTTATTGCTCAAAACATGAATGCAGAAAACAAAACTGGAACGTTACAAAAACCCCCGAAACTTATGGGAATTGAAGAGTACCATGGATGGAAAAATCATTTTGAGAATTGGGTTCAGGCAAACCATTTGAGAGCTTGGGAAAGTATTGAAACAAAATATATTAGACCTCAAACTGCTTTGAAAGTTGATAAAATCATTTCAGAATTTACAGACCAAGAGAGAGATAGTTATAAAGGAGAAAAAATGATGATTAGTCTTTTACAACAAGCTGTCAAAGAAGACATCTTTATTTTGCTTCAGCATGATGGGAGTGCATATTCTATTTGGGATGCACTGGAGAAGAAATTTGAAGGAAGTACAGAAATGCTCAAGAGTAAAGCATCTTTGATGAAAAAAGAGTTTGAGTTGTTTACAAGTATGCCAGGAGAGACTACAAAGACTCTCATTGAGAGATACTGTCATCTTGTGCGTACTATGTCTCAGTTGAAAATTACCAAAACTCCAACAGAATAGGTTGAAAAGCTAGCTGATGCTTTACCACATAAAGAATGGGGAACTTATCTCATGATCTTAAAGAATTCTGGAGAGTTTAGCAGATTATCAATCGGACAGTTTATTGAAAAAGTTGAGGCACAAGATCTTGAACAGCAGAAGATTGCAAGAATGAACAGCTCAAGCAATCAACAAGATATCAAATTGTACTACAAAGGAAATGTTCAAACTGTTGAAGCAAGTACAAAGATTCAAACTGCCTTTAGTGCAGGAAATTCACCTGGACCAGTCAATCAAAGTTCAATCAACACTAGTGGATTTTCAAATGTTAATCCTCCAAGTGTTCAAAATGCAAATGTTGGTAATGGAAATATGATTCAGTGCAATGTTGCATTGCATCTTCAAAATGGTCAAAATTTTTCTGATGAAGTTGTAAAAAATCATATGGGATTACTAGTTACTGCTTTGGAATCTTATGAAGGATTGATTGCTGGAAAGATTGGTAATCCTATGTTAACCAAGGAAGATTATGATCAAATTGATGCAGAGGAGTTGGAGCTTATGGATATAAAATGGTGCTTAGCAAGTGTTTTGAGAAGAGCTGAAAAATTTAAAATGATTACAGGAAGAAATGATTTTTTAGATGCACATCTCTCTGCTTTAGGTTTTGATAAATCTAAAGTTACTTGTTTTAAATGCAGGGAGAAAGGACATTTTAAGCGAGAATGCAAAAATCAGGAAGCTAGTGGAGCAAAGAATCCGTTTGGTGGTCATGATTACTATAGGAAGGCCATATATCAACAAGTTGCTCATCAACCACATGAACAAAAGGATTCACAAACTGCTCATGGGAAGATGATCGAAGATGCAAACAGGAAAGCTTATTTTGGTATCATTGATCAAGACGATGATAAAATGGCACCAGGATTTAGCTGGGATCAGTTTGTGGATGAGAATGGAGAGTTTAAAGCTTTCATTGCTCGAATTGTTCAAAAGCCAGAATTGATAAAGGAATGGATAGCTGTGTTATCTGATGATGAGAATAGTCAAGATGAAGAATTTGTTTCTTCTGAAAACAGTTCAACAGATACTAGTGATGAAGATGAAGAAGTTGAACATATAAATATTGGAAAAACTCATCTATCTTCTGACAGTTTTGAATTTTATTTTGCAGATAAATTGAAGAAACTTAAAGAGAGAAAAGCTGCAAAAGAAATGAAAGAAGTTAAGGTTGTCGAGAAGTTTGTTGAAGTGGAAAAGGTAGTTGAAGTCGAGAAGATTGTGGAGATTGAGAAGATTGTTGAAATCACAAAACCTTGTCTTACATGTTTGAAACCTTGCAAACAATATGAAGATAAAGATGAAAGGTTTAGTGAGTTTGAAAAGTTGAAAGAGAAGTTGCTGTTTGATGTCAAGAATGTGAAAGAATCATATGATGTATTGAACAGAACTGTTAATAGTTTACAGAAAACTAACTATGAAAGAGAAGATGCTTTGAAAATGATGAATGCAACAATGATGTCTAAGCAAAAAGAGATCAATTATTACATTGAAGAATGTGCTAAGTGGAAGAAAGAGTTGGAAATTGAGAAAGCTGAAAATGAAAGAATCAGACGATTACTGAGAAGTTATACAAGTTCTGATTATTTAATTGACATAATTTATCCAACTGTTGCAAGGTTTTGAAGCGTTTAACAACAAGAAGCCGAAGAAAAAGGATACTGGTAAGAAACAGAGTGTTAGTTATAACAAGTGTCCGCCTCCAATTTGGGAAGGGTATTCGTCTAGAAAACCAAATGAGGAACAAGTAAAAAAGGCAGTCAATATAAAGTTGGAGTCCGAGATAACCGATGTATTACCAGACAATATTGACATCACATTCACAACGTCCGACACAGATCATGAGTCTGAGTTAATAAAAAAGATGGTCGATCAGGTGTTGGATAAGGATGAGGAGTCAGAGTCACAGTCTGAGTCTGGAAGTTCGAGTTTGTCTGTCAGGAGTTCAAAGTCGTCGGGAAAACGGGTGTATAGTAAAGAATTTTTGTTGTCAAAATCTAATTTGAATGATGAAACATTTGAAGTTGCATATACTTTGAATGATTCTAACAAATTATATTTTGATAAAGAATTTCCAATAAGAAGTGTTCAAATTGAAAAGATAAAAAAGGTTTTCAAATTAACAGAAAATTAATATTTCTGAAATAAAAGATTTAAATCTTTCTGAAAAACCTAAAAAGTACACTTCAAGAGTTCAACAAAGATTGAACAAGAAAAAAGGTTATAGTTCTGGTTCTGGTTTTCAAAAGAAGCCAAACCATAACGGTAATTTCAAAAGAAAAGGATTAGGATTTATTCCACCTGAAAATCATAAAAATGAGAAAATTTCTAAAACAAATACAAAATTTGTTTCAGGGACAAATTGTGAAGAAGAAGCAAAGAGCTCATTCTGGAAACAGTCAAACCAGGAGTTTCTTGCTGAAAAGATGAGGAATGGAGTTTTTCAAAGAAAGGAGACTAGAATTTGTTACAGATGCAATGAAGTTGGTCATATTGCATGGAACTGTCCTCAAGCAACAAAAACAAAACAGGGAGTCTCAGAAAAACTTAAAGAAATAGTTGTTGATAAAACCGAACCACCAACTGAAAGGTTTAAAGTGTTTAAAAATTCAACATATGAAGTTGGTGAGTGTTCGAAAAGGTTTTACAAGAAAAGGGGAAATCTTGATAGCCAAGCTTGGGTTGTTAAGAAAGCAGAGGTAAAATCTGGCAATGAATCTGATTCCACAAAATCAGAGGAGCCACATGTTGTTAAAAATGGTGAAAACTCAGTTCCGCCTTTGGATAATGTTCACTTTTCACCATTGCGGACTGAGAGTTTTAAATCAAAGGTTGGTAAAGTTGAGATCTCGAATCAATTTTATTCTTAGAAGAATGAATTTGATGTTGAGAAAGCTTTTAATGGGAATGTGAAGAAGATTTTTGGAAAGATGATCGAGGGGAAAGTTAAAGGGGTAAAAGATTTTTATGCTACAAAGAAAGCAACTTACACTCCAACTAAAGAGGAGTTGGAATCACCCAAGGCTGGTCAGGCTTGGGTGGACATTTTCTTTCATTAAAAAAACCTGACTTGCCGGAGCTCCCAGATTGGTAAGTGTGGAGCAGGAATCGGCATCTTTCTTGAGAAATTCACTTTTGTGATATTTCGTCTTTCAAAGTGGTAAATCAGGGACATTAAGTTGTACTTGATTTTCTACAAGTGATATTGTTGTTAAAATTCAAAATTGCTATATTTGTCTAATGGTTGAGAAAAACAATGTGATGAACCCCTAACCTACAAGTGGTAAAATCAGCAAAACTTATTTTCCGGAAAAATCATTTTGGTTAAAACAAACTTAAGTGTTTTGAAATCATAATGAGAAAATAGTTTGTTGAAAGGGGGAGTTCTGATTGTTTATGTAAAGTGGATGGCAAATTGAAGTGATTCGATATCAGTTGTCACGTTACTTGTACAGTTTGTTTTCAAATTTCCTTAAATGATTTTGAATTTTAGGGGGAGTAAGAATTTTTTTCAGAAAATCCAAAAACATTTGAAAATTTGAAAAAGGCAAAAACATGATAAAATACAAAAATGAGTTTGTTGTGAAAAAGAGGAAATGATAGTACATCAGTAGACAGTTACAGTATGCTAAAGAAATGTAATGTTTAAATAGCGTTAAACGATCTCACTGATGATATGCCGATAGGTTTTTACACATTTCGTAAGCTTTTTCGGGATATAAACTTAAATTCAAACTTGCTTATTTTGTGGGGAACACTACTTGGATATATAGGTAACCCCTGAAATTTCGTTTGAAAGATCCCTCTTTCTAAGATACTAGGTCTTTATGCTCAGTGATATCTGGGGTATTATCCCGGGACTTCTGATTTTGCGGAAGCAATGGCCTAGTCCCCGGAGAATACTTTACGCTTGCTTGAAATAAAAGCCTGCCCTTAGTACAAAAAATGATGAAACATTGAAAAATGTTAATCATGTGCTATTGTAAAAAAGATCCTCTAAAGGGGACCCACCAAAAGTCGAAATCGTCATCTCTCTGCTGAACGGAAGTTCTGACCTGAGCTCTCATGGTTCTTCGTATTTAACCCCTTACAGATATCATCTGTGGTATACTCACCTGTAAGACTGAATATTGGGATCTGGATACGGGAGTATATTCAAGAGGTGGGACACATGAATGAGTTTAAGTCCTTAATACACCTAATTCATATCCTGAATCAGTTGAAATTTGTGTGAGAATTTAAGTGGATCAGTATATTGGCAATCTATGTGAATTGTTTAATCCTTATTGTGTAACTAAGCTCAACGGTACTTGTGACTTGTCAAAAACTGATATGATCCTCTTACACAAACTCGCAAAAATATTGTCAGTAAATATTTCTTTATTGCATTTCATTTCTTTTTTAAAAAATAATTTTCAAGTGTGTTTTAGCATAAATTTTGAAAAATCCAAAAAGATTTTTGACAACTGGTGTTGAAGAGCTGATTTTCAAAGTTCTAAGTGCTAAACATGATGAACAATTGGTTTGGGAGAGTGTTTTTGAAAGAAAAATGATTATTCTTACAAGTGGTTCATCAGAAATTTAAATTGATAAATCATTCTGGATTAATTTGAGAGATATAAATTTATCAAATTGTTAAATTTGTGAAATTTACTTCTGGGTTAAGAATGTGCAGGTATAACCAGGTTTCGATCTTGAATCTGAAAATAGAGTGTCAGGTTCCGATACCTGAGGAATATGTGATTTCAAAAGCTAGGCTGCGATCCCAACATATCGAAAGGGAGAGTCTGAAGATACCTGTGGAAAAAGCTAAGAGATAGATTGTGATTCTGGAAGAAGAAGAAGAAGAAGAAGAAGAAGAAGAAGAAAAAGCTAAAGTTTGAAGATGCTTACACATTCAGACTGATTAAGACTGAAGACGTTGAAGACTCGACACTTTAAGACTCGTCAACATTCGAGGGGGAGTCTGTTGGTGCATGCGTCTGTCGACTTCGTCTTGTATCGAGTCTAGTATTAGAATTGTTAGATCAGGGCACAAAGTACGAGAAAATAGGATGTTTTAAGGTGTGTTTAAGGTGATTTCGCTTGAAGTAGGTGATTTAGCTTGAAATGACATTTGACAGTTTCAAGCGAAATCAACATAAGTGATTTCGCTTGAACTGATTTTTGTCACCCTCAAGCGAAATCTTCTCATCTATAAATAGGTTTCAAGCGGATTCATTTGTAACAGTTCTGGATTTGGATACCGAGGTGCTGCCGGTTTATCCTGTGATTGTAATCAGTGTTATATTAATCAGAAAGTAGTTTAAAGTGATTTGCAAGCTGTTTCGAAGTCTATTTCTCTATTTCCGCCTTTGAAATAGATTAAAACTCCTCTGAACGACTCATTCAGGTTCGCTAAACGATCCTACAGGATGGTGATCCGATCGGATGGGATGATGACGTCAGCAAGTATGTAAAGAACACAGTCTAAGCCAATCCGATCGGATAGCTATCCGATCGGGTGGATGACGTCAGCAACAACGAACGACTCGACATGGTTTTTGCTTGATTTAATTCTGTTTTAGTTAGAATTTTTCTGTCAAAAGTTGAAGGATTGATCTTTGTTCAATTCTGAGTCTAATGATATCAAATTTGTCAATTTTTGTCTGTAAATTCCTGTTCAATTTTGAATTTTTCTCGTTTTAAGATGTAAAAATGTAAGAAACAGCAAGAATATGAGTAGAAGATGAGAAATTGGTCAAATTTCCGGTGAAATTCGACAAACATCGGCAAAGAATCGTTGAAAATCAGGTGAATTTGCAGTTGTCGTCTTCGATTCAACCTCCTGTGGCTCTGATACCACTTGTTAGGCCGTTTTTCAGGATCTGTTCGTGTGGAACGTGGCTGGATCGATCAAAATCAATGTGCGGAATCCATTGATTATGTCTAAGAATCAATAACAACATATTCAACGTTTAATCTCGTCTGATTTCTATTAGAATGATTGTGAAAGTACTGTAGCTCCGGTAGAATCTCAGACCAGCAGAGGTTCCTTACAAATTCAGCAAAAAGTTCTAAATCTCTAACACATGCTAGCTATTTATAGGCAACATCAGGGAGGGGTTAAGTGTCACCCGATCGGATGGTGATCCTATCGAATGGTGATCCGATCGGATGGTGATCCGATCGGATGGTCATCCGATCGGATGGCCATCCAATCGAATGACATCAGTAAACCGTCGGATACACTTTTACATATAAGCACCGATCCCTGTGTTGTCGTCACACAAATATACATACAAAAACAAACATATACACAAAAGACAAACACAGTACAAAATAAGACTCAATGCTGACGGAAGCTACAGACATATGAACTAACACCTCTTCTTCATCTTGTGATCACCCCTAGCCTTGAGATAGTAGTAAGACCATCTACACTCTATTTTACATCTTGTTTAAGTGGTTAAAGAATGATACAAGAACTAATCTTGAAGAACACTATGAATCTTGAACATGAAACTTAAACATAAAACTAAAATCATAAGAAATCAAGTTGTTTAACGCTATGTTCCCGAGTTTACTAAAAGAAAGAATAGAAAAGAAAGAAAGTTTAAGAGAGAAAAGAAAATAAGAGAAAGAAAAATATACAAATTTATTTCACGTTCCAGAGTTTGAAGGAAATGAAAAGAAAATAAACATTTTGTGTGTTCCCGAGTGCAGAGAAAAAGAAAAGAAAGTGACAATTTTACTATTATACCCTTTTAAGTAAAATTAAAATAAAATAACCATGACAACTGATGATGCCATAACTGAGTTTTCTTTAAACATTTCTTTCTTCTTCAAATCCATCTACATGTCTCAGCGTAAACAACTAAAAAGAATCAAATCACGAATTGAAATGATCACTCAATACCTGTTTGTGCTACGTAACTAAACATGCACAGTCAATTACATTGTATCATTGTAATCATCGAATACTTTTCGTCTCTTGATCTTCTTGAAAGCTTTTGAATATTAGCTTCTTTCTGGATGCAGATATCACCACATTCAAATAACCAAGGTTGCCAGCATGTCAAAGAGATTTAATTTTAAAGTTTCAAATTGACCAAGCAACTAAAATGTATTACAATAGTAGATGCTATCTTGCAATAACCATATAGCACTAGAAGAATATAACAAAGCCAAGAACTAGTTGCCAACATAAGCCCGGGAACAACAGTAGCTGAAAGGGAATCCACTTGAGTAGAGGCGCCATTAACACAAGTAATAACATGGTTATAACTCCATAAACTCCTGCTTCAATGCCCAAATCACAAGCAGAAAGTGTTTCAAATCGAACCGTTTCAACGCGAACCGTTTCGACCCGTGCCATTTTGACATGAACCGTTTCGACCCAAACCGTTTCGACGCGAACCGTTTCGGCGCGAACCGTTTCGACGCGAACCGTTTCTACCCGTACCGTTTAGATTTTTAGTGTTGCTGCAAATGATAGCACATCCTGTAACTATGTTTAATTACAGAAACAGCCTAATTATCGATGCAACGTCTATTGTTTTTCCGAATCCGAATTTGTGCTACGGGACTAAACATGCATGCGTCAATTACACTTGTTGTCTCATCAGCAGCTTCCTCCGGTCGCCCATCCTCAGCCTCTACCGGCTGCACTCCCTAACGCCCCACCACCTTCCAACCCACAGTCAAACCAATTTTAGTACTACACGCCACCTGTTCAAACGGCAGAAGCACCACCACCACGTCAAGTATCTTGTAATTTACAAGTTGTAAATATATAGATTTTTTGTTACTGTCAGTGTAGATAGTGGTTACCTCTACAGCTGGGTAATAATCAAAGTATAAAGAAATAGACAAAGATATCATTTTAAACAAAGGTTGATGGATCAGTAAGCAAAATGACAAACTTAAACTTTCCATACATCACACAAATATTTGTAATGGTCATAAGGTTGAGGTTGAAACAAATAATTTCTTTTGCCAAAAATCACAAAACCAATCATTTTTCAGATGTGTTATAATTTTTTTTTTGGAACGGCTGTTATAGTTGCATAGTTATATTAAAGAACAAATACATATTTGTGCATACAGTCATAACTCATAACATTATGTCATTATGTAAATTCGATCACATACAAGGGCGTAGCTTTGTGGGGGCGGGAGGAGGCGGCCGACCCCCCGAACTTTTTGCTCGTTAGTGGATAGTATGTAGTTTTCGTATAAATTTTTTTGGGTATATACGTTTTTAACCCCCCGGTTTTATAGAAATTTTTGGTATATACGTTTTCGACCCCTGGTCGGAAAGCTCAAGCTTCGCCACTGGCAACGATATCAGTCATGTAGAATTATAACTTCAAAAACACTCAGTAACAAGATTTTTAAATAAATAGATATAATAGTACCTTCTTAGCGTTAGGACGATCTTTAGGCTCAAGTGGGAAACTTTTGACCCGTTTGACATGGCCCTAATAAAATAAATACCTATAAGTGACCCACCTGTTCGCTAATGGGTTCGATTTGGCATGTCTACTATTTTCTTTGTAACGGGTTAAAATGGTTACTCATCTGTGCGCACACCAAATGTGGATCTTGAGGATGCTCCACCAGCAAGATCTGCAATATATTTATAAGTAAATCGGTTTAAATAAAAGGCTTACTCGGGTATCAACAAGTCAAGAATATCTGTGTTTTGTTCCAAATATTCAGCAGCGACGTAATGGCCATGCAGGTCCAATAATCTTGAATTATAGCAGCATACTTTTATCAAACAGCTTGTCATTGTTCATCACCGAGTCAAACAGCTTGTCATTGTACTTTTATCAAATAGCAACAGGAATTTGGTGGCCTATGGCGTCTCATAACTCATAACATCTTAACCTTATGTAAACACACTTTAACTTATAAAGTACCAGCGATAGCATTATATCAGTTAATCAAAATGTAAAACTTAATAAAAACTGGATCATTCAAATGTAAAGAAAACATACCTGGATCAGTTCACATATGCTAACGTCAGGCTGGATGCAGACACCTATTCTGATTAATATTGAGCAGCAAATAATATGTCACACCAGATGAAATATAAGTATTTTAGCATCATAAACAATCCAAGAAACCGACAGTACCAATAATTGTGAAATAACGCCATAACCACTACACGAAACAATAAATTAAAAGAGGAAATAAAGAAACCAAGTCATTGAGGAGAAATCAATTTTGTGGTATTCTGGTCAACAAAATACGATCTAAAACAACTATTAGCCTATTAGGTCAGATCTGACTCAACTTAAAGTCAAAATATGTAACACTTGACCAATAACTAATTAGATAACGTGTCAAGAAAGATGATTAGATCAGATAACTTCAAGCATTAACAGGAAAATTGCTAAACAAAACTGGAACAACGTACTCCAGACCCCATCGAGCAGCACGAAAAATTCAGCGACTGCTGCCTTTTTGTTCCTCTTTTTTAAACCAAACAACAACGAAACTCGGAGGCCAGTGGCGTCTCCGAAATCCAACTGTCCAGCCACAAAAAAATGCCCCAACCAGAAATTTGGAGCTTTTTTATTTGCTTTTGTTCCAGTAGAACTCATATTGCTACTGTGATAATGTATTTCTCAACTTTTGGCTGAGTTGGCTTTACTTTTGTGTTTTTGAACAGCTGCTAACTGTTAGCCTTAGATGAGTGGCAACCCCATATTCACTTTTCTCATCTATAAATCTAGAGTCTATACTTTAAGCAACTTGTTGAAGCTTTATATGTAAGATTGCTACAACTCTTACACTACAAAAGGGATATAAGACATGATGTTTAACCTTATATTAACTTCTATATTATATATTTAATACATGAACAATATACTTTTCTTCTTTCACTGGATTGTAACTTGTTGGCTTGGCTTTTAGTTTATTTGCAGTATACATTTACAACACATAATCTCACCATCTATCATTAGATTTTAATATCATTAAATCATGGCATTCAAGAGTTAATTTGAGCAACTTCTGTTAGTAGCATATCTCATAAGCATGATCAAGTCATGAATTTCACATCTAATCTAACACTCGCTAAACTCATAGCAATTACAGTGCCAAAAACCTAGAACACAACACATACACGTTAACACACCAGAAGCCCTAAATTTATACACACTAACTCAGATCTCTATCACAGTTTTTCATCACTAAACCGTAGTTCTCCTAAATCAATAACTAAACCAAAATTAAACCCTAAATATCATAATCCAAACTGTTAATAAGCTCAAATTAACAATCAAACGAACATGAATACATGAGCTAATTTAAGCATTCTTCTTTTAGTAGTATATCTCATAAGCCTAATCAAGTTATCAATTTCACATCTAACACTAGTCATAGCAACTACAGTGCCAAAAATTTGAACCACAACACATTACTTTTTCAAAAATAAAAGAAAAGGAAAGGAATCAAATCAATTCAAATAAACCATACTTATAAATTATAACCTCAATCAATAACGAGCAATTCTTCAATTAATTATCTCAAATTTTACATACAAACGAAACTGAAACTGAACTAAGTGCAGGGTCAGGCCTCATCCATACATACATACAGTTCTCATAATGCAAATTAGCACTTATCTGGCCTCATTCATACATACATACATACAGTAGGTAAAATAGCACTTATCAGGCCTCATTCATACGTACATACAGTAGGTAAATTAGCACTTATCAGGCCTCACTCATACATACATACAGTAGGTAAATTAGCACTTATCAGGCCTCATTCATACATACATACAGTTCTCAAACGACAAATTCAGGCCTATGCTTCAAAAGTTTTGGCTATAAACAATCAAAGCAATCTAATTTAATCAAACGTAAACAATTCAAGAAGCCAAAACCCAAATTGGACACATTAATTTAATCAAAATTTTAGATAGAAAGACCACGCAAAAGAGAGGGCCGCTCAAAATTGGATGTGAAATAAGAACATGATGTTACCTGGAAGATGAACTGCTGATTGCTGAGGAGAGCAGGTTACGGAAACGATGATCGAATAGTTTTGCAATTGAGGGATAGATGATGGAAGGTGGGTTGATGATTTGGCGGGATGTGGGAGATATACCCGCCATATTTCTTACGAGGGTAAAATTGGAAGAGAATTAGGAACGTGATGTTTATCTCTTCTGTTCTCTGAGAATCATTCCGATTTAGAATGAAACATATAAGGAAAAAAAAAGCCTCCTCATTCTCTTCTCTTCTTCCCCTTTCTCCCCATATAAAAAACTCTGGAACATCATTACTATCCTCTTTCTTTCCAATTCCTTTCTCTTCTCTAGTTAAGTGAGACTCTGGAACACAGTGTAAGTGTTGTTATGTTTGTTGATTATTGATTGCTCATGTTTATGATGTTAAACATCATGTGATCTTGCTAGATGGTGATTAAATACATAATCAAGCAAGATGAGAGGATGATTATATTAAGATCAAAGTGATCATCCATATGTAAATCATGAACTTGAAGTGTAAATTGTTTTTCTTGTGAAATGATGATCAAAGTGGATATGAAGTCTTGTAAATCTATGATTTCAAGAATGATTTTTCAAGAAACCAAGATAAAAATACAAAGTTTACTTAAGCTTGGTTCTTAAATGTCACACCCCGACCACGTAAAACAACGAAACGTGGCGGAAACGTCGGGGAGTGTTGTAACAGAATTAATTGTTTCACAACCATGGTAATTAAAGTTACGTTTTATTTATCAATCAAGAGAGTTTCATTGTCTTAAACAAGAAACAAAGGGTACATAACATAATTTAACTAGTTCTTGCTTCGTTTTAAGTCACTAAGGCACAGGTCCGCCTAAGTGTGTCTCGATGATCCTATGCAACAGCTCCTGAAAACACATGTGAAAATAGGTACGTCAGCATAAAAATGCCTGTGAGATACATAGGTTTTGTGAAAATAGGATTCATGACTTGAGTTTAAAGAAACTGTTTAATAAAAAGTAGCCATGAATCTTGTTGAGTGTTCCCTTTCATAAATCATTTGAAAAGTGATAAATAAACCAAATGATATGTATATGTATAAGAGAATAATGTATGGTTAAGTGAATAACCATGTAAAATGGGTTTGTATAAGTTAAGTTATTTGTAAAACGATGTTTATGTGAAGATTGTATTGTAGATGTAATATGTCTAAACTGAAATGGTTTAAATAACGCTATGTTATGTAATACCATAAAAGCACTTATATATAGGAAGTACCAGCGGCGTATCCACCATGTTTTTATCGTATTACACGTCGCCTTGTTACTTAAATCACTTACCTAAACAACCACCAAAATGTAATGTTTAACAATTGTAGAAATGTTTATGTATGGTCAAATACGGTTCACACGGTTCAACAGTTACAAACGGTTCATATAATCAAATGGTTACAATTGTTCACATAGTCAAATAGTTACAACGGTTCACATAGTCAAATCGTTACAAACGGTTCAAAATGTAACATAATGTGTTCATATGCTGGATGAGCATATGCAACAAAATGCAATGTAAAACAATGTGTCCATATGTTGAGTAAACATATGCAACTAATGTAATGTAAATCAATGTGCTAGCATGCTCAGTCAACATACATAGCAGAAATGTAAAGTAAAACAATGTACTAAGTATGCTAAGTAAACATACATAGCGAAACAATGTAATGTAAATCATGTACTAATAGTGTACTAATGAGCATAGCAAGTATATGATGTGAAAACAGGAAATCACGAAAGTAAACAAGTAGGCACATGTGTTTCACCCCAAAACGTTTGAAAAACAGTAAAAGAGGGGTCTATGTACTCACATGAGATTGCCTAGAAGTCCTTGAGTAACAACCAAGCAATGCTAGAGATCACGGAAAATCAACGGCACCTAATATAGGTAACTATGTTAATAAACCAGACCTAAATCGGAGGATCGGATAGAATGAGGGTTCGTAAACCAAATGAGTATGGAAACTCATGTAATATGGTTTATCAAAGCCTACATACTACAATGAAACATACCCTAAGTGCTTACGACCCATTACGACCCGTTTAGGTAGCTTATGCTAATTTAACGCGTCGTTCGCGTAAAACGCGTTCGGAATGCCTAACTAGCCCTATGATAAGTAAAATATGCCTTAACATGTCTAATATTGTTGCTAAATCAGTTTAGATATCAAAAATTATGTTACATAGGCTTAAAATGAATTTTGGCGTAAAAAGGGCATTTTGGTAATTTACCTAAGGCATATAAACTACCTATCATGCGACTAATCAAACCTAAGTGACCATAAGGTATAACCTCAGAAGGTTATTCCCTATGCTACTATGGTCACTTAACATGTTTGGTCGGATCCTAATGATCGACCAAACGGGTCGTGTTCGAAAGTCTAAGCGGGTGTTTAGTCCGCTTGACTTTCGGCTCCACACAAGCACTAATCTAAAAAAAATAACGAGCTAAACACGCTAGAACATGTTTAGTTAAGTTAGAAAACAGGTTTTGATATCAAAACAAACGCTTTTGATATCCTAGAGTAGTTTGGTTACAAAATACGCGAGAAAACGCATTTTGGCCGAAACTACGACTCGTCACTGAGCCTAGATAACGTGGTAATCAGTAGGTATAGTCACTAGGGACTATAACAATCGTGATTACGCTCACGTTATGAAGTTCAAACGAACTTCGCGTTGACCATAAACTGGTCAAAGCATAAAGTCAAACGCAGTTTGACTTTAACGACAAAAACGAAAGAAAAGAACAAAAGAATACTTACAGAAGGTCCCCGCAAGCTCTTGATCCGATTTACTCTCAGGTATGAAGCATAAACTTCAACTTAGAGAGCCAAAATCAGATTCTAGTGTGCTTTGGGAGGAAGTGAGGGTGGGTATTTATAGGAATTCAAGTGTGACAACCCGCACTAAACCAGGTATCCGTACGACTTAACTAATGATTAATTACTGCTTAATTACTGTGCTTGTTTGAACTAGCTGATGAACTGCTACTTGATATCTGATACATGTACTTACTTGCATCATACTTTACTTATCGTCACTACATTATTTACGTGCTGAACCCTAGTGACAACCATGATGCACAAAAAGCACAGTAGCACTCTAACGGATAACCTATTAAACATGCTGATAAAGCCAGCATCAGGCAAACACTGCCTCTAAGGCCTGTAAGAGCCTGAAATATTTTGCTACACTAAGTGGTGAGTGTAGGGATACAAGGGTTGTAGAACTGCGTCTCTAGGAATAAGTCACAATGACTGGATGTGCCTAAAACGTACTCTAAGTACAAAACTCAGCACTTTACACAATAATTCAGCTTTTAGCTAACTAATAAAGTGCCAAAACATGAGAAAAATATTACTAGACACTTTCCAAAGTGTCAGGAATGAGTAGTGTCACTAAAAAGAGTAATAACGACACTTTAAAGCTTTAGTAACGCTTTAACGGATTACTATCCAACCAAACAACCGGACTATACCCGGAACATGAAAATATTGTTATTTTCATTATTTATCTTTTTCTGACCCAGTTAGGGTCCCTGATTACCCTAACACCCTCTGTAACGCGTGACACACTACTAACCAAGTTAAGTACTTAACTAACCTACTTAACTTAACTATAACCTAACTAATACTTAGTGCCTAGTTGAAATCGAACCAAGGGACCCCCCCCCCCCATTACAACCGTCCCCATGAAGGGGGACACTCCTTGTGTACTTAATGATTAAAATAATCCTAATGTTTAGTATCATCTAGACATATTTTCCATTGGATAATACACTTGGTAATTATCTATAAGTTCTAAACATTAACATATGATCATTCATACTTCACAAACTCTCTCCTCTCTTACCCTCTAGAGCTCTCGGCCGAACACCCCACCCCCATCCATCCATTCTTCAAGTTTGATCTTGCAAGTTCCAAGCTCATTCACGCATCAAGGGTCTCGTATTAGGAAGCTTGGTGCAAGCGGAACGCGAAGGACCTCTCTACTTAGCTTTTATCCACCTCTTTTGCGCATAGATTCTTCCCTAGCCCCGAGCTAGAGGTATAATGCTTAAAACTCGTATTCGAACTAATCTAAAGTGGTTAAAAGGATTTTTATCGGTTAAAACTCGTTAACATGCAAGATGATGCTTTAAAGTTTACTAAAAACACTATAAATGGTGGTTAATAGCTCATAAGTTGTGTAAATGTTGTAGTATTTTGGATGTATGATTATTTAGGCCCGATCTACGATGTGGTAGCTCGGATCATCGTTTAACCCGGTTTGGTAAGATCATGGATCTTAACATAAGCTTGTTTTGAATGATACAAGGGTTAAAAGGTGAAACTCTACCACACGCGAATCATGAACTTGTGTAAAAGAGTTTTACTTGTGAAATTGTGTTTAAAACTAGCAGATCTACGCATCTGCAAGTGGTATTTTCAAGGAACCACGTATTAACAAAATCATGTATTTTAAAAGATGGATTTTACACTAACACGCATGATTTTTATAAACCACAAGTGTGTAAACACATGTGAAATGAAAAGATCCGACAAAATAACAGTTTTTGTAAAAGATGACGGGAAGTTGTAAAGATGGATTTTCTCTAAAAACGAGGTTTTTACAAGATCAAATTACCTTATATGAAGATCTACAAAATTTAAGGGGATTTACACCACAGTTTTGGGAAAACTGCAAGTTCATGTAATTTTTGGCAATTTACACATATGTTGATTTGTTGTTGTGCTGAAAGTTGTTTTGATCACATAAAGAAAATTGTTGAGTTGATTTGTTAAAGAAAATGATACGCTTGAAAGCGTGGCCACCTCCAGTTACAGAGGAAACTCTGGCGAAATTTTTCTAAAAACCTAACACTTAGAACTATTTACACTACAAGTGTTAGAATTATTTTTGACATGTTTTCGAAATATAAATTTCGCCATGACTTTATTTACTAAATATTCGGAGGTGGGATTTTCACAAAATTTAATGTGATAAATATATATATTTTTCACACACTGTTTATGATTATTTTGTGAAAATACATAGATATTATTTTTAGAGTAAAAATAATATTTACGAACGTTAACGAATCCAAAATAATACGAACGCTTTCACCATAAATATATAAGTTACACCGGTAATTATATTACCACTCGGTTGTTAAAACGTAACTTACACACTTACGGAAATATTTATGAACGCGTATTTTAACAACGTATTATTGGAGAAAAATTATGTGAAATGAAAATATAATATTTTTGAGAAAAATACTTATATTTTGGAATTGGAAATATATATATATATATATTAAGTGAGACTTAATGATATAATTTGAACGCACATGTATTGAATCCCCCATCCTTGGGAAGGAGATTAACTACCAAGTATATACAGAACGTAAACACGAAATAGTTGTCTAACTATTTCCCAAAGACTTAAACTATAAAGCTAAGGCACGGCCGTCCGTCTAATAGAAATTAGCACCTGTAGTTCGTCGCACAGCTGCGTGAGCAGGAGATACTTGGTAGAGACGCTTCACTGTGAGTTCATGTCCCCCTTTTCTCTAACTGTTTTCAGTTTTCTTAACTGCGGGGGTGAAATACATGTTACTTTGATTACAAGTACTTTATACATGGTATGGTTAGCGTAAGGAGGTTTACTACTTAGATCATGTGAGTGGGTAGGCAGAAACACCGAGGGACGTAAGCGGTAGATCTATCTGGGTGTAGCGAGCCCAACTCTAGGCCCAACAGAACGGACCTCTGAGAGGCCCAACAGAACGGACCTTGGAGTGACTTTGTACCCGACGCGAAATCTGCTAGGTTGAGTCTTCCTACTTGCACTACACACATACTAATGGCCTTGCAAACCATTGGTGATCTCTTTTTCCTTACACTGCTACATACCAGGGAACTTTTATACTTACAAGTGTTTTACATACTCACTTACACATGAACTCGCTCAACATTATTGTTGATTTTTCAACTTACATGTATTTCAGGAGATTAAAGATCTGGCACGGTATGTTATGTTTTCCCGCTGCATAAGGGTTCCAAGGTCATCCCAGTTTTGGAAATGTGACTCTTTCCTGGACAAGTCACAAATCTTAAACTGCGTTTATTTCATGTTAATGGTTATGTTGTTAAAGACAATGTTTTATGTTACGATGTTGTAAGCCTCTAAGATAATGGTATGTTACTCTGGTTTTAAAACTTAAATCAATGGATGATCTTGCATGATTTTATTTCATATAGCTTTGTTATGGTTAAGCTATGGTATTAAGAAGTCACACCAAAATTAACCACGCTTCCGCAAAGCCAGGGTGTGACAGCTTGGTATCAGAGCTCTGATCATAGCGAACTAGGATTCTTTCTCGAGTCTAGACTATGATCACTAGGGCTCTCACGAAAACATTTTACTGCATACCACTTAAGTCCAGATCCAAAACTTTTTACAAACAAATGTTGAGCACATTTTATTATTTATAGGCTCAGCCTGGAGGGCTGAGGCTCGGTCTGGAGGATCGAGGCTCGGTCTAGGTGACCGAGGTAGTTGAGCACGTTGATTTATTATAGGCTCAGCCTGGAGGGCTGAGGCTCGGTCTGGAGGATCGAGGCTCGGTCTAGGTGACCGAGGTAGTTGGCTAGTGAGGCTAGGAAGAGTAGGCTCAGTCATGAAGGCTGAGGCTCGGTCAAGGGGACCGAGGCTCGATCTAAGAGGTCGAGGTGGAGGATAGAGCAGTCTTCGAGACTGGGAGGAATTTGGCTAGTGGACTAGGAGAATTATGTGATACCTTACTTGGTGACTTATGTGATTATCTGATTGTATGACTGATTATTCAAGCATATTTGTGTTTATGTTACAGACTCATGGATTCAGCCGGTACTAGCGATTCGGACACTACTGGACCCATACCTATCGTATCTGATGACCTCACATCCTCCGAGCACGAGGTGTACACATCTGACTATACCAGTACTGACGAGGATGATTTCCAGCCCTTCGCACTACCCGATGGTGCTGATGAGCCTGCAGATGGCCCTCCCGCTGAGTACCTACCCCTAGTAGAGATTTCGGCTCCTATACCCTTAGCCGTTTATCCAGCATATGATTTCCTTCTTGACGCCGAGGCTGACGGCGATGTTGACCTATTTGAGGAGGAGCCCTTTGAGGATGAGATCCAGGGCGAGGCCCTTCTTCCTGCGGACAATCTTCTGATGATCGCTGACGTTCCCGCTGAGGATTCGCCTGCACATTCTCCTGTCCCAGACTCCTTCGAGTCTGTGGCATCCGCACCTTCTCACACATTGAGTGCACAGCCCTTTGCGCATGATTCTGATCCTGACCAGGCATCCTCTGTTGCACCCATTCCCAGTTTTGCGTTTGACCATGATGACATAGAGGATTCTGATCCTATCTTTCCCCCGGGATACGACCCGGATCGTGATATCGAGTTTATACCTATGGATCAGCCCATGGAGGATCCAGCTGACCCAGTAGATCCTATCGACCCTGAGTTTGACTTCGAGATGGCTTTTGATGATCCCGAGCCTGTCGTCGCTCCTAAGCAGGCAGCCGCTCTAGACCCCATACTTGAGCATGACCCCGTACATGCTGGCATCCCTATTGAGCCTGTTATAGCAGACCCACCTGTTGATGATCTCCCCGTGGATGTTCCTTTCTTAGAGGGCGATCATGTTGTTGTTGACCTTGTTGTTCCTCTACCTGTTGTCGATATACCTGTTGACCATCCTGTTGAGTACATTGCACCTGTTCACCCTTTTGTTGCTCCCCCACCCGATCCCATACCACTAGAGCCCGAGCATGCACTGTTCGCGACACACATGGATCCACCAGATGAGCATGCACAGCACGGTTGGATACCTGCTGATGAGGATGTTCCACCTTTTCCCCCTCAGATCCCTGATACACGACATGTTGATTTTTCTTTTCAGGTTCCTCAGTTTGTACCTCCAGCGAGGACTGGAGAGGGTTCTTCAGCCCATCCTTTTGGGCATGTACCGATGTCTATCCCCTTCATGCCCCAGATGTCATCTGTTCCACCCTCTGTTGCTCCATTTCATGTGGCACCTTTTGATCCCACCAGTGAGCCGTTCCTTTGGGCACCAGACTCTGCTATGCCACCTACTGACCCCTACCATTCTTTCCACATGGGGTATACTATCGAGGACGTTTTGATGTCCTTTGTCGCCCAGCACGAGTCACACACGCAGCGCATCCAGGAGCTTGAGAGAGCTCAGCTGCCACCATGCCAGTGCCATGGTCAGACACACTCTCCTCTGCAGCCATTTCGACCCTTACCTCCAGATTATGCTGCCCGTCTCTTTACACTAGAGCAGCAGGTTGCTTCTATCATTCGTACCCAGCGAGCCATGGAGGAGGACTGGCTCCAGTTACGTCGTTTGTTTTACACCCACTTTCCCCCTCCTCCACCGCCATCTGTATAGAGCTCATCAGTGATGTTTGGGTAGACGTTGGTGAGAAGACGGCGAATGCTTTTGACTGCACAGCATTTTTGGAGACTACTTTATGATCCTGACTTTTGTTGACATGTATTTGACGTATTTGACACTGACATGATATAGTTTTTGGACAGGGGTGATGTAGCCCCTAGTTGATTGATGATTGTATGACACAGGGATGTACTGATACACTTACTATGTGGTCTCGATATATGGCAATCGCAGTATTCTCACCATATTTGATTCGCTTGATTGCTTATTTATATTTTTATGACATGGGATGTTGTGTGATTGATTGATAACATGAGATGTTATATGCTATTACTATTACTATATACGTACGTTTCACTATGGCCTGACCAACGTAAACCATCTTTTAGAAGATGCCGCCGAGACGTGAAACACGCATGCCTACCAATGAGGCAGAACTCCAGCAAGTTATTGCTGCTGCCATTGCTCAATATGCTGCCTCTCAAGGAGGAACGAGTGGAAGCAGCTCTGGCAATAATGGCAACAATAATCCACCTCATGGTAATACCAAGTCATTTAGACATACCATGACCTAATTGGATATCTTTAGCGATGATGCTAATGCCGTTCGTATGTTATAACGTATGTGCAGGATGCACCTACAAGCAGTTCTTAGACTGCAAGCCCGTAAACTTTGATGGCACAGGAGGTGCTGTCGCCTTTGTTCGTTGGGCTGAGAAAACCGAATCTGTTCTTCGCATGAGCAAGTGCGCGCTGGATCAGCAAGTCACCTATATCTCAGGGCTATTCTTGGATGGAGCCCTCTCTTGGTGGAATCTGCAAGTACAGACACTTGGCGAAGCTGCTGCCTACGCGCTGACCTGGATCGAACTGAAGGAACTTATGCGCAAAAAGTACTGTTCCCGCGCAGAAATCCAGCGATTGGAGACCGAGTTCTGGCACTTGAAAATGGACGGTCCAAAGATAGCAGAATACGTTCAAAGGTTCCATGACTTATCGCATGTGGTACCCTACATGGTCACTCCTGAGTTCAAGAGAATTGAACGTTTCATTTGGGGACTAGCTCCTCAAATCATAAGCATGGTAACCTCATCCAAGCCTGCGACCATTACTGAGGCGATCGATTTGAGCGTAGCTCTCACTGAGGAGGCTATTCGTTTGAACAAGTTTGATGAGATCAAGACGAAGAAGGGAGAGACTCACGTCGAGTCATCAGGAGGTAACAAAAGGAAGTTCTCGAACTTCAAGCAGGGCGCCAGTGTGGTGGTTAAGAAAGGAGGATCAGACACGCCAGCTCAGGTTACAACTGGTAGGGGAAAGAAAGGAAAAGGGTATATGGGCACCCAGCCCAAATGTAACACCTGCCAGCGCCACCATTCTGGTCATTGTGGACCAAAAGTATGCGAAGCATGTGGGAAACGTGGCCACTCGAAGGACACTTGTTGGGCCACTGCTGGTCAGGGAGGCCAAGGAGGATTTGGGAATAGGAATAATAATCGTGTTGGTAATCGCTCACAAGGAAACTATGGAGGAAATGGGAATCGAGGCAACTTTGCGAACCAAGCTGGCAATGCAAACCAAAACAACAACCAAGCTGGAAATGGAGGTGGAAACGGGCAAAGACTTGGATGCTATAACTGCGGTGATATCGGGCATTTTAAGAAGAACTGCCCAGAGTTAAACCAAGCCCGTGGAAGAGTGTTCCAAATCGAAGCTAGGGAAGCGCGCCAGGACCCCAATGTTGTTACTGGTACGTTCCCTGTAAATCAACGCTATGCATCCGTTTTATTTGATATGGTGCCGATTATAGCTTCGTGTCGTTAGAATTTAAGAATATGCTTGGTTTAGCCGCTAATAAGTTAAATATTCCGTACTCAATCGAATTGGCCAATGGGAAGTTAGTAGAAGCCAATGAAGTTATCAGAGGTTGTGTGATCGAATTAGGAGAGCGTGAGTTTGCTTTGGATCTACCACCAGTCCAGTTGGGAAGCTTCGACGTGGTGGTAGGAATGGATTGGTTATCAGGCAACAAAGCTGAGATAGTTTGTCACGAAAAGATCGTTCGTATCCCAACCAATGATGGTGAGACCATTGTTGTTCATGGAGAGAAGTGTGAGACGCCGTTGAGGATTATCAGCTGCTTGAAAGCAAGGAAGTGTTTGCAGAAAGGATGTGTTGCTTTTCTGGCACACATTGTGGATAAAAAGGCTGCTGAGCCAAAGATCGAAGACATCCCTGTCGTGAGGGAGTATCCAGAAGTCTTCCCAGAAGACTTGCCTGGACTGCCACCTCAGAGGCAAGTAGAGTTTCGCATCGACTTAGTTCCAGGCGCTGCGCCTGTGGCTAAGGCACCGTACAGACTTGCTCCGTCTGAGATGCAGGAACTGTCGACACAACTTCAAGAGTTGTTAGACAAGGGTTTTATCCGACCAAGCTTCTCGCCTTGGGGAGCTCCGGTCCTGTTTGTCAAGAAGAAGGACGGTAGTTTCCGTATGTGTATTGACTACCGGGAATTGAACAAGCTGACGATCAAGAATAGGTATCCTCTGCCAAGAATTGATGATCTGTTCGACCAACTTCAAGGTTCAAGCTTTTATTCAAAGATCGATCTTCGATCTGGATACCATCAGTTAAGGATACAAGAGGAAAGTATCCCGAAGACAGCCTTCAGAACTCGTTATGGACACTACGAGTTCCTCGTTATGCCATTTGGTTTGACAAACGCACCGGCGGTATTCATGGATCTAATGAATAGAGTTTGCAAGCCGTACTTGGATAAGTTCGTGATTGTATTCATCGATGACATTTTAATTTATTCAAAGACGAAGGCTGAACACGAGCAGCATCTTAGAGCCATTCTAGAGCTGCTGAAGAAGGAACAGTTGTATGCCAAATTCTCTAAGTGCGAGTTTTGGCTACGAGAGGTGCAATTCCTTGGGCACGTGGTAAATGGAGATGGAATCCACGTGGATCCAACCAAGATCGAGGCGATCAGGGATTGGGAAACGCCAAAGACGCCAACCGAGATTCGGCAATTCTTGGGTTTGGCTGGCTATTATCGAAGATTCATTGAGAATTTTTCAAAGATCGCTCAACCATTGACGCTCCTCATGCAGAAGGATAAGAAGTTTGATTGGGGAATCAAACAGGATGAAGCGTTTCAGATATTGAAGGATAAGCTTTGTAACGCGCCAATTTTAGCTCTACCAGAAGGTACTGATGATTTTGTGGTATACTGCGACGCATCGCGTCAAGGTTTGGGTTGTGTGTTGATGCAACGCCAAAAGGTTATTGCTTACGCATCGCGTCAGCTGAAAGTGCATGAAAAGAACTATACCACACATGATTTGGAGCTCGGCGCAGTGGTCTTTGCTTTAAAGATCTGGAGACACTACCTTTATGGTACGAAGTGTACAATCTTTACAGATCACAAGAGCCTACAGCATATATTCAACCAGAAGGAGTTGAATATGAGGCAAAGACGATGGGTTGAATTGTTGAACGACTACGACTGCGAGATAAAGTACCATCCAGGGAAGGCGAACGTGGTCGCCGATGCCCTAAGTCGTAAAGAGAGAATCAAGCCCATAAGGGTTAGAGCTTTAGAAATGATTATCCAAACCGATCTTTCCTTGCGCATTCGTACCGCGCAGAAAGAAGCTCTCAAGGAAGGAAACCTTGAAGAAGAATATCTCCGTGGGATAGAGAAGCTTTTGGTACCAAACGAAGAAGGAACATTATGTTTTGAGAAAAGGATTTGGGTTCCCCTGTTTGGTGATTTAAGGAAAGTTATTTTCGATGAAGCTCACAAGTCGCGGTACTCTATCCATCCAGGAGCGGATAAGATGTACCAGGATCTCAAAGATTATTATTGGTGGCCTAGGATGAAAGGCGATGTTGCTGTTTACGTGAGCAAATGTTTAACGTGCGCTAAGGTTAAAGCGGAATACCAGAAGCCTTCAGGACTTCTGCAACAACCTGAGATTCCCAAGTGGAAATGGGAACAAATCTCAATGGATTTTGTTACAAAATTGCCAAGAACGCCAAGAGGCCATGACACTATCTGGGTAATAGTGGATCGATTAACGAAGTCAGCACACTTCTTAACTATCAGAGAGAAGGATAATACGAGCAAATTGGCTGAAATTTACATGAGAGAGATCGTTGCACGTCATGGAGTGCCTCTCTCGATCATTTCTGATAGAGACGGAAGGTTTGTGTCAAGGATATGGCAATCCTTCCAAGAAGCCTTTGGCTCACAATTGAATCTGAGCACTGCGTTTCATCCGCAAACTGACGGCCAGAGCGAGCGAACGATACAGACTTTGGAAGACATGCTGAGAGCGTGTGTTATGGATTTGGGCGGTAGCTGGGATAAGCATTTGCCTTTGGTCGAATTTTCATACAACAACAGCTACCACACCAGTATTGGTGTCGCACCATTCGAAGCCCTGTACGGACGCAAGTGTCGATCACCCTTATGCTGGGCTGACGCAGGTGATAGGCAACTTGCTGGTCCCGAAATCGTCCAAGAGACGACAGACAAGATCGCGCAGATTCTTAAACGCATCGAAGCAGCTCGCCACAGACAGAAGGCCTATGCGGATCTGAACCGGAAACATGTGGATTTCCAAGTTGGAGAGATGGTGTTATTGAAAGTTTCACCCTGGAAAGGGGTGGCACGCTTCGGAAAGCGTGGGAAGTTAAATCCACGCTACATTGGTCCCTTCAGAATTCTGGAAAGAATAGGACTAGTAGCATACAAGTTGGACCTACCTGCTGAACTAAATGGTGTTCACGATACATTTCATGTATCCAATCTAAAGAAAAGTCCAACTCAAGTCACCGTTGCCATTCCCACCGACGAGATTCATGTTGACGACACGCTCCACTTCGTTGAAGAACCGGTTGAGGTTACGGATTGGAAAGTAAACAAGACCCGCCGGAGCAGTGTCAAGCTCGTCAAAGTTCGTTGGAATGCCAGACATGGTCCTGAATACACCTGGGAACGTGAGGACCGGATGAAAGAGAAATACCCCCACCTTTTTCCGAAGAACCCTGCGTCTACAAGCAGAACTTAAATTTCGGGACGAAATTTATTTAACGGGGGGAGAATGTGACAACCCGCACTAAACCAGGTATCCGTACGACTTAACTAATGATTAATTACTGCTTAATTACTGTGCTTGTTTGAACTAGCTGATGAACTGCTACTTGATATCTGATACATGTACTTACTTGCATCATACTTTACTTATCGTCACTACATTATTTACGTGCTGAACCCTAGTGACAACCATGATGCACAAAAAGCACAGTAGCACTATAACGGATAACCTATTAAACATGCTGATAAAGCCAGCATCAGGCAAACACTGCCTCTAAGGCCTGTAAGAGCCTGAAATATTTTGCTACACTAAGTGGTGAGTGTAGGGATATAAGGGTTGTAGAACTGCGTCTCTAGGAATAAGTCACAATGACTGGATGTGCCTAAAACATACTCTAAGTACAAAACTTAGCACTTTACACAATAATTCAGCTTTTAGCTAACTAATAAAGTGCCAAAACATGAGAAAAATATTACTAGACACTTTCCAAAGTGTCAGGAATGAGTAGTGTCACTAAAAAGAGTAATAACGACACTTTAAAGCTTTAGTAACGCTTTAACGGATTACTATCCAACCAAACAACCGGACTATACCCGGAACATGAAAATATTGTTATTTTCATTATTTATCTTTTTCTGAGCCAGTTAGGGTCCCTGATTACCCTAACACCCTCTGTAACGCGTGACACACTACTAACCAAGTTAAGTACTTAACTAACCTACTTAACTTAACTATAACCTAACTAATACTTAGTGCCTAGTTGAAATCGAACCAAGGGACCCCCCCCCATTACAACCGTCCCCATGAAGGGGGACACTCCTTGTGTACTTAATGATTAAAATAATCCTAATGTTTAGTATCATCTAGACATATTTTCCATTGGATAATACACTTGGTAATTATCTATAAGTTCTAAACATTAACATATGATCATTCATACTTCACAAACTCTCTCCTCTCTTGCCCTCTAGAGCTCTCGGCCGAAAACCCCACCCCCATCCATCCATTCTTCAAGTTTGATCTTGCAAGTTCCAAGCTCATTCAAGCATCAAGGGTCTCGTATTAGGAAGCTTGGTGCAAGCGGAACGCGAAGGACCTCTCTACTTAGCTTTTATCCACCTCTTTTGCGCATAGATTCTTCCCTAGCCCCGAGCTAGAGGTATAATGCTTAAAACTCGTATTCGAACAAATCTAAAGTGATTAAAAGGATTTTTATCAGTTAAAACTCGTTAACATGCAAGATGATGCTTTAAAGTTTACTAAAAACACTATAAATGGTGGTTAATAGCTCATAAGTTGTGTAAATGTTGTAGTATTTTGGATGTATGATTATTTAGGCCCGATCTACGATGTGGTAGCTCGGATCATCGTTTAACCCGGTGTGGTAAGATCATGGATCTTAACATAAGCTTGTTTTGAATGATACAAGGGTTAAAAGGTGAAACTCTACCACACGCGAATCATGAACTTGTGTAAAAGAGTTTTACTTGTGAAATTGTGTTTAAAACTAGCAGATCTACGCATCTGCAAGTGGTATTTTCAAGGAACCACGTATTAACAAAATCATGTATTTTAAAAGATGGATTTTACACTAACACGCATGATTTTTATAAACCACAAGTGTGTAAACACATGTGAAATGAAAAGATCCGACAAAATAACAGTTTTTGTAAAAGATGACGGGAAGTTGTAAAGATGGATTTTCTCTAAAAACGAGGTTTTTACAAGATCAAATTACCTTATATGAAGATCTACAAAATTTAAGGGGATTTACACCACAGTTTTGGGAAAACTGCAAGTTCATGTAATTTTTGGCAATTTACACATATGTTGATTTGTTGTTGTGCTGAAAGTTGTTTTGATCACATAAAGAAAATTGTTGAGTTGATTTGTTAAAGAAAATGATACGCTTGAAAGCGTGGCCACCTCCAGTTACAGAGGAAACTCTGGCGAAATTTTTCTAAAAACCTAACACTTAGAACTATTTACACTACAAGTGTTAGAATTATTTTTGACATGTTTTCGAAATATAAATTTCGCCATGACTTTATTTACTAAATATTCGGAGGTGGGATTTTCACAAAATTTAACGTGATAAATATATATATTTTTCACACACTGTTTATGATTATTTTGTGAAAATACATAGATATTATTTTTAGAGTAAAAATAATATTTACGAACGTTAACGAATCCAAAATAATACGAACGCTTTCACCATAAATATATAAGTTACACCGGTAATTATATTACCACTCGGTTGTTAAAACGTAACTTACGCACTTACGGAAATATTTATGAACGCGTATTTTAACAACGTATTATTGGAGAAAAATTATGTGAAATGAAAATATAATATTTTTGAGAAAAATACTTATATTTTGGAATTGGAAATATATATATATTAAGTGAGACTTAATGATATAATTTGAACGCACATGTATTGAATCCCCCATCCTTGGGAAGGAGATTAACTACCAAGTATATACAGAACGTAAACACGAAATAGTTGTCTAACTATTTCCCAAAGACTTAAACTATAAAGCTAAGGCACGGCCGTCCGTCTAATAGAAATTAGCACCTGTAGGTCGTCGCACAGCTGCGTGAGCAGGAGATACTTGGTAGAGACGCTTCACTGTGAGTTCATGTCCCCCTTTTCTCTAACTGTTTTCAGTTTTCTTAACTGCGGGGGTGAAATACATGTTACTTTGATTACAAGTACTTTATACATGGTATGGTTAGCGTAAGGAGGTTTACTACTTAGATCATGTGAGTGGGTAGGCAGAAACACCGAGGGACGTAAGCGGTAGATCTATCTGGGTGTAGCGAGCCCAACTCTAGGCCCAACAGAACGGACCTCTGAGAGGCCCAACAGAACGGACCTTGGAGTGACTTTGTACCCGACACGAAATCTGCTAGGTTGAGTCTTCCTACTTGCACTACACACATACTAATGGCCTTGCAAACCATTGGTGATCTCTTTTTCCTTACACTGCTACATACCAGGGAACTTTTATACTTACAAGTGTTTTACATACTCACTTACACATGAACTCGCTCAACATTATTGTTGATTTTTCAACTTACATGTATTTCAGGAGATTAAAGATCTGGCACGGTATGTTATGTTTTCCCGCTGCATAAGGGTTCCAAGGTCATCCCAGTTTAGGAAATGTGACTCTTTCCTGGACAAGTCACAAATCTTAAACTGCGTTTATTTCATGTTAATGGTTATGTTGTTAAAGACAATGTTTTATGTTACGATGTTGTAAGCCTCTAAGACAATGGTATGTTACTCTGGTTTTAAAACTTAAATCAATGGATGATCTTGCATGATTTTATTTCATATAGCTTTGTTATGGTTAAGCTATGGTATTAAGAAGTCACACCAAAATTAACCACGCTTCCGCAAAGCCAGGGTGTGACATCAAGAACCGTTAAGATCGTTCATAAAAAACTGAGCTTTGATCTGGACCTTACATGTGTGCCCATGGTTTTCTAAAACCATGGGAGCCCCTAATATGGACTATGTTCATTGAATACCAACCCATGGTTTTGCAAAACCATGGGTTAAAACCATCAACACTTCAAAATGGACTAGGTTCATTGAATCTGCCAGAAATTTCAAAAATGGTCCCTGCTCTTGTAAAACTTGATTTTTGGCACTTTTAAGCCCCGTTAACCCCATTTCAAGGCTCTAAAATAAAGTTAAAGTATAGGGAACTTAAAATATGCTCAAAAACATCTCAGATGTCGGTTCGTTTGGTCGTACGGTTGCGTTATTCGCTTAATTACGACGGAAGTCGTAACGAACGCAAAAACGATCCAAATTAAGCGACGAATGGAATTTTCTCATGCCAAACACTAAAATAAAATATTTTAGTGCTTACATAAATTTTTGGATGTCCGGATGTATTCAGAACATAAGATATGCGCGAAAATGCAAACTTATGCACTTTTTGACGCTTTTAGTCCCTGAATGACCCAAAAGTTTATTTTAGCACACCGAACCCCTCAAAGCCTATTTCTAAGCTATGTAAAGGATATTTATGGTATGTTTAACTTATGGTCATGTTCTGGAATTTTTGTTCCAGTACGAATCGTCATACTTTCACAGTTTGTCAAATTAAGTCCCTGTAGGCGATTAAACTTGATTTTGCCATACCAAAGCCTTCAAAACTTATTTCTAAGTTATGTAAAGGTTATTTAAGGTATGTTAAGCCTATTTCACTATTCCGGAGTGTTCGTTGCATTAAACTGGTTATATTTACGCATCAGTGCGCGTATAACCTTCCAGAAAGCGATTTAAAGCTTGAAATCGAACAAGAATTTATATGTGCAAAAGATACACATATTTATACAACTCACAAGTATGAAATACAATACTTCATTGGTTTGGTGTTTGTTTGATGGTCGCAGTGACCCAGGTGTCACAGTCTCCCCTACTTTAGGAAATTTCGTCCCGAAATTTATTCGTAGGAGTCTGTCTGTGACTTTGTGTTAAATGATCATCAAAGATATGCAAGGCATAATCCTATCATTTTCCTCAACGGATAATCTTCAGAAACAAAAATGAATAAACGGAGTCATTTTCCTCAACGGGTATTCTTCAAAATTGGAAATGAAGGATTAAATAAACGGACATTCATTTCCCTCGACGGATACTCTTCAGAATGAAAATGAACAAACGGAGTCATTTTCCTCAACGGGTATTCTTCAGAATTGGAAATGAAGGATTAATTAAATAAATGGACATTCATTTCCCTCGACGGATACTCTTCAGAATGAAAATGAACGAACGGAGTCATTTTCCTCAACGGGTATTCTTCAGAATTGGAAATGAAGGATTAAACAAACAGATATTCATTTCCTCAACGGATAATCTTTAGAAACGAAAACGATCAGACGGAGTCATCCTCAATGGTTGCTTCCTCAGAAACGGAAATGAAAAGGATAAACAAACGGATATTCATTTCCTCAACGGGAAATCTTCAGAAATGAAAATGAACTGAAGGAGTCATTTTCTACGGTTGCTTCATCAGAAATGGAAATGAAGGATTAAACAAACAGATATTCATTTCCTCAACGGATAATCTTTAGAAACGAAAATGAACAGACGGAGTCATCTTCAACGGTTGCTTCCTCAGAAACGGAAATGAAAAGGATAAACAAACGGATATTCATTTCCTCAACGGATAATCTTTAGAAACGAAAATGAACAGACGGAGTCATTTTCAACGGTTGCTTCATCAGAGTTGGAAATGAATTGGGTTAACTCTAGATACATGACAGCACTTGCTGTGATTTCTATGCACTAAATTCCATAATTATGTATGCATCCATAATTACGTAATTCCTTGCACAGTCCGCACAGTTTGTTTTGTAATGTTTAGGGGAAGAAAATCAAACCTGTGATGAGGTTGACTAGACTACCATAGGGTCCTTTTAATTGGATCGACATATGATCTTTTTAATTAGGCCACCAAGGAGTCCTTTCAGCTATATCATCACATGATATTCCTAACCAGATTTTTGGATCAATCTGTTTAACTAGACCACTCAAGGGATCTAATTATGGAGTAGTACTTTATAATCCAAGGGACTTTACTACAACGTAGAAGTCCATTAAGGATTTTAGGTAGTACCTTTGGGTATCCTACTATGAATCCCTTATACGAAGATATGGAAGATTCTAGGAGGATTTGGATATCATAATTTGGATCACACAAAAACATAAAAGGGAACACATAAGCACATAATCACATAATTGTTTTCTTGGTTATTAATTGTTATTATCTTGTTATTGATTGCTATTAACTTAGCGCCGATTTGAACATCGGTATTCAAGGCATACCAGGAACCCAGTTGATGGACTTCAACGTCCTCAAGCATTTATCTGAAAAGATAGGATGATCTTCTAAAAATTCGATTTTTTTTATTACAAGGAATCACCACATTCGAATTTAGGTATACAACAATTAAGGACTTACGGGAATATCCTTAGGTACCCCATTAAGGAGTGGGTATTTGTCCAGAGTTGTAACTTGCGCCTTGTACTTCGTTTTCCTTGGAAGAAACGGGTACTTAGGATTTTCGTGGAAAACGCAAGAGATCATAAAGTGGAAGAATTTTGGGGGTAGTCTGTTCTTCAAGGGATACGGTTCCTTGATTGTCGGTATTGTAGGGGATACGTTGTTTACACGTGCAACCACATCAATATTTGTATATTGCATTGTAAAATAAAAGCTTTATTTATAAACAACGATAACAACTGTTTCATGGACCTTGACAACAAAAGAAAATAACACATAAGACGTGATTATTTCTAAACAGCGTTTTCTTCCATTCGGTCAGATGCTCATCCCTGCACTGGATTCGCATTAGCAAGCTTTGGGCAGTTTCTTCGGAAATGGCCCATCTCGCCACAGTTGAAGCAAGAACCTGGTGGAAAACGTCCTTGAGCAGGATTGTTGTTAACTTGATTTGGTGCAGCTGCTGTTAAGCAAACCCTCGCCGTATGACCTATAAGTCCACAAACTTGGCATGTGCGGCACTTCACACCAGCATGATGATGAAGGTTACATTGATTGCACAAGGGTGCAGTTCCGTTGTATGGCTTTCTAGCAGGGGGTTGAGCTGGTTGGTTGGGGATGGCTTGATCATTGTGAGCTACTACGGCGAAGTTCTGAGAAGCCTTTCGCTTCTTTAACTTCTTAGGGGATCCAGTCTGTTCATCCATGGTCTTTGATTCCTCGATCGGTTTCTTGTCATCCTTTCGAAAGAGTTTACCTTTCCTGGTCTGAGATTCAGTCAAGGTTGCAGATAGCTCAATGGCCTGTCTAACTGTAGCAGGGTTGCTACCAGTCACAATGTTTTATACTGAGTCAGGGAGGCCATCAATGTATTTTTCGATTGCCTTATCCAAAGGCGTGACCATGTTTTGGCATAACAGACTTAACTCCTCATAACGGTCCGTGTAGGCTCGATGCTCACCGCTGTCTTGCTTAAGATCGTCAAATTCCCTTTCTAAATCCCTCAGTTCATGACGAGGACATAATTCCTTCATCATAAGGGCCCTAAGTTCGGCCCAAGTCTGTGCTAAAGCAACCTCAGCACCACGGTCTCTCATAACCCCGTTCCACCGTGTAAGAGCCCTCTTCAGAAACACACTGGAAGCAAACTCGACCTTGCGATTATCAGGACACTGAACGTGACGAAATGTACTCTCAGTGCTCTCGAACCATTGTAGGAGCCCAGTTGCTCCTTCAGAACCACTACACTTGAGTGGCTTAGCCGAATTGAAACTCTTGAAATTGCATGGAGCAATATTGTTGTTGTTGGATTGGTTCAGTTGAGCAATAAGATTTGGGAAAGCAGCAGCCATTTGCTGCGCGATGATTTCTGCCAGTTCGGCATTCGCTATCTGATTCTCGCGTCGAGGAGGCATTCTAAAAAGGGGGGGAGAGAGAAAACAAATGAAATGGCATTGGGTAAGAATAGGATGTTATAAGTACCGACCAAAATCATGGGTGATGGTCATTTGTTTGAACCACGAAGCAAACAAACGACACACAAAGACTGAATCAAAGCAAGTAGGTCCTCATAATGTATCACGAAGATATGCTCGCCTATAAGTGGACACTCACCCCAAGAGTTCCCAGGTAAGAGTGACTGGTCCGATTATGTGGATTTGTACGAACACTCTAGCCTTAGACAGAAAACCCAGGGTACAGGCATTCACTCTTCCAGTTTGCACGTGTTCACACTATTTAGGACCCAAAACTTTTGACGAGATTTTGAAAACTCAAAGGGGTTCAAAACCTTGTAACAGAGGGTTCAAAACCTTACAACAGAGGGTTCAAAACCTAGTAATCAATCATCCAAAAACAGATGATTAATTTTCAAAGCGGATTCGGAATTGATGTTCTCGTTGTGGTTGTTGCCTAAAGATAGACAACGGTATTGTTTTATGACTAAACGCAAGTAAACTCGCGTTAGGGTCCTAGGAAGGTTATAGTCTAGGTCAAAGCATTACTAATAACCTAATTCCCTATAACCATTGGCTCTGATACCAACTTTTCTGTCACACCCCGACCACGTAAAACAACGAAACGTGGCGAAAACGTCGGGGAGTGTTGTAACAGAATTAATTGTTTCACAACCATGGTAATTAAAGTTACGTTTTATTTATCAATCAAGAGAGTTTCATTGTCTTAAACAAGAAACAAAGGGTACATAACATAATTTAACTAGTTCTTGCTTCGTTTTAAGTCACTAAGGCACAGGTCCGCCTAAGTGTGTCTCGATCATCCTATGCAACAGCTCCTGAAAACACATGTGAAAATAGGTACATCAGCATAAAAATGCCTGTGAGATACATAGGTTTTGTGAAAATAGGATTCATGACTTGAGTTTAAAGAAACTGTTTAATAAAAAGTAGCCATGAATCTTGTTGAGTGTTCCCTTTCATAAATCATTTGAAAAGTGATAAATAAACCAAATGATATGTATATGTATAAGAGAATAATGTATGGTTAAGTGAATAACCATGAAAAATGGGTTTGTATAAGTTAAGTTATTTGTAAAACGATGTTTATGTGAAGATTGTATTGTAGATGTAATATGTCTAAACTGAAATGGTTTAAATAACGCTATGTTATGTAATACCATAAAAGCACTTATATATAGGAAGTACCAGCGGCGTATCCACCATGTTTTTATCGTATTACACGTCGCCTCGTTACTTAAATCACTTACCCAAACAACCACCAAAATGTAATGTTTAACAATTGTAGAAATGTTTATGTATGGTCAAATACGGTTCACACGGTTCAACAATTACAAACGGTTCATATAATCAAATGGTTACAATGGTTCACATAGTCAAATAGTTACAACGGTTCACATAGTCAAATAGTTACAAACGGTTCAAAATGTAACATAATGTGTTCATATGCTGGATGCGCATATGCAACAAAATGCAATGTAAAACAATGTGTCCATATGTTGAGTAAACATATGCAACTAATGTAATGTAAATCAATGTGCTAGCATGCTCAGTCAACATACATAGCAGAAATGTAAAGTAAAACAATGTACTAAGTATGCTAACTAAACATACATAGTGAAACAATGTAATGTAAATCATGTACTAATAGTGTACTAATGAGCATAGCAAGTATATGATGTGAAAACAGGAAAGCACGAAAGTAAACAAGTAGGCACATGTGTTTCACCCCAAAACGTTTGAAAAACAGTAAAAGAGGGGTCTATGTACTCACATGAGATTGCCTAGAAGTCCTTGAGTAACAACCAAGCAATGCTAGAGATCACGGAAAATCAACGGCACCTAATATAGGTAACTATGTTAATAAACCGGACCTAAATCAGAGGATCGGATAGAATGAGGGTTCGTAAACCAAATGAGTATGGAAACTCATGTAATATGGTTTATCAAAGCCTACATACTACAATGAAACATACCCTAAGTGCTTACGACCCATTACGACCCGTTTAGGTAGCTTATGCTAATTTAACGCGTCGTTCGCGTAAAACGCGTTCGGAATGCCTAACTAGCCCTATGATAAGTAAAATATGCCTTAACATGTCTAATATTGTTGCTAAATCAGTTTAGATATAAAAAATTATGTTACATAGGCTTAAAATGAATTTTGGCGTAAAAAGGGCATTTTGGTAATTTACCTAAGGCATATAAACTACCTATCATGCGACTAATCAAACCTAAGTGACCATAAGGTATAACCTCGGAAGGTTATTCCCTATGCTACTATGGTCACTTAACATGTTTGGTCGGATCCTAATGATCGACCAAACGGGTCGTGTTCGAAAGTCTAAGCGGGTGTTTAGTCCGCTTGACTTTCGGCTCCACACAAGCACTAATCTAAAAAAATAACGAGCTAAACATGCTAGAACATGTTTAGTTAAGTTAGAAAACAGGTTTTGATAGCAAAACAGGTTTTGGCCGAAACTACGACTCGTCACTGAGCCTAGATAACGTGGTAATCAGTAGGTATAGTCACTAGGGACTATAACCATCGTGATTACGCTCACGTTATGAAGTTCAAACGAACTTCGCGTTGACCATAAACTGGTCAAAGCATAAAGTCAAACGCAGTTTGACTTTAACGACAAATACGAAAGAAAAGAACGAAAGAATACTTACAGAAGGTCCCCATAAGCTCTTGATCCGATTTACTCTCAGGTATGAAGCATAAACTTCAACTTAGAGAGCCAAAATCAGATTCAAGTGTGCTTTGGGAGGAAGTGAGGGTGGGTATTTATAGGAATTCAAGAACCGTTAAGATCGTTCATCAAAAACTGAGCTTTGATCTGGACCTTACATGTGTGCCCATGGTTTTCTAAAACCATGGGAGCCCCTAATATGGACTATGTTCATTGAATACCAGCCCATGGTTTTGCAAAGCCATGGGTTAAAACCATCAACACTTCAAAATGGACTAGGTTCATTGAATCTGCCAGAAATTTCAAAAATGGTCCCTGCACTTGTAAAACTTGATTTTTGGCACTTTTAAGCCCCGTTAACCCCATTTCAAGGCTCTAAAATAAATTTAAAGTATAGGGAACTTAAAATATGCTCAAAAACATCTCAGATGTCGGTTCGTTTGGTCGTACGGTTGCGTTATTCGCTTAATTACGACGGAAGTCGTAACGAACGCAAAAACGATCCAAATTAAGCGACGAATGGAATTTTCTCATGCCAAACACTAAAATAAAATATTTTAGTGCTTACATAAATTTTTGGATGTCCGGATGTATTCAGAACATAAGATATGCGCGAAAATGCAAACTTATGCACTTTTTGACGCTTTTAGTCCCTGAATGACCCAAAAGTTTATTTTAGCACACCGAACCCCTCAAAGCCTATTTCTAAGCTATGTAAAGGATATTTATGGTATGTTTAACTTATGGTCATGTTCTGGAATTTCTGTTCCAGTACGAATCGTCATACTTTCGCAGTTTGTCAAATTAAGTCCCTGTAGGCGATTAAACTTGATTTTGCCATACCAAAGCCTTCAAAACTTATTTCTAAGTTATGTAAAGGTTATTTAAGGTATGTTAAGCCTATTTCACTATTCCGGAGTGTTCGTTGCATTAAACTGGTTATATTTACGCATCAGTGCGCGTATAACCTTCCAGAAAGCGATTTAAAGCTTGAAATCGAACAAGAATTGATATGTGCAAAAGATACACATATTTATACAAATCCCAAGTATGAAATACAATACTTCATTGGTTTGGTGTTTGTTTGATGGTCGCAGTGACCCAGGTGTCACATTAAAGAAATTAACCATAATTTAGGTGGTTAATCAAGTGTAGAAATACATATTTAACAAGAAAAACTCAAGAAGAAATATTTTTAGAAAATTAATTTACAAGTTGTAAAGAACTAATTTCTTCAATAATGATGTTTTTAAATAAACAGCCACACTTTAAAGGGTAACTAAGCTTACTAAACACACAAGTAAGTTATTACAATTTTTTGTAAATTTTCAAGTTCATGAAGTAGTAATTTATGCTTGATTTTGGCGAATTGGTAAGTGTTGATTGGTTTATTGTTGATTGTGGTGATTTATAAAAGAAAATGATATGCTTTGAAAGCATGGAAACCTCCATTTTTAGGGGAAACTATGGCAAAATTTTTCTAGAAATTTAACACTTGGAAAAATATTTTTTTAAACAAATATTTACAAGTATATTTTAAACCATGGATTTTCATATAAAATTTGCCATAATTTTTGTTACAAAAATTATAAATATTGGAGGTTGGTTTTTTGTAAATAAAAGTGACTAAATATGTATTTAGGAAAATATATATTTAGATGTCACCATGTGTGTGATTATTTGTATATTATGTGTATTAGTTATATTATTTTAGGACTTGAAATAATATAATTCACCAAAATACCAAGAAATTACAATCCTAAATATTACCAAAATTACAAGAAATAAATATATAATTTATACCCAAAATATTGGTGAAACCAAACAAGGAATATAACTCACAAAAATATTCCAGAATTTGATTCATAAGTATATTTTGTTAATTAGTATTTTGGACACCAAGAAACAAAAATATGATTTTTACAATTATTACAAAATATATCATATTTTTGACAAGGAGAAAATATATTATTTTTGGGTAAATAAAAATATATATTTTCTTGAAATTATTAGAAGATATATTATTTTTCGGAGAAAATATATATTTTCTTGAATAAACATGAAATACATTATTTTGGGTGAAAAATAAGTTTATATATATTTTCCAACTTAAACTTGAAAATATATTATTTTTTAGACTTATATGAAATTTATAAATATTTTTGCCAAGGGAAAAATTATAAGTAATTTTTCTATATAATATTTCTTAAAATATATATTTTGGGAATATATATTGACATATTTTTATTAGAAATATTATTCCGGAAAAATTAATACAAAAATTAAGTATGAGATACTTAATAAACACAATAAAAATACGTATTCTCGTACGTATAAATACACAACGGAATACACCACCGATACTTGGCAAAAATATACAAGTATTAGAATACGAATATAAATACACCCATCCTTGGGAAGTTGTACAAATACATAAAAGTGTCAAGTTAAAATATATTACTTTAACAATTATTCCAAAATGAAATAAATATAAGAGTTAATTACATAGTTAGTCCCTGTGGTTTGCACAAAGTAACATACCTAGGTACTAATAGTTTAAAATCACATTCTAGGGTATTAACTTTTCATTTTATAACGTTTGGAGGTATTAACGTTATTTGTAGGTTTAAAATCACATTCTATTAGTACCTAAGTATGTTATTTTGTGCAAACCACAGGGACTAACTATGTTAATACCCTAGAAGTTAATACCTCCAAACGTTACAAAATGAAAAATTAATACCCTAGAAGGTGATTTTAAACTATTAGTACCTAAGTATGTTATTTTGTGCAAACCACAGGGACTAACTATGTAATTAACTCTAAATATAATTTAAGTTAAAATATTTATTATTTTAACAAATAATTATATAACTTGGAATAATATTAATGACACAATGAAACGTAACTCGAAGACACTAATTAATACTAAGGCAAGGCACGACCCGCTCGTCTAATAAACCGTAGTACGTTGTAGGTAGTCGTGTGAACGAGTATCAGCTGTGAGTTACATCAGATTGAAGAACGCAAAATTGTGAGTTCATGTCCCCCTTTTCTTTAACTGTTTTTGTTTTATAACTTCAAGGGTGAAGTACATGTTACAAACTGTTTACAAACGTTTATATGTGGTATGGTTAGCTAAGGAAAGGTACTGCTAGATCATGTGAGTGGTGGGTACAACGCTTAAGACCATTAATCCTCGTAGTAGGACCGAGGGACATGAGTGATAGATCTATTTGGGTGTAGCGAGCCCCACCCATGTGGACCGGGGTTTGGCCCATGAGGTGACTATGTCTTACACCCGGAAGCCTGGTGTAAAATCTACTAGGTTTGAGCCTTCCTGCATCACGTCACACATATTAATGGCTTTGCAAACCATTAATCGATCTGTTTCCTTGTTTTCTTTCATACCGGGGTTTACGAAACATACATACTTACAATGATTTCAAAGGTTTATTCGTGCACACTTACAAAACACTTGAACTCGCTCAACTTTTGTTGATGTTTTCAAACTACATGTATTTCAGGAAATTAAATGTGGATCTGGCGGGCGTTTGGAAGTTTCAAGTGATGTTGAAAATAAAAGATGTCATCCGGTGACTAAGGGTTTGGATTGTGTATCTTATCCTAGATAAGATACATAGTTCAAAGCCTAGTTTTTAGTAGTATCTTTTGTCGAGTCCTTATGGAACTCTAAAACAATCTGAATGGTTTGTAATTTAGATTTGAAGTTTGTGTTTGGATTCTAAAACAATGTTGTTGTGATGTTTTAAACTTAATCAATGGATGAACATCTTTGGTTTTATCATATAGTTGTTTGTTATGGTTGAATGCAATGATATTAAGAAAGTCACACATAATCACGCTTCCATAAAAGTCAGGGTGTGACAGTTTGGTATCAGAGCTTCGATTGTAGCGAACTAGGATTCTTTCTCGAGTCTAGACTACAATCATTAGGGCTCTCACGAAAATAAATTTTACAACATGTTTTCATTGCATACACGAAATGCCCAGATCTAGGGAACAAATGTTTTTACAAAAGGAAAGACAAGAAACACGATGGCAAGGTTACATTTATGGTTTAGTCTGGGATAGACTAGGAAAGACAAGCATGTATTCAAGTCAGTTATCACTTAAAACGCGTGGAGTGTTATGTTAGAGGCATTATGACTTGATTGCATAATAGTAATAGTGGTTAATATATGTGCACATGTTATGATTATTATGTAACAGGTACCTATGGCGTCATCCGATAGCGGATTGTCCGACGACCATGATCCCATGGCAGTAGTCTCCGACGATGAGGTTGTGCCAGAGCCGGAGATCTTCACGTCAGATTCAGAGAGTGACCCGAAGATGATGTCAGATGACGAGGACGACTTCCAGTTGTTCGTGTTGCCCGAATTTGGCGATGATTTACCACTTGCTGATGGCATTCCACACGAGGATCCTTTTCCCATTTCTGTTCCAGTCCATGATCATCTCATCATTGGGCATCCCAATGGTGAGCACATCATGGCTCTGATCCTCGATCATGTTCCTCTTGTGGTCATTCCGCCTGAGGATTGGTCTTTCGACGATCTATTTGATGATGATGTTGATTTGTTTGTTGATGATCCTTCCATTGATGCCCAGGGTGATGGAGAGATTGAAGAGGATGTTGTTGCTGCCCCACCTCCTGAGATTCCTGTCGTTGAGATATCCTCCGATTCTAGTTTGCACTCCATCTCAGATTCCTTTGAGTCTGTGACGTCCTCAGCTTTACAGGCGGTCGGATTACAGCGTTACGCTACTGATTCTGATGATGATACGGCTATGTCTGCTGCACCATCTCCTCCACACGACCCCGAGCCTGGTCCTGAGCCAGATTTTGTTCCTATCGATCAGCCTGATGTTGCACATGCGGATCTCGAGCCGATACCTGATCCTGACCATGTTCCTTTTGGTTTACCAGACGTTGCACCCCTTATTCTTGACCCAGTTTCTGCACTTATTGACCCTCCAGTTGTTGAGCCATTTATTCCTCCACCCGCACCCGCTAATGTTGCTCCTCTCCCTTCTGTAGAGTCCGATGTCCATCGCACTAACTTGCCTATCGTTTTCTTACAGGACATCCCTGCACCCCGTCCAGGGGAAGGTACTTCAGGCCAGCACCCGTGTGACGATCATTTTGCTTCAGCAGCTTTTCCTCAATTCCCTCATGCTACACCTTTTGCTCCTTTCACTTCTTTACCACTTGATGAGCCTTTCCGATGGTTCCCATCGTATTCTATGCCGATTTCAGATCCCTGTTATCCCTCCCATTTTGTTGGTTATACACAGGATGAGTTGCTTTTCTCACTTCAGCTTCAGTTTGAGTTTATGAGTCACATAATTTTGGAGCTTGAGCTGACACCACGTCCCCTACCGTGTCCTTGTCAGCCTACTTTTGTTCCCCCTTGTTCATCACCGTCTCCTTTTGCACATCCACCTGCACCTCTTACTCCTTTTCCAGAGTTTGATGCTCGATTCCTTACTGTCGAGCAGCAGATCAGTTACTTGCTTCGTTATATTTGCAAGCTCGAGGAGGAGTTCGCACATATTCTCAGTTTGCTCTTCCTCCCTCCTCCACCTCCGCCATTAGTACAATAAGTTTTTGGTCTTATGCAGATTGCATTACTTTTGGTGAGAGCACCACTATTGAGCTGAGATTGTAAAGACTTTTGAAGACCACCTTTTGACTAGGTGATTTTGAACATTGACAGACTTATTGGACAAGGGTAGTGTGACCCTGTGTCCCTTTTGATGTGATACACTTTGTAAACAATGTAACTGTGGTTGGTAATTAATGAAAGCTCAATCGTCATGTTCCCACTAAACACATTGTAGGATTGCTTGCTTATGTTATGATTGTGTTGCTGCATGATTGTCTGATATAATGATTGATTATATATATATATATATATATATATATATGTACATACGACCTTTAGACAATTACTTATTTACTTAACGTATAAGACCTGAGCTATCCGATCTTCTTCTTAGAAGATGCCTCCTCGAAGGAACACTCAGTTGCCCACGACCGAGGCAGAATTACAGGAACGCATCTCGCAGGCAATCGCACAACATGAGGCCCTTCGCTCCGAACACAGCGGAGGCACCTCATGGAATAACCCACCTAATGGTAATGTTTAAGTCACTTAAGACACATTACAATACGTTTGGACATTTCCAAGTGCGATTTTCTAGCGCTTCCTGTGAATGATGTTGCTTGAGTACAGGCTGTACTTACAAGCAGTTTTTGGACTGCAAGCCTCTGAACTTCGACGGCACTGGAGGAGCCGTAGCTTTTGTAAGATGGATCGAGAACACGGATTCTGTTTTGTGAATGAGCGGATGTACTCCAGAGCAACAAGTCACATACATTTCTGGACTATTTCAAGATGGTGCTCTGTCATGGTGGAACCTTCAGGTTCAGACGTTGGGCGAGGCTGTTGAGTATGCTTTGACATGGAACGAACCGAAAGAATTGATGCGTAGGAAGTATTGTTCTCAGGCGGAAATCCATAAGCCGGAAATTGAATTCTGGAACCTGAAGACGGAAGGTCCAAACGTGGCAGAATATGTGTAGAGACTTCATGACTTGTCGCGAGTTGTTCCATATCTGGTGGAACCAGAGTTTAAGAGGATAGAACAATTCTTCTGGGGATTGGCGCCTCAGATTCTGAGCTTGATGACAGCATCAAAGCCTCCAACAATTATCGATGTGATTGACTTAAATGTGGCGCTCACTAGAGAAGCGATTAGATTGGGAAAATTTTCAACCTCTGAAGAGAAGAAGGAGACTCATGCGAAGTCATCTGGGAAGAACAAAAGAAAGTCTTCAAAACTAAAGATAGGCACCCAAGCCAGTTATGAAAGCTCTAAAGCAAACAAAAGAAGGGAAGTGGACCCGCCTTGGGGCATGCAAGCTTATGGAACCACCAATAAGGCCGGTGGTAAGGTTTACTTGGGGACTAAGCCGAGATGTGATGAGTGCAAATTTCACCACGAAGGTCGATGTCTCAGGCCTTGGTGCGATAGGTGTGGAAAGGAAGGACACAGTAAGGATGCCTGTTGGGCGAAGTATCCCAAACAAGGAGGTTATGATGACGGCAACCAAGACGGAAACTATAATGGTAGAGTTCCAGGTTGCTTCAAATGTGGGGACGTGGGGCACTTTAGGAAAGATTGCCCAAAGAATAACCAAGCCCGCGGAAGAGTGTTCAACATTGGAGCTAGGGAAGCTCGCCAGGATCCGAACGTAGTCACTGGTACGTTCCTTATTAATCAACACTTTGCAACTGTGCTATTTGATACCGATGCCGACTATAGCTTCGTATCCCTAGAGTTTAAGAATATACTTGGTTTAGTGGCAAGTAAGTTAGATATTCCGTACTCGATAGAACTAGCTAATGGGAAGCTAGTGGAAGCCAACGAAGTGATGAGAGGCTGTGTGTTAGAGCTTGAAGAGCATGAGTTCTCGATAGATCTTCTGCCAGTTGAGTTGGGAAGCTTCGACGTAGTGATTGGGATGGATTGGTTGTCAAGTAATCGAGCTGAGATTGTATGCCATGAGAAGATTATCCGCATCCCGATGGCGAATGAAGAGTCGATCGTGATTCATAGGGAGAAGCAGGATACGCCCTTATGGATTATTAGTTGTTTGAAGGCACGGAAGTTTTGCGTAAAGGATGTATTGCCTTTTTTGCTCATGTCATGGACAAAGAGGCTGAAGAACCGAAGCTCGAAGATATCCCTGTGGTAAGGGAATATCCCGAAGTCTTCCTTGAAGACTTGCCAGGATTACCTCCTCAACGACAAGTCGAATTCTACAATTGACTTGGTTCCGAGCGCCGCGCCTGTAGCCAAGGCACCTTATCGACTTGCGCCTTCAGAGATGCAAGAGTTGGCAGCGCAGCTTCAGGAGTTGTTAGACAAGGGGTTTATAAGACCAAGCTTCTCGCCTTGGGGAGCTCCAGTACTGTTCGTTAAGAAAAAGGACGGTAGTTTTCGAATGTGTATCAACTACCGGGAGCTGAGCAAGCTAACCATCAAGAATCGGTATCCCTTGCCGAGGATTAATGATTTATTCGACCAACTGCAAGGATCCAACTCCTATTCCAGGATCGATCTTCGATCGGGTTATCGCCAGCTTCGGATTCAGGAAGAAAGTATACCAAAGAACAGTGAGTCAACAATTTGTTTTAAACATACGCTAATATTGTGTTTTATACACGGTACGCAAAACAATTATACATAGAATGCAAAACTTTGAGACTCTAGGAGACATGTACCTAGGACCTTCGGGAACTTATGTCGAAGCTCATTAAAGGTTATCACTTAGGAACTATGACAACTATGCTTTGTAAATCGAAGTACAATGTAAAACAATGTTAATTATTAATAAAACAATGTGTTTTGGTGTTATTATATGTGTAATTGTGTTTGATGATTTTACGATTTGATTCGATTCCGATTTCAAGCTTTAAATCGCTTTCTTGAAAGTTATATGCAAACTGGTGCGTAAACGCAGTCAGTTTAACGCGACAAACACTCTGGAATAGTGACATAGGCTTAACATACCTTAAATAACCTAAACATAGCTTAGAAATAAGGTTTGAGTGGTTCGGTGTGCGAAAATATGCTTATTTGATCTTACAGGGACTAAAAGTGACAAAAACGGTGTAAGTTTGCATTTTCGCGCATATCTTACGTTCTGACCACATCTAGACATCCAAAATTTTTGTAGACACTAGAATATTTTTATTTTAGTGATCGGCATGCAAAAATACCATTCGTCGCTTAATTTGGTTCGTTTTGGCGTCCGTTCGAGTTTCGTCGTAAGTAACCGAACAACGTGACCGTACGACCAAACGAACCGACATCCGTGATATTTCCTAGCATATTTCAGGTCCCTACACTTTGACGACCTTGTAGAGCCTTGAAAATGGCTTAACAGAGGTTAAATACGTCAAATACGCGAGTTTGGGTGTGCAGGGACTGTTTCTGACATTTTTTGAAAGTATCAGCCAGGTGCTCGCGTCGCGCGACCACCCCCTGGTCTTTCTGTCGTGCCACGCCACCATATGATATGGACAGAAACCTCATTTTTGTGCAGCAGATTGAAGTTCAGGGGCCATTCTTGCAATTTCTTTGTGTGGTAGCCAAGTTAGCACCTCCCCAAGTAAATTAGCTGGCCCTAACACTTGTATGGCTAGGATTTAATGCTTGATGGCCACACAAACACTTGTTTTGATCTTGTGAGTTCATGACAAGTATAAATAGCCTAGCATTTCATTTGTTGCAACTCACACTTGATCTAAATTCTCTAAGTTGAGGTTTTATAACTTCATACCTGAGAATTATAAGATCAAGTTCTAACAAGGACCCTTTGTAAGCTTCCTTCGTTCTTTTATCGCTTTCCTAGCGAGAAAGTCAAACAGTGTTTGACTTTCAGCTTTGACCAGTCAATGGTCAACACGAAGTTCGTTTGAACTTTGCAACGTGAGCATAATCACGATGGTTATAGTCCCTTGTGACTATACCTACTGATTACCATGTTGACTAGGCGTAGTGACGAGTCGTAGTTTCGGTCAAAATGTGCATTTAAGCGTATTTTGCAACCAAACTACTCTTGGGTATCAAAACACTTTGTTTTGATATCAAAACCTGTTTTCTAACTTAGGTAAGCATGTTTTAACATGCTTAGCTCGTCACTTTTAGTTTAGTGCTTGTTTAGAGTCGTAAGTCAAGCGGTCTAAACCACCGCTTAGACTTTTGAACTCGACCCGTTTGGTCAATCATTAGGATCCAACCAAGCATGTTTAGTGACCATAGTTGCATAGGGAATAACCTTCCGAGGTTATACCTTATGGTCACATAGTTTAAGTAGTTGTATGATAGGTAGTTTATATGCCTTAGGTAAATGACCAAAATGCCCTTTTCATGCATAATTGAATTTTAAGCATATGTAACCCAAAAATTTGTCACATAACTGATTATGCAACATAATTAAGCATGTTTAGGCATATAATACTTGTCATAGGACTAGTTAGACGTCTCGAACGCGTTTTGCGCGAACGACGCATTAAAGTAGCGTAAGCTACCATAATGGGTCGTAACGGGTCGAAGGCACTTAGGTTAGGTTCCGATTTAGAATGTAGGCTTTGTTAAACCATATCACATGAGTTCCAACACTCATTTGGTTTACAAGACTTCATTCCATCCTATCTTCCGATTTAGGTGTCGATTTATTTACTAGTGATCCGGTTACTAGGTACTACTTGAATTTCCTTGGTTGCCTGAGCTTCGCTAAGTTCTTTAGATCAAGGATAGCCTTCTATTCAAAGTGAGTACATAGTTCCCCTATTTTACTATTTTCGATTGTTTTGGGGTGATTCATATGTATTAAAACGATTTCGATATTTAAACGATGGTTTCAAAAACAATTAAGATGGTTTATATTAAACTAATAACGATTTCGATAATGTGAACAAACTTGTTGGACGTAGTTACATAACGAATGACATTCATTAGCATTGATCAAGCTGACCAGTATTAGGTTATGGTACCATAGGATCTGACAAATCCCGTTATCAGACTACACCCATGGTTATGTGTGGGGGTTATGTAAGTAACGACCGAATATGGTGATTGTTAACTTACCCTTTGGTGGTTTGTTAATGTGAGAAACGAGATAGTCGAGTCACGAAGGTTTGAATGTTATTAGCGAGACGACTAAAAGTAGTTTCACAATTAAAACGAGAACAATTTTGGAAACGAGTTAAACGATTTGAAACGACTTAAACGAGATAAACGAATTCGATTAAACGATTGGTTTTGGGTAGTGATTAGATAATGGGATGGGTGTAGCATGATAAAAGCAGGGTAGATACGCCGCTGGTACATCTTATATACAAGTGCTTTTATCATATTACATTTCATGTCATTATTTAGTTCACTTGGTAAACGATTTTGAAACGATGTTACACAACGAGGTTTTCGAAATGATATAAACCATACGAGTTTTATTAACGAGTTTTTACGAGATGTTTTACGTGTTGGTTTACTAAAACAAATGTTTTGGGGTTAAGAATCATGGCTATGAGATTTTATAAACTATAACCATCTTGATTTGAGTTGGTTAATTATGTTGCAATACACTTTTCAAAACGAGGTTTGTACTTTTGACTCTTGTAGTCTAATGAGGTACTGCAACATATAAACGAGCCATGAATCCGACACTCTTATAAAACCTATGTGCTCGCCAGCATTTCTTTGCTGACTTTGTTTTTACATATGTTTCAGGTGGTATTTCTTGATGTTGGTTGCTAGGATACATGAGTCACATAGGATCTGGACGAGGCTTTAGTGACTTAATAACGATAATAGACGATGTTTAATTTGTTTGTTTGGTTAAAGACAATGTAAATTACTTAATGAATCAATAAAACAAAACTTTTAATTACCATGGTTGTGAAACGATGATTCTGTTACAACACTCCCCGACGTTTCCGCCATGGTTTGTTGTTTTACGTGGTCGGGGTGTGACAGAAGAGTTGGTATCAGAGCCAATGGTTATAGGGAATTAGGTTATTAGTAATGCTTTGACCTAGACTATAACTTTCTAGGACCCTAACACGAGTTTACTTGCGTTTAGATTTTAAAACAATACCGTCACCTATCCTTAGGTGATAACCACAATGAGAACACAAGTTTCAAATCCGCTTCGAAAATTAATCATCTATTCTAAGATGATTAATTACTAAGGTTTGAACCCTCCGTTATAAGGTTTTGATTGGGTCTAAATAATGTGAACACGTGCAAACTGGAAGAGTGAATGCCTATACCCTGAGTTTTCTGTCTAAGGCTAGAGTGTTCGTACAAATCCGCAGTATCGGACCAGTCACTCTTACCTCGGAACTCTTGGGGTGAGTGTTCACTTATAGGCGAGCATGTCTTCAGTGATACATTATTATGACCTATTTACTTTGATTAGTCACTGTGTATCATTTGTTTGTTCGAGGCAACGAATTAATGATCGCCTTCCTTGTGTTTTGTCGATGTTTTCAATACCTCTTTTGTTTTTGCAATTGTCAACCTCATTCATTTCTCATGTTTCCTTGTTAGACAATGCCTCCTCGATGTGATGCTCAACCTTTTACTGCTGAGGAAGTCGCAGCCCTTGTTGCTCAACAAATGGCTGTAGTACTTCCAGGCGTAGTGACCCAGATCCACCAATTATACAACAAAAATAATAACAATAATGCACAATGTAGTTTCAAGAACTTCAATTCGGCTAAGCCGTTGAAGTTTTCTGGGTCACAAGGAGCAACCGCGCTCCTGCAATGGTTTGAAAGTATCGAGAGCACATTCAGACATGTACAGTGTCCGAATGAGCGTAAGGTTGAGTTTGCATCAAGCGTGTTCGAGAAGCGTGTACATACATGGTGGAACGGAGTGATGCGTGATAGGGGTGCCAAAGTTGCATTAGCACAAACATGGGAAGAACTTCGAGCTCTCATGCTAAGAGAGTTCTGTCTCCGTCACGAGATTCGAGCTTTAGAACGAGAATTCGATGATCTGAAACAAGACGGGGGAGAACACTGTGCTTATACGGATCGATATGAGGAGCTCAGCTTGTTGTGTCCTATGATGGTTACCCCGTTGGAGAAGGCAATTGAGAGGTATATCGATGGATTACCCGATTCTGTGCAAGATATTATGACTGGCAGTAATCCTACCACTGTCCGTCAAGCGATTGAATTGGCTGCTACTCTGACCGAGTCTGAGGTCAGAAAGGGTAAATTGACCCGTAAAGGTGACAAGAAGAAATCAGCCGATTCTGCACAAGACAAGGGGTAAGGGTATGTCACACCCGCTCGTAGCGGAAGCACGAGGTGTGATCTGTTCGGTTCTCATTGCATAACGATATAAGTAAACATACTAAATGAATAAAACATGCTCCAATGCCATTGTCATAATTGTTCATAAGATCTCAACATAAGTTAAGTACATTGTTTACAAACCATCAAATGAAAATAAGTTGTCATTGTTTCATACATCAAATGTAAGTCTAAAAATGTCAAGGCTTTGACCACTATATCACCGCAAAGAGGCGGTATATAACAGGCAAACCCTTCAATAGTTGGCATGGAGTATTGATACTTGTTTTCCTTGAACTGAAATCTTTGCATTGGTCCACTAATTCCCTGAAATACATGTAAGTTTGAAAACATCAACAAAAGTTGAGCGAGTTCATGCAGTTTAGCTGTATAAGATGTATCTGTATCAAAACAGTATGTAAGATGTATTTGTCTCAATTGTAATTGCATCCAAACTGGATATAAGATGTATCTGTAAAATGTGAGATGTATTTGTATTTGTATCAAATGAAGTATGAAAAGCGTCAATGAAATCGTGATCATTAATGTTTTGCAAGGACATTAATATGTGTGACGAAATAGGAAGCAATCCAACCCTAGACGATTTTAATTGTATCGACACCATGTCGTAGGGCAACAAAAGCACTCCTAAGCAAACGAATGGCCATGAGTGGGGCTCGCCAAAACCCATTAGATCTAACCCTTTTGTTCCTTGGTCCAAACTTAGATTAATGGTGCTTTAGTTATGGCCCTAATTTCGCACATGATCTAAGGTGTTTCATTCCTTGACTTATCATACTATTATACATGTATTTTCCCCAATAGTTGTAAAGCTTGAAAAGTATTTAAGATGAAAAGGGGACATGAACTCACAGAATTGCATCCGTAAACTGTATGTAATTGTAACCTCACTTGCAGTTGTCTTGAATTGTATCACGACCTACAAAGGTCCTAGATTTGTTAGACACTTCGGTCTTTGTATTGGCTCATGTACAAGTCTTCTATCTTGAATATGTATTAAGACTTGTTTGTATTTGTTATTCGTTGAACTGTGTATTAGATGTATGAATTGTTAAACTATTATATATATATTTCACCAAATATATATATATATATATATATATGTAATCTTGTATCTTGTGAGTTGTATCATCGGATCTTGTCCTCTTGATTTTATGTCTTATATGAATCAATTGTATACTTGTATTTTTATCAATTATGTCATTGGGCCGAGCCCATGTTTTCATATCATTGGGCCGAGCCCATGTCTTAATGTTATTGGGCCTAGCCCAAGAATTTATGTTATTGGGCCCAAATGTTATTGGGCCTAAATAGTATTGGGCCTAAATAGTATTAGGCCTAAATAGTATTGGGCCTAAATAGTATTGGGCTTAATGTTATTGGGCCTTGGCCCATAGGTTTGGTATTGGGCTTAGCCCATGAGTTTTGATATTGGGCTCAGCCCATGTATTTATGTTAAGCCCATTTAGGAAGATAAGCCCATTAGTAAGTATAAGCTCATTTGTAAAATATACCCATTTGTAAATTAAGCCCATTTGTACATATCTAGTAATTTTTATAAAAATCACTAAGTATAAGTTAACATAATAACTTTTATAAGTTCAAAACATCCGGATATTGTTGTCGGTGATTTATATGTATTCGCATCGAATGATCGCTTAAGCGTCGCAGTAACTTCTCGGATTGGCGTTATGTTATAGATTCGTCCGTCGTCCGTTTTGCCCATAAGTTGTATCCGATGTCCGAATCGTCCGTAAATTGTATTCAAGTGTATATATATGTATTCTTGCAAATCTTTACTTGTAAATGTGTCTTGTATTTATTTGTATCATTGATTTCCAGATCCTAAGTTTTATATATATCTAATACCATTAGTAAACACATAACACATAACTTGTTAAAATCACTAAATATATATTTTACCAAAAATATATATTTATACTCATTTTTTCTTTTAGAAAGACCAACTTTCTAATCTTGTATTCTTGTAAAGATTTTGTTAAAACATGACCATTTTTATAACACATGATTTCTAGTAAAAAAAATTGGCCATAGTTTCCTTTGAAATATAAACTTTGCCATGTTTATCAAACATATCATTTTCTCTTCCAATTCAACCACAAGTTCCTCAAATTATTTCTACACAAAAATAACTTGAAATTTATAACAAAGTTTATCAAGATGAACTCATAAACATGTAGGGTTTTAGTATGATCATCAAATGTGTTTACTTGTATAAAAATCATACTTAACTTCAAGTTTTATCAAACATTTAGAAAAACCCATCTTTTATGTTACTTTTTTAAACCTTTCAAAGTTTATAATTTTTAGTGAAATCTTTTATACACTTTATCAACACCAATATTTATGTTCATCCATTTAATCATCATGTTCAAATAAACCCTTTTAAGACTTTCATGTATACTTGTTAGATTATGTTTTTAAACATCATCTAACAAGTTTATATATGATGTTCATCATAACTAGCTCAAATAAACAAGTAATAAGTCTCAAATCACCACATAAACAAACATATATATCATGATTATTATTTTGCTTCTTTGTATTTTCATATTATTATGTATGATTATTTAGTTATAACATGAAATTTTAACAATCATATGCATAAATAAATATGAAACTAAGAGATTTAGAAGCTCACTTCTAGCACTTGTGGCTAGGGATGATCTAGGTGATGATAAAGAACTAAGAAGATAATGATCTTGATGGTATAAGACTCTTGAATGGATGAAAAAGCTTCCTTTATCTTGTAAATGCTTTAGATCACCTTATGTGCCATGAAACTCCATGTTGATCATCAAAGAAATGATAAAATGAAATGGGTTTTTAGATGATGTTCTTGGTGAAAAGATGAAGATTGAAAGAGTTTCTTATGTGTGTGTAAAATATGGTGAAAAGTGATGATAATGTGCTAGTAAACTTAATGTGATTAAGTGTTATAATCATCCACCAATTTCATCCACTTGAAATAATGTAAATATCTAGATATTTTAGCAAAAGATTAAGGGTATGTGGGCCCCTTATTTACGAAAATTACATGGGGGGGTCTCATGTTTTGCTTCTTGTTTTACTAAAAAAGTGTTAGAATTTATTAGCAAAAGTTATAAAGTTTAGATGTTTAGGGATTTCCAAATGTTTTCAAGATGTTAGGTGATCATTACTAGTTTAAAATGATCCAAATAATGATAGATGGTTACTAAAAAAAAGATCCGATATCGTTCGGATAATCGTTACACTTTGTTTCCGTTTGTCGTTATTTGAACGCTAAGCTTGTGTAAATTGTGTGAATTGATGTGATTATGGTTCGGATGATACCCTAAGGTATCCTCATATGAATTCTATGTTGAACACTAATTTTACATGTTGCAAAAATATTAAATTGCTGAATTCTGCAGAATTTCTGCGGAAAAGTGTTGAAATTGTCGTTTTTAGTGTTTTTCGAGCAGTTTTTAGTGTTATCGGACTTCGGAAAGGTTTTAAACCAAACCCTTGTATTCCTAGTTAGGATTTAATGTATATTTGATGTTAGACTTTCGTCTGAGTCCTAAATATATCAATAAGATGGTTTTTGCGGATCCTGCGTTTTCGTCGGCATACTAGTTCGCTAAGTGCTTTTCTAGTTGTTTTGATGCATTGTTTAAACTGTTTCAAATGTAATCAATAAAAATGAATCATGTGCATCAAAAATAAGTATTCTGTGAGTATTCTAAGTGTATGTCATGAAATATGCATTTCGGATGTTTAAAACGCATAACTGTATAGCTGAAAATGAGTAATTTAACTACATGAAAGCTACCGGAAAGTCGCAGTTGTCACATTCTCCTCCTGTTATTTAGAATTTCATACTGAAATTCAAGCAGAGACATCCTTTGCAGGATTATTCTCAAACAGGTGAGGGTATTTGGCTTTGATCTTCACGTTCCCAAGTGTACTCGGGTCTGTGTCGAGAGTTCCAACGTACGTTTAATAATTTGATACGACTCCTCCATGATTTCTGGACTTTACAGTCCATGACCTCAACAGGTTCTTCAATGAATTGGAGTTTGTCGTCAATATGAATCTCATCTGCAGGGATGATAACCGTTTCTTGCGTTGGACTCTCTTTAAGATTCGATACATAAAACGTGTCGTGTATACTGCTAAGTTCGTCTCGTAATTTCAGCTTGTAGGCCATAGTGCCAATCTTCTCTAAAATTTCAAATGATCTAATGTAACGTGGGTTAAGCTTTCCACGTTTACCGAACTTCACTACACCCTTCCAAGGCGAGACTTTCAACAAGACTTTGTCTCCGACCTCGAAAGATAATGGTTTCTGTCTCTTGTCTGGGTAGCTCTTTTGTCGATCGCGAGCCGCCTTTATACGGTCTCTGATCTGAAAAAAAAAATTATCTGCAGTCTCTTGGACTAACTCCGGACCATTTAACTGTTTATTGCCAGTTTCCGCCCAACATAGCGAAGATAGACACTTTTGACCATAAAGAGCTTCAAACGGTTCAGCTTGTATGGTAGCTGTTATTGTAGGAAAACTCAACCAAAGGTAGACGAGCATTCTAATTGCCGCCTAAATCCATAACATACGCACGAAGCATATCTTCGAGTGTTTGGATTGTCCGTTCGCTCTGGCCGTTAGTTTGTGGATGAAAGGCCGTACTTAGATTTAAACGAGATCCAAAGGCCTGTTGGAATGACTTCCAAATTCTTGACACAAAGCGACCGTCTCAATTTGAGATGATTGAAATAGGCACTCTATGACGAGCCACTATTTCCTTGAGATAGGGTTTCGCTAGTTTCTCTGTACTATCCTTTTCCCGAATCTACAAGAAGTGTGCGGATTTTGTTAGTCTATCTACGATTACCCAAATCATGTCGTGACCTATTGAGGTCTTAGGTAACTTCGTAATGAAGTCCATCGATATTTGTTCCCATTTCCAAACGGGAATCTCGGGTTATTGTAACAAGTCCGAGGGTTTCTGATATTCAGCTTTGACTTTTGCGCAAGTCAAGCATTCTCCGACATAAGTCGCGATATCACTTTTGAGGTTAGGCCACCAATAGTATTCTTTTAATACTTAGGCCTATGTGCTTCCTCAAAATATCATCTCGAAGGCCGCCAAAGAATGGAACCTAATATCAACCCATAAGGTATAAAGTTCCATCTTCTTTTGGCACTAATTGTTCCTTCATGCCTCGAAGTGTTTCTGCTTGAATATGCTCTTCCTTGAGCGCTTGTGAATCATCTTCTCTAGTGCTTGAACTCTCAATGTTCGAACTCATTCCTTGCGGCTCAAGGCGCCTGCTACAACGTTCGCCTTGCTTGGATGGTACTTTATTTCATAATCATAGTCGTTCAGCAATTTAACCCTACGTCGTTGACACATACTTTGGTTGAATATGTGTTGAAGGCTTTTATGATCCGTGAAAATTGTACATTGAGTACCATATAAATAATGTCGCCATATTTTCAAAGCGAATACCACCGCGCCTAATTCAAGGTCGTGAGTGGTATAGTTTTTCTCATGAACTTTTAATTGGCGCGACGCGTATGCGATAACTTTTTTTTTTTACATTGCATGAGTACGCAACCCAATACTTGATGCGAAGCATCACAGTATACAACAAAGTCATCGGTACCGTCGGGTAGTGATAAGATTTTGACATGCTATGTACCAATCTTATGGATATGATGTAATGCTATTATTTGTTTTTTTATTAGGGCAAATTTATTGTCTTTCTGAGTGAGGAAGGTTAGAGGTTGAGCAATTTTTGAAAAATTCTCAATAAATCTCCGATGATATCCCGCTAATCCCCAAAAATTGTCAGACTCCAGTTGGAGTCTTGGGCACTTCCCAATCCTCATTTGCTTCAATCTTAGCTGGGTCTACTTGAATGCCTTTCTCGTTCACTACATGCCTGAGGAATTGTACCTTGCGAATCCAAAATTCGCACTTGGAAACTTTCACGTATAGTTTCCCCTTCTTTAGTAGCTCCAAAATGGTTCTCAAATGTTGTTCGTGTTCATTAGTCGATCGTGAGTATAAAAAAATTGTCGTCAATGAATATTATGATGAATTTGTCGAGATATGGCTTGCGCACGCGATTCATTAAATCCATAAAGACCGCTAGTGCGTTCGTTAAACCAAAAAGGCATAACGAGAAACTCGTAATAACTATAACGAGTTTTAAAAGCCGTTTTCGGTATGCTTTCCTCTTGAATTCGTAATTGGTGATACCCAGAATGTAAGTCTAACTTGAAATAGAAGCTCGAACCTTTCTTAAACCATTTGAGTTAGTTGGAAATTCATTTGTAACATGGTTTAGAAATATGAATTTTTGTTCATCGAAATGTTGTGCACTTTTGCAAAACTTGCATGTCTTTCCACCCCCAAAACCTTTACAAAGATGTATAATGGTAAACAGTGGCGGTTATGAACTCACAACGTCCTTATTCGGTCAACTACAGGGTTCAGAAGGTGCTAATCGATATGGAGATTTGGCTACGGGTGCAGCTCTCGTTACTAAGTCGATGTGAAACTCGACTTGTCGATATAGTGGTAGTCCTGGCAAGTCTTCAAGAAAATTTTCAGGAAATTATTTTATCACAAGAATATCTGTCAGCTGTGGCCCAACGGCCTTCTTGTCTACAACAAGTGCTAGAAAAGCAATACAACCTTTCCGTAAGCACTTTTGTGCCTTCATGAAATTAATAATCCGTAATGGTGTGTCGTGCTTCTCTCCATAAATAAAAAAATGTCTCTTCGTTCAGTAGTGGTAGGCGAATGATCTTCTCATGACAGAAGACTTCGGCTAGGTTATCGGATAACCAATCCATGCCAACCACTACTTCGAAACTACCCAACTGAACGGGTAAGAGATCGATATTGAATTTCAGCTCCAGACTCGACTAGTTTACCGTTTGCCAATTCTATAGAATTGAGGAAACGTCTAGCTTACTTGACTCAAGGCCAGGTACATTTTGAATTCTATGTAGTAAGGACTTCACTGTACAAATGTAGAGGGCAACCCAATCCCTATGTTTAGATGTAGGATAACCCAATCCCTATTTGTAGCTAGGACAATCCCGTCACTAGCCATGAAACTCATTTCACATGCATGAATTTGGTTGATAGAAAACGTGTCGGTGACTCTTAATGATTTGACAAGAGTCAGCTAATTCCCCATTAGCTAAGTTGATATAGTAATGTGTGTCTAACTAACATGAATCTAGTTCGAGTATATGTATAAAACCTAAAGACACCAGTTAAGCTCGGTGTTGGTATCAAAAGAATTGATACATAATGATTGTAGAGTACAATGTACTCATGATATCATTGGGATTTTGTGGAGTATTCATAGTTCTAACCATACACACACTTATACACTAGCTTGATTCATTCTTAAGTATTACCGTCTTTCAAGTCTTTGTTTTATGCCCGATCTCAGCACACTGCTACTCTTGGTACTTTTGCAAGTGTTCTCCTGATGAACGTCTCACTTGTCGCATTAAGGATTTCAGCAAGTTACCAGCATACCTCCTGGTGTCAAAATCATTTATGGCAGCAAATGCCTTTGTTTTTTTCGTCGCGAGAGTTTCCTTCCATTTGTTACTCACTCTTAAACCTTTCATAAGGTGTGAGAACCTTCGCCTCCCGTAACATCCTTGGTGAGACTAACTGCTAGAGTTACTGTTTGAGTGATCAAGGTAGGGTGAGAAGATGTGACCATACCTTGGATTTCAGGGCTAAACTTAAATTATAACTCTCAATGCGTTTGAATTCGGGCGTTACTATATATGGAACAACCCTTGAGAAACCATGAAAGCATCGAATGTAACCAACAACGTAGGCTCTAGTCGTGATCGAGTTCTAGAATAAAATCATATGAAAATTGATATGTAAATCAGATGATATAAAAGAATAATGTATGGTTAAATATATAACCAATTGAAATGTTGTGTATGAAATATATCATGTCCTGAAATAGAATAATATGTCTTGTGTAGAAGATGTCGTGTCTTGTGCAAAAATGTCGTGTCTTGTCTTTGTCGAAAAGATTTGGATAACACCACGATATGCAATATAATATAAGCACTTATATATAGGAAGTACCAGCGGCGTATCCACCATGCTTTTATCATATTACACACGTCTCGTTATTTACAAAAATGTCTTGTGTATACCAACGTCAAATGTCATGTATAATAATGTCTTGCGTAACAGTGTCATGTATAACCCACGTCTTGTGTAAAAGCAATGATTTTCAACACATAACTTTTGACTTAAACATTTGTTTCTTTTGGTGCCATGATATTTTTAATACACACTATTAAAAGAATCTAGACATATATTTGGATAAATATAGTCTATCATGCGCCCAAGAATGAAGAATGCAATCGGTCATGGAAACCTCAAGATCGCATTGTTCATATATGTTTGAATATATGATAATATGGATAACCGGGAAAAAAAATGATAATGTGAATAACCGCAACCAAAATGCGTAGTGCCTCTTGCGTGTATTGGTTATATGTTTAAGTGGCAAAGAAATAATTCGTTGAGGAGGGAAAGCCAACCCGTGGCCTCCGTCCCTATAATACGTATTCCATACTATATGGACCGCGGTCGTCCCAAGTAAAGAAATTTCTTTGTCGTACTTGCCCATGTGACGAATATGGTGATAGTTCTTGAGCTTCACGAGCTCTAACAAGATCATTAGAATCTCCAAAGATGTTGAATAGAATGCAATGAAGGAGTTGCAGCATGGCTCATGCCATAGCATCCCTTGGGAAAAGACAAATGTCAAGCGACGGAATTTATTGTATCATTTTCAATAAATATGATAAGATGGAATATGATAAGGTAAGGTAAGGTAAAGTAGGGTAAAGTGTCATAGACACCATGGAAATAGCCATGTACAAAAATTTTAGAATGTTGAGGAAAATACTTCATGAGTGGTTAACAAATTTTGTTTGTTTAGATGACTAGTCTCAACTGAATCGTGATGTAGATCGAATGTTAGGTGTGAACGAATACGTGTCGTCTTCCTGTATTGTATTGTATTGTATTGTATTGTATTGTATTGTATTGTATTGTATTGTATTGTATTGTATTGTATTGTATTGTATTGTATTGTATTGTATTGTATTGTATTGTATTGTATTGTATTGTATTGTATTGTATTGTATTGTATTGTATTGTATTGTATTGTATTGTATTGTATTGTATTGTATTGTATTGTATTGTATTGTATTGTATTGTATTGTATTGTATTGTATTGTATTGTATTGTATTGTATTGTATTGTATTGTATTGTATTGTATTGTATTGTATTGTATTGTATTGTATTGTATTGTATTGTATTGTATTGTATTGTATTGTATTGTATTGTATTGTATTGTATTGTATTGTATTGTATTGTATTGTATTGTATTGTGTTATACTAACCACCCCAGTTTGTGTTCTACTAGATAGGAAGAATTGAATCTCAAGTAATAACTTAAGAATTTTGAATGAATAGTGATCATTAGGTTAGCCCGTAGAGTCCACCAGAATTTCCATGCACTACAAGTTGTTATTACGTGGGCCCCCGTAATAATAAATTGCCTTGCATGGTCACCCTAGCATTCTCTCGTTCAGAGCAGACGGTCAGTCAGAGAAGGAATACTATTGTCAATATACCTTCAACATATGAGGGACATTCGTGATAGTTCACGTGTCAACGTCCGTTGTTATTATTCGCAGAATGGCATGACGTTAGATGAAATAGAAATGGAAAGAATCTGTAACAATAACAACTGAAGGGGCACCTTCAAGATGAGTACTTCATTTTCCTTGTCTGGACAGGAGTGTTTCAATCTTGATTAGTATCAGTCACAGGGACCTCGTCTCACTAATGGAGGTGTTGTCCAAGGTTACCACCTCCGCCTCGTTGTCACTATCATGGTCAGGTATCTCAGCATTCGCAAGAAAGCAACCATATTTTTCAGAATTAAGTTTAAGATTTCACTTAGGAATCATGTTCGCCATAAGCTCCGCAGTAGACGTGAGGTCGATATTTTCATCGTGCGAGTAAAGAATAATAATTGAGTTTGAAGTCGAAGGTATTTTGTTCTTGGCAAAATATTTTGTACAACACATATATAAATAAATCATCTATATATATATATATAATCACATGAAATCCTATCTAACAAGGATTTCTATCTTGCATAAGTTGAATTTGTATATGCTGAACTTGTAAACTGTAGTTTATGATGTATAAACTGATAATGTAATGTGTCTATCTTGTATACGCACTGATAATGTAATGTATTGTAGGCACATAGTCTGTTAATGTAATGCGCCTATCTCTCATAGACTTCACCCATGGAAATGTCCTTGCTTGGTTTTTATGAAATGAATTTTTTGTTTGTAGTGGACCTTGAAAAATGTTTATGCAAAGAAAACTTCCGGTTCATGTATAAATTGTTTTCGTGAGAGGTTCCTAGTGATTGTAGACTAGACTCGAGAAAGAATCATAGTTCACTACAATCGAAGCTATGATACCAAACTGTCACACCCGCTCGTAGCGGAAGCGTGAGGTGTGATCTGTTCGGTTCTCATTGCATAACGATATAAGTAAACATACTAAATGAATAAAACATGCTCCAATGCCATTATCATAATTGTTCAAAAGATCGCAACATAAGTTAAGTACATTGTTTACAAACCATCAAATGAAAATAAGTTGTCATTGTTTCATACATCAAATGTAAGTCTAAAAATGTCAAGGCTTTGACCACTATATCACCGCAAAGAGGCGGTATATAACAGGCAAACCCTTCAATAGTTGGCATGGAGTATTGATACTTGTTTTCCTTGAACTGAAATCTTTGCATTGGTCCACTAATTCCCTGAAATACATGTAAGTTTGAAAACATCAACAAAAGTTGAGCGAGTTCATGCAGTTTAGCTGTATAAGATGTATCTGTATCAAAACAGTATGTAAGATGTATTTGTCTCAATTGTAATTTCATCCAAACTGGATATAAGATGTATCTGTAAAATGTGAGATGTATTTGTATTTGTATCAAATGAAGTATGAAAAGCGTCAATGAAATCGTGATCATTAATGTTTTGCAAGGACATTAATATGTGTGACGAAATAGGAAGCAATCCAACCCAAGACGATTTTAATTGTATGGACACCATGTCGTAGGGCAACAAAAGCACTCCTAAGCAAACGAATGGCCATGAGTGGGGCTCGCCAAAACCCATTAGATCTAACCCTTTTGTTCCTTGGTCCAAACTTGGATTAATGGTGCTTTAGTTATGGCCCTAATTTCGCACATGATCTAAGGTGTTTCATTCCTTGACTTATCATACTATTATACATGTATTTTCCCCGATAGTTGTAAAGCTTGAAAAGTATTTAAGATGAAAAGGGGACATAAACTCACAGAATTGCATCCGTAAACTGTATGTAATTGTAACCTCACTTGCAGTTGTCTTGAATTGTATCACGACCTACAAAGGTCCTAGATTTACTAGACACTTCGGTTTTTGTATTGGCTCATGTACAAGTCTTCTATCTTGAATATGTATTAAGACTTGTTTGTATTTGTTATTCGTTGAACTGTGTATTAGATGTATGAATTGTTAAACTGTTATATATATATTTCACCAAATATATATATATATGTAATCTTGTATCTTGTGAGTTGTATTATTGGATCATCGTGTGACCCGAATGAGCCAATCAGAAGAGTTTTGAGTCAGAATCAAAGGCGGAATCAATGATTCTAACTTGATACAGCTTGATTTTCCCTAATTATCTTCTTATTACTGATTTTAAAGCTTTACAGATCGTTTGACAAATCGGCAGCACCTCGGCTCTGAAATTGGAAAGTTACAAATGATGAACCAGCTCAGGTATATATAGGGGTGACTATTTCGTATGAAACCAGCATTGCTATTTCGTGCGAAATACCATTGTGTTATTTCGTACGAAATAGTCCTTGCTATTTCGTGCGAAATACCCCTTTTACATACAAATCCTAATTTCTATCTTGCTGAGCACTGGATTATCCTATCTAGACACAAGACTCTATAAAGACGAAGTTAACAGACATCTATGCACCAACAGACTCCCCCTTGGATGTTGACGACGTCTTTAGCATCAAATCTTCAGTCTTTAGTCTTTGTCTATCTTCTTCTCTGTCCAATTTGTCTGACACTGTAAGCATCCTTCAATCTGTATCTTCAAACTCCCTTTTGAATGTTGATCTAGAATGTAAACTCCCCCTTTCAATATGCTGGAGCTCAAATTCTGGTTCAAACTTTACACTAACTTTGCCATGGGGATCTTGATTCCTGTTTCTCAATAATATAACATTACAATCTATTCATTTTTAAACTTTTCTTGTTTTTATCAGTTTTAATAATCCACTTAAGTATCTAGGTCCAAGTTAATGACCCTAGGCACTTAATTTATCTACCAAGTCTAACTTAATGACCTTGGTTGACTCGAGACAAAACAAAACTGACTTTTGTTCAACATTTTTCAAAATATTATCTTGAAAGTTACAAGTTTCAACTTAATGAACTTGTTTTGACTTTTCAAATTTCAGGTTTAACATGATAAGCTCATGGCTCTTCTGTCAAGCTCAGAAACTTCATGCATCTTCTTCAAACTGCGAATCTGAAGATCAGCTTTCCACTTTGGTTTGTCGGAAAAATAAAGCAGAAATGTAAAATCTTTTTGAATTTTGAATAAAGTTTCTATACTAGAATGCTAAACAGAAATGAAATGCAGTAAATGAAAACTATTTACAAACATATTTTTGGTGAGCGTGTTAGAGAATCATATCAGCTGTCTGACAAGTCATAAGTACCGTTAAGCTTTGATTTCATACTCAGAATTAAACAATTCACTTAGATTGTCGATATACTGATCCATTTAAATTCTCACACAATTTTCAATCTGTTCAGGATACGGATTAGGTGTATTAAGAACATAAACTCATACATGTGTCCCACCTCTTGAATATACTCCCGTATCCAGATCCCAATATTCAGTCTTACAGGTGAGTATACCACATATGATATCTGTAAGGGGTTAAATGCGAGGGCCATGAGAGCTCAGGCTATTGCTTCCGCAAAATAAGAGAGATGATGGCTTCGACTTTAGGTGTGTCCCCTTTAGAGGATCTTTTCTTCAACAGCACATGACTAGCATTTTACAATGTTTCATCATTTTTATGCTGAGGGCAGGCTTTTATTTCAAGCAGCAGTAAAGTATTATACGGGGACTAGGCCATTGCTTCCGCAAAATCAGAAGTCCCGGGATAATACCCCAGATATCACTGAGTATAAAGACCTAGTATTTCAGAAAGAGGGATATTTCAAACAAGATTTCAAGGGTTACCTATATATCCAAGTAGTGTTCCCCACGAAATAAGCAAGTAAAGATTTAAGTTTATATCCCGAACAAACCTACTAAATGTGTAAAAACCTATCGGCATATCATCAGCGAGACTGCTTAAGACTTTTAAACTTTCCATATCTTTAGCATACCGTAACTGTCAAGGCAATGTACTATCATTTTCCCTTTTTACACAAGCTCTTTTTTCGTTTTCTATTTTTTTTTTAAATTTTGAAATATCTCACGTTTTTTTATTTTTGAAATTTTTTACTGTTTTTGTATTTTCTAAAAAAATATAACCTACCTCCCCCTAAATACCAAAACAAGTAAAAAAACGACAAACCATTGAAGATTGCTTCTCAACATCATCTACAGTGGTACCTACATCTACGCCAAGAATCTCCTCCGACACCGATAAAAGCTTCATACCGTTCAATTTTAAAAGATATTGAAAACGAGTTTTATCAAACGCTTTGGTATGTAAATCAGCTTTTTGTTCGTTAGTGTGGATTTTCTCAATTCGTATCAACTTCTTCTCGAAACAGTCTCGGATGAAGTGATGACGAATTTCAATGTGTTTCGTTTTAGCATGATTTAGCGTTAACTTTGCAGCATCCGAAATCGGAATTGGAATACCCTTCGAGCGTAAAATCGCCTTCTCTTAGATACCACAACCCCAATGATAGAGTTCCTTTCAGGTAGCGCAATATCCGTTTCACAATCACCATATGCGAAGCTCTTGGGTTAGACTGAAATCTTGCTGTGAGGCAGGTTGGATACATGATATCGGGTCTAGAAGCTGTCAAATACATCAGCGATCCGATCATGGAACGATATAACGTTTCATCTACCTTCTCTCTGGTGAGATCAGGGTTTATCCCATGGTTCGTTGCTAATGGGGTGGAAGCTGGAGTAGATCCTGACATCCCAAATTTCTCTAAGATATCATGAACATACTTCGTTTGATGTATGAAAATTCCCTTAGGCAGTTGATCAACTTGAAGTCCCAAGAAGAATTTCATCTCACCCATCGATGACATTTCAAATTTTTGCTTCATAACTATTTCAAAATCTTTGCAGAGTTGTTCATTTGTTGACCCGAATATGATATCGTCCACCTAAATTTGAACTATCAGAAGATGTACGTCGACTTCTTTAGTGAAGAGAGTGACATCCACTTTTCCACGGATGAAGCTGTTGGCAAGTAAATGTTGAGACAATGTCTCGTACCAGGCTCTCGGGGCCTGGTGTAAACCATACAACGCTTTATCCAGTAAATAGACCTTGTCTTTGTGGATTGGATCGGTGAAGCCCGGTGGCTGTCCGACATATACCTCCTCTTTTACCTTCCCATAGAGAAACGCCGATTTAACATCTAGCTGATAAAGTTTAAAACCTTTCCAAGATGCAAATGCTAGAAAGGTTCTGATCGCTTCAAGTCTAGCAACTGGAGCATACACTTCAGTGAAATCTATACCCTCCTGCTGACTAAAGCCCTGGACTACGAGTCGAGCTTTGTTACGAATAATAACCCCTCGATCGTCTCTCTTGCACTTGAACACCCACTTGGTGTTTATCTTCCTGTGACCATCAGGCAAATCTACCAATTTCCACACTCCCAACTTCTCAAACTGACTCAGCTCCTCTTGCATCGCATTGACCCAAGAATCTTCAGTTAGAGCTTCTTTGTATGTTCGCGGCTCAATCTGCGAAATAAAACAACTAAGTGAAAACTCAGTTTGTAATGAAGCAACTGTAGAATAAAAACAAGTAAGGCCTTGATCAATTTGACGTCTAGTGTGAACGCCTGATTGTAATTCTCCAATAATCAGCTCTTCTGGATGGTACGAAAGAGTTCTCGGCATCACCTCACCTGGAACATCTACCTCGCCTTCCAAATTTGTAACATTCTGATTTGCACCTTGTTCACTGACTGGAATTGTTTGACTTGATATCTGGACCTGCTCCCCCTCAGAATCTGAATCACCACGATCGAATATAGGTTTATCATCAGATTCTTGATTATCATTGACTGCCGTCTGATTGTCAAGAGATTGCTGAATATCATCATGTTCTCCAGCATTACTTGGACCGGCTTCATCGTCATTGGAAGCTCGATTTTGACATCTAGAATGCTCAGCTGGGAATCTTTCTTGTGATTCTTCATATTCTCTCAGAATATCCAACTCGTCAAAGAAATCTGGTTCTTCTTCTATGTCAAACGAATCCCATAAAGTATCGTAATTGAAACGCTATGAGTCGCTGGGATTCTGAGGTGGCATGGTATAACCTTGACACTCAACATTATGTGCTTCGATGATCCGTTTTAAGCTTGGAACAAAAACTCGTTTCAATGGACTTGCATAACCCACAAAAATTCCTTCAATGCTCTTTGCACCAAATTTACCATAAGGTTCTAGAACTGTACAGGGAGAGCCAAACGGTTCCAGATACTTCAGGTTAGGTTTGCGGTTGTTGATCAGCTCGAAACATGTCTTGTTGAATTTCTTCACTGTAAGAACCCGGTTGAGTGTATAGCAAGCTGCTGATACTGCTTCTGCCCAAAAGTTGACTAGTAGTTTGGAATCAGCAAGCATCATCCTAGCCGTTTCAATTAGCATCCTGTTCTTTCTTTCAGCTACTCCATTTTGTTGTGGAGTGTAAGGAGCACTAAATTCTTGCAATATACCTCTCTCATCACAATACTCTTCCATCTTGTGGTTCTTGAACTATGTACCGTTATCACTCATTCTTCTGATTCGAGTTTCGTACAAGTTTTCAATCTTTCTGAAAAACGTCATCAAACTTTCAAATGCCTCATCTTTTGACTTCAGAAATGATACCCACGAAAATCTCGAGTAGTCGTCTGTTACTACTAGACAGTAGAGATCACCAGTTATACTTTTAACGTTCACTGGACCAAACAGATCCATATGGAGTCTCTCTAATGGTCTTGAGACTGAGTTAACCTTCTTTCCAGGGTGAGATTTCTTCTTTTGCTTGCCTTTGATACAGCTAATGCACTCCCCCTCAAGATGAAAAACTTTCACATGAACACCAATTACTAAATCATTATGCACCAGGTGATTCATTTTTCGCAGATGAATGTGGCCCATCTTTCGATGCCACAATTATGATTCTTTTTCCGTTGCTCTTGACATAAAACAGTGAGCCTGACCCGTGGTAGTAGTTGCTACACTCATGTCCAACACGTACAGATCGTTGACTCTAGGTGCTCTCATGATAATCCACTCTTCGGGAACAACAAATCCTGGTTTCAATATCAAACATTCCTTATCTGTAAAGTGCGTTGTATACATACGATCACATATCTGAGAAATGCTCAGAAGATTGTTTTCAAGCTCAGCGATGTAGTTTACTCTTTCAAACGTAACAATTCCATTTGATAAAGTTCCTTCACCAACTATTCGACCACCTTGATTTCCTGCAAATCCCACATATCCTCCATTAAACCCTCGAACATCGTACAGTAAGGTTTTCTTCCCTGTCATGTGCCGAGAAGCTCCACTATCCATAATCCAACGTGAAACGGATCTTGGAAGCTCCTGCACATATCACAAACACTTTAGTTAGATTTTGATGCCACCCAAGCCTCTTTTGACTCAGGTAGCTTGACATTGAGGTGAGTTTTTGCAGTGTAAAGTGGCGGAAAATTCTTGTCATTCATCTTTAAGCTCTCCTCAGACCCAATCTCAACCTCTTTGTATAAAAAGAAATCATTTTTAGGAGGTTGACCAGATGATTGGTCTTTCTTTGGTACATACTTCTTCTCAAAAGTAGTAGACTTTTGATTCTCAAGTTTCTCACAGTAATCCACAGGAACATTCATCTTTACCGGAGTGGTAGAGGATGATTGTTTTTCCGTCTTAGTAACCTTTGGTTTTGGAGAACTTGATTTCTTATCAACTGATTTTGGTTTCCATGCTTGTTGAGGCGAAGCAACCCGTTTGTAAAATTTATCAGTTTTAGTTACCACATTCTTTACGGATTCAGTTTTGATTTTGATGTTATCATTTTTCAAAACTTTCTTCTCAACAACCATTGGAGCTTTGCCTTTTGCATCAGCTTTCTGTTGGACTCTGTATGCCCAAGACACATATTAAATTGATGTGGCTAGTACGTAATGATCCAAGTCGAGTCATACCCAATAACAAGCTAGACAAACACTTATATTATTTATTTGTGATATGATCAAACAAATAAATATTAACACTTACAATATTTAGAAATTGGTTTTCTAAATAATTGCACTTGGCAAACTAATAAATTATCTGGATAATTTATTTTGAGAGAATATTTTATTTTGTTATTTAATGGGTGAAATAACATAATAAAAGGTTGTATAAGTCTTATAACATATGATGTTATAATTTTATAAAAGTTATAAATTAATCAAGACTTAAATTTATAAAAGAAAGATTTGAATTTTTTTTATAAAAATACAAGTAGGCCGCCACCCCCCCCCCCATGGGGTCTTCCCAAAAATTCTTGTCCAATGAGGTTCCATGCATGTTGTCATAGTTGCATGCATTTTGATTGGATGGTCTTCCCTAAGTTCTTTGGCCAATCACATTGCATGCAAATGCATGTGTTAGATGATCTCCTATTGGGCAATGTGGGTGGCAAATCTCTCATGTCTTTTATAATTCATTTTGTATGAAGAAAGAAAAGAATGAACTTGAAGAAGTAGGAGAAAAATGGCTGAATATTTTCGGCCATAACATGCCCATCCAAGAGAGTTTTTCAAGTTGAGAAATCAAGTGTAAGACTCTCTAACAATCGGGTCATGTATGGTTGATCTAGTAGGCTTTTTAAGTTCATAAATCAAGTGCAAGAACTCCACCATCTCCTCTCATATTTTCGGCCATATGATGGCTTCAAGAGGGTTTCAATAGTGAGTTCATAAGTGTAGAAATCCTAGCTAAACACAAGGAGTTTGTTGGAAGGCTTGGGGTATGCAAGCTTGAGGTCTTCTACACTTGAAGGCAACCGTTCAAGAAGCATCATCTTCTTCATATCCGTTACTCCTTGGAAGGTAGTATTCTAAACACTCTATGGTTGTGTTTTAATCTTTGATAGCATGCATATTCGTATATGGATCCGGGATTGGGTTTTACATATAAAATGGTTTTTATATCTTGTAAGAAACATGTTTTAAATAATTATTTCCGCTGCGTTTTTATTTTATAAGGATAAAATACTTTGATAAACATGTGAAAAACCCAACAGTGGTATCAGAGCCGCTTATATGAATGCATGCTTCATTGGATATGAAATTTTTGGGTTTTGGGTTTGGGTAAAATCCTATGGCCGAAATTTTCACTATGGTTATCCCTTTATTTTTCAAAATTATACATGCATAAATGAATCTTGAAAAATTATTTCATTTGGATGATTTTTTTGTTTGGACAAAAACCCACATTTTTCGGTTTTTCATTCTTGACCGAAAATTGTAGGTTGTAAAAGGGAACCGTTTTGCTTCTTGAAATTAATATACATATATATATGTGGATATATATTTTGGTTCATATAACCTAGCCATGACCTTGTGTTGAATAATTGTGTTGTGATTTATTTATTAATTATTCAATGGGTTGTAATAATTATTTTTTTTTTGTTCTTCCATTTGTAAAGTTAAGTAATTTATTTATTTTCATTTGGTATGTAAAATAAATAGATTAGGTGCATTTTATTTTACTAGAAAAAAATGTATTAGGATATATTGTGTAAAAGAAGATGCACACAAAAATGCGGTGTTGGTTTTGCCAATTTCGGGCATAAAGGACTTCATAGTTCTAAACGGGATTTTAGCCCGATAACCAAAACACATTTACGGAGCCCAAAGGAGTTTGGAGCTGAATTAAAGTACATTTTGGAAGCTCAAAGAAAGTGGAGTAATCACAACACAAGAAGGATACTTGAAGCATTTGGATGCGGGATCAAGTGGGAGTTCAACGACACATCGCTTGTGTCATTTTTCACCCTTTAGGAAGGACCTTTTGACACACTTGTTTCGGCTAACAAGTGTGGTCAAAAATAGTTGGCTATGGTTATGCACCTATTGTTATGTATGTTGTGCTTGTGTGGTTGTTTATTTATGTTGTTTAGATGATATTTGGATATGCATGCTTAACAAACTAATAATCAACAACAAGCTTAAAATTGGTTCTTTAAAAGATCATTAAAATTGATTAATAAAAGGTTATTAAAAATTAATGATTTTATAATAAAATGGGTTTTATTAAAAAGAACCTTGAAAATTTGTTTTCACAAAAGTACCAAGGATTTGAATGCATGCAAATGTATGGTACATAAAGTTTTCTAAACTAGAATTTTTGAAAACTCAAAAATCCCATTTAATAAAACAAGTCAAACACCATCCTTTTATACAACACTCGAAACACTTGGGAACTCTTTTATGTGATAAAGGTCACCTAACCACATTTGAAGGAACTTGTATATTCGAGGTGGGTTTACCATGTTTGTGGGATAAAGGTCACCTAACCACTTATGTGAATAAACTCACACGTGTGTGTAAGTTGGACGACTTGATTTGGAAACCATGAACTTAGGGTCACCGAAGCATGGGGAACAAAAGGTGTTGATGGGATTAAACATGCCAACTAAACATAAAGATGTTTAACCGATCCCATATGACTAGAAGTTGCAAAGAGTTGCAATTGTCAAACGTTGACTACCTTGTTAATTTAAATATAGGGATAAAGGTCACCTAACCAATATTTAAATGTAACGTTGGATTCTAGATTTTAATTATTAATTGTCTATGAGACACAAAAGGGTATTAATGATTAAAATATAATAATATCGAAAATACTAAAATTGAACCTTGTTAAATTTTGTAGATGGCCGCTAACAATATTACCCAAATCGTCCGTAACCTATCACTAAAAACAATCCTTAAAAGGATCGTTTCAATCAAAACACTTTATGGATTAATATCGAAACTTAAGAATCGTTCTCAAGTAAGAAAAGATATCCTATGTGTTGAACGATCCTAATCTCGATGAACATCTTATGGAAGATAAGGATGCCTATAACGATTGGATTAAGTATATCAAGGATACTATGCAAACCTCTTGTCTCATGTTAGGAATTATGATTCCCGAGATTCAAAAGGATTTTTGAACATCATGAGCATGCGACATGATTAACCAATTGTAGGAAATGTTCCTAAGGGTTGAACGCTTTAAAACGGTTCGAGCACTTCATGCATGTCGAATGAAGGAAAACCAATCGGTCTCATCTTATATCTTTAAGAAGAAAAGCCACATTAATCGCTTCGAAAGGCTCAATATGGGTAAAAGGGCTTTTATCCATTCTAATGATCAATGAGGGTGGCAACTAGAAAGGGCATCACCCCGACCCCAAAGCAAATGTTGAAAATGGAAACGGGTAATTCAAAGGGAAATGATTAGAAAGACTAAAGCGAAACCACCGAAACCAAAAGAGAAGAAGGCAAAGGTTGCCATGAACGATCCATGCTTTGAGTATGGTGAGATAGGGCATTTAATAGGAATTGCCCAACCTATCTCAAAGAGTTGAGGGATGCTAGGCAAACCTCAGGTACAATCTTAATGATACATATTGACCTTAATGTTATTTCTTCTAACACATGGGTATTAGATACCGGATGTGGAACTCATGTTTGCAATTCGTTGCAAAAGGTTCAAAAGAAATAAACATTACAAGAAAGGAGACTATGTTTTGAAACTTCCAAATGGTTTGGAAATTGTTTTAAAATGTCTTGAATGCTCCTAGTTTGACTAGGAACATTATTCAAGTTTCCCTTATAAGACAATATGGTTTTGACTTAAAGTTTGTAAACAATGACATTTATATTTCGATGAATGACATGTTTTACTTTAAAACTATGCCTTCAAATGGTAGTTATGAATTGGTTCATAATAATACATCATTTGATAGTTTAATGTACCAAGCAATCACCAACAAACTCAAAATGGATTTGAGTGAGACTTATCTTTAGCATTATCGCCTTGGTCATATAAACAGATGTCGCATGTAAACACTTCGAAAGAATGATCTTTTGGAAACAAATGAAATTGGTTCATTTGATACATGTGAATCTTGTTTACAAGGTAAAATGACTAAGAAACCCTTTAGTGGGAAAGGGCAATAGATTTCTTAGGTATCATACATTCGAATGTATGTGATCCTTTTAAGCCAATGACTAGGAATGGTGAAAGATACTTCATTACTTTAACCGACAACTATAGTAGTTATGGTTATGTGTACTTGACACAAAGAAGAAGTTTTGAAACTTTCAGAATCTTCAAAAAGTGAAGTACAAAATCAACTCTTTTAAAGGTCTTCGTTTTGATAGAGGAGGAATCGAACTCTATTAGATATGGTTCGATCTATGATGGCTAGAAGCACATTACCTCTATCATTTTGGGGTTACGCTTTGCTCTCCGCAGTCCGTATACTAAATATGGCCCCAACCAAGAAAGTAGAAAGGACACCTTTTGAAATATGGCATGGAAACCCTCCATCATTATCATTCTTAAGGGTTTGGGGTTGTGAAGCTTATGTTAAGCAATACACTCCAAATAAATTGGAAGTCCGATCTACTAAGTGTATCTTTGTAGGATATCCTAAAGATGATATAGGATATTATTTCTACGATCCAACCGAGCAAAAGGTATTTGTTGCTCGAAAGGGTAAGTTCTTAGAAGCTAAATTCCTTATGGAAGGAACTAGTAGTAGAACAGTGGAACTTGAAGAGGATCAAGAACCACAAGACGATACACGTTTGGTTGATACTAGCACTCAACAAGAGGTTGTTGAAAACGATCAAGAGGTTGACCAGAACACACAAAATGTTCGCAGATCTGGTAGAATTAGTAATCCACCTGAAAGATATGGATTTTTCATGGATGGATGCTACGTGATAGATTCAGATGAACCAACCACATACCATGATGCAATGTCAAAATCCGATTGTGACAAATGGCTTGAAGCCATGAACATAGAGATGCAATCCATGTATGACAACCAAGTTTGGGAATTGGTTGTACCACCACTCAACTCCAAAGTAGTTGGAAGTAAGTGGGTCTTCAAGAAGAAAACAGATATGCATGGTAACTTGGATACTTACAAAGCAAGACTTGTAGCAAAAGGTTTCACTCAAACTCAAGGGATTGATTATGATGAGACCTTCTCGCCTGTGGCGATGCTAAAGTCAATCAGGATATTATTTGCCATAGCTGCATATTATGACTATGAGATCTGGCAATTGGATGTCAAAACGGCTTTTCTTAATGGATATCTTGATGAAGATGTCTATATGGTTCAGCCTGAAGGTTTTGTCGATCCAAAACATCCTGACAAAGTATGCAAGTTAAAGAAATCAATCTATGGATTGAAACAAGCATCTAGAAGTTGGAATCATCGTTTTGATGAAGAAATTAAGAATTTTGGATTCATCAAGAACGGTGATGAAGCTTGTGTGTATAAGAAAGCTAGTGGGAGCATTATTACTTTCTTAGAATTATATGTCGATGACATTCTACTATTTGGAATAACATTCCAAACCTTGGAAGGTGTAAAAGCCTGGCATGAAAGTTGTTTTTCAATTAAGGATCTTGGAGAAGCCGCCTATATTTTGGGAGTAAAGATCTACAGGGATAGATCAAGGCGCTTGATAGGTTTAAACTAAAGTGCATACATTGACAAAGTCTTGAAAGGGTTCAAGATAGAGAACTCTATGAAAGGTTTGATACCTATTCAAAGAGTGGACAATATTGAATGCGTTTCAATGTCCAAGCTCAAAGGATGAGCAAGAAAGAATGAAAGGAATCCCATATACGTCAGCTATAGGATTCATTATGTATGTAATGATATGTACTAGACCGGACAAGTTATGCGCTTTAAGCATGACGAGAAGATACCAGTAAAATCCAAATAATGGTCATTGGATGACTATTAGAAAGTATATTGAAATACCTTAGAAGGACTAAGGATATATTTCTAATATATGGATCTGGTGAAAAGAACTCGTTGTAAAAGGTTACATGGATGCGAGTTTCGGAATTCGTTGTAAAGGGTTACATAGATACGAGTTTCCAAACTGATCAAAATGGTCCTCGATCATAATCAGGGTAGCATTGTCCACTACTTAATCAGAATACATCGCCGCTTCATTGATTGTGATAATTCATATGGATCTGCCATTTGAATTATTGCCGATCTAGGGGTAGTCCCTACCATTCAGGACCCCTAGAGATCTTTGTGATAACGATGGTGCGATTGCTTAAATCAAGGAACCTCGTGTACATCGAAAGACTAGGCACATTGAGCGGACTTTCAACTACATAAGGGATGAAGTTGAAAAAGAGAAAGATATGTATTCGCAAAGTTCACACTGATCAAAATATTGCGGATCCACTCACGAAGCTCCTTGAATGGGCAAAGCATGAAAGGGTCATACTTGTGCCTTAGGACTTCGATATTCTAGTGATTGGATTTGATCTATTTTGTATTTGGATATTGGAACAATTGTTATTATAACTCTTTATGGTATGTTGAGTTATGTTCCATATTAGCATGTTTAAATCCGTGAATAAGTTACTTATTCTAAATGTCCGTAGTCGATCATACTTGTGGGAACAAATATGAATGTAAGACTATTATGAACTTGGATTGGTAGATATTCATGAAGTATGAATATAGAGCAAGGCGTTGCTACCAAGGTTCATAGATATTTGTGGGATACAAATATTGGACTGACTCGCTCTCCAATATTACTGCATGGAATCATCTGTGATTGATCATAAGTAAATTTGAGTAAAGGAGAATATCATAGTATCCTCAGACCTGAGATACATATTGGGTCTTGATATTCACCAAATATTATGCCTTGACTTATTTCTTCGCTGTCAGTAATATGACAGTACATAAGGCTAAGCTCAGGTGTGGTACAAGGTGATTGTGAGAGACGTATGTAGTCAAGATGGGATTTGTTCCTCTTATTCGTTGAGAGTAAGATGTCTAAGGCCTGCTAAAGTTAAATCAACAGAGAGTGATCACTCTGTGTCTCTGGATTTGACATGACATCTGTAACAAAAGGATAAATGATAGATTCACCTAAATCATGTTCAAGTAAGGGACTTGAAGGGGATGATGTTATTGAATGGCACATATAGTCATACGTATTAGGGGTAGTAAACCGTAGTTAGGCGTTATTTACTACTTGCATCAATCTTCTATGTATCTTGTGCAAGTGGGAGATTGTTGGACTCTGTATGCCCAAGACACATATTAAATTGATGTGGCTAGTACGTAATGATCCAAGTCGAGTCATACCCAATAACAAGCTAGACAAACACTTATATTATTTATTTGTGATATGATCAAACAAATAAATATTAACACTTACAATATTTAGAAATTGGTTTTCTAAATAATTGCACTTGGCAAACTAATAAATTATCTGGATAATTTATTTTGAGAGAATATTTTATTTTGTTATTTAATGGGTTAAATAACATAATAAAAGGTTGTATAAGTCTTATAACATATGATGTTATAATTTTATAAAAGTTATAAAATTAATCAAGACTTAAATTTATAAAAGAAAGATTTGAATTTTTTTTATAAAAATACAAGTAGGCCGCCACCCCCCCCCCCCCCATGGGGTCTTCCCAAAAATTCTTGTCCAATGAGGTTCCATGCATGTTGTCATAGTTGCATGCATTTTGATTGGATGGTCTTCCCTAAGTTCTTTGGCCAATCACATTGCATGCAAATGCATGTGTTAGATGATCTCCTATTGGGCAATGTGGGTGGCAAATCTCTCATGTCTTTTATAATTCATTTTGTATGAAGAAAGAAAAGAATGAACTTGAAGAAGTAGGAGAAAAATGGCTGAATATTTTCGGCCATAACATGCCCATCCAAGAGAGTTTTTCAAGTTGAGAAATCAAGTGTAAGACTCTCTAACAATCGGGTCATGTATGGTTGATCTAGTAGGCTTTTTAAGTTCATAAATCAAGTGCAAGAACTCCACCATCTCCTCTCATATTTTCGGCCATATGATGGCTTCAAGAGGGTTTCAATAGTGAGTTCATAAGTGTAGAAATCCTAGCTAAACACAAGGAGTTTGTTGGAAGGCTTGGGGTATGCAAGCTTGAGGTCTTCTACACTTGAAGGCAACCGTTCAAGAAGCATCATCTTCTTCATATCCGTTACTCCTTGGAAGGTAGTATTCTAAACACTCTATGGTTGTGTTTTAATCTTTGATAGCATGCATATTCGTATATGGATCCGGGATTGGGTTTTACATATAAAATGGTTTTTATATCTTGTAAGAAACATGTTTTAAATAATTATTTCCGCTGCGTTTTTATTTTATAAGGATAAAATACTTTGATAAACATGTGAAAAACCCAACACTTTCTTTTTCTGACTCTCAACAACTTCAGACTTAGGCTTTAAGTTGATGCACTTTTGTGCAATATGTCCAAATTTGTTGCACTTAAAGCATATACGAGTATCAACTACCCGACTAGTACCTTCGGTCTGAGGCTGTGAGGCCTTTTCTTCAAAAAAACTCTTCATTTGATTTTGAAAAAAATTCAGATTCTTGCTCAGAATGAGAACTCGAACTTTTCACAAACACCTTTTTCTCAACAAACCTTTTGTTTTGAAAATTCCTTCTTTGATAATTCTTACCACCCTTATAACCACCCGACCAATTGTTTTGATTGTTGTTAGAAAAACGCGGCGGTACAACAGGTTTTTTGTAGTAAGCTTTATCTTTTTCAAAATTTAATTGCCTTTTGGAACGTTTCAAACCTTTGATTTCACAGACATCAATCTCAACCAGTTTAAAAACATTTTTCAATTTGTCAACATTCACATTTTCCAAAGGAAACTCAAGATCCGAATACAACTTATCCGATCCCGACATCTTGTACATCACAAGATTAGGTTCTTCACTTAAGTTGTTTTTGGATTTTGATTTCGGAATATATTTGTCCAAGAAACATTCTTCATCCTCAGTTGAATCATTCTCAGATTTTAAAACATTTTCAGCCATGCTTTTAACAATTTCAGACTGAACACTGTCCTCATCGGATGATGAATTGAATGTGACATCAATTGATTCTGGAAGTTTAACCTCATTTGTGTCTTCATCATTAACCAACCCGGATTTTTTCTTTGAGAAATTATTTAACATTGGCGGTGGAACCTGATGATACCCAACCCCAGTTCCGTCTGAATAAACATCTTCGCCAGCTTTGTTCTTCCCGATTGGTTTAGGAACGATATGTTGAAGAACAAAACTTGCGGAGTTGTAACTGTTGAGTTTCAGATTGATGCGTTCATTCTCAATCTTAGCTTCCTGAAACTGAAGTTTCAGCTTAGCAATCTCATCCAACTGTTGGTTGATTTGCTCTTCTTTTACCCTAAGAACTCCAGTCAGTTGCACAGTTTCTTTGTTTGTTTTACCATTTCTTTCATCAGAATCTTTTACCGTTCGTTTTAGCTTCTCAAAATTTTCTGAGAGTTGACGATTTTCATGAATTAACTTTTCGTTTTCTTTCCTAATTCTTTCTACGTCAGTTTTATCATTTTCAATTTTCTCAGTTAATTCTTTTAATCTATCATTTGAAGCTTTTAACATTTTGTCACGGTTTAAGATCTAATCTTCAAGATCTCTGACTCTTCCTGTCAGTTCTTCGGTTTTTTTACCGCTGAGGTAAGCAAGTGTACTATAAACCTTGCAGTATTTCATGCAATTTTTGCAGTCACTCTCAATCTTTGCTTTCTTACCTAAATTATTGGTTGCATCATTCGGACTGACCTTGCTTTTAGACTCAGTTCCAGAACCAGAAACTACCTCTAACTCTTTCGCTGCAAGCACTTTGTCAGCCATTTGCTTCAGGTTTTCTGCGGTGAATTCTTTTGACGTGTCAATAATCCCGTCATCAACTTTCTTTGGCTGCAATTCTTTCTCTTTTTCTTTTTCTTTTTCTTCAGTTTCTCCTCCTCCCCACCACATTCTTTGTCTTGCTTCTTCTTCTTCAGCAATTTGTTCGGTGAGAGTTTCAACACTGACAGAATCTGGATCAATAGCTATGTTTCCGTTGAGATCTAGGTAACATTCTCTATCCGCATCCCATCTATTCGCCCTTTTTGCTTCTTTCCATGTATGATAAATTTTACTTTTCATGTACTGAGCTTGCATCTTTCTATTGATGTATTTCACTTCTTCTTTTCTAGAATCTTTGAAAGGAACAATGTTTGTCATAAACGCATAGCCCACTGCATCTTCTTCTGGTAACAATTCACTCCAATAGAAACCCTCGTCATCATCAATAACAGCAAGTGCTCTAGATTTTTCTTTGGGAGTATCTTCTATCTGCTTCATTCTGGGGGGTTCAGATTTGTTTTGATGGTAAATTGCTCTTTTGTAATAATCTTCACGGAATGGATTTGCCGTATCATCAGCATATGCATTTCGACATTCTCTTTTAAAATGTCCCTTTTGTTTACATTTAAAACAAGTGACCTTTGACTTATCAAATCCTAGCTTGGTTGAAGGTCCACCAATAGAATGTCTACCGGTAATCTCCATGAATCTTTGCGCTCTCCTAACCGCACTCGCCATACACCACCTGATATCAATCAACTCCATCTCCTCTGGGTCGATCTGATCATAATCTTCCTTGGTGAGGTTAGTATTTCCGATCTTTCCCGCAACGAGACTCTCATAGGATTCTAAAACAGATGCCAAAAACACCATTTGCTGCTTGGCGGATTCTTCACTGAAATTATGTGCATTCTTGAGATCCACAGCAATGTTGCATTGAAACATATTCTTTGGAACTGAATGACTTGAAGCAGTTGTTGATGACCCTCCATGATATCCACTGCTTGAAGTTTCTTGATTCATCATGTTTGAATTTTCTGCTGAAAATGCTGCCTTTGGTGACACAGATTTCGGGATCATACTTCCTCGATAATACAATTCAACATTTTGCTGATACGAGGAATTGTTGACTTTGTTGGTCTTTCTAATCTCCAACTCATGACTCTCCAATCTTTCGATTAATAGATCAACTGTTAGATCATCTGGCTTTACTGTATTCTTCAGCATTAAGGCAAAATTCTGCCAGTCTTTTTCATCAGGCAGTGAGTCAAACAGTTTGTCAACCAATTCTTCCTGAGTATACACAATTCCTTGTCTTGCAAGTTCCATCTTCAAATGTCCAAATCTTTCAATCATCTTTGTCACAGATTCGTTTTTCAAACATCCAAATAGATCAAATTCTTTTCTTAACAACTTCTTTTTGTTTTTAACAATTTCGGCACTGCCTACACATTTTATTTTCAGTTTCTCCCATAGATCTCTGGAATCTTTATACTCGATCAATGATATAATGTCATCCCTCACAGATTGATGAAGCAAGGCGATGCATTTTTATTCAGCAACAAATCTTTCTATTTGATTCTCTTCTATATTTTCTGTCACACCCCCAAAATCCACCATGCGGAGTACCACCGCTTGGAGGCGTGACGTGACCAGGATCGAGCCACCAATCATATTGAACAACACAATTAAGTAAATGAAACCAACTATAATATGATTGGTGACCTAAAGAAGGTAACCGATTTTAAGATAACAGCGGAAGCATAAAACGTAAGTTCAAAACATAAGTTCACAGTTCATAAGTTTAAAGTCTCAAACATAAGTTCCATAGGTTTATAAAGTTCAATTATTAAGTATGGAATACAACAACCCATATTCCACAACAACCTTCTCCTCATGCAAGCTCCAAAAGCATCTAGCGACTTGTAAGGCATGTAACAACGAGTCAACAACAAAGTTGAGTGAGTTCACGTTTGGTTGTTTAGTTTTAAGTTGTTTCTGAAAAACGTGGTTTGACTTTCGTTGGCTTAATTGCCGTGGGGGTTACCCCGTAGTTGAAAGTATGTATAACCAGTGGGGTAATTGCCGTGGGGGTTACCACGGAACAATTCATTTAAAATTCATTGAGCGTCCGATTTACGAAATTCCAGTGGGGTAATTACAAATACATCGGTGGTCATCTACAGTACAAGTTTCATGATCCAATTCTACACAGAACCCAAGTTATGACAGAAAACAAAACACATATTTTCAGCAGAAAAATGCAGCTCTAGCTGCTGTTACGAAATGATGCTTTAAAAATAGTAAACGGAGTCCAAAAATTATGATTCCGGTGCCATTAGAACCGTATTTCATAATAACACGTTTTAGACTAAAAATATCAGTTTTTCGTTGAGTTTATGACCTGTTTACAGCCAACTGAAGTTGGCTGTAAAACTTGGACAGATTCTGTTTTCATTCTTTAACTTACTAACTTGTGTTCGATTGATTCCGTTAACATGTTTAGTGATTATAACAACATCTATCATCAATATTAACCAGCAAAACATCAGATAATCAACCAATAATCATCACAACCCAAGATCTACATGATTTACACACATAACCTCTCTTTATCCAACTTATTCATCTTAGGTTCAAGACTTTGTGTTATCTTATTTAGTGTTCTTCATATTTCATCATACAAACATCTATTAACCACTAAAATCAAGAACAAGATGGTGATTTAGAACACTTACTACTAGCACAAGGCTAGGGAAGAAACAAGGCGAAAACAAGGTGGTTAATAGCGATGTAGAGAGGTCCTTGAGATTCCGTAAGCACCGGGCTTGTTTGTAGGACACCTTACACCCTTGTATATATGAGGAATGATTGAACAAGATCAAATGATGGTGGTGGTGGTGCTTCTTGGTCTCGGCCGAGAGTATCAAAGGGAGGGAGAGAGAGCCAAGTTCTTGTGTTGTTGAAGTAAATGGTAATGTGGTCTTGTGGTCATTTTTATAAACCATTTTTAGTGTATTATCCATCAAATATTATGTCCACTAGATTCTTGACAATGTTAAATAAAATATTCAAGAGTGTAAGAGGTGTGTCCCCTCTTGGGGACCAATTCGGTCAAGGGGGGGGGGGGTTAATAGATTGTTTCCAACCAAATGGTTAAGTGTTTAGTTTGTTAATTAGGAACTTAAATAGTTTACTAGTGTGTTATGAATATAACGGGTGTTAGGGTGTTCGGGGACCCTAACTGGCTCAGAAAGGTGTAAACAATGTCATTGACATTATTTTTATGTTCCAGGTAAAGTCCGGTTGTTCGGTTCGATACTGTTCCGTTAAACTGCTTAATTAATCCGTAAAGCGTCCTATTTATATATTTTTGTAACGTTTTTACTTTTCAATACTCAGGAAAGCACACAGGACTTTTTAGTAACTTTTCTGTATACTACTAGTATGTTAACATGCACATGTAAGTATAACACAGCTATCAGAACGCAGTTAAGTAATTCCACACAGTCGTCAAGCACATTAATTATCATTAATAAATTGTACGGAATACATGGAACTATGAGGGTTGTCACATTCTCCCCCTGTTAAGAGAATTTCGTCCCAAAATTTAGCGCGTGGTTACTGAGGAAGCTAGTTAAGTTGCGTTGTTTTCCTGATTTTCCTGGGGTGTCACATCATCCCCTCGTTGATTTGGAATTTCGTCCCGAAATTCTGTAGTAGCTTCAGCCTCAGTAGTGGTTGCGTTTTTCTTAAACAGCTGGGGATACTTGAGTTTCATTTGATCTTCTCGTTCCCAGGTATACTCTGGGCCACGACGAGCATTCCCACGAACTCGGACCAGAGGTATCCTGGTACGCTTGAGGATCTTAACATCTCGATCTGTAATCTCTACTGGTTCCTCGATGAATCCCAGCTGGTCATCGATCATGAGTTCCTTTAGAGGAACTATGAGAGTCTCATCTAACAGACACTTCTTCAAATTTGACACGTGGAATACGTTGTGAACTCCGCTGAGTTCTGCCTGTAGATTCAGCCTGTAGGCGACTTTGCCAATTTTCTCGGTGACTTCGAATGGTCCGACATAACGCGGGTTGAGTTTGCCTCGTTTGCCAAAGCGGACTACACCTTTCCAAGGTGAGACTTTGAGTAGCACTCGATCCCCAACCTGGAACTCGAGTGGTTTTCTTCCCTTATCAGCATAGCTTTTCTGACGGTCACGAGCTGCCACCATTCGCTGTCGTATCTGAGCAATTCTCTTGGTGGTATCTACCACAAGTTCTGGGCCAGTGATTTGGCTGTCACCAACTTCTGCCCAACAGAGAGGTGATCGGCATTTGCGTCCGTACAATGCCTCAAACGGAGCGGCTTGGATGCTGGTGTGGTAGATGTTGTTGTATGAAAACTCCACTAGCGGAAGGTGCTTTTCCCAGCCATTACCAAAATCGATTACACATGCCCTAAGCATGTCTTCAAGGGTTTGGATGGTGCGTTCAGATTGCCCATCCATCTGTGGGTGATAAGCGGTGCTCATATCTAAACGTGAGCCAAAAGATTTGTGCATAGCTTGCCACAGTTCAGAAGTAAAACGCGCGTCACGATCAGAAATGATGGAGGTTGGCACTCCGTGCCTTGATACCACTTCCTTTAGGTAAATGTCTGCAAGAGTAGAAAACTTATCCGTTTCTTTGATAGCCAGAAAATGTGCAGACTTGGTCAGTCGATCTACGATTACCCAAATGGTATCGTTTCCGCGTTGAGATCTAGGTAGGCTAGTAATGAAATCCATGGAAATTTGCTCCCATTTCCATTTCGGGATCTCTGGTTATTGTAGTAGGCTTGATGGTTTCTGATATTCAGTCTTAACTCTCGCATAAGTCAAGCACTTACCGACGTAGGTTGCTATGTGGGCTTTCATGCCAGGCCACCAATACGTAGTCTTGAGGTAGCGGTACATTTTATCCGAACCAGGATGTACCGAATAACGAGACTTATGTGCTTCATCCATCACAAGCTCGCGTAGGTCTCCATAAAGTGGAATCCAGATGCGCCCTGTTACATAGTAAGCGCCGTCTTCCTTTTGCTCTAATCGCTGCCTTGATCCTCGCAAGGACTCGGCCCTGATGTTCTCTGCTTTCAATGCTTCAACCTGAGCATCGCGAATCTGAGCGGGAAGGCTAGAGTGAATGGTAAGCTGTAACGCACGTACACGCTTAGGTATAGTATCCTTTCGACTGAGGGCGTCGGCCACAACATTGGCCTTGCCCGGATGGTACTTGATCGCACATTCGTAATCATTTAAGAGCTCGACCCATCGGCGTTGTCGCATGTTTAACTCCTTTTGCTTGAAGATATGCTCGAGACTCCTGTGATCGGTGTAAATGGTGCACTTGGTACCGTACAGGTAATGTCTCCATATCTTTATTGCAAAAACAATTGCTCCCAGCTCCAGATCATGAGTAGTGTAATTCCTTTCGTGAACTTTAAGTTGGCGCGATGCGTAGGCAATGACCTTGTCACGTTGCATCAATACGCAACCAAGTCCTTGGATGGAAGCGTCGCAATAAACCACAAAATCATCTCTGCCTTCAGGCAATGAGAGGATAGGCGCGCTACAAAGTCTATCTTTTAAGTGCTGAAATGCAGACTCCTGTGCATCACCCCAATGATAGGTGACACCCTTCTGAGTCAGTGAAGTGAGAGGTTGCGCAATCTTTGAGAAATCATTGATAAATCTTCTGTAATATCCTGCCAAACCCAAGAATTGGCGGATTTCTGTTGGTGTGCGGGGTGCAGGCCAGTTCTTGATCGAGTCAACCTTGGATGGATCTACATGAATCCCATCCTTGTTTACCACATGGCCTAGAAAGTGGACTTCGCGAAGCCAGAAGTCACATTTCGTAAACTTGGCATACAACTGCTCTTTTCGAAGAAGTTCCAGCATAAGTCGTAGATGTTGCTCGTGCTCCTCCTGACTCTTCGAATAGATCAGGATATCGTCGATGAACACAATAACGAACTTATCCAGGTAAGGCTTGTACACTCGGTTCATGAGATCCATGAAGACCGCTGGTGCATTCGTCAGCCCGAATGGCATAACCAGAAACTCGTAGTGGCCGTAGCGGGTTCTGAATGCTGTTTTGGAGACGTCCTGCTCTTGGACTCTCAGCTGATGGTATCCCGATCTCAGGTCAATTTTAGAGTAATAGCTTGACCCTTGCAACTGGTCGAACAAGTCGTCAACACGCGGGAGAGGATAACAATTCTTCACGGTTACCTTGTTGAGTTCGCGATAGTCAATACACATTCTGAAAGTACCGTCTTTCTTCTTCACGAATAGTACTGGAGCTCCCCAGGGCGAAGAGCTAGGACGTATAAAACCCTTTTCCAAGAGTTCTTGTAATTGCGTGGATAGTTCTTCAAGTTCTGATGGAGCTAGACGATAAGGCGCTCGAGCTATGGGTGCTGCTCCAGGAGCTAGCTCGATTTGAAACTCAACTTGACGATGGGGCGGAAGACCAGGTAATTCCTCAGGAAATACCTCGGGAAAGTTACGTACAATAGGGATGTCTTCAATTCTCTTCTCTTCCGTTGATGTGTCAGTAACGAGTGCTAAAATGGCAGTGTGGCCCTTTCGCAAACACTTCTGGGCCTTAAGGAAAGAGATAATGCCTACAACAGCACCACTCTTATCGCCCTGAATCACCAGAGGTTCTTCATCAGGACGAGGAATGCGGACGATTTTCTCCTTGCAAACAATCTCCGCTTGATGATGAGATAGCCAATCCATCCCAATAACGACGTTGAAACTACCCAGTGTGATAGGAATAAGATCGATAGAGAAAGTTTGACCAGCTAAGACGAGGTTACAACCTTTAACTACGTGTGTGGCTTCAAGACTTTTACCGTTTGCTAGTTCTACCGTGTGTTTGGTGTTTTAAGGATAATGGGGTATGCCTAAGCACTTGACTAACTCTTAGGAACACATATCTAACATCTGTACCCGAATTAACAAAAAAAATAGAAACAAGGAAATTGTCTGGTAGGAACTTACCCGCCACAACGTTGGGGTTGTTTCCTTCTTTCTCTTGTCCATTTAGGAACTCATGCTTACCAGTCCTGCGGTTATCCTTATTGTTTCCGTTATTGTTCCCGTTGCCCTGGTTGCCGCTGGTGTCACGATTCTGTCTCAACTGCGGACAGTTCCTCTTGAAGTGACCCTCAGCACCACACTGATAGCATTCCTTGTTACCCTGCTGTTGCTGTTGGTTCTGTGGAGCTTTTGGCTGCTGTTGCCGATTCTGATTCGCAGGACGTGAGCTCCTGCAATCTCTGGCTTTGTGTCCAAGCTTGTTACATCTCTGACAACGATCCTTGTTGCACGGCCAGCTGTGGTGCAAACTACATCGTTTGCACTTAGGGTGTTTTCCCCTGTATCCACCCTGACCTTGATTTCCAGAAAACTGCTGACCGGGGCTCTTGTGTTCATCTGTCTTTCGCCGCTGGGACTGAGACTAAACTGGAGTGGAACCCCTGCCTGAATTTCTGTCCCACTTGTGCTTGTCATTGCTGGGGGCACCAGTAGTAGTAGTGCTAACGCGCTTGGGCAGCTTGCCCTCTTCCACGCCTGATCGGTGAGTTGGTGCGCCAAGCGAATGACTTGCTGGATTGTGGAAAGGTTGGCCTCAATTACTGACCCTTGGATCTCCGGGACTAAGCCTCTGAGGTATAGCTTGATCCGTCTAGATATGGGTCGTGACAAGTTAGGACAGAAGTCAGCCAAGTCGTTGGACCTCTTTGTGTACGCCTCAATTTCTGATCCCTCCATCTTCAAACCATAATACTCTGTTTCAAGTTCCAGAATGTCGTCCAGGTGGCAGAATTTTTCCTTAATCAAATCCTTGAAGTCGCTCCAGATGATGGCATTCGCGTCTGCCAATCCGAGCATCTGAACTTGTGCGCTCCACCAAGAATACGCTTTCCCTTGCAACATTCCAGTAGCGTACTCTACTCATTTGCTGGCAGGGCTTTCACTCTCGTCGAATGTATATTCGATTCTCCGGATCCAGTGTAGAAGGCCGATTGTCCCTTCAGTGCCGTCGAAAGTGGGAGGTTTGCATTTCAGGAACGCCCTGAAGGTGCCCATGCGTGTTTGAGAGTGCATGGGTTGACTCCCTGATTGGGTTGCTAAGGCTTCAGCAATCCGTTCGTCAATCAAGGTCGTCAGCTGACCCTGGGTCATGTCGAGACGTCCACTCATGATCTTCACATCGAAGGGACACACGTAAGAAAGGTGTCGCAAGTGCGTAAGTGTGGAGTGGCAGAAAAGAGTAAGCACACAAGGTTCAAATAGCAGTTATCACATTAACTAATGCATACCATGAACAATGTACCATGTAACTAACAAGTAGGTAATATAAACATAAACCGTATCACCTAGGATGTTGAGTCTTGCACGTGGAGCGAAGCTTCGTTGTGGATCGTTGAGCACTGTACTGGTTATAGTCTGGTTTTATCAAAAACTTTTCCCTTTTTAAACCAAGTTCACTATAGCCAATGGCTCTGATACCAATCTATCACACCCCCAAAATCCACCATGCGGAGTACCACCGCTTGGAGGCGTGACGTGACCAGGATCGAGCCACCAATCATATTGAACAACACAATTAAGTAATTGAAACCAACTACAATACGATTGGTGACCTAAAGAAGGTAACCGATTTTAAGATAACAGCGGAAGCATAAAACGTAAGTTCAAAACATAAGTTCACAGTTCATAAGTTTAAAGTCTCAAACATAAGTTCCATAGGTTTATAAAGTTCAATTATTAAGTATGGGATACAACAACCCATATTCCACAACAACCTTCTCCTCATGCAAGCTCCAAAAGCATCTAGCGACCTGTAAGGCATGTAACAACGAGTCAACAACAAAGTTGAGTGAGTTCACGTTTGGTTGTTTAGTTTTAAGTTGTTTCTGAAAAACGTGGTTTGACTTTCGTTGGCTTAATTGCCGTGGGGGTTACCCCGTAGTTGAAAGTATGTTTAACCAGTTCCTTTTTCATTACCCAAACCATAACCATAATCAGTGGGGGCTTTCCCCGTGTGAACTACTAGAACATACATATCAACAACTGACGAACAATAGTTGTGCCCTACATCAGTGTCTATCATCACTGACAGTTTGCCATAGTCCATTAGTACACGCCCGTCCGAACGGCACGGTGTGAGGTTTGTTAAATCTAATAGCGCTATTAACTAATGACCCGCTCGCCATTGGCCTCGGCGATTAAGTCGATATAAATTGAGGGACTTCATGATAGAGTTTTGTCTAGCTAGTTTTAAGGTTGTTGTCCTGCACCAGGAGGACGAACGTACGTATTCTGCACCAGGAGAATTCGTAGGATTAATAATGGCATCCTATCTATGGAGGATGGCCGTACATATCTTCCCAAGGGGATATGTAGATTTAGTTTTAAATTCTTTAACCCATTCCCAAACCACCGGGAATCCCATGCCTTGTAGAAAGTGTGAACTCACCTCGGTTTGCTCGGTTAGATTCTCAATATAGCTAACAGTCAAGGTCGGTCAATCACGTCCTAGTATGATTTACCAGTTAGTCATTTAGTGGCTTTCAAATAGAGCACAAAGTTCCTACACGTATCTATCACACATCATGCATCACTTTGACGGTTTATGCCCATGTATACTTCCCATCCATTCCCCACTCATAAACAAACATACGATAGTGCACATAACACATATAACATGTTATATCATTCACAGATAGCATACTCGACATTTAGACATACAAATTACAGCTTATGTCATTTCAGCATAAATATTCAAAACCAGGCTGTTTTCGGACATTTTAATAAAATAGTTAACTTGTTCCAAAAATTCCCAAATTTTTACAGAATGTCTTAAACGTTACAAATTTTATTGTGCAAAAATATCAGGGTCCAGTTCATTACTAATATTTTATAAAAATTCATTTTCCGGACTGAACTCAGATTTAACTTTTTCTGACCACAGTCCACGGAACAATTCATTTAAAATTCATTGAGCGTCCGATTTACGAAATTCTAGTGGGGTAATTACAAATACATCGGTGGTCATCTACAGTACAAGTTTCATGATCCAATTCTACACAGAACCCAAGTTATGACAGAAAACAAATCACATATTTTCAGCAGAAAAATGCAGCTCTAGCTGCTGTTACGAAATGACGCTTTAAAAATAGTAAACGGAGTCCAAAAATTAAGATTCCGGTGCCATTAGAACCGTATTTCATAATAACACGTATTAGACTCAAAATATCAGTTTTTGTTGAGTTTATGACCTGTTTACAGCCAACTGAAGTTGGCTGTAAAACTTGGACAGATTCTGTTTTCATTCTTTAACTTACTAACTTGTGTTCGATTGATTCCGTTAACATGTTTAGTGATTATAACAACATCAATCATCAATATTAACCAGCAAAACATCAGATAATCAACCAATAATCATCACAACCCAAGATCTACATGATTTACACACATAACCTCTCTTTATCCAACTTATTCATCTTAGGTTCAAGACTTTGTGTTATCTTATTTAGTGTTCTTCATATTTCATCATACAAACATCTATTAACCACTAAAATCAAGAACAAGATGGTGATTTAGAACACTTACTACTAGCACAAGGCTAGGGAAGAAACAAGGCGAAAACAAGGTGGTTAATAGCGATGTAGAGAGGTCCTTGAGATTCCGTAAGCACCGGGCTTGTTTGTAGGACACCTTACACCCTTGTATATATGAGGAATGATTGAACAAGATCAAATGATGGTGGTGGTGGTGCTTCTTGGTCTCGGCCGAGAGTATCAAAGGGAGGGAGAGAGAGCCAAGTTCTTGTGTTGTTGAAGTAAATGGTAATGTGGTCTTGTGGTCATTTTTATAAACCATTTTTAGTGTATTATCCATCAAATATTATGTCCACTAGATTCTTGACCATGTTAAATAAAGTATTCAAGAGTGTAAGAGGTGTGTCCCCTCTTGGGGACCAATTCGGTCAAGGGGGGGGGGGGTTAATAGTTTGTTTCCAACCAAATGGTTAAGTGTTTAGTTTGTTAATTAGGAACTTAAATAGTTTACTAGTGTGTTATGAATATAACGGGTGTTAGGGTGTTCGGGGACCCTAACTGGCTCAGAAAGGTGTAAACAATGTCATTGACATTATTTTTATGTTCCGGGTAAAGTCCGGTTGTTCGGTTCGATACTGTTCCGTTAAACTGCTTAATTAATCCGTAAAGCGTCGTATTTATATATTTTTGTAACGTTTTTACTTTTCAATACTCAGGAAAGCACACAGGACTTTTTAGTAACTTTTCTGTATACTACTAGTATGTTAACATGCACATGTAAGTATAACACAGCTATCAGAAAGCAGTTAAGTAATTCCACACAGTCGTCAAGCACTTTAATTATCATTAATAAATTGTACGGAATACATGGAACTATGAGGGTTGTCAATTTTTCATAATCTGTTCTTCCCATATCAAAACCATTTTTCAAAATCTTCCAGCTTAGGTATGCAAAAGCTTTCAGCCATTCTTCAAACCTAGTAGCCCATCTATTGTATTCCTCTATCGCCATTAGCTTGGGCGGTTTATTATAGGTACCATAGGCACTATCAACACTCAAAGAATCAGCAATAGTTTTCTTTGCACTCGGTGGTGGAGTATTTTCATTCGTGTTACTTGATGTGTTGTCTCCATTCTTTCCAGAACTACTAGTGTAAGCAAAAATGTCACTGAACGGATTCATAAACTCATCCATCTTTCAAGTACCTGAAACAATCAACAAACACTTAGAAAAATTTTTGGTTTTATGAAAACAATTTCAAACGAAATGACTTTCAATCGAAACAACTCAAGCGAAATGATCCTCAATCGAAATGAAGTTTTCACGCGAAATGCCAATTTGGTGCAAAATAGTAGTCTTTCAAGCGGAATGACTATTTCGTGCGGAATAGTCAAACGAAATCACACTTTTCAAGCGAAATAGCAGTTTTTGGTGCGAAATAGCTACTTTCGTACGAAATGAGGTCCAAAGTTTTGATTCCGTGTGAAATGACATTTCTGATGTTGATTTCGTGCGGAATAATGCTGACGTCACTCAATCAGCCACCATTTTGTCCAATTGATCTGGTTTTACGTCGAATTAAGGTCCAATTCTTTCAAGGATTAGTTAAAACTATGTTATACGTGATATATGTGAAATTTAAGCCATTTTAACCGTAAAATCTCATTTAATTTTGAAAAGAATGAGTAGAAGTGAGAAAATCTGATGAAAACAAGCTGAATTGGTATGAACTCTTCATCCTGAGCTCTGATACCACTTGTTGGATCGTCGTGTGACCCGAATGAGTCAATCAGAAGAGTTTTGAGTCAGAATCAAAGGCGGAATCAATGATTCTAACTTGATACAGCTTGATTTTCCCAAATTATCTTCTTATTACTGATTTCAAAGCCTTACAGATCGTTTGACAAATCGGCAACACCTCGGCTCTGAAATCGGAAAGTTACAAATGATGAACCAGCTCAAGTATATATAGGGGTGACTATTTCGTACGAAACCAGCATTGCTATTTCGTGCGAAATACCATTGTGTTATTTTGTACGAAATAGCCCTTGCTATTTCGTGCGAAATACCCTTTTTACATACAAATCCTAATTTCTATCCTGCTGAGCACTGGATTATCCTATCTAGACACAAGACTCTATAAAGACGAAGTTAACAGACATCTATGCACCAACATGTATCATCGGATCTTGTCCTCTTGATTTTATGTCTTATATGAATCAATTGTATACTTGTATTTTTACCAATTATGTCATTGGGCCTAGCCCAAGAATTTATGTTATTGGGCTTAATGTTATTGGGCCTTGGCCCATAGGTTTGGTATTGGGCTTAGCCCATCAGTTTTGATGTTGGGCTTAGCCCGTGTATTTATGTTAAGCCCATTTAGGAATATAAGCCCATTAGTAAGTATAAGCCCATTTGTAAAATATACCCGTTTGTAAATTAAGCCCATTTGTACATATCTAGTAATTTTTATAAAAATCACCAAGTATAAGTTAACATAATAATTTTTATAAGTTCAAAACATCCGGATATTGTTATCGGTGATTTATATGTATTCGCGTCGAATGATCGCCTAAGCGTAGTAGTAACTTCTCGGATTGGCGTTATGTTATAGATTCGTCCGTCGTCCATTTTGCCCATAAGTTGTATCCGATGTCCGAATCATCCGTAAATTGTATTCAAGTGTATATATATGTATTCTTGCAAATCTTTACTTGTAAATGTGTCTTGTATTTATTTGTATCATTGATTTCCAGATCCTAAGTTTTATATATATCTAATACCATTAGTAAACACATAGCACATAACTTGTTAAAATCACTAAATATATATTTTACCAAAAATATATATTTATACTCATTTTTGCTTTTAGAAAGACCAACTTTCTAATCTTGTATTCTTGTAAAGATTTTGTTAAAACATGACCATTTTTATAACACATGATTTCTAGTAAAAAAAATTGGCCATAGTTTCCTTTGAAATATAAACTTTGCCACGTTTATCAAACATATCATTTTCTCTTCCAATTCAACCACAAGATCCTCAAATTATTTCTACACAAAAATAACTTGAAATTTATAACAAAGTTTATCAAGATGAACTCATAAACATGTAGGGTTTTAGTATGATCATCAAATGTGTTTACTTGTATAAAAATCATACTTAACTTCAAGTTTTATCAAACATTTAGAAAAACCCATCTATTATGTTACTTTTGTAAACCTTTCAAAGTTTATAATTTTTAGTGAAATCTTTTATACACTTTATCAACACCAATATTTATGTTCATCCATTTAATCATCATGTTCAAATAAACCCTTTTAAGACTTTCATGTATACTTGTTAGATTATGTTTTTAAACATCATCTAACAAGTTTATATATGATGTTCATCATAACTAGCTCAAATAAACAAGTAATAAGTCTCAAATCACCACATAAACAAACATATATATCATGATTATTAATTTGCTTCTTTGTATTTTCATATTATTATGTATGATTATTTAGTTATAACATGAAATTTTAACAATCATATACATAAATAAATATGAAACTAAGAGATTTAGAAGCTCACTTCTAGCACTTGTGGCTAGGGATGATCTAGGTGATGATAAAGAACTAAGAAGATGATGATCTTGATGGTATAAGACTCTTGAATGGATGAAAAAGCTTCCTTTATCTTGTAAATGCTTTAGATCACCTTATGTTTCATGAAACTCCATGTTGATCATCAAAGAAATGATAAAATGAAATGAGTTTTTGGATGGTGTTCTTGGTGAAAAGATGAAGATTGAAAGAGTTTCTTATGTGTGGGTAAAATATGGTGAAAAGTGATGATAATGTGATAGTAAACTTAATGTGATTAAGTGTTATAATCATCCACCCATTTCATCCACTTGAAATAATGTAAATATCTAGATATTTTAGCAAAATATTAAGGGTATGTGGGCCCCTTATTTACGAAAATTACATGGGGGGGGGTCTCATGTTTTGCTTCTTGTTTTACTAATAAAAGTGTTAGAATTTATTAACAAAAGTTAGAAAGTTTAGATGTTTAGGGATTTCCAAATGTTTTCAAGATGTTAGGTGATCATTACTAGTTTAAAATGATCCAAATAATGATTGATGGTTGATGCGTGTGAAGTGTGTATATAAGTTTAAGTATATTTTAAGCCCTTTTACACTTTTTTAGCCAAGTTTAAAATTTATAAAACATGATATTTACTAACACTAAACACACATATGGGCAAGTGCACCCATCGTGAGCGTAGTATAGTGTTGATAAGATACCGAGGTCGTCCAAGGACACAAGAGCTTTTAGTACCGGTTTATCCTCAACGTCTAATCAAATCAAAAGTTTAGAAAAAGGTTTTAAACTAAGAAAAATAAAAACTAACTAAAATGCTAAAAAAAGTAAAAACAGATAGACAAGATGAATCACTTGGCTCCGACTCGTGTTTAGTGTAACCTTTGATTATTTCCGCACTTTTGCACTTTTTAAGAGATTATCTTAGTTATTGTAGTAGGCCCCTCTTTTGAAGGTGACGTTACCCTCAACCCAGTAGTTTGAGTTAGCAAGGATACAATCCTAAAGGGTCGGATTATTGAAAGATAATTAATTAAGTTATTAATGCATATTGTGGTAGGCCCCTCTTTTGAAGGTGACGTTATCCTCGGCTAAGTAGTCTGAGTCAGCAGGGATACAGTCCTAAGTAGCCGGGTTAAAGTATTAATAGTAGCTTACATATGAGGGGATCAAAGAGTTTGGACCCCCGCCATCCAATACCGGTGGGTATTGAAGGAGGTCCTACTAAATTTGACCCAGGTCCTTGCAGGATCTATACACTGAACAAGGCAAGACTCTTACCAAACCGTTCCCTTAACCCCCGACCAGGTAGCCAACATACCTCCATATAGACCGTGGAGATATGAATGGTGAAAATCTTTTATTTTATATAGACAGTAAAATAATGCCAAGACTCCACGGAGAAACGATAAGGAAGAATCACCTTCAACATAAGAAACTAGTTATTAAAGTCATTAATACATAACCAAGTTAAAAGTGCGAAAAGATTAAAAATAAAAAGTATTACACTAGACACTTGTCTTCACCAAGTGATGTAAGAGACTTAGGCAAACATGGCCTTTGATTATCAAGAACTCTTACGATCAATCTTGGATCCCGAGACGACTCACACACTCTATGATGGACAATGGATGATGGTGGTGGATGATGGTGTTGTGATGGTGGTGGGTGGTGGGTGAAGTGTGAGAGAGGTGGTGTGCCAAGGGATGGTTTGCAAATGAGCCAAGCACCCCTATTTATAGCCTGAACAGTAGCTCGGGCGCGGCCCCGTGTCCAGTGGGCACGGGCCCGTGTCCATCCTCTTCTCTGTCTTCATTAATTGCACTTTGTCTGCATTAGTTGACCACACCCCCGTGTCCGCTGGGCACGCCCCCGTGTGCAGAAGCATATCTGTACTATCAAGATTTGCCTGGATTCTGCGAATCTTATAGTTGACCACGGCCCCGTGTCCACTGAGCACGGCCCCGTGGTGGGCGATGGAAGCTTCTATAGCTTTGTCTTTTATGCTAGCACTTGGGCACGCCCCCGTGTTCACTGAGCACGGGGCGTGTTCAGCCTTCTGTTCTCTTGTTTTGCTTGGGAAGATGTTGTCGGGGAGGTCGGGCATGCCACGTTTGTTCCTTTTCTTGTATTTATGTTAGATTTAGCAGCCTTGTTGCTTCTTTTGTTAATTTGAGCTCATTTAATCTTGAAAATACAAAAGGAAGACAAAAGCACTCTTTTTCCAACATTAGTACTAAAAAAGGGTTAGTTTTATGCCACAATTGATGTAATTTATATGTTGCATTTTGCACACATCAAATACCCCCACACTTGAATCTTTCCTTGTCCTCAAGCAAAACTCTTTATAATGTGGCTTTACACTCCCAAATGGAATATGTAGAAGAGAAGGTTTTTGGGCTTGTCATAGAGTGTCGGGATTTCCAAGATTCTTTATTAAGTTTTATTTTTATTTATTTACAATCCTATTCGTCATGATTTATTTAAAACTTTACATCAGGTAAATTACTTATTAGGGCATAACATGCCTTTTTAAAATTCCATTTATATACAAGTTCACATACCTCACGGGGATCACTCAACACTCGGCCGAAGATGTATTTTAGTGAATCACTCGAGAGCGGCATGGAACTTACTCCTACCATAGGCTTGCCAAGCAATCAATCCTCCTTCTTTTTAACTATATACCTTTGTAAATATCAAGAGGACTTTTGGGTGAAGGGTTAGGCTTGGGTTAAAGGTAGGTGGTTGGGTTAGTGGTTAGTAGAAAAGGGAGAAAAGCGTAAAAAGCATCGGTTTTCATAAGACTTTTTTATTTTTGCACTTTTTATTTTGATGAAGCTATTATTCAAAACAAAGTTATTTTTGATGAACTTGCTTGTTTATTTCTTTTGCTTCATTTTTTTTATTTATTTTTTTTTTGAAAAATTCATAAGAAAAACCGAGCTTGTTACTAAAACAAAGGGTTAAAAATAAAAAAAGGTTTTGGTGGGTGAAAGGGTGTTTGGTTTGGGTTAAGAAATGAAAAGGTTTAGGCTCAAAGGGGTTAACTAGGGGGATTTTGGGTAGGGGGTAAAAAAAATGGTGTAGAAATAAAAAGGGTTAGTCCTAATGCCTCCATCATTTACTTACTCGGGTTTAAGTTGATAAGGACCGGGAATGTATCGTCGTGGCAAGTTCTAGAGTCGTAAGAACCAAGCGGCTATTCACACAAGAAACGAAAAATGAGCATTTTGTTTAAAGATATGTATTTGTATGCTCAATAAAGGCTCAAAACTCACTTTTGTGGGAATGGGTTTTTATGTGATCAAGTATATATAATCAAATTTTAACTAAGCTTGTTATGCCTTTTTATAATTTTCTAATGTTGGTTCTTTTTATCACGACGCTATCGGTTGTAAATTTGTAAAAATATAACCTTTTTAGAACTTGAAATTCCCAAGTTAAACCTAGACAAGTAAAAAAAATTGAAAAAATTTGAAAAAATTTGGGGTGATTAGCGGTTCCAATAGAGTTTTGTGTAAGGCTTGTAATTAGGACTTGCAAGATTCAAAGTTTTAGCATCCCCCCCACACTTAAATTACACATTGTCCTCAATGTGTCCCAAAAATAAGTTTTTAGGTTGATTGAATGTGTAAAACGGTGTGAAAAAGCAAAATTTTATGTTACTGGGCATCTGGACACGGCCCCGTGGTGTCCGGGCACGGCCCCGTGTTCAGGTGCCAGTAACAGAAAGTTGTAAAAAGAAACAGAAGCCTGGACACGGGGGCGTGTTGGGTGAACACGGCCCGTGTCCAGTGTACCTGAACTGGGCATTTTCTGCAGACTGTTCAACACAGGGCCGTGTTGGGCGGACACGGCCCGTGCTGAACTTGCTGTAATGAAGAAAATTTCATCGGATGGCCTTGTTTTCGTGCATGGGGTGCTGGTCCAAGTTTCCCTTGTTATCCTTTGCCATCCCGAGTGTGTTTTATTCCTGAAAATTAAAACTAAACTAGAAAACATAAAAATTAATCTATACTAAACTAAGGATAGTTCCGCGGAATGCCTCCGTGGTGCGCCACGTTTATAAGGGTCCTTGGCTAAACCCAAAGCCTGGTCATATGTTACCCAAGTGGGATGTTTTTCATCCCATGCTACACCGTCGGAGAGCATCATCCAAGCTTGAGTCTATGACCTTCATGTAGTTGACCGGGTCTTCGTCTTCTACTCTTTTTCCGACTCCAAACTTCACTTCCTCGTCCCCGAACTTCAATGTTAGTGTTCCGTCATTCATGTCTACCACTGCTTGGGCAGTGGCTAGAAATGGCCTCCCTAGGATGAGAGGAACTTCGGTGTCTTCTTCCATGTCTAGTATAACAAAGTCGGATGGGAAGACGAAATTGTCTACTTTGACCAATAGATTTTCAGCGACACCTTGTGGATATTTGACGGATCTGTCTGCAAGTTGTATGCTCATCTTTGTAGGGCTCGTTTTTCCTAGGCCGAGTCGTTTGAACATTGATGCGGGCATGAGGTTGATGCTAGCCCGAAGATCGGCTAGTGCATTGCGAATGGGGGATTCCCCAATCGAGCATGGAATCGTGAAGCTTCCAGGATCAATCTTTTTCTGTGGGAGTTTGTTGAGTAGTAAGGCGGAGCATTCTTCGCCTAAGTTAACTAATTGCAATGATTCAATTTTCCTTTTATGAGTGAGGAAGTCCCTCATAAATTTTGAATATTTAGGCATTTAAGTTAGGACTTCGATAAATGGAATATTAACATGCAATTGTTTTAGTAAATTTTCGAACTTTGCGAATTGCTCATCGGTCTTTTGACGAATTAACCGACCGGGGTATGGAACCGGAGGAGTCTTAGTGTCACACCCTGACTTTTGCGGAAGCGTGGTTTATTTGGTGTGACTTCTTAATACCATAGCATCAATCATAACAATGCTATATGTAAAAAAAAAACATGAGTTATTCATTTATTAATAAAGTTTAGAAACATTCCATTTTCAACAATCACAAAATAATTTACAAACCTTAACTTGATTTATTTGAGTTCATAAAGACTTAGCAAAAGACTTTAAACAAAACCAGGCTTAGGTGTATATAACCCGTCCAGGAAGAGGTTACACCTTCTAAACCCTGGATGACTTCTTTATTCAAACGCAGCTTGAAAATACGTGCATACCGTGCCAGATCCGTTAGTTTCCTGAAATACATGTAATTTGAAAAGTCAACATAACGTTGAGCGAGTTCATGTGTAAGTGAGTAGGTATAAACCTTTGTAAAAATGTCTGTATGTATGAAAATCCCTGGTATGTAGCAATTAAGGAAAAAGAGACCACCATTGGGTTGCAAAGCCAATGATAAGTGTGAAGTGATGCAGGAAGACTCAAACCTAGCAGATTTGTGCGTCGGGCACTTAGTCACTTCATGGTCCACTCGGCGGACTCAGGAGTGGGGCTCGCTACACCCAAATAGATCTATCACTAATGTGTCTCGGTCCTACAACGAGGATTGATGGCCTTAAGTGTTGTGCCCACCACTCACATGTTCGCGTAATAAAAACCCTCCTTAAGCTAACCATACCATAATAAATGTCTGTAAATGTCTGTAACATGTATTTCACCCCCGAGGTGTAAAACTGAAAATAGTTAAGAGAAAAGGGGGACATGAACTCACAGTATTGCGTCTTCGGTACTCGTAACCCAAATCCCCTCCTCAAACACGACTACCTACAATGGTCTAACGTCTATTAGACGAACGGGTCGTGCCTTGTCTTAGTATTGATTAGTGCCTTTGAGTTATGTTTTAAAGTGTCTTCACTATTTTCGTAATAATACTCCTCATGCTTGTGCATTCGTATTTCCTTCCCAAGGATGGGATATTTTTCATATGTCTGTTCGTATTGGAATTATATTTTTAAGTCCCACTTTAGAGAATACATTTTTAACCATATTCCTGTATAAAATCAACCTCCAATACTGTGTATTTCGTTATAAAAATTATGGCGAGTTTTATGTTTGAAAAACATAGTCTAAAACTTGCTAATAACCACTTGTTTAGAAAAAAATGTTTACTAAGTGTTAGGATTTTCGGAAAATTTCGCCATAGTCTCCTTTGTAAATAGAGGTGTCCATGTTTAATAGCATATCATTTTCTTTTACCTATATTCCGTAGATTGTTCCCACATAGCCAACCCGACAATCATGAATTCAATACACTACTTATGTCATTTCAGCTTTATTAAACAAAACTGGACTGTTTTAGAGTATTTTAATAAAATAGTTAACCTTTTCCAAAATTTCCCAAATTTTTACAGAATGTCATATGTGTACTAAAATTTATTGTGTAAAAATATCGGGGCTCAGTTCATTACCAATATTATATAAAAATTCGTTTACCCGACTGCAATCAGATTTGTTGCTTTCTGATTGCAGTCTACGGAAAAATTCACTATAAATCACTCGTAAGTCCGATCGACAAAATTCCAGTTGGAGGATCACGGAAACAACAGTGACCATTTACTATAAAAATTCCATGAGCTGTTTCTACTCAGGTTTCAAATTACAACCCCGAATGCAACACACTTTTTCAGCAGAAAAATCGCAGCTAGAGCTGCTGTCTTAAAACAGTTCTTTAAAAATAGTAAACGACCTCGAAAAATTACGATTCCAGTGCCATTTGTTTTGTTATTCCAAAATACACATTTTAGGCTTCAGAAAATCAGTTTTTCGATTTAAAATGGTCCCGTTACAGCCTGTTGAAGTTGGCTGGAAATTCAACTCAGCAAGCTGTTTACATTGTAGAAGTGGCTAAAAACGCATAAACAAAGACCCTAACCATGGTTTATCGATGAATAAATGTTCAAACCTCAATCATGCTTTAACCAACCCTAAACCATCCAGATTTCAACTTCATACAACCCTTTTATCTATGGTTTTTATGCAGAATTTCAAGTTCAACTTTTTAGTGTTTTAGCTTTTGTGTGCCATGAACATTTAAACAAATCATAACAAGAACAAGATGGAACAAGGGTGTGAAGGGACTTACTACTAGCACAAGGCTAGGGTAACAATCTTAGGGCAAAGATGATGGAGAAATGTTAGTGACAAAGGCTTGAATCAAGCTTCCTTGAAAACTCTTCAACTTGCACTTCTATGGAGGAACTTCCAAGCTTGAAATGAGACTTGTATGAAGAAGATGAAGGATGTGAGAGGTGGTGGTGGTGAAAATCGGTTATGGGGGGAGGGGTTGAGTGAAGAGTTTGATGGTGATGATGATCTTCACCTTGGAAACATGCATCCTACAACTCCATAGCCATCATTGCTTAACTATGGTCCAATGGGAAATAAGATGGCAAAAACAAAAATCTAAACATAATATTTTTGTAATCATTGGCAGATTTTCGGTTGGGGGGGGGGGGGGGTAAAGTGAAATTTTTTGTTTGTTAATTAATAGGTATTAAATTAGAAGGTTAAGGGTATTTTCAAGTATAGTGGGTGTATGTCACGTTTACATGGCGTATGGGGATTTTTGTGACTGTAATTAATTAAGAATGATAAAATAATATTTCTGACAATATTTTCGTGTCTCGGGTATTGTCTGGTTGTTCGGTTACGTATCGTTCCGTTAAAGCGTTTAATTGTACCGTATAGCGTCTTTTATGCAACTTTTTGTAACGAAATCATTCCTGGCACTTAGGAAAGTATACAGGACCACTCTGCTATATTTGTGTATTCTATTGGTACAAAAGAAATCAGAATTCTGTAATTAACGCGTGTTTTAGGCACTTCCCGGCATTATATCTATCACCTAATGACGCAGTCTTATGGTCCTCACTTCCCTACACTCCAAGCCAGTGTAGTGCTCTATCCCTGGCTCATACTGGCCATAAAACATTGTCTGTCTATGTGCTGGTATTGTCAGCATTATTTCTGAATCAACCGTTCAGTGTGTCAACTGTGCTGAGTGCATCAAGTATGTTACTAATGTAGGTGTGTAATGAATGGAGTGACCGTATAAAATATGATGCATGTATATATGATATAGAATCATAGAGCAGTTTAAATTATCAGTTGTAATCAAGCACCGTAATTAAGATTAATTGATTTGTACAGTACCTGAAATTTTGAGGGTTGTCACATTCTCCCCCCGTTAAGAAAATTTCGTCCTCGAAATTTGTACTACCTTAACTTCTTATGCTTACGTCACACGATTATATATACGAATAATACTGAGGTAGATAATCACCGAACCAATTCAAACCTTATTCACATCAAGTGACTCTAGGATATATATATATAACATCACGATTCCAATAGTTAAAAAGTATGTGCTTATAGCATTTAATGTCAAAGGTACAGTACGCATTTGACGTATAGTCTAGTGTAATCCAGCTTGCAGTGTTCCACAAAAGAGGAGTCTTATCCAATAGAGTTTTCAAATAACTGGTCATAGTATGCAAATTTTCACAAACCATAGCATCCGCTATATGAACTCAAAATCAACAACTTGGAGATGAAAATGACCTGCCAACTGGCGAATAAGTAAATGATAAGGATTTGTGTGTTGACATTCTCGAGTTGCGAAAATACACCGAATGAAGTACAAGCGAATCTGGTGTATCATTGTCTAAATTTGTAGTTGCATCAGAAATGTTTAAATGACAAGTCAAACAAGAGTATATGTAGTTTTGTGAAACAGTTGACCATAATTAGCACAAGCTAGTAACACCACAAGGTGCCGAAATGACGAGATTCAATAATAATGGTGACTGAACAAGTTCACCGTGCCTGAAATCAAATGATAGTGTATCGAGTCAATCTGAAGATTTGATTTACACAATGTCACAAAGTTTTTAGTTAAATACGGAACATCAAAGAGCCACTTCCTTTGATTGAAGGTGAAAAGCATTAAGTTTGGCAAGGTATTTGATTGACAATGAAGGTATCGTTAGGAGGTACATTGTGCTTATGAAATGAATATATGTACCGTTGCCTTAACACACAATTGTGTTGAGACCGCTTTGATCGTGAAGATCCAAAATGGATTGTTGACAACTAAGTAGGGAATTGAATTTCGTGTACGAAGTGAGTAATCAAATTAGCGCAAGCTTCAATTTTGTGAAAATATCACCGCAAGGTATCGAAATAAATCAAACATTTTAGTGGAGTCGTAGACCAACCAAATCTACTACGACTTGGAATGAAAGAATCTCTGCAAAATAGTTGAATATGATGCTCCCAATACATCATATAGCGTTTCAAATTAATCCTGTGAACTGGATAAGTTCAAGCAATTGAACTTGGTTTCAACGTAACCCGATAATAAACGTATGAACCAACAAAGGAATTTTCGGCATGGTAGCAAAATAACCCATGTCTGTAACTTGAAAGAAAGCGGTTTCAAGAAAGTGCGTTGGCTTGGTAACAAAAGAGTTCAACAATAACAATAATGTAGGTCACTCGAATCAGGAATTTGTAATTAGGCTTAGCAAAATGATATGTAAACTCCAATGAAGTTTTCATTCAAAACGAAATCACATGCGTAGCATGATGCATGTATGTCAGGTAAGTTTCCTAGAAAAGGAACAACGAGTATCTGCTAAAGTGATGAAATGACCAGCTATCGAAGCAAATGTGTGTTCGCCCTCAGCGAGAAAATTAATGTGATGCAACTACCATTAAGGGGAGTAGAGATGCAGACACCTACTCGCCAGAAGTGAAAGAAACCCAAGTACTCTCTGTTAGGTCAATGGAACTGGCATATGTGCCAGGTTAATGATGGTTGATTTAGTTGACATATATGGTTCCTAAATAAAAACCCTTACGAGTTTGGACCTGGGTTCACAAAGGTCCTAAATATATGTTTTCTAAATCCTCCATATTTCGTATCCCGTGTAGACTGGTTTGGGCATTGTGTAGGAAGCACTATTTTTGTGTACGTCTAAGAACAAGTCGTTGTCCCACAAATTTTTTTTTTCTCGGTATACCTCCTTACTGAATTTACCGCCAATGACACTCGATCGTCGATCAGTCATGCAATAGTAATTGGATCCTCACAGTTAGTTAAATATGAAATTCGTTAATCCTTAGCAAGAGCCACCGACCCTAGTTGGCTAGCTCGTCCGGCTTCCGATCATTTGAAAGTCATCGTCCTTTTTCTTGATGAGCGGAACTGAGGTTACCCCTAAAAGGGGAATTTTGGTCTGTTATCTTCCTTCTATATCAACTTCTGAGGTTACACTAACAATTCTTGCATCTCCGACGGTGTAAATCGCTGAGGTGTATTGACTGCAAGCGCGGCGCCTGGAATCAAATCGATGCGAAAATCAACTTGTCGTTGAGGATATAATTCTGGCAAGTCTTTGGGAAAGGCTTCAGGATATTCCCTATCACAGGAATATCTTCGAGTTTTGGTTCTTCGGCTCCCTTGTCCCCGACATGAGCCAAGAAAACAACTCATCCTTTACGCAACAGCTTTCGTGCCCTCCGGGTTCTATTTTGTCATCTCTAGTTACTGCGTTGGCTTCCACTAGCTTCCCATTAGCTAGTTCTTTCGAGTGCGGATAATCTACTTACTTACTACCAAACCAAGTACACTTTCAAACTCTAAAGCTAAAATTTGTAATAATATCAAGTAGCACAGATGCATAACATTGATTATTATGGAATGTATGGATAACCTTGTTTGGATTCTGACGTGCTTCCCCAGTTTTGCTGTTAAGCTTTCATCCTTGGGCCTGATTCTTCTTAGGGCAGTATCTTCGGAAATGCTTTTTGCTTCCACAGTTAAGGCAACCTTGAGCACGTTTTTGTTTGTCACTCATCCTTCCTTGATAGTTGTCGTTGTCGTTGTTTTCTTCGTGATTCTCACTACCATCTTGGCCTCCATTTCTACTTTTAGTACCTTGCCTACAAGTTTCCTTGGGATGCCCTCTCTTGCCACAGTTATCACATTTTCCATATTTACATCGCCCGACATGATAGCGTAGACAATTGTCGCACTTAGGTAGAATACCCATGTAGTCCTTTCCCTTTTTGGCCTTCTCCTCGTTACTTACCCGAGTAACCTTCTTGAAATTCATGAGTTTTCTCTTGCTATCCCCAGATGACTCTACAGGAGCCTCGTTTTTCTCTTCCTGGAGCGGAAAATTTTCCTTGTCTAATCACTTCTTCAGTGAGCGTCACGCTCATGTCGATTGCTTCGATAATTGTTGAAGGCCTAGATGTTGTTACCAGGCTTAGAATCTGCGGTGCTAGTCCCCTGATGAAAAGTTCGATCTTCCTAGCTTCTGGTTCCACCAAACGCGATGCGACTTATGATAACTCTCCAAATCTCTGCACATATTCAGCTATCTTTGGGCCTTCCATTCTCAAGTTCCACAATTCAGTTTCCAACTTCTGGACTTCTGCCCTAGAGCAATATCTTTTGCGCATTAGTTCCTTTAGTTCGTCCCACGTCATAGCATATGCAGCGGCCTCGCCCATTGCTTGAATTTGTAGGTTCCACCATGACAGAGCCCCATCTACAAATAGCCCCGCTATGTACGTAACCTGATGTTCTGGGGCGCATTTGCTCAATCATAAGACAGAATTCGTCTTCTCCACCCAACGCACAAATGCTAAGGCACCCCCAGTGCCGTCGAATTCTCGAGGTTTGTGGTTCAAGAACTGCTCGTAGGTGCAGCCGCTGGGTGGGTTATTTCCTGAGGTACCTCCGCCGTGTTCGGAGCGAAGGGCCTCGAGTTGTGCGATGGCTTGCGAGATGCGCCCTTGCAGTTCTGACTCTGCTATTGTCAGCAGAGGGTTGTTGGTATCGTCGTTCCCTTGTATCGACATCTTCTGAGAAGAAGGTTGGTTAGGTCAGGTCTCATTCGTTCGGGGAGTGGATATAGTTGTTTAGAGATCGTATGTACACACACATATTAGGTTATCACACCAACCAATCAAGCAATAGTATAATCATAGTATAACCAAGAAATTTGGTAATTATGTTTAATGAGAGCATAGTAGGCAAGCACGTAGCGTTATAATTATTGTACACATATATAGATTAATAACGTGCTTAACGGAGACATAGCGACGGAGTTTCATTGGTCATTGGCCGTAAAGTATTGTCGCTTATTTTATAATGATTGGGCCCTCATTATTCCCTGACCACAATTGTATTGCCTTCCAAAATGTATCACATCAATAGGGACACAGGGTCACCCTACCCTTGTCCATTAAATGTATTAGTGTATCAAAATCACATAGTCTGAAGTGGTCTTTAAAAGTCTCCACAAACCCGGCTTTTCATTAGTGTCTTTACTTGAAAGCAGTGTAATCCGCATGATCCAGAAATCACTATACCAGTGTCTGAGGGGGAGGAGGAAAGAAAAGTAAACTTGTTAACACGCGTGGACTTCCTCCTTGGGCTTGTGTACACGTCGAGGTAATTATCTGCTTTGTCGCTCGATAGTAAAGAAATGAGCATCAGAATCCTGGGAACGGTGTAATAGTAACGGTTGAGAGCGCAAAAAGGAACCTTGATAAATGTGGAGGATCAAAGTATGCTGGTAATAAATAGGGTGGAGGACGTGGTGTCTTATATAAACTTTTCAGACAATATGCTGTCTTGTGATATAAATACTTAAATCATGCGTTTAATTATGTAATGTTTGGTATTTGAAGTTACCAAATGGGGTGTCAGCTCAAGCTCCAACACTCTGCGACTCCTATCCTCAACTGCAGCTCATGTTACAGGAGCAACTCATCTCGTGTGTGGCCTCCATCATGTGAGGATCTAACATTAGCGTAGTGTATTATAGGAACCATCAAATCGGCTCGTCCAACGTTGTAGAGGTGAAAGTAGTAAACGGTGCGGCCCGTACGACCGTAGAAAATGCTGCAGCAGTAATAGGGATCGTCACGCGGGTGCCGACTTGGAGTACCTTTTCGGAGTGCGGGTAAGTCTTGAAAGGAAGCGATAGGCATGTTGGTGCAATGGACGTCGGTCTTCACAAGAGCAACATCAGCGGGTGAAGGTGCAGGTGCAAACGTCTCAACTGATAAGAAGGTCATTAGGTGCAGGTACTGGGTCGGGTATAAGGGATGCATTGTCTGGTAATTCAAAAGAAATAGGGTCATGATCAAGTAAGGGTGCAGGATCAGTAGGTGCAACATCAAGCTGTCCCAAAAGGTGCAGAAGCTAATTCAGGAGCAGGCCCTGGGTCGTGTAACGGTATGGTGCCTCGAGCAGGTGTTAGTGCAGCAGTCATAATGGCGTCGTCGTCTGTGTCAGTAGTAGAAAGATGTGACCAGGCCGTCTATAAGGTTGTAAATGTCACAAACTCAAGGGAGTCTGAAATTGAATATACTCTAGAATCAGAGGGTGGCCTGTTAACAGGGGCCTTAAGAAGTGAAATTAGTAACAACGTTCTCGTCTAACTTTCTATCACCATAGGCATCAGCAGAAGGACCGTTAATAAATATGTCCACGTCATCATTAATTGCTCTTCGTGTAGCCAACCTTCGGCAGGAAAGTCCATAGGAGATGCACCGTCGAGGATCGGGGTCATGGTGTGCTCACTATCGGGGTGGCCAGTGATGAGGTGGTCATGGGCTGAAACAAGAGTGACAGAAGGATCCTTGTCAGCGAAACCATCAGCAAGGGTAAAGTATCGCCCGAAATCTGGTAGCGCGGACGGTTGGAAGTTGTCCTTGTCCTTGGTCAGTATATCAGGATCACTCTCAGTGTCTGACGTAAATGTCTCTGGCGCAGATGCAGTCTCATCATCTGTGACGGCGGCCGCAGGGTTATCAATGTCTGATAACTCGCCTTCTAAATAGTGTGACGTGTGTGTCGGTTCATAATAGTCATAGCATGTATATCCATAGTAATTATTAGCAATTTGTGTATGCAAATACTCACCACATATGCACGTATATCAATAATCAGCAATTAAGCGTGTAAGTAAGGACAATGTAAGCATGTAATCATCCTAGTCTTCCCCAGACTATCCCACCCAGTCTCTCAGACTAAACTCCCTGGTCTCTCAGACTAACTCCCTGGTCTCTAAGACCAACTCCCTGGTCTCTAAGACCAACTTTCCTAGCCTCTCAGACTAAATTCCTGATCTCTATGACCAACCTCCCAGTCTCTAAGACTAAATCCCTGGTCTCTAAGACCAACCTCCCAGTCTCTAAGACTAAATCCCTGGTCTCTAAGACCAACCTCCCAGTCTCTAAGACTAAATCCCTGGTCTCTAAGACCAACTCCCTGGCCTCTAAGACCAATCCTCCCAGTCTTCTAAGACTAATTATCCCCAGCCTCTAAGGCTGATCCTCCCTCAGCCTCTAAGGCTGAACCTCCCTCAGTCTCTAAGACTGAATCTCCCTCAGTCTCTAAGACTGAACCTCCCTCAGTCTCTAAGACTGAACTATAAATATAAATTTGAAATGTGTATTTGTGCCTTTTGTTTGTAAAAATGTTTGTTTCCTGGATCTGGACGATTTGTGTATGCAATGTAAAAATGTTTGAAAACGTTTTCGTGAGAGCCCTGAAGATCATAGTCTAGACTCAAGAAAGAATCCTAGTTCGCTATGATCGAGGCTCTGATACCAAGCTGTCACACCCTGACTTTTGCGGAAGCGTGGTTTATTTGGTGTGACTTCTTAATACCATAGCATCAATCATAACAATGCTATATGTAAAAAAAACATGAGTTATTCATTTATTAATAAAGTTTAGAAACATTCCATTTTCAACAATCACAAAATAATTTACAAACCTTAACTTGATTTATTTGAGTTCATAAAGACTTAGCAAAAGACTTTAAACAAAACCAGGCTTAGGTGTATATAACCCGTCCAGGAAGAGGTTACACCTTCTAAACCCTGGATGACTTCTTTATTCAAACGCAGCTTGAAAATACGTGCATACCGTGCCAGATCCGTTAGTTTCCTGAAATACATGTAATTTGAAAAGTCAACATAACGTTGAGCGAGTTCATGTGTAAGTGAGTAGGTATAAACCTTTGTAAAAATGTCTGTATGTATGAAAATCCCTGGTATGTAGCAATTAAGGAAAAAGAGACCACCATTGGGTTGCAAAGCCAATGATAAGTGTGAAGTGATGCAGGAAGACTCAAACCTAGCGGATTTGTGCGTCGGGCACTTAGTCACTTCATGGTCCACTCGGCGGACTCAGGAGTGGGGCTCGCTACACCCAAATAGATCTATCACTAATGTGTCTCGGTCCTACAACGAGGATTGATGGCCTTAAGTGTTGTGCCCACCACTCACATGTTCGCGTAATAAAAACCCTCCTTAAGCTAACCATACCATAATAAATGTCTGTAAATGTCTGTAAATGTCTGTAACATGTATTTCACCCCCGAGGTGTAAAACTGAAAATAGTTAAGAGAAAAGGGGGACATGAACTCACAGTATTGCGTCTTCGGTACTCGTAACCCAAATCCCCTCCGCAAACACGACTACCTACAATGGTCTAACGTCTATTAGACGAACGGGTCGTGCCTTGTCTTAGTATTGATTAGTGCCTTTGAGTTATGTTTTAAAGTGTCTTCAATATTTTCGTAATAATACTCCTCATGCTTGTGCATTCGTATTTCCTTCCCAAGGATGGGATATTTTTCATATGTCTGTTCGTATTGGAATTATATTTTTAAGTCCCACTTTAGAGAATACATTTTTAACCATATTCCTGTATAAAATCAACCTCCAATACTCTGTATTTCGTTATAAAAATTATGGCGAGTTTTATGTTTGAAAAACATAGTCTAAAACATGCTAGTAACCACTTGTTTAGAAAAAAATGTTTACTAAGTGTTAGGATTTTCGGAAAATTTCGCCATAGTCTCCTTTGTAAATAGAGGTGTCCATGCTTAATAGCATATCATTTTCTTTTACCTATATTCCGTAGATTGTTCTCACATAGCCAACCCGACAATCATGCATGCAATACACTACTTATGTCATTTCAGCTTTATTAAACAAAACTGGACTGTTTTAGAGTATTTTAATAAAATAGTTAACCTTTTCCAAAAATTCCCAAATTTTTACAAGATGTCAAAAGCGATCCAAAATTTATTGTGTAAAAATATCGGGGCTCAGTTCCTTACCAATATTATATAAAAATTCGTTTACCCGACTGCAATCAGATTTGTTGCTTTCTGATTGCAGTCTACGGAAAAATTCACCATAAATCACTCGTAAGTCCGATCGACAAAATTCCAGTTGGAGGATCACGGAAACAACAGTGAACATTTACTATAAAAATTCCATGAGCTGTTTCTACTCAGGTTTCAAATTACAACCCCGAATGCAACACACTTTTTCAGCAGAAAAATCGCAGCTAGACCTGCTGTCTTAAAACAGTTCTTTAAAAATAGTAAACGACCTCGAAAAATTACGATTCCAGTGCCATTTGTTTTGTTATTCCAAAATACACATTTTAGGCTTCAGAAAATCAGTTTTTCGATTTAAAATGGTCCCGTTACAGCCTGTTGAAGTTGGCTGGAAATTCAACTCAGCAAGCTGTTTACATTGTAGAAGTGACTAAAAACGCATAAACAAAGACCCTAACCATGGTTTATCGATGAATAAATGTTCAAACCTCAATCATGCTTTAACCAACCCTAAACCATCCAGATTTCAACTTCATACAACCCTTTTATCTATGGTTTTTATGCAGAATTTCAAGTTCAACTTTTTAGTGTTTTAGCTTTTGTGTGCCATGAACATTTAAACAAATCATAACAAGAACAAGATGGAACAAGGGTGTGAAGGGACTTACTACTAGCACAAGGCTAGGGTAACAATCTTAGGGCAAAGATGATGGAGAAATGTTAGTGACAAAGGCTTGAATCAAGCTTCCTTGAAAACTCTTCAACTTGCACTTCTATGGAGGAACTTCCAAGCTTGAAATAAGACTTGTATGAAGAAGATGAAGGATGTGAGAGGTGGTGGTGGTGAAAATCGGTTATGGGGGGAGGGGTTGAGTGAAGAGTTTGATGGTGATGATGATCTTCACCTTGGAAACATGCATCCTACAACTCCATAGCCATCATTGCTTAACTATGGTCCAATGGGAAATAAGATGGCAAAAACAAAAATCTAAACATAATATTTTTGTAATCATTGGCAGATTTTCGGTTGGGGGGAGGGGGGTAAAGTGAAATTTTTTTTTTGTTAATTAATAGGTATTAAATTAGAAGGTTAAGGGTATTTTCAAGTATAGTGGGTGTATGTCACGTTTACATGGCGTATGGGGATTTTTGTGACTGTAATTAATTAAGAATGATAAAATAATATTTCTGACAATATTTTCGTGTCTCGGGTATTGTCTGGTTGTTCGGTTACGTATCATTCCGTTAAAGCGTTTAATTGTACCGTATAGCGTCTTTTATGCAACTTTTTGTAACGAAATCATTGCTGGCACTTAGAAAAGTATACAGGACCACTCTGCTATATTTGTGTATTCTATTGGTACAAAAGAAAGCAGAATTCTGTAATTAACGCGTGTTTTAGGCACTTCCCGGCATTATATCTATCACCTAATGACGCAATCTTATGGTCCTCACTTCCCTACACTCCAAGCCAGTGTAGTGCTCTATCCCTGGCTCATACTGGCCATAAAACATTGTCTGTCTATGTGCTGGTATTGTCAGCATTATTTCTGAATCAACCGTTCAGTGTGTCAACTGTGCTGAGTGCATCAAGTATGTCACTAATGTAGGTGTGTAATGAATGGAGTAACTGTATAAAATATGATGCATGTATATATGATATAGAATCATAGAGCAGTTTAAATTATCAGTTGTAATCAAGCACCGTAATTAAGATTAATTGATTTGTACAGTACCTGAAATTTTGAGGGTTGTCACACTTAGTGGGCTCTTGAACTGGTGGAGAAGCCTTCTCTTGTTGGGGTGCGGGTGGAGTTGTGGTTTGGCTAGCTTGGCTTCTTTCAGTCGGTGGAAGTGGAGCCTCTTCCGGACCCACGGTACGGTTTCTCAATGTTATGAGATGTACTTGCGCCTTTGGGTTGGTTTCAGTATTACTTGGTAACGCGCCTTGTGGTCTCTCGGAGAAATTTTGAGCTATTTGATTTAATTGTTTTTCAATGTTTTGAATGCTAGCTTGTTGATTTCTAAAATTCGATTCCAATTGTTGAAATCGATCCGAGTTTTTCTTTTCGGGTCGGAGATGAGGCGAGATGCAGTATCTTTAAGCCTTTCTCGTCCACCTTGTTGTTGAGAAAAATTTTGTGGTTGCTGAAAGTTAGTTCGTTGGTTTTGTTGGTTACTACTATTGCCGGGATCTCTCCAACCAAGGTTAGGGTGGTTACGCCATCCTTGGTTGTAGGTACCTGTTGGAGGACCCGACGGCCTAGGTCTATTATCAATGTAGTTTACCGTTTCTGTTTGGTCATCTAATTCTTTCATACAACTCCAATTTTCATGTGGCCCACCACACCCTTCACAAGCCATTACCGAGACCGTTTTTGCCATTTCTAACTTTTTTATTTTTGAAGAAAGGGCCTCGATTTGAGCTTGCAAAGAAGTGCTTTCATCAACCTTATGGGCGCCCGGGGGAATAGATTTATTGCCTCGGGGAGTGTGCCATTGAAAATTGGTTTGAGCAATTTCCTCAATTTGATTATATATTTCATTTGGGCGACGATTACCTAAAAGACCCCCGGAGCTAGAATCAAGTGTTTGTCTTGTGTGTGGCAACAACCCATTGTAGAACGTGGATACTTGTTGCCATACCGCAAGACCGTGATGAGGAAACTTTCTTAATAGCTCCTTGAACCTTTCCCAAGTTTCATATAAGGATTCCCCATCCTCTTGTGAATATGTATTAATTTCAGTCATTAATTTAGCCGTTTTAGCAGGAGGGAAATACTTATATAGAAACTTTTGGGCTAGTTCATCCCAGGTGTTTACCAAGCCAACTGGGAGGGTGTTAAGCCAAGCCTTAGCTCGGTCTTTTAGTGAAAATGGAAACATCCGAAGGCGGATGGCGTCGTTTGATGCTCCATTGATCCGAAAGGTATCACATATTTCTAAGAAATTAGTAATATGTAGATGGGGATCCTCGTCCGCAAGCCCATGGAAGGTTGCGGAGTTTTGAAGCATTTGTATCAAATGTGGCTGAAGTTCGAAGTTATTGGCTTCGATATTCGGTGCATTGATAGCGGCGCTGAGATTACCTACAGTGGGTCGTAGGTAATCCATGAGGGTACGTTGGTCCGCCATTGGAAGTGGGTCCCCCAAAACTTTCTCTTGGTTTTTAGCTTTAAGTCTTTTTCTGAGAAAGCGTTCGGGTTCTTCTAGAGGTTCTTTTATGTCTCTACTAGAACTGGAGCTCATACACTACGTAGGAAGTTCAAATGTGGCGCCTGGGTTCCAAGTCCTGCAATAAAAACAGAAAAGAACGATGGTCAGAAGGTTCACCACGGCCCCGTGCTCAGGTGAACACGGCCCGTGGTCGGAGATACAGTGATTGTTTTCTGGATCCCTGTTACTGGGGAGCTGGACACGGCCCCGTGTTGCACCGACACGGCCCCATGCTCAGCTCTCTGTAACTCGGAAAATAAAAAATGCCAGTAACAATGCTGGGCACGGCCCGTGTCCGACCAGGCACGGCCCATGCTGAGCGTCTGCAGATACTAAAAACTACGAAAATCCTTAAAAAAAAGAACAAAATAGAAAAAACGATTAGGCCGTTGATTCTTAACTTTCTTAAAATCCTTGTGTCCCCGGCAGCGGCGCCAAAAACTTGATGTTTGTGAAGTATGTATATAAGTTTAAGTATATTTTAAGCCCTTTTACACTTTTTTAGCCAAGTTTTAAATTTATAAAACACGATATTTACTAACACTAAACACACATATGGGCAAGTGCACCCATCGTGAGCGTAGTATAGTGTTGGTAAGATACCGAGGTCGTCCAAGGACACAAGAGCTTTTAGTACCGGTTTATCCTCAACGTCTAATCAAATCAAAAGTTTAGAAAAAGGTTTTAAACTAAGAAAAATAAAAACTAACTAAAATGCTAATAATTAAGAGATTATCTTAGTTATTGTAGTAGGCCCCTCTTTTGAAGGTGACGTTACCCTCAACCCAGTAGTTTGAGTCAGCAAAGATACAATCCTAAAGGGTCGGATTATTGAAAGATAATTAATTAAGTTATTAATGCATATTGTGGTAGGCACCTCTTTTGAAGGTGACGTTACCCTCGGGTAAGTAGTCTGAGTCAGCAGGGATACAATCCTAAGTAGCCGGGTTAAAGTATTAATAGTAGCTTACATATGAGGGGATCAAAGAGTTTGGACCCCCGCCATCCAATACCGGTGGGTATTGAAGGAGGTCCTACTAAATTTGACCCAGGTCCTTGCAGGATCTATACACTGAACAAGGCAAGACTCTTACCAAACCGTTCCCCTAACCCCCGACCAGGTAGCCAACATACCTCCATATAGACCGTGGAGATATGAATGGTGAAAATCTTTTATTTTATATAGACAGTAAAATAATGCCAAGACATCACGGACAAACGATAAGGAAGAATCACCTTCAACATAAGAAACTAGTTATTAAAGTCATTAATACATAACCAAGTAAAAAGTGCTAAAAGATTAAAAATAAAAAGTATTACACTAGACACTTGTCTTCACCAAGTGATGTAAGAGACTTAGGCAAACATGGCCTTTGATTGTCAAGAACTCTTACGATCAATCTTGGATCCCGAGACGGCTCACACACTCTATGATGGACAATGGATGATGGTGGTGGATGATGGTGTTGTGATGGTGGTGGGTGGTGGATGAAGTGTGAGAGAGGTGGTGTGCCAAGGGATGGTTTGCAAATGAGCCAAGCACCCCTATTTATAGCCTGAACAGTAGCTCGGGCACGGCCCTATGTCCATTCTCTTCTCTGTCTTCATTAATTGCAGTTTGTCTGCATTAGTTGACCACGCTCCCGTGTTCGCTGGGCACGCCCCCTTGTGCAGAAGCATATCTGTACTATCAAGATTTGCCTGGATTCTGCGAATCTTATAGTTGACCACGGCCCCATGTCCACTGAGCACGGCCCCGTGGTGGGCGATGGAAGCTTCTATAGCTTTGTCTTTTATGTTGGCACTTGGGCACGCCCCCGTGTTCACTGAGCACGGGGCGTGTTCAGCCTTCTGTTCTCTTGTTTTGCTTGGGAAGATGCTGTCGGGGAGGTCGGGCATGCCACGTTTGTTCCTTTTCTTGTATTTATGTTAGATTTAGCTGCCTTTTTGCTTCTTTTGTTCATTTGAGCTCATTTAATCCTGAAAATACAAAAGGAAGACAAAAGCACACTTTTTCCAACATTAGTACTAAAAAAGGGTTAGTTTTATGCCACAATTGATGTAATTTATATGTTGAATTTTTCACACATCAATGGTTACTAAAAAAAGATCCGATATCGTTCGGATAATCGTTACACTTTGTTTCCGTTTGTCGTTATTTGAACGCTAAGCTTGTGTAAATTGTGTGAATTGATGTGATTATGGTTCGGATGATACCCGAAGGTATCCTCATATGAATTCTATGTTAAACACTACTTTTACATGTTGCAAAAATATTAAATTGCTGAATTCTGCAGAATTTCTGCGGAAAAGTGTTGAAATTGTCGTTTTTAGTGTTTTTCGGGCAGTTTTTAGTGTTATCGGACTTCGGAAATGTTTTAAACCAAACCCTTGTATTCCTAGTTAGGATTTAATGTATATTTGAAGTTAGACTTTCGTCTGAGTCCTAAATATATCATTAAGATGGTTTCTGCGGATCCTGCGTTTTCGTCGGCATACTAGTTCGCTAAGTGCTTTTCTAGTTGTTTTGATGCATTGTTTAAACTGTTTCAAATGTAATCAATAAAAATGAATCATGTGCATAAAAAATAAGTATTCCGTGAGTATTCTAAGTGTATGTCATGAAATATGCATTTCGGATGTTTAAAACGCATAACTGTATAGCTGAAAATGAGTAATTTAACTACATGAAAGGTACTGGAAAGTCGCAGTTGTCACACGGTAAGGGTAAGAAGCAGGGTGAGTCTTTTAAAAAGTCAAGGAAGTGCAAGGCTTCCCAGAACTTTGCTGTCACCAACCAGAACCCTCAGAACCCACCAGCCCTACCTCCTGCGAAGAAGCAATATGCTGGTACCGCACCTCACTGTGCTCGATGCAATGGTCATCATGTTGCCCAACAGGCCTATAAACAGTGCACTACGTGTGGTAAACTTGGGCATCTGGCCAACATTTGTCGTTTGGGCCAGAATCAAGCTGCTCAGGTTCCAGCACAAGTTCACGGGAATGCTGCGAGATTCCCACGTGGTTCGTGTTTCAATTGCGGAGAAATGGGTCATTTCCGCAACAACTGCCCGAGGTTGGTAAATGCAAATGCGAATCCGAACGCAATCACGAATGTGAATCCCGCTCGTGGACGAGCATTCAATCTGAACGCAAATGAGGTGAGGGCAGACAACGAGGTTGTTAACGGTATGTTCCTTGTTAACAATCAACTTGCATCTGTTCTTTTTGATTCTGGTGCCGATAGGAGTTTTGTTTCGTTATCCTTTGAGTCTTTACTTGCGATACCTAGAACTAAAATGAGGAAACCCTTATCTGTCGAGGTTGCTACTGGTAAACCACTCGTACTCGATTATGTTCTTCGTGGTTGTCAATTGAACCTCGATAACCATCTTTTTCCTATCGACCTCATGCCGATGCAACTTGGGAGTTTCGACATTATCGTGGGGATGGATTGGTTAACCAAACATCATGCTGAGGTGATTTATTTTGATAAGATCATTCGTATTCCTCTTTCATCTGGCGATGTTCTGGAAGTTTGTGGCGAGAAACCATCTGGTGGATTGAAACTCATGTCGTGTACGAAAACCCAAAGTTACTTACGAAATGGATATGTTGCCTTCCTGGCACATGTCACCGAGGAGAAAGGTAAGAACAAGAGTATTCAGGATATTCCGATTGTTCGGGATTATCCAGAGGTGTTTCCTGATGAACTGCCTGGTTTGCCTCCAGTTCGTCAAGTCGAGTTTCATATTGACCTAGTACCCAATGCTAACCCGATTGCGAAAGCACCTTATCGTCTTGCACCGTCGGAGATGCAAGAGTTATCGAAATAGCTTCAAGAGTTATCTGATAAAGGATTTATCCATCCAAGTTATTCACCTTGGGGAGCTCCTATCCTCTTTGTGAAAAAGAAAGATGGATCTTTTTGAATGTGTATCGATTTCGTGAGCTTAATAAGCTTACCATCAAGAATCGATATCCCCTACCCCGAATTGATGATCTCTTTGATCAGCTGCAAGGTGCTACCTGTTTTTCCAAGATCGATCTGCGTTCTGGGTATCATCAACTTCGTGTACTCGAAGAAGATATTCCTAAAACTGCATTCCGTACGAGATATGGGCACTATGAGTTTACTGTCATGCCTTTTGGTTTGACAAATGCCCCATCTATTTTCATGGACTTTATGAATAGGGTCTGTAAACCTTATTTAGACAAGTTCATCATTGTGTTCATCGACGATATTCTCATTTATTCAAAGTCTTGAGCCGATCATGAGCAACACCTTCGTTTGACATTGGAACTCCTGAAGAAGGAACAACTTTTTGCTAAATTCTCCAAGTGTGAATTTTGGCTTAAAGAAGTTCAGTTTTTGGGACATATATGTTTTGGTCAAAAATTACCGAAGCAATTAAGTGATCAAATTAGTTAAGTAAGGTAGTGTGCTAGAAATATGTATGAAAAATATGTTAACCAAGTTGATTATAAAAACAGTTTCAGGATACGGCTCAGGATATTGAGCTGTATCTGTGATCAAACAATGAGCAAAAAGGTAAAGGTTGACACGTGATGTACGAGGAAAGCCCTTGATCAATCGAGATCGCCGACACAAAACCTCGGGAGCTGACAATCGCAGCTGCCTTATTCTTCTATTGCTTTAAATATCAGGATACAGTGCAGCATGTGGTGCGGATCAACTATGTGTTACAATGTAATTCGAATACAAGTGTTATGTGTAGTGTTTGCAGTGAGCTAGAGAGCAGAAGTGTTTGAAAGTGTGAAAGTTGCGTGCCTTAATCTGATCCGCCCCCATCTATTTATAGTAAAAGAAATGTAACAAACTATCCTAATTCATCGGGATCCGGTGAATATTCCCCACTCGAACGTTGTAGACCTGGTCTTTCGGGTTCAACGTCTCTCCCATAACAAATACGCCCGAGTATTGAGGAGAAGAAGTCCATCCGACCGTTAGTAACCCCCAGCCTTTAACCTGCACGTGGTTAATTCAATCAACCTCAGGATATCGCTCAGGATGTTAGCAATATCCCAGTCCAGTATCCTGGTCACAAATAAACAATTAAAAGCAGGATATTAGTCAAGATATGTACGCTCAGAAAATGACCCATAACAATTGTCCCCAAATATATCTGTTGGCATACCAATCCAACGGATATATTTTAAAAGTTTTATCTCGTAAATTAAGGCAATTAAATCGAGACGACGGTCAAGATCACATCATAACTTCTGACGCGCTTTTAACTCGATGGAGATCCACAATGCTCCTATATCTTCTCTCTTCTTGTGTGACACCTGTGTCACTTCAACCATCAAACAAATGCCAAACCAATGAAATATTGTATTTTCATACTTGGGATTTGTAAAAATATGTGTATCGTTTACACATATCAACTCTTGGATTTTAAGCTTTAAATCGCTTTCTAGAGGGTTATACGCGCTCTGATGCGTAAATATAACCAGTTTAATCCAAAGAACACTCCGTAATAGTGAAATAGGCTTAATATACCTTAAAATACCTCTACATAACTTAGAAATAAGTTTTGGATGGTTTGGTATACCAAAATCAAGTTAATTCACTTACAGGGACTAAATTTGACAAACTGCGAAAGTATGCCAATTTGAACTGTAACAGACATTCCGGAACATGGCCATAAGTTAAACACACTCTAAATATCCTTTACATATCTTAGAAATAGGCTTTGAGGGGTTCGGTGTGCTTAAATAAACTTTTTGGTCATTCAGGGACTAAAAGCGTCAAAAAGTGCACAAGTTTGCATTTTCGCGCATAACTTACGTTCTGAATACATCCAGACATCCAAAAATTATGTAAGCACTAAAATATTTTATTTTAGTGTTTGGCATGAGAAAAAAAATCCATTCGTCACGCCATTTGGATCGTTTTTCGCGCTTATGCGCATTCCGTCGTAAATAACCGAACAACGCAACCGTACGGCTAAACGAACCGACATCCGAGATATTTTTGAGCACATTTTAAGTTCCCTATACTTTAACTTCATTTTAGAGCTTCGAAATGGGGTTAACGGGGCTTAAACGTGTCAAAAATGCATTAAATAGCAAGTTTGGAGCTTCAGGGGCCTGTTTTGCCATTTTTTAAACTTCTGGTCTGCAGGTCCTTGCGCACCTCAACACTATTAGTGTTACGGTGCGCAAGCAGGGGCCAGATGCAGCAACTTGTTTTTAAACAGCTGTTAACAGCCTTTAACCCCTCCAAAGGCCAATGCCATGTGTCCAACTCTTGTGGTGGGAGCAATATGAGTTACCACAACATTCTGACAAGTGTACGGGCGAGATCAAGACACGTTATCCAAGAAACGATCCTAACGGTGAACCGAAATCTATAAATACCCATCCATCCCCATTGCAAAAACCACTAGAATCTGATTTGAGAAGCTCTAAGTTGAAACCTTTGTTTCATACCTGAGCTACTTGAATCAAGATTAGCATTCGGGGACCCTTCGTAAGTATTCCTTCGTTCTTTTATTGCTTTTCGAGTCCGAAAGTCAAACTTTGTTTGACTCTCTGCGTTGATCAGTTTATGGTCAATGCGAAGTTCGTTTGAACTTCGCAACGTGATTGTAATCACGATGGTTATAGTCCTTTGTGACTATGCCTACTGATTACCACGTTGTCTAGGGTCGTAAGGGTAAGCGATCTAATAAATCGCTTATACCTTCGAACCCGACCCATTTGGTCGATCATTAGGATCCGACCAAATACATTAGGTGACCATAGTATATAGGGAATAACCTTCCGAGGTTATACCTTATGGTCGCTTCGTTAAGTAGTTGTATGATAGGTAGTTTATATGCCTTAGGTAAATTACCAAAATACCCTTTTCATGTGTAATTGGTAATTAAGCATATGTAACCTAAACTTTCGTCACTTAACTGATTATATAACATAATTAAACATGTTAGGCATATAATACTTGTCATAGGACTAGTTAGGCGAACGCGTTTCACGCGAACGACGCGTTAAAGTAGCATAAGCTACCTAAACGGGTCGTAATGGGTCGTAAGCACTTAGGTTAGGTTTCATTTAGTATGTAGGATTTGTTAAACCATATGACACGAGTCTCCATACTCGTTTGGTTTACGAACCCTCATTCTATCTAAATCCTCCGATTTAGGTCCGGTATATTAACATAGTTACCTATATTAGGTGCCGTTTGATTTCCGGGATCTCTAGCATTGCTTGGTGGTTATCCTAGGACTTCTAAGCAATCTCAAGTGAGTACATAGACCCCTCTTTTACTGTTTTCCAAACTGTTTTGGGGTGAAACACATGTGCCTACTTGTTACTTTCATGCTTCCACATCATATACCTGCTATGTTCATTAGTACATTTATAGTACATGATTTCATTACATTTTATGCTATGTATGCCCATTGTGTGCGTACTTAGTATATTGCCTTACATTACATGCTATGTATGCCCATTGTGTGCGTACTTAGTACATTGCCTTACATTACATGCTATGTATGCCCATTGTGTGCGTACTTAGTACATTGCCTTACATTACATGCTATGTATGCCCATTGTGTGCGTACTTAGTACATTGCCTTACATTACATGCTATGTATGCCCATTGTGTGCGTACTTAGTACATTGTTTTACATTACATTTTATGCTATGTATGCCCATTGTGTGCGTACTTAGTACATTGTTATACATTACACTTTATGCTATGTATGTCCTTTGTTGCATACTTAGTACATTTGTTATTCATCACATGCTTACATTTTGGATACACATTACATGATTTACATCAGACATGAACATTTTACTTTGGTGGTTTGGTTTGAGTAAGTGACCTAAGTAACGAGGCGTGTGTAATATGATACAAGCATGGTGGATACGCCGCTGGTACTTCCTATATATAAGTGTTTGTATGGTATTACATATCGTAGCGTTATTTGAATCATTTCAATTTGAGACATATAACATTTTATGCAAATAACATACTTTTCACAAGACATTGTTTTACAAAACAACTTATCTTATACAAACTCATTTTACTTGGTTATTCATTTAACCATACATTATTCTCTTATTTATACATATCATCTGATCTTATCGCTTTTTCAAATGATTTACAAGACAAAGCAAATTACAAGGTTCATGACTAAACATTTTCTCAAACATAAGTCATGAAACCTATTTTCACAAAACCTATGTATCTCACAGGCATTTTTATGCTGACGTACCTATTTTCACATGTGTTTTCAGGAGTTGATGCATAGGACTTATCGAGACATACTTAGGCGGACCTGTGCCTTAGCGACTTAAAACGAGACAAGAACTAGTTAATTTATGTTATGTACTCTTTATTTCTTGTTTAAAGACAATGTAACTCGCTTGTTTGATGAATAAAACGAAACTTTAATTTCCATGGTTGTGAAACATTAATTCTGTTACAACACTCCCCGACGTTTCCGCCACGTTTCATTGATTTACGTGGTCGGGGTGTGACATCTTGTTTGAAAAGCAAATATCTCCAACGGAGTCTCCAGGTAATTCCCTACTTCTCGTTCATCTTTTATCAATTTTTCTTTCTTCATCTGCAATGGCCGCCAGAACTCATTCCCAAACCGGTGAATCATCCGAGACCTTTATTCAGCAGAATCTTCTCAAAAATCCTGAGAAGGAAGTCTGTGCCTTTAATAACGCAGACATTGCGGCTTTGAGAGCTTCCGGTGCTATCCCAGATAACACTGTCTTTAGACCATTCGATCGGTCAATTCGATCGGATATTTCTTCTACTGATTGGGTTTGCTTTCCAGCATACCCTTTCTCGCTAGGTCTCCGATACCCTTTTCCCGAATTTATGATGCAATTTTTCCGGACCACGTGTATTTCTTTTGCTCATACCATGCCCATGGTCTGGAGGGTATTAATCGTTCTAAACCAAATTAAAAACCTTCACTGTCCCGACCTTTGTATTGAAGATCTGCCCATCGCTTACCGCCTTCGATCTCATGGCTCTAGCCGGTTTTTGCTTTTTTCGACTTCCAACAAACCCCTTATTCTTAAAGCCACCAAAAACGAAGATGGATGGCAACGCAAGTTCTTTTTCGTCAAACGAGACTCCATTGCTGAGGGTGCTAGCCTTCCGGTGGAGTGGTTAACCACTGGTAGGGTTATGAATACTCCCATGTACCTTTAGATTTTTATCTTTTGCTAATATCCTTCTTTTTGATTCCTTTGCAGTAAATTTCAAGGAAGTAGCTCCCCCTACTGCGGAATCAGAGAAAAGAATCAAGACTGTTTACCAACTACCTGCAATAGACAGGAGTTTTACCACACATATCCCGAGTTCAAGTCAATACTCCTCATCTGAAATGTCTGGTAAGGATTACTCTCAAAATAATTAGTTAACACAATATAATAAAATGAAGAGTAATAAAGACATAAAATTTTTCCCTTTATGCAGCACCAGCCAAGATCCCTGAAGTTTTTGACCTCGACGAGTTGGACAGCTATTCTGATTAGGTTCAAATTAAGAAGGAGCCTAGTCCCAAGGCCACAGCCTCATCCAAACCCAGTGGTTCCAAAGCCATTGTCATTACCAAACCTTCGCCAGCTACCAAGCCCCGGAGTTCAAGCTCCCGTAAAAGGAAAGAGCCCGATTCCCCCGTTATTTCTGACACATTTCCCTATGAGAATTATGGGTTCATCGAAGCAAGCAGGTTTATGAATTCCTTTCTCAACCAGGTTAGTATTCTCAAACCATATCCTGCAGCTTATACCATTTACATGGATTTATCAAAATCAATACCTTTCTTCTTATTTTTGCAGGGTCTTGAACGTCTGGTTCATCTGTATCAAGAATCCTGCGGGCTCAACAAGACGCTTGAATCCAAGTTAAAGAAAGCTGAAGTCACGATCTCCGACCAAGGCATGATTGCAGCCGCTAAATCTCATCATTAGGAGGAGAAGTTCAAGGCTATGACTCAAGAACATCAGACTGCTCTCAACAAAGCTACTCTCCAAGACCAAGCTGATCTTGATGCTGCCCATGCGCAACACGAACGGGATATGGTCAGTGTCACACCCCGACCACGTGAGACAACGAAACGTGGCGGAAACATCGGGGAGTGTTGTAACAGAATTAATTGTTTCAAATCCATGGCAAATGAAGTTTCCTTTTATTAATCAAACATGAGAGTTTACATTGTTTTAAACAAGAACTAAAGAGTACATAACATAAATTAACTAGTTCTTGTCTCGTTTTAAGTCACTAAGGCAGAGGTCCGCCTAAGTATGTCTTGATAAGTCCTATGCATCATCTCCTGAAAACACATGTGAAAATAGGTACGTCAGCATAAAAATGCCTGTGAGATACATAGGTTTTGTGAAAACAGAAATTCATGACTTATGTTTGAGAAAATGTTTAGTCATGAACCTTGTAATTTGCTTTGTCTTGTAAATCATTTGAAAAACGATGAGATCAGATGATATGTATAAATAAGAGAATAATTGTATGGTTAAATGAATAACCATGTAAAATGAGTTTGTATAAGATAAGTTGTTTGTAAAACAATGTCTTGTGAAAAGTATGTTATTTGTATAAAATGTCATATGTCTCAAATTGAAATGATTCAAATAACGCTACGATATGTAATACCATACAAACACTTATATATAGGAAGTACCAGCGGCGTATCCACCATGCTTGTATCATATTACACAAGTCTCGTTACTTAAATCACTTACTCAAACCAAACCACCAAAGTAAAATGTTTATGTATAATCAAATGTCTAAATGTTTATGTGAAAACCATGTCTAATGTCTATGTCTAATGTTTATTTCAAATGTAAATCATGTCAACAGATACAAATGGTTCACACGGTTCAATAGTTACAAACGGTTCATATAATCAAAGGGTTACGACGGTTCACATAGTCAAATGGTTACAACGGTTCAAAATGTAGTATAATGTGTTCATATGCTGGATGAGCATATGCAACAGAAATGCAATGTAAAACTATGTACTAAGTATGCATGTAATGGACATCCATAGCAAAAGTGTAATGTAAAACAATGTACTAAGTATGCACTCAATGGGCGTACATAGCATGAAATGTATTGTAAAGTGATGTACTAAGTATGCACACAATGGGCATACATAGCATAAAATGTATTGAAATCATGTACTATAAATGTACTAATGAACATAGCAGGTATATGATGTGAAAACATGGAAAGCATGAAAGTAACAAGTAGGCACATGTGTTTCACCCCAAAATAGTTTGGAAAACAGTAAAAGAGGGGTCTATGTACTCACTTGAGATTGCTTAGTAGTCCTTGAGTAACAATCAAACAATGCTAGAGATCGCGGATATCAAACGGCACCTAATATAGGTAACTATGTTAATAAACCGGACCTAAGTTGGAGGATCGGATAGAATGAAGGTTCGTAAACCAAACGAGTATGGAGACTCGTGTAATATGGTTTAACAAAGCCTACATACTAAATGAAACCTAACCTAAGTGCTTACGACCCATTACGACCCGTTTAGGTAGCTTATGCTACTTTAACGCGTCGTTCGCGTGAAACGCGTTCGGATCGCCTAACTAGTCCTATGATAAGTAGAATATGCCTCTACATGTTTAATATTGTTGTTAGAGTTAAATGCTTGGTTGGTCCCTGTGGTTTGCAAAAATTGCAGACTTGGTCCCAATGGTTTACTAATTACACGCGTGGTCCCAGAACTTGTCAAAAATGCACTCGGTTGGTCCCTAGCCCTAACATCAGTTAACTTTCTCAGTTAAGTCCATGTTAAATGACCAAAATACCCTTGCTTATTAACTCTCTTTATAATCCCTTTGACCACATCATCTTCCCCAAACCTGCATAGAATCGGCGCCATCTGCCATCTTCCCCAAACATCATCCTCCACGGCTCCACCTTCACAACCCACCGATCGACGGAAAACGGCTCCGATCGTCGGAGGACTTGATCGAGAATCAGAGGGCAAAAGAGAGGTGTTTGATGGCTGCTTTTGTTGCAATTCAGCTGATATGGTTGATGTTGCTCAAAAAATTGAGCATCTGGAAGGTGTTTTTGGTAATGATGATGGATTATCTCAGATTGCTTCTAATTCTGTGCATTATAATCCTTCTGATTTGCACTCATGGCTTGAATCTATGATCTGTGAGCTTAATCCTTCACCTGAACCTGTTATCATTGATGATTCGTTTGTTAATGATTCTGATCTACAAGCTATAATTTATCCTTCGGTTAAGAAAGTTAAACCTAATTGCAGTTCTTCGTCTTCTTCTTCAACCGTTACCGGTTCTGTAAACCCTAACCCTAGCATCCAGAACAACAACAGCAACAATCAGGTAGTGATTGTGGACTCACAGGAGAACGGAATTCGATTAGTGCATACGTTAATGGCGTGTGCTGAAGCCATACAACAGGAGAATTATCAGTTAGCTGAAAGTCTAGTGAAACAAGCCGGAATGTTAGCGGTTTCTCAAGCCGCACGATCCACCGGCGTTTTCAGATCTACTCCAGATGCACTTCTACGAGACCTGTCCGTACCTGAAATTCGCTCATTTCACAGCGAATCAAGCGATTTTGGAAGCGTTTGCAGGTAAGAAGAAAGTTCATGTGATTGATTTCGGTATGAAACAAGGTATGCAGTGGCCGGCGTTGATGCAACAGAGAAGGAGGGGGTGGGTGTTAGAGGTTGAAGAAGATGATTGGGCTTTCAGGGGTAATATAGTCATTTCACACATAGTTAACTGAGAAATTTAACTGATGTTAGGGCTAGGGACCAACCGAGTGCATTTTTGACAAGTTCTGGGACCACGCGTGTAATTAGTAAACCATTGGGACCAAGTCTGCAATTTTTGCAAACCACAGGGACCAACCAAGCATTTAACTCTTGTTGTTAAATCAGTTTAGATGTCACAAGTTATGTTACATATGCTAAAAATGAATTTTGGCATCAAAGGGGTATTTTGGTAATTTACCTAAGGCATATAAACTATCTATCATACAACTACTTAAACGAAGCGACCATAAGGTATAACCTCGGAAGGTTATTCCCTACCTACTATGGTCACCTAATGTATTTGGTCGGATCCTAATGATTGACCAAATGGGTCGGGTTCGAAGGTATAAGCGATTTATTAGATCGCTTACCCTTACGACCCTAGACAACGTGGTAATCAGTAGGCATAGTCGCAAGGGACTATAACCATCGTGATTACAATCACGTTGCGAAGTTCAAACGAACTTCGCATTGACCATAAACTGGTCAACGCAGAAAGTCAAACAAAGTTTGACTTTCGGACTTGAAAAGCAATAAAAGAACGAAGGAATACTTACGAAGGGTCCCCGAATGCTAATCTTGATTCAAGTAGCTCAGGTATGAAACAAAGGTTTCAACTTAGAGCTTCTCAAATCAGATTCTAGTGGGTTTTGCAATGAAGTGGGTTGGGTATTTATAGTATTTCCCGAACCATTAAGATCGTTTCTTGGAAAACATGATCGAATCTCGTGCGTACACTTGTTGGAAAGTTGTGGTGACTAAAAATGGCCTCTTATGAGCTGAAAGGGCAAGTGTGAGTGTGTGGTTGGGAGTTTAACAGCTGTAATCTGCTGAGTAATTGATCTTATCTGATCTGGGAGCCTGACGCGGGCCGCGTAAAGATACACACAAAACTTACGCGGGCTGCCTGGCCTTGTCTGATCAGAACTAAGTTTGCTAAATGACAGTTTCAGTCCCTGTTATGTGTAAGCCATTTTTGACACTTCTAAGGCCTGTAGAGCCAACTTTAAGGCCCTAAAATGATGCCTAAACGTTGTGGACATTAAACCATGCTCAAAAATATGCCGGATGTTGGTTCGTTTGGTCGTACGATCGCGATGTTCGCTTAATTACGACGGAATGCGCATAAGCGCGAAAAACGATCCAAATGACGCGACGAATGGATTTTTCTTATGCCAAACACTAAAATAAAATATTTTAGTGCTTACATAAATTTTTGGGTGTCCGGATGTATTCAGAACGTAAGTTATGCGCGAAAGTGCAAACTTGTGCACTTTTTGACGCTTTTAGTCCCTGAATGACCCAAAAGTTTATTTTAGCACACCGAACCCCTCAAAGCCTATTTCTAAGCTATGTAAAGGATATTTATGGTATGTTTAACTTATGGTCATGTTCCGGAATGTCTGTTACAGTTCAAATTGGCATACTTTCGCAGTTTGTCAAATTTAGTCCCTGTAGGCGAATTAACTTGTTTTTGCCATACCAAAGCCTTCAAAACTTATTTCTAAGTTATGTAAAGGTTATTTAAGGTATGTTAAGTATATTTCACTATTATGGAGTGTTCGTTGCATTAAACTGGTTATATTTACGCATCAGTGTGTGTATAACCTTCCAGAAAGCGATTTAGAGCTTGAAATCGAACAAGAGTTTATATGTGCAAAAGATACACATATTTATACAGATCCCAAGTATGAAATATAATATTTCATTGGCTTGGTATTTGTTTGATGGTCGCAGTGACCCAGGTGTCACAGTCTCCCCTACTTTAGGAAATTTCGTCCCGAAATTTATTCGTAGGAGTCCATCTGTGACTTTGTGTTAAGTAACCACCAGATATACAAGGCATAATCCTGTCATTTCCTTAATGGACAATCTTCAGAAATGAAAATGAACAGACGGAGTCATTTTCCTTAACGAGTATTCTTCAGAAACAAAAATGAAGGAATAAACAACCGGGGATTCATTTCCTCAACGGACAATCTTCAGAAACGCAAAATGAACAAACGGAGTCATTTTCAACGGGTGCTTCCTTAGAAACGGAAATGAAAAGGATAATCAAACGGATATTCATTTCCTCAACGGACAATCTTCAGAAACGAAAATGAACTGACGGAGTCATTTTCAACGGGTGCTTCATCAGAAATGGAAATGAAAAGGAGAAACAAACGGATATTCATTTCCTCAACGGACAAATCTTCAGAAACGAAAATGAACAAACGGAGTCATTTTCAACGGGTGCTTCATCAGAAATTGAAATGAAAAAGGATAGTCAAACGGACATTCATTTCCTCAACGGACAAATCTTCAGAAACGAAAATGAACTGACGGAGTCATTTTCAACAGGTGCTTTGTCAGAAATGGAAATGAAAAGGATAATCAAACGGATATTCATTTCCTCAACGGATAATCTTCAGAAACGAAAATGAACAAACGGAGTCATTTTCAACGGGTGCTTCATCAGAAATGGAAATGAATAGAGTTAACTTCTAGACACATGACCAAACTCGCTGTGGTTTCTGTGCACTAAATTCCATAATTATGTATGCATCCATAATTACGTAATTCCTTGCACAGTCCGCACAGTTTGTATTGTAATGCTTAGGGGAGGAAAATCAAATCTGTGATGAAGGTGACTAGACTACCATAGGGTCCATTTAATTAGATCGACAGATGATCTTATTAATTAAGCCACCAAGGAGTCCTTTCAGCTATATCGTCACATGATGTTCCTAACCAGATTTTTGGATCAATCTGTTTAACTAAACCACTCAAGGGATCTAATTATGGAGTAGTACTTTATAATCCAAGTGACTTAACTACGACGTAGTAGTCCATTAAGGATTTTATGTAGTACCTTTGGGTATCCTACTACGAATCCCTCATATGAAGATACGAAAGGTTCTACGAGGATTTGGATAACAAAACTTAGATTACACAAAAACATATAAAGGAACACATAAGCACATAATCACATAGTTGTTTAACTTGGTTATTAATTTTTTATTAATTTGTTATCGATTGAGAATGGATATAGGAACTAGTCGATGGACTTAAATGTCCTCTGGGATCTATTTGAAAAGATAGGAAGATCTCCCAAAATTCGATTTTGTTTTTAAAGAAACGTAATATTCGAATTAAGGAACACAAAAATTTTAGGATTTACGGAAATACCCCTAGGTACCCTATTAAGGATTTACAGTGGTACTTTGGGTATTCGTCCAGTGTTGTAACTTGCGCCTTGTACTTCGTTTCCTTAGAAGAAACGGGTACTTAGGAATTTCGTGGAAAATGCAAGAGATCATAAGATGGAAAAATTTTGGGGGTAGTTTGCTTTTCAAGGAATACGATTCCTTGATTGTCGGTATTGTAAGAGATATGTTGTTTATACATGCAACCACATAAATACATTGCAATGTAAATAAAAGATTTATTTATAAACAATGATAACAACTGTTTCATGGACCTTGACAACAAAAGGAAATAATACATAAGACGTGATTATTTCTAAACGATGTTGTCTTCTGGTTGGTCAGATGCTCATCCCTGTGCTGGATTTGCATTAGCAAGCTTTGGGCAATTTCTTCGGAAATGACCCATCTCGCCACAGTTGAAACAAGAACCTGGTAGAAAACGACCTTGAGCAGTATTGTTGTCAGCTTGGTTTGGTGCAGCTGCAGCTGGGCAGACTCTTGCTGTATGGCCTATAAGTCCACAAGTTTGGCTTTTGCGGCACTTTACATTGGCATGATGATGGAGGCTACATTGGTTGCACAAGGGTGCAGTTCCATTGTATGGCTTCCTAGCAGGGAGTTGAGCTGGTTGATTGGGGACGGCTTGATCATTATGAGTAACCATGGCGAAGTTCTGAGAAGCCTTTCGCTTCTTTGACCTCTTAGGGGATCCAGTCTGTTCATCCATGGTCTTTGATTCCTCGATTGGGTTCGATTCCTCGACCGGTTTCTTGTCACCTTTTCGGAAAACTTTACCTTTCCTGATCTTTGATTCAGTCAAGGTTGCAGATAGCTCAATGGCCTGTCTAACTGTAGTAGGGTTGCTACCAGTCACAATGTCTTGTATTGAGTCAGGGAGGCCATCAATGTACTTTTCGATTGCCTTATCCAAAGGCGTGACCATGGTAGGACACAACAGGCTCAGCTCCTCATATCGATCAGTGTATGCTCGATGTTCACCGCTGTCTTGCTCAAGATTGTCGAATTCCCTTTCCAAGGCCCTGATCTCGTGATGAGGACAGAATTCCTTCATCATAAGGGCCCAAAGTTCAGCCCATGTCTGTGCTAGAGCAACTTCTGCACCACGATCTCTCATAACCCCGTTCCACCACGTAAGGGCCCTCTTCTGGAACACACTCGAAGAAAACTCGACCTTGCGATTGTCAGGACACTGCATGTGGCGGAAAGTATTCTCAATGCTCTCGAACCATTGAAGAAGCCCAGTCGCTCCCTCAGAACCACTAAACTTGAGTGGTTTAGCCGAGTTAAAACTCTTGAAATTGCATGGACCATTGTTGTTGTTGTTGGCTTGGTTCCATTGAGCAAAGAGGTTTGGGAATTGAGCAGCCATTTGCTGCGCAATGATTTCTGCCAGTTCGGCAGTCGCTATCTGGTTTTCGCGTCGAGGAGGCATTCTAAAAGAGGAAACATGAAAGGAAACGAGTGAGAGAATTAGACGAAAAGAATGAGATGAAACAAATCAGATGAAAGCAAGGATAGTGGTCATTTGTTTGTTACTACAAAGCAACAAACGACCCCGGTGATTAATCAAAGTAAATGGGTCAAAAATAATGTATCGCGAAGACATGCTCGCCTATAAGTGGACACTCACCCCAAGAGTTCCCAGGTAAGAGTGACTGGTTCGATTATGTGGATTTGTACGAACACTCTAGCCTTAGACAGAAAACTCAGGGTACAGGCACCCACCCTTCCAGTTTGCACGTGTTCACATTATTTAGATCAACTTTGACGGGATTTTGAAAACTTAATGGGTTCAAAACCATATAATAAATCATCCTAGAACAGATGATTAGTTTTCAAAGCGGTTTTGAAATTTATGTTCTTGTTGTGGTCGTCGCCTAAGGATAGGTGACGGTATTGTTTTATGACTAAACGCAAGTAAACTCGCGTTAGGGTCCTAGGAAGGTTATAGACTAGGTCAAAGCATTACTAATAACCTAATTCCCTATAACCATTGGCTCTGATACCAACTTTTCTGTCACACCCCGACCACGTGAGACAACGAAACATGGCGGAAACATCGGGGAGTGTTGTAACAGAATTAATTGTTTCAAATCCATGGCAAATGAAGTTTCGTTTTATTAATCAAACATGAGAGTTTACATTGTTTTAAACAAGAACTAAAGAGTACATAACATAAATTAACTAGTTCTTGTCTCGTTTTAAGTCACTAAGGCAGAGGTCCGCCTAAGTATGTCTTGATAAGTCCTATGCATCATCTCCTGAAAACACATGTGAAAATAGGTACGTCAGCATAAAAATGCATGTGAGATACATAGGTTTTGTGAAAACAGAAATTCATGACTTATGTTTGAGAAAATGTTTAGTCATGAACCTTGTAATTTGCTTTGTCTTGTAAATCATTTGAAAAACGATGAGATCAGATGATATGTATAAATAAGAGAATAATTGTATGGTTAAATGAATAACCATGTAAAATGTGTTTGTATAAGATAAGTTGTTTGTAAAACAATGTCTTGTGAAAAGTATGTTATTTGTATAAAATGTCATATGTCTCAAATTGAAATGATTCAAATAACGCTACGATATGTAATACCATACAAACACTTATATATAGGAAGTACCAGCGGCGTATCCACCATGCTTGTATCATATTACACAAGTCTCGTTACTTAAATCACTTACTCAAACCAAACCACCAAAGTAAAATGTTTATGTATAATCAAATGTCAAAATGTTTATGTGAAAACCATGTCTAATGTCTATGTCTAATGTTTATGTCAAATGTAAATCATGTCAACAGATACAAATGGTTCACACGGTTCAATAGTTACAAACGGTTCATATAATCAAAGGGTTACGACGGTTCACATAGTCAAATGGTTACAACGGTTCAAAATGTAGTATAATGTGTTCATATGCTGGATGAGCATATGCAACAGAAATGCAATGTAAAACAATGTACTAAGTATGCACGTAATGGACATCCATAGCATAAGTGTAATGTAAAACAATGTACTAAGTATGCACACAATGGGCGTACATAGCATGAAATGTATTGTAAAGTGATGTACTAAGTATGCACACAATGGGCATACATAGCATAAAATGTATTGAAACCATGTACTATAAATGTACTAATGAACATAGCAGGTATATGATGTGAAAACATGGAAAGTGATATTCGCTAATTTACACATATTTTAGTCCCCCGTTTTACCCCTATTTTATGCGTTTTTGGCCGTAAAACCGTCATTCAGATACTTAATTATCTACACTTTTGTTGACAGGCCTAAAACAGCATACCAGACAAGATGATAGCAAAAACGAGGACTTTCCCGACAAAACGACGAAGCTGCGAACATTCGGTTAAGGAAACTGACCTGGGCATATGGAACGGTCGTGCTACCTAATGCACGACCGTGCATCTCCAACGAATGCAAGAAAGTCTGGCAATGAACGACCAGTGCGACTCATCGTGCAAAGCATTGAAGGCTACCCGGGAATGCACGGTCGTTCCATATTTGGCACCCCGTGCGGATCCGATGATCCAGCCAAACCTCGGAAGTGAACGATCGGTGCGACCAGGGGTGCAACAAGAACCCGGCGAAGAACGACCGTTCCATATGAAGAACGGTCGTGCGATATCGAATCTGGTCAACGATCTGATGACGTTATGCAGTATGGTGCCCCATACCCAATAATTGCTTAAAGTGCACAGTCGTGCCATAGGAAGAACGACCGTGCCACATCGTAAAAATATAAAAACAGAATAGAAACATTCTATTCGACATTCTGGAATTTTGGGAGCTTCACAGGCGATTTTACAGGCTCCGGAGGCTTTGCTTTTGACCCGGATTCAAGCCACATTGTGCCGTTTAGCTCCATTACTATCCGGATTCTTAGTCTAGTGCTTTTTTATGGTTTGGTTTTCTAATCTTTCCATGTTTTTGTTAATCTTTCGAGCATTTAGATTAATGTTTATGTATTATTGCAGCCTTTGGGCAAAAACACAACAATCCCTTGCTTGATTATAGCCATTAGTGTGTTAAGCTTTGTTTGTAATGACACTTGAAGTATTTTCTATGTTAATCTTTGATGATTAGTTTGCAACCTTGTTATTGATATTGATTTCTTGATTATAAGTAATTATGTTGGATGATTGATGCTTGGTTAGTTAAGATAGTTGAGAAATGAAGCTTAATTAATCTTGTATTAGTAAACTTTGAACTTGGTTAACTAGTTTAGCTTGGTTTAAATGTATGCATCATGATACTAGAAATGGTTAGTGATTTAATAAAATGTAATTATTGTTAATCAAGAGAGCTTGCCATCACATAAGGACCTTAACGGGTTAGATGGTGTCGTTATAAATTCTTGCCATGATTTGTTAGCTTAGTTAGTAGTTTAGGCCAAAATTGCTATCTTGGTGAATTATTGTGCAAGATTTGTAAAATGAACTCGGTTGTGATTTAATCTAGTTTATGCTTGTCTCGGTGGTTGCATTGTGTTTATCGGTGTTGCTTTCCTTTATTAAGTGCGGTTAGAAAACTCCTAACGGATGACTAACTCATTTTTAAGAGATTTTCATAGACATTTATCAATTGCACGTTAAAGAACAATTTTAGGTGGTTAAAGTGTGTTTATCGTTTTAACTTTCTGAATGATTGTCATGTTAGGATTCCTGAAAGGGATACTAATTGTCTCAAAATTGAAGAATTGATCGAATGCTTCTAGTGCCAAAACCGACTTAGTTGATATGCTTTGGTTGTGTATTAAGCAAGGCTATTTATCTATTATCTACTATGTTTTTATATGTATTTGTTTATGCTTACTTTAGTTTAATTAAAATCGAACAACTTATGTTTTTACCGGTAGTTTAGTGACAAAGGTCTAGTATTATTTCTCCGCCCATTTCCTTGGATCGATACTTGGTTCTTACCGATACTTTACTACATATGTGACGAGGTACACTTGCCTCTTTCGTGTGTGTTTTGATGTAAAAGTAATAATCACTTTTATAAATTTAAAACCAAATCGTGTGTAAATTCATTGCAAAAATATGTATAAATACACACACGTCAAGTTTTTGGCGCCGTTGCCGGGGAAATGGCGAGTTTTAGGAATGACCCGAGTCATTGTGTTATCGGCGTATATACTTGTTAATATTTGTGAATACTTTCTTGATTATTTATTTGTTTATTTATTTGTGAATATTTCTTGTTTTAATTCATTTTATTCATTTTCGAGATTATTTTTACACTTGTAAATTTTTGTTCCTTTTATTTGTTTTAATCCGGATTTATTTATTTATTTATTCTTTGAATTTTCAGTTTAGAAAATTCATTTTGACATTACCGATTCATTCGTTTTTATTGTGTTGATTTTTATAAAATTTCTGTCCCATTTTCGGATTTTTATAAAATTTTCAGCCCATTTATAATAATATTCTGCTTCTATTCAGCTGAAAAAAAAATAAATAAATAAATAAAAACACAGCAACATTATTATATTAATAAAATATTCACTGTGTCAATTTTTCGTTTGCAGGTTAATGTTCTCGACCCCCGCTCCAGAAGTTGTTGAACCGTCAGACGAACCCGAACGTGATCTAAGGAGACGTCTTCGCGCGAAAGGGCGTGCGGTTGGGCTACTGCTCGCATCTGGTGAGCAGGGGCTGGTGGTACCCACTGAAGCCGAGGGCTCAGGGGCAGCAGGGAACGCAATCATGGCAGATGACGAGCGACCTTTGAATGAGTCTAATCAGCCTGGAGCGACAGGCCTGGAGCCGAGTATCCTTAGACCTACTATAGATGCACCTGTTTTTGAAATTAAATCTAGTATTATTAATATGGTGCAGAATTCGGTGCAGTTCGACGGGCGTGAACATGAGGATCCAGGACGACATATAGCGGCTTTTCTCGAAGTTTGTTCCACGTTTAAGATGAGGGATGTTTCGGAGGATGTCGTTCGGTTGAGGTTGTTTCCTTTCTCACTGTGTGACAAAGCCAGAGCGTGGCTTATGTCACTGCCAGCTGGGTCCATCAGGACCTGGAATGGGTTGGCGGAGCTATTTATGAAAAAGTACTTTCCACCCGAGAAGACAACCAAGTTAAGAAACCGAGTGGTGACCTTTCGTCAGGATGAGGGAGAGTCGTTGCATGCAGCTTGGGAGAGATTCAAGGATCTGTTACTTGATGTTCCACATCATGGCTTCTCCAAGAGACAGCTAGTCTTGACATTCTATCAGGGGCTTAGCTACAACACGCAGGAGCGATTAGATATGAATTCAGGAGGCGATTTGGGGACGAAGACGCCCAATGAGGCTTATGATATCATTGAAAAAGCTGCGTTGAAGTCTAGCTCCCGTCGCGAAGGAGATAGAAGTCGGGCTACATCATCGTCATCAGGATCCCGCGCAGGAGTTCATGCTGTGGACGACTATACAGCCATCACTGCACAGATCTCGGCTCTTGCATCGAAGTTTGATAGATCCCAGTTAGTTGCGCAGGCTGGATCAGGATGTGACCAGTGTGGAGTGTCACACGAGCCTGGTGCATGCTTTCAGGGAGTCATGTATGAGGGTCATGAGGAGGTAGACTTCATAAGTAATCAAACTAGGCCTCAGAACAACCCTTACAGAAACACCTATAATCCCGGCTGGAGAAATCACCCAAATTTTGGGTGGCGTGCGAACACAGGTAATCAAAATCCTTTGGGATTTACTCAGCGCGCTCCAGCGCCCCAGCAAGGTCAGGGTCAGCAGTTCCAGCAATACAACCAACCTTACTAGCAGCGTCCATATTCATATCAGAATCAGGGCACTGGGAGCAGTTCCCAGCAGCAGGCCCCTCAGTCTAGTTCCAAGCTGGAGGATATGATGGCTCAGCTTCTTACTAGCTCCTCGAGTGCGAATCAGTTAGCTGAAAAACGCTATCAGCAGAGCGAGGATCGTTTTCTCTCTCATGAGGGGGAAATGAGGAGTCACAAGGCCTCGATTCAGAATATCGAGAATCAGGTTGGTCAGCTGGCACAGATGATGTCAAAGAGACCCCAGGGTGGTCTTCCGGGTAATACAGAACCAAACCTGAGCGGGCACAGGGATGTGAATGCGATCATGACCAGGAGTGGAAAAACTACCGGACCCGTCATATCGGACTCATCACCGATCACTGAAGCGGTCCCGACTGACACACCAGACGAGGTGCAAGCCAGGCTACGCCCAGCAAGTACAGCACAAGTCCAGGAGCCGGTCAAAGATTACACTCCTCCAGTACCTTATCCAGGCAGGCTGAAGAAGCAGAAGAATGAAGAACAATACGGTAAGTTCCTTGAGTTGTTTAAGCAACTACACATCAATATACCGTTTGTTGAAGCCTTGGCCCAAATGCCAAAATATGCGAAATTCCTTAAGGATATTCTCTCGAATAAACAGAAGCTCGAGGATATTTCATGTGTGGTGATGAATGAAACTTGTTCTGCCGTTCTACAAAACCGTCTGCCCATGAAAATGGGAGATCCGGGTAGTTTTACGCTTCCATGTTTGATTGGAAACATGTCTGTTAGCCATGCATTGGCTGACTTGGGAGCAAGTATCAACCTTATGCCATATAAGGTTTTTACTAAACTGGATCTGGGTGAGCCGTCACCTACTAGGATGAGCATTCGGTTGGCAGACCGTTCAATCAAGTATCCGCGTGGATTTGTGGAAAACATGCATGTAAAAATTGATAAATTTGTTTTCCCCATGGACTTTGTTATTCTTGATATGGATGAGGATTCAAGAGTACCTTTGATACTTGGACGCCCTTTCCTCAATACAGCGAGGACGATTGTTGATGTGGCAGCTGGCCAAATCACGCTCCGAGTGAATGATGAGCACGTCACATTCGATATCAAAAGATCGATGCAGCATCCGCAATGTCACGTTGACAAGCTTTATTACGTCGACATTGTCGATGCATGTGTGTGCTCTCATTTTCAAGGTACTGTTGACGAGATTGATTCGGACATACGTCTGTCGTGTGGGGACCTGATTGGCATTACGTAGGAGGGCCACGGTTTAGAGCAGCCAGTCTATCAGATGGGTGACGATGGTTCCCAGAGTCCGGAGAGATTTCCTGAAATTGTCCATGTAGAATAAGAGAAAGCAAAACCATCGGTTGAAGATCCACCGTCTTTGGAGTTGAAAGAACTCCCGCCACATCTCGAGTATGCATTTCTTGATGAGGAGCATCGCTTACCGGTCATAATTTCGACATCATTGGAAAAGGTTGAGAAAAATCAGCTTCTTGAGGTTCAGAGACTTCATAAGAGAGCCATTGCATGGAAAATCATGGATATCAAAGGCATCAATCCTTCTTTCTGTACTCACAAGATTCTGATGGAAGATGAGTACAATCCATGTGCACAGCATCAGAGGCGTTTAAATCCAAATATGCAGGACGTGGTGAAGAAGGAGGTGATTAAGTTGTTGGATGCTGGGATGATATATCCTATTTCGGACTCTGTGTGGGTGAGTCCAGTGCAGGTTGTACCCAAGAAAGGTGGTATGACTGTAGTCTCGAATGATAGGAATGAACTAATTCCTACCCGTACCGTCACTGGGTGGCGAGTTTGCATTGACTACCGTAAACTCAACGATGCTACTCGTAAGGATCACTTCCCGCTTCCATTCATCGATCAGATGTTGGAACGTCTGTCGGTGTAACACCTGTGCCTTCACGGCCATCAAACAAATACCGAACCAATGAAATATTGTATTTCATACTTTGGACTTGTAAAAATATGTGTATCATTTACACATATCAACTCTTGTTCGATTTCAAACTCTAAATCGCTTTCTGGAAGGTTATACGCGCTCTTATGCGTAAATATAACCAGTTTAATGCAACAAACACTCCGGAATAGTGACATAGGCTTAACATACCTTAAATAACCTTTACATAACTTAGAAATAAGTTTTGAAGGCTTTGGTATGGCAAAAACAAGTTAAATCGCTTACAGGGACTAAATATGACAAACTGCGAAAGTATGACGATTCGTACTGGAACAGACATTCCGGAACATGACCATAAGTTAAACATACCATAAATATCCTTTACATAGCTTAGAAATAGGCTTTGAGGTGTTCGGTATGCTAAAATAAACTTTTGGGTCATTCAGGGACTAAAAGTGTCAAAAAGTGCACAAGTTTGCATTTTCGCGCATCACTTACGTTCTGAATACATCTGGACATCCAAAAATTTATGTAAGCATGACTACATTATATTTTAGTGTTCGCCATTAGAAAAATCCTTTCGTCGCGTCATTTGGATCGTTTTTCGCGCTTGTGCGCATTCCGTCGTAATTAAGCGAACATCGCGTTCGTACGACCAAACGAACCAACATCCGGCATATTTTTGAGCATGTTTTGATTTCCCTATACTTTAACTTCATTTTAGAGCCTTGAAATGAGGTTAACGGGGTTCAAACGCATCGAAAATCGCTTAAACGGGCTACAGGGACCATTTCTGCCATTTTGGAAACAATTCTGAAACAGAGGGGGCAGTGGCGTAGCGCGAGCCCTAAGGGCCTATGCAGTCGCGCTACGCGACTGCCTATTCTGGGCAGAAACATGCAGAAAACTCATTTTTCGCATTTTCGGGACCAGATTCGATGTATCGACAGCTGTTTACAGCTGTTTTGCACTCCCAAATCCTTTGCCAAGTGTTGATTCCCTATGGTTAGTGGCAATTTAGTCACCATAACCTTCCGACACTTGTACGGACATGATTAAGGCACGATTTTCGACAAACGATCTTAACGGTTCGGGTATTCCTATAAATACCCCATCACCCCAACCTCATTTCTTACAAGAATTCTGATTTGAGAGCTCTAAGTTGAAACCATTGTTTCATACCTGAGTTCTTGGATCGGGATTAGCATTCGGGGACCCTTCGTAAGTATTCTTTCGTTCTTTTCCTTATTTTTACTGCTTTTCGAGTCAGAAAGTCAAACTTTGTTTGACTTTCAGCGTTGACCAGTAATGGTCAATGCGAAGTTCGTTTGAACTTCGCAACGTGATTGTAATCACGTTGGTCATAGTCCCTTGGGACTATGCCCACTGATTACCACGTTGTCTAGGGTCGTAGGGTAGGCGATCTGATAAATCGCCTATACCTTCGAACCCGACCCAGTTTGGTCGATCATTAGGATCCGACCAAATACATTAGGTGACCCTAGTATAGGGCATAACCTTCCGAGGTTATACCCTATGGTCACATCGTTTAAGTAGTTGTATGATAGGTAGTTTATATGCCTTAGGTAAATTACCAGAATACCCTTTTCATGTATAATTGGTAATTAAGCATATGTAACCTAAACTTTTGTCACATAACTAATTATGTAACATGTTTAGGCATATAACACTTAATGGGTCGCGATGGGTCGATAATACTTAGGTTAAGTTTCATTTAGTATGTAGGCTTTGTTAAACCATATCATATGAGTTCCTACACTCATTTGGTTTACAAACCCTCCTGCTACCCAGTCTTCCGATTTAGGTCCGGGTTAATTATGTAGTTACCTATATTAGGTACCGTTTGATTTCCGGGACTCCTCTAGCTTACTTGGTAGTTGTTCAAGACTCCTAAGCACTCCCAGGCGAGTACATTTTCCCCTCTTTTACTGTTTTCAACTGTTTTGGGGTGACTCATATGTGCTAAATGTTTTATCAATGATTACAATAACAATTTCAATATGGTTTCGAGAACAATAACAATTATTTCAAGAACGCTAACAATGATTTCAAGAACGAATACAATGATTTCAAAAACTAATAACAATTTCAATAAAGTGAACGAACTTGTTGGTTGTAGTTACATAACCAATGACATTCATTAGCAATGATCGAGCCGACCAGTATTAGGTTATGGTACCATAGGATCTGACAAATCCCGTTATTTACTGCACCCATTGTTATGTGTGGGGGGTTGTGGGTAGCGACTGAATCTGTAATTATTAACTTATCCTTTGGTAAGGGTTTGTTAAGAACGAGAACGAGAGCGAGTTGGAACGAGGAACGCGTCAAGAAGGTTTGAATGTTATTAGAGAATCGACCATTAAGTAGTTTCACAATTAAAACAAGGACGATCTGAACAATTAAGACAAGGACGATTCGAACGATTAAAACAAGAACGATTTGAACGAATGGGTAACGATTGGGTAAACATTTTAACATGATTGACATTTGATCATGCATTTCCCACAAAACATAACTTTGATTTAAACCAAGTTTTACTTCAATACTTTGTTTTTGTGCATATGGTTTAGTTGAGACATTTCACTTGCCATACATGACATTTTGACATAGACATTTGACATGGATATTTGACATAGACATTTTGATATGATTTACATCTTGACATGAACACTTTGACATATTATCCAATACATTTGACAATTGATTTAAACATAGACTTCTTACATTGGTTGGTTTGGTTTGAGTAAATGATTAAGTAACGATGCGGGTGTAATATGATACAAGCATGGTGGATACGCCGCTGGTACTTCCTATATATAAGTGTTTGTATGGTATTACATATTGTAGCGTTATTTGAATCATTTCAGTTTGAGACATAGAACATTTTATACAAGTAACATACTTTTCACAAGACATTGATTTACAAACAACTTATCTTACACAAACTCATTTCACATGGTTATTCATTTAATCATGCATTATTTTCTTATTTATACATATCATCTGAACTACTTGTTTTTCAAATGATTTACAAAGACAAAGCAAATTACAAGGTTCATGACTAAACATTTTCTTAAAACAGAAGTCATGAATCTTATTTTCACAAAACCTATGTATCTCGCCAGCATTTCTTTGCTGGCCTCGTTTTCACATATGTTTCAGGTATTGTTGGATGATATCGATTGATAAGATGTATGCTCACATAGGACTGGACAAGGCCTTAGTGACTCAATAACAATGATAGACTATGTTTAAATAGTGTATTTAGATTTCCAGACGATGTAATTACTCAATGTTTAATAAAACGAAACATTTTTGATATCCATGGTTATGAAACATTAATTCTGTTGCAACACGCCCCGATGTTTCCGCCGCGATTTGTTGTTTTACGCGGTCGGGGTGTGACAGTCGGGGAAGTTGTATTACTGTTTCCTAGACGGGTTCTCTGGGTACTTTCAGATTCCTATCGCTCCTGAGGATCAGGAGAAGACTACCTTTACCTGCCCCTTCGGCACCTTCGCCTACAGGCGGATGCCTTTTGGGTTGTGTAATGCACCAGCGACCTTCCAGAGATGCATGGTTGCAATTTTCCATGACATGATCGAGGATTCCATGGAGGTTTTCATGGATGATTTTTCGGTATTTGGGGATTCCTTCGATCATTGTTTGGAAAATTTGTGAAAAATGTTGAAGAGGTGTGAGGAGACGAATCTAGTCCTGAACTGGGAGAAATGCCACTTCATGGTGAAGGAGGGCATAGTTCTGGGACATAAGATTTCTCATGCTGGCATGGAAGTCGATCCAGCTAAAGTCGATGTTATTTCACGACTTCCGCCGCCCACCTCTGTGAGAGCGATACGGAGCTTTCTTGGTCATGTTGGGTTCTATCGGCGATTCATCAAAGATTTTTCAAAAATCGCCAGACCCATGACCCGTTTGTTGGAGAAAGACGCTCCGTTTGTGTTTGGAGATGATTGCTTGAGGGTTTTTGACCTCCTCAAGCAGAAGTTGATTGAGGCCCCTATTTTAGTTGCACCGGACTGGAATCTGCCGTTTGAAATCATGTGCGACGCGAGTGATTACGCTATAGGGGCCGTTCTGGGTCAAAAGAAGGAAAAGCACTTTCACCCTATCTATTATGCGAGCAAAACTCTTCACGACGCTCAGGAGCGTTACACCACGACTGAAAAAGATCTCTTGGCGGTCGTTTTCGCATTTGATAAATTTAGATCGTATTTGGTGCTTTCGAAAACCGTTGTGTATACTGATCATGCAGCCATTAGATATCTCTTCAGCAAACAGGACGCTAAACCGCGTCTAATCAGATGGATCCTGTTGCTGCAAGAGTTTGATATAGAAATCCAAGATAAAAAGGGTGCGTTGAATGTAGTGGCTGACCATCTATCTCGGTTAGAGCATGGAGACATCGAGGATTCGCGTTGGGATTCAATCAATGACAATTTCCCACTCGAGTCTTTGATGGTTGTTGAGATATGCGATGAGTCGCCATGGTTCGCCGACTTTGCGAACTATCTTGCTTGCGGGATTCTGATTAAAGGGTTGACTCACCAGCAAAAGTGGAAATTCTTTTCGGATCTCAAGCACTACATATGGGACGACCCTTTCTTATTCAAGGTGGGTGCTGATCAGGTGATCAGAAGATGTGTATCAGGTACTGAGGCGACCGATATTCTGCGCCAGTGTCATGAGGGACCTACCGGAGGCCACCACGGAGCCAACTTCACCGCGAAGAAGGTGTTGGATTCCGGGTTTTACTGGCCGACCATTTTCCGTGACGCGCAGAGTTGGGTGAAAGCGTGCGATGCTTGTCAGAGGGCGACGAACATATCGGCACGCGACGAAATGCCCCAGAACTGGATACAAGTTTGTGAAGTCTTTGATGTTTGGGGGATAGACTTCATGGGACCGTTCCCCCCCCCTCATGTGGATACAAGTACATACTCGTGGCTGTTGACTATGTATCAAAGTGGGCGGAGGCGCAAGCCTTACCCACTAACGACGCCAGAGTAGTTGTGAGGTTTCTTAAAAGTTTGTTCACCAGATTTGGCGCTCTGAAAGCGCTCATTAGTGACCGAGGGACTCATTTTTGTAACACACAGCTTGAAAAGGCTTTGTCCCGATACGGTGTGCATCACCGTTTATCCACGCCCTATCACCCGCAGACAAGCGGGCAGGTGGAAGTCACGAACCGTGGGCTTAAGCGTATCCTTGAGCGGTCTGTTGGTGCAAACCGAAAGGAGTGGTCGGACAAACTTGAGGAAGCATTATGGGCATTCCGTACAGCTTATAAGACCCCTATAGGGACCACCCCCTTTAGGTTGGTATACGGAAAGGCATGCCATTTACCGGTGGAGTTGGAGCACAAGGCTATGTGGGCTTTGAAAACCGCGAATTTGGACCTTAAAACCGGAGGTGAAGCTCGGTTTCTCCAAATTCACGAATTGGAAGAATTGCGGCACCAAGCCTATGAAAGCTCCGTACTCTACAAAGAGCGCATGAAGAAACTTCACGACAAACGCTTGAAGGACCATAAAGAATTCCAAGCGGGTGATCTTGTTCTTCTGTACAATTCAAGGTTGCGCTTATTTCCTGGGAAGCTTCATTCACGCTGGACAGGGCCATACACGGTTAAGGAAGTGTTTCCGTATGGTACTGTTGCAGTAGAGAACGCGGATGGCGTTACATTCAAGGTAAATGGTCACCGGTTGAAGTTGTACGTTGCCGGGCCGATAGAGTTGGCGGTGGAGGTAATTGAACTCCAAACCCCGCACACATCATAAGTGTGGGGAGGAGAGAGTCTACGCTACTGACTCGCGGATCAAAAATGTAGCAAGAGCGTATTTTGCGCTTTAGGGGTAGTATCGTCTTTTTAGGAATTTTTCTAGTTTTAGCTTGGAGTCTTGCTATCGACTCGCCGACAAAAATTTAGCATGAGTCTACGCTACTGACTCGCCGACAAAAATGTAGCAGGAGCGTCTTTGGCGCTATAAGGGTAAAATAGTCCTTTTTGTGTTTTTGTAGTTTTAGCGTAATTTAGGTTAGTTAGGTAGTTTCCGTTAGTTTGTTTAGTTTTCATACGTACCGGGCGAGGGTTCTGTGTTGAAATATTGTTTAAACAGTTTGTGTGTCGAAAAAAATGGCGAAAAACGGCCGAAACTGTTGCTGGAAATAGCTTCTGCGGAAAATTCTGATCTGCACCTGATGCACGACCGTTTCAGGATTCGCACGACCGTGCATTTCTGAGAGCCGGCACGGTGGATCGCACCCTCGGTGCATTTCCGAGAACAGTTGTTTGGGATTGGGTGATGTCGGTGACGCACGACCGTGCAATACGGAGAACGACCGTGCGTCAGGCTGAGGGCAGTTTTGTCATTTGGCACTATAAATACCCTCATCTGCAACCCCCATTCACAACTCGCGAAACCCTACCAGCACCAGGCCGTTCCAGAACGATACTTCTTCAAATCGCACGATTTTTCGCACGATCTCACACCCTACTTCGCACGGTACGTTCCTAGTTGTAGATTTCTTGTTTCCTTGCTTTCTAGGTTAGATTTCCTCCGATTCTTCAAGGGATTTATTAGGGTTCTCTTCATAAACAAATCGAAACCCTAACCCTTGTTTAATTGTAGAATCGTGAACATCTGGTGCATTTTCTGACCCTTGTTTGTGTAAAAACTTGATGATTTGTGAAAAAAAATCGTGCTACTTAGAGCCTGGGTCAGAATCTGCAGAAAACGCAGTCACACGGACGTTCTTCGTATGGAACGGTCGTGCCTCGCCGTTGTTTCACGATGATTTGTTTGTTGGTCGGTGTTGCACGGTGGTGCCGTTGGACGCACGCCGTGCAGTTCCGACAGATTTGGGCAGATGGTCATTGTCATCGGCGATGCACGACCGTGCATCTCGTCGCACGACCGTGCCATGTGCCCAGATCAGAATTCACAGAATCTTCATAATTGGCTGCTCAGCTGTTTTCGATTCAAATTTTTCCTGTTTCCATCTTTCTAACGTTATTCCTTGTACAGATGGATCATCCCTTCCTTCAGTTTGACCCCAATATTGAAAAAGAAGCTCTTTGCATTCCACGACGCGACGCCTTGTGGGCGAGACGGGGGCAGTTCGGAGTCCCCCGATGGTTAGATTGGGAAGTCATGCGGGAACTCAATCAGTATGACAGGCTTGACGAGATGATGAGTATCCCGCTTGCAAATCTGGTCGGTTGCAACCGACCCGTTTACCGTGAGCTGACAATTGAGTTCTTCGCATCTTATGCCTATGAAAAGCCGGTTGCTCATCGGAAACCCAAATTCCGCCACAAGGAGCGGGTAGCTTTTAGGTTATGTGGAAGATGGCATTCGTGGTCAGTTGGCCGGTTGGGTAGAAGACTCGGGATTTATACTAGGGCCGACATGGATGATACCGATGTCTTCACAGATCAGTTCACCTTCCCTTATGATGCAGATCGGGATGCATTTTAGGCTGAAAACGCTATTGGGGACCCCTACAACCCGAGGATGTCGAAGGCCTCGCGACTGCGAGACCCTTTGGTGCGAGTGATGCACCATGTATTTAGCCATACGATATGCGGTCGCATGGACAGTCTTGGTAACTGTCCCACTCCTGATTTGATTTTTCTATATGCGTTGGTTGAGAAAGCACCAATCAACCTAGCCGCACGTATGGCTGAGTACTTTGTGAAGTGCTCGGGGCGTACTCCGAACAGTGAGATACATGGCGGTCAGTATGTGACCGAAATAGCGTACAACGAACGCTATATGACTTAGGAGGTGCTTCAGGGTCTCACTCTGATTACTGAGGGGGTTCATGTTGATATTAGGTCGCTGAAAGCCATGGGGTTGATTGTAGAGCTTGATAGGGGGGATAGGTTGAAGGGGTTGAACAACGAGGTCTGGGACCCGTTGCCTCCAGCTGAGGAGGAACATGAGGATATTGAGATGGGAGAGCAGCACGGGGAGCAGCACCAGCACCAGCCACAGACGCCACCACATTCCCCGCAGCACCATGCATTCTACCAGCATCAGGACTGGCCCGAGTTCTATCAGCAGTTCCAGCAGATGCAAGTTAACCAGGATCAGATCAGGGTTAACCAGGAACAGCAGGGGGTTTACATTGACCAGATCCGGTCTAGCCAGGACGAGATTTGGGCCAGTCAGGATCAGATTCGGGCCACTCAGGACCAGCTTCGGCAGAGCCAGGATGCTTTATACCAGGGAGTGAGTGCGGGGTTTTCATATCTTTTCGGGGAGATGCATCACGCATATCCCGACTACTTTCAGCATCCCCCGCAGGTCCCACCGTGGAACCCCCCTGGTCATGGCGATGCGGGCCTGTCCTTTACGCGAGACGATGATGATGGTGACGAGTAGGAGGTAGTGGTGATGGCAGTTGGTGGTTGTTTATTTCAGTATTTTATTTATTTTGGGTGTTTATTTTGACTGTTATTTCAAACACCCCGGTTATGTATTTCAGACAATTTACTTTATGTTTTGTTTGGATTTTAGTATTTATATTTATGTATATTATGGTTGATTTGTGATTTTTCTGTTTCTGTTATGTTTTGGGTGCACATGTGACATACTTACAGGTTTTAGCTATCGGATCTTGGACCGGAGCACGTACCAGATACAGCTTCGGAAGTCTCGTGGCATCAACATCATCTTGAGGGGAGTATTTTTATCCCTTTCTCTATATTTCGGGTCTCGCATTGGGGACAATGCGAAGTTCAAGTGTGGGGAGGGGGTTAACTTTGTTAACTTTGTTTGTCCTCATTTGTTAAAAAAAAGAAAATTCAGAAAATCAGAAAAATCATTTAAAAATACCTATATTTTGTTTATATTTTAGTAAATAAACCGGTTGGTTGTGTTTTAGAAAGCGTCGGACTTGATAAAAACTCGACAAGCAAAATATTTTTGAAAAAGGAAACCGGGAAGCGTGACAAATAAAGAAAGACTTACATGATAGTTGTCACACTTTTACCCATTCCTTCCGTTACGTGAGCATGTTTGAGCCTATTGTTATATATTTGTTCATTTCGGATATAGGAGTGAGCCGGATGTTATGTGCAATTTAGAACTTGTCACTAGTATGCTTGTTAAGACCATGAACTTGTGGATTTGTGTAAAAGTGATAGAGGCACTTAGATTACCCCTTTGTTGTGTACTTGTTCTTTGTGTTGTGCTTCCCGTTCACCTTATATTACCCTTTAGGATTAACCTTGTCGAGCCTTCCCGTTTACCTTTGTTTACCCATATTATCGTCCACTTAACCAAATTTAGCCTTTTTATGTTTTAACCCTTTTTAGTGTTGAAACTCGGTCAAAATAATAGTTTAACTAGCACTTGTTTTTGTTTATATTTCATTGTATAAATTAGTATGTAAAAAAAAACAGAAAATAAAACACCCTAAAATAGGGTGAAATTGATAGAAATCGAGCAATTTTGAATGCTTAAATGTTAAAAATTTCGTTGATAAGCTCGATTGCGCTTTAGTCGCCTTTTTAAGGTGTTTGTATGTATAGTTGTATTATTTATTGCTAGTTAAACGCTACTACCGAGTTTTACCCATTTTCGCCACTTTAAATGTCCACTTCCATACCCTTCGCCCAAGCCTAACGTTACAACCCATAAAGACCTCTTGATTTACACTTGTTTGCATGTTAGTTGGTGGAGACGAGATCTTATGACAAGCTTATGATATTGCACATTTCATTGACGAGGCATTGAGTGTTTGCACATACACATTTTATGTATGTTTCATAAATAAAACCGAGTGTGTGTGAACATTGTGAGTCGTGTGAAGATTAACATGTTGAGTCAATTAAATGTGAAGTCACGACTATTTGGTTGTCGCTTTATAATTGCATATGCTTGTTGGGTTTGAGTCTTTTGATGTTGTCTTTCGACAAACCGGCTAACCGTTTATAGTAGTTTTCAATAAAATAGTGTATAAATTATCGTTCTTGTTTGTTTCTGTCTTTTATTGTTTTTTAGTTCAGCTTGCTTGAGGACAAGCAAGGTTCAAGTGTGGGGAGATTTGATATTCGCTAATTTACACATATTTTAGTCCCCCGTTTTACCCCTATTTTATGCGTTTTTGGCCGTAAAACCGTCATTCGGATACTTAATTATCTACACTTTTGTTGACAGGCCTAAAACAGCATACCAGACAAGATGATAGCAAAAACGAGGACTTTCCGGACAAAACGACGAAGCTGCGAACATTCTGTTAAGGAAACTGACCTGGGCATATGGAACGGTCGTGCTACCTAATGCACGACCGTGCATCTTCGACGAATGCAAGAAAGTCCGGCAATGAACGACCAGTGCGACTCATCGTGCAAAGCATTGAAGGCAACCCGGGAATGCACGGTCGTTCCATATTTGGCACCCCGTGCGGATCCGATGATCCAGCCAAACCTCGGAAGTGAACGATCGGTGCGACCAGACGTGCAACAAGAACCCGGCGAAGAACGACCGTTCCATATGAAGAACGGTCGTGCGATATCGAATCTGGTCAACGATCTGATGACGTCATGCAGTATGGTGCCCCATACCCAATAATTGCTTAAAGTGCACGGTCGTGCCATAGGAAGAACGACCGTGCCACATCGTAAAAATATAAAAACAGAACAGAAACATTCTGTTCGACATTCTGGAATTTTGGGAGCTTCACAGGCGATTTTACAGGCTCCGGAGGCTTTGCTTTTGACCCGGATTCAAGCCACATTGTGCCGTTTAGCTCCATTACTATCCGGATTCTTAGTCTAGTGCTTGTTTATGGTTTGGTTTTCTAATCTTTCCATGTTTTTGTTAATCTTTCGAGCATTTAGATTAATGTTTATGTATTATTGCAGCCTTTGGGCAAAAACACAACAATCCCTTGCTTGATTATAGCCATTAGTGTGTTAAGCTTTGTTTGTAATGACACTTGAAGTATTTTCTATGTTAATCTTTGATGATTAGTTTGCAACCTTGTTATTGATATTGATTTCTTGATTATAAGTAATTATGTTGGATGATTGATGCTTGGTTTGTTAAGATAGTTGAGAAATGAAGCTTAATTAATCTTGTATTAGTAAACTTTGAACTTGGTTAACTAGTTTAGCTTGGTTTAAATGTATGCATCATGATACTAGAAATGGTTAGTGATTTAATAAAATGTAATTATTGTTAATCAAGAGAGCTTGCCGTCACGTAAGGACCTTAACGGGTTAGATGGTGTCGTTATAAATTCTTGCCATGATTTGTTAGCTTAGTTAATAGTTTAGGCCAAAATTGCTATCTTGGTGAATCACTGTGAAAGATTTGTAAAATGAACTCGGTTGTGATTTAATCTAGTTTATGCTTGTCTCGGTGGTTGCATTGTGTTTATCGGTGTTGCTTTCCTTGATTAAGTGTGGTTAGAAAACTCCTAACGGATGACTAACTCATTTTTAAGAGATTTTCATAGACATTTATCAATTGCACGTTAAAGAACAATTTTAGGTGGTTAGAGTGTGTTTATCGTTTTAACTTTCTGAATGATTGTCATGTTAGGATTCCCGAAAGGGATACTAATTGTCTCAAAATTGAAGAATTGATCGAATGCTTCTAGTGCCAAAACCGACTTAGTTGGCATGCTTTGGTTGTGTATTAAGCAAGGCTATTTTTCTATTATCTACTATGTTTTTATATGTATTTGTTTATGCTTACTTTAGTTTAATTAAAATCGAACAACTTATGTTTTTACCGGTAGTTTAGTGACAAAGGTCTAGTATTATTTCTCCGCCCATTTCCTTGGATCGATACTTGGTTCTTACCGATACTTTACTACATATGTGACGGGGTACACTTGCCTCTTTCGTGTGTGTTTTGATGTAAAAGTAATAATCACTTTTATAAATTTAAAACCAAATCGTGTGTAAATTCATTGCAAAATTATGTATATATACACACACGTTAGAAAGCATGAAAGTAACAAGTAGGCACATGTGTTTCACCCCAAAACAGTTTGGAAAACAGTAAAAGAGGGGTCTATGTACTCACTTGAGATTGCTTAGTAGTCCTTGAGTAACAATCAAACAATGCTAGAGATCGCGGATATCAAACGGCACCTAATATAGGTAACTATGTTAATAAACCGGACCTAAGTTGGAGGATCGGATAGAATGAAGGTTCGTAAACAAAACAAGTATGGAGACTCGTGTAATATGGTTTAACAAAGCCTACATACTAAATGAAACCTAACCTAAGTGCTTGTGACCCATTACGACCCGTTTAGGTAGCTTATGCTACTTTAACGCGTCGTTCGCGTGATACGCGTTCGGACCGCCTAACTAGTCCTATGATAAGTAGAATATGCCTCTACATGTTTAATATTGTTGTTAAATCAGTTTAGATGTCATAAGTTATGTTACATATGCTAAAAATGAATTTTGGCATCAAAGGGGTATTTTGGTAATTTACCTAAGGCATATAAACTATCTATCATACAACTACTTAAACGAAGCGACCATAAGGAATAACCTCGGAAGGTTATTCCCTACCTACTATGGTCACCTAATGTATTTGGTTGGATCCTAATGATCGACCAAATAGGTCGGGTTCGAAGGTATAAGCGATTTATTAGATCGCTTACCCTTACGACCCTAGACAACGTGGTAATCAGTAGGCATAGTCGCAAGGGACTATAACCATCGTGATTACAATCACGTTGCGAAGTTCAAACGAACTTCGCATTGACCATAAACTGGTCAACGCACAAAGTCAAACAAAGTTTGACTTTCGGACTCGAAAAGCAATAAAAGAACGAAGGAATACTTACGAAGGGTCCCCGAATGCTAATCTTGATTCAAGTAGCTCAGGTATGAAACAAAGGTTTCAACTTAGAGCTTCTCAAATCAGATTCTAGTGGGTTTTGCAATGAAGTGGGTTGGGTATTTATAGTATTTCCTGAACCGTTAAGATCGTTTCTTGGAAAACGTGATCGAATCTCGTGCGTACACTTGTTGGAAAGTTGTGGTGACTAAAAATGGCCTCTTATGAGCTGAAAGGGCAAGTGTGAGTGTGTGGTTGGGAGTTTAACAGTTGTAATCTGCTGAGTAATTGATCTTATCTAATCTGGGAGCCTGACGCAGGCCGCGTAAAGATACACACAAAACTTACGCGGGCCGCCTGGCCTTGTCTGATCAGAACCAAGTTTGCTAAATGACAGTTTTAGTCCCTGTTATGTGTTTAAGCCATTTCCGACACTTCTAAGGCCCGTAGAGCCAACTTTAAGGCCCTAAAATGATGCCTAAACTTTGTGGACATGAAACATGCTCAAAAATATGCCGGATGTTGGTTCGTTTGGTCGTACGATTGCGATGTTGGCTTAATTACGACGGAATGCGCATAAGCGCGAAAAACGATCCAAATGACGCGACGAATGGATTTTTCTTATGCCAAACACTAAAATAAAATATTTTAGTACTTACATAAATTTTTGGGTGTCCGGATGTATTCAGAACGTAAGTTATGCGCGAAAGTGCAAACTTGTGCACTTTTTGACGCTTTTAGTCCCTGAATGACCCAAAAGTTTATTTTAGCACACCGAACCCCTCAAAGCCTATTTCTAAGCTATGTAAAGGATATTTATGGTATTTTTAACTTATGGTCATGTTCCAGAATGTCTGTTACAGTTCAAATTGGCATACTTTCGCAGTTTGTCAAATTTAGTCCCTGTAGGCGAATTAACTTGTTTTTGCCATACCAAAGCCTTCAAAACTTATTTCTAAGTTATGTAAAGGTTATTTAAGGTATTTTAAGTATATTTCACTATTCCAGAGTGTTCGTTGCATTAAACTGGTTATATTTACGCATCAGTGTGTGTATAACCTTCCAGAAAGCGATTCAGAGCTTGAAATCGAACAAGAGTTGATATGTGCAAAAGATACACATATTTATACAGATCCCAAGTATGAAATACAATATTTCATTGGCTTGGTATTTTTTTGATGGTCGCAGTGACCCAGGTGTCACAGTCAGCTACCGGGAAAGCCTTAGGAGTTCCGTCGTCACTTCTCTCCTCCAGGCCAGGCTGAAAATGGCCCATGAAGCCAAAGCACTAGGTTTTGAATGCCCTTCTTGGGACGTCGGTGCCTGGGAAATGAAGCTAAAGAACCTCAGCGGCACTTCTACCAAACCAGCTGCCGAAGGATCTTCCAAAGCAGTTGAAAAAGCAACCGATGCCAAGAGGGATGCTGAGGCGGATCCCGAGACGGATGCTGCTGAAATTACCATGAACGAAGAAGGCGCTGCCTCCTAAAACTTATTTCCTTTTGTTTGAACAATTTTATGTCTTATGAACAATTTTTATTTCCGCATCAAAACAATTTGATAGCCGAAGGTGGATGGGTCCTGGGTTTTAGGATGAAACCTTCGGTTATCAACTAGTACTGTTTATTTCAAATAATTTCATTTTTCATTTTTCTTGCTATTACTTTCTGTCTTTCTTATTACAGATCTTAGTTTTGCAAAATATTCTGATCAATATACTCTGTGACATATTACGAAAACTTTAAATAAAATTTCTAAAAATTCAATCAATCTTCATAGGAAACTTTTTATAGAATGAAAGACAGTCAACTTTCCAAAACCCGTTTTGACAATACTTGTTTGATCAAAGTTTCAAACTAGTATCATTTTCAAATATTTTAATCAAATATCCTGAAAAGTATTTTGAAAATATATTTTGAGAATATATCCCGAGAATTTATCCTAATCAGGATGTTTAACCTTTTGTCAAACATAGTATTGTCAAAAACTTAAATAACATTTACAAAGGAAAGATCATACCAGGAATAGGGTATAACCCTATTCTCAAACTTCAATTCCTTTGCAACTCTTCCAATGAAGATGTCCCCTGTCTGAGACACTTAGTGTATTAGGTCCGAGCCTTATCCTTTGAGCTTTACACCATTGCCTCAGTAGGAATGTCCCCTGTGTACAATGTCTTCAAATACTTAGAAATCTTCTGGATATCAGTTCCAATTGTATAGACAATTTTTCGTGTTACAGGGGTAAAACCCAAGAATGTACTGGAGATAAATCCCTTGTATTGTGGGGGAAATCCCAAATTTTCGTGCGCTACAGGCGGGAGTGTATAAACTCCAAGACTTAGAAAGGTGAAAACCTTTAAACCTTAGAGAGTATGAAAATACCCTTTCGTGAGAGAGGGTGATCAATCCTCATATACCTTTAGGATTCAGGATATAGCCAATAGTAACGAAATTGTCAGCCACTTTTACATGGACTGGTCCCGCCACCTTGAACTATCCCCGAATAACTTGCGCTCCAACCGGGGTGTTTAAACCCAATTCGGAAGAAAGGTGAATACCTTTAAACCTGTGAAAGGATCAGGATCCCTTATACGTGAGAGAAGGGGCCAATCCTCTAATCTTCCGAAGTATCTTGAGTACGTATCCTGGTTCTATATCCCGAAGCATATCCTGCAAAACATCCTCAAACTAAGGTAGGTGTTAGCTTAGCTAACACCCCTCCGATGCTTAAGTCAGTATTGGGTTTCAAAGAATAAATCGAATCAAACATATTTAAAAGAGATAGAATTCATACCATCCTGAGTTAGAAATTAAATTCTAAACTCACTTGAAATAAAGCTTAAGGTGTATATCATTCCAAGATCTCGGCAGCATATCCCCCTCCATATTCTTGAGTCGGTATGCACCTTTTCCTGATTCTGATTCAACCTCATATGGTCCTTCCCATTTTGGAGCCAGCTTTCCATCAGCAGGATTGGTAGTATTTTGAAAAGCCTTTCTTAACACCCAATCACCAACTTTGAACCTTCTGGTCCTTATATTCTTGTTATATGCTCTGGATATCCTCTGTTGATATGCTGCCATCCTTAGCCTTGCTGCATCTCTTGTCTCATCAATAGTATCCAACTCCTGGCATAGGACTTCAGGATTCTGCTCAGGATTCCTGAGGTTGGATCTTGCTGTTGGTATCACCATTTCTGTCGGGATCACTGCTTCTGCCCCAAATACTAAGGAAAATGGGGTTTGACCAGTTGCACCTTTTATCATCGTTCTATCAGCCCACAAAATAAAGGGTAGTTCTTCTGCCCATCTTCCTTTCTTGGCCCCTAATCTCTTCTTCAAGTTGTTGACAATTATCTTGTTCGAGGATTCAGCTTGTCCATTTGCTTGAGGATGTACCGGGGTAGATGTAATCATTTTGATTCCCCAACTTTTGCAAAAGTCAGTAGTCCTTTTACTTATAAATTGAGATCCGTTGTCACAAATTATCTCAGCTGGTACTCCAAACCTAGTCAGGGTATTCCTTTTTATGAAGGATACCACTTCCTGATCTCTAACTTGAACAAATGCCTCTGCTTCAACCCACTTGGAGAAATAATCCGTCATTGCCAACATAAAAACCTTTCCTCCTGGAGCCTTTGGAAGCTTTCCCACTATATCCATACCCCACTTCATAAATGGCCAAGGGGAAACAATAGGATACAACGGTTCAGCAGGCTGATGTAGTATGTTACTATGTCTTTGACAGGCGTCACATCTTCGAACATATTTTGGGGCATCCCTCCTCATTGTCGGCCAATAATATCCTGTCCTTAATACTTTTGAGAATAAGGACCTGCCCCCAGTATGGTTGCCACAATCCACTTCATGTATATCTTGGAGTACTTCTTTGGTTTCGGGATCCTCCAAGAACCTCAGATATGGTCCTGCAAGAGATTTCTTATACAAAACATCATTTATAATAGTGAATCGTGATACCTTCATCCTAAACGCTTTAGGATTCTCATTCTTTGGGATGTATCCTTCCTTTAGATATCTCATGATTGGAGCCGTCCAGGACTTAGGATCCTCCTCGGGATACTCCTCATCAGGATTCTGAATACTTATTACTTCCTCATCCTGAGGATTCGTTGCAGGATATGTAATATTGGTATTTGGGTACCTTCCGGTATCCTGACCGATGATCCCAGATTTGCTAAGGCATCAGCTTCAGCATTATCCTCTCTTGGTACCTGTTCAAGTGTAAAAATATCGAAATATCCTGCTAATTTTTTGAGAATTTCGAGATACTCGATTAACTTCTCTCCCTTAACTGCATAGGTTCCATTAAAATGATTAGTGATTAACAAGGAGTCAACATACACTTGCAAATTCTTGATATTCATATTCTTAGCCAACTCTAATCCTGCAATTAAAGCCTCATATTCTGCCTCATTATTAGTAGCAGGAAATTCACACCTAATAGCCTGGGGTAATATGTCCCCTTGTGGCGATTTTAGTAGTATACCTAAACCTACACCTCTTACATTAGAGGCACCATCAGTATACAATGTCCAGCATTCTAAGTTTTCTCCTAGCTGCTGTACTTCTAAATCTACTTCATTTTGGATGTCACTACTGAAATCAGCCACAAAGTCAGCTAAAGCCTAAGACTTTATGGCATTTCTAGGTTCATATACTAAGTCATAAGCACTCAATTTCACTGACCACTTGGCCATCCTACCTGACATCTCTGGTTTCCTAAGCACGTTTTTAACAGGATAATTAGTTTTAACATGAATCCTATGTGTCTCAAAGTAATGTCTAAGCTTCGTTGATGCCATAACTAATGCTAGTATTAACTTTTCTAAATGAGAATATCTAGTTTCAGCATCTAATAGACAACATAATAGACAGGATATTGCTGACCTTCATGGTCCTTTATAAGAACGGCACTTACAGCATTCCCTGATACAGCGAGGTATAGGGATAGTGGTTCACCATTTTCAGGCTTCATCAATAGAGGTGCAGTTGAGAGATATCGCTTCAAATCCTGCAAGGCTGCTTCATGCTTTGCTCCCCATTCGAACTTCTTATTCTTCTTGAGGATATCATAAAATTCCTTTCATTTTTCCGAGGATCTTGAAATAAATCTGTTCAACACTGCTAGTTGGCCTGTTAGCCGTTGAACATCCTTCATATTTGAAGGTGATTTGATATCCAGGGTGGCTTTAATCTGCTCCGGGCTTGCCTCTATTCCTCTCTTAGTCACCATATATCCTAGAAACTTTCCTGCCCCCACTCCGAAATGGCACTTAGCAGGATTTAGCTTCATGTTGTATTGATCCAGGATATCAAATGCTCCCTTGATATCCTGGAGGTGATCCTCAGCCTTTTTTGATTTCACCACCATATCATCGATGTAAACCTCCATTGTGTCCCCCAGCTTATCTTTGAACATCATGTTCACCAATCTCTGGTATGTTGCACCTGCATTTTTCAAACCAAAAGGCGTAGCAGTATAGAAATAAATACATGTCGGTGTCATAAAGGCAGTATTCTCCTGGTCTGAAGGCTCCATTTGAATCTGCTGAAATCCTGAGGATGCGTCCATGAATGTTAACATCTCATGCCCAGCAGTAGCATCCACCATTGCATCGATATGAGGAAGAGGGAATGGGTCTTTAGGACAAGCCTTATTCAAGTCTGTGTAATCTACACAGACCCTCCATTTCCCATTTTTCTTCTGTACTACGACCACATTTGCCAGCCATCTCGGAAACTTGACTTCTCTGATCATTTTGGACTTTAACAATCTTTCAACTTCCTCTTGGATGATTATATTTCGTTCAGGAGCAAACTTCCTTCTTTTTTGCTGAACAGGCTTGAACGACCTGTCAATTCCAAGCTTGTGAGAAATAACGTCTTTGGATATGCCTGTCATATCCTCATGCTTCCATGCAAATATCGACATCCTGCACTTCAAAAAGTTAGTTAATTGTTCTTCAATATCCTGAGGGATATTGGTTCCTACGAGCATCGAGATATCAGGATTATCCTGATCTAGGATAACTTTCTTCATATCCTGCTCTGAAGCCTCTACGATATCCCGGGCCCGCATCTTTAATTGCTATGCTAGATTAGGCTTGGTTGAGGATTTCATTGAGGATGAGTAGCATTCCTTCGCCTCCTGCTGATAACTATCAACTTTGACGACCCCCCAAGGGGTAGGGATCTTGATGCACTGGTGATAAGTCGATGGTACAGCCTTCATATCATGGATCCACGGCCTGCCTAGTATGATGTTATAGCAGGACAGGGAGTCCATCACACAGAAGCGTTGTATCGAATTGACCCCTTCAACATATACCGGTAACTTTATCTCTCCTACGGTATTCCTAGCTTCTCCACTGAAACCAACGAGCACAGTGGACTTCGAAGTAATGTCCATCGGAGATACATTCATCCTCTTCAATGTTTCTAGCTGAATTATGTTGACGGAGCTACCATTGTCCACTAATATCCTGCGTACAAAATGGTTAGCAACATATAATGTTATTACGAGAGCATCATGGTGAGGATCCTGAACAGTATCCCTGTCATCACTATCGAAAGTGATCACTTTATCGGTTGTAAGGGTAGTCATCCTGGCCGGTTTGTCTCCCCTTTCAGTCTTTGCTTCCTTTGCATGTCTCTTGGCCGCAGAATACGAAGTCCCACAAATGTCGGATCCTCCCGAAATAAAGTTAATTATTTTGGCATCTGCTGGGGGCGATGCTGCTCGTTCAGGATCCTTCTTAGGATCCTGCCCTTTATTCTTCTTTCTTCCCAGCAAATCCTTCAGATATCCCTTACTTAATAGGTAGCTTATTTCTTTCCTTAGAGCAATGCAATCCTAGGTCACATGTCTGAAGTCTTCATGGAAGGCACACCATTTGGATTTATCCTTCCAATCAGCTTTCTGCTGATTCTTTCGAGGCCACCTAGCTTTGTCTCCTAAACCCTGCATAGCATACATTAACTCAGGTATATTAACAGAAAATCAATATTCAGATAATTCAGGATATTCTTCAGGATCCTCGTCTTCAACAACATTCACTTTCTTGTTGTCATTTCTGCCATATGGCTTGGAGCGATATGGTTTATACGAGGATTCTGATTTCCTGTTGGTCGATTCGTAGGTTGAGGTAGAATTCATCCTCTCTTGCATCTTTTTGTCATCTTCCAAGCGGATATATCTCAAAGCCCTGTTACGAGCCTCGTCGAGATTCCTGCAGGGATTCATTACAAGATCTTGATAAAACTGAGAATCCTTTTGCAACCCCATCTTAAAAGCCTGTACAGCCGTTGCAATATCAAGATGTGGGATATCCAAGGATTCTCGACAAAACTTGTTCACATAATCCCTCAAGGATTCCTGAGGTCCCTGAGTTATCCGGTAAAGGTCACTAGTTAGTTTCTCAAAACTCCGGCTGCAAGAAAACTGACTATTAAATAAATTAACCAAATGAGCAAACGAAGTAATTGAGTGAGGAGGAACATTTAACAGCCGTTTTAAGGCTGATCCTGTCAGAGTAGAACCGAAACCCTTGCACAAGCATGCTTCCTTGAGTTCCGGAGGGATAGGGTTAATCTCCATTCTTTCTCTATACTGGGCAATATGCTCTTCAGGATCCGTAGTCCCATCATACAGTTTTATGTTGGGGGTCTGAAATCTTTTTGGGATTTCAGCATCACAGATAGGATATGCAAAGCGGGATATCCTGTGGCTGTCTTGAGATACTTCCGGAATTGGCTGGACCACTCCAGGTACACTGGATATCATGTCCTTCAATTTCTGAAGCTCCCTAGTAAATGTTGACGTTATACCTGCATCCTGCAAAGACCCATTGTTGTTAGTAGCAAGAATATTATTATTTGACACATTACCGGTCTGAGGATTTTGGCCATATCCTGAAGCATATCCTGAACTCCTCACAGTTGACATCCTGACCGAGGAGGGTATCTCAGGGTATGATTCTGAGAATGGCTTGGGACGATATTCCCCCTGTTATCCTCAGTGTAAACTGCGGAACTGAAGTTCAAAGCCCTAGGCTGTATAGGAGTGACAGTTTCTTCAGCAGGTCTACTTGGGCCAGATTTCAAGAGTTGTATTTCTCTCATCAGCATCCGATTAGTTTCCAGCTGCTGCCTCATCTGTTCCTGTACACTACCAAACAAATTCAGAATTTCATCATTAGATGCCAAAACAGGACCGGATCCCTGGGTACTGGGAGCGGGGATAACATCCCGAGCTACATGACTTTCAGCTCCGTGTGATGAAGCTTGCATTCTCGGAGGAGGAGTTGGAAGCACCGAACCAATTGTTGCAGAGGTTGTAGCAGACATGGTGGAAGAGCTCATGTTTGATCTCGAGGCCATTGAAAACAATTTAGAAAAAAGTTTTGACAATCGAAAACCGAGTAATGATTTTACTAAAATTTTTAGCAAAAATAGCACCACTTGCCCCACGGTGGGCGCCAAATTGTTTTGGTCAAAAATTACCGAATTAATTAAGTGATCAAATTAGTTAAGTGAGGTAGTGTGCTAGAAATATGTATGAAAAATATGTTAACCAAGTTGATTATAAAAACAGTTTCAGGATACGGCTCAGGATATTGAGCTGTATCTGTGATCAAACAATGAGCAAAAAGGTAAAGGTTGACACGTGATGTACGAGGAAAGCCCTTGATCAATCGAGATCGCCGGCACAAAACCTCGGGAGCTGACAATCGCAGCTACCTTGTTCTTCTATTGCTTTAAATATCAGGATACAGTGCAGGATGTGGTGCGGATCAACTATGTGTTACAATGTAATTCGAATACAAGTGTTATGTGTAGTGTTTGCAGTGAGCTAGAGAGCAGAAGTGTTTGAAAGTGTGAAAGTTGCGTGCCTTAATCTGATCCGCCCCCATCTATTTATAGTAAAAGAAATGTAACAAACTATCCTAATTCACCGGGATCCGGCGAATATTCCCCACTCGAACGTTGTAGACCTGGTCTTTCGGGTTCAACGTCTCTCCCATAACAAATACGCCTGAGTCTTGAGGAGAAGAAGTCCATCCGACCGTTAGTAACCCCCAGCCTTTAACCTGCACGTGGTTAATTCAATCAACCTCAGGATATCGCTCAGGATGTTAGCAATATCCCAGTCCAGTATCCTGGTCACAAATAAACAATTAAAAGCAGGATATTAGTCAAGATATGTACGCTCAGAAAATGACCCATAACAATATAGTCAACGAGCAGGGTATTCATGTGGATCCATCCAAGATTGTTGCAATTAAGGATTGGAACACACCGACGACGCCTACCGAGATTCGATCTTTTCTTGGACTTGCTGGATATTATCGTCGGTTTATTTCTAACTTCTCGAAGATTGCGGTTCCACTCACTGCTTTGACTCAAAAGAATAAGCCTTTTGAGTGGGGACCCAAACAAGAAGAAGCGTTCCAAACGCTGAAACAAAATCTATGTGATGCTCCTGTTCTATCTCTGCCTGAGGGAAACGATGATTTTGTTGTCTACTGTGATGCGTCCAACTTAGGCCTTGGTTGTGTTCTCATGCAACGAGGAAAAGTTATTGCGTATGCGTCTAGACAATTGAAAGTTCACGAGAAGAACTATACGACTCATGATCTTGAGTTAGGAGCTGTAGTTTTTGCTCTCAAAATCTGGAGACACTACCTCTATGGTACGAAGTGTGTGGTTTTCACAGACCACAAAAGTCTCCAGCATATTCTTAATCAGAAGGAACCGAACATGAGGCAACGACGTTGGGTTGAACTCCTAAACGATTACGATTGCGAGATTCGCTACCATCCTGGTAAGGCGAATGTTGTAGCTGATGTGCTTAGTCGAAAGGAGCGAGCTAAGCTTCATTCTGTTTCAAACTCGTGTTCTTCAAGCTCAACAATCTTGTGTTTCACAAAATTTGATGGGTAAGGAATCACCGCTTCAACTTGAGCTTAAACTCGAAGCAAAGGACGATGGTTTGCTCTATTTCAAGGATCGTTTGTGGATTCCGAAACAAGACGATCTTCGCACTTTAGTGATGGACGAATCTCATAAGTCTCGATATTCTATCCATCCTGGTGCTGATAAAATGTTCAAGGATCTTCGTACTCAGTACTGGTGGCCTGGTATGAAGAAAGATGTTGCCTTGTATGTGTCGAAATGCCTAACTTGTCTCAAAGTCAAGGCTGAACATCAACGACCTTCTGGCTTGCTTGTACTACCAGAGATACCGGTTTGGAAGTGGGAGAACATTGCTATGGATCTCATCACTAAATTACCACATACATCTAAAGGTCATGATGCTATATGGGTTGTTATCGATCGATTAATGAAGTCAGCTCAATTTATTCCAATTCGCGAGGATTTATCTGCTGATAAACTTGCAAAGATATATGTTGATGAGATTGTATCTCGACATGGTGTTCCTTTGGACTTCATTTCCGATCGTGATGCTTGATTTTCATATCATTTTTGGAAGACCATGCAATCTGCTATGGGAACCCAACTAAATCTAAGCACAACTTATCATCCCCAAACAGATGGATAATCTGAGAGGACGATTCAAACTTTGGAGGATATGCTTAGAGCATGCGTGATAGACTTTGGTGGTAATTGGGACTCTCATCTGCCGTTGATTGAGTTCTCTTACAACAACAGTTATCTTGCTAGCATTAATATGGCACCGTTTGAAGCTTTATACGGTCGAAAATGTCGTTCACCTGTCTGTTGGAATGAGTTCGGTGAAGCTCAGCAACAGACAAAATCAAGAAGATCCGCGATAATCTTGTGACAGCTAGAAGCCGTCAAAAGAGTTATGCCGATATGCGACGCAAGCCCCTAGAATTTCAAGTCGGAGACCATGTCCTACTCAAGGTGTCACCTTGGAAGGGAGTGGTGAGATTTGGAAAGAAATGAAAACTTGCACCATGATATGTTGGACCATTTAAGATTGTTGAAAGAGTTGGAAAGGTTGCCTATCGACTAGAGCTACCTCCAGAGCTTGGAAATATTCATCCAACTTTTCACGTGTCCAATTTGCAAAAGTGTTTAGCTGACGCAAATCTTCACATTCTGTAACACCCCAACCCGGAAGGGCTAACGTGTCACAATAACAGTGATATCATAAACAAAAGTCATAATTCCATTTATTTATTTGACAAGGATACAACCACACGACAATTTAACTTAAGGTTAATATACAAGCGAAGACATCCGACTTGATTAACTAATATCTTCAGATTTATTCCTAGACTTTATTCTTCTCTCTTTTCGCCGCCCAAAGTAACCTGCTGACCTGTAAAAACAAAATTTATACGGAATGAGCCGAATGCTCAGTACGGAATTATAGGCTCAAAGAACAAATAACGCTTTATATGCAATGTTATTCGGAGGAAACTTATTTTCGAAAATGATGTGATGCAAGAACATAATTTCATAATTATATCTTACGGATGTACCCATGAGCAAACTGAAAACGTGACAATACACAGGTAGCTACTCCTGCATACTTATCACACGAGATGGCCAGTTGGCATACCTGCTATCCACCTCATTAACTTAATTTCTAGGATCGATCCATACGCCTCCTAGTAGCTTTGTACCACACTTGTACCTAGGACGCCGTGAACTAATCTCTCCGTCACAGATGGAGCACATGCTGTTGATGCCGCAACAACATGCTCGTGGGACACTCCACGAGAAGCGATACTCAGGGTATCAGAGTACAAATGGTCTTATTCACATAACTTATAAAACTTATTTTCATAACAGAACGGAACATATATTGGAACATGCGATAATGAGTACAACTAACATAATATTATCGCATGACATGAAAGCTTAAATCAAATGATTAGAATAGAATTCGAACGGACTGTCAAATGAATCGATACTCAAAGACGTAAGGAGTTTTTAAAAGATATAGTAATTTAGTGGTTTATAACAATTTGATTATGAAGCAATAAAGAGTGGGGTAAGGATCCGTACCTTAACAATTCCAAAGTTATGCTACCTTGTGATAATATTTCAGATTTATACGGCAGAGTTTAGACTACTGATTAGTCTTTTAACCTAATTTAAATAACATGCATACAAACTAGGTTAGTAACTTAATACAGCATTTACGATAACTCACGAGATCAAATTCTCACCACGAACGACAAAGTGCGATACTTAATCCATCGAATTAACGATGATCCGTCAAATTAATGACGAACGACAAAGTACAATACTTTATCCATCGAATTAACGATGATCCGTCAAATTAATGACGAACGACAAAGTACAATACTTTATCCATCGAATTAACGATGATCCGTCAAATTAATGACGAACGACAAAGTATAACCCTAATGTGGGCGGCACTTAAACATCCATTGGATATATTGATCGATCGGACAATGAATCGTAATAGCGATCGAGTTATTACCCTGTTCTGCAGCACCCTGCTATACTTAATTAGTGTTTCGTGTGTGTTTTGAGAGTAATCGGACGATAACTCAGCGAAATTTTGGAGTTTGATCGTCGTTTTTGTGCCCAGAATCAAGTCCCAACATCCTCTATTTATAGTCGAATTTTGACCCTTAGGCGGCCCGCGTGAGTTTTAAGCTAACTTGAGGCGGCCCGCGAGAGAACTTATTTTATGTATAGGGTTACCACGTGTGGGACTAGGCTAGCTGAGTCGACGAAATCATTAAATTCAACTTCGTCCGCAAGTTATGAAGATAATCGTTAAGTAGGAAATACCCCCCCTGAGTTTTAGGGGCCCTAATCCTGATTCTGAAAATTCTAGGGTTTGTATAGAATTACTTGGGTGTCTTAATTAGGGTTTCCTAGTGGGTAATTTATAAATACTAGTAATAGTTTTGGTTGATATACAGAAAGATGGATTATAATATAATTGTTAATTTATTAATTATTATTATTCTTTTTATTTCTAGAATAATGATTTTAAATTTATGGTTATTACAACTATTACCCCCCTTAAAAGAAATTTCGTCCTCGAAATTTTTCAAACATATCGCATAAGTAATAGAAACGAAACTTTCATAGCAGAGTTACTAACTTATATAACCAGAATCTCCTAACCACACATGTGTATCTGAAATTCATAACTAAGGTCATGACTATACTTGTCAATTTCCTTATATATGTGCCCTAATGGTCCTTCTATAACGTATCTTAATAAAATATCTTACCGTACAAAAAGTCAATAGAGACCTACAGATACTTAGAGTGACTATTGGTACTGATATTTCCTACATAGATATGCTTAGTCATAGCTAAGATATATTCACATAAGGTAAAGCATAAATGACCGTAAACAGAAACAATTGAGCATATATCAAAGAGCAAGATTTACCGTTACTTGACTAAAATTCTATTACTAGAATAGATTAGGGTATAGAGAGCGAATAGATTCTTCAGATTCCCATGTTGCTTCGTGTTCAGAGTGATTTTTCCAAAGGACTTTAACAAACGGAATTACTTTCCTACGCAAAACCTTTTCTTGTCGATCTAAGATGGCTTCTGGTTCCTCTTCGTAGGACAAATCCTTGTGAATTGTAAGTAACGGATAACTAATGACATGAAGTGGATGATAATTATATCCTCTTAACGAGGAGACATGAAAAACGTTATGAACGTGAGAGAGCTGAGGAGGTAAAGCCAGTCGATATGACACTTCTCCAATTCTTTCAAGGATTTCAAACGGACCGATGAAACGGGGACTAAGCTTCCCTTTAATTCCAAATCTACGAACACCACGCCAAGGTGATACCTTTAAGAAAACGTGGTCACCAATTTTAAATTCGAGTGGTCGTCTATCTTGATCTGCATAGCTCTTTTGTCTGCTCTGAGCTTCTTTCAGTTTTTCTCGTGCCAAAGTGACTTTTTCATTTGTAATCTGAACTAGTTCTGGCCCTTCAATAATCTTTTCTCCAACTTCATCCCAGCAGATCGGTGCGCGACATTTCCGACCGTATAAAAGCTCAAAAGGTGCCATGCCAATACTTGCTTGCCAACTATTGTTGTAAGCGAACTCAACAAGGCATAGATATTCATCCCAGTTTCCAGACCATTCAAGTGCACATGCTCGGAGCATATCTTCCAAGGTTTGGATCGTACGTTCTGACTGCCCATCTGTTTGTGGATGGAAAGCCGTACTAAACTTCAGTCGTGTACCCCAAGCTGCCTGAAAACCTTTCCAAAATCGTGAGGTGAAACGTGGGTCTCTATCGGAAACAATGGAAGATGGTGTGCCATGGAGTCTAATAATTTCTTGAAGAAATATTTCGGATAACTTATTAACCGAAAATCCTTGCTGAATTGGTAGAAAATGTGCTGACTTCGACAATCTATCGACAACAACCCATACAACATCATTTTTCTTGAATGTCTTAGGCAAACCGGTAACAAAATCCATTGTGATCTCATCCCACTTCCATATGGGAATATCCAATGGCTGCAACAAACCGCTTGCTCGTTTGTGTTCAATTTTCACTTGTTGGCAAGTGAGGCATTTACTTACGTATCGAGCAACGTCTTCCTTCATGCCATTCCACCAGAAGTTCTGTCTTAAGTCTCTATACATCTTAGTAGATCCTGGGTGAATTGAAAATGGTGAGCTGTGAGCTTCGGCTAACAATGACTCATGAAGGGTGGAGTCATCGGGTACACAAAGTCTTTTGCCACACCAAATTACCCCATGATGGTCTATACTAAATTCAGATTGCTTACCCACCTCAAGATTTTGCACAATTGCCCAAAGTTCTCCATCCTGCTTTTGTGCATCTTTGATCCGTGATATGAGGTCGGGTTCAATCTGCATTCTAGCTAGATATCCATCAGATTTACTAACCTGAAGCCAAATATTCATTCTTTCGAGGTCCCTCCTAATATGAGGCTGAATTTGTAAGCAAGATATAGTCCCGGAATTCTTTCGGCTCAACGCATCAGCTACAACATTGGCTTTGCCTGGATGGTATTGAATATTTACGTCGTAATCTTTTAAAAGTTCCAACCACCTTCTTTGCCTCATATTTAGCTCCTTCTGCGTAAATATGTACTTGAGGCTCTGGTGGTCGGTAAAGATGTCACAACTTTCACCATACAGATAGTGTCGCCAAATCTTAAGTGCAAAGACTACTGCGGCTAGTTCTAAATCATGTGTAGGGTAGTTAACTTCATAAGGCTTCAACTGACGGGAGGCATAAGCGATAACCTTCCCATGTTGCATTAGCACACAACCTAATCCTTTCTTTGAGGCATCACTATAGACTTGGTAACCTCCTGATCCAGAAGGGAGAGCGAGTATCGGAGAGGATACGAGTCGTTTCTTCAATTCTTCAAAGCTTTTCTCTTGTTCCTCATTCCATGAGTACTTTACCCCTTTCCTTAGGAGTTTTGTGAGTGGTAAAGCAATTACCGAGAATCTTTCAACAAATCTTCGGTAATAGCCGGCAAGACCCAAGAAACTTCGTATTTCGGTAACAGAAGTGGGTCTTGGCCATTTTGTAATAGCTTCAACCTTTGTTGGGTCTACCATAATTCCCTCTGCTGATACGACATGACCTAGAAATGCTACTTGGCTAAGCCAAAAGTCACATTTGGAAAACTTAGCGTACAACTTCTCATGTTGCAAGGTTCCAAGTACTGCATGTAGATGTGCTTCATGTTCTTCGTGACTCTTAGAATATACCAGAATGTCATCGATAAAGACAATAACGAATTTGTCTAGGAATTTGTGAAATACTCGATTCATCAAATCCATGAAGACTGCGGGTGCATTAGTTAGCCCAAAGGGCATAACCAAAAATTCGTAATGACCATATCGAGTACGAAAGGCGGTCTTGGGAACATCATCATTTTTGATCTTTAGCTGATGGTATCCGGACCTCAGGTCGATTTTTGAAAAGAACTGAGCCCCTTGAAGTTGATCAAAGAGATCATCAATGCGAGGCAGAGGATACTGATTACGAATAGTAATCTTGTTCAGCTCTCGGTAGTCAATACATAAACGCATACTACCGTCTTTCTTCTTCACAAATAAGACCGGAGCACCCCAAGGTGAAACACTGGGTCTTATGAATCCTAGATCTAACAATTCTTGCAATTGTTCCTTCAACTCCTTCAGTTCCATTGGAGCCATACGATATGGAGCTTTAGAAATAGGTTCGGCACCAGGAATCAAGTCGATGGTGAATTCTACCTGACGGTCGGGTGGTAATCCCGGAAGTTCATCCGGAAATACATCAGGATATTCACGAACAACGGAGTGGCTATCGATACTCTTAACACTAGCAGAAGTATTCTTAATCGATGCTAGGAATCCAGCACAACCGTTTGATATGAATTTTCGAGCCTTAAGCGCAGAGATAATCTTAAGAGATTTATGAGCTTGAGTTCCCTGATATATAATATCAGGATGATGAAAATCACCGAAAATAACACGGCGAGAATGACAATCTATAGTTACGCGATGTCGAGACAACCAATCTATTCCTAGAATAACATCAAAGTCACACATATGTATTGGAAATAGGTCTGCCTTACACACCATAGATTCAATACGGATCGGACAATCTTTATATACGTAAGTGATTGCGGATGAATTTTCCATAGGAGTGGAAATGGTTAAGGTATGATTTAAGAGAGTTGGTCTTATCGGAAGGTACTTAGTAAACGAATGGGATACTAAAGAATGAGTCGCTCCTGTGTCGAATAACACATAGATACTATGTTTACCAAGCTGAAGGGTTCCCGACACAGTACCTGGGACATTAGCAGCATCAGTAGCAGAAAGTGCGAAAACTCTTCCTCCAACATTGGGTGGTGCAACGTTTGGTCGGTTATTCTTCTTAGTGTCTTTCTTCGTACACTCCTTAATCATGTGTCCAGTTTGGCCACATCTAAAGCATGCTCCTGTACTTCGGTGACATACGCCCTGATGTCGCTTACCACAAGTATTACATAGAGGATATGTAATCTGATTCGGGTTTATATGCTGATTCAGTGGTTGAGCTCTAATAGGTTCTGCATACAACTGAATCTGGTTTTGAGCAGGCCTCGGGTTTTGCAGTCTAGGTTGCCATGGACGTGCCTGATTTCCAGAGTTTTGATTTCCTTGCACTTTGCGATCTTGATGCTGTGGCGTAGTGGATGATTGGCCAATTTCCTGCTTAAATTGTCCTTCCCTATTTCTCTTCTTATTATCCCCAGTTCGAGATAAGAATTCTTTCCTTTCGAACTCAAAAGTTTTGATTGCATCAGCAACTTCAGTGATATCCTTAAATTTCATGTACATGATCGACTTCCGAATTCGATCATTGACTGCCCACTTGCATTTTTCTGCCTGGACTTCTGCTGATCCTGCAACATCTCCTACAATACTAGCCAACCTTGAAAATCGAGTAATGAACTCAGAGGCTGGTTCATCACTTCCCTGTCGAATCACTGCATACTCCCTGATATAAGCTTCTTTATCAGCGGTCGAAAAATACTTGTCGTAAAAGATGGTACGAAAGTCGACCCATGAAAGATTAGCGTTAAAATCATCCCCTCCTTTGACATGCTTATATCCTTCCCACCAAGTTTGTGCGTCATCTTCGAATTTGTAGGTAGCCAGTCTAACTTTGTATTGCTCCGGAACTCCAAGAACTCCGAAGATCTTTTCAACATGAGCTATCCAGTTTCTTGCTTCAACTAGATTATTAGCGTGACTAAAGGATTTCGGCTTTTGTTTTTGGAATTTACTAATCCATATGTCTATACTATAGTTAGTATGGTTCGTGGTATTCTCACGAGTTTCTCCACCAGAGGTTGGATTAGTGTTAGTGCCTTCTGGATGACGAGTTTGTTGAATAACGGCCTCAGCTGTTTGAGCAACCAGGTTTGGAAGCAACCCGGCAACAGCCTGGTTGATAGCATTAATTACGCTTGGATCAACTGGAGTCTCATTCGAAGAAGTGTTGTTACGTACATGGTTAGTACGAGTACTCCTACGTAGCGGACGACGAGGAGGCATATCTATACGAATAAACATAGGAATTAAACCAAATAAGAGATCAAATTGGATCCTATCATATATATCTACCCATTTCTCACAGGTTTTACTTACTATCTTCAAGTTTTCTACAGGAAAGAGCCTTTGCTCTGATACCATAGCTGTAACACCCCAACCCGGAAGGGCTGACGTGTCACAATAACAGTGATATCATAAACAAAAGTCATAATTCCATTTATTTATTTGACAAGGATACAACCACACGACAATTTAACTTAAGGTTAATATACAAGCGAAGACATCCGACTTGATTAACTAATATCTTCAGATTTATTCCTAGACTTTATTCTTCTCTCTTTTCCCCGCCCAAAGTAACCTGCTGACATGTAAAAACAAAATTTATACGGAATGAGCCGAATGCTCAGTACGGAATTATAGGCTCAAAGAATAAATAACGCTTTATATGCAATGTTATTCGGAGGAAACTTATTTTCGAAAATGATGCGATGCAAGAACATAATTTCATAATTATATCTTACGGATGTACCCATGAGCAAACTGAAAACGTGACAATACACAGGTAGCTACTCCTGCATACTTATCACACGAGATGGCCATTTGGCATACCTGCTATCCACCTCATTAACTTAATTTCTAGGATCGATCCATACGCCTCCTAGTAGCTTTGTACCACACTTGTACCTAGGACGCCGTGAACTAATCTCTCCGTCACAGATGGAGCACATGCTGTTGATGCCGCAACAACATGCTCGTGGGACACTCCACGAGAAGCGATACTCAGGGTATCAGAGTACAAATGGTCTTATTCACATAACTTATAAAACTTATTTTCATAACAGAACGGAACATATATTGGAACATGCGATAATGAGTACAACTAACATAATATTATCGCATGACATGAAAGCTTAAATCAAATGATTAGAATAGAATTCGAACGGACTGTCAAATGAATCGATACTCAAAGACGTAAGGAGTTTTTAAAAGATATAGTAATTTAGTGGTTTATAACAATTTGATTATGAAGCAATAAAGAGTGGGGTAAGGATCCGTACCTTAACAATTCCAAAGTTATGCTACCTTGTGATAATATTTCAGATTTATACGGCAGAGTTTAGACTACTGATTAGTCTTTTAACCTAATTTAAATAACATGCATACAAACTAGGTTAGTAACTTAATACAGCATTTACGATAACTCACGAGATCAAATTCTCACCACGAACGACAAAGTGCGATACTTAATCCATCGAATTAACGATGATCCGTCAAATTAATGACGAACGACAAAGTACAATACTTTATCCATCGAATTAACGATGATCCGTCAAATTAATGACGAACGACAAAGTACCATACTTTATCCATCGAATTAATGATGATCCGTCAAATTAATGACGAACGACAAAGTATAACCCTAATGTGGGCGGCACTTAAACATCCATTGGATATATTGATCGATCGGACAATGAATCGTAATAGCGATCGAGTTATTACCCTGTTCTGCAGCACCCTGCTATACTTAATTAGTGTTTTGTGTGTGTTTTGAGAGTAATCGGATGATAACTCAGCGAAATTTTGGAGTTTGATCGTCGTTTTTGTGCCCAGAATCAAGTCCCAACATCCTCTATTTATAGTCGAATTTTGACCCTTAGGCGGCCCGCGTGAGTTTTAAGCTAACTTGAGGCGGCCCGCGAGAGAACTTATTTTATGTATAGGGTTGCCACGTGTGGGACTAGGCTAGCTGAGTCGACGAAATCATTAAATTCAACTTTGTCCGCAAGTTATGAAGATAATCGTTAAGTAGGGAATACCCCCCCCCCCTGAGTTTTAGGGGCCCTAATCCTGATTCTGAAAATTCTAGGGTTTGTATAGAATTACTTGGGTGTCTTAATTAGGGTTTCCTAGTGGGTAATTTATAAATACTAGTAATAGTTTTGGTTGATATACAGAAAGATGGATTATAATATAATTGTTAATTTATTAATTATTATTATTCTTTTTATTTCTAGAATAATGATTTTAAATTTATGGTTATTACACATTCCACTCGACGAAATCCAAGTTGATGAAATGATGCACTTTGTCGAGAAACCTGTGGAGATAGTGGACCGTGCAGTCAAACAGTTGAAGAACAAACGAATTCGTTTGGTCAAGGTTCGCTGGGAATCCAAACGTGGCCCAGAGTTTACTTGGGAACGTGAGGACCAAATGAAGGTGAAATATCCGCAATTGTTCTCACAAGTTTCCTCTAGTTAAAATTTCGGGACGAAATTTCCTAAAGTAGGGGAGACTGTGACAACTCTGCTCTGTAAATCGAAGTACAATGTAAAACAATGTCAATTATTAATAAAAAAAATGTGTTTTGGTGTTATTATATGTGTAATTGTGTTTGATGATTTAACGATTTGATTCGATTACGATTTCAAGCTTTAAATCGCTTTCTAGAAAGTTATACGCAAACTGGTGCGTAAACGCAGTCAGTTTAACACGACAAGGACTCCAAAATAGTGACATAGGCTTAACATACCTTAAATAACCTAAACATAGCTTAGAAATAAGCTTTGAGTGGTTCGATGTGCGAAAATATGCTTATTTGATCTTACAGGGACTAAAAGTGTCAAAAACGGTGTAAGTTTGCATTTTCGCGCATATCTTACGTTCTGACCACATCTAGACATCCAAAATTTTTGTAGACACTAAAATATTTTTATTTTAGTGATCGGCATGCAAAAATACCATTCGTCACTTAATTTAGTTCGTTTTCACGTCCGTTCGAGTTTTGTCGTAAGTAACCGAACAACGTGACCGTACGACCAAACGAACCGACATCCATAATATTTCCGAGCATATTTCAGGTCCCTACACTTTGAAGACCTTTTAGAGCCTTGAAAATGGCTTAACGGAGGTTAAATATGTCAAATACGCGAGTTTGGGTGTGCAGGGATTGTTTCTGACATTTTTTGAAAGTATCAGCCAGGTGCTCGTGTCGCACGACCACCCCCTGGTCTTTCTGTTGTGCCACGCCACCATATGATCTGGACAGAAACCTCATTTTTGTGCAGCAGATTAAAGTTCAGGGGCCATTCTGGCAATTTCTTTGTGTGGTAGCCAAGTTAGCACCTCCCCAAGTAAATTAGCTGGCCTCTAACACTTGTATGGCAAGGATTTAATGCTTGATGGTCACACAAACACTTGTTTTGATCTTGTGAGTTCATGAAAAGTATAAATAGCCTAGCATTTCATTTGTTGCAACTCACACTTGATCTAAAATCTCTAAGTTGAGGTTTTATAACTTCATACCTGAGAATTATAAGATCAAGTTCTAGCAAGGACCCTTTGTAAGCTTCCTTCGTTCTTTTATCGCTTTCCTAGTGAGAAAGTCAAACAGTGTTTGACTTTCAGCTTTGACCAGTCGTAGTTTCGGTCCCTTGTGACTATACCTACTGATTACCACGTTGACTAGGCGTAGTGACGAGTCGTAGTTTCGGTCAAAATGCGCATTTAAGCGTATTTTGCAACCAAACTACTCTTGGGTATCAAAACACTTTGTTTTGATATCAAAACCTATTTTCTAACTTAGTTAAGCATGTTTTAACATGCTTAGCTCGCCACTTTTAGTTTAGTGCTTGTTTAGAGTCGTAAGTCAAGCGGTCTAAACCACCGCTTAGACTTTCGAACTCGACCTGTTTGGTCGATCATTAGGATCCGACCAAGCATGTTTAGTGACCATAGTTGCATAGGGAATAACCTTCCGAGGTTATACCTTATGGTCACATAGTTTAAGTAGTTGTATGATAGGTAGTTTATATGCCTTAGGTAAATGACCAAAATGCCCTTTTCATGCATAATTGAATTTTAAGCATATGTAACCCAAACATTTGTCACATAACTGATTATGCAACATAATTAAACATGTTTAGGCATATAATACTTGTCATAGGACTAGTTAGACGTCTCGAACGCGTTTTGCGCAAACGACGCGTTAAAGTAGCGTAAGCTAACTTAATGGGTCGTAACGGGTCGACGGCACTTAGGTTAGGTTCCGATTTTGAATGTAGGCTTTGTTAAACCATATCACATGAGTTCCAACACTCATTTGGTTTACAAGACTTCATTCCATCCGATTTTCCGATTTAGGTGTCGATTTATTTACTAGTGATCCGGTTACCAGGTACTAGTTGAATTTCCTTGGTTACCTGAGCTTCGCTAAGTTCTTTAGATCAAGGATACCCTTCTATTCAAAGTGAGTACATAGTTCCCCTATTTTACTATTTTCGATTGTTTTGGGGTGATTCATATGTATTAAAACGATTTCGATATTTAAACGATGGTTTCAAAAACAATTAAGATGGTTTATATTAAACTAATAACGATTTTGATAATGTGAACAAACTTGTTGGACGTAGTTACATAACGAATGACATTCATTAGCATTGATCTAGCCGACCAGTATTAGGTTATGGTACCATAGGATCTGACAAATCCCGTTATCAGACTACACCCATGGTTATCTGTGGGGGTTATGTAGGTAACGACCGAATCTAATGATTGTTAACTTACCCTTTGGTGGTTTGTTAATGCGAGAAACGAGATAGTCGAGTCACGAAGGTTTGAATGTTATTAGCGAGACGACCAAAAGTAGTTTAACAATTAAAACGAGAACAATTTTGGAAACGAGTTAAACGACTTAAACGAGATAAACGAATTCGATTAAACGATTGGTTTTGGGTAGTGATTAGATAATGGGATGGGTGTAGCATGATAAAAGCATGGTAGATACGCCGCAGGTACATCTTATATATAAGTGCTTTTATCATATTACATTTCATGTCATTATTTAGTTCACTTGGGAAACGATTTTGAAACGATGTCACACAACGAGGTTTTTGAAATGATATAAATCATACGAGTTTTATTAACGAGTTTTTACGAGATGTTTTACGAGTTGGTTTACTAAAACAAATGTTTTGGGGTTAAGAATCATGGCTACGGGATTTTATAAACTATAACCATCTTGATTTGAGTTGGTTAATTATGTTGCAATACCCTTTTCAAAACGAGGTTTGTACTTTTGACTGTTGTAGTCTAATGAGGTACTGCAACATATAACCGAGCCATGAATCCGACACTCTTATAAAACCTATGTGCTCGCCAGCATTTCTTTGCTGACTTTGTTTTTACATATGTTTCAGGTGGTATTGCTTGATGTTGGTTGCTAGGATACATGAGTCACATAGGATCTGGAAGAGGCTTTAGTGACTTAATAACGATAATAGACGATGTTTAATTTGTTTGTTTGGTAAAAGACAATGTAAATTACTTAATGAATCAATAAAACGGAACTTTTAATTACCATGGTTGTGAAACGATGATTCTGTTACAACACTCCTCGACGTTTCCGCCACGGTTTGTTGTTTTACGTGGTCGGGGTGTGACAGGAACCACGTCTTTTAATTCGGGCAAACACCATTAATCTGTCGTGTATGCTATTTTAGTTAACCGAACAGGTGAAGTACTCGAATTTCTTTTATTGAAATTTCCACTTTTGCATCTAGCGAGTAGATTTTTACCTCTCTGCTCCTCCTATTGGTAGTTGAATCGCGACAATTTTCTTCATTAGTGCGAACACTCGTTTGCTTCGGTACTTGATCATTTCATATGTTACACATGCATCGTTTGTTACGCATGTGGCTTCCCTTCTAATGATCGTTTTCATCAAAGTTACCAATATCATTTCCCTATATTCAGTTATTGCCTTGTGTCTCGGATAATCAACATTACTGTAAGTATCGGCCCCTTGATACTGAGTCAACAAAACCTTCTTGAAATTTCTTTTCTTTTCAGTTACATACATGGTCTATCCTTGTAACCATGCAGAAATTCCCCTGTCGATACATACGTTTATTGTCGGATTGCGCTGAAACCAAGTTCAATTGCTTGAACTTGTCCATTTCACATATTCAATTCAAGACACCATATGATGTATTGTAACCATCATATTCAAGTTCATTTTAGCAAGTGTTTCTTTTGTTCCGAGTCATAGTAGACTTGTTCGGTCTGCGACTTCCTTAAATCATTTGTTGGTTTCGAAACCTTGTGGTGACGCTTTCACTAAATTGAAGCTTGTGCTAATCTCGTTTACGCATCTCATACACGGATTTAATTGTTTATTTATTGACTTGCTGTAAATCTGTTCTGTTTTACCACGATTAAAGCAGTCCTAACACAATCGTGTGTTAAGACAATGGTACATAAATTCATTTTATATTCTAGTGTACCTCCTAAACGGTTCTTTCATTATCGATCGAATGCCTTGCGATACTTATTACTTTGTCATCTTCGGTCGAAAACAGTGGTTCCTTGATGTCCCATATTCAATTGAAAACCCTATGATGTTGTTTAAATCAAATCTTCAAATTTGCTTCAGTGCACTTCCATTTGATTTCAAACACAGTGAACTTGTTTGGTCACCGCTATTATACCAAAACCCATAAATGAAGAAGCTCTCCTAGAGAATCATTCAAATGTGCAAAATGCATAATTAGTACCAAAAATGGTATTTGTCATAGCCCTCGTTAGATATTTTGGTCTCTTTGATGTACAAAAATACTGACCTGATCACCAATTATCTAAACGTTGAAATTCAAAACGGATCAATTCAGTATACTCACCTACTACGATGAATCTTTGTGCATACCTTGATCGCGGGGGTACATTCTGAAGTGGGACACACTAGTATATCAGTAATAATATTACCTTAACGTATGATACGGTAATGGAACTTGAAATGTTCATGCATTTTGTTTAAGTGGACAAGCATACTGGTAATCGTCTTGGACTGCTTTTCACGAAAAATTATAAAAAGAATTATCTAATAGTGTGAAAACAGTTTGATTGTGCTGATATGATCTTCTTACCGATGATTCTCACAAAAACATAGTGTTTATTGCTTTTGTTATTTACTTGATTTCAGAAAATATAAAAAATCCAAAAAATAGTGTCTTTTTCTGTTAAAATTCTTAACGTACGGAAAACTGTTATTCTTGGAGGAATTGTTACCGATAGGGGGAGACGGTGTTAGAGAGTGAGTTCAAAATTTTAAATCATACAGGATCTTGTGTGTTGGACAAAAGTTTTGCGTGTTGGTGATGAATTGAGAATGCTTAATCTGTGATATAAATAATAATAATTTATTTAACTTTGTTGAAAAATTCTTATGGTTTCTCGAGATGTTTGTTTTATAGTATACAGATTGAAGCAGTATGTTGCTGAGAAGTTGATGTGTTGAGGAGATGAGAGTTTGATTAGATGCATGGTAGAACCTCCTTTCTACATTGCAAACAAGTTGAAGAGTTTGAAGATTGCTATTCAAATGCTAAACTGGAGTTTACTCAAGTGCTAACGTTTTGAAGATTTGGTGATTGGATGCATCAGCTTAGGGGGAGTCTGTTGCTGACAGAAGCTGTTAAAGCTGAAGCTATCCAAAGACCAAAGATAGTGCAAGATTACATGAAGAATGCAAGATGACTGAAGACAAAGTTATTTTATGAAGTTATTGTCAAGGGGGAGTTTGTTGGTGCATATTTATGACAACAGCTTAGATTTGGTCTTTGGATATCTTGTAATTAGTAAAACGATAAACGGTTAGTGGGTTTAGCTTTGTAATAGTAAAATAATAGAGTTTGGGCTAAACAAAACCCACATTGGGTCAAGGGGGGACGAATTGGGCTTTGCCCATGTAGGAAACCCTAGCCCATGTTGCAACCTTGTGTTATATAAACAAGGCTTTGCATTAGGGTTTAGGTTAATCAGCCAAAACAGCTTTTGAGAGGAAATTCGTGAGAGCATTAGAGGCTTGGACAAATTAGGGTTTTGATTGATTGTAATACTCGTGTTTGATAATCAATAAAAACCCGGTTGATAGTAACTTCTGTTTCTACTCGTTTCTATGATATTCTGATCTAGAGGACTCCGCACTCTAGATTGGATTGATGATTCTGTGACGATCCGTACGAATCAGGGGACCTACAATAACAGTACGATTAGTGGATGTAAATTGTTGGGGTGTAACAGTACGATTTCAACAATCAGTAAGCAAACACACAACCGTTCTCCAATTCCAGATTAGTAATGTCAGGAGAAGCGTTGAGATAATGGACATCTATCAAGCTCAAAAAGAAAACTTGTGTTTCCCATAGCCACCATTCCCATAGTCACAAACGATTGTGGTTTGTATTTCCCATAGCCACTGTTCCTATAGTAAAAAAGGAAGCGGTTTGCAATTCCCAGTTGTACCGCGAGTGTTGAAGAAGGTTGGTTAATTTTGTCGTGTTCCGATTTCATCCTTCTTATCTATTCACAATCAAATCAACTCATCCTCTGATTTAAGCGGCGTGTTCCGATCAGTGTACAATGTTCATTGACTTAATATAAATACATAGACAACAAACAAGATCCGGTAAAATTAGCCGTAAAATTTTTACAAACCTTACAAACTGTGGAGAACTTATTTGCGTTATCCTTATTTGTGAAAGATCCGTGGACCCTATTGTCAGATCTGTGACTCCATGGAAGATGTGATTAAGGAAACTACCGAATCACACCAATTCGTTGAAACCACACCTTCGTGTCTTGCAGTTTGGAAAGATGACCAAATAGAAACTAAATGAATTATGCAACATTTTCATTTCTCGGGCTCGCATTCGAAGATCCTTGCATTGGGCACAACACACCAAAAAATATACTTCAAAAATTAAAAAAAAATAATACGATACGCCACGATACGCTATAATACGATACTTAACGACAAAAAATAATAAACATTTTAAAACTCATTAAAACAAAAATAACAAATAATAAACACCAATAACAAACCCAAAACACCAAAAAACAAACACAACACACAAAAAAATAAACTTCAAAAATTCAGTGTCTTAATATGTATCGTATAGGCCTATACGATATACGATGCGTATTGAAAAAGTAAAGTGTACGAATAGACAATCAGGTGTGCCAATAGAATTTCCCTATTCAAATCTATATATCTAAGTCCTGAAAACATACAAATATTTCCAAAAATACTACTAATTAGATCATGAGTTTTAACACTCAACCCACCCCCACGTTTTATGCATTTCCCAAAAGTTACTTCGGTTTTCCTTATTTTGTTACAGGGATAGTAGCTTAATATATTACCCAAAAAACACAGACATCAATTTGAGAATCAGGTCGTGAAGGCTGATCTGTGACGTACAAGATCCATCGGTTCATGGCTTTCCAAATGAGAACATTCTTATATGTAGCGTTTGTTGTTGGATATGTGTCTCTCAGTTTCATTGGTACGTACATACAATTAACTCTCTCCGCCATTTATTAATTCAGATGTTATTAAATTCAAATTTAGATATAGGATACAAATATCATATGATCTATGTTTGCATTCTACCAATCTAACACAATTATTGTCAAATATAAAATTCGTTGATCGATGCCAGAAATTCAAATGTAAATTTCGTTGATAATCACATCTATTATTCCATATATAAATTAGGAAGTTTTTTGTGCATCATGAGTTGTACCCCATGTTTGGGGACTTTTCCAAAAAAAAAAAAAAAAAAAAAAACTTGATTTTTCACTTTCAACCTTAAAGTTTTATCTCTTACATTTTAACCCCTTTAAAATTTTTTACTTTTAACTCAATCTTTTTCATCTTTTGTAATTTAACACAACACTTTATTATTTACAACTTTGGTCCGCCATACTTTTTATCTTTCGCAGGTTTTCGTTTTACATTTCGTTCTAAATTTTGCGAGTTAACATGTCGTAGCGTGCATGTGAGGTTCAATGTTTTTTTCTCTATTTTTTCATATTTGACAGACCTGTCGCAACACGTCCATTTTTTCCCTTTTGAAAAGTTCGCCGCAATGGGCGGGTCGTAGATCTACTAAGTTTAATTTTCTACGTTTTACGTTTCTGCTTAATTTCTTCGCATTAACACACTGTAACGGGTGTGCGTGGTTCAACGATTTTAGTCTGCTTTTCGTTCATAGTAATTTTTACCATTTTATCTATTTTATTTTTATGATGTTGAGAGTCGATGTCGTTGTGGCATTGGTGCTACTTGGCACGGTTTTACTAACGTTTTTAACCGATTAATTTTTTTACTAATATTTTATTTTGGTTTACCCCTATATTTCCTTTACTTAAAAACTATTTTTTACGTGCATATTTTATGTACGGGTTTATATAAATATGATTTGTTCTACATTCCGACGTAAACTTTTTTTATAGACGGGTCAGGTCAAATATAATACATTTTCGTTTAAATAAACCATCGTTGCATGCATATTTTTATGTACGTTTTCGTATAAATTCAAGTTGTTCTACGTTTTGACATAAACTTTTTTGAGAAATGATTCACGTCAAAAATAATATGTTTTCGTGTTTATTTTATGTATGTTTCGTAAAGTTTGTTTCGAGCCGAGTGGAGTCAAATTATGGTTTCTTTTTCTCCCCTTTTTCCGAAAGCTCTAATTAATCCCTTTCGATTACATGTGCATATGTTCCTTCATACCTGTTACGTTTTCTATGTATGAGTTGGGTCACATATAATACGTTATGATTGTTCGATATGAATTTGATTTATTTTACAGGTTAGATTGAGTTCAAGTGGATATGTCGAAATATGTGTTTTCATATGGTTAATGCATCATATAACGTTAGGACTAATCAATTCAATGTTTACGATGTATCCGCGCTGCAACGCGGGCGGGTCTTAACCCTAGTTATAACAAAAATGTAAATTTTGAGCACATAGTTGGTTATGGTTAATGAAGAATACATGAATTCTCGTGTTATGGATCGGTTAAAAATAAATAAATTAAACCGTGACAACATTAAAGAAACTTTGAAAGTACTAATAAAATTGTGTTTTTTTTTCTTCTTCTTTAGGTTGGGTAGGCTCCAGATGTTTCATAATTTATGAATGGATTTGATGAATTTAAATTCTAATAAAGCACATAATTTATGCATGGATTTAACAAATTTAGATTTTATTAAAAGACTCCAATTAATGTCACATGATAACATTTTCTTTTCTCTCAAAATTATAATCTTCATGTTATAATTTTTTCCATAATTTTTGTAATAAAACTTTTATTTATATAATTATGCCACAAAAGTTAAATGAATTTAGTGTTTTTTTTTGTTAGTTTTTGTTTTACGTTTTTCGCCGGATTTGGTCGTCGTTCGGTTGCTACTTAGCACAGTGTTTGGTGGTCACATTTGGTCTCTCAGGTTTTTTTACCCCCTCGACTTTCTAATACATGTTGGTATAATTCGACTTCATCTATCACATGGTGTTAGAAATTCATGTTTTTTATTTTATGTTTTTTCCTGGTTTTGGACGTTGTTCAGTTGATATTTAGGATGGTTTTAAGCCCCTCCACCTCGTAATGTTGGTATCACAGTTTAAGCCGCCCACACCGCAACACAGTTGGCTTAAGACTAGTTATGATAAATTGTCTCCATAGATTCTTAGCTATTTGCTTCAAAGCTTTGGTCTTTACACAAAATTGTTTTGTTTTATAAAACTAAAATTAAATACCCTAATTACTAGGGTTCGTCTATAAAAGTTGATGTGACAAAGTTAAAAAGAAGTAACAAAACCTTGTTTCTAATTCTATTTTTCGTTCTATTTAGCTGGTTTATGCAGGAAGATCGTTGGATCTCCAGTTGGGAAGTTTAGTATCTTTGACTTCTTGTATGGTGGTTCTGGGACACTAGTATGTGTTGTAAAAGAGAGTGTCAAATTATATGTCAACAACATCCGAACAACTCATGTTGAGTTAGCAAGAAAAAAAGCAGTTGAATCTTCACTAGCCGATGCACGCTCACAAGGCATTGAAAGCAAAGTTGCAGCCAAGCAAGCCGAGAGAGCTGGAGACAAAGCAGCCAAAATAGCTAACAAGAACGCCAATCGAATATTAGGACCTATTGTTTCTTCTGGATGGGATCTTTTTGAAGTCATTTACTACCAAGGGTATGTGACCGAAGGCGCTCTAAGGGGTACAGGGACATTGGTTGGGACATATATTCTTGGGTTCCTAGGGGAGGAAAAATTTGGAAGATTTGGATATTTGGTTGGAAGCACATTGGGTAGTTGGATTGGGGGGAAAATTGGACTTATGTCTTATGAGGTTGTTAATGGCATACATTTCGTGCTTCGCATGGGTCGAATGAAGTAACATGTACTAAATGGGAGGATTGAATACATGTTGGATTCCGAAAACAATTGACGTATTTAAATATACCAAATATTGTGTTAGTAAAGTAATTGCTTCTGCTTTCTTGACATTTGCATATTCAACAAAGAACTTCAAAATCATTAGCTGGAAGCCAGAACCATGTTATAGCGTCTGCAGAAAATACACATAATGGGTCTCAAATTCATCTAAAATAAGACTAGGATTGCATTTTCTACTCTGGTGTATCTTAGTTTTTTTTTTATATGATATGTATTTTTGTAGTTGGATTTATGCTATGGCATTCGCCATATTCAGTTTATTATTAAAATCCTAGTATTGGGAGAGACCGAGAGAATGAAGAGAAAAAAATCTAGGTGGTATACAAGTGTAAAAACTTATGTTTAAAAAGTTATAATAAATAAACTCTATAATCCCTTTGGCAAGAAGCAAGCAGAACTCTCACTACCTCTATCCTCCTGACCATGTCAAAGAAAAGGACAAAGAAAGCTCAAATGATAATGTTGGATCTAGTGGACCCCACATAAGAACAGATGATTGGAAAGGCAAAATAGTCTACAACATCTGATCATGAATAACATTGCTTTGAAGAACTACTCCTTCCAATGACCAAGACTCAACATCTGCTACTTTAAAAGTCTGCCAAAGAGAACATCTGCTTGAAGACAAAGTCTGTTGAACCAAAGGTCTGCCAAAGTGAACCTCTGCTGATGAAGACAAAGTTTGTTGAAGTAAAGGTTTGATCATCAATTGCTGATGAAGACAAAGTCTGAAGAAGCAAAGGTCAGCTAATGATCAACAGATGTTAAAAACCAACAGATGATTATTCAATAGATGCTGATCAACAGAGGTTATCAATGTAACAGTTCTTAGGCTGTTAGATGTTGCTTTCTAGTTGATGTCAGCGTAGATGCTTCAGATGTTTGGTTTGTACTATAAATAGAACGTTGCTTATACTGTTCTATTTATCGCTTTCCTCTTATCATTTTTGTACGAACAAACTAGGAGTGTTCAGGTTGAGGGGGAGTTTGTAATTCTCATGCATACGTAAACATTGTAATTGCAATCTTTATAAAAGCATGATGATGAAAGCATTCTTCTCATTGTTGTTATTCAAAAGTTTATTATTCCGCTGCATATTTCCATTTCTGTTTTATCTTCATTCGTTGTTTCCATCCTAAACTGTCACAACAATCAAACTCAGATCCTAACAATTGGGTTCAGAGCTTGGTCAATCAAATTCGATCTAAGCAATCAATTTGATATAAAAGATCAGCTCCCACTACTGATATCGTTTGTTCATTGGATTGAAAACAAAGTAAAAGTTTATTTACGTTCAAAGTATCTTAAACAAAAACACTGTTTGTAAACAATCAAAACATGTCTCAAAATTCACAAGATCCACACAACACCGGTACTCTGTACAAACCTCCAATGCTTGTCAGATCAGCGTATAATATATGGCAACGTCGGATGGGTCACGTACTTGCTCAGCAAAACACAGGGTGCTAGAAATCGGTTATCTTCGGACCACATGTTCCGATGGTGCCGAGTGCTGAAGACCCCAAGGTTTAAGTACCAAAGAAGCCTGAAACCTACTCCGAGCAAGATTTTCAGAAAATCGAGTTAGATGCCTATGCTTTTAGCATTGTTGCTATGGCTTTACCGAATGATATCTATGCTGGCCTATTCATTGCAATAGTGCTAAGGTGTAACAACCCGGCTTTTCAAGTCATTACTCAGATCTGTCATTTATTGCTTAATTGACTTATACTCTCGAGATTTCGATTATCGCTAAGGGTTTTCGCTACATTTTAAACTATGTTTTACAACGCATTCACAACGCTTATTCAAAACGTAGTTATCGCATTTAACGCCATTACAACGCATACTATTTCAACGCATTTTATCGTATATCGCATCGCATGATTGTACTACACGCTATCACATCGCAAACTCGAAACGCAGATTTACTTTTATGCATTTTATGTATTATATGTGTTTCTTATGTGATTACCTGTCTAATGTTATGTGGTTATCTCAACGCAACGCAATGCTCACACGCAACTCGCTTAAATGCAACGCAATGCTTAACACACGAAACGGAAGTTGGAAAACGAACTCGCACCACTCGACTGGTCGAATGACCATTCGATCGAATGGACATCCGTTCGGATAACCATCCGATCAGATGGCCATCCGACCGAACCACCACTCGACCACTTAACCTGCACCGCCTTAACTCTCTCTCACACTATAATTACTCGCCTGTCACATCACTGTTCACTCATGTGACAGCTCTATTCTACCAAGACGCTCTCAAGTCCCTTTTAAGCACTTTTCCCTTGATTCAAGGCTATTTCGGAAGTATTTCTCCCTAAATCTTGTACTTCCATCATCACTGTACACTTCTTCATCATCTTCTCCATAAATACCAGTGATTTCACCTTGAAATCATCTGATTTGGACCCCTTGAAGGTGACATCACCTCGGTTGCTTATGCAATCAGTTGTGTGACGTCATCTCATCAAGATATGTTCAGATCTAAAGGATTTCCACATTATCTCACACAAAACTTCAACATTCTCCAACTGATTTCATCTCTTTCGTACTTTTCTTCAACTTTTCTCCAACATTCTTCACTTTTCTACTCAAAACCGATGGAATCTAGACTCATTCAGTCTCTCTACTCATTCTCTAGCAGAGAACCGGTCTAAAAACGGATTTCCACCAGAGAGACGACCGATTCACGGGTTGAACATGAAATCTCATCAGGGACAATTAGTCTGATTGAATGGGGTGATTCCCATCCGATCGACTGAGCTGGGTTTGGTGTGGATTCCCGTTGTTTGACACGTCGTCACGCCGTCTCCGTCAAACTTCAACTTTTTAACTTAGAAAATGTTACTAGTTTTCAAAACATCAGGTCGCCCAATCGAATAGCCATCCGATCGGATGACCATCTGATCGAATGACTATTCGACCAGGTGACTTGTCCTTTTATAACTTTCAACACTTAAACAATTTGACAAAACTTCAAACTATCAAACTCTCAACCGAATAGCCATCAGATCGAATGGCCATCCGTTCGGATGAGCATCCGGCCGGATGACATGATTTATACTACAACAAAAACTTCAAAAGTGTCAGAACAATTCACAACACTCTCATCTCATTCGAACGGCTATCCGTTCGAATGGTCATCTGCTCGGATGACCATCCGCCCGAATGACCATCCGATCGAATGGGTATCTATCAGTTCGACTCACCATTCGACACTTATCTCCCCCGATACGCTGTTTACGCACTGTTCAACGCTTATGCTACTGTTCTATGCTCAGGCTAACTCCAACGCGCTCCCTTCAATCCAATACAAGCCTGTGTTTACTTATTAAACACATAATGTGAGTGTACTCAAACCCTTTTTCTCTTAACGCACTTTTGGGTGTTACATACGTTCTATATCAACACACAACGCACACAATACTCAAATCTTTTTAAACGCTAACCGCCCTCATATGTTATACGTGTCTCGATGAATGCTTGTATGTTATGTTTACACAATGATTGTTGCCTGTCACCTTAGCAACGATAGTACTATAGTTTGGACTTAGCACCTGTCGTGGACAGGGTTTGTTAAGGGTATTACTTCACGTGGTCACAATGGTGATAATTTATTGCGCATTCTACACTCGCAGTCATGTCAGTTGCATACGATACGTCATTGTCGATAGCTTACTTGATTCACATTTCTGCGTTTTACATACTGGTTATGCGTAAACGCTTTCGCTATACTATATGATACTCAAACTTGTGTACTCACCTTTACATTTTATGTATTGACTTTATTTTAACGTATGTGATTGGTTGATAGGATGCTTGCTTTGATGAATCGAGTAGGAGGTCTAGAAACTCACCAAATAAGAAATTTGAGTTGTTGGAATAGTTTACTTGTTTTTGAGAAACACTGTCAGTAATAACTGTTGTGTCTTTATATGTTATTGGTATGGGACTTTAACATTAAATATATTGTCATTAATAGTTGTTATGGATTCTCCTGGACAATCTATTTCGCTCAGTGCCACGCCCCGATGTTTCCGCCATCGGTTGGGGTGTGACAGATTGGTATCAGAGCCATACCTATATGGAATTAGGAAGGACAAGACCTAGTCCGGGTCTTGATATCCTAGGATTGACCTAGTCTATAGTCTAAGCACCAACAGACCACCTTGTGCGAACCCAGTAGGGGTTTTTACACGAGCTTACTCTTGCTACTCTCGCTCGCTAAAACTACATGTTCGTGCGAACATCGCACACTATAGTTCGTACGAAAAAGCCTTTCCTAAGGAAAATAGTATTACATGCCTTTCCTAAGGCTAACACAATACACATGTTTTCGAAAATACTCGCATAACACAATCGAGTGATTTGGTCGAGATTAGGTGTGAAAACCAGGAACTCTCGATAAAACCGCTCACTCTATGCGCATTTTTACTCTCAGCACGAGAATCTTTTGTTGAGTTAGGAGTGAAATCCATATCTCGACGAAATTCTCCATCTCTATCTTGTGGTTTGCCACATCACCAGGAACAAGGTTGTTAGGTTAGGGGTGAAACCCGCATCTTGACAACCAGTTCCACTCCCTACTATGGTTTTACAAAACTCTCACCAAAGTCTCGATGGATTCCAATAGCTCGACTTACGTAAGTAACCGAAAGGATGTGTAACACCTGTGCCTCCACGGCCATCAAACAAATACCGAACCAATGAAATATTATATTTCATATTTGGGATTTGTAAAAATATGTGTATCATTTGCACATATCAATTCTTGTTCGATTCCAAACTCTAAATCGCTTTCTGGAAGGTTATACGCGCACTGATGCGTAAATATAACCAGTTTAATGCAACAAACACTCCGGAATAGTGAAATAGGCTTAACATACCTTAAATAACCTTTACACAACTTAGAAATAAGTTTCGAAGGCTTTTGGTATGGCAAAAATAAGTTAATTCGCTTACAGGTACTAAACTTGACAAACTGCGAAAGTATGCCAATTTAAACTGTAACAGACATTCCGGAAGATGACCATAAGTTAAACACACCTTAAATATCCTTTATATAGCTTAGAAATAGGCTTTGAGGGGTTCGGTGCGCTAAAATAAACTTTTGGGTCATTCAGGGACTAAAAGTGTCAAAAAGTGCACAAGTTTGCATTTTCGCGCATAACTTACGTTCTGAATACATCTGGACATCCAAAATTTTATGTAAGCACTAAAATATTTTATTTTAGTGTTTGGCATAAGAAAAATCCATTCGTCGCGTCATTTGGATCGTTTTTCGCGCTTGTGCGCATTTCGTCGTAATTAAGCGAACATCGCGTTCGTACGACCAAACGAACCAACATCCGACATATTTTTGAGCATGTTTCATGTCCACAATGTTTAGGCAACATTTTAGGGCCTTGAAGTTGGCTTTACGGGCCTTGGAAGTGCCGGAAATGAGCTTAAACACGTGCAGGGACCAAAACTGTAACTTCTGAAACATATTGCTGATCTGACATGGCCAGGCGGCCCGCCTGCGTTTTGCTTGATCCTGAAGTGGGCCGTGTCTGCCTCCCAGAACAGATAAGTTCGAACAGTCAGCAGATCACAGCTGTTTAACTCACATCCACACATTCTCAACTGCACATTCAGCTCATTTAGACCCATTTTTAGTCACCATAACTTTCCGACACTTGTATGGATGCGATTAAGGCACAATATTCGACAAACGATCTTAACGGTTACCCGAAAAACTATAAATACCCCACCCCCCATTGTTTCAAAATCACTAGAATCTGATCTTAAAGACTCTAAGTTGGAACCTTTGTTTCATACCTGAGTTATTTCGATCTAGATTAGCATTCGGGGACCCTTCGTAAGTATTCTTTCATTCTTTTATTGCTTTTCGAGTCTGAAAGTCAAACTTTGTTTGACTTTCTGTGTTGACCAGTTATGGTCAATGCGATGTTCGTTTGAACTTCGCAACGTGAGTGTAATCACGTTGGTTATAGTCCCTTGGGAATATGCCTACTGATTACCACGTTGTCTAGGGTCGTAGGGTAAGCGATCTGATAAATCGCTTATACCTTCGAACCCGACCCATTTGGTCGATCATTAGGATCCGACCAAGCACATTAGGTGACCATAGTATATAGGGAATAACCTTCCGAGGTTATACCTTATGGTCACATCGTTTAAGTAGTTGTATGATAGGTAGTTTATATGCCTTAGGTAAATTACCAGAATACCCTTTTCATGTATAATTGGTAATTAAGCGTATGTAACCTAAACTTTTGTCACATAACTGATTATGTAACATGTTTAGGCATATAACACTTGTCATAGGGCTAGTTAGGCGGTCCGAACGCGTTTCACGCGAGCGACGCGTTAAAGTAGCATAAGCTACCTAAACGGGTCGTAATGGGTCGTAAGCACTTAGGTTAGGTTTCATTTGGTATGTAGGCTTTGTTAAACCATATGACATGAGTCTCCATACTCGTTTGGTTTACGAACCCTCATTCTATCAAATCCTCCGATATAGGTCCGGGTTATTAACATAGTTACCTATATTAGGTGCCGTTTGATTCCGTGATCTCTAGCATTGCTTGGTGGTTATCTTAGGACTTCTAAGCAATCTCAAGTGAGTACATAGACCCCTCTTTTACTGTTTTCCAAACTGTTTTGGGGTGGAACACATGTGCCTACTTATTACTTTCATGCTTTCCTGTTTTCACATCATATACATGTTATGTTCAATAGTACATTTATAGTACATGATATCATTGTTTTCATGCTATGTATGTCCATTTAGTACATGCTTAGTACATTATTTTACATTGCATCTCTGTTGCATATGTTCCAGTAACATATGGACACATTGTTTTACAGCTCTACCTTGTATGTTTACTCTAGCATACTAGGTACATTATCTTCATCACATGCTTACATTTTGGTATGACAGCTGTTTAACTCACATCCACACATTCTCAACTGCACATTCAGCTCATTTAGACCCATTTTTAGTCACCATAACTTTCCGACACTTGTACGGATGCGATTAAGGCACAATATTCGACAAACGATCTTAACGGTTACCCGAAAACTATAAATACCCCACCCCCCATTGTTTCAAAATCACTAGAATCTGATCTTAAAGACTCTAAGTTGGAACCTTTGTTTCATACCTGAGTTATTTCGATCTAGATTAGCATTCGGGGACCCTTCGTAAGTATTCTTTCGTTCTTTTATTGCTTTTCGAGTCTTTTCGAGTCTGAAAGTCAAACTTTGTTTGACTTTCTGCGTTGACCAGTTATGGTTAATGCGAAGTTCGTTTGAACTTCGCAACGTGAGTGTAATCACTTTGGTTATAGTCCCTTGGGACTATGCCTACTGATTACCACGTTGTCTAGGGTCGTAGGGTAAACGATCTGATAAATCGCTTATACCTTCGAACCCGACCCATTTGGTCGATCATTAGGATCCGACCAAGCACATTAGGTGACCATAGTATATAGGGAATAACCTTCCGAGGTTATACCTTATGGTCACATCGTTTAAGTAGTTGTATGATAGGTAGTTTATATGCCTTAGGTAAATTACCAGAATACCCTTTTCATGTATAATTGGTAATTAAGCATATGTAACCTAAACTTTTGTCACATAACTGATTATGTAACATGTTTAGGCATATAACACTTGTCATAGGGCTAGTTAGGCGGTCCGAACGCGTTTCACGCGAGCGACGCGTTAAAGTAGCATAAGCTACCTAAACGGGTAGTAATGGGTCGTAAGCACTTAGGTTAGGTTTCATTTGGTATGTAGGCTTTGTTAAACCATATGACACGAGTCTCCATACTCGTTTGGTTTACGAACCCTCATTCTATCAAATCCTCCGATATAGGTCCGGGTTATTAACATAGTTACCTATATTAGGTGCCGTTTGATTCCGTGATCTCTAGCATTGCTTGGTGGTTATCTTAGGACTTCTGAGCAATCTCAAGTGAGTACATAGACCCCTCTTTTACTGTTTTCCAAACTGTTTTGGGGTGGAACACATGTGCCTACTTATTACTTTCATGCTTTCCTGTTTTCACATCATATACATGTTATGTTCAATAGTACATTTATAGTACATGATTTCATTGTTTTCATGCTATGTATGTCCATTTAGTACATGCTTAGTACATTATTTTACATTGCATCTCTGTTGCATATGTTCCAGTAACATATGGACACATTGTTTTACAGCTCTACCTTGTATGTTTACTCTAGCATACTAGGTACATTATCTTCATCACATGCTTACATTTTGGTATGACATTTGGTTTGCTTAAATGAGACAATGTACATTCATTAACACCGATCATGCCGCTCGGTAGTAGGTAGTGGTACCATAGGACTTGACAAATCCCATTCCTGAAATCTCGGGTTTGTTTGGACGTAAGGAATGACCGAATCCGAATACATATTCTTTTGATAACCCATTTTTACATGGTTATCCGGCTGTCTCAAGGCTTGGATGTATGAATTTTCACAATACCGCATAAATGTCTATATCAGTATAGCATGCATATATTACACAAAACATAGCTTTGATTTAAACCATGTTTTACTTCAATACTTTGTTTTGTACATTTTTACTTATGGTTTAAGTAGTCTTATTTTACTTACCATACATAACATTTGTTAAACATTACTTGACTACTTTTGGACTATCAACATTTAACATGGTTTATACAAGGACTTTTGACAGTTGGTTTAAACATAGACATTAAACATTATTGGTTTGGTTTGAGTAAGTGATTTAAGTAACGAGGCGTGTGTAATATGATACAAGCATGGTGGATACGCCGCTGGTACTTCCTATATATAAGTGCTTGTATGGTATTACATATCGTAGCGTTATTTGAATCATTTAAATTTGAGACATATAACATTTTTATACAAATAACATACTTTTCACAAGACATTGTTTTACAAAACAACTTATCTTTTACAAACTCATTTTACTTGGTTATTCATTTAACCATGCATTATTCTCTTATTTATACGTATCATCTGAACTTATTGTTTTTCCAATGATTTACAAAGACAAAACAAATTACAAGGTTCATGACTAAACATTTTCTTAAACAATAAGTCAAGAATCCTATTTTCATAAACCTATGTATCTCACAGGCATTTTTATGCTGACGTACCTATTTTCACATGTGTTTTCAGGATATGATGCATAGGACTTATCAAGATACACTTAGGCGGACATGGGCCTTAGTGACAATAAAAGATGCAAGACTAGTTATTTATATTATGTTTCTTTGATTGTCAAGACATTGTAACTCTTTTACCCAATAAAACAATATTTCAATTTCCATGTGTTATGAAACAATGATTCTGTTACAACACTCCCCGACGTTTCCGCCATGTTTTGTATGTTCTACGTGGTCGGGGTGTGACAGGATGCGTGCCGTTCACCGTATTTTGGCGAGAGCACAGTCTATTAGGCCAAAGCGTGCACTCAAGGTCGTTATGAATAGTCGAATCACTTTGGATAGTCGATGTCTAACACCCAAGACAATCTATTTCGATTCCAAGCCCACAATCAATGATTTTACGAGTTATCGATTTTATTATGATTTTTTTGTGTTTTAGATTGCGAGAGCTGTGCTCTACGCTGATGGTTTCGATTTAACGCTTCTCGCTCCATAAAACGCGCACAACTCACATTGTCTCCTAATCTAAAACGCTAATCGCAACTCGGGCTAAGAACTCTCGCACGCTATGCTACTCGCTATCACTCGCTACACTCGAACGCGCTTCGTGAAACTTGAAAGATAGGTGAATATGTGCAAAATATGTAGGGGAATACGTGCAAAATATAGGGGAATACGTGCAAAATATGTGCATCCTTGGACTACGTGCTTCTGTGATTAAGTGCTTATGTGCCTATGTGGATTATGTGCCTACGTGACTATGTGCTTACTTGCCGGCATGTTCCTAATACTTTACATAATAATAATAAGGATGTTTTATGAACGCTAAACTATACAAAACCCGATATAATTGAATCTCGTCTGAATCCTATGACGATGTCTGCTGCAGACAATGTCGTCATTTGGATCCCATACTTCACGCGCTGCTCGCCGCAACCATGCTGACAAACGCATCGCTTCGCTGGTAGCTAAGGAAATGGCTAAGGTCATTCCTCATATCGTCAGTGAGATCAATGAAGTCAGCAGCAGGTCCTTCGTTGAATCCAAGAGTGACTCTCCGAAAGCGCCTTTCAGCTTCAAGCAATTCAAGGCCTGCGGTCCTGCAAACTTCACGGGTGAAGATGGACCCAGTGCCATGTTCCAGTGGTTTAACGCAATTGAAGTCACCTTCAGGCAAAGCGGATGCCCAGAAAATCTGCGTATTGTGGACGCTACTGGAGTTTTTCAGTCCAGGGCTCTGGACTGGTGGACTGCAGAGCGTAACAGACGTGGTAATGATGCAGCTTACGGAATTTCATGGGAAGAGCTCAGGGAGCTTATGATGAAGGAATTATGTCCCCCTCTTGAGGTGCAAAAGCTGGAGAATGAATTCTGGCATATCAAATTAGAAGGAGGTGAGAACGATGGTCTCACCGCTCGCTTCAAGCAGCTCAGCATTATCTGTCCTTGTTAAGTGACAACTCCGGATATCACAATCAAGAAGTACATTCGAGCCTTACCCGACTGTGTAGCTAACTTTGTTCAGGCATCTAAACCTACCACCATTGAGGAGACTTACCAACTGGCCGCTGAAATTAATGATAAGCGATTTTGGCCGGTTATTTCAAAACCTCAACCAAGAGTCTGAATCAAGCAACTGTAACTCCCGCTCCCGAATCTGTAGCATCACAAGTTTCAAAGTCTCCACGCCAGAATTGCAAACGCAAGGGTAACAACAAGAACTATGCTACTACCACCGCACCTCTCAACACTGTTCCTTTCCAACCCAACACCAACCAGAACCAGAAACCGACAGGTTGAAGCACCTGTGACCACTGCAACCTCTACGGACACTTCACAGCAAACTGTCGCACTGGCCCGTGTCAACAAGCTCAAGCTCAAGCTCCTCCAGCACCACCAGCTCCACTCCCCGCTCTTCAGGGTAACTATAACATCCGTCAAATTGGATTTCCAAAATCTGACCCGTTTTGAAATTTTGGATCCTAATCCTTGAAACTCGGAAATTTTTCGCGAATTAAATAATCGTCGAAAGATTTTTATCCTAATTTAATTCGTTATAATTATGGTTATTTATTTATTTATTGTTTAATTAATTAAATTTACAATTTAAAAGTTTTATTTTTTTATTATTTTTATAAAAATAATCTAGTTAGTCTCGTTAGGCTTTAAAGTTAGTTTAAAGTAATCTAAGTTAATCTAGTTAGTATAACTTAATCAAGGTAATGAACCTTCAAAGTTAGGGGTATAAACTATCATTTCTAGATTTTAAACTTACAGGGACTAATCGCGCATATAACTGGAAGTATAACAACAGGGACTAAAGTGTAATAATTCAAAACGGTGTTTCAAAAAAATATGGTAGAGACGGGGCTCGAACCTGGGTCTCGCACCACAACGTACAACACACAAACCACTGAGCCATGTCTTCATATAATGCTAGCAACTTATCCTTTGAAATTTAAATAGACGATAATGTCGCTACCATTTTCTTATTGCCGCCAAGAACAGAACTTTGACAACCTTTATTTCCTTTTTTTGGCACCTTCTGATTTATCGAGATTGACTATAATTTTCCGCGTTTCCTTTTACAAATCAATCACGATTTCGTTTCCAAACTTACGAGACTTGGCGAAACACTATATAAACGACATCCTTGCAACCTCATCGTCTCACATTCTCTTCATCCATCTCGACACCACAACACAACCCCCATCTCTCGCTCACATTCCTTCATCGCCGGACGACCGGAGCTTTGCCGGAGAAGAACCAAACGTGGCCGGAGTATTACGTCCGAACTCGACACACCCACACACATCTCTCTGCCTCACTCTACTTATCGTATCATTGCACAAGCCGCAGGAAACCGGAGCTCGCCGGAGTACACCGGAGCCGCTCGGAGGTTCACGATGAAATCACGTCGAAACGTTTCGGTATGCTTTTTTCGCTACCCTTTTGTTTATCGTTAATTTCCTGCTAAAATACAATCAATTCTGTTGTATAATCTTTTAAATTAATTGAAAGCTTAGAAACTCCCATAACAGTACGTATATGCTTTCTTTAATAATCAAGAAGAAGACATACATCAAATGCTTAAATGATTTAAAACTAAAAGAATTTCAGAAACATGGGTTGTGGACCAATGGTGGGGGTGTGCTGACTTAAACAAAGCGACGCGGTTCGATACCCGGCGTCCTATTTCTTCGCTGCATTCCTTTCTGTTGTTATTAAATCAGCATATGAAACAACCTGTAATAATACAAGTTTAATACAATCTCATTTCTTCACAAAACAATAGTGCATGATTTCTAATGATGTCTTTTATTGAATTATCAACTTATTTCTCTTTTGTGTTATTCTTTTATTTTCTTTTATTAACTGATTATAAAGGAACCATTATTTTAGAACTCAATATATAAAGATTAGTTTTCATTTATTTCTTTTTCCTTCTATAATTAAACCTTTTATATTTTAACACAAATAATTAATAATTAATTCTTTTATATCGTTAAAAGCCTAATATGAGGTAAGTTATAATTTACAGATTAAATTATAATCCGCGAATATTAGGAATATTATTTAACGAGTTCGTTACGTGCTATTTTAAATATATAGGATAACCGTTCGTTCGTTCTATTGGATTTCTCCAATCCTTACTCGTGCGTTATTTCAAGAAATCGCAACGCAACCAATGTGAGTATACATGATCCCATTTTCATTTTAAACACTTTTGGGTGCAACTTGTATTCGTAATCAAATTCACAAACACGTTAAACTTTATTTATTCACACTCTATCCAAATTACACATGAAATGTTTGATGCTTATTATACATGTGATGCTAATGTAAACACTGCATTACTATATGCTCATTAACTTATTCGCAAGCCTACCTTAACAATTATGGTACTATGCATATGCTATAGGTTGTAATGCCCCGCCCACTATTCTTTTGGGTATTGTTAAGTTAAACATATTAACCTCCCATTATTCTTTGTGATAGGAAAAATTAATTGCGTAGGGGAGACTGTAACATCCGTCAAATTGGATTTCCAAAATCCGACCCGTTTTGAAATTTTGGATCCTAATCCTTGAAACTCGGAAATTTTTCGCGAATTAAATAATCGTCGAAAGATTTTTATCCTAATTTAATTCGTTATAATTATGGTTATTTATTTATTTATTGTTTAATTAATTAAATTTTCAATTTAAAAGTTTTATTTTTTTTATTATTTTTATAAAAAAAATCTAGTTAGTCTCGTTAGGCTTTAAAGTTAGTTTAAAGTAATCTAAGTTAATCAAGTTAGTATAACTTAATCAAGGTAATGAACCTTCAAAGTTAGGGGTATAAACTGTCATTTCTAGATTTTAAACTTACAGGGACTAATCGCGCATATAACTGGAAGTATAACAACAGGGACTAAAGTGTAATAATTCAAAACTGTGTTTCAAAAAAATATGGTAGAGACGGGGCTCAAACCCGGGTCTCGCACCACAACGTACAACACACAAACCACTGAGCCATGTCTTCATATCATGCTAGCAACTTATCCTTTGAAATTTAAATAGACGATAATGTCGCTACCATTTCCTTATTGCCTCCAAGAACAGAACTTTGACAACCTTTATTTCCTTTTTTTGCCACCTTCTGTTTTATCAAGATTGACTATAATTTTCCACGTTTCCTTTTACAAATCAATCACGATTTCATTTCAAAACTTACGAGACTTGGCGAAACACTATATAAACAACATCCTTGCAACCTCATCGTCTCACATTCTCTTCATCCATCTCGACACCACAACACAACCCCCATCTCTCGCTCACATTCCTTCATCGGCGGACGATCGGAGCTTTGCCGGAGAAGAACCAAACATGGTGAAACTATGACAACTATCAAATTTGCATGCATCCGTACAAGTATTAAACAGTAATTAGTGCTTAATGACTGTGCTGATTTAACATTTATGTCATAAATGTTTTCTGATTATTGTTATCATATATACATGTGCATCATATATTGCAAATGACATAACATTGTTGCATGCAAACTTTATTGATTCAAACGATGCACGAAACAAAGCTAGCACAGTCATCCGATAAATCAGAAAAGTGATGACGGAGTTCAGTACATAGACAGACATGGTATTGAGACACAGAATGAGCCAGAAACCAGAGTTACACTAGTATAGTGTGTAGGAAGGTAAGGATCATGAAACTTCCTTCCTAGGGATAGTTTAAGTGCCGAAAAGTGCCTAAAACTCACATAAACTGTAGAATTCTGCAGTATTCAGCAAAATTTAGCATTTAAACAATTTAATATCATACAGAAATATGGTTAAATGGTCCTAAATACTTTCCTAAGTGTCGGGAATCAAAACTGTCACAAAAGGGTACATAAAGCTCACTAAACTGCGTAGTTTAGCACCTTAACGAACCGGTAACCCACAGAACAACCGGACACTACCCAAAATACCAAATTTTCACTAGAAGCACTGTTTTAACATTACCAAGCTAGTTATGGTCCCTGAACATCATAACACACTATATAACATCTAGTAACTAAACACCTAACTAATTCACTTGAAATCTAACCATATAAACTAACTATCCATTACATCCTAACGCTAGACCCCCACCTATTTACGGTTTCATGGTGGCCCCCACAAGAGATTTTCTTTGAATTCTTTATTAGATTATGTTCCCTAATTATTTGACACAAAAACCATTAGGCTCTAACGTGTTGGTGAATAATATAAGTAACCATAAGGACTTGAACTCATCATTCTCATTCCTCACAACATCCACCATTTTTTTCTTCTTCCTTCGCCCTACCTACGGCCGTGAACACCCCCACATACCACCATCACCATCATCATCATTCAACTCTCATCCATTCCATTACTACTCAAAGGTGTAATAAGGTATATAAGGAAGCTAGGAACTCTTGGAAGTTGAAGGACCTCTCATACAAGCTTTTATCCACCTCTTCTTCATCTTGTGATCACCCCTAGCCTTGAGATAGTTGTAAGATCATCTACACTCTATTTTGCATCTTGTTTAAGTGGTTAAAGAATGATACAAGAACTAATCTTGAAGAACACTATGAATCTTGAACATGAAAGTTAAACATAAGACTAAAATCATAAGAAATCAAGTTGTTTAAGTGTTGTTATGTTTGTTGATTATTGATTGCTCATGTTTATGATGTTAAACATCATGTGATCTTTCTAGATGGTGATTAAAGACATAATCAAGCAAGATGAAAGGATGATTATATTAAGATCAAAGTGATCATCCATATGTAAATCATGAACTTGAAGTGTAAATTGTTTTTCTTGTGAAATGATGATCAAAGTGGATATAAAGTCATGTAAATCTATGATTTCAAGAATGATTTTTCAAGAAACAAAGTTAAAAATACAAAGTTTACTTAAGCTTGGTTCTTAAAAAAATTAACCATAATTTAGGTGGTTAATCAAGTGTAGAAATACATATTTAACAAGAAAAACTCAAGAAGAAATATTTTTAGAAAATTTATTTACAAGTTGTAAAGAACTAATTTCTTCAATAATGATGTTTTTAAATAAACAACCACACTTTAAAGGGTAACTAAGCTTACTAAACACACTAGTAAGTTACTACAAATTTTGTAAATTTTCAAGTTCATGAAGTAGTAATTTATGCTTGATTTTGGCGAATTGGTAAGTGTTGATTGGTTTATTGTTGATTGTGGTGATTTATAAAAGAAAATGATATGCTTTGAAAGCATGAAAACCTCCATTTTTAGGGGAAACTATGGCAAAAATTTTCTAGAAATTTAACACTTGGAAAAATATTTTTTTTAAACAAATATTTAGAAGTATATTTTAAAACATGGATTTTCATATAAAAATTGCCATAATTTTTGTTACAAAAATTATAAATATTGGAGGTTGGTTTTTTGTAAATAAAAGTGACTAAATATGTATTTAGGAAAATATATATTTAGATGTCACCATGTGTGTGATTAATTGTATATTATGTGTATTAGTTATATTATTTTAGGACTTGAAATAATATAACTCACCAAAATACCAAGAAATTACAATCAAAAATATTACCAAAATTCCAAGAAATAAATATATAATTTATACCCAAAATATTGGTGAAACCGAACAAGGAATATAACTCACAAAAATATTCCGGAATTTGATTCATAAGTATATTTTGTTAATTAGTATTTTGGACACCAAGAAAACAAAAATATGACTTTTACAATTATTACAAAATATATCATATTTTTGACAAGGAGAAAATATATTATTTTTGGGTAAATAAAAATATATATTTTCTTGAAATTATTAGAAGATATATTATTTTTGGGAGAAAATATATATTTTCTTGAATAAACATTAAATACATTATTTTGGGTGAAAAATAAGTTTATATATATTTTCCAAGTTAAACTTGAAAATATATTATTTTTGAGACTTATATGAAATTTATAAATATTTTTGCCAAGGGAAAAATTATAAGTAATTTTTCTATGTAATATTTTCTTAAAATATATATTTTGGGAATATATATTGACGTAATTTTATTAGAAATATTATTCGGGAAAAATTAATACAAAAATTAAGTATGAGATACTTAACAAACACAATAAAAATACGTATTCTCGTACGTATAAATACACACCGGAATACGCCACCGATACGTGGCAAAAATATACAAGTATTAGAATACGAATATAAATACACCCATCCTTGGGAAGTTGTACAAATACATAAAAGTGTCAAGTTAAAATATATTACTTTAACAATTATTCCAAAATGAAATAAATATAATTTAAGTTAAAATATTTATTATTTTAACAAATAATTATATAACTTGTAATAATATTAATGACACACTGAAACGTAACTCGAAGACACTAATTAATACTAAGGCAAGGCACGACCCGCTCGTCTAATAAACCGTAGTACGTTGTAGGTAGTCGTGTGAACGAGTATCAGCTGTGAGTTACGTCGAATTGAAGAAGGCAAAACTGTGAGTTCATGTCCCCCTTTTCTTTAACTGTTTTTGTTTTATAACTTCGGGGGTGAAGTACATGTTACAAACTGTTTACAAACGTTTATATGTGGTATGGTTAGCTAAAGAAAGGTACTGCTAGATCATGTGAGTGGTGGGTACAACGCTTACGACCATTAATCCTCGTAGTAGGACCGAGGGACATGAGTGATAGATCTATTTGGGTGTAGCGAGCCCCACCCATGTGGACCGGGGTTTGGCCCATGAGGTGACTATGTCTTATAGCAGGAAGCCCAGTGTAAAATCTGCTAAGTTTGAGCCTTCCTGCATCACGTCACACATATTAATGGCCTTTCAAACCATTAATCGATCTGTTTCCTTGTTTTCTTTCATACCGGGGTTTACGAAACATACATACTTACAATGATTTCAAAGGTTTATTCGTGCACACTTACAAAACACTTGAACTCGCTCAACTTTTGTTGATGTTTTCAAACTACATGTATTTCAGGAAATTAAATGTGGATCTGCCGGGCGTTTGGAAGTTTCAAGTGATGTTGAAAATAAAAGATGTCATTCGGTGTCTAATGGTTTGGATTATGTATCTTATCCAAGATAAGATACGTAGTTCAAAGCCTAGTTTTTAGTAGTATCTTTTGTCGAGTCCTTATGGAACTCTAAAACAATCTGAATGGTTTGTAATTTTGATTTGAAGTATGTGTTTGGATTCTAAAACAATGTTGTTGTGATGTTTTAAACTTAATTAATGGATGGACATCTTTGGTTTTATCATATAGTTGTTTGTTATGGTTGAATGCAATGATATTAAGCAAGTCACACATAATCACGCTTCCATAAAAGTCAGGGTGTGACAGTTTGGTATTAGAGCTTCGATTGTAGCGAACTAGGATTCTTTCTCGAGTCTAGACTACAATCATTAGGGCTCTCACGAAAATAATTTTTACAACATGGCAAGGTTACATTTATGGTTTAGTCTGGGATAGACTAGGAAAGACAAGCATGTATTCAAGTCAGTTATCACTTAAAATGCTTGGATTGTTATGTTAGAGGCATTATGACTTGATTGCATAATAGTAATAGTGGTTAATATATGTGCACATGTTATGATTATTATGTAACAGGTACCTATTGCGTCATCCAATAGCGGATTATCCGACGACCGTGATCCCATGGCAGTAGTCTCCGACGATGAGGTTGTGCCAGAGCCGGAGATCTTCACGTCAGACTCAGAGAGTGACCCGGAGATGATGTCAGATGACGAGGACGACTTCCAGTCATTCGTGTTGCCCAACTTTGGCGATGATTTACCACTTGCTTATGGCATTCCCGATGAGGATCCTTTTCCCATTCATGTTCTAGTCCATGATCATCTCATCATTGGGCATCCCGATGGTGAGCACATCGTGGCTCCGATCCTCGATCATGTTCCTGTTCCTCTTGTGGTCATTCCGCCTGAGGATTGGCCTTTCGACGATCTGTTTGATGATGATGTTGATTTGTTTGTTGATGATCCTTCCGTTGATGCCCAGGGTGATGGAGAGATTGACGAGGATGTTATTGCTGCCCCACCTCCTGAGATTCCTGTCGTTGAGATATCCTTCGATTCTAGTTTGCACTCCGTCTCAGATTCCTTTAAGTTTGTGACGTCCTCAGCTTTACAGGCGGTCGGATTACAGCGTTACGCTACTGATTCTGACAATGATACGGCTATGTCTGCTGCACCATCTCATCCACACGACCCCGAGCCTGGTCCTAAGCCAGATTTTGTTCCTGCCGATCAGCCAGATGTTGCACCTGCGGATCCCGAGCCAATACCTGAGCCTGACCATGACCATGTTCCTTTTGGTTTACTAGACATTGCACCCCTTATTCCTCCAGTTGTTGAGCCATTTATTCCTCCACCCGCACCCGCTAATGTTGCTCCTCTCCCTTCTGTAGAGTCCGATGTCCATCGCACTGACTTGCCTATCGTTTTCTTACAGTACATCCCTGCATCACGTCTAGGGGAAGGTACTTCAGGCCAGCACCCACGTGACGATCATTTTGCTTCAGCAGCTTTTCCTCAGATCCCTCATGCTACACTTTTTGCTCCTTTCACTTCTTCCCCACTTGATGAGCCTTTTCGATGGTTCCCATCGTATTCTACGCCGATTTCAGATCCCTATCATCCCTCCCATTTTGTTGGCTATACACAGGATGAGTTGCTTTTCTCACTTCATCTTCAGTTTGAGTTTATGAGTCGAAGAATTTTGGAGCTTGAGCTGACACCGCTTCCCCTACCGTGTCCTTGTCAGCCTACTTTTGTTCCCCCTCGTTCATCACCGTCTCCTTTTGCACATCCACCTACACCTCTTACTCCTATTCCAGAGTTTGATGCTCGATTCCTTACTGTCGAGCAGCAGATCAGTTACTTGCTTCGTCATATTTGCAAGCTCGAGGAGGAGCTCGCACACATTCTCCGTTTGCTCTTCCTCCCTCCTCCACCTCCGCCATCAGTACAGTAGGTTTTTGGTCTTATGAAGATTGCATTACTTTTGGTGAGAGCACCACTATTGAGCTGAGATTGTGAAGACTTTTGAAGACCACCTTTTGACTAGGTGACTTTTGAACATTGACAGACTTATTGGACAAGGGTAGTGTGACCCTGTGTCCCTTTCGATGTGATACACTTTGTAAACAATGTAACTGTAGTTGGTAATTAATGAAAGCTCAATCGTCAAGTTCTCACTAAACACATTGTAGGATTACTTGCTTATGTTATGATTGTGTTGCTGCATGATTGTCTGATATACTGATTGATTTTATATATATATATATATATATATATATATATAGGGAGAGGATCATGAGAAAACTACATATAAATGAGAAAACTAGAAAACTAACTAAAAAAACCTAAAAAAAGCTAAAAAACATACCAAATTTTTTTTTACAATTTTTTTATAAAAAAATCGCTAGTTTTTATTTAAAAAAAATTCAAAAAAAATTTTTTTTTTTTTTTTGTTGTACTCCACATGTGTAGTAGTAATACACATGTGTATGTGTACTACACATGTGTAGTATTACACATGTGCAATACAACAAAAGACTTTTTTTTTATTTTTTTATTTTTTTATTTTTTTTCCATGCATAAAAAGCTGCGATTTTTTCATAAAAATTAAAAAAAAATTGGTATGTTTTTTAGGCTTTTTTAGTTAGTTTTTTGGTTTTCTCATGATCCATCCCCTATATATATATATATATATATACACTACTTTAATAAGCATATAGGAAGGGATATATATATATATATATATATATATATACTACTTTAATAAGCATATAGGAAGGGCAAGAATGGTCATTTGCCATTGTACAACCATTTGAAGCCCATTGTACAAGCATTTAAGCATGAATGTGTTGAAACTACACCTCCCATTAAAAAAAAGCACGGGTACATCTATATCTGATTAGGGTTTCTCCAATCACATCTCACATTTCAAAATTCAAATCCCGTTCTCATCTGCTTTCTCTCTCTATCTCTCTCGAGATTCACATCTCACGTTTCAAAATTTTTGTTATCCCGCCCCCATCTGCTATCTCTCTATCTCTCTCTCTGACTCAAGAAGACCAAGTCTATACTAGGGGATCGATGAAGATTTCACTAGATCGATGAAGATTCCGACTTCTCTCATCGGCGGTTGTAGATGCTGGTTGTCTAGTTGATCTCGGTTTTGACCATTCGACAAATCCTGAGGCAAGATCTCGAGTTTTCATCACCGATTGCATGTTTTGGTTCATTAAGTAATCGTATTTTATGTTGGCCGTGAAGAAAACGTTTCCCAAAAGGCTGGGAGTGGAGTCGGGTGTAAGAAGTAGTGGGAACGAAGCTAAACGCAGAGTAGCCAGACCTTTTTTAAGTTTCCCCCAGATTCTCCACCTTTTTTTCTCACACACGCTTCAATGGCGTCCGTACAACAATTATCTGCAATCAAGGTACGCAATCATCACTTCGATTCAACTCTTAGGTTAATTTTTCACTAATTTCCATTGTTTCTAGGGCTCGAAAGTGCTTATGGTTGGTGCTGGTGGTATCGTTTGCGAGCTTCTCAAAACCCTAGCCTTTTCAGGTTTTCGGGATATTCATATTCTAAGTCAACTTTGCGATAATGCGAGTTATAGTTATTGTTGTTATCATTGTTTATTATTAAATCTTCATTGACTTATTCTGTTGTTTTGAGTGTGATTAGCGGTTTGTGGATGCTTAGTGGTGGCTTTTTGACATTAGGGCTTAGTTTGTTTGCAATGTTTTGGTGTAGTTGGTGTTAGTGTTACTGGTTGTTGACACAATTTAACGAGGAGATTTGTTTTTTATACGATTAATGGATAATAATAGTTCTATTAGTTTTTAACTATTTTTTATTATTGTTTAATTTTATGATGATTAATTGTATATGTTTGTTTTCTTGTTTGTGTTTAGCTGTTATGATAGTAAACTTGACTGGATTTGGATGAAGATGGTTTTTTTTTAAAATAGGTACACCTTTACTGAATCAGGTTACTTAATTTCATATATGTTTGATAATGAATGTTAATTTTACTTTTAATGGAAAGAAGATGCAAAACTCAAGATCCTCATTGAAAACTATGGTACTGGAGGTGATTGGGTTGATCTCCCTCACAAATCTGTTAATTTTGTTTTTAGTTTTAAATAGGAAATACAAAATAATTATTTTTATAAAGAATACGATATTCTTATGAATAAATTTTAACATTCGAGACATTGTGATGTAATTTTTTTCGGGTTTTAGTTATTGCTGGTCCGTTTTTATATTTCTATACAAAATCCCTAATCGTCTTTCACAACCTCAGACATCCGAACAGCAGCAGCCGAGTGAGACACAACTTGACAGAAATTGGGCAGGGAGTTTTGTTGAAAGAGGGGTTCTAGGAATTGCACCAGCTCTCGCATACATCGTCTACCGCTAATTGTTTTGTTATATGAATTACTTTTTGCAGCGGGTAACATTTCTAGGCAAAATACACATTCAGATATAAATTGTTTGTTTCGATAAGGAGTCGAATATTCAGACACTGAAGCTTGATCAAGTAACACAACTCCTTTCGGCTGTAAAACTTAATTATTTTTTACATCAGTTTTTGTATTCTTTCTATTGATGATTAACCTATTTATTTATTTATTTATTATTAATAAATAGACACTGAAGCTTGATCAAGTTCCCTCTCGGTTGGAAATGGATCTAGGAAACCACCAGCAGCTGATGCTAACACTTCAAGAAGCTGGTATGTAATTTTTATTGTTGTTTTCTCTGTTCCATAGATGTTATTGTTTCTGGTTTAGTGATACTAAATACTTATGATGATGTAAGATTAAGCTGTGACTTATTAACTGTTGATGTTTTTTTTATAAAACATACTTACATAATGATACTATTGCTTGTAGGTTGGTGATCCTCTTGAGAAGGCTGCAATAAAGGGGATAAAGTGGACTTATAATTGTGATGAGAAGGGCATGCCTAAGAAGTAAGACATTCATATTTCCTTTCTATAATTTGTCGCCTCTCTTTTTAGCAGATAATAATAACAAGGACATTTAGTCTTTTCACAAAAAGTTAATGAAAGTTTGTTTATCGTTAAGTCTGTGCCTATGTGGTGCTGATTGGGACAAATAGGAAACAATGACTAAGAAAGTGATTTGCCACAACAGAAAGGATTGGATATTGAAGCAATATTTATAACTTTTATTTGCAAGAAGTCGGAGACAACACGATTTGGACTTCTGGCCTTGTTTTTGGATAAGGCGAGGTAATCTTACATATTGGTAATCATTATTGTATGTTATCTCTAAATTATGCATGTTTGAAATAAGGATGAGCATATTGGTACTGGTACTGTTACCAGTGCCGAATGGTAATGTATGGATTGAATTTTGATACCCACTTTTTGCCGTTTTCGGGATCGGCATTTACGGCTTGGTACGGTAGTGGTATTTTATCGATTTTTAGCGTCAATTACCGTGTCGGTTCCGTACTGAACCAACATATTTGGTACTGGTACCCGTACCCACTTTTGGGATCGGAATGGGATGAAAGTGATAGTTGATGTATTTGGGTCAAAGGCATGGAATGGGATGAAAGTGATAGTTGATGTTTGTATTAGGAGATGAGTTTTAATTATAAATCCCATGAAATAAGGGCTTCTCTAAACTTACACAAGAGGGGTAAAAATGAATTCTAAATAATCTATTTTTTAAATATTATGTTTTAAGAATAACTTGGCTCAATAATCTTCATTGTGACAACTAGTTGACCTCATCTGTCGTTGGCCACTGCGGATTGGTTGAGTCTGTTGTTGTCTGTCATTTCTGCACCCTTGGCTACACCAAACTCATCCTGTGCGCGCAGTCTGAGTTAGACGTTACCAACCAGTCTGCTGTCAAAACCTTCTTTTCTATTGGAAACCCCAAGTGATCCTTGTTGCAACCAAAGCAGGCGAGATTCAAGGGTTTGTGTTTGAGTATAATTGAATTTTGAAATGGGTTACGTTTGTGCAGTTAACGAGTTGGAGCAACGACTCAGAGAAGAGAAGCTGGTTGCATAAGGTATAACATATCTAAGCCACTTTGTTGGTTTTTGATATTTGTGAAATATAATTTACCAGTTATATTTTTTGTAACTTATTTCGACTACAATGTTGTTAATTACTTGTAGGATCTTGAAAAGAAGAGGAAAGAAAAACCCAAGTGGTGTATGAAAGTTGATTGAAATTTATTCGCATACAGTGATGTGTATGTATTATTATGGTAAGAGATGAGGGTGATTCTACTCCAGATTTTGCTGGAGTACTGGCATGGTCACCCCACTAATGAGAGATGCTAGAAAATTATAAACACTTGACTGTACTTTATTTGACTTTTAAACTGTTTGGCCTTGAATCAGTAAGCTTTTGCTCCAAATATTATAGCTTGATTCCTTGAAACCAAAGGAAGGTGGTGATTATATAAAGATATGTGTTGGATGATAAAGGCAATAGAAAACCTGGAGAGATCGCAAGTAACGATGAAGCCGATGACGACATGATAAAAGGAAGAGGCTTAGATGCCAACTGTTGTAGTTGCCGATAAAAGGTTTTTTTCTGTCTAATCCGATTGTCTCATTATGTTTGACCATGTGTTTTTTCAACTTATATTAGCTATAAAATTTACAAAAAGAACTAGAATCACCATGAACATTTGGGGCTTGGTACCGGTACCAAATTTCCCGTACCGAAAAAATTTCGGTACCGATTAAGTACCTACTTTTTGGTGTTTTCGATACCGGTATTAAGTACCTAAGGTGCATCAAGGCTGCTAAGGCTTGCGTCTTGATGCGTCTCGCGCCTAGGCGCGCTTTTTAAAACCCAGGCAGCCGCTTATGCTTAAAAAATATTTTTTTTGTTTGTTTTGTCAAAGATGTTGCAGGCTGCGGTCCATTTCTTGCGATCTGGTGTTGTACGGGTAAGGGCGTTGGCTTCAAACACTCCATTGGCTGCTATTGAACTATCTTTTTTCATTGCATCTCTACTTTGGACTTTTCATGCATTACAACTATAGGTATAAGTTGTATGTGTATATGTATTTACTTTCTGTTTATAGTGAATTGAATCAAAGGCCTGTAACAGAATCACAACAAAGAGCTGACTAAATATTAAAGGAATATGAAACAAAAGAAAATGAACTTTAATTCAGTTAAGTGGCAACTCCAATCTATATTTTTTATTGTTTTTTTTCAATTCTAATTTCAGACAAGCATAATGTACAACATATGTGCTAATAGAAACAGTGGGCTATAACCATAAAAGATAATCGTCGATTGGACCTTGGTTTAAATGTGCCATATTGTAAAGTATTGTTTTGAAGTATGGGAATGAGAAAACGAGGGCTTTACAACATGGCAGATGATAAAGCTACATTTGTAAGAATGTGAATTTTCATATTGAGTTGATTTGATAACACTAAAATATTAAATTTAAATAACTAGAAATAGCTCTCCACCCGTTGCAGCATGCTAAACCTTCTTGAAATTTTTCTTTACGTAAGATAAAAGAGGAAATTTTATAAAAGAGGAAATTTTATAAAACAAAACAATCAGTCGAGCTTATAAAAACCACGCCATTAAACCTATTAAGTAAGATAAAAAAAATACAATTTACTTTGAAAACCCTTAAGGTGATAACATAATATATAAAGTGGATTTATTTATAAATCCGTTATTAACAATAATACATAGTTTTTTTTTTCCCATGTATGTCACAAACAATTGGTTTTTTATATATAAATTAAAAGGATAAACACATGTTCAGTTTGTAGTTTTTTTAGTTTTGAAAAAGCGCGCCCAAAGCGCTAGGCGTGCGAGATGAACTGAAAAACCCCTTAGCGGCTTGAAATTTTCGTGTTCGTTAAAAGCGTTTTACGAAATTTTGTGAAAACACGTTTCCACCGCGGTTTGTTGTTTTACGCGGTCGGGGTGTGACACTAAACTCACCAACCTAAGTGATATGTTTCCCGCTGCATCGCGCGGGTAAACGGCTAGTATATATATATATATATATATATATGTACATAAGACCTTTAGACAATTACTTATTTACTTAACGTATAAGACCTGACCTATCCAATCTTCTTCTTAGAAGATGCCTCCTCGAAGGAACACTCAGTTGCCCACGACCGAGGCAGAATTACAGGAACGCATCTCGCAGGCAATCGCACAACATGAGGCCCTTCGCTCCGAACACAGCGGAGGCACCTCAGGGAATAACCCACCTAACGGTAATGTTTAAGTCACTTAAGACACATTACAATACGTTTGGACATTTCCAAGTGCGATTTGCTAATGCTTCATGTGAATGACGTTGCTTGAGTACAGGCTGTACTTACAAGCAGTTTTTGGACTGCAAGCCTCTGAACTACGACAGCACTGGAGGAGCCGTAGCTTTTGTGAGATGGATCGAGAACACGGATTCTGTTTTACTAATGAGCGGATGTACTCCAGAGCAACAAGTCACATACATTTCTGGACTGTTTCAAGATAGGGCTCTGTCATGGTGGAACCTTCAGGTTCAGACGTTGGGCGAGGCTGCTACGTATGCTTTGACATGGAATGAGCTGAAAGAATTGATGCGTAGGAAGTATTGTTCTCAGGCGGAAATCAAGAAGATGCAAATTGAATTCTGGAACCTGAAGATGGAAGGTCCAAACGTGGCGGAATATGTGCAAAGACTTCATGACTTGTCGCGAGTTGTTCCATATCTGGTGGAACCAGAGTTTAAGAGGATAGAACGATTCATCTGGGGATTGGCGCCTCAGATTCTGAGCTTGATGACAACATCAAAGCCTCCAACAATTATCGATGCGATTGACTTAAGTGTGGCACTCACTGGAGAAGCGATTAGATTGGGAAAATTTTCAACCTCTGAAGATAAGAAGGAGACTCATGCGAAGTCATCTGGGAAGAACAAAAGAATGTCTTCGAAACTAAAGATAGGCACCCAAGCCAGTTATGAAAGCTCTAAAGCAAACAAAAGAAGGGAAATGGACCCGCCTCGGGGCATGCAAGCTTAAGGAACCACCAATAAGGTCGGTGGTAAGGTTTACTTGGGGAGTAAGCCAAGATGTGATGAGTGCAAATTTCACCACGAAGGTCGATGTCTCAGGCCTTGGTGCGATAGGTGTGGAAAGGAAAGACACAGTAAGGATGCCTGTTGGGCGAAGTATCCCAAACAAGGAGGAAATGATAATGGCAACCAAGACGGAAATTGTAATGGTAGAGTTCCAGATTGCTTCAAATGTGGGGACGTGGGGCACTTTAGGAAAGATTGCCCAGAGAATAACCAAGCCCGTGGAAGAGTGTTCAACATTGGAGCTAGGGAAGCTCGCCAGGATCCGAACGTAGTCACTGGTATGTTCCTTATTAATCAACACTTTGCAACTGTGCTATTTGATACCGATGCCGACTATAGCTTCGTATCCCTAGAGTTTAAGAATATACTTAGTTTAGTGGCAAGTAACTTAGATATTCCGTACTTGATAGAACTAGCTAATGGGAAGCTAGTGGAAGCCAACGAAGTGATGAGAGGCTGTGTGTTAGAGCGTGGAGAGCATGAGTTCTCGATAGATCTTCTTTCAGTTGAGTTGGAAAGCTTTGATGTAGTGGTTGGGATGGATTGGTTGTCAAGTAATCAAGCTGAGATTGTATGCCATGAGAAGATTATCCGCATCCCGATGGTGAATGAAGAGTCAATCGTGATTCATGGGGAGAAGCAGGATACACCCCTACAGATTATTAATTGTTTGAAGGCACGAAAGTTTTGCGTAAAGGATGTATTGCCTTTTTGGCTCATGTCATGGACAAAGAGGCCGAAGAACCAAAGCTCGAACATATCCTTGTGGTAAGGGAATATCCCGAAGTCTTCCTCGAAGACTTGCCAGGATTACCTCCTCAACGACAAGTCGAATTCCACAATTGACTTGGTTCCGGGCGTCGCGCTTGTAGCCAAGGCACCTTATCGACTTGCGCCTTCAGAGATGCAAGAGTTGGCAGTGCAGCTTCAGGAGTTGTTAGACAAGGGATTTATAAGACCAAGCTTCTCGCCTTGGGGAGCTCCAGTATTGTTCGTTAAGAAGAAGGACGATAGTTTTCGAATGTGTATCCACTACCGGGAGCTGAGCAAGCTAACCATCAAGAATCGGTATCCCTTGCCGAGGATTAATGATTTATTCGACCAACTGCAAGGATCCAACTACTATTCCAGGATCGATCTTCGATCGGGTTATCGCCAGCTGCGGATTCAGGAAGAAAGTATACCGAAGAACAGTGAGTCAACAAATTGTTTTAAACATACGCTAATATTGTGTTTTATACACGGTACGCAAAACAGTTATACACAGAATGCAAAACTTTGAGACTCTAGGAGACATGTACTTAGGACCTTCGGGAACTTATGTCGAAGCTCATTAAGGGTTATCACTTAGGAACCACGTCTTTTAATTCGGGCAAACTCCATTAATCTGTCGTGTATGCTATTTTAGTTAACCGAACAGGTGAAGTACTCGAATTTCTTTTATTGAAATTTCCACTTTTGCATCTAGCGAGTAGATTTTTACCTCTCTGCTCCTCCTAATGGTAGTTGAATCGCGACAATTTTCTTCATTAGAGCGAACACTCGTTTGCTTCGGTACTTGATCATTTCATATGTTACACATGCATCGTTTGTTACGCATGTGGCTTCCCTTCTAATGATCGTTTTCATCAAAGTTACCAATATCATTTCGCTATATTCAGTTATTGCCTTGTGTCTCGGATAATCAACATTATTATAAGTATAGGCCCCTTGATACTGAGTCAACAAAATCTTCTTGAAATTTCTTTTGTTTTCAGTTACATACATGGTCTATCCTTGTAACCATGCCAAAATTCCCTTGTGGATACATACGTTTATTGTCGGATTGCGCTGAAACCAAGTTCAATTGCTTGAACTTGTCCATTTCGCATATTCAATTCAAGACACCATATGATGTATTGAAACCATCATATTCAAATTCATTTTAGCAAGTGTTTCTTTTGTTCTGAGTCATAGTAGACTTGTTTGGTCTGCGACTTCCTTAAATCGTTTGTTGGTTTCGACACCTTGTGGTGATGCTTTCACTAAATTGAAGCTTGCGCTAATCTCGTTTACGCATCTCATACACAGATTTAATTGTTTATTTATTGACTTCCTCTAAATCCGTTCTGTTTTACCATTATTAAAGCAGTCCTAACACAATCGTGTGTTAAGACAATGGTACATAAATTCATTTTATATTCTAGTGTACCTCCTAAACGGTTCTTTCATTATTGATCGAATGCCTTGCGATATTTATTACTTTGTCATCTTCGGTCGAAAACAGTGGTTCCTTGATGTCCCATATTCAGTTGAAAACCCTATGATGTTGTTTAAATTAAATCTTCAAATTTGCTTCAGTGCGCTTCCATTTGATTTCAAACACGGTGAACTTGTTCGGTCACCGCTATTATTGAATTATGTCATTCACTACGACACCTTGTGGTGTCGGTATAAACTTGTAGCTTGTGCTAATATTGGTCAACCGTTCCATACGAAACTACGTATACTTTTCGTTTGACCCGTCATCTAAACACACTTAATGCAACTATGTATTAAGACAATGATACACCAGGTTCGATTGTATTCATTTCGGTGTATTCTCGCAATTCAATAATGTCAACACACTAATTTTATTCAATTATTTGTTCGAGAGTTGACGAATCATTTTCATGTCACTATCACATTTGAACTTGTTGATTCTAAATTCATCTAGCGGATGTTATTGTTTATAGAACTCATTTGCGTATTGTAAACGATCGTTTGAAATTCTATCGGTCAAAAATCCTCTTTTATTGAACCCCTGTGAACTAAGTCACACCAGATTATACACCTGTACGTCTAGTATCCTTTGACACCAAATTCTGAAACACATACCTTTAACCGCTGGGTTCTTATTGTTGTAATATGTCCCTGGATTCACCTGATTCATTAAGTCTTGATTCAGTTTCGTGATTAATCACTTTCGTATTATTCATATCCATGTACGTATAACGCAACCCTAAGGAGTTAATGTAGTTTAAATTTCGAGGACAAAATTTTCTTAACAGGGGGAGAATGTGACAACTGTCAAATTTGCATGCATCCGTACAAGTATTAAACAATAATTAGTGCGTAATGACTGTGCTGATTTAACATTTATGTCATAAATGTTTTCTGATTATTGTTATCATATATACATGTGCATCATATATTGCAAATGACATAACATTGTTGCATGCAAACTTTATTGATTCAAATGATACACGAAACAAAGCTAGCACAGTTATCCGATAAATAAGAAAAGTGTTGACGGAGTTCAGTACATAGACAGACATGGTATTGAGACACAGAATGAGCCAGAAGCCAAGAGTTACACTAGTATAGTGTGCAGGAAGGTAAGGATCATGAAACTGCCTTCCTATTGATAGTTTAAGTGCCGGAAAGTGCCTAAAACTCACATAAACTGCAGAATTCTGCATAATTCAGCAAAATTAAGCATTTAAACAATTTAATATCATACAGAAATATGGTTAAATGGTCCTGAATGCTTTCCTAAGTGTCGGGAATCAAAACTGTCACAAAAGGGTACATGAAGCTCACTAAACTGCGTAGTTTAGCACCTTAACGAACCGGTAACCCACAGAATAACCGGACACTACCCGAAACACCAAATTTTTACTAGAAGCACTGTTTTAACATTACCAAGCTAGTTATGGTCCCCGAACATCATAACACACTATATAACATCTAGTAACTAAACACCTAACTAATTCACTTGAAATCTAACCATATAAACTAACTATCCATTACATCCTAAGTCTAGACCCCCCCCAACCTATTCACGGTTTCATGGTGGCCCCCACAAGAGATTTTCTTTGAATTCTTTATTAGATTATGTTCCCTAATTATTTGACACAAAAACCATTAGACTCTAACATGTTGGTGAATAATATAAGTAACCATAAGGACTTGAACTCATCATTCTCATTCCTCACAACATCCACCATTTTTTTCTTCTTCCTTCCCCCTACCTACGGCCGTGAACACCCCCACATACCACCATCATCATCATTCAACTCTCATCAATTCCATTACTACTCAAAGGTGTAAGAAGGTGTATAAGGAAGCTAGGAACTCTTGGAAGTTGAAGGACCTCTCATACAAGCTTTTATCCACCTCTTCTTCATCTTGTGATCACCCCTAGCCTTGAGCTAGTAGTAAGATCATCTACACTCTATTTTACATCTAGTTTAAGTGGTTAAAGAATGATACAAGAACTAATCTTGAAGAACACTATGAATCTTGAACATGAAACTTAAACATAAGACTAAAATCATAAGAAATCAAGTTGTTTAAGTGTTGTTATGTTTGTTGATTATTGATTGCTTAAGTTTATGATGTTAAACATCATATGATCTTGCTAGATGGTGATTAAAGACATAATCTAGCAAGATGAGAGGATAATTATTTTAAGATCAAAGTGATCATCCATCTGTAAATCATGAACTTGAAGTGTAAATTGTTTTTCTTGTGAAATGATGATCAAAGTGGATATAAAGTCTTGTAAATCTATGTTTTCAAGAATGATTTTTTCAAGAAATCAAGTTAAAAATACAAAGTTTACTTAAGCTTGGTTCTTAAAGAAATTAACCATAATTTAGGTGGTTAATCAAGTGTAGAAATACATATTTAACAAAAAAAACTCAAGAAGAAATATTTTTAGAAAGTTTATTTACAAGTTGTAAACAACTAATTTCTTCAATAATGATGTTTTTAAATAAACAACCACACTTTAAAAGGTAACTAAGCTTACTAAACACAATTGTAAGTTACTACAAATTTTTGTAAATTTTCAAGTTCATGAAGTAGTAATTTATGCTTGATTTTGCCGAATTGGTAAGTGTTGATTGGTTTATTATTGATTGTGGTGATTTATAAAAGAAAATGATATGCTTTGAAAGCATGGAAACTCCTATTTTTAGGGGAAACTATGGCAAAATTTTTCTAGAAATTTAACACTTGGAAAAATATTTTTTTAAAACAAATATTTACAATATATTTTAAACCATGGATTTTCATATAAAATTTTCCATAATTTTTGTTACAAAAATTATAAATATTGGAGGTTGGTTTTTTGTAAATAAAAGTAACTAAATATGTATTTAGGAAAATATATATTTAGATGTCAGCATGTGTGTGATTATTTGTATATTATGTGTATTAGTTATATTATTTTAGGACTTGAAATAATATAACTCACCAAAATACCAAGAAATTACAATCCAAAATATTACCAAAATTACAAGAAATAAATATATAATTTATACCCAAAATATTGGTGAAACCGAACAAGGAATATAACTTACAAAAATATTCCGGAATTTGATTCATAAGTATATTTTGGTAATTTGTATTTTGGACACCTAGAAAACAAAAATATGATTTTTACAATTATTACAAAATATATCATATTTTTGACAAGGAGAAAGTATATTATTTTTGGGTAAATAAAAATATATATTTTCTTGAAATTATTAGAATATATATTATTTTTGGGAGAAAATATATATTTTCTTGAATAAACATGAAATACATTATTTTGGGTGAAAAATAAGTTTATATATATTTTCCAAGTTAAACTTGAAAATATATTATTTTTGAGACTTATATGAAATTTATAAATATTTTTGCCAAGGGAAAAATTATAAGTAATTTTCTTAAGTAATATTTCTTAAAATATATATTTTGGGAATATATATATTGACGTATTTTTATTAGAAATATTATTCCGGAAAAATTAATACAAATATTAAGTATGAGATACTTAATAACCACAATCAAAATACGTATTCTCGTACGTATAATTACATACCGGAATATGCCACCGATACTTGGCAAAAATATACAAGTATTAGAATACGAATATAAATACACCCATCCTTGGGAAGTTGTACAAATACATAAAAGTGTCAAGTTAAAATATATTACTTTAACAATTATTCCAAAATGAAATAAATATAATTTAAGTTAAAATATTTATTATTTTAACAAATAATTATATAACTTCGAATAGTATTAATGACATAATGAAACGTAACTCGAAGACACTAATTAATACTAAGGCAAGGCACGACCCGCTCGTCTAATAAACCGTAGTAAGTTGTAGGTAGTCGTGTGAACGAGTATCAGCTGTGTGTTACGTCGGATTGAAGAACGCAAAACTGTGAGTTCATATCCCCCTTTTCTTTAACTGTTTTTGTTTTATAACTTCAGGGGTGAAGTACATATTACAAACTGTTTACAAATGTTTATATGTGGTATGGTTAGCTAAGGAAAGGTACTGCTAGATTTTGTGAGTGGTGGGTATAACGCTTAAGACCATTAATCCTCGTAGTAGGACCGAGGGACATGAGTGATAGATCTATTTGGGTGTAGCGAGCCCCACCCATGTGGACCGGGGTTTGGCCCATGAGGTGACTATGTCTTACAGCCGGAAGCCTGGTGCGAAATCTGCTAGGTTTGAGCCTTCCTGTATCACGTCACACATATTAATGCCCTTGCAAACCATTAATCGATCTGTTTCCTTGTTTGCTTTCATACCGGGGTTTACGAAACATACATTCTTACAATGATTTCAAGGGTTTATTCATGCACATTTACAAAACACTTGAAATCGCTCAACTTTTGTTGATGTTTTCAAACTACATGTATTTCAGGAAACTAAATGTGGATCTGGCGGGCGTTTGGAAGTTTCAAGTGATGTTGGAAATAAGAGATGTCATCCGGTGTCTAAGGGTTTGTATTGTGTATCTTATCCTAGATAAGATACATAGTTCAAAGCCTAGTTTTTAGTAGTATCTTTTTGTCGAGTCCTTATGGAACTCTAAAACAATCTGAATGGTTTGTAATTTGGATTTGAAGTCTGTGTTTGGATTCTAAAACAATGTTGTTGTGATGTTTTAAACTTAATCAATGGATGAACATCTTTGGTTTTATCATATAGTTGTTTGTTATGGTTGAATGCAATGATATTAAGCAAGTCACACATAATCACACTTCCGCAAAAGTCAGGGTGTGACACTCACCCTCCTTTGTGTTGACACTTGATTTTAACGTGTTCTTCAGATACTTGAGTTTGGCTTCGGGAATTTTGGCGTATCTGTGGTTGTTGATGCATGTCTTGTTTAAATAAATGTCTTGGGCAACTTTTAAAACTTTTGGTACCTATGTATTAGGATCCATAAGGATCAAGACAACTTAACTATGTTATGGTTGTGGTGTGCTTTTAAACGTTAAGCTTTAAAATATGTTTTAATTAAGTTGAATGTCCAACATTAACAATGCAACGTTCACCAAGATATTTATGAGCACCAACTTCCGTCACCACTACGTTTATATTTCCGTTGCGACGTTTTTGGGGTGTGACAGAAGTTGGTATCAGTGCTAATGGTTGTTAGCGAACTAGATGTTTTCTAGGAGAAACTTAAGACTTCAACCGAAGAATTTTCAGATAAAATTTCAAATTTCGCGAAGCCAACAATTTTAATTAAACATGGATTTTGATCATGTATGAAAACCATTGCGTGTTTATGTGCATACGTGTTTATCTGTTTATTTGGGCTTTATGTGTTATTTTTCATTTGAACACACACTTACTTTGTATGGTTACATATGTTACAGATGTCGCACGAGCACGAGGTCGTCGAGATTCACGACTCAGATAGCAAGCCCGAATTCGAGACTTCACCTAGATCAGTCCTGCTAGAGATACCCCTCCCTACCACACAGGTCGTAGACATGGCCGGATTTACCTCGTCTTTCTATGTCAGCTCTGCTGCGTTTGCCAGCCAGGTTGACACTCGTTATGCTTTTACTAGCAACGGTTGGATCGATGACGATGATTCTCCTTCACACTCGATTTTCGAGATAGGACAATCATCAGGTATTGTGCCTGTTGTTGATGATTTGGATAGAGGTATTCAATTGATTGGAGGATCTTTTGGTATCGCACCAGTGGTGGATGCTACTACTCTTACGGCTCAACCTTTGGAGCCATTGGTCGTCCCGCCTACTGTCACTGTCGAGCCTACTTCTGAGATCCTTCTGCCCGTTTTTACAGACTCGTGTTTCCCGTTGTTCGAGTCACGCGTCGTTACTACACCTCTACTAGTCTATACTCTTCGTAGGAAGAGGATTCAACCCGTTGGAGAGATCGCATCGATTTCGAGGGCTGAGACAGCGTCTGCTTTGAAGAAGGAGACGGGATTTGGATAGACCGATGCTCTCACCGTGATCGATAGTTTGCTAAGTTAAGCAGAGACTTGGAGACAACGAACGATAAGATGAAGAACCTAGAGGGTCAGATGGACTGGTATGATGAGCTTCAGGACTTGGATGACAGTGCTATGGATCAGATGCACTAGAGGATAATGGAGCTTGAAGAGCTGGTTAGGAAGCTTTTTGACTTCCTGGGTTTTTAGTGATGGTTGTTTGTTTTGTTTGTTTGTCTCTTTTGGTGAACCCTATTCGGCTTGTATGCCAATTTTGGATATTTAGGAGGAAATTCATCTAGACTTGTTATTGGTGTTTGATTTTGTCACACCAAATTTTGGAAAGTCGTTGTACTACGAACAAGCTTTGTAATTTCCATGATAAATATCAATGGGTTTTTGGATTAAAAATTATTCTCATTATTATGTAGACGTGATTACATGCGCATTATTTGGTCCACTAGCATTTAATGATTGAATTATTTTGGATATTGTCTTATGTTGTTATTATTGTTATAATAATAGAAACAATAAGATGCCACCAAAAGCGAGACAGGGTCTTACCACTGATGGTACTGGATTACCTAGCACCCCAGAGGAGTTGGCACAACTCATCGCCCAACACGTTAATACTGCCATGGAACAGCACGATGCTAACCAAAATAATGGGCAAGGACGTGGGCGTGGTACTCATGGGCATGGTTTTGGTGGAGCACCAACTGGAAACCCTCAAGGTAGTGTAATGATCGGAAAGTTTTAGTAGTTCTTGTGTTATGATATAATCGAAGAGTAATCTTGATTAATCATTAACCTTGTGAACAGTGCATGGATGTACGTACAAAACATTCCAGGGTTGTAACCCACGATCATTTACTAGTACTGATGGACCTCTTGATATCACTAGATGGATCGAGAAGATGGAGTCTGTTATGGCAATCAGCGGGTGTGCTGCTGATCAAAGGGTTAGGTATGCTTCTTGTTCATTTCTTGATGAAGCTTTATCTTGGTGGAATGCACAAGTTCAGATTCTGGGAGAAGACTTTACTTACGGTCTTGCCTGGAACGAACTGAAAGAGATACTTCTGAAGGAATACTGCCCGCGTAGTGAGATACAGAAGATGAGACTGACTTCTGGAATCTGACCATGGAAGGCTTGAATGTCAGAGCTTATATGTCTCGGTTCAATGATCTGGCTAGGTTGGTTCCTCGGATGGTCACTCCTGATTACGTTAAGATAGAAAGGTATATTTGGGGGCTAAAGAAATGGAATGTCAAATATGATAAACGGTCTCACTAATGATGTGCCAGTAGGTTTTTACACATTTAGTAGATTAATTTCTAGATATAAACCTAAATATCAATAACTTTCTGATCTCGTGGGGAACATCTCTCGGATATATGGATAACCTCCGAAATCTCGTTTGAGATGTTGCTTTATTCTGAGATACTAGGTCTTTATACTATTTGACATCTGGGGTATTATACCTGGTCTTCTGATTTTGCGTCAGCAATGGCGTAGACCTCATATAATACTTTATGCGCTTTAAAAAGTTTTCCCTATACATAAAAATTGAGAAAATATCGAAAGATATGAATCAAATGCAGTTGTAAAGAAGATCCCTAAGTGGGACACACCTCAAGTCGGGCCTTCATCTCTTTGACTGAACGTTAGTTCATATCAATATAGTATATTCACCTGTAAGACTGAATATAGGGAATCTTGATACGAGAGTATATACTGAGTTGGGACACGCGAATAAGTTAAGTGTTTAAAACACTAAATCTCGTATCTCGAATCAGTTGAACTTTGTGTGAAAATTCAAGTGGATCAGTATACTGACAATCTAAGTGAATTGTTTAGAACTTAAAGTGTTTATAGCTCAACGGTGCTAGTGATTTGTTATAAACTGATATGATCCTCTAACGCAAACTCAAACAAAAATATTGTCTATAAATATTTCTTTATTACTTTATATTTAAGAAAAATTACAAAAAGAGTTTGAGTGAGTTTTAGCATAAACTTTGAAAAATACAAAAAGATTTTATTTTTGTTTTATTTTCGACAACCGATGTCTGAAAGCTGAGTTTCAAAGTCTAAATATGCTGAACATGTTTCTGAAAATATACAAGTTCATTAATTTGAAACTTGAAAGTTTAAATGAAAAATCAAAAACAGTTTGTGAAAATCTTCAGGTCATTAATTTGAACTTGGATGATTATTTGAGAAAGTTTTGGATGCTTTCACTGTAAAAAATATAGTTGTTTTATAGGGGGAGAGAGCCAAGTTATTCCTGGGAAATTACATATTGTTAAATTTGGGCCAGGGTGTCACACCCCCAAAATACCACATGCGGAAACCCCCCGCGAGGCGTGTGACGTACCAGGATCTAGCCACCAATCACATTGAACTCATAACAAGATTTGAAATAAAAGCTTTCATTAACATAAAACGTTACAAAAAACTTTAAATGTAATACATCGTGTTCAGCGGAAGCATAATACATGTTTAACTAAAACCCAAGTGTATGAAATCATTTAGTCCCGTTTCAAGTTTCCATGTTCCTCGACCCATGACCACTCCAGCATCCCAGACAGCATGTTCCACATCCACACGTATCAATAACCTGCGAGCATGCACACACGTGTATCAGACAACGCTGGTGAGTTCATAGTTTTATGAAAACGTTAGTTACCAAGTGTGTAGTTACGTTCATTGATTACAATGTTGATAATACCTCGGATACAAGACGGCTCCTGATTTATGTTTTACCCGTTCCCTTGTGCTCCTATCAAAGCACTGGGCATGACTAGGTCATTAGTTCACACCCATCCTCTCCGGTACGGGGTGAGGGTGCCAAACCTAAGTAGCGCTACCAACTAATACCCCGTTTCCTCTCTGGTAACAAATAGATGGGACTTAAGAATGATAGAGTGAGATTATTATCCAACATCCCAGTATTACCCAAAAGACTTATCCCTCCTCGGGATACCCACCGATTGTCCCAACCACCGGGACGCAAGCTCAAGAGTAGTGAACTCACCTTAGATTGCTCGGTTCGTTAAGTTACTTTACCCGTTCCAAGTTGGTCAACCAAACCCTACCGTGGTTACCAAGAGTAGTCAGTTTCACAATCACGCAAGTCACGTATTTAATACAAGTTGCATTCATCAAGATTATTGTATGGCATGTATCAAGTATCCAATTCACATACAAATCCACATCTCATGTAACCAACGCAAATCAACACATAACACATAACAGTTATTCAAGGTCATACAAATCCGCAATTCATATGTATGTTTTCGTAACAGTACTTAACAGTCAAATGTGCCATTCGTAGTGACCAAATCATGTTTCCTTAGTTATAATTAATCATCAGACAGTAATAGGGTTCCATTAACCAAATCATTCTTTATTACCATTAACATGCAACAAGGATTGTATACACACACCATTATCTATCATCATCAACATCAGAGACACCCACTGTTCACCTCATAACCTACACGGCGAAACATCCCTGCGACGAAAGTCCCCAGGTTTCATCTGTGCGTTTGTCGGTGAAAGTCCCCATCTTTCGTCGACCTAAGTTTCGTCGACCACCCTTGACAGTTTCAGCATTCCCCAAACCCATATGTTCACAGATACCTACTGTAGATCACAATCTAATCGGTTTCTGGGTTTGTCGTTCAAGCACATTATCGTTTCTTTACTATCAATGGTTTAGCAATAGCATTATTAACCATCGTGGATATTAACATTACAATAGTATCAATCATACATCATTCATGCGAAGCTTTACAGTTAGCATGGAATCATCTTCCTAACCCTATCAATTCATCAATTAGATATGACATAAAAACCACATGTAAGCAATCATCAACTTCAAGATTTCCTGACCTCTAGCAACAACCTAATCAAACATTTATCTAACTGCACAAAATCATAAACCCTAATTGACCCAACTGCTTCATCGCATCAACATCATCATCATCATGCTAAACACACAGAATTTCTAATATGGGTGAGCCTAAACGAGTATGTAACAATTATGTTCGACAATCGATATCATCAGTACATTCAATCAAATCTATGTTCTTAAATCACAAACAGATTTATCACCATTTATTCAAAAGATCACAAGTATCATATTAATCACCAATTATTCAAGAGATCATATATAACATATAACATATTACAGGGAACTAAAACAACTAGAGAGAGTATTATACTAACCGCAAACCAGATGAAATTGAAGGAAGGCATCATGAAATAGGGGTATTGTCCTCGGGTGTTAGGAGAACTAGGGTTTCGTGATGTGTTCCTGTGAGATCACATAAAAAAACCATCCACAAACTGATGTATGATCTAATAGATAAGCCGGATCCAACTTGGGCTCCGTTATGGGCTCGGAAAGACTTGGGCCGAGACCCTTCTATGGGAATGAAACATCCATCATTCGTCGAGCATTGGTTGTGACGAAACGCCATAGTTTGTCGAGCAAGAGTTTCGTCGTAGAGTAGTTGACGAGGGCATGAACCATAAACTTGTCCTAAGTAAATTTCATTAATACTCACACATAACACAAACTTAATCATATATCAAGCTATGCACATGTTACAACACAGACAAATTACGAAAACAGGATTGTAAACAAGTAACGCGTGAAGGAAAGACCTTGAGATTTCAGGTTGTCACATCATCCCCAACTTGAAAGAAATTTCGTCCCGAAATTTGACAAGTAATCCCAAAATAGCAAGATGCAAGATGTTAACTCAGGGTGACTGTGGATTTTCCACGGGTACCACATCATCCCCAACTTGAAAGTGAATTTCGTCCCGAAATTCATCAACGATATTTGAAGTTGATTCAACCATTTGGACAAATAAGATACTATAGCTTACCCAATATTTGCGTTCCCACGTGAACTCCGGTCCACGTATTGAGTTCCAACGAACCCTCACGATTGAAATCCGACTGTGTTAACAGTGGGTTCCTCAACAAGGGTATCACAAGTGTTGCGTCAAACAGACGCTTCTTTAGGTTCGAGACAAAAATGACATTGTGTACGTTACCTATTTCGTCAGGTAACCTGGGTTTGTGAGTCATAACACCGAACCATTCCAGAAATCTGAATGTCCCAACGTACCGTAAACTAAGCTTGCCACGTTTCCCATAGCGTACCGCACCCTCTCAGGGTGAGGCCTTCAATTATGATACGTTCGCCCCAGCAAACTCCCAGTGTTTCCTAAGCTTATCAGCTTTCCTGACGGCTACTCATTGCCGCTAAGCGATTTCCGATCCAAACAATCTTCCCAAGAGTTTCGAGTACAAGTCCTGGACCTGTGATTAGGTTGTCACCCACCTTAAACTAACAAGGAGATTAGCGTTACTGTCCATGCAATGCCTCAAACAGAGTTGTCTGAATACTAGAATGGTAACTGTTGTGGTAAACTCCACCAAGGTAAGTGTTTTTGCTAAGGCCAGTCACACACATGCTCGCAGTATGTCTTCGAGTGTCAGGATGGTTCGTTTACTCAGATCGTTTATCCTACGGTGATAGGTGATGCTCATGTCTAAACGTGAGCCAAGGGTTGTGTATTGCCTGTCATAAATCAAATATAGCTCAAAATCAGAGGTAGCAGGAGTTGGCACCTCATACCTAAAAGCCGCCTCTCTCAGAGGAACATTCACAGCTATGAAGACTCGTCAGTTTCCTTGTTTGTAAGAAAGTGTGCTGGTATCGTGGGACCATCAACGATCACCCAGGTGATATTGTTTCCGTTTCGAGTTGTAAGTAGACTAGTGACAGAATTCATGGCAGTCTGTTCTCATTTCCATATGGGTGTTTCTGGTTACTGATACTCCACCTTGACTTTCCCACAAGTCAAACATCATTCACATACATAGCTAGGTGGACCTTCACGTCTGGTCTCCAGTACAAGATTCATAAATCCTATTATCCCCCATCAAAACACAGACGGCTAGAATATCGAGGCTGTTGTGGTGTGCTTTGCTCAACAATAGTTCCCCAAAGTTTCCGTATAATGAGATCCACACTCGTTCCTTTAGGTAGAAAATATCATCCGTCCTGCCAAAGGTTGCTTTTACATGCCCAAAATGGGTTCAACTTGAAAATACTCTTCCTTCAGTTCTCTAGTTTGAACAGAGCGAGTCTGATCATGTACGTTAGAGTCGATAGTGAGCTGCAAAGCTCGCGCACGTTCAAGTTTCATCGCCGTAATCATCCAAAAGTTCCATCCATCGATGCCATTAGCTGATTTAGCTCTTTCGAAACCAGGGTACATGGGAGGCCCTTGTGATCGGTCTAAGCAGCGCATTTGGTACCGTCAAAGTAATGCCTCCAACTTAAATCCAAAGACCACGATTTCCACCACAGGTTGTGACTCATGCAATTCTCCTTGTAAATCTACTACGTAAGCTATCACCTTCTCGTGTTGTATCAGCGTGCAACTGGGACTCGGATTCGAACCATCATGGTATACCACTAAATCACCCACACCCCCGGGTAAAGACGATGCTCAGTGTATTGCAGAGTTGGGATTCGAAAGCTGAAAAGACGTCCTCCTGTTTTATCTTCCACAACACAGCACCTTGCTGTGCTAAGGAGATTAAAGTTACGCGATCTTCGAAAATCTCCTAATGAATCTACGATAGTATCTTGCGTGACTGAGAAATTACAGCATCCCCAAAGAAATCTTTGGTGTCGATCAGTGTCTAACAAAATGGGTCTTAGCGAGATCCACGCATATTCCCACTTCGTTGTCTATATGACCAAAATTGTACCTCTCGAATCCAGAAGTTACCTTTAATAAAACTTCGCACAGGATGGCTCCTCCCTCAGGAGCTCTAAAATAAGATACAGATGCCGTCCATGATGTTCCTTTCTCCTGGAAATGATTCAACACGTCGTCAATAAGCATAGCCGATTCATGTGATCCATACAGCTGCTAATGTGATGATTAGCCCCAAGGTCTTGGAATACAACGTCGAAATGGCCATGCTACGTTTGATATGCCATTGCAGGAACATTCTCCCCTTAGACTTCCTTCTGAAAATAGTCCGTTCGTTAATCAATCCTCGAATGGGAGCTTGACCCTCGCTGCTGGTCAACAGACTGGCAATACATGGTCAAGGTAAGCGGTCTTTAATTGTCGCCTTGTTAAGTTCTCGATATTCAATACACATACGAAAAGGCTTATCTTCACGGATTTAACTGGGCCTCCCAAAGCGAAAACTAGGTTCAACAAAACTCTTGTTCAACGGTTCCTGTAGTTGATTAGACAGCCCTTGCAACCCTCCTGGTGCAAGACGGTAAGAGTATGAGTAATCAGGGCTGCCTCTGACATGATACCGATCTGATATTCCACCTGACGATGTGAAGTTAAACCTGATAGTTCTTCTGGTAGCACATAGGGAGAAATCACAAACAATGGGTGGATCCTTGATCCTTTTTTCCTTAGCCTTAACATCAGTAACGAGTGCTAACATAGCAGGGTAATCCTTTCGTGGACACTTCTGGCCTTCATTGCTGAATTGATGCTAACCTCTGCACCACTCGGATACTTTATGATAGACGACAACTTCCTCCTCATAGGGTATATCTGCGCGATATCTGGATAACCAATCCATACTGACTACCGTATCAAAACTATCAAGGGTAGCAGAAAGAAGGTCGATGTCGAACACTTGTCCCACAAGGTCGAGTTTGCATCCCAGCGAACATATGAAATTTCAATTGTCTTGCCATCAGCCGATCCCACAACAGGTTCAGATTCAAGGAGCATCAGGGTTAAACGGAACAGAGACGAAGCGATTAGCTACTCATACTAGCTACCACGTTGCTAAAATCCTGGCGTCGCCCACGCCAATCCTAAATGCCCTCCCATGAGTATCATTTCTAGTGTTGTTATTGTCATCGTTCCCTTGGTCGTTGTCGTCTAGATTCTAACAACGGTCAATCCATGTCGTGGGCACCTTCATTTCCATACTGTAGGCCATAATTACAAATACCTTGATGTCGTCGTGACTGTTACCTCTAATGTCATTGCCTGAAATGGAGTCCTACGATCTTTCTCTGACAAAATCCGTCTTTTCACATCCCGTGCCACATCCTAAAGCGTTACTCATTGTGCTGGCAGTCACACATTCCATACTACCGTCAATTGTCATCGCCTGTGCCCCAATTGATTCATAAGAGTTGGCTCCCATGAGCCGCTGACTAGGGTTAAGGATTTGGTTGAAGCCAATTTGCTGATGCTCGTTGCCGGTGGCCAAGGTCGTTCTAATACTGAGGTCGGTGAGGTACTACGCTCATCCTCTTGCCCATCAATCTTGCATGTCGATGGAGTAATACACGGTATGTTGCGAGAGTGTTGCAGAAGTAATCGCACTTCGGGAGCTACGACGTCAATACATTGAGTTCCAGCCAATGAAGTGGAGTGTGAATGGTATCGACCAATCATTTAACGCTGCGACACCCAACTCAGGGGTGTCCGTACAAGCACCTAACATTCTACACAGTTCGCTAGGCGTTCAGATGGGTGTTCAGGTAATACTCGATAGCATCGAGATTCACAAGGATTCAGTGAGAAGTGAAAAGATCATGTTCGAGTAGGAGACTATCACTACTATGACTCCTGTAGACTGTTCTGTTTCACATCGATCAAATAACGAAACGGAACCCCTTTTTCACTTGTTATGTCTCACTGGGACTCGCATGCACCCCACATTATTATTATGTGTGCACCCACAATAACATTGCGATTTGCATGCTCGTCTCAGTTCCTCCTAACTCATGTCAAATGGTTCCTCACACTTAGATGTCAAACGGAGGTTGTCAAAGTAATAAGATCACAAAATTCCAACGACTAAGGTATACTATCAATGCATCATAAAGTAAGCAAGCAATCCATGCCATCATGCTATAGTGACGAGTGTGTGTTCATATGTTACGTCATAACCAAACGTGTACTAGTCATTTAATGTATGCTACAAGCTAAAAAGACGAACCTTGCAATCTGGAGCTGAGTGTCATGGTCGTATTCACGTGTTCAGAACTGTTCGGTTATAGTCTGGTTTTATAAAAACGTTTTTAAAACCAAGTTCACTATAACCAATGGCTCTGATACCAAACTGTCACACCCCCAAAATACCACATGCGGAAACCCCCCGCAAGGCGTGTGACGTACCAGGATCTAGCCACCAATCACATTGAACTCATAACAAGATTTGAAATAAAAGCTTTCATTAACGTAAAACGTTACAAAAAACTTTAAATGTAATACATCGTGTTCAGCGGAAGCATAATACATGTTTAACTAAAACCCAAGTGTATGAAATCATTTAGTCCTGTTTCAAGTTTCCATGTTCCTTGACCCATGACCACTCCAGCATCCCAGACAACAAGTTCCACATCCACACGTATCAATAACCTGCGAGCATGCACACACGTGTATCAGACAACGCTGGTGAGTTCATAGTTTTACGAAAACGTTAGTTACCAAGTGTGTAGTTGCGTTCATTGATTACAATGTTGATAATACCTCGGATACAAGACGGCTCTAAATTTATGTTTTGCCTGTTCCCCTGTGCTCCTATCAAAGCACTGGGCATGACTGGGTCATTAGTTCATACCCGACGTCTTCGGTACGGGGTGTGGGTGCCAAACCTAAGTAGCGCTACCAACTAATACCCCGTTACCTCTCCGGTAACAAAAAGATGGGACTTAAGAATGATAGAGTGAAATTATTATCCAACATCCCACTATTACCCAAAAGACTTATCCCTCCCCGGGATAACCACTGACTGTCCCAACCACCGGGACGCATGCTCAGGAATAGTGAACTCACCTTAGATTGCTCGGTTCGTTAAGTTACTTTACCCGTTCCAAGTTGGTCAACCAAACCCTACCATAGTTACCAAGAGTAGTCAGTTTCACAATCACGCAAGTCACATATTTAATACAGGTTGCATTCATCAAGATTATTGTATGGCATGTATCAAGTATCCAATTCACATACACATCCACATCTCATGTGACCAACGCAAATCAACACATAACACATAACAGTTATTCAAGGTCATACAAATCCGCAATTCATATGTATGTTTTCGTAACAGTACTTAACAGTCAAATGGGCCATTCGTAGTGACCAAATCATGTTTCCTCAGTTATAATTAATCATCAGACAGTAACAGGGTTCCATTAACCAAATCATTCTTTATTACCAATAACATGCAACAAGGATTGTATACATACACCATCATCTATCATCATCAACATCAGAGACACCCACTGTTCACCTCATAACCTACACGGCGAAACTTCCCTGCGACGAAAGTCCGCAGGTTTCGTCGGAACGTTTGTCGGCGAAAGTCCCCATCTTTCGTCGACCTAAGATTCGTCGACCACCCTTGATAGTTTCAGCATTCCCCAAACCCCTATGTTCACAGATACCTACTGTAGATCACAATCTAAACGGTTTCTGGGTTTATCGTGCAAGCACATTATCGTTTCTTTACTATCAATGGTTTAGCAATAGCATTATTAATCATCGTGGATATTAACATTACAATAGTATCTATCATACATCATTCATGCGAAGCCTTACAGTTAGCATGGTATCATCTTCCTAACCCTATCAATTCATCAATTAGATACGACACAAAAACCACATGTAAGCAATCATCAACATCAAGATTTCCTGACCTCTAGTAACAACCTAATCATACATTTATCTAACTGCACAAAATCATAAACCCTAATTGACCCAACTGCTTCATCGCATCAACATCATCATCATCATGCTAAACACACAGAATTTCTAATATGCGTGAGCCTAAACGAGTATGTAACAATTATGTTTGACAATCGATATCATCAGTACATTCAATCAAATCTACGTTCTTAAATCATAAACAGATTTATCACCATTTATGCAAAAGATCACAAGTATCATATTAATCACCAATTATTCAAGAGATCACATATAACATATAACATACTAAAGGGAACTAAAACAACTAGAGAGAGTAATATACTAACCGCAAACCAGATGAAATCGAAGGAAGGCTTCATGAAATAGGGGTATTGACGTCGGGTGTTAGGAGAACTAGGGTTTCGTGATGTGTTCTTGTGAGATCACATAAAAAAAACCGTCCACAAACTGATGTATGATCAAATAGATAAGCCGGACCCAACTTGGGCTCCGCTATGGGTTCGGAAAGACTTGGGCCGAGACCCTTCTATGGCGACGAAACATCCATCATTCGTCGAGCATTGGTTGTGACGAAACTCCATAGTTCGTCGAGCAAGAGTTTCGTCGCGCAAGAGTTTCGTCGCAGAGTAGTTGACGAGGGCATGAACCATAAACTAGTCCTAAGTAAATTTCATTAATAATCACACATAAGACAAACTTAATCGTATATCAAACTATGCACATGTTACAACACAGACAAATTACGAAAACAAGATTGTAAACAAGTAACGCGTGAAGGAAAGACCTTGACATTTCAGGTTGTCACATCATCCCCAACTTGAAAGAAATTTTGTCCCGAAATTTGAAAATGTAATCCCAAAATAGCAAGATGCAAGATGTTAACTCAGGGTGACTGTGGATTTTCCGTGGGTACCACATCATCCCCAACTTGAAAGGGAATTTCGTCCCGAAATTCGTCAACGATATTTGAAGTTGATTCAACCGTTTGGACAACTAAGATACTATAGCTTACCCAATATTTGCGTTCCCACATGAACTCCGGTCCATGTATTGTGTTCCAACGAAGCCACACGATTGAAATCTGACTGTGTTAACAGTGGCTTCCTCAACAAGGGTATCACAAGCGTTGCGTCGAACAGACGCTTTTTTAGGTTCGAGACATAAATGACATTGTGTACGTTACCTATTTCGTCAGGTACCCTGGGTTTGTGAGTCATAACACCGATCTGTTCCAGAAATCTGAATGTCCCAACATACCGCAAACTAAGCTTGCCACGTTTCCCACAGCATACCGCACTCTCTCAGGGTGAGGCCTTCAATTATGATATGTTCGCCCACAGCAAACTCCCAGTGTTTCCTAAGCTTATCAGCTTTCCTGACGGCCACTCGTTGCCGCTAAGCGATTTCCGACCCAAACAATCTTCCCAAGAGTTTCGAGTACAAGTCCTGGACCTGTGATTAGGTTGTCACCCACCTTAAACCAACAAGGAGATTAGCGTTACTGTCCATGCAATGCCTCAAACAGAGTTGTCTGAATACTAGAATGGTAACTGTTGTGGTAAACTCCACCAAGGTAAGTGTCCTTCCAATTTTTGCTAAGACCATTCACACACATGCTCACAGTATGTCTTCGAGTGTCAGGATGGTTCGTTTACTCAGATCGTTTATCCTACGGTGATAGGTGATGCTCATGTCTAAACGTGAGCCAAGGGTTGTGTATTGCCTGTCATAAATCAAGTATAGCTCAAAATCAGAGGTAGAAATAGTTGGCACCTCGTGCCTAAAAGCCGCCTCTCTCAGGGGAACATTCACAGCTGTGAAGACTCGTCAGTTTCCTTGTTTGCAAGAAAGCGTGCTGGTATCGTGGGACCATGAACGATCACCCAGGTGATATTGTTTCCGTTTCGAGTTGTAAGTAGATTAGTGACAGAATCCATGGCAGTCAGTTCTCATTTCCATATGGGTGTTTCTGGTTACTGATACTCCACCTTGACTTTCCCACAAGTCAAACATCATTCACATACATAGCTAGGTGGACCTTCACGTATGGTCTCTAGTACAAGATTCATAAATCCTATTATCCCCCATCAAAACACAGACGGCTAGAATATCGAGGCCGTTGTGGTGTGCTTTGCTCAACACAAGTTCCCTAAAGTTGCCGTATAATGAGATCCACATTCGTTCCTTGAGGTACCAAATATCGTCCGTCCTGCCAAAGGTTGCTTTTACATGCCCCAAATGGGTTCAACTTGAAAATCCACTTCCTTCAGTTCTCCAGTTTGAACAGAGCGTGTCTGATCAGGTACATTAGAGTCGATAGTGAGCTGCAAAGCTCGCGCACGTTCAAGTTTCATCGTCGTAATCATCCAAAAGTTCCATCCATCGATGCCATTAGCTGATTTAGCTCTTTCGAAACCAGGGTACATGGGAGGCCCTTATGATCGGTCTAAGCAGCGCATTTGGTACCGTCCAATTAATGCCTCCAACTTAAATCCAAATACCACGGTTTCCACCGCAGGTTGTGACTCATGCAATTCTCCTTGTAAATCTACTACGTAAGCTATCACCTTCTCGTGTTGTATCGGCGTGCAACTGGGACTCAGATTCGAACCATCATGGTATACCACTAAATCACCCACACCCCCAGGTAAAGACGATGCTAAGTGTATTGTAGAGTTGGGATTCGAAAGCTAAAAAGACGTCCTCCTGTTTTGTCTTCCACAACACAGCACCTTGCTGTGCTAAGGAGATTAAAGTTGCGCGATCTTCGAAAATCTCCTAATGAATCTACGACAATGAACTCATAACAAGATTTGAAATAAAAGCTTTCATTAACATAAAACGTTATAAAAAACTTTAAATGTAATACATCGTGTTCAGCGGAAGCATAATACATGTGTAACTAAAACACAAGTGTATGAAATCATTTAGTCCCGTTTCAAGTTTCCATGTTCCTCGACCCATGACCACTCCAGCATCCCAGACAGCAAGTTCCACATCCACACGTATCAATAACCTACGAGCATGCACACACGTGTATCAGACAACGCTGGTGAGTTCATAGTTTTACGAAAACGATAGTTACCAAGTGTGTAGTTACGTTCATTGATTACAATGTTGATAATACCTCGGATACAAGATGGCTCCTGATTTATGTTTTGAACGTTCCTCTATGCTCCTATCAAAGCACTGGGCATGACTGGGTCTTTAGTTCACACCCGTCCTCTCCGGTACGGGGTGAGGGTGCCAAACCTAAGTAGCGCTACCAACTAATACCCCGTTACCTCTCTGGTAACAAAAAGATGGGACTTAAGAATGATAGAGTGAGATTATTATCCAACATCCCAGTATTACCCAAAAGACTTATCCCTCCCCGGGACACCCACTGACTGTCCCAACCACCAGTACGCATGCTCAAGAGTAGTGAACTCACCTTAGATTGCTCGGTTCGTTAGGTTACTTTACCCGATCCAAGTTGGTCAACCAAACCCTACCGTGGTTACCAAGAGTAGTCAGTTTCACAATAACGCAAGTCACGTATTTAATACAGGTTGCATTCATCAAGATTATTGTATGGTATGTATCAAGTATCCAATTCACATACAAATCCACATCTCATGTGACCAACGCAAATCAACACATAACACATAACAGTTATTCAAGGTCATACAAATCCGTAATTCATATGTATGTTTTCGTAACAGTACTTAACAGTTAAATGTGCCATTCGTAGTGACCAAATCATGTTTCCTCTGTTATAATTAATCATCAGACAGTAACAGGGTTCCATTAACCAAATCATTCCTTATTACCATTAACATGCAACAAGGATTGTATACACACACCATTATCTATCATCATCAACATCAGAGACACCCACTGTTCACCTCATAACCTACACGGCGAAACACCTCATAATAGTATCTATCATACATCATTCATGCGAAGCCTTACAGTTAGCATGGAATCATCTTCCTAACCTTATCAATTCATCAATTAGATACGACACAAAAACCACATCTAAGCAATCATCAACATCAAGATTTCCTGACCTCTAGCAACAACCTAATCATACCTTTATCTTACTGCACAAAATCATAAACCTAATTGACCTAACTGCTTCATCGCATCAACATCATCATCATCATCCTAAACACACAGAATTTCTAATATGCGTGAGCCTAAACGAGTATGTAACAATTATGTTCGACAATCGATATCACCATTTATTCAAAAGATCACAAGTATCATATTAATCACCAATTATTCAAGACATCACATATAACATATAACATATTACAGGGAACTAAAACAACTAGAGAGAGTATTATACTAACCGCAAACCAGATGAAATCGAAGGAAGGCTTCACGAAATAGGGGTATTGTCGTCGGGTGTTAGGAGAACTAGGGTTTTGTGATGTGTTCTTGTGAGATCACATAAAAAAAACCGTCCACAAACTGATCTATGATCTAATAGATAAGCCGGACCCAACTTGGGCTCCGCTATGGGCTCGGAAAGACTTGGGCAGAGACCCTTCTATGGCGACGAAACATCCATCATTCGTTGAGCATTGGTTGTGACGAAACTCAATAGTTCGTCGAGCAAGAGTTTCGTCACGCAAGAGTTTCGTCGCAGAGTAGTTGACGAGGCATGAACCATAAACTAGTCCTAAGTAAATTTCATTAATACTCACACATAACACAAACTTAATCATATATCAAGCTATGCACATGTTACAACACAGACAACTTATGAAAACAGGATTGTAAACAAGTAAAGCATGAAGGAAAGACCTTGAGATTTCAGGTTGTCACATCATCCCCAACTTGAAAGAAATTTCGTCCCGAAATTTGACAAGTAATCCCAAAATAGAAAGATGCAAGATGTTAACTCAGGGTGACTGTGGATTTTCTGCGGGTACCACATCATCCCCAACTTGAAAGGGAATTTCGTCCTGAAATTCGTCAACGATATTTGAAGTTGATTCAACCATTTGGACAACTAAGATACTATAGCTTACTCAATATTTGCGTTCCCACGTGAACTCCGGTCCACGTATTGAGTTCCAATGAACCCTCACGATTGAAATCTGACTGTGTTAATAGTGGATTCCTCAACAAGGGTATCACAAGTGTTGCGTCGAACAGATGCTTCTTTAGGTTCGAGACATAAATGACATTGTGTATGTTACCTATTTCGTCAGGTAACCCGGGTTTGTGAGTCATAACAGCGATCCATTCCAGAAATCTGAATGTCCCAACGTACCGCAAACTAAGCTTGCCACGTTTCCCACAGCGTACCGCACCCTCTCAGGGTGAGGCCTTCGATTATGATAGGTTCGCCCACAGCAAACTCCCAGTGTTTCCTAAGCTTATCAGCTTTCCTGACGGCCACTCGTTGCCGCTAAGTGATTTCCGATCCAAACAATCTTCCCAAGAGTTTCGAGTACAAGTCCTGGACCTGTGATTAGGTTCTCACCCACCTTAAACCAACAAGGAGATTAGCGTTACTGTCCATGCAATGCCTCAAACAGAGTTGTCTGAATACTAGAATGGTAACTGTTGTGGTAAACTCCACCAAGGTAAGTGTCCTTCCAGTTTTTGCTAAGGCCAGTCACACACATGCTCGCAGTATGTCTTCGAGTGTCAGGTTGGTTCGTTTACTCAGATCGTTTATCCTACGGTGATAGGTGGTGCCATGTCTAAACGTGAGCCAAGGGTTGTGTATTGCCTGTCATAAATCAAGTATAGCTCAAAATCAGAGGTAGCAGGAGTTGGCACCTCATGCCTAAAAGCCGCCTCTCTCAGAGGAACATTCACAGCTGTGAAGACTCGTCAGTTTCCTTGTTTGTAAGAAAGCGTGCTGGTATCGTGGGACCATGAACGATCACCCAGGTGATATTGTTTCCGTTTCGAGTTGTAAGTAGACTAGTGACAGAATCCCTGGCAGTCTGTTCTCATTTCCATATGGGTGTTTCTGGTTACTGACACTCCACCTTGACTTTCCCACAAGTCAAACATCATTCACATACATAGCTAGGTGGACCTTCACGTCTGGTCTCCAGTACAAGATTCATAAATCCTATTATCCCCCATCAAAACACAGACGGCTAGAATATCGAGGCCGTTGTGGTGTGCTTTGCTCAACACCAGTTCCCTAAAGTTGCCGTATAATGAGATCCACACTCGTTCCTTGAGGTAGCAAATATCGTCCGTCCTGCCAAAGGTGGCTTTTACATGCCCCAAATGGGTTCAACTTGAAAATCCTCTTCCTTCAGTTCTCCAGTTTGAACAGAGCGAGTCTGATAAGGTACTTTAGAGTCGATAGTGAGCTGCAAAGTTCGTGCACGTTCAAGTTTCATTGTCGTAATCATCCAAAAGTTCCATCCATCGATGCCATTAGCTGATTTAGCTCTTTCAAAACTAGGGTACATGGGAGGCCCTTGTGATCGGTCTAAGCAGCGCATTTGGTACCGTCCAAGTAATGCCTCCAACTTAAATCCAAAGACCACGGTTTCCACCACAGGTTGTGACTCATGCAATTCTCCTTGTAAATCTACTACGTAACCTATCACCTTCTCGTGTTGTATCGGTGTGCAACTGGGACTCGGATTCGAACCATCATGGTATACCACTAAATCACCCACACGCCCGGGTAAAGACGATGCTCAGTGTATTGCAGAGTTGGGATTCGAAAGCTGAAAAGACGTCCTCCTGTTTTGTCTTCCACAACACAGCACCTTGCTGTGCTAAAAAGATTAAAGTTGCGCGATCTTCAAAAACCTCCTAATGAATCTACGACAGTATCTTACGTGACTGAGAAATTACTGCATCCCCGAAGAAATCTTTGGTGTCGATCAGTGTCTAACAAAATGGGTCTTAGCGAGATCCGCGCGTATTCCCACTTCGTTGTCTATATGACCAAAATTGTACCTCTCGAATCCAGAAGTTACCTTTAACAAAACTTCGCACAGGATGGCTCCTCCCTCAGGAGCTCTAAAATAAGATACAGATGTCGTCCATGATGTTCCTTTCTCCTGGAAAAGATTCAACACGTCGTCAATAAGCATAGCCGATTCATGTGATCCATACAACTGCTGATGTGATGATTAGCCCAAAGGTCTTGGAATACAACGTCGAAATGGCCACGCTACGTTTGATATGCCATTGCAGGAACATTCTCCCCTTAGACTTCCTTCTTAATATAGTCTGTTCTTTAATCAATCCTCGAATGGGAGCGTGACCCTCGCTACTGGTCAACAGACTGGCAATACATGGTCAAGGCAAGTGTTCTTTAATTGTCACCTTGTTAAGTTCTCGATATTCAATACACATACGAAAAGGCTTATCTTCATGGATATAACTAGGCTTCCCAAAGCGAAAACTAGGTTCAACAAAACTCCTGTTCAACGGTTCCTGTAGTTGATTAGACAGCCCTTGCAACCCTCCTGGTGCAAGACGGTAAGAGTATGAGTAATCAGGGCTGCCTCTGACATGATACCGATCTGATATTCCACCGGACGATGTGAAGGTAAACCTGATAGTTCTTCTGGTAGCACATAGGGAGAAATCACGAACAATGGGTGGATTCTCGATCCTCTTTTCCTTAGCCTTAACATCAGTAACGAGTGCTAACATAGCGGGGTAATCCTTCCATGGACACTTCTGGCCTTCATTGCAAAATTGATGCTATCCTCTGCCCCACTCGGATACTTTAGGATAGACGACAACTTCCTCCTCACAGGGTATATCTGCTCGATATCTGGATAACCAATCCATACTGACTACCGTGTCAAAACTATCAAGGGTAGCAGAAAGAAGGTCTATGTCGAACACATGTCCTACAAGGTCGAGTTTGCATCCCAGTGAACATATGAAATTTCAATTGTCTTGCCATCAGCCGATCCCACAACAGGTTCAGATTCAAGGAGCATCAGGGTTAAACGGAACAGAGATGAAGCGATTAGCTACTCATACTAGCTACCACGTTGCTAAAATCCTGGCATGCCCACGCCCATCCTGAATGCCCTCCAATGAGTATCATTTCCATTGTTGTTATTGTCGTCGTTCCCCTGGTCGTTGTCGTCTAGATTCTAACAACGGTCAATCCATGTCGTGGGCACCTTAATTTCCATATTGTAGGCCATAGTTACAAATACCTTGATGTCATCGTGACTGTTACCTCTAATGTCATTGCCTGAAATGGAGTCCTACGATCTTTCTCCGACAAAATACGTCTTTTCACATCCCATGCCACGTCCTAAAGCGTTACTCATTGTGCTGGCAGTCACACATTCCATACTACCGTCAATTGTCATCGCCTATGCCCCGGTTGATTCGTAAAAGTTGGCTCCCATGACCCGCTGACTGGGGTTAAGGATTCGGTTGAAGCCAATTTGCTGATGCTCGTTGCCGGTGGCCAAGGTCGTTCTAATACTGAGGTCGGTGAGGTACTACGCTCATCCTTTTGCCCATCAATCTTGCATGTCGATGGAGTAATACACGGTATGTTGCGAGAGTGTTGCAGAAGTGATCGCACTTCGGGAGCTACGACATCAATACATTTACTTCCAGCCAATGAAGTGGAGTGTGAATGGTATCAACCAATCCTTTAACGTTGCGACGCCCTACTCAGGGGTGTCCATACAAGCAGCTAACATTCTACACAGTTCGCTAGGTGTTCAGATGGGTGTTCAGGTAATACTCGATAGCATCGAGATTCACAAGGATTCAGTGAGAAGTGAAATGATCATGTTCGAGTAGGAGACTATCACTACTATGACTCCTATAGACTGTTGTGTTTCACATCGATCAAATAACGAAACGGAACCCCTTTTTCACTTGTTAAGCCTCACTGGGACTCGCATGCACCCCACATTATTATTATGTGTACACCCACAATAACATTACGATTTGCATGCTCGTCTTAGTTCCTCCTAACTCATGTCAAATGGTTCCTCACACTCAGATGTCAAACGGAGGTTGTCAAAAGTAATAAGATCACAAAATTCCAAGGACTAAGGTATACTATCAATGCATCATAAAGTAAGCAAGCAATCCATGCCATCATGCTATAGTGACGAGTGTGTGTTCTTATGTTACGTCATAACCAAACGTGTACTAGTCATGTAATGTATGCTACAAGCGAAAAAGACGAACCTTGCAATCTAGAGCTGAGTGTCATGGTCGTATTCACGTATTCAGAACTGTTCGGTTATAGTCTGGTTTTATAAAAACGTTTTTAAAACCAAGTTCACTATAACCAGTGGCTCTGATACCAAACTGTCACACTCCCAAAATACCACATGCGGAAACCCCCCGCGAGGCGTGTGACGTACCAGGATCTAGCCACCAATCACATTGAACTCATAACAAGATTTGAAATAAAAGCTTTCATTTACATAAAACGTTACAAAAAACTTTAAATGTAATACATCGTGTTCAGCGGAAACATAATACATGTTTATCTAAAACCCAAGGGTATGAAATCATTTAGTCCCGTTTTAAGTTTCCATGTTCCTCGACCCATGACCACTCCAGCATCCCAGACAGCAAGTTCCACATCCACACGTATCAATAACCTGCGAGCATGCACACACGTGTATCAGACAACGCTGGTGAGTTCATAGTTTTACGAAAACGTTAGTTACCAAGTGTGTAGTTACGTTCATTGATTACAATGTTGATAATACCTCGGATACAAGACAGCTCCTGATTTATGTTTTGCCCATTCCCCTGTGCTCCTATCAAAGCACTGGGCATAACTGGGTCATTAGTTCACACCCGTCCTCTCCGGTACGGGGTGAGGGTGCCAAACCTAAGTAGCGCTACCAACTAATACCCCGTTACCTCTCCGGTAACAAAAATATGGGACTTAAGAATGATAGTTCATCGACGAAACATATCATTCATCCATCGTTCTATGGCGACGAAACATCCATCGTTCATCGAGCATTGGTTGTGAAGAAACTCCATAGTTCGTCGAGCAAGAGTTTCGTCGCGCAAGAGTTTTGTCGCAGAGTAGTTGACGAGGGCATGAACCATAAACTAGTCCTAAGTAAATTTCATTAATACTCACACATAACACAAACTTAATCATATATCAAGCTATGCACATGTTACAACAGAGACAAATTACGAAAACAGGATTATAAACAAGTAACGCGTGAAGGAAAGACCTTGAGATTTCAGGTTGTCACACAGTGTCTTGATCTTAGAATATTTTGAGCCAGGTTATCAATTCTAGAAGTTCAAAAATCTTTCACTGTTAGATGTAAAATCCAGATTTCTGTGAACAAACTATGTCCTGGGTAGTCACATATTTGAAATGCTCCAGCTTATTCATGTCAAATATCTTACAAATAGTTTGAGATGTGCAGATATTAATCCAGATTACGATCCTGATAGCTGAGGCTAGAGGGGAGTATGAAGACGAGCTCAAAGCAAGGGGAGTTTGCAATCAATGAGCCAAGTAACTATCCTGAGGGAGCTTATAGAGAAAGAACCAAGTGTCGATCCTTAAAAGGACGGAAGATTATAGAAAGGGGGAGCTTGAAGATCAAGTTAACCGAAAGGGGGAGCAGCTGAAGCTGTAAGCAGATCCACAGGGAGTCTGTTAGAATAAAGGGAGAGTCTGTGGTGCTGAAGATGTCAACATTTCAATAAGACTCAGAAAGAGACAGAAAGCTACGAGATTGACTGCAGTAATATCCAAGGGGGATTCTGTGATTGCATAATGTCTATTACTTTCGTCAATCACGTATCATAGCTGAAACAAATGAGATAAGACTTGTGCTGAATAGAAGAAAGTATAAAGTGCATATGTATTAGAGTAGCTTCGAATGAAGGAAGCTTATAGTAGCTTCGTACTAAGTGATAGCTTCGTACGAAGAGGGATCCATTGGCTTCGTACGAAGCCACTAGCCCTATATATAGAGGCTTAGGGTCTTGCTCGTTTAGAACTTTGTGACTTGAGTGGGGAAACTTTGTCCGTTTGATTTCGTGGTATTGTAGTTGTCATATTATCAATAGAAATCAATATTTAATTACTTCTTCGTGTTCAATTCACACACATACTTAGATTCCACACAAGATACGTCTTCATACGCATACAACGGTCAAGGAATCGATCCAGGAATCGCATCCACATCATGAAGTTTCGGCAGCTGAAAACGCAGTTTAGAAATTTCAAAAAAATCCAATTTTTTTCTAGAAACTTCCTAAACACATTGGGTGACTTTTTTAATTTTTGGGATTTTTTTTCGGAAATTAGATCATATTGGTCGCCAATTTATTTAATAAAATATAGTTTTATGGCGAATTTATTAATATATTAACTTTATAAATTCTGAAAATATTTTTCCAGAATTCCATATGTTTTTTATCAATTTATATAAAAATTTTCAGAATTTTATAAAATATATATTTTGGATAATGAATTTTTGAATTAAAATTACAATGTTTTAAATAAAACCGGAACTTTTAAACGCATAACGAATCTGTTGGAACCGTAAACTGACTAACTACTAAATAAGCGATGAATGGAACACCGGAGTCATTCTAGAATATTCCGTGGTAAAATGGGTACTCTGGGTACTTTAGATGCCAGTTTGGGAAATTCCTCGATGGCGAAAACATAAATTAAAATTTGAGGAACCTGTGTCCCCCAAACGCCCGAACTCCCTTAATATTAAATTAATATTTCTAATAGACAATACATCAGAACCGTGACCGTCACGCTAAACGGGGCATGGAAGCCGAACTGAACTTTGACACTAAGATAATACCCACAACCCTACCGTTATGTATAGGTCGATTCTTGGATGAATATACCCATTCGAGCACAAGTTGTGACCATTACCGACCCGAACGCTGATTTCGATAATTAACCCAAAACTTCCTGATACCAGGACTAAAGTAGTTGCAAACTGATACCTATCCATTGTGTGATTGATGTCCATTGCTTATCCAGTGAGTTTCCTTACCTAGTTTTCAAACTGTTTTTTTGTTTTACATGGGGTGAATTGCATGTTAAATACATACATACTTACATATACAAACGTGTTCTAATGTGAATTATCTGAGTTATGCCATGAAAAGTCCCAACAAACACGAGTGATCAACTTTATGCCAGTGGATGTGTGAATAGTACTATTGGTTTGACAAATCCAATTGAGTTGGCACGAATGCCATGGGTTCTACTGCAATTTCACATGTCCATGCACTCTATATAAGCACACTATGTGGTGTTAGACATAGCTACTTAGGGTGGAAAAGTGCTGAGGTGTCGAATGTGGGACACGACACTGGTGAACAGTCAAGGTTTCACTTGTGGGCTCAGTATAATTTAATCAAATGTGTCAAACTTAAACTACATTATCAACTGTATGTTGCAAACTAAAACAGTGAAACTCACCAACTTTTTGTAGTTGAGCTTTTCCAAACTTAACATGCTTTTAAGGTGACTTGAGACTTGTGTGATACTTGTTTTTGTTGTTACAAGAATTGCTCTACGACTGAATACATGTATAGAAGCATATGTATTAGAATATTAACGTGATCTACAAGAATGTATTGTGATAGCATACTTGTAGTACGGAATCAACAATGTAAATTGTTGTACCTTTGGAATACAATATAGTATCTTTGTAAATAATGTCTCTGTGCCATATGTCTGTTGCATCCTGTGATTTGCTTCCGCTGTGGGACGGGGTGTGACACAAGATCTTGGTTTCCACGATTAGTTCCATAACCAATAGAACGTGTCATTCATGTGTAGGAGTCTGACCTAGGTAGTGTCTTCCCATCATCTGAATTCGGCCTCGGTCTAAGTTCCTGTCTTAGTCAGCTTTATATAATTTTAATTAATTGCATTAGGTTATTAGAAAACCCTCCCTCAAAACATAAAAACAATTAAGTCGAGTCAATAGATAAGTAATCGAGTCTAGTTAACGTAATCAATAGAGTCTCATGGGTTCGATACTCAGACTTCTTAGGCTATACTACATTGATCAGTACACGTGTCGGCTATGTGGTTTAGGTTTGGAGAGTCTTAGGTTATAAATTTAGAACTTAGTGTGTCTAGTTTAGAGTTAATTTAGTTAGTTTTAATTAAACCACTTTTAGCACATCAAGAAGCTTTGCGCATACCTTGATCGCGGGGGTATGTCATGATGTGGGACTCACGGACACAATATTCTATCTATAAATAGCAAGCTCGAGTGGGGTCCACTAATATTTTTGTCAATATTACCCTCAAAATGATAAAATATCACATAAAGCTTGTTGAAAGCCAGATACATGGACTTAATGGGACAAATATACTGATAGTTTTTCTTGTGGTTGGATTATTCAAAAGAAATAATAATAGAAAACTGACAAGTATTATCAGTATGATCTTTTACAGGACGTAGAAAATATTAGGCAAAAAGAAATGGAAGGGATTGAAAAAGTCTAGAATTTTGAATGAGATGTGGGAAATTTTAGATGCATATTAGTACTTTATATACATAAATAAGTTTTAAGTATTTATGTTAAAGTCTTGTGGTGTTAAAACATAAATACGCATCAAAATTTAACATGATGGTGTTAATGTATATAATTTTGATGTAATTAAACATATCCAACGCATGATCTTTTAACTTGTTGGTGTTAATGGTACTAATTCGCATCATTTTATCTTGATGGTAACATTAAATTATAATTTAATGTATTGTAATTATATGTATACGTATTTCAACCATCTACCTAATAATTGATGATTTGGATAGAGGTATTCCATTGATTGGAGTATCTTTTGGTATCGCACCAGTGGTGGACGCTACAACTCTTACGGCTCAACCTTTGGAGCCATTGGTCGTCCCGCCTACTATCACAGTCGAGCCGACTTCTGCGATCCCTCCGCTCGTTTTTACAGAGTCGTCTTTTCCGCTGTTCGAGTCACGTGTCGTTACTACACCTCTACTAGTCTATACTCGTCGTAGGAAGAGGATTTGACCCATTGGAGAGATCGCATCGACTTCGAGAGCTGAGATAGTGTCTGCTTTGAAGAAGCAGACGGGATTTGGATCGATCGATGCTCTCAACGCGATAGACAGTTTGCTATGTTAAGCAGAGACTTGGAGACAACGAACGATAAGATAAAGAACCTAGAGGGTCAGATGGACTGGTATGATGAGCTTCAGGACTTGGATGACAGTGCTATGGATCAGATGCACTAGAGGATAATGGAGCTTGAAGATCTGGTTAGGAAGCTTTTTGACTTCCTGGGTTTTAAGTGATGGTTGTTTGTTTTGTTTGTTTGTCTCTTTTGGAGAACCCTCTTTGGCTTGTATGCTAATTTTGGATATTTAGGAGGAAATTCATCTAGACTTGTTATTGGTGTTTGATTTTGTCACACCAAATTTTGGAAAGTCGTTGTACTACGAACAAGCTTTGTAATTTCCATGATAAATATCAATGGGTTTTTGGATTAAAAATTATTCTCATTATTATGTAGACGTGATTACATGCGCATTATTTGGTCCACTAGCATTTAATGATTGAATTATTTTGGATATTGTCTTATGTTATTATTATTGTTATAATAATAGAAACAAGAAGATGCCACCAACAGCGAGACAGGGTCTTACCACTGATGGTACTGGATTACCTAGCACCCTAGAGGAGTTGGCACAACTCATCGCCCAACACGTTAATACTGCCATTGAACAGCACGATGCTAACCAAAATAATGGGCAAGGACGTGGGTGTGGTACTCATGGGCATGGTTTTGGTGGAGCACCAACTGGAAAACCCTCAAGGTAGTGTAATGATCGGAAAGTTTTAGTAGTTCTTGAGTTATGATATAATCGAAGAGTAATCTTGATTATTCATTAACCTTGTGAATAGTGCATGGATGTACGTACAAAACATTCCAGGGTTTTAACCCACGATCATTTACTGGTATTGATGGACCTCTTGATATCACTAGATGGATCGAGAAGATGGAGTCTGTTATGGCAATCAGCGGGTGTGCTGCTGATCAAAGGGTTAGGTATGCTTCTTGTTCATTTCTTGATGAAGCTTTATCTTGGTGGAATGCACAAGTTCAGATTTTGGGAGAAGACTTTACTTACAGTCTTGCCTGGAACGAACTGAAAGAGATGCTTCTGAAGGAACACTGCCCGCGTAGTGAGATACAGAAGATGAGACTGACTTCTGAAATCTGACCATGGAAGGCTTGAATGTCAGAGCTTATATGTCTGAGTTCAATGATCTGGCTAGGTTGGTTCCTCGGATGGTCACTCCTGATTACGTTAAGATAGAAAGGTATATTTGGGGGCTAAAGAAATGGAAAGTCAAATGTGATAAACGGTCTCACTAATGATGTGCCAATAGGTTTTTACTCATTTAGTAGATTGATTTCTAGATATAAACCTAAATATTCTTTCTTATCTAGTGGGGAACATCTCTCGGATATATGGATAACCTCCGAAATCTCGTTTGAGATGTTGCTTTATTCTGAGATACTAGGTCTTTATACTATTTGATATCTGGGGTATTATACCTTGTCTTCTGATTTTGCGTCAGCAATGGCGTAGACCTCGTATAATTCTTTATGCGCTTTAAAAAGTTTCCCCTCTACATAAAAATTGAGAAAATATCGAAAGATATGAATCAAATTCAGTTGTAAAGAAGATCCCTAAGTGGGACACACCTCAAGTCGGGCCTTCATCTCTTTGACTGAACGGTAGTTCATACCCGAGCTCTCATGGTCTCGCACTAACCAGGAGTATAGATATCAATATAGTATATTCACATGTAAGACTGAATCTAGGGAATCTTGATACGAGAATATATACTGAGGTGGGACACGCGAATAAGTTAAGTGTTTAAAACACTAAATCTCGTATCTCGAATCAGTTGAACTTTGTGTGAAAATTTAAGTGGATCAGTATACTGACAATCTAAGTGAATTGTTTAGAACTTAAAGTGTTTATAGCTCAACGGTGCTAGTGATTTGTTATAAACTGATATGATCCTCTAACGCAAACTCAAACAAAAATATTGTCTGTAAATATTTCTTTATTGCTTTATATTTAAGAAAAATTACAAAAAGATTTTGAGTGAGTTTTAGCATAAACTTTGAAAAATACAAAAAGATTTTATTTTTGTTTTATTTTCGACAACCGATGTCTGAAAGCTGAGTTTCAAAGTCTAAATATGTCACACCCCGACCACGTAAAACAACAAACTGTGGCGGAAACGTCGGGGAGTGTTGTAACAAAATCATCGTTTCACAACCATGGTAATTAAAAGTTTCGTTTTATTGATTTGTTAAGTAACTAGGTTATATACCCGTGAGCTTCACGGGTTATGGGTTGTGTTAAAAAAAATCTATATCTTAAAAAGTATTTTTTTATATGATTTATTATTAAGGATCCGAACAACATTATTGAGCTTAGTTTATTGTTAAGGATCCGAACAACATCTAGTGGGTTCATACCATCCGTTGATTCAAGTTCTCCGCCCTATATGCCACACGTACATGACCAATGTAGCGATTCCTATTAACATATATGACCAACGTAGCGATTCCTATTAACAGACCAAACATACTATGAACCCATTAATAAAACAAAACGACTATTCAATTGACATGTAACTTATGACCCTATAACGCGAAGAACATAGCTTTTAAAGGCGCTAGTTTTGAACAAACAAACAACATTTTTTTATCATGAAAGAAGAAACGCGAGCAACTACAGTAAGGCAGATCAAATGAATTTTATGTACAGCATTGGCAGGTAATCCTAGGAACCAACGATTTTCGATTGACAATAAGATACTTTTTACAGAAAGAACAACGTTAGAGCAATCTAAAGATGCATCAAACACACTTTGCTGCCATTTTTCTAGAAAACCTTTGATCTCACATTGCATGAAGTCCAGAATGCAGCAGAAGCAGCACTCAGGATTGCCGGATTTTGATATATCCTAAGAAAAATATATATTTAGAGAAGCGCATAAGATGGAAATTATGGGCCGAACTGATAAATACGGTTCCCGCAAAACGACAAACCAGTTGGTTTTAACGGTTTGCCGTCAACTTAACGGTTTGACTTTGGCAGTTTGGTGATTTGAACCCTTTTTTCAACAGTTTAGAATGATAAAAGATGGTTATGCTATAATACATATACATAACTATTTAATCCAAAAATGAAAAATAATTAGGTAGGTTAAAGTTTAAACAACCGGTTTACATGGCCGATTCCAAGTTCCAAACCGACAGCCGAAACATTAAACCACCAAACCAAACTATAAATCTCAAACCTGCCAAACCGGTCGACTTGCTTCGGTTTGGACAGTTCGGTCTTTCAACTATTTAAAAACACCCTAATTTGAACCTCCCTCCTACTATACATACATAAAATCGATACAAATAAAACACGTGTTTATTTACCCGATTGCGGTAGCACCCCAAGAGGCAACATTATAAATAACTTTGCTTCCATCCCACGCCTTTCGAAGCTTACCCTTTTGTTTTTTTCATAGAGAACGCCTTACTAAGGGCTACAATATATATTTAGAACACAGAAAAAACGTTGGTACGATAAAATTTCTCAACTTATTGTACTTAAAGTTGGCTATACTCACCGTCCTCGAGCTGTTTTGGACTCGAATCCTGTGAGAGAAAAAAACGCGATTAAAACTAAACAGAGGATTATCCTATTTTTTTTCAAATAAAAGGCTCGTTTTATTACATGGTACGCTTTAAATCAAATGTTGCACAAAGGGGATGATCTGGACCATATTATATTAATCTTTTAAAAAATTTTATTGCAATAAATTTATCATTTTAATAATGTAATTTCTGCAATCACAATAATACATTAACTTTAAAACAATGAACAAAAAGGACTTTGCTTGTCGATCCATCCTGATCAGGTCCCATATTGACTTTCACTAAAAAGTACTCGGTTTGACCAGATTGTAGTTTGACCATTACCCAATCCCACCCAATTTGTCACATATCATTTGCTAGTCCTGGTGAAAGATCTAGCTGTAAACTTTGATTATAATACAGTTATATCCAAGTGATTTGACTATTTCTCAGTTGCCCAGAATACCCTTCAAGGCTTCAATACAAACTAAAGGTAACAGAGATTACAAACATTTGTTTGAAATCCTAACCTCTGTTTGAAATCATAACCTCTGTTTCAAAAACTTGTTTGAAATCCTAACCTCTGTTTCAAAAACAGAGATTACAAACATATGTTTCCTAACCTCTGTTTGAAACAGATGAAAAAGTTCAAAAGTTCAAAAGTTCAAGAAAAAGTATATTTGCATATTTTGCTAGAAAAAATCCCACCTATAGTTTCTATGTCTTAAAAAATGATATAGAATCAAAAGTTCAAGAAAATAAACGTGTAGACTCACCTATCTGTAGAGACTCTTGCAATAGCCAACTTCACATGATATAAAGGATGTTGCAAGGCTACCCAAAACCTGCATACTCAAAAACCAATTTAAAAAATGCGTATCTAAATAGCCAAAACATTATACGGCTACTAATTATTTACATCACTTACGGATCTGTATGCGCAAGCCTACAGAGTTCACAATAAAAAGTTGTAGGACGTGTTGGTTGAATAATACCGTCCATTGGCTTCTCGGGTATAATAACACTACCGATATGTTGCAGCACATTGCATATTTTATCTTCACACTGAGGAAACATAAGATATTAGGATGAAAAAACCTAATTTAATCATTCTAAACATCATGAATTTTAAAGACAGCTATGCAATTAATGCGGTATAAAGTCGGATATCGGTGAAGGACCGATATTTGAGATATCGGTTATCGTGTTGGGATATCGGTAATTTTGATATCATGCAGAATGCATATAAATAGCAATTTAACACTAACAATTTAGTAGACTCTCCTACCATTAACAAATTAACATTTTGCAACTTGTAAAACACTAACATTTAACATTAACAATTAACAATTAAGACTTAAAACACTAATGGCATCAATAAGAAGAAAGACGAATGGTAGAACTAAGAAGAAAAGTACAGATATCGGGAAAATAGGTGATATATCGGTCAATCTCGCCGATAATATCGGTACCGATATTTTACATGGGCACCGATAACCGATGATATATCACCGATATTAACTGCATAGAAAGAGAGAATAATGGAGAACGAATTGACTGCTGAAAGTTGAAACCTTTATCATTGAATCTGCTTGTAAAGCACTTCCAGAGAGACAACGAACTTTTTCAATTTGAACAGTCTCTTCAACTTCCTCCGTGACTGTTGTATCAACTGTGACGTTTGAAGCGTTTTGACTTTTTGATGCTGAGTCAGCAGCCCCCCTGGAGCCTGCAACTTTTTGGGGACAAACGAATAAAAAAGTGTCAGGAACATTGTAGGCGTTTCTTTATACTATATTAACTCAATAAGATAGATAATTATAAAAAAAATAGAACCTGTGCATGTCATCAACTATTTTTGCGACCTCTTCTTTCTTGACGGCACTTTTTTGGCCCACATTTTGGAAACTGCTCAAAATGAAATACGAATGTTATGTTCATTTAGTTTAGAATAGAAAACCATATTAATAAACCATGAGTAATATTAAACATGATATCTACTCAAATATCAATAAAGAGGAAAAAGAGTACCGTTTACCTCGGGCATCGTATATAATTGTTAATATTCGATCGGCAAGATCCTACAATAAATGATAAGAATATAAGCTAAAGAAGTGCATCCCTTCATTATAAGCCAACTGAAAACTGAGCTAGTGATGTATTGAACCTGTTTTTTTCCTTATTTGGAAAGGCCAAGTTGAGTAAGAATGTCTTTAAGGTCTTTTACCCGAAAATGCGCCAATTTTTCCTAAATTACAATAACAAAATGACGAAAATCGATTAACAGTCTTAAATATAACCTTCAATCAGTCCGAATAGACAACTCTAGCTTAAAAAAAAAAGTGAAATAACCCATAATCGTACCACAAGTGCACTCTGTATACAACACTTGGTGCAGTAGTTATCAAGGTTAGATTGTATTCACGTTCAAGTCTTTCCTGTGCAATAAAAACTATCATATCCATGAAGACAAAAACTATCAAATAGTGAAAGACCTTAAAGTAGAATCAAATAGTGAAAAACTATCATATCCATTTAAACAGAAAGAGTGCTCAATGGGAGAGAAACTCAAGCATCTGAATCAAATAACAAATTCATAACTTCAGTAGATCTCACTTAATCTGAATAAGATAATTAAAACACGTTTATCCAAACCTCTTCAAAATTCAGCTCTTAAAGTATAATCAAACCGAATAAAAGCTTAGCACTCTAACAGAATCATAATCTAACTGTGGGTATTCTAAATCATACGCTACTGAAAATAGGAAAATGGAGCAAATAGTTACGAACCTCTTTAACCACTTTGAAATAAATTTCAGAAAAACAAACTGAAGCACTTCATCTAATCGATGTGCAGATTCATACTTTCTAGTGTTATCATTCCAAACTTCCAATATAATATTTCATAAATCGTTAAAAATCATAATAAACTACACATCCTATCATACTTCCATTAGATCTACCGGTATCACAACTTCAAAACCTCACAAATCAGATTTACCAAATCTATTCCACAATCAATCCAACACGAATGCAGATCTAAATTGCAAACCTAAATTACACAAATCACACAATAACACCAGTAACAAACGGGTCACACCTCCGTACACACAGAGTCAACTCAACCTAATAATCAGATTGATTGCATAATAACTTCAACTGAAACTACATTCATAACCAAATTTACAGCACAATGTAGATCTAAAACAAAATCGAAGATCTTCAAAATCACAAAACAACACAAGATAACAGATGTAATGATCGAATCAACGATAATCTGATGAATTTGTGGATAATTAGTGGTGAATAATCTTAATATGAGCTAGAAATTGAAAGTTTTACCTTCTTCGTCGAGATTGTCGTCTTTCTTCACGTACGGAGCCATTCTATAGAGAGAGAATGGGGAGTTTTGAAGGTGAAGGTGAAATGGATTGCAAGGGTGATTCAGATCTTGGTCTTGTGTGTCGGTAGGAGTGAAATTGGGAGGCCAACTAAAGAGTTTGAAGTGAGTCTCCTCTCTGTATATATATCGCAGTCGCACCAGCAGTAGGATAACAAAACCCCAAATCAATCAACAAATGAGTGATTAAAAAAAAGATAAGAAAAGTAGATGCACAGAAAATACATACTGACCTTGATTTTGGAACAAAACTTAAGAAGAAGGATGGTATGCGAGATCGAGCAAGTGGATTATATGAATATCGCTGTCACCATTAGGGTGTGGCAGAAGCAGCTCTGAATGTACAACATAAGCTTTTTGATTTTGAGTTTTCCAAAATCCCGCCCAAGCTTTTTGATTATTGAGTTTTCACATGTCCCGCCCATTTCAACATCTAACTTTCTCTCTCTTAAAATCTGAGTTTTGGGTTTTAATAAAAAAAAATTCTAAGATTATTACACATAGGATTGGTATGTAATTGGGGGCTTGAGAGGTTGCCACGTAGGATTGGATAAGTTTGCTTTATTATATAGGAAGATTTACATTGTCTTAAACCAAACATATAAATTAAACATCGTCTATTATCATTGTTTTTATGTCACTAAGGCCTCGTCCAGATCCTAAGTGAACACGCATCCTAGCAACCAACATCATGCAACACCACCTGAAACATATGTAAAAACAAAGTCAGCAAAGAAATGCTAGCGAGCACATAGGTTTTAGTAGAGTATCGGATTCATGGCTCGTTTATATGTTGCAGTACCTCAATAGACTACAAGAGTCAAAAGTACAAACCCCGTTTTGAAAAGAGTATTACAACATAACTAACCAACTCAAATCAAATTGGTTATAGTTTATAAAATCTCGTAGCCATGATTCTTAACCCCAAAACATTTGTTTTAGTAAACCAACTCGTAAAATATCTCGTAAAAACTCGTTATAAAACTCGTATGGTTTATATCATTTTGAAAACCTCATTATGTGACATCGTTTCAAGATCGTTTCCCAAGTGAACTAAATAATGACATGAAATGTAATATGATAAAAGCACTTATATATAAGATGTACCAGCGGCGTATCTACCGTGCTTTTATCATGCTACACCCATCTCATTATCTAATCACTACCCAAAACCAATCGCTTAATCAAATCGTTTATCTCGTTTAAGTCGTTTCAAATCATTTAACTCGTCTCCAAATCGTATTCGTTTTAATTGTGAAACTACTTTTGGTCGTCTCGCTAATAACATTTAAACCTTCGTGACTCGACTATCTCGTTTCTCGTATTAACAAACCACCAAAGGGTAGGTTAACAATCATCAGATTCGGTTGTTACCTACATAACCCCCACACATAACCATGGGTGTAGTCTAATAACGGGATTTGTCAGATCCTATGGTACCATAACCTAATACTGGTCGGTTCGGCCAAAATTAATGAATGTCATACGTTATGTAATTACAACCAACAAGTTCGTTCACATTATCGAAATCGTTATTAGTTTAATATAAACCATCTTAATCGTTTTTGAAACCATCGTTAAAATATCAAAATCGTTTTAATATATATGAATCACCCCAAAACAATTGAAAAAAGTAAAATAGGGGAACTATGTACTCACTTGGGATTGCTTATTAGTCTTGAGAATAAGACCAAATTAAGCTCCAAGTATCACGGAATCAACAAGGCACCTAGTATAGGTAACTATGTTAATAATCGGATCCTAAATCGGGAGATAGGATAGAATGATGTTCTATAAATCAAATGAGTATTTGAACTCATATGGTATGATTTAATAGAGCTAAAATTCTGATTTGGAAGTCTACCTAAGTGCTCTTGACCCGTTTCGACCCGTTATGGTAGTATAAGCTACTATAACGCGTCAGTTGCGTAAAACTTTGGTCGGATGGTTATCTAGATGCTATGTCAAGTCTTACATGCCCAAATACACTTAAATATGTTACCATATCAGTTTAGATGTCAAAAATATGTTCACATAGGCAAAATACGGATTTATGCTTCAAAAGGGCGTTTTGGTCATTTCCTATGGGCATATAAGATACTTAACAAATAACTAACCAATCCTAGGTGATCATAAGTTATAACCTCAGGGGTTATTCCCTATGCAACTATGATCACTAATCATGCTTGGTAAGATCCTAATGATCGACCAAACGGGTCGGGTTCGAAAGTCTAAGCGGTTGTTTAGACTGCTTAACTTACGACCCTAAACAAGCACTAAACTAATAGTGACGAGTTAAACATGTTTAACTAACTTAGAAAACTGATTTGGTATCAAAACAAAGTGTTTTGATACCTCAAAGTAGTTCCGTTGCAAAATGCGTGCTAAAACGCATTTTGACCGAAACTTTGACTCGTCATTACACCTAGTTAACGTGGTAATCAGTAGGTATAATCGCTAAGGATTATAACCATCGTGATTACAATCACGTTACAAAGTTCAAACGAACTTTGCATTGACCATTGACTGGTCAAAGCTGAAAGTCAAACACTGTTTGACTTTTAAGCTAGGAAAGCGATAAAAGAATGAAGGAAGCTTACAAAGGGTCCTTGCTAGAACTTGATCTTATAATTCTCAGGTATGAAGTTATAAAACCTCAACTTAGAGAATTTAGATCAAGTCTGAGTTTCAACAAATGAAATGCTAGGCTATTTATACTTGTCAATCAAAACAAGTGTTTGTGTGGCCATCAAGCATTAAATCCTAGCCATACAAGTGTTAAGAGCAGATTAGAAGCCTTGGAGAGGTGTTAACTTGGTTAACACACCAAGAACTTGCAATAACAGCCCCTAAACTATCAAACAGTTGCTGAAAATTGATTTCTGGTCGCTGGCACTTTTAGGCGGGGCGCGTAAGAGTAGGGGAGGGGCTTACGCGGCCCGTGTGAACTCAGCAGATCAGCACAACTTTCAGTTTTGACAGCTTTGGTCCCTGCATGTGTATGAGCTCATTTCTAGCACTTTTAACACCCGCTAAGAAATTTTCAAGGCCCTACAAGGTGGTCAAAGTATAGAGGACTCAAAATATGCCCGAAAAACTCTCGGATGTCGGCTCGTTTGGTCGTACATGTCACATCCTGGCTTTGCGGAAGCGTGGGTTTATTTTGGTGTGACTTCTTAATACCATAGCAAATATCAAAACCATGTTATATGAAATAAAACACATGATGTTCATCCATTCAACAAGTTTTAAAAGTTACCAAGACAACATTGTTTAAAAGTCGACATTTAAAACAGATTACGATAAGACATAATTTTAAAATGTGTTCACAAGACAAAACCAAAAGACATAAATAGAAACACAGTTTAAGACTTGTAACCCGTCCAGGCAAAGGTCACATTTCCTAAACTCGGATGACATCATTATTCCTACGCAGCTTAACATCATTGCAAACTTGGCCAGATCCATTAGTTTCCTGAAATACATGTAATTTGAAAAATCAACATAAAGTTGAGCGAGTTCATGTAAAAGTGAGTATGAATAAACCTTTATAATATGTCTGTATGTATGGAAATCCCTGGTATGTAGCAATTAAGGAAAAAGAAATCACCATTGGGTTGCAAAGCCAATGATATGTGTGAAGTGATGCAGGAAGACTCAAACCTAGCAGATTTTTACGTCGGGCTCAAAGTCACCCCATGGTCCGCACAGTTGGACTCAGGAGTTGGGCTCGCTACACCCCAAATAGATCTACCGCTCATGACCCTCGGTCCTACAACGAGGATTAATGGCCTCAAGTTCCACCTACCCACTCACATGATCTAAGTAGTAAACCCTCCTTAAGCTAACCATACCATGTATATAAAAGTCTGTAATAATGTAACATGTATTCCACCCCCGAAGTATAAAGCTGAAAACAGTTAAGAGAAAAGGGGGACATGAACTCACAGAAGTGCGTATCCCGAAACGTAAGTCTCCAACTCAACCTGCTGCGTGACGACCTACACGTACTAATACCTATTAGACGGATGGTCGTGCCTTGGCTTAGGGTTTAACGTTTTTGGAGAAATAGTTAGGGAACTATTTCGTATTCACACTTCTTATTTATTTTATATTTCCTTCCCAAGGATGGGGGTTTTTAATACATGTATGCTTTATAATTCCGAAAATATATTTTAAGTCCCACTTAGAAAATATATTTTTAATCACTTGTCTAAAATATTTTAATTCCAAAATATATATATTTTCCCAAAAATATTATATTTTATCTCATACAATTTCCAAAATAATATTTATCAAAAATATACATAAGAGAGTATTTCCCGAAGTATACATAAGTTACATTTTAAAGTTCCCGTTGTAACAACAATACCGGTGTAACTTAAATATTTATTTGTGATAGCGTTGGTATTATTTTGGAGTCGTAATTTCACAGTATTTTCAAGTTAATTTATTTTTTGGGTAAATATCTAGTTCACATATTAAACAAACAATCACACAAGCGTTTTAGTATAAACTATATATTCTAAATATATATTTAACAAACTTTATTTACGAAAATCAATCTCCGGCACTTGGTATGTTTGTAATAAAAATCATGGCGAAGTTTATTTTGAAAACCAAGTTAAAATAGATTTGTAAACTTTTGTTAGAAAAATATTTCTAAGTATTGAAATTCTAGAAAAATTTCGCCAGAGTTTTCTTTGTAAATGGAGGTGTCCACGCTTACTAGCGTATCATTTTCTTTTCAAAATTTACTCAAACAATCATCAATCAACAATATATAATTCTTTAATCATCAACTTGGCAAAAATAAGCCTAAATCATAAACTTCATGAACTTGAAGGTTTGTAAAAATATGTAGTAAATTACTAACATATTTAGTAGGTCTTGTTATCTTTAAAAATAGGATTAGTTTCTTAAAAACTTTATTTTTAAAGAATTTGAAGTTTAACAACTTCTAGTCATGACTTACAAAAATGTTTCTTTGTAAAATTTTCTTGTTACACAATTGCTCATACACTTGTTTACCTTCTAAAAATGTATTTAGTTCACACAAAATCCGGGGTTTAACAAGACTAGTATCTTTCACTTGGTTCTTCCGAAAAACCACTTGTAGATCTTTAGATCTACAAGTTTAGAGTCTTATTTTTCAAGAAAAATTATATTTATTCAAGTTTTCAAGTTCATGTATGGATGGTTTCATCATCCTTCATATTTCTAGCATTTACATCTTACTATTTCATGTTCTTGAACATGATCTAGCATGTCTAGATGATGATCCATCCTACTTCAACTAACAAACAACATCAAATAATCATAACAACACAAGATTTACATGATTTACCCATATATCTTCTCTTTATCCACCCTTTATCACTTATGTTCAAGACTTTAGATTATGTTCATTAGTGTTTCTTAGCATTTCATCATTCAACCATCTATTAACCACTAAAATCAAGAACAAGATGATGTTTTAGAGCACTTACTACTAGCACAAGGCTAGGGAAGAAACAAAGCGTAAAAGTGGTGGATAAAAGAAAACTAGAGTGGTCCTTGAGTTTCCGAGTGCACTAAGCTTAGTTGTTGGACTCCTTGCAACTTTGTATATGTATGGATTGCTTGGATGAAAGCTTGATGGTGGATGTATGGTGGTGATAGGTGGCGGCCGAAAGCAAGTGAAGAAGAAGAGAAGAAAGCTTGTGTTTGATGAGAGAAGATCAAGTTCTAATGTGCATACTTATAAACCAAGTTTCAAGTTTAACCAACATGTATTATGTCCCTAAACCTCCAACATTGTACCATTAAAATAATCAAGAAAATGCAAGGGTGGGTCACCCTAAGGTGACCATCGATGGGGGGGGGGGGGTATAGGGGGGTTGGGTTGTGATGGAACTTGTTACATTTAGTTAGGGACTTAGTTAGGATTTCTAGTTAGGATATTAGTGTGTTATCCAATATAAAGTGTGTTAGGGTGTTCGGGGTCCCTAACTAGCTCAGAAAAGTGAAAACAATGTATTTGGCAATATTCTTATGTTTCGGGTAAAGTCCGGTTGTTCGGTTGGGTGTTGATCCGTTAAAGTGCTAAATAAAGCTTTAAAGTGTCTTTTATATTGTTTTTAGTGACACGTTAAATTACCAACACTTTGGAAAGTGTCTAGGACTATTTTGCCAAGTTTTTGCACTTTACTAGCATGGTTAAATGCTGAATTTTGGTTAACTAGTGCAGAATTCTGCACTTTAAGTATGCTTTAGGCACTTCCGGGCACTATAACTATCACCTAGTGACGCAGTTTTATGGTCCTCACCTCCCTACACTCCCTACCAGTGTAGTATTCTATTCCCGGCTCATACTGGGCCTCAATATAGTGTCTGTCTAGGTGCTGGCATTGTCAGCATGTTTTTATGGTTATCCGTTTAGTGTGCTAACTGTGCTTTGTGCATCAAGTTTGTCACTATTGTTTGTGTGTAATGAATGGAGTGACAATAATAAAATGTGATGCATGAGTATGTATGTATCAGAAAACAGAAAGCAGTTAAATCACAATTGTAATCAAGCACAGTAATTAAGCACTAATTAAATATTAATCAATTGTACGGATACCTGGATTTGTGAGGGTTTTCACATTCTCCCCCCGTTAGAGAAATTTCGTCCCGAAATTTTAGGCTCTGCTTCTAGTTGCAGGGGTCTTGGGAAATAAATGGGGGTATTTCTCCTTCATATGATCCTCACGTTCCCACGTGAATTCTGGACCATGTCTTGCTTTCCATCGAACTTTGACGAGCTTGACACTACTCCTGCGTGTTTTGTTAAGTTTCCAATCCGTAACCTCGACGAGTTCTTCAGTAAAGTGGAGCGTGTCGTTGATATGAACTTCGTCGGCGGGAATGATCACTGTCTCTTGTGTTGGACTCTTCTTCAAATTTGATACATGGAATGTATCATGAACACCATTAAGTTCGGCAGGTAGGTCCAACTTGTAGGCTACAAGCCCAATCCTTTGCAGGATTCTGAACGGGCCAATGTAACGCGGATTCAATTTCCCACGCTTTCCAAAGCGTGCCACACCCTTCCAGGGTGAAACCTTCAACAAAACCATATCCCCAACTTGAAACTCTAAAGGTTTCTTTCTTCGGTTTGCATAGGCTTTCTGTCTGTCGCGAGCCGCCTCGATGCGCTTTCGAATTTGTGCAATCTTGTCTGTCGTCTCTTGGACTATTTCGGGACCAACAAGCTGTCTATCACCCGCATCAGCCCAACACAGTGGTGATCGACACTTGCGTCCATATAGAGCTTCGAACGGCGCGGCTCCAATACTTGTGTGGTAGCTGTTGTTGTACAAAAATTCGACCAATGGTAAATGATTATCCCAGCTACCACCTAGGTCCATTACGCATGCCCTCAGCATATCTTCCAATGTCTGAATAGTTCATTCACTTTGGCCATCAGTTTGCGGGTGAAATGCAGTGCTTAGATTCAACTGTGAGCCAAAAGCCTCTTGGAAGGATTGCCAAATCCTTGATACAAATCTTCCATCTCTATCAGAGATAATCGAGAGAGACACTCCATGACGTGCGACAATCTCCCTCATGTATATTTCTGCAAGTTTACTCGTGTTGTCTTTCTCTTTGATCGGCAAGAAGTGTGCAGACTTTGTTAGACGGTCTACTATTACCCAAATAGTATCATGACCCTTGGGCGTCTTTGGCAATTTCGTTATGAAGTCCATGGAAATTTGTTCCCACTTCCATTTGGGTATTTCAGGTTCCTGTAGAAGACCTGAGGGCTTCTGGTACTCGGCCTTTACCTTGGCGCACGTTAAACATTTGTTAACATATACTGCAACATCGCCTTTCATCCTTGGCCACCAGTAGAAATCCTTGAGGTCTTGGTACATCTTATCCGCACCGGGATGAATTGAGTACCGAGATTTGTGAGCTTCATCAAAAATAACCTTCCTCAAACCACCAAACAGAGGAACCCAAATTCGTTTCATGAAGCATAAAGTTCCTTCCTCGTTTGGTACCAACTGCTTCTCCATCCCACGGAGATACTCGTCCTCAATATTCCTTTCTTTCAAAGCTTCTCTCTGCGCGGCACGAATGCGCAAAGAGAGGTCTGTCTGGACAATCATTTCCAAAGCCCTAATCCTTATGGGTTTTATCCTTTCCTTTCGACTTGGGGCATCGGCGACCACATTCGCCTTCCCTGGATGATACTTGATCTCGCAATCATAATCATTCAGCAGCTCTACCCAGCATCTTTGCCTCATGTTAAGCTCCTTTTGGTTAAATATGTGCTGTAAGCTCTTGTGATCAGTGAAGATTGTACATCGCGTACCATATAAATAATGTCGCCAAATCTTCAATGCAAACACCACTGCGCCTAACTCCAAGTCATGCGTGGTATAATTTCTCTCGTGTACCTTCAACTGGCGTGACGCATATGCTATAACTTTCTAGCGCTGCATCAGCACACAACCCAAACCTTGATGCGAGGCGTCACAATATACCACGAAATCATCCGTTCCTTCGGGTAGCGATAAGATCGGTGCATCACAAAGTTTGTTTTTCAACAACTGAAACGCTTCTTCTTGCTTGTCACCCCAATCAAACTTCTTGTCTTTCTGTGTGAGTGCGGTCAGGGGTTGAGCGATTTTAGAGAAATCCACAATGAACCTTCGATAATAACCAGCCAAACCTAAGAACTGTCGAATCTCGGTTAGCGTCTTTGGTGTCTCCCAATTCTTGATTGCCTCGATCTTTGTGGGATCAACATGGATTCCATTTCCATTAACCACATATCCAAGAAACTGGACTTCGCGTAGCCAAAACTCACACTTTGAGAACTTAGTGTATAACTTTTCCTTTTTAAGTAGCTCTAGAATAGCTCTTAAGTGCTGTTCGTGCTCGTCCTTCGTCTTCGAGTAGATCAGAATGTCATCAATAAACACGATCACAAACTTATCCAAGTACGGCTTGCAGACTCGGTTCATTAGATCCATGAAAACTGCCGGTGCGTTTGTCACCCCAAACGGCATAACTAGGAACTCGTAATGTCCATAACGAGTCCTAAAGGCTGTCTTCGGGATACTTTCCTCTTGTATCCTTAGTTGATGATATCCTGATCGAAGATTGATCTTTGAATAGAAACTTGAGCCTTGCAACTGATCAAATAGATCATCGATTCTCGGCAAAGGATATCTATTCTTGATAGTCAACTTGTTAAGCTCGCGGTAGTCTATACACATACGGAAACTACCATCCTTCTTTTTAACAAACAGAACCGGAGCTCCCCAAGGTGAGAAGCTTGGTCTGATGAATCCTTTGTCCAATAGCTCCTGGAGTTGTGTTGACAACTCCTGCATCTCCGAATGTGCAAGTCTATAGGGTGCCTTGGCTACAGGCGCGACGCCTGGAACCAAGTCAATGTGGAACTCGACTTGCCTTTGAGGCGGTAATCCTGGCAAGTCTTCTAGAAAGACTTCAGGATATTCTTTTACAACCGGAATGTCTTCGACCTACGGTTCAGCAGCTTCCTTATCCACGATGTGTGCCAAGTAGGCAACGCATCCCTTCTGTAAACACTTTCTAGCTTTCAGACAGCTAATAATCCTCAGCGGCGCATCACGCTTCTCTCCGTGCACTATGATCGTTTCTTCATCCGTCATTGGGATGCGGATGGTCTTCTCGTGGCAAACAATCTAGGCCTTGTTGCTCGACAACCAATCCATTCCTACTACCACGTCGAAGCTTCCCAACTCGACAGGTAGCAGATCTAGCGTAAACTCGTGCCCTCCCAATTCTATCACGCATCCTCTTATGACTTCTCCCGTTTCAATTAGTTTTCCATTCGCCAATTCGATCGAGTACGGAACGTCTAACTTACTAGTGGCCAACCCAAGTATATTATTAAATTCTAACGATACGAAACTATAATCGGCACCAGTATCAAAAAGAACAGATGCAAAACGTTGGTTTATAGGGAACGTACCGGTGACAACGTTGGGATCCTGGCGCGCTTCCCTTACGCCAATGTTAAAGACTCTTCCACGGGCTTGGTTCAGTTTTGGGCATTCCCTCTTAAATTGCCCAACATCTCCACAATTAAAGCATCCTGGCCCTCGGCCATTCCCATTCCCAGCTTGAGTGTTGTTTTGGTTGAGATTTCCATTCCCAGCTTGATTCGCAACGTTCCCACGGTTTCCATTTCCTCCATTATTCCCTTGCGGGCGGTTTCCATTACCACCACGGTTGTTATTATTGAAACCCTTTTGGCCACCCTGGCCTAAACCAACCCAGCAAGTATCCTTCAAGTGGCCAATTCTTCCACAAGTTTCACATTTTCTCAATCCACACTGGCCAGAATGATGACGCTGGCATGTATTACACTTGGGCAGAGTGCCCATATAACCCTTTCCTTTGTTTTCGACGCCGGTTGTAGCTCTTGCCGGTGTGCTCGATTCACCCTTCCTGCTCACATTGCTTGTACCCTGCTTGAAGTTGGAAAATTTTCGCTTGTTTTCACCAAACGACTCAGCATGTGTCTCTTTCTTCTTTGGTTCAACATTTGAAAACTTGTTCAACCGAATGGCCTCCTCAGTAAGCGCCACACTAAGGTCGATTGCTTCCGTAATTGTTGCAGGCTTGGACATGGTAACCATACTCATAATTTGGGGAGCCAATCCCCAGATGAACCTCTCAACACGTTTAAACTCGGGTGTAACCATATATGGTACTACATGAGACAAATCGTGAAATCTCTGAACATATTCTGCAATCTTGGGACCATCCATCCTTAAGTGCCAGAATTCAGTCTCTAGCCTTTGTATTTCAGCACGCGAGCAGTACTTCTTCCTCATTAACTCTTTTAACTCGGCCCATGTTAACGCATAAGCAGCGGCTTCTCCTAAAGTCTGCACTTGCAGATTTCACCACGATAGGGCCATCCAGAAACAGCCCTGAGATGTAGGTCACTTGTTGCTCGGGAGCGCATTTGCTCATTCTTAGGACAGAGTCTGTCTTCTCAACCCACCTAACAAACGCAACAGCACCTCCAGTGCCGTTGAAATTCACGGGCTTGCAGTCGAGAAACTGCTTGTAGGTGCACCCATTGGGTGGGTTGTTATTGCCGTTGTTGTTTAAAATACTCCCACTGGTTCCTCCCTGGGAGGCTGCATACTGCGCTATAGCGGCGGCAATTATCTCTTGGAGTTCTGCCTGGGTAGTAGGCATGCGTACTTCGCGTCTTGGAGGCATCTTCTAAAAGATGATCATGTAGGTCAGGTCATAGCAAGTATAATAAGAATGTATATATAGTAGCATTCATCAATCACATAACATCTCATGTTATAAATTAAAACATATAACTCAACAAAACATGTAGTGAGAATGTTGCCATTGAGCTTCATTAATCACAACCACAACAGTGTTTTACAAGTTTAATAGTACATCACGTGTCAAAGTAAGATCGTGGGGCTACATCACCCCCAAAAGTACAAGTCAAACTACAACTATCATATACAAAAAGTGTGATGGTGGATGTATGGTGGTGATAGGTGGCGGCCGAAAGCAAGGGAAGAAGAGAAGAAAGCTTGTGTTTGATGAGAGAAGATCAAGTTCTAATGTGCATACTTATAAACCAAGTTTCAAGTTTAACCAACATGTATTATGTACCTAAACCTCCAACATTGTACCATTAAAATAATCAAGAAAATGCAAGGGTGGGTCACCCTAAGGTGACCGTCGATGGGGGGGGGGGGTATAGGGGGGTTGGGTTGTGATGGAACTTGTTACATTTAGTTAGGGACTTAGTTAGGATTTCTAGTTAGGATATTAGTGTGTTATCTAATATAAAGTGTGTTAGGGTGTTCGGGGTCCCTAACTAGCTCAGAAAAGTGAAAACAATGTATTTGGCAATATTCTTATGTTCCGGGTAAAGTCCGGTTGTTCGGTTGGGTGTTGATCCGTTAAAGTGTTAAATAAAGCTTTAAAGTGTCTTTTATATTGTTTTTAGTGACACATTAAATTACCAACACTTTGGAAAGTGTCTAGGACTATTTTGCCAAGTTTTTGCACTTTACTAGCATGGTTAAATGCTGAATTTTGGTTAACTAGTGCAGAATTCTGCACTTTAAGTATGCTTTAGGCACTTCCGGGCACTATAACTATCACCTAGTGACGCAGTTTTATGGTCCTCACCTCCCTACACTCCCTACCAGTGTAGTATTCTATTCCCGGCTCATACTGGGCCTCAATATAGTGTCTGTCTAGGTGCTGGCATTGTCAGCATGTTTTTATGGTTATCCGTTTAGTGTGCTAACTGTGCTTTGTGCATCAAGTTTGTCACTATTGTTTGTGTGTAATGAATGGAGTGACAATAATAAAATGTGATGCATGAGTATGTATGTATCAGAAAACAGAAAGCAGTTAAATCACAATTGTAATCAAGCACAGTAATTAAGCACTAATTAAATATTAATCAATTGTACGGATACCTGGATTTGTGAGGGTTTTCACATTCTCCCCCCGTTAGAGAAATTTCGTCCCGAAATTTTAGGCTCTGCTTCTAGTTGCAGGGGTCTTGGGAAATAAATGGGGGTATTTCTCCTTCATATGATCCTCACGTTCCCACGTGAATTCTGGACCATGTCTTGCTTTCCATCGAACTTTGACGAGCTTGACACTACTCCTGCGTGTTTTGTTAAGTTTCCAATCCGTAACCTCGACGAGTTCTTCAGTAAAGTGGAGCGTGTCGTTGATATGAACTTCGTCGGCGGGAATGATCACTGTCTCTTGTGTTGGACTCTTCTTCAAATTTGATACATGGAATGTATCATGAACACCATTAAGTTCGGCAGGTAGGTCCAACTTGTAGGCTACAAGCCCAATCCTTTGCAGGATTCTGAACGGGCCAATGTAACGCGGATTCAATTTCCCACGCTTTCCAAAGCGTGCCACACCCTTCCAGGGTGAAACCTTCAACAAAACCATATCCCCAACTTGAAACTCTAAAGGTTTCTTTCTTCGGTTTGCATAGGCTTTCTGTCTGTCGCGAGCCGCCTCGATGCGCTTTCGAATTTGTGCAATCTTGTCTGTCGTCTCTTGGACTATTTCGGGACCAACAAGCTGTCTATCACCCGCATCAGCCCAACACAGTGGTGATCGACACTTGCGTCCATATAGAGCTTCGAACGGCGCGGCTCCAATACTTGTGTGGTAGCTGTTGTTGTACAAAAATTCGACCAATGGTAAATGATTATCCCAGCTACCACCTAGGTCCATTACGCATGCCCTCAGCATATCTTCCAATGTCTGAATAGTTCATTCACTTTGGCCATCAGTTTGCGGGTGAAATGCAGTGCTTAGATTCAACTGTGAGCCAAAAGCCTCTTGGAAGGATTGCCAAATCCTTGATACAAATCTTCCATCTCTATCAGAGATAATCGAGAGAGACACTCCATGACGTGCGACAATCTCCCTCATGTATATTTCTGCAAGTTTACTCGTGTTGTCTTTCTCTTTGATCGGCAAGAAGTGTGCAGACTTTGTTAGACGGTCTACTATTACCCAAATAGTATCATGACCCTTGGGCGTCTTTGGCAATTTCGTTATGAAGTCCATGGAAATTTGTTCCCACTTCCATTTGGGTATTTCAGGTTCCTGTAGAAGACCTGAGGGCTTCTGGTACTCGGCCTTTACCTTGGCGCACGTTAAACATTTGTTAACATATACTGCAACATCGCCTTTCATCCTTGGCCACCAGTAGAAATCCTTGAGGTCTTGGTACATCTTATCCGCACCGGGATGAATTGAGTACCGAGATTTGTGAGCTTCATCAAAAATAACCTTCCTCAAACCACCAAACAGAGGAACCCAAATTCGTTTCATGAAGCATAAAGTTCCTTCCTCGTTTGGTACCAACTGCTTCTCCATCCCACGGAGATACTCGTCCTCAATATTCCTTTCTTTCAAAGCTTCTCTCTGCGCGGCACGAATGCGCAAAGAGAGGTCTGTCTGGACAATCATTTCCAAAGCCCTAATCCTTATGGGTTTTATCCTTTCCTTTCGACTTGGGGCATCGGCGACCACATTCGCCTTCCCTGGATGATACTTGATCTCGCAATCATAATCATTCAGCAGCTCTACCCAGCATCTTTGCCTCATGTTAAGCTCCTTTTGGTTAAATATGTGCTGTAAGCTCTTGTGATCAGTGAAGATTGTACATCGCGTACCATATAAATAATGTCGCCAAATCTTCAATGCAAACACCACTGCGCCTAACTCCAAGTCATGCGTGGTATAATTTCTCTCGTGTACCTTCAACTGGCGTGACGCATATGCTATAACTTTCTAGCGCTGCATCAGCACACAACCCAAACCTTGATGCGAGGCGTCACAATATACCACGAAATCATCCGTTCCTTCGGGTAGCGATAAGATCGGTGCATCACAAAGTTTGTTTTTCAACAACTGAAACGCTTCTTCTTGCTTGTCACCCCAATCAAACTTCTTGTCTTTCTGTGTGAGTGCGGTCAGGGGTTGAGCGATTTTAGAGAAATCCACAATGAACCTTCGATAATAACCAGCCAAACCTAAGAACTGTCGAATCTCGGTTAGCGTCTTTGGTGTCTCCCAATTCTTGATTGCCTCGATCTTTGTGGGATCAACATGGATTCCATTTCCATTAACCACATATCCAAGAAACTGGACTTCGCGTAGCCAAAACTCACACTTTGAGAACTTAGTGTATAACTTTTCCTTTTTAAGTAGCTCTAGAATAGCTCTTAAGTGCTGTTCGTGCTCGTCCTTCGTCTTCGAGTAGATCAGAATGTCATCAATAAACACGATCACAAACTTATCCAAGTACGGCTTGCAGACTCGGTTCATTAGATCCATGAAAACTGCCGGTGCGTTTGTCACCCCAAACGGCATAACTAGGAACTCGTAATGTCCATAACGAGTCCTAAAGGCTGTCTTCGGGATACTTTCCTCTTGTATCCTTAGTTGATGATATCCTGATCGAAGATTGATCTTTGAATAGAAACTTGAGCCTTGCAACTGATCAAATAGATCATCGATTCTCGGCAAAGGATATCTATTCTTGATAGTCAACTTGTTAAGCTCGCGGTAGTCTATACACATACGGAAACTACCATCCTTCTTTTTAACAAACAGAACCGGAGCTCCCCAAGGTGAGAAGCTTGGTCTGATGAATCCTTTGTCCAATAGCTCCTGGAGTTGTGTTGACAACTCCTGCATCTCCGAATGTGCAAGTCTATAGGGTGCCTTGGCTACAGGCGCGACGCCTGGAACCAAGTCAATGTGGAACTCGACTTGCCTTTGAGGCGGTAATCCTGGCAAGTCTTCTAGAAAGACTTCAGGATATTCTTTTACAACCGGAATGTCTTCGACCTACGGTTCAGCAGCTTCCTTATCCACGATGTGTGCCAAGTAGGCAACGCATCCCTTCTGTAAACACTTTCTAGCTTTCAGACAGCTAATAATCCTCAGCGGCGCATCACGCTTCTCTCCGTGCACTATGATCGTTTCTTCATCCGTCATTGGGATGCGGATGGTCTTCTCGTGGCAAACAATCTAGGCCTTGTTGCTCGACAACCAATCCATTCCTACTACCACGTCGAAGCTTCCCAACTCGACAGGTAGCAGATCTAGCGTAAACTCGTGCCCTCCCAATTCTATCACGCATCCTCTTATGACTTCTCCCGTTTCAATTAGTTTTCCATTCGCCAATTCGATCGAGTACGGAACGTCTAACTTACTAGTGGCCAACCCAAGTATATTATTAAATTCTAACGATACGAAACTATAATCGGCACCAGTATCAAAAAGAACAGATGCAAAACGTTGGTTTATAGGGAACGTACCGGTGACAACGTTGGGATCCTGGCGCGCTTCCCTTACGCCAATGTTAAAGACTCTTCCACGGGCTTGGTTCAGTTTTGGGCATTCCCTCTTAAATTGCCCAACATCTCCACAATTAAAGCATCCTGGCCCTCGGCCATTCCCATTCCCAGCTTGAGTGTTGTTTTGGTTGAGATTTCCATTCCCAGCTTGATTCGCAACGTTCCCACGGTTTCCATTTCCTCCATTATTCCCTTGCGGGCGGTTTCCATTACCACCACGGTTGTTATTATTGAAACCCTTTTGGCCACCCTGGCCTAAACCAACCCAGCAAGTATCCTTCAAGTGGCCAATTCTTCCACAAGTTTCACATTTTCTCAATCCACACTGGCCAGAATGATGACGCTGGCATGTATTACACTTGGGCAGAGTGCCCATATAACCCTTTCCTTTGTTTTCGACGCCGGTTGTAGCTCTTGCCGGTGTGCTCGATTCACCCTTCCTGCTCACATTGCTTGTACCCTGCTTGAAGTTGGAAAATTTTCGCTTGTTTTCACCAAACGACTCAGCATGTGTCTCTTTCTTCTTTGGTTCAACATTTGAAAACTTGTTCAACCGAATGGCCTCCTCAGTAAGCGCCACACTAAGGTCGATTGCTTCCGTAATTGTTGCAGGCTTGGACATGGTAACCATACTCATAATTTGGGGAGCCAATCCCCAGATGAACCTCTCAACACGTTTAAACTCGGGTGTAACCATATATGGTACTACATGAGACAAATCGTGAAATCTCTGAACATATTCTGCAATCTTGGGACCATCCATCCTTAAGTGCCAGAATTCAGTCTCTAGCCTTTGTATTTCAGCACGCGAGCAGTACTTCTTCCTCATTAACTCTTTTAACTCGGCCCATGTTAACGCATAAGCAGCGGCTTCTCCTAAAGTCTGCACTTGCAGATTTCACCACGATAGGGCCATCCAGAAACAGCCCTGAGATGTAGGTCACTTGTTGCTCGGGAGCGCATTTGCTCATTCTTAGGACAGAGTCTGTCTTCTCAACCCACCTAACAAACGCAACAGCACCTCCAGTGCCGTTGAAATTCACGGGCTTGCAGTCGAGAAACTGCTTGTAGGTGCACCCATTGGGTGGGTTGTTATTGCCGTTGTTGTTTAAAATACTCCCACTGGTTCCTCCCTGGGAGGCTGCATACTGCGCTATAGCGGCGGCAATTATCTCTTGGAGTTCTGCCTGGGTAGTAGGCATGCGTACTTCGCGTCTTGGAGGCATCTTCTAAAAGATGATCATGTAGGTCAGGTCATAGCAAGTATAATAAGAATGTATATATAGTAGCATTCATCAATCACATAACATCTCATGTTATAAATTAAAACATATAACTCAACAAAACATGTAGTGAGAATGTTGCCATTGAGCTTCATTAATCACAACCACAACAGTGTTTTACAAGTTTAATAGTACATCACGTGTCAAAGTAAGATCGTGGGGCTACATCACCCCCAAAAGTACAAGTCAAACTACAACTATCATATACAAAAAGTGTGATCTCTCAAAAGGCTTCGTAAGCTGGCTCAATAGCGACCTTCTCACCAAAAGATCGACCTGCATAAAACCAAAAATATGCCTATGCTGATGGCGGCGGAGGAGGAGGAGGAAAATGAGAGAAAAGTAAACGACGCATATGTAACCAGTCCTCCTCTAAGGCGCGAAATGCGCGCAGCAAATATGTTATCTGCTGCTCAGAAGTCCAAAAGCGAGCGTATGAATCGGGGGAAAGTGGATGAGGAGCATGTGGTGCTGCAAACGGGGTCTGACAATGACAGGATGGACGTGGAGCTCTCTCCAAATCCTGAATACGACGTGTCAATGCATCCTGCTGTATCATCAAAGAAGTGAGAATGTCCTCCGTGGAGTACCCAACATGGTACGGGTGGTACGGATCAGACGGTGGCATGATAGGGGGCGTAGTCCATAAAAATGGCTCGCTAGACGGTATGAAAGATGGTGCAGTAGGTGGTGCAACAGAAAGAAACTGAGGCATGACCGGATCAGACGTCGATACGGGTGGAACAACAGTAGAATGAGGAATCTGAGGTATAAACTGGCCGCCTCCTGACATGAACGGTACGTGACCAACAGGCTATCGTGATGAACCCTCCCCAGGATGTGGTGGAGGGATGTCCTGGAGAAAGGTAATCGGTAGATCGGTACGATGGGCATCGGTCGTGTGTGGGTGGGATAGTGGAATATCAGTGGGTGCCGAAACAGGTGTGACGGGTACCACGTATGGTGGATAGTCGTCATCGTCGATCCACCCATTACGGGTGTCGACGTAACATGGATCTATATGAGTAGCAAAAGGTGCACGGTCAAACAGTACCGGCACGGGATCGAGAAATGGTGCATCAACAACCGGATCATCCATCAAAGGTGGAGCAACAGCGGGAAGATCAGCAACGGGTATATCATCAGCAAGAGGTGCAACGGCTGGTGCATCATCATGGACAGGGTCATGCTCTAATGCAGGGTCAGGAGCAACTACAGGCTCTGGGGCCACAGCAGGCTCCGGGTCGACAAAATCCATATCAAGATCAGCAGGGATGTCAAGCAAAGGATCAATAGGATCTACGGGTGCCTCCAGGGGCTGATCCATGTGAATAAACTCAATATCGTAGTCAAGGTCGAAATCAGGGGGAAAGATCGGCTCAAAAGCGTCATCGTCCTCGTGGTCGAACTCGAACTCGTGCGATGGACCGGGTACAGCTGACATCGCCATGTCAGGGTCAGAAGAGTGAGGCTGCACACCATGGTCGTGCAAAGATGCAGATGCCACAGACTCCAATGAGTCCGGGATAGGTGAACCAATAGGAAGCTCCTCAAAAGGTGCCTCAGCAATGGGAAGAATAACGTCAGCATCAATAGGGGCCCCGCCCTCATAGTCAGCCTCAGGCAGATCCTCCTCAAATAGATCGATGTCGTCGTCAGAAACGGCATCGAGTGGCATATCAATCACTGGAAAACTAGCAAGCGGTATAGGAGCAAGGATCACCGCAAGTGGTAAATCCCCGGCAGGAATGCCATCAGCAGGCTCAACTCCAACGTCGGGCAGCGCGAACGGCTGGAAATCATCGTCGTCTGTGCTGGGGGTGTCTGATGTGTAGACCTCTCGCTCTGACGAAATCTCGTCATCTGACACGATCGCCATGGGGTCTAGTGTGTCCGATACTCCTGTGCTGACGAGGAAACCATGTCGTCTGTAACACAATCACATATATGCACATATATCAATCATAAAGTCAAATAAACATGTTAGCCACAATAAAGCAAACAAGTAATCATCCTAGTCTTCCCAGACTACCCTCCCAGCCTCTCAGACTGAACTTCCTAGCCTCTCAGACTAACTCCCTGGTCTCTAAGACCAACCTCCCAGTCTCTAAGACTAAATCCCTGGTCTCTAAGACCAATCCTCCCAGTCTCTAAGACTGAATCGCTGGTCTCTAAGACCAATCCTCCCAGTCTCTAAGACTGAATCCCAGGTCTCTAAGACCAATCCTCCCAGTCTCTAAGACTAAATCCCTGGTCTCTAAGACAAATCCTCCCAGTCTCTAAGACTAAATCCTCCCTCAGTCTCTAAGACTGATCCTCCCTCAGTCTCTAAGACTGATCCTCCCTCAGTCTCTAAGACTGATATATAAATTTTTGAAAAAAAATGTATTTGTGCCTTTTATTTGTAAAAAATGTTTTTTATCTTGGATCTGGACGTTTAGTGTATGCAATGTAAAAATGTTTTCGCGAGAGCTCTAGTGATCATAGTCTAGACTCGAGAAAGAATCCTAGTTCGCTATGATCGATGCTCTGATACCAAGCTGTCACACCCTGGCTTTGCGGAAGCGTGGGTTTATTTTGGTGTGACTTCTTAATACCATAGCAAATATCATAACCATGCTATATGAAATAAAACACATGATGTTCATCCATTCAACAAGTTTTAAAAGTTACCAAGACAACATTGTTTAAAAGTCGACATTTAAAACAGATTACGATAAGACATAATTTTAAAATGTGTTCACAAGACACAACCAAAAGACATAAATAGAAACACAGTTTAAGACTTGTAACCCGTCCAGGCAAAGGTCACATTTCCTAAACTCGGATGACATCATTATTCCTACGCAGCTTAACTTCATTGCAAACTTGGCCAGATCCATTAGTTTCCTGAAATACATGTAATTTGAAAAATCAACATAAAGTTGAGCGAGTTCATGTAAAAGTGAGTATGAATAAACCTTTGTAATATGTCTGTATGTATGAAAATCCATGGTATGTAGCAATTAAGGAAAAAGAGATCACCATTGGGTTGCAAAGCCAATGATATGTGTGAAGTGATGCAGGAAGACTCAAACCTAGCAGATTTTTACGTCGGGCTCAAAGTCACCCCATGGTCCGCACAGTTAGACTCAGGAGTTGGGCTCGCTACACCCAAATAGATCTACCGCTCATGACCCTCGGTCCTACAACGAGGATTAATGGCCTCAAGTTCCACCTACCCACTCACATGATCTAAGTAGTAAACCCTCCTTAAGCTAACCATACCATGTATATAAAAGTCTGTAATAATGTAACATGTATTCCACCCCCGAAGTATAAAGCTGAAAACAGTTAAGAGAAAAGGGGGACATGAACTCACAGAAGTGCGTATCCCGAAACGTAAGTCTCCAACTCAACCTGCTGCGTGACGACCTACACGTACTAATACCTATTAGACGGATGGTCGTGCCTTGGCTTAGGGTTTAACGTTTTTGGAGAAATAGTTAGGGAACTATTTCGTATTCACACTTCTTATTTATTTTATATTTCCTTCCCAAGGATGGGGGTTTTTAATACATGTATGCTTTATAATTCCGAAAATATATTTTAAGTCCCACTTAGAAAATATATTTTTAATCACTTGTCTAAAATATTTTAATTCCAAAATATATATATTTTTCCCAAAAATATTATATTTTATCTCATACAATTTCCAAAATAATACTTATAAAAAATATACATAAGAGAGTATTTCCCGAAGTATACATAAGTTACATTTTAAAGTTCGCGTTGTAACAACAATACCGGTGTAACTTAAATATTTATTTGTGATAGCGTTGGTATTATTTTGGAGTCGTAATTTCACAGTATTTTCAAGTTAATTTATTTTTTGGGTAAATATCTAGTTCACATAATAAACAAACAATCACACAAGCGTTTTAGTATAAACTATATATTCTAAATATATATTTAACAAACTTTATTTACGAAAATCAATCTCCGGCACTTGGTATGTTTGTAATAAAAATCATGGCGAAGTTTATTTTGAAAACCAAGTTAAAATAGATTTGTAAACTTTTGTTAGAAAAATATTTCTAAGTATTGAAATTCAAGAAAAATTTCGCCAGAGTTTCCTTTGTAAATGGAGGTGTCCACGCTTACTAGCGTATCATTTTTTTTTCAAAATTTACTCAAACAATCATCAATCAACAATATATAATTCTTTAATCATCAACTTGGCAAAAATAAGCCTAAATCATAAACTTCATGAACTTGAAGGTTTGTAAAAATATGTAGTAAATTATTAACATATTTAGTAGGTCTTGTTATCTTTAAAAATAGGATTAGTTTCTTAAAAACTTTATTTTTAAAGAATTTGAAGTTTAACAACTTCTAGTCATGATTTACAAAAATGTTTCTTTGTAAAATTTTCTTGTTACACAATTGCTCATACACTTGTTTACCTTCTAAAAATGTATTTAGTTCACACAAAATCCGGGTTTTAACAAGACTAGTATCTTTCACTTGGTTCTTCCGAAAAACCACTTGTAGATCTTTAGATCTACAAGTTTAGAGTCTTATTTTTCAAGAAAAATTATATTTATTCAAGTTTCAAGTTCATGTATGGATGGTTTCATCATCCTTCATATTTCTAGCATTTACATCTTACTAGTTCATGTTCTTGAACATGATCTAGCATGTCTAGATGATGATCCATCCTACTTCAACTAACAAACAACATCAAATAATCATAACAACACATGATTTACATGATTTACCCATATATCTTCTCTTTATCCACCCTTTAACACTTATGTTCAAGACTTTAGATTATGTTCATTAGTGTTTCTTAGCATTTCATCATTCAACCATCTATTAACCACTAAAATCAAGAACAAGATGATGTTTTAGAGCACTTACTACTAGCACAAGGCTAGGGAAGAAACAAAGCGTAAAAGTGGTGGATAAAAGAAAACTAGAGTGGTCCTTGAGCTTCCGAGTGCACTAAGCTTAGTTGTTGGACTCCTTGCACCTTTGTATATGTATGGATTGCTTGGATGAAAGCTTGATGGTGGATGTATGGTGGTGATAGGTGGCGGCCGAAAGCAAGGGAAGAAGAGAAGAAAGCTTGTGTTTGATGAGAGAAGATCAAGTTCTAATGTGCATACTTATAAACCAAGTTTCAAGTTTAACCAACATGTATTATGTACCTAAACCTCCAACATTGTACCATTAAAATAATCAAGAAAATGCAAGGGTGGGTCACCCTAAGGTGACCGTCGATGGGGGGGGGGGGGTATAGGGGGGTTGGGTTGTGATGGAACTTGTTACATTTAGTTAGGGACTTAGTTAGGATTTCTAGTTAGGATATTAGTGTGTTATCTAATATAAAGTGTGTTAGGGTGTTCGGGGTCCCTAACTAGCTCAGAAAAGTGAAAACAATGTATTTGGCAATATTCTTATGTTCCGGGTAAAGTCCGGTTGTTCGGTTGGGTGTTGATCCGTTAAAGTGTTAAATAAAGCTTTAAAGTGTCTTTTATATTGTTTTTAGTGACACATTAAATTACCAACACTTTGGAAAGTGTCTAGGACTATTTTGCCAAGTTTTTGCACTTTACTAGCATGGTTAAATGCTGAATTTTGGTTAACTAGTGCAGAATTCTGCACTTTAAGTATGCTTTAGGCACTTCCGGGCACTATAACTATCACCTAGTGACGCAGTTTTATGGTCCTCACCTCCCTACACTCCCTACCAGTGTAGTATTCTATTCCTGGCTCATACTGGGCCTCAATATAGTGTCTGTCTAGGTGCTGGCATTGTCAGCATGTTTTTATGGTTATCCGTTTAGTGTGCTAACTGTGCTTTGTGCATCAAGTTTGTCACTATTGTTTGTGTGTAATGAATGGAGTGACAGTAATAAAATGTGATGCATGAGTATGTATGTATCAGAAAACAGAAAGCAGTTAAATCACAATTGTAATCAAGCACAGTAATTAAGCACTAATTAAATATTAATCAATTGTACGGATACCTGGATTTGTGAGGGTTGTCACAGTACGGTCACGTTATTCGTCAAATTACGACGAAACTCGAACGGACGCGAAAACGATTCAAATTACGCGACGAATGGTATTTTTGCATGCCGATTATTGAAATAAAAATATTTTAGTGTCTAAAAAAATTTTGGGTGTCCAGATGTGGTCAGAACGTAAGATATGCGCGTAAATGCAAACTTACGTCGTTTTTGAGACTTTTAGTCCCTGTAAGATCAAATAAGCATATTTTCGCACACCGAACCACTCAAAGCTTATTCCTAATCTATGTTTAGCTTATTTATGGTATGTTTAGCTTATGTTCAAGTGCCGGACTGTTCGATACTATACGAATCGGTATAGTTTCGCAGTTTGACACAAATAGTCCCTGCGATTGAACAAACTTGATTTCGACACACCAAACCATCCAAAACTTATTTCTAAGTTACGTGGAGGTTATTTAAGGTATGTTAAGCCTATTTCACTATTCCGGAGTGTTTGTCACGTTAAACTGACTGCGTTTACGCACCAGTTTGAGTATAACTTTCCAGAAAGCGATTTAAAGCTTGAAATCGGAATTGAATCAAATCGTAAAATCATCAAACACAAATACACATATAATAACACCAAAACACATTGTTTTATTGATAATTAACATTGTTTTACATTGTACATCGATTAAAGAGCACAGTTGTCACAAAATATGTTGAACATGTTTCTGAAAATATACAAGTTCATTAATTTGAAACTTTAAAGTTTAAATGAAAAATTAAAAACAGTTTGTGAAAATCTTCAGGTCATTAATTTGAACTTGGATGATTATTTGAGAAAGTTTTGGATGCTTTCACTATAAAAAATATAGTTGTTTTATAGGGGGAGAGAGCCAAGTTATTCCTGGGAAATTACATATTGTTAAATTTGGGCCAGGGTCTTGATCTTAGAATATTTTGAGCAAGGTTATCAATTCTAGAAGTTCAAAAATCTTTCACTGTTAGATGTAAAACCCAGATTTCTGTGAATAAACGATGTCCTGTGTAGTCACATATTTGAAATGCTCCAGCTTATTCATGTCAAATATCTTACAAATAGTTTGAGATGTGCAGATATTAATCCAGATTACGATCCCGATAGCTGAGGCTAAAGGGGAGTCTGAAGACAAGCCCAAAGCAAGGGGGAGTTTGCAATCAATGAGCCAAGTAACTATCCTGAGGGAGCTTGTAGAGAAAGAACCAAGTGTCGATCCTTAAAAGGACGGAAACTTATAGAAAGGGGGAGCTTGAAGATCAAGTTAACCGAAAGGGGGAGCAGCTGAAGCTGTAAGCAGATCCACAGGGAGTTTGTTAGAATAAAGGGAGAGTCTGTGGTGCTGAAGATGTCATCATTTCAATAAGACTCAGAAAGAGACAGAAAGCGACGAGATTGACTGCAGTAATATCCAAGGGGGAGTCTGTGATTGCATAATGTCTATCACTTTCGTCAATCACTTATCGTAGCTGAAACAAATGAGATAAGACTTGTGCTGAACAGAAGAAAGTATAAAGTGCATATGTATTACAGTAGCTTCGTATGAAGGAAGCTTATAGTAGCTTCGTACTAAGTGACAGCTTCGTACGAAGGGAGATCCATTGGCTTCGTACGAAGCCACTAGCCCTATATATAGAGGCTTAGGGTCTTGCTTGTTTAGAACTTTGTGACTTGAGTGGGGAAACTCTATCCGTTTGATTTCGTGGTATCGTAGTTGTCATATTACCAATAGAAATCAATAGTTAATTACTTCTCCGTGTTCAATTCACACACATACTTAGATTCCGCACAAGATACGTCTTCATACGCATACAACGGTCAAGGAATCGATAAAGGAATCACATCCACATCACAAAGTTTCGGCAGCTGAAAACGCAGTTTAGAAAATTCAGAAAAAACCAAAATTTTTCCAGGAACTTCCTAAACACATTGGGTGACTTTTTTAATTTTTGGGATTTTTTTCGGAAATTAGATCATATTTGTCGCCAATTTATTTAATCAAATACAGTTTTATCGCGAATTTATTAAAATTAATATATTAACTTTATAAATTCTGAAAATATTTTTTCAGAATTCCATATGTTTTTATCAATTTATATAAAAATTTTCAGAATTTTATAAAATATATATTTTGGATAATGAATTTTTGAATTAAAATTACAATGTTTTAAATAAAACCGGAACTTTTAAACGCATAACAAATATGTTGGAACCATAAACTGACTAACTACTAAATAAGCGATGAATGGAACACCGGAGTCGTTCTGGAATATTCTGGGGTAAAATGGGTACTCTAGGTACTTTAGATGCCAGTTTGGGAAATTCCTCGATGGCAAAAACATAAATTAAAATTTGAGGAACTTGTGTCCCCCAAACGCCTGAACTCCCTTAATATTAAATTAATATTTCTAATAGACAATACATCAGAACCCTCCATATGATCATATCATTCTCCGAACATGTAGAACAAGCAACCGTGACCGTCACGCTAAACGGGGCATGGAAGCCGAACTGAACTTTGATACTAAGATAATACCCACAACCCTACCATTATGTATAGGTCCATTCTTGGATGAATATACCCATTCGAGCACAAGTTGTGACCATTACCGACCCAAACCCTATTTCGGTAATTAACCCAAAACTGCCTGATACTAGGACTAAAGTAGTTTCAAACTGATACCTATCCATTGTGTGATTGATATCTATTGCTTATCCAGTGAGTTTCCATACCTAGTTTTCAAACTGTTTTCTTGTTTTACATGGGGTGAATTGCATGTTACATACATACATACATACATACATACATACATACTTACATATACAAACGTGTTCTAATGTGAATTATCTGAGTTATGCCATGAAAAGTCCCCACAAACACGAGTGATCAACTTTATGCTAGTGGATGCGTGAATAGTACTATTGGTTTCACAAATCCAATTGAGCTGGCACGAATGCCATGGGTTTTACTGCAATTTCACATCTCCATGCACTCTATATGAGCACACTATGTGGTGTTAGACATAGCTACTTAGGGTGGAGAAGTGCTGAGGTATCGAATGTGGGACACGACACTGGTGAATAGTCAAGGTTTCACTTGCGGGCTCAGTATAATTTAATCAAATGTGTCAAACTTGAACTACATTATCAACTGTATGTTGCAAAACTAAAATAGTGAAACTCACCAACTTTTTGTAGTTGAGCTTTTCCAAACTTAACATGCTTTTCAGGTGACTTGAGACTTGTGTGATACTTGTTTTTGTTGTTACAAGAATTGCTCTACGACTGAATACATGTATAGAAGCACATGTATTAGAATATTAACATGATCTACAAGAACGTATTGTGATAGCATACTAGCAGTACGGAATCAACAATGTAAATTGTTGTACCTTTGGTATACCATATAGTATCTTTGTAAACAATGTCTCTGTGCCATGTGTCTGTTTCATTCTGTGATTTGCTTCCGCTGCGGGACAGGGTGTGACACAAGATCTTGGTTTCCATGATTAGTTCCATAACCAATAGAACGTGTCATTCATGTGTAGGAGTCTGACCTAGGTAGTGTCTTCCCATTATCTCAATTCGGCCTCGGTCTAAGTTCCTGTCTTAGTCAGCTTTATATAATTTTAATAATTGCATTAGGTTATTAGAAAACCCTCCCTCAAAACATAAAAACAATTAAGTCGAGTCAATAGATAAGTAATTGAGTCTAGTTAACGTAATCAATAAAGTCTCATGGGTTCGATACTCAGACTTCTTAGGCTATACTACATTGATCAGTACACGTGTCGGTTGTGTGGTTTAGGTTTGGAGAGTCTTAGGTTATAAATTTAAAACTTAGTGTGTCTAGTTTAGAGTTAATTTAGTTAGTTTTAATTAAACCACTTTTAGCACATCAAGAAGCTTTGCGCATACCTTGATCGCGGGGGTATGTCATGATGTGGGACTCACGGACACAATATTCTATCTATAAATAGCAAGCTCGAGTGGGGTCCATGAATATTTTTGTCAATCTTACCCTCAAAATGATAAAATATCACATAAAGCATGTTGAAAGGCGGATACATGGACTTAATGGGACAAATATACTGATAGTTTTTCTTGTGGTTGGATTATTCAAAAGAAATAATAATAGTAAACTGACAAGTATTATCAGTATGATCTTTTACAGGACGTAGAAAAATATTAGGCAAAAAGAAATGGAAGGGACTGAAAAAGTCTAGAATTTTGAATGAGATGTGGGAAATTTTAGATGCATATTAGTACTTTATATACATAAATACGTTTTAAGTATTTATGTTAAAGTCCTGTGGTGTTAAAACATAAATACGCATCAAAATTTAACATGATGGTGTTAATGTATATAATTTTGATGTAATTAAACATATCCAACGTATGATCTTTTAACTTGTTGGTGTTAATGGTACTAATTCGCATCATTTTAACTTGATAGTAACATTAAATTATAATTTAATATATTGTAATTATATGTATACGTATTTCAACCATCTACCTGATAATTGATGATTTGGATAGAGGTATTCCATTGATTGGAGGATCTTTTGGTATCGCACCAGTGGTGGACGCTACTACTCTTACGGCTCAACCTTTGGAGCCATTGGTCGTCCCGCCTACTGTCACTGTCGAGCCGACTTCTGAGATCCCTCCACCCGTTTTTACAGAGTCATCTTTTCCGTTGTTCGAGTCACGCGTCGTTACTGCACCTCTACTAGTCTATACTCTTCGTAGGAAGAGGATTCGACCCGTTGGAGAGATAGCATTGACTTCGAGAGCTGAGACAGCGTCTGCTTTGAAGAAGCAGACGAGATTTGGATCGATCGATGCTCTCACCGTGATCGACAGTTTGCTACGTTAAGTAGAGACTTGGAGACAACGAACGATAAGATGTAGAACCCAGAGGGTTAGATGGACTGGTATGATGAGCTTCAGGACTTGGATGACAGTGCTATGGATCAGATGCACTCGAGGATAATGGAGCTTGAAGAGCTGGTTAGGAAGCTTTTTGACTTCCTGGGTTTTAAGTGATGGTTGTTTGTTTTGTTTGTTTGTCTCTTTTGGTGAACCCTATTCGGCTTGTATGCCAATTCTGGATATTTAGGAGGAAATTCATCTAGACTTGTTATTGGTGTTTGATTTTGTCACACCAAATTTTGGAAAGTCATACTACGAACAAGCTTTGTAATTTCCATGATAAATATCAATTGGTTTTTGGATTAAAAATTATTCTCATTATTATGTAGACGTGATTACATGCGCATTATTTGGTCCACTAGCATTTAATGATTGAATTATTTTGGATATTGTCTTATGTTGTTATTATTGTTATAATAATAGAAACGACAAGATGCCATCATTCTCGAGCTGTTTTTGCCAAAATTGATTAGGTTTTTGTCCGATTTTAAGTCTGAAACTTTCTAGGATTTGTTAAAACACTATTGCGCGAACAATGTATGAAATTCAAGACATGTTGACCGTGAAATCATGTTTAATTTTGAAAAGAAGATGTAGAAATCAGAATTTGCAGCTGAATTGGTAAGAACTCTTCCTCCTAAGCTCTGATACCACTTGTAGGATCGTTTTGTGACCCGAACGAGTCGATCAGAAGAGTTTTTCTCAATACAAAAGGCGGAAACAGATGTATCAAGTTCAATTCAGCTATAATATCACTTTAAATTGTCTTTAGATTGTTTTGACAAAGATTTACAGCGAGTAGACACTTCGGCTGCACTTCGGCTCTTAAACCGGAATCTAATTTCGTCCCAAATGACACAACACTATCTAGTATTTAGAGGCATGGTAATTTCGCTTGAACCAGCCCAAGCGAAATCACTTTCAAGCGAAATCAGTGATTTCGTTTGAACTGACTTGATGATTTCGTGCAAAATTACAATTTGTAATTTCGTGTGAAATTACCTCCTGACCTATTTTTGACATATTTCTAGTATTACGTACCCTGATCTATCTATATATACACAAGACTCGATACAAAACGAAGTCGACAGACGCATGCACCAACACAGGGTCTCGATCTTAGAATATTTTGAGCCAGGTTATCAATTCTAGAAGTTCAAAAATCTTTCACTGTTAGATGTAGAATCTAGATTTCTGTGAACAAACGATGTCCTGTGTAGTCACATATTTGAAATGCTCCAGCTTATTCATGTCACATATCCTACAAATAGTTTGAGATGTGCAGATATTATTCCAGATTACGATCCCGATAGCTGAGGCTAAAGGGGAGTCTGAAGACGAGCTCAAAGCAAGGGGGAGTTTGCAATCAATGAGCCAAGTAACTATCCTGAGGGATCTTGTAGAGAAAGAACCAAGTGTCGATCCTTAAAGGACGGAAGCTTATAGAAAGGGGAGCTTGAAGATCAAGTTAACCGAAAGGGGGAGCAGCTGAAGCTGTAAGCAGATCCACAGGGAGTCTGTTAGAATAAAGGGAGAGTCTGTGGTGCTGAAGATGTCAACATTTCAACAAGACTCAGAAAGAGACAGAAAGCTACGAGATTGACTGCAGTAATATCCAAGGGGGAGTCTGTGATTGCATAATGTCTATCACTTTCGTCAATCACGTATCGTAGCTGAAACAAATGAGATAAGACTTGTGCTGAACAGAAGAAAGTATAAAGTGCATATGTATTAGATTAGCTTCGTATGAAGGAAGCTTATAGTAGCTTCGTACTAAGTGACAGCTTCGTACGAAGGGAGATCCATTGGTTTCGTACGAAGCCACTAGCCCTATATATAGAGGCTTAGGGTCTTGCTCATTTAGAACTTTGTGACTTGAGTGGGGAAACTCTGTCCGTTTGATTTCGTGGTATTGTAGTTGTCATATTACCAATAGAAATCAATAGTTAATTACTTCTTCGTGTTCAATTCACACACATACTTAGATTCCGCATAAGATACGTCTTCATACACATACAACGGTCAAGGAATCGATCCAGGAATCGCATCCACATCACGAAATTTCGACAGCTGAAAACGCAGGTTTGGAAATTCAGAAAAATCCAAAATTTTTCCAGGAACTTCCTAAACACATTGGGTGACTTTTTTAATTTTTGGGATTTTTTCGGAAATTAGATCATATTGGTCGCCAATTTATTTAATCAAGTACAGTTTTATCGCGAATTTATTAAAATTAATATATTAACTTTATAAATTCTGAAAATATTTTTCCAGAATTCCATATGTTTTTATCAATTTATATAAAAATTTTCAGAATTTTATAAAATATATATTTTGGATAATGAATTTTTGAATTAAAATTACAATGTTTTAAATAAAACCGGACCTTTTAAACGCATAACGAATCTGTTGGAACCGTAAACTGGCTAACTACTAAATAAGCGATGAATGGAACACCGGAGTCATTCTTGAATATTCCGGGGTAAAATGGGTACTCTGGGTACTTTACATGCCAGTTTAGGAAATTCCTCGATGGCGAAACCTAAATTAAAATTTGAGGAACCTGTGTCCCCCAAATGCCCGAACTCCCTTAATATTAAATTAATATTTCTAATAGACAATACGTCAGAACCCTCCCTATGATCATATCATTCTCCGAACACATAGAACAAGCAACCGTGACCGTCACGCTAAACGGGGCACGGAAGCCGAACTGAACTTTGACACTAAGATAATACCCACAACCCTACCATTATGTATAGGTCGATTCTTGGATGAATATACCCATTCGAGCACAAGTTGTGACCATTACCGACCCGAACCCTGATTTCGGTAATTAACCCAAAACTGCCTGATACCAGGACTATAGTAGTTGCAAACTGATACCTATCCATTGTGTGATTGATGTCCATTGCTTATCCAGTGAGTTTCCTTACTTAGTATTCAAACTGTTTTCTTGTTTTACATGGGGTGAATTGCATGTTACATACATACTTACATATACAAACGTGTTCTAATGTGAATTATCTGAGTTATGCCATGAAAAGTCCCCACAAACACGAGTGATCAACTTTATGCCAGTGGATGTGTGAATAGTACTATTGGTTTGACAAATCCAATTGAGCTGGCACAAATGCCATGGGTTCTACTGCAATTGCACATGTCCATGCACTCTCTATGAGCACAATATGTGGTGTTAGACATAGCTACTCAGGGTGGAAAAGTGCTGAGGTGTCGAATGTGGGACACGACACTGGTGAACAGTCAAGGTTTCACTTGTGGGCTCAGTATAATTTAATCAAATATGTCAAACTTGAACTACATTATCAACTGTATTAATGGTACTAATTCGCATCATTTTAACTTGAAAGTAACATTAAATTATAATTTAATGTATTGTAATTATACGTATACGTATTTCAACCATCTACCTGATAATTGAGAAGAGGTACCTTAACACCATATTATGTCCCTCAACACCTGAAAAGCTAATTTGTTAATAAGTATCAAATTCATATTGGGCTAATAGTATCTTTTTTAAATCATTAATACTGGAACTATTGAAACCAAATTAAGTATCAAAACATCACTTCTAGAAGGTAAAACAAGATTTGTGCACCAAAGGACAATGGTACATTTAAGTGTGACTATCAATCAAACGAGTCAAGTTTGACTAAACGAAGAAGTGAAGGATAAAAGGAATACAGTCATATTTTCTCTTTTCTCTGGTGATTGGAATGAAACAATTATTTTAATAAAAAAAATTACAATTAAAAAAAATCATATTTTTAATTGGGAATTTAATTAATATCCATATTGTTATTTTCTAGTTTCTACACGTTTATAAATGTGAGATTTTGTTTTTTTTTTTTTTTTTGTTATTGCCATATATCGGATAATATTGTTTAATGTTGGTGTAAAATGCTAGAAAGAAAATTGAATATTTGAGGTGATTGTGTGGACTTCAAATTCTCTGAAATCCCACATGCCAATGATGACTAAGAATTCCAATTAGACTTCGAAGCCTTTTTGACATGACCTCACTTCATGGATAGACTTTGCCCCAACATCCATCACGCCATCACCTTTCTTCCTTTATTTATTAAAATTAATATATATATATTTTTTTTGAAATGTGCGAATTATTCGCGAATGTCGGGAGGTCTAGCATACGTTGTCTTAATCGGGTCCGCGCTAGAGAGCCCCCTCGCACAATAGATCCCCAATTTAAACCCCTCAATGAGAAACCCCTATCACCAAGACTCGAACTTGAGACCTTGAGGGGAAAACTCACCCGGGCCCACCATAAGTGGAACTTAAATACATGTGGCCACCACTATTAGATAGCAACATTAAATATAGCAATTTAATTGCATTAATTTTAGTCGAAGAGTTGCCATATATTCTTTTCAATCCAATAAAAAGTGCATGTTTCTCTAATATATTTACGTTATTCGTTTAAAAAAAGGTATCGAGATTGAATTACCCTACATATACAAAAGGAAGTTTGGGGGAATAGTGTCACGCAGCTGCGTGGCACTTCCCTATTCGACCAACCATTTTATTGTTTTATATTCGTTTTAAAATTATTGTTTCCTCTTTAATTTAAAATATAATTACGGTTTTGCCCCCACTTTAAAATAAAATTATGGTTTTGTCCCTCGCTCAAAATTACGATTTTGCCTTCAGTTCAAAATTATGATTTTATCCCCAGATTACAATTACATTCTTGGCCCCAGTTGAAAATAAATTTTTGCTTTTGCCCCAAACTAAAAAAGATGATTTTGCATTTTCGCCCCGTTTCAAAAATTATGATTTCGTCTTTAGTTTAAAATTATGTTTTTGCCCGGTTCAAAATAAAAGTATGTTTTTGCCCCCCAACTCAAAATTACGATTTTGACTTCAGTTCAAAATTTTGATTTTGCCCCAGTTCAAATTAAAATATAGTTTTGTCCCCCAGCTTAAAATTATGATTTTGTCCTTAGTGCAAAGTTATATTACGATTTTGTCTCTGGTTCAAATTTATAGTATTGCCATCACTTTAACTTTAACTTTTGGCAAATTACGGTTTTACCAAAGTCAACAAATACAACTTTGCCCTCAGTTTAAATTACAGTATTGCTATCATTTTAGTTTTTTTAGCAAAACTATAAAAGTGTTTTTTTTATTAGTTGACTGGATTTAATTTTTTTCCATGTCAAGGAGCTGCCTAACACTCGCTCATTAATCCTGATAAACTACAGTTTTGCCCTGAGCTCAGAACTCCGGTCTTGTCATTGTTTTTGTTTTTTTTTTCTAAGAAACTATAATAGTATTTTTTTTAATTGATTGAGAATTATTCGGCCATCGCCCCGCAACGCGGGCGGGGCATTAACTAGTTTACTACATATACATTTTCAAGTTGAGGGAATAGTATCAGGCAGCTTGCCTGGCACTTCCATATTGAACCAACTTATTTTTAATTTAATTTTATTCCCAATTTAAAATTACGCTTTCGTCCTTCGTTTAAAATTACGTTCTTGCCCCCAGCTCAAAATAAAATTATAATTTTGCCCCTACCTCAAATTTACGCTTTCGCCCTCGATTCAAAAACTCATTTTTAATTTTGTTCCCAGTTTAAATTACGGTTTCGCCCTTCGTTTAAAATTACGTTTTTGCCCCAGTTCAAAATAAAATGTTGTTTTTTCCTCTAGCTCAAAATTACGATTCTGCCCTTAGTTCAAAATTACGTTTTTGCCTACAGTTCAAAATAAAATTATGTTTTCCCCCCTCAAAATTATGATTTTGCTTTCAGTTTAAAATTATGATTTCGCCTCCAGTTCAAAATATAATTATGATTTTGCCCTCTGTACAAACATACATGTTATGAGAGAGAAATATTCGGCTTATTGCCCCGCAATGCGGGCGGGCAAAAACTAGTTTTATACATATAGCATAAAAATTCATGTTTATATGTGAAAATCGCGTTTTACTTCCTTATTCATGTGTGTTTTTTTTTTTTTTTTTTTTTTGAGTTAAATGCCATTTTAGTCTCTGTGGTTTGGGCCATTTTCCCAGTTTAGTCCAAAGGTTTCATTTTTAACCTGTGGGTCCAAAAAAGTTTCATAGTTGCCATTTTAGTCCACTTGGTTAACTTCATCAATTTTTTCTGTTAACGAGAAGGCCTATTTAGTCATTTTGTATGTAATTCTGTTAACTATAAGGGCAATTCAGCCATATAAAATGACCGAATTGGTCTTCTCGTTAACAGAAAAAATGGATGAAGTTAACCCAGTGGACTAAAATGGCAACTGTGAAACCTTTTTGGACCCACGGGTTAAAAATGAATCATTTGGACTAAACTGACAAAATGGCCCAAACCACGGGGACTAAAATGGCATTTAACTCTTTTTTTTAGCAGCAACTGTTTACAATTTTTTAGGGAGTTTGGGCATGCGGAGGGTTGGTGGAACTGGAAGGAACTCTTTGGTTCCATTTATTGCTTTTAAATATCTAAATAATAATGTTGTTGAAGGAAAATATTTGAAGAAAGAAATTGAACTCATGACACCTTTTACTTGCCTAACTGCCCAATATTTTGTGTGCCCGTCGTATCCACTAAAAGCGATCAGGTCATCAAGTTTTAACTTTATTTCACGCTAAATAAGTGTCAAAAGAAAATTAGATACCTTAACATGCTTTGATAATAATCGAAAAATAATATAAAAACCATTCATATCAGCACCTCTATATTACTTATTATAATTATAAATTAATTGAAAATTTTATTTTTCTTAAAAATTTGTTTATCTTCTAAAAACTATTCACATCTCATTTTTTTTTTCGTTTTATTCACAAATTCTTAATTTATTATTTTTTTTCTCGGTTTTATACACTCACAACATTTAACTTGGAGAAAGAATACTGATATATCAAATGTAGTCGTTGTTAACTCTATATTATATATTTTTTTAAATAAAGAGTAAAATAGAGATTCTGATGTAGATGCTAAATTATTGAAAATTCTATATTTTTCTATAACATTATGATGTAGGGTGAAATAAGAAACTATTGTGAAAGCATTCACAATAACTTATTCATATCACTCTTGAAATAACAGAGTTTTCATTCATTAAACATTTAGATTGTGTTCTCCATTTTACCCTTATCTAAAAAAATATATAGTAGGGACTATAGAGTAAAATTCAATCTCTATATTTGATATGTTACAATTTATCTCTAAATTATTGTTGTGAGTGTATAAAACCAAGAAAAAAAAAATATAATAGTTGTTTGTGAGTTAGATGGAGATAAGATAAAGAATAAGTTGTGGGAAGTTTTTAGAAGATAAACAAAATTTTAATAAATATGTGGTTTTTCGTTAAATTATAGAGCGTTTTATAAAGATGCTGATGTGAATGCTCTAAATGTCATAAAATCCGCCACCTAACAAATGAATATAAAGTTGGACACATGTCCACCATATTTCACCTCACCAACTTTTTGCAATTAAAATCCTTACATGACCCTAAATAAAGAAATTGTTTTATAAAGTAGATATAGTATCTTAATCCTATTTTAATATTATTAATTCTTCATTTACCCTTTTGCGACATATAAAATTAACCATTAATTATGAAAATATGTTATTTGCTATATATAAACCGTTAACTTAGATCATAATTCTACAATAATTAATTAATAATTGAATCCGTAAAACAATTATTAATAAGAATAACAAATCTAACTTGTAACATACCAATAAAATTATTTTCATTTACTTTAAATAAAAGTTATGATTAAAATTTTAAAGCACTTACTTTTACTCGTTCAAAAACACATATTATAAACAATAACATTTCTTACAAAAGTTCCTAACAAGGGTTAAATTAAACATATCCAAAGTAGATTTACTTAGTCACGCTTGTTGGACAAATTTTGTAAGGACTGTTTTCCATAGACGTTTAGTTCAGGTAATATCTATAACCTAGTCATAATGTGTGGAATCCATTACAATTAGGCGACAATACAAGATTAGTTAATTTTCAATGATTTCAAAAATTTGTCAACGGTTACAATCGACAAATCATTCCAACAGAGCTTCGCTGTCACTTCAGCAAAATCTACCAAACACAAGTCCTCATGACTATTTATACTACATTAGGTTACCCTCTTGCGGAAGTGACACATCCGTACGGATCTAATACATACATACAATCAGAAATCTAACATTAAGATCCTATTACATACTCTACACGACTCGATGACGTAGGCAACAGACATTGTGTATCAACAAACTCTCCCTTAGATGTTGTCGTAGTCTTGATCGGTCTTCAAAATCTTCATAGCTTCAAAATATTTTAACGCCCGAATTCTTAACACGTTGACGCTTTAGCTCAAAGTAAGTCATCGGTGTTTGATCAGTCAGCGGCACCCACTTCATAACTTGATACCTGTCACACCCCGACCGCGTAAAACAACAAACCGCGGCGGAAACGTCGGGGAGTGGAGCGACAGAATTATTGTTTCACAACACATGGATTAAAAAGTTTCGTTTTATTGAAATATTAAGTAATTAACATTGTCTTGAAATTAAAGATAAAGCACAACCACATCGTCTATCATTATTATTAAGTCACTAAGGACCCGTCCGATCCTAAGTGAGCATGCATCCTAGTAGAAATCAACATCATCAAACACCACCTGAAACATATGTGAAAATAAAGTCAGCAAAGAAATGCCGGCGAGCATATAGATTTTGTGAGTGTGTCAGATTCATGGCTCGTATACATGTTGCAATACCTTGTTTGACTACAAGAGTCGATAATTGAAAACCTTGTTTCGAAAAGTGTTTAGTATTGCAATATAATTAACCAACTCAAAACAAGTTGGTTATAGTTTATAAAATCTTGTTGCCATGAATCTTAACCCAAAACATTTGTTTATGTAAACCAAATTGTAAATCGTTCTCGTAATAAAACTCGTATGGTTTATATCATATAGTAAACATCGTTGCGTGTCATCGTTTAAAATCGCTCGTCCAAGTGAACTAAATAATGCCATGGAATGTAATATGATAAAAGCACTTATATATAAGAAGTACCAGCGGCGTATCTACCATGCTTTTATCGCATTACACCCGTCCCGTTATCTAATCATGTACCAAAAACCAATCGTACAATTCGTTTAACTCGTTTATGTGATAAACCATCGTTCAATCGTTCAAATCATTCATATTGTTCAAGTCATTCAAGTCGTTCAAATCGTTCGTGTTTTAATTGTGAAAACTAACTTTTGGTCATCTCGTTGAATACATTTAAACCTGCGTAACTCGTCCATCGTACAACTCGTATTAACAAACCACCAAAGGGTAAGTTAACAATCATCAGGTTCAGTCGTTACCCACATAACCCCCATACATAACCATGGCGGCAGTCCGATAACGGGATTTGTCAGATCCTATGGTACCATAACATACCACTGGTCGGCTTGATCATTGTTAATGAATGTCATTCGTTATGTAAATGTGTCCCAACAAGTTCGTTCACATTATCGAAATCGTTATGTTTAATATAAACCATAGTATTCATTTTTGAAATTATCGAAATCGTTTAACACATATGAATCACCCCAAAACAATTGAAAAACAGTAAAATAGGGGAACTATGTACTCAAATAGTTACCACAAAACATGTAAAAAGAGGGGATCTATGTACTCACATTGAATTGCAAAGATATCCTTGACTAAATGAACTTAACAAGGCTCGGGCAAACCAAGGAAATCAAGTAGCACCTAGTAATCGGATCGCTATGTTAATAAATCGACACCTAAATCGGGAGATCGGGTAGAATGAGGTCTCGTAAACCAAATGAGTATTGAAACTCATGTGATGTGGTTTAACAAAGCTTACATTCTAAATCGGAACCTATCCTAAGTGCTTACGACCCGTTATGACCCGTTAAGGTAGTCTATGCTACTTTAACGCGTCATTTGCGCAAAAGCGCAAACGAATAGCCTAACTAGTCCTATGACAAGTATTATATACCCTAACATGTTTAAATATGTTGCATAATTAGTTTAAGTGACAAAATTAAGTTACATATGCTTAAATTCAAATTATGCTTGAAAAAAGGCATTTTGGTCATTTTCCTAAGGCATATAAACTACCTATCATACAACTAATCAAACTAAGTGACCATAAGGTATAATCTTGGAAGGTTATTCCCTATACAACTATGGTCACAAAATATGTTTGGTCGGATCCTAATGATCGACCAAACGGGTCGGGTTCGAAAGTCTAAGCGGTTGTCAAGACTGCTTGACTTACAACCCTATACAAGCACTAAACTAAAAGTGACGAGTTAAACATGTTAAAACATGTTTAACTAAGTTAGAAAACAAGTTTGATATCAAAACAAAGTGTTTTGATACCCGAAAATAGTTTCGTCGCAAAATGCGCATAATCGGCATTTTGACCGAAACTTTGACTCGTCACTTCGACTAATCGACGTGGTAATCAGTAGGTATAGTCACAAGGGACTATAACCATCGTGATTACGCTCACGTTGCAAAGTTCGAACGATCTTTGACTTGACCAATTCGTGGTCAAAGCTGAAAGTCAAACACTGTTTGACTTTCATGCTTGAAAAGCATAAACAAGCATGAAAGAAGCTTACAAAGGGTCCAAGCTTGGAGATAGAACAAAGAAAACTCAAGTATGAAGCCTTCAACAAGTGAAAGAGCTTCAATGAGCAGATTTGTGATGAATGAGCAATGAAAATGGCAAAAACCCAAGGCTATTTATAGGAATCATAGATCAATAGGATTATTCCATGTGTTTTGAGGCTTGATCTTGGCCTTACACTTGTGAAACAATGATTGGGCAACTTGCAAAACACACAAACCAGCTCATAGATTGCAAAAACCAAGGATTAAAACCATATGAGCAGGCTGTTTTGCTGAAATAGAAGTTTCTGGAAAACAGCTCTATCGCGTGGCGCACCAAGGACTCCCTGGGCTGGCGCGTGGCGCCAGGCAGGTCAGTCATAACTTTCAGGTTTTGGCAGAAATGGTCCCTACATGCTTAAAACTTAGATTTTGATGCATTTAACCCCCGTTAACCCCATTTCAAGGCTCTACAATGATGTTAAAGCATAGGGAACATGAAATATGCTTGAAAACATCTCGGATGTCGGTTCGTTTGGCCCTACGGTCGCGTTATTCGGTTAATTACGACGAAAACTCGAACGTACGCGTAAACGATCCAAATTACGTGACGAATGGTATTTTTACATTCCAATCACTAAAATAAAATATTTTAATAATTACAAAAATTTCTGGATGTCCGGATATGTTCAGAACGTAAGATATGCGCGTAAATGCAAACTTATACACTTTTTGACGCTTTTAGTCCCTATTGATCAAATAAGTTTATTTTTGCACACCGAACCCCTCAAAGCCTATTTCTAAGCTATGTAAAGGATATTTAGGGTATGTTTAGCTTATGATCATGTTCTAGAATGTTCATTACTATACGAATCGGCATACTTTCATAGTTTGTCGCAAATAGTCCCTGTGATCGAATAAAATTGTTTTTGGCATACCAAACCCTTCAAATCTTATTTCTAAGTTAGGTAAAGGCTATTTAAGGTATGTTAAGCCTATGTCACTATTCCGGAGTGTTTTTCACGTTAAACTGATTACATTTACGCATCAGTTTGCGTATAACTTTCCAGAAAGCGATTTAAAGCTTGAAATCGAACTAGAATCAAAACGTAAAATCGTCAAACACAAATACACAAATATTGACACCAAAACACCTTGTTTCACTGATAATTGATATTGTTTTACATTGTTCATCGTTTACAGAGCACAATTGTCACAATACCTGCTAATAGATGCCTTCTTCACTCATTCTTTGATCTTTTCTTCCTTTCGAACTTCCTTCATAAACTCTTTTCTTTCAATCTCTCTCCACTTTGTATTCCACATCTTTCTAGAATTAATCTTATAGGCGTAGCATATTTTGATGACATTCTGGTACTGCATAACCTGTACTATATCTTATACTAGATAGCATATTTTGGTTGTAGTACAAACATTCTATATCTTTCTCCGATAGATTCAATAACCACATAGGATCTAAAATCCTTATCGCTCCCCAAAAACCTTCAGACTTTAACACAATCACAGCTTCACCTGTCACTCGATCATAATCCCACCATCTGAAATTTGTATGAAAATCTTGTTCAAGCTTCATCATATGCTTCATGGCTCGACGACGTTTAACGATTAAGGTCACAACAGGCAGTTGTGTTATTGGATCAATCTCTATTTTTCTTTTAGGATAATGTGGTTTCCATGTAGGAAAATTAGACGTGCTTCACATCTAATGTACTTCCACAACTTTTGATCTCCTAGTTTCATCTAAAAGTTAATCAGTTTTGTTTGGCACAACTCTTGTACGTCCCACCACGACCGAGTCTTTATATCTTGCAAGTATCAGAAGTATTAAACTCCGTATTCTCTTTTAATTCCCAAACATTCAACTCCGATATCCATCCCCAACTAATAATATCTCCCAGCGATACATCCTAGTTTCTTGTAAAGAATGCCAGTGGTCTTCTAAACTTTCTTTCTCCGGGCATAGCTTTGAACAAAGCTTTCCGGGCTTATCTAATCTGATCTTTATCCAGCCTCGAAGATTCACTATCTTTGATTGTTTCTTCAATCTTTCTTTTCAACAAACCATTAATTTCTTCATCAAACGACTCTTGAAACGTTGGGAAATCTTCGGTACCTTCTCCAGAATACTTTGGCATTTCATCGTCTGAATCACTTCTATCATCATCATAACCATGATCTGACCCTTCGATATCCAACTCCTCGTCATCCTCTTTTTCCTCTTCTTCTTCATATATACTCTTAACTAGAATGAACTTTGTAATATCAATCTCTTTAGTCTCAGTTGCAATCACAATTTTAGGAGACTTTTCTATTTCAGGCTCTGGTGATTTTTCTTTTTCAGGTTCAAGCGACTTTTCTTTCTCATGATCAGGTACTATTTCAGGGATTGCATCTACCTTTCCTTTGCCTTTGTTAGTACTAACCACCTCTGGTTCAGTAGTAGCCTTTCTAGCCCTTTCAGAAGCTCTAGCCTCTACTTCCTTAATTTCTATCTTATTGAATTCATCTTCAATGTTCATTCCAAACCTCTTCTCTAACACTTTATACAACATCTCTAGCTTCTTGTCTTTCAATCTTTTATTAGCTTCCAAATCACTAGATCTCTTTCGTAATCATTCATTCTCATAAACAAGACTCGCTATAACAACTTCCATATGCTTTGCCTCACTTTCCAATTTCTTTACCTCGCATTCCAATTGCTTTATTCTCTTATCATTTGGATCATCGAGGAAATCCAAATTCATCATGTCAATGTTTGGAAATGGTTGATCATCATCAAAGAAAAACCCAGTATCTCTAAAAGAAGAACCAGTAGGATGAGATTAATGACGTTGTTGAGATTGTTGTTGTGCTTGAGGTTGTACTAGAGGTTGTGGTGAGATTTGTCACACCCTGGCTTTGCGGAAGCGTGGTTAATTTGGTGTGACTTCTTAATACCATAGCTTAACCATAACAAAGCTATATGAAATAAAACCATGCAAGATCATCCATAGATTTAAGTTTTAAAACCGAAGTAACATAACATTGTCTTAGGGACTACAACACCATAACATAAAACATTGCCTTGAAAAGCATAAACATCAACATGAAATAAACGCAGTTTAAGATTTGTGACTTGTCCAGGAAAAAGTCACATTTCCTAAACCGGGATGACCTCGGAACCCATATGCAGCGGGAAAACATAACATACCGCGCCAGATCTTTAATTCCCTGAAATACATGTAAGTTGAAAAATCAACAATAATGTTGAGCGAGTTCATGTGTAAGTGAGTAAATAACCCTTTGTATATATAAAAATCCTGGTATGTAGCAAATAAGGAAAAAGAGATCACCAATGGTTTGCAAGGCCATTGATATGTGTGTAGTGCAAGTAGGAAGATTCAAACCTAGCAGATTTAGCGATGGGTACAAAGTCACCCCGAGGTCCGTTACGCTGGGCCTGGGGTTGGGCTCGCTACACCCAGATAGATCTACCGCTTACGTCCCTCGGTCCTACAATGAGGATTAATGGCCTCCAGTTTCCGCCTACCCACTCACATGATCTAAATAATAACCCTCCTTACGCTAACCATACCATGTAAGAAATATTCGTAATCATAGTAACATGTATTTCACCCCCGCAGTTAAAAACTGAAAACAGTTAAGAGAAAAGGGGGACATGAACTCACAGTGGTGCGTCTCTACCAAGTATGTCTCCTGATCAAGCAGCTGTGTGACGACCTACACGTACTAATTCTATTAGACGGACGGCCGTGCCTTAGCTTTATGGTTTAAGTTTTTGGGAAATAGTTAGACAACTATTTCGTGTTTATATTCTGTATATACTTGGTAGTTATTTTCCTTCCCAAGGATGGGGGATTTAATACATGTGTGTTCGAAATATATTATTAAGTCTCACTTAAAATATATTTTATTTCTAACTCCAAAATATAAATATTCTAAAAATATTATATTTTCTATTACATAAATTTTCCCAAAATAATACCTTGACAAAAATACGCGTTAAGTCATATTTTCTTAAAATGCGTAAGTTACGTTTTAATGATCGAGTGGTAATAATAATTACCGGTGTAACTTATATATTTATCGTAGAGACATTCGTATTATTTTGGATCCATTATCATTCGTTAGTATTATTTTTACCCTAAAAATAATACTAGTATTTTCACAAAATAATCATAAACACATATCAAGTGACTTTATGAAAAATATATACTAAATATATATTTACCAAGTTTTATTTTGTGAAATCCCACCTCTGATGTTTTGTAAATAAAGTCGTGGCGAAATCTATAATTTGAAAACAAGTCGAAAAGTATTTCTAACACTTATAGTGAAAATAATTCTAAGTGTTAGCTTTTTAGAAAAATTTCGCCAGAGTTTCCTCTGTAACTTGAGGTGGCCACGCTTTTAAGCGTATTATTTTCTTTCATAAATCAAACCAACATTCTTTTCATTCAATCAAAACAATGTCCAAAACAACAAACTAGTAAATAAATATGTATATTGCATAAATTACATGAACTTGCGTTTTATCCAAGAATAGAAAGTAAATTCCATTACTTTTAGTGGATCTTTATATAAATCAATCCGGTTTCGTAAAAACCCCGTTTTTAAAGAAATTCCATCTTTACAACTTTTCGTCATCTTTTTCAAAAATAGTTATTTTGTCGAAAGTGTGTGCTACACAAGTGTTTACACACTTGTGTGTTCTAAAAATCATTCGTGTTAGTGTAAGATCCGTCTTTAGAAAACATGATTTCTTTGATACTTGGTTTTTTGAAAATACCGCTTGTAGATACGTAGATCTACTAGTTTTAAACACTATTTCACAACCTAAATCGCTTTTACACAAGTTCATGATTCGTGTGTGGTAGAGTTTCATCCTTTAACCCTTGTTACTTCCAAAACATCCTTATGTCATGATCCATGATCATGACCAACCCGGGTTAAATGACGATCCGAGCTACCACAACATAGACCGGGTCCAAATAATCACACAAATCAATTACTACAAGATTTACACAACATATGAGCTTTTAACCATCACTTTTAGTGTTTTTAGTAGACTTTTATACTTCATCTTGCATGTTAGCGACTTTTAACCGTTACAAATCATTTTAACCACTTCAAAATAGTTCGAGAGTGTGATTTAAGCAACTTACTACTAGCTCGAGGCTAGGGAAGAATCTAGACGCAAAATGAGTGGATAAAAGCAATGTAGGGAGGTCCTTGACAATCCGAGTGCACCGGGCTTCCTCGTACGCGATCCTTCACACTTGTGGATGCTTGGAATTACTTGATCAAAATTGAAAAGTGGTGGTGGTGCTGCTTGTGTCTTCGGCCGAGAACCAAGGAGAGGGGAGAGAGAGAGATTTTTGTTCAAGTGTTGTGTGAAAGAATGATGGATATGAGCTAGTTACTTATAGACAATTCCATCAAGTTTAACCAATGGATCATGTGCTATCTAGATATTAAGCACACTAGATTTTTATAATCAACAAAAGTACAAGGGTGTCCCCCATGAGGACCGAACTCGCTAGGGGGGGGGTATTCGGTTAGATTGTAACTAAACATTAGTTAATCGTTATGTTAATCTAGTTAAGTTTAGGGATTAACCCGGTTAGTAGTGTGTTGTGCATTACAGTGGGTGTTAGGGTATTCGGGGACCCTAACTGGCTCAGAAAAAGATAAACTATGTTATTAACAATATTTTTATGTTCCGGGTGTAGTCCGGTTGTTTGGTTGGATAGTAATCCGTTAAAGCGTTAAACAAGCTTTAAAGTGTCGTTATACCCTTTTTAGTGACCCAACTTATTCCTGACACCTTGGAAGGTGTCTAGTAACATTTTTCTCATGTTTTGGCACTTTATTAGTTAGCTAAAAGCTGGATTGTTTATTAAAGTGCTGAGTTTTTGTGTTTAGAGCACGTTTTAGGCACATCCGGTCACTGTAACTTATTCCTAGAGACGCAGTTCTACAACCCTTGTATTCCTACACTCACCACTAGTGTAGTAAAATATTTCTGGCTCATACAGGCTTTAGAGGCAGTGCCTGCCTGGTGCTAGTTATGACAGCACGTTTAATAGGTTATCCATTCATTGTGCTACTGTGTGTTTGGTGCATCAAGGTTGTCACAAGGGTGATGTAAGCAAAACATGGAGTGTCAGCAAGTAAAGTATGATGCAAGTAAGTACATGTATCAGCATTCAAGTAGCAGTTTATCCACAATTTCAGGTAAGCACAGTAATTAAGCAGTAATTAATTATTAATTAAGTCGTACGGATACCTGGTTTAGTGAGGGTTGTCACAAGATTGGTGGAATAGGTGTTGTAGGAGCTTGCTGTGATTCAACAAAAGTTTGAATTGGGATCACATTTTCAACTTCAGCATCAGGAGTGCTTTTCTCTGTAACTACTGGTTCAGGTCCATCAGTTGTTATTTCGATTACAGGCTCTTGAACTCTCTTTCGTGCTTTCTTTGTCAACGAAGAACCAGTCTTTTTCACACTAGAACCAACTTTACTCTTTTATCTCTTAACAACTTTCTTCACTGGTGTTGTTTCATCCAAGTTTTGCTCATATGGTTCATCTTCACTATCAGTTGACTTTTTCTTTCTTTTACTCCTCTTTTCAAGCCTTGCTCTCAGATCATGTGATTTATGATATTTCTTCACATTATAAACATCTTTTTCTTCACTTTCTGTTTCATCATCATCTGCCTCACCACCCAATTCATCTGGAAACGCTTCATTCTCTATATCTTCAGCAATCTCAGCAGTATTTTTCTTAGCAACGTCTCTGTCAGAAGTAGCAGAGATTACATCAACTTCACTTTCATCACGAAGCATAGTCTTTGGAGTTCTTTTACGTGTTGCTACTTTTTTGTTTTTCTTTTCTTTGTGTTCTCTTTCTCAAACCATTTACTTCTCTTTGCTTCGAAACCTTCTATTTTTTTCTCTTCGTTATGAGAATTACTCTCGCCTTATCCCCATTATCCTTCAGGTAGTGCAGTATAATCTTAATCACCCAAAAACCAATCAATTTCTTGAACTTAGGAACGTCTTTCTCTGCTTGATTCTTGTATTATTGAATTCGTTCCAATGACAGATTCGTCATATGTTCCAACGGTAGCAGATCAAACTCATCTTTTGCAAGATTTGGTATAAGATCATCCAGCAACATTTGTACAAACCTTGGATACATCAAAAATCTTCCCGGTACCAAGTTCCCTTTCATCTGTTCGAATATGAGCTTTGAAAAGTTGTACAGAAGGTTCAAAGTAAGTGCAACGATCATACACATTATATAGTCTACAACAACATCGCTGTCTCCCTTCCTGTGCCCTAGAGCGTGAATAACTGAATGCATTAAAAATTTATACGGGCGAGAAATATTAGCCTTAGCAAAAGTTGCTTCGTTTACATGTCCTTAATAACCCATGCGGAAGAAACACCCTTTCACCATTCTTTCAGGGTATCTAGTTGGATCTTCAGCTTTATCACCAAACACTAACACCCTTCGAATAAGATCCTTAGTAATAATGACCTCCTTGTCTTCATTTCTGACCATAGCAATAGAATGAATAGCCGGTGGATCTGCAACATACTTGGCATGCTTCTATAATCTTTCAACATGTGACATATAAGCTTTATGTTGATCAGTGACAACCTTCTTTATTCGAGCACGATCAAAGAATGGTAATGTAGGCTTTAACAGTTCCATCTGTGATAAATTTTCATTAAGCACACAAAAAATGTTGTGCTTGGGATCAAAATTCGTTGCTTTTGCCTGAAAGAACATCAAAATCCAACACTTAGAAATTTTTTTACAAAACTTGACAAAAATTTGGTGTGGATGAGACTTTAGAATGGATGTACCAAATTATATAAATACTAATTTGGAATGGATGTAGCATTTTAGTGTTGATGTTAGAAGTACAAAACGTACTTTACGTATAGCCTAATATATTTCAGCTAGCATGGGGGTCCGCAGGAGAGGGGTTTCAACTAATAAGATCCTCAAATGTCCGATCGCAGTATCCCAGCGAGTTTTCACGAAACATAGCATCCTTTATACAAATTCAGAAATTTTCAACTCAAATGAAATGGTAAAGTGATCTGTCAACTCCCAAGTAGACGAGTGGCAAGGTTCAGTGCGTTGAACATTTTGAACTGCGAGAATGCACCGAATGAACACAAACGAACCTGGTGTATTCTTGCTTTGATTTGTAGTTGCATCAGGAATATGTAAATGACAAGTCAACAAAAAGTTTATGTATTTTGCGTGGAACGGTTGACCATGATTAGCACAAGCTACGAGTTTGTAATGACACCACAAGGTATCGCAACGACATGATTCCATAACAGCGGTGACTGAACAGACTCACCGAGTTTGAGACCAGATGAAAGTGTACCGGAACAAGCCGGAAGATGAAACTAAGTACTGCAAGGCATTTGATTGGTAACAAAAGAATCGTTAGGGGGTACACCATGATATGAAATAAATTTATGTACCTTTGTCTCAGCACGCAAGTGTGTTGAGAGTGATTTAATTGTGATAAAGAAACGGATTTAGGGCAAGTTGTCAAATAATCAATTAAATCCGTATACGAAGTGAGTAGTCAAATAAGCGCAAGCTTCGGTTCTGTGAAAGTATCACTGTAAGGTATCGAAGTCTATCAACGATTTAGTGGAGTCTTAGACCAAATAAGTCTACTACGACCCGAAACAAAAGAATATGTGCAAAGTATTAGAATATGATGCTCTCAATGCATCATATGGCGTCTCAAATTAAGCATGTGAACTGGATAAGTTCAAGCAGTTGAACCTAGTTTCAACGTAACCAAACAATAAACGTACATATCAACGAGGAAATTTTGACATGATAGCAAACATGTAACTTGATTCACAACTAGTAATTAGATTTGACAACGTAATATCTGAACATTCATGAAGCGTTTATTCGAAATGTAACCACATGCGTAGCAAATGGTGCATGGGTTATATAGGCTTTCAAGTGATGAAGTGATGCGTTCTTACTAAAACGAAGAAGTGACCAAATATACGAAGCAAACGTGCGTTCGCTCCCAGCGAAGGAAAACAACGTGATGCAACTACTTGAGGGGAGTAGAAATGCAAATTTCTACTTGTTAGAAGTGAAAGTGAAGGCTTCAACGGAAGAAAATTTATGTACTTTCGGGTTCGTTAGCTGCAATGACAAGTTGGTCAAGTTAATGGTGCTTGATTGAGTTGACAGATATGGTTCCTAGATGCAAGGCTTCTAGTTTTTCTAGATTCCGCACCTCGTGTGGATCTGGTTAATACATTGTGTAGGAAGTAGCATTTTGTTTATGTCTAAGCACAATCATTGTCCCACAATTTCATCCTGGTATGTTCCCTGAGTTGCTCCGCTAACGATGTTCGATCGTTGATCAGTCGTGTAGTAGTAGTTGGATCATCATAGTCGCTCGCGTAAGAAGTCCGCTAATTTTTAGCAAGAGTCTCTGACTCTGGTGGGTTAGTTCGTTTGGTTCCTGGTAGCTGACGTTTATTTGAAAATCATCATCCTTCTTTTTGACGAGCAGATATGGGGTTACCCAACAGGGGATTTTTGGTCTGTTATCTTCCTTTTCCATCAACTTCTGAAACTTCACTGTCAATCCTTGCATTCCCAAAGATGTAAGTCGTTGAAGGGTATTGACTGTAGGTGCAATGCCGGGAATTTATCTGGTGTGAACGGGATTAGCCGGGGGAGAGAAACGTCGAGGCCGTTTATTAACCAGTTTTATCAAGAGTGGGTCGTCTAACTTACTCTCTACTAAACTAAGTAGATTCCTAAGTTCATGAGATGCGGGGCTAGGGTCAGCACTGTTATTGAATAACGTGAATGCAGAATTTTGGGTTGATAAAGAACGTACCAGCAACCATATCTGGGTCCTGGCATGCTTTACTGGCTTCGGTGTTGAATGTTCCTTCATGGTCTTGGTTAATCTCCCTTGGGAAATCCTTCCCAAGCCGCCCCTTACCATCGCAATTACGACCTTCCTTTCCCCTTTTCGTCTCCTGCCAACACGTTTCCCTGTCGTGTCCCCTTTTACCACAGTTGTCACACTTCGTATTACCGCATCTCCCGTTATGATGGCGCTGGCATACTTCACACTTAGGTAGATTACCCAGGTACATCTTTCCCTTTTTGGCCTTATTCTTTTCCTTTGCCTGATCACCTCCTTGAAATTTACCGAGCTTCCTTTTGTTCTTCCCAGATGTCTCCACTGGTGTTTCCTTCTTCTCGTCCGGGATCGAAAGTTTCACCAATCTAAGTGCTTCCTTAGTGAGCTCCAGTCCTATCACATGGGCAATTGTGGGTGATGGTGGCGTTGATACCATCATCAAGCTCAAGGCTTGAGGTGTCAGTTCCCAAATGGATTGCTCCATTTTCTTCAACTCGGGTTCCACTAGGTATGGAATGACCCACGACAAATCGTAAAGCCTTCGCACGTGCTTCACCACATCTGGACCTTCCTTCTGTAGCTCCCAGAACTCTAGTTCCAACCCTTGGATATCCTTCTGAGAACAATACTCCTCCCGCATTATTTCTTTCAGCTCGCTCCATGACATCGCATATGCTACAGCCTCGCCCAACTCTCGAACCTTACGGTCCCACCATAATAGAGCTCCATCTTGTAGCAATCCGGAAACGTACGGGACTTGCTGCTCTGGCGTACAACCACTCATTCGCACAATGGCATCCACATTCTCAGCCCATTTTACAAAAGCTATGGCACCTCCCGTGCCACCGAAATTGAGAGGGTTGCATTCTAGGAAATGCTGGTAGGTACAACCTGTATCCAAGAATTCATCATCACAAAAGGTATTAGCAAGGCACTTTGGGGACTTTCCAAACGTATCGTAATGTGTCTCAGGTGACTTAAACATTACCGTTAGGTAGGTTTCTCCCCGAGGCACCTTCGCCATGTTGGTAGCGAAGAACCTCGTGCTGAGCTCTGACTCGAGAGGCGTGCGCTAACCATTCTGCCTCAGTCAGTCGGGTGATCTCTTGATGCGACATCTTCTAGGAAGAAGTTCATGTTAGTTAGGTCGCTTCTATTTGGGGAACATAAATAGTTGTTCGAAACACTTGTATCACACATGTTTAAGTCATCATATTACTCATCACGCCATTTATCAAGCAAGTAATTTGAATCATTTTTACCGAAAATATGTCAAACAAACACGTGTTTCTCAGTCATAGCACATTCCCATTATATTGGTATCACGTCTTATGATTAGGTTTTCATTATACGGGTAAGCACATTGCATCAAACTCATAACATTCGTACGTAATTTGAGGGTTCCGTTTAATGATAGTATAGCAAGTAAACATGTAGTATTAAAATTTTAGTACGCACATAAGTGTTACTGATCGCATTTAGTAATGACATGGCGACTGTGCTTTCGTTGGTTATTGGCCACAGTGCTTTGGGTGCATGCTTAATGACAATTGGTTCCCATCGTTTTCCAGCTACAACTTCATTGTCTTACAAAATGTATCACATTATCCGGGTCACCGGGTCTCCCTACCCTTGCCCAACAAGTATATCCGCATAACTAAATTACGTAGTCAGACGTGGTCTTCACAAATTTCCACAATCTTGGGGTCTCTACCCAAACATAACGCAGTCTGCGTTATCCAGACACCAACCTTTCTGGGGAGGAAAGAAAAGTAAACCGCCGACATGCTTGAATTCCTCCGCGAGCTCGTATATTCCTCGGAGTAGTCAACTGATTTACCGCTTAATGGTAAAAGGAACGAGTATCGAGATCCTGAGGACGGCGAAATTTCAGAGGTCAAGAGCATAAAAGGGATCCTGATGTACGTGGCGGATCAAGGCATGCTGGTGGAGGGCGTGGTGTTTACTTAAAGTTTTCAGACAATATGCTGTCTTGTGATGTAGACACTTAACTCATGTTTTTGGTTATGTGACGTTTTGCGTTTGACGTTGCCCTTTGTGGTGTCAGCTCAAGCTTCCACGTTTCACGACTCATATCCTCAACTGCAGTTGGTGTTACAGGAGCAACTTGTGTGGTTTTCATAACGCGAGGAATGGTGAGGGTTTGTAGTTAGCATAGTGCGTCTATAGGGACTATCAAATCGGCTTATCGAACGTTGTAGAGGTGAATATAGCAAGCGGTGCGGCCTGGAGCATTTCTACTAGGCGCGGGTATGTCCAGACAGAAATTGTTAGGCACGATGGTGCACGGGCGTCGATCTTCACAAGGGAAAACGAACCTCTCCACAGGTGAGGGGGGTTGTCTGATGCAGGTAGATGTAAGGGGTGCAACGTCCGGCAGACAAAAAGAAACAGGATCGTGTCCACGTAAAGGTGTAGGTTCAGCAGGCGCAACATCAAGCTGACCCAAATGGTGTAGTAGCTGGTTCAAGTGCAGGCTCCGGGTCATGTAACGGTGTGGAGGACATCAGCGGCGAGTGTGGGTAACAAAGGTGCATCCATAGGGACTGGAACAGGGGCTGAAACAGGAGCCATAAGAGAGCGTCACAGGAAACTCGAAAAGTGGGTAACCATTATCATCGTCTATCCACCCATTTCGGGTGTGCGCGTATCGAGGATCAACTTGGGTTGCAAAAGGCGCACGATCGAACTGTACAGGCATAAGGTCAAGGTGGGGTGCAACAAGAGGGTCAGCAGGTACATCAGCGACAAGTGGGGGATCAATATGATCAGCAGCAATAACATGGTCACCCTCCAGTAGTGGTGCATCAGCAGGGTGATCATGAATGGGTAGGTCAGCAATCACAGGAGCAATAGGCATGTCAGCATGAGCAGGGTCATGCTCAAGCACTGGGTCAGGAGCAGGGTCCAGTGGCTGCTCGGGATCATCAAAGGCCATCTCAAAATCAAACTCAGGGTCGATGGGATCAACTGGGTCGACCGGATCCTCCATAGGCTGATCCATGGGTATAAACTCTATATCTCATCTGGGTCGAATCCTGGGGGAAAGACAGGATCGGAATCCTCCACATCATCGTGGTCGAAAGCAAAACTAGGAATAGGGGCAACAGAGGATGCCTGGTCGGGATCTGATCCATGAGAAAAGTGCTGCGCACTCTGAGTGTGTGAAGGTGCGGAGGCCATAGACTCGGAAGAGTCTGGGACCGGAGAGTGAGCAGGTGACTCCTCAGCGGGAGCATCTGCGATCAACAAAAGATCTCCAGCAGCAAGAAGGGCCTCGCCCTGAACATCCTCCTCTAAGGGCTCATCATCATACAGATCGACGTCGTCATCATCGTCGGCGTCGAGAAGCAAATCGTAAGCAGGATATGAAGCAAGTGGTAGGGGAGCAGGGATCTCCACTATCGGTAGGTCCCCGGCCCAAGGGCCATCAGCGAGCTCATCAACACCATCAGGTAAAGCAAAGGGCTGAAAGTCGTCCTCGTCCGTGCTAGTAACGTCGGATGTGTGGACCTCGTGCTCTGAAGACTCTAGGTCATCTGATACTATAGGTCTAGGTCCAGTGGTGTCTGAGTCACCTGTGCCAGAGGTGTCCATGGTGTCTGTAACATAAATACAAACATGCACAAACAGTCGATCATACAATCAATTAATCACATAAGTCACCAAGTAAGCATTCAAATAATTCTCCTAGTCCCACTAGCCTCCCAGCCTCCCAGACTGCTCTTCCTAGTCCCACTAGCCAATTCTCCTAGTCCCACTAGCCAACTACCTCGATCTCCCAGACCGAGCCTCGGCCTCCAAGACCGAGCCTCAGCCTCCAAGACTGAGCCTATCAATAATAAATAAAATGTGCTCAACATTTGTTTGTAAAAACGTTTTGGATCTGGACTTAAGTGGTATGCAGTAAAAATGTTTTCGTGAGAGCCCTAGTGATCATAGTCTAGACTCGAGAAAGAATCCTAGTTCGCTATGATCAGAGCTCTGATACCAAGCTGTCACACCCTGGCTTTGCGGAAGCGTGGTTAATTTGGTGTGACTTTTTAATACCATAGCTTAACCATAACAAAGCTATATGAAATAAAACCATGCAAGATCATCCATAGATTTAAGTTTTAAAACCGAAGTAACATAACATTGTCTTAGGGACTACAACACCATAACATAAAACATTGTCTTGAAAAGCATAAACATCAACATGAAATAAACGCAGTTTAATATTTGTGACTTGTCCAGGAAAAAGTCACATTTCCTAAACCGGGATGACCTCGGAACCCATATGCAGCGGGAAAACATAACATACCGCGCCAGATCTTTAATTCCCTGAAATACATGTAAGTTGAAAAATCAACAATAATGTTGAGCGAGTTCATGTGTAAGTGAGTAAATAAACCTTTGTATATATAAAAATCCTGGTATGTAGCAAATAAGGAAAAAGAGATCACCAATGGTTTGCAAGGCCATTGATATGTGTGAAGTGCAACTAGGAAGACTCAAACCTAGCAGATTTAGCGATGGGTACAAAGTCACCCCGAGGTCCGTTACGCTGGGCCTGGGGTTGGGCTCGCTACACCCAGATAGATCTACCACTTACGTCCCTCGGTCCTACAATGAGGATTAATGGCCTCCAGTTTCCGCCTACCCACTCACATGATCTAAATAATAACCCTCCTTACGCTAACCATACCATGTAAGAAATATTTGTAATCATAGTAACATGTATTTCACCCCCGCAGTTAAAAACTGAAAACAGTTAAGAGAAAAGGGGGACATGAACTCACAGTGGTGCGTCTCTACCAAGTATGTCTCCTGATCAAGCAGCTGTGTGACGACCTACACGTACTAATTCTATTAGACGGACGACCGTGCCTTAGCTTTATGGTTTAAGTTTTTGGGAAATAGTTAGACAACTATTTCGTGTTTATATTCTGTATATACTTGGTAGTTATTTTCCTTCCCAAGGATGGGGGATTTAATACATGTGTGTTCGAAATATATTATTAAGTCTCACTTAAAATATATTTTATTTCTAACTCCAAAATATAAATATTCTAAAAATACTATATTTTCTATTACATAAATTTTCCCAAAATAATACCTTGACAAAAATACGCGTTAAGTCATATTTTCTTAAAATGCGTAAGTTACGTTTTAATGATCGAGTGGTAATAATAATTACCGGTGTAACTTATATATTTATCGTAGAGACGTTCGTATTATTTTGGATCCATTATCATTCGTTAGTATTATTTTTACCCTAAAAATAATACTAGTATTTTCACAAAATAATCATAAACACATATCAAGTGACTTTATGAAAAATATATACTAAATATATATTTACCAAGTTTTATTTTGTGAAATCCCACCTCCGATGTTTTGTAAATAAAGTCGTGGCGAAATCTATAATTTGAAAACAAGTCGAAAAGTATTTCTAACACTTATAGTGAAAATAATTCTAAGTGTTAGGTTTTTAGAAAAATTTCGCCAGAGTTTCCTCTGTAACTGGAGGTGGCCACGCTTTTAAGCGTATCATTTTCTTTCATAAATGAAACCAACATTCTTTTCATTCAATCAAAACAATGTCCAAAACAACAAACTAGTAAATAAATATGTATATTGCATAAATTACATGAACTTGCGTTTTATCCGAGAATAGAAAGTAAATTCCATTACTTTTAGTGGATCTTTATATAAATCAATCCGGTTTCGTAAAAACCCCGTTTTTAAAGAAATTCCATCTTTACAACTTTTCGTCATCTTTTTCAAAAATAGTTATTTTGTCGAAAGTGTGTGCTACACAAGTGTTTACACACTTGTGTGTTCTAAAAATCATTCGTGTTAGTGTAAGATCCGTCTTTAGAAAACATGATTTCTTTGATACTTGGTTCTTTGAAAATACCGCTTGTAGATACGTAGATCTACTAGTTTTAAACACTATTTCACAAGCTAAATCGCTTTTACACAAGTTCATGATTCGTGTGTGGTAGAGTTTCATCCTTTAACCCTTGTTACTTCCAAAACATCCTTATGTCATGATCCATGATCATGACCAACCCGGGTTAAATGACGATCCGAGCTACCACAACATAGATCGGGTCCAAATAATCACACAAATCAATTACTACAAGATTTACACAACATATGAGCTTTTAACCATCACTTTTAGTGTTTTTAGTAGACTTTTATGCTTCATCTTGCATGTTAGCGACTTTTAACCGTTACAAATCATTTTAACCACTTCAAAATAGTTCGAGAGTGTGATTTAAGCAACTTACTACTAGCTCGAGGCTAGGGAAGAATCTAGACGCAAAATGAGTGGATAAAAGCAATGTAGGGAGGTCCTTGACAATCCGAGTGCACCGGGCTTCCTCGTACGCGATCCTTCACACTTGTGGATGCTTGGAATTACTTGATCAAAATCGAAAAGTGGTGGTGGTGCTGCTTGTGTCTTCGGCCGAGAACCAAGGAGAGGGGAGAGAGAGAGATTTTTGTTCAAGTGTTGTGTGAAAGAATGATGGATATGAGCTAGTTACTTATAGACAATTCCATCAAGTTTAACCAATGGATCATGTGCTATCTAGATATTAAGCACACTAGATTTTTATAATCAACAAAAGTACAAGGGTGTCCCCCATGAGGACCGAACTCGCTAGGGGGGGGGGGGTATTCAGTTAGATTGTAACTAAACATTAGTTAATCGTTAGGTTAATCTAGTTAAGTTTAGGGATTAACCCGGTTAGTAGTGTGTTGTGCATTACAGTGGGTGTTAGGGTATTCGGGGACCCTAACTGGCTCAGAAAAAGATAAACTATGTTATTAACAATATTTTTATGTTCCGGGTGTAGTCCGGTTGTTTGGTTGGATAGTAATCCGTTAAAGCGTTAAACAAGCTTTAAAGTGTCGTTATACCCTTTTTAGTGACCCAACTTATTCCTGACACCTTGGAAGGTGTCTAGTAACATTTTTCTCATGTTTTGGCACTTTATTAGTTAGCTAAAAGCTGGATTGTTTATTAAAGTGCTGAGTTTTTGTGTTTAGAGCACGTTTTAGGCACATCCGGTCACTGTAACTTATTCCTAGAGACGCAGTTCTACAACCCTTGTATTCCTACACTCACCACTAGTGTAGTAAAATATTTCTGGCTCATACAGGCTTTAGAGGCAGTGCCTGCCTGGTGCTAGTTATGACAGCACGTTTAATAGGTTATCCATTCATTGTGCTACTGTGTGTTTGGTGCATCAAGGTTGTCACAAGGGTGCTGTAAGCAAAACATGGAGTGTCAGCAAGTAAAGTATGATGCAAGTAAGTACATGTATCAGCATTCAAGTAGCAGTTTATCCACAATTTCAGGTAAGCACAGTAATTAAGCAGTAATTAATTATTAATTAAGTCGTACGGATACCTGGTTTAGTGAGGGTTGTCACAAGATTGGTGGAATAGGTGTTGTAGGAGCTTGCTGTGATTCAACAAAAGTTTGAATTGGGATCACATTTTCAACTTCAGCATCAGGAGTGCTTTTCTCTGTAACTACTGGTTCAGGTCCATCAGTTGTTATTTCGATTACAGGCTCTTGAACTCTCTTTCGTGCTTTCTTTGTCAACGAAGAACCAGTCTTTTTCACACTAGAACCAACTTTACTCTTTTATCTCTTAACAACTTTCTTCACTGGTGTTGTTTCATCCAAGTTTTGCTCATATGGTTCATCTTCACTATCAGTTGACTTTTTCTTTCTTTTACTCCTCTTTTCAAGCCTTGCTCTCAGATCATGTGATTTATGATATTTCTTCACATTATAAACATCTTTTTCTTCACTTTCTGTTTCATCATCATCTGCCTCACCACCCAATTCATCTGGAAACGCTTCATTCTCTATATCTTCAGCAATCTCAGCAGTATTTTTCTTAGCAACGTCTCTGTCAGAAGTAGCAGAGATTACATCAACTTCACTTTCATCACGAAGCATAGTCTTTGGAGTTCTTTTACGTGTTGCTGCTTTTTTGTTTTTCTTTTCTTTGTGTTCTCTTTCTCAAACCATTTACTTCTCTTTGCTTCGAAACCTTCTATTTTTTTCTCTTCGTTATGAGAATTACTCTCGCCTTATCCCCATTATCCTTCAGGTAGTGCAGTATAATCTTAATCACCCAAAAACCAATCAATTTCTTGAACTTAGGAACGTCTTTCTCTGCTTGATTCTTGTATTATTGAATTCGTTCCAATGACAGATTCGTCATATGTTCCAACGGTAGCAGATCAAACTCATCTTTTGCAAGATTTGGTATAAGATCATCCAGCAACATTTGTACAAACCTTGGATACATAAAAAATCTTCCCGGTACCAAGTTCCCTTTCATCTGTTCGAATATGAGCTTTGAAAAGTTGTACAGAAGGTTCAAAGTAAGTGCAACGATCATACACATTATATAGTCTACAGCAACATCGTAGTCTCCCTTCCTGTGCCCTAGAGCGTGAATAACTGAATGCATTAAAAATTTATACGGGCGAGAAATATTAGCCTTAGCAAAAGTTGCTTCGTTTACATGTCCTTAATAACCCATGCGGAAGAAACACCCTTTCACCATTCTTTCAGGGTATCTAGTTGGATCTTTAGCTTTATCACCAAACACTAACACCCTTCGAATAAGATCCTCAGTAATAATGACCTCCTTGTCTTCATTTCTGACCATAGCAATAGAATGAATAGCCGGTGGATCTGCAACATACTTGGCATGCTTCTATAATCTTTCAACATGTGACATATAAGCTTTATGTTGATCAGTGACAACCTTCTTTATTCGAGCACGATCAAAGAATGGTAATGTAGGCTTTAACGGTTCCATCTGTGATAAATTTTCATTAAGCACACAACAAATGTTGTGCTTGGGATCAAAATTCGTTGCTTTTGCCTGAAAGAACATCAAAATCCAACACTTAGAAATTTTTTTACAAAACTTGACAAAAATTTGGTGTGGATGAGACTTTAGAATGGATGTACCAAATTATATAAATACTAATTTGGAATGGATGTAGCATTTGGAAAGGACCAAAATAATTACCTTCGTGCGAAAGTAAATATTTTAGTGTGGATTAGTTACTTCCGTGCGGATGTGTTACATCCGTACGGATGTAGTTCATTCGTTCTAAATGGTTTGAAACCAAATTTCAATTTTTGATGATTTTGACAAGTTTTGTTCAAATTGATGATTCTACTAGGACCTGAAAACACCGATAAACATCCTAGATCTATGTTTTTTGTCGTTTTAAGTCAGAATATGTCATTATAGTCCAAATTGTCCATGATTTATGTCTAATATACCTTTCCCATTGCAAGTGTTGTGCAAATCAACACTCCAATCTAAATTTGGGCAGAATTTGGACACTTGAAGAACTTTTTCTCTCTATAGTAGGTTTTTGTGCGGAGGAAGTCTTTCGTGCAAATGAAGCTTCCTTCGTATGAAAGAACTTATATAGGACTACCGTGTCACATCCGTGCGAAGGAGTTACCTTCGAGCGGATGTCTTCATTCGCATGAAATTCCATTTTCCAACTTTTTCAAATTTCAAACATTTTACCAGTTTTAACAACCCACTTAGTTAACCAAGTCCAAGTTAATGACCCTGGTTTCCTGATTTGTCGACCAAGTCCAAGTTAATGACCTTGGTTGAACAATTTATGAACAAACTGATGTTTTTCTGTCAATGTTAAGTTCAAACTAATGAACTTGTATTCTTTTCAAAACATTTTCTATTTTAGATGAACTCCCAACCCATTGTTCTCTAGATTATGTTCAGCAGCTTTGGATTTTGAAGATCAACAATCCATCATTGGCAGTCGAAAATAAGATGAAATAAAATCTTTTTTACTTTTCCAAAGTTTATGCTAAAACACATTGAAAATCTTTTTGGTTTCTAAAATGAAATAGCTATGTACAAACATATTTACAGACATATTTTTTCTGAGTTTGTGTAAGAGGATCATATCAGTTTTTGAGACTTGTCACTAACACCGTTGATCTGATTAAACTTTAGATCTTAAACAAGTTCACTTAGATTGTCAGTATATTTGTCCACTTAAACGTCTACAAATGTTTCTATAGTTTCAAGATACGGTAATTAGTGTTCCCCACCTTAGAATATACTCACGTATCAAGATTCCCTAGATTTCATCTTACAGGTGAATATACCTAATTGATATCTGTATCTGGGTTATGCGAGGCCTTGAGAGCTTAGGTTAGCACCACCGTACAGACAAAGAGATGAAGGCTCGACTTAAAAGTGGTGTTCCATATTTTATAATCTTTTTACTGTAATTGTCAGATCTTTCGATACTTTCAATTTTGATGCAGTTTTGGGTTTCTAAAGCAAAGTATTCTTCAAGTTTTAGGTCATTGTTTATGCAAAATCAGAAGAACTTGTATAATACCCCATATATCAACTAGTTATAAAGACCTAGTATCTCAGAATCTGGCAATCTCTCAAACAAACTTTCGGTGTACTAAGACCATATATCCGAGAGATGTTAACCACTAATTAAGAAGTTTCGTTATGTTTATATCTCGAAAACAATTTACTGAATGTGCGAAGTCAATTGGCACATCATCAGTGAGACCATTTAAAAGCTTTTTGACACTACATTTCTTTGGCGTGCTGTGATAGTCCACTGATGTACTATCATTTCCTCTTTTTTACACGAAAACTCTTTTTGTCTTTTTCTTTGTTTTTGTACTTTTCAAATTTTATATGTTTTTGTATTTTTCACAACATATTTCTCCCCCTAAAATCAAAACATATTTTTTGGATTTTTTTAAAGAAAGATAGAAAATTTGATTAAACCGATGAGGATTACTTCAAATCACCATCCATCTCGGCTTCACACTCTTTGTTCCCCCCCTGATGACAAATTTTTTATACCGTTTAATTTCAAAACATATTGATACTCTGTTTTATCAAACGGTTTTGTATAAAAATCGACTTTTTGTTCATCGATGTGGATTTTCTCAATACGTATCAACTTTTTCCCGTAGCAGCCACGAATAAAGTGATGACGTATCTCGATATGCTTTATTTTAGAGTGTTGAACTAGATTTTAAGTTATGTTAATATTAGCCTCGTTATCTACATATATTAGTGTGTTAAGAAAATACATTCCATAGTCTCTCATCTATTGTTGAATCCGAAGGATTTGTGAACAACAACTGGAAGCAGAAACATATTTTGCCTCATAGGATGAGAGAGCGACTGTGGTTTGCTTCTTACATTGATTGCCATGTTACCAAACGTGTGCCAAAGAACTAGAAACCAGCAGTTGTAGATTTAGCATTGCTTTTTCAACACTCAAAGTCGTAGTCTGAGTAGCCTTCCAGGTTGAAGTCGTCAGTGCTAGGGTACCACAAGCCGGTGCTTGGACTACCCTTAAGGTATTGAAGGATCCTTTTGATGATCATTAAGTTATATACTCTAGGACTCGACTGGTAGCATGGGCATAGGCATGTTGGATACATGATATCCGGTCGTGATGCTGTCAAGTACATTAAAGAGCCAATCATCGAACGATAGAGAGTTTCGTCAATCTTCTCTCTGGTTGGATCTGGTCCAATACCGTGATTCTGAGCTAATGGGGTAAATATCGGGGATGCGTTAGACATCTTGAATTTCTCCAAAACATCGTTCACATACTTCGTCTAATGGATAGAGATCCCATCAGGAAATTGGTCTACTTGAAGTCCAAGAAAGAACTTCATCTCCCCCATAGAACTCATTTCAAACTTTTTCTTCATGACTCTTTCAAAATCTTTACACAAAGCATCATTCTTCAAACCGAATATCACATCATCCACGTAGATTTGTACAATTAGGATGTGACTGTCTACTTCTCGCGTGAAGAGATTGCTGTCCACTGTGCCTTTGATAAAACCATTGTCGTGGAGATGTTTTGAAAGCGTCTCATACCCGGCTCTCGGGGCCTGATGTAAGCTGTACAATGCCTTATCGAGCAAGTATACTTTGTCTATCAATCGGATTGGCGAAGCCTAGTGGTTGGCCGACATATACCTCCTCCTTCACCTTTCCGTACAAGAAGGCAGACTTGATATCTAATTGGTACACTTTGAATCCTTTCCAAGACGCGAATGCAAGGAAGATTCGAATTGCTTCTAATCTGGCTACGGGAGCATAGACTTTGGTGAAATCTACTCCCTCTTGCCGACAAAATCCTTGAACAACAAGTCGAGCTTTGTTACGCACTATAACACCTCTATCGTCCTTTTTGCACTTGAAGACCCATTTAGTGTTTATTTTTTTGTGGTGTTCAGGCAGATCGACAAGTTTCCACACACCCAGTTTTTCAAATTGAGAAAGTTCTTCTTGCATGGCATTAACCCAGTTTTCCTCTGTTAGTGCTTCCTTATATGTTTTTGGTTCTACCTGCGAAATAAAACATTAGAATGAGAACCTGGTTTGAAAAGGTGCCACTTTTGAGTAAAAACAACTAAAACCCTGATTGACTTGATGTCGGGTTTTAACACCACTCTGTAATTCTCCAATAATATACTCTGGTTGATGTTATGATGGTGTTCTTGGCATAACTTCATTGGATACGCTTACTTCTTGTTGTAAATTTGTAACATTTTGTTTGACGTCTTGGTTAACACCAGAAGTTTCATTCTGAGCACTCGTTCCTTCGTTTTGATTGTCGGGTAGACTATCAATCTGAATTTCACCATCATCAGAAGTAGATCCATCCTCGTCGCATGTCGGTTCAGCCTCAGATTCAGAGTCGTCAGACTGATCAAAGCTAGGAGCTGGATCATTCTCATCTGGTTCGACTTCAGGTTCAATTGTTCCAACTGTCTGTGATTCATGATGTTGAGTACTTGGACCTGCTTCAGCATCATGTGTGCCAACGTGTGTCTGTGTCACAACGATTGGTCTTGGAACTTGATCTTGCAAAAAAGATTGTTGATGTTAGTAGAGCATAGCAAGTTCCTCCTCTGATGGTTCAGCTGGCAGATCGAACGAATTCAAGAAACCCTCTAATCAAACAGCCAAGGATCTCTCAGTTTCTGTGTTGGAGATGTATATCTTTGACAATCTACATGTTGATCTTGAATTACCCGGTTGATGCTAGGAAGATAAACTCTCTTTAGTGGACTAGCATACCCCACAAAGAACCCTTCTAAAGATTTAGCCCCAAGTTTGTCGTCCGGGTCAATTAATGTACACAGCGACCCAAATGGTTCTAACTATTTCAGATTCGGTTTTTGTTGGTTAAGTAGCTCGAAACATGTCTTCTTATGTGCCGTGACCGTCAAAACTCTGTTTAGTGTGTGACACGCAGATGCCACGACTTCACTCCAGAAACCAACTGGCAGTTTTGAATCGGCAAGCATGGTGTGTGCAGTCTCTATCAACGTTCTATTCTTTCTTTCAGCTACACCGTTCTGTTGCATAGTATACTATGCACTGAACTCATGCAAAATTCCTTTCTCGTTGCAGTACTCTAACATCTTGTTATTCTTGAATTCAATTCCATTGTCGCTTCGAATAAGTCTAATTAGCAAATGGCACAGATTCTCTAACTTTTTGAACAAACTTATCAGATAATCAAACGTTTCCTCTTTACTCTCCAGAAATATCACCCACGAAAACCTCGAATAGTCGTCAGTTACGACCAGGCATTATAGATCTCCCGATATACTTCTGACGTTTACCGGTCCAAAGAGATCCTTATGAAGCCTTTCTAGTGGAAGCTTTATCAAATTCAGAAGCTTTCTTGGATGTGACTTTTTCTTTTACTTTCCTTTCTTGCAGCTGATGCAGTCATCATTCAAATGAAAGCTCGTTTGGTTGACACCATCCACTAGCTGGTTTTGTACCAGAAAGTTCATTTTCCCGAGATGAATGTGCCCCGTCTTTCTGTGCCACAATATTGACTCATTCTCTGTAGCCTTCGAGATAACACAGTGTGTTGTTTTCGTTGTTGTAGTAGCGACGCTCATATCCAAAAAATAAAGATCATTTTCGAGACGAGCGCGCATTAAGATCCACTCTTCAGGTATTTTGAACCCTGGCTTCAGAATCAAACATTCTATGTCTGTGAAGTGTGTGGAGAACTTCTTGTCACAAATCTGAGAGATGCTAAGCATATTGTTCTCCAACTCAGCTATGTAGTTGACTTTTCAAACGACACCATCCCATTGGTTAAAATTCCTTCTCCTACTATCTGACCTCCCTGATTGCCTGCGAACCTGACGTAGCCTCCACTTATAGGTTTGACATCATATAGGAGTGTTAACATCCCCGTCGTGAGCCTGGATGCTCCCTATCCATAATCCACTTCGATATGATGGATCTTGGAAGCCCCAGCACATTCTCTCAAATAATTACTTGAAGAGTGAGACCAAAGCCTTTCCAGTCTCGGGTGGGTTTGCAATCTTGGTTTCACACACACTTTCACATTTCTATTCAACTTTCTCGACATTCATTGTTGAAACAGACTGTTTAATCTCTTTAGAAGATTCCTTTTCTTGATCACCCATGTTTAGTTTTTCAAAATTGTTTTCTTGGTATAAAATTTAGAATCTTTTTGTTCTGTTTTGTTTAAAGTTTCCCCAGTTTTTTCAGTTGAAACTTTGATGTTTACTGGTTTCACTTCGTTTGTAGATTCGTTGTTTCTTTTTAAGATTTAAGTTGGAACAAAAATTGGTGATTTTTGGTTTCATATCTTCTGAAGTCTTTTTAACACCATAAATAGGTTTAGGATTCTTTTATGGACACTGATTAGCAATATGCCCAACTTGATTACATCTAAATCAAGTTCTACTGTTTGTTACAACAGCAGATCCTACAACCTGTTCATGTTGTCTTTTCAGTTCAAAGAACTCTTCATTGGATTGTTTGCTAAATTGACTTGCTTTCTCACTTTCTGAGCTTATTTCAGACACAAAAGTCATTTTCTTTGCAAACTTTGATTTTCCAAACTTGTTATAATTTTTCTTACCGTATCCCAAACCGTTCATCCCATAGTAATAATTTCTCTGTTGATAGTTAGAGTAGGAACGTTTTGGTTTAGCATCCTTTTAAAGTTTGAAAATCCTTGATCACTTGACAAATTTTCAATTTCAGACATTTCGACCTCAACCAATTTGAAAACCTTTTTGACTTTATTCATATTCACATTCTGAATTGGAAATTCTATATCAGAATACAGTTTGTCAGATCCACACATTTTATACATGATAACATTTAGATCATCATTCGAAATATAACCTGATTTGGGAATGTAGTTTTTATGAAAACTTTCGTCACTTTGAGAATGTGAACTCGAACTTCTTTTGTCAAACTTTGTTTTGGCAGTTTCAAATTCAGTTTTATCGTTGTCACTTTCAAAAACTTTCTCAACAACATCCTTAACCAATTCTGATTCACATTCTAATTCAGATTTGGTATAAATCTAATCGAGATTATCAGGCAGTTGATCCTTTTGTTCAGTTTTCAATTTTAAGTTCAACGCCTTTTCCACCCCATCTGGTTTCTTTTTAGAATAACTAATCCGCATTGGGGGTGGAACTCGGTGATAACCCACACCTTAGTTATGATAACCGTACATATCTTCCCTTGATTTGTGTTTACCTGTCGGTTTGGGAAGTATGTGATCTAAAACATAAGATGCTGCAAAGTAACTTATCAACTTCTTATCAACCCTTTCCATTTCTATCCTAGTGGTTTATAGCTCTTGTTCTAACTTTGAAATTGTGTCAATATGATTATTAATTTCTATTTGTTTATCCATGACAGGATATTTGAGCATCGAAATCGTTGAATCATTTTCATTATTTGCGACACAAAATTGGTTGATTGCTTTGTTAAGTTTATCATAGGCTTCTTTCGTACTCTTTAAGTCACTCGTCAGATTATCTGTATTTTTTTCAATATTTTATATTTCTCATCTTTTTCAATGTAAGATTTGCACGGTTCTTTGCATTTCGTGCATTGAAACTGTGTTTCTGACTTATCTGTTTTAACACTTTTAACCTCTTCTTCAGCTGACTCGACCACGACTTTCTGAAAATCTTCAGACATTTTTACTACCTCTTTCAATTGAGACATCATGACCTTTTCAGCGATCTCGGCCAGGTTTTCAACATTCTTTTCCTTTGTCACATCTATAATCTCTTCTACAGGTTCTTTCTTTTCTTCTTCAAAGTGTAGGTCACTATAGTTTCTTTCTTCGCTGAAGAAACCTGCAAAAAATTTAAACAATAACCTCTTTTGTTGGAATATTGAATTTTGTAGGATCCAACTCTGATGCTTCAGAATCATAATAATCACCTTCTGGATTTTCATCAAAAGTAGCTTCTGCACAATCTCGGCCAGTAATGCAAGGCTGTCAGTTTTGGGAATATAATTATTCCACTTGAACCCTTCATCTTCCTGAGTTACAACCAACGCCTTATCTTTAGTCTTTGATGAACCATCCTCGATAGGAATGTCTTGACATATTCGACGAATGTTGAGAGTTCTTGTGATAGATCACCCTCTTGTAGTAGTCACTACCAAAAGGATTACTGTTGTCATGAACCTCTCTGTTTGTGCATTCACGTTTGAAGTGGCCTTTTTCTATACATTTAAAGCATGTCTCTTTGGATTTATCAAACCCTAACTTCGAGTCTGGTCCTCCAATACCATTCATCCCGGTGATCTCCATGAATTGTTGTGCTCTATGAACCACACTTACCATACACCATTTGATGTCGATCAGTTCCATCTCTTTCGGATATATCTAATCATAATCTTCTTTTGTTTTTTATGAATTCCCAATCCTTCCTGCTATAAGACTTTCATATAATTCTAGGATAGACACAAGAAACGTCATGTGCTCCTTTGCTGTTGTTTCATTAAAGGCGTGTGTGTTTTGAAAATTAACAGGAATGTTGCACTAGATAACGTGTGGATTAGAATTATTCTGGCTTGAGTAGTTGTTTGAGCTTTGCGAGGATTGAGTACTTTGTATCGGAGTGTTCGGCTCAAAACTTGGGTAAGGTGAAAAGCCACCACAACTACTGGAATTGCTAGATGAAGTTCTAGATGATGTGTCTGCGCTAAAGATTGTTTGTATCTTTGGGCTTTGAATATTTGTTGAACCACTACCCTTGTAATAGAGATCAACATCTTGCTGAACATTCGAGCTTTTCATTTTAGCCATTTTTCTTAACTCGAGTTCATGCCCTTCTAACTTCTCAATGAACTTACTCAGGTTTAAGTTTTCATATTCTATAGAATTGCTCTTCAGAATCATCAGATACGTTGACCATACACCTTGTGGTAGGGCATCTGCCAACTTATCCACCCATTCTTCATCTTCTTTTTCAATTTTCAACCGTTTCATTTCAGCAACAAGATGACAATATCTTTCAATGAGTTACTTTAATGACTATCCTTTTAAAGCTGTAAAGATACCGAATTCTTTCTTTAACAAAGCTTTCTTGCTTTTCTGCATAGACACTCCCTTGATACTTCAATTTCAAATCAATCCAGATGGATTGTGCAGTTCCTTGATGTTGAAGTAGCGTGAATATGTCTTCCTTGATTGCTTGTTGAAGAAGATTCAACATCTTTTTCTCTCTCATGAACTTTTCTTTATCTGTTTGAGTGATCTGAGTTAAGCTAATCTTTTGACCATTCTTCCCCATGGACATGGTGTATTCTTCTTCTATCGACATCCAACAATCCAGATAATTAGCTTGTACCCAGTTTTCAAACCTCTCATGCCATCCTATGTAATCATCCATACACATAAGCTTGGTGGCTTCGTCAAGGTTCCCATTTCGTTGTCTAAAGTGAAGTTTTGAACCACTGTTGTGGGGGTAGTGGGAAACGCGTTCTAAAACTCGTTTTCCATTGTAAAAGTAGGTTGGTACGGATGAAAGAACTTTGGTGCGAAAGAGTAGTTCATGCGGATGTACAAGAAACTAATTGAAAAAGATCATTTGGAGTGGATGTAACAGGTTCATGCGAACTAAAAAAAAAAACAACCAAAAATTAGTTAAGTTCATGCGAAGGTAATATTTTGAAACGGACAAAGATTACTTCCGTGCGGGCGTAGTTCCTTCGTGCGAACGTGAAAAATCAAGTTTTCTCGTTTTTTGACATTTTGAACTTGATTCTGATTGGATTTTAAGCTGAATTTTCAGAGGCTTTGTTAAAAACGTGTTTTTTTACAACCGTCGAAAAAATCAGTGCATTTTAATGGTTAAATGTGTGAGAAATGAAAATGAGTAGAAAATGTGTATAAAGAAGTCTTCAATGTCTAGATCTTGTAGAATGTCTCAGATATTAGCCTCCAAGCTTTGATATCACTTGTAAAGACCGTTTTCCATAGACATTTAGCTCAGGTAATATCTATAACCTAGTCATAATGTGCGAAATCCATTACAATTAGGCGACAATATAAGATTAGTTAATTTTTCAATGATTTCATTAATTTGTCAACGGTTACATTCAAGAAATAAATCCGACAGAGTTTCGCCGTCAATTCAGCAAAATCTACCAAACACTAAGTCTTCACGACTATTTATACTACATCAGGTTACCCTTGTGCGGACTAGTACCTCCATACGGATGTGGCTACATCCGTGCGGACTAACCTCATCCGTGTGGAAGTGAAACATCCATACGGATGTAATACATACAATCATGAAATCTAACATTATGATCTTATTACATACTTTACACGACTCGATGACGCAGGCAACAGATATTGTGTATCAACAATATTACATACAAAGTTTATATGTTTAAAGTCTACTTAAAACATTAACTATAGTTTGACCATTAGAGTTCACGACTAAAAGTTTTGTCTCGTTTGGACTTGCATCAAATCGGAGGCGCTTGAGTGCAATGTGTTTGTTCCAAGCCCGTCTTGGTCCTAACTAGATGATTTACCTACATCATCCAAACACGAGTTAGTAAAACAATTTATACAAACATATTTCATTCCAACATTCCGTCAAAATGCAACGGTCTTACTTCCAAAATTTATTCTTGTGGAACCACTTCACACCATAGTTTCTAAATCATCCAAACTCTTCATTTTCCTTCTAATTTTCTTTTTAACAGTAAGGTGTTGTTTGTTTTTAAAGAGGTAAAATGTATGCAGTTTGTGGACCACATCTGGAGAAGAAGAGGTGGACCAAACCTCTGCAGTCTGCAAAGAGAAGGTTGTTTGTTTTTTTTAACATATGTTGACTTCTAAAATAAACTGGTGGTAGTGTACGAACGGAGATGCTGGGTGGCGCTGGCGCTGGATGGTGGTAGTGGACTGTGGTGGTGGGTGGTGGACGTGGACGGTGGTGGTAGACAGTGATGGTGGGTGGGGGACGGTGGTGGTGGGTGGTGGACGGTGGTGTTGGTGGTGATGGACGGTGCTGGTGGTGATTGACGGTGCTGGTGGTGGACCTTGTACGTTGGTGGTGTTTCACCCTCTTCAAACCATAGAAGATCTTAGAAGTGGTTGGGCTAAGTTTGTGTCGCAACCCCCCGACCCCACTCCGGGAGCGGGAGCCGCGGACAACAGCTGGTGGTATTGGTGTTTATTAATTTGGCAGCGGAAATGAGAAATCAGGATCGTAGTTAGGAAATGAATTTCAGAGTTTCAAAACACCAAACTTTTATATTAAACAAATGGGATAAAACCCATGTTTCACTCATAATATCTTTATAGAGATAAAACCATAATTATTGAAAACATAAACTTTTATTTAGGTAACTTTTATAGCCACTTTCTTTAAGCCTTCAGTGCTCCATAGCTGGCTTCTTATGGCTTCACATTAAGTTACCTGAAACGTGTTTTAAAATCATTTTATGAGTAAGAAATACTGGCGAGTGCATCCCAGCTTAATAGAAAATGCTTTTATAACTTTACAGGATTGAGAGCGATTACAATGTTTATACCTACCCAATTACTCATTTAGTATTTGTCACGTTGGCAGTTACAATGACCGTGGTCATATTACTATTGGCTAACTCTTTGTCCAATAGTAACGCTTGACTAGTAGTGTCATGGCCCCCGACCCGGTCTGACCCGTTTCAGGAGCCGCGGGACAGAAAATCCCGTGGTATTTATTTAATTGAGTTTAACAGCGGAAGATTTCATCAGGATCTTTTTAAAACTGAAATTTCCTGATTATTTTATTTCATATTCGGGATAAAACCCCGGTAATTTACAATCATATGATTTCACGGAGAAATCTTTATTTTACAAAACATGTTTCCTTATTTTATATTGAGCCACTTCCTTAAGCTTATAGTGCTTCGCGGCATTTTTCCTGGATCACAACGGATCACCTGAAACATGTTTGAAAAAGGTTTTATCAGTGGGGAAATGCTGGCGAGTCACTCAATTTGCATTAAACGACACAGTTATAAATTACAGCATAAGAGCGATTACAATGGATTCTATCTTATTGTTATATGGCTCCCTGATGGTCATACCACTATTGGGTCCTGTCACCCAAGTAGTGATGATTATCACTGTTAGGGCTTATTTGCCTAACCTGTGTTAGGGCTTATTAGCCTAACCCCGTGAGAAATTAGTAATGTGCACAATACCCTACTAGCCATTGATTAAGATTACCACGACTTACTCCCTGTAATTATAACATTTGAAAATAATTTGAGGTATTGTAAAACAGTTGATAAAAAGAGAATGACTCACATTGCAGATTTATTTGAGCAGAGCCTAGCCTACTGATTAGCCTTTTAACCTAAATTTAATAACATGCACACGAACTCGGTTAGTAACTAATACAGCATTTACGATAGCTCACAAGATTAACACCTTCACAACGAATGACAAAGTGCGATACTTAAACATCAATCGAATTAACGACGAATGACAAAGCATAAACCCTAATGTGGGCATCACTTAAACATCCATCGGATAGTTTTAATCGATCGGACATTGAATCGTAGCAGCGATTGAGTTAATACCTGGTATCGGAGCAGCGCCTCGCTAATATAATTGCTATTTTCAACTTCAGAGTAATATTAATTCGTTTTTGAGAGTTTTGATCGGCACCAGTGGACTGTGCAAGTGACGGGCTATTTATAGCTGAAATTAAGGCCTTACGCGGCCCGCGTAAGCCTTCAGCTTACACTTACGCGGCCCGCCTGACCGCCCAGTCTACGAGTAGGGTTGACTAGTCATACGTAGGTGCACCAGATGGACGACATGTGGCATGGTTACGCTTATCCGGTCAACCCAGTATTGACGCGTCCTGCGTAAGACATGTATTGTCTTTTACGAGGCCCGCCTGAGACCCAACATTTTTTTTTTCTTGGTTTTTAATATGTTTTAGGGTTTCAGGGGTCCGGGTTTGAACTTACGGGTATTTTTTAGGATAATTTTGAGAGTCCTTACATTCTCCCCACCTTATTTAAAATCTCGTCCTCGAGATTCATTGAAATAAGTGAGGATTCTTTCGTTTCATCTCTGATTCCAGCTCCCAAGTGTATTCAACTGCTCTCTTTGAATCCCACTTGACTTTGACAAGTACTAACCGTTTGTGTTTGAGAAATTTCACTTTTCTATCTTCGATTTGAAGAGGTTTCTCAACAAATTTTAACTTTTCGTTTACCTCTATATCTTGGAGAGGTACTACCAAAGATTCGTCTGATAGGCATTTCTTGAGGTTGGATACATGAAATACATCATGTACTCCAGCTAACTCTTCTGGTAGTTGTAAACGATAAGCAACTGGTCCTATACCTTGGATCACTGGGAATGGTCCTACGTATCTTGGACTTAGCTTTCCTTTCTTACCAAATCGAACTACTCCTTTCCAAGGTGAAACTTTCAATAGTACTTTGTCTCCAATTTGAAATTCAAGTGGCTTGAGTCGATTATCTGCATAACTCTTTTGACGATCTCGAGCAATCTTTAGTCTTTCTTTGATTTGAGAAATTTTGTCGGTGGTCTCTTGCACTATCTCGGGACCTGATAATTGACTTTCTCCTATTTCTGCCCAACAAACTGGAGTTCTGCACTTTCGTCCGTACAGTGCCTCGAATGGGGCAGTTTCAATGCTGGCATGATAACTATTGTTATAGGAGAATTCAATTAACGGTAAGTGATCGTCCCAATTTCCACCAAAATCTATAACACATGCTTGGAGCATGTCTTCCAGAGTTTGAATTGTTCTTTCACTTTGTCCGTCTGTTTGTGGATGATATGCCGTACTTAAATTTAGTCGAGTTCCCATTGCTTCTTGGAAACTTGTCTAGAAATGGGAAGTGAAACGACTATCCCTATCTGATACAATGGAGAGTGGAACTCCATGTAAGGATACTACTTCGTCTACATACAACTTTGCTAACCTTTCCATGCTAAAGGTTTCTTTCATATGTAGAAAATGAGCTGATTTGGTTAATCGATCCACAATTACCCAAATCGCATCATTACCTTTTCTGGTTTTGGGTAACTTAGTAACAAAATCCATTGTTATGAGTTCCCATTTCCATACATGCATTTCTAATTGTTGCAGTAGACCTGAAGGTTTCTGGTGTTCTGCCTTAACTTGTGAACAGGTAAGACACTTAGAAACATATCGGCTATGTCCTTTTTCATTCCTATCCACCAAAAGTTATTTCTTAAGTCTTGGTACATTTTATTGTTCCCAGGGTGTATGGTATACCTAGATTTATGAGCTTCTTCTAAAATCTTATTTCTTAATTCTCCCTGCTTAGGTACCCAAATTCTTCTTTGGTGGAATCTCCAAATTCCATCAGATCCTTGTTCTAATTCTTTTATTCGTCCCTTCATTCCTTCAGCAGCATCCTCTATTGCTGTCTTTTGAGCATTCTTCAGTTGTTCCATTAAATCTAACTGTAGATTTAATCTAAGAGCACGAACCCGTCGTTGTTTCTCATGATACTTACAACTTAAAGCATCAGCTACTACGTTTGCTTTTCCCTCGTGATATTGAATATCACAGTCGTAGTCACTTAGGATCTCCATCCATCTCCTTTGCCTCATGTTTAATTCTTTTTGTCCAAAAATATATCTTAAACTTTTGTGATCCGTATAGACAGTAAATTTACTTCCGTACAGATAATGTCTCCAAATCTTAAGGGCAAAAATTATGGCTCCTAATTCTAAGTCATGAGTTGTATAATTTTCCTCGTGCTTTTTCAATTGCCTTGAAGCATACACAATTACCTTCTTGCGTTGCATAAGCACACATCCTAATCCTAGTTTTGAAGCATCACAGTAAACTTCAAAATCTTCAGTTCCTTCTGGCAAGGCTAGGATTGGAGCATTTGTTAACTTTTGCTTTAGAATCCTAAAAGCTTCTTTTTGTTTAGGTCCCCATTCAAACTTGACTTCTTTACAGGTTAGCTTAGTTAATGGTACAGCTATCTTGGAAAAATCCTTAATAAACCGTCTATAATATCCAGCTAAACCTATAAAACTTCTAATTTCCATTGCGGATTGGGGAATCTTTCATTTGGTGATTGCTTCTATCTTAGCAGGATCTACGTGAATACCTTCGTGATTTACCATGTGCCCTAAAAATTGTACTTCTTTTAGCCAAAATTCACACTTCGAGAATTTGGCATAAAACTTTTCTTTTCTTAACAAAGTTAAGAGTGCATGCAAGTGCTGACTTTTGGAATAAATAAGTATATCATCTATGAAGACAATTACAAATTTATCCAAATATGGTTTACAGATTCTATTCATCATGTCCATGAATGCGGCAGGAGCATTCGTTAACCCAAAGGGCATGCCTGTAAACTCGTAATGACCATACCTAGTTCTGAAAGCAGTTTTAGGTATGTCTTCTTCTTGTACCTTCAATTGATGATATCCGGAGCGTAAATCAATTTTAGAAAAGTATCTAGCTCCTTGAAGTTGATCGAAAAGATCATCAATCCTAGGTAATGGGTATCGATTCTTAATTGTAACCTTATTCAATTCTCTATAATCGATACACATTCTCATTGAACCATCCTTCTTCTTTACAAACAACACTGGTGCTCCCCACGGGGATGAACTAGGTTGTATGAAACCTTTACTTAGTAATTCATCTAATTGCTTTTTCAGTTCTAACATTTCGGTGGGTGCTAACCGATAAGGTGCCTTAGCTATCGGTGTAGTTCCTGGAATTAGATGAATCCTAAATTCTACTTCCCTATCAGGTGGTAATCCTGGTAATTCTTCTGGGAATACATCTGGGTATTCTGAGACTACAGGAATCTCCTTAAGTTCTTTACCCTTAGTACTAATGATTACTGAAATCATATATACTATTCCTTGCTTTCGTTCATAACTAGCAACTTTCATTACTGATATGAACTTCATGGGTTTACGTGGTTTATCTCCTGTAATCATTATTACTTCCCCAGTAGGTGCCTGAATCTCTATAGAATTTTTATCATAAAGGATTCGAGCATGGTTGGCTACTAACCAATCCATTCCTAACACTACATCGAATTCAGCTAATTTCATAGGTAACAGTTTTGCAAAGAATTTATGACCTAAAAGTTCTATATTTCCTTCCCGCAAAACCTTATCTATTTTAACAGAATTCCCATTTGCTGTTTTGACTGTAAAAATCTGCCTAAGGTTGGTTAAGGGTAATTTAAGAGCTTGGCAGAATGAAGTATTTATGAAACTTTGGTTTGCACCAGAGTCAAATAATACTTTTGCGTAAATGTTGTGAACTAAGAACGTACCAGCTATCACATCTGGAATGAGTTCTGCCTCCTGAGTAGTTAATTGGAAGGCTCGAACATTCTTCTTGGTAGCTCCATCGGCCGGCTTGGCTTTGTTGTCTGCCGGTTTGACTAATTTAGGACATTCTGTTTTGAAAAGCCCATTTTCTCCACAGTTATAGCAGACTGTAAATTTCTTCCTCCTACATTCTTCTTCTTGATGCCCTGGAATTTTGCAAAAATTGCAATATACTTTGCATCTTCCAAAATGTTTCTTTTTACAATTCCTGCAGAACTGAGGAATTGAAGATTGCCCTGTTCCTCTTATCTTGAAGCTATTATTGTTACCCGTACGAAATCCTTGGGTAATTTTCTGAGCCAGTTCCTTTTTCCTGTTTTCATCTCTTGTGCGTACCAGTTCGTCAGTTAAGGTGTTAGCTAATTCCACAGCATCGTCAATAGTGCGAGGTCTCGCAGCTTTAACGATGTTACAGATTTCGCTAATTAATCCCCAAATATAGCGGGAAATAAGTACCGGTTCTGGCGAAGCCAGTGTTGGTACCACTCTAGCATATTCGAAGAATGTCGAAGTATAACCACGACAATCTACACCCGTCATACGATGATTTAGGAACTTATTTGCCATTTGATCTTTTTCATATTCGGGACATAATTTTCTTTCTACAAGATTCTTAAATTCTTCCCAATTCAAGGCATATGCCATATTTCTTCCTTTGGCTTGCAGTACAGTATTCCACCATTCTAGTGCTCCTTCTTTGAAAAGATTCGACGCATACATGACCTTATCGTCCTTGTCACATTTACTTATTGCAATCACTGCCTCGGTTTTCTCTAACCAACGCAGTGCCGCAGTTGCTCCTTCATTTCCTGCAAATTCAGCGGGTTTACAAGCAAGAAATTCTTTGTAAGTGCAACCAGGTGTTGCAGTTTTCATTTTCTTAGGGAGCGGAGCTTGCCGTGGTTCATTATCATGATTAGTATGATTACCACCTCCATTTATGCTATTACTGAAGTTATCTTCAGAAATACGTTTGCTGGGAATTATTTGTTGAGGTTCAACAGGTTTCTGGGCAGCAGCAAGTATTGCTGGAATAGCATTGGCTATCCCTTGAGCAACGATATTTTCTATATCTTGCCTAGTCATAAATTGATCCTCTGGGTGTTGTTCAGAATGGTTAACCTCATTTACTGGTTCATTATTAGCGTTTTCCATCTGATAATTAATATATAATTTATTAGTATTGAATAAATAAAAATCATACACAAATAATTATATAAATTTCACAATACACATATAGTCAAAACTATCGATTTCTCGATTCCCATTTTTATATTTTATAATATGCGTCATTACACACCTTTATCTTACAAAGTTTTATTTTATAGTTATTTTACAGACTATATTCTACTTATTTATTTTACAACCACAGTTTCACATTCTCACAACACACTATCCCTCGTTAGTTGGTATTTCAGTAACGACGTTCCCTCTCGTCATATTTCTAGGAGATCTGTTCTCCTACTTCCCTGATCCTATTTCCTGCATCCACCAGCTCCTCGCCAAAGTGGCGGAGTTCAGCTAAATTCTCATTGCTCATCGGTGGGTATGGTATAGGTTCCGGGTCGAACTGAGGGAGAAAGGAATAAGGACAATTGAGCAGGTTTTGGAACTGCCAATCATTAGTCCACCACTCATCCTTTCCTAGAGGTTGGGTGTGGATTATTGGTTCTGGGATTGCTGGTTCCAAGTTTATAGGGAGTTGATTTTCAATAGGATAAGAGTAGATATTATTATTAATAGGCCTGACTATATCACAGCTCGCCAATGCACGATCTAATTCCTCCTGAAATGGTAACTCCTCAATTTGTCTAGAGCTTTCCCCAATTTCTAGCTGGGTTTGCCTAGAACCTTTCCCAAACTCCATTTCCATTTGCCTATAAATTTCTCCGAATTCCATTTCCATTTTCCTAGAATCTTCCCTGACTTCAATCCCCTTTCCTTTATCTAATGGATTTTCTATTTTAGGAAGTCTCTTGGCTGGCTTTCTCCTACGTACACGCCTCACCCATACAAATCTCTTTCTTTTCTTAGGTTTTGGCTTTTCCAGAGGTGGAGCATTGAATTCCATAGGTTCTTCTATGTCGGGTATATACCTATTGAAATCTCTGGAAACCTCTATTTTTACCGGATAGAGATTTAGATTTTGAAGGGCTTCAGACAGGTCATTCATGCTGTTTAGCATATATGCAAAATACACACAAAATGCTAAGTTAAAATTTTATAACAAAATTTCACAGATAACCTCTAAATATTATTTCATATCTTGTAACTAATTTAATACAAAAGACAACTAATAATTAAAACATATTAGGGTTTACAGTAAACTTATTTATTCACTGGATAAGGTTTCTGGCTTTGTAGGTGATAAGGATACTAAAACTTGATTTAGGTATTTAAAGATTTGCATTTACTGCTACAGTAGCTAGCATATAAAGATCTGTCCATTTTTCATCTAACTTGTCTTCCCATGGTGGGTTATTGCCTATTTCTTGGGTTTTCCGATTAACTTTCTTTTCTCGGGATTTCTTTATTTTTTCCTGACTTTTCCTAATAATCAAACTTCTTTTATTAGGAGAAAGTGGTTCCTCGTAATGTGCCTTTCGAACAAATATTCCTTCATCAATATCTGTTGGGTATTTTGAGGAATTTGTTTGGGATGAACTTCCCTTCTCGTTGGAAGACCTATCTAATCTAAAATAGATGTTTGAAAGCTTTTGCTTACCCATACTGTAACTAACAAATAGTTAATAAAACACATAATCACATAATGGCAATCAGGAAAAATTAAGTATTTCTAAATACTTAATAGGCTTAACTCAGTGGCTCTGATACCACATTTTTCTGTCACGGCCCCCGACCCGGTTTGACCCGTTTCAGGAGCCGCGGGACAGAAAATCCCGTGGTATTTATTTAATTGAGTTTAACAGCGGAAGATTTCATCAGGATCTTTTTAAAACTGAAATTTCCTGATTATTTTATTTCATATTCGGGATAAAACCCCGGTAATTTACAATCATATGATTTCACGGAGAAATCTTTATTTTACAAAACATGTTTCCTTATTTTATATTGAGCCACTTCCTTAAGCTTATAGTGCTTCGCGGCATTTTTCCTAGATCACAACAGATCACCTGAAACATGTTTGAAAAAGGTTTTATCAGCGGGGAAATGCTGGCGAGTCACTCAATTTGCATAAAACGACACAGTTATAAATTACAGCATAAGAGCGATTACAATGGATTCTATCTTATTGTTATATGGCTCCCTGATGGTCATACCACTATTGGGTCCTGTCACCCAAGTAGTGATGATTATCACTGTTAGGGCTTATTTGCCTAACCTGTGTTAGGGCTTATTAGCCTAACCCCGTGAGAAATTAGTAATGTGCACAATACCCCACTAGCCATTGATTAAGATTACCACGACTTACTCCCTGTAATTATAACATTTGAAAATAATTTGAGGTAATGTAAAACAGTTGATAAAAAGAGAATGACTCACATTGCAAATTTATTTGAGCAGAGCCTAGGCTACTGATTAGCCTTTTAACCTAAATTTAATAACATGCACACGAACTCGGTTAGTAACTAATACAGCATTTACGATAGCTCACGAGATTAACACCTTCACAACGAATGACAAAGTTCGATACTTAAACATCCATCGAATTAACGACGAATGACAAAGCGTAAACCCTAATGTGGGCAGCACTTAAACATCCATCGGATAGTTTTAATCGATCGGACATTGAATCGTAGCAGCGATTGAGTTAATACCCGGTATCGGAGCAGCGCCTCGCTAATATAATTGCTATTTTCGACTTCAGAGTAATATTAATTCGTTTTTGAGAGTTTTGATCGACACCAGTGGACTGTGCAAGTGACGGGCTATTTATAGCTAAAATTAAGGCCTTACGCGGCCCGCGTAAGCCTTTAGCTTACACTTACGCGGCCCGCCTGACCGCCCAGTCTACGAGTAGGGTTGACTAGTCATACGTAGGTGCACCAGATGGACGACATGTGGCATGGTTACGCTTATCCGGTCAACCCAGTATTGACGCGGCCCGCGTAAGACATGTATTGTCTTTTACGCGGCCCGCCTGAGACCCAACATTTTGTTTCTTCTTGGTTTTTAATATGTTTTAGGGTTTCAGGGGTCCGGGTTTGAACTTACGGGTATTTTTTTAGGATAATTTTGAGAGTCCTTACAAGTAGTGTATACAAAACCCCACATACCGGCAGTAATTGTAGAATACAAAGACTCAATCACTGTAAGTATAATTGAAAATATTTGAGATTTTTTTTAATACAGTTTGGTAGAAAAAGAGAATGACTCACATTGTAGACTTATGTATTTCTACAGCTTCCTGTTGATTTTCCTACTTATTTTCTATTAAAAACATACAATGCACACGTGTTATTAAAATAACCCAAGTCACTTTAGCCATACAACACGAGACAGAACCCCAACGAACTTAGTCAGGCAGAGCCTTGACATGCGTTACGGGGCCCTAGATCAATCGGGTAGGGTAACGAGTTAGTGATCGGGGGTTAAAATACTTACAACGGGGCAGAGCTTCGTGTTTTAGGGGTATAATATCGAGCTATAATATTTGCACCATAGGGAGAGGGAGAAAGAAAAGAGATGAACGATTGTGAAGGGCAGACTGAAGCTCAATTTATAGTGAATTTGTGCCTCTCTCGCGCCTCGTAACCCCCTGCCCCTGATCCTCTCACGCCCTGCGAGGGTACCCTAGCTACGGCTAGGGTTGCCTCCTCACAACCCAAGATTCGACAGGTGTGGGACACGTGTCACAAGGAAAACTCAGCTAGCCACAGGCTGTCGCGCCCTGTGATGTGTGTAAAATACAACATATAAATTACATCAAATGAGACATAAAACTAACCCTTTTTTAGTACTAATGTTGGAAAAAGTGTGCTTTTGTCTTCCTTTTGTATTTTTCAGGACCAAATGAGCTTAAATGAACAAAAGGAATAAATATGCAGCAAAATCTAACATAAATACAAAGAAAAGGAATAAATGTGGCATGCCCGACCCCTCGACAGCATCTTCCCAAGCAAAAACAAGAAACAGAAGGCTAACCACAACCCCGTGCCCAGCGGACACGGGGGCGTGGCCAGGTGTCTGCAGAAAATGACAAAGTTATAGAAACTTCTATTCCCAGCACGGGGGCGTGCCCAGCTCAACACGGGCCGTTGTCAACGCTAAGATTCGCAGAATCTTGCAAATCTTGATAGTACAGATACGCTTCGGCAAACGGGGCCGTGCCCAGCGAACACGGGGGCGTGTGGAGCCTAATGTAGACAATTGCAATTAATGAAGAAAGAGAAAGAGGATGGCCATGAGGCCGTGTTCGGGCTTCTGTACAGGCTATAAATAGGGGTGCTTGGTTCATTTCAAAGGCATCCCTTGACAAACCACCTCTCTCCCACTTCACCACCACCCACATCCACCACCATCATCCATCATCCACCTTAGAGTGTGTGTAGTAGTCTTGGGATCCACGATTGATAGTAAGAGTTCTTGTCAATCAAAGGCCATGTTTGGCTAAGTCTCTTACATCACTTGGTGAAAACAAGCATTTAATGTAATACTTTTGATTTTTAATCTTTTCGCACTTTTTATTTGGTTTTGTATTAATGACTTTAACAACTAGTTTCTTATGTTGAAGGTGAAACTTCCTTATCATTTGTCAGTGCTGTCTTGGCATTATTTTACTGTCTATATAAAATAAAAGATTTTCACCAGTCATATCTCTATGGTCTATATAGAGATATGTTGGCTACCTGGTCGGGGGTTAAGGGAATGGTTTGGTAAGGTTCTTGCCTTGTTCAGTGTATAGATCCTGTAAGGACCTGGGTCAAGCTTACTAGGACCTCCTTCAATACCCACTGGTATTGGATGGCGGGGGTGCGAATGGCTTGATCCCCTCATATGTAAACTACTATTAATACATTAACCCTGCTACTTGGAATTGTATCCCTGCTGACTCAAACCACTTAGCGGAGGGTAACGTCGCCTTCAAAAGAGGGGCCTACCACATTACGCATTAATAACTTAATTAATTATCTTTCAATATTCCGAACCTTTGGGATTGTATCCTTGCTGACTCAAACCACTGGGTTGAGGGTAACGTCACATTGAAAAGAGGGGCCTACTACTATAACTAAGATAATCTCCTAAAAAGTGTAAAAGTGCGGAAATCATCAAAGGTTACATTAAAGGCGAGTCGGATCCAAGTGATTCATCTTGTCTATCTGTTTTTATTTTTTTTTATTTTTCAGCATTTTTTGTTTTTATTTTTCATGTTTAAAACCTTTTCTAAAACTTTTGATTTGATTAGACGTTGAGGATAAACCGGTACTAAAAGCTCTTGTGTCCTTGGACGACCTCGGTATCTTACCAACGCTATACTACGCTCACGATGGGTGCACTTGCCCATATGTGTGTTTAGTGTTAGTAGAATATCGTGTTTTATAAATTTAAAACTTGACTAATGTGTTAAAAAGGGCTTAAAATATCAATAAAAACATATAACGCTACACACGCATCAAGTTTTTGGCGCCGTTTCTGGGGACACAAGGATTTTAAAAAAGTTTAAAATCAACGGCCTAATCAGTTTTTCAAAACCTTTTTAAAACTGCGCGCACATTTTTACATTTTTAGGTAGTTTTTGCATTACAGTAGTCTAAACACGGGGTCGTGCTCACTTAACACGCCCCCGTGCTGCATAATTTTTACAAAACTCCCAGATACAAAGTCTGAACACGGGGTCGTGTTCGCTGAACACACCCCCGTGCTACACAAAACCAGTTACATTTTTTTAAAACGCCCAGATACAGAACCTGGACACTGGGCCGTGCTCACTGAACACGGGGTCGTGTCCAGCCTTTTTTTCGGTTTCTATTTTTGTTTTCTGGTCCCGAGACTCTGTTGCGATCTGCTGAGTGATTCTTATGGATCAATACTCAGGAGGTTACAACTACCACTACGAGGAGGATGATTATAGGGAAGAGTATTGTACCATTTGTGGTAATCCTCATTCGGTGCAGTATTGTGACCTCTTTGAACCATCCCCTTCATACACCTACTAAGAGGAGCCCATGTACGAGCCATCCACTTCATACACATCCTATGAAGAACCAAGGTATGAACCTTCTCTCTCATACTCATGTTTTGATGAACCAAGGTATGAGCCCTCATACTCATACTTTGACGAACCAAGATATGAGCCTACACCTTCATATGCTTACTATGAGGAACCATGGCGTGAACAACCCACCTCATATGAGTATTATGAAGAACCAAGTTACGACCCTTATCCGTCATATACTTACAATGAGGAACAATGGTATGAACCATCTACCTCATATAAGTACTATGAGGAACCAATGATCGAACTATGCTAATAAAAGATGATGCATTTAAAATTAACATTACACCGGTTCTATGTTTTTTTTCAAATTTCCTTTATTAATAATATTACAAATGATAAAGATCTTTGTGTTAATATAATGCCTAACAACATTTTCGAAAAATTAAGTATTGGTGATTTTTCTCCACTTCAAATACCCATTTTTCTATCTAATCGGAAAACAATAAAATCAATGGGGGTAGTTGAAGATGTGCTAGTCCAAACAAATAAAATGGTAATCCCAACCGACTTCGTCATCCTTGATGACACTCCACTAGTGTTGGAACGACCTTTTGTAAAAACCCACGAAGCTTTGAAAAATCGGAAGCATAATAATCTACCCATTCAATTAGGGGCATTCAAAAGAAGTTTCGATCTTCAGCGTTCAATGAAATATCCATTCGGCAATGATGACCCCCTAATTGAAGATGAAGATGAGCCACCCGATACACGAGAAGAAATTGACCACTTTGTTGAAGAAGAGGTCGCCATTGAACAAACCTTCTTGGTTCTTGATCAAAATGAGCAACCAAATAAGGAGTCTCCTAAAGACCCACCACTTGAGCTCAAAGAACTTCCAAAAGGTTTGGAATATGCTTTTCTCGACAAATACGGTAAGTTACCTGTAATTATCTCGTCAAAATTAACTAGTGTAGAAAAAGAATAATTAATCACACTTTTGAAAAAACACAAAAACGCGATTGCTTGGAAGCTTGTAGATATTAATGGAATAAGCCCTTCTATGTGCACGCACAATATTTTAATGAATGATGACTATAAATCGGTAATACAACCACAACGTAGAGTAAATCCAAATGTCCAAGAAATGGTTAAAAATATAGTCATCAAATTACTTGACGCCGGACTCATTTACCCAATCTCCGATAGTCCTTGGGTAAGTCCCGTTCAAGTAGTTCCTAAGAAAGGAGGTATGACGGTGGTCACTAATGAAAAAAATAAGTTAATACCAACAAGGACCGTCACAGGATGGAGAGTATGTATAGATTATCGTCGATTAAATGAGGCAACAAGGAAAGATCACTTCCCTTTACCTTTTATTGATCAAATGTTAGAAAGACTATCCGGTCACAAATTTTATTGTTTCTTAGACGGTTTTTAAGGTTACTTTCAAATACCGATAGCACCGGAAGACCAAGAAAAGACAACATTCACATATCCCTACAGAACTTTTTCTTATCGACGCATGCCTTTTGGTCTATATAATGCCCCCGCAACTTTTCAACATTGCATGGTGGCCATCTTCCATGATATGATAGAAAAAGACTATGGAAGTCTTCATGGACAACTTTTCTATCTTTGGAGATTCATATGACCAATGCCTCGATAACCTTGAACGAAGGCTATCCCGATGTGAGGAAACTAACCTCACCCTTAATTAGGAAAAATGCCATTTCATGGTAACAGAGGGAATAGTACTCGGTCACAAAATCTCAAGCGAAGGAATGGAGGTTGATCGAGTAAAATAGACACTATTTCTCGATTACCACCCCCATCCTCCGTTAGAGCCATCAGAAGTTTCCTAGGGCATGCCGGATTTTATAGACGATTTATCAAAGACTTTTCTAAAATCTCAAGGCCTTTAACAAAATTTGTGACAACTGTCAAAATTCTAGGTATCCGTACAAATATTAAACAGTAATTATGACTTAATGACTGTGCTGATTTACAATTAATGACTTGAACTGCTTTCTGATTATTGCTTTATACATACATGTGCATCATATATTGCTAAATGTTATGACATGATTGCATGAGAGCTTTATTGCCTCAAATGATGCATTAAGTACAGTTAGCACAGTTATCAGATAAATCAGGAAAATGCTGACGGAGTTCAGTACATAGACAGACAGTGCGTTGAGACACAGAATAAGCTAGAAACCAAGTATTACACTAGTATAGTGTATAGGAAAGTAAGGATCATAAAACTGCCTTCCTAGAGATAGTTTAAGTGCCGGAAAGTGCCTAAAACTCACATAAACTACAGAATTCTGCAGAAAATCAGCAATTCAGCATTTAAACAATTTAATATCATGCAGAAATATGCTTACATGGTCCTGAATACTTTCCTATATGTCAGGAATCAAAAGTGTCACAGATAGGTACATTAAGCACACTAAACTGCAAAGTTTAGCACCTTAACGAACCGGTAACCAACCGAACAACCGGACACTACCCGAAACACCAAATTTACACTAGAAGCACTGTTTTAACATTACCAAGCTAGTTATGGTCCCCGAACATCATAACACACCATACAAGTATCTAATAACTAAAACACTTAACTTACACTTGGATTTCAACCAATAACTTACTAGTTTAGTTTAACCTATGTCTAGACCCCCCCCCATATCTATGGCCCCAACAAGGGCCCCACTTTATTGATTTGTTTAAATATTTTAATAGATTATGTTTATGCTTTCCTAAACATAAAGACCATGAGTTAAACACTTAACATGGATTATAAGTAAACTTGAAAGTTCATCACTTCATTCCTACACTTACCAAAACATACACAAACTCTCTCTTCTCTTCTTCTTGTTCTCGGCCGACCCCAAACACCCACACACTCACCATCATTCAATCTTTCTCATCTAATCCAAGTATATACAAAGGTGTTAGAGGTTACACAAAGGAGCTAGGAGCTTACGGAAGTTCAAAGACCTTGTTCATTTGCTTTTATCCACCAGATCATCCCTAACCTTGAGCTAGTGGTAAGAACCTTGATCTTGCTATTCTACTTCTTATATTAGTGGTTAAAAGATGTTACATAATGTTGATCATAAAAGAACACTAAGAATCACAAGAAGTAAACTTGAACATAAGCTTAAAATATGAAGAAATCTTGATGAATATGAGTTGTTATTCTTGATGATTGTTATTCATACATGTATTTGATGTTGATCATCATATGATCTTGCTAGATCATGATTAAAAACATAATCTAGCAAGATGAGAGGATGAACATGATGGAAGTTAATGGATCATCCTCATGAGAAGCATGAACTTGAAAGAATATGTGGTTTTCTTGTAAAGTAATGATCAAAGTGAGTTGTTAATCATGTAGATCTAAAATTTCATGGATGGTAGTTTTACTAAATCTTGGTTCTTACATAAACAAACCTTATTTTTGGTGATTAATAAAGTATAGAAGTATATGTGTAACAAGAAAAATCCATGAAGAAATATTTTTAGAAAATATGATCATAAGTTGTAAAGATCTATCTTCTTCAAAAATGATGTTTTTAAAGAATCAACCACATTTCAAAGGGTAACAAGACTCACTAAATACCCTAGTAAGTTACTACAAATTTTTACAAATATTCAAGTTCATGAATTAGTAGATTATACTTGTTTTGGGCAAAGTTGGTAAGTACAGGTTGTTTATTGTTGATTGTGGATTGATTGTGTTGATTTTTACAAAAGAAAATGATATGCTTGAAAGCATGGAAACCTTCATTTTTAGGGGAAACTATGGCAAAATTTTTCTAAAAATTAAACACTTAGAAAAATATTTCTAAACAAACATTTACAAGTGTATTTTAAACCATAAATTGTTACAATAACTTTGCCATAATTTTTGTTACAAAAATTATAATTATTGGAGGTTGGTTTTTATAAATAAAAGTGACTAAATATGTATTTAGGAAATATATATTTAGATGACACCATGTGTGTGATTATTTGTATATTTTGTGTATTAGTTATATTGTTTTAGGACATGAAATAATATAACACATCAAAATACCAAGAATTACCATCCAAAATATTACCAAAATTTCAAGAGTATAAACATATACATTTTACACAAGTATTGGTGAAAGCGAACCAAGTAATATAACTTACAAAATATTCCGGAAAATTGATTCACAAGCATATTTTGGTAAATAATATTTTGGACACCAAGTGAATAAAAATATGATCTTTACAATTATTACAAAGTTATATCATATTTTTGACAAGAGGAAAATATATTATTTTGGGTGAATAAAAATATATATATTTTCTTGGAATTATTAGAAAATGTATTATTTTTGGGAGAAAATACACATTTCTTAAACAAACATGAAATACGATATTTGTGGGGTGAAAGATATATTTTTCTCAAATAAATATGAAATATATCATTTTTGGAAGAAAATGGATTTATATATATTTTCTAAGTTAGACTTGAAAATATATTATTTTTGGAACTTATATGGAAATACAAATATTTTTGCCAAGGGAAAAATTATAAATAATTTTTCCAAGTAATATTTTTAAAATATATATTTTGGAAATATATATGGACTTTTATTAAGGATATTATTCCGACAAAATTAATATAATATTAAGTATAAGGATACTTAATAATAACATGAAGAGACGTATTCTCGTACGTACAAATACACACCAGAATGCGACCCCAAATACATGGAAAAAATATACTAATGCAAGAATACGAATACACCCATCCTTGAGAAGGATATACCAGTTTAAATACTTGAAAAGTATTAAGTTAAAATATATTGTTAATAATTATTCCAGAATTTAATAAATATAATTTGAGTTAAAATACTTATTATTTTAACAAATAATTATAACTTGGAATAATAATGAAGACACTTTGAAACGTAACTCAAAGACACTAATTAATACTAAGTCAAGGCACGACCCGCTCGTCTAATAGATCATAGTACGTTGTAGGTAGTCGTGTTTATCAGGAGAAGCTTTGAGTTACGGTGCGAAGACGCAAGACTGTGAGTTCATGTCCCCCTTTTCTTTTAACTGTTTTCTGTTTTATAACTTCGGGGGTGAAGTACATGTTACAAACTATTTACAAACGTTATTATTTGGTATGGTTAGTTAAGGAAGGGTACTGCTCGCTTAAGACCATTAATCCTCGTTGTAGGACCGAGGGACATGAGTGATAGATCTATTTGTGTGTAGCGAGCCCCGCCCATGTTGGACCAGGGTTTGGCCCATGGGTTGACTATGTCTTACAGCCGGAAGCCCGGTGCAAAGTTTGCTAGGCTTGAGCCTTCTTGCATCACGTCACACATATTAATGGCCTTGCAAACCATTAATGGACTGTTTTCCTTGTTGCTTTCATACCAGGGTTTTCAAACATACATACATACTTTCAGTAATTACAAAGGTTTATTCATACACACAAACAAACACATGAACTCGCTCAACTTTTGTTGATGTTTTCAAACTACATGTATTTCAGGGAATTAGATGTGGATCTGGGGGGCGTTCGGAAGTTCCAAGTGTGGTTTAAGAATAAAAGATGTCATCCATGGTCTTAGGGTTTGGTCAGTGTGTCTTAACCTGGACGAGACACGTCTTCCAAATCCTGGTTTTATTTAATGTCCTTTGTCGAGTCTTTGTGAACTCTTAAACAAGTTGCATGGTTTGTACTCGAATTTGAATTCTGTGTTTTAAAACAATGTTGTTGTTATGTTTTTAAACTTATTTAGTGGATGAACATCTTCGGTTTTATCATATAGTTGTTGTTATGATTGAATGCAATGATATTAAGCAAGTCACACATAATCACGCTTCTGCAAAAGTCAGGGTGTGACAAAATTACTTGAAAAAGATGCTCCTTTCATCTTTGACAAGGATTGCAACCATGCATTTCTAACACTAAAAGAAATGCTAGTCAATGCACCTATCATGATAGCGTCTGACTGGAAATTACCTTTTGAAATCATGTGTGATGCAAGTGACTTTGCAGTTGGAGCCATCTTGGGGAAAAAAAAAGATAAGCATTTTCACCTAATATATTACGCTAGTAAAACACTTAACGATGTACAAGAAAATTACACAACAACGGAAAAAGAATTACTAGCTGTAGTGTTTGCTTTTGATAAATTTCGTTCTTATCTTGTTCTTTCTAAAACGATAGTTTATACAGACCATGCAACCATTCGTTATCTCTTTAAGAAACATGATGCTAAACCGCGTTTATCAAATGGATTCTACTCCTCCAAGAGTTCGACATTGAAATAAAAGACAAAAGAGGAGCAGAAAACACCGCTGCAGATCATCTTTCCCGCTTGGAAGATCTAGCTTTGGAGGCAACTAGGGATGAGCTAATCAATGAAAAATTCTCAACGGAGTCCCTAGAAATGGTGGAATACCAAGAAGAGCCATGGTACGCCGACTATGCTAACTACTTAGCTAGTGGAATGGTCGCAAAAGGATGGCCACATCATCAAAGAAAAAATTTCTTTTCCGATGTAAAACATTATTTTTGGGAAGATCCTTATCTTTTCAAAATGTGTGATAACCAACTTATCCGCCGATGCGTACATGGTAGTGAAGCAAGAAGAATACTCTGCCATTGTCATGAAGGTCCATACAAAGGACATCATGGTGCCGCTAGTACCGCACGAAAGGTATTTGATACAGGATTTTATTGGCCAACCATTTACAAAGACGCCCAAAGTCTTATCAAAACATGTGATGCTTGCCAACGATCAGGTAATATTTCTTCCAAAAATGAAATGCCACAAAATGGCATTCTTGTTTGTGAAATTTTTGATGTGTGGGGACTCGACTTTATGGGACCTTTCCCACCGTCAAAAGGAAACAAATATATACTTGTGGCAGTGGATTACTTGTCAAAATGGGCCGAAGCCGAAGCTCTTCCAACAAATGATGGAAGACTTGTGGTAAAATTCCTAAAACGATTATTTTCTCGTTTTGGAACTCCAAAAGCATTAATAAGTGATAGAGGTACCCATTTTTGTAACCATCAATTTGAAATTTTTTTAACAAGGTGTGACAACCCGAACGCTCGAGGTCAGTGTCGTTTAATCTTGTGATCCAAATCTCTTGTTACTCATTCCAAACTTGTTAATATTAGATTTGTTCACATGGTATTTGGGCCAAATATAATTGAGCTAATTACACCACAAGTCTGTTTAGCAAACACATACATGATTGGGCCGATATACACTCACACTTGGAACCATGAGTAGTTGCGTTTTGGCCTGGAGGAGCCCAAGTGAGTCTCGCATTAGGGGGCTGGCTTTGGCTTAGCATTTATACCTACATAGGCTACGTATTATGACAACACAACTATACCCCAAACCCTAGACTCCTCTAATCGCACATGGCAGTGGTAGACCCCCCTGTTCGAGATAGCATCTTGATCAGTCAAGCTTCTGGTTAGTGGTTCTGACTTGTTGATTTTCATATTTATGTGGTATTGTTTATGTGTGATAGTGAATGATTGATGCTTATGATAATCCCTGTTCAATGATCTTATTTATACGTAACCTTGATTTAACAAAGTATACATTGTAGAATGGTATAGGGTTATGTGTGTTACTTATTTGCATGTTAATGGTGGAAATCACTGTAAATATGATTCGGTTAGGTTGTTTAAGGATGATGATCCTGATTATGCGTATGTGTATGTGTTGGGCGAATTGTAATCATAAAGAACATATCTACGAGTATCTAGTATTGATTTCCTTAGGTGAATTATGTGTGGTTTGATGATTGCAGTATGTAACAGTTAGACGATAGGGGTTGCAGGCACATCACGTTTCGTCAATATTGTTCACGACGAAACTTAGGTTTCGCCAACGTTGATCACGACGAAACACTTATGTTTCGTCACATATAGTAGTTTTCGTCGTGCACCTGCTCATCTAATGAGTGACTGATGTTATTGTTTGGATCCTTGATTTGATTTTTGTCGTCTTGTTAATTGATTAAGCATTATCAATCTACTATACACGATAACCCTTGTCGGCCATTGATTCCTTATGCATGTGATTGTGAAGTTCAATAAGTTAACAGGCCACCATGTGATTTAGTTGAATTCATTAGTCAACCTATAGGTTAGCGGCCCAATATATTTGTCAGCCCACCAAACAAATCGGTCCAATAGAATAATACTGTGAATATAGTTGTCGGCTATGTTTGTAAGAGTCATCAGGTTGTATTTAATGTAAAGAGATTATTCCTTTTATCATGTTACTTCATGACATCAGGAGATGTTAGTATATACGTCTTTAGCTTCCATCAGCATGAAGTCATGTTTCATATATTTGTGTCTTTTGTAATGTATATGTTTGTATGTTTGTTAGATTAAGCAGATCAGGATATGGGACATTATTGTAAAAGTGCTGTATTTTGTTGGCTATGCCAGCCGATCGGACAGCCGTTCGATCGGTTAGCCCAGCCGATCGGACAGGCGTCCGATCGGTCAGCAATGCCAGCCGATCGGACAGCATCACATGCTAGCCGATTGGACAATACTTCTTCTATCCTGACTCTGCCTATAAATACCTGTTCGATCAGGTCATTTATAACTTTTGCACTTTTGACTCTCGAGAGAAACTGTTCAGTGTCTGTCTTCTACCGGAGCTTTGTACTTTCAGAACGATCAATAGAAAGAACAGACCGTGTTTAGTCGTTGAATTCTGTGTTGATTATCTGTGATTTGTCATAATGGATTCCGCACATTAGACAAAGTCGATTCATCTTGTTCCTTAAGATCAGATCCTGTGCAAAGGGACCTTACAAGTGGTATTAGAGCATCCAGGGAGCTGAATCGAGATCAACGACACCGAATTCACCGGAATTCGAGCTTTATTTGCCGATTAAAGTCAAATTTCACCGGAGATTTGATATTTCTTGCCGATCAGAGTCAAATTTCACCGGAGATTTGACAGATTTCATCTTCTTCTGCTTATTTCTTACATCATTTCTCAGTTTGTCACCATAAAATTAGAAAAACTTAAAATTGAACATGAATCTACGGTTAAAAATTGATAAAATTGATATCATTTTATTCGCAATCATTCATAGTATAATCCTACTGAGTCTCATTATCAAATTCAACCTAAAACGAGATCAAATTCATCAAAAACCATGTTTAACTATTCATTTGTGCTGACGTCATCTACTCGCTCGGACAGCTGTCTGAACGGATTGGATTAGTTAGTATCTGCTAGTTGCTTGTTGACATCATCAGTGTTAGCCGATCGGACAGCTGACCGATTGGACAGCATTGTTGTTACAAGTTATCTTTTGCTTACGTCATATTGCTAGCCGATCGGACAGACGACCGATCGGACGGTAATTGATTACCTTTATAATCGTATAGACGACCGATCGAACAGCTGATCGATTGAACAGCTGAGCGATCGAACAGCTATCCGATTAAGTGATCAGTTGTGTACTATTCGATCGAACAGTCATTCGATTCAAGTACACTTGTGTAAAATTTTTGAAAATCACAAAAATTTGTCTTAGTGTTTGAAAACTGTTTCAGGTACTTGAAAGATGGACGAATTCATGAATCCTTTCAGTGATATGTATGCTTTTGCTGGAAACTCTGGAGATGATGGTACTTCTAGCAACACAAATGAGAACACTTCAAATGCAAAGAAAACCTTGACGGATGTTTTAGGCGTGAAAAGTGCATACGGAACATATAACAAACCCCCAAAGCTGATGGCAATCGAAGAATACAGTCGGTGGGCCAAGAAATTTGAAGAATGGTTAAAGGCTTTTGCGTATACCAGCTGGAAAAGTCTGAAGAATGGATACAAGGATGGAGGGAAAAATGGTGAAAATTTGACATCAACTGAAGAAATAGATGTTTTTGTTGCTGAGCAAAAGTGCATCGCGTTGCTGTTTCAGTCTGTTCGAGAAGATATAATATCTTTAATCGAGTATACCAATGCTAAAGATCTGTGGAAAAAGTTTGAAGTGAAATGTTTGGGTAGTGCAGAAATAGTGAAAAACAAAAAGAAACTGCTAAGAAAAGAATTTGATTTATTTGGTTGTTTAAAAAATGAATCAGTCTGTAAGATGATTGAGAGGTTTGGGCACTTGAAGTTGGAGCTGGTGAGACATGAAATTACTTATTCTCAAGAAGAGTTAGTCGACAAATTGTTTGACTCATTGCCAGATGAAATGGATTGGCAATACTTTGCCTTGATGTTGAAGAATACTATCAAATCTGAAGAATTGACAGTGGATCTACTTGTCGAAAGATTAGAGAGTCACGAGCTGGAGATAAAGAAAATACACAAAGTGAATCACTCGTCATATCAGCAGAACTTGGATTTGTATTATCCAAAAAGCATGATTCCAAAGAATACTTCTCTAAAGACAGCCTTTTCTGCTGAAAATTCCAACACAACAAGCAAAGAAACAAGCAAGGAGAGTACAAGCAGTGGATTTCACAGTGGCTCTTCGTCTACTTCAAACCAATCAGCTGATAAAAACTTATTTCAATGCAATATCGCTGTGGATCTAAAGAATGCTCAAAACTTCAGCGAGGAATCTTCAAAGCAACAGATGGTTTTCCTAGCCTCTGTGCTGGAGTCATATGAGAGCCTCGTAGCTGGGAAGATTGGCAACACCAACCTGACAAAAGAAGATTACGATCAGATAGATCCTGAGGAGATGGAATTGATCGACATAAGGTGGTGTATGGAAAGTGCAGTGAGAAGGGCACAGCGTTTCATGGAGATTACTGGTAGAAAGTCTATTGGTGGACCATCTACCAAGTTAGGCTTTGACAAGACAAAAGTGACCTGTTTCAAGTGTAAACAGAAAGGTCATTTTAAAAGAGAGTGCCGAAATGCTTATGCTGATGATTCTGAAAATCCATTCAAAGAAGATTACTACAAGAGAGCAATTTATCATCAGAATAAATCAGAACCGCCCAGAATGAAAGAACTTGAGGATAATAAAGAAAAATCCAGAGCTCTCGCCATAATTCATGACGATGAAGGTTTTGACTGGAGTGAGTTGTTACCAGAAGAGGATGCGGTTGGATATGCTTTTATGGCAAAGATTGTTGAACCTGTTCCTTATAAAGACAACAGAAATGAAGAAGAAAAGTATGTAAACAGAAAGATGATTGCTCAAAACAGAATGATCAGAATTTCTGATATATACACTGAAGCAAAAAGGGCAAAGAGATGGGATCCAGACAGAGAATGTTATCTTGACCCCATGGGAAACATTGCTATTGACTACAAAACCCTCGATCTTGAAACCATAATTCAACAAATTGCTGAAGAAGAAGAGGGTTGGCAAAGAAAATGGTGGGGAAGTGCAGAAGAAAAAGAAAAAGAGGAAAAAGCCAAGAAGATTGATGATGGGATCATTGATACATCACAAGAGTTGAATGCCGAAAACTTGAGAAAGATGGCTGACAAGGTGCTGGCTGCTAAGGAACTTGAGGTAGAGTCTAAATCCGTATCTGAGTCTAAAAGCCAGGTCAGTTCAAACGGGTCAACAAGTGCATCAGGTAAGAAAGTAAACGGTGATATTGACTGCAAAAATTTCATGAAAGAGTGCAAGGTTTGTAGTACAATCACTTATCTCAGTGGTAAGAAAGTTGAGGATCTGACAAACAGAGTCAGAGAGGTTGAGGATCAGATCTTGAACTGTGACAAAATGCTGAAAGCTTCAAATGACAGATTAAAAGAATTAACTGACAAAATTGAAACTGATAAAATTGACATAGAAAGAGTTAGGAAAGAAAATGAAAAACTAATTCTTGAAAATCGTCAAATTTCTGAAAATTTTGAAAAACTAAAACGCACGGTGAAAGATTCTGATGATAGAAACGGTAAAACATACAAAGAAAATTGTCATTTGCAAGGTGTTTTGAGGGTTAAAGAAGAGTTAATAAACAAACAACTGGATGAGATTGCGAAATTGAAGCTTCAGTTTGAAGAAGCTAAGATTGAGAATGAGCGTATTAATTTGAAACTGAACAGTTACAACTCTGCAAGCTTTGTTTTGCAACACATTGTTCCCAAACCCATTGGAAAAAACAAAGCTGGCGAAGATGTATACTGTGATGGAACTGGGGTCGGGTTTCATCAAGTTCCGCCACCAGTTCTAAACAATTTTTCAAAGAAGCAATCAGGGTTGGTTAATGATGAAATTGAAACAAATGAGATAAAACTTCCAGAGTCAATTGATGTGACATTTTCTTCATCATCATCGGATGATAGTGTTCAAACTGAGATTGTTAAAGGCATGGCTGAAAGTGTTTTGGATAGTGATTCAGCTGAGGATGAAGAATGTTTTCTGAACAATTACATTCCAAAACCAAAATCTAAAAACAACTTAGATGATGAACCGGTTCTTACGATGTACAAGATGGCTGGTTCTGATAAGTTGTATTCAGACTTTGAGTTTCCTCTGGAGAATGTTAATGTGAACAAATTGAAAAATGTTTTCAAATTGGTTGAAATTGATTTGTCTGAAGTAGAAGGTTTGAATCAGACAAAGAGGCAAATGAATTTTGAGAAAGATAAAGCTTACTATAAGAAACCTGTTGTTCCACCACGTTTTTCTAACAACAACCGAAATAAATGGTCGGGTGGATATCAGGGTGGTAAGAATTATCAGAAAAAGAATGTTCAGAACAAGAGGTTTATTGAGAAAAAGGTGTTTGTGAATGGCTCAAGTTCACTTTCTGATGAGGAATCTGAGATTTTTTCAAAATCAAACAAAGAGTTCTTTGAAAAGAAGGCTTCACAGCCTCAGTCTGAAGGCACAAGTAGGGTAGTTGACACCCGAACATGCTTCAAATGCAATCAAGTTGGACATATTGCACGTAAGTGTACCAACCTGAAACCTAAGACTAAAGTTGTGATGAATTCAAGCAAGAAAGATGTTGTGAAGGGAAAAGCTCCATTGGTTGTTGAGAAAAAGGTTTTGAAAAATGATAACTCCAAGATCAAAACTGAACCTGTTAAGAATTTGGTAACTAAAAATGACAAATTTTACAAACGGGTTGCATCACCTCAACAAACATGGAAGCCAAAAACTGTTGACAAGAAAGAAAATTCTCCAAAACCAAAGGTGTCTGAGACTGAAAAATCACCATCCTCAACCAAGAAGATGTATGTACCTTTGGATTTATATGAGAAACAAAAATCGACTTCTGAAAAGAAGTATGTGGTAAAGAAAGACCAACCATCTGGTCAACCTCAAAAAGACAAATTTTTCTTATTCAAAGAGGTTGAGGTTGGGTCTACTGAAAGCTTAAAAATGAATGATAAAAACTTTCCGCCACTTTACACTACAAAAACTCACATTAATGTCAAGTTACCCGAGTCAAAAGAGGCTTGGGTAGCATCAAAATCTCATTAAATGTTTTTGATATGTGCAGGAGCTTCCAAGATCCGTTTCACGTTGGATTATGGATAGTGGAGCTTCTCGGCACATGACAGGAAAGACAGCGCTGCTGTATGATGTTAGAAATTTCAATGGAGGTTATGTAGGGTTCGCGTGTAACCAAGGTGGTAGAATTGTTGGTGAAGGAACGTTATCCAATGGGATTGTCACGTTTGAAAGAGTTAACTACATTGCTGAGCTGGGAAATAATCTGCTAAGTATCTCGCAGATTTGTGACAGAATGTATACCACTCACTTCACAGACAAAGAATGCTTGATATTGAAGCCAGGATTTGTTATCCCTGAAGAATGGATTATTATGAGGGCACCAAGAGTCAATGATCTGTATGTATTAGACATGAGTGTAGCAACTACAACAACGGGTCAGGCTCATTGTTTTGTGTCTAGAGCAACAGAGAAAGAATCACAGTTGTGGCATCGCAAAATGGGACATATTCACCTACGAAAAATGAATCATCTGGTGCATAATGATTTAGTTCTGGGCGTTCACATTAAAGGTTTTCATCTGGAAGGGGAGTGCATTAGCTGCATCAAAGGAAAGCAAAAGAAAAAGTCACACCCTAAAAAGCAAGTTAATTCAGTCTCAAGACCTCTGGAGAGACTTCACATGGATTTGTTTGGTCCTGTGAATGTCAAAAGTATTACAGGAGAACTTTACTGTCTTGTGGTTACTGATGATTATTCCAGATTTTCATGGGTATCATTCTTGAAGACTAAAGATGAAACTTTCAAAATTTGATGGCGTTGTTCAGAAAAATTGAAAATTTGTACCAAGCTCGTATCAGAAGAATCAGAAGTGACAACGGTACAGAGTTCAAGAACAACCGAATGGAAGAATTTTGTGACGAGAAAGGAATATTACATGAATTTAGTGCTCCTTATACTCCACAACAAAATGGAGTAGCAGAATGAAAGAACAGGACACTAATCGAAACGACCAGAATAATGCTTGCTGATTCAAAGTTACCAATCAACTTCTGGGCAGAAGTTGTGTCAGCCGCTTGTTATACTCTCAACCGGGTTCTCACAGTAAAGAAATTCAACAAGACGTGTTTTGAGCTGATAAATCTCCGCAAACCTAACCTGAAGTATCTGGAACCGTTTGGGTCTCCCTGCACAGTTTTAGAGACTTTTGGGAAGTTTGGTCCAAAAAGCATAGAAGGAATCTTCGTGGGTTATTCTAGTCCACAAAAACGAGTCTTTGTTCCAAGTTTAAAGCGGATAATTGAAGCATACAATGTTGAATGTCAAGGTCATACAATGCCATCGCAGAATCCCGGCGACTCATGGCGTTTCAATTATGATACTTTGTGGGATTCCTTCAACATGGAGGAAGAACCAGAGTTCTTTGACGAGTTGGATATTCTAAGAGAGTATGAAGATTCAGATGAAATATTCCCAACAGAAACTTATCAAAAACAACAAACTTCAAATGATGATGAAGCAGGTCCAAGCAATGCTGGAGAACATGAAGATGTTCAACAAAATGAAGTTGCTCAGGATAATCAGACGGTAGAGAAAGATAATCAAGAATCTGAAAACAGACCAATATTTGATCGTGATGATTCAGATTCTGAGGGGGAGCTAATCCAGTTTTCAAATCAAACTATTCCAGTCAGTGAACAAGTTGCAAATCAAAACGTCACAAATTTGGAAGGCGAGGTAGATGTTCCAGGCGAGGTGATGCCAAGAACACTTTCATATCATCCAGAGGAACTGATAATCAGAGAATTGCAGTCAGGCGTCCGCACTTGAAGACAACTTGATCAAGGGCTTACATGTTTTTATACAAAAGTTGCTCCTTTACAAACTGAATTCTCATTAAGTTGTTTTATCTCACAGATTGAGCCAAGGACTTATAAAGAGGCGCTTACTGAAGATTCTTGGGTCAATGCAATGCAGGAGGAACAGAGCCAATTCGAGAAGTTAGGTGTGTGGAAGTTAGTGGATTTGCCTGATGGTCATCGGAAGATCAACACCAAATGGGTGTTTAAATGCAAGAGGGATGATCGAGGAGTTATTATTCGAAACAAAGCTCGACTCATTATCCAAGGTTTCAGTCAGCAGGAGGGGATAGATTTCACCGAAGTATATGCCCCTGTTGCAAGAATTGAAGCAATTAGAATCTTCCTAGCATTTGCATCGTGGAAAGGATTTAAAGTTTTTCAGCTAGATGTGAAGTCGGCGTTTCTTTATGGCAAGGTGAAAGAGGAGGTTTATGTCGGATAGCCACCGGGCTTCACCGACCCAATTCACAAAGAAAAAGTTTATCTCTTGGATAAGGCATTATACGGCTTACATCAGGACCCGAGAGCCTGGTATGAGACCTTGTCTCAACATCTGATAGCCAACAACTTCATCCGAGGAAAGATAGACGCCACTCTGTTCACAAAAGAAGTCGACGGGCATCTTCTGATAGTTCAAATTTACGTGGATGACATAATTTTCTGGTCTACAAATGAACAACTCTGCAAAGATTTTGAAAAAGTTATGAAGCAGAAGTTTGAAATGCCATCAATGGGTGAGATGAAGTTCTTCTTGGGACTTCAAGTTAATCAACTTCCCGAGGGAACGTTCATACATCAAACGAAATACGTTCATGATGTTCTGGAGAAATTTGGGATGTCAGGAATGTCACCTATGTCCACCCCATTAGCGACGAACCATGGGATAAACCCTGATCTCACCGGAGAGAAGGTAGATGAAACGCTGTATCGCTCCATGATCGGTTCGTTAATGTACTTGACGGCATCAAGACCGGATATTATGTATCCAACCTGCCTCGCAGCTCGGTTTCAGTCAAATCCTAGAGCTTCGCATATGGTAATTGTGAAAAGGATTCTACGCTACCTGAAAGGAACTCCATCGCTGGGGTTGTGGTATCCAAAAGTAGGCGACTTCACGCTCGAAGGATATTCTGATTCTGATTTCGGATGCTGCAAAGTGAACGCTAAATCAACAACAGCGGGGTGCCAGTTTTTCGGACCACAATTGTTCACTTGGCAATGTAAGAAGCAGACCTCTGTCGCTTTATCCACTTGTGAAGCTGAATATGTATCTGCTAGCAGCTGCTGCTCACAGATCTTGTGGATCCAGCAACAGATGCGAGACTACGGTTTGCAATTTCTTAACTCCCCTATCTTTTTTGATAATGAGGCTACCATAAACATAACAAAAAATCCTGTTCATCACGCTAAAACGAAACACATTGAAATTCGTCATCACTTTATCCGAGACTGTTTCGAGAAAAAGTTGATACGAATAGAAAAAATCCACACCGATGAACAAAGAGCTGACTTGCATACCAAAGCATTTGACAAAACACGTTTTCAATATCTTTTGAAACTTAATGGTATGAAGTTACTATCGGATGCGGAGGAAATCGTTGGCGTTGATGAAGGTACCACTGTAGATGATGTTGAAAAGCAATCTGCAATGGTTTGTCGAATTTTTACTTGTTTTGGTCTTTAGGGGGAGATAGGTTATACTTTTAGAAAATTCAAAAACAATAAAAAATTCCAAAATCCAAAAACATGATAAAATTCAAAAAGAGCTTGTGTAAAGAGGGAAAATGATAGTACATCAACTAGACAGTTTTAGTACGCTAAAGAAATGGATAGTTTAAATGCATTAAACAGTCTCACTGATGATGTGCCGATAGGTTTTTACACATTTAGTAGGTTTGTTTGGGATATAAACCTAAATCCTACTTGCTTATTCGTGGGGAAAACTACTTGGATATATAGGTAACCCCTGAAATCTTGTTTGAAGGATTCCTTTTTCTGAAATACTAGGTCTTTATACACAGTGATATATGGGGTATTATTCCAGGACTTCAGCTAAATGGAAGTTCTGACCTAGTCCCTGAATAATACTTTCTGCAATACTTGAAACATAGCATCACCCTCAGCATAAATGATAAGACAATAAAATTGCTTAGCAATGCTGTTGTAAAAAAGATCCTCTAAAGGGGACACACCCAAAAGTTTGAGTCATGATCTCTCTGCTGAACGGTAGTTCTGACCTGAGCTCTCATGATTCTTCATAATTTATTAACCCCTTACAGATATCATTTGTGGTATTCTCACCTGTAAGACTGAATATTGGGATCTGGATACGGGAGTATATTCAAGAGGTGGGACACACGTATAAGTTTAAGTCTTTAAATCATCTAATCCATATCCTGGACAGATTGAAATTTGTGTGAGAATTTAAAAGGATCAGTATATCGACAATCTAAGTGAATTGTTTAAATGCTGTGTATGAAATCAAGCTTAATGGTACTTGTAACTTGTAGGTAGCTGATATGATTCCCTAACACGCTCACCAAAAATATGTTTGTAAATAGTTGTTGTTTACTGCATTACAGTTCCGTATTTCGTTTCTAGTTTAGAAGCTTTATTAAAATCCCAAAAAGATTTTATATTTCTGCTTTATTTTCCGACAAACCAAAGCGGAAAGCTGATCTTCAGATTCGAATTGAAGGCAGGAAGTTTCTGAGCTGGATGTTGAGTTTGGAGCTAATCATGTGAATCATGTGGAAATAAAAAGTCAAATACAAGTTCATTAATTTGAAACTTATAACTTTCAGAAAAAGTTTGATCAAAACATCAGTATGCTTTGTTTCGGGTCAACCAAGGTCATTAAGTTGGACTTGGTAGGCAAATTAAGTACCTAGGGTCATTAACTTGGACCTAGATACTTAAGTGGATTTTTAAACACTGAAAAAAGTCCAAATGTCAAAGTTTGAGAGAAATAGGAATGCTTGGATCGGACAGCTAGCCGATCGGACAGCATTGCTAGCCGATCGGACAACACACCGACTCAATGACACCTATAAATAGGAGGTCAAAGCTCAGTCAAAATGGTTACCTGTTCGATCGGCTGACCTTTCTCTCTCAAACTTTCATCTGTTTGCTCATTGATTCTTGATTTTCTTTGGATTAGAACATTGGTTTGTTGGTTTGCACATCATTCACAATGCCAAAGGTAAGTTTTCACATCCAAATCTATCATTTGTTCTATATGTTCTTCATGTCGTTACTGTCAACGTCTTTAGAATCAGATCTAGGTATTTCTAGTTATTTTTGTTAAATTTTAAGCACAGGGTCTTGTCCGGAATGTTAAGATCTATAGATTTACCGGTTTAATTTGTGTCAATTCATGTTTATCTTGAGTAGATCTGATGTTTGGTGGTTACGGCAGTCGGCTAGGTTTTAGTAAAATTAAACCTTGTTTGGAACGAATTAGAGAATAATGAACATAGGGTTTTGATCGCGACAAGATTCTTATCATAGATCTATGTTCAATCTTTGATAATCTGCCTCAAAAATTTCTGAGTATGAGTGTTCTTGAATGTTCTTGAATAAGATGCCAACCGATCGGACAGCAGTCTGATCGGACAGCAGTCTGATTGGACAGCCATCATAGTGGATACATAAGTATTGTTGCTTGATAGGATAACTCATGCCTTGGATTTTGTGCCCAAATGTGTTTAAATTTGATTCATGTTCTGAATTGTGCTAGCCGATCGTTCAGCCTTGCCAGCCGATCGGACAGCATTGCTAGCCGATCGAACAGCATGGCCAGCCGATCGGACAGCATTGCCAGCCGATCGGACAGCATTGCCAGCCGATCGGACAGCATTCTTACATTTCATTGAAATCTGTGCAAAATGGCCAGCCGATCGGGCAACATTGCCAGCCGATCGGATAGCATTTTCTCTGCACTTCATTGGTATTCAAAACAATTGCCAGCCGATCGGACAGCATTGCCAGCCGATCGGATAGCACTGCCAGCCGATCGGACAGCACTGCCAGCCGATCGGTCAGCATTCAATCACACCTTGTTGACTGCTCAAAGTGTCTGATATGCCAGCCGATCGAACAACATTGCTAGCCGATCGGATAGCATAACTAACCGATCGGACAGCATTACTAACCGATCGAACAGCTTGTTCAAAGGGATTCTCAGTGTTAGAAAATTTTTCAAAATTTCCATCTTTCATCCTTAAGTCTCGAAATTTGTGTAAATGATTAATAATGCCTATCTTTACAGGGAAGAGGAAAGGATACGGATAAGGGTCACAATGTATATTGTGTAATTGATGAGGCTAACACAGAGAATACAGTGGTTGAAAAAATGGCAAAATTCTTAAGAGAAAGCAGAGTTGCTAAGGCTTTATCTGATAGAACTGCTATATATGAATCTCATGTAAGAGCCTTTTGGAAGACAGCTAGATATGAAGAAACTGATAAGATGATACACTCAGTATTGAGAAAGAAGGACAAAAAGGGAAAAGATATAGATGTAGAGTTTAAAATTGGTGTTGGAGACATTAGAAGAGTTCTAGACTTAAAAGATTCTGAAGACGATCCAACAATCATGTCTGAACGTCTTGCTAAAGGAATGTGGTGCAGAATGGGATTCACTGGCCATATCAATGGAAAAATGACTAAGACAAGTTTCTCAAAGGCCTACAGATTTTTGTTGCATTGCATGGTTCATTCATTGTCACATAGGAAAGGAGCATATGATGAAGTATCAGATTACATCATGAATATTGTCACAAGTTTGGTATTGAACAGACGTTACAACATTTCTCAAGTAATCTTTGAATATATGAAGGAGAACTGCCAAAATAAAGGTGACATGTATATTATGTATCCAAGATTCATAATGATGCTGATAAATGATAAGTTCAAAGATATTCCAAAGAATAAAAGTGACATTATGGATATGAGAAATATAACGACTGAGACCACTGCAAGAATCACCAAAGAAAATGATGTAAAAACAAAACAAATGATATGCAAAATCAAGAATCCAGATTATGTTGCTCCTGAAAATGACGAATGGAGACATGAGAACAGTGATTCAGATAATGAAGATGTGAAGATGAGTGAGTTTAAAGAAAAGAATACTAGATGGTGGGTTGAGAAAGTAAAAGATGGGAAGAGAAAGAGAACTCCAAAGACGTCCCCTGCAGTTTCTATTCCGAAGAATGTAGAAAAGGGTATAGTGAAAGGGGGAGTCATAAGGTAATTAGAATTTTAAATTGTTAAAAGTTTCTAATAAATCTGTCAAAATTTGTTTTGCAGGGTCTTCTGGAGAACCGCAACAAAAGCTGATAGATGAAACAGTTCTGGAACCATCAGCAGTTATTCAAGAAGGAGCAGAGTTGTTATCACAATCTCTTGAAAGCTTTTTAAAGAAGAATGAGGATGCTGCTAAAGGTGTTAAAGGCAAAGAACCTGAAGGTGTTGTTCAAGATATATCAAGTGATGAAGATTCTAAAGCTACAGAATCAGAATCAGAACTTCATCCAACTACTCTTGGGAGAGGCAAAGCACAACTCAAGAAAAGGCCTTCAAAGAAACAAAAAGCATCAGATGAGGAAGACACTTCTTTTGAACCAGATCAACCCAAGAAACAAATAAAGAAGTGCAAAGCTGTTCAAACTGGAGTTATTCCTAGAAGTGTTCGGGCAAAGAAAGGAGAAGCTAAAGCTCAAAAGGATCAAGGAGGCAAAGGGAAGAAGCAGCCTGAATTATCTAAGACTAAAGAACCGGAAATTCAAAAGAAAGTTGGTCAATATGACTATGTTGAAGTAACTGAGGGTGGAGTCTCTTCTTCAAAATTTCCACCAATACAAGAAAATATTGATTCTCTTGGTTCTTCAAAATCCAAAGCTACAGATGATCCATTTGATAATCTTCCACCTGCATCAGGGGATCCGTTAGAAGATTTGAATTTTGAAGATGATTTGTTCAATAATGAAGCAGTAAAGATTCTGGCAAAGAAGGTTAAAGAGCTTGAGAAGGAAAAAGTAAAGGCTGAAGAAGAACGTGATGTCTTATTGAAGCAAGTAAATAAGCTGATGAAAGCTCATGATCAAATTAGAATGGTGCTGATCAATCATGAAGAAGAAATGAAGAAAGTAAAGGATGATGGTGATAATAATTCTAAAGTGATTGAAGTTCTAACAACAGAAATTTCTTCATTGAATGAGAAGATAAAGAATCTTCAAGACGTTAATCAGACTCTTAATCAGCTTCTCAGTGAAATGAGTGAAGCTACATCAAATGAAATGAAAGCAATGAAGTTAGAAATGGAAGCGATGAAAGCTGACAAAGTAATGAAAGATAATCAACTCAGCATGTTATATGCGGTTATGGAAAGTCATCTGAAGATAGATGTTCATGCTGCATTCCAAGAGATTGAAGTGAAAAGAGTCGAGGAAAGAAGAATGGAAAGAGAAAGAAGACTAGCTGAAGATGCAATTCAAAAGAACAAAAGTGTTGTTGAAGATATTCAGGAAGCTGGTGGTTCTTCAAGTCAAATTGATGTTGAAATGATTGATGCTGAAGTTGTTCAAAAACAAGTTGCTGAAGAACAAGTTGATGAAGGTATTCAAGAACAAGAACAAGATGAACATGGTCAAGACTACATGTTAGTTGGTGAGCCTTCTCTATTCATTGATTCTGATGAAGTTATTCGAAGAGTTGCTGCCATTCAAAAGAAGAGAAAGGCTAAAGAAGTGTTGCTAATAGAATGGAAGACGCAGCAATTTGTACTTGCTGGTGATGCTTCTACAGTACCTTACAACATAAAAGAAGTTGTTCGCAGAATGAAAATTAATAGAAGGCGAAAAGAAGCAAAGAAGGCACGTGGAGAAGAAGTTAGTGATTCTGATATTGAAATTCCTGGTGATGATGAAGAGAATGAAGATGATAATGATGATTAAGACGAGTCTGTTCAGAAAGATGATAAGAAAAATGATGATGATGGTCAAGGTGCTTCGGGATTGCTGGTTGAGAATCCTATTGACGAACAGAAAATTGAGGAGTTTCTGAATGATCAGATCAATGAACAAGAAGATGATGATCAGCAAGAAACTTCTACATCTGGAAAACAGCACGTAGATCAGGTATTCCTTATGAATCCTACTGTTATTTACTTACATGATAAACATGAGGAAGTGATTGAGGTTAGGAGGTCAAGAGAAGAGATGTTGGAGGAATTGGGATTAGAAGAATGGAAATTTAAATTCGATATTGAAGACGAGATTCCTCAGTCATCTGAAGATATATTTGAACCAAGATATGCTTTTGAAGCTGATCATTACAATGATGTAATTGTTGAAGATGCTTCAGATTCATCTGATGAGGAAACTGATTTCCACTATTCTGGAGTTGATGCGACGTTTCCATCATTTGCGGAAATGTTCAAAGATAGAAATGAAGAGGATATCAGGAGAAAGATCGTAGAGAAAGTATCTGCTGAGGGTATTCCTGAAATCATACCTAGAGAAAATCTTGTTGAAGAAAGAAAGAAATGGTTCAAAGTCATGCCAAAAGAAAGAAAGAAACTCAGGGCACTTCAGTTCTTTACTCATAGCAAATATATTTCTTGGGGAGACATTCTCTCTTGGGGTTATCTGGAAGATTTACAAGTCTATGCAATCAGACGAGAACAGGGAGTACAATACTTTGAGGTTTTGGATGATATCAAAACTCTTCCATGGTGGGACATAGATGAATTGGTTAAAACAAAGAACATTAAAGAATTTTACTATGGATTGGATGTGAAGCAACATGATCAACATTTATGGAACTATGTGAAGTTGCAAGCGAAGAAAAGGTATCCTGATTGGAAACCACATTTCCCAGATCAAATTGTCAGAATTTTAGAAAATGGAGAAAAAGATATTACTCTGGATATCAAGCCTCCTCGTTGTTTGAAGAATATGCCTTTACGGGCAATGGAGCAAGATTTCCATGAAGAATTTGAAGGGTGGTTATACAATCAATCTACAGCCGAGGCAATAATTTCATTACATAACAAGTCCACTCGAGAAGCAAGAAGGATCTGTGTGTTAGATCCCATGTGGCTTGTGAATTGCTCAAAGAAAGACATAGATTGCCTGTTTTACAACAAGATAGTCTATGAAAGGCCTGACATAGAGCAAGCAATGCAATATCAAACAATTGTGGATGTTTGTTTTGCGCAAGACATCAATTCTGGAAGATACTGGAAGACAAAATGGAGAGATCTGGAGATTGATGAGTTTCTGAAAAAGTATAAGCGTGAACAAAGATCTAAAAAGATTGCTGAAAGAGCTGCTGAAGTGGGAAAACGGAAGTTGGGAATTGTGCCACCAACAGATCAAACGCCAATTGAGTCAGAGGAAAACAAGATTCCTAAATGGGATCGGAAGCGTGATGGTGATCCTGTTTACAGAAATTGGTGGTTGACCGAAGGAAGACATAAAAGAAAAAGAATGTTAGAAGAAAAAGCAGAGATGAGAAGACAAAGAGCAAGAGAACGAAGACGCAACAGGAGAAATTGAAGACTATGCTGGAAGGAACTACAGCTACATCCGAGGGGGAGTCTGTTAGTACATACGTCTGTAGCTTCCGTCAGCATGAAGTCATGTTTTGTATATTTGTGTCTTTTGTAATGTATATGTTTGTATGTTTGTTAGATTAAGCAGATCAGGATATGGGACATTATTGTAAAAGTGTTGTATTTTGTTGGCTATGCCAGCCGTTCGATCGGTTAGCCCAGCCGATCGGACAGGCGTCCGATCGGTCAGAAATGCCAGCCGATCGGACAGCATCACATGCTAGCCGATCGGACAGCACTTCTTCTATCCTGACTCTGCCTATAAATACCTGTTCGATCAGGTCATTTATAACTTTTGCACTTTTGACTCTCGAGAGAAACTGTTCAGTGTCTGTCTTCTACCGGAGCTTTGTACTTTCAGAACGATCAATAGAAAGAACAGACCGTGTTTAATCGTTGAATTCTGTGTTGATTATCTTTGATTTGTCATAATGGATTCCGCACATTAGACAAAGTCGATTCATCTTGTTCCTTAAGATCAGATCCTGTGCAAAGGGATAGTACATACGTCTGTAGCTTCCGTCAGCTGAAGTCATGTTTTGTATATTTGTGTCTTTTGTAATGTATATGTTTGTATGTTTGTTAGATTAAGCAGATCAGGATATGGGACATTATTGTAAAAGTGCTGTATTTTGTTGGCTATGCCAGCCAATCGGACAGTCGTTCGATCGGTTAGCCCAGCCGATCGGACAGGCGTCCGATCGGTCAGCAATGCCAGCCGATCGAACAGCATCACATGCTAGCCGATCGGACATCACTTCTTCTATCCTGACTCTGCCTATAAATACCTGTTCGATCAGGTCATTTATAACTTTTGCACTTTTGACTCTCGAGAGAAACTGTTCAGTGTCTGTCTTCTACCGGAGCTTTGTACTTTCAGAACGATCAATAGAAAGAACAGACCGTGTTTAATCGTTGAATTCTGGGTTGATTATCTGTGATTTGTCATAATGGATTCCGCACATTAGACAAAGTCGATTCATCTTGTTCCTTAAGATCAGATCCTGTGCAAAGGGACCTTACATGAGAGAGGCCCATGTGTGGTTATACTAGTATGTCGGCCATTACCCTTATTCAATTAATTCATAATCGGTTTTGGATAAACTCATTTGGGCCGAATACAGATGGGCCGTGTCTTGTAGGAAAGCTATATCAAACAACTAGTGTAACTATAGTATGTGACTAACTTTGTGATGTGCCATACCAGGATGTCAATTGGAATTGTGAAGCTGTTTTATGAACCGAGTTCGCGCTAAGTGATTATTTGTTGACACTGAATTGACGTTGTTAGATCTATTTGTCATTCACATGTTAGTAGGATAATGGATTTGAATTATGGTAATCAAGCTTGGTACTTTATATGATGATTAGATATCTGTTGAGTGGTTATTGGAAACATGAACTTGTAAATGCAAACCTGTATGAGACCCAAATATCTGTTATGTGAATGTATGATGGTAATGGACTAATAGGTAGCATGATTAACTGGTATGACGTGCATGATGATATGTGCTTTATTGTTCACTACAGTGTGATATAATACGTGATTAATGTGTGTTCAAAACTGACTGACACATGGTAACCATATTAGGATTTGGTTGATTAACTTGAATACGTGAATAAACATACCGAGCAAACCGAGGTGAGTTCACACTCTTAAGGCATGGGATTCCCGGTGGGTTGGGAATGGGATTAAGAAGCTAAGATGAAACCTGTATATTCACCACTAATAGACTACATTTAATCCTGCGTATTCTCGGATTGGGAATAATACGTACCTCCGTCCTTGGATTGGGAAGGACGCCTACACTAAACCTGTTTATTCTCGGATTGGGAAAAATACGTACCTCCGTCCTCGGATTGGGAAGGACGCCTACATTTAACCTGCGTATTCTCGGTTGGGTAGAATACGTACCTCCGTCCTCGGTTGGGAAGGACGCCAATATATATAACTAGTCTAGTGGTTTACAACATGGGGTAGCCCCCACTGGTTATAGCTATGGTTTGGGAAACAAGGAACTGATTAACTACTGGTTTTCGAATGAACTTATGATTTATGAAACAACTTTAAACTGGACAACCAACTGTGAACTCGCTCAACTTTGTTGTTGATTCGTTGTTACATGCCTTGCAGGCCTTTAGGTGCATATTGTTGGAACTTGCTGTCTGGGAGACTGGAGTGGTCATGCGTCGTGATACATGGAATTGCGAAACAAGACTAATGGTTTTTACATGTGGTTTATAAACACTTAACGAATGAATTATGCTTCCGCTGTACACTGTGAATTATTTGTAATGTTGTAACCCTTAACGTTAATGAATGAAAGTTTTGTTTAAATATACCTATGGGTTCAATGTGATTGGTGGCTAGATCCTGGTACGTCACACACCTCGCGGGGATTTCCGCATGTGGTATTTTGGGGGTGTGACACACGGTATGGGGTCTATCACCAGATCTCAACAGCATATCACCCTCAAACAAACGGACAAGACGAAGTAACTAATCGAGGTTTAAAAAGAATACTTGAAAAAACCGTAGGATTAAATAAAAAGGAATGGGCCGATAAATTAGACGACGCTTTATGGGCTTTTCGAACTGCATATAAAACAACAATAGGTACCACCCCATATAAGCTTGTCTATGGAAAAAGTTGTCATTTGCCAGTAGAAATCGCACACAAAGCCTACTGGGCAATTAAAAACGTAAACTTAGACATAGAAATTGCCGGTAAAAATCAATTTTGTCAATTAAATGAATTAGACGAATTAAGAAATCATGTATACTCTAACTCCGGAATTTATAAGGAAAGAATGAAAAATTTGCATGATAAACACAATAAACCAAATGAATTTTGGGTAGGAGATCAGGTTCTATTGTTTAATTCACGGCTTCGATTATTTCTCGGTAAATTAAAGTCTAGGTGGACGGGTCCTTTTTCTATCACCCATATTTTTCCACACGGTGCAATTGAAATTAAATCTTGGAATGGAATTCCATTCAAAGTCAATGGCCAAAGGCTAAAGCTTTATCAAAGATTCATTGAGGATGAAGAGGAGGAGATCTCGCTACAAGCAGCCGACGAATAAACAAAGGTTCACGCATCAACATCAAATCTTGTAAGTAACGAACGTCGGGAAAGCTTCTAAATCGGTAAGATTTCTAAAACCAAGTTTTGGGAGACAGGTCACTCACATATGCACTATAAAATTTTATTTTTTAAAAATTCACCCGCCCACGGGGCCGTGCTCGGCTAACTGACTGGATAAAAACCCCTTTTTCTTTCATTTATCACTTCAACACGACTCGTTTCCCCGAAAACTCTCTGGTTCCACCGAGATTTTCTGAAGATTTTCACGTTCTTCCACCGTTCAACAACGTTAAGGTATGATTCTACCATCATAGTTAGTTAGATTAATCACTTGCATGTAGTTTAACATAAAAAATTTGGGGAAAAATCTAGGGTTCTTCAACTTGAACCGAATCAAACCTCAAATTTTTTATTAGAACTGTTAGTAGTAGTATAGTTGCATGTTATAGGAAGTAAATCAACTTGAATTGTTTGTAGATTTGCCCGATTCCAAACAAAAACCTCAAACCCTTGTTTTTGAACCGAAAAAGATAAAATTGAAGGGGTAAACAGATTGTTTTTAGAAAAACGACACTTGGGGTTTCATTTTCGGGGAAAACCGCCCCTACTCAACCAAAAATTTTCAAGTTTTCAGAACCGGGTCGAAAAATTGGATTTTTAGGAAACAGATGCCTGAGCATGGGGGCGTGTCCAGCTAATTTCCTGCGAGCACGGGGCGTGGCCAGTGGCCACGGGGCCGTGTTCAGCTTGCTATTTTCAGTTTTCTTCGAAAATTTACTCTTTCGTGCTAATTGTTTTGTGTTTTCTTTCAGATAGCCAAGAAATTCACATGCTTCAACCAGAATGAATGGGTAGCTCAAGCCCGATTTGAAGTTCTTAAAACAAGGCACGGAGAAAACCCACGACAAGTATGCCTAGACACACTGGAAACAGTAGGGCAGATTGACCGCTTCAACACCCTAGTCACTGGTCCACTCATGGCAGCCCTTTGCACTAGACTCCAATCGGTCCACGATTACAACATGGAGTTCTATAGCACGTTTGCATTCAAGGGAAAAGCTGAGCCGTTTGATGCAAAAGGGGTTGAGTTTCGTTGTGCTGGGAATGTGCTTTCAATTTCAATTGCATAATTTGGTTCAATCATTGGGTTGCATGCTGAAGAGGATGCTGGAGACGAGGAAAACACGGGTGGTCTCCGTGAACTCCCGCAAAACCAACGTCAAACAGCGTGGGCTCAAATTGGGGAAGGAGCCTATAACCCAAGCCAAACCAAAAGCATACAGTTGCGGGACCCTCTATACCGCTACATTCATAGGGTCCTTAGCAACTCCCTCTGCCAAAGGCATGATAGTACTGGTGTTGTTGGCTTACGTGATATGATGGTCCTATACTGCATTCACAACCGTGTGCCCCTCGATGTTCCACACTTGCTCCTCCGCAACATCCACCTAAACCAACTATCCAATCCCCCGACCCCTATCTTCTTTGGAGGGTGGATCTACCGCCTTTTCAAGAACTTCGTGCAAGGGATGCCAAGGTCCTTCAAGAAGGGCCCATGGTCGGGTATGGTGGATCTCGTCATATGCTGCTCAATGGGGATCATTAATGAAGCGGGTGACGGAACGATTCGATTTCAAATGGTTCAGGGACATGTGTGGAACCCACAGGAGGCTCTCGTCCTTCACGCCCCACAAATCCGTCCTCCTCCTCAGTATCAGTATCATGGTGATGCGGGCTAATCATCCTCTCAAGGTGGTGGTTTTCCTAATTTTCAAAGCTTACATGATCTCTTGCAGGAAAACCTTTTATGCACCCGCAACACCTACAACATGGCCAGCAACACATACACCCGAGTCAGAGCAATATAGAGGAACATCTCCGACATGCAGGATGACATCAGCAACATCCGGGAGTACATGGCGAATCAAGGAGGAGATGACGAGGATGAAGACATGGATTGAGATGGAGGTGTCGGAGGTAGCATGACACGGTTGCAGCTTTAACAGGTTAACCCCTTACTCTCAAAAACAATTATCTGGCCTGCATGCCAATGTTGAACAATTTACTTTCCGTTAACACTTTTACTTTCCTGCATTTTCTTTTTTTTTAGTTTGTGATGTGGATGATAAACCTGTGGTATGTTAGGATGTTAGGATGTTTGTTATTTGTGTGGTGTGGTATATTTAAGCATAAACATGTACCTAGGAGGCTTGGAAGCACTAAGTATTAGTGCTACATAAGCCCGGAAACCAGAACCGAAAGCCAAAACCTGTTTTCAAAGATTGCAGATTGTCACCACGGGGCCGTGCCCAGCCAGCACTCCCCGTGTCCATCGCCCTGAACCTGCTGTTTGTTTATAATCTGCCCACCACGGGGCCGTGTCCACTAGGCACACCCCCGTGGCCACCTTCTGTAAGTTTTTGTTACTTGCACTCTGACCACGGGGCCGTGCTCACCCAGCACGGGGCTGTGCCCAGATGCCCAGTAATATAAATTTTGTTTTTAAACACCTTTTTACACATTCAATCAACCTAAAAACTTATTTTTGGGACACATTGAGGACAATGTGTAATTTAAGTATGGGGGGGATACTAAAACCTTGAATTTTGCAAGTCCTAATAACAAGCCTTACACAAAACTCTATTGGGACCGCTAATCACCCCAAATTTTTTCAAAAACTTTTCATTTTTTTACTTGTCTTGGTTTAATTTGGGAATAACAAGTTCTAAAAAGGTTATATTTTTACAAATTTACTACCGATAGCGTCGTGATAAAAAGAACCAACATAAGAAAATTATGAAATGGCATGACAAATCTAGTTAAAATTTGATTATATATATTTGATCACAGTATAAACTCATTCCCACAAAAAGTGAGTTTTGAGGATTTATTGAGCATACAAGCATGCATCTTTAAATTAAATGCTCATCTTTCGCTTCTTGTGTGAATAGCCGATTGGTTCTTACGACTCTAGAACTTGCCACGACGATACATTCCCGATCCTTACCAACTTAAACACAAGTAAGTAAATGATGGAGGCATTAGGACTAACCCATTTTTCTTTTCAACACCATTATTTTTCAATTTTTTTTTATCACCTACCCAAAATCCCCCTAGTTAACCCCTTTGAGCCTAAACCTTTTCATTTCTAAACCCACAAAACAAACACCCTTTACCCACCAAAACCTTTTTCTTTTAAACCCTTTATTAAAAAGCTCGGTTTTCTTGTGACGTTCTTTATCAAAAAAAAAAAGTTGAAGTCTAGCAATAAACAAACAAGTTCCTCAAAGAAACTTTGTTTGAAAGTGCTTAGTTTGAATAAAAGTCACAAAAACAAAAAGTTTTACGACGACCGACGCTTTTTACTCTTTTAGCCCTTTTTACTAACCACTAACCCAAAACCACCTACCTTTAACCCAAGTCTAACCCTTCCCTAAAGTCCTCTTGATATTTACAAAGGTTTATAGTTAAAAAGGAGGAGGATTGATTGCTTGGCAAGCATATGGTAGAAGTAAGTTCCAAGCCGGTCTCGAGTGTTTCACAAAAATACATCTTCGGCTGAGTGTTGAGTGATCTCCCGTGAGGTTTGTGAACTTGTATATAAATGGAATTTTAAAGAGACATGTTATGCCCAAATAAGTAATTTCTCTTATGAAACGTTCTAAATAAATCATAACGAATAGGATTGTAAATAGCATAAAAATAAAACCCAATAAAGATCTTGGATTCCCGACACTCAAGACAAGCCCAAAACTTCTCTTCTACCCATTCCATTTGGGTATGTAAGCCACAAAATAAATAGTTTTGTTTGAGGACAAGCAAAGATTCAAGTGTGGGGGTATTTGATGTGTGTAAAATACAACATATAAATTACATCAAACGAGGCATAAAACTAACCCTTTTTTAGTACTAAGGTTGGAAAAAGTGTGCTTTTGTCTTCCTTTTGTATTTTCAGGACCAAATGAGCTTAAATGAACAAAAGGAACAAATATGCAGCAAAATCTAACATAAATACAAAGAAAAGGAATAAACTTGGCATGCCCGACCCCTCGACAGCATCATCCCAAGCAAAAACAAGAAACAGAAGGCTGATGACGGCCCCGTGCCCAGCGGACACGGGGGCGTGGCCAGGTGTCTGCAGAAAATGACAAAGTTGTAGAAACTTCTATTCCCAGCACGGGGGCGTGCCCAGCTTAACACGGGGTCAACGCTAAGATTCGCAAAATCTTACAAATCTTGATAGTACAGATACGCTTCTGCACACTGGGCCGTGCCCAGCGAGCACGGGGGCGTGTGGAGCCTAATGCAGACAATTGCAATTAATGAAGAAAGAGAAAGAGGATGGCCATGGGGCCGTGTCCGGGCTTCTATACAGGCTATAAATAGGGGTGTTTGGTTCACTTCAAAGGCATCCCTTGACAAACCACCTCTCTCCCACTTCACCACCACTCCACCACCACTACAACACCCACATCCACCACCATCATCCATCATCCACCTTAGAGTGTGTGTAGTAGTCTTGGGATCCAAGATTGATAGTAAGAGTTCTTGTCAATCAAAGGCCATGTTTGGCTAAGTCTCTGACATCACTTGGTGAAGACAAGCATTTAATGTAATACTTTTGATTTTTAGTCTTTTCGCACTTTTTATTTGGTTTTGTATTAATGACTTTAATAACTCGTTTCTTATATTGAAGGTGAAACTTCCTTATCATTTGTCCGTGGTGTCTTGGCATTATTTTACTGTCTATATAAAATAAAATATTTTCACCATTCATATCTCTACGGTCTATATAGAGATATGCTGGCTACCTGGATGGGGGTTAAGGGAATGGTTTGGTAAGGTTCTTGCCTTGTTCAGTGTATAGATCCTGCAAGGACCTGGGTCAAGCTTACTAGGACCTCCTTCAATACCCACTGGTATTGGATGGCGGGGGTGCGAATGGCTTGATCCCCTCATATGTAAACTACTATTAATACATTAACCCGGCTACTTGGGATTGTATCCCTACTGACTCAAACCATTTAGCCGAGGGTAACGTCACCTTCAAAAGAGGGGCCTACCACATTACGCATTGATAACTTAATTAATTATCTTTCAATATTCCGACCCTTTGGGATTGTATCCTTGCTGACTCAAACCACTGGGTTGAGGGTAACGTCACCTTCAAAAGAGGGGCCTACTACTATAACTAAGATAATCTCTTAAAAAGTGCAAAAGTGCGGAAATCATCAAATGTTACATTAAAGGCGAGTCAGATCTAAGTGATTCATCTTGTCTATCTGTTTTTATTTTTTTTTTATTTTTCAACATTTTTTGTTTTTTTTTCATGTTTAAAACCTTTTCTAAAACTTTTGTTTTGATTAGACGTTGAGGATAAACCGGTACTAAAAGCTCTTGTGTCCTTGGACGACCTCGGTATCTTACCAACGCTATACTACACTCACGATGGGTGCACTTGCCCATATGTGTGTTTAGTGTTAGTAGAATATCGTGTTTTATAAATTTAAAACTTGACTAATGTGTTAAAAATGGCTTAAAATATCAATAAAAACATATAACGCTACACAGGCATCACCCCGCGACACACCCGGGGATTCCTGTCTCGGCCCGCGAGCGGAAGTAAAACATTATTTTATTTGATTTTTAATGACATTAGGTTTAATCGGGTCCGGTTATGCGTATACGGGGTATAATTAGGGCGTTTTTCGAGGGTTGTTATATCCTCCCCACCTTTTTTTAAATCTCTTCCTCGAGATTCACTAGAATAGGTGTGGATATTTCCTTTGCATTTCTAACTCGAGCTCCCATGTGTACTCTAGTCCTCTATTTGAATCCCATTTTACTTTGACCAAAACTAATCTCTTGTGCTTGAGACTCTTGATCTTTCTATCTTCAGTCTGAATGGGTTTTTCTACAAAATTAAGTTTCCCATTTACCTCTATATCTTGAAGAGGTATTACCAATGATTCGTCTGCTAAGCATTTCTTGAGGTTACATACATGAAATAAATCATGTATTCCTGCCATTTCCTCTAGCAATTGTAGCTGATAAGCTACAGGTCCTATTCTGTTGATAATCTCAAAAGGTCCAACATACCTTGGGCTTAGCTTTCCTCTTTTAACGAATCTTACAACTCCTTTCCATGGTGAAACTTATAATAATACCTTGTCTCCTACTTGAAATTCCAACGTTTTCGCCTGTTGTCTGCATAACACTTTTGACTATCTCGTGCAGCTTTCAGTCTATCCTTGACTTGAATAATTTTGTCCGTTGTCTCTTATACAATCTCAAGTCCTGATAGTTGCTTTTCTCCAATCTCTGCCCAACAGACTGGAGTTCGGCATTTTCGTCCATAGAGGGCTTCAAATGGTGCAGCATTGATGCTGGTATGATAATTGTTATTGTAAGAAAATTCTATTAAAGGTAAATGATCCTCCCAATTTCCTCCAAAATCAATTATACAGGCTCTAAGCATGTCTTCCATTGTCTGAATTGTCCTTTCACTTTGTCCGTCCGTTTGAGGATGATAAGATGTGCTTAAATTTAATCTGGTTCCCATTGCTTTTTGGAAACTTGTCCAAAAATGAGAAGTAAAACGGTTGTCTCTGTCAGATACAATAGATAAAGGAATTTCATGTAATGAGACTATTTCATTTACATATAGCTTGGCTAACTGTTCCATATTGAAAGTTACCTTCATTGGTAAGAAATGAGCAGATTTGGTTAATCTGTCTACAATCACCCAGATTGTATCATTACCTTTTCGTGTCTTGGGTAATTTGGTAACAAAATCCATTGTTATCAATTCCCATTTCCAAATTGGCATCTCTAACTGCTGTAATAATCCTGAAGGTTTCTGATGTTCAACTTTAACCTGGGAACAAGTGAAACATTTAGCAACATAATTTGCTATATCCTTTTTCATTCCTATCCACCAGAAATTCTTTCTTAAGTCTTGATACATTTTGTCACTTCCAGGATGCATTGTATACTTAGACTTATGGGTTTCCTCTAAAATTCGGTTTCGTAGGTTCCCTTGAATAGGTATCCAGATCCTTTTCTTATGGAATCTCCAAATTCCATATGCTCCTTTTTCTAATTCCTTAATCATTCCTTTTAGACCTTCAGCATCGTCCTTGATTGTTGTTTCTTGTATCAATTTCACTTATTCATTTAAATTTATCTGCAGGTCTAGTCTAAGAGAGTGTACTCTTTTCGGCTTTTCATGATACTTTCGACTTAAAGCATCAGCTACTACATTAGCTTTTCCGGCATGATACTGGATATCACAATCATAATCGCTAAGTATTTCCATCTGACGTCTTTGCCTCATGTTTAACTCCTTTTGTCCGAAGAAATATCTTAAACTCTTATGGTCCGTGAAGACAACAAACTTGCTACCATAAAGATAGTGTCTCCAAATCTTAAGGGCAAAAATTATGGCTCCTAACTCTAAATCATGGGTTGTATAATTCTCTTCATGTTTCTTAAGCTTTCTAGAAGCATAAGCAATTACTTTTTGATGTTGCATCAATACACATCCTTATCCTAATTTAGACGCGTCACAATATACTATAAAGTCTTCAGCTCCTTCTGGTAGAGCGAGTATGGGTGCATTGGTTAGTTTCTTTTTCAAAGTCCTGAATGCTTCCTCTTGTTTTGGTCCCCATTCAAACTTAACTGATTTGGAAGTCAGTTTGGTCAATGGAATGGCTATTCTAGAGAAATATTGAATAAAACGTCTATAATATCCTGCCAATCCAATAAAACTTCTTATTTTCGTTGGTGACTTAGGGACTTTCCATTTGGTAATCGCTTCGATCTTTGTGGGATCCACATGAATTCCTTCATGGTTAACCAGATGTCCAAGGAATTGCACTTCTTGCAACCAGAATTAGAATATCATCTATAAAGACAATTATGAATTTATCCAGGTATGGTTTGCATATCCTGTTCATCATGCCCATAAATGCGGCTGGGGCATTGGTTAAACCAAGTGGCATGACTGTAAATTCATAATGACCGTACCTTGTTCTGAAAGTAGTTTTAGGAATGTCCTCTTCATGTACTTTCAATTGAAGATATCCTGAGTGTAAGTCGATCTTAGAAAAGAATCGAGCTCCTTGAAGTTGATCGAACAGGTCATCGATTCTCGGTAGTGGGTACCGATTTTTAATCATAACCTTATTTAGTTCTCGGTAATTTATGCACATACGCATCGATCCGTCTTTCTTCTTGAAAAATAACACCGGTGCTCCCCATGGCGATGAGCTTGGTTGTATAAACCTTTTTCAAGCAGTTCGTCCAGCTGTTTCTTCAGTTCCTGCATCTCCGTTGGTTCTAGTCGATAGGGTGCTTTGGCAATCGGTGTCGTTCCTGGTATTAGGTGAATTCTAAATTCAACTTCTCGATCTAGCGGTAATCTAGGTAACTCTTCTTGAAAGACATCTGAGAATTTAGATACTACGGGGATATCTTTTAATTCTTTTCCTTTACTGCTAATGATTACTGAAATCATATACACCATTCCTCATTTCCTTGCATAACTTGCAGTTTTCATCACAGAGATGAATTTTGTGGTTTTTGCTGGCTTGTCTCCTTTAATTGTGATCTTTTCACCATTTGGTGTACTTACTTGTACAGACTTTTGATCACATAAAATACTGGCATGATTGGCAACCAACCAATCCATTTCTAATATGACATCGAATCCGGCTAGATTCATTGGAAAAAGATTAGCAGTAAAGTTATGGGTTAAAATTCCTATCCTGGTTCCCTATAGGATTTCACTTATCTTGATAGAATCTCCAGTTGCTATCTCTACCAGATAGTCTTGTTGAGGTTTAGTTAATGGTTGGTTGAGAAGCATGCAGAAAGAAGTATTGATGAAACTTTGGATGGCAATCCGATCGGTTGGCCATCCGATCGAGTGGTCACTCGATCGAGTGGCTCCGACGATTGAGTTTCGGCGTTTCCATTTCGTGCGTTGGGTTTTGCGATTGCGTTTCGAGTGAGTGATGCGATAGTTTAATAATACCCACACAAATACTATATCTAACATACAATCACTATAAATAACAGGCGTTTAGCGTTTGCAATTCGAGTGCGATAGAGTTGCGATTGCATTTTGATTAATCACCACAACATAAACATAAATAAACATGCACAAGTAACACATAAGTAGCACACACACTGTGACAACTCGAGTTTCCAAGATTTCCACCTTCGCATTTATTGCACGTTAATTGTTTAAGTTGTTTGTTACACGACTTGTTTGTTCGCAATTGTGTACGTTTGTAATACGTTATATCGTGTTGTGATTGATATGTTATATTTGATGTGCAGCATAAGTGTATTTGTTGATATATGCTTGTATGTTGGTTAATATATGGGTTGTATGAGTAATAAAATGGAACACATGCCAAACATCTCTCACGAAAACACCCCATCGAAAACACCCTATGGCCGAAAACACTTCATGTGTTTTCGTCCACTAACTAGTCAACGAAAACCAAATGGGCTTTGGCCCAGTCGTGATTAGATAAACAATTGTTCTTAACCTTTATGTGAACTTTTATTCGGAAAACCCTAGGTCTCTCTCCATAGTTGTGCGACGGCAACAGGAGACCCCCTTCACACTCGAAGCCTTTCAATCGTGTCCTCTTAACTTTGGTTAGTTTTATTTATGAAAAGATATATATATATATAAAATGTATGCAAATTGTTAACTGAACCGTGTGTATATGAATCTCCATGTGATGATTTTGAATATGTGTGATCTTGATTAACATGGGTGTCTATAGGATCCTAGGGATTGTTGCAAGCATATCGATTCTAGACATAATGATGGTAACACTGATTGCTTTATGAGATTACACATGCTTTCTTAATGGCACATGATTGTGATATAAGGCTTGCATGTGACTACTGGGATTCATTAGTCAAACCATAGGTTAGTGGCACAATATGTGTATCAACCCATCAAAGAATCGGTCCAATAACCTTTTGAGGTGATTACACAGTTGTCGGCCATGATGATGATTTAGGGTTTAATATTCTATTGCTAAGATGTTAGAACTTGATCTGTTAATAGTGATTTTATTCGTATATGACCACTGCTCACGTTCTGATTTGATGTTGGACTATTGTGATTATCACTTGAATAATGATTATGCGTTATAGTTTTGAATGTATCAATGATCTGGTGACATATAATCTGTGGTTAGGCCTGATGTTGATGGTTAACTGTTGGTATGTGATTAGGGTTTCTGTGATATGTAAATGATTTCTGATGATGATGATGTAACCGCCGAAAAACACCTTCAGGCGAAAACACAGGGACCAACGAAAACACTCAGTGTTTTCGTCACATCTTATGTTCGACGAAAACCCAAAGGGTTTTCGCCACTAGGGATTTCGCCCAAAAAGGGTTTTCACCATACTTGTGTTTTCGTCAAATACCATTGTACAGTAACTATGTTAAGCATGTTAAGTTGTTAACCTTGTTTAGTAGGTTAAAGAATAACCATGTTAGAATAAACTGTGAATGACGTTATGTGAAACATGAATCGTATGCATGTGATTAACTGTTGTGAAATGCTTGATCTTGACTGCCAAACGCACCTTGTGGTATTAATTGCATGCGAAACTTTATGAATTTGAACTGATTGATTATTACGTGTACACAATAGGACTTGACTGATTACTTGTGAGCACATAGTTTAGCATACCGAGCAAACCAAGGTGAGTTCACACTCTTACCAAGGCATGGGATTCCCCGGTGGGTTGGAAATGGGATTGAATGATTACTTGTACTTACATCACTACTAGACTACTTACCATGGTCCTCGGATTGGGAAGGATGCCTGTGCCAAACTCTACGTAAAGCCTACGTACTGTCCTCGGTTTGGGAAGGACACTAGTGTTAAAACCTACGTAAATCCTACGTACCGTTGTCCTCGGATTGGGAAGGACACCAGCATTAAACCTACGTAAAACCTACGTACTACCGTCCTCGGATTGGGAAGGACGCCAGCGCTAAATCTACGTACTCGCTACGTACCACTGTCCTCGGATTGGGAAGGGCACTTACGTAAAACCTACGTAAACTTATACTTACTACTATCCTCGGGTTGGGAAGGATACTTACGGATACAACTAGTCTAGTAACTTACAGTATGGGAAGCCCCCACTAATTGAACTTACAACATGGGAAGCCCCCACTAGATGAACATACAAATGGCCTAGTAATACACGGCATGGTTATAAACGAACTTACGATTTATTAAACGAACTTATTACTGAACAACCAACTGTGAACTCGCTCAACTTTGTTGTTGACTCGTTGTTATATGCCTTGTAGGTTGTTAGGTACTCATGGAGCTTGCACGGGGAGGCACAGTCGTTGTGGGACATGGATCGTGGATGCCATGTTAAACGTTTATGACATTTCAAACTTATTACTTATGTTTTTACATTTATGCTTCCGCTAAACATTGATACTATACTTTTGTTTTGAACACCTTTTCATATTGTTTGGTTGAATTACATTTACTCATTACATTGTTCAATATGATTGGTGGCTTGATCCTGGTCATGTCACGCCTCCATGCGGTGATACTCCGCGTGTGGATTTTGGGGGTGTGACAGATTGGTATCAGAGCCATTAGTTATAGTGAACTTGGTTTTAATAAGCGGAAAAAGTTTTGTTAAAACCAGACTATAACCTGAATAGTGCTCAACGATCCACAACAACGCTTCGCTCCACGTGCAAGACTCAACATTCTAGGTGATACGATTTATGTTTACATTGCCTACATGCTAGATTACATAGAACTTTGCTCATGGTATGCTTAGATAAACGTAACAACTGTTGATTGAAACACTTGTGTGCTTACTCTCTTCTGTCATCGCACTTTCGCGAACCTCTCTCACTCATGTTCTCTTTGATATCAAGATCATGAGTGGACGCGTTAACCTAACTCAAGCCCAGTTGGCGGCTTTGATCACTGAACAAGTTACTGCAGCACTCGCAGCTGCCCAGGCAGGAGGTATAACCTGCCATCACCACTTACTCTAGGATCTTTAGATCCTACTCTCGTAAACCAACACTCATGCTTAAGTATGTTTACTCTTACACACACGACAGGTCAACACGCTCAGCCACCTGTGTGCACGTTCAAAACTTTCAGGGACTGTCATCCTAGTACTTTTAGTGGCACTGAAGGGGCCGTTGGACTCCTCCACTGGTTCGAGAAGCTCGAATCGGTCTTCAAAATGTGTGAATGCCCTGAGGCTCGTAGGGTGAAGTACTCCATTGGTACTCTCGAAGGCACTGCGCTAACTTGGAGGAACGCGCAAGATTCCCAACCCATGGAATAATTTTAAGGAACTGATCAAACGTGAATACTGTAGTCGTGGTGACATCCACAAGCTGGAAGTGGAGTTCTTTAACCTGAAGATGATGGGGTCAGAGATAGAAGCGTACATGAAACGATCCAACGAACTGGCAGTGTTGTGTCCAACTATGGTGGATCCTCCTGTCAAGCGTATTGAGTTGTATCTCAAAGGGCTAGTACCGGAAATTCAAAGTCATATGACATCGGCCAACCTTGCAACTATCCAGGATGTTACTCGTCTTGCTCATCGCCTCACAGATCAGGCAGTGGAACAGAACAAGCTGCCCAAACGTATCAGTGCTACTAATGCTACTACTTCCGCTACTCCCAGCAACAATAAGCGGAAATGGGATGGGGATTCCAGCAAGGGTTCAGCTACAGCTCAGTCTCAGGCACAGTAGCGGAAGACTGATAACTACCAGAGCCCTGGTCAGCAATTTTCTGGTAGTCAAAGACAGGGTGGATATCGAGGAAACCTCCCAAAGTGCAACAGATGCAACAGACACCACAGTGGTCAGTGCAACAAGGGTCGTTGTCAGAGGTTTCTCAAGATGGGGCATGAAGCTAAGGATTTCAGGAGCTCACGACCTGCGAATCAGAACCAACAACAAACCACCAGTTCCACAGAACCAGCAGCGACTGTAGGGTAACAAGGGATGCTATCAGTGTGGTGCTGAAGGTCACTTCAAGAGACACTGCCCACAGTTGAACCAGAACCAGAATCAGAACCACAACCAAGGAAACGGGAACAATTGTAGAAACAACAACAGGGGTAATAACGACGGCAATGGTGCCAGGGGTCGAGTGTTCGTGATTGGTCAGGTTGATGCTAGGAATGACCCCAACGTTGTGAAGGTTTCGACATCGTTATTGGTATGGATTGGTTACCTCAACATCGAGCAGAGATTCTTTGCAAAGAAAAGATCGTCCGCATTCCTCGTGCTGGTTAAGAACCTTTGGTAATTCATGGTGACAAGCTCCTGGAGCAGCACCCATAGCTCGAGCACCTTATCGCTTAGCTCCAACCGAACTGGAAGAACTGTCTAAGCAATTGCAAGAACTCTTGGATAAGGCTTTCATGCATCCTAGCTCTTCGCCCTGGGGAGCTCCAGTATTATTTGTGAAGAAGAAAGACGGTGCCTTCCGTATGTGCATAGATTACCGCGAACTAAACAAGGTGATCGTAAAGAATCGCTATCCTCTCCCACGCATCGACGACTTGTTCGACCAGCTGCAAGGGTCGAGCTACTATTTAAAGATTGATCTGAGGTCAGGCTACCATGAACTGAGAGTCCGGGACGAGGACGTCTCCAAAACAGCATTCAGAACACGCTACGGCCATTACGAGTTCTGGTCATGCCATTCGGGTTAACAAACGCGCCTGCAGTCTTCATGGATCTTATGAACAGAGTGTGCAAGCCTTACTTGGATAAGTTTGTGATTGTATTCATCGATGACATTCTGATCTACTCTAAGAGTCGGGAGGAACACGAGCAGTATCTACGACTTATTTTGGAACTACTTCGAGCAGAACAGCTGTACGCCAAGTTTTCAAAATGCGACTTCTGGCTTCGTGAAGTCCACTTTCTAGGCCACGTGGTAAACAAGGATGGGATTCATGTTGATCCATCCAAGGTTGATTCGATTAGGAACTGGCCTGCACCCCGTACACCAACAGAAATCCGCCAATTCTTGGGTTTGGCGGGCTATTATAGAAGGTTCATCAAAGACTTCTCCAGGATTGCACAACCCCTCACCTCACTAACTCAGAAAGGCGTTATCTACCGTTGGGGTAATACACAGGAATCAGCAATTCCAGCACTTAAAGGATAGACTTTGTAGCGCACCTATTCTTTCATTGCCAGAGGGCACAGATGATTTTGTGGTCTATTGCGACGCATCCATTCAGGGTCTTGGATGTGTGTTGATGCAACGGGATAAAGTCATTGCTTATGCTTCGCGCCAACTTAAGATTCACGAACGAAATTACACTACACATGATTTAGAGCTGGGAGCTGTTGTTTTTGCGCTCAAGATATGGAGACATTACCTGTACAGTACCAAGTGCACCATCTACACCGATCACAGGAGTCTCGAGCAAATCTTCAAGCAGAAAGAGTTGAACATGCGTCAACGTCGATGGGTCGAGCTACTGAATGATTACGAATGTGCCATCAAGTACCATCCGGGCAAGGCAAATGTTGTGGCCGACGCCCTCAGTCGAAAAGATACCACACCTAGGCGTGTGCGAGCACTACAACTCACCATCCAATCTAGTCTTCCTTCACAGATACAAGATGCTCAGGTAGAAGCATTGAAACCAGAAAACGTCAGGGCTGAAGCCCTACGCGGCTCAAGGCAACGATTAGAACAAAAGGAAGACGGTGCCTATTATGTAACAGGACGCATTTGGGTCCCACTCTATGGCAATTTACGAGAACTTGTAATGGATGAAGCACATAAGTCTCGCTACTCTGTACATCCTGGTTCGGATAAGATGTACCATGACTTTAAAACTACATATTGGTGGCCTAGCATGAAAGCTCTTATAGCAACTTACGTTAGCAAGTGTTTGACTTGTGCGAGAGTCAAGACTGAATATCGGAAACCATCGGGCCTACTCCAACAACCAGAGATACCACAATGGAAATGGGAGCAAATTTCCATGGATTTTGTTACTGGCCTGCCTAGATCTCAACGTAGGAATGATACTATTTGGGTGATCGTGGATCGACTCACTAAGTCTGCACACTTCTTGGCTATCAAGGAAACAGACAAGTTCTCTACTCTAGCAGACGTATATCTCAAGGAAGTTGTCTCGAGGCACGGGGTGCCAACCTCTATTATCTCTGATCGTGATGCACGTTTTACTTCTGAACTGTGGCAAGCGATGCACAAATCTTTTGGCTCTCATTTAGACATGAGCACAGCTTATCACCCTCAGACGGATGGGAAGTCTGAGCGCACTATTCAAACTTTAGAAGACATGCTTCGTGCATGTGTAATCGATTTCGGAAACGGCTGGGAAAAACACCTCCCGTTAGTGGAGTTCTCGTATAACAACAGTTACCACACCAACATTCAAGCCGCTCCATTCGAGGCATTGTACGGGCGTAAATGCCGATCACCTCTTTGTTGGGCAGAGGTGGGTGATAGTCAGATCACGGGTCCAGAACTTGTAGTGGACACAACGGAAAGAATTGCTCAGATACGGCAACGCATGGCGGCAGCTCGCGACCGTCAGAAAGTCTACGCAAACAAGCGTCGGAAACCTCTAGAATTCCAGGTCGGGGACCGGGTTCTACTCAAAGTCTCACCCTGGAAGGGTGTGGTTTGTTTTGGCAAAAGGGGCAAACTCAATCCACATTACGTCGGACCATTTGAAATCATTGAGAAGATAGGCAAAGTGGCCTACAAACTAAACCTGCCCGCAGAACTCAGTGCAGTTCACAACGTTTTTCACGTGTCAAATCTGAAGAAGTGTCTGTCAGATGAGACCCTCATAGTTCCTTTGAAAGAGCTCACTATCGATGATCAGTTGCAATTCGTCGAGGAACCAGTTGAAATCACGGACCGAGATGTTAAGGTCCTCAAGCACACCAGAATACCCCTCGTTCGAGTTCGTTGGAACTCCCGTCGTGGCCCAGAGTTCACCTGGGAACGAGAAGATCAAATGAAACTCAAGTATCCCCAGTTATTCGGAAACAGTGCAACCACTACTGAGGCTGAAGCTATTACAGAATTTCGGGACGAAATTCCAAATCAACGGGGGGATGATGTGACACCCCAGGAAACAACACAACACAACTAGCTTCCTCAGTAACCGCATGCTAAATTTCGGGACGAAATTTCTTTCAAGTTGGGGATAATGTGACAACTCGAGTTTCCAAGATTTCCACCTTCACATTTATTGCACGTTAATTGTTTAAGTTTTTTGTTACACGACTTGTTTGTTCGCAACTGTGCACGTTTGTAATACGTTATATCGTGTTGTGATTGATATGTTATATTTGATGTGCAGCATAAGTGTATTTGTTGATATATGCTTGTATGTTGGTTAATATATGGGTTGTATGAGTAATAAAATGGAACACATGCCAAACATCTCTCACGAAAACACCCCATCGAAAACACCCTATGGCCGAAAACACTTCATGTGTTTTCGTCCACTAACTAGTCAACGAAAACCAAATGGGCTTTGGCCCAGTCGTGATTAGATAAACAATTGTTCTTAACCTTTATGTGAACTTTTATTCGGAAAACCCTAGGTCTCTCTCCATAGTTGTGCGACGGCAACAGGAGACCCCCTTCACACTCGAAGCCTTTCAATCGTGTCCTCTTAACTTCGGTTAGTTTTATTTATGAAAAGATATATATATATAAAATGTATGCAAATTGTTAACTGAACCGTGTGTATATGAATCTCCATGTGATGATTTTGAATATGTGTGATCTTGATTAACATGGGTGTCTATAGGATCCTAGGGATTGTTGCAAGCATATCGATTCTAGACATAATGATGGTAACACTGATTGCTTTATGAGATTACACATGCTTTCTTAATGGCACATGATTGTGATATAAGGCTTGCATGTGACTACTGGGATTCATTAGTCAAACCATAGGTTAGTGGCACAATATGTGTATCAACCCATCAAACAATCGGTCCAATAACCTTTTGAGGTGATTACACAGTTGTCGGCCATGATGATGATTTAGGGTTTAATATTCTATTGCTAAGATGTTAGAACTTGATCTGTTAATAGTGATTTTATTCGTATATGACCACTGCTCACGTTCTGATTTGATGTTGGACTATTGTGATTATCACTTGAATAATGATTATGCGTTATAGTTTCGAATGTATCAACGATCTGGTGACATATAATCTGTGGTTAGGCCTGATGTTGATGGTTAACTGTTGGTATGTGATTAGGGTTTCTGTGATATGTAAATGATTTCTGATGATGATGATGTAACCGCCGAAAAACACCTTCAGGCGAAAACACAGGGACCAACGAAAACACTCAGTGTTTTCGTCACATCTTATGTTCGACGAAAACCCAAAGGGTTTTCGCCACTAGAGATTTCGTCCAAAAAGGGTTTTCACCATACTTGTGTTTTCGTCAAATACCATTGTACAGTAACTATGTTAAGCGTGTTAAGTTATTAACCTTGTTTAGTAGGTTAAAGAATAATCATGTTAGAATAAACTGTGAATGACGTTATGTGAAACATGAATCGTATGCATGTGATTAACTGTTGTGAAATGCTTGATCTTGACTGCCAAACGCACCTTGTGGTATTAATTGCGTGCAAAACTTTATGAATTTGAACTGATTGATTATTACATGTACACAATAGGACTTGACTGATTACTTGTGATCACATAGTTTAGCATACCGAGCAAACCAAGGTGAGTTCACACTCTTACCAAGGCATGGGATTCCCCGATGGGTTGGGAATGGGATTGAATGATTACTTGTACTTACATCACTACTAGACTACTTACCACGGTCCTCGGATTGGGAAGGATGCCTGTGCCAAACTCTACGTAAAGCCTACGTACTGTCCTCGGTTTGGGAAGGACACTAGTGTTAAAACCTACGTAAATCCTACGTACCGTTGTCCTCGGATTGGGAAGGACACCAGCATTAAACCTACGTAAAACCTACGTACTACCGTCCTCGGATTGGGAAGGACGCCAACGCTAAATCTACGTACTCGCTACGTACCACTGTCCTCGGATTGGGAAGGGCACTTACGGATACAACTAGTCTAGTAACTTACAGTATGGGTAGCCCCCACTAATTGAACTTACAACATGGGAAGCCCCCACTAGATGAACATACAAATGGCCTAGTAATACACGGCATGGTTATAAACGAACTTACGATTTATTAAACGAACTTATTACTGAACAACCAACTGTGAACTCGCTCAACTTTGTTGTTGACTCGTTGCTACATGCCTTGCAGGTCGTTAGGTACTCATGGAGCTTGCACGGGGAGGCACAGTCGTTGTGGGACATGGATCGTGGATGCCATGTTAAACGTTTATGACATTTCAAACTTATTACTTATGTTGGGTTTTACATTTATGCTTCCGCTAAACATTGATACTATACTTTTGTTTTGAACACCTTTTCATATTGTTTGGTTGAATTACATTTACTCATTACATTGTTCAATATGATTGGTGGCTTGATCCTGGTCATGTCACGCCGCCATGCGGTGATACTCCACGTGTGGATTTTGGGGGTGTGTCACACACGTAAAACAATATCCAGAACGCATAATTCGGGTTGCGAATGCGATAAGCGATAAAGCGATAAAAAAAACGATAAACATCGATTAGACCTCGATTATTAACATGTACTCCACATAATACAACTAATGCGATAAAATAAATAGATTATCTACAAGTCAAAGAAGTCAAAACAGGAGTTGAGCAAGGAGTGACAGATCGCAATTAGCAATCTTTTCTTCCTTTGACTTCAATCTTGACTTTGACTTCTGAAACACGGGGTGTTACAGCCTCCCCTAGTTAAGGGAATTTCGTCCCGAAATTAGGCTTTAGCCGTAACAAACAACTGCGGGTACTTTGCCTTCATGTCGCTTTCGAGTTCCCAAGTGAACTCTGCGCCTCGCTTGCCTTCCCAGCGAACTTTCTCGATGGGAATGCGTGAGCACCTGAGCTGCTTGGTTTGTCGGTCTATGGTCTTGACAGGCTTCTCCACGAAGTGTAATGTTTCTTCCACTTGAAGATCCTCCAGTGGAACTTGTAAATCATGCTCAGCCAGACACTTTCTGAGGTTCGAAACATGGAAAGTCGGGTGGACGTTGCTAAGTTCCTCCGGTAGTTCGAGTCTGTAGGCCACTTTTCCGATCCTTTCTAGAATCTTAAAGGGTCTAACATATCGAGCCGCGAGTTTCCCTTTCTTGCTGAATCTGACCACACCCTTCCAAGGTGATACCTTTAGGAGTACGTGATCGCCAACGTCAAATTCAAGGGGCTTGCGTCGTCTATCGGCGTAACTTTTCTGACGACTCCGAGCTTTCAGCAGATTGTCTTGAATTTGAAGGATTTTGTCAGTCGTTTTTGCAATAGCTCAGGACCGGTTATCTGCGAGTCTCTGATCTCGTGCCACACAATAGGCGATCGACATTTTCTTCCGTATAAAGCCTCAAATGGTGCCATTTGAATGCTGGAATGATAATTGTTATTGTATGAGAATTCGACTAAAGGTAAGATTGCATTCCAATTACCACCGAAATCTATGACACACGAACGGAGCATGTCTTCCAAGGTACGAATCGTTCTCTGAGTCTGACCGTCGGTTTAGGGATGGAAGGCGGTACTTAGATTAAGCGTAGTACTGAGAGCAGATTGAAACGTTTCCCAAAGACGCGAGGTAAACCGACCATCGCGGTCAGAGATAATGTCGCGAGGCATCCCATGTCGACATATGATCTCGTCGGTGTAGATTCGGGCTAATTTTTCTACCTTGTAATCTTCTCGTATTGGCAGAAAATGAGCAGATTTAGTCAAATGGTTAACGACAACCCAGATGCTGTCGTGACTTGATGGCGTGCGCGGAAGTTTCGTTATGAAGTCCATAGCTATACTCTCCCATTTTCACATGGGAATCTCGGATTGGACGAGTAAGCCAGAAGGTCTTTGATGCTCGGCCTTGACTTTCGAGTAAGTCAGGCACTTCGAAAGATAGAGAGCGATATCTTTCTTCATGCCCGGCCACCAGTACTTGTAGCGAAGGTCCTGGTACAATTTATCGGCACCGGGATGAATAGAATATCGAGACTTAGGGGCTTCGTCCATCAAAATCTGTCGTAAATCGGTCCGTTTAGGGATCCAAATTCGGTCCAGATAATGGAATATCCCATTCGATTTATTCACTAGCTGGGCTCCATCGTTGAGAATCCTTTCCTTCTTCAAAGTGCGTTCGGTGAAACAAGCATGTTGGGCTTCGCGGATGAGGGTTTAGAGATGATGCTGGGCTTGAACATTACGAACGCTATGCAAATAGCTTCGTCTGCTTAGGGCGTCGGCAACGACATTTGCTTTGCCAGGATGATAACGAATCTCACAGTTGTAATCGTTGAGAAGTTCCACCCTTCCGCGTTGGCGCATATTCAGTTCCTTTTGGCTAAGGATGTGTTGTAGGCTCTTATGATCTGTGAAGATCGTACCCTTGGTACCATAAAGGTAGTGTCACCAAATCTTTAGCTCAAAAACAACTGCACCTAGCTCGAGATCGTGGGTTGTATAGTTCCTCTCTTGGATCTTGAGCTGACGAGATGTGTAAGCGATAACCTTGTCCTGTTGCATGAGAACACAACCAAGACCAAGGTTCGAGGCTGTTGGTGCACTGATGTCTGTTAACTTCGTCTTTAATGAGTCTTGTAATGTATTAGTTAGATCAGGGCATGGAATACGAGAAAACAGGTTTTTAGGTAATTCCGCTTGAAATGGGATTGATGATGTTTCAAACGGAATTAGCAAGTTCAAGCGAAATTAGTAATTCCGCACGGAATTAACTAATTCCGCGTGAACCAGTGATTTCGTTTGAGTGTGCTTCAAGCGAAATTAACTCCACTATAAATACCTGTGTGCCTGATTCATTTCATACGGAATTAGCAGCGTGTGTTTGAGAGCCGAGGTGCTGTTGAATTGTTATCTGATTTGTAAAAGCTCAGGAAATCAATAAGAGAAGATAATTAGAAAGGAACAAGCTGTTTTACGTCATTTACATTGATTCCGCCTTTGTATTTGATGCTGAACTCATCGGATTGACTCGTTAGGGTCACACGACGATCCAACAAGTGGTATCAGAGCTCAGGACGAGGAGTTCATACCAATTCAGCTTGATTTCATCGGATTCTCTCACTTCTACTCCTTCTTTTCTTATTTGAACAAGATTTAACGGTTGAAATGGCCTGAAATTCACATATATCAAGCAAAACATACTTTTAACAAATCCTTGAAAGTATTGGATTTAAATTCGATCAAAATTGGACAAAACTTGTAATTTCGCTTGAAAACAGATTCGAGAAAAATGACGTCATCATAATCTTGTTTGAACAGATATCTTAATTCCGCACGGAATTAACCATATTGTGCTTAATCTCGCTTGAAAAGTCACTAGGAATCAAATTTCGTTTGAAAGGTTGAAACGAAATTACTAATTCCGCTTCAGAATACCTAATTCCGTTTCTGTTGGTATAATTTCGCTTGAAATTGTTCTAAGTCCGCACGGAATTAGATATTGCTTGTTAATTTCGTTTGAACCACTTAATCCCGTTTGAGTGGGTAATTTCGTTTGAGTAATTTCGCTCGAACTGATTCCATTTGAAAATCATTTTTCAAAATTCCAAAAATTTTTCTAAGTGTTTCTTGAATGTTTCAGGTGCTTGAAAGATGGATGATTTCATGAATCCTTTCAGTGATATGTTTGCTTTTACTTGTGGTTCTGGAGATGCTACATCAAGCAATACAAATGAAACTACACCAACATCGAGTGCAAATAAAAGTCTGTCTGATGCTATGAGTGTAGATAGTGCGTATGGAACATACAATAAGCCGCCCAAGTTCATGGCGATTGAAGATTACAACAGGTGGGCTACAAGATTTGAGGAATGGCTTAAAGCCTTTGCGTATCCCAGTTGGAGAAGTTTGAAAAATGGCTTTGATTTGGGGAGAGATGATTATGAGAACTTGGAAGAAAATCAAATTGAAAGATATGTTGCTGAACAAAAATGTATTGCTCTGCTTCACCAATCTGTTCGAGATGACATTATCGCACTGATCTGTCACACCCCGATATTTCCATGTTTTACCGGTGGGGAGTATCGTGACGTAGTTGATATCATCATAGTCAAACAACACAAATTATAAATGCACAGCGGAAGCAAAAGATAGATTCATTTTAACCGAATATAATTGTAATATTAAGTATCACAAAATAGTTGAAAATAATTCACAGGTGGATCAAAATAAAAAGGAAACATTGTTCAACAGTTTTATGTCATCCAAGCTTGCGAGACTTATTGTGGATGCTAGGAGAAAGCCAGCCTATTTCGAGTAGTACATGCACTTAACCTTTTTGGGAAAATACGTCAGTTTACACTGGTAAATACAATTAACCGACTCATTTTGAAAGTTTAATAAAATTGATTTGAATACACGTGGCACAAAACTTTTTATAACTTGGGATAATTATTTGATTATAATACTTGTAAAAGAATTACATGTTTCTTATGCGTTCAGTAGCCCGGTTCGTGCGTTAAAGATCAATAGACACACCACATTAATTATTTAGGCACTGACGGGTGTACGCCTACACCCCGTGCTTAGGTCATGGCCATTTCGTAAAATGATGCCAAGGATATCCGGAACATGGTCATTAACCCCCCAAAGGCTTTAAGCAAACAAAACAATTCAAACGGGTCATTTCAATAAATTAACCATCATACGATTAAAGATTCAATGCCCGACCAAGCGGTATATTATATACCGTACCCCAAGCCCGTATAAGGGAAAATAAGTTAAAAGTATTTACCTTTGCAAGTAATAATCACAACAAGCAAGTGCACGTAGCTTTTACCGGGTCTCCTATTCTGGAACAAAGGTTTATAATAACCTATTAGAATCCTAACGGGTCTTTAAATAAGCCTAAACTTAGACCGGTTAGTTTTAAAGGAAGATACGGTTCGAACGCATGATTAAGCGAAGACCGGAATAGAATGTGATTTAGACCCGAAAATTTTGAAGACTTGTATAATATGGGTAAACTAAACACATTCTGGATTTTGGGATAAAAATGATAAGGTTTGACCCGTTTCGGCTAATTTATGCAAACTAGTTACATAAACCGAACCGAACGCGAATAACGCATAACGGGTAACCGAAAGAGTCACTAACAGGTTTCCTAAGTTAATATGTTTTAAATATGTTGTGATATCAGTAGGATATCTTCCATTATGCCCAAAACGAGTTTAATCTCAATTTAAGCCCCGTAGGGGTATTTTGGTCATTTTAAAGATTATAAAAGAGATTAAATGTAATTCTGAGATTCGGGTCTGAATTAATCAGTAAAACAACTTATTTTAACAGGTTATATCAGTGGGTGATAAGTCTTATATGACTAAATGGTTTTAAACCCATACTAAGTGTTTAATACGCGTAAAGAGCCGTTTTAAGCGATTTCCGGGTTATAACTGGAAATCTGGTTTTCTGATTAGTTTATAAAGTCCAACATACTTCATTTATCATATAAAATCAGTTGCCAAGGTTTGGTGTCTAAATGTTATGTAAAACTCATTTTGTAAGCAAAAGGGTATAATCGGTATTTACCGAATTAAGGCAATAACCTTAGGTTATGATCAGGTTAAAAATAATTAAAAATCTTCAAAAATCCCAAAATATTATATTACATCAGTGGGTAAAAGGTTTGGTGTCAAAAATTGGGTTTAGATAGGCTTTATGCTAATTACGCCGTTTAATTAATAAAAAGCTTTCTAATTACGCTATTGAGCATAACTCCTAATCTAGACCTCCAACTAATGTGAAATTTTAGGGACATGTTTATAAATTAGTAACAAAGATTATTGTCCTCTCAAATTTCCAAAATTCTCGTTGTAAGGTCAAATGGGCATATTGGTCAACATTAGGCATTTAACGGAAACATCGGACAATCAACGAGTTAAGTAGTATAAACGCAGAGGGTTATACTATCATACTAGCTGGTCCTAACGGAGCTCTAGGGCATTTATAAATCCATCTAAATCGGGTCAGAGCTGAAGTCAAAGCAAAAGTCAAAGTTTTGCGACTTTCGGTTCCGAACCGAGCCTAAACCGAAAATTGTCGGATCAAACAAGCTTAGACCAGTTCTTATACTAATTACCAAGTTATATGAGTGATGAAATAGGTTACACGTCTTCTACATTGCTAATTATGTTTTAATTCGCAAATTAAGATTATGTTGACTTTTTATAAACAACTTTGACCCGACAATTGATCTAGTTAGGACGGGAATCAGAGGGTGCCCTTTTAAGGGTTTAATGTCCACATAATTACCAACTTATAACTACTTTCAATTTGACTAATCACTGGACCGTTAGTGATTAATCGATAAGTCAAACCTTAATTACAACGGTTTGACTTTTAAGCTAATAACTAAGTAAAACATGATTAAGGAAGGTTAAGGATACTTACCAAGGTCCAATGCACGACTAATGATGCTTAGGGAGTGGCCTTGAGCTCCAGAAAAGATCAGAAGTTGAGTATGGAATGAATGATCAAAAGTTGCAATCAATGGTGCTTTATATAGTGGGTTTGATTGCTTGTGATCATGACAAACAACTCTAGGATTGATCCCTGATCAATTACAAGTGTCCCTAGTGCCTAAGAACTAGTTTGTGCTGCACATGGTAGTGAAAAATGGCAATCTAAGTCGGTTAAACTCGTCATACAGGCACCTATCAAGTTTTCTGCTGCTGGGACTGTCTTACGGACCGTAAGGGGTATCCTTTGCGGTCCGTAAGCCTTTACCAGGAAGCAAAAAGTTGTAACCTTTCAAGCTTCGAACAGGCAACTTAAATATTACGAATTTTGGGCCTCTATTATCAGTATGGGCCACTTGAACATGCCTTGAACAGTTTAGAACACCTTGCCATGTTTAAAGTTGCCTTGGATTCTTTTGAAAGGGCCATGAATGAAAATTTGTCGTGCACATCCTCATAGGATCCCATTCTTTGTAAATTGAGTCAATTATTACTAGTATTTACCGGATTTGACTATATATCAGATGTTTATAATATATATTAGGGTCTTGGGATTCATAACTAGGTCGTTCAGAGGTATTTAATTAACATGTCGATGCTTTTAAATCCTACCATACATCTTTGACTAGATCCGGGTTTATAACACTTTTGTCTTGCACGACACGTGTCGTTATTTCATTGGACGCAAATTTTTGAGGTACATGCTTCCTTCGAAGCTTCTTAACCTGTCGATCCTCGATCGACACAGGTTTTTCAACGAACTTCAAGCTCTCTTCTATGTGCACATCTGTATGTTGTATGACTAGTGATTCATCAGCTAGACATTTCTTCAGATTGCAGATGTGGAATACATTATGAATACCACTGAGCTCTTCAGGTAAGTTTAACTTGTAAGCGACTGATCCGACACATTCGATGATCTCGAATGGTCCTATGTACCTCGGGCTTAACTTGCCTTTCTTACTAAATCGCATCACTCCCTTCCAGGGTGATACTTTAAGCAACATTTTGTCACCAACCTCGAATTTCAGAGGTTTACTCTTTAAATCTGCGTAGCTTTTCTGCCTATCTCTGGCAGCTTTCAGGCGGTCACGAATCTGGACAATCTTGTCAGTCGTTTCAAAGACTATTTCAGGTCCTGTTAGTTGGACATCTCCAACTTCCGCCCAACAACAGGGCGTTCTGCACTTTCTACTGTACAAGGCCTCGAAGGGCGCAGCCTTAATGCTTGTATGATAGCTATTGTTATACGAGAACTCGATTAATGGCAGGTGGTTATCCCGACTACCACCTAAGTCAATCACACATGCACGAAGCATGTCTTCCAAAGTTTGGAATGTACGCTCACTTTGTCCGTCCGTCTGAGGATGGTAAGCCGTACTAAAATTTAAGCGCGTGCCCAAAGATTGTTGGAAACTTTTCCAAAAATGCGACGTGTATCTAGTATCCCTGTCAGAGATAATAGACACCGGTACGCCATGCAGAGATACAATCTTATCTACGTACAGTTGGGCTAACATGTCGGAGCTATAGGTCTCCTTAATGGGTAGGAAATGTGCTGACTTAGTCAGTCTATCTACTATCACCCATATAGTATCTTTTCCTTTCTTTGTCTTTGGCAACTTGGTGATGAAATCCATTGTCACCATTTCCCACTTCCACGTGGGAAGTTCAGGCTGTTGTAGCAAACCTGACGGCTTCTGATGTTCAGGTTTGACTTGCGCACACGTCAAACATTTAGCCACATAGGCAGCTACAGACTTCTTCAAGCCTATCCACCAATAGTTTGCTTTTAGATCCTGGTACATCTTATCGGCTCTAGGATGAACGGAATATTTAGAACTATGGGCTTCCTGGAGGATAACATCTCGAAGTCCTCCATAAACTGGAACCCATATTCGTCCATTTAACCTCAGAATTCCGTCCTTGCCATAGGATAACTGTTCTTCAGTTATTCCTAGCTTTTCATCAGGATAGTTAGCTTCCAGCACAGCTTCCTTCTGCGTAGCTAACAACCTTTCATTCAAACCATTCTTTATCTCAATGCTCTTGGCATTGATTCTTATAGGCTTCACTCTCTCCTTTCTACTTAAGGCATCAGGGACCACGTTTGCCTTGCCAGGATGGTATCTTATCTCACAATCATAATCATTCAAAGTTTCCATCCATCGACGCTGCCTCATGTTTAAATCCTTTTGGTTAAACAGGTGTTGGAGGCTCTTGTGATCAGAATAGATCACATACTTGATACCATACAAATAGTGCCTCCACAGTTTTAGTGCAAATACAACGGCACCCAACTCCAAGTCATGGGTGGTGTAGTTCTTCTCGTGCACCTTTAACTGTCGAGAAGCATAGGCAATAACCTTGCCTTTCTGCATAAGCACACACCCCATGCCGGTGTGTGATGCATCACAGTAAACCACGAATTCTTCAATCCCCTCAGGCAATGTCAACACTGGTGCATTGCTTAGCTTCTGTTTAAGGATATCGAAGGATTCTTGTTGCTTCGGTCCCCAGTCGAACTTAATGTCCTTCTTGGCCAAAGAAGTTAGGGGCGCAGCAATCCTTGAAATTTTTTCAATAAAACGCCTGTAATAACCTGCCAATCCCAAGAAGCTGCGAATCTCTGTGGGCGTCTTCGGCTCTTGCCAATTCATGACAGCTTCAACCTTAGTGGGATCTACCTGGATTCCTCGTTCACTAACCACATGTCCGAGAAATTGGACTTCACGAAGCCAAAATTCACACTTAGAGAATTTGGCGTAGAGCTGTTCTCGATGAAGAAGTTTCAGAATGCAATGGAGGTTCTTTCCATGATCAGCTTGACTCTTCGAGTAAATAAGAATATCATCGATGAAGACGATGACAAATTTATCCATGTAGGGCTTTCAGACGCGGTTCATGAGATCCATGAATGCGGCTGGTGCATTAGTGAGTCCAAAAGGCATCACTAAGAACTCGTAGTGACCATAACGAGTCCTGAATGCAGTCTTATGCACATCTTCATCCTTGAACTTCAATTGATGATATCCCGACCTTAAGTCGATCTTGGAAAAATAACTTGCTCCTTGAAGCTGATCGAACAAGTCGTCGATCCTGGGCAATGGATACCGATTCTTAATAGTAACTTTGTTAAGTTCCCGAAAATCGATGCACAGACGCATCGACCCATCCTTTTTCTTCACAAACAGGATTGGTGCTCCCCAAGGAGATGAGCTAGGCCTAATAAATCCTTTGGCTAACAAATCATCCAGTTGAGTTCTCAACTCTTTCATCTCCGTTGGTGCCAATCTGTACGGCGCTCTTGCAACAGGTGCTGCTCCTGGAATTATGTCAATCCTGAACTCCACTTGCCTATCCGGGGGTAAACCAGGTAGTTCTTCAGGGAATACTTCTGGGTATTCAGAGATAATGGGTATGTCTTCTATCTTAGGCTTTGGATCATCAATAGTTACTTGCGCCATGTAGATAACACAACCCTTCGTCAAACACCTTGATGCCTTGAGCATGGACACTTGCTCAGGCATTCCATACTTAGTATCTCCTTGAATTGTCAAAGGCTCGCCATGAGGAGTCCTAACAACTACTTGCTTCTTAGCACAAACGATCTGGGCTTGGTTGTGATACAACCAATCCATGCCTATTACTATATCGAAACCGGCTAATTTCAAAGGAAGTAAAGACAATGGAAAAGAGTGGTCCCTAATGGATATAACACACCCATCTAACACGGTTGATGCGGTTTCTATGGTTCCATCAGCTAATTCCACCTCATATTTCACACTTAAGGTTTTAACAGGTAATTTCAACAATTCACAAAACTTATTATCTACGAATGACTTATCAGCGCCTGAATCAAAAAGTACTCTTGCATAGACATCATTTATGAGGAAGGTACCTGTGATCACATTGTTTTCCTGGACGGCTTCCTTTGCATCCATCTGAAAGACTCTTGCATTGGTCTTTTTCCCATCCTCAGTCTTCTTTGCAAGTTTCGGGCAGTTGGACTTGATATGCCCTTTTTCATTGCAGCTATAGCACGTAGCATCTTTCAACTTTTTGCAATCCAAGGTCTTGTGCTCAGAAGACTTGCAAATCCCACATGCCATTGGCTGTGACTGGGATTTCGACTCATATCTGCACTTCCCGAAGTGTTGTTTCTTGCAGATCTTGCATGTGGGTTTATCACCCGACTGATGACCATCTTTCTTAGACCCAGAACTTTTTTTGTGGTCATTGTTTCCTCTATGTCTCTTATCCGATCACCGTGAGCTATCATCCTCACGCTTCCTTTTCTAAGCATCAGTGTTTCTCAGTGATCTCTGCCTGACTGCGTCCAGAGTAAGAGATAATGCTATATCAGCTGCAGACCGGAAAGTAGCTGGTCTAGAGGCTTTCACACTGGCCTTAACCTCTGGGGCTAAACCCCCGATGAAACGAGCTATCCTATTGGGTTCTGGCGTCACAAGGTAAGGAACCAACCTTGACATTGTATTGAAACTGGTAAGGTAGGCCTGACTATCTAGGTTTTTCATAACCAGAGACAAGAAATCAACTTCAATCTTTTCAACCTCATGCTGAGGGCAGTAGTTTTCCTTAATTAACGTCATAAACTGTTCCCATGACAGATTGTACAATGGGATTTTTCCGGTAGCTTGGAATAATGACCTCCACCATGCTAATGCCTCACCCTTGAATGACTGAGACACGAATTTCACCACATCCTTATTAGCGCAACCACTGATATCCACTACAGTGTCCATCTCATCCAACCATGTCATGCAGTCTACAACTCCTTTTTCCCCAGTGAAATCCCTGGGTTTGCATGAAACAAAATACTTATAGGAGCAACCCTTATTACGGGGTTCTTGATTCAGTACGATCCTTTGAGATGGAACACTTTGCTGATTTGAAGAGTGACGATCGTCATCGTCTTTCTTTGGCTCTTCCTTCTTGGAGGGTGGCTTGCTGTGAGCCTCAGAATGAGTCTTAGGCTTGGAATGCGGTGCGGATAGGGTCCTACTTCGAGTCCCGCTATATTCATTATACTGCCTCTCTATTGCCTTTGTAACAGCATTGTCTATTAATACTTGGAGTTCTGCACCCACTATGTTAATTCGGGTATTATCATGATCCTCCATTGGGTGACTGTTGATCTCATCCGAGTCAGCCATGTAGTTTGAACTGTTACATAAGATATGGACAATAATTTATTTGGGAGTTTATTATGGAATTGTCTTTTATGGCAATTCATTAACCATGGTAAACACAGACCATATTTGGTTAATTTTTTAGTCATATTTATTTAGGATTTTTATTATAAATTATCCTAATTATAAAACAATAACAGTATTATTAGTAGCACAAAAGGCCTAGTCACAGGGACATTTTTAAATCATACGCCATGATTTCAAAGAATCAAGGCATGAAGGTTTGAACATAGTTCTTTACCTTTTTCTGACAGGGAGTTGTAGACTACTACTGTCTTTTGTCTTATATGACAATGCTTATGGCCCGTAGGCACTATATTACCAATGGATGGTCAACATATGATCATCTTAATTGATGATTTAAACCCATGATTTATAAATCATCAGGTTAGGAGAGGAATCTTTTGAAGAATCCTAATATAAGAATGACGTTTTGTGATTTTAACGAATCACGTCTGCCAGGAGCGTTAACATGTTTTCAGATGTTAACAGGGATTTGAATCTTTTTAAACAGGTCTTACCATCTTGGCCAAGTCTTATTATGACATGCAGGCTAGGTTACACTTTAAAGATTCTTATTCAATATTTAATAGGCAGATTATTTTAAAAGGAATGATTTTTAATTTATTTATTTCATGTATAATATATTTATGCATATAATGAAAAAATGAATTTTTTTTTTAAATTTTACATTCCATTAATCATAAAAAGGAGTACACATTGCCCTATACGGGACTTTTAACAGAACAACTTGCCCACGCAGGGGCTAAACAGAAATACAAGTCCTCGCAGGGACTGGTTACTAAATTAGATGTCCTCGCAGGGACTAAAAGACAAGTCCACGCAGGGACTAAAGAAAGACAAGTCCACGTAGGGACTAAGTACCTAGATAAATGTCCACGCAGGGACTGGATTGAAATAAGGAAATACAGCAATACATATAGGGATTTAATGATCCCTTTTCTTCTTTCCTTTTAATAAGGTTGCTAAGCCCTTGAGGAATCCTCTGTTGTTCCTACGCTCTTCCTGAAAGTCTCGCTCCACCCTGCTTAGCCTTTGGAGGATTTCCTCCTGTTCTGGTGGGGAAAACCGTGGCGGTTGCGGCTGGTGTTGAAACGAAGGTCGAGCAGGCATTTGATACCCATGAGTTGGGTATCCCACTCCCCAAGGAGTTCCATATGGTCCTTCAGGATGAAGGGCGTTGTAGTTGGCTGCTACAAGGTATGGGTCGGCTTCAGCATAGTTGTAATTTGTGTGAGCCGGCTGCTCAAACGAAATGTACGCCGTTGAACCAGCGTATGTAGGAATCGGGTTACCAAAACCCAATGGTGGCGGCGCAATAGGTGCATAATTCGCCTCTGAACTTGGGTTTGAAGGTCCACCCATTTGTGGGTCTTCATGCAGTGGCGGATAGTGACTGCCACTTGAGTGATGGGGGTGCTAAAGTGAAAATCCCCTCCTCGCGCGGATATTTGTGCGCCTGTTCTCCTACGCCTTGGTGGTTCTGGAGGTGCTTGATGAACTGGCGGCGGTGGAGGCGGTGGCGTGACTGCCACGAAACGCGAATCCTCGGAGGGATCCTGCTGCTGGTTATGAGAGGGTGTAAAATACCACTCATACTGGTTGAACCTCGCTTGGTAACTGTCTGGACCACCGTAGGGTGATTCGTGGAAGGATGATCCATCAGAGATCTCGATAGGATGGTTGGGTGTCCCGGTTGCAGGCTCAACGGGATCCGTGTCCTCGTCCATGTCCATTGCATGGTCTCCTGAGAAATGGTCTTCAGGTCCTAGTGGGTTAAAACCCACTGGTTCTTCTATATAGTTTGCCAGGTTGAACCGGCCCTGAAAGACAGGAGTGGGGTCGCCAAAGGAACGGTGCGAAACGGATCGCTACAACGGTAAAAAGGAGTGACGTGAGTCATCGGGCTCGTTTTCTGATTGCGGCCCAAAGGAATGACGGTAAGGAGGCGTTGAGCTGTGTGAGACAGACCGTCTGGCGGGCTCCAAATGGTTCCTCCAGTTTCCTTGAGGATCGGCACTCATGGTAGACGAAGGAGTTCGCCGGTGTGAAGGCCCGGCTTCGTGATCGTTGGGGGCGGTGATTGGCCCCTTGCCTCGTCCTCCTCTTCGGAATATTGGTAGCATATTTCCTGTCAAAACAATTAAAAGAAACAACTAAACAATAAAGGACAAATTAAAGCAAATTAGGAATCGTCCTAAGTTCTTTGTCTAGACTCGAATATGTGCAATTGTGTCATTGAGATTAAACACAAAAAGGCTAGTGTTTAATTCACTCAATGTTGGCTCTGATACCAACCTGTCACACCCCGATATTTCCACGTTTTACCGGTGGGGAGTATCGTGACGTAGTTGATATCATCATAGTCAAACAACACAAATTATAAATGCACAGCGGAAGCAAAAGATAGATTCATTTCAACCGAATATAATTGTAATATTAAGTATCACAGAATAGTTGAAAATAATCCACAGGTGGATCAAAATAAAAAGGAAACATTGTTCAACAGTTTTATGTCATCCAAGCTTGCGAGACTTATTGTGGATGCTAGGAGAAACCCAGCCTATTTCGAGTAGTACCTGTAGTTAACCTTTTTGGGAAAATACGTCAGTTTACACTGGTAAATACAATTAACCGACTCATTTTGAAAGTTTAATAAAATTGATTTGAATGCACGTGGCACAAAACTTTTTATAACTTGGGATAATTATTTGATTATAATACTTGTAAAAGAATTACATGTTTCTTATGCGTTCAGTAGCCCGGTTCATGCCGGGTTAAAGATCAATAGACACACCACATTATTTATTTAGGCACTGACGGGTGTACGCCTACACCCCGTGCTTAGGTCGTGGCCATTTCGTAAAATGATGCCAAGGATATCCGGGACATGGTCATTAACCCCCAAAAGGCTTTAAGCAAACAAAACAATTCAAACGGGTCATTTCAATAAATTAACCATCATATGATTAAAGATTCAATGCCCGACCAAGCGGTATTTTATATACCGTACCCCAAGCCCGTATAAGGGAAAATAAGTTAAAAGTATTTACCTTTGCAAGTAATAATCACAACAAGCAAGTGCACGTAGCTTTTACCGGGTCTCCTATTCTGGAACGAAGGTTTATAATAACCTATTAGAATCCTAACGGGTCTTTAAATAAGCCTAAACTTAGACCGGTTAGTTTTAAAGGAAGATACGGTTCGAACGCATGATTAAGCGAAGAATGGAATAGAATGTGATTTAGACCTGACAAGTTTGAAGACTTGTATAATATGGGTAAACTAAACACATTCTGGATTTTGAGATAAAAATGATAAGGTTTGACCCGTTTCAGCTAATTTATGCAAACTAGTTACATAAACCGAACCGAACGCGAATAACGCATAACGGGTAACCGAAAGAGTCACTAACAGGTTTCCTAAGTTAATATGCTTTAAATATGTTGTGATATCAGTAGGATATCTTCCATTATGCCCAAAACGAGTTTAATCTCAATTTAAGCCCCGTAGGGGTATTTTGGTCATTTTAAAGATTATAAAAGAGATTAAATGTAATTCTGAGATTTGGGTCTGAATTAATCAGTAAAACAACTTATTTTAATAGGTTATATCAGTGGGTGATAAGTCTTATATGACAAAATGGTTTTAAACCCATACTAGGTGTTTAATACGCGTAAAAAGCCGTTTTAAGCGATTTCTGGGTTATAACTGGAAATCTGGTTTTCTGATTAGTTTATAAAGTCCAACATACTTCATTTATTATATAAAATCAGTGGCCAAGGTTTGGTGTCTAAATGTTATGTAAAACTCATTTTGTAAGCAAAAGGGTATAATCGGTATTTACCGAATTAAGGCAATAACCTTAGGTTATGATCAGGTTAAAAATAATTAAAAATCTTCAAAAATCCCAAAATATTATATTACATCAGTGGGTAAAAGGTTTGGTGTCAAAAATTGGGTTTAGATAGGCTTTATGCTAATTACGCCGTTTAATTAATAAAAAGCTTTCTAATTACGCTATTGAGCATAACTCCTAATCTAGACCTCCAACTGATGTGAAATTTTAGGGACATGTTTATAAATCAGTAACAAAGATTATTGTCCTCTCACATTTCCAAAATTCTCATTGTAAGGTCAAATGGGCATATTGGTCAACATTAGGCATTTAACGGAAACATCGGACAATCAACGACTCAAGTAGTATAAACGCTGAGGGTTATACTATGATACTAGCTGGTCCTAACGGAGCTCTAGGGCATTTCTAAATCCATCTAAATCGGGTCAGAACTGAAGTCAAAGCAAAAGTCAAAGTTTTGCGACTTTCGGTTCCGAACCGAGCCTAAACCGAAAATTGTCGGATCAAACAAGCTTAGACCAGTTCTTATACTAATTACCAAGTTATATGAGTGATGAAATAGGTTACACGTCTTCTACATTGCTAATTATGTTTTAATTCGCAAATTAAGATTCTGTTGACTTTTTATAAACAACTTTGACCCAACAATTGATCTAGTTAGGACGGGAATCAGAGGGTGCCCTTTTAAGGGTTTAATGTCCACATAATTACCAACTTATAACTAATTTCAATTTGACTAATCACTGGACCGTTAGTGATTAATCAATAACTCAAACCTTAATTACGACGGTTTGACTTTTAAGCTAATAACTAAGTAAAACATGATTAAGGAAGGTTAAGGATACTTACCAAGGTCCAATGCACGACTAATGATGCTTAGGGAGTGGCCTTGAGCTCCAGAAATGACCAGAAGTTGAGTATGGAATGAATGATCAAAAGTTGCAAACAATGATGCTTTATATAGTGGGTTTGATTGCTTGTGATCATGACAAACAACTCTAAGATTGATCCCTGATCAATTACAAGTGTCCCTAGTGCCTAAGAACTAGTTTGTGCTGCACATGGTAGTGAAAAATGACAATCTAAGTCGGTTAAACTCGTTATACAGGCACCTGTCAAGTTTTCTGCTGCTGGGACTGTCTTACGGACCGTAAGGGGTATCCTTTGCGGTCCGTAAGCCTTTACCAGGAAGCAAAAAGTTGTAACCTTTCAAGCTTCGAACATGCAACTTAAATATTAAGAATTTTGGGCCTCTATTATCAGTATGGGCCACTTGAATATGCCTTGAACAGTTTAGACCACCTTGCCATGTTTAAAGTTGCCTTGGATTCTTTTGAAAGGGCCATGAATGAAGATTTGTCGTGCACATCCTCATAGGATCCCATTCTTTGTAAATTGAGTCAATTATTACTAGTATTTACCGGATTTGAGTATATATCAGATGTTTATAATATAGATTAGGGTCTTGGGATTCATAACTAGGTCGTTCAGAGGTATTTAATTAACATGTCGACGCTTTTAAATCCTACCATACATCTTTGACTAGATCCGGGTTTATAACACTTTTGTCTTGCACGACACCTGTCGTTATTTCATTGGACGCAAATTTTCGAGGTGTTACAGATCGAGTACAAAGATTCAAGAGACCTTTGGGAAAAATTAAAAATTAAATGTATTGGTAGTGCTGAAATAGTTAAGAACAAAAAGAAACTGTTACGAAAAGAGTTTGATTTGTTTGGTTGTTTAAGGAACGAGTTTGTTTCTAAGATGATTGAGAGATTTGGACATCTGAAGATGGAGCTTGCTAGACATGACATCATTTATACTCAAGAAGAGCTGGTAGACAAATTGTTTGACGCTCTACCGAATGATCAAGACTGGCAGTATTTTGCATTGATGCTAAAGAATACGATAAAGCCGGCTGATTTGAAGGTTGATTTGCTTATTGAAAGACTGGAAAGCCATGAATTAGAGATCAAGAAATCCAATAAAGTCAATAACACATCTTATCAGCAGAATGTGGAGCTGTATTACAGAGGTAGTATGATTCCAAAGACTGTATCTCCTAAGACAGCTTTTTCAGCAGAAAGTTCAAACTCAATGAATCAAGACACTCCAAGTAGTGGTTATATGGTGGTTCTTCGTCAAATACTTCAAATAAATATGAACCAAAGAATCTGTTTCAATGTAACATCGCTGTGGATCTGAAGAATGGTCAGAATTTTAGAGAAGAATCTGCCAAACAACAGATGGTGTTTCTAGCATCTGTGTTAGAATCGTACGAAAGTCTCGTTGCAGGAAAGATAGGTAACACCAACCTAACAAAGGAAGACTATGATCAGATTGATCCTGAGGAGATGGAATTGATCGATATGCGGTGGTGTATGGCTAGTGCAGTGAGAAGAGCGCAGCGATTCATGGAGATTACTGGAAGACAGTCTATTGGTGGACCTTCTACCAAGTTAGGCTTTGACAAGTGAAAAGTGACATGTTTTAAATGTAAACAGAAAGGTCACTTTAAGCATGAGTGTAGAAATGCTTACACTGATGATACTGCAAATCCTTTTCGAGTTACAAAAGGGCAATTTATCATCAGAATAAAGCAGAACCTCCCAGGATGAAGCAGATAGAGGAGGTACCCAAAGAGAAATCCAGGGCACTTGCAGTTTTTCATGACGATGAAGGTTATGATTGGAGTGACGTTTTGCCTGAGGAAGACGCAGTTGGTTATGCCTTTACAGTAGCAAAGATTGTTCCTTTTAAAGATAACAGATCTGAAGAAGTGAAGTATGTGAACAGGAAGGCAACAACTCAAGTCATGAAAGGCAAAATCTATCGTACATGGATGGAAGCAAAGAAAGCAAGGTGATGGGATCCTGATAGAGAATGTTATCTTGATCAAAATGGAAACATAGCTGTGGATCCAGATACTGTTGATATTGAAGTTCTCACCAAACAACTTGCTGATGAAGAAGAAGCCAAACAGAGAGAATGGTGGGGAGGAGAAGAATCTAATGAGAAAGAGAAAGAGACAGAAAAAGAACTGCAGCCAAAGAAGATTGATGATGGAATCATTGATACATCTCAAGAATTCACTGCTGAAAACTTGAAGAAGATGGCTGACAAGGTTCTTGCTGCGAAAGAACTGGAGGTAGTTTCTGGTTCTGGAACTGAGTCCAAAAACAAGGTCTGTTCAAATGATACACATGAGTCAGGTAAGAATGCTAAATCTGAGAACAACTGCAAAAATTGCATGAAAATGTGCAAAGTTTGTAGTACAAATGCTTACCTCAGTGGTAAGAAGATTGAAGAACTGACTAGTAGAGTCAGAAGTGTTGAAGATCAGATCTTAAACCGTGATAAGCTGTTAAAAGCTTCGAACGACAAATTAAAAGAATTAACTGAGAAAATTGAAAATGATAAAAATGACGTAGAAAGATTTAGGAAAGAAAATGAAAAATTGATTCTTGAAAATCGTCAAATTTCAGAAAATTTTGAAAAACTAAAACGAACGGTTAAAGATTCTGATGAAAGAAATGGTAAGACAGATAAAGAAAATCTTCAGCTGACCGGTGTTCTTAGAGTGAAAGAGGAGTTAATCAACCAGCAATTGGATGAAATTGCTAAGTTGAAGCTTCAATTCCAAGAAGCTAAAATTGAAAATGAACGTATCCAGTTGAAATTAACCAGTTATAACTCCGCAAGCTTTGTTTTACAACATATTGTTCCCAAACCCATCGGGAAAAACAAAGCAGGCAAAGATGTCTTTTCGGATGGAACAGGGGTGGGGTATCATCAGGTTTCACCACCAGTTTTAAACAATTATTCAAAGAAAAAGTCCGGGCTGGTTAATGATAAAGAGGAAATAAATGAAATAAAACTTCCAGAGTCAATTGATGTTACATTTTCTTCATCATCATCTGATGATAGTGTTCAAACTGATATTGTTAAAAACATGGCTGAAAGTGTTTTGAAATCTGATAGTGATTCAGCTGAGGATGAAGAGTGTTTTCTGAATAATTACATTCCGAAACCAAAATCCAAAAACAACTTAAATGAAGAACCTACTCTTGTCATGTACAAGATGTCGGGATCGGATAAGTTGTATTCGGATTCTGATTTTCCACTGGAGAATGTTAATGTTGCTAAATTGACAAATGTGTTCAAATTGATTGAAATTGATCTGTCTAAAGTAAAAAATTTAAATCAGACAAAAAGGCAAATGAATTTTGAAAAAGATAAAGCTTACTACAAGAAGCCTATTGTTCCACCACGTTTTTATAACAACAATCGAAACAGATGGTCGGGTGGTAATCAGGGTGGTAAGAATTATCAGAGAAGGAATGTTCAAAACAAGAAGTGTGTTGAGAAAAAGATGTTTGTGACAAGTTCAAGTTCACTTTCTGATGAAGAATCTGAGATCTTTTCAAAATCAAACAAAGAGTTCTTTGAGAAAAAGGCTTCACAGTCTTAGTCCGAAGGCACCAGTCGGGTAGTTGATACTCGAACTTGCTTTAAATGCAATCAAGTTGGACATATTGCACGAAAGTGTACCAACTTGAAGTCTAAGACTGAAGTTGTGATGAATCCAAAGAAGAAAGATGATGTGAAGGGAAAAGTACCAATGGTTGTTGAGAAAATTTTGAAAAATGAGAACAAAAAATTCAAAATTGAACCTGTTAAGAATGTGGTAACTAAAATTGACAAATTTTACAAACGAGTTGCTTCATCTCAACAAACATGGAAACCAAAATCAGAGAAACAAGTTTTAACTCCACAAGAGAAGAAGGTTGTTCCTAAAAAGATTCTTCAAAATGAAACCAGAAAAGAAAACATTTCAATTTCTTATGAAGATTTTCCTAAGAAGAATGTTTCATTGACAAATGAGGATAAAGTTGACATAAAAGAGGCCATTGATAACAAACTGGAAATGAATGATAAAAATTTTCCACCTCTTAAATCGGTTGTAAAGTGTATAGATGAGATAAAGTTACCTGAGTCTGATGAGGCTTGGGCAGCTTATTTCAACTAATCATATTCTATTTGGTGCAGGAGCTTCCCAGATCCGTTTCACGTTGGATTATGGATAGTGGAGCTTCTCGGCACATGACAGGAAAGAAAATCTTGCTGATGTTAGAGATTTCAATGGAGGTTATGTAGGTTTCACAGGCAATCAAGGAGGTCGAATAGTTGGAGAAGGAACGTTATCCAATGGCATTGTCACATTTGAAAGAGTTAACTACATTACTGAGCTTGAGAATAATCTTCTGAGTATTTCTCAGATCTGTGATAGGATGTATACAACACATTTCACAAACAAAGAATGTTTGATTTTGAAACAAGGATTTGTTATCCCTGAAGAATGGATTATCATGAGAGCACCAAGAGTTGATGATCTGTATGTGTTGGATATGAGCGTAGCAACAACAACCACGGGTCAGGCTCACTGTTTTATGTCAAGAGCAACAGAAAAAGAATCTCGATTGTGGCACCGAAAAATGGGTCATATTCACCTGAGAAAAATGAATCACTTGGTGCATAATGATTTAGTAACTGGTGTTCATTTGAAAGGTTTTCATCTTGAGGGGGAGTGCATTAGCTGCATCAAAGGGAAGCAAAAGAAGAATTCTCACCCCAGGAAGAAAGAAAACTTAATCTCGAGACCGTTAGAGAGACGCCACATGGATCTGTTTGGTCCAGTAAACGTCAAAAGCATAAGTGGGTATCTCTATTGTCTAGTAGTCACAGATGATTACTCGAGGTTTTCATGGGTTTCATTTTTGCAAACAAAAGATCAAACATTTGGGAGTTTAATCACGTTGATCAAAAAGCTTGAAAACTTGTACCAAACTCGTGTTCGAAGAATAAGAAGTGACAACGGCACAGAGTTCAAAAGTAGCAAAATGGAATTGTTTTGTGATGAAAAAGGTATAATGCATGAGTTTAGTGCTCCTTATACTCCACAGCAGAATGGAGTAGCTGAAAGAAAGAACAGGACGCTAATTGAAACGGCCAGGACGATGATTGCTGATTCTAAACTACCTGTCAATTTTTGGGCAGAAGCAGTGTCAGCCGCATGCTATACACTCAATCGGGTTCTCACTGTCAAGAAATTCAATAAGATGTGTTTCGAGCAGATCAACAACCGCAAGCCGAACCTGAAGTATTTAGAACCGTTTTTGTCTCCCTACACAGTTCTAGAGCCTTTTGGTAAATTTGGTCTAAAGAGCATCGAAGGAATATTTGTGGGTTACTCAAGTCCATTGAAACGAGTCTTTGTTCCAAGCTTAAAGCGGATCATCGAAGCACACAATGTTGAGTGTCAAGGTTATGCAATGCCACCGCAGAATCCAGGCGATTCATGGCGTTTTCACTATGACAAATTATGGGATTCATTTGACATGGAAGAAGAAGAAGAAGAACAAGATTTCTTTGACGAGTTGGATATTCTAAGAGAGTATGAGTCATCGTAGGAAAGGTTCCCAGCTGAGTATTCAAGTCGACCACGACAAACTTCAAATGACAATGAAGCAGGTCCAAGCAATGCTGGAGAACATGATGATATCCAACAAAATGAAGTTGCTCATGATAATCAAACGGCACAGAATGATAATCAAGAATATGAGAACAGACCAGTATTTGATCGTGGTGATTCAGATTCTGAGGGGGAGCAAATTCAGATTTCAAGTCAAACAAACCCAGTCAGTGAACAAGGTGCAAATCAAAATATTACAAATCTGGAGGGCGAGGTAGATGTTCCAGGCGAGGTGATGCCAAGAATTCTTTCATACCATCCAGAAGAGCTGATCATTGGAGAATTACAATCAGGCGTTCGCACTAGACGTCAAATTGACCAAGGCCTTACTTGTTTTTATTCTACAGTAGCACCTTTACAAACTGAGTTTTCACTAAGTTGTTTTATTTCGCAGATCGAACCGCGAACATACAAAGAGGCGCTAACTGAAGATTCTTGGGTCAATGCGATGCAAGAGGAGCTGAGTCAGTTTGAGAAGTTAGGAGTGTGGAAATTGATAGACTTGCCTGATGATCAAAGGAAGATCAACACCAAGTGGGTGTTCAAGTGTAAGAGAGATGATCGAGGGGTTATTATTCGTAACAAAGCTCGACTCGTAGTCCAGGGTTTCAGTCAGCAGGAGGGGATAGATTTCACTGAAGTGTATGCTCCGGTTGCTAGACTTGAAGCAATCAGAATCTTTATAGCGTTTGCATCTTGGAAAAATTTCAAAGTATATCAGCTAGATGTTAAATCGGCGTTTCTCTATGGGAAGGTAAAAGAGGAGGTATATGTCGGACAGCCACCGGGCTTCACCGATCCAATCCACAAAGACAAGGTATATTTGCTGGATAAAGCGCTGTATGGTTTACACCAGGCCCCGAGGGCTTGGTACGAGACATTGTCTCAACACCTGCTAGCCAACAGCTTCAACCGAGGAAAAGTGGATGCCACTCTCTTCACCAAAGAAGTCGATGGACATCTTCTGATAGTTCAAATTTATGTGGACGATATCATATTTGGGTCTACAAATGAAAGTTTGTGCAAAGATTTTGAAAGAGTTATGAAGCAAAAATTTGAAATGTCATCGATGGGTGAGATGAAATTCTTCTTGGGACTTCAGGTTGATCAACTGCCTAAGGGAATTTTCATACATCAAACGAAGTACGTTCATGATATCTTGGAGAAATTCGGGATGTCAGGATCTACTCCAGCTTCCACCCCATTAGCGACGAACCATGGGATAAACCCTGATCTCACCGGAGAGAAGGTAGATGAAACATTGTATCGTTCCATGATCGGATCACTGATGTACTTGACAGCTTCAAGACCCGATATCATGTACCCAACCTGCCTCGCAGCAAGATTTCAATCTAACCCGAGAGCTTCGCACATGGTTATTGTCAAAAGGATATTACGCTACCTGAAAGGAACTCCATCATTGGGGATGTGGTATCCAAAAGATGGCGAACTCATGCTCGAAGGGTATTCCGATTCTGATTTCGGATGTTGCAAAGTTAACGCTAAATCAACTGTAAGTCCCGGTTTCGACACCGATTCGATTGCGAATCGACCGTTTGAAGTGCGGAATCCTTCAACGATCGTTGATCTAACAGACAAGATGTACAAATTTATCGTGATTCTTATTGATTTATGACGTGTACAATGAGCCGAGAATCACACGTGAGCACTTTCTCTCTCTAGATTCTCTCTCTAGAATCTATTCTCTCTTAAGCTCCAAAGTGCTAAAAGTCCCTAAACTAAGCCCTAACTCCTCTATTTATAGGCACAAGATATAAGGATTTCTCCTTATTTACAAGATTGCCACCTTGCCCTTTTTACTATATTATGAATAATAAAGCCTTGATTTCTTCAATTTCTGCTACGCACTGGATTGACGGAGGCGATAGACATACTGCACTAACAGACTCCCCCTTGGATATTGCCGCAGTCAATCCATAGTCAAACTCGTAGCGACTTGTCTTTCTCTCTCTCTGAGTCTTCTTGAATCCACGCTTCCTCTTGCGTTGAGCTCGTCTTCAGACTCCCCCTTAGACTCAGCTGTCGGGATCGTAGTCTGGCTTTCACAAATTCACAAGTTCAGGATCAATTCCTGGCTCTGTTCTGCATATGCTCAGGATTTGAAACCTGGTTAACCTACATATCCTCTACCTCGACATAAGTTTCACAAATTTATAACACTTAGAATTAAGAAACTTACTGGTAGAAATAATTCTTTCATCAATACAAATAGTTACATCAAGTTCAAGTGAATGATTTTGATTAACTAAACATACAATTTTTCAAAACATTTGTATATAACATTCAAAGTTTTTCAACAAACTTTCCCAACCCAATGTAGTTCATCATGTTTAGCACTTGGAATTTTAAAAATCAGCTTTCCAACATCAGTTGTCGAAAATCTTTTTGTATTTTTCAAAACTTTATGCTAAAACACACTAAAATCTTTTTGGATTTTGAGTTTAAAGAAATGCAGTAAACAAATATATACAAACAATATTTTTGTGAGTTTGTGTAAGAGGATCATATCAGTTTTTGAGACAAATCACTAGCACCGTTAAGCTATAATCATTTTAAGTTCTAAACGATTCACGTAGATTGACGATATAGTTGTCCTCTTAAACTCAAACTATAAACTTTCGAAATGCTTACCGATACGTTAAGGTATATTAATTTTGCACTAAATTCTTATGGACCCCACGATCTCAGCATATCCCCTCATCATGCAATACACTAACTCAAGTAATGCCTTTAAACTTTCATCAACTGTGATATGTGCGAAAACAAAGCAGAATGTTTAAACATTAACAATCAGGTCGATACTTCCGTATACGCAGAGAAAGTCCAATGTTTAAACAAAATAAGAAAATAAAACAAGTTGAAGTTGTTTAGGCTTTAACCACCAGGTCGATACTTCCGTATACGCAGAGGTGATCCAAAGCTTAAACGAAACACCAAAGAAAATAAAGCAGAACGTTTAGGCAACAACATCCAGTTCGATACTCACGTATACGCAGAGGATGTCCGATGCTTAAACAAAATAAAGAAATCAAACAAGTTTAAATCTTTGCAAAATGAAATGCACAATCACAGTGACTTTTCAGCAAAGTTGTGAAAGCTCACAGACTTAACCGGTTTTATGTCTTTCGACAATCAGCGATTACCGAGCAGGCACACAGTCAAGAAGGACAAAACCAAGTACTATACTTTCAACCATGTTTTCCACTAGAACTAGGCTTTTTCATTTAAGTTTGTATCGTTATCACAAATCTACTAGTCTAGCTGAGCCTATCGTCACATCGTTAGTGAGATCGTTTATCACATTTGACATTACAATTCTTTAGCATGCTGTGATAGTCCACTGATTTACTATCATTTCCTCTTTTTCACAACAAAACTCATTTTGAATTTTATCATGTTTTTGTCATTTTCAAATTTTCTAATTTTTTTTAAATTTTTCTCCCCCTAAAATCAAAATATATTTCAATTTTGATTTTCAAAGGAAAATTTGAAAACAAACTATACAATGAAACGTGACAAACTGATATCAAATCGCTTCAATTTGCCATTCACTTGGCATAAACAATCAGAACTCCCCCTGATAACAAACTATTTTCCCATTTAGATTTCAAAACACTTAAGTTTGTTTTAATCAAAATGGTTTTTCCGGAAAATAAGTTTTGTTGATTTTACCACTTGTAAAATTGGGGATCAAATCATCACATTGTTTTACCAATCATATGTAGGAAATCAGATACAATTTAATGTCCCTGATTTACCACTTGTAAGATCAATCCAATTCAACTTCTGAACCACTTGTAAAAATCACAACCATACAACTTAAACCTGTTTTTCAACCAATTTACCATCTGTTGGTTGAATTCTCAAGGTGCCGATTCCTACTCCTCGCTTACAAACCTGGGAGTTCCGGCAAGTCCTGCAAAACTTCTCAAAAACACATTATACAAACATGATAAAGAATGATGCCGATTCATGATCCACGATTACCAACTTGGGATCTCCGACAAGTCAGGTTTTTCATTTGAAAAGATCTACCCAAGCCTGACCAGCCTTGGGTTTGACAGTTTTTACCTCAATTTGTGGCTCCTCTGATTTTACCGTATCAGAATCATTGCCAACACATGGCTCTTTTGCTTCCGAAGAAACAAATTCATTGCCATTCTCTATTGGAACCCAAAATTTACAATTTTTAAGCTTTCCAAACTTGTCAACCTGTGATGTACAAATTCTTTCACAGTCTTTTTCATACTTAAAAACTTTGATAAAAGCTTTTTCTGAAAAATTAACTTTCTTTGATTTTTCATTGGTTAGATTAGTTAATTTTTCTTTCTTTATCACCCCTTTTGTCCTCAGATTTGCATCTGATGAATTTGTTTTGCTTGCCTTTGCAGTTGAGGAAAGCAATTCATCAGAACTTTTTCTCGGATTACCAGTTGTATCCGAGGACAAAATCTTTTCTAAATACTTTCTTTCCTTCTTTCTTTTCTCCGAAGACAAAATCTTTTCAAGATACTTTATCGCTTTCTTTTTCAGTCTATCTTTCTGCCCTTGTGATAATTTCACTTTCTGTTCTTTGGGCTTTTCTTTTGTCTCCAGATTTGTATCTGATGAATTCGTTTTGTTTGACTGATCGGTCTCAGGAGAGTAAAACAATTTATCAGAACTGTTATTTGCTCTGATGGCTGTACCCGGGGACAAAATTTTCTCGAGATATTCTCTCGCCTTCTTTCTTTTCTTCCTCAGTTTGTCTTTTTGCCCTTGTGAAAGCTTCACTTTCTTTTCTTGAACTTTCTGTTCTTGAACTTTTGGTTCTTGAACTTTCAGTTCTTTAGGCTTGACATTGACTGGTTTCTTTGCTATTTTATGAGATTCAGCCCTCGATCTTCCCTTTGATCTCATTGGGCAATCTCTTGCAATGTGTCCTCTGATTTGGCATTCATAGCACCTTCTCGTTTCGATTCTCTGACTTTGGCAGTTAACAGAAATGTGTCCTTGATAGCCACAAGTGTAACACACTCTGTTATCATACCTATCACTACCTTCATACTTCACACCACTTTTATACCACACACTTAGATCAAAGCATTGATTTGCCTTGTGGTAATCACCATTTCTTTGTTTTCTATCATTGTAATGATTTGTCCTTGAAGAATCTTCATCCCATCTTCTCCTATAAGCTGGATTTGGCTTTTGAGCACTGTGGTCAAACCTGCACCACTTATTACCAACTTTTTGTAAGTTTTTATTTTCAGATTTTTGTGGTTTTTTATAATAATTGGATGACTGAACTGATGAGCTTTTATTTTCTTTTTGAAAATTTTTCAATTTTTTATCTTTTTGTTTCTGTTCCACATTCTTCTTTACAGGTTTTTGCGTTGAGCATTCACCTTTCTCAGTAGAATGTAAAACAGTATTTTTAAACATTTCATTTAATTTCAAAAATGTTTTTCTTTTTTCTTCTTTTTCATCATCAGTTTCGTCATCACAATCTTCAATTTTGACTTTGTCAAAATTTGTGACATTGTCACTTATTGGAACAGAATTGATCGGTTTTGGACAATCAAGATCTGGTGCTGATGAAACATTCACAAAACCTTTCAATTTATTCTCAAGCTCTTTGATTTTAATCCGAGCTTTTTCAGCTTCTTTTTCAAGCTGAATGATTTTAGCAAGATGAGAATTGATTTCAATTTGTTTTTCAAGATTATCTTTACCAAAAATATCTCTCTCATCTTCTAAAATCTTGATTTGATTTTGAAAATCTTTTTCTTTTTCTTTTAAATTGTTAATTTCCAATGTCAAACTGTCCAAACTACTCAACAGTTTGACATTTTCAGACGTCAATTTCTCACAATTTTCTCTCATTTCAAGAATCTGTTTATTATCAGATTCTTTCTCATCCTTCAAACTTTTGATTTCCACTGTCAAATTCTCCACATCCTTCAAGAGTTTGACATTGTCTGCTTCGAATTTTTCGCATTTTGAGCACACAACTTCACATTTTGAAGTTTCATCCTTCTTGGATTCTTCAATCTTTGTCATTCCTTCTTTAATCTTTTTGATTAATTCACGAAATTCATCCAAACTCATATTTTCTGAGTTTCTTTCTATTTCATCTATTAACTCTTTCTTTTTCTTTTTCTCTTCTTCATCTCCCCACCATTTTTTCTGCCAATACTCTTCTTCTTCAATAATTTGTTGAATCATGGTTTCAATATCGAGGGTTTTGTGGTCAATGGCAATGTTTCCCATGGGGTCGAGATAACATTCTCTGTCTGGATCCCATCTCTTCGCTCTTTTTGCTTCAAGATAGATATTAGATATTCTGATCCTTCTGTTTTGAGCTTTCATCTTTCTGCCACGATACTTTTCTTCTTCAGTTCTAATGTCTTTAAAAGGAACAGGTTCTGATTTTCCCATGATTTTATATCCTTGAATTATCTGCAAGCAAACAAACACTCAGTTCGTAACAGTGTGCGTTGATGAAATCAATCTAAGACTCGTGTCGAAGATTTGCGAATAAATGTTGTTTGGGTGAGTTATCTGACCAGATAACTTTCTCGTTTGATGGCACAAAAAGACAAAACTGTTTGTCCGATCGGATAAACTTCAACGATGAGCTTTGAAATTCACAAAATTCTCACATGTACACTGACAACTTTAATATCAAATTATGAGCAGTTTATATCAAATGATTTTTATTTGACCGCAAGATTTAGACTTTAATAAAATGATTTGGCCAAACAGTATAGTGGGCTGACACTTTGATTAGAGTGTTCACGTGGTGTATGGGATAAGATCTCAAGTATGATTGGGCCGCCCAACTTTAAATCGTATGCAAACTTGACCCGTCAATTTGTCAAATGCTCTTTTTATTGATTTAATTGAGTCCAACAAACAATGTCACGTGCTTATTTATTAATCTCACCAATTCCAATTAATGTTTCACATGTATTGCAGAAAATTTGACTAAGTGACACAATTTGGTGGGTTCACGTGGCAAGCTTAGGTGAAATGTTGTGACACGGATTGCTATCCGCTCGGACGGTGATACGCTCGGATTGTTATACGCACGGGTGGGACTCCGGAAGATGTTACCCGTGCGGACAAGTTGTCCGTGCGTACGAGCTGTGCGCGCGTACGAGCTGTGCGCGCGTACGAGCTGTGCGCGCGTACGAGCTGTGCGAGCGTACGACAAGTCAACAAGTCAACACGTATACCTGAAAGTAGTCCGTGCGGGTGAGAATGATGCTATACGCACGGGTGGGCTATCCGTGCGTATGAAGTTGACCTTTTGACTACAATTAATAACCGACAAGTCCTGAAATCTTATCACATGACACTTTACCTTGACTTTTGAACAATCACGTGACAGCAATTAAACAATCTGCTGTAATGAAGATCACATGCAATACTGAAAGAAATCACGTGATATGATCTAAGTGACTTGATTATCCGTGCAGTATTGTGACACGTATTTGTTGTCCGTGCGTACAGGTCAAGAAATAGTCAATGCGGATAGTTGTACGCGCGGGCGACTCAACCGCACGTATAGGTCAACAATCAGTCAACGCGTATTGTTATCCGCACGGGTGGGGATACGCACGGGTTAGCTAACCGTGCGGAGAACAACAAACATATCAGCAGCAACTTTTAACTTTTTCGAACCACAAAAATTCAAATATCTCACAAATTACTAAGAATTAGATTCTGAAACTTTGTAGGTTTGTGTATCAATGAATTTCGCACAACATATTCAAATTTTATCCGTTTTTAACCGTAAAAAGTTGATCAATTTTGCGTTTTTCAGTGAAAACCGTTAAAAACGTGAACAAGTAGTAGAATATGAAGAATTTGACGAAAATCAGATCTGAAATCACTGAAATCTGGTACGAATCTTGTTGTTTGATCAGCACAATCGAGCAACCTGCTCTGATACCAATTGTAGGTCCCGGTTTCGACACCGATTCGATTGCGAATCGACCGTTTGAAGTGCGGAATCCTTCAACGATCGTTGATCTAACAGACAAGATGTACAAATTTATCGTGATTCTTATTGATTTATGACGTGTACAATGAGCCGAGAATCACACGTGAGCACTTTCTCTCTCTAGATTCTCTCTCTAGAATCTATTCTCTCTTAAGCTCCAAAGTGCTAAAAGTCCCTAAACTAAGCCCTAACTCCTCTATTTATAGGCACAAGATATAAGGATTTCTCCTTATTTACAAGATTGCCACCTTGCCCTTTTTACTATATTATGAATAATAAAGCCTTGATTTCTTCAATTTCTGCTACGCACTGGATTGACGGAGGCGATAGACATACTGCACTAACATCAACAACAGCGGGGTGCCAGTTTTTTGGATCACGATTGGTCCCCTGGCAATGCAAAAAGCAAACCTCTGTGGCTTTATCCACATGTGAAGCGGAGTATGTATCTGCTAGCAGTTGCTGCTCTTAGATCTTGTGGATCTAACAATATATGCGCGACTACAGTTTGCAATTTCTTAACACCCCTATCTTTGTTGATAATGAGGCAGCGATTAACATTACGAAAAATCCTGTTCATCACGCTAAAACGAAACACATAGAAATTCGTCATCACTTCATCCGAGATTGTTTCGAGAAGAAGTTGATACGAATTGAGAAAATCCACACTGACGAACAAAAAACTGATTTACATACCAAATCTTTTGACAAAACTCGTTTTCAATACTTGTTAAAATTGAACGGTATGAAGCTTTTATCGGTGTTGGAGGAGATTCTTGGCGTTGATGAAGGTACCACTGTAGATGATGATGTTGAGAAGCAATCTGCAATGATTTGTCGATTTTTTACTTGTTTTGGTATTTAGGGGGAGATAGGGTAATATTTTCAGAAAATACAAAAACAGTAAAAAATTTCAAAAATACAAAAACATGAGATATTTTCAAAATACAAAAACAATAGAAAATCTGAAAAAAGAGCTTGTGTAAAAAGGGAAAATGATAGTACATTGGCTTGACAATTACGGTATGCTAAAGAATTGTGAAGTTTAAAAGGTTTTAAACAGTCTTGCTGATGATGTGCCGATAGGTTTTTGCACATTTAGTAGGTTTGTTCGGGATATAAACCTAAATATTTACTTGCTTATTTCATGGGGAACACTACTTGGATATATAGGTAACCCCTGAAATCTTGTTTGAAAGATCCCTTTTTCTGAGATACTAGGTCTTTATACTCAGTGATATCTGGGGTATTATTCCGGGAGTTCTGATAATGCGGAAGCAATGGCCTAGTCCCCGAATAATACTTTCTGCATTGCTTGAAATATAGCGCCGCCCTCAGCATAAAAAATGATGAAACATTGAAAAATGCTAATCATGTGCTGTTGTAAAAAAAAGATCCTCTAAAGGGGACACACCTAAAGTCGAACCGTCATCTCTCTGCTGAACGAAAGTTCTGACCTGAGCTCTCACGGTTCTTCGCAATTTAACCCATTATAGATATCATCTGTGGTATACTCACCTGTAAGAGTGAATATTGGGATTTGGATACGGGAGTATATTCAAGAGGTGGGACACATGAATAAGTTTAAGTTCTTAATTCATCTAATTCGTATCCTGGACAGATTGAAAATTGTGAGAAAATTTAAGTGGATCAGTATATCGACAATCTAAGTGAATTGTTTATTTCTGAGTACGAAATTAAAGCTTAACGGTACTTGTGACGTGTCAGAAAAAGCTGATATGATTCCCTAACACGCTCACCAAAAATATGTTTGTAAATAGTTTACATTTACTGCATTTTTTTCTGTATTTCATTTTCTAGTTTAGAAACTTTATTAAAAATCCAAAAAGATTTTACATTTCTGCTTTATTTTCCGACAAACCAAAGTGGAAAGCTGATCTTCAGATTTGAAATTTAAAGCAGATGCAGGAAGATTCTGGACTGGAAGATGAGTTGTGAGCTAGTCTTGTTAAACCTGGATATTGATAAGTCAAAACAAGTTCATTAATTTGAAACTTGTAAATTTCAGAAAATTGCTTGAAATTTTTTTTAAAATATCAGTGTGTTTTATCTCAGATCAACCAAGGTCATTAAGTTGGACTTGGTAGATAAATTGAGTAATCAGGGTCATTAACTTGGACCTGAATACTTAAGTGGATTTCTAAAAACTGATAAACAGTTAATAGAATTTTAAGATTGAATAGATTATAATGTTATATGTTTGAGAAAATAGGAAACAGGAGTCAAAATCCCCATGGCAATGAAAATGTCAAAGTTTGAACTAGAATTTAAGTCCCAGCTTATCGAGAGGGGGAGTCTGTGAAAGGGGGAGTCAGAATTCTGGATCAACAATCAAAGGGGAGATTGAAGTTTAAAGTTGGAAGATAGAAGATTGAAGGATGCTTTACAAGTTCAAGACAATTTAGGATAGAGAGTGATACATCAAGACTAAAGACTGAAGACAGGATGCTAAAGACTTCGTTAACATTCAAAGGGGAGTCTGTTGGTGCACTGATGTCTGTTAACTTCGTCTTTAATGAGTCTTGTAATGTATTAGTTAGATCAGGGCACGGAATACGAGAAAACAGGTTTTTAGGTAATTCCGCTTGAAATGGGATTGATGATGTTTCAAACGGAATTAGCAAGTTCAAGCGAAATTAGTAATTCCGCATGGAATTAACTAATTCCACGTGAACCAGTGATTTCGTTTGAGTGTGCTTCAAGCGAAATTAACTCCACTATAAATACCTGTGTGCCTGATTCATTTCATACGGAATTAGCAGTGTGTGTTTGAGAGCCGAGGTGCTGTTGAATTGTTATCTGATTTGTAAAAGCTCAGGAAATCAATAAGAGGAGATAATTAGAAAGGAACAAGCTGTTTTACGTCATTTGCATTGATTCCGCCTTTGTATTTGATGCTGAACTCATCGGATTGACTCGTTAGGGTCACACGACGATCCAACAGAGGCATCGCAATAGACAACGAAGTCATCGTTTTCGTCGGGTAAAGCGAGGACGGGAGCATTGCAGAGCATGAGCTTGAGGGTTTGAAAGGCAGTCTCTTGTTGGGTTTCCCAAACAAAAGGCTTGTCTTTATGCGTGAGGGAAGTAAGCGGCACGGCGATTTTAGAGAATCCTTCGATAAATCGGCGATAATAGCTCGCTAGTCCGAGAAAAGAACGGACTTCAGACGGGTTCTTAGGTGTAACCCAACTCTTAACAGCTTCGATCTTCGCATGGTCGACGTGAATACCTTGACTATTGACAATGTGACCGAGGAATTGAACCTCCTCTAGCCAAAATTCACACTTGGAGAACTTGGCATATAGTCGATTTCCCTGGAGTAGCTCGAGAACCAAACGTAGATGTTGCGCGTGTTCGGTTTTTGACTTGGAATAGATCAGGATATCATCGACGAACACGATGACGAAGCAGTCAAGAAATGGTTTACACACGCGATTCATTAGATCCATGAAAACCGCGGGTGCGTTGGTCAAACCAAAGGGCATGCAACGAACTCATAGTGGCCGTATCGAGTGCGAAAAGCGGTTTTGCGTATATCCTCCTCTTGAATGCGTAACTGGTGATAGCCTAAGCATAGATCGATCTTCGAGAAACACGTAGCACCTTGCAACTGATCAAACAAATCATCTATTCGACGCAGGGGATAGCGATTCTTGATTGTCAGCTTATTCAACTCCCTATAGTCGATGCACATCCGAAACGACCCATCCTTCTTTTTGACGAAAAGGACTGGTGCGCCCCAAGGAGAGGTGCTAGGGCGAATGAAGCCTTTATCAAGCAATTCCTGGAGTTGACTCGAAAGTTCACGCATTTCGGATGGAGCGAGTCGGTAAGGAGCTCTAGCAACAGGATTTGCTCCAGGAATGAGGTCGATACGAAAGTCGATATCACGACTTGGTGGTAAACCTGGAAGATCATCAGGAAAAACGTTGGGAAATTCACAAACAACGGGAACGTCTTTCACTCCTGTCTTTCCTTTCTTTTCCTTCTCCGCTACTACAATGTTAGCCAAGAAAGCTATGTATTCCTTGCGGAGATACTTGCAAGCTTGGACACACGACATGAGCTTGAGACCTGTTAGGATATGAGTTTCTTATGATTGTGTTTTTGTTTCATAATTATGAAGTTGAATGAGAATTGCAGCGGAATCAAAATGGAAACAAAACTTTCACACACAATCAAACAGGAGAATTGCTTTCAACATACATGTTTAACTTTGAACCGAATGATTAAATTTATTTCAATCTTCAATTACAAATGCATGCATGTATTACAAACTCCCCCTCAGCCTGAGCTCACAATAGTTTGTTCGTATAGAATGACAAGTGATGAAAGAGCTAATAGAACAGCCCAGGGTACTGTTCTATTTATAGACACGAGCAAACCACTGAAGCATCTTGGCTGACGTCACCATGAAAGTGACATTTAACCTCCTAACAACCTGTAACTACTGATCTAATACAACTACTGCTATTACAAACTACTGATTACAATATAAACAAAAGATAGACTAAACTATTGCTTCCCATTCCACTGTTATACTCCTAGCAGTGCTTTGTCTTCATCAGCAGTACTTGAAACATGATAGTAGATTGAGCATCAGTGCTTGCCTTCAACAGTCTTTAGAATCTTCATCAGATGTTGAATGATCAGTAGTTGTTGTAAATGGGCAGTAGATAGAAGTCATCAGTTGTTAGGGCCACTTCCAAGGGGAAAGATTGAATACAAACATCTGCTTATTCTAGATCCACTGTTATAATCCAGTTTTAGCTTTAATCAACTGTTCCTTTGTAGGGTTCAATCCCAACAATCTCCCCCTGGAACAAATGATGCCAAAACCCTTCATTATTGTGGATCTTTATTGCCTCATCAATAATTCCCTGACTTGCCCTTTGAACTGTATCATCCTCATCCATGCATAGTGTAAGATCAAGGAGATCTTGCGGATCTTCAACACCCAGGCCCAGTGCTTGTTCCCTTGATATTTTCATCACCTCACCACTGGATTTAATCAAAGTCAATACGTGGGTCTGTTTGTCAGATTTCCACTTTAGTATTTTTGAATCCAGTGGGTTTCTTGGGAGAGTTTTTATTGCTGATGAGTTTGGAGATTGTGGCCTGGTAATGACTGGTTGAGCAGTGTTTGTAGTTGTTGCCAATTCAGGATTTTCTAGTATCATCTGCTTGAGAACCATTTTTATAATGTCATCCCTTGCTGCTATATCCTCTGATGTTTATGCATCCATCTGCTTTTGTTTCTGTCACACCCCGACCACGAAAATCAACAAATCGTGGCAGAAACGTCGGGGAGTGTTGTAACAGAATCATTGTTTCATAACACATGGATTGAGGTTTTGTTTTATTGAATTAAATGTATTACATTACATTGGAATTAGAAACAAAACATGAACAAATAGACTTTCATTGTTATTAAGTCACTAAGGCCTAGTCCGTTCCTATGTGAGTATGCATCAATATCATCATCAAACATCACCAACTATGGTACCTGAAACACATGTGAAAATACGTCAGCATAAAAATGCCGGCGAGTACATAGGTTTTATGTGAGTGTCAGATCCATGGCTAGTTTACATGTTGCAAAACTTAATTAAAAACTTGGTTTTGAAAAGTATATTATTGCGACATATTTAACCAACTCAAATCAAGTTGGTTATACTTTATAAAATCTCATAGCCATGATTCTTAACCCAAAACATTTATTTTATTAAATCAAATTGTAAAACATCTCATAAAAACTCGTTAATAAAACTCGTATGATTTATATTATTAGAAAAACCTTGTAATATAACTTTGTTTTATTAACCTTGCTCAAGTGATCTTAGATAACGCAACGATATATGATGTGTTAAAATCACTTATATATAGGAAGTACCAGCGGCGTATCCACCATGCTTTTAACACATTACACCCGCCCCGTTAACTAATCATTTCCCTAACCCAACGGTTCAAACAGATTCAAACAGTTCACATAAATAAAACAGTTACAAACGGTTCACATAAATCAAACAGTTACAAACGGTTCACATAAATCAAACAGCTTCAAACGGTTCACATAAATCAAACAGCTTCAAATGGTTCACATAAATCAAACGGCTTCAAACGGTTCAAAATGTAAAACAATGTGTCCATATACTGGATGAGCATATGCAACAAAATGTAATTATGAAAATCAATGTTCTAGCATGCTAAGTGAACATACATAGCAAAACAAAATGAAATCATGTACTATATACGTACTAATGAACATAGCAAGCATATGATATAAAAACATGAAAAGCACGAAAGTAACAAGTAGGCACATGTGTATCACCCCAAAACATTTTAAAACGGTAAAAGAGGGGACTATGTACTCACTTGAGGATGCTTAGAAGTCTTGAATAACAACCAAACAAGCAAGAGGGATCACGGAAATCAAACGGCACCTAATATAGGTAACTATGTTAATAAACCGGACCTAAATCGGAGGATTGGATAAAATGAGGTTTCGTAAACCAAATGAGTGTAGGGACTCATGTAATATGGTTTAACAAAGCCTACATTCTAAAAAGAAACCTAACCTAAGTGCTTATGACCCATTACGACTCGTTAAGGTAGCTTACGCCACTTTAACGCGTCGTTCGTGTAAAACACGTTCGGACCGCCTAACTCGTCCTATGACAAGTATTATATCCCTTAACATGTCTAATAATGTTGCCTAATCAGTTTAGATGCCAAAATTTATGTTTCATATGCTTAAAATGAATTTATGCGTAAAAAGGGCATTTTGGTCATTTTCCTAAGGCATATAAATTACCTATCATACAACTAATTAAACGAAGTGACCATAAGTTATAACCTTGGAAGGTTATTCCCTATACAACTACGGTCACAATAAATGCTTGGTCGAATCCTAATGATCGACCAAACGGTTCGGGTTCGAAAGTATAAGCGGTTGTTTAGACCGCTTATCTTACGACCCTATATAAGCACTAAACCTAAAGTGATGAGCTAAACATGTTAAAACATGTTTAACGAAGTTAGAAAACAAATTTGATATCAAGACAAAGGGTCTTGATACCCAAGAATAGTTTGGTTTCAAAATACGCAAGAATACGCTTTTTGACCGAAACTATGACTCGTCACTACACCTAATCAACGTGGTAATCAGTAGGTATAGTCACAAGAGACTATAACCATCGTTATTACGCTCACTTTATGAAGTTCAAATGAACTTCGTGTTTACCATAGACTGGTCAAAGCAGAAAGTCAAACACTGTTTGACTCTTACGCTTAAAACGCATAAAAACACGAAAGAATACTTACAAAGGATCCAAGCTAGAAGAACTTGATTTAAATACTCAGGTATGAAGCATAAAGCTTCAACTTAGAGCATAAAATTAGATCAAGGTGTGAGGAAAATGGAATGAGAGCTTGGGTATTTATAGATTTCGGAGAACCGTTAGGATCGTTTCTCGCAAATCGTGCTTTGATCTTGACCTTAAAAGTGAGCACATGGTTTTCAAAACCATGGGAATACTTAAAACCATCAAATTCCAACCCATAGAGTGCAAAACCTTGGGTTAAAACCATCAAAACCTCAAAAATGGACCAAGTTCAATGTATCTGCCAGAAATTTCAAAAATGGTCCCTGCACTTGTAAAACTTGATTTTTGGCACTTTTAAGCCCCGTTAACCACATTTCAAGGCTCTAAAATAATGTTAAAGTATAGGGAACTTGAAATGTGCTAAAAAATATCTCGGATGTCGGTTCGTTTGGTCGTACGGTTGCGTTGTTCGGTTAATTACGACGGAAATCATAACGAACGCAAAAACGATCCAAATTACGCGACGAATAGAATTTTATCATGCCAATCACTAAAATAAAATATTTTAATGATTACATAAATTTTTGGATGTCCGGATATATTCAGAACGTAAGATATGCGCGAAAATGCAAACTTATGCACTTTGTGACGCTTTTAGTCCCTATTGATCAATAAAGTTTATTTTTAGCATACTAAACCCTTCAAAGCCTATTTCTAAGCTATGTAAAGGATATTTAGTGAATATTTAACTTATGATCAAGTTCCGGAATGTTCGTTACAGTACGAATTAGCATACTTTCGCAGTTTGTCGAAATTAGTCCCTGTAAGCGAATAAACTTGATTTTGGCATACCAAACCCTCCAAAACTTATTTCTAAGTTATGTAAAGGTTATTTAAGGTATGTTAAGCCTATGTCACTGTTCTGGAGTGTTTGTTGCATTAAACTGGTTATATTTACGTATCAGTTCGCTTATAACCTTCCAGAAAGCGATTTAAAGCTTGAAATCGAACATGAATTGATATGTGCACATGATACACATATTTATACAAATCCCAAGCATGAAAAACAATATTTCATTGATTTGGTATTTTTTGATGGTCGCAGAGGCACAGGTGTCACAGTCTCCCCTACTTCAGGAAATTTCGTCCCGAAATTTATTCGTAGGAGTCTGTCTGTGACTTTGTGTTAAATAACCACCAAAGATATACAAGGCATAATACTGTCATTTCCTGAATGGACAATCTTCGTAAATGAAAATGAACGGATGGAGTCATTTTAAACGGGTATTCTTCAGAAATGGAAATGAAGGAATAATCAAAAAGGATATTCATTTCCTCAATGGACATTCTTCATAAATGAAAATGAACGGACGGAGTCATTTTCAACGGGTATTCTTTAGAAATGGAAATGAAGGAATAATCAAAAAGGATATTCATTTCCTCAACGGACATTCTTCAGAAATGAAAATGAACGGACGGAGTCATTTTCAACGGGTGCTTCATCAGAAATGGAAATGAATAGAGTTAACTCAAAAGGATATTCATTTCCCTCAACGGACAATCTTCAGAAACGAAAATGAACGGACGGAGTCATTTTCAATAGGTGCTTCATTAGAAATGGGAATGAATATAATTAACTCTAGACACATGACAAAACTTGATGTGGTTTCTGTGCACTGAATTCCATAATTATGTATGCATCCATAATTATGTATGCATCCATAATTATGTATGCATCCATAATTATGTATGCATCCATAATTACGTAATTCCTTGCACAGTCCGCACAGTGTATTTCATAATGTGAAAGGGATAGAATTTGAACAAGCTTGAGACAACTTTGATTGGGTCAACACATAAACACATAAGCACATAATTGTTTTCTTGGTTATTAATTTGTTATCAGTTTGTTATTAATTGTTATTAACTTGATATCGATTTGAACATGGGTATTCAAGGTATACCAGGAAGCCAGTCGATGGACTTCAACGTCCTCAAGAATCTATCTGAAAAGATAGGATGATCTTCCAAAAATTTGATTTTTGATTACAAGGAATCATAACATTCGAATTAATGTACACAACAATTAAGGACTTACGGAAATACCCTTAGGTACCCTATTAAGGATGGGGTATTCGTCCAGAGTTGTAACTTGCGCCTTGTACTTCGTTTCCTTGGAAGAAACAGGTACTTAGGATTTTCGTGGAAAACGCAAGAGATCATAAAATGGAAAAACATTTTGGGGGTAGTCTGTTCTTCAAGGAATACGGTTCCTTGATTGTCGGTATTATAGGGGATATGTTGTTTATACATGCAACCACATGAATACGTTGCAATGTAAATCAAAGATTTATTTATAAACAACATCAACAAGTGTTTCATAGACCTTGACAACAAAAGAAAATAATACATAATGCTTGATTATTTCTAAATAGCGTTGTCTTCCAATCAGTGAGATGCTCATCCCTACGCTGGATTTGCATTAGCAAGCTTTGGGCAATTCCTTCAAAAATGGACCATCTCGCCACAGTTGAAGCAAGAACCTGGTAGAAAATGAGCTTGAGCAGGATTGTTGCCAGCTTGATTTGGTGCAGCTGCAGTTGGGCAAACTCTTGATGTATGGCCTATAAGTCCACAAGTTTGACATTTGCGGCACTTTACATTGGCATGATGGTGAAGGCTACATTGGTTACACAAGGGTGCAGTTCCGTTGTATGGCTTCCTAGCAGGGGGTTGAGCTGGTTGGTTTGGGATGGCTTGATCATTGTGAGCAACCACGGCGAAGTTCTGAGAAGCCTTTCACTTCTTTGACTTCTTGGGGGATCCAGTCTGTTCACCCTTCGGTTTCGATTCCTCGATCGGTTTCTTGTCACCTTTTCGAAAAAGTTTACCTTTCCTGATCTGAGATTCAGTCAAGGTAGCGGATAGCTCAATGGCTCGTCTAACTATAGTGGGGTTACTACCAGTCACAATGTCCTGTACTGAGTCAGGGAGGCCATCAATGTATTTTTCGATTGCCTTATCCAAAGGCGTGACCATGTTCGGGCATAACAGACTTAACTCCTCATAACGGTCCGTGTAGGCTCGATGCTCACTGCTATCTTGCTTAAGATCATCGAATTCCCTTTCCAATGCTCTAATCTCATGACGAGGACAGAATTCCCTCATCATTAGAGCTCGAAGCTCTTCCCAGGTTTGAGCCAGTGCTACCTCGGCACCCCTATCTCTCATCACACCATTCCACCATGTTAAAGCTCGTTTCTCAAAAACACTAGATGCAAACTCTACCTTTCGCTTGTTTGGGCACTGAACATGTCTGAAGGTGCTCTCTAGACTCTCGAACCATTGCTGAAGTGCAGTCGCTCCTTGAGACCCAGAAAATTTTGATGGCTGGGCAGAGTTGAATGTCTTGAAGTTGCAGGGAGCATTATTGTTGTTGAGGGCTAGGTTACATTGAGCAATGATGTTTGGGATTGCAGCAGCCATTTGCTGCGTAATGATAGCTGCCAGCTCTTCATTAGGTACCTGATTGTCACGTCGTGGAGGCATTCTAAAAGGGGAAACAAGAGAGAAAACAAGTGAAACGGCATTTGGTAAGGATATTACAATTACCGACCAAAGAGGCATGGGTGATGGTCATTTGTTCGAACCACGAAGCAAACAAAAGGCTGAATTAAAGTAAATAGGTCCTCATAATGTATCGCGAAGACATGTTCGCCTATAAGTGGACACTCACCCCAAGAGTTCCCAGGTAAGAGTGACTGGTCTGATACTGAGGATTTATACGAACACTCTAGCCTTAGACAGAAAACTCAGGGTACAGGCACCCACCCTTCCAGTTTGCACGTGTTCACATTATTTAGACCAAACTTTGACGAGAATTTGAAAGCTTTGAAGGTTCAAAACCTTATAATAAATCATCCTAGAAAAGATGATTAGTTTTCAAAGCAGATTCGAAATTTGTGTTCTTATTGTGGTTGTCACCTAAAGATAGGCGACGGTATTGTTTTATGACTAAACGCAAGTAAACTCACGTTAGGGTCCTAGGAAGGTTATACACTAGGTCAAAGCATTACTAATAACCTAATTCCCTATAACCATGGGCTCTGATACCAACTTTTCTGTCACACCCCGACCATGAAAATCAACAAATCATGGCGGAAACGTCGGGGAGTGTTGTAACAGAATCATTGTTTCATAACACATGGATTGAGGTTTTGTTTTATTGAATTAAATGTATTACATTACATTGGAATTAGAAACAAAACATGAACAAATAGACTTTCATTGTTATTAAGTCACTAAGACCTCGTCCGTTCCTATGTGAGTATGCATCAATATCATCATCAAACATCACCAACTATGGTACCTAAAACATATGTGAAAATACGTCAGCATAAAAATGTTGGCGAGTACATAGGTTTTATGTGAGTGTCAGATCCAGGCTAGTTTACATGTTGCAAAACTTAATTAAAAACTTGGTTTTGAAAAGTATAGTATTGCGACATATTTAACCAACTCAAATCAAGTTGGTTATACTTTATAAAATCTCATAGCCATGATTCTTAACCCAAAACATTTATTTTATTAAATCAAATTGTAAAACATCTCGTAAAAACTCGTTAATAAAACTCGTATGGTTTATATTATTAGAAAAACCTTGTAATATAACTTTGTTTTGATAACCTTGCTCAAGTGATCTTAGATAACGTAACGATATATAATATGTTAAAAGCACTTATATATAGGAAGTACCAGCGGCGTATCCACCATGCTTTTAATACATTACACCCGCCCCGTTAACTAATCATTTCCCTAACCCAACGGTTCAAACAGATTCAAACGGTTCACATAAATCAAACAGTTACAAACGGTTCACATAAATCAAACAGTTACAAACGGTTCACATAAATCAAACAGCTTCAAACGGTTCACATAAATCAAACAGCTTCAAACGGTTCACATAAATCAAACGGCTTCAAACGGTTCAAAATGTAAAACAATGTGTCCATATACTGGATGAGCATATGCAACAAAATGTAACTATGAAAATCAATGTGCTAGCATGCTAAGTGAACATACATAGCAAAAGAAAATGAAATCATGTACTATATACGTACTAATGAACATAACAAGCATATGATATAAAAACATGAAAAGCACGAAAGTAACAAGTAGGCACATGTGTATCACCCCAAAACATTTTAAAACGGTAAAAGAGGGGACTGTGTACTCACTTGAGGATGCTTAGAAGTCTTGAATAACAACCAAGCAAGCTAGAGGGATCACGGAAATCAAACGGCACCTAATATAGGTAACTATGTTAATAAACCGGACCTAAATCGGAGGATTGGATAAAATGAGGTTTCGTAAACCAAATGAGTGTAGGGACTCATGTAATATGGTTTAACAAAGCCTACATTCTAAAACGAAACCTAACCTAAGTGCTTACGACCCATTACGACTCGTTAAGGTAGCTTACGCACTTTAACGCGTCGTTCGTGTAAAATGCGTTCAGACCGCCTAACTAGTCCTATGACAAGTATTATATGCCTTATCATGTCTAATAATGTTTCCTAATCAGTTTAGATGCCAAAATTTATGTTTCATATGATTAAAATGAATTTATGCGTAAAAAGGGCATTTTGGTCATTTTCCTAAGGCATATAAATTACCTATCATACAACTAACTAAACGAAGTGACCATATGGTATATCCTTGGAAGGTTATTCCCTATACAACTATGGTCACAATAAATGCTTGGTCGAATCCTAATGATCGACCAAACGGGTCGGGTTCGAAAGTCAAAGTGGTTGTTTAGACCGCTTATCTTACGACCCTATATAAGCACTAAACCTAAAGTGACGAGCTAAACATGTTAAAACATGTTTAACGAAGTTAGAAAACAAGTTTGATATCAAGAAAAAGGGTCTTGATACCCAAGAATAGTTTGGTTGCAAAATACGCAAGAATACGCATTTTGACCGAAACTATGACTCATCACTACACCTAATCAATGTGGTAATCAGTAGGTATAGTCACAAGAGACTATAACCATCGTGATTATGCTCACGTTACGAAGTTCAAACGAACTTCGTGTTGACCATAGACTGGTCAAAGCAGAAAGTCAAACACTGTTTGACTTTTACGCTTAAAACGCATAAAAACACGAAAGAATACTTACAAAGGGTCCAAGCTAGAAGAACTTGATCTGAATACTCAGGTATGAAGCATAAATCTTCAACTTAGAGCATATAATTAGTTCAGGGTGTGAGGAAAATGGAATGAGAGCTTGGGTATTTATAGATTTCGGAGAACCGTTAGGATCGTTTCTCGCAAATCGTGCTTTGATCTTGACCTTACAAGTGGGCACATGGTTTTCAAAACCATGGGAATACTTAAAACCATCAAATTCCAGCCCATAGAGTGCAAAACCTTGGGTTAAAACCATCAAAACCTCAAAAATGGACCAAGTTCAATGTATCTGCCAGAAATTTCAAAAATGGTCCCTTTACTTGTAAAACTTAATTTTTGGCACTTTTAAGCCCCGTTAACCCCATTTCAAGGCTCTAAAATAAATTTAAAGCATAGGGAACTTGAAATGTGCTAAAAAATATCTCGGATATCGGTTCGTTTGGTCGTACGGTTGCGTTGTTCGGTTAATTACGACGGAAATCGTAACGAACGCAAAAACGATCCAAAGTACGCGACGAATGGAATTTTATCATGCTAATCACTAAAATAAAATATTTTAATGATTACATAAATTTTTGGATGTCCTGATATATTCAGAACGTAAGATATGCGCGAAAATGCAAACTTATGCACTTTTTGACGCTTTTAGTCCCTATTGATCGATAAAGTTTATTTTTAGCATACTGAACCCTTCAAAGCCTATTTCTAAGCTATGTAAAGGATATTTAGGGCATATTTAACTTATGATCAAGTTCCGGAATGTTCGTTACAGTACGAATCAGCATACTTTCGCAGTTTGTCAAAATTAGTCCTTGTAAGCGAATAAACTTGATTTCGGCATACCAAACCCTCCAAAACTTATTTCTAAGTTATGTATAGGTTTTTCAAGGTATGTTAAGCCTATTTCATTGTTCCAGAGTGTTTTTTGCATTAAACTGGTTATATTTACGTATCAATTCGCTTATAACCTTCCAGAAAGCGATTTAAAGCTTGAAATCGAACATGAATTGATATGTGCACATGATACACATATTTATACAAATCCCAAGCATAAAACACAATATTTCATTGATTTGGTATTTATTTGATGGTCGCAGAGGCATAGGTGTCACAGTTTCCTTCTTTGATAAAGGATGGCAGCATGTGGAGCAGTGGATCTCCTGATTTGTAGCTTTTGTGGTTTAGCTGGAACCACTGCTTCAGGGTAAACAGGCTTTTGTGGAGCATTAGGATTTTTCTTTCTCAATTCTTCCAGCTTTTTGTAAGAGGCCATTACTTTATCCTCTGACCATCTTGTCACCTGATTCATTGACCCAAAATCAGATGTTATTAGCTCTTCCTTCATTCTCTTCAGCTTTAAGGTCCTTTCAGGTACATTCTTCTTGTACTTTAACCAAACAGGAGGAGTGTGTTTTACTTTGTCTTTGTTCATTTGTTGCACTCTTTCTAACTCCTCCTTGAGCTCAGCAATGGTCCATTCTTTATATTGAGCCTTGTCTGCCTTATATTTCTTGAATGCCATTATGTGTTCAATGTAATCTTTTCTTAGGCTTTCATCTGTTCTTTCTAAAAGTTTCTGACAAAGATCTTTTGAAAATCTCTCCAAAGTGCTGACTTGAGTTAGCAGATACTGGTAGTATCTCTGAATTTCTTTTTCAGATTTTCCTTGTGTATTTCTTTTAGAGATATCCTCTGCTTGCTGAGCCTTTAACTTCAAATATTCTTCAATGTTGTTAGGCCTAGGATATCCTTGAACAGATGGCAGGTTCCTTTTTGCATGATCATCTTTAGATTAGAAGGATTTTATCTCCTCTCTAACAGCTGGAAGATCTAATAGATACTGGACAGCTGCAGGAACAATGGCAGTGTTTGGATTTAAGGCTTGTACTGAAGAGAGTGGGACAGGGTTTGGAATAGTTGCAGGGTCAGTGGTTGTGAAGAAGTTGGAGGTGGTGAAGAATCATCATCTTCCAAGATTATCCTTCTCCTTTTTGGTTTAGGAGAGGTTAGTGGTGTTTTGGTGGATTGAGTTGCGGTGATTTGAGTGGTAGGGGATTGACTAACAGCTGTTGAAACAACTGGTGTTTCAACCACTATTGCTATTACAACAGATGATGTGTCACCTGATGTCTTCTGCTTTTTGGCAGATGGTGTTGGTGGTAGTGAGGATGTTTTTGGTGGTGATGTGATTTGTGGTAGATCAGTGGATTGAGTGGTGATGGCAGTGGTTGATGTGTGTGTTGAAGTGGTGGTTGTAGGGTTAACATCTGTTGAAACCATTGAAGTACCAATAGCAGTTGATACAACAGGAGTTTTAACATCTGTTGGTTTGGAGGTTTGATGTGGGGAGTTTTTAGGAGGTTTGGGAGTGTATTTAGTGATTATGGAAGGTGTGGATTTGGGTTGCCTCACTTTTCTAGTGGGCTGTTTTCTTTTAGGCTTAGGACTTTCTTCATCCTTGGGTTCAGAAATACCCTGCTCTTCCATCTCCATATAAACTTTCTTCTCCTGTTCAAACCTTGATTTACCCTTTGCCTCCCTATCCTTTTTCAGCCTTGCTTTTTCATCAGCAATAGCATTTAAGATTACATCAACCTTTTTAGAACCATCTGGTTTAGGGATGTCTGCAAGCATACTAGATTTGTCTGGTGCAATGTACAGACCATCTTCATATCCCTTTTTCTTCAACTGCTTCATTTTCTCCCCCTTTTTGGCATCAGCTGGTGGAGGATTATCAACAAAAATTATTGTAGAAGGAGCAGAACCAGTGGTTTTCAGCAAGTGGGCCTTGATTGCCTTGATGTCTGCTTGTGTATCCATGAACCTAGCTTCCATTAAATTTCTGATCTTTTGAACTTGAATTTCATGTTGCTGATCAGCATATGCTCTTTGTTGGTGAAGCATAGGTTGAAAATACTCCAGAGCTTAGTAGGAGTAGGAGCAGATGATGGAGCAGCTATTTGAGTTGGTGCAACAGTGGGTATGGCCTTTTGTGCTTTCAACAACTATTGCAGCATGTCTTTGATTTCTGCAACAGATGTATCAAGTTTATCAACCCTCTCCATCAATTCTCTGTACATTAAACCATCACCCAACTTAATGGGATCATCTGATTTCCCACTGGCAGTGGTTGTATCAGTGGTTGACTTAGGGAAAGTGTCCCAAAAATATCCACTGATGCCCCTTTGTCTTGGTACTGGGGACTTCTTCCTTCAGCAGGGGTGACCAGTTTTAGTGAACCAGTAAATACTGGAAACACCCTGGTTCCCAAAGAAGAAATTGCCTTCAAGGAAGTCTTAGGGATGAAACTTCTGTCCAAGTGTAAACCAGTGGGTTCAACACTTGTAGTAGCTGCTTCACTTGAACTACCACCAAGAGTTACATGTAACTCAAGGGGTGTAACCTCCTCAGTTGTTGGTGGGTTAGCAATGATAGGGAGCTCAGACTCAGTCAATTATGGTGGCATACTCTCAGTGATAGGTGGTTGAGAGGAACTGATTTCTGTCTGAGCTATATCAAGTGCATCCAACAAGGGCAATATTTGTACTGGAATTTGGGCAGTGAGGATAGGGGTGGAAAGAGAATTTACCCCGGGCAGTGGGCTGTGGATGATGGAATCAAGTGATTCCAGAGCATCATAATTTGGTGTCCCTGTTCTTACAACCTGTTCTTTTTTAGAAGAAGCAGGAGGAGTTTGAGGCTCAAATTGAGATCTTTCTTCCAACTGCTGTGAGGAAGGAGCAGCAGTGGTTATTGGTGACTTTTGTGTTGTCACTGGTAATTGCTCTGGGATCTCATCTTCCAGAGTTACCTTTTTTGTAGGTTTGGGGGGCTTTTGGGATTTTTTCTGTTTTGGTCTTTTGGTGGTTTTAGGTGTGGGTTTCACAGCAGTTGTTTTGCTGCTGCGATCACCTTGAGCAGTGGGCTCAACAGCAGGTGCCTGAGGAGCAATGGTTGCTGCTAAAGTCTGCTCAGGAACCTCTGGTTGTGTTTTGGAAATTTTTGACAGCCTTGTGAATGTTTCAGGTGTTAGGCTGTTTATTTGACAAGGTTCACCTTGGATAAGCACATGAGCATTATCCTTTGAAAATTTCTTTTGAAAATAATAGCTTAAGAACCTTGGAAACAGTAAAAATGATTTTTTATTAACATTTTTAACCAAATCATTGAAGATCTCCTGGGATCAGTTAAAGTTTTCCTCATTCAGTACAGCATAAGCCAGGTATTGGATCTTCAATGGAATTTCATTGAAAGCAGTGGTCTTATTTGAAACACACATTAGGAGGGTATGAAATAAAAACCTTGTTGCAGGAGGAAAACTGCCTTTTTGTAAGGTGTCCTTTTTCATTTCCTCTTCATACCCTCTTTCAAGAAAATCTATTTGATATTCTGTTTTAGGGAAAGAAGTTTTACCTTGAAGATCATCGAGTTCAAATACCTCTGAAATGGTTTGAGGTGTTATTGTGACTGGAACACCCTTTATCGAAGAATTAATGGCTCTGGGCTTTTTATCCTTAGAATCAAGCTTAGCATTTTTCCAAAATTCTTGTTGGGTTTCCAGGTAAACTGGAGCATCAAAAGTCAACAAAGTTTTGTACTTTGAGGACCAAAGAGCGTCAATGACGGAATCAAAGGTGGTGGTATGACTTGGTTTTGTAAGTAAACCAGAGTAATTGTGAGGAGCTTTGAATGGAAGAGCCATGGTGATTTGAGTCTGAAGGTGAGAGGAAGAAGACGATGAGTAATTTGAGAGAAATGGATGGTAACTGCTTTGAGAAAGGAATTTTGAATTCGATTCGACAGTGAAAACCCTGTTTGGGGTTTTGATCAGGGTTTTATAAAGGGAAAAAGTGAATGCTGACGTGGCAGCGATTACAAAAGATCTGACCGCTATGTACTGTCCACGTGTCAACCACTGATGATGAATGGAAGACAGTTGTTAAGGAAACCACTGATGGAACAAGTATCAGTGGTTGTAACGGTTATAATGAGAATAGTGGCTGATTTTTAACTATCAGTGGATAGCCTATCAGCGGGTTAAAACACTGATTTTGAACAGCAGTGATTAACAAAGAAATGAGAAAACAGTGATTGACTTTCAGCAGTGGACAATAAACAGCAGAACAGATGTTTGAACTAAAAACAGTGGTTATGGCATACTTTTAAGGATTAATGAAAATTTTCATTTTTAGCTATTTTTAAGGATGGAATTTTGATTTTCTGAAAACATATTAATGCTTTTATACATAGAAAAACAAGATTTTGCTTGTTATTCCATGTTTCGCATGCCAATCCTAGAGATCAAGCTTTCAAAGGTGAATGTGTCTAATGCTTTTGTTAGCATATCTGCCAGCTGATCTTTAGTTGGTACATGGTGCAGAGAAATCAAACCTTTTACATAGCAATCCCTCACAAAGTGATGTCTGATATCAATGTGCTTGGTGGTTGAATAGGATACTGGATTTTTTATGATATTTTTTGCTGCCTGACTGTCCAACATGAGAGGTGTCTTTAGGGCAGTGATACCAAAATCCAGCAATTGATTTTGAAACCATAACAGTTGGGTTGTACAGCTTGCAGCAGCTATATACTCTGCCTCAGCAGTGGATGTTGAAACAGCTGCTTGCTTTTTGCTTTGCCAAGACACTAAGCAACTGCCTAGGAATTGACACCCTCCTGATGTGGCCTTCCTTGTTTTGTCACATCCAGCAAAATCACTATTTGAGAAACCTGAAAGCTTGATATTTCCATCAGCTGGATGCCAGATACTAAGTGTGGGAGCACCTTTTAGGTATCTGAATATCCTTTTTACAGCAATAAGGTTTGACTTTCTAGGGACTGATTGGGATCTTGCACAAACACTTGTTGCAAACATGATGTTTGGCCTAGATGCAGTCAGGTACAATAAAGACCCAATCATGCTTCTATAAAGAGTTTAATCAACCAAATCATCCTTTTCATCAGACATGACTATCTTTGTGGTTGCAACGGGTGTACGGCATGGCTTACAATCATCCATCTCAAATTTCTTTAAAAGTTATTTGGCATATTTGCCTTGATGGATGAAAGTACCATTTTGTAGTTGCCTTACTTGGAGACCAAGAAAGCACTGGAGTTCACCCATTGCACTCATCTCAAACTCAGATGTCATGAGTTGTCTGAACTCTTCACACATTTTAGTACATGTGCTTCCAAAAATGATGTCATCCACATAAATCTGGACAATCATCAAGTCCTTCCCCCTCCATTTTAAAAACAAAGTTTTATCAATTTTACCTCTTCTGAACCCAATGGAAAGCAAAAAGGTGGAAAAAATTTCATACCAGGCTCTTGGTGCTTGTTTCAGGCCATACAAAGCTTTATTTAGCTTATAGACATAATTTGGATTAAATGGATCCTCAAAGCCTGGAGGTTGACAAACATATACCTCTTCTTGAATTTTACCATAGAGGAATGCACATTTAATGTCCATTTGAAATACCTTTATGTTGTGGTTGACAGCAAAGGCTAGGAACAGTCTAATAGCTTCCAATCTTGCTACAGGGGCAAAGGTTTCATCATAATCAATGCCCTCTTCCTGTCTGAACCCTTGAACCACTAGCCTGGCTTTATTCTTGACAACAATACCCCTTTCATCAGTTTTATTTTTGAAGACCCACTTTGTGCCAATAGGACTTACACCCTCTGGCACTGGTACAAGCTCCCAAACTTGTTGTCTTCTAAACTGTTGGAGCTCCTCTTGCATGGCTTCTACCCAGCTGTTGTCTTTTAGTGCCTCTTGGTACTTGACTGGCTGATGGAGTGATAGGAAACCGGCAAAAAGACAGATGTTTTGGGATTGGCTTCTTGTTAGCACCCCTTCACTGATGTTGCCAATGATTTGGTCAGGTGGATGAGACTTCAAGAAGATTAGATCTCCTTTGTATGGAACAATGGCATTTAATGGTGAGGGCTACAAATGTGAATCATCTTAGCTAACCACTACTGGTGACTTTGATGATCCAGCAGAGGCTTCAAATGGAGGTGGAGGAATAGGAGGAACTGGTGTGAAAACATGTTGACTTTTATCCACTGTTTGAGGACTTTTATCAACAGTGTTTGATGATGTGGAAGCAGGGGTTAATGATGTAACAACTGTGCTTGTAATCACTATGAACAGTTCTGTTATCAATAAAACAATGTTATTTGATCACAATGTTTGTTTTGTTGTGTTTTACATTTTTCATGTTTTGACTTTTATCCAATTCCAAACTCTATATCACTTTCTGGAGAGTTATACGCAAACTGGTGCGTAAGCGTACTCAGTTTAACACGACAAATACTCCGGAACAGCAACATATACTTAACATACCTTAAATAACCCTTACATAACTTAGAAATAAGTTTTGAAGGCTTTGGTATGGCAAAAACAAGTTAATTCGCTTACAGGGTCTAAAATTGACAAACTGCGAAAGTATGCCAATCTGAACTGTAACGAACATTCCAGAACATGACCATAAGTTAAACACACCTTAAATATCCTTTACATAGCTTAGAAATAGGCTTTGAGGGGTTTGGTGTGCTAAAATAAACTTTTGGGACATTCAGGGACTAAAAGTGTCAAAAAGTGCACAAGTTTGCATTTTCGCGCATAACTTACGTTCTGAATACATCCGGACATCCAAAATTTTATGAAAGCATGACTACATTATATTTTAGTGTTCGCCTTAAGAAAAATCCATTCGTTGCGTCATTTGGATCGTTTTTCGCGCTTGTGCGCATTCCGTCGTAATTAAGCGAACATCGCATTCGTACGGCCAAACGAACTGACATCAGACATATTTTTTAACATGTTTCATGTCCACAATGTTTAGGCAACATTTTAGGGCCTTAAAGTTGGCTTTACGGGCCTTAGAAGTGCCGGAAATGGGCTGAATACACAACAGGGACCAAAACTGTAATTTCTGATCTGCAACACTCAGGCGGCCCGCCTGAGTTTCTTCACATTCTGACGCGGGCCGCGTCCGCCTGTCTGATCAGATTAGAACGAACAGTCAGCACGATCCAGCTGTTTTAACCACAACCACATGCTTGCAACTTGCATTTTCAGCTGATAAACATCATTTTTAACCACCACAACTTTGCAACAAATGTACGGATGGGATTAAGGCACGTTTTCCATGAAACGATCTTAACGGTTCAACGAAAACTATAAATACCCCATCACCCCCAACCTCATTACTTACAAGAATCTGATCTATTTGACTCTAAGTTCGAACCATTGTTTCATACCTGAGTTATTGTGATCACGATTAGCATTCGGGGACCCTTCGTAAGTATTCTTTCGTTCTTTTCCTTATTTTTACTGCTTTTCGAGTCCGAAAGTCAAACTTTGTTTGACTTTCAGCGTTGACCAGTAATGGTCAATGCGAAGTTCGATTGAACTTCGCAACGTGATTGTAATCACGATGGTCATAGTCCCTTGGGACTATGCCTACTGATTACCACGTTGTCTAGGGTCGTAGGGTAAGCGATCTGATCAATCGCTTATACCTTCGAACCCGACCCAGTTTGGTCGATCATTAGGATCCGACCAAATACATTAGGTGACCATAGTGTAGGGAATAACCTTCCGAGGTTATACCTTATGGTCACATCGTTTAAGTAGTTGTATGATAGGTAGTTTATATGCCTTAGGTAAATTACCAGAATACCCTTTTCATACATAATTGGTAATTTAGCATATGTAACCTAAACTTTTGTCACATAACTGATTATGTAACACGTTTAGGCATATAACACTTGTCATAGGACTAGTTAGGCGGTCCGAACGCGTTTCACGCGCACGATGCGTTAAAGTAGCATAAGCTACCTAAACGGATCATAACGGGTCAATAAGACTTAGGTTAAGTTTCTTTTAGTATGTAGGCTTTGTTAAACCATGTCACGTGAGTTCCTACACTCATTTGGTTTACAAACCCTAATGCTACTCAGTCTTCCGATATAGGTCCGGTTTATTAACATAGTTACCTATATTAGGTGCCGTTTGATTCCGAGATCTAGCATTGCTTGGTGATTATCTTTATACATCTGAGCAATCTCAAGTGAGTACATAGACCCCTCTTTTACTGTTTTCCAAACTGTTTTGGGGTGGAACACATGTGCCTACTTGTTACTTTCAAGCTTTCCTGTTTTCACATCATATACATGCTATGTTCGTTAGTACATTATAGTACATGATTTCATTACATTTCATGCTAGGTGTGCCCATTGTGTGCATTACTTAGTACAATCGTTTTACATGACATTTCACGCTATGTATGTTCATTTGATTACATACTTAGTGCATCGTTTTTCACATGCTTACATTTTGGTATGACATTTGGTTTGTTTACATGGGACAATACATTCATTAACATTAGCTACGCCGTTCGTTAGTAGGTAGTGGTACCATAGGAATTGACAACTCCCGTTCCGGACGTCCCAGGGAAAGGGGATGAAAGGAATGACCGAATTCGATGATATAAGACAGATAGACCTTTAATTTGTTTAAAGGGTTTATCACCACAGTCACAAGGCTTGGATGTATGCATTTTCACAATACCGCATAAATGTTCATATTAAATATTTGCATGCATTTTTCCACAAAGACATAAGATTGATTTAAACCATGTTTTACTTCAATATTTTGTTTTTGTGCATATGGTTTAGTTGAGACATTTCACTTGCCATACATGACATTTTGACATAGACATTTTACACAAAGACATTTGACATAGACATTTGATATGGATATTTGACATAGACATTTGACATGGATATTTGACGTAGACATTTGACATGGATATTTGACATAGACATTTGACATGGATATTTGACATAGACATTTGACATGATTTACATTTGACATATAACATGTTTGACAATTGGTTTAAACATAGACTTCTTACATTGGTTGGTTTGGTTTGATTAAGTGATTAAGTAACGATGCGTGTGTAATATGATACAAGCATGGTGGATACGCCGCTGGTACTTCCTATATATAAGTGTTTGTATGGTATTACATGTCGTAACGTTATTTGAATCATTTCAATATTGAGACATAGAACATTTTATACAAATAACATACTTTTCACAAGACATTGATTTACAAACAACTTATCTTATACAAACACATTTTTACATGGTTATTTATTTAACCTGACATTTACTTATTCATATCATCTGATCTTATTGTTTTCAAATGATTTACAAGACAAAGCAAATTACAAGGTTCATGACTAAACATTTTGCTTAAACATAAGTCATGAATCCTATTTTGACAAACCTATGTATCTCACAGGCATTTTTATGCTGACGTACCTATTTTCACATGTGTTTTCAGGTGCTTTTCCATAGGATGTTGATCACGATACTAGGGCGGACCTGTGCCTTAGAGACTTTAAAAGAAGATAGACTATGTTTAATTATGTTCTGAACTCTTAAATTCCTGTTTGAAACAATGTAACACCTCTGTTTTTAAATAAAATACAACTTTGTATGCCATGGTTATGAAACAATTTATTCTGTTACGACACGCCCCGATGTTTCCGCCGCGATTTGTTGTTTTACGCGGTCGGGGTGTGACAGAAGAGTTGGTATCAGAGCCAATGGTTATAGGGAATTAGGTTATCAGTAATGCTTTGACCTAGACTATAACTTTTCTAGGACCCTAACACAAATTATTTGTGTTTAGATCTTAAAACATGTACATCACCTATCCTTAGGTGATTATCAAAAACAAGAACCAAAATTTTTCCGAAACGATTTTTGAAAAACAATCATCTGTTTTTGAATAAATTTTTACAAGGTTTTGAACCCTCTATTGTAAGGTTTTGAACCCTCTGTTATATGGTTTTGAACCCTTTTTAGTTTGGTTTTTGGCCTTGTGCCTTCAAATTTTCAAAATCTCATCAAACGTTTTGGGTTTTAAATAATGTGAACACGTGCAAACTGGAAGGGTGAATGCCTGTATTCCGGGTTTTCTGTCTAGGCAAGCACTTCGTATACATCTCAACCAGACGCGAGACCAGTTGTGCTTACCTGGGAATTCTTGGGATGAGTGTTCACTTATAGGCGAGCATGTCTTCATTATACATTATTTTTGACCCATCTACTTTGATTAGTCACTGTGTGTCGTTTGTTTGCTTTGTGATACGGACGAATGACCACCATCTTTGCTTTTGTTGATTTTGTTTCATCTCATTCTCTTCATCCAATCATCTCACTCGTTTCCTTTCATGTTTTCCTCTTTTAGAATGCCTCCTCGACGCGACAATCTGATAGCAACTGCCGAACTGGCAGAAATTATTGCGCAGCAGATGGCTGCCCAATTCCCAAATCTCTTTGCTCAATGGAACCAAGCCAACAATAACAACAACAACAATGTTCCATGCAAATACAAGGATTTTAATCAGGCTAAACCACTCAAGTTTAGTGGTTCTGAAGGAGCGACTGGGCTTCTTCAGTGGTTCGAGAGCAGTGAGAATACTTTTCGCCATGTGCAGTGTTCGGATAATCGCAAGGTCGAGTTTGCTTCGAGCGTATTTCAGAAGAGGGCTTTGACATGGTGGAACGGGATTATGAGAGACAGGGGTGCAGAAGTTGCTCTCGCTCAGACTTGGGCTGAACTTAGAGCCCTTATGATGAGGGAATTCTGTCCTCGTCATGAGCAGCGAGTGTTGGAGAAGGAATTTGATGAGTTGAAGCAAGATAGTGGTGAGCACAGGGCTTATACTGATCGGTTTGAAGAGTTGAGTCTGCTTTGCCCAACAATGGTCACCCCACTCGACAAGGCTATCGAAAGATACATCGATGGCCTACCTGACTCGGTACAAGACATTCTTACTGGTAGTAACCTGCCACACTTCGTCAGGCGATCGAGTTATCTGCGACATTGACTGAGTCGCAGATCCGGAAGAACAAGTTACACCGGAAGGGTGACAAGGGCAAGAAACAATCGGCTGACAAAGTGGATAGCAAGAAAGGTCAAAACTTGAATGGAAAGAACTCTGGTTCTTCGAAGAGGTCAAGGAAGCGTAAGGCTTCCCAAAATTTTGCTGTCACTGCCCAAGCTAATCAGGCGGCGCCCAACCAACCTGCACAGCCTCCAACGAAGAAACCCTATTCAGGGAATGCACCTTTGTGCAATAGATGCAACAGTCACCACCAGCCGCAACTTCCATGCCGTTTCTGTACTAACTGTGGGAAATCAGGCCATCTTGCCAATGTTTGTCGGTCTGCTCAGAATCCCGCGGTTCAGAACCCGGCTCAACAAGTTGCTCAGCCTCCTGCTCCGCAACAGGGTCAAGCTGCACGACCACAATACCCACCGGGTGCTTGTTATAATTGTGGGGACCTGACCCACTACAGAAACCGGTGCCCAAGACTAGCCAACCAGAACCAGAACCAGAACCAGAATCAGAATCAGGCTCCGGCTCGAGGGCGAGTTTTTAACATGAATGCCCAAGAGGCACGGGCTGACGATAATGTGGTGAACGGTACGTTCTTTATTAATAATCAGCCTGCATCTGTTCTTTTCGATTCCGGTGCCGATAAGAGTTTCGTGTCTTTGTCTTTTGAGCCTATGCTTCGAGTGTCTAGAACGAAACTAGGAAAACCTTTGACAGTAGAAGTTGCTAGTGGTGAACCCATTATTCTTGATTCTGTTCTACGCAACTGCCAGTTGAACCTAAATGATCATCTTTTTCCTATTGACCTCACGCCAATGCAACTTGGAAGCTTCGACGTTATTGTGGGAATGGATTGGTTATCCAAGCATCACGCAGAAATAGTTTGTTCTGAGAAGATTGTTCGTGTGCCGCTTTCGATAGGCGAGATCCTACAGGTTCAAGGTGAGAAGCCTACCGGTGGTCTCAAACTCATGTCTTGTTTTAAAGCTCGGAAGTATCTGCAGAAGAACTATGTGGCTTTCTTAGCACATGTTACAGAAGATAAAGGCAAGGGTAAGTCTATTTCAGATATTCCTGTCGTTCGGGATTATTCTGAAGTGTTCCCTGAAGATTTACCTGGTCTACCTCCAGCACGCCAAGTCGAGTTCCGCATTGATCTCGTACCAGGTGCAAATCCCATTGCCAGAGCTCCATATCGTCTTGCACCATCTGAGATGCAAGATTTGTCTAAACAGCTTCAGGAGCTCTCTGACAAAGGTTTTATCCGTCCTAGCTTTTCACCCTGGGGTGCTCCCATTCTTTTTGTCAAGAAAAAGGATGGATCCTTTAGGATGTGTATCGATTATCGTGAGCTTAACAAGCTTACCATCAAAAATCGATATCCTCTACCTCGCATTGATGATCTCTTTGATCAACTACAGGGCGCTTCCTATTTTTCGAAGATTGATCTGCGATCTGGATATCATCAACTTCGGGTGCAAGAAGAAGATATTCCGAAGACAGCGTTCCGTACTCGATATGGGCATTATGAGTTCACAGTCATGCCATTCGGTGTGACTAATGCTCCTGCTGTTTTCATGGACTTAATGAATAGGGTCTGTAAACCTTATTTGGATCAGTTCGTCATTGTTTTTATTGACGACATCTTGATTTATTCTAAGACGCGAGCTGATCACGAGCAACATCTTCGTCTTACCCTAGAACTCCTAAAGAAAGAGCAACTTTTCGCCAAATTCTCCAAGTACGAATTTTGGCTTAAAGAAGTTCAATTTTTGGGGCATGTTATCAACGAACGAGGTATTCATGTAGATCCCTCCAAGATCAGTGCGATTAAGGATTGGGATACACCTACTACTCCTACTGAAGTTCGTTCTTTTCTTGGTCTAGCGGGTTATTATCGCCGCTTCATAGAAAACTTCTCGAAGATTGCAGTTCCTCTAACTGCTCTAACTCAGAAGAAAACGCCCTTTTACTGGGGATTCAAACAAGAGGAAGCTTTTCAACACCTGAAGCAGAAGCTTTGCGATGCGCCTGTTCTATCATTGCCTGAGGGTGATGATGATTTTGTAGTGTATTGTGATGCATCAAAATTGGGTCTTGGCTGTGTTCTTATGCAAAGGAACAAAGTCATAGCTTATGCATCGAGGCAGTTGAAGGTACATGAGAAGAACTACACCACTCATGATCTTGAGTTGGGTGCAGTTGTCTTTGCTCTCAAGATCTGGAGACACTATTTGTACGGTACAAAATGTGTGGTTTTCACTGAACACAAAAGTCTTCAGCATATCTTCAACCAGAAAGAACTCAACATGAGGCAACGACGTTGGGTTGAGCTTTTAAACGACTATGACTGCGAAATTCGCTACCATCCTGGTAAGGCGAATGTCGTAGCTGATGCATTGAGTCGTCAGGAACGTACTAAGCTTCATTGCGTACGTGTTCAATCTGTTATTCAAGCTCGATCTGATATCCAAGCACGCATTTCTCAGGCTCAACAATCTTGTGTTTCACAAGGTTTAATGGATAAGGAATTTCCCTATCACATAACGCCTGCACTAGAACTGAAGGACAATGGATCATATTACTTCATGGACCGTTTGTGGGTCCCAAGCCAGGATGATCTTCGTACTTTGCTTATGGATGAAGCCCATAAGTCTCGTTATTCTATTCATCCGGGCTCAGATAAGATGTATAAGGATCTTCGTATTCACTATTGGTGGCCTGGTATGAAGAAAGACATTGCCTTATACGTATCCAAATGCCTTACTTGTCTTAAGGTTAAGGCTGAACATCAACGTCCTTCTGGATTATTGGTGCAACCAGAGATCCCAGTTTGGAAATGGGAAAACATTACTATGGATCTCGTTACCAAACTTCCACGCACAAAGAAGGGTCATGATGCCATCTGGGTAGTCGTTGATCGTCTTACTAAATCAGCACATTTCTTGCCAATCCGTGAGGATTTTTCTGCTGACAGACTTGCTCAAATCTATGTAGATGAAATTGTAGCTCGACATGGTGTTCCTTTGAACATCATTTCTGACAGAGATGCTCGTTTCACTTCTCATTTTTGGAGAACCATGCAATCTGCTATGGGGACCCAACTTAATCTAAGCACAGCTTATCATCCGCAAACGGATGGTCAATCTGAGAGAACAATCCAGACTCTAGAGGATATGCTAAGAGCTTGTGTGATCGATTTTGGTGGTAGCTGGGATTCACATCTTAAATTGATTGAATTCTCCTACAATAACAGTTATCACACCAGCATCAAAATGGCTCCTTTCGAGGCTCTCTATGGTCGAAAATGTCGTTCACCAGTCTGCTGGAATGAGATTGGCGAGGCTCAACTTACTGGACCTGCCCTCATTTTAGAGACAACTGACAAAGTCAAGAAAGTTCGCGATAACCTTCAGGCAGCTCAGAGCCGTCAGAAGATTTACGCGGATCCAAAACGCAAACCCTTGGAATTTCAAGTCGGTGATCGAGTATTACTTAAGGTCTCACCTTGGAAAGGTGTGATCAGATTTGGAAAGAAAGGAAAACTTGCACCTAGATATGTTGGACCATTCAAGATCGTCGAAAGAATCGGTAAGGTAGCCTACAGACTAGAGTTACCTCCTGAATTTGGAAATGTTCATCCAACTTTTCACGTGTCCAATCTCAAGAGGTGTTCAGCTGATGAGAACTTCTCCATACCGCTTGACGAAATTCGTGTGGGCAAAACACTGAAATTTGTTGAGAAACCAGTGGAAATCATGGAACGTGAAGTCAAGTGGCTTAAACGCAAGCGCATCCCTTTGGTCAAAGTTCGCTGGGAAGCAAAACGTGGACCCGAGTTTACTTGGGAACGCGAAGACCAAATGAAGGCGAAATATCCACATCTTTTTCCACGAGTTTCCTCTAAATAAATTTCGGGACGAAATTTCCACAAGTAGGGGAGACTGTAACAACTGTGCTTGTAATCACTATGAACAGTTCTGTTATCAATAAAACAATGTTATTTGATCACAATGTTTGTTTTGTTGTGTTTTACATTTTTCATGTTTTGACTTTTATCCAATTCCAAACTCTATATCACTTTCTGGAGAGTTATACGCAAACTGGTGCGTAAACGTACTCAGTTTAACACGACAAATACTCCGGAACAGCAACATATACTTAACATACCTTAAATAACCCTTACATAACTTAGAAATAAGTTTTGAAGGCTTTGGTATGGCAAAAACAAGTTAATTCGCTTACAGGGTCTAAAATTGACAAACTGCGAAAGTATGCCAATCTGAACTGTAACGAACATTCCGGAACATGACCATAAGTTAAACACACCTTAAATATCCTTTACATAGCTTAGAAATAGGCTTTGAGGGGTTTGGTGTGCTAAAATAAACTTTTGGGACATTCAGGGACTAAAAGTGTCAAAAAGTGCACAAGTTTGCATTTTCGCGCATAACTTACGTTCTGAATACATCCGGACATCCAAAATTTTATGAAAGCATGACTACATTATATTTTAGTGTTCTCCTTAAGAAAAATCCATTCGTTGCGTCATTTGGATCGTTTTTCGCGCTTGTGCGCATTCCGTCGTAATTAAGCGAACATCGCATTCGTACGGCCAAACGAACTGACATCAGACATATTTTTGAACATGTTTCATGTCCACAATGTTTAGGCAACATTTTAGGGCCATAAAGTTGGCTTTACGGGCCTTAGAAGTGCCGGAAATGGGCTGAATACACAACAGGGACCAAAACTGTAATTTCTGATCTGCAACACTCAGGCGGCCCGCCTGAGTTTCTTCACATTCTGACGCGGGCCGCGTCCGCCTGTCTGATCAGATTAGAACGAACAGTCAGCACGATCCAGCTGTTTTAACCACAACCACATGCTTGCAACTTGCATTTTCAGCTGATAAACATCATTTTTAACCACCACAACTTTGCAACAAATGTACGGATGGGATTAAGGCACGTTTTCCATGAAACGATCTTAACGGTTCAACTAAAACTATAAATACCCCATCACCCCCAACCTCATTACTTACAAGAATCTGATCTATTTGACTCTAAGTTCGAACCATTGTTTCATACCTGAGTTATTGTGATCACGATTAGCATTCGGGGACCCTTCGTAAGTATTCTTTCGTTCTTTTCCTTATTTTTACTGCTTTTCGAGTCCGAAAGTCAAACTTTGTTTGACTTTCAGCGTTGACCAGTAATGGTCAATGCGAAGTTCGATTGAACTTCGCAACGTGATTGTAATCACGATGGTCATAGTCCCTTGGGACTATGCCTACTGATTACCACGTTGTCTAGGGTCGTAGGGTAAGCGATCTGATCAATCGCTTATACCTTCGAACCCGACCCAGTTTGGTCGATCATTAGGATCCGACCAAATACATTAGGTGACCATAGTGTAGGGAATAACCTTCCGAGGTTATACCTTATGGTCACATCGTTTAAGTAGTTGTATGATAGGTAGTTTATATGCCTTAGGTAAATTACCAGAATACCCTTTTCATACATAATTGATAATTTAGCATATGTAACCTAAACTTTTGTCACATAACTGATTATGTAACACGTTTAGGCATATAACACTTGTCATAGGACTAGTTAGGCGGTCCGAACGCGTTTCACGCGCACGATGCGTTAAAGTAGCATAAGCTACCTAAACGGATCATAACGGGTTAATAAGACTTAGGTTAAGTTTCTTTTAGTATGTAGGCTTTGTTAAACCATGTCACGTGAGTTCCTACACTCATTTGGTTTACAAACCCTAATGCTACTCAGTCTTCCGATATAGGTCCGGTTTATTAACATAGTTACCTATATTAGGTGCCGTTTGATTCCGAGATCTAGCATTGCTTGGTGATTATCTTTATACATCTGAGCAATCTCAAGTGAGTACATAGACCCCTCTTTTACTGTTTTCCAAACTGTTTTGGGGTGGAACACATGTGCCTACTTGTTACTTTCAAGCTTTCCTGTTTTCACATCATATACATGCTATGTTCGTTAGTACATTATAGTACATGATTTCATTACATTTCATGCTAGGTGTGCCCATTGTGTGCATTACTTAGTACAATCGTTTTACATGACATTTCACGCTATGTATGTTCATTTGATTACATACTTAGTGCATCGTTTTTCACATGCTTACATTTTGGTATGACATTTGGTTTGTTTACATGGGACAATACATTCATTAACATTAGCTACGCCGTTCGTTAGTAGGTAGTGGTACCATAGGAATTGACAACTCCCGTTCCGGACGTCCCAGGGAAAGGGGATGAAAGGAATGACCGAATTCGATGATATAAGACAGATAGACCTTTAATTTGTTTAAAGGGTTTATCACCACAGTCACAAGGCTTGGATGTATGCATTTTCACAATACCGCATAAATGTTCATATTAAATATTTGCATGCATTTTTCCACAAAGACATAAGATTGATTTAAACCATGTTTTACTTCAATATTTTGTTTTTGTGCATATGGTTTAGTTGAGACATTTCACTTGCCATACATGACATTTTGACATAGACATTTTACACAAAGACATTTGACATAGACATTTGATATGGATATTTGACATAGACATTTGACATGGATATTTGACGTAGACATTTGACATGGATATTTGACATAGACATTTGACATGGATATTTGACATAGACATTTGACATGATTTACATTTGACATATAACATGTTTGACAATTGGTTTAAACATAGACTTCTTACATTGGTTGGTTTGGTTTGATTAAGTGATTAAGTAACGATGCGTGTGTAATATGATACAAGCATGGTGGATACGCCGCTGGTACTTCCTATATATAAGTGTTTGTATGGTATTACATGTCGTAACGTTATTTGAATCATTTCAATATTGAGACATAGAACATTTTATACAAATAACATACTTTTCACAAGACATTGATTTACAAACAACTTATCTTATACAAACACATTTTTACATGGTTATTTATTTAACCTGACATTTACTTATTCATATCATCTGATCTTATTGTTTTCAAATGATTTACAAGACAAAGCAAATTACAAGGTTCATGACTAAACATTTTGCTTAAACATAAGTCATGAATCCTATTTTGACAAACCTATGTATCTCACAGGCATTTTTATGCTGACGTACCTATTTTCACATGTGTTTTCAGGTGCTTTTCCATAGGATGTTGATCACGATACTAGGGCGGACCTGTGCCTTAGAGACTTTAAAAGAAGATAGACTATGTTTAATTATGTTCTGAACTCTTAAATTCCTGTTTGAAACAATGTAACACCTCTGTTTTTAAATAAAATACAACTTTGTATGCCATGGTTATGAAACAATTTATTCTGTTACGACACGCCCCGATGTTTCCGCCGCGATTTGTTGTTTTACGCGGTCGGGGTGTGACAGAAGAGTTGGTATCAGAGCCAATGGTTATAGGGAATTAGGTTATCAGTAATGCTTTGACCTAGACTATAACTTTTCTAGGACCCTAACACAAATTATTTGTGTTTAGATCTTAAAACATGTACATCACCTATCCTTAGGTGATTATCAAAAACAAGAACCAAAATTTTTCCGAAACGATTTTTGAAAAACAATCATCTGTTTTTGAATAAATTTTTACAAGGTTTTGAACCCTCTATTGTAAGGTTTTGAACCCTCTGTTATATGGTTTTGAACCCTTTTAGTTTGGTTTTTGGCCTTGTGCCTTCAAATTTTCAAAATCTCATCAAACGTTTTGGGTTTTAAATAATGTGAACACGTGCAAACTGGAAGGGTGAATGCCTGTATTCCGGGTTTTCTGTCTAGGCAAGCACTTCGTATACATCTCAACCAGACGCGAGACTAGTTGTGCTTACCTGGGAATTCTTGGGATGAGTGTTCACTTATAGGCGAGCATGTCTTCATTATACATTATTTTTGACCCATCTACTTTGATTAGTCACTGTGTGTCGTTTGTTTGCTTTGTGATACGGACGAATGACCACCATCTTTGCTTTTGTTGATTTTGTTTCATCTCATTCTCTTCATCCAATCATCTCACTCGTTTCCTTTCATGTTTTCCTCTTTTAGAATGCCTCCTCGACGCGACAATCTGATAGCAACTGCCGAACTGGCAGAAATTATTGCGCAGCAGATGGCTGCCCAATTCCCAAATCTCTTTGCTCAATGGAACCAAGCCAACAATAACAACAACAACAATGTTCCATGCAAATACAAGGATTTTAATCAGGCTAAACCACTCAAGTTTAGTGGTTCTGAAGGAGCGACTGGGCTT